>BSYR01000001.1:0-2500000 GCA_030270665.1 Hibiscus trionum
TCTATATAAACTTATAAAGTAGAGATGGCAATGGATCAAATTTGGATCAGATTTGATAAAGTCCAAGTCCAATCCAATTAATAATCGGACCTCCAAAAAAATTCAAGCCCGAATCTAAGTCCGATTACATAAATTTGAGTCCGATCTAATAAAATATTTAAAATCCAAATTCAAATTCAAAAGCCCGAATCCAATTAATTTTTTTCTTTTTTTAAAGTAACAACTCAAACAAATATCTTTAAATAAAAATAACAAATAATTTTCATCAAACAAATCAGAGTGATTAAGGGTGAAGAATTACCTGTTTAAAATCTGAATTTCTGAATTTGGAGAAGATAGATACCCAAACAAGGGCTTTAAAGTATGTAGCAAATTTGATTACAAGCTTTTTGTAGGAAATTGTTATTTATTAAAAATCATTAAGTGATTGGGTTAAATTGAGAACAAAGAACAATTGAAGAGCCATTTTGAAGTTTGATAACCAAAATGGTTATCATCCCCTTCCTTCCATTCCTCTTTTTTCTTCCTTGACCGAAAATCTTAGGAAAAGAGAGAGAGAGTTTGAATTGTTGGTTCGATTAGCTCAATTTGTTGGTGTAAATTGAATAGCTTCTTGTTAAGAAGGTAAACAATTTATTCTTCTTTTCCATTCAAGTGAAAATGATGTTTCGATGATAGATATGAATGAATTGCTAGAACATTAGGTTAGAATTATAGTAATGATTGTGAATTTGGTTAAACCATGATTCTTTTTATACTTGCATTGTTGAAACTAGAAACATATCATGCTCTCCATGCTTGATAAAAATGTTGTTTAAAGGATTGTTGTATTTTTATAAGTGTATACTTTTGGAGTGTAGGTCTAATTTGATCATATGAATAGTGTCAAAACTGGTTTGAGCAGGGAAAAAGAAAATATGTGAAAACTGGACAGTTTTGAAATTCATATGCGTTAGGGACTGTTGTGAGCATATTTTATATATGAACATATGAGAATTTGGTTGCTTGAAACATTAGAAAAATATGTTGAAATGTTTTGCAAGTATATATATGTTTGGTGCACTGATTTGAGTAATTAAAAGCAGGGGATTCTTTGAAATTGAATAAGGGCTGATTGGCATTGTTAAGAAACTGTTTTAATACCATTAGGGGGACTGTTTTGTATAAGTAAGGCTGTTCTGAGCATATAAGAATATATTGGACTGTTTTGAAGTAGAAAATGTGAACATATAAAGATTTGAGACTGGTTTGATAGATAGAAAAATGTATGCTAATTTAATAGATTAATTTAGCATGAGAGCAAACTTACGGAACTGCTTTAATCTTATAATTGTGATTGAATTGCACTTGTGGACTGTGTTGGGTTTATAAGGAAATGTGTGGGCTGCTTGATGAGTTATAAAATATGAGACTGTTTTTGGGTTGTCCTTCACTGAAAGGAAACCTCACAATTGAAACATATGGGTTTAAGGAAAATTACCCGGTAAAACGAAGGAAAAGTCTAACACTTTGATATCATCTTCATCTTCAACTAAGCTAGCACCTCCATTAGAGCTTGGTTTCAAGCTTAATTTTTCCTTTGGTATATTAGTATCAAATCATTGCTATCAATTGGGCAAGTTTATTCCCTCAAGCAATTGTTAATATCCATAGAAATATTGAGTGTAATCTCAAGTTAGGGTTTTGTCTATCCATGGATAATTCATTGTTATTGTATAAATTGAGTTTAGATATCGATTTTGGATATCGTTATATTGATTTCAATATCGTATCATCAATTCTAATAAATTCCCTATTGATTTTCCTAGCTCAAGAAGTGGAAAGTGATCATCCACCATCACCAACAAAAGCTAATGAACATGGGGATTGCTATCCGAGAGCCTTGAAAGCTTCAAATTATCGATGTGAGTGTAGTTATAATCTCGGGATTGGGCTCGGTGCCCTTCTCGATTTCATTGCTATCGAATTTATCATTGTTTACTCAATTTGCTAAGGGATGTTTCAATAGAACCATTAAGTGGATACATTGGTAAGTATCGTTAAGTATAGCATTGAATATCGGACATTGATATTGTCATTGTCATCGTGCATTGCTATTAACATACTTATTGTTACTGAAACATTGAAAATGAGTCAGCAGTCATAGATATTGTCATTGAGATCATTGAATATTGCCACTGTTATTGTTATTGTTATTGAACAATGAATATTATAACATTTCTTGTTGATAAGGATAATGGAAACATTGAACATTGTAATTGTTATTGAACATTAATAAATGATATTGTCATCAGACCTTGGATTCGAAGGACATTTGTATACAATTGGCATGCCATAGAATTCATGAGCTCACTATACGTGTGGATTACGGTCCCAGGGCTACGACCTATATTGATTTGGTGAGACGGAGGGATGATTTATGATATTGGTCATATTGGTTAGGCGGAGGAAATAGACCATCCATTGACTTGGCAAGGCTTAGGAATTCGTGTATCTACTATCCGGAATCGATCCAAGGGTTATTACTAAAATACAATACTATTGCTATTGAACATGGTCATTGCATTGTTATTATTGATTCATTGTATAATCATTGACATTATAAGGATGAAAATGCATAATATTGATATTAACATTGCTTATGACTACCTCACTAGGCAAAGTATGCCTAATACATTTCATCTCATGTATTTTAGGTTGATCGGGTTATCGGATCGAGATCGGAGAAGTCGGAAGTTGGGCAAGTCACAAGCAAGCTAGAGTAAAGTAATTTGTCCCTATATACTCCTAGAATGGTGTCAAAGTAGCTAAACTATTCACTTATGGCTTTTTGAATATGTATATATTGCCTATGTTATGTGTAAAATGGTGTGGCCCTAAAATGACTCTTATGTTGTGCTAAAAATGACCAAAATGGCATATTTAGCTTAAAAAGGTGAAATCATAGTAAACGAGTTCAAATGATCCTAAAATTCGACATGCAAGTAGTTTATAGCCTTGAAATATTGTGTGTAAAGTTTCATTGCATTTGGACAATATTTGGTAATTAAAATCAAATAAAAACCAGCAAAAATCTGTCATTACAGGGCAGGGCGTATCGATATGGTTGATGGCGTATCGATACGGTTGATGGCGTATCGATACGACATTTCATAATTGGTTAGGTCAATGTTGGTCAAAAGAGGCGTATAGATACGGCCTAGACGTATCAATACAGATTTTGGCTACTGGAATTTGGAAACAAAAATAGTATCGATACGAGGTCAAGGTGTATCGATACCGAGTCAACATGGTCAACCAATATCGGTACGACTCTCAACCATATCGATACGGTCTAGTCACCTTCAAATCTGGAAAATGGAAATTAGGCTTAGTGTACCGATACAACCTTAAGTGTAACCCCTCAACCCAGTCTAGGAGATAGACCAAATTGAACAGGTCACACAGGGAATATTGAAGTAAAACGGGAAGTTTACTCCAATAAATGACCCTATTTTTTCATTTTATCTTGTGTATATGCTCATTATTTTCCCAAGCGATAAACATCGTAGCACAATAATTTGAAACTCGATCAGACAATGATTAGGGACCCAGTTGATCACAAACACATTTTAGGGACCATTTTGTAATTTTACCAAAATATAGGAACTTATTCCATTTTTAAGTTACCAACTTTTAATTAATCACATTACATGCCTCTCTGTCAAATCTCAGCTTAAAACAATCATCCAAGCTCAATCAATTGCATCCACAACATTCAGGGACCAAAACATAAAGAAACAGAGCATCAAAAGATTTCAATAACTAACTTAAAAGCTTGCCGTTTCGGTACAGGTTGCGCTGTATCAAAACACCCGTATCGGAACAGGGTCAAGCGGCTCGAAGCTTGGGCCCGTATCGAAACATCCTCAATTCCTTTTTTCCGTTAAGCAAATCCGGCAAGGAAACTAACTTTTGCCCCGCTTCTGCCTAACAAAGAGGCGTCTTACACTTCCTACCATACAAGGCTTCATACGGAGTCATTTGTATACTTGCTTGAAAGCTATTATTATAAGCAAACTCCACCAAAGGCAATTGTTTCTCCCAAGAACCTTGGAAATCTATAACACAACACCGCAACATATCCTTAGGCAATTGGATAACTCGCTCAGACTGTCCATCCATCTTAGGATGATACGAGGTACTGAAATTAAGCCGTGTACCCAAAGCTCTATGCAAACTCTCCCAAAAACTTGTTGTAAACCTCGGATCTCTATCCAAAACTATAAACTTAGCCACCCCATGCAAACGTACTATATGAGCAATGTACAACTCCGCCAACTTATCCAAGGTATACATAGTATGCACAACTATGAAATGCGTACACTTCGTAAGACGATTTACAATCACCCAAATAGAATTCTTCTTTGATGGGGTCAAAGGTAAACTGGATACAAAATCCATCGTAATCCTCTCCCATTTCCATTCTGGTATCTTCAAAGGTTGAAACAACCCGGAAGGAAATTGATGCTCAGCTTTCACGCGCTGACAAACCAGACACTTACTCACAAATTCAGCAACATCCTTCTTCAATCCAACCCAAAAGTACTCATCCTTCAAACCGCGATACATCTTAGTACCACCAGGATGCATAGCAAAAGGGCAGCTATGTGCCTCATTCAGAATAGTGCGCTTCAACTCAATATCATATGGCACAACTACTCAACTCTTAAAACACAAGACACCACCATCATTGAAACAAAAATCTGTTGCATTACCATCCGCTATATCTTGAACATACGGTACCAACGAATCATCAAGAAACTGCTTCTCCTTAATCAACTGAACTATGGAAGGTTTCACTTGCAACTCAACCATCAATCCACCATCTTGTGATATACTCAACTGAGCTAACATTGCCCTCAACTCTACAGCCACCTTCCTACTCAAGGCATCGGCCACAACATTGGCCTTTCCAGGGTGATACTATATCGTCAAGTCGTAATCCTTAAGCAACTCCAACCATCTTCGTTGCCTAAGATTCAACTCTTTCTGAGACATCAAATACTTCAGACTCTTATGATCCGTATAAACCACACACTTCTCACCGTAAAGTTAATGCCTCCAAATTTTCAAAGCAAACACAACTACGACAAGGTCAAGATCATGGGTAGGATAGTTGCGCTCATGCACCTTCAATTGTCTAGATACATACGCCACAACCTTCCCAACTTGCATCAAAATACAACCTAGACCAACATACGATGCATCACTATAAACTACAAACTCCTTACCTGATTTAGGTTGAATCAAGACATGAGCTTGCATCAAAGCTTCCTTCCACGTCTCAAAAGCTTGTTGCCTAACATCCGTCCACTCAAAGCGAACATTCTTTTGCAACAACTTGGTTAACGAAGCAGCAATCTTAGAGAAATCATCCACAAACCTTCGATAGTAACCCGCCAAACCAAGGAAACTACGAACTTCCATCACCTATTTAGGCGTCTTCCAATTCATCATCGCCTCAATCTTACGTGGATCAACCCGAATACCTTCGGCCGACACCACATGTCAAAGAAAGACAACTTCCCTAAGCCAAAACTCACACTTACTTAACTTGGCATAAAGTTGATTTCCCAACAACACTTGCAACACAATCCGCAAATGCTTATCATGATCCTCCTCAGTACAAGAATACACGAGAATGTCATCAATAAACACAACCACAAACTGATCCAAAAATTCATGAAACACACGATTCATCATGTCCATGAATGCAGCCGGTGCATTTGTCAAACCAAACACCATCACCAAGAACTCATAATGCCCATACCTTGTACGAAAAACTGTCTTAGACACATCCACGTCATTTACTTTCAACTGATAATATCCAGTTCTCAAATCAATCTTAGAAAACACTGAAGCACCTCAAAACTGATCAAAAAAATCCTCAATCCTTGGGCAAAGGATACTTGTTATTAATCATCAATTTGTTCAATTGCCAATAATATATACATATTCGCTTCGTGCCATCTTTCTTCTTCACAAACAAGACTGGTGCACCCCAAGGTGAAAAACTAGGCCTAATGAACCCTCGATCAAGCAACTCCTGAAGTTGCGTCTTCAACTCCTTCAAATCTTTTGGAGCCATTCGATAGGTAGCAATAGACACTGGAGTTATATTTTCATAAAACTCAATGCCAAACTCAACCTCTTTATTTGGCGGCAATTTAAATAATTACAGCTATAATTTTTGTTTAATACAACTATAATTTAGAAGTAATTTTTTCTTAATTGTTGTATCTTTTGCTAAATAGATTACTTTTAGTGCATATATATATATATATATATATAATTATTCTGAGCCTGTTCATGAGCTTTTCGAGCAGAGCTTGGGTTGACTCGGCTCGGCTTGTTAAAGTCTCGAGCCGAGCCCGAGTCGAGCTCACTTGAGCTGAGCTTTGACCGAGCCGAAGTAGCTCGCGAGCCGGTCAGGATCATTATCACCCCTAGTTATTGCCTACAGAATTGAGCAAAATCCATGATGTGTTCCATGTATCAATGCTCTGGAAGTACCGATCTAATCCTCCGCGCATCCTCGAACCAGAATCTGTCGATATCCAACCTAATTTATCTTATGAGGAGAAACAGATTTAAATCCTTGCAAAGGAAGTCAAAAAGCTTCGCAACAAGACTATATCTTAAGGGGGAGAGTTGTAACATCTCTAAAAACGGTCTAGTCGGAATTGGGTTCCGGCGATCAAAAGCCCTACACTAAAAAGGTCCAAATATTGTTTTGACCGTTTCTATGAAGTCAATCACATTAATATTGGACTCTAATTGAGTCGAACTATTATTTAAGGACCTTAATTGAACACCTAGAGGACTTTTAGTGACTAAATTGTAGATATGGGGAGTTTAAGGGAAAAATCATACAACACCGAGAGTTGAGGGACTAACCTTACAATTAATTCCTTTATAAGTATGTGATGTACTGTTTTTAATCATGAGATGATGATGGACGCACATGGTAAGTGATCCATGTAAGTATGTGTTTTATACTTGTTTTAATGCATGAGTTGTTGCTTTGGAAAAGTGTTTTGTGTTGATGCATATGAAAACAGTGGGTTAAAGTTGAATTATGAATTATATTGGCAAGTGATGTGGTTTAAAATATTATCGGATATAGTTTTTCGGTCATAGGATTGTTATTGCACTATAAAAAGTCGCCTTGGATGTGGAGAGGGTTTATATTGCCTACCGAAGACTCCATCCAAATACCCTAACGGTAGGGGGTTTATGGGTACCAGAAACTCCCATTAGTGGATTATACATCTACCAATGAGTTGTAACATCCCTTAAACCAGTCAAGTTGGAATTAGGTTCTGGCGATCAGAAACCTTACACTAAAAGGTCCAAATATTATTTTAATCATTTCTATTAGGTCAATCACATTGATATTGGACTCTAATTGAGTCGAATTATTATTTAAAGACTTTAATTGAACACCTATAGAACTTTTAGTAACTAAATTGCAGAAATGAGGGGTTTAAGTGAATATTTATAGAACACCGAGAATTAATGGACTAATCTTTCAATTAGCCCTTGTATAATATTAATCACCCACTACATGGGGTAATATGGTGAAGTTCCTTCACTTAAAGGAAACCTCACAATTGAAACATATGGGTTTAAGGAAACTTACCCGGTAAAACAAAGGAAAAAGCTAATACTTTGATATCATCTTCATCTTCAACTAAGCTAGCACCTACATTGGAGCTTGGTCTCAAGCTTAATTTTTCCTTTGATATATTAGTATCGAATTATTGCTATCAATCGAGTAAGTTTATTCCCTCAAGCAATTGTTAATATCTATGGAAATATTGAGTGTAATCTCAAGTTAGGGTTTTGTCTATCCATGGATATTTCATCGTTGTTGTCTAAATTGAGCTTAAATATCGATTTTGATATCGTTATATTGATTTTGATATCGTATCATCAATTCTAATAAATTTCTTATTGATTTTACTAGCTCAAGAAGTGGAAAGTGATCATCCACCATAACCAACAAAAGCTAGGAACAAGGGGATTTCTATCCGAGAACCTTGAAAGCTTCAGATTATCGAGGTGAGTGTAGTCAAAGTCTCGAGATTGGGCTCGATGCCCTTCCCGATTTCATTAATATCGAATTTATCATTGTTTACTCAATTCTATAAGGGATGTTGCATCGAACCATTAAGTGGATACATTGGTAAGTATCGATAAGTATATCATTGAATATCGGACATTGATATTGTCATTGTCATCGTGCATTGCTATTAACATAGTTATTGTTACCGAAACATTAAAAATGAACCATTGGCCATTGATATTGTCATTGAGATCATTGAATATTGCCACTTTTATTGTTATTGTCATTGAACATTGAATATTAGAACATTTCTTGTTGATGAGGATAATGGAAACATTGAACATTGTAATTGTTATTGAACATTGATAAATGATATTGTCACCGGACCTTGGATTCAGAGGACATTGGATACAATTGGCATGCCATAAAATTCATGAGCTCAGTGTACGGGTGGACTACGGTTCTAGGGCTACAACCTATATTGATTTGGCAAAGTGGAGGGATGATTTATGATATTGGTCATATTGGTGAGGTGGAGGAAATAGACCATCAATTGACTTGGCGAGGTGTAGGAATTCATGTATCCATTATCTAGAATCGATCCAAGGGTTATTGCTAAAATACGATCATATTGCTATTGAACATGGTCATTGCATTGTTATTATTGTTTCATTGTATAGTCATTGACAGTCTAAGGATGAAAATCCATAATATTGATATTAACATTGCTTATGACTACCTCACTAGGCAAAGAATGCCTAATACATTTCATCTCATGCAATTCAGGTTGATCGAGTTAACAGATCGAGATTAGAGAAGCCGAGAGTTGGGTAAGTCACAAGCAAGCTAGAGAAAAAGTATTTTGTCCCTATATACTTCTAGAATGGTGGCAACAGCTAAACTAGTCACTTATGGCTTTTTGAATATGTATATATTGCCTATGTTATGTGTAAAATGGTGTGGCCCTAAAATGACTCTTAGGTTGTGCTAAAAGTGACCAAAATGGCATATTTGGCTTTAAAAGGTGAAATCATAGTAAACAAATTCAAATGATCCTAAAATTTAGCATGCAAGTAGTTTATAGCCTTGAAATATTTTGTGTAAAGTTTCGTTGCATTTGGACATTGTTTGGTAAGTGAAATCGAATAAAAACCAGCAAAAATCTGTCATTACAGTGCAGGGCGTATCGACACAGTTGATGGTGTATCCCTACGACCTTTCATAATTGGTCAGGTCAATGTTGGTCAAAAGAGTCATACTGATACAACCTAGGTGTATTGATACGGATTTTGGCTACTAGAATTTGGAAACAAAAAAGGTATCGATACGAGGTCAAGGCGTATCGATACCGAGTCAACATGGTCAACCAGTATCCGTAAGGCTGTCAACCGTATCAGTAAGGCCTTAAGTGTATCGGTACAGTGACAATTAATTCGGTTAAAAGCCATAGATCACAATTTTGTATAGTTCACAAAATGGTCACTAAATCTTGTACAGTCTAATTGAGAAGGTAAATAAACTCCGAATATTATGAAAATTTACATGGCAATTTTTCATATGATGATTTTCATTGTAGTAAGCCTAATTTTAGAAAATCACCATTAAAATGCTGAAATTATGATTTGGTCCTTAAAACTTGTAAATGTTTGAAATTGGTCCTAATTGAGTAATTGTAGGCTCGTAAGGGATTATTTGGAATTGTGTTTTTTATTAGTGGAGGTTAAGTCCAATCTTGTCACCTTTAGTTTGAAGTCAATGCACCCGTCATTGAATGGTTCACCGGTAGCATACTCCGACCCAGTTCTCGACCAGGCCGGGTAGGGGGTGTTACATGAGTGGTGTTGAGGGGTTGTACGGTGTACTGAATACTCCACCACAGGTGTCACAATGGTGGAGGGGTTTATTTGTACCAAAAACTTTCGTGTGTGAACCTTGTGTGTTGCCGGTAAGAATGTATGAAGTGTTGTGTGAACACTTATTGATCCGGGTATCCGATATGATATTTTGGAATTGGAACTTGGTTAATGATCACTTGTAAGCCAATATAATTGTTAATGTATCATGTTGATGATGTTGTGGTATAATGTTGATTTATACATGTTTTTTCTTTAAACCTTGCATATGGGTGTTGTGCATGGGAAAGCTTAAATTAGGGTTTAGCAATGGGATTTCTTGTTTATCCATGATACATGATGCATGTAGTTTAATATGTTGGTTTTAGAAAGGTTTAAGTGCATGGTATTCAAGGCATGATGTTTTACAAGTGGTTTGAAATGATGTTTCCAATGGTTTTGAGAAAATGTTTTTAAATTGCATTGATGGTGTTTTGTTTTGAGCACTCATCACTAAAACTAGTGTGCTTACGCTTTCTTTGTCCATCAATGCAGAGAATTAAAGGTGTGGAGGCAGCAAGTGAGCAGTGAGGATCCAAGGGCTTCGTCCTTTGAAAGTATGGTTTCAAACTAGACTTTTAGTAATAAAAGAAATGGGGTTCATTGTTAATTTGGGAGTGTGTTAGTTAAACTCCATGTTTTGAGCAAGTTTATATTGTTGTTTTGAAGTTGTAAATGGCCATTATATGTTGGTTTTGCTTGGGATTAATGTTTTAAATGTTGGATGGTTTTTCTCTAGGAAGCATGCCTCTAGATTTTCCTTTGAAGCATGATGATGTTTTTTTATGATAATTTAGTGTTGGATTAGCATGGTTTGGTCTCTAATATGTGTGTGATTATGTTTAAGGCATGTTGGTATTAGTTTGAAACCTTAAAAGCATGAAAAACCAGCAAAATAGGGCATTTCAGGCCCATGCGTATCGATACGCAAACCACTATATTAGTAAGAGTAAGCCAAAACAAGCTTAGCGTACCGTTATGCTGGGACCCGTATCGATACAGACCAAGAGGAAATAATGAGCTATTTCGATGTGTGGGGGCGTACCGGTACGGGCTCGAGAATATCAAAACAAATGAGGCTTATTGGAAGTTCGCGTATCGATACGAGCTTGAGTGTATCGATACGGGCTTGGGCGTATCGATACGCCTAGTTTTTTGTTAGCTATTTGGCATCTTTTGATGTTCTATTTTCTTACATTTTAGTCCATGAATGTTAAGCATGCATTTGGTTGAGTTTGGAATGTAGTTTTAAGTTGGTTTTTGACACGTAATCATGAAATGAGACTAATTAAGGAATGGTAATCTTAATTTGGCTTAAGTCCTTACATTTTGTTGTTTTTACAAAATGGCCCCTAACGCGCACTTGTAATGAATCTGATGTCCAATTGACCTCGTACAAGTCATAACATTACCCGTTGTGAGCATGATCACCTTAGGATTATTTAAGAGCATCTAGAAAAGAAAAAAGAAAAAAATAGGGTCGTTTATTGAGGTAAATCTTCACTAGTTTATTTCAATATTCCCTGTGTAACTCGCTCGAGTCGGTAAAACGGTTAGACCGGGTTAAGGGGGTTACATTTAATTGTATCAGAGCCAAGTTTACGATAATTGGGAGGTAATTTTGTGAATGTTATTGTTGTTGTTGATTGTTTAAACAAAGTTTGTGATAAATTGGAATGTTGATACTGGTTGAATGATGTTGATTGTTATGCACAGTGATTGTTTTATATATGTTGATTGTGATATTTCATATTGGTATCGTTTGGGGAAACCATTTTCTTATTACTATAGTCTAAAATATTTTGATTTATGATGGAAGTCTTGGATCCTTGCTTGAAGCTGGCCTGATTGTTTTGTTGAAATTATCATACCTTAGATATTTTAGTACGATGGGACCGAGGAAAGAGTTGTGATATGGTACGATTGCTGCTGTTGGAAGGCAGGGAAATTAGGAGAATGAAATACTTTTTGGAGGGTTGCCACCTCCTCCACCTAATCCACCTGAGAATGTGGATCAAGTACCCTCTGCGCCAGTTGGGCCAATGTTGGGTGATTTGAAGCCTTAAGTCTAGGCGATGATTAGAGCATTCAAGGATGCTATTGCTGGAGTGTAGGTGCATGCGCCCTCTGCTAGAAAAACGGGTTTGTCGTTGGAGCATTTGCGTAGTCTTGGAGGAGTTGAGTTTTGAGGGTTGGCACCCGTAGCATTCGAGGAGTGGATGGCTAGCACGGATCATATTTTGGATCAAATGGGGTGCAATGATGCCCGTAAGTTGGGTTGCGTTGTATCCTTGTTGCAAGGAGACACGTATAGCTAGTGGACTGCTATGATCGCGGGCATGGAACCCGGTAATGTGATGTGGGATTTCTTTCGAACTGCCTTTAAGAAGAAGTATCTAGGAGTTAGATACTTGGATGAAAGGAAGCGCGAGTTTATGGCACTGGTGCACGGCAGTATGTCTGTGGCTGAGTGCGAGGTACAATTTGTTCAGTTCAGTCAGTATGCTTCTGAGTTAGTGCCGGACGAGAGGCATCGCTGTGATCGATTCAGTTACGGATTGGTACAGGATGTTAAGACTTTTATGTTGGCTTCTGACTACACCGATTTCGATATGTTGGTTACACGGGCGAAGGATATTGAGCAGAATTTGGGTTTATCTTCTCGTGTGGGAAGTTCTGGCTTGGGAAAGAGAGTTGAGGATTCTAGTTCCGGTGGTGGTGAATTTAAGAAGCATCGTGATAAGAGGTCCCCTTCTTATGCGAGACAAGGTGGTGGTAATGCTAGGCGTAGACCGCATGGTCAGGGTATATAGATTAGATCAACTTTTAACCCTTGTTGGGTATGTGGATCACATGAGCACCTGAGGCGAGACTGTCCACGTTTGGCTTGTGAAGGACAAGTCCCTACTACTATTGCAGCTAACTCTTGTTGGAGTTGTGGATCTACTGATCATTTGAGACGCGATTGTCCATTTTTTGCTGGTGGTGGTCAGGCTAGGGCACCTTTTGTTGCACCACAAAAAGGTCGTGGGTGCGGTCATGGTAATTTCCAGCGTAGAGAGGATGGTAAGAGACTGTGGCTCATGTAGTGGCAGTTTAACGTGAGGGCGGTGGTTCTGTGAGGGTGTACGCACATTGCGAAGGATGCAATGACACCGATGTGATTGTATGTACATTTACTTTGAAATCCTTGTCATTGTTATCTTTGATTGATTCTGGTTCTACACATTCATATATCTTGCGTGAACATGCACATTTTATTGATATGTTGGTTGAGCTGTTAAATGTGGGAATTCAAGTAACTAGTTATTTTGGTGAAATGGTTGTTACAAGAAGGTTGTATAGGAGATGTCCTTTAACTGTCCAAGGTCATGTGTTTGCTATTGATTTAATGGAGTTGCCATTTCATAGTTTTGATGCAATCTTGGGTATGGATTGGTTGTCAGAACATATGGTTGTGGTTGATTTTGAAACCAAGCGAGTTACCTTGAAACTTGCTGATGATAACGAAGTAGTGATTGTGGGTGAGAATGTTAAATTCTTGTCCAATGTTGTTTCGGCTCTGGAAGCGAGTCGTTTGATAGAATCAGGTTGTGAGGCTTTCTTGGCTTATGTTATGAATCCAGGATTGAAGGAAGTGCGTGTTCAGAACATACGTACTGTATGTGAGTTTCGAGGTGTTTTTCCGGAGGAGTTGCTTGGTTTGCCGCAAAATAGAGAGGTTGAGTTTGGCATTGAGTTGTATAAAAATATAGCTCTAGTGTCTATTTCTCCCTATCGTATGGCTCCGGAAGAGTTGAAGGAGTTGAAGACGCAACTTTAAGAGTTATTTGATCGAGGGTTTATTAGGCCTATTATTTCATTTTAAGAGCTCCATTGTTGTTTTTAAAAAAGAAGGATAGCACGATGCGGATGTGCATTGATTATCGACAATTGAACAAACTGACGATTAAGAATAAGTATCTTTTGCCAAAATTGATGATTTGTTTGATTAGTTTCAAGGTGCTTCAGTGTTTTCTAAGATTTATTTGAGGGGTACTATCAATTGAAGGTAAAGGATGTTGATGTGCCTAAAACTATTTTTCGTACGAGGTACGGGCATTATGAGTTCTTGGTGATGCCCTTTGGTTTGACAAATGCACCTGTTGCATTTATGAATATGATGAATCGAATATTTCACGAGTTCTTGGATCAGTTTGTGGTTGTGTTTATCGATGATATCCTTGTGTACTCTCGTACCGATGAGGATTATTATAAATATTTGTGAATTGTGCTTCAGGTTTTGTTGGATAACCAGTTGTATGCTAAGTTGACCAAATGTGAGTTTTGGCTTAGGGAAGTTGTCTTTCTTGGACATGTGTCAACCGAGGGAATTCGGATTGATCCACATAAGATTACGGTAGTGATGAGCTGGAAATCACATAAATTCGTGTTGGACGTTCATAGTTTTCTTGGGTTGGCTGGTTATTATCGTAGGTTTGTGATGAGCTGGAAATCACATAAATTCGTGAATTCGAATATTTCACGAGTTTTTCACAGATTGCTGCTCCGTTGACCAAGTTTTTGCAAAAGAATGTTCATTTTGAGAGGACGGAGGATAGACAACGAGCTTTCGAGAAGTTGAAGGAAGCTTTGACGCAAGCTCCTATCTTGATTCAACATGAGTCAGGTAAGGAGTTTGTTGTGTATAGTTATGCATCATACGTTGGTTTGGGTTGTGTGTTGATGCAAGATTGAAAGGTTGTGGCTTATGCATCTAGGCAACTGAAGGTGCACGAGCGTAATTATCCTACCCATGATCTTGAGCTTGCCGCAGTTGTGTTTGCCTTAAAGATTTGGAGGCAACTGAAGGTGCACAAGATTTTAAAGTATTTGATGACTCAAAAGGATTTGAATTTTAGGCAACGTAGATGGTTGGAGTTGCTTAAGGATTACAATTTGACGATCGAGTATCACTCGGGTAAGGTTAATGTTGTGGCAGATTCCTTGAGTAGGAAGGTTACGGTGGAGTTAAGAGCAATGTTTGCACGATTGAGTGTGACACAAGATGATTTTCTTTTGGTCGAATTGCAAGTGAAGCCATCTTCGTCACATTTGATAAAAGGATAAACAACCTTATGATGAGGAGTTGGTGCCGCATGTTAAGGATGTTATGGATGGGAATCCGACGGATTTTCATTTTAATGATGATGGAGTTTTATGTTTCAAAAATCAGATAGTGGTGCCTAATGACAATGAGTTGAGGCAAACCTTTTTTGACCGAAGCGCATAGTATTCTGATAACTGCATGAATATCCTTGGTTTCATACCTTTTTGCTATAGCATTTGCCTGTTCTTTAGCCCATATCATATCATTTAGACTGCATTTTTGTTGCATTTTCTTCTTCTGGGTGTATCTTTATTTTCGCTGGTTATTAGTCCATGTTGAGGGTACTGCTCGGAAGGTTGGTTTTGGGTTTGATGATGCACATGAAGGGAGTCTAGCGAGAGAAAGATGGCACCGAGAATTGATGTAGCATAGTGGAAGTGGATATTGGCCAACACGTGAGATGTGAGGACACGTGAGTTGCAGTAGCACGTGAATATGCAGGAAAGGACAACCTGACATGTGCAGCAGCCGGTACCCACCTGCAGGCTGTCCTCCTTGTCCCCTCGTGGCAGAGCTTGTCGGTGGATATTCCTTGGGATTATCAAGGAATCTTTAGGGCACAAAACCCTAGGAGCTTCCACTATATAAAGAGGGAGAGAAGTGTGAAAAGAGGAGAGCGCGAAGAGAGAGAGAGAGAGAGAGAGAGAGAGGTGCTGAACTTGGAGAGAGAAGCGTTCTTCTTCATCTTCTCCAACTTGGTGTTCTCCATCGTTGAAGCACCAAGGATTGGCCTCGCCGGCCTCGAGAGAGGCGGTGAGCCTAAGACAGTCGGACAATCCATGGCAAATAAGGAGTTCACCTTTGTTTCTGTCGCTTTAGCATTTCATGTTTATATATTTATCTTAAGTGATGTTGTCACAGTGATACGTTGGATGATATTGCCCAGCCTCGAATTGTTTTAGGTGGCTTGGGTTTTATGGATGATTTTATTCTTAAGTACTTTTTATTGCATGCTATATCTTTCTAGTGTTTATCATGTTCTATGCTTTGCTTATGCGTTTTATTTCCTTAAAGTTGTAAGAGCCCTCGAGAGTTGGCCGTTCTTTAAGTGTTTGTTGAGGTTAGTAATCGAGAAAGCTAGCCTTAGAACCCCCCATAAGCAATGGAGTGGCTGTCGAGAGGCATACTCTAACCTACCTTAGAGATAAGTGATAGGTTTCAAGGGCTAAAAAGGATAGTTCGTGAAGGGTAGGGGACTGTTAAGAGTTTACGCCGAGAGGTATGGCTGTAGCATTTCTGACTCCCAGTTTCCTATCTAGAGATAGTTTAGGAACACTTTTAGAAAATCCCGCCTAGAATAGAAGATAGCTGAAGAGCCTTAGTATCATTTAGAAGCTTAGTTTAGGTTGTCCATCATTCCCAGCCAGTCATTCCGTAGTGAGTTTCGCATACGAGAGGAGACATGATCATCATATTGTTATCTCAGCTTTCTTTACATTGTTTTGCTATAGCATTTTCACCTGCAAAAAGTTCATTCAATAATGTTACAACAAACCGTGAATATCTCCAATCCATGTGGAGACGATACTCACTCACTCACTTTAATACTCGTTCAGCGTGTATACTTGCACCATATTTGCGTATCATTTATAGTACATCACGCGCAAGAATAAGTTTTTGGCGCCATTTCAGGGGATTGGAAATTGGTTGTTTACAGTTTTTTGTTTATATCGCTTGTTCTTTTTTGTACATATTTATTTGGGATTTTTCATTTTTCTTTTCAAGCGTCCTGGTAGTGCATGACCAGAAGAAGACCTAGAGGACCCCTGCAATCACCTATTTCTGAAATCGAGCATTTCTCGCGACTCGGACACGTGTTCGAAGAGAAGAGACCAGAAACATGAACGAAGAGATACCACAACCTCCAGGTAACGGAGATGCTATGGCAAATGGCCAGGGAGAAGCGGCTCGACCTCGAGCCATTAGAAATCATTTGACTCCTATCTTGGACGATCTCTATCCCGGAATAGTAGTTCCAGAAATTCAGGTAGCCCAGTTAGAGCTTAAACCTCTTATGTTCAACATGTTGAACACTATTGGTCAATTTGGAGGCATGCCTCACGAAGATGCAAGACAATATATTCGTGCTTTCTTGGAAATTTGTGACTTGTTCAGATAGCAAGGAGTGCACGAGGATGTGCTAAAGCTTAAACTGTTCTCATATTCTTTACGAGATCGTGCTAGAGCATGACTAAGTGGAGTGCCAGCTGGATTAATGGAGACTTGGACAGATCTATGCAAAAGTTTTCTGCTACGGTATCATCCACCCAATAGAAACACTCAGTTGAGAAATGATATTGCTTCTTTTCGTCAAGCTGATGACGAATCCATGTACGAGTGTTGGGATCGATTCAAGGGATTATTGAGGATGTACACAAATCATGGTTTTCATGATTGGACCCAAGTGGTTATGTTCTATAATGGAGTGAACGCTCCTACAAGGATGATTTTAGATGCTTCAGCAAATGGGACCTTGTTAGACAAATCACCAGAGGAAGCATTCGACATTCTTGATAGGGTAGCCAACAATGACTACCAGTTTCCGACCACAAATCTAACCCCCTTAGCCCGGCCTAAACGCTTGACCCGAACTACGAAGATTACACGGGGAAAACCAAAGTCAACCCGAAAGTCAACCTTGATTAACGACCTTTTTTTTTCTTTTTAATCTTTTCTAGATGCACATTAAGCCTATGTGATCACTCAAGAATCATGAGAGAGAAAGGAACAGCGATCAGAAATCATTTAGGGACTCAATTGTATAAATTACACGTTTAGGGACCAAAATGTAATTTTTAGAAATTATAAGGACTTTGCAGGTTTTAGGTTTACCAATATGTAATTAGTCATGTTACATGCTCCTCTGTCAATTTTCAGCTTAAAAAGACATCCCAAGTTCAAGCAATTGCATCCGCAACATTTAGGACTAAAACGTAAAACATGGAAACTTAAAACAATTCAAAAACTTCAACGAACAGTCATCCATTTCGAAACACCAATCCCTTGTATCGAAACGCCGTATCGAAAAGGTGTTGACTGTTTCTGTACTCGGGTGTGTTCCGAGACCGGTCTCGAAACAGGCCTCACTAGTAGCCAAATTGTTTCGAAACAGCTTCAACCGTTCTAAAACAGTATAGCCATTACAGGCCCCCGTTTCGAAACAGTTGAGGGTGTTTCGATACACTTTTCCCAGTGACAACAGGAATTGCTGGTTCTTCACCTTTTAAACCATTCAAACATGCTTCAAAGAGCATCAAATCATACCAACAACTCATTTGGATACTAAAGAACATACTTATGACCCTTAAGCTAGAGCATGGCATCAAACACAAAGATATTCAATCTAAAAGCATGCTTCCTAGTTACAAATCCAAATATGAGCTCTCAAACCTCAAACCAACCAATAGGATCATTTACAACTCATAAAAGCCATCACAAACATGCCACAAACTTAGGGATTTCAAAACACATCTCCCAAATACAACCTTGAAGTCCCATTGCCAAATATCAAAACTAAAGTGTATAAAAACATCACAATACATGAGCTTTGCACTTCCTTGGATGTTCTTAACCTTCCCGCTGCCCAAAAACACTTCAATTATCTGCATTATTGGTAAAAGAGAGCGTAAGCACACTTGCTTAGTGAGGCATGCTCTAAAGAAAACCAACACAATAATGCATTATTCAAAACACTTTCTCAAAAGCTTTTTCAACAACATGCTCATTCTATCTCATGCTTGAAAACCACTTCAAAGCAACTCTTCATTGAAAACACATGTACCTCAATTCTATCTCATGCATTTAAACCAATGCAAATCTCATGGCAAAGTCATACACATGCTTGTTAAAACCAAATCATTTCATATACAAATCTCATATGCATTTCTCATAGCATAAATTATCTCATCATTAGGTACATGTGATTCAAAAGCATTTTCATATATTATATTGGCATTTCACATCTCATTACTACACGGATATGCGGACATCATTCTCAAACCACTAGACGCTTCCGGTAGAATCTCACATCACCGTACTCACTTGTCTAGCAACATAATTTCCGGTGGAATCTCACACCACCATACTCACATGGCGGAATCTCTCATCGCCACAAAGCTTGGGTATTTCACCAAGTCCTACCCGATGGAATGCCCATCATCGGTCTCTCCCTTTGGATTAAACCAAAGAGCACGTACGAATTTTTAGTTTATAGTGCACTCTCATCCTATTGATCGATCAATTATATCCGGTAAGTATCTCATCTTCTATGCCAATATATTATGTTAAAACATCATCTCACCTACTGTTTTTCATGCAACATTTCTCAAATCTTTCTCATCTCATTTCAAAACCATAACATTTGCCATGCTTTAAAACAAAAGCTCAAAACTCAACAATGCAACATGTTATTTCATGAAATCATTTCAAGAATCATCCCATGCTACATTTCATGCATAAAAACAGTAGGAATTTATCTATCTCAACCCATGAGCATGTAAAAGCATTTTAGGGGCAACCACCACATATAAGAGAGCAATCTAGCCAATAGTTACTTCCAGACTTAGGAAGGTGTTTCAAACCTTTCCTAAATCCCCAAACCTTGTATCTTTGTCCCTCAAGGACTTCTAAAACCATTCGCACTCACCGATTACGTTTCGCTTGCTCGTCGAAACGCTATCTAAGCTCCTGGATCAACACCAAAGGCGTCCGAAGATGTCTCCCCTATTTATAACAGATAAGAGCAAAGGATTAATGCATCATCATGCATTGAAATCATCAGCCACACACCTAAACTCGCTGCTCTACTCAAGAACCTCATTTCGGCTACCAAACACAACCGAAATCATCTCCAAACTCTTCCAAAACAAAGCCCAGCCATGATCTAACACTTCTAAACATTTCTAAACATCAATCAACATCAAAAACCACAACAAACTCATCCTTATACCTCCAGCTATGACAGAACACCAAAACCACCCCAAAAACCACCATTCTAGCATACAAAACTTAGGAATCCAAGCCTATTCGGGATTTTTTAGATAAAACCTCATTTATAACATCAATTAACATCCAAAATACATTAGAAAACAACCTCAAAACAGAGCCCAACCATCAACCACGAAAATCATCAAGATCTCTCCAAAAACCTTGACTTTTAATACAATTTCTTGTTTCTAACATTAAAGCAACTCAAAAATCATTAACAAAGGATTGATAACTTGGGAATTTCAGTAAAGAACTGATCATTAGAGGAGAAGGACGAAGCTTACCTCTAATGGCTGATTTCTCCTTGAATTGGACAAGTTTTCTTGAAAATCCAATGTAAAAACAAGAGGATTTAGTGAGGAAAAGATTAGGAATCAAAAGGAGATTGAAATCTCATCAAAAGGAATGAAAATCAAAGGCTAATTGATGGAGGAAATGTGTTTGGCTGAAAAGAAATTGAGAGAAAATGAAATGAGAGAAAATTGATGAAAGGTAGTTATGAAAAGTCAAAGATAGTTTTACTTTTAATTAATCTTTATTTCCTTTAATTAAAACATTATTAAAATCACTCAAAATAAGTAGAAATCTGATTAAAAACATTTTGGTAAAATTAGCTCCTTAAAGATTCAAAGTTTCAATCCTTTACAAAACAGTCACTATTTAACTTTTGCAAAAACTGCGATTTGGTCACTACACTGAAATGTAGTATTTCCAAACCTTATTTTGTAAAATTGATTTCACCATAATCATTCTTATATTAAATTAGGGTTTTTAGATATTTTTCCATATTTTTAAAGCATCCCAAACTAGGTGTTCCCTAAATCTCCCTTTAAGATTCGAACCGTTTCCCGACCGGTCCAATTCGAACTCTAAAACATCTAGGCCAAAATTTGGGGCGTTACAACAAGGCTTGGTACGGGGAGGAGAACTTTAAAGTGTCTATAAGTCCTATGTTTTATGCACATTCCAACTCTTATTATTACTCTTTTTAAGCACATTTTAGGCATAAGTAGGTGCATGCATAGCATTTTACAGTATCTCTAGTTTCTGCCTTGCTTTTATGAGTTATTATTTATTTGGTGAACACGAGATACTATTTTAGTGTATTCTTTTATGTAGGTACTAACAGCTGAAAGAGGGAACCGAGGAGCTGAGGGCACAAGGCTGAGGAAGCTTACCTAGGAGTTGTACTGAAGCAGTTCCAGCTGAAGACAAGTTGCTGCCGAATACCTGTCGAGTAGAGTTGTCGCCGACCTTGCTGCCCACGGTAGCTAACTATGGGAGTTGGAAGAACCGGAGCGCGATTTGTAGAGCTAAAACTCCTGAATCTATCGTCGATGTTCATGTGATTTTCCGACTTAATCCATTTTTCTTCATTCTTTCAATCTGTCTACACTAGACGTTTGAGAGAATCCATTTGTCGGGCACGAAAGTGCAAGGCACACGAAAGGGTTAAGTACAGTCACAACGTGTTGAGGCGTGACTAACTTGGTTCCACACCAGTCTACAAGTTTCAGCGGCTAAAAGGGATTACCAACCGTGATGACTAGCCTGTGTTAGGTTGACGTTATGATTGCTAGGTATTGCCTACGTCACGTTAGCTCTCGAGCATCCTTACCTAGATATAGGAGGGATCACTGTCGACTATCTTGCCAAACTTGGAGTATCTTCCAGACTTGCCGCCATGACTTCTTTCCATTCCACATGCCGAGACAGTACACTCCTGCAGTGGCAGTGACCTACTACGGTCGCGTGACAGGGTCGTAGTTTGCCTCCCGCCGAGGCAGCATATCGTAGCAGCACAAAATAACCCATACCTTTTACAACGCAGTTTTCACACTAAGTGGCAGCATAACCCTGCCTGCCTTATCAACCTGATTCACCTCTTCTCTATTACTTGTGTTTTTAATTACTTTTCTATCTCAACAAATTATTCACTTGTGCTTTTACTTTACCTTGTGCAGGAACTACGAAACGAGATAAGATGTCCAATCCTCGTGGGATTCGACATCTTTTATACTATAACTTGGCAGGAGTGTGCACTTGCGCTCTCACAAAAAGGGAACACCTACACGCCCTACAAGTTTTTGGCGCCGTTGCCGGGGATTGGTAACAGCGAATTTCGTTTTTCAATTTCTGCACCTTTTTACTTTTTTATTTTTATTTTTAATCGAAAAAATATACCGTGTCCTTTACAAGTGCATGACCAGGGCCAACCCTAAGAGAAACCTTATCGTTTACGATGATCTCGAGCGGGAAACGAGAAGGATTAAAAGGGAGCTTAGGGAAATTCTAAAGAATAGAGGAGATAAGGGAAAAGCAAAGGAAGAAACCATGGTAAACGAGGACCCCCCCCCAATTGATGCCATGAATGGCAGGGGCAGACAGCATGACTTGCCGCCTAGAGGACCACAAGAACAACAGAGGCAGGACCCCCTTGATCTGCCTAGGCCGCAACAGGTGCGGGCAATTAGAGACTACCTGGAACATGACTTCCAAAGGTTCGAGCCAATAGTGACAGAACCAAAGATAAGGGCAGACCATTTTGAGCTAAAGCCTGTCATGTTCAACATGCTAAATCTACGAGGATTCCTAGACATTTGCCGAGCATTCAAAATACATGGGGTTCACCAGGAAGTACTACGGCTAAGGCTATTTCCCTATTCACTGAGGGATAGGGCGAAACAGTGGTTGAATAACCAGCCAGCCAGATCTTTTAATACATGGACGGAGCTCTGTAAAGACTTTCTAGATCATTTCAGCTCGTCCAATGTCACTGATAGGTTGTGGAATGAGATCACAGCCTTCAGAAAAGGGGATGACGAGCCGATGTACGAGGCATGGGAGTGGTATCAACAAATGTTGAATAATTGTTTGCTTCACGGTCTACCGGCTTGCACTCAGGTATCTATATTTTACAATGGGGTTAACTACCCAACGCGAATGATGATAGATGCCTCGGTCAACGAGATCATCCTAGACAGACCTCTAGAGGAAGCACTGTGGCTGCTGAACATAGCCGCTAAAACTGATTACAAGTACCCGACAGCCCGCCGAAGCGACACAAGGCGGCCATCAACAACAAATGAGGTAGAAGCCTCATATTCCATAAATGCCCGCCTCGACACTCTGATGGAGCTGGTGATCAAGATGGTGCAATCCACTGTGAAGGTGCATGAAGTAAAAGCTATTGAGCCATTATGTGGCGAATGTGGGGGCGACCACGATTCCTCTTCCTACACTGCATCTGCAAACTATATGGGAGGTTACGAGAGGAATAGCAGGCCTGCCCAGAACACCTATAATCCTGGCTGGAGGAACCATCCCAACTTCTCATGGAGAAACCCGAAGACAACTGCCAACCCCTAACAGCTCCAAGGAAGCTACCAGCAGAACCAGTCCCGATAGTAGACTCAGCAGCCACAACACAACAATTCACTAGAAGCTACTCTGCAAACTTTTATGAAACAAACTGTTGAATTTATTGCTCATACAAATAAATTTATGGAAAAAACTAAGTCTTTTATGGACATGACCGAGATGAAGATGAACAACCAGGAGGCTGGCATAAAGAACCTGGAGACCCAATTTGGGCAGTTCACTGAAATCTACAACAGCCGGACTATGGGTGCATCATCTAGCAGCTCACAATCAGCCACCAAACCCACTTATGAGCATTGCAAGGCTATATCAACAAGAAGTGGGAAGCAGTTAGATGGACCCAGGATGGTAGAACAGCCAGAAATATCAATAAGAAGTGGGAAGAAGTTAGATGGACCCAGGATGGTAGAACAGCCAGAAGTGCAACCGGACCACACAAGCAAGCCCGCCACAGCAGCACCAACACTTGCCGCCTCAGCAGCAGAACATGACAGCGGCTCTAAAAATGATGATCCTTCCTAGACTAAGCCCCCAAGCAAGGAGCACATAGAGGACATCCGTCTGCCAGCACCGTTTCCCCAAAAGCTCAAGCAACTGCCACAGGAGCACCAATTCTGAAAGTTCCTAGATATTCTGAAACAAAGGGCATATCAATATACCTCTAATAGAAGCCAACAAAGCATGCCAAACTATGCCAAGCATCTCAGAGTCATGGTTTATAATAAGAAGAGGGTAGGGGAATTCGAGACAGTGGCTGTCACTGAAGAATGTATGGCTCTGCTGCATAACAAGCTGCCGCACAAGCAGAGAGATCCGGGCAGCTTTGTTATACCATGCAGGCTAGGCAGCACGCACGAGACCAGAGCCCTGTGTGACTTGGGAGCCAGCATCAACATGACGCCAAAGGCCGTCTTCGACAAACTAGGTATTGGACCTGCCAAACCAACCTTCGTAATGCTTAAACTTGCTGATCACTCATTTGTGCAACCAGAGGGAAAGATCGAAGATATCCTGGTTAAGGTGGGTAACCTGATTCTCCCCACCGACTTCCTCATCTTAGATTGTGAGGCCGACGAGAAAGCCCCTATCATTCTTGGGCGACCCTTCTTGGCCACGAGCAAAAAGCTTATAGATGTGGAACTCGGGGAGCTGAAAATAAGGGTGGAGGACCAGAGCATAAGAATGAACGTGCTACAACCCTCAGAGGAAGGAAAAGGACGCCTAGATGCAAGAGCGGCCAAGACCAGTGTAGAAATAGGCCAGGGCAGCAGCTGCCGCTACAGGCTTAGGGGCAGACTAAAGGACCCCATAACACAACATCTGAAAGAACAAGAGGACCCCCAGGAGGGAAGAAAAAGCTAAACCACCTTAGGAAGTGGTTATGTCTGGGAGATGCACCAAAATGCACTCCCAACATAACTTAAATTTTTATTTTATTTTCTTTTATTTTTATTTTTATTTTTATGCATTAGAATTATAATTTATGTTATTTTAGGATTAAATTAATTTTCAGAATTTTATTTTTGAAATTATTTAATTATTATTTTGTAATTATTTTTATTTTAGGTTTAAGAATAAAAGAGCGGGATTAAGAAGGAGACCCAGCAAGAAGCTCGCCCACCATTCTGCCGAGACAGTCGCCAGCGCAGTAACGCATAACTACTAGTTGACCACCAACGACTAGTTGCCAACGGCTCTGAAGTTAACGGGTAGAAAAATCTGTAATGTGTGCTAGAAAATCGGATCGTTGAGCATTTAATGTTGCACCGACACTTCTCGGAAGCCCCTATATATACACCTCTCACTCACTTCATTTTACTTTACTTTCACCTTTTTGCTATCTTCTATCTGATTCCCCTACTCTCTCACAACTTTTATTTCTAGTTTCAGTTAAGTACAACCATTCACATGGCCTCAACATCAACCCAAAAACCCATCTACAAGAAGTTTTGCTTCAAGGAGGACGAATAGAGATATAGAGAAAAATTATCCAAGCAGGCAGTATGGGAGGAGCAAGGCTTCCATTACACACGGCAGACGGGAGACCGTGGTCTAGAGCCCTCCTTGTTCCGAACCATCCATTACAAGGGATGGGAGATGTTCGCTCAGCAGCCCGAGATAGCGAACATCACTATCGTCAGAGAATTCTACTCCCATCAGCTCTGCCCGGAGAAGCCATTCGTCTACATCCGCGGGGAGCCGGTCAAACTCAACGCTGCTGTCATGAACAGCTACTACGGCCTCGATATAAATGACAACCCTCACGAGGATTAGAGGCAGTCACTGACGGCTGCCAACTACGAGGAAATCAAGGCCAAACTCTGCAAGCCCAACACACCATGGATAGGGGGCAAATATGTTGGATTTGTCCAACGCCGCCACCTGCTACCAGAAGCCACTGTAACGCCCTGGTTTTGGGCCTAGATGTTTTAGAGGTTGAATCGGGTCGATCGAGAACGGTTCGAATCTTTAAGGTAGGTTTAGGGAACACCTAGTTCGGGATGCTTTAAAAATATGGAAAAATATCTAAAAAATCCTCATTTATTATATAAATGGTTATGGTGAAAACAATTTTACAAAATGTGATTTGGAAATATTACATTTTGGAGTAGTGACCAAATTGCAGTTTTTGCAAAAGTTGACTAGTGATTGTTTTGTAAAGGATTGAAACTTTGAATCTTTAAGGAGCTAATTTTACCAAATTGTTTTTCATCGGATTTCTCTTTAATTTTGGAGTTTTAATAATGATTTAATTAATGGAATTAAGAGAGAAATTCTATTTTGACTTTTCATAACTACTTTACAATATTTTTTTCCCTCTTTTCATTTTCTCTCAACTTCCACTCAGCCAAACACATTTCCCTCACCAAATAATCTCTGATTTTCATCTCTTTTGCTGCGATTTCATTCTCCTAAGGATTTCCAATCTTTACTTCATTAAAACCTTTTGTTTTCACCTTGGATTTTCAAGAAATCTTGCCCAAATTGAGGAGAAATCAGCCATTAGAGGTAAGCTTCGTCCTTCTCCTCTAATGACCAGTTCTTTACTGTAATTCCCAAGTTATCAATCCTTTGTTGATGCTTTTTAAGTTGTTTTTATGTTATCAATGTGAAATGGTTGTTAATTTCAAGATTCTTGATGAGATCTTGGTTACTTTCGTATTTCTATGTTAAGCTCTGTTTTAAGGTTGATTTCTAATGTATTTTGGATGATATGTGATGTTGAAAATGAGGTTTTAACAAATAAATCCCGAATAGGTTTGGATTCCTAAGTTTTACATGTTAGATTTGTGGTTTTTGGGGTGGTTTTGGTGATCTGTTATTGTTGGAGGTATAAGGACGTTTTTGTGATGATTTTTGGTGTTGATTGAGGTTTAGAAATGATTAGAATTGATAGATCTTGGCTGGGCTTTGATTTGGGAAAGTTTGGAGGTGATTTCGGTTATTTCGGATAGCTGAAATGGTGTTTTTGAGTATTGCAGCGAGTTTGAATGAGTAACTGGTGATTTCAATACATGATGATGCATTAATCCTCTACTCTTATGTGTAATAAACAGGGGAGACATCTTCATACGCTTTTGGTGTTGATCCGGAGGTACCGGAAGCCTAGGAATCATTTCGGCAAGCAAGCGAAACGTAATCGGTGAGTGCGAATGGTTTTAGAAGTCCTTGAGGGACAAGGAAACAAGGTTTGGGGATTTAGGTTTGGTTTGAAACACCGTCCTAAGTCCGGAAGTAAGTATGACTAGATTTGCTCTCAATATGTGGTTGATGCCCCTAAATGCTTTTAACATGCTCTTGATTTGTGTTAGACAAATTCCTATTGTTTTATGCATGATTTATAACATGAAAAGATGTTATGTATTGATCCCATGAGATAGCTTGTCTATGAAAAGAGTTTTGAGTTTTTGACTAGATGAAATGCATGAATTATGGTTTTGAAATGGGCTGAGAATGATTTGAGAAATGTTGCATCAAAACAGTAGGTGAGATGATGATTTTAATGTAATATATTGGCATAAATGATGAGATGATTACCGAATATAATTGGTCGACCAATAGGATAAAAGTGCACTGTAAACTAAAAATTCGTACGTGCTCTTTGGAGTCAGGCAATGGGGATAGTGCCATCTCGATCCAAAGTGAGAATCCGATGATGAGAGATACCATCGGGGTAGGTCTTGGTGAAACACTCAAGCTTTGTGGCGAAGAGAGATACCGCCATGAGAGTCCGGTGATGTGAGATTCCACCGGGGTAGGACTTGGCTTTATGTCAAACTAATCCGCATATCCGAGTAAAGATGTAATATGAAATGCCAATATGTGAGATTGTATTTGATTCACATGTACCAAATGTTGAGATGTTTTATGCTATGAGAAATGCATATGAGATTTGTGGTTTATGAAATGCTTTTTGTTTTCATTAAGCATGAGTATGGCTTTGCCATGAGATTTGCATTGGTTAAATGCATGAGTTAGATTGAAGGTACATGTGATTTTCAAATGGAGAATTGCTGTGAAATGGTTTTCAATCATGAGATAGAAAGAGCATGTTGTAGAAAATGGTTTTTGAGATAGAGTTTTAAAGTTGCATTGTTGCGTTGGTTTTTTCTTAGAGCTTGCCTCACTAAGCAAATGTGCTTACGCTCTCTTTTACCAACAATGCAGAGAATTGAGACACTTTTGGGTAACAAGGAGGCTAAGGATATCCAAGGAATTGAAAAGCTCAAGTATGGTGACGTTTACGTATACTTTAGTAATGATAATTGGCAATGGGGATCTATTGTTAGTTTCGGAGATGTAATTTGGAACTCCCTATGGTTGTTGCAAGTTTATTATGGTTATGTGGTTTGTAAATGCCCTTTACGGTTTGGTTTGTGGTTTGTAGCCTTCGTATGATTTTCATGACTAGGAAGCATGTCTTTAGAACTCATGCATGGATGTTCGATGTTAAGTTTGGTTCTTGCTTCGCAATATCTGACATTGATGCTTAAACATGTTGTTAGTATGTTGTGGTATCATTCGGAACATTTCCGGTTGTGTTTGGGTGTGAAAAATCAGCAAAGTTTGTAGTTGCAGGGCTGGGCGTATCGAAACACTCTTATTTGTTTCGAAACGGTGGCCTGAAATGGTCATCAGGTTTCGGAACGGGTAGGAACGTTCCGGAACGCTTTAGCTACTAGAAAGCCATGTTTCGATACGGGTCTAGGAACGCACCCGAGTACCGAAACGGTCAACTCAGTTTCGATATGACCGTTCTGATACAAGGCTTAGTGTTTCGAAACACCCGACCGTTGGTCTGGATTTTGAACTGTTTCAGGTTCTTGTTTCTTACATTTTAGTCCCTGATGTTTATGTATGCAATTGAATGAGTTTGAAATGTCTGATTGAGTTGATATTTGACAGAGTGGCATGAAATAAGACTAAATAAATATTGGTAACCTTAAAATCTGTGAAGTCCTTGTAATTTACAAAAGTCGCATTTTGGTCCATAAATGTCTAATTTGTGTAATTAAACCCCTAATTGAATTCCGATCGTTGTGCGTTTTCTTCCTATGATCTTGGGCAATCACATAGGATTAATATTGCAATTAGAAAAGATAAAAGAAAAAAGGGTCGTTAATCGGAGTTAACTTTAACGAGTTGACTTCGATTTTCCCCGGGTAATCACCTCGGTTCGTGTCAACCGTCTAGACCGGGCTAAGGGGGTTACATTTGTTGGTATCAGAGCCAGGTTTGCGAAAAATTGGGGCTTGGTAAGTGGTTAATGGGTGTGAATATGAATGGTTATGACTTTTTGTGAAAGCATGTTGTGTGATTGTTTGATGTTCTAGCTCTAATGAGATGTAAAGCATGCAAGATGGTAGATTGAGATGAATGTGTGATGCTATGCTATGTTTGGGGTATAGTTGGGGATCCAATTACCATATCATTACTATTGGAAAGAATTGTTTTAAAAATGAGCTTGAGTACTTGGATTCCTTGTCTTGTATTGCCTAATTGAAATTTGTTGCATTTTGATAGTTGCATTGTTTTCAAATAAGGCCACGTAGAGAGCTTAGAATAAATGCGCGTGCTGCGACTGAAAATGAGAATGACGAGCAAGTTGAGAATCTACCGCCTCCTCCTCCTGGTAGACCACCCGGTGGTGGTGGAGCGGGGGTTGGTGCTGCGAGAGCCGGAGTAGAGGTTACGGGACCCAAGGGAGTACAAGGGCAAGCTGCTCCTGATATGACAATGTTAATACAAGCTATTGCTAGAGCTTTTTGGGCGGCAGTAGCTCGAGCTCATGTGGTTGCACCTCAAGCTGGTGCTGGTGCAAGTTTGCCTTTGGAGAGACTCTGTAGCCTGGGAGGGGCTGAGTTTAGGGAGCTGACCCCTGAGGGTTCCGAGTCTTGGTTGGAGAGTACCAAAAGAATCCTTGGAAAAATGAACTGTAATGATGTCCAGAAACTGGGGTGTATTGTATCTTTGTTGCATGGTGATGCCTATACGTGGTGGACGACCACAATTGTTGGCTTAGATGAGGCTGAGGTATCTTGGACGTTCTTTCTGAATGCGTTTAAGCAGAAGTACTTGGGAGTCCGCTATCTGGATGAGAAAAAGAGGGAGTTCATGTCCCTAGTGCAAGGAAGTATGTCGGTAGCGGAGTTTGAGGTGCAGTTTGTACGCCTTTGCCAGTATGCACCCGAGCTGATCCCTAGTGAACGGGAGAGATGCGAACGATTCAGATATGGGTTGCTGGCTGATGTGAAAACATATATGCTCACAGCAGACTACACTAATTTTGATGTCCTGGTCACTCGAGCCAAGGATATTGAGTTGAATCTCGGTCTAGCCAGTCGGGCAGGAAGGTCTAGCTTGGGAAAGCGACATGCGGATCGTGATCTTGGAAGAGATCAGTTCAAGAGACCTAAGGATAGAAGGTCACATACGGATGTGAGACGTGGAGGAGGTAACCCTGGAAGAGGTCAACAAGGGCCGAATGCTTTCATACGGACACCTGAGTGTAATCGGTATGGTAGGTGGCACACTGGTGAGTGTTGGGGAAACCTAGGTACGTGCTGGAATTGCGGTAATCGTGGGCACATGAAAAGGGATTATCCGCAGCCGATGAGAGAAGGTCAGGCTCAGGTGAGAGCAGCTGAGACATAGAGAGGCCGTGGACGCGGCCATGGCTACTTTCAGCGCAGAGATGAAGGTGCGAGAAATGTAGCACATGTGGTGGCTGTTCAGCCTGAAGGTGGTGGCGAGGCCAGAGTGTATGCCAATCGAGAAGGGAGGAATGACACGTACGTGATCGCAGGTACCTTTATTTGCAGTCTTTGTCATTACTTTCTTTGATTGATTCTGGATCTACACACTAGTACATATTGCATGAACATGCCCAAATGCTTGGTTTGCCTGTTGAGCCTTTGGATGTGGGTATGCGTGTGACTAGTTCTTTTGGTGAGACGGGTGTAAGAAGGAGATTGTATAGGAGATGTCCCTTAAAGGTGCAAGAGCGTGTGTTTTTAGTTGATCTTATGGAATTGTCATTCTATGGATTCGATGTAATCCTTGGTATGGATTGGCTTGTTGAGCATAGGGCCGTTGTGGATTTTGAAAATAAGCGAGTTTCACTGAAACTTGCGGATGATTATGAGGTTGTGGTGGTGGGAGAAAATATGAAATTCCTCTCTAATATGGTGTTGACGCTTGAAGCCAGCCGGATGTTGTGTCAGGGATGTGAGGCTTATCTGGCCTTTGTTATGATTCCTAGTACAAAGAAGGTTCTTGTACATGATATAAGGATTGTGTGTGAATTCCCTGGGGTGTTTCCGGAGGAACTACCTAGATTTCCGCCAAGTCGGGAGGTTGAGTTCGGAATTGAGTTGTATGAGAATAAAACTCCGGTGTCCATTGCTCCTTATCGCATGGCACCCAAGGAGTTGAAGACGCAACTTCAAGAGTTGCTCGATTGAGGCTTTATTCGGCCTAGTGTGTCACCTTGGGGTGCATCGGTCTTGTTTGTTAAGAAGAAAGATGGCACTATGAGAATGTGCATTGATTACTATCAGTTGAATAAGTTGACTATCAAGAATAAGTACCCTTTACAAAGGATTGATGATCTTTTCGATCAGTTTCGAGGAGCGGCTGTGTTCTCAAAGATAGATCTGCAGTTAGGATATTATCAGTTGAAGGTTAGGGATGTGGATGTGCCGAAGACAACCTTCCGAACGAGATATGGACATTATGAATTCCTAGTGATGCCGTTCGGATTGACGAATGCTCCTGCTACTTTCATGGATATGATGAACAAGGCGTTTCATGAATTCTTGGATAAGTTTGTTGTGGTGTTCATCGATGATATCCTTGTGTACTCTCGTACCGAGGAGGAGCATGAGGAACATTTGAGGATCGTTTTACAAGCGTTGTTAGAGAATCAGCTTTATGCTAAGCTGAGTAAATGTGAGTTTTGGCTGAAGGAGGTTGTTTTTCTTGGCCATGTGGTTTCGGCTAAAGGGATTTGTGTTGATCCTCAGAAGATTGAGGCGGTGGTGAATTGGAAGCCTCCTAGGTCTGTTCTTGAAGTTCGTAGTTTCCTTGGTTTTGCGGGTTTCTACCGAAGGTTCGTGGATGGATTTTCTAAGATTGCTGCCCCTTTGACGAAGTTATTACAAAAGGATGTTAAGTTTGAGTGGACGAAAGCGAGACAACAAGCTTTCGAGAAGCTAAAGGAGGCTTTGACGCAAGCTCCTATCTTGGTTCAACTTGAGTCAGGAAAAGAGTTTGTGGTGTATAGTGACGCATCCTATGTTGGTTTGGGGTGTGTGCTGATGCAAGAGGGTAGGGTAGTGGCTTATGCATCGCGATAGTTGAAGGTGCATGAGCGTAATTACCCTACGCATGACATTGAGTTGGCGGTAGTGGTTTTTGCTTTAAAGATTTGGAGACATTATCTATATGTTGAGAGGTGTACTGTGTACACGGATCATAAGAGTTTGAAGTACCTTATGTCTTAAAAGGAGTTGAATCTTAGGCAACGACAATGGGTTGAGTTGCTTAAGGAAACGATCGAGTATCATCCGGGGAAGGCCAATGTTGTGGCTGATGCTTTGAGCAGAAAAGTGGCGGTAGAATTGAGGGCGATGTTTGCTAGCTTAAGCATATCGCGAGATGGTGGTCTTGTTGCTGAGTTGCAAGTGAAACCATCTTTGGTTCAGTTGATAAAGGATAAATAGTTGCTGGATGATTCTCTGGTACCGCGAGTTCAGGACATCGCAGAAGGAAGGCTTTCAAATTTCTGTTTCAATGATGATGGAGTTTTATGTTTTGGGAGTCGGATAGTGGTGCTAGATGATGTTGAGTTAAGGCGCACTATTCTGATTGAAGCTCATAGTAGTCCTTTCGCTATTCACCCTGGTAGTACGAAGATGTATCCTGATTTGAGAGATGAGTACTATTGGGTGGGATTGAAGAAAGATGTCGCTGAGTTCGTTAGCAAGTGTATGGTTTGTCAGCGGGTTAAGGCTAAACATCAAGTTCCTTCTGGGTTGTTGCGGCCGTTGAGAATTCCAGAATGAAAATGGGAGAGGATTACTATGGACTTCGTGTCTGGTTTGCCGTTATCGCCATCAAAGAAGAATTCTGTTTGGGTGATTGTGGATCGCCTTACGAAGTGTGCACATTTCTTGCCTGTGCATACTACGTATACCTTGGATAGGCTTGCTGAGCTGTACATTGCTGAGATTGTGCGTTTGCATGGGGTGCCAAAATCTATAGTGTCAGATAGAGATCTGAGGTTCACAACAAGGTTCTGGGTATGTTTACATCAAGCTTTGGGTACGCGGCTGAATTTCAGTACTTCCTATCATCCACAAACGGATGGACAGTCGGAGCGTGTTATCCAAGTGCTTGAGGATATGTTGAGGTGCTGTGTTATTGAGTTTCAAGGCTCTTGGGAGAAGCACTTGGCTTTGGTTGAGTTCGCTTATAATAATAATTATCAGGCAAGTATCCAAATGGCACCTTATGAGGCTTGCAACCCCCTTAGTCCGGCCTAGACGTTTGACCCGAACTACGAAGATTACACGGGGAAAACCAAAGTCAACCCGAATGTCAACCTTGATTCACAACCCTTTTTTTTCTTTTTTATCTTCTCTAGATGCACATTATGTAACACCCCAATTTTGGGCTTGGAAGTTTAGGGTCTGAACCGGACCGGTCTGATTTTCGGTTCGAATATAAAAGGAGGTTTTAGGGAAAGCCTAGTTCGGGATGCTTTAAAAATATGGAAAAATATCTAAAAATCCTCTTTTAATATATATAAGAGAGTGGTGAAATCAATTTTACAAAATAAGGTTTGGAAGTGCGACATTTTGAAATAGTGACTAAAATGCGATTTTTGAAAAGTTCAGTAGTGACTGTTTTGTAAGGATTGAAACTTTGAATCTTTAAGGAGCTAATTTACCCAAGAAAGATTTCTCCAGATTTTTCTTAGATTTTAATGATTTAATTAATGTTTAATTAATTAATGGAAAAGTAGAAAACCATATTTTAGATTTTCATAACTAACTTTTGTTAAAACTTTCTCATCTCATTTTCTCTCAAAATTTCCTCAGCCAAACACATTTCTACAGCAACATTTCTTTTGATTTTCACACCAAATGATGAGGTTTCAATCATCAATTTATTCCTAATCCTTTCTACATCAAATTCTATTGTTTTGCTTATTGGATTTTCAAGGAAATTGTCTCTAATCAAGGAGAAATCTACATTTAGAGGTAAGGATGTTCTTCTCCTCTAAATACTCAGTTCTTTACTGAAATTCCCAAGTTCTCAATCCTTATTTTAAGTTTTATAAATGGATTTAATGCTATGAACATGATTTTTGGCTTAAAACTCAAGATTTTGAAGAAATCTTGAAGAAATTCGTGGTGATTGTTTGGGCTCTATTTTGAGATGGATTTTAAATGTATTTTGGATGTTTAATGAGGTGTAATTGAGGTTTTATCAATGCAATCCCTAATAGGTTATGTTTCCTAAGTTTTTGCTTATGAAAATGGTGGTTTTTGGGGTGATCTTGGTGTTCTGTTAATGCTGTAGGTATAAGGACAAGTTTAGGTTCATTTTGGATGTTAATTGATGTTTAGAAATGGTTAGAAGTGATGGATCTTGGCTGGGTTATGTTTTGGAAGAGTTTGGAGGTGATTTCGGTTGTGTTTGGTAGCCAAAATGTTAGATTTATGTAGAGCAGCGAGTTTAGGTGTAACACCCGTGTTTTGGGGTTAGGAGTTAGTCGGGTTAATTGGTTCGAGTCGGTAAAAATTTATTTTAATCAAATTGACCTTAGTGTGAGCAAATTGAGTTTAGAAAGAAAGGGAGGGATCATTTTGGTAATTAAACCAAAATAAAAATAAAGACCACCTTATCTATCATCTTTTCTCATTTCTTCTTCTTCCTCACCGTGTAAACATCCCAAAATTTCTCCCAAACCCTCTTTACTATTTCCTTTGATTTCTTCATCAATTCAAGGGGTTTTTGAAAGGTAATTATGTTTTCTTAATCTCCTCTTCATCCTCTATCTATCTATAGTCTTAGATTTCAAAGTTATGGAGTTTTGAAAATTAGGGTTCATATCAAAGTTTGGGTTTTTAAGGGGTTTTTCATCTTGTTTTGATAAATTGAGTTGGGGCTTTGTTTAATCATGTTAAAATACACATAATATGTTAAAATGAGTAATTTTTGAGGTGTTTTATAAATTTTCCGAAATTGGGTTTTGGTGGATTTTTAGGAAGGTTTTTAGATGAGTTTTGCGTATGATTAATGTTGGAAATTGGGGGTTGATGGTTATACTATAGTTGGGCAGTGTTTTGAACATGTTTAAGAGTGTTTTGGATGACTACAATTCTGATTTTTGACGGGTTTTAGTGGATGTACGAAAATGAGAAATTGAAGAATGAACTTGGCTTTGAATTGTGAGAATTGAAGTGGATTTGTGTGTTGATGTTAAACTTTGGGTTTGTGACTGATTTTGAGGTTAATATATATTGTTTTTGAATGGTTAGAAGCAAGAGAAATCAATGGTGAAGCTTCGGGCTCGAATCCGGAAACTTGGATGCTGGTAGGCTTGTCGGCTTGTGCTAATGGAGTAGTCGGTGAGTGGTTAAAATATTTTAAATGGTTTTGAGCAATTGGTTCGAGCATGTGGACTAGGTTGAGATTGGTAGACTCACCTAGAGTTAGGATTAGGGTGGTAGCCTAATCCTAAGCTTTAGTTAGAGACATTGGATGATCTCTTTAATTGATGTTATGCCTCATGATGATTTGTGTATGTATAATGTGTTATACATGTTGTTGAGGCATGGTTTGATGCATTGCTATGCATGTGGTTTGGATTGTAAATTGTGTATGATGATGTTGAGTTTAATATGATGTAAGATGTCATATTATTACTCTCGAACATGACATTATGATATTATGTTGTTGAAATAATTGATGTTGAGCTTAATATGATGTAAGATGCCATATTATGACTCTTGAACATCAAAGGTTGTGGAATTTGATTAATTGGCACTAGTATGCTTGGGTACAACGATCGATCATCAGGATGAGTGTGCACACTAATTGAATCAAAACGTACGTGGCCTTGGTGGCGTTAAGGCACCAAGGAGGAGTACGGTGATGTAATATTCCACCGGAAATTTATATATATTCTACGTGATGATGAGTGAAATCCCATCCGTAGGGCATGTGGCGATGAGTGGAATCCCGTCCATGCAAGGCCGGTGATGAGTGTAATCCCACCGAGGTAAGGTTGATGTTGGAAAATGTGTTCCAACATGTTATCCGCGTATTCGAGTCATAGCTACGTGCCAATAAGAGAAAGTATGTTTATACCAATATGAAATTATGCATACATGATAATATGAATTGATATGTGTATCAATGTGATATGAAATGTGAATTTCAATGTGAAACGATATATGATGTGGTTAATACATTGAGTTATGTATCATTGTATGTTGAACTTATAAGTTGTTGAGCATGGCATGAATTTGGTAATATGTTCATGCATCATCTATATTTATGGCTCATGTGAATCGAAGGTAAAATCATGTATAATATCATGATAGTTGCTCGAGCTTGGACCCTGCATTGTCGAAGGTTTGTTTAATGAGCTTACCCTCACTAAGCTTTTATGCTTACGCTCTCTTTTGTTCGACAATGCAGATAAATAGCTTGTGGGTGGCAAGGGCAAGGAAAGGTCTTCAAGTTTTGCTTTTGGTGAGCTCAATGTATGATTTATAAATTGAAAGATTGTAATAGTAAAGCAATGGGATAGGTGTTGTTGTTTTGGATGTCTTGATGTATGTTTATTTGGTTTGGCACTTGGATGCCTTGTTCGACTTGTAAATATCACTTAAGATGCATGCCTTGATGAATGCTTGAGTGATGCATGCCTTGATGAATGCTTGAGTGATGTATGTCTGTAGATGTTTAAATTGCTTATCATGTGTGTTGGTCATATGCCTTGTGAGGATGCCTAAGTGTATGGATGTTGAAGCATGAGACCTTATGTGCTTGTTTGCCTTCTTTTGATCGAATGCATGATTTTCCTTGGTTGATTTAGGAATGCTCATGTTGAGTATCATGTATGAAGGGTTCTTAATGTATAATTTACCATGTATATATGATGGTTCATATTCATGCTTTGAGTATGTTGGAGTACGTTTAATCTAGGACGTATGCCTCTAGACTTGGGTGGTTGGTGTTGGATGCTTTTAGCCTCTTTAAGCTCTTATGTATGGTTGTATATGAACATGAGGTGTTTTTACCATAGGAAGTCATTAGAGATAAGCAAAATATGCTCCCCTGCACCTATGTTTCGAAACTAGGGGTAAAGTTTCGAAACCTTTGCAAATTTTGGGATTCCAGAGGTCACTGCCAGCCAAAGTTTCGAAACCTTTGGGAAAGGTTTCGAAACTATGGTCAAAGGTTTCGATTGGGCATAAAATTTGAGGTTTGCAAGCTTTACGTTTTAGTCCTGATTCTCGTATGTGCAATTGCTTGAGTTTGAGATGTCCGTTTGAGTTGAAATTTGGCAGAGAGGTATGAAACATGACTAATATCATAATGGTAACTTAAAATTTGGTAAAGTCCTCTTAATTTCCAGAATTTACAAATTGGTCCCTAAATTCGTATTTTGTGCAATTGAGTCCCTTATTGTTTTCCGATTGCTGTGATTTTTGAGTATGCTTATCTCAAGAGTATGCCTAGGTTTAATGTGCATCTAGACAAGTTTAAAAAGAAAAAAAAGGTCGTTAATCAAGGTTGACTTTTGGGTTGACTTTGGTTTTCCCCGTGTAATCTTCGTAGTTCGGGTCAGCCGTCTAGGCCGGGCTACGGGGGTTACATTTGTTGGTATCAGAGCCTAAGGTTTCCGAGACCTTGGGCAGGTAAGTGAGGTAAGTTTAAGTTTTGAATTGATATGCACGGTGTTTACTTGCTCTGTAAGTATGATTGCTTGTATGACAAGTATGTTGATTGTTCGTTTAAAAGCATGTTGCTCGTTACCCGTGTATGTTGTGATGTGTGATTATTTGATTGAGAACGTATGTTGTTTGATCGTACGCATATGTTTACTTGTTTAGCAAGTAAGCCTTGTTATACGCTTGGTTGAGCATGTATGTGTGTTGATTGGTTGAAACATGTTTAGTAGAGTCCCATTGCTACTATTACATTGAACAAGAGATTTTAAGTGAGGGAAACATACTTGAGCCACTTGGAAGCCTTGCCTTGCTAACCCAATCTTGTATGTTTTATTGTTGATATTGTTGTTGATTTAATTGCTTTTCGGTAAGTAGAAGTCGTAGTTTCTGAAAGGGTGGACTAGGTTGAGGGAGTCCATCACCTCAGTTAGAGAGGTATGGTTGTACCAGAATTGAGGTACAATTCGTCCGTTTGAGACAGTGTGTATGTGGGTTGATTCATGTGGATGAGGGACGATGTAATCAACTCTGGCATTAGTTAGTAAGAAGAAGTGAAGGCCTATGGGTGGGGGTCAGAGTAGTTTCGATGTTTTATCGAATGAGCCCTTGGTACAGTATCAAGTTGTTTCCTCCAGTTGATTCTGAATCCGTATCTCTGTACATTGTTAGCAAGTATGCAAGTTGAACATGCCTGGTGAAGTGTTAGTTGGTGACCGTTGGGGTTCAGCCTATGATTTTAATGCAAGACAGCCGGTCAGTGTCCGTGAGTGGGAGCTAGTTTGTGTGATTGGGTCAGTGTACGTTGAGTTGTTTTCCAGCAAGCGGAAGAGAAGAAGTCACTTCCGATATAGTTGAGCCGAGAAGGGAGCCTTGAGCTTTGACTTCAGGATTGTTTGGTAGGGGTAGAACGAGTCCAGCTAGACTGTTTGTGTGCGATCAGAACTGAATTTTGAAGTTTTGAGATGCTCTAAGAACAGTTTAGAAGAGTCAGATTTTGTTGAAGAATCAGTCGGAAAACAAGAGGGCCGAAGACTATCAGCTGTGCACAAGTGTAGTTACAATTTCTTCGGATTTGTCCTTTTCGTGTGAGCATGCGAAGAAAATTTGATGTACGTGTTGAGACCTTAGAAGTAGGGACACAGATGACTAAACCTTGTGGTGAGATAGTGATGGCCAGGAAGATGTACGGAAGATGTTTGTTGGTGGTTCAGAGTTAGTGTATGCGTTGAGATAAAGAGAGAGTTGCCTTGAAGTTGCAGATTTCTATGTGACTGTAGTAGTAGGTGAGGAGGTGAACTTCTTGTCGAATGTTGATCCAGCCTTGGAGGTCGAAGATTTATTGAGTTTAGATGGCAGGCTTGCTTAGCAAGTGTGATGAATTTGATTTTGAAGGAAGATTAGACCGCAAAATGTTAAAACAGTTTGTGAATTTCCTAGAAGTGATTGGAAGAAAAAAAATTTACCTGGTTTGTCTCCTGACAGAGAAGAAGAGTTTGTTATTTAGACCGTCTCCGAGTTTGCTTCTGCTTTGATTGCTCTGTACCTTATAATTCCCAAAAGAAGTGAGAGTGTTGAAGAATCAACCTCGAGATTAGTTAGGCCTTAGATTCATTAGGCCTAGTGCATCATCTCAGAGTTCTACAGTGTAAATTGTGAAGAAGAAAGAGTGACAGTACGAGATTGTGTTTAGATTTCATACAGTCGAAACAAGTGACAGTGAATGATTAGTATCCGTTTCTGAGTGTCAGTGATTTGTTGGTCAGTTAGTGTGTGCTTCAGTCTATTTGAAGATTAGTTTGAGATCCGTTTACTACCAGTTGAAAGTGGGAAAAAATTGAGGTACCGAAGACAGCTTTAGGGGCAAGATATGATTGCTTCGAGTTCCGAGTTATGCCGTTTTGCTTGACTAGTGTGTTAGTTACTTTTATACAGATGTTGAACAGAATAACTCCTGAGTTCCTTGATCAGTTGTAGTAGTCCTCATAGATAATACATGGGTATATTCGCGTACCGAGGAAGATCATGACAAGCTTTGAAGTTAGTGTTGTAGGTTCTATTAGAAAATCAGTTGTATGCCAAGTTGAGCAACATGAACTTCGAGGTAATGAAGATGTTCTCCTAGGACATGTAGATCAGCCGAGTGCATTAGAGTAAATCCTAAGTAGGCAGAAGAAGATGTGAGTTGGAAGGAGCTGAAGACTGTGACAGGTATCTATAGTTCCTAGGTCTAGCATTGTTATTATCGGAGAATTGTGAATAGTCTTTCGAAGATAGCTACTCCTTTGACAGATTGCTACATAAGAATGTCCAGTTGTGTGGCCAGATGCGAGACAACGAGCCCTTGAGAAACCGAAAGAAACTTTGAAGAAATCTTCGACCTTGATCCGAAAAAAAAAAATTAACCATAGTGATGTGTTGCATGTAGTGTTAGGTTGTATGCTTATGCAAGATGGAAGATTGTGGCTTATTCATCAAGATAGTTGGAAGACCGTGAGAAGAGTTATTTGATATGAGACATAGAGTTAACTACAGTTGTAATTGCCTCGAAGATTTGGAGACAAGCTTGTGTGGTAAGAAATGCACAGTGTGTATGTACATATCATCAGAACCTGAAATATTTGAAGACTTAGGAATGGTAGAAACTTGAACATCATAAGTTGTAGAATTGCTTGAAGACTGTGGTCCCAAGATTGAGTACTATCTGAAGAGAGTCTACGTGGTAACCGATGTTCCGAGTTATTTTGTAGTCAGATTAGTGGTTGAGTTGCGAGCTATGTTGCTGGATTCAGTTCATCAAACGATAGTGTTTTGTGGCCGAGTTTCATGTTAAACCTACTTTGAGTCAGATACTTGAAGAGAAACAGTTGCAAGACAGGTTCTTGGCACCTTGCGTGCAAGACATAGCAGAAGGAAGACCTTCAGAATATAGTTCAGAGATGATAGAGTTTGTATTGTTAGAGACAGAATAGTTGTGCCGATTGACATAGTGCTTTGAGACGTATTGTTTTGGCCGAAGCACACGGTAATTCATTTGTATTGCATCTGAGTAGTATGAAGACGTATTGTGGGTTGAAGATGAATACTTCAAAATTGAGTTGATGAGCGATGTGGTTCAGTATGAGAGTAAGTGTGAATTGCCAGCGTGTCAAGACCGAGCGACAGTTTTCTTCTAGTCTGTTACAATTGTGGAAGATTCTTAATGGAAGTGGGTAATAGAGATCCGAAATTTCTGCTAGATTATTTTTGAAGACGTTTGCATAGTGTCTGGTTACCTGTTGAAGGCAGATGGTTAGTTAGAGAAGGTTATGAGTCAAGTATTCGAACATTGCTGCATGAGATTGTGAATCGGGCTAGTTCTGTTGTTCATTTGTCACGGTTACCACCAGAGTTAGGAGGAAGTTTGTGATGTATCTGTGTATCTAAAATACGAGGGTGTGAGTTAGATTTGTTCCGTGCTATGTTGTAGAAGAGATTGAGTTGAGTTTGAAATTTACGTGGAGCGAAGAATCAGTTGAGGTCTAGGTGTTAGATAGTTGTTGTTGCATGGTAAGTATACGAGTTGGTGAGTATGTTGTGGTGAAAAGGAAAGTGTGGAGTAGCATGTTTCAGTGGCTCTTCCTGTTCGATGAATTTCGAGGACGAAATTTCCTTAAGTGGGGGAGAGTTGTAACACCCGTGTTTTGGGGTTAGGAGTTAGTCGGGTTAATTGGTTCGAGTCGGTAAAAATTTATTTTAATCAAATTGACCTTAGTGTGAGCAAATTGAGTTTAGAAAGAAAGGGAGGGATCATTTTGGTAATTAAACCAAAATAAAAATAAAGACCACCTTATCTATCATCTTTTCTCATTTCTTCTTCTTCCTCACCGTGTAAACATCCCAAAATTTCTCCCAAACCTTCTTTACTATTTCCTTTGATTTCTTCATCAATTCAAGGGGTTTTTGAAAGGTAATTATGTTTTCTTAATCTCCTCTTCATCCTCTATCTATCTATAGTCTTAGATTTCAAAGTTATGGAGTTTTGAAAATTAGGGTTCATATCAAAGTTTGGGTTTTTAAGGGGTTTTTCATCTTGTTTTGATAAATTGAGTTGGGGCTTTGTTTAATCATGTTAAAATACACATAATATGTTAAAATGAGTAATTTTTTAGGTGTTTTATAAATTTTCCGAAATTGGGTTTTGGTGGATTTTTAGGAAGGTTTTTAGATGAGTTTTGGGTATGATTAATGTTGGAAATTGGGGGTTGATGGTTATACTATAGTTGGGCAGTGTTTTGAACATGTTTAAGAGTGTTTTGGATGACTACAATTCTGATTTTTGACGGGTTTTAGTGGAAGTACGAAAATGAGAAATTGAAGAATGAACTTGGCTTTGAATTGTGAGAATTGAAGTGGATTTGTGTGTTGATGTTAAACTTTGGGTTTGTGACTGATTTTGAGGTTAATATATATTGTTTTTGAATGGTTAGAAGCAAGAGAAATCAATGGTGAAGCTTCGGGCTCGAATCCGGAAACTTGGATGCTGGTAGGCTTGTCGGCTTGTGCTAATGGAGTAGTCGGTGAGTGGTTAAAATATTTTAAATGGTTTTGAGCAATTGGTTCGAGCATGTGGACTAGGTTGAGATTGGTAGACTCACCTAGAGTTAGGATTAGGGTGGTAGCCTAATCCTAAGCTTTAGTTAGAGACATTGGATGATCTCTTTAATTGATGTTATGCCTCATGATGATTTGTGTATGTATAATGTGTTATACATGTTGTTGAGCCATGGTTTGATGCATTGCTATGCATGTGGTTTGGATTGTAAATTGTGTATGATGATGTTGAGTTTAATATGATGTAAGATGCCATATTATTACTCTCGAACATGACATTATGATATTATGTTGTTGAAATAATTGATGTTGAGCTTAATATGATGTAAGATGCCATATTATGACTTTTGAACATCAAAGGTTGTGGAATTTGATTAATTGGCACTAGTATGCTTGGGTACAATGATCGATCATCAGGATGAGTGTGCACACTAATTGAGTCAAAACGTACGTGGCCTTGGTGGCGTTAAGGCACCAAGGAGGAGTACGGTGATGTAATATTCCACCGGAAATTTATATATATTCTACGTGATGATGAGTGGAATCCCATCCGTAGGGCATGTGGCGATGAGTGGAATCCCGTCCATGCAAGGCCGGTGATGAGTGTAATCCCACCCGTAGGGCATGTGGCGATGAGTGGAATCCCGTCCATGCAAGGCCGGTGATGAGTGTAATCCCACCGAGGTAAGGTTGATGTTGGAAAATGCGTTACAACATGTTATCCGCGTATTCGAGTCATAGCTAGGTGCCAATAAGAGAAAGTATGTTTATACCAATATGAAATTATGCATACATGATAATATGAATTGATATGTGTATCAATGTGATATGAAATGTGAATTTCAATGTGAAACGATATATGATGTGGTTAATACATTGAGTTATGTATCATTGTATGTTGAACTTATAAGTTGTTGAGCATGGCATGAATTTAGTAATATGTTCATGCATCATCTATATTTATGGCTCATGTGAATCGAAGGTAAAATCCTGTATAATATCATGATAGTTGCTCGAGCTTGGACCCTGCATTGTCGAAGGTTTGTTTAATGAGCTTACCCTCACTAAGCTTTTATGCTTACGCTCTCTTTTGTTCGACAATGCAGATAAATAGCTTGTGGGTGGCAAGGGCAAGGAAAGGTCTTCAAGTTTTGCTTTTGGTGAGCTCAATGTATGATTTATAAATTGAAAGATTGTAATAGTAAAGCAATGGGATAGGTGTTGTTGTTTTGGATGTCTTGATGTATGTTTATTTGGTTTGGCACTTGGATGCCTTGTTCGACTTGTAAATATCACTTAAGATGCATGCCTTGATGAATGCTTGAGTGATGCATGCCTTGATGAATGCTTGAGTGATGTATGTCTGTAGATGTTTAAATTGCTTATCATGTGTATTGGTCATATGCCTTGTGAGGATGCCTAAGTGTATGGATGTTGAAGCATGAGACCTTATGTGCTTGTTTGCCTTCTTTTGATCGAATGCATGATTTTCCTTGGTTGATTTAGGAATGCTCATGTTGAGTATCATGTATGAAGGGTTCTTAATGTATAATTTACCATGTATATATGATGGTTCATATTCATGCTTTGAGTATGTTGGAGTACGTTTAATCTAGGACGTATGCCTCTAGACTTGGGTGGTTGGTGTTGGATGCTTTTAGCCTCTTTAAGCTCTTATGTATGGTTGTATATGAACATGAGGTGTTTTTACCATAGGAAGTCATTAGAGATAAGCAAAATATGCTCCCCTGCACCTAGGTTTCGAAACTAGGGGTAAAGTTTTGAAACCTTTGCAAATTTTGGGATTCCAGAGGTCACTGCCAGCCAAAGTTTCGAAACCTTTGGGAAAGGTTTCGAAACTATGGTCAAAGGTTTCGATTGGGCATAAAATTTGAGGTTTGCAAGCTTTACGTTTTAGTCCTGATTCTCGTATGTGCAATTGCTTGAGTTTGAGATGTCCGTTTGAGTTGAAATTTGGCAGAGCGGTATGAAACATGACTAATATCATAATGGTAACTTAAAATTTGGTAAAGTCCTCTTAATTTCTAGAATTTACAAATTGGTCCATAAATTCGTATTTTGTGCAATTGAGTCCCTTATTGTTTTCCGATTGCTGTGATTTTTGAGTATGCTTATCTCAAGAGTATGCCTAGGTTTAATGTGCATCTATACAAGTTTAAAAAGAAAAAAAAGGGTCGTTAATCAAGGTTGACTTTCGGGTTGACTTTGGTTTTCCCCGTGTAATCTTCGTAGTTCGGGTCAGCCGTCTAGGCCGGGCTACGGGGGTTACATTAGGTGTGTTGCTGGTGATTTTAATGCATGGTGATGCATTAATCCTCTGTTGTTATGTGTTTAAAACAGGGGAGAATGATCCGGAAGCAATAGAGGTGGCGTTGGAGGTTTCGGATGCTTGGAAGGCTTGTCGGCTAGCATAGTTTTGTGTATCGGTGAGTGGAAAAGAGTTTTCCAGCTTTGAAACATTTTGGACGAGGTTTTGGGAGCTTAGTTTAAGTCTAAACAACTTAGCTAAGCTCAAGAGTAAATAAATGGAATTTCTCTCTTGGATTGTGCTATGATTTGGTTTTAAATGCACTTGGGGTGGTTGAGTTTTAATTACTGTTTTTAAGCATGTTTAGTCATGGTTTATTGCTGGTTTTGAAAGCTATATGTTGAAGGATTCTCAAGGTAAGAGATCCTTGTTTTGGCATGTTGTTAAATTGGTAGTGGTGCATGGTGTTTAATAGCTTTGTTTAATGCTTTAAAACAGTGAATTGATGATGGTAATTGATGTGTATTGGCAAGTGATGTAAGTGGTTTTTGGTTACTTTAATCGGATATAGTTAGCCGGCTATAGGATTGGGTGCACCGTGAATAAAGTCGCCTTGGATGTTGAGGGGTTGTGATTGTACCGTAAACTCCATCCAAGTATCCTAACAAGAAAGGTAAGATCACAACGGTGGTTAAAAGTCCGTGTGTGGATCTTGGTAAGCTCACAACGGTGGTTAAAAGTCCGTGTGTGGATCTTGGTAAGCTCACAACGGTGGTTAAAAGTCCGTGTGTGGATCTTGGTAAGCTCACAACGGTGGTTAAAAGTCCGTGTGAGGATTTTGGTAAGATCTCAACGGTGATTAAAAGTCCGTGTGAGGATCTTGTTAAGGTCACAACGGTGGTTAAAAGTCCGTGTGTGGATCTTGTTAAGGTCACAATGCTGGTTAAAAGTCCGTGTGTGGATCTTGTTAAGGTCACAACGGTGGTTAAAAGTCCGTTTGTGGATCTTGTGTTATGTGTCCCGTACTCTCGTTAGTAGATTATACAACTACCGATGAGTGATGTTGAGGGGTTGTGATTGTACCGGTAAACTCCACCTTGTGTTGCTCGGTAGTGTGTATGAAGCGTGTGGGACAACGCTTGTAATTCGCGTATTTGATTGTGTCTTGAGTTGAAATGGTTTGTGAATTATCACTTGAAAGCCAATATAATGTTTTGAATGTAATGAAGCGAGAGATGCTTGAAATGATGCAAGGTTGCATGTATTACTTGTTAAGCATGAGCAAGTGTATATCTTCTTTTGTGAATGGTGCATATGGGCATAGAATCTCTTTAGTGCATTGAAGTCTTGTGAAGGCTTGTTTAAAAAGGCATGTATTGCAAATGTTGCTTTTGTAGTTCATGTGTTTTGCATTTGTTGAATGCATGAGATAGTTAGAAGGAACAAATTGTTTTCAAAAGGCATTTTGCTTTGAAATGATCATCAAGCATGAGGGAAGTATGTTGTGAAGTGGAAGTGTTTTCCAAGGAATTTGAGTTTAACTTTGCATGTGGTGTTCATGCATGGAAAGGTTTAAATGATAGTATTTGCAAGAATTTGTTTTGGGGTGAGATGTTTAGCTTTTCAAAGTTAAAGGTTGGTTTTCATGTTGAGCAATGCATGATTTAAAGCAACGTTGTTTCAAAGGAAGTTTTCCTCCAATGCTTTGGTTTATTGAGTTGTAACTACATTTAAAGAGGGTTTTATGATTCGCTGCATTGATGGTGTTTTGGTTTTGAGCATCCCTCACTAAGCATTATGTGCTTACGCTCCTATTTGTCTATCAATGCAGATATTTGAAGTTGGGACAACGGGAAGCAAGGGATTCAAGAAGAGCTCCACTTGAGAAGTATGTCTTGGTTTATAGCTATAGATAATAAAGGCAATGGGGGAAGAGTCTTTTATATTGATGTGTAATGAGATTGTGTACGTTGACCACGTTCGGTTTATGGTTTGAATCTTGTTGATTATCGCTTTGCAACATTTGAATCTTCTTCTTCATAAGTTGTTGTGCTATGCTTCTTGTTTTAAAAGCATGATCAAGTGTTGGATATGTTGAATGAGTTGGTGCACCTAAGGTTTGATTTGTATCTAGTTTTTAATGCAATTTGGTAGTTATGATGCTTGGCATGTTGTTGATATGTTGAGGAATGGTTTAAAGTATGTTTGTTGGTGTTTGGATGTGTAAAACTAGAATTTTCTGCTGTTTCTAGGCAGGGTGTATCGAAACACCCTTGGCTGTTTCGAAACGGGTGCATGAATTAGCTTGGGCGTTTCGAAACGGCTAAAGGTGTTTCGAAACACTTTGGCTACTGGAGGTGTCCGTTTCTGAACTAGTTTCGGAACATACCCGTGTTTCGAAACGGTCAACACCGTTTCGATACGGGCGTACGTCAAGGGTGTTTCTATACGGGTGTCAGTGTTTCGAAACGGGTGACCGTTGGACAATTTTTGCATGCTTTACATTTTAGTCCTGAAAGTTGTAATTGCAATTGCTTGAGCTTGAGATGTCTTTTTAAGCTGAAATTTGGCAGAGAGGCTTGTAATATGATTAATTGAGGTTTGTTAAAACTAAAATCTTGAGAGTCCTTTTATTTTCCAAAATTTACATTTTGGTCCCTAAAAGTGTATTTCTTGCATTTGAGTCCTTAAACGTTTCCGATCGCTGTGCTTTTCTCTCCCAAGGTCCTTGGGATTTCACATAGGTTTAATGTGCATCTAGAGAAGTTTTAAAAAGAAAAAAAAAGGGTCGTTAATTAAGGTTGACTTTCGAGTTGACTTTGGTTTTCCCCGTGTAATCTTCGTAGTTCGGGTCAACCGTCTAGACCGGGCTAAGGGGGTTACGGATTAAGCCTATGTGATTACTCAATAAGCATAGGGGAGAAGGACATCGCGATCAGAAAACATTTAGGGACTTAATTGCAAGATTTACACATTTTAGGGACCAAAATGTAATTTTCAGAAATTATAAGGACTTGGCTGAATTAAAGATTACCGATCTGTAATTAATCATATTTCATGACTCTCTGCCAAATCTCAACTAAAAAGAACATTCCAAGCTCAAGCAATTGCATCCACAACATTCAGGACTAAAACGTAAAACATGGAAACTTGAAACAATTCAAAACCATCATCCAACGGTCATACGTTCCGGAACACCAAACATTCGTACCGAAACTCCCGTATCGAAACGGTGTTGACAATTTCGGTACTCGGGTGTTTTTCGAGACCAGTATCGAAATAGGCCTCTCCAGTGGCCAAAATATTCCGAAACACCTTCAGTTGTTCCGAAACGCTATGGCCATTACAGGCCTCCGTTTCGAAACAGTTAAGCGTGTTTCGATACGCCTTGCACTGTGACAGCAGAAAATGCTGGGTTTTCATGCTTTTTCATACTCGAATCAACCCGAAGTCATGCCACAACATGCATACATCAAGGATACATAACAACAACCATCATATCGAAGCTATAGCCTTAACGTAGCAACAAATACCCAAGCAAAGGCACTAAAGGCATGCTTCCTAGCTCACCCTAAACCATAACAAGTCAAAACTCCAAATAAACCAAATTCCATACTCCAAAGGCCATTTACACTTCAAATATAGTCAAACCAAAATGCTCAAAGTAAAAGGAACATTCTCAAACATTCCAAAGTATAAGTTCCCACCCATTGCCTCTTATTAGACTAAGGGTGAACCACATACATTTCTTTAGCAAAACCTTGGATTCCTCTTGCTCATGAGCTGCCTCCAAATGTTCAATCCTCTGCATTGATGAAACAAACGAGTGTAAGCAATAAGCTTAGTGAGGATCGCTATACAACATTCATCAATGCATAACTCATGATTCGCAAAAGCAACACTTTACAACACATGCCCTTTATAAAACAAGTCTTCTCTAGACTTCAATGCACTTTTGAAACCTCATGCACATATGCATCAATTGCAACAACAAATAAACCTTTGCTCATGCTTTAACAAGCATCACATTTATTCTTGCATCATACACATATTTTTCATGCACCCTTGCATCATTTACAACCATCTCGTGCTTCACTTAGTTCATTTACATTGTATTGGCTTTCAAGTGATAATCCACAAATCATTTCAACACAAGACACAGTCGGATACGCGGTTTACAAGCGTTGTCCCTCACACTTCATACAAACTACCGGACTACACAAGGTGGAGACAAATGGCACAATCACAACCCCTCAACACCCGTGATGGAGACTAATGGCACAATCACAACCCCTCAACATCACTCAACGATAGTTGTATAATTCCACTAACGAGAGTATGGGACACATACACAAGACTCACACACAGGACCAACCATTCACCGTTGTGATCTTAACCTCAATCGTTAGGGTACTTGGATGGAGATTACGACACAATCACAACCCCTCAACATCTAAGGCGACTTTATTCACGGTGCACCCAATCCTATAGCCGGCTAACTATATCCGATTAAAGTAACCAAAAACCATTTCATCACTTGCCAATATAATCATTTATCCACATTAATTCATTGTTTTTCAAGCATAACCACAATGTCATTTCCACAAGCACACATGCTTCACATCATATGCATTTTCATATGAAAACCAAGGATCACTTACCTAGTGCATCCTTACCATAATGATATTAAAAACCTAGCATTAAACCATGCTTAAACATGCTTAAAAATAGTAAACAAACCACTCTCACATCAAATGCATTTTCAACCAACTTAACACATTTTCAAGAGAGGGATTACCGAAACACTTACACTTGAGCTTAGTAAAGTGTATCAAACTTACACTAAGCTCCCAAGAGTACGCCAAAGCGTTACAAAGCAAGAAAATTGCATTTCCACTCACCGATACGCGAAGCTTTGTTCACCGACATAGAAATTACACCTCCGGAGCTTCCAAAATCACCTTGTTAGCCTCCGGATCAAGATCCCCTGTTTTCAAACAAACAAAACAGAGATCTAAATGCATTAAAATGCATTCTAACACCAGCAACAATCCATAGACTCGTTGCCCACTCAAACTAAACCAAAATACCCTTCCAACACAACCGAAAACTCAATTGATTGCCTCCTAAACCAAGCCCAGCCATCATGCAACACTTCCAAAGCATTAACAACATCAAAACACATCTATAAAGCATCCTAACTCATCCTTATACCCCCAGCAATCACAATTCCACCATTACACCCCAAAATCACACTTAAAACTACCAAGAAACTCAAATATCTCAAGGATTTCGGGATCTATGATAATAACACATCATTTTAACATATAAACCAACTTAAAAATAAATTAAAAGCAACACCAAACAGTGCCCAACTCATCAAGTCCAAAAATCAAGATTTCACTCACATTTTCAAAAGATTTTGATCTCAAATCAAAACTATATTAAAAACTCAATCAAATATAGTTATTAGAAGCCAAATATATTGGGAATTTCAATAAAGAACTTAGATTAGAGGTTAAGAACATGATTTACCTCCAATCCTTGCTTCCTTCGATAGATGACAAGTTTTCCTTGCAAAAATCTTGAAGAATAAAGGAAGATCTCTTGAAATTGATTTAGAAAATGTTGAGAGAACTTTTGAGAGTAAGAATTCTGGAAAAGATGAGAGAAGATGGTGTTTGGCTAAAATGAGAGGGAATTGGTAGTTACGTAAAATGAAAATCCACTAACTATCAATTAGTTAATATCTTATTTAATTAAAATCATTTAATTAAAATCCATTTAAAACACATGTCATATTTGAAGAAAGGTCAAATTGACTTAAAGCCCCCTAAAGATTCTAAGATTTTGGCTTCCACCTTAAAAAGCACATTTTTCCCAGTTTTGAAACTTTACAATTTGGTCACTACTCAAAATGTCCATTTCCCAAATCCTTTTTTTGTAAAATTGATTTGACCAACCTCTTAATTATATTTTTAGAGGATTTTAGCAATTTTTATCACAATTTTATCCTATCTCGATCCTTGATTTCTTTAAATCACCTTACGCGATTCGAACTGTTCTCGATCGGTCTAATCCGATGTCTAAAACATCTAGGCCCAAAACCAGGGCGTTACAACTCTCCCCCACTTAGGAAATTTTGTCCTCAAAATTCTTACCTGACGGAAAGAGATGCGGAAACTGCCTCAGCATGTCCGCCTTGCTTTCCCACGTGGCTTCCTCAACTCTTCGGTGTCGCCACAACTCTTTTACAAGCTCTATCGTCTTACCACGAAGAACTTTACTACTCACGTCCAGAACACTCACCGGTTCCTCATCATATGATAGATCCGGATTCAACTCTATCTCCTCAACAGGCATCACATGTGAAGGATCCGATCTATACTTCCGCAACATGGAGACATGAAACACATCATGTATCATCTCCAACTCTACAAGCAATCTCAACTGATATGCCACAAGACCAATACGCTCCACAATCTCGTAAGGTCCAATAAACCTTGGGCTAAGTTTACCCTTACGCCCAAATCTCATCACCTTCTTCCAAGGTGAAACTTTCAAGAACACACGTTCGCCAACCGCGAACTCAATTTCCTTACGCTTCAAGTCCGCGTAAGACTTTTGCCTATCCGATGCCGCTTTTAACCGCTCACAAATGAGCTTCACCTTCTCGGTGGTTCCCTTAAGCATAGCCGGCATCGAAATCAACTTTTGCCCAACTTCTGCCTAACAAAGAGAGGTTCTACATCTCCTCCCATACAAAGCCTCGTATGGAGCCTTTTGGATACTTGCCTGGTAACTATTGTTATATACAAATTCAACCAACAGCAAGTGCTTTTCCCAAGAACCCTGAAAATCTATCACACAGCATCTCAACATGTCCTCAAGCACTTGAATCACACGTTCTGACTGTCCATCCGTCTGCGGATGATAAGAAGTGCTGAAATTCAACCGTGTACCCAAGGCTTGATGCAAACATCCCCAAAATCACATTGTAAACCTCAGATCTCTATCTGACACAATGGACTTTGGCACACCGTGCAACCGCACAATCTCAGCTATGTACAACTCAGCCAACTTATCCAAGGTATACGTAGTATGCACAAGAAGAAAATGTGCACACTTCGTAAGCCGATCCACAATCACCCAAACTGAATTCTTCTTTGTCGGTGACAAAGGCAAACCAGACACAAAATCCATGGTGATCTCTGCCATTTCCATTCTGGAATTCTCAAACGCTGCAACAATCCAGAAGGGACCTGATGCTCATCCTTCACTCGCTGACACCATACACTTACTAACGAACTCCGCAACATCCTTTTTCAACCCCACCCAGTAGTACTCATCCTTTAGGTCACGATACATCTTTGTACTACCCGGGTGCATAGCAAAAGGACTACAATGAGCTTCAGTCAGAATATTGTGCCTTAACTCAGCATCATCTGGTACCACTATTCGACTCCCAAAACACAGAACACCATCATCACTAAAGCTGAAATCCAAAGGTCTATCTTCCGCAATGTCTAGTACATGCAAAACAAGAGAGTCATCAAGCAACTATTTCTCTTTAATCAACTGTAACAAAGATGGTTTCACTTGTAACCCCGCCACAAGACCACATTCACGCGATATGCTCAAACGAGCGAACATTGCTCTCAACTCAACAGCCACCTTCCGACTCAAAGCATCAGCCACAACATTAGCTTTGCCCGGGTGGTACTCAATCGCCAGATCATAATCCTTAAGCAAATCCACCCAACGTCGTTGCCTAAGATTCAATTCCTTCTGAGACATAAGGTATTTCAAGCTCTTATGATCCATAAACACAACACATTTGTCACCATACAGGTAATGCCTCCAAAACTTTAAGGCAAACACCATAGCTGCAAGCTCAAGATCATGAATAGGGTAGTTGCGCTCATGCACCTTCAACTGCCTAGATGCATAGGCCACCACCTTACCCTCCTGCATCAACACGCAGCCCAAACCAACAATGGACGCATCACTGTAGACCACAAACTCCTTACCAGACTCAGGTTGAATCAAAACATGAGCTTGAGTCAATGCTTCCTTCAGCTTCTCAAAAGCTTGTTGCCTCACCTCCGTCCACTCAAAGCGAACATTCTTCTGCAACAACTTGGTCAAAGGTGCTGCTATCTTTGAAAAACCATCAACAAACCTATGGTAGTACCCGGCTAGCCCAAGGAAACTTCGTACCTCAGTCACTGACTTAGTCACTTTCCAATTCGTCACAACCTCTACTTTTTGCGGATCAACACGAATACCCTCAGCCGACACAACATGCCCAAGGAAGACCACTTCCCTAAGCCAAAACTCACACTTGCTTAGTTAGGCATATAACTGATACTCCAACAACGCTTGCAAAACGATTCTCAAGTGCTTATCATGATCCTCTTCAGTACGCGAATACACAAGGATATCATCGATGAACACAACCACAAACTGATCCAAGAATTCATGGAATACACGATTCATCATGTCAATGAAAGCAGTAGGCGCGTTGGTCAAACCAAACGGCATCACCAAAAATTCATAATGCCCGTACCTCGTCCGAAAAGCAGTTTTAGGTACGTCCACATCCTTCACCTTCAGCTGGTAGTACCCCGATCTCAAGTCTATCTTCAAAAACACTTAGGCTCCCCGGAATTGATCAAAGATATCGTCAATTCTAGGCAAGGGATACTTGTTCTTGATCGTCAACTTGTTCAGTTGCCGATAATCTATACACATTCTCATCGTCCCATCTTTCTTCTTTACAAACAAAATCGGTGCACCCCAAGGTGACACACTAGGCCGGATGAAACCTCGATCCATCAACTCTTGCAACTGCGTTTTCAACTCCTTTAACTCTTTAGGTGCCATGTGATAAGGAGAAATGGACACCAGAGTTGTATTCTCGTACAACTCTATACCAAATTCAACCTCCTTATTTGGTGGCAATCCAGGCAATTTTTCCGGAAAGACACCCGGAAAATCGCGAACCGTTCGGATGTCCTGTACACATACATCCTTAGTTCCAGGATTCATCACATAATCAAGGTAAGCCTCACACCCCAACCTCATCATACGGTTCGCTTCCAAGGCCGAAATCACATTCGACAAGAATTTCACATTCTCGCCTACCACAACAACCTCATAGTCGTCAGCCAACTTTAGGGTGACTCGCTTAACATCAAAGTCAACCACGGCTCTGTGCTCCGTCAACCAATCCATGCCAAGGATTACATCAAATCCGTAGAAAGGCAATTCCATCAAATCCACAAGGAAAACATGACCTTGCACAGACAGAGGACACATCATATACAACTTCCTAGTGACTACAGTCTCACCAAAAGAACTAGTCACTTGCATTCCTACTCCAAGCATCTCAACAGGTATATCAAGCAAATGTGCATGCTCACTCAAGATATAAGAATGCGTGAATCCAGAATCAATCAAAGCCAAAAAAGATAAAGACTTGAGAGCAAAGGTACTTGAATCACATCGGTATCGTTGCGCTCCTCACGCTGAGCATACACCCTCGCTGGTCCACCTCCCTCAGGTCTAATGGCTACAATGTGAGCAATACCTAGCTGCCCCTCATCCCTCCTCTGAAAGTTCCCATGGCCGCGCCCACGGCCTCTCTGAGGTGCAACCACCACAGGAGCACGTCCTTGGCCACTACCGGCCAACAAAGGACAATCCCTCCTCATATGGTTTGTCGAACCAAAATTCCAGCAGGAGTTCCCTATTACTACAATAGGAGCCTGAACCTCTCTAGCTGCTCGAGGACAATCTCGCCTCAAATGGTCCCTCGAACCAAAAGTCCAGCATGTATGCTGCTAGGACCTCATACGACCTCCCTAAGCCTACCCACCTCGACCTGGAACACCACGCCTTCCCTCAGGCTGATGTCTCCTGTCACGGCCTCTCTTGTTCCATCCACCACCGGAACTATACTTAGCAGTTCTGTTCCCAGAGCTAGAACCAACACTCCTGGAAGACAAACCCAGGTTCTGCTCAATGTCTTTTGCTCGACACATAAGCACATCAAAATCTGTATAGTCTGCAGCTAGCATGTACGTCTTAACATCTTGCACCAATCCATACCGAAAGCGATCACATCGATGCCTCTCACTCGGTACCAGCTTAGGAGCACACTAGCTCAATCGTACGAACTGAACCTCGTATTCAGCCACCGATAGGCTACCCTGAACGAGAGACATAAACTCACGTTTCTTCTCATCCAAGTATCTTACACCTATATACTTTCTCCAGAAGGCATCCCTGAAGAACTCCCAATCAACTTCATTGGGTTCCATACCAGCTGTGGTAGTCGTCCACCATCTGTAAGCATCACCTTGCAGCAAGGAAACTGCACATCCAAGCTTGCGCTCATCACTACAACCCATTTTATCCATTATACGGATCGTACTGGCCAACCAGGCCTCAGACGCCTCAAGTGCCAAACCATAGAACTCTACTGCTCCCAAGCTTCTCAACCTCTCCAAAGGTAGACCCACCTGTCTAGCTGCAGGGGCCTGCACTTGTGCTCCTGCAACAGCAGCCTGAAACGCTTCGATAATCGCCTCAACTAGTGGCGCCAAATTACCCAATCCTGGACCAGCTTGTCCTTGTCGCACCTGATCCCCACCTCCAGGTGGTGGCGAAGGATGTAGATCTCCACCATGAGGGACATCAGCCCCCTGCTAAGCCTAGTTTTCCTGCTTGGCTGCAGGCACTATCGTATTGGACCTCAATTCCCTTCTGGGTCCCATGTGCTATTTTAAACTAACACAACAATGAAAACAAATCAAACCATTTAGGCCAGCTGCAAGCAAGAATCCAAGTTTACAAAACATTCATTTAGTGTAATAAGGCAATGGGCACCCAATTTCCCCACAAAGCATAGCATATATAAATATCATGCTCACATACTTTCCATCAATCCAAATCAGCACATATCCACACAACATCATCATCAAACCATCATGCTCACCTCACATGCAATTCACATCAACCATCATGGCATAAGTTCAAAAATTCAAATATTAACATGCTTTTCAAACACCATACTTAACTCACATCAACAACACATACCAGCATTCCCAATTTCTTTGAAACCACGCTCTGATACCAACAAATGTGATACCAACAATTTCTTCGAAACACGGGGAAAACCAAAGTCAACCCGAAAGTCAACCTTGATTCACAACCTTTTTTTCTTTTTTTATCTTCTCTAGATGCACATTAAGCCTATGTGATTACTCAAGAAGCATAGGAGAGAAGGACATCGCGATCAGAAAACATTTAGGGACTTAATTGCAAGATTTACACATTTTAGGGACCAAAATGTAATTTTCAGAAATTATAAGGACTTGGCTGAATTAAAGATTACCAATCTGTAATTAATCTTATTTCATGCCTCTCTGTCAAATCTCAACTAAAAAGGACATTCCAAGCTCAAGCAATTGCATCCACAACATTCAGGACTAAAACGTAAAACATGGAAACTTGAAACAATTCAAAACCATCATCCAACGGTCATCCGTTCCGAAACACCAAACCTTCGTACCGAAATGCCCGTATTGAAACGGTGTTGACTGTTTCGGTACTCGGGTGTGTTCCGAGACCAGTATCGAAACAGGCCTCTCCAGTGGCCAAACTGTTCCGAAACACCTTCAGTTGTTCCGAAACGATATGGCCATTACAGGCCTCCGTTTTGAAACAGTTAAGGGTGTTTCGATACACCTTGCATTGTGACAGCAGAAAATGATGGTTTTTCATGCTTTTTCATACTCGAATCAACCCCAAGTCATGCCACAACATGCATACATCAAGGATACATAACAACAACAATCATATCGAAGCTATAGCCTAAATGTAGCAACAAATACCCAAGCAAAGGCACTAAAGCCATGCTTCCTAGCTCACCCAAAACCATAATAAGTAAAAACTCCAAATAAACCAAATTCCATACTCCAAAGGCCATTTACATTTCAAATATAGTCAAACCAATATGCTCAAAGTAAAAGGAACATTTTCAAACATTCCAAAGTATAAGTTCCCACCCATTGCCTCTTATTACACTAAGGGTGAACAACATACATTTCTTTAGCAAAACCTTGGATTCCTCTTGCTCGTGAGCTGCCTCCAAATGTTCAATTCTCTGCAGTGATAAAACAAAAGAGTGTAAGCAATAAGCTTAGTAAGGTTCGCTAGACAACATTCATCAATGCATAGCTCATGATTCGCAAAAGCAACACTTTACAACACATGCCCTTTATAAAACAAGTCTTCTCTAGACTTCAATGCACTTTTGGAACCTCATGCACATATGCATCAATTGCAACATCAAATAAACCTTTGCTCATGCTTTAACAAGCATCACATGCATTCTTGCATCATACACATATTTCTCATGCACCCTTGCATCATTTAAAAGCATCTCGTGCTTCACTTAGTCCATTTACATTATATTGTCTTTCAAGTGACAATCCACAAATCATTTCAACACAGGACACAATCGTATATGCGGATTACAAGCGTTGTCCCTCACGCTTCATACAAACTACCGGACTACACAAGGTGGAGACAAATGGCACAATCACAACCCCTCAACACCCGTGATGGAGACTAATGGCACAATCACAACCCTTCAACATCACTCAATGGTAGTTGTATAATTCCACTAACGAGAGTATGGGACATATACACAAGACTCACACACAGGACCAACCATTCACCATTGTGATCTTAACCTCAATCGTCAGGGTACTTGGATGGAGATTACGACACAATCACAACCCCTCAACATCTAAGGTGGCTTTATTCACGGTGCACCCAATCCTATAGCCGACTAACTATATCCGATTAAAGTAACCAAAAACCATTTCATCACTTGCCAATATAATCATTTATCCACATTAATTCACTGTTTTTCAAGCATAACCATAATGTCAATTCCATATGAAAACCAAGGATCACTTACCTAGTGCATCCTTACCATAATGAAATTAAAAACCTAGCATTAAACCATGCTTAAACATGCTTAAAAACAGTAAACAAACCACTCTCACATCAAATGCATTTTCAACCAACTTAACACATTTTCAAGAGAGGGATTACCGAAACACTTACACTTGAACTTAGTTAAGTGTATCAAACTTATACTAAGCTCCCAAGAGTACGTCAAAGCGTTACAAAGCAGGAAATTGCATTTCCACTCACCGATACGCGAAGCTTTGTTCGCCGACATGGAAATTACACCTCCGGAGCTTCCAAAATCACCTTGTTAGCCTCCGGATCAAGATCCCATGTTTTCACACCAACAAAACAGAGATTTAAATGCATTAAAATGCATTCTAAAACCAGCAACAATCCATAGACTCGTTGCCCACTCAAACTACACCAAAATACCCTTCCAACACAACCGAAAACTTAATCGATTGCCTCCTAAACCAAGCCCAGCCATCATGCAACACTTCCAAAGCATTAACAACATCAAAACACATCTATAAAGCATCCTAACTCATCCTTATACCTCCATCAATCACAATTCCACCATTACACCCCAAAATCACACTTAAAACACCAAGGAACTCAAAGATCTCAAGGATTTCGGGATCTATGATAATAACACATCATATTAACATATAAACCAACTTAAAAATCAATTAAAATCAACATCAAATAGTGCCCAACTCATCAAGTCCAAAAATCAAGATTTCACTCACATTTTCAAAAGATTTTGATCTCAAATCAAAACTATATTAAAAACTCAATCAAAAATAGTTATTAAAAGCCAAATATCTTGGGAATTTCAATAAATAACTTAGATTAGAGGTTAAGAACAAGATTTACCTCCAATCCTTGCTTCCTCCAATAGATGATAAGTTTTCCTTGCAAAAATCTTGAAGAATAAAGGAAGATCTCTTAAAATTTATTTAGAAAATGTTGAGAGAACTTTTGAGAGTAAGTATTCTGGAAAAGATGAGAGAAAATGGTGTTTGGCTAAAATGAGAGGGAATTGGTAGTTACGTAAAATGAAAACCCACTAACTACCAATTAGTTAATATCTTATTTAATTAAAATCCATTTAAAACACATGTCATATTTGAGGAAAGGTCAAATTGACTTACAACCCCTAAAGATTCTAAGATTTTGGCTTCCACCTTAAAAAGCACATTTTCCCAGTTTTGAAACTTTACAATTTGGTCACTACTCAAAATGTCCATTTCCCAAATCTCGTTTTGTAAAATTGATTTGACCAACCTCTTAATTATATTTTTAGAGGATTTTAGCAATTTTTATCACAATTTTATCCTATCCCGATCCTTGATTTCATGAAATCACCTTACACGATTCGAATCGTTCTCGACTGGTCCGATCCGATGTCTAAAATATCTAGGCCCAAAACCAGGGCGTTACAAGGCTTTATATGGGAGGAAGTGTAGAACTCCCCTTTGTTGGGCTGAAATGGGACAAAAGTTGGTCTCGATGCTAGCTTTGTTGAAAGGAACTACCGAGAAGGTGAAGCTCATTTGTGAGCGTTTGAAGGCAGCATCGGACCGGGAAAAGTCTTACACAGATTTGAAGCGCAAGGAGATAGAGTTCGTAGTAGGAGAACGTGTGTTTTTGAAAGTTTCACCTTGGAAGAAGGTGATGAGGTTTGGTCGGAAGGGCAAACTGAGTCCAAGGTTTATTGGACCATATGAGGTGATAGAACGTGTGGGTCATGTTGCTTACAAGTTGATACTACCTCAAGAGTTGGAAAAGATACATGATTTGTTTCACGTATCCATGCTTCGGAGATATAGATCGGATCTGTCGCATGTTATGCCTGTGGAAGAAGTTGAGCTGAACCCAGACTTGACGTATGACGAGGAGCCCGTTGAGATTCTGGATTCAGATAGTAAGGTTCTCCGGGGTAAGACTATCGAGCTGGTCAAGGTCTAGTGGAGACATCGTGGCATTGAGGAAGCCACGTGGGAAAGGAAAGATTACATGAAGAAGCAATTTCCTTACCTTTTTCCACCAGGTAAATTTTGAGGACAAAATTTCTTAAGTGGGGGAGAGTTGTAATGCCCTGGTTTTGGGCCTAGATGTTTTAGAGGTTGAATCGGGCCGGTCGAGAACGGTTCGAATCTTTATGGTAGGTTTAGGGAACACCTAGTTTGGGATGCTTTAAAAATATGGAAAAATGTCTAAAAATCCTCATTTATTATATAAATGGTTATGGTGAAAACAATTTTACAAAATGTGATTTGGAAATATTACATTTTGGTGTAGTGACCAAATTGCAGTTTTTGCAAAAGTTGACTAGTGACTGTTTTGTAAAGGATTTAAACTTTGAATCTTTAAGGAGGTAATTTTACCAAATTGTTTTTCATCATATTTCTATTTAATTTGGTAGTTTTAATAATGATTTAATTAATGGGATTAAGAGAGAAATTCTATTTTGACTTTTCATAACTACTTTACGATACTTTTTCCCTCTTTTCATTTTCTCTCAACTTCCACTCAGCCAAACACATTTCCCTCACCAAATAATCTCTGGTTTTCATCTCTTTTGCTGAGATTTCATTCTCCTAAGGATTTCTAATCTTTACTTCATTAAAACCTTTTGTTTTCACCTTGGATTTTCAAGAAATCTTGCCCAAATTGAGGACAAATCAGCCATTAGAGGTAAGCTTCGTCCTTCTCCTCTAATGATCAGTTCTTTACTGAAATTCCCAAGTTATCAATCCTTTGTTGATGGTTTTTAAGTTGTTTTTATGTTATCAATGTGAAATGGTTGTTAATTTCAAGATTCTTGATGAGATCTTGGTGATTTTCGTATTTCTATGTTAAGCTCTGTTTTAAGGTTGATTATAATGTATTTTGGATGATATGTGATGTTGAAAATGAGGTTTTAACAAATAAATCCCGAATAGGTTTGGATTCCTAAGTTTTACATGTTAGATTTGTGGTTTTTAGGGTGGTTTTGGTCTTCTATTATTGCTGGAGGTATAAGGACGTGCTTGTGATGATTTTTGGTGTTGATTGAGGTTTAGAAATGATTAGAATTGATAGATCTTTTCTGGGCTTTGATTTGGGAAAGTTTGGAGGTGATTTCGGTTATTTCGGATAGCCAAAATGGTGTTTTTGAGTAGTGCAGCGAGTTAGAATGAGTAGCTGGTGATTTCAATGCATGATGATGCATTAATCCTCTACTCTTATGTGTAATAAACAAGGGAGACATCTTCATACGCTTTTGGTGTTGATCCGGAGATGTCAGAAGCCTAGGAATCGTTTCGGCAAGCAAGCGAAATGTAATCTGTGAGTGCGAATGGTTTTAGAAGTCCTTGAGGGACAAGGAAACAAGGTTTGGGGATTTAGGTTTGGTTTGAAACACCATCCTAAGTCCGGAAGTAAGTATGGCTAGATTTGCTCTCGATATGTGGTTGATGCCCCTAAATGCTTTTAACATGCTCTCGATATGTGCCATCCCGATCCAAAGTGAGAATCCGATGATGAGAGATGCCATCGGGGTAGGTCTTGGTGAAACACCCAAGCTTTGTGGCGAAGAGAGATACCGCCACGAGAGTCCGGTGATTTGAGATTCCACTGGGGTATGACTTGGATTTATATCAAGCTAATCCGCATATCCGAGTAAAGATGTAATATGAAATGCCAATATATGAGATTGTATTTGATTCACATATACCAAATGTTGAGATGTTTTATGCTATAAGAAATGCATATGAGATTTATGGTTTAGGAAATGCTTTTGTTTTCATTAAGCATGAGTATGGATTTGCCATGAGATTTGCATTGGTTAAATGAATGAGTTAGATTGAAGGTACATGTGATTTTCAAATAGAGAAATGCTTTGAAATGTTTTTCAATCATGAGATAGAAAGAGCATGTTGTAGAAAATGGTTTTTGAGATAGAGTTTTAAAGTTGCATTGTTGCGTTGGTTTTTTCTTAGAGCTTGCCTCACTAAGCAAATGTGCTTACGCTCTCTTTTACCAACAATGCAGAGAATTGAGACACTTTTGGGCAGCAATGAGGCTAAGGATATCCAAGGAATTGAAAAGCTCAAGTATGGTGACGTTTACATATACTTTAGTAATGATATTTGGCAATGGAGATCTATGGTTAGTTTGGGAGATGTAATTTGGAACTCCCTATGGTTGTTGCAAGTTTATTATGGTATATGGGGTTTGTAAATGCCCTTTATGGTTTTGTTTGTGGTTTGTGGCCTTAGTATGATTTTCATGACTAGGAAGCATGTCTTTAGAACTCATGCATGGATGTTTGATGCTAAGTTTGGTTCTTGCTTCGCAATATATGACATTGATGCTTAAACATGTTGTTAGTATGTTGTGGTATGATTCAGAACATTTTCGGATGTGTTTGGGTGTGAAAAACCAGCAAAGTTTGTAGTTGCAGGGCTGGGCGTATCGAAACGCTCTTATCTGTTTCGAAATGGTGGCCTGAAATGGTCATCAGGTTTCAGAACGGGTAGGAACGTTCCGGAACGCTTTGGCTACTGGAAAGCCATGTTTCGATACGGGTCTCGGAACGCACCCGAGTACCAAAACGGTCAACTTAGTTTCGATACGACCGTTTCGATACAAGGCTTAGTGTTTCAAAACACCCGACCGTTGGTCTGGATTTTAAACTGTTTCAGGTTCTTATTTCTTACATTTTAGTCCCTAATGTTTATTTATGCAATTGAATGAGTTTGAAATGTCCGATTGATTTGATATTTGGCAGAGTGGCATGAAATAAGACTAATTGAATATTGGTAACCTTAAAATCTTCGAAGTCCTTGTAATTTACAAAATTCGCATTTTGGTTGCTAAATGTCTAATTTGTACAATTAAACCCCTAATTGAATTCCAATCGTTGTACCATTTTTTACTATGATATTGGGTGATCACATAGGATTAATATTGCAATTAGAAAAGATAAAAAAGCGTCGTTAATCGGAGTTAACTTTAACGAGTTGGCTTCTGTTTTCGTGTAATCACCTCGGTTTGGGTCAACCGTCTAGACCGGGCTAAGAGGGTTACATTTGTTGGTATCAGAGCCAGGTTTGCGAATAATTGGGGCTTGGTAAGTGGTTAATGGGTGTGAATATGAATGGTTATGACTTTTTGTGAAAGCATGTTGTGTGATTGTTTGATGTTCTGGCTCTAATGAGATGTAAAGCATGCAAGATGGTAGTTTGAAATGAATTTGTGATGATATGCTATGTTTGGGGTATAGTTGGGGATCCCATTGCCATATCATTACTATTGGAAAGAATTGTTTTGAAAATGAGCTTGATTACTTGGATTCCTTGTCTTGTATTGCCTAATTGAAATTTGTTGCATTTTGATAGTTGCATTGTTTTCAAATGGGGCCACGTAGAGAGCTTAGAATAAATGTGTATGATGCGGCTGAAAATGAGAATGACGAGCATGTTGAGAATCTACTGCCTCCTCCTCCTAGTGGACCACCCGGTGGTGGTGGAGCGGGGGTTGGTGCTGCGGGAGCCGGAGTAGGGGTTGCTGGACCCGAGGGAGTACAAGGGCAAGTTGCTCCTAATATGACAGTGTTAATACAAGCTATTGCTAAAGCTTTTCGGGCGGCAGTAGCTGGTGCTGGTGCGAGTTTGCCTTTGGAGTAACTCTGTAGCCTGGGAGGGCCTGAGTTTAGGGGGCTGACCCCTGAGGGTTCCGAGTCTTGGTTGGAGAGTACCAAGAGAATCCTTGGACAAATGAACTGTAATGATGTCCAGAAACTGGGGTGTGTTGTATCTTTGTTGCATGGTGATGCCTATACGTGGTTGATGACCACAATTGTTGGCTAAGATGAGGCTGAGGTATCTTGGACGTTCTTTCTGAATGCGTTCAAGCGGAAGTACTTGGGAGTCCGCTATCTGGATGAGAAAAGGAGGGATTTCATGTCCCTAGTGCAAGGAAGTATGTCGGTAGCGGAGTATAAGGTACAGTTTGTACGCCTTAGCCAGTGATCCCTAGTGAACGGGAGAGATACGAACGATTCAAATATGGGTTGGTGGATGATGTGAAAACATATATGCTCACAGCAGACTACATTAATTTTGATGTCCTGGTCACTGGAGCCAATGATATTGAGCTGAATCTCGTACTAGCCAGTCGGGCATGAGGGTCTAGCTCGGGAAAGTGACCAGCGGGTCATGATCTTGAAAGAGATCGGTTCAAGAGACCTAAGGATAGAAGGTCACACACGGATGTGAGACGTGGGGGAGGTAACCCTGGAAGAAGTCAGCAAGGGCCGAATGCTTTCATACGGACACCTGAGTGTAATCGGTGTGGTAGGAGGCACACTGGTGAGCGCTGCTGCACACACTTCTGGAAAGCACAAAATGGATAGAGCAGTAGCAGTTGGCCTTCATGAATTATGTGGGGGAGGCCCAAGAAGCCCTTGTGACTTATTTTCTGCAGAAATTTCCCGGTGATGTGCCCACCATGCCGCCCTATCCTGAGGAGCTTGCAGCAGTAGCCCGAGCAAAAAGAACCCCACCAGCCACTACTGCCCGCCAGACTAACCACCAGGTACCCTCTTCTATGCATTCTCTGACCTACTCAGCCGCCACCCCATCTAACACAGTGGCAGACTCCCCTGAGAGGCACCAGCAGAATCTCTCCCTTGACTACACAGCAAACACAGTGGCAGACACCTCCTCATCAGAGGAGATCGAGCAGCCGCCGTAGGAGCTAGAAACAGCAGGGGTTGCAGCAACAACAGCCATCCCAATGGCATTCGTCCCTCCTGCTGCACCCACGGAGGAAGGAACCAGGAAGAGGAAGCGACACATAATAGCCGAATAACCTGTGGACCTCGAGACTGAGTCTGAAGAGAGCGATGCATCTCTCGTCGTTCCTACTGTCGAACCTCAAGAAGAGCCACAGAAAATACAGAATAGAGTCTAGCCGCCGCGGAAAGCAAAAACATCACCTGCTAGAACCGCCTCCAAGGCATCTGCTGGCCGCCTCTTCGTCATCCACACTTCTTCCTCCTCCTCAATTGACAAGAATCAAGCCTCCTCTCACCCCTCAGCAAACTTTTAGTTTATTTTATTTTCCTTTCTTTTAATTTTTTCCGTTTATTTTTTATCTTTAACTTGTATTTTTCTTGTATTTTATCTGTTTTGTGCATTGAGGGCAATCCCCATCTCGAGTTTGGGGGGATAGCTCTTGCATCGTGTTTTTAGGCATCTTTAGGTGCATGTAGGTTGCATTGTACTTGCCTTGGTAATAATCGGAAAAGAAAAGTTTGTTATGACTTGTGCCTATGATAGGATAGCCGACTAAAATATTTTCGCACCTAATAAAAATTAAACTTAATCTTGGGAAAAAGCATGAAATATGACTTTGATTTTTTTCTTTTTGCTTGAAAATGTAAACATCTCTGTTACTTGCTGAATGTGTTAGAATATTTGATGAACATTGCCTGTTTGTTTTTAGAATTCTTTGCAAAATTCTAACGATTATTCAGGTAGCCGCCGAAGCAGGCAAAAGAAACAGAAAAATGCAAGTACTGCCACAGTAGCAGAATCAAAAACAAGGAACATTGATGTTTACACTAGAGGTGCCCGCAATAGGCTCTAGGAAGAATCATGTGCGAGGACACTCCGCTGCTATCGAAGTCCATGAATCTTAAAGCCTAAAAGTGACGGACAAATTAGCATGAGTGAATGAAAGCCTTCACGGGATGACTCTACTCCAAGGGTTCGGGGTTTTGTAGTTTACTCCTATCTCAACGTCAGACCTGGAAGAGTTGTTGTGATAAGCTGAAGCCCTCACTGCCATGATTAAAAATATTGTGCTTAACTTTACTACCTCGGCAGCAACCTTTACATCACAGTAGCATCTTCGTTTAATTATTTATTCTGCGTATTCAGCTCGTTCACAGATATGCACACACCACACAGGCATGAGAAATTTAAATTCTGAGTTCTTTTTCTGCTTATTTCCCTTCACTAACTTAATATAGGTGCCACGGCCTTGAGGCAGAAAATCGGGTTAAAAGCTAATTTTTCTTTATGATTATTATTAGAGCAAGTATTTTAGGTTGCATTGCTTGAGGACAAGAAATAGTTCGAGTTTGGGGGTGTGTAAAGTGTCCATAAGTCCTATGTTTTATGCACATTCCAACTCTTATTATTACTGTTTTTAAGCACATTTTAGGCATAAGTATGTGCATGCATAGCATTTTACAGTATTTATAGTTTCTGCCTTGCTTTTATGAGTTATTATTTATTTGGTGAACAAGAGATATTGTCTTAGTGTATTCTTGTATGTAGGTACTAACAGCTGAAAGAGGGAACCGAGGAGCTGAGGGCACAAGGCTGAGGAAGCTTACCTAGAAGCTGTATTGAAGTAGTTCCAGCTGAAGACAAGTTGCTGCTGAATACCTGCCGAGTAGAGTTGCCGCCGACCTTGCTGCCCACGGTAGCTGACTATGGGAGTTGGAAGAACCAGAGCACGATTTGTAGAGCTAAAACTCCTGAATCTATCGTCGTCGTTCATGTGATTTTTCGACGTCTGTAGCAGCGGCCAGGGCTGTCGAAACGAAATTCTCAAGCTTACTTGCGGACTAAGGCAAACGAGATAGAGTCCATATTCCACGCAAAGAAGTCGACATTTAAAGCCATGTTAAATATGAAAAGCTACTTTTGAGGACTTCTACTTTAAGGAGGACTTAACCTAGTCTTGAGTCTAGAAATACCCATTGTACTCCTAGTTCAAACCATCCTAGGTTTTCTATAGACTTTTCTTGTGTTCTTCACTGCCTCCATGTTCTAAATTCTAATTGGCTTAGGGTTATGTTGTAACTAGTGTGAAACGGTTGTTTTAGGTTTTGAGTTATTTTTCAATAAAATATTCCGAGTTTACTTAATCCATTGTTTTTCATTCTTTCAATCTTTCTACACCAGTCGTTTGAGAGAATCCATTTGCCATGCAAGAAAGTGCAAGGCTCACGAAAGGATTAAGTACGGTCACAACGTGCTAAGGCGTGACTAACTTGGTTCCACACCAGTCCACAAGTTTCAGCGGCTAAAAAGGATTACCAACCGAGATGACTAGCATGTGTTAAGTTGACGCTGAGATTGCTAGGTATTGCCTACGTCGCGTTAGCTCTCGAGCATCCTAACCTAGAAATATGGGGGATCACTGTCGACTATCCTGCCGAACTTGGAGTATCTGCCAGACTTGCCGCCAAGACTTCTTTCCATTCCACCTACCGAGACAGTACACCCCTGCAGTGACAGTGACCTGCTACGGCCGCGTGACAGGGTCGTAGTTTGCCGCCCGCCAAGGCAGCATATCGTGGCAGCCCAAAATAACTCATACCTTTTACAACGCAGTTTTCACACTAAGTGGCAGCATAACCATGCCTGCCTTATGAACCTGATTCACCTCTTCTCTATTACTTGTGTTTTTAATTACTTTTCTATCTCAACAAATTATTCACTTGTGCTTTTACTTTACCTTGTGTAGGAACTACGAAACGAGATAAGCTGTCCAATCCTCATAGGATTCGACATCTTTTATACTATAACTTGGCAGGAGTGTGCACTTGCGCTCTCACAAAAAGGGAACACCTACACGTCGTACAAGAACCCAGTTCGAGAGAGTGAAGCCGATAACTCGGTAGCCACCCAGTTAGCTGCTATCACCGATATGCTAAAAAACCTCCAACGTCCCAGCGAAGTCAATAAAGTGAAGTCTGCAACCTCATGTCTTAGATGCGATGGCAATCACCATTTGAGTGAATGCCTTGACAATCAAGAGTCAGCCCATTATGTGGGGATTTATAAACGCAACAACAATCCATACTCTAATACCTAAAACCCAGGATGACGTCAGCATCCAAATTTCAGTTGGGGTAATCAAGGGCATAGTAATTCTACACAGATGATGTCATGGCAAGGTCACAAGGGAGAAGCATCTTCATCAAACAGTTCGTTGGAGACTACACTCAAAGAATTTATGGCTATGACGAAAGATTTTATGGGAACCACGAAAGTTTTGCTACAGGACCATGCAGCAAACATTACATGCGCGACCACAAGGGAGTCTGTCTAGTGACACTGAAGCCACTAAGCACCATATCAAGGAGAAATGCAGCACACTCACATTAAGGAATGGAAAGGAAATTAACAAAGAAGACAAGTTTGGGGGAAAGGAGAAGGAGGAATCTTAGCCCAACTTGCCTCACGAAGAAGATAACTCACAAGACCCTCCAACTGAAGAGAAGGATGAGGAGGAAGTCATAGCAAAAGAAACACCGGAGGAGGAGCCTGCTTTTGCTACATCAAAAGATGTAACTCCACCAGTCCAGATAAATGAAGTTAGACCCCCATCTCCTTTTCCTCAATGACTCGAGAAGTAGAAAGAATACCTTCAATTCCAGAATTTAGTGGATATCCTGGACAAATTACATATCAATGTCTCATTTCTGGAGGCCATTGATCAGATGCTAACAGATGCCAAGTTCCTTAAGGATATAGTTATAAAAAGAGGAAGGTCAAGAAACAAGAAATTGTCGCTATAGTAAAAGAATGATGTTCTGTGTGGAGTAAGTTGTCACCTAAAAGAAAGGAGCCAGATAGCTTTGTTATCACATGCTCTATTGGTGATAAGTTTGTTGGAAGAGCACTTTGTGATTTGGGATCAAGTGTTAACTTGATGCCTAAGTCGTTGTTTCTGAAACTGGGAATATGAGAGGTACAGTCCACCAAGGTTGTGCTACAGCTAGCAGATCACTCTCATGTTCTCCTAGAAGGAAGAATCGAAGATGTTGTGGTAAAAGTGGACCGATTTATCTTTCCAGCCGACTTCTTAATCCTCGATTGTGAAGCTGACAGCAACACACCCATTATCTTGGGTAGGCCATTTTTAGCCACTGGGTGAGCTTTAATCGATTGTGAGAAGGGTGAGTTCACGATGCGAGTGGTTGATCAAACGGTCACGATCAATATTCATGACACCCTCAAGTATGCAGACAATCTGGGAGCATGCCAATATATAGATGCTACATCACAGAACGGAACTGGTGAGTTTTGCTGTAGCAATGAGATGCAAATGGAAGAGTTTGAAAAAGATGATGATTCAGACCTAGAAGAACTCTCAAAGAAACTAGAGCAGTCTAGTCGACTCGAAGCTAGACCAGGTACGCACTTCGAACCTCTTGATTTTTTAGAATTTGTACCTCCTAAGCCTTCCCTTGAACATGCACCTACTCTAGAACGGAAACCTTTGCCATCACATCTTAAGTATGTTTACTTAGGGAGCAATGAAACTTTGTCTGTGATAATCTCATCTAGTCTCACACCTAAGCAAGAAACTAGCTTAGTAAATATGTTGTTACAACATAAAAATGCGCTAGGGTAGACTATGGCTGATTTGAAGGGTGTAAGCCCTGCTATATGCATGCACAAAATTTTGCTTGATGATTGTCACGGCAATTCTGTTGAGCCCCATAGAAGATTAAACCCAGTCATGAAGAATGTGGTAATGAAAGAGATAATTAAGTGGCTTGATGCTGGAGTAATCTACCCGATACCCAATAGCTCATGGGTCAGCCCGGTGCAATGTGTGCCGAAGAAGGGAGGCGTGACCGTGGTAAGCAACGAGGAGAATGAGCTATTGCCTACTAGAACCGTCACTGGGTGGAGGATTTGCATGGACTATATGAAGCTCAACAAGGCAACCAGGAAGGACCATTTTCCCCTCCCATTCATTGATCAGAAGTTAGATCGACTAGCGGGCAAGGCATTCTACTGCTTCCTCGATGGGTATTCTAGGTACAATCAGATTTCTATAACACCCGAAGACCAAGAGAAGACGACTTTCACATGCCCTTATGGAACTTACGCTTTCCGTAGAATGCCCTTTGGTATCTGCAATGCCCCAGCAACTTTTCAAAGATGTATGCTGGCTATTTTTTCAGACATGGTTGAGGATTTTTTAGAAATTTTCATGGATGACTTCTCGGTCTCCGGAGATGACTTCGGCACATGCTTGATAAATCTCGCTAAGGTTTTAAAGAGGTGTGAGGAAGCTGACTTGGTGCTCAATTGGAAAAAACTGACATTTCATGGTAACGGAAGGAACGGTCTTAGGCCACAAGATCTCGAAGCAAGTGATAGAAGTTGACAAAGCAAAGGTCGAGGTCATTGAAAAACTACCTCCCCCCACTACTGTCAAGGGAGTAAGAAGCTTTCTAGGGCAGGCTGGCTTCTATCGGAGATTCATCAAGGACTTTTCAAAGATCTCAAAGCCACTATGCAATTTGCTACAGCAAAATCAACCATTTGTGTTTAACAAATATTGCCATAGCGTGTTTCAAGAACTTAAAGAGAATCTTATCTCTGCACCGGTTGTCATTCCACCTGATTGGAACGAGCCATTTGAGCTAATGTGTGATGCAAGTGACTACGTCGTCAGTGCAGTACTTGGACAACGCCGAGGTAAACTCTTTCATGTTATTTATTATGCTAGTCGCACTTTGAATGATGCACATATCAATTACACCACTACTGAGAAACAATTGCTTGATAGTATTTGCCTTTGATAAGTTTAGGTCATACTTGATAGGCACTAAGGTTATAGTTCATACCGATCATTCAGCCATCAAGTACTTAGTGACTAAAAAGGATGCTAAGCCTAGACTTATTAGATGGATACTCTTGCTACAAGAATTTGATTTAGAAGTTAGAGATAGGAAAGGATGTGAGAACCATGTAGTTTGTTGAGTGTGTAAAAGTTCTATAATTTACCCCTATTTAACCCATATTTGTACTACATTCTAGCATAATTCATTGCATTTAGGTTAGATTTCAGTTACACATCACAAATATATCAATTGGCACAATTTCAACTGAAATTGGTTGCTTTTGCAGGTAGTTGTTGTAGCAGATGGAGGGTAGTAGAGAAGCAGACGCTGGGCAGTGAAGAAGTTGAGCTGAAATTGGATGTACAGATGTGAAGGACGATGCTGCCATGGCCGCTGTCGTGGCAGCCAAGGACGACAGCGATAGTGAAGGGAAGAAGTGAAGTGGGCCTCGACAGAAAGAGAAAATTGAGCCCATCTGTCGTGGAGCACCCTTATATTTTTCCAAGCCCTAGATCAGAATGAAGGCCAAGCCCAAGGTTCAAGGAAGAAACTCCAAGCAAGAAGGAAGGACGAATTAAAGACTTATGCTCTGAAGATTTAGTCTTTAAATAGAGTTGTACTTTAATTTAAACTTGCATTCTTGCCATATTAGGAAACTTGAACCCAAGGCCTATATAAAGGCATGTAATTCGACCTAGGGAGGGACATCACCATATTCTCTAGCCTTCTTCCCAAAACCCAAGCCGTTTTCCCTTCCTCAACATGTTCTAAACTTTTATCAAGAAACGAATCATGTCCTCCTCGCACAACACAACAGTCGACCAACCAAGGTTAGCCCTCATCCATTCCATTTTAAATGAGAGGCCAATTAACGTTGGCAGATACGTCCGGGAGGGTATACTTGACTATGCTTACCGGCCGTCCGGACCACTCTTCTACCCCTACCTCATCACTATCCTCTGCTGCGGCCACAACGTACCGGAGGCTACTGACGATTTAAGAGTTCGAGGGAAAGGTTGGACCAAGAGAAACATACTAAGCCTGATGGAACTCAAAGCTACCACGCCCCTATCATCTTTTGATCCTACTGCCACGGCATCTGAGCCGACAGAGCCTACCGACACCGAGCCTACTGCCACAGAACCCAGGCAGCCTACTGCAGCAGCTCCTCCAGCTGATACCTCCTCACAGATCCTTGCTGCCATACAAAAAATGGAGGAAAGACAGCTTGGCCTCATGAGTTTCATCCGAGATTTCACCACAGCCACGGTACACTTTATCCACAAATCTCTCAATTTCCCCGATGCTTTATTCCCTACCTTCCCCAATCAATATTTTGCTGCACCCACCCCTGCCCATACCCCTACACCTGCTGCCACGCCCAAAACGCCATATGTTGCGTCCACACCAACCCCTGCCACAACAGCTGCAGGCGGCAGCCGCACAGCCGACACCTCTGCCCGAGGAACCAAGAGAAAGGAGCCTGAAGACGACCTTGACAGGTATATTGCTGGTTTCTCTTCTTCTGAAATATGGGCGGCATCCGACAACGAGCCCTCTGTCAAGAGGAACTTGTCCAAAGAGTTCACACCAGAGAAGCGGCAGAAAACAGTATCGGACAAAGAGAAATCTGACAGCGGCAGTAGCAGTAGCAGCAGCAGCGAGAGTAGCAGCAGTTCCGAGGTTCAGGTAGTGGAGAAACCACCTCATATCTCCCCCACCCGTATTCAACCTCCACGGGAGGCCAAAACCAAGAACACCTCAGCCTCTCTCATCCGACTGCCAGCACCAGCTAAGAAAGTCACTGTCCGTCGGCAGATCCAACTCAGCAGCAGCAGCGGCAACGACAGCGCCTAAATTTTAAGTTTCTTATCTTATATTGTTGTCTGGCTTTTTATATTTTGTGATGTTGTTTATTTTTTGTAACGCCCCGGTTTTGGGCGTTGACCGGTTCGGTCAAAGTGTTGATCGAATATATAAGAGTGAATTTAGGAAAGCCTAGTTCGGGTTGCATTAAAAATATGGAAAAATGTTCTAAAATCATCTTTTAATATATAAAAGTGAACTGTGAAATCAATTTTGGAAAATGAGGTTCGGAAGGTTGACATTTTGGCTAGTGACCAAAATGTAATTTTTGAAAGTTCGGTGACAGTTTTATAAAGGATTGAAATTTTGAATCTTTAAGGAGCTATTTACCCAATGGGAGTTTCTCCAGATTTTCTAAATATATTAAATGATTAATTAAATGTTTTTAAACTAAAGAAAAGTGGAGGGAAGATATTTTCCTAATTCTAACTAACTTTTCTCTCAACCATTTTCTCTCATCTTTTCTCTCAAACCAAACACATTCTCTCCAGATTTCTTCCTCTGATTTTGTCACTCAAATCACTCATTTCAACTCTCATTTGATTCCTAATCATCTCATCAACAAAACCTCTCAATTTGCAAGTTGTTTCATCAAGCTTTTTGGCTCCAAAAAGGAGAAACTCAAGTTTGGAGGTAAGAACGTCTCTCTCCTCTAAACTATCAGTTCTTTACTGAAATTCCCAAGTTCTCAATCCTTGATTTGTGTTTTGTTAAAGGCTTTTCAATTGAAATCTTGATTTTGGCTTAAAATGCAAGATTTGGCGATTTTGGTGAAATTTTCGTGTGATCTGTTTGGGCAGTGTTTTGAAGTGTCAAAATGATGTTAAATGAATGCTAAATTGATTAGAAGTTGAGGTTTAATTAGTGCAATCCCGGATAGGTTGAATTTCCTAAGTTTGGCTTGAGTTTTTGGTTGTTTTTGAAGTGTTTTTGGTGATCTGTTGTACCTGGAAGTATAAGGACGTGTTTGTGATCATTTTGGATGTTAATTGATGTTTAAAAATTGTTAGAAGTGATGGATCTTGGCTGGGTTAAGTTTTGGAAATGTTTGGAGGTGATTTCGGTTGTGTTTGGTAGCCGAATTGTTGGTTGTGTGATGAGCAGCGAGTTTGGTTGTGTGGCTGCTGTTCTTAATGCATAATGATGCATTAATGTGCTGTTTTTGTGTGCTTGAAACAGGGGAGTTTGATCCGTGAGCTTTTGAGGTGTTGCGGAAGGTTTCGGATGCTTGGAAGGCTTGGTGGCTAGCCTTGTGTTGGTTATCGGTGAGTGAAGTTGGGTTTTCATCTTTTGAACAAAGGTTTGAAGGTTTTGGGAGCTTAGTTTAAGTCTAAACAACTTTGCTAAGCTCAAGAGTAAGTGAATGGTTTTTCGCTCTTGAATTATGATTGTGGAATTGGCTTTTAAGCAATTGTGGTTGATGATTGGAATGCATGTGTTTTGCATGGTTTAAATCTGTTTTGAAAGCATATTTTAGCCTGGTTTAATGCTGGTTTTGAAAGCCATATGTGAAGGATGCTCAAGGTAAGAGATCCTTGGTTTTATACATTGGAAATGTGGATTTGATGCATGGTGTTGCATGTTGTTCAATGGCTTTGTTTAATGCTTTAAAACAGTGAATTAATGTTGGTAAATGATGGTTTTTGCATATTGGTTATGCATGTGAATCATTTGATTAATGTGGTAATGGTTTTGCATATTGGTTATGCATGTGAAACATTGGACTAATGTGGTAAGGTGGTTATATTGGCAAGTGGTGTAAGTGGTTCTTGGATTCTTTGATCGGATATAGTTAGCCGGCTATAGGATTGGGTGCACCGTGAATTAAGTCGCCTTGGAGGTGGAGTGGTCAAGAGTGGATCGGTAAACTCCCTTCAAGTATCCTAACGAGATGGTTGAGGTCATAATGGAGGTGTTGCCCATTCGAGGACCTTGGTTGAGCAAAGGTTATATGGTGTTTAAAAGTCCATATGTGAGAACCTTGTGCTTGTTGAGATCACAATGGCGGTGTTAAGTCCATGTGTGGATCTTGTGTAGGGTGTCCCGGATCTCGTTAGTGATGTTATACAACTACCAATCGGTGAATGCAAAGGTTGTATGGTGTTTAAAAGTCCATACATGGGAACCTTGTGCATGTCAAGGTTGTATGGTGTTTGAAAGTCCATACATGGGAACCTTGGGTAAAAGCTGAGGTTGTATGGTGTTTGAAAGTCCATACATGGGAACCTCGGGAAAGCTAAGGTTGTATGGTGTTTAAAAGTCCATACAAGGGAACCTTAGGATGTTGAGGTCAAATGGTGTTTAAAAGTCCATTTGGGAGACCTTGGATTGGTAGGGTGTATGGAGCGTATGGACAACGCTCGGAATCCGCGTATTCGATTGGGTGTTGAGTTGAAAAGTGAATGTGGTTGATCACTTGAAGGCCAATATGATGTTCTTGATTGTGATGAAGCATGAGATGCTTGAATTGATGCATAATTGCATGTGAAGCATGAGATGCTTGAAAAGATGCATGGTTGCATGGAAAGTGCATAATGCTTGTGAATGCATGTTTACTTGTTAAGTTGAACAAGTGTTGATTATCATTTGGAAAATGATGCATGTGAGCATGAAATATCTTTAGTGCATTGGAGTCTTGTTAAGACTTGTTTTAAAAGGCATGTGATGATGATGTTGTGGTTCATATATGTTGCCTTTGGTTTAATGCATGTGTTGGTTGGTTAGTGAAATGGTTTTAAAAGATTCTTGCTTGAGTTGGCTTCCAAGTTTAAGAAAGGTATGTTGTGAAATGGGAGTGTTTTCCAAGGTTTTGTTTTAGCTTGCATATGGTGTTTATGCATGGTTTGGCTAAATGGTTGATTTTGTAAGTTGTGCTTTGAAAAGGTTTTCTTAGCATGCTAAGCTAAGGGTTGGTTTTCATGTATGTGCGATGCATGGTTTTGAGCTTGTTGTTGAAAAGGAGTTTTCAAACATGGCTTTGGTAAACAAATCGAGTTTGTTTTAAAAGTGATTTATGGCTCGCTGCATTGATGGTGTTTTGGTTTTGAGCATTCCTCACTAAGCATTATGTGCTTACGCTCCTTTTTGTCCATCAATGCAGATTCTTGAAGTTTGGACAGCGAGGAGCAAGGGATTCAAGAAGGACTCCACTTGAGATGTATGTCTCGGTTAATAGCTATAGTTAATAAAGGCAATGGGGTAGAATCTCTTGGGTTGATGTATGTGTTTGTTTATGTTCAGACAAGTATGGTTTTGTGTTGTTGATGTTGTTGGAACATGGTTTGGCTTATGAGTTTGAATTGGAAGTATGTTGCTTAAATGGATTGCTTGTGTTGGAAGCTTAGTCTTGAAATTGGGGCTTTTCGTGTATGTTGACATGTTGGTGAATTGTTGATGCAAGTATGCCTCTTTTATGTTAAATTGCATGTTGGCAAAGTTTGGTAGCGTTTGGAGCATGTTTGGTTGGCCTATTGCATGTTTGAGTAGGCAAATTTCTGCATTTTGTGCAGGGTGTTTCGGAACAGGGTGAACCGTTTCGGAACGGGTGCCTTGAAGCAGCCCAGGCGTCCGAAACGGGTGACTCCGTTCCGAAACGGAAAGGCTACTGCCCGACCCCCGTTTCGGTACCCGTTTCGGAACGGCCCCGCGTTTCGAAACGGGCTGTCTCCCGTTTCGGAACGGTTGACCGTTGGGGGCTGACAGTGGCAGTTATGTGTTTCAAAATGTTTGCATTTTGGTCCTGAATCTTGTATGTGCAATTGTATGAGTTTGAGATGTCCGTTTGAGCTGAAATTTGGCCGAGATGCATGAAACATGATTAATTTTAAGTTGGTAACTTAAAATCTGGTTAAGGCCTCAAAGTTTTCAGAATTTACAATTTGGTCCCTAAAGTTGTGTTTTGTGCAATTGGGTCCCTGAATGATCTCTGATGGTTGTGATCTTTGAGTATGATGTTTGTGTGATCACATCTAGGGTTAATGAGCATCTAGACAAGATTAAAAAGAAAAAAAAAGGGTCGTTAATCAAGGTTGACTTTGGTTTTCCCCGTGTAATCTTCTTAATTCGGGCCAACCGTCTAGGCCGGGTTAAGGGGGTTACATTTTTTCTTTTTCATCCATATCATCTGCATTGAGGGCAATGCAACCCTCGAGTTTGGGGGTGGCATCCCTCTATTAATGGAGTCTTTTTAAGTTTAAAAAATTGTGTCTTTTACTTAGTTTATTTTTTAAAAAATGAAAATTTGGCTTAAGTCTTTGAACTGAACTTACCTGCCGTGACAGCCTCTGTCGTGGCAGTGCCTTTAGGATAGTTTTAGGAGCAGTTTAGAGCCTTACTATAGTTCTGAAATCTCAAAACACCATTTGTGACTTTTATATTGTCTAGAACTTTACTGGTAAACTAGAATAGGGAAAAGCTTAATACTTGAGTAGCCCCTAGAGGTGCCTAACATTGGCTCTAGGAAAAGAAGTTAAGAAAAATAGACTCTTACACCTAGAGGTGCCCAAAACTGGCTCTAGGAAGTTAGCTAGAGGGGCCCGAAACCGGCTCTAGTCAAACTTAAGCTTGAGAAATAGAATCGAGTCTGCATAAAAACTAAAGGAGCCTAAGAATTGCCTCCAAAAAGATGAAAATTGGCATAAAAATCCAAGTTAGAAGTTTCAACTATTCTAGTAAACTAAGCGAGTCTAGGCATATAATTGTTCACAAAGCGTGCACACACTACACGAGAATTATAGCATGGTTCTGAATGAATCCTGAATTATCCGACAAGGTGTTGCTTACAATAGGGAATGTATGGTAGGTAATGAAAGGTTCATTGTTTTAAGCCAAACAAAAATTTTGTATTTCTTTTTTTAGGTTTAAATTGCTTGAGGGCAAGCAAAAACTTGAGTTTGGAGGTGTGTTGAGTGTGTAAAAGTTCTATAATTTACCCCTATTTAACCCATATTTCTGCTGCATTCTAGCATAATTCATTGCATTTAGGTTAGATTTCAGTTACACATCACAAATATATCAATTGGCACAGTTTCTACTGAAATTGGTTGCTTTTGCAGGTAGCTGTTGTAGCAGATGGAGGGCAGTAGAGAAGCAGACGTTGGGCGGTGAAGAAGCAGAGCTGAAATTGGATGTGCAGATGTGAATGACGATGCTGCCATGGCCGCTGTCGTGGCAGCCAAGGACGACAGCGATAGTGAAGGGAAGAAGTGAAGTGGGCCTCGACAGAAAGAGAAAATTAAGCCCATCTGTCGTGGAGCACCCTTATATTTTTCCAAGCCCTAGATCAGAATGAAGGCCAAGCCCAAGGTTCAAGGAAGAAACTCCAAGCAAGAAGGAAGGACGAATTAAAGACTTATGCTCTGAAGATTTAGTCTTTAAATAGAGTTGTACTTTAATTTAAACTTGTATTCTTGCCATATTAGAAAACTTGAACCCAAGGCCTATATAAAGGCATGTAATTCGACCTAGGGAGGGACATCACCATATTCTCTAGCCTTCTTCCCAAAACCCAAGTTGTTTTCCCTTCCTCAACATGTTCTAAACTTCCCCTAGGGCTAAGGGTTGATTTGTAAAGTAGTTGCAAGGATTGCATTTGTTTTAGGAATTTTTCTGTTCAATAAAATTACTTCAAGTTTGCTTAATCTGGTTTTCAACATCTTGCAAGAGTATCGGGAGAGCATTGTGAGATTACTCATTTACTTAATATCGGGACAGTTAAGTATACGAAAGGGATAAGTACGGGTTCTCCAGTTTATGGTTGAACTATCTCGAACCTAGGGATAGGACGAGGTTAAGTGGCTAAAGAAGAATTCAACAACATCGGTGTTCATCCTTCGATTCACGTCAGGAGGTATCATCAAAGACGTGTTCATCGACAGACTTGGACCTAGGGATAGGCCAAGGCATAGCAGGGATTCTTGCCAAGCTTGAAGTACAGAGTTGTGTGATCGCTGCCGCGACTAACAACAGACCGCTGCCGCGACAGGTGCTGGCGCGACGACAGAACAGATATTCCTAGACTTTGCAACACCTACACTACTGAGCAATTCAATACCGGCCCATTCTCTCTATCTTGATTTCTTTACTCTTAATTTCTAGCACTCTTTATTATTTCGTGACAAACATATTAAACTATTCTTTTTCCTCTCGTGCAGTAATTCAAGGTGAAGCTATTAGCCCAGTCCCTGTGGAGACGATATCTGATACTTCCGTATCAATTTACTACTTGCGTCGTGTACACTTGCACTACATTGCGATAGACACTTTTACACGCAACATAGTTGATCATCTATCTAGGCTAGAAAATGCTATCGCACAAGGTAGTGAATCTAAAATTAAGGAGGAATTCCCTAACGAGAAACTGTTGTCCGCTACAGAAATTTCATGGTATGCTGATATAGTTAATTCTCTTGTTAGTGGTATTTTGCCTCCTGATTTATCTAGCTATAGACTCAAGAAATTCAGACATGATGATAGATTCTACTATTGGGATGAACCCTACTTGTTCAAGCAATGTCTTGATCATATCATAAGGTGATGTGTTCCAAAACCATAGCATTTTGTACCATTGTCATTCATCACCGTGTGGAGGGCATTTTGGTGGTGCTAGGACTGCTGCAAAAATTCTTCAACCATGATTCTATTGGCCTACACTTTTCAAGGATGCACACAAGTTCTACAATACTTGTGATAGATGCCAAAGAACGGGGAACATCTTCAGGTGGAATGAAATGCCACTACAAAATATTCTGGAGGTTGAAATCTTTGACGTGTGGGGAATTGACTTCATGGGCCCATTTCCCGCATCATATGGAGATTTATATATTTTACTAGCAGTTGACTACGTTTCAAAATGGGTGGAGGTTGTTGCCACCCCGAGGAACAACTCCAAGACGGTCATGAAGTTCCTTCACAAGAACATCTTCACGAGGTTTGGAGCACCCCGAACCATCATCAGTGATGAAGGAACTCACGTTGACAACAAACTTATTGCTAAAGCATTACATCGATATGGAGTCAGGCACAAGATTGCTACAACATATCATCCGCATACGAACGAACAGGCTGAAGTTTCCAATCGTGAAATCAAGCAAATCTTGGAGAAGGTGGTCAACCCTAGGAGAAAAGATTGGTCCCCCAAGTTGGATGAAGCATTATGGGCATATAGAACAACCTTCAAGACACCTTTGGGCATGTCACCCTTCAAGCTCGTATTTGGCAAGGAATGCCATCCACCCGTTGAGCTTGAACACAAGGCTTATTGGGCAATTGAGAAACTCAACATGGATGCCCAACTAGCTGGTGAAAGAAGAATGCTAGAGCTTAATGAGCTGGAAGAATTTCGAGCCCAAGCATATGAGAATGCCCGCATTTACAAAGAGAAAACCAAGAAGTGACATGACAAACATATTTTGCCAAGGCATTTCTCAGAAGGTCAACAAGTGCTTCTCTAAAATTCCAGGCTAAAGCTTTTTCTTGGAAATCTGAAATCGAGATGGTGAGGATCATTCATTATACATAAGGTGTACCCTCATGGCGCAGTTGATATCAAGAAGTTGGACGATGATGAAGTCTTCAAGGTCAATGGCCAACGCCTGAAGGTGTACAGTGGAGCCCATATCCTTAGAGACAAGTCACACCTGGATCTACACAATCCTTGAGAGTTTGCTTCTCTAAACTCTCTCCTTTATGCTATAGCATGTTCATAAATAATGTTTTTCTTTTTAGTTTAGTTTTTGTGTTATCTTTGTCTTTATTTTCTTATCTTTTCACGTGACCCTCGTACAAGATTTCTCTTTCATAGTACCATGTCAGGTGCAGAGGTAGGTGAGCATGGTCGCCTACAGGGTTGGTAGCAAAAAGGCAAAGGGCATGGAGCTTTGTTTTTATCCACTTTAGGGAGTACAAAAAAAGGAGGAAAGGTTTTACCTGAAAAGTGGGGGAGGGTGAATAAAAAACAAAAACAAAAAAACAAGGGAAAAGTGAGAGAGAGAATATTCATCCAATTAATGTGGTAAAACCCTAGCCACAAAACCTATTTATTCTCTCTCTAGCCATCACCCATCACATTAACTTCCAGCCTTTTTCTCTCTCCCTTAAAGCCGACACACGTCGCCATCACTCTCATCTTCCCTTTAATTCATCTGTTTCCTCCCCTCACCTTTTTTAACTTCCCACACGTTATCATCATCATCAGTCCCTTCATCTTCTCCACCATAATCTTCTTCTTCACCACTCAAACCCTTTTCTTCTTCCCTTCTATTTCCTATTTTCTCCAAACACCGAAAACACTTCATTAATTTCCCTTCAACCATTCACTCCTGCCCTACTTTCGCTTAATCACCATGGCACGTTGCAAAAACGCTCCCAAAACCTCTGACCGCCCTCAAAAACCCCAAGTCCTGGAGATTATCAAGTTTGTCGATGAAGCTTCAAAAGACCGGTGGAAGAAACTGAAGGACAAAAATGTTCTTCCTGAGTTAGGGTTCAAATACCCTAAGGAAGGGGAAGACCAGTTCGACCAAGCTGTTATGGATATTATCGGTAGGCATGAATGGAAGTCATTCGTTGCCCACCCTGTTGAAATTTGCATTTCACTGGTCAAGGAGTTCTATGTCCATCGTACAAGCGCTACTCAATCCACTGTCTATGTACGTGGCGAGCAGATCAAGTTCACCGCTGCAACAATCATCAAATACTACAGGCTGAAGCATACGGTGGACCATCATACCACATTCGTGACGACCATGGACCCGCAAACGCAGCGCGAAGTTTTGGAAGACATATGTTTCGAAGGCACAATGTTGGACAATAGCAGGTCTGTAGAAAGAGGTCGCCTCAAGCCAGAGGCTAAGGTATGGAATCACTTCTTGCGACACAAGATAATTCCCACGTTGCACACATCCAGTGTCCATATTTCTAGGCTAATTATTCTCCACTCCATACTGCATGGTAGACCGATAGATATAGGAAAAATTATTGTGGATGAAGTTTATGCTTGCTTAAAAAGGCCTCGTAGTCCTTTAGTGTTTCCTAACCTGATAACAGCCATGTGTAAGAGGAAGGACGTCTTTGTAGATGATCTTGTAGATGGGAAAATTTCAGGAAAAACAGGTTTCACACCAGCCCTAGTCACTGAGCTTCGAGGATTTAACGAGGATGTCCCTCAACAGACGGTGGAGGAGGCGCTAAAAGCTTTGCTGCAGCAAGGGTAGCTGCATTGGTGGCCGCGACAAAAGACTTGAGTGTTGAGCTCAATCTGAGGAAAGCACATCAGCTGACGTACTTTAAGTATGCCCACCATCGTGATGGTGCTATAGCATCTTGCTTCACCAAACTCCTCTCGGACCAGAACATTTCGTTCCCTCTATTTCCCCTGGAGTTATTGCAAGCCCCCACGACTGCCACAACAAGCTCAGCCCCTCCTAGTCAAAGCGAAGTTGACCCTAGCTCAGTCCCACCCCTTACTAAGAAAAAGACTGCAAGAAAGAAAAAGCTTGCGACTCTTCCTGCCCAACCTCAAAAAGCAACCCCCTCAGTTCAACCTCCCATAAAAGAAACCGCCCCTGCACCCACCCCGATCAAAAAGAGAAAATGAAGTAGGAAGGCAACCAACCTTGCGCCTTCATGACCGGATAACCCACTATCTGAGCTGGACCATATACAGAGTGATCATGAGGACCCCCCACAAAAGGAGACAACCCCAGTACCCACGCCTAAGCCTACCCCCGCACAAACAGAGGCTGTTACAGCATCCAAACCTAAGACGCGCATCAAGCGTACCGCTGGTCGTATCTGCTCTTCACCCAGTGCTCAGCAAGTCTCCTCCGAGAGTGTGGACGATCTCCCACATCCCCACTACTACTCTTCTAAAACTTCCATGGACAACACCAGCAGCACCACATAACCTCTGCACCCATGAGGTATTTTTTCTTTTTGTTTGCATTTATTTCATTTTTCATTATTTCATGTCATATCGTATGGATTAGTTCATGTGTTGAGGACACTGCATTCCTTAAGTTTGGGGGTGTTGGTGTTCATAGTTAGTATTTTTCATAGTTAGTATTTTGTTTTAGCATATGCATAGTAGGAAAGAACAATTTTTTTACTATGGCATTATGTTTAGTCTAGAGACAACTTATGAATATATCTATGATGTCTAGTGACGAAAAATTAAAGGCTTGAATTAGTTTAGAACAAACACAACTAGTTGAGATCTGTAGATCTGACCTTAGGATCCAGTTGTTAAAAAAAATTACACAGCTGCCCTCTTTCTATATGTAAGTTCGTTAGAAAAACTTTTTAGGGAAGAACCCTGGTGAACTCTGGTATGTAAACTCTAGAAAACTTAATAAAAATTAGACGTCCTTGTGCATAATAATAAGTTCAAAATGAAAGTTGCTACAGCATATCTGTAGAAGGACACTCTACTGTGCTATAGCATAATAATAAGTTCAAAAAAAGAAAAAAAAAAGAGAGAGAAATAAAGTTTTGCTATAGCATACGACTGAATGAAAGTTGTCATGGGGTGACTCTACCTACTAGCTCGTGGTGAGAGGTTTGCTCCCTACTCATCTAGAGCTAAGGACGGTAGGTGTGATGAGCTGAACACCCTTCGTAGCAGAAGATCTATATCTTTGGGAGTCTAAAAATTAGAAAAGAGCTAGAGAACGTGGTTAGGGTATAACTAAGGAGCTTTCTTGAAATTTTGTCTTACTAGATTAAGTATAGGAGGAAGGCAGCCACGCACACATGCACACAGCTTAGTCCTAAGGAATGTTTTTAAGGATCTCGCTTCTAGTTGTTTATAGTTTAATTGCCTATGTCATTTCTGAGGACTAAGACTTTACCATAACAATTCTCTAGGGTAAATCTTTGCCATAGTATTTCTTTTGTTCTGTTCTACTCATTGCTTGAGGACAAGCAATAGCTTAAGTTTGGGGGTGTGATAACTGCATGAATATACTTGTTTTCATACCTTTTTGCTATAGCATTTACCTGTTCTTTAGCCCATATCATAGCATTTAGACTGCATTTTGGTTGCATTTTCTTCTTTTGGGTGCATCTTTATTTTTGCTGGTTATTAGTCCATGTTGAGGGGTACTGCTCGGAAGGTTGGTTTTGGTTTTGATGATGCACAGGAAGGGAGTCTAGCGAGAGGAAGCTGGCGCCATGAATTGTTGTAGCATAGTGGAAGTGGATATTGGCCAACACGTGAGATGCGAGGACACGTGAGCTGCAGTAGCACGTGAATATGCAGAAAAGGACAACCTGACATGTGCAGCAGCCGGTACCCACCTGCAGGCTGTCCCCTTGTGGCAGAGCTTGTCGGTGGATATTCCTTGGGATTATCAAGGAATCTTTAGGGCATAAAACCCTAGGAGCTTTCACTATATAAAGAGGGAGAGAAGTGTGAAAAGAGGAGAGCGCGAAGAGAGAGAGAGAGGTGCGTGCTGAACAATGAGAGAAAAGCGTTCTTCTTCATCTTCTCCAACTTGGTGTCCTCCATCGTTAAAGCTCTAATGAGTGGCCTCATCGGCCTCGAGAGATGCGGTGAGCCTAAGACATTTGGGCAGTCCATGGCAGAGAGGGAGTTCAACTTTCTTTCAGTCGCTTTATCATTTCCTGTTTATATCTTTATCTTAAGGGGTGTTATCAAAATGATACGTTGGATGATATTGCCCAGCCTCGAACTGTTTTAGGTGGCTTGGGTTTGATGGATGATTTTATTCTTAAGTACTTTTTAATGCATGCTATAGCTTTCCAGTGTTTATCATGTTCTATGCTTTGCTTATACATTTTATTTCCTTAAAGTTGTAAGAGCCCTCGAGAGTTGGTCATTCTTTAAGTGTTTGTTGAGGTTAGTAATCGAGAGATCTAGTCTTAGAACCCCCATAAGCAATGGAGTGGCTGTCGAGAGGCAGACTCTAACCTACCTTAGAGATAAGTGATAGATTTCAAGGGATAAAAAAGATAGTTCGTGAAGGGTAAGGGAGTGTTAAGAGTTTACGCCGAGAGGTATGGCTGTAGCATTTCTGACCCCCACTTTCCTGGCTAGAGATAGTTTAGGAACACTTTTAGAAAATCACGCCTAGCATAGAAGATAGCTGAAGAGCCTTAGTATCGTTAAGAAGCTTAGTTTAGGTTGTCCATCATTCCCAGCCAGTCATTCCGTAGTGAGTTTCGCATACGAGAGGGGACATGTTCATCATATTGTTATTTGAGCTTTCTTTACATTGTTTTGCTACAGCATTATTTTACACCATATCCTTTACTATAGCATTTTCACCTACAAAAACTTCATTCAATATTGTTACAGCAAATCGTGAATACCTACAATCCCTGTGGAGACGATACTCGCTCACTCACTTTACTACTCGTTTGACGTGTATACTTGCACCATATTTACGTATCATTTATAGTACATCACGTGCAAGAACATAGTCCTTTTGCTATGCATCCCAATAGTACTAAGATGTATCGAGGCTTGAAAGTATAGTACTATTGGGTTGGTCAAAAGAAAGATTTGGCTGATTTTTTTACTAAGTGCATGGTGTGTCAGTGTGTTAAGGCTGAACATCAGTTTCCGTTCGGGTTGTTACAACTGTTGGGGATACCATAGTGGAAATGTGAGAGAATCACCATGCATTTTGTGTTTGTGTTGTCGTTAACGCCAACTAAGAAGGATTCCATTTGGGTGATTGTTGATTGGTTTATGAAGTGTGCACATTTTGTGCTTGTGCATATGGCGTATACTTTAGATAAGTTGGTGAATTTGTATATCGTTGAGATTGTGTGTTTGCACGGAGTGCCCAAGTCTATAGTTTCGGATAGAGATCCGCAGTTTACAGCGTGGTTTTAGGAGTGTGTACATCGAGCTTTAGGTACACGGTTGAATTTCAGTACTTCATATCATCTTTAGTCAGATGGTCAGTCTGAACGTGTGATTCAGGTTTTAGAAGATATGTTGAGATGTTGTGTCATTGAGTTCCAAGGAACCTAGGAGAAATAGTTACCTTTGGTAGAGTTTGCTTATAATAATAGTTATCAAGCTAGTATACGTATGGCACCGTATGAGGCTTTATATGGTAGGAAGTGTCGTACGCCTTTGTGTTAGGATGAGGTTAGGGAAAAGCACGTTTCCTTGCCTGATGTGTTGAAAAGCACAAATGAGAAAATGAAGCTTATTTGTGATCGTCTAAAAGCTGCCTTGGATCGTCAAAAATCTTACGCGGATTTGAAGCGTAGGGAGATCGAGTATGTGTTTAGTGACCATGCGTTTTTGGAAGTGTCACGTTGGAAGAAGGTGATGAGGTTCGGAAGTAAGGGTAAGTTTAGTCCAAGGTTTATTGGACCATATGAGATTGTGGAACGTGTTGGTCTTGTGGCTTTTCTTGATTATGCAGTTGATGACCGTGTGTTTTTTAAAGTGTCGCCTTGGAAGAAGGTGATAAGGTTTGGACGTAAGGGAAAGCTTAGTCCAAGGTTTATTGGACCATATGAGGTTGTGGAGCGTGTTGGTCCTGTTGCCTCCCGAGTTAGAAAAAATTCATGATGTGTTTCATGTGTCGATGTTGTAGAGATATAGGTCGAATATATCGCATGTTATGCCAGTGGAGGATATTGAGTTGCGATCGGATTTGTCTTATTATGAGGAACCGATAAAGGTTTTAGATACCAGCAGTAAAGTTCTTCTTGGTAAGACGATTGAACTTGTAAAAGTGTTGTGGCGACATCGAGGAGTTGAGGAAGCTACGTGGGAAAGCAAGGCGGACATTTTGAAACAGTTTATGCATCTCTTTTCTTTAGGTAAAATTTCAAGGACGAAATTTCCTAAGTAGGAGAGAGTTGTAATGCCCCGGTTTTGGGCCTAGCGGTTTATGGGTTAATTAGACAGTCTGGTGGAACGGGTTAGAGATTAGAGTTGGATTCGAGATTGGATATTTCAATGTGAGATAAAAATATGGAAAAATGGTTAAAATCCTTATTTAATATATGTTGGTTTCTGGTGAAATCAATTTCGGGAAAAACAGTTTGGAAATGTGACATTTTGGTCTAGTGACTAAAATTTAATTTTGGAAAAACTATTTTTGGTGATTGTTTTGTAAAGGGTCGAAACTTTGAATCTTTAAGGAGCTATTTTATTTTTATCAGCTATTTCCCTTAATTTAGGCCTTTTCAATAAATGTTTAATTGAGTGATAATTAAGGATGAGAAGGGTTTTAATAAAAAAAAAGGTTTAGTTAAACAAAACATTTTTACGTAATTTATTTTCTCTCTACTTTCTTATCAACTAAACTAGCTTTTCTCTCTCTAAAATCTACATATATTTATTCCTTTTCATCCAACTTTGATTCCTAAATGATTTCCTTGAATTTATACAACAAGCTTCAATTGTTTTTTTGAAGATTTCAATCCAATCTTGCCAATTAATGGAAAAGCAAGGGATTAGAGGTAATCTTTGTTTTTATCCTCTAATCAAGTTTTTTTATTGAAATTCCCAAGTTCTTAACTCTTTAAATATGTTTTCTAATGAGGTTTTATGATTTAATTGGGTAATATGATTAAATCAAGAGTTAATTTATGGATTTATGTGATTTTTAGATCGGATCTATTTTGATGGGTTTTTATTTATTCTAATAATGATTTTGATGTTTAATAATGTTGAAATAATGGTTTTAACATTGGAATCTTGAAACTATAAGAATCTCTAATTGTTTAGGTTGGTAGTTATGTGTTTTGGGGGAGTTATGGTGGTGAAATGGTTCCTGGAAGTATAAGAATGTTGTGAGATTGTTTTTAGATGTCTTTTTATGATAATTGATGGTTGAAAGTGTTAGGCTTTAGCTGGGTTAAGTTTGGAGGTCAATTGATGTTGATTTCGGTTGTTTCAGATGGGCGTTTGGTAGTTTTTAGCAAGACATGTTTAGGATTGTTATTGTTGGGTTTATGAATGCATTGTGATGCATTGTGCCTCTGTTTTTGTGTGCATAAAAAGGGGAAGTTGATTCCGTAGCTATCAGTGAAGCTTTGGAGGCTTCGGATGCTTGAATTCGCATCGACGAATTGAAGTTTCGCGTGTCGGTGAGTGAGAACAAAACCAACAGATTTTATAAGGTTTGAAGGTGCTTTGGGAACTTAGATTTGATCTTGAAACGCTTGTCTAAGTTCGAAAGTAAGTATAAGTGGATTGTCTCTCTCAGTCGTGCTTTAACGAAATGGTTTATGCACTTGTTTTTGATTAAATGGATTTACCTACTGTTTATGCATGTTTTAAGTATGCAATGTATTATTTTTAATCATGAAATAATGATGGGGGCACGTCGTAAGTGATCCATGTAATTATGTGTTTTATACTTGTTTTAAAGCATGAGTTGTTGATTTGGAAAAGTGTTTTGTGTTGATGTATATGAAAACAGTGGGTTAATGTTGAATAATGAATTATATTGTCAGGTGATGTGGTTTAAAATATTATCGAGTATAGTTGGTTGGCTATAGGATTGTTAGTGCACTATAAAAAGTCACCTTGGATGAGGAGGGGGTTTACTTGGCGTACCAAATACTCCATCCAAGTACCCTAACAGTAGAGGGGTTTATGGGTACCAGAAACTCCCATTAGTGGATTATACATCTACCGATGAGTGGTGTTGAGGGGTTGTACGGTGTACCGAATACTCCACCACGGGTGTCACAATGGTGGAGGGGTTTATGTGTACCAAAAACTCCCGTGTGTGAACCTTGTGTGTTGCCGGTAAGAATGTATGAAGTGTTGTGTGAACACTTGTTGATCTGTGTATCTGATATGATATTTTAGAAATGGAACTTGGTTAATGATCACTTGTAAGCCAATATAATTGTTAATGTATCATGTTGATGATGTTGTGGTATAATGTTGATTTATACATTTTTTCTCTTTAAGCCTTGCATATGGGTGTTATGCATGGGAAAGGTGAAATTGAGGTTTAGCAATGGGATTTTCTGTTTATCCATGATACATGATGCATGCAGTTTAATATGTTGGTTTTAGAAAGGTTTAAGTGCATGGTATTCAAGGCATAATGTTTTACAAGTGGTTTGAAATGATGTTTTCAATGGTTTTGAGAAAATGTTTTCAAATTGCATTGATGGTGTTTTGTTTTGAGCACTCCTCACTAAGCCTAGTGTGCTTACGCTTTCTTTGTCCATCAATAGAGAGAATTAAAGGTGTGGAGGCAGCAAGTGAGCAAGTATGATCCAAGGGCTTCGTTCTTTGAAAGTATGGTTTCAAACTAGACTTTTAGTAATAAAAGAAATGGGGTTCATTGTTGATTTGGGAGTGCATTTGTTAAACTCCCTGTTTTGAGCAAGTTTTTATTGTTGTTTTGAAGTTGTAAATGGCCATTATATGTTGGTTTTGCTTGGGATTAATGTTTTGAATGTTGGATGGTTTTTCTCTATGAAGCATGCCTCTAGATTTTCCTTTGAAGCATGATGATGTTTTTTATGATAATTTAGTGTTGGATTTGCATGGTTTGTCTTTAATATGTGTGCGATTATGTTTAATGCATGTTGGTATCAGTTTGAATCCTTAAAAGCATGATAAACCAGCAAAATATGGCATTTCAGGCCCAGGCGTATCGATACGTGAACCATTATATTAGTACGAGTAAGCCAAAATAGGCTTGGCGTATCGGTATGCAGGGACCCGTATCGATACAGACCAAGAGGAAATAATAAGTTGTTTCGATACGCGGGGGCGTACTAGTACGGGTTTGAGAATCAAAACAAATGAGGCTTACTCGAAGTTCGCATACCGATACGAGCTTGGGTGTATCGTTACGGGCTTGGGTGTACTGATACGGACTTGAGTGTATCGATACACCCAGTTGTTTTGTTAGTTATTTGGCATCTTTTGATATTATGTTTCTTACATTTTAGTCCGTGAATGTTAAGCGTGCAATTGGTTGAGTTTGGAATGTTTTTTTAAGTTGGTTTTTGACATGTGAGCATGAAATGAGACTAATTAAGGATTGCCAATCTTAATTTGGCTTAAGTCTCTATATTTTTTTGTTTTTACAAAATGGTCCCTAAATGCACTTGAAATGAATCGGATGTCCAATTGACCTCGTACGAGTCGTAACATTACCCGATGTGAGCATGATCACCTTAGGATTAATTAAGAGCATCTAGACTAGATAAAAATTAAAAAGTATGATCGTTTATTGAGGTAAACCTTCATCAATTTATTCAATATTCCCCTGTAACCCGCTCGAGTCGGTAAAACGGTTAGACCGTGTCAAGGGGGTTACACTCATAATATTGTCTATCAACAACCTATTGAAACTCCAAACTCTATTTTTCACAACTTGGTCATTCTGGTGCTAGTTCTTCTAATGTTGGGCCTTCTAATGAAAATCCTACTCCTTCTTTAGAGTTTAATATTGTCACTAATAATAACTGTCAACCTGACAATTATAGAAATAGCTACAACTCTAGGGATAATAACTGTCAAGGGGGTTTTAGTCGTGTTATTCCTCATTATATTGTTTTCCCACCACTTCACAATAGTTTGTGACTTTCTCATCTTCAGTTGTGTTTGCTCTTCCTTCCTTTGATGTCTCTTTTACACATGTATATGCTCATTTTACTTCACAACAGTTTGTGCCTTCCTCTTCTTCAATTCCTTTTCTTGTGGTGTCTGTTTAGGCTCACATTGCAACTCTTGAGGTTTTAGAAGACAGTTCTTGATTTCCAGACTTTGGAGCATCTCATCGTATAACCAACAATGTGGGTAATTTGTAGCCTGGCACTATTTGCTCAACTTCTGGCAATGTGCAAGTTGAAAATGGTAATACCCTTGCTATCTCTTATTCTGGACAGTCTAGCTTACTTACTTCACATAAAATAAAATCTTTTGAAGATTTTATCAATTGTATCTAACATTACAAAGAATCTTGATTTTGTTTTTAAGTTTACTCAGGACAATGAAGTATCCATTGAATTTTTTCCCTCTTATTGTCAAGTAAAAGATCTTCACGCCAAAGTTGTGCTTCACAAAGGATATGAGACATGTGGTCTCCACAACTTTGGGGGGTCTTTTCATAAGGCTTCTGCTGGTAGCAATAATAATCATACTTTTTTTTGTTTTTTACTGTTAAAGATAACATGTTTGAGTTGTGGCGTCATAGACTTGGGCATCCCAATCAAGATGTTTTGTTTACAGCTTTGAATAATTATAATATCATTTGCAATAAGAATAAACAAATGAATCTCTGTAAATCCTGTCAATTAGGAAAATTTCATAAGTTACTTTTTCAAGCATCCAACATTGTTTATGATCATCCTTTAGAGTTGATATTTGCTGATGTATGGGGTCCAGCACACATTGGATCTATTGACTTTGAATATTATGTTGCTTTCACTTATGTATATTCAAGACATACCTGAATTTATTTTTTGAAGTATAAGTTTGATGTTAAAGCTGCTTTTGTTCAGTTTTTTTTTTCAAGTTGAAAGACAGTTAGGTTTTAAATTGAAAATGTTACAAACTGATGGTGGAGGTGAATTCTCTGCATCAAATTCTTTTCTTGCAGATCATGGCATAATTCATAGTGTCTTTTCCTCACACATCTGAGCAGAATGACTTGGTTGAAAGGAAGCACATGCAGATTGTGAAAGTTGGTCTACCCATACTTGCTCAGGTTGTCATGCCTCTTCATTTATGGTAGCAAGCATTTGCATCCGTTGTTTTCTTGTTTAACGGGCTTCCTATAGCTCCCTTATCAGGTATATCTCTTTTTGAAAATTTGTTTAGCAAAAAGCCTGACTATAATTTTCTCAAAGTTTTGTCTGCTTGTGCTTTCCCTTTCTTAGGCCCATTCATCATCATAAACTGTAATCTATGTCCACTCCATGTGTTTTTTAGGTTACTCTCTTAGTCATAAGGGGTATAAGTGTTTGGATAAAGGAAGTCACATATTCATCTCAAGATATGTTAAGTTTGATGAATTTTTATTTTCATATAGTTCTGATATACATAAATTTTATAGTTCTGTGTATACTTTGTTTGAAACTGTGCTACCTTCTGAATCTGAAAATCAGATGAAATGGTCTCAGCATCAGTCTTCCATTCCTTTTCTTTAATCTAAAAACATTGTTGATTTTCATGTGTCTCATGACAGTTCTACTACTCCATTGTCCTCTCATCAGTCTCTTGTATCATCTATTTCTCAACCTACTTCAATGCATGTGTCCTCTTCTTCATTTTTACCTACCCCTTGTGAGTCACCAGGTCCATCTGTTTCACCACATCAGTCACTTGTGAGAAACACTTCACATGTGTCACCAACTCATGTTTCCCTATTTTTTGCCTCATGGTACATCTCATATGCCTATTTTATCTCCTACTAGTTCATCTCCATCCTCCACATCTCTACCATCTATTCCACTTCTCACCCTTTTAGTTACTTCTACTGGTTCTTCTCCATCCTCCACATCTCTACCATATATTCCACCTCTCACCCCTTTGATTAATTCTACCACTTCAAATCCATCCTTCACATCTCTACCATCTATTCCACCATCCATCATACCACCTTCTACAACCTTGATTCAGAATCAATATTCCATGGTTATTCAAGAAAAAGTTAGGATATTTAAGCCAAAGGTATTTATCACCCAGTTTGAAAAGAAGCCTGATGAATCAGTTGATAGGCTTAAGGCAAGGTTAGTAGCTAAAGGATATTTTGAAAAAGTGGAGAGTGATTTTAAAAAGACCTTTAGTCCAGTAGTTAGGGCTGCAACTATCAGAATAGTCCTAGCTACATTTTTTCTTAATTAGTGGCCAGTTAGACAGATACACATAAATAATGATTTCCTAAATCGGTAATTTTCTGAGGATATTTATATGAGTTAGCCATCTGGTTTTGAAATGATGGGGCCAGTTGGGGAGAAACTGATTTGCAAATTGAAGAAAGTAAATCATGATTGTTATTGATGGTTTATGTTGATGATATTATCATCATTGGGAGTCATAAAGATGAAGTTGATATACGTGTACATCAGATCAATGAAGCTTTTTCGCTTAAAGATCTTGGGGAACCATGTCTTTTCTTGGTATGGAAGTGCTGCAATGTGCTTCTGGCCTCATGCCTAGCTAGAAAAAATATATCCATGATCTTCTTATTAAGATTGAGATGCTTGGATCTGCTGCCATTCCAACACTTATGGTTGTTATATCTAAGGTTTCTTCTACTGATCAATAGTCATTTGTTGATATGCATCTCTATCGTAGCATTATTGGTGGGTTGCAATATGTGTGCCTCACACGTCTTGATATTGCATTTGTTGTAAATAGAGTAAGTCATCATAAGAATGGCCCTATGGTGTGACATTGTAAGGCAGTTAAGCATATTTTACGTTATTTGTGTGGGACTTTGGACTATGGCTTGCTTTTTCGACACAATACTTCTTGTATTCTAGTATATTATGTTGATGGTGACTGGGAAGCGTCCCTTAAAAACAGGAGGTCCACCACTGAATATTGTATCTTTTGGGTTCAAATCTAGTGGCATGGTCTTCAAAGAAACAAGTTGTTGTCTCTCGCTCATCTTCTGAAGATGAGTACAAGAGTGTGGCAAACTCCGTCTCAGAAATAATGTGGGTTGAGTAGCTACTAAAAGAAATTGGTCTTAAACTAAGTACCAAACCTATAGTCTGGTGTGATAATTTATCTACGATGGCAATGTCTGCCAATCTCACGCATCAAGCTCAAATCAAGCATGTTGAGATTGACATCTATTTTGTCAGAGAGAATGTCATTGTTGAACAACTTCTTGTCAATTACTTGCCGTCTTTTGAACAAGTTGCAAATATTTTAACAAAACCTATATCGCCGCCTTTGTTTGCTGGTATGAGGAGAAAACTGGGTGTAGTCTCATTCGTTGAAGTTCAAGAAGAAGATAGAACCAAAAAATATTATAGTAATATAACTAATATATTCATAGAAAGGTTCTAGGTAGTTGGGTTGTGTACAGTTTTCCAAGTTGTTGGGCAGTTAGCCCAATATGTTAGGTTATTACTAGTCTGAGCCTCTCTATATAAAGCCTAACGTCTGTGATAGTTAAGCAAGCTTTTGCAATTAAAATTCTTTTCTAATATACAATTCAATTTCAGATTCATTTCTATTGTTTCTCCTTTAGGGCTTAGTCTTCCTTTATCCTCAAATTATAAATTCTATCACTAAACTTCTGATATGCTTAGAGTATACTATGGTTTCTATGCATTATTGTTTAAGATAAAAACTTTATATGTAAGACATGCCTAATGATTTTAATTCAATAAAAACTTTATTGCAGAGAATAAATATATATATATATGTATATATCTTTATCAATATATATATAAGCATATCTGAATATTTCTTTCTAAAAAAATTAGATAATCAATTTATATGATTTTAAAAATATATATATTAAAAATAATAAAATATATATATATATGATCTGGGTACCCGGTACTCGATTTTACGGGTACCTGACTAACGGGTACTCGGTGACCACGTGTAGGGACACGGGCTGAAAAATGTACTACCCGAAGAACCGGGTACCTGACATCTCGGGTACCCGAATTTGAATACTCCTAGCCACCAATGCATTTGGCTTTTAACAGTGCCTTGCAATACAACATGTTTTAGATTCATTTCAATGGCTCGGATTGTATCTTAACTATGACTTTTTTATTTAATCATTGATTTCTGACTTACTGGCTGACTAATTCAGATCTGATTTCGTAGAGGCACGTTATGGGGCAGCCCTCCCAACCCAATTTTCTTCATTCACAACATCAGAATTTGAATCACTCACCTTGCTTAAAGGATCTAGTGCATCATCCCACTAGACCAATTAGTTGTTGTTGCATCTCGAATATGACATTAATCTAACATTATTATACCCAAAAATAATTGAGCCCCACAAACCATGATTAGCCTAACAACACCTTCCATTGGAAGCAACTTCCTAAGGAGGGAGCTTCTTAAAGAAGTTTTCCCTTTTAAAAAGGGACAGACACGCCCAAAATGGCTCTCAACTCTCTTGGGTTGTTAAAAGCTCTCACTATCAATCTCGGCGCAATCATGTCGACCACCATTAGTGGCTCTCCGTCTACATAATAGTGGGTGAACTACCTTCGACTGTCGTCAACCACCGTCCGGCCATCGGCCCAATGTTGTCTGCGACTCTCGTCCCCAAACCAACTAGAGGTGAACCGCCTAACTCAACGACCAACTGTGGTCCCAGTGGCTCTCGGCTCGTCCCACGATGAGTAAACCACCCATCGTCATCCCCAAGCCCTTCTTCGACCACCATCTCCGCCTCCTTGTTTGGTGTCACCCAAAATCGACATCAATAATTGGTGCGGTGAGCATGGAGAACACCCGACAATTAAAATCAGTCAGAAGGCTTAACATGTGTTTCCCTCGCATTTGATCTATATGACCTACGATGTTGGTGTGAAAATCAGCAACACGGTCAGAATACTACTACCATGTTTGAAGACTGCCTAAAAGAAAATATAGAAAAGGGTCGTGTGACACAGCCTGCCTGGCTTTTCTAGCTACAAACGATTAGAAAAAAACCCTGAACTTCTTCAAACGAAAGAAAATGATACATCTCGTATCGACCGCCAGCGTCTCCAAAGCGCGTCGTGGCCACGCTTTAAGGGTTTATGAAGAACCTCCACCATCGGCCTCGACAAAGCGTTGTAAGTCCGTACATTAATAAAGACATCTAACATGTCTATTTAAGCGTTTTAGGGAGAGACATTATGTGCCGCCTACTTTGAAATCTACAAGCAACTGATCATCCAAACTCATCCAATTGAACATACAACATTTAGGGACCAAAATGCAACATTTCAGAACTTAAACGATTCTTTTAACTGAAATTAACAAACTCGTATCGGTACGCATTATCCTGTACCGATACGCAAAATGGCAGTATCCAAAGTTGGCAAAAGGGTATTGATACGCTCAAGCCCGTATCGATACGACCTTCGAACTTTAGCCTAGGCATATCGATACGCGGGCAATTCGTATCGGTACACCTAAGCCACAAAGCCTGAATTTAGCCTTAGTGTATCGATACTCTTTCCCGAGTAGAGACCTTTTACAAGTCCAAAAACATAAACCAAACATGACAAAGGTGTTTAACATCACCAACAAAACCAAGAGTAGAAATCCCACCTATTGCCTCTTATTACACTAAAGAAAAACCACATACATTGCTTAGCAAAAATGTAACCCCCGTAGCCCGGCCTAGACGGTTGACCCGAACTACGAAGATTACACGGGGAAAACCAAAGTCAACCCGAAAGTCAACCTTGATTAACGACCCTTTTTTTTTCTTTTTAATCTTGTCTAGATGCACATTAGTCCTATATGTGATCACTCAAACACCATACTCAAAGATCACAAACATCAGAGATCTAACGGGGACCCAATTGAACAAAACACAACTTTAGGGATCAAATTGTAAATTCTGAAAACTTTGAGGCCTTCACCAGATTTTAAGTTACCAACTTAAAATTAATCATGTTTCATGCATCTCGGCCAAATTTCAGCTCAAACGGACATCTCAAACTCATACAATTGCACAAACAAGATTCAGGACCAAAATGCAAACTTTTCAAAACATTTAACTGCCAATGTCAGCCCCCAACGGTCACCCGTTCCGAAACAGGCTTAGCCCGTTCCGAAACGCGGGGCCGTTTCGCAACGCGTACCGAAACGGGGGTCTGGCAGTAGCCTTTCCGTTTCGGAACGGTCCCTCCCGTTTCGGACGCCTGGGCTTGTTTAAGGCACCCGTTCCGAAACGGTATTGGCTGTTCCGAAACACCCTGCACAGCAAGCCTCAAAATGCATTCTTAAACATGCAATTAAACATCCAATCATGCTCCAAAAGCCACCAAACTTTGCCAACATGCAATTCAACATAAAAGAGGCATACTTGCATCAACAATTCAACAACATGTCAACATACGCGAAAAGCCCCAATTTCAAGGCTAAGCTTCCAACACAAGCAACCCTTTAAACAACATACATCCAATTCAAACTCATAAGCCAAACCATGTTCCAACAACATCAACAACACAAAACCATACTTGTCCGAACATAAACAAACACATACATCAACCCAAGAAACTCTACCCCATTGCCTTTATTAACTATAGCTATTAACCGAGACATACATCTCAAGTGGAGTCCTTCTTGAATCCCTTGCTCCTCGCTGTGCAAACTTCAAGAATCTGCATTGATGGACAAAAAGGAGCGTAAGCACATAATGCTTAGTGAGGAATGCTCAAAACCAAAACACCATCAATGCAGCGAGCCATAAATCACTTTTAAAACAAACTCGATTTGTTTACCAAAGCCATGTTTGAAAACCCCTTTTCAACAACAAGCTCAAAACCATGCATCGCACATACATGAAAACCAACCCTTAGTTTAGCAAACTAAGAAAACCCTTTTCAAAGCACAACTTGCAAAAATCAACCATTTAGCCAAACCATGCATAAACACCATATGCAAGCTACAACAAAACTTTGGAAAACACTCCCATTTCACAACATACCTTTCTTAAACTTGAAAGCCAATTCAAGCAAGAATCTTTTAAAACCATTCCACAAACCAACCAACACATGCATTAAACCAAAGGCAACATATATGAACCACAACATCATCGTCACATGCCTTTAAAAACAAGTCTTAACAAGACTCCAATGCACTAAAGATATTTCATGCTCACATGCATCATTTTCCAAATGATAATCAACACTTGTTCAACTTAACAAGTAAACATGCATTCAAAAGCATTATACCCTTTCCATGCAACCATGCATCTTTTCAAGCATCTCATGCTTCACATGCAATTATGCATCAATTCAAGCATCCCATGCTTCATCACAATCAAGAACATCATATTGGCCTTCAAGTGATCAACCACATTCACTTTTCAACTCAACACCCAATCGGATACGCGGATTCCGAGCGTTGTCCCTACGCTCCATACACCCTACCAATCCAAGGTCTCCCAAATGGACTTTTAAACACCATTTAACCTCAACATCCTAAGGTTCCCATGTATGGACTTTTAAACACCATACAACCTTAGCTTTCCCGAGGTTCCCATGTATGGACTTTCAAACACCATACAACCTCAACATCCTAAGGTTCCCATGTATGGACTTTTAAACACCATACAACCTTAGCTTTCCCGAGGTTCCCATGTATGGACTTTCAAACACCATACAACCTCAACTTTTCCCCAAGGTTCCCATGTATGGACTTTCAAACACCATACAACCTTTGCATTCACCGATTGGTAGTTGTATAACATCACTAACGAGATCCGGGACATCCCACACAAGATCCACACATGGACTTAACACCGCCATTGTGATCTCAACAAGCACAAGGTTCTCACATATGGACTTTAAAACACCATATAACCTTTGCTCAACCAAGGTCCTCGAATGGGCAACACCTCCATTATGACCTCAACCATCTCGTTAGGATACTTGAAGGGAGTTTACCGGTCCACTCTTGACCACTCCACCTCCAAGGCGACTTAATTCACGGTGCACCCAATCCTATAGCCGGCTAACTATATCCGATCAAAGAACCAAGAACCACTTACATCACTTGCCAATATAACCACCTTACCACATTAGTCCAATGTTTCACATGCATAACCAATATGCAAAACCATTACCACATTAATCAAATGATTCACATGCATAACCAATATGCAAAACCATCATTTACCAACATTAATTCACTGTTTTAAAGCATTAAACAAAGCCATTGAACAGCATGCAACACCATGCATCAAAACCACATTTTCAATGTATAAAACCAAGGATCTCTTACCCTGAGCATCCTTCACATATGGCTTTCAAAACCAGCATTAAACCATGCTAAATATGCTTTCAAAACAGATTTAAACCATGCAAAACACATGCATTTCAATCATCAACCACAATTGCTTAAAAGCCAATTCCACAATCATAATTCAAGAGCGAAAAACCATTCACTTACTCTTGAGCTTAGCAAAGTTGTTTAGACTTACACTAAGCTCCCAAAAACCTTCAAACCTTGGTTCAAAAGCTGAAAACCCAACTTCACTCACCGATACACAAAACAAGGCTAGCCACCAAGCCTTCCAAGCATCCGAAACCTTCCGCAACACCTCAAAAGCTCACGGATCAAACTCCCCTGTTTCAAGCACACAAAAACAGCACATTAATGCATCATTATGCATTAAGAACAGCAGCCACACAACCAAACTCGCTGCTCATCACACAACCAACAATTCGGCTACCAAACACAACCGAAATCACCTCCAAACATTTCCAAAACTTAACCCAGCCAAGATCCATCACTTCTAACCATTTTTAAACATCAATTAACATCCAAAATGATCACAACACGTCCTTATACTTCCAGGTATAACAGATCACCAAAAACACTCCAAAAACAACCAAAAACTCAAGCAAAAACTTAGGAAATTCAACCTATCCGGGATTGCATTAATTAAACCTCAACTTCTAATCAATTTAGCATTCATTTAACATCATTTTGACACTTCAAAACACTGCCCAAACAGATCACACGAAAATTTCACCAAAATCGCCAAATCTTGCATTTTAAGCCAAAATCAAGATTTCAATTGAAAAGCCTTTAACAAAACACAAATCAAGGATTGAGAACTTGGGAATTTCAGTAAAGAACTTGAAGTTCAGAGGAGAAGGACGTTCTTACCTCCAAACTTGAATTTCTCCTTTTTAGAGCAAAAAGCTTGATGAAACAACTTGCAAATTGAGAGGTTTTGTTGATGAGATGATTAGGAATCAAATGAGAGTTGAAATGAGTGATTTGAGTGACAAAATCAGAGAGAAAAGATCTGGAGAGAATGTGTTTGGTTTGAGAGAAAAGATGAGAGAAAATGGTTGAGAGAAAAGTTAGTTAGAATTAGGAAAATATCTTCCCTCCACTTTTCTTTAGTTTAAAAACATTTAATTAATCATTTAATATATTTAGAAAATCTGGAGAAACTCCCATTGGGTAAATAGCTCCTTGAAGATTCAAAGTTTCAATCCTTTTTAAAACAGTCACGCAGTTTTCAAAAATTACATTTTGGTCACTAACCCAAAATGTCACCCTTCCAAACCTCATTTTCCAAAATTGATTTCACAGTTCACTTTTATATATTAAAAGATGATTTAAGAACATTTTTCCATATTTTTAATGCAACCCGAACTAGGCTTTCCTAAATTCACTCTTATATATTCGATCAGCACTTTGACCGAACCGGTCAACGCCCAAAACTTCTGAGCCCAAAACCGGGGCGTTACACAAAAATACTTGGAATCCCCTTGCTTTCTTGCTGCCTCTAATTCTCAATTCTCTGCATTGATGAAACAAATCAGCGTAAGCATAAAGCTTAGTGAGGACCGCTATAAACCAAACATTCGTCAATGCATTTTGTAAAACCAAAACATCATCATTTAACAACATATGCCTTACTTTAAAACATGCTCATTAAAGCATCAATGCACTTTTAAAACCACATGCTCAAAGCATCCTTAAAATAACAGCAAAATCCTTTGCACATGCTTAAACCAAGAATCACATGCATTCTAGCATAATTCCCAAGCATCACATGCTTAATCCATTTCACAACATCATTATATTGGCTCACAAGTGATCATTAACAAACCATCTCAAAACCATCACAATGACACAATCGGATATGCGGATTACAAGTGTTGTCCAACACGCTTCATACACACTACCAGACTACACAAGGTGGAGATAAATGGCACAATCACAACCCCTCAACACCCGTGATGGAGATTAATGGCAGAATCACAACCCCCTCAACAATCACAACCCCTCGACATCCAAGGCGACTTTATTCACGGTGCACCCAATTCTATAGCCGGCTAACTATATCCGATTAAAGTAACCAAAAATCATTTCCATCACTTGCCAATATAATCATTTAACATCAACAATTCACTGTTTTACAAGCATAACTCACAATGTCATTTCCACAAGTATAAACATGCTTAAACCAAATGCATTAATCACATAAACCCAAGGATCACTTACCATGTGCATCTTTAACAAAATGGCATTAAAAACCAGTATCATCAATGCTCAAAACATGTTTTAAAACAGTAATTAAAACCACATTTAATTCAAGTGCATTTCCAACAAAAGCATAGCACAATCCGAGAGAGACTTTCGATTTACTTACTCTTGAGCTTAGCTAAGTGTTTCAAACTTACAATAAGCTCCCAACACCACGCTCAAAGCGTTACAAAGCTGGAAAATCCATTTCCACTCACCGATGCGTGAAACCTCTCTCGCCGACGCGAAGATCACCCTTCCGAAGCCTCCAAAAATGCTTCATTTACTCTCGGATCAAGATCCCATGTTTTTAGAGCATCAAAACAGAGATCCAAATGCATTAAAATGCATTTCAACACCAGCAACTAAACACAAACTCGTTGCTCACCAAAACTACACCAATTTACCCATCCGAAACAACCGAAAACTAAATCGATTGCTTCCTAAACCAAGCCCAGCCAACATACATCACTTCCAACCATTACTAAACATCAAAACACATCTAAAACATCATAAACCCTTCCTTATACCTCCAGCAAGCATAACATCATCAAATCACCACAAAAACCCAACTAAAACCATCAAGAAACTCAAGGATCTCAAGGATTTCGGGATCTATATTATCAAAACTCTTTTTCAACATAATAATCAACTCAAAACTCAATTAAAATCAATCCAAAACAGAGCTCATCAATAACACTCCGAAAATCAAGATTTAAACCACTATTTTGCAAGATTTTGATATTAAATCAAACCTATAATAAAAACTCAACCATAAACAACAATTAGGAGCCAAAGATCTTGGGAATTTCAAAAAAGAACCTAGATTGAAGGTTGAGAACGTGATTTACCTCCAATCCTTGCCTTCCTTAAGGTTTGACAAGTTTTTCCTTCACAAATCTTGAAGAACTTGAAGAGAATTCTTGGAAATGGTTTAGGAATCAAAGAGAGAGTGTTTGGGAGAAAAGCATTCTGGAGAAAGAGTTGAGAAAATGGTTTTTCTGAAAATGAAAGTTAGTTACGTGAAATGAAATCTCAATTTCCTATTTTACCAATTTAATTAAAATAAAATCCTTTTTATTTTAATCATTCAAAAATCATTTTAAAACACATGTCAATTTAAGGAAGGTATAATTGCACCATAGCTAACTAAAGATTCTAAGATTTTGACTCCTTTTTGAAAATTGTAATTTTCCACAATTTTGAAACTTTACATTTTGGTCACTACCCAAAATGTACCACTTCCAAAGATCTTTTTTGTAAAATTGATTTAACCAACCTTTTAAACATGATTTTAGAGGATTTTAGCAATTTTTTCATATTTTTATCCTTTCCCGATCCTTGATTTCCCTAAACCGTCTAATACGATTCGAACTATTTCCGACCGATTCGATCCGATGTCTAAAACATCTAGGCCCAAAACCAGGGCGTTACAAATCTCCCCCACTTAGGAAATTTCATCCTTAAAATTTTACATGTAGGAAAAAGGTGCGGAAACTGCTTCAACATGTCCGCCTTGCTTTCCCAAGTGGCCTCCTCAACTCCTCGGTGTCGCCACAACACCTTCACAAGCTTTATCGTCTTGCCACGAAGAACTTTGCTGCTTGAATCCAGGATCTTCATCGGTTCCTCGTCATAAGACAGATTTGGATTCAACTGTATCTCCTCAACAGACATCACATGTGAAGGATCCGATCTATACCTCCGCAACATCGAGACATGAAACACATCATGAATCTTTTCCAACTCGGGAGGTAACCTCAATCGATAAGCCACGGGACTAATACGCTCCACAACCTCATATGGTCCAATAAACCTCGGGCTAAGCTTACCCTTACGCCCAAATCTCATCACCTTCTTCCAAGGCGATACCTTCAAGAACACATGTTCGCCCACCGTGAACTCAATCTCCTTACGCTTCATATCTGCGTAAGACTTTTGTCGATCCGATGCTGCCTTCAAGCGCTCAAAAATGAGCTTCACCTTCTCGGTGGTTCCTTTCAACATAGCCGGTATCGAAATCAAATTTTGCCCAGCTTTTGCCCAACAAAGAGGGGTTCTACACTTTCTCTCATACAAAGCCTCGTATGGAGCCATTTGGATACTTTCCTGGTAACTATTTTTGTAAGCAAACTCAACCAACGGCAAGTGCTTCTCCCAAGAACCCTGAAAATCTATAACACGGCATCTCAACATGTCCTCAAGCACCTAAATAACACATTCCGACTGTCCATCCGTCTGAAGATGATAAGTACTGAAATTCAACCGTGTACCCAAGGCTTGATGCAAACATTCCCAAAACCTTGATGTGAACCTCGGATCTCTATCCGACACTATAGACTTCGGCACACTGCGCAACTACACAATCTCAGCAATATACAGCTCTGCCAGCTTATCCAAGGTATACGTAGTATGCACAGGCAAGAAATATGCACACTTTGTAAGGCGATCAACAATCACCCACACAGAATTCTTCTTCGATGGTGACAAAGGCAAAGCAGACACAAAATCCATGGTAATCCTTTCCCATTTCCATTATGGGATTCTTAAAAGGTGCAACAACCCAGAAGGTACCTGATGTTCAGCCTTCACTCGCTGGCACACCATGCACTTGCTAACAAACTCGGCAACATCCTTTTTCAACCCCACCCAGTAGTACTCATCCTTCAAATCGTGATACATCTTTGTTCTACCAGGGTGCATAGCGAAAGGACTACTATGAGCTTTAGTCAGAATAGTGAGCCTCAACTCAACATCACTCAGCACCACTATTCGAATCCCAAAGCACAGAACATCATCATCATTAAAATGGAAATCCGAAGGCTTACCATCTGCAATATCCTGAACATGAGGAACAAGAGAATCATCAAGCAACTACTTGTCCTTAATCAACTAGATCAGGGATGGTTTCACTTGCAATTCAGCAACAAGACCACCATCTCGTGATATGCTCAAGCGAGCAAACATGGCCCTCAACTTCATAGCCACTTTCCTGCTCAAAGCATCGGCCACAACATTGGCCTTTCCAAGATGGTACTCGATCGACGGATCATAATCCTTAAGCAACTCGACCCAACGACGTTGCCTAAGATTCAACTTCTTCTGAGACATAAGATACTTTAAACTCTTATGATCTATGAACACCACACACTTTTTTCCATACAAATAATGTCTCTAGATCTTCAAGGCAAACACAACAGCCGCAAGCTCAAGACCGTGAGTATGGTAGTTACGCTCATGCACCTTCAACTGCCTAGTTGCATACGCCACTACCTTACCCTCTTGCATCAATACACAGCCCAAACCAACAATGGACGCATCATTATAGACTACAAACTCCTTACCAGACTCAGGTTGAATCAGGACAGGAGCTTGCGTCAAAGCTTCCTTCAGCTTCTCAAAAGCTTGTTGCCTCACATCTGTCCACTCAAAGAGAACATTCTTCTGCAACAACTTGGTCAAAAGTGCAGCTGTCTTCGAGAAACCCTCGACAAACCTACGATAATATCCAGCCAAACCAAGAAAACTTCGCACTTCTGTCACCGACTTAGGCACCTTCCAACTCATCACAGCCTCCACCTTATGCAAATTAACACGAATACCCTCATCTGATACAACATGTCCAAGGAAGACCACCTCTCTAAGCCAAAACTCACACTTGCTCAACTTAGCATAAAGTTGATTCTCCAACAACACTTGCAACACTATCCTTAGGTGTCTATCATGATCCTCCTCAGTACGAGAGTACACAAGGATATCATCGATGAATACTACCACGAACTGATCTAAGAACTCATGGAACACACGATTCATCATGTCCATGAAAGCAGCAGGTGCGTTGGTCAAACCAAACGGCATCAATAAGAACTCGTAGTGCCTGTACCTTGCCCGAAAAGTCGTCTTAGGTACGTCCACATCCTTCACCTTCAACTGGTAATACCCTGACCTCAAGTATATTTTAGAAAACACTGAGGCTCCTCGAAACTGATCAAAGAGATCATCAATCCTTGGAAAGGGATACTTGTTCTTGATCGTCAACTTGTTCAGTTGCCGATAATCTATACACATCTGCATTGTCTCATCTTTCTTCTTTACAAACAGTATTGGCGCTCCCCACGGTGAAACACTCGGCCGGATGAACCCTCGATCAAGCAACTCTTGTAGTTGCGTCTTCAATTCTTTTAGCTCTTTAGGTGACATGCGATAAGGAGAAATGGACACCAGAGTCGTATTCTCATACAACTCGATACGAAACTCAACTTTCCTGTTTAGCGGCAACCCAGGCAATTCTTCCAGAAAGACACCTGGAAAATTGCAAACGGTTCTGATGTCCTGAACATGTACATCCTTTGTACCAGGATTCATCACGTATGTAAGATAAGCATCATAACCCATCCTTAGCATATGGCTTGCTTCCATAGCCGAAACCACATTAGACAAGAATTTCACATTCTCGCCTACTACCACCACTTCATAATCATTAGCAAGCTTTAAGGTGACTCTCTTAACATCAAAGTCTACCACTGCTCTATGCTCAGACAACCAATCCATACCAAAGATCACATCAAATCCATAAAAGGGTAACTCCGTCAAATCCACAAGAAAAACATGACCTTGAACAGATAAGTGACACCTCCGATACAACTTCCTAGTGACTACAGTCTCACCAAATGAGCTAGTCACTTGCATTCCTACTTCAAGCAACTCAACAGGTATATCAAGCAAATGTGCATGCTCACTCAAGATATAAGAATGTATGAATCTAGAACCAATCAAAGCCAACAATGATAAAGACTGTAGAACAAAGGTACATGGGATAACATCGATGTCGTTGCGCTCCTCGCGCTGAGCATAGACCTTCGCAGGACTGCATCCCTCAAGCCGAACTGCTACGACATAGGTGATACCACGCTGACCCTCATCTTTCCTCTGAAAATTCCCTCGGCCGTGCCCACAGCCTCTCTGAGGTGCAGCCATAGTAGGTGCACGTCCCTGGTTTCCACCGGCCAACAGAGGACACACGCGCCTCATATGATCTACTGAACCATAGTTCCAGCAAGAATTCTCTACTACCACAACAGGAGCCTCTCTAGTCGCACGTGGAAATTCACACCTCATATGGTCCCTCGATCCACATGTCCAGCACGTGTGCTGCTCAACCTCACTCGGCCTCCTTGAGCCTGACCACCCCGTCTTGGAGCACCTCGCCTCACATCAGGCTGATGTCTCCTATCACGGCCTCTTTTGTTCTGTCCACCTCCGGAACTATACTCAGTTGCTCTCTTTCCAGAGCTAGAACCACCTCCACGAGATGACAGACCCATGTTCTGCTTGATGTCCTTATCTCGACATACGAGCACATCAAAATCCATGTAGTCCGTAGCCAACATGAAGGTCTTTACTTCCTGCACCAGCCCATCTCGGAAACGATCACAGCGATGCCTCTCACTCGGCATCAACTTAGGTGCATATTGGCTTAGACGTACAAACTGAACCTCGTACTCAGCCATCGAAAGATTTCCTTGAACAAGCGACATAAACTCGTGCTTCTTCTCATCCAAGTATCTCACACCAAGATACTTCCTCTTAAAGGCACTTCTGAAGAACTCCCAATCTACCTCATTGGGTTCCATTCCAGCGGTGATAGTCGTCCACCAACTATAAGCGTCACCCTGGAGCAGAGAAATTGCGCATCCCAGCTTGCGCACATCGTTGCATCCCATCTAATCTATAATATGGATCGTACTAGCTAACCAGGCTTCCGACGCCTCAGGAGACATTCCATGGAACTCTACAGCTCCCAGACTCCTCAGCCTTTCAAAAGGCAAACCCGCCTGCCCAGCTGCAGGTGCCTGAACATGCGCTCCAGCTACCACAGCCTGAAATCCTCTGATGATCACCTCAACCAGCGGCGCTAGATCACCCAATCCTGGACCAGCTTGTCCATGCTGCTTCGACTCCCCACCTCTAGGTGGTGGCAGAGGTAAAGTCTCATCAGCTGGGTTCTCAACCCCCTGATTGCCCTGCTCAGCCGCAGGCACAATTGTATTCGACCTAAGCTCTCTCCTTGGACCCATTGTGCTATTTTTAACAAGCCATAACAACAAAAACAAATCAAACCATGATTTAGGCTAGCCTCAAGCAAGGATCCAAGTTCACAAAAACATTTAACTAGTGTAATAAGGAAATGGGCACCCCGATTTCGCGCATACAATAACATATAATATTCATCATGCTTTACATCATTCGAAATCAGCACACATCCTTATCACATCATCATCATACAATCATATTTAACTCTCATATGATTCATAACTACCAAGCATGGCACAAACACCAACATTAAACCAAAAACATGGTTTTTTCAAACAACATGCCATTTAACATTGCACCGAACATCAAAACATACCAATTTCACTTACCATCATCCCCAATTCTTTCGTAACCTGGCTCTAATACCAACAAATGTAACCCCCTTAGCCCGACCTAGACGCCCGACCCGAACTAAGAAGATTACACGGGGAAAACCAAAGTCAACTTGTGAAAGTCAACTTGTGAAATTCAACCTCGATTAGCGACCCCTTTTTTCCTTTTTATCTTCACTAGATGCACATTATTATCCTATATGATCAGCAAAGTGATTAGGCAAAAACGGCACAGCGATCAGAGTTCGATTATGGGTTCAATTACATTTATTTGACTTTTCGGGACTAAATTGTAATTTCCAAAAAATACAAAGACTTTTCAGATTTAAAGTTATCAAACCTTAATTAGTCATGTAACATGCCAACATGTCAAATTTCAGCTCAAATGGATCATCCAAACTCATCCAATTGAACATACAACATTCAGGGACCAAAATGCAACATTTCAGAACTTAGAAGATTCTTTTAACTGGAATTAACGAACTCGTATCGGTACGCAAAATGGCAGTAGCCAAAGTTGGCAAAAGAGTATCGATACGCTCAAGCTCGTATCGATACGACCTTCAAACTTTAGCCTAGGCGTATCGATACGCGGGCAATTTGTATCGGTACACCTAAGCCACAAAGCCTGAATTTAGCCTTAGTGTATCGATACTCTTCCCCGAGTATCAATACGCATACCAGATTTTCACATTCAACAGTCATTTAAACACATTTAACAACATCTAAGCATGCCTAAAACATACATACATGCTATAAACAACTTACCAAACACACAAGCATCAACAATCAGCATAACATAATCATCAAGCATATCAAATCATGGTGAAAATATTAGCTACTCAAGCATGCTTTAGAATATAAGCCATAGCATAGCCAAAACACTATAAGCAAGACCATAACCCAATTAGAGACCTTTTACAAGTCCAAAAACATAAACCAAACATGCCAAAGGCGTTTAACATCACCAACAAAACCAAGAGTAGAAATCCCACTCATTGCCTTTTATTACACTAAAGAAAAACCACATACATTGCTTAGCCAAAAATACTTAGAATCCCCTTGCTTTCTTGCTGCCTCTAATGCTCAATTCTCTGCATTGATGAAACAAATCAGCGTAAGCATAAAGCTTAGTGAGGACCGCTATAAACCAAAAATTCATCAATGCATTTTGTAAAACCAAAACATCATCATTTAACAACATATGCCTTCCTTTGAAACATGCTCATTAAAGCATCAATACACTTTTAAATCCACATGCTCAAAGCATCCTTAAAATAACAGCAAAATCCTTTGCTCATGCTTAAACCAAGAATCGCATGCATTCTAGCATAATTCTCAAGCATCACATGCTTAATCCATTTTACAACATCATTATATTGGCTCACAAGTGATCATTAACAAACCATCTCAAAACCATCACAATGACACAATTAGATACGCGAATTACAAGCGTTGTCCCACACGCTTCATACACACTACCGGACTACACAAGGTGGAGATAAATGGCACAATCACAACCCCTCAACACTCGTGATGGAGATTAATGGCACAATCACAACCCTTCAACATCACTCATCGATAGTTGTATAATTCCACTAACGAGAGTACGAGACACAAACCATAAGACTCACACACGGGATTAAACCATCCACGTTGTGATCTTAGCCTCAATTGTTAGGGTACTTGGATGGAGTTTACGGCACAATCACAACCCCTCGACATCCAAGGCGGATTTATTCACGGTGCACCCAATCCTATAGCTGGCTAACTATATCCGATTAAAGTAACCAAAAACCATTTTCATCACTTGCCAATATAATCATTTAAATACAACAATTCATTATTTTACAAGCATAACTCACAATGTCATTTCCACAAGCATAAATATGCTTAAACCAAATGCATTAATCACATAAACATAAGGATCACTTGCCATGTGCATCCTTAACAAAATGGCATTAAAAACCAGCATCATCAATGCTCAAAACATGCTTTAAAACTGTAATTAAAACCACATTTAATTCAAGTGCATTTCCAACAAAAGCATAGCACAATCCGAGAGAGACTTTTGATTTACTTACTCTTGAGCTTAGCTAAGTGTTTCAAACTTACACTAAGCTCCCAACACCACGCTCAAAGTGTTACAAAGCTGGAAAATCCATTTCCACTCACTGATACATGAAACCTCTCTTGCCGACGCGAAGATCACCCTTCTAAAGCCTCCAAAAATGCTTCATTTACTCCCGAATCAAGATCCTCTATTTTTAGAGCATCAAAACAGAGATTCAAATACATTAAAATGCATTTCAACACCAGCAACTAAACACAAACTCGTTGCTCACCAAAACTACACCAATTTACCCATCTGAAACAACCGAAAACTCAATTGATTGCTTCCTAAACCAAGCTCGGCCAACATACATCACTTCCAACCATTACTAAACATCAAAACACATCTAAAAACATCATAAACCAAGCCCAAAATGTACCACCTAATACGATTCGAACCGTTTTCGACCGATCCGGTCCGATGTCTAAAACATCTAGGCCCAACACTAGGGCGTTACATAGGCGTCACCATAAAGCATTATGCTCTTCTACGAATGATTTCTCTGCAACCATTCTTCTACAAATGATCTTCGCTACAAAACTATAAGGTACAAGCGTTAGCCCATTGGTACATAAAGCACCCCAGAGAATTGGTACCTCGCGAAACAAGTGCTTAAACTGCTATGGATGAATGAATGTGTAGATGAATGAATGCAAATGAGTAAATATCCATCCTCCGGCATTGCCATTTCCCACTGCACGGGCATGCTGAGTCATATATGTCCATTCAACAGCTCCTAGATTACGACTGTTTCTACGAAGCTCGAAGCACCTCCACTCGATTATCGATTATTTCTACAAAAGCTATCGACTGTCTCTACAAAAAGTTATCGACTATTTCTAAAAAGTCTAATGAAATGACTCTGTCCATTCAATGCCATCGACATTGTGATTCACTAAGGACGTCGAGATACCCGTGTTTTATGCCAATTAGGGCATTGGTTGCTACGAACACATGGTTGCCTCCGATACGAGGATGCCTCTGTGTTACTCAGGATTGTTGGTTCGGTTGCACGAAGATGCCTCCGCTCACTTTGCGCTCGATTCTACGAGAGTGTCGAGATAAGCTCTATTCCTTAACGCTTGTTTCTCCAAGAGTGAGAGTTGCATCAACCCCATTTAGAGTTATTTCTCCAAGGGGACGAGATGCCTCCACTCGGTCTGTGATTGTTTCTCCAATGGTGTCGAGATAAGCTCCGCACATATTATGATTATTGTTGAGCTAAAGATTTTGGTATAACTTTTATGAAAAATGTTTTTAGACTTAAACATATTTCATAAATATTTCAAAGTCCACAAAACTTGAAAAATACGTTTAAAGTGTTTTGGCTTTGTTCCTATATCGAATATATCTTTTAAAGTAAATTTTTAGTCGATTTTACAAGTTCTTAATGCATGTTTTGAAACCCCTATAAGTGGTTTCGAAACCAGTAAGGCCTGGAAAACAAGCACGGGAAACATGTTTCGAAACCCCCTAGCAGGTTTCGAAACCCCCTGTCTGGTTTCTATACCAGGCCTCTGTAATAGCTAGTAACGGCTAGTTTTTCATTTGAAAACCTCTAATGGTTTCGGAACCCTTGCAACGGTTTTGAAACCTCTGTGCATGTGAGCATTTAATGCTTAGTTTTAATGGCTTCCAATAGCTCCAAAACATTTCCAACGGCCATAAATGGCTAGAATATCATTACACACTATAAAAGCAAGCTTGGAATACTTGAAGATGGTTAGAGAACATATACAAGCTCCATGATCAAGAGAAATTGCATTTAAGTCTTTTATTCTTCATTTATCTTATATATATTGTAGAGAGAGTGTTTTTCATTGTTTTATTCTTTACACTCTTGTGAGCTTAATTCTTGTAAACAACCCACCTTGTGAGGTTTTCATTGTTTAAACAAATTACCTTGTAAAAGGGAGTTTTAGTTTAGCCTAAGAAAAATTAGAGTTGTTCTATTTTAGCCATTGAAAAGATAGGGTTGTAAGGTTATCCCTTTGGCCTCAAAAGGAAGAATTCATTGTTAGTGAATTGGGAAATTCTTAGTGGTGTGCTAAGGTAGTGGATGTAGACTCGGTTGGTTAGTCGAATCACTCTAAAATCAACATGCACAATTGTCTACTATTTTTTTGGTTTTAGCCAATTCTTTCAGGAAGGAATTTCAACCCTCTTGGCGGCTTCGATTGATCAATTTCAAGTCCAACAATTATTTTCTCCAAGGGCTTCGAGACAAGCTTTGTCTGTATTATGGTTATTTCTCCAAAAACGGTGAGATTACCATGCATATTACGATTATTTCTACAAAGAACATGAGACACCCGTGTTTTGTGCCAAGTGGGGCACGCAATGACTACAAACACATAGATACTCCTTCAATGCTTTCCTAGAGTCGAGTCATTCGCTTACTCCTCTGATGCTTCTTAGATTCGACTCATTCACTTACTCCTCTGATGATTTCCCGGAGTTGAGACATTTTATTATCTACTCCTCTGATGATTTTCCAGAGTTGAGTCGCTTTATCATCTACTCCTCCGATTATTTCCCGAAATTGAGTCACTTGCTTACTCCCCTACAGGGTTAAGCCGTGCTTTCACATTCGCTCCCATGATGACTTCCTAGAGCTAAGCCATCCGCTCGTTCTATATTATTTCTCTACTAACTGTGAATCTCTGCCCAAGCCTACAAGGGGTGTACTACCATTATTTCTCCAGAAAGTCCAGCCACACTCGCGTCAAGACATACGCTCCGCGTACAATTAAAATCCAAACTTCAGCAACAAGTCTCGGCTCATGTCACTTTATGACATTTCCCTCAACTAAGGGGGAAACATATTATACCCAACAATAATTGTGCCCCACAAACCATGACTATCCTAACAATACCATCCATTGGAAGCAACTTCCTAAGGAAGGAGCTTTCTAAAGAAGCTTTCCCCTTTTAAAAAGGGGCAAACACGCCCAAAATGGCTCCCTCCTCTCTCGGGTGGTCAAGAGCTCTCACTATCAGCCTTGGCGCAGCCATGACACCATCATGTCGACCACCATTAGTGGCTCTCCGCCCACATTAGAATGGGTGAACCACCATCGATTATCGTCAACCGCCGCTTGGCCACCGACCCAATGTTGTTTGCGGCTCTCAACCCCAAACCAACTAGAGGTGAACTGTCTAACTCAATGATCAACCATGGTTCTAGTGGCTCTCAGCTCGTCCCACGACGAGTAAACCACCCATCGTCATCCCCAAGCCATCTTTCGACCACCATCTTCACCTCCTTGTTTGGTGTCACCCAAAATCGACATAAACAAACATAAAAAACCAAAATAAATTTAAATTAATGACATAATTAGTACACTATATGTTAATGTTTTTACATATATTTGTATCAAAATCTAACTGATACTATATAAATAGTTTTCGAAATTATCTTTGGTTGGAACAAGACAATCTTCCAAAAACTCAAATTTCATTTAAAAAATTGACTGTATCAGATTGGATTATGTTGGAAACTGTTGGGTGCGATTTTCTTTTACCAATCCTAATATCAATCAAAAGGAAGAAGAAGAAACACATCAATTGTTATACATGTGCGAACTATCCTTAAACCAATTTTTAAGGATGTATCAACCAACAACATTGAACATAATATTATTTTATGAGTTGCAAGGGTATAGGCCAATGCTAGACAATTTTACTAAAATATTTCGTTTTTAATATTTGATTATGAAAATGTTACACTATTGAAGATTAATTTTGAATGTAGCGCCCTTATAGTTATAGTGAAAGAGTGGTTCGCCAAAAGCACTTTTGATATATGTGGCAAAGTAGGACAGAAAGCACTTTTGGTCAAAAACGCTTTTAGCCTACGTGGAAAAGTACAATGGTAAACACTTTTAGTTTATGGAAAAAAATGTGGGACGTCAAATGCTTTCTCTCAAATGCGTTTTTTTAATTAGAGTTTAAAATTTTTTATTTAAATATAAGATTTTAAAGAAATAAATTTTAAAATTCAAATAGACAAAATTGTGTAAAAAGTATTATAAAAACATATTTTTAGGATCAAATCTATAAAAGTTTTAATATATATCGGGGTTTATGTCATCAATACATTAATGGAGTCTCATATATTTTAATATTAAAAGGATTGAAAGCTTCCTTCCTCTTCGCCTTGCTTTCATGTGATTCACAATAGATAAAGTGGTAAACACCCTTTCAGACGTTACCGAAACTCGAGCTACTATCGTATATTGATACATTTCCACACGAGTATAAACCACCAACATAAAATAAAATCAGATATGGGACAAGCACGTTTGGCCAAAAGTACTTTTTCATCCCACTTTTTCACGTATGTCAAAAGCGTTTTTGGCCAAACGTGCTTTCCTTCTCACTTTTCCACATATATAAAAGTGTTTTTAGTAAAACACGCTTTCACCTATAAGCGTATTGCTTCAAATTAATCTTCAATGAGTGTTATTTTTATAAATAAATACTAAAAGTAAAATATTTCTATAAAAATGCCCTCAATGCTAAGGAAAGTTCAAGTCCACCTGGCACCACCATCCATAATTATCAAAGGTTAATTACCTTGTCATAAAGGGTTTTGAATAACAAGTGGTAACTATGTGTATCCTAACCAAAACTCAATATTATTTATTGAGAAAATTATTTAAAATTTTCTAAACATAGGGGAGTAATAATATATTATATATTTTATGGGGCTTAAGAATATTTTTATCGTATATTTTTTAAAATTAATATTTTTGTGGGCGCAATAACCTCCACTAGTACATTGAAAGTTTCGCTCCTGACCATGTTAGGGGTCTTAATGATTTAAAGAGTCTTATGTAATTTATTAAAATGAAACTCTTATTTGTTGTGCGTGTGTGATATGTTAGCTTCTGAATAAAAAATAAGTTTAACAAAACTCAAATTCATGTAATACAACATTTTACTTTCTTTAAGGACTTTTCTACTAGTTTAGTTTATTTTTCTGTCGCAAGCAATTAACTTAAATCATTTTGAGACCATGTGTGACCGCTTCCATTACATTTGTTCATAAGTACCGATGCTTCAGACAATCCTTGAAATAATCTAAACACTACGAATAAATATGTCAAGTAAAACACTCATTCTCTCTTTTAAGTTCTTATATTCCTTCCTATCTATATGTTTAATTTGCTTTATCTTCTTCATTAGATTTAAGTAATCAGAAATTTTTTAGAGTATAAACTCAAACACCCTTTAATTCATTTCCATCTCAGCAAAAAATGTGCCTCCTCTCTTCCAAGAAATAATGTGAAGTTTAATCCATCACCAAAAACAACACCGATAAATTCTTTTATGATTTATATTTTGATACATAATCTGTGTAAAAAAATAAACACCCCATCGTATTTACATTATAAAATCTAAAACCTCAAATCTCTAACCCTAATTCTCTAAATTTTAAACTATAAATTGTAAACCCTAAAACTTAAAGTTTAATTATAAATCCTAAATTCTAAACCCTATAACTTAAACGTATAACCATAAACCCTAATTTAAACTCATAAACCCTAAAATTAAAAGACTTATGTAAACTAAAATCTTTACAAATTTGTATATCAAAATCCTTCTTTTACGAGGTGGATAACTCATAACACCAACAAAGCCAAGAGACAAGTTGCCAAGAGTTGTAGAAAAGGTAATGAAAAGGACAAGCAATGTTAGAGTCATGAATGGAAGTAGAATTTATATGTAAAAAACTTAAAACGCTTTGTCCCATTCCTTGTCTATTGTTTCGAAACTTCAAACTTTAAAGGCAGCCCCACCTCCTAAGCGCCTTGTGGGAGTTTCTACTTGTAATGATTTTAAAGTCGTTATTCCATTACCTAATTCTAGAATGGGTAAGTGAGTATTATATCATACAACAAAAATCTTCTGCCCCTAATCATGCTCTTTCTATGCCTCACACTAAAAAGTTAAATTTTAAATCCTAACTTTAAATTTCATATCTTAAACCATACACCCTAAAAATACACCATACCCCTAATTTTCTAAACCCTAACCCTAAATCCTAAACTATAAACCTTAAATACATTTTTCTAAAACAAAACACCAAAAAAATATAATTTGAAGACAGACAATTTCCATCTCATATCATATCTTTTACAAATAAAGGATTTTAGGGTCATCATACAATGTTAGGACTTCAAGATTGATTGGTTGACTAGAATAAATGCCAACTAAAGAAGGAAATAAGTGTACAGACTCAGTGGTTGCATAGGTAAAAGTACCACAATGGTCCTTCTATTATGTACTGGATAGCATTTTGGTCTTTTTACCAAAAAAAATAGGCAAATTAATCTTTATACATTTCAAAATGAACAAAATAATCCAACCAAATTACAAGAAGAGACTGTAGAATTGTAGGAAATTCTCTCTTAACTTTATTCATAGAAGAGTAGAAATATATATACAAATGACTGACTTAGTATTCTAGGTAATTAAAGATTCTATAGTTAATTTACAAGATACTACCCTAGATATGATCTCTAAAGATATCCTACTAAAAGTAACTTTCCATAAGTACAAGATACATAATATATTCCCCTAATTACACGTACTAACCTACACTCCCCCTCAAATTGGTGTGTATATGTTGTATACACCCAGTTTGGATAAAAAAAAACCATCAAAGGCCACTCTTGGAAGTGCCTTGGTGAAAACATCAGCAATTTGACTCGTGGTAGGAATGTAGTTGAGCTTCACAGTCCCACTGTTGACCTTTTCATAGATAAAATGTCTATCTATTTCAATATGTTTCGTTCTATCATGATGAACTGGATTCCTTGCTATGCTCATTGCGGATTGATTGCCACTGTGAACTTCAAACTCTATTTTTTCATCCAGTTCTAGTTCAGTAATAAGCTTTTTAATCCATATTCCCTCACATATACCAAGAGCCATGGCTCTAAACTCTGCTTCTGCACTGCTTCTAGATATCACAGCCTATTTTTTGCTTCTCCAAGTTACTAAGTTACCCCATACAAAAGTACAATAGCCACTTACAGATCTTCTATCTGTCAATTCACATGCCCAGCTTGAGTCTTTGTGGATTTTAACTGTTCTGTCTTGGCTTTTCTTGAAAACAAGCCCAAATCCTAGTGTAAATTTTAAGTACCTTAGAATCCTGTTTATTGTCTCCATATGCTCTTCTCGAGGATCACTCATATGTTGGCTCACTATACTCACTGCATATACTAGGTCAGGTCGAGTAAGTGATAAATAAATTAGTTTTCCTACCAGCCTTTGATAAGACTCTTTGTTCATAGGATTTCCCATTCCATCTTTGTTGAATGTCAAGCTTGGTTCCATTGGAGTCTCAGCTGGCATGCACTCAAGCATTCGGGTTTCTGTTAGTAAATCCAGAATGTATTTTCTCTGGTTAATAACTAACCCTTCATTAGACCTTGCTACCTCCATTCCCAAGAAGTATCGAAGACTCCCCAAGTCCTTTGTTTCGAACTCCTTTGCGAGAGCAGTCTTCAATTTCTCTATCTCTTCCAACAAATCCCCAGTAATAATTATGTCATCAACATAAACTATTAGAAGGGTTATCTTACCATTTGGTCCTACCTTTTTGAACAAGGTATGGTCTGCCTGACTTTGCTGGAATCTATTCTGAACCATAGCCCTAGCAAATCGATCAAACTAAGCTCTAGGGGATTGCTTTAACCCATACAAGAATTTATTTAACTTGCATACTGTCATCTTTGTTGATTTTTCCTTCAAACCTGGTGGAACCTCCATGTATACTTCCTCCTCAAGGTTTCCATTAAGAAATGCATTCTTAATGTCCAGTTGGTGCAACTTCAGTCCTTATTAACAGCAACTGAAAGTAATACTCTGATGGTGTTTAACTTGGCCACTGGTGCAAAAGTTTCTTGATAGTCAACTCTATAAGATTGATTAAATCCCTTAGCTACAAGCCTCGCCTTGTATCTTTCAACACTTCTATCTGAGTGATACTTCACTGTAAACACCCATTTGCACCCAACAGTTCTCTCCCTTCTGGTAGATTAGTGAGGCTCCAAGTATTGTTCTTTTGCAGTGCCTTGATCTCTTCTTCTACTGCCTTCCTCCACTCAGGATTTTCGAGAGCTTCTTCTACTGACTTGGGGATTTGTTCACTGTCAAGACTAGCTGTAAAAGCTTTAAAACCAGATAACAGTTTTCCATAGGCTACAAATCTGTTAATGGGATGAGCAGTGTATTTCCTTACTCCCTATCTGATAGCAATGGGAAAATCATCTAAAGCAATAGTAGAGTCTTGAGTAATACCATTACCTCATGTTTCGACAGTAGTAAGGCTAAAAATTAGCTCTTAGAAAGTATTAGGTTGAATAATAGCCTCAGGGAGAGTTCTTTTCTTTCTGGTATAAACACTGAGTTGTTTGTCTGCAATTTGAAGAGTCAAAATATTTGGGGATAAATGTGATATGACTTTAAGAGTTGGAGGAGGTGTTGTATGAGAATTGGAACTTTGCAAAGGACTAAGCTATTGTGGGGAAGGTGTATCTACTGGCTTATTAGGGACAGCAGCCACAACTTCATTCGAGGGACCAAGCTGTTGTGAAGATTGTGTTGGTTGTGTTGAAGTACTAGTGGTTTCACCATCAAGGATAGGCAAGAGAGGAAATGGTTGTAGATCACACAATGACTGAAATTCCCTATAATTCTCCCCTTGAATAGTAGTCCTGCAAAATAGGGTTGATGTTCGAAAAAAGTAACATCAAAAGAGACAAAAAAAATTCGAGTAGTGGGAGAGTAACATTTGTAACCCTTCTGAGTTGAGGAATACCCTATAAAGACACATCTTAAGGACCTAGGATCAAGTTTGCCTCGATGTTGGTTGTGCACATGAACAAAGGTTGTGCATCCAAAGACTCGAAGAGGAAGGTTAGAGAAAAAAGGTTTAAAGTGAGGAAAATGTTGCTGAAGTATTTGGGAAGGAATCTTAAACCCTAGAGTTTTGCTGGACATCCTATTGATGAGGTAGGTTGCTGTAAGAAGGGCATCCCCCCAAAGATACGATACTTAGGAGCATTAGCAGAAAACAAGAGAGATCGAGTGACGTCTAGAAGATGTCTATTTTTTCTTTCAGCAAGACCATTTTGTTGAGGTGTGTTGACACAAGAAGTAAGATGAATGATACCTTTTTCCCTAAAAAAAGTGCCCAAGAGACTTGCTAAGATACTCACTCCCATTATCAGTCCTTACAATTTTAATTGGGTTAGCAAACTAAGTTTGGATCATGGCATAAAAACTCTTAAATATGTGTTCAATATCAGATTTCTCTTTCATTAAGAATGTCCAAGTGGTCCTAGAGTAATCATCTATGAAGGACACAAACCATCTAAATCAGAAAGACTCTTAACCTTAGAAGGGCCCCCGAATGTCACTATGTATAGTTGAAAAGGGTGAAGAGACATAAGTCTGTCGAGTATGTTTAGCCATTTGACACACATCACATGTAAAAGAAGGATTTTTATTGATAAATAGCTTCGGAAACAACTTTTTAAGGTAATGAAAATTGGGATGTCCCAGCCTAAAATGCCACATCAACACATCATTGGAAAGTAAACTAGAAGATAAAACAGAGGTATGAAGGCCACTGGAGCAAGAAGAACTGAAATCAGGTAAAGCATCAAGGATATAGAGTCCATTACACAACCTAGCATTGCCAGTCACCACTTTTGAGCTCATTTCCTGAAAAACACAACCAACAATTCCAAACATAACATCACAGTTAACATCTTTAACCAATGCATTGACAGATAACAAATTGCAAGTTAAACTAGGAACATAGAGCACATTAGGAAGAACCAATTTGTCATTGATTCGAACTAAACATCTTCCTAGTACTTTAGAGAGGGAACCATCTGCAATTTTAATGGAGCAATGAAGACTGTTGCTGGAGAAAGACTGAATAGCTTGAGATTCCTTGTCATATGGTCAGAGGCACTAGAATCGACTATCCATTGGTAGGAATGGACAGATTGCAAGGGGGAAATTTTACCTTCAGTGGTTGTTGATGGAGTGGTAGAGGAGAGGCGACTAAGAGGTGTTGGAGTTCCTCAATTTGTTGTTTGCTAAAGCTACTGGTCGAAGTCTCAGTAGAAACAATGTTAGCTGCCTTCTGAAATCTGGATGGAGAGGGTTTCCAATATGTTGGTTTCCCATGCAGCTTCCAACAGGTTTCCAACACATGATCTACCCTTTTGAAGTGGGTACACCAAGGTTTGCCCTTTTTCTGCACACTTCCAGAGGTGGAATGAGTAAGAATAGTAGAGGCATCTGCTTAAACCACTGGTGGCACCATCAAGGAGCGTCTGCTTTCCTCCCTCCTAACTTCTGAAAATGCCTCCCGAACCAGTAGAAGAGGCTTAGTAGCCAAGATTCTGCCCTTGGTACTACCAAATTCACCATTCAAACCAAACAGAAATTGAAAGATCCTCATTTGATTCTTAAGCTTGTTGTAGAAGCTGATACCATCATTGCATTTCCATTCATTTGCTTCATATAGATCGAGCTGTTGCTAGCACTTAGTGAGAACTCCAAAGTACTGAGCAACAGTCATTTCTCCTTGTCTGAGATCCTTGATTTGATTTTCAACACTCGAGTAGGTATCGCGAGCTGCACTCCAGATCTCAATTGCAGTTTTGTAAAGCATGAAATTTTCTCCAATTTCAGGAACCATGGAGTTAATTAACCAAGACATAATCATAGTGTTTTCACTCAACCAATTAGAGTAGGCAGGATCAGACGAATCAGGAATAGATTCTGAGTCTGAGAGATAGGAAGCTTTTCTTCTTCCAGTGATGTATAGCCTAACTGATTGAGACCAAGGAAGGTAGTTGTTGCCATTGAGTTTATAGGATGTGATAGGGGAAAGAGAGGCATCGGACAAAGTGAAATTAGAAGAACGAGGGATGGTTGGAGAACTAACTTCTGAGTTTTCTTATTCCATCGAGAAGAATGAAAATCGATCGAAGAAGGAAAAAGAATAAAAGGAAAGGAAAGGGTCGACCTAAACTGATACCATGTAGAATTGTAGGAAATTCTCTCTTAATTTTATTCATAGAAGAGTAGAAATATATATACAAAAGACTGACTTAGTATTCTAGGTAATTAAAGATTCTATAGTTAATTTACAAGATACTACCCTAGATATGTTCTCTAAAGATATCTTACTAAAAGTAACTTTTCATAAGTACAAGATACATAATATATTCCCATACTTACATGTACTAACTTACATAGACTACAGAAACTAGAGTAAAGGAACCACATTAACGGGTTATTTCTACTAAAACCATTAAAGTGATCGAATTAGTCACTAAATAATAAAATAGGATCATGAAAGAAAAGGTTAAAAAAACAATCAAACAAATTGATAAAATTATAGATACAAACAAAATCATTGTCGATGCATCAGCGCTGACACAAAAATGCACATTAACAAAGTAACTTTACCACAACTCCACTCCTGCCTATTTATGATGATTGCGAGCATCTATCAATATAAAAAAATTAAACTAATAGTCCAAAATAAAGGTAGATCAATGAGATAACAAAATAAATGTCAATTTTAATATGTGACATAAAAAAAGAGAAAAGGCGTAACACAAATATAAGAACAAAAATTATTTGCCATTCCTATACTCCATACTAAAAAATACTAAAATTTAAATTCTAAATCATAACCCTAAATTTCACACCCTAAACCCTAAATTCTATATTGTCCCTAATTCCCTAAACCCTAACCATAACCCCTAACTTTAAACCTTAAACCCATTATTTTAAAGTGGGGCACCAAAAGAGGCATAGTTAGGAGGCAGACGATTTACATCCCTAATATAGTTGACATGCCATAGAGTCATTAGCACTTTTACAAATATATGTCGGTCGGGTTGTGTGTCGTTAACAATTAGACTAAATGATCGGACCGTATCGCTAAGTGTCACTGACCAAATTCTTGGGGCTGAGGCATTAGCGCAAACACCGAGCAGAGAGCTTGTGCGCGGAGTGACGGGCTCGCCAAGACCATAGACTTGGCCTGGCACTTGGAGAATGCTAGAAAGCCCGCAAGCCCATCAGACTTAGTAAAATCTAAGGAGGATTCACCAGGGTAATTTGGATGGTAAATGTGATAAGCCATCGTAGTTATCACTTATATTATTTGTAATTATCTTAGAGATAATGTTTGTGATAATTAGAGATTTGAACTAGATATAGAGTAGATCTCGTCAATCGATGTAATTTAAACTGTACCGTTGGATCTAGGGGAGTTCAACTATAAATAGAGCCTCCCAGCTCAGTTATAATCACTTCACTCATTCCATTCTCTCTTTGAGTAATACAAGAAGCATTTACTCTAAATTCTCTGTGTGTTCTTCGTAAGAGCTTTGCCTAAGGCCGTACGGTCCAACTAGCAAGAGTCTAACACCGTAACGAGGGATTCGAGGTGACTTAGTCGTAGCATTCAATCAAGAAGGCGACTAAGACTGCGTGGTTTGGCTGGCAGAAGTCTAGCCCCGTGACACTAAGGATAAGATTGTGTGTCAAGGGGATGAGGTGTTGATCCGAGTGTCCAATTAGTAACTAGGCAACCATTGAACTATTATACATTTCGATTAAGGAATTGATATTCTGCTATGCATATTTACTCTGGCATGCCGTGAGACTTGAACTTTACTAAGCTATGCCTAACTATACGTTGCTATATACTTTAAATTTTAGTTCAAAATAATTATGTCATATCTTTAAATTCGGATCTGAATTTATTAGTACATGTGATGCAATATATTTTCCGAAATGAAATAAAATCCAATCCACCCGTTGACCGACTTTTTTTCTTGACTAATCTTAATCTTAATCTTACTTAGAGGGGATGTGAAGAGGAACTCTAGAGGAAAGAAGAGTGCTCATAGTGAGTTTAAAACTCATAACTTAAGAGAATATGAGAGAACAAAGATGAGCAACTTAACCAACCAATCAAATATAATTGTCCATATTTTATAATATGTACCGGGGGTATGGAATCAATGATGAACGAGTCGACCATTACTTTTTCTTTTCTTTTTTGAATATGTTGGTGTTAACCATTCCCTTTTTCTTAAAGATTGGATTTGGGGCTCATTTTTGTTCACTTGAGTAGCTCGACACATGGCAGAGATTGTAATTGGATGACCCTCCCTCGACTAGACAATACTTGATAAACATAAGAGTGTTAGAAATAGAAAGGGTGGTTTGATTGGATAGTACTAGTAGAACCTTATCTCAAGGACGGGCAATATTAAGACTTCAATTTTCTTTCTTCATATTTGAGCGGGAATGTGCCAATCAAAGTGTGTACAGACTTCAGTCGCCGGGTTAGTTTGTTGTATCCCGATTCACATCACTGATACCCATAATTCCTAAAAAAGCTAAAATGGAAAAGGCTTTTAGGTTCAGTGCATAGAATGCATGTATTCCAGACAAGTTGAATTAAGATCATATATACGCACACGCACAAAGCCTAAATTAGTATTTTTATATTCACTTCCGTTGAAACCAAGTGGCAATATTCATGGCTCAACTGCTTAGTCCCAACTCATAAGATTGGACTAATAACAACATGCATTGACTTCGAGCAAGCTTGATCCGAACTGAACTCAAATTAAATATAAAATAATCACTTAAAATTAAATATTAAGAATATTTTATAATATATAGGCCCTGTTTGGTAAATAGCAATTTGGGTAAAAATTAAAAATTTGAAGTATAATTAGAGGTTTGACTAGTCAAATCCGCTAATATTGATGTTTGGTAAATAACGAATTGAAAGAGCGGATTAGGGTGAAAAAGCTAATTTTGAAAAAGCTCCTAATATGAGCTTTTTGAGATTAGAGGTTTGATATTAGAGTTGTAATAACTCTTTTACCCTTAACCATTACCAAAAATCTCCAAATAACCTAAATTAAATAATAATATTTTTTAATATAAATAATAACATATTAAATATTGGACTTATTTGTTGTTACTACTAATTTAGATGGTGACATTTATAAGTTAATTCTATTTTTTATTATCACATATTTATATATGCATATAAAAATTTTAATAATTATATAAATAATAAATTAATATATAAATCTTTTAAATATGTTTAAGAAATTTATATTAAAAATAATAATTTTTACAAATCTAATTAATATTTATTAGATACAAAATATTAATAATTGATAAATTATTCAAACAAGTATTAAATATAATCATGTCCTTATATGTCATTTTACTTGTTTAAATAATCAAACAACTATCAGCTATCAGTTAATTTTACCAAACACTTTTATACAATCAGCTAATACAATCCGCTAGTCAAATCAGCTAATGTAATCAGCTATCAGCTATCAGCTAATGTAATCCGCTATCAGCTAATTGCCAAACAGGGCCATAAACAATAAAATAGGCCGTTGGATTAGGGTAGACCAAATTCAGGGTTGGGGCTGGAACCAAACTACAACCCAGCCCAATAGACAGGTCTAGTGACTAGTGGCAACCAATGGGAAGTCCAAATCATTGCATAAATCAAGGCTACCTATGAAAATAGGTATAAATCATCTAAAGAGGATAGGCCTCCGTCACTATTCTATCATTGCCCGTCTATGAAACAACAAAAAACACAATAGCCTGAAAGCTACATCTTACATATGAAAATATCATACTCAACTCTAATCGGGGGAATATATATATATAACAAAACGACAAAGGAGAGGCAATAGCACGAACAAAATAACTCGGTTCCCAACTTTTTCTTCAGTAATCTGACCTTTAGCATGCATAGATGTACTGGTCCATGAGGTCGATTATGAGGATAAAATGATCAGCAAGATAAAGTTCAAAAGGAGTACCAGTTTTCTGTAGCTTCATCATCATCGTATCTGCGAAGGAGAACATAGCAAACCTGAAGCATCTGCCCCGACCACTGCAAGATCACACACTGTGCACAGTTGCCCTTCCTGGCTAGGCACAAAACGAGCAGTGCAATATGGGCAAGATACATCCTTCTGTCCTCTGTAAATCGGCACATAAGTAGCCCCGCATGTCACAAATGGGTTTCTGAAATCGTAGTTCAGCTGGACGGCGTCTGTCATATTCCTCTCAGCAGCTTGAATCACTTGCCTTGCAGCCTTTGCTTGATTCTCATTTGTGGGGTTTGTTTCTAATAGTCGCCTGGCAAAGTTACTGGCCGTAGCCCAGTTCTTTGCCTTGGAGCAGACAACCATTGCATTTTGCAGAGCAAGTCTTAGGTGAGGCATTTGAAGGTTGCAGTGGGTGAAGTATGCAGCAAGCTCCTGTTGTCGCACCGGATTGTCTTTCATTTCTCTTCGCTTAAGCTCCATTTGCAGACCAAGAACATACTCCTTAGCAATAATAATCAATTCCTTGACTTCGTCAACTTCCCTCCTTGACTCCACCACAATCAGTGGAATTGTGTGAAGAATGCTGAGGAAGAGCCGAAGAGCCTCGGTAAATTTTCCGCCTGTTGTGGCCTTGTAACCAGCCTTAAGCTTCTCATCCAACTGAGAAAAACTGAAAACAAGGACAGGTGGACACCTCACATTAGGACTAGCAGACTCGTTCCATCCCCTCTCAATTGCCAAGGACACCACTGGTGTAGATGAAAATGCACGAAGATAGCTATGGCTGCCTGTGTGAAGATCAAGAAACATGGATTTCAAAGGAGCAAAGTTTCTTATGCCAAGTTGCCTGCTCAGCAAACGCATTGCTGTGTCAAAATTACCAGCTGCTGCATGTTCGGCAGCAAGAGATGATTTCTGAATCCAAATCTGACTTACAGGCATACCAGGAGTTGGTGCCACAAAAATAGAAGATCGAGCACCACCAGAAACCTTTGGGGTGTCTACCTCAGGAGGAAGTTCCAAATCTTCAAGGTCCCATCCACCCTCCTCTTCATTTTCTTCAGCCACTTCCCCGTACTCCAAAATTTCGGTAACATTCCCATTGTGTAAGCCATCAACATCGACCACATCAAGATCTTCACCCCAATCACCTCCTGCATGCTCTTCCTCTTCATCCACAGCACCCCTGCCAATAGTATCTAATCCACCATCAAATATGCCTTTCATGACTCTCAGAAGAGGCCAGTCACCTCCACATGTAACGGGGGCTGGAGGCATCAGCAAGGAAGGTTCTTTCCCTTCTGGCAAAGGAGGGACATCATCTCCCAACTCAGATGCTAACCTTTCCGCAACATCTTGTAGCCCATGTACCGATGCTGTAATATAAGCAAGGGGCAAGTGACCAGCATTCTCCAAGACCTTAACACGTTCCTGGATATCACCAAGATACAAGGCATTGTGAAACTGTCCCATTACATCGTTCTTAACTTCGGCAATTTTTAGCATCTTGGACAACTTTTCCAGGTTACCATTTATGAGATAAAGAAAAGACAATCTCTCAAAGTTCTTTGTCCTCTGGTAGGCATATTCCACTATACCAGCATTCCCTTGGCGAAGGGCCTCCACACCCAACCTATACCAATGATCTTTGTCATCAATCTCCTTAGCCGATGCAACAGCAATTTGAATGTTCCCACTCTCTAGAGCCAACTTAAAGCGTGTTTTCTCATCTTTGACAAAATGAAGAGCCACTTCAGGGAACCCCTTCTGTTGCAGATAAGCAATCATGGCCTCACCACAAAGCTGGGTGCTTCTTATCATACTCATAACTTGATCATATCTCTTCCAAAGCAGTGCGAGCTTGAAGATGTATTCGGTAGCATCGATGACTATGGTCCTATTCTTCCCATCACGATCCAGGCAAAATATTGTATTTCCAGAAACCTTGGTTACGTATATTGGAACGTCAAGCGTTCGAATGATTCCACTATCCCCGTTGGGGAGGCAGTACTTTATATGGTTTAGGGTGGTATAAATAAAAACACCATTGTCATCCCAGGCTCCACTCTTAACACGTATTGTCTCATGGAGAGTGCACTGGTGCACAAGCTTCTTATTAGTAATGACAATGGTATGCTTGCTGAGCAAAGCAACAGTCTCCATGTCGTTAGACCAAACAACATACCTCACAAAAGGGGTTTGAAGATCACCAAGAACAAGCCTCTGCTGGAGATCAAATATAACTACTCTATCCTCTGACCTACACAACAGATTACCTGTCCCAGCATAAAATATCGCATCCGTAGGCACTGGGAGGCCACTCTTTTTAACCACTTCATTTTTAAGATTCTTGATTAAGACTTGGTTGTTTCCTTTGTCAAGGACAGCAAATCGGTTTCGAGCCACAAATATAGCAGAACTACCAAGACCTTTCTTTGCCTCCTGTGAACCGTCGCTCCTACCAATGTTGTCTTTTGGTATCACATACAACTCATAAGATCCTCCATCCACATCCGAGCATATAAGAACAGCATTTTCTGTAGGACTGTGCGAAAGTGTTCTAGGACTTTGATTCAGAGTTGTGGAACCAGGCCGTCGAATTGTAAGTGCTTGTGACTCTCTCTGAGTTGAAAAGTCATAATACTTTAAAAACCGATCCTTGGCATAAAACAGAGAATCACCACTCACTGCAAAAGCAGGGCGCTCTCTCTCTAGCTTAAATACAATCATGCCACTGTCATGTCCAGCTGCTAAAACATTCATCTCAGGATGAACAGCAAGAATCCAGAATCTGTCATGTTCTCGACGGAAAGTTTGAAGTCCAGTACGCTTCGTTCCATCCCACACACGAATACTTTTATCCTCGGAATTAGATATAATGATGTCTTGTTTGGAATGGAACATGACACATGAGACATTATTCATGTGTCCTCTCAAGGTATCCACTTCCCAAGCCTTTGTATCTGCAAACAAATAAACAATTTACTCAACTCAACAACAAACCAGGGGTTCAAATTCCCTGCCACGAAAAAATATATTATAAGAGTGGAGGTACCTTGGCTAAAATATCAAAGGCCATGTAACATACATTGAACTTAAGAAAACAAAGCAATTAGAGTTTTATAAAGAAATTAAAAGGCCAACTATTGTGATTAACAAAACACTTTGATCAATATATATAACAAACGAAACATAATTGGAGAAGAAAGGATGGTTTTCCATTATTTACCATTCATACGCCACAATTTGACTTGGCGATCATCTGCTCCAGAGACTATCAAAGGTAGGGTGGGATGAAATGCAGCCCAATTTACCCCTCGGTCATGACCTTCCAATACATACTTAACTATTGCATCAACACCACCAAAAAGATCAGAGTTCATCTGACTCAACCGTAAAATATCATCAACTGGGGAGGCGGTCTTCTTTTTCAAGGAACCAATATCCCAAACTCGAACTGTTTGATCAAGGGAGGCTGACACAACAAGGTCTTCTTTAGGATGAAATGAGGCACACATAACATAATGATTATGACCAGTCAAGACTGAGATGCAAGTTCGTGACTGCCAGTTCCATATGCGAATAGTCTGATCATCACTGGCACTCACAATCCATGGATGCTCGTGATGAAATTGCACAGTACGAATATAATCAAGATGTCCAAGAAGTGTGAAAAGACATCTATGCAACTTGTAGTTCCATACTTTTATCTTGTAGTCATCCCCTTTAAAAAATTAAAAATAAGTAATCAATTTTTAGTATAATTTATATTGCACAAAAACCATATGCTTTGTAAAAGAAATTTTTTGAGCCAATAATAGGGCTGGCTGCCCAGTGCCAGGTTATTCTTTCCCAAGTTGACCAACTCCAGAAAATTTCATTTAATAAACTCAACAGCATCAATTAGGAGCTTAAATATATGCGGCGTCATGTAAAACAATTCATTTATCCCAAAAACTATTTAAAAATAATAAAAAAAAAATATAGATCTTTAGTCTATACTTTGGAAGTACAACGTAGAATACATAAAACCACTGGATAAAGTAACATGCATTCACGCAAACACAGATTTATCCCATATAATTCTATCTATTGTTCAGTCGGCATTCATTTGCTTCAAACCATCAGATCTAATGCCGTAAACCAAGTCCAACTGCATGAATCTCTATATTAAATCTAGATCCCGCATCACACATCAGATTCCTTAAATTTCATACGGTTGCAAGAAGGGCTCCAAAATTTAAGCTAATCCAATCCTGACTAATTAATCACTACAGCTCAAAATTTCCCATCTAAATCCACAGATCACTAAAATAACCAAATCAATGTGATATATTAAGCAGAGATCAAAACCGAGGTTAAAGGAAATGAAATCTGAACCTCCAGAGACAAACAAAGGCTGAGACATGTGGAAATGGACACCGCGAACAGGGCCATCATGTTCGTCGAATCGATCAATCAGAGTGCCCATTCGATAGTCCCATAACTGGATAACGCCGCTGTGGAGACTAGATAAGATCCACGGCCTCTTAGAGTGGAAACTCAGTCCTTTCACTCTATTACTCTTCGTCTCAAACTTTGTCAACATCTTCCTTCTTTCTTTATTTCTTCTTTTTTCCTCTCCAACTGTCAATTCTCTGCAGAGTCGAACCAAATCGAACGTTAAAACAAATATCAACAGCGTTAACCGAACAAGAAGAATCGGAATTAGGAATTGAACAAAGAGCTGAGAAGAAATTACCTTCAGATCTGATGCAAAATCTAATATTAAAACCAAAAATAGAAGCGTCTTTGGGTTTATATGAAAAAGAGAAGAGTTTTCCGTATCTCTCCTCCGCTTTCTTTTTAAGATCTGAGCGATTTCATTTTTAGTGTTAGCTTTGTACTTCGTATTGCTGTAAACGAACCGAATGTTTAAGGATTCGTTCGTGGAACGTTCAGCCAAAAGTTTGTAACAAGATTTTTTTTTTCTTCATTTAATTAAACGATAGAACACGAAAAAGAGATTGTTAGTTCATTTATATTCGTGAATGTTCGGTAATTCGTTTATTTATGTTCATTTATATTGGTTCGTTTAAATTTAGGCTTAATAGGTAAATAGGTGCTCAAATTATACATTTTTTACATTTAAGTGCTTAAACTATTTTTCGGGTCAAATATGTACGTAAAGTTTCATTCCGTGACCCTAGGGTTGGCAACGGGTCGGATCTGGACCGGATCCAGCTAGACCCAGATCCATATCCATTTTAACATCCTGGATCCAGACCCGCCCTAGATCCTCTGGTCTAAAAAATTGGGACCCAAATCCAATGGATCTCACGGATCCGGTCCAAAACGGGTCTGTTAAAAAAAACAACCATTCGACCTATTTTTTAACGTAATAAAACTATCATTGACTAATTTCACATCACATATCTAATGGAAGAAAGATTAATTTCAGTACAACCAGTAACAGAATAAAAATGATAAACTAAAGTCTCAAAAAAAAAACTCCAACACAATTACATAAATGTTTTTTGAATAACACAAACATTAAAAATTGTAGATCATGAACCATTCTATTGTCGCAAGCCGAGTACCGCACTTCTACCTCCTTAGAGTCCTAGTCTTCATCACTATTTAAATCATCAACATTCTAAAACAAACAACCAATTAAAGAAAAAAATTAATGAAAATAATATTTGTGAAATTTAAATATTAACATTAAGGTTGTGTAATATAATAACTTTCTTATATACTATGTCAATGATGTCCATCACTTCCGCGTCATCATCACAATCTTCATTAATAGTGGAACAAACATGTGTTCCTTCAAAAGTGTCTTTTTCATAAATAAATATATTTTAAAACCTATTATGTGTTATGAATATTTATTTATGTGGATGTCTATAATGATAAGAATTTTATGTAGGAGATTTGATTTACTTTATCATTAGAAATATTATCTCCATTAATTAGAGTTTAATGTATTATGTATTTCTTATGTCTATAAATAGATGAAGGCATTGTACACAAGTCTAATTTGGATAATAATATGAATCCCCCTCTTTCTCTCATATATTTGTTATTTTATTCTTATTTGTTGTTCTTCGTTATTTTATTCACAACATGTTATCAGCACGAGACTAATCAACTGAGATCTTCATCGTTCGAATCCAAAAGACGTTACCGAAAAGAATGAATTCGATTATAGAATGAAATTAAAGATAAATTTTTTCTCTCATTTTTTAGCTATTGATTGTCTTTCTCTTTATATATATATATATATTTAAAAGAATGGAAGCATACTTAATCGCATCGAATCCAATCTCCCTCAAAAAATTGATCTCTCAAGTGACCCAAATCTATATAAGGGGATCGTGGGGGAAAAGATGATTATCAATCTTCACATTATCTACATGGTAACAAGGAATACAAAACCAAGAAAAAGACCTCAAGTCCTTGGAGAATGGCTGCCAAAAATCCACATTCTGAGATAGATTTGCGTAGCATGCCTAAGAGTCCAAGGCATATCAATTACAATCGTTTAATGTCTTATTCGCGATTCTTGAGTATATTTACAGATAAGTATATTTTTTATGGATTCATGATATATAATATGGTGAATGTATTTTTATTTTATTTAACCATATTTTAAGTTTTACATGATATGTTTAAATGGCTTAGAAAGAGACGTGACGTAAAGAAATTATGAGAAGTTGTTTCGGTCATTTGCTATGTCTTCATTGTTCTCGAGAGAAAAATTATTATCGGTAAACTTTATTTTTCTTCTTCTTTAAATTATGATTTTAATGTGCAGTAAATCATGGTGAATTTCAATATATAAAAAGATTGTTATAAAGTATATATTTGCTCGAAAGCAATATTTCTTCTTCGTCGAAAAACTCGACCATAGACTTCTCTTAGTTTCAAGTTACGAAAATTCTTCTTGATCCAAAAAGTTTTATGGGAGGCATTCCCTAAAGTGAATGCAAAACATGATGTTTATTCCATGCGATTATCAATGATGGGGCATTTCCTGAAGTGAATGCAAGCATGATGTTTATTCCATGCGATTATTGGATATGTTTCATTCCCTAAAGTGAATGCAAACATGGTAAATCATTATTCAATTAGAGACATAATTTTGATATAATCCAAGTATATTGGCTGGACATCCCGTTCTGCGAGGCTACTGTCTCAAAGGAGGTTTTTAAAGGACCATGTGAACTGGTTTAACAATGTCGCGTACGATGATTAAATCTTTGTTCTTTGTGATGAGGATATGTTAATAAAAACATACCCCCACTTTTCACGACAAATAATGTTGTCCTCAGACACACTATCGTGAAAAAGATTTTAAAGGCACACTAACTCTACTCCATTCCCTGAAGTGAATGTGAGATTTTATAATAGAAAGAATAAATGTAACATTAGTAGTTGTGGTCATGGTCGAGGCCATGGACATAGACATTATGGTCATTTTAAGAATATTTCTACCCACCGATAGTGAAGTTATAAGGATGATAAAAGTGATAAAAGATCATTTTAAGAAAGTAAAATCCTTTTTATTGCCAATGCGATGTAATAACTCATTGGCCTCGTACTTGTCGTACGCTGAAAAATCAACAATCATTAAATGATAAAGGAAAGAAAATAGAAGCAATCTTTGTTTGCGAAAAATGATGAAGATGACATTGGTTCAACTTATTTGGACATTGCTGGTCCAACTCATTTGGACGTTGTTGTTTTCTTTATATTTCTCAAAGGAAATAAATCATCTTCTAATTATTCTCATAACTTTGAAGAGAATTATTTATCTTTTTATTTATTTTGCTGTTTATTTACTTTACATATTAATTATTTATGTTTTATATTTGTATATTATTATATTTATTTATTTATTTATTTTTAACATGATTACCTATCAAATATAATTTATGGTGAAGATTTATGCTTAGCAGAAGTATAAGATATATTTTTTCCATTTAATGCAAGGGATAATGTGAGTAATATATCTTAAAGTACTGAAAATATTGATGCTCCATAAGAGCAATAAGCTCTTGAGAGAAAGCACATTATGAAAGGTGTAGAATTGTGAATATTGTAAAAATTGTCGTTGATGGTAATAATATCGTCACCACTAGAAGTAGAAATTTTAAGAAAGAAATATGATTTCGCAAAATAATCCTTCGAGAATTATAGATAACATATGTTATCAATTGCCATTTGAAATAAGTCAATGTGGATATAAGTTCTGATAACCAAAAGTTAGTGGAAAGCTCTAGAAGAGCTATATATTGCTACCAAAAGATAATTTCTATTGAAAGCACCGAAAGAGCTAAATATATTCCTATTCAAAGGAACAATTTTGATGATTGTACTAGACATGTACGTGTGAAATTGAATCTCATGTTATGGTAAACCAAAAGTTTGCCAAATTCAAAAATATATATACATACATGTATATAGTTGGCATGATCGGTTAGACCATCCTAATCAATAATGATGCGAAAATTATTGAGATTTACATGCACATGTATTAAAAGAATCTAGAGTTCTTGCGGTGCTTATTCTCAAAGGAATTAATTAAATTTTGCTTATTAAAGAACATGAAGTTCTTGTGTTTCTTTAAGGAATTAATTAAATTCCACTTACTAAAAGAACCTAAAATTCTTGTGTTGTTTGTTCTCAGAGGATTTTGTTGATCCCACTTACCAAAAGAACTAGAACTTGAAGTTCTTGTACTGAAGTTGAAACTGCATGTCTTGCATATCTGAATAAAATATGGGCTCATATATCCACAAATGTGGAAAGTTTTATATGATTTTAGTAGATGCATCTACATTGTTTTATCAACTTACAACCAGAAGTTTGTGAGATTGATTCTAAAAGGATTCAGATTATGCAATTAGACTATTCGTCTTGCAAAAGCTAGTGGGTTTATATTTTAGGTTATATCAGTTGTTACAAAGCCTATTGATTATGAAAAATACAGTTTAGTAAAATTTCAATTGGATGTCTCCTCTTTAATAGCTAAACTATGAGAATAAAAGAGTTATTATTTATATGGTGTTTTAATATAGCAACACTTATACGCATCAAGCCAACGAGTTATAATAAACTCCCCGTTATGATTGGTTTTTGGTCAGAAGTCATACATTTCTCATTTTATAATTTTTGAATGTGCGATATATTGTTGAATTGCTCCACCACAACGCACAAAATAGGTAAATAAAAAGGGTTGAGAATATATATTGAGTATGAGTCTCCTTTTATGTTTAAATTCTTAAACATTAATTGGAGAATCATTTATGACATGATTTTTCTCAACATTAGAGGGAGATAATAATCAGCTAGATAGAGGAAAATGAATTATCATTATCTAGATCCTTGTATATGAACTAGAAGTTCATAAGATAATTCATGTTATTACATGTCAACTGCCAGACATATTTACTGACCTAATGAGAGTAATTAAGTCTCATATACCAGCTGAAATGTTATAAGTTTAAATTACATGTTAGAGCGAGATGATGTAAATTATGCCTGGAGCATGATAGTTGAAATGGTTCCAATGATCAAAATTCTCATAAATGGAAAGTAATATGAGATGATCATATATTGGAGGCAAGTGCTCCTGAAGAGACCCAAGACATAACTAATAATAAAACTCTAGAAGAGTTTCAAGTACCTGAAAAGATTGAAATCTTGAAGAGATCTCAATGAGTTATGTCACTACGAGAATGGAACCAAAATAGAAAAATTGTCGACAACGATTTTGCAAACAATTTTACATAGAATACTTCTATAGAAGTAAAAAGAAAACGAGGATCTTGTATAAGAATCTATAGATGTTGAAATGATTGGCCAATATAGAAAGACGCTTTGAACTTCCAAAATTGAAGTATTTGGACTAATAGTCCAAACACCTAAAGGTGTAATGCAAGTGAAGAACAAATAAGTAGTCGTAAATACAACTTAACTTATGATTTATGAAGAGTTTTAATTACTTTATAGTGGATGCAATTAATTTGACAGTTATGAAATATATTACATGCGTCTAATTATTTATGGATCCCTGTTTATCCTTAAAGGATTTAAAATGCTAGAAGCATTTGGAATTTTTTTAGGAAATTTGTTTAGACGTGTCTCATTGAATATTTTGGCGCATTTGATATAATCGCCTTAGTGGGTACTAATTGAGGAAATATTACAAGAATGATCAGATTTCCTTATGTATTTTATAAAGGAACTTTGGATCAAGATTCATTATGATAATTTGAATTTTATTAAAACTCCTGAAGAGATTCAAATTAGAAACTCATGAAGAACTTTCAAAGCATTTGATGAAAGTATTTGAGAAAAAGAATCTTGGGATGTGGTTTTGTCTCGACCTAAAGATCGATCACTTAAATATGCATTTTGTCTATGAATGGACATAAGCTGAAAGATTCTTAAAGAAGATTCAATATGGATAAAGCATAACTATTGAGTATCACAATAATTGTAAGGTTGTTGGATGTGAATAAAGATAATAATATATTTTTTTGGTCTTGAAGCACCATATATTAGTTGGTCAAGAAATATATATGGATATACAAAGATCATTACCTTTAGATCTTCAAATATTCATCGATGCCTCCTCAAATCTTGATGAAATAAATATTATGCACGAGGCAAACCAAAAATGTGTTTGGCTAAGACCATTGACCCAACATATGCAGAAGATATGTGATTTACTTTCACAATATATGATACAAATGCTATCTTGTGTAGAGATAATGAAAGGTGGATACATCATGAAACATATTACTCCAAAGTTTCATCTCTCGCGATCTTTAGAAAAAGTATTTAAGATTGAATTATGAAGATTCAAAGATCTTCTGTGGTGTTTTCATGAGGGGGAGTAAATATGCATTGCACTCTTTTTCCCTTAACCAAGGTTTTGTTCCAATGAGTTTTCCTGGTAAGGTTTTTAACGAGGCAACATGTTATGCGTATCAAAGATGTGTGTACTCTTTTTCCTTCACTAAAGATTTTTTTCCTACTGGTTTTTATCTTAGTAAGGTTTTAATGAGGCACATTATCTTCATAGACATCCAAGGGGGAGTATTATGAATATTTATCCATGTGGATGTCTATAATGACAAAAACTTTATCTTGGAGATTGATTTACTTTATCATTAGAAATATTATCTCCATTAATTAGAGTTTAATGTATTATGTACTTCTTATGCCTATAAATAGATGAAGGCATTGTACACAAGTCTAGTTTGGATAATAATAAGAACCTCCCTCTTTCTCTCATCTCTTTGTTATTTTATTTTTATTCATCGTTCTTCCTTATTTTATTCACAACATTATGTCATTTATATATATTTTAAAACTAAAGGTGTGTTTTTCTATAAACGGGTAAACAGGTTCAGGTCCGGACCTTAGTGTCAGATCCAGACCCAGATCTGTACTTTAGTCAAAGGATTCAGATCCAGCCCGGATCCGTCGGGTCCAAAATTTTAGGATCCAGACCTTATAAAATGGATCTGGATCTACGGATTCGAGTCGGGTCCAGGATCCATTGCCATCCCTACGTGACCCATTTAAAGTTCTCTGTTAATTTTCACCGTTAAATGCCACATGTCAACTTTAGAAAAATCTAAAATTATATTAAAAATAAAAAAAATATATCCTAAATTTTTTAAATATTCCCAAAACAGTCCTCAAATCCCTAACCCCCCCCAAAAAAATTCGACCACTCTCGCCGACGCCGCCCGCGTTTCCGGAGATGGAATGAAGCGCTCTCCCCTCGCCGAACAATCCACACGACGTTCGTCGCCCCTCCTAACGTAGTTCGTCGCGAATTGTTTGAAAGAACCATTCGACAATTTCGTTGATTCGCACGTCGTCAGTCGATTTTCGACGATGGGGTGGTAGGGGAAATGGTCACGATGGTCCGGTGACCGATGTGGTGGATGGCAGCGTGACAATCGATGGTGAAATCGGCCCAAATCGGGATTTAGATTTTGGGGAGTTATGGATTTTGGATTTTGGATTTTGGGGGATATTTTGTAAAATCTAAAAAATTTAGAGATTTTTTGAAATTAATTAATTTTATTTTTTTAATATAATTTTGGATTTTTCCGGAGGTGACACGTGGCATTTAACGGTAAAAATTAACTGAGAACCTTAAATGAGTCACAGAATGAAACTTTAGGCACTTATTTGACCCAAAAAATAGTTTGGGCACCTAAATGAAAAAAAGGCATAGTTTGGGCACCTAAATGAAAAAAAAAACATAGTTTGGGCACTTATTTTATGGTTAAGCCTTAAATTTATTCACATATGTCTATGTGTGAGCATTAGATCGAGTTGATTCGAGTAAATTTTTTTGAGTTGACAAGTCCTATTTTATGACTTGTTAAAATTTCATTCTTATCGGCTAGGGTGTTCATTGTTCGGTTAAATCGAACTAATCGATCGAAGCAAAACAAAATTGGTTAATCTGTTAGATAATTTTAGGTTTCGATTAATGATTAAGAGTTTTTCAAATTTCAATTATTGATTAATTCTGTTTAAAATTGGTTAATTAACTGAATTATTTAATTTAACCCAAAATATTAAATATTTAACATATTATATATGTTATTTAAGTTCGTTTAGTTTCGTTTGTGTTTGTTTATGTTCGTTTATCATTTAAACGAACAAACACGAACAAACTACATTCCTTAACGAACGAACACGAATAAAAGATTTTGTGTTCGTTTATGTTCGTGTTCGTTCATTTGTTCGTTAAGTTAAACGAACAATCATAAGCACACTATCATTCGTGTTCGTTCAGTTCGTTTAGAGTCCTAGTACTTCGTAAAGTCTTCCTTCCATCTTTACCATTTTACAGGCCTTCAACGACGCCGTTTCCAGCCGGAGGTAAATATATTTTTATTGCTGTTTTTAGTGGCAGTTGGCCGTGTCATTCACAGTAGGCCGTGGTGCGTATGGCTGTGCTGGCGAATTGTTGATTTGGGCCAATGAATGGGATTCTTGGGCCAAACTTTGGTCTTAGTTTTAGCTCAGCATTTATGTTTCCAGCCTTTAAAAAAGTCTGGGCTTAATAGTTTTATTGTAAAATTTAGCAAACAAAAAATCAAATATAATGAATTGCATGAATCGAAGTTATTCGATTAGTTTATATATATATATAATTATTTTTATTTAAATTATTAGTTGACTAATTGAGATCAAATACTATAAAAATTTATTATAGGATGATTTTTATAATTTAATTTGTTTCACTTCACAACGTCATGGTTTGAATTTTCGACTTATTCAAGAGATTTAGTATCGCATCTCATTAGATTAATTTGTTGTAGGTTTAATCAATTAATTATTAATGATAAATGATTTTGTTGTTTAAATCTGTATTAACATTAGATTTCAAATCTAAATCTATACATCTCCTTCACCCACCCTTAAATAAAAAGTTTATTGAAATCAATTCCTTTAATAAAAAAAATTATATTGAAATCAATTCCTTTAATAAAAAAATTATATTGAAATCAATTCCTTTAATACTTGCTCAAATTTATGAACTAATACGTAATTTTTTTCTCAATTTTTTTTAAATTAATACGTAATTTGATTTTACGTTTTTGTAATATCAGTAATACAAATAGTTAATACTGTCAGAAGTTAGAACTCATTGGATGGCTTTTTTTTGGGTGATTCAAGTTCGAGTGGCGTAGTCTATAAATTTTTGTAAGTTTATTTAAATTTTAAATAAAACAATGATATTATTTTGTGATTAAATTAAAATGCTCAAAAAAATATTTACAAACGGTCAATTATTTGAACTAAAAGTAACTATTCAATCGCCTAATTATAGGTTTAAGAACAAACAATCACTTAAATTAAAGTTTGGGTTAACTACGGCAATGGTCACTTATGTTTTTGCCCAGTACAATTTTGGTCATCAATTTTTAAATTTGATCGATAAGGTCAATTATGTTTTCGATCTGTAAACTTTTGGTCACTCGAAGTTAAGTTCCGTTAAATGGGTGACGTGGTTGTTAAAGGGAAATTTATATAATTACACATTTGGTCCCTAAAAGTTACCTATTATATCAAATTTGATCCTAATTTTAATTTAATTAAATAAATTAATCACTCAATTAGGTGCTGACACGTGTCATCATGTTATTGGAGGAATTTAATTATTTATTTTTATTTAATAAATTTGTTTTCCTCCTCCAATCAAATGGTGACACGTGTCATATGATTGGGTGAGGAAAATAAAACAAAAAACGAATTTGCCTTGGTGTAAGTGGTGTGAGTTTGCCACTGAAACAAGTGACCATTTGTGATATAAAGTACAAAATACAATATATGTTTTAGTTTGTTGTTAATGCAAGGAAAATGAAATAAATATGAATTAAGGGGACTCGAACATGACATACTTGAGACGCATAAAAAAAATTTTAACCACTATAGAAATATAATATTTAAAAATAGTTAATGCATGACTTAATTTTTTTTTTGAAATTATATTAAAATTTTATTTAATGAATTCAAACTCACGAATATAACTCTAATCATAAGATAAGTTTGATTTCGTTAAATGAATTTTTAATATAATTTTATTTTTATTTAATTAAATAAAATTTTGTTAAAAATAAAAATATAATAATTAAATTTAATACCATGAAATAGGAAATAAATACGATTAAAACAAAGTTACAGTTCACTCTAATATAATTTTTATTTTTAATATAATTATATATATAAATATATAAAATTTGTCAAATTTAATTTAATTATTATATTTTTACAATGGTTTAAATGTTTTTTTATGCCTTTCAAATATGTCATGTTTGAGTCTCTTTAATCCATATTTATTTCTTTTTCCTTGCATTAATAACAAACTAAAACATATATTGTATTTTTTTACTTTATATCAAAAATGACCACTTGGTTTAGTGGCAAAATCACGCCACTTACACCTCATGGGAAGTTGTTCAATTCCCAATCAAGGCATAATAACATTTTGTTTTTATTCCTCATCCAATCATATGACATGTGTCATCACCTGGTTGGAGGAGCAAAATAAATTTATTAAAAAAATAATTAAATTCTTCCAATAAGGATATGAGTCGGTGCCTAATTGAGTGATTAATTTATTTAGTTAAAATTAAAATTAGGATCAAATTGATATAATAGGTAACTAATAAGGACCAAATGTGTAATTATATAAATTTACCTTTAATAGTCACGTCACCCATTTAACGACACTTAACTTCGAGTGACCAGAAGTTTACATAAGTGATCATTACGTTAGTTAAACCCTTTAATGGGTAACCTTATCAGTCGAATTTAAAAATCGGTGATCAAAATTGTAATGGGCGAAAACACAAATGATCATTGTAGTAGTTAAACCCTTGAATCTTCTTCGATGGCCATAAAACAAAGGTTGGTTGCCTCATCATCAGTGGAGTCCTCTTCATCACTCCATGTAGCCACAAATGCCTTCTTCTTATGGCTTGATTCTTTCTTGTTGAAATGAAGGCAATCATACTTGGTGTGCCCCAGCTTCCTACACTCGAAGCATATGATGGGATCCTTCCTCTTCATTCTCAATTCACGTCTTGATCCTTCCTTTTGTTGCTTCATGAATCGGATGAACTTCTTGAAGAGTTTGATAATCTCTTATTCTTTATCTTCACTCTCCTCTTCACTTAATTCTTCTTTAATTCTTGAGGAGGATTTAAGAGCAACATTCAATTCCCCTTTGACATCATCATTTCATGGGTGAGCAAAGATCCCATAAGCTCGTTAAGCTTGAGCTCCTTCAATTTTTTTGCTTCAATGATTGTCATCTTTTTGGATCCCATGAATCGGGAAGTGAGTAAATCAACTTCCTTACAAGCTTGTCCTCTGGGATCATCTCTCCAAATCCTTTAAGCTCATTGACTATGGTGAAGAACCGATCAAACATAGCTTTGATATCTTCTTCTGGGTACATCTTGAAGTTTTCATAATTGAGGTTGAGAAGTCCAATCTTGGTTTTCTTCACCTCATTTGTACCTTCATATGTGACTTCGTGTTTGTCCCATACTTCTTTGACATTTTCATAGGAAGAGATTTTGGATTATTCTTCCGGACCAAGTGTATAAAAGAGAATGTGCAAGTCCTTTGCTCTATCTTCTTGTGATCTTCTGCATTCCATTCTACCTTGCTTCTTTGTGGAATGAATGTGCCATCAAGAACGATATCCGAAAGACGATAGTCTTTGGCTCTCATGAAAAACATTATCATATTCTTTTGATAGAGTAGTTGGCACCGTTGAAGTAAAGAGGCTTGTCGATGGTTTACGTCATGATCTCTAGTTGATGTAAAAAGGTTGAGTACTTCAAGGATCGACTCAAGGATGTTAATCCAATGTAGAGACGAAGCTCTGTACCAATTGTTGAGAGGCTCAAACAATCAACCGAGATAGCCAAGAGGGGTGAATTGGTTTTTGAGTGATTGTGGTGGAAGCAATGGAATCTAAAAGTTTGACACAAGAATTTATAGTGATTCGACTTCCTAACCAAAGTCTACATCCACTACCTTAGCTTCCCACTAAGGTTTTCCCAAATTCACTTTTGAATTTCTTTCATTTTTTGCATGCTTAAGGATATAACACTTACAACACAAGACTTGTACCCAAAGTCTTGTTAAGCACTCTCTTACAAAAGAAACAAATAAGCAAACTAGGGAAAATCTCACAAGGTTGGTTGTTTGCAATTCTAAGCTCACCACCAAAACCTAACACTAGAGTATACATAACAAAGATTTGTTTTTTAACCACCTTTATAACTAGGGATGGACCTAAGGGGGCTAGAGGGGACGGTTGCCCTCCTAAAAATTAAAAATTCTTATATGATTTAATTTTTTATGTTTTTTCTACTGAAAATATATTTTCGCCCCCAAAATTTTATAAGTTCGTCCCTTCTAACATAAAATTCTGTGTTCGTCTTTGTTTCCGACCTAAGCCCGATACCTTGAACTTCATAGAGATGTGTTAATTGCTGCCTAACTCACTCACATATTTTTTTGAATAACAATTGAAGTAACGTTTGGTTCTCATTTTCAAAGATACATAATTTTGAATGTGTTTCTCTGTTTTTCCAATTAAATAGTATAAAGGGAAAACGTAAGAAAAGAATAAAGAGAACATCATCATTTTCAAGGGTTGAAAACTTGAAACACTTGAGTAGGTCTCTAAACTTTGGAAAAGGGAACATTTGATTAACTCTTTGCGTTTTATCATGTCAATAATATATATCTTATATATTTTATATTCGAACTTATCAAATAGTTTTAATAAAAAATAGTTGTTATTCTTAGGTGACCCTTGGTTTGAGCAGTTTATTTGTATTCATATTAAAATATTAAAAAACATTTTATATTTAGGAATAATTCTACAGTAAATGACATGTACCGCAATGTACCACTATTCATCTATACCGCATTGTACCATTAATTGTTTTAATTAGTGTTATTATCCCATTTTAAAATAAAATATTAAAAATAATTTTTAATTTATTGTTTCAAATTTTTATTTTATTTTTTAATTCAAAAAATAATTAAAATTTTATTAATATAATAATTCTTACATTCACTTTAATTTAAGGGTAAAGTTCACAAATAGTCACTAAACTTTAATCAGTTATTCAATTTGGTAAGCAAACTTCCAATTGCTTCAATATTTTTTATAAGTAAAGGGGCCTCGTTAATACCCCTTTCATATCAGACTCTCACCACAATACGAATCCGAAAGCGAAAGCAGGAAAAGAGTACCCAGGGATTTTATTCAAAATAGAAAAAGTACATATGAGTTCACAGTACAACATACCAGTAAAATCTATACAACTTACTCACAATCCAAACATATCCACCCAAACTAGGATCCCGGTTGATCCTTGCAGCTCAACCAATGCCTTTTTTAGCAACTAAACCCATGAAACAATCATGACTGCTAACAGGGCAGCGAATCCACTCTATAGTCGTCTTGCAATCACATTCCATTATAAGTCTTGAGGAAGGAGCAAATATCTTGTTGAAAAATAGTTATAAACTCGTGTATAATGGCTATCAGCTCAGCTAGAATAGAAGGGCTTTTACTAATTGATTCAGAAAATGATGCTACATTCTTCCCCTCAGAATTTCTAAAACTCCCTCCAATCCCACCTAGGACCATATGAAGAAATGACCCCGTCCATATTTAATTTAATAAAACCTATCGGAGGAGCCTCCCACACAATTACAGGCGCACGAAAGGGAGCCTTAGAAATCTTCTCCGCAACAGAGGGGTCTAGTAGTAAATCTTCTAAGGAAAGAGCAGTCGAGGGATAATTGGATTTATACCATAGAGGCATATGATATTTAACTAGGAAAAGTAATTATAGAAAATCAAATATGCTATTTTTGAAAACTATGTCGTTTCTAAGTAGCCAAACTGACCAAAATATCACAAATGGTATCAAATTCCTAATAAAGTTTGCAGGGACAAAGGAACATACCTTACACCAAGCAATCAGAAAGTTCCCTAGATCCCCTGGCAAAACTGTTGAACAACTCCATAACGAGATAAAATTCATCCAAATAACCCAGGATATCTTACATGAAAACAGTAAGTAAGAAGTATTTTCTGGAGCACAATTGCGTAAGGGGAAAATATTATCAGTAACTGAAGCAACTCCCCTCTTAAGTAGTTCTACTTTGACAGGGATTCTCTTACGAATAACTAACCAGGTGAAAATTTCTACTTTTGAGGGAGCCAACCCAAGCCATACAATTTGGTACCAGTTGAAGTTCTCCTGAGGATGACTATAGAAAGCTCTATTGAATGATTTAACAGAGTAATTTCTATTTCTTGATCCGGCCCAACGAATCCAATCCCTATTTAAGTTACTTGGTCAAAAATCCTGCAGAGTTGCCAAGAATTCATTCCATTGATCTCTCTCTCAATCAAATATTTGCCTTCAAAGTGTAACATTTCACGACTATTGCACACCCTCTTTGGAGCCAAAATCAACGTAACACCCTCATTATTCATGGATAAAATAAAAATACGAGGAAATTTACTCTCAATAGAATATCTCAAAGCCAAGGATCAATCAAGAATCGGATGGACTTACCATCCCCGACCTGTAAAGAAAATTGTTTCTGAGGCAAGAACCAATGTCATCATATTTATAATAGGAAGACACAACACCCTTCCATATCCAAGACAATTTATTCAGATTTGGCATGAAAGGGAGTAAAATGTTCTGATCATAGTTATACTTACATCGAATAACACGTAGCCATAACCCATTCTTGTCATTTGAAAATTTACTTGCCCATTTTCCTAATAGCGTTATGTTTTAAACTTTAAGATCAAGAACACGAAGACCACCTAATTTTCTCGAAAGACTAACATCATTCCACTTAATTCAATGGATTTTTCTTTTTCATTCGATCCACTCTACAAAAATTTTGCCGTAATCTGTGTTAACTTTCGACATACCACCATAGGCATCTTGAAGATCGACAAAAAGTAAAGAGGGATGGATGACAAAATTAATTTTACCAAAACCAATCCCCCCTAAGAAAGGCCCCTAGACTTCCAACTTGATAATCGACTGTGAAATTTATAAACAATAGGCTGCCAAAGTGACACATAATTCCTCCTAGGGCCCAGGGGCAAGCCTAAGTATTCGGCTGGGAACATGTCTACCTCACAACCAATCGAATAGGCCCACGATGCAAGATCTTCACTTGGCACATTGACCCCAAAAATTTTACTCTTCTTACTTTTAGTTTAGTTTTCAATTTGGCCATTGACCTATTAACAACTGTTAAAAGGGTGACGTGTCTGTTAAAATATTTTGTATAATAACACATTTAGTCCTTCACGTTTACAAATTCAAACAATTTAGTCCTAATTCGAAAGAAATAATAAATTTAACCCTCATTATTTCAATTTGAACCTATTTTTAATTAAAATATTTTAATATTTTATTTTGATCCCTCAATTATATCTAATGTTATCTTGTCCCTCCCAATTCCAACCATACCCAATGCATCCTTTAAAAATTGAAATGAATTAATTTATTACTAAATTAAAATTTAGTATTTTTTCTTTTGAAGTTTATTTGTGCGCATGGTGCATTTTTGTAATGGCATACAGAGTGTTGCTTCGATCATTGCCTGCTTTGTGTGATTGTTGTGAATTCACTTTGCAATAGTTGGTTGTCTTGCAAGGGGCAGATCTTAGTAAGGTGGTAGTGCTACAATGCTGCTGTAGTGGGTTTCTTTGGTTTTGGTGGGTTTGTTTTCAACTTATCCTTTGAAGTTTGTCTCGGGCATATTGTAACACCCGTGTTTTGGGGCTAGAAGTTAGTCGGGTTAGTTGGTTCGAGTCGGTAAAATTTATTTTAATCAAATTGACCTTAGTGTGAGCAAATTGAGTTTAGAAAGAAAGGGAGGGATCATTTTGGTAATTTAACCAAAATAAAAATAATGACAACCTTATCATAAGATAAAGCTATCATCTTTCTCATTTCCTCCCCTCCCCACCGTGTAAAACATCCCAAACTCTCCCAAACCCAAATTTGATAATTCATCAAATTTCTTCATCAATTCAAGGGGTTTTTGAAAGGTAATTATGTTTTCTTAATCTCCTCTTCATCCTCTATCTATCTATAGTCTTAGATTTCAAAGTTATGGAGTTTTGAAAATTAGGGTTCATATCAAAGTTTGGGTTTTTAAGGGGTTTTTCATCTTGTTTTGATAAATTGAGTTAGAGCTTTGTTTAATCATGTTAAAATATACATAATATGTTAAAATGAGTAATTTTGGGTAAAAATCCGAAATTGGGTTTTGGTGGATTTTTAGGAAGGTTTTTAGATGAGTTTTGGGTATGATTTATGTTGGAATTTGATGGTTGATGTTAGAGTAATATTTGGGGGTTGTTTTGGAAGTGTTTGAATGTGTTAAATATGTTGAAATCACAAGTTTTGGACTGTTTTTCATGGCTGCTCGGATTTGGTGATTTTGGGGATTGTTCATGGCTTAAATTGTGTGTTTAATGTTGGAAATTGGGGGTTGATGGTTATACTATAGTTGGGCAGTGTTTTGAACATGTTTAAGAGTGTTTTGGATGACTACAATTCTGATTTTTGACGGGTTTTTGTGGAAGTACGAAAATGAGAAATTGAAGAATGAACTTGGCTTTGAATTGTGAGAATTGAAGTGGATTTGTGTGTTGATGTTAAACTTTGGGTTTGTGACTGATTTTGAGGTTAATATATTGTTTTTGAATGGTTAGAAGCAAGAGAAATCAATGGTGAAGCTTCGGGCTCGAATCCGGAAACTTGGATGCTTGGTAGGCTTGTCGGCTTGTGCTAATGAAGTAGTCGGTGAGTGGTTAAAATATTTTAAATGGTTTTGAGCAAATGGTTCGAGCATGTGGACTAGGTTGAGATTAGTAGACTCACCTAGAGTTAGGATTAGGGTGGTAGCCTAATCCTAAGCTTTAGTTAGAGACATTGGATGATCTCTTTAATTTATGTTATGCCTCATGATGAATTGTGTTAAGATGATTATGTATAATGTGTTATACATGTTGTTGAGGCATGGTTTGATGCATTGCTATGCATGTGGTTTGGATTGTAAATTGTGTATGATGATGTTGAGCTTAATATGATGTAAGATGCCATATTATGACTCTTGAAAATGATATTATGTTGTTGAGATATTTGATGTTGAGCTTAATATGATGTAAGATGCCATATTATGACTCTTGAACATCAAAGGTTGTGAAATTTGATTATTATTGGCACTAGTATGCTTGGGTACAATGATCGATCATTAGGATGAGTGTGCACACAAATTGAGTCAAAACGTACGTGGCCTTGGTGGCGTTAAGGCACCAAGGAGGAGTACGGTGATGTAATATTCCACCGGAAATTTATATATATTCTACGTGATGATGAGTGGAATCCCATCCGTAGGGCATGTGGCGATGAGTGGAATCCCGTCCATGCAGGGTCGGTGATGAGTGGAATCCCATCGACGGGCGTGAGGATGAGTGGAATCCCCTCCGCGTGAGATGAGGCGTGAGGATGAGTGGAATCCCCTCCGCATGAACGGTGATGAGTGGAATCCCACCGCCAGGTAATGGTTGTGTTGTTGGAAAATGCGTTCCAACATGTTATCCGCGTATTCGAGTCATAGCTAGGTGCCAATATGAGAAAGTATGTTTATGCCAATATGAGATTATGCATACATGCTAATATGAATTGATATGTGTATCAATGTGATATGAAATGTGAATTTCAAATGTGAAGTGATATATGATTTGGTTAATGCATTGAGGTATATATATATCGTTGTAAGTTGAGCTTATGAGATGTTGAGCATGACATAATGTTGATTATATGTTCATGCATCATGTTCATTTTGGTTCATGTGGATCAAAGATAAAGTCATGTATTTCGTCATGATAATTGCTCGAGCTTGGACCCTGTATTGTCGAAGGTTTGTTTTATGAGCTTACCCTCACTAAGCTTTTATGCTTACGCTCTCTTTTGTTCGACAATGCAGATAAATAGCTTGTGGGTGGCAATGGAAAGGAAAGGTCTTCAAGTGTTGCTTTGGTGAGCTCAATGTATGATTTATAAATTGAAAGATTGTAATAGTAAAGCAATGGGATAAGTGTTGTGTGTCTTAATACTTTGATGTGTGTTGATTTGGTTTGGCACTTAGATGCCTTGTTTGATTTGTAAATGTCACTTATGATGCATGCCTTGATGAATGCTTGAGTGATGTATGTTGGTAGATATTTAAATTGCTTATCATGTGTGTTGGACATATGTCTTGTGAGAATGCCTAAGTGTATGGATGTTGAAGCATGAGACCTTATGTACTTGCTTGCTTTCTTTTGATTGAATGCATGATTTTCCTTAGTTGATTAAGGTATGCTCATATTGAGTATCATGTATAAAAGGTTCTTAATGTATAATTTACCATGTATGTATTATGGTTCATAATCATGCTTCGAATATGTTGAAGTTAGGAGTCTTGCAAAACAGGGCGTATTGATACACTAAAGTGCTGTATCAATACACTCTTGCATAAATGGCAGATTTTTGGTCAGGCGTATCGATACACTAGGGTGTATCGATACGGGCGTATCGATACACTAGAGTGTATCGATACGGTCCCAACTCTCTGTTTTTTTTAGGAGTGGTGGAGTGTGGGTCGTATCGATACGGTGACTAAGCGTATCGATACGGTTTGACCTAGTTGACCAATAGCTGTATTGATACACTCGAGAGTGTATTGATACACTATAGCTGTATTGATACACTAGAGAGTGTATCGATACACTATAGCTGTATTGATACACTAGAGAGTGTATTGATACACTATATCTGTATTGATACACTAGAGAGTGTATCGATACACTATAGCTGTATTGATACACTAGAGAGTGTATCGATACACTATAGCTGTATTGATACACTAGAGAGTGTATCGATACACTATAGCTGTATTGATACACTAGAGAGTGTATCGATACACTATAGCTGTATTGATACACTAGAGAGCTGTATTGATACGGTATGCTTAGAAAGGATAAATGGGTTGTTTTAATATGCAGATTTGGTGGGTCGTTGATATATCGTTCGTGTTTCCGCTGTCATGCTTCACTTAGGACTTAATAATGCATTTAGACAAGATTAATTAAAAAGAAAAAAAAATAGGGTTGCTAACCGAGGGGGAACCTTAACGGGTTTCGCTTCGGTTTTCCCCGTGTGACCTACTTGGACCGGTCATTCGGCTAGACCGGGATGAGGGGGTTACATTTGTTGGCATCAGAGCTTAAGGTTTCCGAAACCTTGGGCAGGTAAGTGAGTAAGTTGTGTTTTATGATTAAGATGCACGGTGTTTGCTTATCATGTAAGCATGTTGCTTGTTATTCGAGTATGCTGTAATGAATGATTGCTTGCTTTGTAGGTATGATTGCTTGTGTGACAGGTATGTTGATTGTTTGTTTAAAAGCATGTTGCTCGTTACCCGTGTATGCGGTGATGTGTGATTGTTTGATGGAGAAGGTATGTTGTTTGATCCTACGCATATGTTTGCTTGTTTAGCAAGTATGCCTTGTAATATGCATGATTGAGCATGTATGTGTGTTGAGTTGCTTGAAGCATGTTGAGTAGAGTCCCATTGCTTCTATTACATCGGAAAAAGAGATTTTGAGTGAGGAAATCATACTTGAGCCACTTGGACCTTTTCCTTTGCTAACCCAGTTTGTATGTTAATGTATTGTTGTTGTTAGTTTACTGCTTTTTGGTAAGTTTGAGGCCAAAGCATGGACTGTGAATCGGTAAGTGGAAACTGTGGGTTCTGAAAATGTGAATGATGTTGAGAGAGTCCATCATCTTGGTTAGGGAGGTATGGTTGTGCCGGAGTCGAGGTACAATTTGGTTGACTGAGTTAGTGTGTATGTGGGTTGGTTCCTGTTGATGAGGAACGATGTGATCGTTTCTGGTGTTAGTGGTGAAAGAGGTGACGACCTATGAGTGGGAGTCAGAGTGTTATCGATGATATAGTAGGTAAGCATTTGGTACAGTTTTGAGCTTGTTCCCTTTTGATTGATTCTGAATCTACACTTCTATATATTGTTAGCAAGCATGCAAATTTGAATGTGCCGATGAGGTGTCAGAGGTAGGTATGAGTACCTTAGTACTTTGGGGCGAGATCAGGGTAAGGGTCTCGTTTGTGTAATATGAAAATTCAGAAGTGTTAGTTGGTGACCGTTGGGGTTCAACTTATGATTTTAATACAAGATAGCCAGTTAGTGTTCACGAGTGGGAGCTAGTTTGTGTGGTTGGGTCGGTGCACGTTGAGTTGTGTTTCAGCAAGCGAAAGAGATGAAGTCACTTCCGATATAGTTGAGTTGAGAAGGGAGTCTTGAGTTTTGACTCTAGTTTGTTTGTTAGAGGTAGAGCAAGACCAGCATGACTGTTTGCGGGTGTTCAGAATTGAATCTTGAGGTTACGAAAAGCTTAAGGAATAGTTTAGAAGAGTCAGATTTTGTTGAAGAACCAGTCTGTAAACAAGAGGGTCGAAGACTATCAGCTGTGCACAGGTGTATTTACAATGTCTTCGGATTTGTCCGTTTCGTGTGAGCATGCGGAAAAAAAATATGTACGTGTTGAGACCTGGGAAGTAGGGACACATGTGACTAGACCTTGTGGTGAGATAGTGGTGGTCAGAAAATATGCAGAAAATGTTTGTTGATGGTTCAAGGTTATGTGTATGCAGTAGATGTGAAGTGATCGTCTTCCTACAGTTTTGAGGTACGTTTTGACAAGATTTGGCTTGAAGAGCACAGAGTTAGTGTATACGTTGAGATAAAGATAGAGAGTTGCCTTGAAGTTGCAGGTCTCAGTGGGACTGTAGTAGTAGGCGAGGGTGTGAACTTCTTATTGAATGGTTGATCCAGCTGTGGAGGTCGAAGATTGATTGAGTTTAGTTGGCAGACTTGTTTGGCAATTGTGATAGATTTGATTTTTGAACGAAGATTAGACCGCGGAATGTTAGTATAGTTTGTGTTTTCCTAAAAGTACTTGGAAGAATTGCCTGGTTTGTCTCTTGATAAAGAAAAAGAGTTCGTCATTGAGATCGTTTCCGAGGTTGCTTCTGTTTTGTTAGCTCTGTAACTTATGAATCCCGGAAGAATTGAGAATGTTGAAGAATCAACTACGAGAACTGTTAGGCCTTAGATTCATTAGGCTTAGTGCATCATCTTAGAGTATGATAGTACAGTTTGTGAAGAAGAAAGAGCGGCAGTACGAGAATGTGTTGAGATTTCAGACAGTTGAAACCAGTGGCAGTGAATGATTAGTATCCGCTTTCGAGTGTCAGCGATTTGTTGATCAGTTAGGGGGTGCTTCAGTCTTCCCGAAGATTAATTCGGGATTCGTTTACTACCAGTTGAAAGTGAGAAAAGTTGAAGTATCGAAGAAGGCCATGACGAGCTTTGAAGTTAGTGGGGTAGCACCTTTTAGAAAATCAGCTGTATGTCAAGTTACGCAACGTGAACTTCGAGTTAATGAGGATGTTCTCCTAGGACATGCAGATCAGCCGAGTGCATTAGAGTAAATCCTAACTATTCAGAAGAAGATGTGAGTTGGAAGAAACTGAAGACTGTGACAGATTGCTACATAAGAATGTCCAGTTGTGTGGCCAGCATGTCAAGACAGAACGTCAATTTTCTTCTAGTTTGTTGCATCCGTGGAAGGTTATTAATGGAAGTGAGTAATAGAGATCCGGGGTTCCAACTAGATTACTTGAAGGTGTCTGCATAGTGTTTGGTTACCTGTTAAAGTCAGATGGTCAGTTAGAGAAAGTTATGGGTTGAGTATTCAAGAAATGTGATATGAGATTGTTGAATCGGGCTAGTCCTGTTGTTTATCTGTTACGGTTACCACCAGAGTTAGAAAGAGGGTTGTGATGTGTCTGTGTATCTACAATTCGAAAGTGTGAGTCAGATCTGTTCTGTGCTATGTTTGTTGAAGAGATGGAGTTGAGTTTGAAATTTGCGTGGAACGAAGAATCAATTGAGATCTTGGTGTTAGATAGCTGTTGTTGCGTGGTAAGTTTACGAGTTGGTTAGTATGTTGTGGTGAGAGAGGAATGTGTGGAGGAGCATGTTTCAGTGACTCTTCCTGTTCGATGAATTTCGAGGACGAAATTTGCTTAAGTGGGGGAGAGTTGTAACACCCGTGTTTTGGGGCTAGAAGTTAGTCGGGTTAGTTGGTTCGAGTCGGTAAAATTTATTTTAATCAAATTGACCTTAGTGTGAGCAAATTGAGTTTAGAAAGAAAGGGAGGGATCATTTTGGTAATTTAACCAAAATAAAAATAATGACAACCTTATCATAAGATAAAGCTATCATCTTTCTCATTTCCTCCCCTCCCCACCGTGTAAAACATCCCAAACTCTCCCAAACCCAAATTTGATAATTCATCAAATTTCTTCATCAATTCAAGGGGTTTTTGAAAGGTAATTATGTTTTCTTAATCTCCTCTTCATCCTCTATCTATCTATAGTCTTAGATTTCAAAGTTATGGAGTTTTGAAAATTAGGGTTCATATCAAAGTTTGGGTTTTTAAGGGGTTTTTCATCTTGTTTTGATAAATTGAGTTAGAGCTTTGTTTAATCATGTTAAAATATACATAATATGTTAAAATGAGTAATTTTGGGTAAAAATCCGAAATTGGGTTTTGGTGGATTTTTAGGAAGGTTTTTAGATGAGTTTTGGGTATGATTTATGTTGGAATTTGATGGTTGATGTTAGAGTAATATTTGGGGGTTGTTTTGGAAGTGTTTGAATGTGTTAAATATGTTGAAATCACAAGTTTTGGACTGTTTTTCATGGCTGCTCGGATTTGGTGATTTTGGGGATTGTTCATGGCTTAAATTGTGTGTTTAATGTTGGAAATTGGGGGTTGATGGTTATACTATAGTTGGGCAGTGTTTTGAACATGTTTAAGAGTGTTTTGGATGACTACAATTCTGATTTTTGACGGGTTTTTGTGGAAGTACGAAAATGAGAAATTGAAGAATGAACTTGGCTTTGAATTGTGAGAATTGAAGTGGATTTGTGTGTTGATGTTAAACTTTGGGTTTGTGACTGATTTTGAGGTTAATATATTGTTTTTGAATGGTTAGAAGCAAGAGAAATCAATGGTGAAGCTTCGGGCTCGAATCCGGAAACTTGGATGCTTGGTAGGCTTGTCGGCTTGTGCTAATGAAGTAGTCGGTGAGTGGTTAAAATATTTTAAATGGTTTTGAGCAAATGGTTCGAGCATGTGGACTAGGTTGAGATTAGTAGACTCACCTAGAGTTAGGATTAGGGTGGTAGCCTAATCCTAAGCTTTAGTTAGAGACATTGGATGATCTCTTTAATTTATGTTATGCCTCATGATGAATTGTGTTAAGATGATTATGTATAATGTGTTATACATGTTGTTGAGGCATGGTTTGATGCATTGCTATGCATGTGGTTTGGATTGTAAATTGTGTATGATGATGTTGAGCTTAATATGATGTAAGATGCCATATTATGACTCTTGAAAATGATATTATGTTGTTGAGATATTTGATGTTGAGCTTAATATGATGTAAGATGCCATATTATGACTCTTGAACATCAAAGGTTGTGAAATTTGATTATTATTGGCACTAGTATGCTTGGGTACAATGATCGATCATTAGGATGAGTGTGCACACAAATTGAGTCAAAACGTACGTGGCCTTGGTGGCGTTAAGGCACCAAGGAGGAGTACGGTGATGTAATATTCCACCGGAAATTTATATATATTCTACGTGATGATGAGTGGAATCCCATCCGTAGGGCATGTGGCGATGAGTGGAATCCCGTCCATGCAGGGTCGGTGATGAGTGGAATCCCATCGACGGGCGTGAGGATGAGTGGAATCCCCTCCGCGTGAGATGAGGCGTGAGGATGAGTGGAATCCCCTCCGCATGAACGGTGATGAGTGGAATCCCACCGCCAGGTAATGGTTGTGTTGTTGGAAAATGCGTTCCAACATGTTATCCGCGTATTCGAGTCATAGCTAGGTGCCAATATGAGAAAGTATGTTTATGCCAATATGAGATTATGCATACATGCTAATATGAATTGATATGTGTATCAATGTGATATGAAATGTGAATTTCAAATGTGAAGTGATATATGATTTGGTTAATGCATTGAGGTATATATATATCGTTGTAAGTTGAGCTTATGAGATGTTGAGCATGACATAATGTTGATTATATGTTCATGCATCATGTTCATTTTGGTTCATGTGGATCAAAGATAAAGTCATGTATTTCGTCATGATAATTGCTCGAGCTTGGACCCTGTATTGTCGAAGGTTTGTTTTATGAGCTTACCCTCACTAAGCTTTTATGCTTACGCTCTCTTTTGTTCGACAATGCAGATAAATAGCTTGTGGGTGGCAATGGAAAGGAAAGGTCTTCAAGTGTTGCTTTGGTGAGCTCAATGTATGATTTATAAATTGAAAGATTGTAATAGTAAAGCAATGGGATAAGTGTTGTGTGTCTTAATACTTTGATGTGTGTTGATTTGGTTTGGCACTTAGATGCCTTGTTTGATTTGTAAATGTCACTTATGATGCATGCCTTGATGAATGCTTGAGTGATGTATGTTGGTAGATATTTAAATTGCTTATCATGTGTGTTGGACATATGTCTTGTGAGAATGCCTAAGTGTATGGATGTTGAAGCATGAGACCTTATGTGCTTGCTTGCTTTCTTTTGATTGAATGCATGATTTTCCTTAGTTGATTAAGGTATGCTCATATTGAGTATCATGTATGAAAGGTTCTTAATGTATAATTTACCATGTATGTATTATGGTTCATAATCATGCTTCGAATATGTTGAAGTTGGGAGTCTTGCAAAACAGGGCGTATTGATACACTAAAGTGCTGTATCAATACACTCTTGCATAAATGGCAGATTTTTGGTCAGGCGTATCGATACACTAGGGTGTATCGATACGGGCGTATCGATACACTAGAGTGTATCGATACGGTCCCAACTCTCTGTTTTTTTTAGGAGTGGTGGAGTGTGGGTCGTATCGATACGGTGACTAAGCGTATCGATACGGTTTGACCTAGTTGACCAATAGCTGTATTGATACACTCGAGAGTGTATTGATACACTATAGCTGTATTGATACACTAGAGAGTGTATCGATACACTATAGCTGTATTGATACACTAGAGAGTGTATTGATACACTATATCTGTATTGATACACTAGAGAGTGTATCGATACACTATAGCTGTATTGATACACTAGAGAGTGTATCGATACACTATAGCTGTATTGATACACTAGAGAGTGTATCGATACACTATAGCTGTATTGATACACTAGAGAGTGTATCGATACACTATAGCTGTATTGATACACTAGAGAGCTGTATTGATACGGTATGCTTAGAAAGGATAAATGGGTTGTTTTAATATGCAGATTTGGTGGGTCGTTGATATATCGTTCGTGTTTCCGCTGTCATGCTTCACTTAGGACTTAATAATGCATTTAGACAAGATTAATTAAAAAGAAAAAAAAATAGGGTTGCTAACCGAGGGGGAACCTTAACGGGTTTCGCTTCGGTTTTCTCCGTGTGACCTACTTGGACCGGTCATTCGGCTAGACCGGGATGAGGGGGTTACACATATTGTAGTTTTGTTGCATTGTTGTGGATTTTTTCAGACACTTATTGGCAATGATGTGTTGCACTCTTTTCCTTCCATTTAGGTTTAGGGAGGTTTTTTTAATGAGGCTCATTTCTTTGTATTGTATAATTTCCTTAAATAAACTTGTACAATTATCTTTCAAAAAGAAATTAGAATTGGATTATAGGATGTTAATGGATATTATATAAATTAATTAAATTACTTTCATAAAAAAACTGAAGTATCAATTTTAAAAAAATATTCTTAATTTCCTCTTTTTATTACGTATAAATGAATACACATAATAACAAATATATGTGTTTTTGTGGCCTAATAGCAAATTTAAAAATTCAATTATCAATTTTAAAAAATATACTTAATTTTCCTTTTTTATATAGTAATATTAATTAATCTTTATAAAATTTTAAAGGATGAATTGGGCATGGTTGTGATTGGGAGGGACAAGATAACATTAGTTATAATTGATGGATCAAAATAAATATTAAATTATCTCTAATTAAAAATATGGTCAAATTGAAATATTGAGGGTTAAATTTATCATTTCTTTCAAATTAGGACTAAATTATTTGAATTTGTAAATGTGGAGGACTAAATGTGTTATTATACAAAATATTTTAATAGCCACATTACCCTTTTAACAGTTGTTAATAGGTCAGTGACCAAATTGAAACAAAACTAAAAGTTTAATGGTAACATTGAAACAATTGGAAATTTGGTTACCAAATTAAATAATTGCTTAAAGTTTAGTAACAATTTTGAACTTTACCTTTAAATTAAAGTGAATGTAGAAATTATTATAGTACTAAAATTTTAATTATTTTTTAAATTAAAAAATAAAAGAAAATTTGAAACAATAATATAAAAAATTATTTTTAAGATTTTATAAAAAATGGGATAATAATACTTTCAATCCATATGACTTTTAAACTAATTAAAATAGTTAATAGTACATTGCATACATATAAATAGTGATACATTACATATTATTTAATGTAGAATTATCCTTATATCTAGGTTACTTTTGTATCATCTATATTATATAAAGTAAGGTACAAGTAATAAATAAGAAAAGTCGTACATGAAAGCCTGTAATTTGGACATGAGACTTTATTGCTCGACATGCTAGGATTTAACTAATTAAAAATTGGCTTAAAGGTACCAAAAGCCCTTGAACTTTTAAGAAAAAATTAATTGCACCCTTAAACTTATTTTACACTTAATTGAACCCTTAAACTTTAAATTTTCATCAATGTAACCCTTTGACTAACAAATTCTGTTATTGACCGTTAGTATAGTTAAAAATGAAGACTTGTCTGTTAAAATTACCATGCCACATTGTTTAAAGATGTCACATCACGCTGACATGACAAACAATAATTTAATAAAAAATATGATAATATATAATTAATTTTGAGAATCTAAAACTTAAATAATTATTATTTAAGTTTAAGAATCTAAAATCCAAAAAATCCTAACCCATTGATTTCAAATTCCCCAAAACAGATTCGTCGTTCCTTCCTCATATTGTTATCCTTCATTCATTCCCCGGCGTCCATCGACGTTCTTCTTTGATTCAACATCGCGTATTTTATTGTTTGTTATAGTCCTTTCATCTTTAAGTTTGCCGCTTCTAATTAGATTCGCTCCAAGTTTTATGAGGTTTAGCATATACTGTTGAAGTGGTGGAACCTCATTTATATACTCCCTATTTCATTTTTGGTTGTGGCCGGTGCATCGCTATTTTTCTAATTTTATAGGTTCATTGCTGCTAATGGTGGAAGGATACCATGATTTGATCACAAAGGATTGTTTGGAAGAGTGAACTAATTTTTGTTTAGAAGGGTTATTTCAGATGAATTTATTGGATTAGACGACATATGAGATGTTGAATCTTTCAGAAGTTCAGTAGTGATGTTTTCTAGCTCACTGGGCATTGGTTGCTCCAATTAAAGGTCTCAGGTTGAGCGTCATCAGTCCCCTACTTTCACAGCTTGACGGTGCTGCAAAATGGTGTTGCAACGGAGCTTTTCGATATCATATGGGAAAGATCCCTTTTAAAACAAATTGGTGTGATGGATTCAATCAAACTGAGGTACGAGTAATTGGAATAGTAGCACAAAATGGAAGGACAAACCACGTTGAATAAGTCATCCACTGATTCCATAGAATAGTCTAATCACGTAATTGATTATGTACTTAAAATTTCATTACAAATTCATTCAATTACTATTGACATTTATAGTTTGGACTTCATACAGTCAATTCTTCAATCTCGTCCGACCAATATGTTACATTTAAACCAAACTTCTTTGATCTTTATAGAATTTTCAGTACTCAATTGCAGTATACTTTGCTTTTGGCAAATTCTAATAAAACGTCACTCTTTGGGGTTCTTTTTTCATTATAGACTTTCTATATGCTATTAAAAAGTAGTGAAAGGAGAGCTTGGATTATTATTACAAATATTCTAATAAAAAGAAAGAAAAGAGTTCGACGATGGAGACTTGACTAGTAAGTGAGAAGAAAAAACAAGAAGCCCTATAAAAATCAGTAAAAAGAAGATGAGAGTAGCATATGAACGCAAATACCAAATTTATTTCAGGGTCTAAAATTCTTTCTATGTATGATATATATACATGAACAACCAATTGTATTTCCCTGCAACAACTAGCTATAAACCACAAGAAGAAAGCAACACTAGGAAGCAAAAAAAAGTATTTACTCCAACTCTGTGATTTAGAATCAAACTATAGTAAACTAAATACCCTTTATATGATGGAACATTTTAATTCCGAGACATAATTGTAGAACTAATGTTTTGATATAATAATTGAAAAATAGTTTTGGACTAAATTGAAAAGATTTCAAAAATGCCTTTAAGTCCAAACAACTTGAAAATAAGTTTGTGGATGTTTTAAATGGTTTTGGAAATGTTTGAAATGTTTTTAAGTATCCAAACTAGTGCTTTTAATGTACCCGTTTAAATACATGCACAATCTGTTTCGAAACGTTTTGAAACAGTCAAAATCCGTTTCTATACGGCCTCACTCGTTTTTATACGACCATTCCTATACGGCCTCACCCGTTTCTATACGACCTCACCTGTATCTATACAGCCTCACCCGTTTCTATACGGTCTTCTTATTTCACACAACGACTCTTTCTATTTTGAGTCTGTTTCGAAACATGGACACATGTTTCGATACGGGTAGCTGCAGAACTGCATTTAATGAGGGAAATAAAGTCTTCAAAACATCCCTAACGGCTAGTAACAACCACAAGCTCAATTGGGACTATAAATTGAAGGCTGGAACACTTGAAGAAGTTTAGAGACAACATCCAAGCAATATGGTTAAGAGAATTAGAGTCTAAATCTTTATTTTACTATTCTCTTGTACATAGTCTTTAGAGAGAACTTAATTGTAAATCCTTTGTTCTCGTGTGAGCTTAAATTTGTGTAAATACCCACCTTGTGAGGTATTAAGTTTACCAAAAAAACCCCTTGTAAAAGGAGAGGTTCTAGTTTAGCCTTGATAGAAAAACTAGAGTTGGTTATATCTTAGCCAAGTTCAAAAGACAAGGTTGTAACGGTTTCCTCCTAAACCGGTAAAAGGAGACGAATTCATTGTTGAGTGAATTGGGAAATCCTTAGTGGTGTGCTAAGGTAGTGGATGTAGGTGCTTAGTTAATAGTCCAAACCACTCTAAAATCATTGTGTCACTTGTTTACCTTTATTTCGATTTTAGCCAATTCAACCACCAAACATTTACAACCCTCCTTGACAGTTTCGGTGATCGATTCATATAACACTTGTGTTTTGGGGTTAGGAGTTTGGTATGTGTGTTGGGTTCGAATTGTCAGTTTTTGTTTAATTTAATTAGACCTTGGTTTTATTTTAAATGAGCCTAAAATCCTAATAATGGCATATTTGTAAATAGTTTAAAACAAGGAAAAGATGAGCCTTTTTCAAATTAAAAAAAGGAGAGTCTTCTTCTTCATCTTACCATCTCACGTGAAAACCCTCCCAAAGCCCCTAATCACTATTCCATCTATTTTCTCCATCATTTCAAGGGCTCCATTCAAGGTAATTTCGTTTTTGAATTCTCCTTTCCATCCCAATCATTTCCATGGTTTTAGATTTCAAAACCATCATCATTTTAGTTTTTCAAGTTTTTCAAGGTTGAAGAAAGCATGAAACTTTAATGGGTTTTCAACTTGTTTTTGGTTTGTTTAGTTAAGTTTTGAGTTAACCTTACCTTAATACACCTAATATCTTGGAATGGAGGGATTTTGACAAAAATCCCGAAATAGGTCTTGGGGGCATTTTTAAAAGTGTCAAAACTTGAAATTTTGGTGTGGTTTTGTGTTGGGTTGAAGGGCTGATGGTGTAGGGTTGTTAGGAAAGTGTTTTGGAAGTCTTTAGAGGTAATTTGGGTGTTGGAAATGGTAGATTTTAGCTGGGTATAAAGGGAGTACGAAAATGTGAGTTTTGTGGTTAATTTGAGTTTGAAATTATGAAGTTTTGGCTTGTGATTGTGGGATGAGATTTAGGCTGAGTTTGGAAATGATTTGGTTGAGTAATACCTTGTCTTTTGATTGGTTAGAAGCAAGAGGAAACATCGGAGAAGGTTCGAGATCGATTCCGGAAATTTCGGAGGCTTGAGAGGCTTTGCTTGATTTGCTTAAGGAAGGGTGGTGAGTGAAACTTCCAAATTTATTTAAATTGGTTCAAGTGTGTGTAGTTGAGGTTTTGGAATGTGCTTGGTAGGCCATTCCAAGGTAGAAGTTAAGTTGGTAGCTTAACTTCTTGTGTGTTTATAAGCTTTAAATGTTTATGCCCATTGTGATCTTGTGAAGCATGAATTGTTTATGTATGAGTTTACACTGATGTGTGTGATGATGGATGTGTGATATGAATGATGGTGGTCATGATGTGGTTTTAATAGTATGATTGGCACTAGTTAACTTACCAGGTATAAATGATCAATCATTAGGGTTTGTGTGCACACGGTTGAGTCAAATTCGCGCGTGGCCTTGGTGGCGTTAAGCCATCAAGGAGGAGTACGGTGATGTAACATTCCACCGGAAATGTTTATATTATACGCGATGATGAGTGGAATCCCATCCGTAGGGCATGTGGTGATGAGTGTAATCCCATCCATGCGAGATCCGGTGATGAGTGTAATCCCATCGAGGTAATGTTGTTGTTGAGAGTAATCCGCATATCCGAGTAAACTAATAGTGGCCAATGTACTTGCTCTTGTGGTTGTGTTGCTTAGATAATTGCCTTATCTTGTTGAGCTTGACATGAAGTAAGATGCCATGTTTTGCCCTTTTGCGTTGCTAGTTAGATTGCTATATTGATGCTTATGCAAGTTTGTGTGTGATATTAAGGATGATATGCTTGAACCCTGCATTGTCGTTGTTTTTGGTTTTAGAGCATCCTCACTAAGCTTCTAGCTTACGCTCTCGTTTTTGACAATGCATATCATTAGCGTGGAGTTAGCAAGGAGAAAGGAAAGGGGCATTCCAAGCTTTTGTAGTTGCTCAAGTATGGTTTAGTAAATAAAGTAGTAGTTTAGCAATGGGGCTGCTATGTGATTGTATGATCGTTGTATGACTCATAAATGTTGAATGTTGTTTATGCTATTCTTTGGATTTGTAAACCATGTTATATTTTGGTCAAATGCTTGCGAGGAAAGGTTATGCCTTGGATGCTATAGGTTGTCTTGGATTAGCATGTAAACCTTATGTGTGATGACACGTGCCTTTTTGGCCTTTAAGCTTTTAAGTATGCCTTGATATGCCATATCCATCATTATATGAATGCCATGTTGGAAATGCCTCGTTGATTCACCTAAGTTTTTCTACATGCTAGTTCTTGGTTGTTGGATGATGTATGTATGCTTATATGTGGCTAGGGAAGTCTTAAATTGCATTTAGAGTTGAGTCTCGTATCGTTTTGCTGCAATTTGGAGTCTTGCAGTGCAGGGCGTATCGATACGCCTAAGGGCCGTATCGATACGGTCTTACACTTTGGGACTCAGAATTGGCTTGGGGTACTGATACTCGGGGGCATATTGATACGTCAAATCTTTACTGGAATTATGAGATTTTAACGAGTTTTTGGCGTATCGGTATGGGCTCTAAGCGTATCGGTACGGTTTTGTATCGTTAACCGCGAGATGTTGACCGAGGAGGGTGTATCGATACGCCCAAGGGTTGTATCGATACGATCTCCCTGAGTTGACTGAAGGTAGTTGACTTGGTCAAGGCGTATCGATACCCTTTCCTGGTGTATCGATACGACCTGTGGTGTAAGTTTAAAATGGGCTGATTAACATGTTGTTTTGGCTTGGTTGCTTTTACCTCGTGGTGTTTTCCGCTGTTGTGATCACTTAAGAAATAAATATGCCTTTAGACAAGATATAATTAAAAGAAATTTTCTAGGTTGCTAACCGAGGTGGGACCTTAACAGGTTTTACATTGGTTTTCCCCGTGTAGCCTACTCGGACCGGTCAGTCGACCAGACCGGGACGAGGGGGTTACAATTCGAGCGTGCTATAAACCCAACAATTGGTATCAGAGCCTCTTCTCCATTGAAGGACTAACATCCGGTAGTAAAGATCATTTGCTCGAAGTCCACCATTCAAGAAAATGGCAAGATTTGAAGAAGGCCGCTCTATCTTGTGTCCTCCGCTCTTCGAAGGAGAAGCATACTTCCAATGGGAAAATATCATGAAATTCTTCATCAAGTCTCAAGACTATGAGGTTTGGGACATCACTGAAGACATGTATTTGGAAGCTCCGAAAAAAAAGAAAAAGAAAAGGAGTGCCAACGAGACGAAGGCAAAGCTAAACACCAAGGCGATGCACATTCTCTATTGTGGCCTTAACGAAGAAGTTTCCAAGAGGATCTCCTCGTGCGAAAGTTCCAAAGAATTGTGGGAGAAACTTGAGAAGCTTTATGGCAACAAGAAGGGAGAAAAGAAAGATGATGATTAATCATGTGCAAACTTTCTCTCGAATCCAAAGGTGGATGGTGTTTTGGCTCTCGATGAGCCTAAGGTATCTTCTAACTCAAGTGAGCTTTATTCTTACTCTTTCGATGAGTTGCAAGATGTTTTCAATGAATTATTTTTGGAATTTGAGACCATGAATTCCAAATTTAAGAAAATGATTTCAAAAATTGAATTTGAAAATAATTTTCTTTTGAAAACAAAATTGGATTTTGAAAACCAAAATAAAATTTTGAAAAATGATTTAGAGTTTTCAAAAACAAGTAAAGATGTTTTAGAAAAAGAAAATCTTGATTTGAAAGTTAAGCTTGAAAGCTTAACAAAAGAAAAAGAAATCATTTTTAATAATTCATCTTGTCACATAATGGTAAAATGCTCACATTGCCATTATCATGGTCATTCCTTACATACTTGTCCTATTAAGAAGAGAAAATCTTATAGGATTAGACAAGTATGGGTTCCTAAGGGAACTAAAGACATTGTGACTAACGTAAATGGAATCAAAGCAATTTGAATACCAAAAATCAAGTGAATGTCTTTTGTAGGTGTGTTAGAGCAATGAGAAGAAATGCAAAGACATGAAAATGCTCTAGTCACACAAGTGAAGAAATTGGGTAACCTCTAAGCTTATAGCTTTTATTTTCTTTTATCTTTGGTTATCTAATTTTCGTTTTAAAGTCTTGGATTATTTGTTAAGCATAACAATGATGCTTGAGTAAGGGGGAGCCGTTTTAAAACCAAAATTCTTATTTGTGTGAATTTTTTTTAACCTCTTAAGTTATTTTGAACTTAAAGTTATTTAAATTCTTTTTGATATAACAAAAAAGAGAGAGAAATGGTTTGAAAAATTAATTTTTCAAGAGAATAAGGGGAGCTTTAACTTCTTTTATTTTTTGAAATCTCTTATTTAAAATTTTAAAATACAAAGGGGGAGAATCCTAAACAATTTTTCAAGTTGGTTTTATTATATTAAAAAGGGGGAGATTATAGAACTAATGTTTTGATATAATAATTGAAAAATAGTTTTGGACTAAATTGAAAAGATTTCAAAAACGCCTTTAAGTCCAAACAACTTGAAAATAAGTTTGTGGATGTTTTAAATGGTTTTGACAATGTTTGAAACGTTTTTAAGTAGCCAAACTAGTGTTTTTAATGTACCCGTTTCGATACAGGCATAATCTGTTTCGAAACGTTTTGAAACTGTCAAAATCCGTTTTAATACGGCCGTTCCTATACGGCCTCACTCGTTTCTATACGGTCATTCCTATACGCCCTCACCCGTTTCTATACGACCGTTCACTCACCCATTTCTACACGGCCCTACCTATTTCTATACGATCTCCTTATTTCACATAACGACTCTTTCTATTTTGAGATTGTTTCAAAATAGGGACACATGTTTCGATACGGGTAGCTGCAGAATTTCATTTAATGAGGGAAATAAAGTCTCCAACGGCTCCAAAACATCCCTAACGGCTAGTAACGGCCACAAGCTCAATTGGGGCTATAAATTGAAGGCTGGAACACTTGAATAAATTTAGAGACAACATCCAAGCAATATGGTCAAGAGAATTAGAGTCTAAATCTTTATTTTACTATTCTCTTGTACATAGTCTTTAGAGAGAGCTTAATTGTAAATCATTTGTTCTCGTGTGAGCTTAAATTTGTGTAAACACCCACCTTGTGAGGTATTAAGTTTACCAAACAAATCCCTTGTAAAAGGAGAGGTTCTAGTTTAGCCTTGAGAGAAAAATTAGAGTTGGTTATATCTTAGCCAAGTCAAAAAGATAGGGTTGTAACAGTTTTCTCCTAAACTGTTAAAATGGGACGAATTCATTGTTGAGTGAATTGGGAAATCCTTAGTGGTGTGCTAAGGTAGTGGATGTAGGTGCTTAGTTAATAGTCCGAACCACTCTAAAATCATTGTGCCACTTGTCTACCTTTATTTCGATTTTAGCAAATTCAACCACCAAACATTTACAACCCTCCTTGAAGGTTTCGGTGATCGATTCGAGCGTTCTATAAACCCAACAATAATCAATGAGTCAAAAACAAAAAGAAGGTAACAATCACAATCTTCGCAACATTTAGTCTTTCCGCTCTTATGCTTCCTACATGCATTAAAATTTTCTTGCTGAAGTTATCTAGTAGTGACAGCTTTCTTCCCATTCCAACTCAAACCATGGCCTTTCCATCTATGCTGAAGTTGTGAGGTATGAACTCCAATTTTGTAACCCCCTCGACCCGGCCTGGCCGATAGACCGAAGCGAACGAATCACACGGGGATTATTGAAGTAAACCAAGAAAATTTACCTCAATAAACGACCTTTTTTTCTTTTTGTCTTGACTAGATGCAACTTAGGGTCCTAGGTGTACGTACACAAGCAGCGGATAAAACATCAACATATTTGCCGATTTATTTAAAACTGATTAAAGATTAAGGACCATTTTGTAAAACTGATAAATTACAAAGGCTTTCACCAAATTAAAGTTACCAATCTTTAATTAGATTCATTACATAGTTCTCAGTGAAATTTCAGCTCAAAAGGACATCTACAACTCATTCAATTGCATGCAAGGAAAACAAGGACCAAAATGCAAGAAACAGAACTCAGGACATTTCAAATACAGATCCAACGGTCGAGTGTTTCGGAACCGAAAGCCCCGTATCGGAACGGCCGTTTCGAAACACAGTTGACCGTTTCGAAACCGTTTCGATACGCGGATGAGTTTCGAAACCCCACAAGACACGTTTTGGTATGATGGTTCACAGAGGTAAAATGTTCCGGAACGAGCCTCACTGTTTCGAAACTCCAAGGCCATTACAGGCCATTGTTCGGAAACAAGTAAGGGCGTTCTGAAACGCTTGGGCTACAACTTTCCAAAAAACTGGTTTAAATCACTTTTCGCCCTCCGAAACCATCCCGACACATGTCCTAACATGCATACAACTTAAATACACATCAATGACCATATATACGAAGCACAAGCATCATTCTCACAAGCCACAGCTCTAAAGGCATGCCTCCTAGATGTCAAAAGCACCAAAAGGCTAAAAACCAAAAGCAAGCATATACCAAAGCTTAAAGGTCATTCACACAACAACATACGCAAATCAAACTTGCACAAACACGGAAAACACCAAACCAACAACATTCAAAGCATTGGACACCCCCATTGCCTTTATTACACTAGTCCAAAACAAAAGCCTACCTTCAATCAAAGTCTTCCACCGATCCCCTTGCAACTGCTGCCTCTAAAGTTTACATTGGCTGCATTGGTGACCAAAGAGAGCATAAGCATACAAGCTTAGTGAGGATTGCTCAAACCAAAATCATCATCAATGCACAAAACCATTTTCCACTCTTTTCAAAACCATCAAGCTTCATTGGATAAAACATGCACTTTAACCTCAAAATGTCGTAACAACCATCATGTAACATGATACATATAAGTCCAACAATTAAACCATTTCTACTCAAAATACAAGCCTTCCAAGTATAGTCACCTTTATGCTAAGCATAAACCAAAACATGCATCTTTCAAGTTATGCATTAACAACATTTTCCACAATGTTTCCTTTCATTATATTGGCTCACAAGTGATAAACAACAATCTCAAAAACATATATCGGATACACGGATAGCGACCCTCCATCGTTGTGACACCCATGGTGGAGTATTCGGTACAATCACAACCCCTCAACACCACTCATCAGTAGATGTATAATCTACTAACAAGATATGGGACAAAACACAAGGTTCGCACATGGGAGCTACCCTCAACCGTTGCAACCTTAAACAATCCTCAATCGTTAGGGTACTTGAATGGAGTATTCGGTACAATCACAACCCCTCAACATCCAAGGCGACTTATTTATAGTGCACTCAATCCTATAGCCGACTAACTATATCCGATTTTATTTATAAAACAATTTATACATCATCACTTGCCAATATAATCCGTACCACATGCATACCTCACTATTTTTACAAAGCATTCATGATAAGCCATAAATCAAACATTAAACCATGCTTCAAACCTCATGCATCAATAGATGCATACACCGATTACTTACCTAGTGCATCCTTAACCCACATGGCATCATCAACCTCATTTCACATATTCAAAACATGCTTTAAAATAGTAGGTAAATGCAATTAAAACAAAGTGCAATCAAAGGTTCAAAACTAGCACAATTCGAGAGAGAAATTCACTTTACTTACTTCTGAACTTAGTAAAGCATTTCAAGCTCTTACTAAGTTCCCCAAACCTTTTCTAAAATGTTTCCACGCTGGAAATCCAAGTTCCACTCACCAACTTGCGAAACCACGCTTGTCGACGCAACTATCGATCGTTTGAAGCCTCCAAAATCACTTTGTTTGATTCTGGAATATTATCCCCAGTTTTCAACACATCAAAACAGAGGTTCAATGCATCAAAACGCATCCAAAACACCAGCACTCATAAGAAAACCCGCAGCCCTACTCTAAAGCACCAAAACACCATCCGAAACAACCGAAAACTCAATTGATAGACCTGTAACTTCTGCCCAGCCATCACCCAACTAATCTAAAGCATTTTAGGCAATAATCAACATCCAAAAACAACCTAAAACCCACCTTATACCTCCAACAACCCAAATTCCTCAAGAACACCTCAAAAACTCACCTAAAAACACCTCAAAAATTAAGGATCTCACGGATTTCAGGATCTATATGATTAAGACTCCACTTCAACACCAAAAACCTTTCAAAAATAATTTAGAAACAATCTCAAACTAACCAAATCAATCAAAGTCCGATGTTGCGACTAAAAAAATTCAAAAATATGAGTACCTCGGATGTCGCTTAGAAAATACCGAGGTATCGCTACCCATTTACTCCGGTGTCACTTAGAGGAACCGAGTTTTAATTCAAAATAATTTTTAAAGAAAATCGATTAAAATTGGAGTCGCCACTGGTCATTTAAAAATGGTAGACCGGACACCGAAAACTAAACCAGAGATTATTTCTTTTTGTTTTAAAAAAACGGGTTCGGGAGTCGGTTACACGCGGGGAAGGATGAGCACCCCCAACATGCCCAAAATTGGTACCAAGATCCTTACCGCTTAATTAATATCAAACTTCACGAATTAAAGTGACAAATCGTATCAGATTTTGGTTATATGAGTGAGTAGATTTTAAAAGTCTTAATATTCGAGAAGGAATGTCCGAACCACCACCACTACGACTGGTACTGGCCTCGTTCGTTCCCGAATAAAAAGACATCACATTATATGTATATGAGGTTCGAATGCAACTTATAGATTCATAAACGATAGTTAAATTACATGATCAAATAAAACATAAAAAACGAACAAAATTGTGGTAGGTCTTGGGCAGAAACGCCCCTAACTAACATGGTGACATATTTTAAGAAGAATGAACATGACAATATGGTGTAAAGACATATAATAAATATAAATGACATAGCAACATTCATAAAAAAATAAGCATGCAAAAATTAAAATTCCACGTAAATCATACGATTCATAAAAACATGCACGGAAATATGTAACACATATGAATAGATGTACAACCTTACAAAGCTATGAAACATGAACAATGTTACATAAAAACCATATATTATACGGGCATACACATTCAGTATCATATAATCCTAGTAAAAAAAGTAACATGTGACATGCAACAACAAGGGTTTGAGACACATTCTAATGTATTCACGTAAAAAAAATCAAGTAAGAAGAATACGAGCAACAAGCAAACTGAAATACAAACAATAATAAATTAATGGGGTTAATTTAGAATCTTGAACCTAAATTTAGGACTAAATTGAGCTATATTAGAACTAAAATGGTTCGGGAAGAAGTTAAACCAGCCCATTATTAAACTTAAAGGGGAAATTTACATGTTTATAGGAAAATAGGGACCTCGAGGTTAAAAAAAATGGATAAAAACACGGGGGGACCAAATCACGATAAACCCGATTTTTATTCTGATTAATAACACAAGTGAGGACAAAATTAAAAGAAATGGGAAAGATGTAGGGATTGAAAGCGTGATTTAGGAAAAATGAACCCCTTTGTGCATAATTTTCAAAACACGGGAGGGTCTAAGTGGCGAATAAACCAATTTTAAATTATCAAAATACTATATAAGATACACTTAAGACCATTGAACCCCTTTTGGAATTTGTTCGAAAACTTTTAAAAAAACCCATTCCCTTTTGCACCTACCCTGTAAGGGTTCGGAAACAAAAAAAGGGGTTTTCCGGTGACGTTGGCCGTTAATCGGCACCGGTAACCTCGGGAACCTAGAGAGAGAAAAAAATACCTCCTTTCTTTTTGAAACCCTAGATTTAACCCCAAACCTCCCTTTTTCTAGTTCGAAATTGCTTCAAACGAAAACCATTATCCTACCGTTACAAGAAACTAGCGGGCCTCTCGAAGCGAAGTGACATTCCTCGACGTCGGTTCACTCCCTAAGGCCGTGGAAGGCTTCAGAGATTGTCACCAGAGAGAAACGTCAACCGATAGTAGGGTAACAAATTTCGAATGATAAAGGGGTACGTTGCATCAAAAACATTGCTCCTTGTTCGTAAACGGATCTAGGATCGTAGCAAACATTCCTCTGCAATAAAACACAAGTATGGACGTTTTAGGTAGTTAAAATAACAAAGAAAATAAAAAGAAAGTCTTAATAAAGGTGTAGGAATTTCTGGACGAATTTGGACTCGAACAAAGATGAAGGCTTCAACGGGCTTTCAAGGCTGATTCAGTGACCAAATTGTGGCAGAAACGTTGCTGGAAAAATCAACGATTGATTCAAGATGTTGAACTCGAAAGAACTCGAACAATATACTGAACAAACCCGAATCGAATATGTTCTTCGCCAAACGGACTTGGACCCACTAGATAGCGATCTAAGAACCCGAAGTATCAAGAGAGATGACACAATCAAACGAAGTCTGAAAATGCCAAGTAGTTCATTGAAGAACTGAATTTGAGAGTAAAACTCACAAAGTAATTTTTCATAAAATTCTCTAACCTCCCTACAAGTAGGTTCGGCTACAATATATAATACAAAAGGGTAGTTTTCCGAATTACAAGATGTGGCTGGTATTTGCCCTTTTGAAAATTAAAATTCAAAGTAAAATAAACTTCCAAGGGTGGCAATTGAATGTCAGCCGTGTAAAGTTGAAATGGGCGGCATTTGGATATAGTCACATGTTAAATGTTCATGTAATTAAAATTCAAAGACTTTGCACATGTTAAATGTGTTTCGTTTGAATTTCAAACCCCAATAAGCCGCACATGTGTAAAGATGCACTCACTCGGCTGCATGTCCTGGAATTTTAAATTCAATTGGCACATGCTTCAATTGGTAAGAAATGTCGCCACATGTGTAGAGAACAAAAACAATGGTGCACGGTTACTTTCTATTTTTTTTGATTCATTATGGCATTTCCACGTGCTGTGCATGGTGGGGAATTAAAAGCAAAGCTGGTCACGTATACTTAGGTTGATTCTTGCATGGCACATGCAAATTGACGCTGGTCATATGCTCGGATGCCACCTAGGCTGCCACGCATGCATTGGTACACTCCCCATCTTGTAGGACGCAATTCAGCTACTTCTGGACTTGTCAGCTGAAGTTGAGCTAGTGGAGCTAAAGTTGAGCTGACTGGAAATGAGCTGAGCTGAAACGAACTAGCTGAAAGTGTGATGAGCTGAAAGTGAGCTGGTTACACTCTCCTGAGCTGGTTACACTCTCCTGAGCTGGGACCGAGTTGCACACACTCACTTGAGCTAGAGTTGAGCTACATATGCTCACTTGAGCGAGTGTCCTCCTATGTACCTACGTCAAAAGGCAACAAACTTCCATCAAAGCATTATAAACATAATGGAAACAATAATACAAGTCGTAAACACACCATACATACTATATGCATAGTAAACACACTAATATAAATAATATAAGCATAAGAAATGTTATACATCAGTATGTAACAAATGAAAAAGCAAACTTCCCTGAAAGTTTGAAGTTGCATTCGTTGGGTGGCATAAACGTTCTCACATCATCCCCCTTTCTTTAATGCGATTTGTCCCCAAATCGACCCTCATTACATAAGGGAACAATTTTGACTTTCGCTTGGCAGGGAACTTCCTCAGTCGTCTTGCTCGACACATATGCCATCCTCTCGAACCAAGTTCTTTTACAAAGAACACAAATGGAAATGCCTTTTTTCTTGTACCTTTCCGAATAATGCACAACATAAAGTCAGACAATGCTTGTCGTGCATCCTTAAACCTGAAAAAATGACATACAAAGGCAACTCCAAAGAACAACAAGAATCTCGAAGATCATCCAGAATCACAACACAAGGTTGCTCACAATCCAATGTACAACCAAAGAAATCAGTATATAAAAATGAAAAATCAATAGTACAATGGAAAGGAACGCCAATGTAACCCCCGTAGCCCGGCCTAGACGATTGACCCGAACTACGAAGATTACACGGGGAAAACCAAAGTCAACCCGAAAGTCAACCTTGATTAACGACCTTTTTTTTTCTTTTTAAACTTGTCTAGATGCACATTTAACCTAGGCATACTCTTGAGATAAGCATACTCAAAAATCACAGCAATCGGAAAACGATAAGGGACCCAATTGCACAAAATACGAAATTAGGGACCAAATTGTAAATTCTGAAAATTAAGAGGACTTTACCAATTTTTAAGTTACCATTATGAAATTAGTCATGTTTCATGCCTCTCTGCAAAATTTCATCTCAAACGGACATCTCAAACTCAAGCAATTGCACAAACAAGAAACGAGACTAAAACGTAAAGCTTGCAAACCATCAGGTGTTCAGAAACGGGTCTAGGTCGTTCAGGAACACCCCTTGGCAGTAGCCAAAGTGTTCAGAAACGGGCTAGGCCGTTCAGGAACACCCTATCCAAAACAAGGGCCTGTTTCGAAACAGGCAAGGGTGTTTCGAAACACCCTGCCCAGAAACAGCAGTTTGGCCTGTTTTAACACCTTTAAACCCCATCAAACATGCTCCAAACCATTCCACAATAAATCAACAACATGCCAAACATCAAACCTACCAATTTGCATCAAAATCTAGATACAAAACCACCCCTAGATGCACCAACTCATTCAACACATCCAACACTCAATCATGCTTTTCAAACAAGAAGCATAGCATAACAACTTAAGCATAAGAAGATTCAAACGTTGCAAGCTTACACCACATAGTTCAAAATCATAAACCAAACTTGTCCAACATACAAATCCTCTCTAAACAACAATATAAGAGATTCTTCCCCCATTGCCTTTATTATCTTTAGCTATTAACCGAGACATACATCTCAAGTGGAGTTCCCCCTTGAATCCCTTGCTTCTCGCTGCTCCAACTTCAAATGTCTGCATTGATGGACAAAAAGGAGCGTAAGCACATAATGCTTAGTGAGGAATGCTCAAAACCAAAACACCATCAATGCAGCGAATCATAAAACCACTTTTAAAAGCAACTCGATTTCATAAACCAAAGCATTGTTTGAAAACCCCTTTTCAACAACGTGCTTAAAACCATGCATTGCTCAATCATGAAAACCAATCCTTAGCTTAGAAAGCTAAGCAAGCCTTTTCAAAACATAAACTTGCAAAACCATCAATTTAACCACACCATGCATAAACACCATATGCAAGGTTAAATTCAAACCCTTGGAAGTCACTTCCAATTCACAACATACCTTTCTCATCCTTGATTATCACTTTAAGCAATAAACCTTTTAAACCATTTTCTCATTCATTAAAACACATGCATTACAAATGCAACATATGAACCACAACATCAATATTTGCAACTCATGCTTTTGAAAACAAGTCTTCACAAGACTTCAATGCACTAAAGAGATCTCATGCACACATGCACCATCCTCAATAGATAATCAACACTTGTTCAAACTAACAAGTACACATGCATTCATAATACATTAAGCAAATCTCATGCAACCATGCATCAATTCAAGCATCTCATGCTTCATTAAATTCAAGAACATTATATTGGCTTCCAAGTGATCAACCAAATCCACTTTTCAACTCAACATCCAATCGGATACGCGGATCACAAGCGTTGTCCCCACGCTTCATACACCCTACCAATCCAAGGTCCCCAAATGGACTTTTAAACACCATTTGACCTTACCATTCACAAGGTTCCCATGTATGGACTTTTAAACACCATACAACCTTAACTTTCACAAGGTTCCCATGTATGGACTTTTAAACACCATACAACCTTAACTTTCACAAGGTTCCCATGTATGGACTTTTAACCACCATACAACCTTAACTTTTACAAGGTTCCCATGTATGGACTTTTAAACACCATACAACCTTAACTTTCACAAGGTTCCCATGTATGGACTTTTAAACACCATACAACCTTAACTTTCACAAGGTTCCCATGTATGGACTTTTAACCACCATACAACCTTAACATGCACAAGGTTCCCATATATGGACTTTTAAACACCATATAACCTTAGCATCACCGATTGGTAGTTGTATAACATCACTAACGAGATCCGGGACACCCTATACAAGATCCACACATGGACTTTACACCACCATTGTGATCTTAACAAGCACAAGGTCCACCAATGGAATTTTAACCACCATTATTACCTTTGCTTACCCAAGGTCCTCAAATGGGATTCCAATCACCATTATAACCTTAACCATCTCGTTAGGATACTTGGATGGAGTTTACCGGTTCACACTTAACCACTCCACATCCAAGGCGACTTTATTCACGGTGCACCCAATCCTATAGCCGGCTAACTATATCCGATCAAAGAACCAAGAACCACTTACATCACTTACCAATATAACCATCTTACCACATTAATCCTTTAATTCACATGCATAACCATAATGCAAAATTCATCATTTACCATCATCAATTCACTGTTTTTAAAGCATTACACAAAGCCATTAAACAACATGCAACACCATGCATCAAAACCACAATTTCCATGTACAAAACCAAGGATCTCTTACCTTGAGCATCCTTCACATATGGCTTTCAAAACCAGCATTAAACCATGCTAAAACATGCTTCCAAACAGAATTTAAAACATGCAAATCATATGCATTGCAACCATCAATCACAATTGCTTAAAAAGCCAATTCACAACACAAACCAAGAGCGAAAATCCATTTACTTACTCTTGAGCTTAGCAAAGTTGTTTAGACTTAAACTAAGCTCCCAAAACCATCAAACCTCGGTTTAAAAGCTGAAAACCCAACTTCACTCACCGATACACAAAACAAGGCTAGCCAACAAGCCTTCCAAGCATCCGAAACCTTCCACACCACCTCTAATGCTCACGGATATTCCTCCCCTGTTTCAAGCACATAACAACAGAAGATTAATGCATCATTATGCATTAAAAACACCAGCAACACAACTAAACTCGCTGCTCATCACAAATCCAACATTTCGGCTACTAAACACAACCGAAATCACCACCAAACACTTCCGAAACTTAACCCAGCCAAGATCCATCACTTCTAACCATTTTTAAACATCAATTAACATCCAAAATGATCACAATCACGTTCTTATACCTCCAGCTATAACAGATCATCAAAAACACCCCAAAAACAACCAAAAACATCAAGCAAAACTTAGGAAATTCAACCTATTCGGGATTGCATTGATAAAACCTCAATTCCTTATCAATTTAACATTCATTTAACATCAATTTGACACCTCAAAGCACTGCCCAAACAGATCTCACGAAATTTCACCAAAAATCACCAAATCTTGCATTTTAAAGCCAAAATCAAGATTACCATTGTAAAACCTTTAATAAATCATAATTCAAGGATTGAGAACTTGGGAATTTCAGTAAAGAACTGAGAGTTTAGAGGAGAAGGACGTTCTTACCTCCAAACTTGAGTTTCTCCCTTTTTGGAACCAAAATCTTGAAAATTCCACTTAGCAAATGGTGAGGTTTTGTTGAAGAAATGATTAGAGATCAAAAGAGAATTGAAAAGAGATGTTTAGGTGACAAAATCAGAAGAAAATCTCTGGAGAAAAGATGTTTGGGTTGAGAGAAAATGAGGGAAAAGAAAATAGAAGATTGAGAGAAAAGTTAGTTAGAAAATGACAAAATATCTTCCCTCCACTTTTCTTTTATTTAAAAACCATTTAATAAACCTTTAATATTTTAGAAAAATCTGGAGAAACTCCCATTGGGTAAATAGCTCCTTAAAGATTCAAAGTTTCAATCCTTTCTAAAACAATCACACAACTTTCAAAAATTACATTTTGGTCACTAGCCAAAATGTCACCCTTCCCAACCTCATTTTGTAAAATTGATTTCACAGTTCACTTATATATATTAAAAGAGGATTTTAGGACATTTTTCCATATTTTTAATGCAACCCGAACTAGGCTTTCCTAATTTCACCTTTATATATTCGAACCGCAACCCGACCGGTCCGGTCCAAACCCAAAACTTCCAAGCCCAAAACCGGGGCGTTACAACTCTCCCCCTCTTAGGAAATTTCGTCCCCGAAATTTCAACTGGCGAAAAGAGCACAACCAAACTTCTCAAGCAACACGCAAACAACACAAGAGACTTAACTACCACTGAACACTCTCTCCACAAACTCCACCCAAACTCAACACCACCACATACTGTTCACAAATTCCAGAACACTCAGATGTTAACCACATCTTAACCTTTCACACTTCCAGACTGCACATAGCCTCAACAACAACCTGAAGAACCTCAAACTTTTTACAACATATTCCACCTTAACACACAACTCCCAAAACTTGTTCACACAGTGACACCAACCAATTCAATCAGCCACTATGTAACACACAACCTTCACTGCTTCTAATACTCTTTGCAACCTCCCCGACCTCTTTCAAAGATTTCTCAACAAGCAAAAATTCTTAAGCAACAACCGCCTACCCAAACTCCTCAACATAAAGCTGACATTCCTTCACATCTGCTGCTGTCATTGTCATAACAACTCACCAGGGCTACTCACACAAAATCCAAAATTTACATCACAAACCCCAACCTTGACTCCGCCAGCCGTTCCACACACCACCAACTGATTTCAAAAGAAAATTCACTTACTCACAACCAACCAACCACTTCCCACAAGAACTCATTCAACCAACAATGGCCTTCCATCTTTCATTGCCTTTCCACCACAAGCTTTGACCACAACACTTGCCTTACTAGAACACCGCCCAACCTGAACATACATACCATCTTCTCAACTCCTCGAAGATTGCTACGAACTCTCACCCACATAAACAACCCTTCTATTACAACATCCATGCCAAGCTACCCCAGCACTTTAAAAACACAACCACTAACCTGCAACATCACTTAACACCAAGGGACTACCACTTCAACTAGCCATTCAAAACCACCTGATCGGTTCTGACTTCAACCAGCAATCTCCTCACCGCCACACCATTAAGCCCATTAAGCAGCAAACACTTTCCTTCTACCAACATGCTATACCGCACTCACTATTACTAACAGCTCGCTTAATACCCTCCACAACTTCTAACATTTCCTAGCACCAAAACAACCTCTAAAAACCCATCATCCAACCTAACTCTATCACAACACTAACAGACTTGATTAGTTATTAGCGAGTGTGAACGTTCGTATGCATGGTTGTTGAGTGTGTAAAAGTTCTATTATTTACACCCTTTTTAACCCATATTTCTGCTGCATTCAAGCATCATTGCATTGCATTTAGGTTAGTTTTCAATAAAACATCACAATTATATAAAAGGCACGGATTCTACTAAAAGATGGCTATTTTTGCAGGTATCTGCCATAGTAGATGTTGAAGGCAGGCGCAGGGCAGAGAAGCAGGAGGGCTGAACTGGACAAGCAGACGAAGAAGACGAACCTGTCGTGGACCGGTCGTGACAGCAAGGTGACAGCAACCTTATGAAGAGGAAAAGTAAAGTGGACCTCGATAGATAGAGAAAAATCTGCTCGTCTGTCGTGTGAAAGCCAAATAATTTTCCAAGCCCCGGATCAAAAGATATGTCAAGCCAAAGCTCAAGGAGAGGAAATTCCTAGAAACAAGGATGGCGGCTGGAAAGTAGGAGTCTTTAGAGATTTAGTCTTTATTAGAATCTTACTTTTAATTAAAGTTGTAATCCTTGTTACCTTAGAGGACTTGAGCCCAAAGCTTATATAAGGGCATAGATTTAACCTAGGAGGCAGAGCCGATTACCCCATAACCGAAACCAAAAACCCCCTGTCGTCCACCCGTCACCGACATGTTCTAATTTCCCCCTAGGGCTACGGGTTGTTTTGTAAAGTAGTTGCAAGGGTTGCTTTGTTTTAGGATTTTTCAAGTTCAATAAAATAAACTTCAAGTTCTTTTATCTTGGTTTTAATATCTTGCAAGAGCATCGGGAGAGCATTGTGAGGTTATCCATTTACTTAGCATCGGGAGAGTTAAGTATACGAAGGAGATAAGAGCGCGTTCTCTAGTTTATAGTTGAACCATCTCGTGCCTAGGGATAGGGCGAGGTTAAGTGGCTAAGGAAGAATTCATACACATCGGTGTTCATCCTTCGATTCACGCCGGGAGGTATCATCAAAGACGTGATCATCGACAGACTTGTGCCTAGGGATAGGGCAAGGCAGATCTGGGATTCTTGCCAAGCTTGAAGTACAGAGTTAGTGTTCGCTGCCGCGATAGCTAACGGACAGTGGCCGCGACAGGTGCTGTCGGCGACAGGCGCGACGACAGAACTGGAGATCCTAAGCAATTCAATACCTGCACTACTGAGCAACTCAATACCAGCCCATTCTCTCTATCTTGATCTCTCAACTCTTTATTTTACGTTTTTACCTCATTATTCTCGTGACAACTCTTAATTATTTCCTTTACTTTCGTGCAGTAAACAAGGTGAAGTCATTAGCCCAATCCCTGTGGAGACGATATCCGATACTTCGTATCACTTTACTACTTGCGTCGTGTACACTTGCACTACAATTGCGATAGACTATTTTACACGCAACAAGTTTTTGGCGCCGTTGCCGGGGATTGGCAACATAACTACATCTTTCTTTTATTGCACTTTTTACTTTTATTTTTATTTTCGTTTTTATTTTTTTCTTTTTTTTAATTTTTCTTTTGTGTCTTCAACTCTTGCTTTTCACGAGGTTTTCTTGTTTATGCGCAGATCCAAAAGAGGTGAAGATCCTGAGTATAAATTAGATCCGGAGATCGAACGTTCCTTCAATCTCAAGAAACAACTTCGCCGACTTGTAGACAGAAACGAATATCTCGAAGAACAGCTAGAGAAGATGGCCCATAATCAACCTGCTGGTGGTTTCATACCACCCCTTGGCAATAATAACCCACCTGTCGGCGATCCGCCCGCAGCAGGTGGACGACGGTCATGTCGTGACTACATGCTGAATGATCATGTAGAGCTGGAGACCACGCTGCCGGATATTGATGTTGATAACTTCGAGCTTAAACCTGTCATGTTTAGTATGATCAACAACGCCAGACAGTTTAGTGGTTCTGCGACAGAAGATGCTAGGGAGCATCTCAAAACGTTCCAGGAGATCTGTGGTTCGTTTAGACTGCCAGGAGTTAGTCCGGAGATACTGAGGCTTCGGTTATTTCCCCATTCCTTGAGGGATAGAGCTAAAACTTGGTGGAATAAACTAACACCGGGTTCCATTATGACTTGGGCAGATTTAACTCGTGAATTTTTATCTCGTTTTAATCCTTCGCATTTATCTGAGCGATTACGTAACGAAATTGCTACTTTTCAACAGGAAGATGACGAGCCAATGCACGAGGCCTGGGACAGGTTTACTACTCTTCTTCGGAACTGCCCAATGCATGGATTCCCCGTCTGGAATCAGGTAACTAAATTCTATAATGCTGCTAACTTACAAACTCGCATTAGAATTGATTCTGCAGCAAATGGACTATTATTGGATAAAGATCCAGACGAGGCGCTGCAAGTTCTGAAAAATCTAGCTAAGAATGAAGAACAGTTTCCGACAGCTAGAAGAGGGGGTAAACGGGTACTTGCTGTCAAGGACTATGAGGCCGACAGCACTATGAAATCACAGGTAGCATTCCTTACTAAAGCCATGAAACACTTATTGAATGAAGAGGACTTACGAGGATTTGCTGTCGAGGAAGTTTGTGCTACTTGTGAGGGAAATCATAGTAGGGATGAATGCCCTATAAATATAGAAGAGGGAAAATATGTTGGAAATTATAAGCCAAACTACAATTCCAACAACTACAATCCTAATTGGAGGAAAGATCCCAAATTTTCTTGGAGTAACCCCAACAATGCTCTGAATCTGCAAGTGCATAATCAGAATCAGGGGGCCCTAGAGTGTTGACGCGACAGCAACAGCAGCCGCAGAACCTGTCGCCGCAACAGCAACAGCAGCCACCACCTGCCACGAGTAGTGTTTTGGAGCAGACCCTGGCCACTTTTATGTCTCAGACTGGTACGTATATGGACAATATTAATCAGTTTGTCAAGAAGACGGAAAACTTTATGGATGAAACCAAGATGAGGATGACAAATCATGAGGCTACCTTGAAATCTCTAGAGACACAAATGGGTCAGGTGTCCCAGCACATTAAGCCAAGGCAGAATGGAGGTTTCCCTAGCAATACTGAAAATGCTAGACCGCCCCCACATGAGCAATGTAAGGCGATTACTACTAGGAGTGGGAAAAAGTTACCTGGACCGGAAAAAGCTGAAACAGAAAAGGAACCTGCCTTAGATAAACTTGCCGAGGAAGCTGCCCCGACAGGTGATAAACAGACTGCTGCCGATGAAGAACATCGTCCTCAGATTCGTATGCAGTGGGAATGACGTGTTGCTGATTACCGTCCCCCACCACCCTTTCCTCAACGGATAAAGCAAGCTAAGCAAGAATCTCAACTTAAAAAGATTTATGATATTTTTAAGCAGGTTCAGATTAATATTCCGCTGTTAGATGCCGTTAGGGAGATGCCCGATTATGCTAAATTTCTCAAGGATGTCATGTCAAAGAAATATAAACTTGGGGAGTTTGAAACGGTAAGGATGGCAGATGGTTGCATGAGTATTCTTCATCGGCAGCCACCCCAGAAGAAGAAGGATCCAGGGAGCTTCCTCATACCTTGTGTAATCGGTGACAAATTTGTGGGTAAGGCACTTTGTGATCTTGGAGCTAGTGTTAATCTAATGCCCAAATCTGTTTTTCAGAAATTAGGTATTGGGAAGGCGCGGCCCACGACAGTTACTCTACAGCTAGCCGACCGCTCTTACGTTCATCCAGAGGGAAAGATTGAAGACATTCTGGTAAGAGTGGATAAGTTTATTTTTCCTGCTGACTTTCTTGTTTTAGACTGTGAGGCAGATGAAAACGCACCAGTCATCCTTGGGCGACCCTTTTTAGCCACGGGAAGATCACTGATTGATGTGGAGAGAGGAGAACTCACCATGCGAGTAAACGATCAAGAGATTAAGTTGAATGTTCTCCAATCAATGAAACGTGCTGATTTGGACGAGGAATGCAAGGCCATCATTGAGGTGACCTTTGATTACCCCTGCATCAGGTCGGGCTGCCATGATAAAAAATTTAGTCACTGCTGCGACAGCCATTTACAGACCTGTCACGACAGCGATGACGACAGCACCGACGACAGCAACTCCTCTGAATCCGATACATCTGATACTGAAGGACATGAGGAGGTAAATTGGTTAGACCATCGTCCAGGTAAGTTATTCAAACCCTTGAACTACACTTCGGATAACCATTTAATCCAAAAGCCCTCTACTGTTGAACCACCTGTCTTAGAACTTAAGCCCTGCCAGGGCAGCTTAAATATGCTTATCTTGGTTGTGATGACACACTGCCCGTAATCATCTCTGCTAAGCTGCCGCAGGAACAGGAACGACAGCTGATCGACATGCTAAGGCAGCACAAAAAGGCGATTGGATGGACGATAGCAGACATTCAGGGCATTAGTCCGGCGTTATGCATGCACAAAATCCTTCTTGAGGAAGATCATAAACCGACTATAGATGCCCAAAGGCGGCTAAACCATGCGATGAAGGAGGTAGTGCGTAAGGAGATCATTAAATGGTTAGATGTTGGTATTATTTACGCCATCTCCGACAGCAAATGGGTAAGCCCGGTGCAATGTGTTCCCAAGAAAGGAGGCATGACCGTGATAACCAACGAAAACAATGAACTAATCCCAACCAGGACTGTGACCGGTTGGAGGGTTTGTATGGACTATCGGAAACTTAACAAAGCTACCCGAAAGGACCACTTCCCTTTACCCTTTATTGATCAAATGCTTGATAGATTAGCGGGTAAATCTTATTATTGTTTCCTTGATGGTTATTCAGGTTATAACCAAATTGCTATTGCACCGGAAGATCAAGAGAAAACGACTTTCACATGTCCCTACGGAACATACGCATTTAGGAGGATGCCGTTCGGCCTCTGTAACGCACCTGCCACCTTCCAAAGGTGCATGATGGCAATATTCTCCGACATGGTAGAGGATTTCCTTGAGATTTTCATGGATGATTTTTCCGTCTTTGGAGACGATTTTGAGAGCTGCCTCAGCAACCTTCAAAAGGTACTTGAAAGATGTGAAAAAACTAATCTTGTTCTAAATTGGGAAAAATGCCATTTTATGGTAGATGAAGGGATAGTTCTAGGCCATAAGATTAGCTGCCGTGGGATAGAGGTCGACAGGGCAAAAATTGAAGTAATAGAGAAGCTGCCACCGCCAACCACAGTCAAGGGCATTAGGAGTTTTTTAGGGCATGCCGGTTTTTACAGAAGATTTATTACAAATTTTTCAAAGATCACCAAGCCGCTATGCCATCTCTTAGAGCAGAACCGACCCTTTGACTTTAATGAGGAATGTACTGAAGCATTCAAGGTTCTGAAGGAAAAGTTAGTGACAGCCCCCATAGTACAGCCACCAGACTGGACACAACCATTCGAGATCATGTGTGATGCTAGTGACTATGCTGTCGGGGCAGCACTTGGGCAGCGCAGAGACAGGCTGTTTCACGTCATATATTATGCTAGCAAAACATTAAATGAAGCCCAAGTGAACTATACCACCACAGAAAAGGAGCTGTTAGCTGTGGTGTTCTCCATCGACAAGTTTCGTTCTTACATACTTGGAACGAAGGTAATAATACACACCGACCATTCTGCCCTCAAGTACTTGTTCGCAAAGAAGGATGCGAAGCCTAGGCTGATACGATGGATCTTGCTATTACAAGAGTTCGACCTTGAGATCAAAGATAAAAAGGGGACAGAAAATCAAGTGGCAGACCACTTGTCCAGGTTGGAGATGGGACAGAGTCTACCGTTAGATGAGACACACATACTGGAGACCTTCCCAGATGAGCAGCTCTTTGCTGCCGCAGTCGCTGTCGCGACAGCCATGGCGGCAGGTAAGTCTTCTAACCTTCCATGGTATGCTGATTTCGTTAATTTTATAGTTAGTGGAATATTACCTTCTGATCTTAATTATCAAGCAAGGAAGAGGTTCCAAAATGATGTTAAACATTATTATTAGGACGAACCTCTTCTTTTTAAAATGTGCGCAGATCAGGTTATAAGAAGGTGTGTACCACAAGAAGAACAAGAAGACATTCTCCATCACTGTCATGCGTCACAATATGGAGGTCACTTAGGAGGCAATAAAACTGCTGCCAAGGTGCTGCAGTCAGGGTTCTACTGGCCGACACTTTATAAAGATGCACAGGAATTTTACAAAAGCTGTGACAGGTGCCAGCGGACAGGTAACATCTCGAGGAGAAATGAGATGCCACTGCAGAATATTCTAGAAGTAGAGATCTTTGATGTTTGGGGGATTGATTTTATGGGACCTTTTCCATCTTCGTGTGGAAATCTTTATATCCTCCTAGCAGTGGACTATGTCTCCAAGTGGGTTGAAGCAATCGCAACTCAAAAGAATGATGCCAAGACGGTCCAAAAGTTTTTGCATAAAAACATTTTTTCTAGATTTGGCATCCCTAGGGCGATTATCAGTGATGAGGGGAGACATTTCGATAATAAGGTAATTGCTGCTGCCTTGAAGAAATATGGTGTCAAGCACAGGATCGCGACAGCATACCACCCACAAACCAATGGACAGGCTGAGATATCCAATAGGGAAGTGAAGAACATCCTTGAAAAGATGGTTAAACCAACTAGGAAAGATTGGTCTTTACTTCTGAATGATGCATTATGGGCATACCGGACAGCTTTCAAGACTCCATTGGGAATGTCTCCATTCCGACTGATTTATGGGAAAACCTGTCACTTGCCTGTCGAGATCGAACACAAAGCATATTGGGCAATCAAGGCAGTAAATATGGACTTGGAAAAGGCCGGCCAGAAAAGGTTATTAGATTTAAACGAGATTGAAGAATTACGGACAATGGCCTACGACAACGCAAAGATTTACAAGGAAAAGACTAAAAAGTGGCATGACAAGAAACTGCTGCCACGACAGTTCTGCCCAGGGCAGCTTGTGTTGTTATTTAATTCTAGACTTAAACTCTTCCCAGGAAAGCTAAAGTCTAGATGGTCTGGCTCGTTTCAAGTAGTTCAAGTTTTTCCCCATGGTGCCATCACAATTCAATCATTAAAAGACGGGCACCAATTCAAAGTCAATGGACAACGACTCAAGCATTATCAGGGGACTGAAGCCCCAGGAATTCAGGAAGTGGTTACTTTAGGAGATGCCCCACAAGGCACCCCTAATTTAACCTAAGTTTTATTTTTTATTTTATTTATTTATTATTTATTAGGAAATTAGGTTAAATTTCGAATAATGTTTTGTTTTGTTTTTTTTTTAATTTCAGTTTTTAGGAAATAAAGGAGTCAATAAGGAAAGAAGAAGTGGCCCAAGCCCACCGCCCATCCATCAGCCAAATAAAGCCCATTTATGATAACCTGTCGTTTCGGCTGCCGCCGCGGACGGATATGACAGGCTGTCAACAGACTGACACGGCAGACGCAGAAGCGTGCGGCAGACGCGTAACAGACGAATAACTGCGTGTCAGACGTGCCAGACACGCTAAATCCAATCTGCCGCTCCGTTCTTCACACCTGCCGTTGCGGCATTAAATGGGCAGCTCGACGACCGCTATATAAACCCCTTCCCATTTTCATTTTTCATCACTTCTGATTTTGCTCTCTTGTTATTTTTCTCCTCTAGTTTTATTTGCTCTCTCTTTTCTTTTTTTTCACACAGCCCTTGCAACCAATATGTCGTCGAGACAAACCCGCCGTAACACTGCTGCCGCCTCTTCTTCCGCAGCAACATCCCCCTTTGCCAACAAAGAGTTATGGGAGGAATGTGGCTTTGTGTACATCCGACAGAAGCCCAACATGGGACTCCGGCCGTTCATTTTCAAGGCCATCAAGGCTCAACTATGGGAGTCTTTTGCTGAACAACCGGCCGAGCTTAACGACACCTTAGTCCGAGAATTCTACGCAGCCATAGACAACAGAACGGCGACATCTGTCACTGTTCGAGGAGTGCAAGTACCTTTCACTGCCGACAGCATCAATCACATGTTTGGCCTTTTCTTTGGCCCCGGTGATGATGCTCACCAAGAATTCATCGACTCCCTCGACGCTGCCGCTTACGATGCCATCATGGTGGAGTTGACAGAGGCCGGTACATCATGGACAACCAGCAAGAAGAACCCCCACTCCGTCAATAGGGGGCAGCTCCGCCCGGAAGCCAAACTTTGGAACGCTTTCATCAAAAAGCGTATCCTGCCCTCGTCCCACCACACGACAGTCAACCGACAGCGGCTTGCCCTGATTCACTCCATCATGCACAACAGGGCCATTAATGTGGGCAGATATATGAGGGACAACATCCTGGACTGTGCCTTCCGCTCTGACTCACGCCTCTGCCTGCCGTTCACCATAACTTCCCTCTGCCGATGTGCTGCGGTGCCCGAGGATCCCTCCGACAAAATCAGGAAGGGCAGAGGTTGGACAGACAATAACATCAACAGCCTCATGGAGCTGATCGCGGCTACACCTGTCTCCTCCTTCAACCCTGCCGGCTCACCAGCAGAATCATCAGAGGAACCACCCACCGACCCTGCCACCGAGCCTGCCCCTGATGCTGAAACCAACGCCACTCCGACAGACCAGTCTGCCCTCATCCTAGCTACTTTACAACGGGTAGAGGAACGCCAATTGGGATTGATGACATTTATTCGGGACTTCACAAACTCCACGGTAAATTTTATTACCCAAACTTTAAATTTTCCCGATGTTCAATTCCCTACTTTTCCTGCCCATTATTTCCATATCCCCACTCCTGTCCACACACCTATCCACACGCCCACACCACCTGCCTCCCCGTCCCACTCGATCGCTTCCACCAAATCACCTGCCCCGACGGCAGAAGGCAACCCACCGGCAGACACTTCCCCTCGAGGAACCAAGAGACCTGCCACTGATGACAGCCCTCTTATCCGGAGGAATTTGGAGAGTGACTTTACCAGGGTCAAGAGGATTAAACATGTGGCAGACAAGAAAAGGCTGCCTAAGGCTAGTACCACTTCCACCAGCAGTTGGGACAGCGGCAGCAGTTCCGATGTTCAGCCCGTGGAGCAACCTGTCCCTGAACCTGTCTCTGAACCTGTCCAGCCTCCCCCACATCGCAGACGCCGCCGGCAGATCCGAATCAGCAGCAGCAGCGAGGGCAGCGACTGAAAATTTAAGTTTTTATTTTCCTCTGATTGCTGCCTGCCTTTATATTTTGTGATGTACTTTTTCTTTATTATTCATGTCATTTTGCATTGAGGGCAATGCAACCCTCGAGTTTGGGGGTGGCAACCCTCCATCATTAATGGAGTCTTAAGTACATCTTTTTATTATTTGTGGTGTCTTTTATTTAAAAAAAAAAAACACAGAAAAGATTAAACTGTTGGCTTAAAACTGTGAAGTTAACCTACCTGTCATGACATCTCTGTCGTGGCAGCATCCTTAGGACAGATTAAGGAGAAGTTTAGAGCCTTTCTATAGTTCTGAAAATTTAAACACTTTTGTGACTGTTATACTGCTTAGATTTCTTTTAGCCAAACTAGAATAGGAAAGCTTAGCACTTAGAGTAGAAAAGAGACTAGAATCTCAGGAAACCTAGAGGTGCCTATCACTGGCTCTAGGCAGATAACCAGAGAAAAACTTCTAGAGGTGCCTATCACAGGCTCTAGACAGTTAACTAGAGGTGCCTGAAATACTGGCTCTAGTAAAAGAGAAGAAATTTAAAAGAAGAAATAACTAGAGGTGCCCAATTCTGGCTCTAGTAAGAAAAAGAAAGAAAACAGTCTCGTAGGAAAAACTCTAAACAGGCTAAAGTCGAATATTCTAGTGAAACTAAGAGAGTCTTAGCATATAATTGTTCACAAGCATGCACACACTGCACGAGAGCTATAGGGAGATTCCGGACAGATCCTAACCTATCCGACAGGTTGCTGCCGCCATAGAGAACGAGCGACGGGTAAGGGACAGTTCACTGTTTGAAGGCCAACACAAATTTTTTTCTTGTTTTCATTTTTAATTGCTTGAGGGCAAGCAAAGACTTGAGTTTGGGGGTGTGTTGAGTGTGTAAAAGTTCTATTATTTACACCCTTTTTAACCCATATTTCTGCTGCATTCAAGCATCATTGCATTGCATTTAGGTTAGTTTTCAATAAAACATCACAATTATATAAAAGGCACGGATTCTACTAAAAGATGGCTATTTTTGCAGGTATCTGCCATAGTAGATGTTGAAGGCAGGCGCAGGGCAGAGAAGCAGGAGGGCTGAACTGGACAAGCAGACGAAGAAGACGAACCTGTCGTGGACCGGTCGTGACAGCAAGGTGACAGCAACCTTATGAAGAGGAAAAGTAAAGTGGACCTCGATAGATAGAGAAAAATCTGCTCGTCTGTCGTGTGAAAGCCAAATAATTTTCCAAGCCCCGGATCAAAAGATATGTCAAGCCAAAGCTCAAGGAGAGGAAATTCCTAGAAACAAGGATGGCGGCTGGAAAGTAGGAGTCTTTAGAGATTTAGTCTTTATTAGAATCTTACTTTTAATTAAAGTTGTAATCCTTGTTACCTTAGAGGACTTGAGCCCAAAGCTTATATAAGGGCATAGATTTAACCTAGGAGGCAGAGCCGATTACCCCATAACCGAAACCAAAAACCCCCTGTCGTCCACCCGTCACCGACATGTTCTAATTTCCCCCTAGGGCTACGGGTTGTTTTGTAAAGTAGTTGCAAGGGTTGCTTTGTTTTAGGATTTTTCAAGTTCAATAAAATAAACTTCAAGTTCTTTTATCTTGGTTTTAATATCTTGCAAGAGCATCGGGAGAGCATTGTGAGGTTATCCATTTACTTAGCATCGGGAGAGTTAAGTATACGAAGGAGATAAGAGCGCGTTCTCTAGTTTATAGTTGAACCATCTCGTGCCTAGGGATAGGGCGAGGTTAAGTGGCTAAGGAAGAATTCATACACATCGGTGTTCATCCTTCGATTCACGCCGGGAGGTATCATCAAAGACGTGATCATCGACAGACTTGTGCCTAGGGATAGGGCAAGGCAGATCTGGGATTCTTGCCAAGCTTGAAGTACAGAGTTAGTGTTCGCTGCCGCGATAGCTAACGGACAGCGGCCGCGACAGGTGCTGTCGGTGACAGGCGCGACGACAGAACTTGAGATCCTAAGCAATTCAATACCTGCACTACTGAGCAACTCAATACCAGCCCATTCTCTCTATCTTGATCTCTCAACTCTTTATTTTACGTTTTTACCTCATTATTCTCGTGACAACTCTTAATTATTTCCTTTACTTTCGTGCAGTAAACAAGGTGAAGTCATTAGCCCAATCCCTGTGGAGACGATATCCGATACTTCGTATCACTTTACTACTTGCGTCGTGTACACTTGCACTACAATTGCGATAGACTATTTTACACGCAACAATGGTCACCAATATGCCCTACTAATGCCTAATGTACATGTATGCAAAACCTCTAATGTCATGCCACATGTATGCATGGACCAGCACATATAAAATATAGCATATAATAATGATTTTAACTGTGCATGAATGGCAGTTCACACCCTCCAATAACATCCTCAGAATCCGTCTAAGAACAACCCCTCCACCTCACTTCTAACTTGACCCATTCTATCATTCTAACAACTCATTATCCACAAGATACTCACTAAAGCCCTCTTCACACTAAGGATGTTCCCAAACAGCAACATCAACTATCTCAACATGCTAACAACAAAACCATACTCACTACGCAAGAAAAACCAACAGATACCAAACTAGGATACTAGAGCAAAGGCTACTTAACAAGGTTACCTGAAAACACCTCACTGCCCTGAAGCTTCAATAGACGAGCTCTCTTCCACGCAGAACCACCATCCTCAAGCTGCACCGCCGCAGCATCAGCTAGCACACTAAGATCACCACCATCTCCCTGCGGTAAAGAACCCTGGCGGTTCCTAGCCAACATAAAACAATCACGTCTCATGTGTCCAACAGACCCACATTTCCAACAGATTTCCTCTTTCAAACTCTTCACAACTTTCTGCTCTTTCTGCCACCTCCGAACCTTGCCTCGGCCGTGCCCACGACCCTTCAGAGACCCCTTGGCTACCACTGAAGCTGACTTCACCCCAAGAGAACAATTTCGCTTCACATGCTCTTTAGAACCACAGTTCCAACAAGCACCCGCGCCCCAACAACCTCCAACATGGCGCCTTCCACAACGGTCACACACTGGTAGCTGAGCCTCCACTCCTTGATCAAGCAGCACTCGCCCCAGATCTGCTCTACCTTCAACTTGCTTAACCCTTGGGAATTTTTCCCCAAGATACCTTTCATAAAAGGCAGACACAAAGAAATCCCAATCAATATCGTGGATGTGCGATGCCACCGCCACAGATGTCCACCAGGCACATGCATCCTCGAACATCAAAGAGACAACACTTCCCAGCTTACAGGCATAATCACAGCCTTCCTGATCCAAAATCAGAATCACACTGGCCAACCAGGCCTCAAACGTCTCCGGTGTTGAACCATGATACTCCACAGCACCCAAATCATGTAAACGTTGTTTCGACAAACCCACACATCCCACCACCAGCACGTCTACTGACTTCACTTTTGCCACAGCCTGAGATGTTCCCAACACCTCCTGAACAACAGATGATGAACTCTTCATCACAGAACCAACTTCTTCCTCCTGCCTTACTACCTCAACTCCAGGCACTGAAGACTGAGACGAAACACCTCCACTAAAAGGTGAATTCCACGCCTTAACAACCTGCTCTAAAGCAGCAACCATCTCACCCAACTGCCATTCTCTCATTGATTTCGCCATACTATTAACAACAAGCAATCATAACAAAACAAACAAATTGATCAGACCAGCTTTAAGCAAGGATTCAAACTCCAACTCCAAAATAACACAATAGCTATAATAATAAGGCAATGGGTATCCCGAATTCTCCCCTTTTACATGACATAACAGTTAATAAAAACATGGATATCTCAACATCAAGCATATCAAACAACATTTCGATCATGCTTACATCAAACAACGTCCACTTGCAACAGCATAACATCATCAACATATCATACCCATTACACTTTCATCATGCATAAAATCAGCTCGCAACATCAACTTGACATCAGCACAAACCACATGAGCTCAATGAAGATTCATAACCACAAAGCATGCTTGAAAACATCATCAATTTGCTCAGAAACACGTGTTTCAACCAACTTTCAACCACACATCAGGGTAACATCAAACACACATTAAAACAACTTACCGCTTTCCCCAAGCATTCGCAACTCAGCTCTGATACCACCAAATGTAACCCCCGTAGCCCGGCCTAGACGGTTGACCCGAACTACGAAGATTACACGGGGAAAACCAAAGTCAACCCGAAAGTCAACCTTGATTAACGACCCTTTTTTTTCTTTTTAAACTTGTCTAGATACACATTTAACCTAGGCATACTCTTGGATAAGCATACTCAAAAATCACAGCAATCGGAAAACGATAAGGGACCCAATTGCACAAAATACGAAATTAGGGACCAAATTGTAAATTCTGAAAATTAAGAGGACTTTACCAATTTTTAAGTTACCATTATGAAATTAGTCATGTTTCATGCCTCTCTGCAAAATTTCATCTCAAACGGACATCTCAAACTCAAGCAATTGCACAAACAAGAAACGGGACTAAAACGTAAAGCTTGCAAACCATCAGGTGTTCAGAAACGGGTCTAGGCCGTTCAGGAACACCCCTTGGCAGTAGCCAAAGTGTTCAGAAACAGGCTAGGCCGTTCAGGAACACCCTAGCCAAAACAAGGGCCTGTTTCGAAACAGGCAAGGGTGTTTCGAAACACCCTGCCCAGAAACAGCAGTTTGACCTGTTTTAACACCTTTAAACCCCATCAAACATGCTCCAAACCATTCCACAATAAATCAACAACATGCCAAACATCAAACCTACCAATTTGCATCAAAATCTAGATACAAAACCACCCCTAGATGCACCAACTCATTCAACACATCCAACACTCAATCATGCTTTTCAAACAAGAAGCATAGCATAACAACTTAAGCATAAGAAGATTCAAACGTTGCAAGCTTACACCACATAGTTCAAAATCATAAACCAAACTTGTCCAACATACAAATCCTCTCTAAACAACAATATAAGAGATTCTTCCCCCATTGCCTTTATTATCTTTAGCTATTAACCGAGACATACATCTCAAGTGGAGTTCCCCCTTGAATCCCTTGCTTCTCGCTGCTCCAACTTCAAATGTCTGCATTGATGGACAAAAAGGAGCGTAAGCACATAATGCTTAGTGAGGAATGCTCAAAACCAAAACACCATCAATGCAGCGAATCATAAAACCACTTTTAAAAGCAACTCGATTTCATAAACCAAAGCATTGTTTGAAAACCCCTTTTCAACAACGTGCTTAAAACCATGCATTGCTCAATCATGAAAACCAATCCTTAGCTTAGAAAGCTAAGCAAGCCTTTTCAAAACATAAACTTGCAAAACCATCAATTTAACCACACCATGCATAAACACCATATGCAAGGTTAAATTCAAACCCTTGGAAGTCACTTCCAATTCACAACATACCTTTCTCATCCTTGATTATCACTTTAAGCAATAAACCTTTTAAACCATTTTCTCATTCATTAAAACACATGCATTACAAATGCAACATATGAACCACAACATCAATATTTGCAACTCATGCTTTTGAAAACAAGTCTTCACAAGACTTCAATGCACTAAAGAGATCTCATGCACACATGCACCATCCTCAATAGATAATCAACACTTGTTCAAACTAACAAGTACACATGCATTCATAATACATTAAGCAAATCTCATGCAACCATGCATCAATTCAAGCATCTCACGCTTCATTAAATTCAAGAACATTATATTGGCTTCCAAGTGATCAACCAAATCCACTTTTCAACTCAACATCCAATCGGATACGCGGATCACAAGCGTTGTCCCCACGCTTCATACACCCTACCAATCCAAGGTCCCCAAATGGACTTTTAAACACCATTTGACCTTACCATTCACAAGGTTCCCATGTATGGACTTTTAAACACCATACAACCTTAACTTTCACAAGGTTCCCATGTATGGACTTTTAAACACCATACAACCTTAACTTTCACAAGGTTCCCATGTATGGACTTTTAACCACCATACAACCTTAACTTTTACAAGGTTCCCATGTATGGACTTTTAAACACCATACAACCTTAACTTTCACAAGGTTCCCATGTATGGACTTTTAAACACCATACAACCTTAACTTTCACAAGGTTCCCATGTATGGACTTTTAACCACCATACAACCTTAACATGCACAAGGTTCCCATATATGGACTTTTAAACACCATATAACCTTAGCATCACCGATTGGTAGTTGTATAACATCACTAACGAGATCCGGGACACCCTATACAAGATCCACACATGGACTTTACACCACCATTGTGATCTTAACAAGCACAAGGTCCACCAATGGAATTTTAACCACCATTATTACCTTTGCTTACCCAAGGTCCTCGAATGGGATTCTAATCACCATTATAACCTTAACCATCTCGTTAGGATACTTGGATGGAGTTTACCGGTTCACACTTAACCACTCCACATCCAAGGCGACTTTATTCACGGTGCACCCAATCCTATAGCCGGCTAACTATATCCGATCAAAGAACCAAGAACCACTTACATCACTTACCAATATAACCATCTTACCACATTAATCCTTTAATTCACATGCATAACCATAATGCAAAATTCATCATTTACCATCATCAATTCACTGTTTTTAAAGCATTACACAAAGCCATTAAACAACATGCAACACCATGCATCAAAACCACAATTTCCATGTACAAAACCAAGGATCTCTTACCTTGAGCATCCTTCACATATGGCTTTCAAAACCAGCATTAAACCATGCTAAAACATGCTTCCAAACAGAATTTAAAACATGCAAATCATATGCATTGCAACCATCAATCACAATTGCTTAAAAAGCCAATTCACAACACAAACCAAGAGCGAAAATCCATTTACTTACTCTTGAGCTTAGCAAAGTTGTTTAGACTTAAACTAAGCTCCCAAAACCATCAAACCTCGGTTTAAAAGCTGAAAACCCAACTTCACTCACCGATACACAAAACAAGGCTAGCCAACAAGCCTTCCAAGCATCCGAAACCTTCCACACCACCTCTAATGCTCACGGATCTTCCTCCCCTGTTTCAAGCACATAACAACAGAAGATTAATGCATCATTATGCATTAAAAACACCAGCAACACAACTAAACTCGCTGCTCATCACAAATCCAACATTTCGGCTACCAAACACAACCGAAATCACCACCAAACACTTCCGAAACTTAACCCAGCCAAGATCCATCACTTCTAACCATTTTTAAACATCAATTAACATCCAAAATGATCACAATCACGTTCTTATACCTCCAGCTATAACAGATCATCAAAAACACCCCAAAAACAACCAAAAACATCAAGCAAAACTTAGGAAATTCAACCTATTCGGGATTGCATTGATAAAACCTCAATTCCTTATCAATTTAACATTCATTTAACATCAATTTGACACCTCAAAGCACTGCCCAAACAGATCTCACGAAATTTCACCAAAAATCACCAAATCTTGCATTTTAAAGCCAAAATCAAGATTACCATTGTAAAACCTTTAATAAATCATAATTCAAGGATTGAGAACTTGGGAATTTCAGTAAAGAACTGAGAGTTTAGAGGAGAAGGACGTTCTTACCTCCAAACTTGAGTTTCTCCCTTTTTGGAACCAAAATCTTGAAAATTCCACTTAGCAAATGGTGAGGTTTTGTTGAAGAAATGATTAGAGATCAAAAGAGAATTGAAAAGAGATGTTTAGGTGACAAAATCAGAAGAAAATCTCTGGAGAAAAGATGTTTGGGTTGAGAGAAAATGAGGGAAAAGAAAATAGAAGATTGAGAGAAAAGTTAGTTAGAAAATGACAAAATATCTTCCCTCCACTTTTCTTTTATTTAAAAACCATTTAATAAACCTTTAATATTTTAGAAAAATCTGGAGAAACTCCCATTGGGTAAATAGCTCCTTAAAGATTCAAAGTTTCAATCCTTTCTAAAATAGTCACGCAACTTTCAAAAATTACATTTTGGTCACTAGCCAAAATGTCACCCTTCCCAACCTCATTTTGTAAAATTGATTTCACAGTTCACTTATATATATTAAAAGAGGATTTTAGGACATTTTTCCATATTTTTAATGCAACCCGAACTAGGCTTTCCTAATTTCACCTTTATATATTCGAACCGCAACCCGACCGGTTCGGTCCAAACCCTAAACTTCCAAGCCCAAAACCGGGGCGTTACAGCCAAACCGTGGTAAAGAAGGTTGCTGAATTTCTGAAAAGGACATAGATGCACTAGACATACCAACAGTAGCAACCTTGGGAACTTCACATGGAATCACATTATTAACCTTCAAGTTAGAAGATGAAATAGAAGAAAATGTCGAATCAAATAATACCTGTGAATTTGCTTCCTTCTTTTCGCATCCATTCTTCTCTTTGTTGGTCTTCCAAGATGCAATACTAGCTTTCAAACGAACTTCTTCTTCATATACTTCACTTGGAGTCATAGGTGCCAAAGTTACCTTTTTGCCCCAATGAGTAAAAGAGTATCGATTGGTGTAACAATCGTGCAAAACTCTCTTATCATACTACCACAGTCTTCCTAACAATAAATGACAAGTATCCATAGAACAGACATCACAAGTTACCTCATTCTTGTATTTTCCAATGAAAAATGGTATAACAACTTGTTCGGTAACTTTGATTTCAACACCATCATTCAACCATTGTAACTTGTACGGATTGGGATGCGTGGTCGTCTTCACTCTTAACTTGTCAACCATGAGAGTACTAGCAACGTTAGCACAACTACCACTATCAATAATCACAATACATACCTTGCCGTTCACATTGCATCTCGTATGGAAGAGGTTGTTTCGTTGCGGTTCATCCTGTGTTGGCTGATCATTCAAACTTCTCTTGTCAACAAGTGCTTCACCGGTAGCCAATGTCTGCACATTATCACCATTTGTCTCTTTATGGACAGAATGAGAACCACCCCTCATCAAGTCTATATATTCGAGAATGTATAGGCTTCAATGCATTAGCAATCACTTGTTGCATCATGCGCTCTAAGGCTTGCATCTGGAGATTCGACGGTTGTTCACCCGAATTATCATCAGAACCTGCCATGTTGAATAACCAAAACAACAAACAAAAAACACACAATATATATATGTTAGTGAAATAAATAATAGAAAAAAATGGACCTCACTGCACACTCAACAAAAATCTCAAAGATCACTCCAAGGAAAGATCGCTCAACAATTGCACTCAAACGCTCGTGTTTCACTCGGGAGAATACTTGAATGGCTCTTTTTGTCTCCCCTTCTGTTCTCACATGCTCAATTGCCTTTTCCACTCGATCTCTCACAATCAGTTCTTTAAGGAACTAACTCGATCTTTCGAACTTGTTAACTGTGTCAAACTTACAAGATAATATAATAGGTAAACAAACAAATGGTTAAAGGACAAATAGGGGCTGTAAGGTGAAATAAAAAAAGCCTGAAAAAGAAAAACAACAAGGCTGGAAATTAACAATAAAATAAGAAAATAAGGATGACACAACAACAACAAAAAATGAAGGAAAAGAAATACAACTTACTGTAAAGAAATGCTTACAACGATCCTATCACCGAACAAACAAGAACAAGTTGTTTCGGGTGATTTCGAAGCATTCCATGGCAAACTTGAGCATCCTTCATCATTTTCACGAACCAACAACACATATGAATGTAAAAATACACCAAATATTTGAACCTAATTTTTTTGTTGACTTAGACTTTTCTGGTCAAACTTTGACTTTGACTTTTTTTCCCAGAATTTTGAAATTTTTTTGACTTTTGTATTTTTTTTTGATTTCTTGTAGTGCAGAAAGTGCTATAATCCGACCAAAGCTCTGTTTACCATATGATAAAGGGGTACGTTGCTTCAGAAACAACGCTCCTTGTTCGTAAACGGATCTAGGATCGTAGCAAACATTCCTTTGCAATAAAACACAAGTATGGACGTTTTAGGTAGTTAAAATAACAAAGAAAATAAAAAGAAAAAAAAGAAAGTCAGAATAAAGGTGTAGCAATTTCTGGACGAATTTGGACTCGAACAAAGATGAAGGCTTCAACGGGCTTTTAAGGCTGATTCGGTGACCAAATTGTGGCAGAAACGTTGCTGGAAAAATTAGCGATTGATTCAAGACGTCGAACTTGAAAGAACTCGAACAATATACTGAACGAACCCGAATTGATTATGTTCTTCGCCAAACGGACTTGGACCCACTAGATAGCGATCTAGGAACCCGAAGTATCAAGAAAGATGACACAATCAAACGAAGTCTGAAAATGCCAAATAGTTCAATGAAGAACCGAATTTGAGAGTAAAACTCACAAAGTAATTTTTCATAAAATTCTCTAACCTCCTTACAAGTAGGTTCGGCTACAATATATAATACAAAGGGTAGTTTGCCGAATTACAAGATGTGGCTGGTATTTGCCCTTTTGAAAATTAAAATTCAAAGTAAAATAAACTTCCAAGGGTGGCAATTGAATGTCAGCCGTGTAAAGTTGAAATGGGCGGCATTTGGATATAGTCACATGCTAAATGTGCATATAATTAAAATTCAAAGAACTTTGCACATGTTAAATGTGTTTCGTTTTAATTTCAAACCCCACTAAGCCGCACATGTGTAAAGATGCACTCACTTGGCTGCATGTCCTGGAATTTTAAATTCAATTGGCACATGCTTCAATTGGTGAAAACTGTCGCCACATGTGTAGAGAACAAAAACAATGGTGCACGGTTGCTTTCTATTTTTTTATTCATTATGACATTTCCACGCGCTGTGCATGGTGGGGAATTTAAAGCAAAGCTGGTCACGTATACTTAGGCCGATTCTTGTATGGCACATGCAAATAGACGCTGGTCATATGCTCAGATGCCACCTAGGCTGCCACGCATGCATTGGTACACTCCCTAACTAGTAGGACACAATTCAGCTACTTCTGGACTTGTCAGCTAAAGTTGAGCTAGTGGAGCTAAAGTTGAGCTGTCTGGAAATGAGCTAAGTTGAAACAAACTAGCTGAAAGTGTGATGAGCTGAAAGTGAGCTGGATACACTCTCCTGAGCTGGAGTTGAGCTGCATATGCTCACTTGAGCGAGTGTTCTCCTATGTACCTACGTCAAAAGGCAACAAACTTCCATCAAAGCATTATAAACATAATGGAAACAATAATACAAGTCGTAAACACACCATACATACTATATGCATAGTAAACACACTAATATAAATAATATAAGTTTAAGAAATGTTACACATCAATATGTAACAAATGAAAAAGCAAACTTCCCTGAAAGTTTGAAGTTGCATTCGTTGGGTGGCATAAACATGCTCACATCATTGACTCTACCGCGAAGGTTTTTTCTTTTCTTGGGTTGATTTTTTTATGCTTGTAAAAATGAAGAAGCAACTACCTCTGAAGGTTTTTTTTATAGCTTTTTCTCTAGATTTTCGAATCGATTTACAATGGTTTGGGGTTCGTATTTTTTATATCCGAAAAGTTACATGCCATTCAAAAGAAAATAAATTCTATTTGTTACTCTTTGCTTCGGGTCTGCTCTCTATTTGCCTATATTTCTTGTCTTCGTTGACATTTTGATGTGTCTTTGTTTGGATTGTATTTTGGGCATTTGATGATTTCTTTTTTTGTTGTTCTTTGTCGGGACTTCCCGAAATGGGGGAGACATGGCAAGAGGCACGACGGTGGCAGAAGGATGGTCAGATCGTGCAATAGCACACGCACATGGGAAGTTGAGGGGACGGGCGTGCTGAGCGTGGGGATCTGGAAGCTTCGTCATCTCGATCTGGGACCGTTAGATCGACTCGATCTAACGGCCGACGTTGTGCGACGCGGGAGTATCAAAATGGCTCCCTAGGGTTTTCTTCGGGCTTCATCTGGACCGTTGATCAAGTCTCCAATCCGACGGCTGAACGAGGTGCAGTGTGAAGAGGGTAGGGGGCTCTGCTAGGGTTTTTTGATGCGGCTGATCTGAGCTTTTGGATCTGGTTCGTCAGATCTGACGGCTCCTGATGTGCGGCGCTAAGCAAAGGTGTCTTTAGGGTTTCTCGCGAGGATCAGATCTAAATCGTCAGATCTCAATAGATCTGTCTGCTGTGGATTAGGGCGGGGGCTGCACAAGAAGATATCAAGTTAATTATGGGTTATATTTTTTTTTATTTTTTAAGGTTTTATTATGCTATGGGCTTCTATTATTTGGTCATTGAACGAGCCTTATGTGTAATGGACTTTTATTTTTTTAATTAATGTCTGGTTTTGGGCTTTTATTTAAACTTATGTTTTATTTCTATTTTCATTATGATGATAATAAAATAATAATAATAATAATTAATAATAATAATAATAATAATAATAATTTATAAAATAACATATAAATGATAATAATAGTAGTAAGTACTATACACATACTATTAATAACATAATAATAACTTAATGGAATGATACACACGATATATTAATGATATTAGTAGTATAATATTCAGAATAAATGATGACCATAATTAACTATATAATAACAATATTAATGCAAGTAATATTAACAAAAAAGAACAATGGTAAAACTTAATAATATTAATAGTAATAATGTTTTTCCTTTTTTTATAATGTTTTTCCTTTTTTATAATGTTTTCCCTCTTTTTAATTAGCATATATATATATATATATTCTTTTTCCTTTTTCGTTTTTTAAATAACACAACAACCCGATATTAACACGAATAAAAGGGTTCTGATGTCCGAACAAAATTAGTGATTGTAGCTACCCCTCTTTGCTTATACTTGTGGAACAAGAATAAAACAAATACCATAAGCACTAATTTTGTCCTACTTCCCCGTTGGACGATTCATTTCCCGAAGTAGCCATACGATTCCAAGCAACTCCTCTCCCCAACGCCTTTCGATCATGAGTTCTCCCCTCAGATGCCCCGAACTGATAGACATAGAGTTTTTTTTTACTTTTGATTGCCCGAATAGATGGGCAGATTTTCATTCTCCAAGTGCCTGAACGGATAGGTGGATTCTATTCTCCACTTGCCCGAATAGACGAGCAGATTCCATATATCTTTGCTTCGAGCTTTGAGTATATGCCTCTTTTGCTCTAAAATCTTTTGGCTTTGAGTTTCTGTCTCCTTTGCCCTGAAATCACGACGTGGAGAGTCTGAAATCCTTCGCTTGAAATCCTTGAGGAAGGGATAAAATTGAGAAATTTTGAACTTTTTGATAAAATCATCATTTAGAGAGGGTAAAATTGAGGAATTAAGTTTTGAGGAAAAAATCTCTTTGAAAGGGATAAAATTGAGAAATTTTGACTTTTAAGAAAATATCCTTTGGGAAGGATGAAATTGAGAAATTGAGTTTTGAGGAAAACATCCTTTTGGAAGGATAATATTGAGAAATTAGGTTTTGAGAAAACCATCCTTTTGGAAGGATAAAATTGAGAAATTGAGTTTTAAGGAAAACAACCTTTTGGAAGGATAAAATTGAGAAATTTGAGTTTTAAGAAAAGCATCCTCTTGGAAGGATAAAATTGAGAAATTGAGTTTTGATGAAAACAACCTTTTGGAAGGATAAAATTGAGAAATTTGAGTTTTAAGAAAAACATCCTTTTGGAAGGATAAAATTGAGAAATTGAGTTTTGAGAAAAAACATCCTTTTGGAATGATAAAATTGAGAAATTCGAGTTTTAAGAAAAACATCCTTTTGGAAGGATAAAATTGAGAAATTCGAGTTTTAAAAAAAAAACATCTTAAAGGGAAGATTAAAACTAAGGGTTGGAAGGATTTTGGAAATCTGAATTATGCAAGTCGAAGGACTCTTGATTCATGTGAGATCTGCTTCTCCTCTCGTGAAGCTATAGATCCATTCTTTTACCAATCTTCAAGTACTTGTTTGAAGAGAACAAAATGCTACGATGATATGAATCAACGAGCTCCTAGCATGTGGATATCTAGCTATTGACGATGCATGAGCATATTTCGTGATTCGTGTGATGCATGTTCATGGGAATGCAAAGATGCATGGATTTAGTTTGCCTTCATTTTCTAGGGTTAGTGGTTGTTGTCTTGGGACTACAATCATTCATCAATCTCGTGTCTTGAGAAAACCGACCCCTAATCTTTTTCCGCTCGTTCTTTATTCAAACATTCGAGTCGAGTGACCTCGGTTGTATTCAGAATTTTTATCTACACTCTTTCTAGCCTGGTGCCATCTCTCATCTATTCCGTTCGAACTTTCTTAGTGCATCCACAAACGATGGTGCCTCATCATGGCAGTTTAACCTCACTGACTCTCCCCCATCCCAACTCATATAGTGGCCCTCAACCTTTGGGCCTTGCTGATGCATTTATCTCCGAAGTAATACAGATAGATTTTTTAAAAAAGTACCAATTTGTGGATTGTCATTCTAATGAAGAATGCCCTTTTAGATTAACATACAGAACCTTGAAATCAAAATTCTAATTAAAAGAAAAAATAGAATAGGATGCCCCAGATATCAAATGCAAGAGCGTCTCAGATTCTACTTTTCGATTATCAGCTTGAGTCAATGGAGACTATGAATGTTGTGGCGATATGTGAAGTTGTGAAAATCTTTCCAAATCGCTCGGTTCATCCTCATGATTATGGTATTTTTTTAATTGGCTCGATTACTATTCCTTCTAGTTCTCATCATGTTTCTCCATATGTATGTTCAGGCTTTCAATTTTTTTAGCCCATGGAACGAAAAATGTCACTCTAAGAACTTTAAATGTAAGCATGTGCTTCTGATTACAATTAATATTGTGTCAATGTCCTCAAAGATTCATCTCTGGGACTTATTCAATTTGCTCATTCATTTCTTTTTTCTAGGGGAATTCAAATCGTCACATTCCTTTGTCTTGAGGATAATGATGGAGCATACAACAATACCCCGAGTTACTCGGCATAGTCACGATTTGAAAATATTACCATCACTCATGAAGCGAAGGGTTTCGGGCTTCAGCGGAGTGTCCCAAGAATTCCACATTGGTATTCGAAAATGCCTATTACCAGGTTTCGAACATTGGAGTGCTTTTTGGTTAATGCCTATTACCAGGCTCTAAAATTAAAATCATTTATTTTGAAACAGTATATATATATATATATATATATTTTCTTTTCTTTTTTTTCTTCTTTTTTTATGCACATTCGAGCAACTCTATTTGGGCTTTCCTAGGAGATTTCCTTATCATCGAACATCATCGAAGGAATAGTTTTCACACTTCATCATTTTACTGACCAGAGCGGACGAAGTGGGACATCGCACTTTATCGTTTTCAGAACATTCGATCGATCCCTTTCAGTAGAATCAATGCCACATCTTGCATATGATATCTGAGGACCTACGGAGGTAAGGAGAGATATATGCATATATATGATTTCAAGGTTATTGTATGTTAAGCAAAATGCATTTTCATTAGAAAGTCAATTTGTAAACATACCAAGTGCCCTGAAAAAAAAATCATTGCTATCTTCGGGCAAAGGATAGCAATGTTTGTTCTATGCATTACTTCGAGAGAAAATGCAGCATACAAGAAACCTAAACACACGATACTCCCGAAGATGACCGAGTATTAGCACCTCCCAGAAGTCACATCCCCAATCTTTCCTTTCAGAATGTTAAAAGACCGTTCTCGATTAGAGCCTGCACCTTGTTTTTCAGTGCCCCACAATTCTCCGTGGTGTGGCCCGTGCTTCCCACATGGTAGTCACATGCGACATTGACATCATAGCCTTCGGGATATGGATGATCCTTTGGTTTGGACTGAACCAGAGTTAGAAGCTTCTTCTCAATAAGCATTGGGAGCAAATCGGTGTATGCCATAGAAACTGGATGAAGATCCCTTGGAGGCTTTACAAACCGGGATGCTTGATTATGATAACGACCAGAAGACTGGTTGTTCGGGTGAGAACCCACCATGTGAACTTGGGACCTATGCCCCTTGTGGGCGGTTGCGCCATAAGGATCTACTATCTTCCCTTTCTTGATAGCATCCTCAATACGTTCTCCTGTCATGACCATGTCCGCAAAGCTATTAGAGGAATTTCTTATCAAGCAATCGTACAAGACTCCTTTTAGAGTGTCCACAAACAAAGGAATGATTTCACCTTCCGAAAGTGGGGGTTGCACCTGAGCTGCTACATCTCGCCAACCCCGGGCATACTCACGGATACTCTCATCGTGCTTCTGTTCCAACCCCTGTAGCATGAGTCGATTCAGAGTCATATCAGTTACATGCTTGTATTGACACACGAACGCCTTTGAAAGATCGCTCCATGACTTGATGTCGACTCGTCTAAGTTGAGTATACCAACGGGTTGCGGAACCAGTTAAACTGTCTTGAAAACAATGGATAAGTAGCTTCTCGTCTTTTATAAAAGCTGCCATCTTTCGACAATACATGGTGATGTGAGCTGAAGGACAAGTAGTCCCGTCGTACTTATGAAAGTCGGGGGCTTTGAATTTCGGAGGTAAAACTAAATCCTCTACAAGGCTCAAATCACTAGCATCGATCCCTTTCTTATCCATTCCTTGAAAGGCCTTGAAGTTTTCCTCAAAGAGACGAAACCTCTCTTCGTATTTCTTTTCCATCTCGGCCCTAATCCTTTCTTCCACCTCATTCAACATGTTTAGATCCGGCACTTCAATCTCGAGACCTTCCCCTAACTCAACAGGTTGGTCCATGTGACGGCTAGCCGGTGCTCCCGTAGGATGATTAGCGGGTGTTCCCTCGAGGTTGATATGCACTATTTTCCTGGTGGTCAGTGCTCCTATTTGGATATGTGATGTAGTCTCTCCTACTCCCTTCTCATTCAAACTGTCCCCTGATCCTCCTCATTTGCTGAACTTCTTTTCAAGAACCTTGGTCATCTGAGCGATAATGGTGGTTTGTGATTGCGCGATCTAATCCTTAATGTTTTGCTCGATCCCATCCAATCGGCCCTCGAGGTTCTTCTGACCTTGTTCAACCCTGGCCATCCTTTCTTCCATTGCTCGTGCCTGAGAACGAGTGTCGTACGAACGCGGAATGGTTGTAGATTGGAATTTTCACCTTTTACCACTGTAATATTATTTTTCCAACATTAATTCGTTATTTAATTGATCAATGCATGTTATGTTGTGGGATGATGTATGAAAAAAATGATGCGATAAAATATGTGCACGTATGTATGCGGATGAAAGGTGTTGGTCCTATAGGTGATTCCCCTTAGGTCAACTCTCATTTGAACATGAGGGAGGTTCCTTGTTACAAGATAGTCATAGCAAAGTCTTGACAAGTACGCCTCCGCTTGCGATCCAAAGATGTTGATCGGATAGATGGTTCAACCCTTAAATTTTGCGGCTCAGGATGTTTGGAGTAGATCCAATCTTGCTTGACTTCCTCGGGATGGAGAAGGGTTGTGCTTTCTTCAATGGTGGGCATTAAATGACCTGACACTGTGCGTTCGCTCGGTAAACTGCCCCTTTATCCTTTCTGATTCAACTCTGACCGATGTCGGACTTGCTAATTGACATCATCCTTTCCAGCAACCTCCCATCCATAATGATAGCCCTTGAATTTGGTAAAACAACCTTGACTCAACACCTTTGTGTTATGAAATGTATGCAAGAAGATCACAAGGAAAATCGTTAGTGTCAGATAAGCACAGTTAACATGATAAGAGAAATAAGGCAAGCATGAAAGCAAACAACCTTATTTATCCCGTCTAATAAGCCTAGACTGTCTGCATGGCTCTAAAAAGGGTGGGCTTTCTAGTTCTCTTAATGCAATTTTGGTTTCAGGAGGTATTCGAGCTGTCCTTGCTGTCCCCTACTAAGGGTAGAAAGGCCCCTGGCCATCACCCATTATAGGCTCCTCTCAACCGAGTTAAATTTGAGGGGACCCTTTAGCTATATCCGTACGGAGAAACGATATTCCCACGAAGATATAGGGTATTCGAGCCCCGAAGGTACTTGCTAGGCCCATACGGAGGAACGATATCCTCACGAAAGCACTAGTGTTTTCCCCCACTTAGACAAAAGAGTTTATATGTCCATTTTAGATGCGTTTAAAATGAACTCAAACTTATAACCAAATATCGATCGATTCGGTCACTTTAATTCGCAACTTTTAATATTAATTAAGAGGTAAAGTTTTTTTTTGGCTCGACACTCTTTTTTGTTTCTGAAAACAAAAATTCGTCCCTAGCAGAGTTGCCATCTCCTGCGACTAAAAAAATTCAAAAATATAAGTACCTCGGATGTCGCTTAGAAAATACCGAGGTATCGCTACCCCTTTACTCTGATGTCACTTAGAAGAACCGAGTTTTAATTCAAAATAATTTTTAAAGAAAATCGATTAAAATTGGAGTCGCCACCGACCATTTAAAAATGGTAGACCTGACACCGAAAACTAAACCAGAGATTATTTCTTTTTCTTTTAAAAAAAATGGGGTCGGGAGTCGGTTACACGCGGGGAAGGATGAGCACCCCCGACATGCCCAAAATTGGTACAAAGATCCTTACCGCTTAATTAATATCAAACTTCACAAATTAAAGTGACAAATTGTATCGGAATTTGGTTATACGAGTGAGTAGATTTTAAAAGTCTTAATATTCGAGAAGGAATGTCCGAACCACCACCTCTACGACTGGTACTGGCCTCGTTCGTTCTCGAATAAAAAGACATCGCATTATATATATATATATATATATATATATGAGGTTAGGATGCAACTTATAGATTCATAAACGATAATTAAATTACATGATCAAATAAAACATAAAAGCGAACACAATTGTGGTAGGTCTTGGGCATAAACGCCCCTAGTTAACATGGTGACATATTTTAAGAAGAATGAACATGACAAAATGGTGTAAAGACATATAATAAATATAAATGACATAGCAACATTCATAGAAAAAAATAAGCATGCAAAAATTAAAATTCCATGTAAATCATACGTTTCATAAAAACATGCACGAAAATATGTAAAACATATGCATATATGTACAACCTTACGAAGCTATGAAACATAAACAAGGTTACATAAAAACCATATATTATACATGCATACACATTCGATATCATATAATCCTAGTAAAAAAAGTAACATGTGACATGCAACAACAAGGGTTTAATACACATTCTAATGTATTCACATAAAAAATTAATAAAATCAAGTAAGAAGAACATGAGCAACAAGCAAACTGAAATACAAACAATAATAAATTAATGGGGTTAATTTAGAATCTTGAACCAAAATTTAGGACTAAATTGAGCTATATTAGAACTAAAATGGTTCGGGAAGAAGTTAAACCAACCCATTATTAAACTTAAAGGGGAAATTTACATGTTTATAGGAAAAGAGGGACCTCGGGGTTTAAAAAAACTGATAAAAACACGGGGGACCAAATCATGATAAACCCAATTTTTATTCTGATTAATAACACATTTGAGGAAGAAATTAAAAGAAATGGGAAAGATGTAGGGATTGAAAGCGTGATTTAGGAAAACGGAACCCCTTTGTGCGTAATTTTCAAAATACGGGAGGGTCTAAGTGGCGAATAAACCAATTTTAAATTATCAAAATACTATATAAGATACACTTAAGACCATTGAACCCCTTTTGGCATTTGTTCGAAAACTAAAAAAAACCCATTCCCTTTTGCACCTACCCGGTTAGGGTTCGAAAACTAGAAAATAAAGGGTTTTCCGGTGCCGTCGGCCGTTAACCGGCACCAGTAACCTCGAGGAACCTAGAGATGAATAAAAGACCCCCTTTCTTTTCAAAACCCTAGATGTGAACCCAAACCTCCCTTTTCTAGTTCGAAATTGCTTCGAACGAAAACCCTTATCCTACCGTTACCGGAAACCAGTGGGCCTCTCAAAGGGAAGGGACATTCACTGGCGTCGGTTCACTCCCTAAGGTCGTGGAAGGCTTCGAAGATTTTCATCGGCAAGAAACGTCAACCGATAGTAGGGTAACGGATTCCGACTCTACCCTTTACTTTTTTTTTCTTGGGTTGCTTTTTTTATGCATGTAAAAACGAAGAAGAAGACTACCTCTGAAGGTTTTTTCTTTTTATTGCTTTTTCTCTCGATTTCCAAATCGGTTTACAATGGTTTGGGGTTCGAATTTTTTTATATCCGAAAAGTTACATGCCATTCAAAAGGAAAAAATTCTATTCGTTACTTTTTGCTTCGGGTCTGCTCTCTGTTTGCCTTTATTTCTTGTCTTCGTTGACATTTTGTTGTGTCTTCGTTTGGATTGTATTTTGGGCATCTGATGATTTCTTTTTTTGTTGTTCTTTGTCGGGACTTCCTGAAATGGGGGAGACACGGCAAGAGGCATGACAGTGGCAGAAGGATGGTCAGATCGTGCAATAGCACACGCACGTGGGATGTTGAGGGGACGGGCGTGCGGAGCGTGGGGATCTGGAAGCTTCGTCTTCTCGATCTGGGACCGTTAGATCGACTCAATCTAACGGCGGATGTTGTGCGACGTAGGAGTATCAAAATGACTCCCTAGGGTTTTCTTTGGGCTTCATCTGGACTTTTGATCAAGTCTCCAATCCGACGGCTGAACGAGGTGTGGCGCGAAGAGGGTAGGGGGCTTTGCTAGGGTTTTTTTGACGCGGCTGATCTGAGACTTTGTATCTGCTTCGCCAGATCTGACGTCTCCTGATGCACGACGCTAAGCAAAGACATCTTTAGGGTTTTTCGCGAGGATCAGATCTGGACCGTCAGATCTCAATAGATTTGACGGCTGTGGATTAGGGCGGCGACTGCACAAGAAGATATCAAGTCAATTAGGGTTTTTATTTTTTTCTTTCTTAGGGTTTTATTATGCTACGAGCTTGTATTCTTTGGGCATTGAACGAGCCTTATGTGTAATGGAATTTTATTTTTTAATTAATGTATGCTTTTGGGCTTTTATTTAAACTTAAGTTTTATTTCCATTTTCATTATAATAATAATAATAATAATAATAATAATAATCTAATAAATATAAAATAACATATAAATGATAATAATAGTAGTAAGTACTATACACATACTATTAATAACATAATAATAACTTAATGAAATGATACACACGATATATTAATGATATTAGTAGTATAATATTCACAATAAATGATGACCATAATTAACTATATAATAACAATTTTAATGCAAGTAATATTAACAAGAAATAACATGTTATGAATATCTTTATTTATGGTGGATATCCATATATTAAATGAGATTTTAATGAGCTTTATTATTAGGGTTTAATACCCATTAGAATTAGGGTTTCCATCTTATACCTATAAATATAGACTTTTGAAGAAAACATTGTACACAACCCTACATTGAGAATATACTAAAAGTCTCTCTATTTGTCTCTCATATTTGCTCTTATTTATCTCTCTTGTTCTTCTTTACTTTATTCACAATACGTTATCAGCACGAGACTCTAACCAACTGAGGTGTTTTGTCGTTCGAATCCTAAACGAATTATTGAAAGGAATTTGATACTAGCATGAATCAAAGATAAGTTCTTCTCCCGCAATTATATTTTAATTATCGATTCTCTTTCTTTCTTTCTTTGATCTATAACTTGACTTTTGATTTTTAAAAAAAATCTTTGGTTGTTTGGTGTTAGTGTAGCCATAGAGTGACTCAATTACCGTGGTTCTTGTCGATAATTACCGAAAAAGATTTTAACAAGATATTGGTAACTACATCTACCAAATATTTCGATATAGCGATTGATTAACCATTCTTATTTATACATTCTTATGGTTGTTTATTTGTTTAAGAATGACAATTATTTTGTAGTGATTATATTTATGTTTTCTTTTTGTTAAAGTTGGTATTTTAACCATATTTTTGAGTTTTACATGATATCTTCAAATGGCTTGGAAAGAAAAAAGAGATTATGAGGAAAATCAATATCGGTAAACTCTATTTTTATTTTTATTCTTTAATTTATGATTTTAAGGTGTTATAAATTATGGTGATTTATGTTTTTATTTTGATGGTTTAATTCGAGTATATTGGCTGGACATCCTGTTCTGCGAGGCTACTGGTCTCAAAGGAGGTTCTTTTTAAAGGACCTTGTGGACTGGTTTAACAATACCGCGTATAAGGATTTAATATTTGTTCTCTATAAGTATTGTATATATATATTGGTTGCTCAATTATTTTTTAACAATATGATTGCTATAAAGTTTATATTTTCTTGAAAGAAATATTATGTTTGTGTCAAAAAACTCGACTATAGATTTCTCCCAAGTTCAAGTTACAAAAATCGCCTTGATCCAAAAAAAATTTATGGAGGCATTCCCTTAAGTGAATGCGAGCATGGTGTTTATTCCATGCGATTATTGGACTTATGACATTCCTTGAAGTGAATGCAAGCATGATGTTTATTCCATGCGATTATTGGATTTGTTTTATTCCTTGATGTGAATGCAAACATGATAATTCAATATATGGTTAGTGAATAAAACTCAGTTATGTGCCAGAGTATCACTGATGAGGTTTTAAAGACCTATTGGCTTCCGCTACATTCCTTGAAGTGAATGTGAAATTTTTATAGCGGAAAAATAAATGCCACATTAGCAATTGTGGTCGCGATTGAGGCCATTAGAAAGTAGACATGGATAAGATGATCCTTTTGAGAATGGTTATATCCACCGAAAGTGGGATTATAAGGATGACAAGAATGATAGATATCATATCAAAATATTTATGTTATCAATACGATGGTACAAACCATTGGTCTCGTACTTGTCAAACGCCAAAGTATTATGGAGTTTATCCATAAGTATGAATGTTAAATGAAAGAAAATATAAACAGGTTTTGTTTATGGAGAAAATAATTATGGCGTTGTTAGTCCAACTCAATTGGATATTGTTAATTTCTTCATAACCCTTGAAGGGAATAATTCACCATTTATTTTATTTCCCTTATAACCTTTAAAGGGAATAATTGATCATTTATTTATTTTGTTTTATGTTAGTTTTATTATTTATTTATGTTAATCTACTTTATGTTAACTTGTTTTACATATTATTTATTTATGCTTTATGTTAATTTATTCTTTGAAGAATATGATTACTTTCGGAATAAAATATACAATGAATTGTGGCTATTTATGCCTAGCAGACAGTGCAAGTACTCATACTATACTTAAGCGTAAGAAATATTGTCCCATTTAAATGCAAGAGGAAAATATGAGTATTATTTCCCAAAGTACTAAAATATCAATGCTTCGTAAGAGCAATATGTTCTTGAGGGTTTATCTATGATAGATAACCGATTTGATATGATGTGCTATATTTAATATTTTTCATTCCCCGAAGTGAATGAAACAAAGCACATTTTGAAAGGTGCATAACTATGCATATTTTTCCATTTAAAATACAAGGGAATAATGTGAGTATTATATCCGGAAGTACTAATATCACAGAAGGCTTCGACTGAGCAAATATGTTATTGCCAAATGAAACTCTATTCCATTTTCACAGTGCATTATACTCGTCAAAGACACAAAGAGACTTATTGAATTTTAAAGATATTTGCATAAATATATTGAGAATATTAGTCAAGGGGGTGCCGACTATCTCAATATTATGAGTATAACTCAAGGCAATAATAAAATCTTGAAAAAAAAATATGCACTACCATCCATATTTTACTACACAAGAATTAGTACAAATTGAAGCTCATGCTATTGTAAATCAGAAGTTTACTGATAACTTTATTATTTGGCATGACTGGTTAGGCCATCCCGGTTCAATTATGATGCAAAAAAATTTGTTGACACTTTCATGTGGTCATTATTGAAGAACTAAAATTTTCTTCAAGGTAATGTTTTTCATGTGATACTTGCTATCAAAGCAAATTGATTATTCAATCATCATTAGCTAAGATAGATTGTGAATCTATTAATTTTTGGAACGGATACAAGGTGATATATGTGGGCCCATACACCTTTCTTACATTCCATCTAGATATTTTACGATTTTAATCGATGCATCGAATAGATGGTCATATGTATCCTTGTTATCAACTCGTAACTTGGTGTTTGCGAGGCTACTTGCTCAGTTGATAAAATTATGAGCACATTTTCCAGATTACCTTATAAAGACAATAGGTCTTGATAATGCCGGTGACATGTCATTTTACATGTAGTATCACTAATTCGCATCAAGCCAACAAATTATCATAAGTTCTCCCCATTACAAATGGTTTTGGTCAAAACCAAATATTTCTCATCTTAGATTTTTTTGTGTGCGGTATTTGTTTTGATTCCTCCACCACAACGCACAAAGATGAGTTCTCAAAGGAGGTTGGGAATATATGTCAGATTCAAATTTCCCTTGATAATTAAATATCTTGAGCGTCTGATAGGGAATTTATTTACAGCTCGATTTACTACTATCATTTTAATGAGTCAGTTTTCCCAACATTAGGGGGAGAAAATAAAATAGCTGAAAAAAGAAATAAATTGGAATGAATTATCATTATCTTAGTTTGATCCATGTACTCAACAATGTGAACTATAAGTTCAAAGGATAATTCATTTAGCAAATCAATTGCCAGATGATTTTGCTGACCCTAATAGAGTGACTAAGTCACATATACCAGCTATGAATGCTCCGTTTAAATTTGATGTCCCGGAAGGACAAACTCTAGTTGCTAATGAGTCTAACTTACGCATGTAGCGTGGTAGACAAATAGGTTCCAAAGATAAAAATCCTCGAAAAAAAGGAAGTGAGCGATAGTTATGATGGTCTAATCGAGGAATCAATGAATTATGAAAATCTCAAGAAGAGATTAAAAGGTCTCCAATACAGACATTAACATGACTCGGGTACCTGATAATAAAGAGATCTCAATAGATTATGTCATGTCTGGTAATAAGTGGAACTGGAATAAAATCGACGTCGATAATACATTTGCATGCAATATAGCACTAGAGATTTTATTTGATGATGTGGATCATGAATCATTGTCAATTGGACAATGTAAACAAAGAAATGATTGGCCAATATGGAAAGAGGCAATTGAGGCCAAAGTAAGATCTCTTTTGAAAAGAGAAGTATATGGGCCTATAGCCCGTATATTGAAATGTGTAAAGCTCGTGGATATTAATGAGCCTTTGTGAGAAAAAGAAATCAAAAGGAGAAATCCCAAGATATAAGCTCGTTTGGTTGCACAAAGATTCTCACAAAGACATGAAATTGATTATGAGAAAAATATATTCCTTAGTGGTGGATGCAGTTACTTTTAGATAGTTTGACAATTAAATGAAATAACTCAGTTTCTGCCTAATGAATGTTGTTACATCTTATTTGTATGAGCCTCTTGATAACAACATTTACTTGAAGCTTCTGGAAGGATTTAGACTGCCAGAAGCAGTTAATTCAAGTTCTCGAGAACATTATTCAATTATATTGAATATATCTTTTTATGGATTAAAACATTTTGGGCACATTCGGTATAATCGCCCCATTGAATACTTATTAGCGGAAGGCTATAAGAATGATTTAATTTCCGGAGCATTTTAGTAAGAGGTTTAGCTCTAGATTTGTCTTTGTTTTTATTCTGTATGTTGGCGATTCATTGAGACTCATGAAGAGATCTCCTTAACAATGAAATCCTTGTGCAGCAATCGGCATACACATAAAAATGTTTAAAGAGACTTTACATGTATAATGCATATTCGTTGATCATTATTTGGTTGCTAGGTCTCTTAATGTAAACACATATTCATTCTGCCCTCAAGAAAAAGGTGATGATATTCTTGGTCTAAAAGCAACATAAATACATTAATTGATCTGGAAGCATCGTATCTTAGCTGGTCCAGAAATACTATCTAAGTGCTACGAGACCATTGCCTTTAAATAATTGCTATGTATGAGGCAAAGCCGAAATATGTGTTTGGCTAAACATATCCAGAAGATATGTGAATTGCTTTCACAAGATAAGATGCAAGCTATCTTATGTAAAGATAATGCATAATTTATATCTCAAGGTGGATACATCAAATGTGATAAAACGAAACATATCTCTTTAAAGTTTCGTCCCTCATGATCTTTAGAAGAATAGTATTTGATGAATCATTTCAAGCAATAATCTGGAAGATTTATCCATTAGTGCATACTCCATTTCAACATTTGAAGATTATATTCAAAATTGAATTATGAATATTCAAAGATCTTATGTGATATTTTTATGAGGGGGAGTAAATACGCGTTGCACTCTTTTCCCTTTAACCGAGGTTTTGTCCCAATGAGTTTTCCTTGTAAGGTTTTTAATGAGGCAACATGTTATGCGTATCAAAGATGTGTGTACTCTTTTTCCTTCACTAAGAATTTTTTCCCACATGGCTTTTATCTTAGTAAGGTTTTAACGAGGCACATTATCTTTATGGATATCCAAGGGGGAGAGTTATGAATATCTTTATTTATGGTGGATATCCATATATTAAATGAGACTTTAATGAGCTTTATTATTAGGGTTTAATACCCATTAGAATTAGGGTTTCCATCTTATACCTATAAATATAGACTTTTGAAGAAAGCATTGTACACAACCCTACATTGAGAATATAATAAAAGTCTTTCTATTTGTCTCTCATATTTGCTCTTATTTATCTCTCTTGTTCTTCTTTACTTTATTCACAACAGAGCAAAGGTAAAACTTAATAATATTAATAGTAATAATGTTTTTCCTTTTTTATAATGGTTTCCCTCTTTTTAATTAGCATATATATATATATATATATATATTTTCTTTTTTTCTTTTTTTTAAATAACACAATAGCCCGATACTAACCCGAATAAAAGGGTTCTGATATCCGGACAAAATTAGTGATTACATCCGAAAATCACATTTTAGACCAATTTTTCATAAAGATTTCAAGAGTTTATTAATCTAACAACAAAACCTCAATCCAAATCAGTATTAAAGAGTCAAATATCTTTGGAATTTCATTAAAGAACTTAGATTAGAGGGATATCACGAAAATTACCTACAATCCTCGCTTCTCCTCTAATTTGGCAAGATTTGCTTGAAGAAACTTGAAGGAAAATGGAAGAAATCAATAAAGAAAAGATAGGAATCAAGAGAGAATTTGAGAGAAAAGGATTTCTGGAAAATTGAGAGAAAAGGGAAAGTGTTTGGCTAAAGTGAAAGTGAGAAATGAAAAGCTCGTCAAAAATTTCATTAACCGATTAACTAACTTTCTTTAATTAATTAAATAAAACCTTTTTAATTATTTAATAAACATTTAAAACATATGCCAAATTAGGGAAAAGGCATAATTGCCAAGTAGCTCCCTAAAGATTCTAAGATTTTTTACTCTTCTTGAAAAAACACATTTTCCAACTTTTAAATCTTTACATTTTGGTCACTACCCAAAATGTACACTTTAGAAAACTCGTTTTGTAAAATTGATTTGACCAACCTCTTAAACATCATTTTAGAGGAATTTATGAATTTTTATCATGTTTTTATCCCATCCGAACCTTGATTTCCCTAAACCACCTTTTAAATGGTTCGAACAACCGACACCGGTTCCACCGGCCCAACCTGACTTGCCAAAACATCTAAGCCCAAAATTGAGGCGTTACAACTCTCCCCCTCTTAGGAAATTTTGTCCTCGAAATTTTTCCTGAATGAGAAAGGCACAGAACTGACTCAACCCGTCCACCTTACTTTCCCACGCAACCTCCTCAACTCCTTAATGTCACAACAACACTTCACAAGTTCAATTGTCCTGCCACGAAAACTTTGTTACTCGTATCCAAAATTCTCACCGGTTCCTCATCACAGGATAAATCTGGATTTAACTCAACCTCCTCATTTGGCATCACATGCGAAGGATCCAATCTATATCTCCGCAACATAGATACATGAAACACATCATGAATCTTTTCCAACTCGGGAGGCAACCTCAACCTATAAACCACAAGACCAACTCGCTCAACCACCTCATAAGGTCCAATAAACCTCGGACTAAGCTTTCCCTTACGTCCGAACTTCATCACCTTCTTCCAACGAGATACCTTAAAGAACATGCGATCACCAACCGCGAACTCAACCTCTTTACGTTTTAAATCCGTATAAAAATTCTGACGATCCGATGCAGCCTTTAACCGCTCACATATAAGCTTAAAATTTTCAGTTGTTCCCTTTCGTATATCCAGGAAGGAAAGCAACTTTTGCCCCGCCCCAGCCCAACAAAGAGGCGTTCTATACTTCCTCCCACACAAGGCCTCATACGGTGCCATTTGTAAACTTGCATGAAAACTGTTATTATAAGCAAACTCAACCAAAGGCAGATACTTTTCCCAAGAACCTTGGATATCAATCACACAACATCACAACATATCCTCAAGCACCTGGATAACTCGTTCCGACTACCTATCCGACTGAGGATGATATGAAGTGCTGAAATTCAACCGCGTACCTAACGCCTGATGTAAACATTCCCAAAACCTTGCTGTAAACCTCAGATCTATATCCGACACTATAGACTTGGGTACACCGTGCAACCGCACAATCTCAGCAATACACAACTCGGCTTACTTTTCCAGCGTACACGTAGTATGCACAGCCAAGAAATGCGCACACTTTGTAAGACAATCCACAATCACCCATACAGAGTTCTTCTCTGATGGTGTCAAAGGCAACCCGGATACGAAATCCATCGTAATCCTTTCCCATTTCCACTTCGGGATCCTCAAAGGCTATAACAAACTAGAAGGAACTGATGCTCAGCCTTCACCCGTTGGCAAACCATACACTTTCTTACAAAATCAGCGACATCCTTTTTCAATCCTACCCAATAGTACTCATCCTTCAAACCACAATACTTCTTAGTACTACAAGGGTGCATAGTGCTATAGGACTGCTATGAGCCTCAATCAAAATAGTGCGCCTCAACTCAACATCCTCTGGCACCATTATCTGACTTTTGAAACATAGAACCCCATCATCATCAAAGCAGAAAATCTGCAGCCTTACCATCAGCTATGTCCTGAACATGAGGCACCAACGAATCATCCATCAACTGTTTCTCCTTAATCAACTGAGTCAAGGAAGGTTTCACCTGTAACTCAGCTATCAAGCCACCATCACGCGATATACTCAAACGAGCAAACATAGCTCTCAACCCAACAACCACCTTTCTACTCAAAGCATCGGCCACAACATTGGCCTTTCCAGGGTGATACTCAATGGTTAGATCGTAATCCTTCAGCAACTCCAACCATCTTCATTGCCTAAGATTCAACTCTTTTTGAGACATAAGATACCTCAAACTCCTATGGTCGATATAAACCACACACCTTTCACCGTAAAGGTAGTGTCTCCAAATATTCCAAGCAAACACAACCGTTGCAAGCTCAAGATCATGCGTATGGTAGTTACGCTCATACACTTTCAGATGTCTAGAAGCATAAGCCACAACCTTCCCACCTTTCATCAACACGTAACCCAAACCAATATATGATGCATCGCTATAAACTACAAACTCCTTACACGATTCTGGTTGAATCAAGATAGGAGCTTGCGTCAAAGCTTCTTTCAACTTCTCGAAAGCTTGTTGCCTAACATCCGTACACTCAAAACGAACATTCTTTTGCGACAACTTGGTCAGAGGTGCACTAATCTTAGAAAAACCTTCGACAAACCTTCGGTAGTAACCAACCAATCCAAGGAAACTACGCGCTTTCGTCACTGACTTAGGCGTCTTCCAACTCATCACCGCCTCAACCTTGTGTGGATCAACCTAGATACCTTCGACCGACACCACATGTCCAAGAAAAACCACTTCTTTGAGCCAAAACTCACACTTGCTCAACTTAGCATAAAGCTGATTCTTCAACAACACTTGCAACACAATTCTCAAGTGTCTATCATGATCCTCCTCGATACGTGAGTACACAAGAATATCATCGATAAACACCACCACGAACTAATCCAGAAACTCATGGAACACCCTATTCATCATGTCCATAAATGCAGCCGGTGCGTTCGTCAAACCAAACGACATCACCAAGAACACATAATGGTCGTACCCCGTCTGAAAAGCTGCCTTAGGTACATCCACATCCTTAACCTTAAGCTGATAGTACCCATACCTCAAATCTATCTTTTAAAACACTGAAGCACCACAAAACTGATCGAACAAATCATCGATCCTCGGCAAAGGGTACTTGTTCTTAATCGTCAACTTGTTTAATTGCCGATAATCAATGCACATACGCATGGTACCATCCTTTTTCTTAACAAACAAAACCGGCGCACCCCAAGGTGAAACACTTGGCCTCATGACTATCGGTCAAGCAACTCCAGAAGTTGCGTCTTCAACTCCTTCAACTCCTTAAGTGCCATGCGATAAGGAGCAATGGACACCGGAGTCGTATTCTCATACAACTCGATACCAAACTCATCCTCTCGATTGGGTGGTAATCCGTGCAACTTTTTCGGAAAAACACCCGGAAACTCACATACGGTTCGTATGTCTTGCACTCGCACCTCCTTCGTGCCAGGATTCATCACATATGCCAAAAAAGCTTCGCATCCCAACTCCAAAATCCGACTCGCTTCAAGAGCCGAAATCGCGTTAGATAAGAACTTCACATTCTCACCTACGATTACTACCTCGTAATCATCCGCGGGCTTTAGGGTGACTCGCTTAACATCAAAATCCAAAACTGATCGATGCTCAACCAACCAGTCCATTCCAAGAATCACATTAAACCATAAAATGACATTTCCATCAAATCAACCGAAACACATGGCCTTGAACAGATAAATGACATCTCCTATACTGTTTTCCTTATAACAACAGTTTCACCAAAGAAACTAGCTACTCACACTCCCACGTCTAACACCTCCGAAGCGAACATTCGAGTCACAACTTCCGAGAAACTTACAACAACAGGTGCAAAAAGCTATACCCCATCAATCAAACGTGGACAAGATCGCCTAACTTGGTCATACGATCCACCTACTTAATAGGTATCAAACGTTATTCAAGTCTCAGATGGTCAGCGAACCCATAATTCCAACATGAATTAGCTCCAGCCACAAGAGTCTGCACTTCACGAGCCGCACGAGGGCAATCCCACCTCACGTGCTCCCGTAAACCATACGTCTAACAATACTATAGCCTCGCCTCAACCTAGGCGATACTCTTAAAACATGGCCATTCATACACTGGCTACCACAAAACCAGAGTTCACAACTCACTTCCTAACGCTTGAACCTCTCGCACGAGCTATTAAACTCAGGTTTCGCTAAATTACCTCGCCCGTATTACCAACACATCGAAACAATGTAGCCAGTAAATCAACAATTATGGCTTACCAACAGGCATCATTCCATAAAGGTGCCAACACAACGATGTCTCATATCCACCTCCAATCCAGGAGCACATATGCTCAACTAAACAATCAGTACCTTAACTCAACCACAACTTACGATTTTCGAACCCAAACCACACATTCACATTTCTCTAGATCCAAGTATCTAACCCCCAGATACTTCTCTCTTAAAACAGTTCAAAAGAACTCTCATAACATAACATAAAGTTTTATGCCCACAACCACAATTGTCCACCAACTAAACACATCCCTATATAACCGGGATGCAACCCATCTTTACACTATGAGCATCACTAAACTTCATCTATTCCACAATCTTATTCATACAGGTCATCCACTTTCTGGACACCTCCGGTGCCAACCTTCGAGCTCAACTTCTACTCAACTTGCGTAAGCGCTAACCGCAGGTCACCAACACCTACCAGCTGGTGCAGTCACATGCACCTTAGCATTAACAACTTCACAAGCTCTAAACATCGCCGATACACTTGGCGCCATACAATCCAACACTTACCCTACCAACACACGTTGTACTTACATCGAGGCACATCGAGGCATCTAGCCCCCAGGAGACTTTACACACTCCTATACTTCTTGCCCAAAGGCAACAACAATCATACCAGATCGCTACTCTCTCCTCGGTTTATTGTGCTACTATTTTTAATGCATGACAACAACTTACAAAACAAACAAAACAAATTGCTCAAGCCAGCTCCAAGCAAGGATCCAAGACTTTGATTTCAACTTAAAACAATTCACTAGGTAATAAGGCAATGTGTATCCCAATTTCCCCCAACATAGTACAAAGCATACTACATGCATATCTCAACCATCATGCAACTCAAGCATCAAGATTCAGCCCAGTCAACATCATAAAACAACTCACATCCATATTAATTCATCATGTATAGCATCAATATCACATATTCAACATAAGCATGCTTAAACATTCACCAGAAAAAGCAAATATCACCGAAACACATATCCACATCGTAAATCACTTACCAACAACTTACCACCATCCCAACCTTTTGTAACCCGGCTCTGATACTACCAAATGTAACCCCCTCGACCTGAACTGGTTGATAGATTAAAACAAACGAATCACAAGGGATTATTGAAGTAAACCGGGAAAATTTGTAACCCCCTTAACCCGGCCTAGACGGTTGACCCGAATTAAGAAGTTTACACGGGGAAAACCAAAGTCAACCCCAAAGTCAACCTTGATTAACGACCCTTTTTTTTTTCTTTTTAATATTATCTAAATGCACATTAACCCTAGATATGTTCATAACAACAACATACTCAAAGATCATCGCATTCGGAAAACGTTCAGGAACTTAATTGCACAACATACAAGTTTAGGGACCAAAATGCAAATTCTGGAAATTAGAAGGACTTAACCCACTTTTAAGTTACCATTATGAAATTAGTCATATTTCATGCTTCCCTGCCAAATTTCAGCTCAAACGGACATCTAAAACTCATTCAATTGCATAAACAAGATTCAGGACCAAAACGCAACGATTTCAAAACATTTAACCAACAATTTCAGTGCCCAACGGTCGGGTGTTTCGAAACAGGGAGAGCCTGTTCCGAAACGCGTTGCGCAACAGGGCCTGGCAGTGGCCAAACTGTTTCGAAACAGCCCTGCCCGTTTCGAAACGCCTAGGCCATTTCAGGCCATCTGTTCCGAAACGGCAGCACCTGTTCCGAAACAGGCTGCCCAGATTGCAGAATTTCAGCTGGTTTAACATACAATTGACCCATCAAACATGCTCCAAAGACAACCAAATTTTACCAGCAAGACGTTACATGCATAAGGAACATATAGGCATCAACAATTCATAAGCATGGCATCAAACAAGGAAAATCCCAATTCTATAGGCATGCATCCTATTTAGAAAACCATTCAAGCATCAAAATACCAAACCAACCACATAAAGGCCATTTACATGTTCCAACTTCAACAACAACATTAAACCAACTTAGGGAGTCTAAAACATCTCCCAAAACATCAACATAGGTTCCCCATTGCCAAAAGCTAATAGTGTTTAAGAAACCTTCACCATACATGAGCTTAGTTCACCACTTGGATTCTTCACCTCCTTGCTGCCCTCAATGCACTTTAATGCTCTGCATTATTGGTTTAAGAAAAGAGAGAGAGAGCGTAAGCGAAAAGCTTAGTGAGGAATGCTCATTTAAAACCACACAATAATGCATTTATGGAACACCTTTAAAAACCTTAAATCATACTTCATTTGCACATGCACTAGAAGCATTTAAAACAAGCAATTCATGCTTCAAGTTCATAACATGTCACATTGGCAACAAGTGATACATTCAACATAAGATCCACACATGGACTTTTAAACACCATTGTGATCTTATAATTTCCAAGGACCACACATGGACTTTTAAACACCATTGTGTCCTTAACAAGAATCATCCATGGACTTTTAAACACCATGACAAGGACCACACAAGGACTTTTAAACACCTTTGTGTCCTTAACAAGAATCACCCAAGGACTTTTAAACACCTTGGTGTTCTTAAATAACAAGGCTTACACAAGGAATTTAAACAACTTTGTAACCTTAACCAAGAACCAACCATGGACTTTTAAACACCATGTTGTTCTTAAAATACACAAGATTCACACAAGGACTTTTAACCACCTTTGTGATCTTAACCAAGAACCAACCATGGACTTTTAACCACCATGTTGTTCTTAAATAAACAAGGCTCACACAAGGACTTTTAAACACCTTTGTGACCTTAACCATCACTTGCCAATATGCATCATTAACAACAATATTCCACTGTTTTTAAGCATTTAACAAAGCCATAAACATCATGCATCCTTAGGCATCAAACCACATTAAAACAATGTTCAAAAACAAGGATCTCTTACCTTGAGCATCCTTCAACACATGGCTTATAATCTCAGCAAATAAACATGCTAAATATGCTTCCAAAACAGGATTTAAAACATGCAAACAAACCACATTGCACACAACCAATCCATGGTTCATCATCAAGAGAGTTTTTCCGAAAACTTACTATTGAGCTTAGCTAAGTTGCTTAGACTTAAACTAAGCTCCCAAACCTTCAAAACATTGGTTTCAAAGCTGAAAACCAAAATCCACTCACCGATTCCGTTTCGCCTCTTGCCGAAACACCAATCAAGCTTCCGGATCTCCACCACTAGGATCCAAAGATGACTCCCCTGTTTTAAACACATCAAAACAATAGATTAATGCATCATCATGCATTAACATCTACAATGAAAGCACCTAAACTCGCTGCTCTCATCCACACTCCATTTTCGGCTACCAAACACAACCGAAAACACAACCAAACAACTCCACAACACTACCCAGCCAAGATTCATCAACTCTAAACATCTTTAAACATTAATTAACATCCAAAATGGATCTCAACACATCCTTATACCTCCAGCCATAACAGATCATCAAGATCACTCCACAAACCATCACTATTACAAGTAAAACTTAGGAAATTCAACCTATCCGGGATTGCATTGATTAAATCTCAATTTCTCATCAATTAAACATTCATTTAACATCAAATTGACACCTCAAAACACTGCCCAATCAGATTATACGAAATTTCATCAAAATCAAACAAATCTTGCATTTTAAAGCCAAAATCAAGAATACAATTGTAAAACCTTTAATTAAACACAAATCAAGGATTGAGAACTTGGGAATTTCAGTAAAGAACTGAGAATTTAGAGGAGAAGGACGTTCATACCTCTAAACTTGAGTTTCTCCCTTTTTAGAATCAAAATTCTTGAAGATCCAAGTAGCAAATGGTGAGGTTTTGTTGAAGAGATGATTAGAGATCAAAAGAGAATTAAAATCTCATGTTTGGATGTCAAAAATCAGAGGAAAAAGTTCTGGAGAAATGTGTTTGGTTTGAGAGAAAAGATGAGAGAAAATGAAAATAGAATTTTAGGAAAAGTTAGTTGGAAAATGCCAAAATATCTTCCCTCTCTTTTTCTTTTATTTAAAAACCATTTATTAAACCTTTAATATTTAGGAAAAAATCTGGAGAAACTCCTATTGGGTAAATAGCACCTTAAAGATTTAAAGTTTCAATCATTTTTAAAACAGTCTCACAGTTTTCGAAAAATACATTTTGGTCACTAACCCAAAATGTCACCCTTCCAAACCTCATTTTCTAAAATTGATTTCACCTTTCTCTTAAATATAATAAAAGAGGATTTTAAGACATTTTTCCATATTTTTAATGCAACCCGAACTAGGCTTTCCTAAATTCACCCTTTTATAATCGAACCGCAACCCGACCGGTCCGGTCCAAACCCAAAACTTCTAAGCCCAAAATTGGGGTGTTACAACTCTCCCCCCCCCCTTAAGAAATTTCGTCCTCGAAATTTACCTGAAGGAAAGAGGTACGGAAACTGCTTCAGCATATCATCTTTCCGTTCCCACGTGGCTTCTTCAACACCACGATGCTTCCACAACACCTTTACCAACTCAATGGTCTTGCCACGAAGAACCTTACTATCCGAATCCAGAATCTTCACCGGTTCCTCATCATAGGTCAAATCCGGATTCAATTCCACTTCTTCCACAGGCATCACATGTGAAGGATCCGATCTATACTTCCGAAGCATAGAAACATGAAACACATCATGGATCTTCTCCAACTCTTGAGGTAACCTCAACTTGTACGCAACAGGACCCACACGCTCAATCACCTCGTATGGTCCAATGTACCTAGGGCTCAACTTACCCTTACGGCCAAACCTCATCACCTTTTCCAAGGCGAAACCTTCAAAAACACACGGTCACCCACCGCATACTCAATCTCCTTACGCTTCAAATCCGCGTAAGACTTTTGCCGATCAGATGCTGCTTTCAAGCGCTCACAAATGAGCTTCACCTTCTCGGTGGTTCCTTTCAACAAAGCTGGCATCGAAACCAACTTCTGACCTGTTTCAGCCCAACAAAGAGGAGTCCTACACTTCCTTCCGTACAAAGCCTCATAAGGTGCCATTTGAATACTTGATTGATAACTATTGTTATAGGCAAACTCCACCAAAGGCAAATGTTTCTCCCAAGAGCCCTGGAACTCAATCACACAGCACCTCAACATATCCTCCAAAACCTGGATAACACGCTCGGACTGACCATCCGACTGAGGATGATAAGATGTACTGAAATTCAACCGTGTACCCAAAGCTTGATGCAAACACTGCCAGAAACGCGATGTAAACCTCGGATCCCTATCCGACACAATCGACTTAGGTACACCATGCAGCCACACAATCTCAACAATATACAGCTCCGCAAGCTTATCCAAGGTATACGTAGTATGCACAGGCAAGAAATGCGCACACTTCGTCAGGCGATCCACAATCACCCACACCGAATTCTTCTTCGATGGTGACAAGGGCAAACCAGATACAAAATCCATGGTAATCCTTTCCCACCTCCATTCAGGGATCCTCAACGGTTGCAACAAACCTGATGGAAACTGATGTTCAGCCTTAACTCGCTGACACACCAAACACTTGCCTACAAACTCCGCAACATCCTTCTTTAAACCCACCCAATAGTACTCATCACGAAGATCACGATACATCTTAGTACTACCAGGGTGCATAGCAAAAGGACTACTATGACCTTCAGTCAGAATAGCACGCCTCAACTCAGCATCATTGGGCACTACTATCTGACTCCCAAAACACAACACTCCATCATCATTAAAGCAGAAATCCGAAGGCCTACCCTCCGCGATATCCTGAACATGAGATATCAAGGAATCATCCAACAACTGCTTTTCCTTGATCAACTGAACCAAAGATGGTTTCACTTGCAACTCAGCCACAAGACCACCATCATGCGAAATACTCAAACTGGCAAACATAGCCCTCAACTCAACAGCTACCTTCCTACTCAAGGCATCTGCTACAACATTAGCCTTCCCAGGGTGATACTCAATCGTCAAATCATAATCCTTGAGCAACTCAACCCAACGTCGCTGCCTAAGGTTCAACTCCTTCTGAGACATCAGATACCTCAAACTCTTGTGATCCGTGTACACAGTACACTTCTCACCATACAAATAATGTCTCCAGATCTTCAAAGCAAAAACCACCGCAACCAACTCAATGTCATGCGTAGGATAATTGCGCTCATGCACCTTCAACTGCCGCGATGCATAAGCCACCACCTTACCCTCTTGCATCAACACACAACCCAAACCAACATAGGATGCATCACTATACACCACAAACTCTTTCCCTGATTCAGATTGAACCAAGATAGGAGCTTGCGTTAAAGCTGCCTTAAGCTTCTCAAAAGCCTGCTGTCTCGCTTCCGTCCACTCATACCTAACATCCTTTTTGCAACAACTTTGTCAAAGGTGCAGCAATCTTTGAAAACCCATCCACAAACCTCCGGTAGTATCCTGCCAAACCGAGGAAACTACAGACTTCATGAACCGACTTAGGAACCTTCGAATTCATCACCGCTTCAATCTTCTGAGGATCAACACGAATCCCCTCAGCAGAAACCACATGCCCAAGAAACACCACTTCTTTAAGCCAGAACTCACACTTGCTCAGCTTAGCATAAAGTTGATTCTCCAACAAAGCTTGCAACACAACTCTCAAATGCTCTTCATGCTCCTCCTCAGTACGCGAGTACACGAGGATATCATCAATGAACACCACAACAAACTTATCCAGGTATTCATGAAACACACGATTCATCATGTCCATGAAAGCTGCAGGAGCATTTGTCAAACCAAACGGCATCACAAGGAATTCATAATGCCCATACCTTGTCCTGAAAGCTGTCTTAGGCACATCCACATCTTTCACCTTCAACTGGTAATACCCTGACCTCAAGTCAATCTTAGAGAACACAGCTGCTCCCCGAAATTGATCAAAGAGATCATCAATTCTCGGCAAAGGATACCGATTCTTGATAGTCAACTTGTTCAGCTGACGATAATCAATGCACATTCTCATAGTGCCATCCTTCTTCTTCACAAACAAGACTGGTGCACCTCAAGGTGACACACTCGGCCGAATGAAACCACGATCAAGCAACTCTTGCAACTGAGTCTTCAACTCTTTCAACTCTTTAGGTGCCATTCTATAAGGAGTAATGGACACATGAGTTGTGTTCTCATACAACTCAATCCCAAACTCAACCTCACGATTAGGAGGTAAACCAGGTAACTCCTCAGGAAACACGCCAGGAAACTCTTTCACAACCCTGATATCTTGCACTCGCAACTCCTTAGAACTAGGATTCATCACAAAAGCTAGATAAGCTTCACAACCTTGCCTCAGCATCCGGCTCACCTCCAATGTAGACACCACATTGGCAAGAAACTTCACATTCTCACCAACCACAACAACCTCATAATCATCCGCAAGTTTCAAAGAAACTCGCTTATTCTCACAATCCACAACAGCACGATGCTCAGCAAGCCAATCCATACCAATGATTACATCAAAACCATAGAAAGGCAACTCCATAAGATCAACATGAAAAACATGATCTTGAACAACCAAAGGACATCTTCTATAAAGCTTTCGAGTCACAACAGTTTCACCAAAAGAACTAGTGACACGCATACCAACATCCAAAGACTCAACAGGCAAACCAAGCAACTCAGCATGCTCACGCAATATATATGAGTGTGTAGAGCCAGAATCAATCAAGGAAAGTAATGACAAGGATTGCAGAGTGAAAGTACCTGCGATCACATCCGCGTCATTCCTCCCCTCCCTTTGAGCAAACACTCTAGCCTGACCACCACCTTCAGGCTGAACAGCTACAACATGAGCCACATTACGAACACCATCCTCCCTACGCTGGAAGTTACCACGGCCGCGCCCACGACCTCTTTGTGGTGCAGCAACTACAGAAGCACGCACTTGGCCACCAGCCAACATAGGACACTCTCGCCTCATATGATCCGTAGATCCACAGTTCCAGCACGCATTACCAGCTGCCACAACAGGAGCCTGCACCTCCCTCACAGCTCGAGGACAATCACGTTTCATGTGGCCACGCGAACCACATGTCCAACATGTACTCGGATCAACTCTAGTGTTGCCTCCCCGAGCAGGCGCACCACCACCTCGCTTAGCTGAGGACTGATACTTCTGATCACGCCCCCTCTTGTTCCGTCCACCACCGGAACTATATTCGGCTGCTCGCTTACCAGCACTTGACCCAGCACTTCTAGCAGATAAACCCAAGTTCATCTCAATGTCCTTTGCTCGGCCAACCAGCACATCAAAATCATTATACTCGGTAGCCAGCACATACATCTTTACGTCCGTCACCAAGCCATAACGGAACCTTTCACACCTTTCCCGCTCATCCGGGACAAGCTCAGGTGCATACTGACTGAGTCGAACAAACTGGACCTCGTACTCAGCCACAGACATGTTCCCCTGGGTAAGAGACATGAACTCCCTTTTCTTTTCATCTAGGTACCTCACACCTAGATACCTTCTCTTGAACACACTCTGGAAGAACGTCCAAGTTACATCAGCTTCCGCCATCCCAGCGATTGTGGTTGTCCACCACGTGTATGCATCATCCTGCAGCAATGACACCACACACCCCAGCTTCTGCACCTCAGTGCAACTCATTTGACCCAAGATTCTCTTGGTACTTTCCAACCAAGCCTCAGAACCTTCCGCCGACAAACCCCTGAACTCAGTCCCTCCCAGACTGTGCAAACGCTCCAAGGGTAGTCTAACTCCAGCATCTCCCTGATGCCCAGCTCCTTGAGCTCCAGCTACTGCTGCTTGAAAAGCTCCAGCAATAGCTTGAATCAACACTGTCATGTCAGGTACAGCTTGCCCCTGACCAGCTTCAGGTCCAGCGACCCCAGCACCAGCTGCCGCTCCAGCTCTTTCACCCTCAGCACCACCACCACCAGGTGGAGGAGGTAAATCCACCGCACTTTAAACATTCTCATCGTTCTCATTCTGAGCCGTAGCTCGCACATTACCCCGCGTCTCTCTACGAGGTCCAATTCACAAACAACGCAATCACAATGCAAATAAACAAAGTCAGGCTCAGCAAGGTAAGCAATCCAATTACTCAAGCTCATTTCCCAATTAAAAACAACATCATTTCATTAGCTTTGTTTTGGCAATGGGTCTCCCTATCATGCTTCACTACAGTATACACCACAATTGTAACTTGCTTACAATTCATACACCATGCTTTCACTCAACAAGCATACAAAGCATACATACATCAATCACCCACATAATCATTCCCAATTACTCGAGAACTCAACTCTGATACCACCAAATGTAACCCCCTTAACCCGGCCTAGACGGTTGACCCGAATTAAGAAGTTTACACAGGGAAAACCAAAGTCAACCCGAAAGTCAACCTTGATTAACGACCCTTTTTTTCTTTTTAATCTTATCTAAATGCACATTAACCCTAGATATGTTCATAACAACAGCATACTCAAAGATCATCGCATTCGGAAAACGTTCAGGAACTTAATTGCACAACATACAAGTTTAGGGACCAAAATGAAAATTCTGGAAATTAGAAGGACTTAACCCACTTTTAAGTTACCATTATGAAATTAGTCATATTTCATGCTTCCCTGCCAAATTTCAGCTCAAACGGACATCTCAAACTCATTCAATTGCATAAACAAGATTCAGGACCAAAACGCAACAATTTCAAAACATTTAACCAACAATTTCAGTGCCCAACGGTCGGGTGTTTTGAAACATGGAGAGCCTGTTCCGAAACGCCGGACCGTTCCGAAACGCGGGACCGTTCCGAAACGCGTTGCGCAACAGGGCCTGGCAGTGGCCAAACTGTTTCGAAACAGCCCTGCCTGTTTCGAAACGCCTAGGCCATTTCAGGCCCTCTGTTCCGAAACGGCAGCACCTGTTCCGAAACAGGCTGCCCAGATTGCAGAATTTCAGCTGGTTTAACATACAATTGACCCATCAAACATGCTCCAAAGACAACCAAATTTTACCAGCAAGACGTTACATGCATAAGGAACATATAGGCATCAACAATTCATAAGCATGGCATCAAACAAGGAAAATCCCAATTCTATAGGCATGCATCCTATTTAGAAAACCATTCAAGCATCAAAATACCAAACCAACCACATAAAGGCCATTTACATGTTCCAACTTCAACAACAACATTAAACCAACTTAGGGAGTCTAAAACATCTCCCAAAACATCAACATAGGTTCCCCATTGCCAAAAGCTAATAGTGTTTAAGAAACCTTCACCATACATGAGCTTAGTTCACCACTTGGATTCTTCACCTCCTTGCTGCCCTCAATGCACTTTAATGCTCTGCATTATTGGTTTAAGAAAAGAGAGAGAGAGCGTAAGCGAAAAGCTTAGTGAGGAATGCTCATTTAAAACCACACAATAATGCATTTATGGAACACCTTTAAAAACCTTAAATCATACTTCATTTGCACATGCACTAGAAGCATTTAAAACAAGCAATTCATGCTTCAAGTTCATAACATGTCACATTGGCAACAAGTGATACATTCAACATAAGATCCACACATGGACGTTTAAACACCATTGTGATCTTATAATTTCCAAGGACCACACATGGACTTTTAAACACCATTGTGTCCTTAACAAGAATCATCCATGGACTTTTAAACACCATGACAAGGACCACACAAGGACTTTTAAACACCTTTGTGTCCTTAACAAGAATCACCCAAGGACTTTTAAACACCTCGGTGTTCTTAAATAACAAGGCTTACACAAGGAATTTTAACCACCTTTGTAACCTTAACCAAGAACTAACCATGGACTTTTAAACACCATGTTGTTCTTAAAATACACAAGATTCACACAAGGACTTTTAACCACCTTTGTGATCTTAACCAAGAACCAACCATGGACTTTTAACCACCATGTTGTTCTTAAATAAACAAGGCTCACACAAGGACTTTTAAACACCTTTGTGACCTTAACCATCACTTGCCAATATGCATCATTAACAACAATATTCCACTGTTTTTAAGCATTTAACAAAGCCATAAACATCATGCATCCTTAGGCATCAAACCACATTAAAACAATGTTCAAAAACAAGGATCTCTTACCTTGAGCATCCTTCAACACATGGCTTATAATCTCAGCAAATAAACATGCTAAATGTGCTTCCAAAACAGGATTTAAAACATGCAAACAAACCACATTGCACACAACCAATCCATGGTTCATCATCAAGAGAGTTTTTCCGAAAACTTACTCTTGAGCTTAGCTAAGTTGCTTAGACTTAAACTAAGCTCCCAAACCTTCAAAACATTGGTTTCAAAGCTGAAAACCAAAATCCACTCACCGATTCCGTTTCGCCTCTTGCCGAAACACCAATCAAGCTTCCGGATCTCCACCACTAGGATCCAAAGATGACTCCCCTATTTTAAACACATCAAAACAGTAGATTAATGCATCATCATGCATTAACATCTACAATGAAAGCACCTAAACTCGCTGCTCTCATCCACACTCCATTTTCGGCTACCAAACACAACCGAAAACACAACCAAACAACTCCACAACACTACCCAGCCAAGATTCATCAACTCTAAACATCTTTAAACATTAATTAACATCCAAAATGGATCTCAACACATCCTTATACCTCCAGCCATAACAGATCATCAAGATCACTCCACAAACCATCACTATTACAAGTAAAACTTAGGAAATTCAACCTATCCGGGATTGCATTGATTAAATCTCAATTTCTCATCAATTAAACATTCATTTAACATCAAATTGACACCTCAAAACACTGCCCAATCAGATTATACGAAATTTCATCAAAATCAAACAAATCTTGCATTTTAAAGCCAAAATCAAGAATACAATTGTAAAACCTTTAATTAAACACAAATCAAGGATTGAGAACTTGGGAATTTCAGTAAAGAACTGAGAATTTAGAGGAGAAGGACGTTCATACCTCTAAAATTGAGTTTCTCCCTTTTTAGAATCAAAATTCTTGAAGATCCAAGTAGCAAATGGTGAGGTTTTGTTGAAGAGATGATTAGAGATCAAAAGAGAATTAAAATCTCATGTTTGGATGTCAAAAATCAGAGGAAAAAGTTCTGGAGAAATGTGTTTGGTTTGAGAGAAAAGATGAGAGAAAATGAAAATAGAATTTTAGGAAAAGTTAGTTGGAAAATGCCAAAATATCTTCCCTCTCTTTTTCTTTTATTTAAAAACCATTTATTAAACCTTTAATATTTAGGAAAAAATCTGGAGAAACTCCTATTGGGTAAATAGCTCCTTAAAGATTCAAAGTTTCAATCCTTTTTAAAACAGTCTCACAGTTTTCGAAAATTACATTTTGGTCACTAACCCAAAATGTCACCCTTCCAAACCTCATTTTCTAAAATTGATTTCACCTTTCTCTTAATTATAATAAAAGAGGATTTTAAGACATTTTCCATATTTTTAATGCAACCCGAACTAGGCTTTCCTAAATTCACCCTTTTATAATCGAACCGCAACCCGACCGGTCCGGTCCAAACCCAAAACTTCTAAGCCCAAAATTGGGGTGTTACAAAATTTACCTCAATAAACGACCTTTTTTTCTTTTTGTCTTGACTAGATGCAACCTAGGTTCCTATCTGTACGTACACAAGAAGCGAATAAAACATCAACACATTTGCCGATTTATTTAAAACTGATTAAAGATTAAGGACCATTTTGTAAAACTGATAAATTACAAGGGATTTCACCAAATTCAAGTTACCAATCTTTAATTAGATTCATTACATACTTCTCGGTGAAATTTCAGCTCAAAAGGACATCTACAACTCATTCAATTGCATGCAAGGAAAACAGGGACCAAAATGCAAGAAACGGAACTTAGGACATTTCAAATACAGGTCCAACGGTCGAGTGTTTCGGAACAGAAAGCTCGGTATCGGAACGGCCGTTTCGAAACACAGTTGACCGTTTCGATACGCGGGTGCGTTTCAAAACCCCACAAGACACGTTTCAGTATGATGGTTCACAGAGGCAAAATGTTCCGGTACATGCCACTATTCTGAAACAGGGAAGGGCGTTCCAAAACGCCTGGGCCTGCAACTTTCCAAAAAGCTGGTTTATATCACTTTTTGCCCTCCGAAACCATCCCGACACATGTCCTAACATGCATACAACTTAAATACACATCAATGATCATATATACGAAGCACAAGCATCATCATAACATCATTCTCACAAGCCACGACTCTAAAGGCATGCCTCCTAGATGTCCAAAGCACCAAAAGAATAAAAACCAAAAGCGAACATATACCAAAGCTTAAAAGTCATTCACACAACTAAATACACATATCAAACTTGCACAAACACGGAAAACACCAAACCAACAACATTCAAAGCATTGGACACCGTCATTACCTTTATTACACTAGTCCAAAACAAAAGCTTACCTTCAATCAAAGTCTTCCACCAATCCCCTTGCAAGCGCTGCCTCCAAAGTTTACATTGGCTGCATTGATGAACAAAGAGAGCATAAGCATACAAGCTTAGTGAGGATTGCTCAAACCAAAATCACCATCAGTGCACAAAACCATTTTCCACTCTTTTCAAAACCATCAAGCTTCCTTGGATAAAACATGCACTTTAACCTCAAAATCATCGTAACAACCATCATGTAACATGATACATATAAGTCCAGCAATTAAACCATTGCTACTCAAAATACAAGCCTTCCAAGCATAGTCACCTTTATGCTAAGCTTAAACCAAAACATGCATCTTTTAAGTTATGCATTAATAACATTTTCCACAATGTTTCATTTTATTATATTGGCTCACAAGTGATAAACAACAATCTCAAAAACATATATCGGATACACGGATTACCAAGGGTTGTCCCACACCCTTCATACACTCTACCGACATTACAAGGTTCACACACGAGAGCGACCCTCCATCGTTGTGACACCCGTGGTGAAGTATTCGGTACAATCACAACCCCACAACACCACTCATCAGTAGATGTATAATCCACTAAAGAGAGACGGGAAAAAACACAAGGTTCGCACCTGGGAGCTACCCTCAACCGTTGCAACCTTAAATAGTCCTCAATCGTTAGGGTACTTGGATGGAGTATTCGGTACAATCACAACCCCTCAACATCCAAGGTGACATGTTTATAGTGCACTCAATCCTATAGCCGGCTAACTATATCCGATTTCATTTATAAAACATTTTATACATCATCACTTGCCAATATAATACGTACCACATGCATACCTCACCGTTTTTACAAAGCATTCATGATAAGCCATAAATCAAATATTAAACCATGCTTCAAACCTCATGCATTAACACATGCATACAAGGATCACTTACCTAGTGCATCCTTAACCCACATGGCATCATCAACCTCATTTCACATATTCAAAACATGCTTTAAAACAGTAGGTAAATGCAATTAAAACCAAGTGCAATCAAAGGTTCAAAACTAGCACAATTCGAGAGAGAAATTCACTTTACTTACTTCCAAACTTAGTAAAGCGTTTCAAGCTCTTACTAAGTTCCCCAAACCTTTTCTAAAATGTTTCCACACTGGAAAACCATGTTCCACTCACCAACTTGCGAAACCACTTCGTTTGATTCCGGAATATTATCCCCAATTTTCAACATATCAAAACAGAGGTTCGATGCATCAAAATGCATCCAAAACACCAGCACTCACCAGAAAACCCGCAACCCTACTCTAAAGCACCAAAACACCCATCCGAAACAACCGAAAACTCAATCGATAGACCTATAACTTCTGCCCAGCCATTACCCAACTAATCCAAAGCATTTTAGGCATTAATCAACATCCAAAAACAACCTAAAACCCACATTATACCTCTAACAACCCAAATTCCTCAAGAACACCTCAAAAACTCACCCAAAAACACCTCAAAAACTAAAGATCTCAAGGATTTCGGGATCTATATGATTAAGACTCCAATTGAACACCAAAAACCTTTAAAAACTCATTTAGAAACAATCTCAAACCAACCAAATCAATCAAAGTCCGAAAATCACATTTTAGACCAATTTTTCATCAAAATTTCAAGAGTTTATTAATCTAACAACAAAACCTCAATCCAAATCAGTATCAAAGAGTCAAATATCTTTGGAATTTCATTAAAGAACTTAGATTAGAGAGATAGCACGAAAATTACCTCCAATCCTTGCTTCTCCTCTAATTTGGCAAGATTTGCTTGAAGAAACTTGAAGGAAAATGGACGAAATCAATAAAGAAAAGATAGGAATCAAGAGAGGATTTGAGAGAAAATGATTTCTAGAAAATTGAGAGAAAATGAAAAGTGTTTAGCTGAAGTGAAAGTGAGAAATGAAAAGCTCGTCAAAAATTCATTAATCGATTAACTAACTTTTTTTAATTAATTAAATAAAACCTTTTTAATTATTTAATAAACATTTAAAACATATGTCAAATTAGGGAAAAGGCATAATTTCCAAGTAGCTCCCTAAAGATTGTAAGGTTTTTACTCTTCTTGAAAAAACACATTTTCCAACTTTTAAATCTTTACATTTTGGTCACTACCAAAAATGTACACTTTAGAAAACTCGTTTTGTAAAATTGATTTGACCAACATCTTAAACATCATTTTAGAGGATTTTAGGAATTTTTATCATGTTTTTATCCCTTCTCGAACCTTGATTTCCCTAAACCACCTTTTAAATGGTTCGAACAACCAATACCGGTTCCACCGGCCCAACCCGACTTGCCAAAACATCTAAGCCCAAAATCGTGGCGTTACAAATTTTATTTGAAGCATTAGCAGGGGCGGTAACAATCCTTTTACTGCTCATACCAGACTACAAGAAATTAAGTAAACATGAACATTCAATTATGAATTAAGTTAACATCAATAATGTTATATGCAATGTAAAATTTGTAAAAATAATTGGGACTTACATTCATTACTTGTTCACCAGTTTGTAGGTCAATATATAATCCAATACCAATCGACCTTTTCCTTTTTTTGGAGAATCGAACATTAATGAAATTAGTAGCAACTGACTCAGTTGTGTCATTTTCTTGGCTTGTCATTCTTTGAGTTGTTGGACGGAGGGTTATATTCTAAAATTGAGGAATAATCAAATCTGTGGTAAAAATTGTAACATTCTAGCATTTTTATGTTTTAAGTTATATCAGTTTGTTACCTTATTGGAAGTACTTGTTGCTGCATTTAAAATTATGGTGGTCCTTACATCTATTGATATAGGCTTTATTGTTGACATTAATTCGACATTGATATTCGTAGTATCCTACAATATAAGTTAGCAGATATGTTAGTACACAAAAATGTATTTATGAGTGCAAGAAATAGGAGAATGAGTTATACCTGCGTTGAATTATCAATGTTTGTTGTTTTCGGACAACTTCTCTTATTTTTCCATTTCGATTTACAAGCACTACACGTCATTTTGACCCCTTCCCTTGTGTACTTCCCATATTTCACTTTCTTAGGCTCATCCTTATCCTTTATTCTATTTTTAGGCCTTCCAAGTTGGACCTTCACTTTGGGAGGTAAAATAGGAGGAAGCTCTTTAGACCAAAATTTCTTACCCCTTGTAACACCCTGAAAACCACCCTAGTACGAACTATAGAAAACGACAAGAATAACGTAAACATTTGTTGATCTAGTTAAGATTGAAATGAAACCACATTAACTAAGTTATTTCAGGTTATAAATAGATTAAAGTGCAACATAAAAATTCACATGTATGTTTCGGTGAGATTATGTAATTATATACATATACGTGTAATATATATAGGTAATGGGCTGATATCTAAATGAAATCAATAAGGATAATATCCTTAATATAATAGATTGAATATTACTTAGTGGAAACACATGAAAACTAGACATTCCATGTGTCATTGTGATGACCATAAACGACCACTATGTTTGAAGGCAAATAACAAGTGTTGTCAATCTTTCATTCACTATCTTCTTCATCTTTCATCTATTCTAGCTGAAACCATAGAACCCAAGAGAGAGAGAGAGTGAGTTTTGAAGGATTATGTGCTGGAAATTAAGATACTAATGCATGCATGTTCTTGTAAAATTCAAGTAAGTATAATTTTGTGTTATTTTGATTAGGGTTATTTTGATGTGTTGATTATGATTTCTTGCTGGAATTAGGATTAGAATCAAGTTAATATGTTGTTTGATAGCTGGGTTTAATAAAATATAGTTGAATTTCTGGAAATTTAAGTAAGAACATGAACTTAGGTTGAATCTGCCCAGATTAGGGATCATGCACTGCCCTGTTTTGTATTGAAAATTCGAATGGGTTAGAGTTCGAATTAGGAAAACTTTTGTAAATAAAAGTTGTAGATCTGAATGAGTAATATAAGAAAATGGCCTCTTGAGTATGAAAACGACATAGGAAGTGGTTGGAAATTGAATTACAAAAAGACTGCTCAGAATTGAATGAATCTGGAAACTGCTTAGGTTAAATTGTAATTTTGAAAATGTTTAGGGGTTTAATTGATGCCAATAAATTCTGGAAAATTTATTAGAAACAGGGGAGGTATTGTAGGAATGAAAAATAAATAATTTAGCTTGAATTATATATCAATTGATAGTTTAAATATCATTAGAACACATAGAAGATCAAAATGGACTAGTTTGTATGAATTGATAATTTGAGGACTTATATGCCCTGTTTTCATGGTTGCTGGAACATAATTATTATGTTAATATGTGAAGGTAAATTTGGTTAAAAGCTCATGATTAATGGTGTAGTGAAACATAGGTTATAAATGCACTAAAGTCACAAATTAAGAATAGGCAGATTAGGTTTCTAAAAATGCCCTATGTTCAAGTAATAAACTGTATTGATAGGGAAATGATAAAATTATGTGCCATACATGTTTGTAAAGGTGTGTTTATAAGATTTCTAGAATGGTAAAGAACTAATTATTTGGAGTTGTGAGTAAAAAGATATGGTCAGTTTAGTAGAGGTTACTCAAACTGCCAGTTTAGGGGGCAGATTCACTTGTCTAGGTGATTATGCTTAAGTAAATGAATTTATATGTTTGAATTAATTACTAATGGATATTGTATATGATATTTTATGATTTAAGATCACATTGGTGAAGAATTTCAAGAATATTCAAGGAGTGATCAAGCAAAGAGAAGGGGGAAAGGAATCATCATCAAGGATAACAACTAAGCTTGGAAGTATTTGTGAGTGTAGCATTGCTTAAGTGTTAGGATTAGTATCCTAAACTTTATGTTTTTGATTATTAGATAACATGAATGAAGCATGTAATGAATTTAATAATGATTGGTAAAATTTAAAATGATAAGGAAGATGGATTAAAGGCAAGAATATTGATCTAAGTGTACATTGCTTGTTAGATAAGCATGCTTAGCATAAATATGTTTAGTTGCTATGATGGGTTGATTGCTTGAGCTATGTGAAATGAGACTAAATGATGAGCTTAGCTACTGATTTTTGATGATTATAAAATGAAAATGATCTCATGTGCTTGCTGGAATTTTATGTTACCATGATGCTTGATTGATTATATGTGTATGCCTATTGAAATGGTTAAATGCCTTTGCAATTATGAATGATTGGCAAGTTGATGCTCTTGTTAATAAAGAAAGATAAGTAAAGTCCTTGGTTTGATTAGTGTCTATAGGTAGAAGGGCATGCCTTAGAGTCATTGAGCTCCTCTGATCTTTGTTATAGGATGGTGGTTAGTCACCTATAAACCTGATAAGGTGGTTAGTCACCTTGATAATTTAATGGTGGTAAGTCACCATTGATGCCTATGCATCCTCTGTTATAAGTTGAAATGAGAAATGGATACTTTGAGTATCTAATGTTACATGTTACATGGAGACTTGATTACCTATTTCATTAATCATCCAAGGCAAAAACATGATTAGATCAATGATATATGTTTAAGTGAATAAGTTGGGTAATGGCCCTAAGGAAATGGCTTGAACATGTGTACTTAATTGTGATCCAAGATGACTTATATTATGTTTTGAATTTGCGAAATGATGCTGCTCAAGATAACAATGTAATTATATATTGTTTGTTGCCCAACATGATATGATTTGTAAATGATGCTTGCTGCCCAATTTGGTATGAAATGTATATGTTGTTGCTGCCATAATTGGTGTGATTTAAGTAATATGGTTGCTGCCCAATAAGTCATAGTACATGTAAATGCTTGCTACCCTATTGGTTAGTTCATGAAACTAGCTAAGTTAACTTGGTTTTGATAGACTAGCTAGGCATTTCAATATGTGCTAAGCCTAGCTAAGTAACCTTAAAGATGGAATAAGACTTTAAAAGATTGAAACTAGTAAAGTTTAGGGCTGCCTCACTAAGTACATTATGTGTACTTATCACTCTCTTTGTTTCCTTCTTCCAAAACAACAGGTCCGTTGATATCCGAAAGCCATCCGTTTGTTCCGAGAGCTTCGCAAGCCAAGAACAAGTATGATATAATCTTGCTTAGTCTCCTACTTGGTGGCATAGTCTAAGTTAGTTTGTCATGCATTATGGAACATGTAATTGATAAGTTTGGTTTGTATAAAACTAAGACATGTTATATTACGTAATGACTTGATGAATGTTTATGTAAATATGGATATGATGATATGAATGAACTATGTTTGAAGTTAACTAAGCTTGATTTGAATTTGAGTATCATTTATATGGTTCATGCCCTTGATGGATTTGAATGGTTGAGTATGTATAAGTATGATATCTTTATTTGAATTAGTAAGGTTGCATCTAGAATTGTTGTTGGATGACTTGTATAGTTCGAAAGGCAATAGAATATTAGAATAAGATGAATGCTGATTTCGAATACTGTTGTATATGATTTAGATTGTTTGAAAGTTGTTATATGTATACGTATGATTGTGTTGTAATATGAACTAAGATATGTATATAGATAATGTTTGATTGTCTTATGTATTCGAATAAGAAGCATTGGTATACTTGAATTAAACGTTCATGAGTTTGATTGAATACATGTTTGCTAGGTCTTATACATATGTTAGATGATCATGTGTAAGGATTAGGCTAATAACAAGTTTGATATCATGTAGACCAAATGTATATAAGCTTATATTAGATTAGTTTGATTTGAAATTAGATCACATGTATGTTAGTTAGGCTTATTAAATGCATTTGCAACATGTATATAGGATTCATGTTAGAAAGGTTTTAAATTGGCTCACCTATTTGTGTTTATGATCTTGTGATTGGATAAATGATTATATGATTGTTTGTATTGATGCTTGTTAAGTATGAATTGAATCTCATATAATTGTATGTTTGATATGTTGACATGTATGAATCTGTCCATCAACCGAATAGTAACATCGCTCGCTCGTAACTGGGCGAGGGGTGTTACACCCCTCACGGGTTGTAGGATGTGGTTGTAACTTGAGAGATATTTTTCCTTATTGTACCATTCAGAAATATATGCTTCAGGTTCTTTAGAGTCATGGTACATCGCACATACAACATGACAACAAGGAATCCCATTTATTTCCCATTCCCTGCAAGTGCAAGTCAACTTCTTGAGATCAACAGTATGTTGACTACCAAGAGGATTAACCTCAAAACCCTCATCGCCATTCCATACAAGCCTACAACGAGTAGAATTCTCTATATTTCTTTCCAACTTCTGAAGAGATATTGGCGAGACATCGGTCCTCCACGTTTTTGCCCAAGATCTCTTAACGTTCATCCTATTCATCACCATCGTTATGATTTCTTTAAGCATGAAGATAATAGGCTTGCATCGAGCTTCAATTATCCATCCATTAAAATCCTCTGCCATGTTATTTTCCACCACATCACATTTCGACGCCCCTTTAAAGTATGCCTTAGACCAACACTCCACAAGAGTCTTTAAAGGATCATTTGATGAGTCAATTCCCAATGTATCTAATTTTTGTAATTGTTCATCAAATTCTTCCACAAAAGTTGCCCTTACAGTGATCCAAAATTGAACTTTTCTATTCACGCCTTTCCATTTTTTGTGCCAAGAAGCATATATGTGTCGTGCACACATTCTATGATCCACTTCACAAAATGATTCTTGCAGCACTGGTATAAGACCCTATAATACAAGAAAAATTCACAAGCGAGTAACCAAATAGTGATAACCAATTCTCATTTGACGAGGATACAATTATAGTTATCTACATATCAATTTAACCAAATAGTGATAATCTATTCTCATTTAATGAGGATGCAATTATAATTATCTACCTATCAATTTAACCAAATAGTGATAACCAATTCAATGATTCGATAGCACACTAACATTTAAATTACAAGTTGGTTTTACCAGCTACATTCCAACCTTAAACTATTATATAATTCAATTAGACATTTAAAAATTTAGGCAACCATAAATGTACATAATTTGATCATTTATGTCTTGTCATGGGGCCATTACTCTCTTCCCAAAAGACATGTCTGATAGGATGTGCAGCACCACCGTTTATATATCCCAAGACCTTCCTTTTCCTTTCCAATGTGGGATTAATGACCCACCTCTTCTCAGACGTGACATTCTCCCCCACTCAACCTCGTGACACCCTCGTCACGAGCTTTCGCTCTCGTGATTGGCCAATTGTCACGGTTGTCCACCCCGCCTACCCCACTCATGGTCGCTCGGCGTGAAATCGGGCAGTCAAAGGGTCGCTCCGATACCACTTGTCACGGGGCCATTACCCTCTTCCCAAAAGACATGTCTGATAGGATGTGCAGCGCCACCGTTTATATATCCCAAGACCTCCCTTTTCCTTTCCGCTGTGGGATTAATGACTCCGCCTCTTCTCAGACGTGACATTACATAAGATACACTAAACATAATGCTAAAATCTGGATAGTCTCTATCATCATTCCAAACTAATTTCGAGTATATAAAGAGCATGTCTTAGCTTACCGATTAAACAAAAACAAAATAGTACGTTACTTATTGTTTGAGTTGAATTAAGAACTACGAAATGTTAAATGAAACATATCATCATATTACATAGCATTTCAGCTCTTATTTTATGCACTTTCAGCAGCTAAATCTCTCCATAATACGAATAATGAAGTACACAACTAATAACAATTTACTCAGCAACAAGTTACAATAGTTTCCTACTAATTTAGATACAATTTGCCACCATATAAACATGAAAACAATAACTATGATTTGAAGTAGAGCACTACAACAATTTACGGGCATCCAACACACACACTTCTAGCCTAACAACCCTTACATAGAGCAACATGGTAAGTTATTGTTTTAAACATTAAAATAATGTTAAGCTAATACAAATGCAGTTTGTATATATGCAAAACAGATTAGTATAATCCCCTTAATTTTCCAGCAACATTTTGTATTAGGTTTCAATAAACTTTCCCAAACACCCATTACTTAACCAAAATTCAACCAAGACTAAGAGTTATACTAACAACAATTTTAAAGTGCATTATCATACCATTTAAAATCAAAATCAACATGTACTTATATCTAGAAGGTTATGGAAAGAGACTAATAAATCATAGGTGAACTCATTTAATGCTTATTGCTCCACCTATGTTATGAACTTACTTTTTTTAATAAATGTACAAAACTAGGTAATTAGAACATATACAAATAGATATAATAGTATATTTCTCTAGAAACAAATAAAAAGTTTAACATATATATCCATAATGAGCACTTATATTCATCATTCATTTCAAGCCCAAATATGATAATGCGTCAAAACTAATAATATTTTAAAACTATGTATTTATGTATAATTTATATACCTTTTGCATGTCTGACATTAGGGTGAGCCCGTCACCATTTGGATGCTTTAAATCAACCGTAATTTTTTTTGTTGCAAAAACCATCGCCATGATTCTTTGCCTTCCCCCTCCACAATTGCCCACGCAAATAGAAACATATGATTATTTCTATCTCTACCAACAACCACAAGAAGCACCCCTTTGTAACAAATTTAAAAAAAAAACATTCGTCAATTCCAATGAAAGGCCTACAACCATCACTCCAAACCTGCTTCAGTGCACCTAAACAAACATACATCCTATGAAATCTTGTATCCCTCTATTTTCTCTATCCACTTGAATTGTCACCGTACTGTCGGGGGTTAGAGTGTAACAACTCAGCAATATACCCCCAGAGATTTGCAAACTCTTCTACATAAGAACCACACATCTCCTTCAAAACTGTCTTTCGAGCTCTTCGACACATGTCGTAAGTTGCATATGCCCCTAACACAATTTGACACATTTCCTTCAATGTAGAAACTTTCATTTTGGGATCCATTAATATTCTATCTCTAAAAGCCTTTTGTACCAACTTTCATGATAACATGGAGTTTTTGTTATTCCTAAATACATATGCTTCGAATTATATGTCATCACAACATAACAATCATATCTACCACCATAACTTGCATATATCTTCCAAGGACATGTTTCCCTACAGTGTACTCTTGTCCTCTTAGGTTCATTTTTCACGAACTTCAACCTCACACCTTTTGTAACTAAATACTTTTTAACAACTTCCTTAAAATGAATATTATCTAAAAATCTCAAACCTACTTCCCATGTTGGAATGGCACACTTAGGATCCTATTCTAGTCCCTAATATTTTCTTCCCAAAATATGTCCCAATTATTTCTTCATCTGACTCGTCATTGTCACCATATTCTCTTGGATCAGACGAGTCTAAATAGTCACTCGCATATCCCTAAAGCTTCCCATCCATTCCTTTGGCTAAACGTTCCTCTAATGCATCATCTCTCACTTCAATCTCGTTCACATATTCTTCATCACTACTGTCATCACTAACATCTAAGTCAAGTTTTGTAGATATAGAACTTCCATTTTTCTCCTTACCTGCTAGTTTTCTTATAATGAAAACTACTTCTTCATCAACATCAGATAATAACTCGACATCATACAAAAAACAATGTTGGTCATCATCTTCCTTCAACTCACAATTAGAATCTGCATCAACTTCAGTCCCCAAATCCTCAAAAACACCACCAGGCAAGGTCCCTTCATTAGCAACAACCCTTACTTCTTCAAAGTTTGCATGTAATCTTTCTATGAAAACATTTAAACCTTCACCAACAACTTCTAAATCAAGAACATCATCACCTAATTCCTCAATTTCAACATCTACACCATCATCACTATCACCAGTTTCTTTTGAATCTTCACCAACTTTGCCTTTGCTACTTTTAGTCACCTCATTAATTTTTTGACAGCCCTCGTCAATATCTACTTTGTGGTCGACGTAAATATCCATACGACCTCTTTCAAACAACAAATTAACCTGTGAAACCTAAATTAATTTTGATATAACAAATTACTTTAAGGACTTAATTGAAAAATACAATAAATTTTTAACTATTTCAAAAACTCACTTAATTGACAAGCATTTTGAACCAAGTAATCTTTCAAGACAAAACAAATCAAAAGGTTCAATTTTCACTAAGTCTTTACAAGTATTTTCAAGCCAAATTTCAATAAAACGCCCAGGTGTATCGATACCCTAGAGCGTATCGATACGGATTTTTGTTACTGGAATTTTAATTTACCATAGCGTACTGATACGGTTAAACCCCGTATCGATACAATATTCATCTAGGTAAGACTTAAGCTATAGCGTATCGATACTCATCGGGATAGTATCGATACGGTTTTCCAAAGTAAAATATTTTAATGCTATAGCGTACCGATACGGTATGTCATCGTATCGATACGATTTGCTGACCTTTGTAAAATCTTTACATTTAATATTTGAACGTTGGCTTGTCAGTTATTGGATTGTCAGTTATTGGAATCCTAAACTTTTAAATAGTTGTTGAACCGTATCGATACGCATTGATAGCGTACCGATACGCTTTTTATCAAAACACAGTTCAAGAATCCAGTAAGCAAAAACCGTATTGATACGACATTATGTATTGATACGCCTCTTTATACCGTACTGATACGCCCTTCCCGCGTATCGATGCACTATGTTTTTCAGTCACAACAGCTCTTTCTTCTTTGAGACAGGTACCGATACGGTCACAAAGTGTACCAATATGCTGTGCAGTTGAGGAGCATTTAATGCGGGAAAATGTAGCCCAACGGCTAGATTAATGACCTCAACCACCCAAACAAATAGAATTCAATGCAAGGGTATAAAAACAAGTCTCTAAAGCTTCATCGACAACTATTGAACCTTCAAGAAACATCAAAGCATTTATTTCAAACTCTTGAGCCTATTAGAGTCAAATTGTGTACCCAACTTGTAAAATTCTCAATTGTGTATCTTTCTTTCAAGTTTGGGGAGTGTTGATTTGTAATTGGGTAATATATTAGTCTTGTGAGAGATACATTTCAAATTGCCTTTTTTTCTTTGTAATTGAGAGTCTTGTCCATCAATCTTTGGGTGGAAATATTGATTTTGTAAAGGTTATCTCTTTAGCCTAGAAAAGGGGAAGAACAAATTAGTGAAGAGTTTGTTGAAAATTTTTAGTGGGAGCTAAGGTAGTGGATGTAGAGCTTGTTTAGAATCTTAAACCACTATAAGTGACTTGTTCTTCATTTTTAATTGTTCCTTTTGCTCCCTTCAATTTTTAAAGTGCTAATTCACCCCCTCTTGGCCATATCGATTAAATGAATCCACTCAACAATTGATATCAGAGCCTACCTCTTTGAAGGCTTCAGAACCACAATAGAATATCCTAGAAGAGTGTTGATCAACCTCCAAGTCAATTCATGACATCTACCTATGAGCCAAGCATGTACGAGTCTCAATCTACCACCAAATCATCCTATTGGAAGAATTGAATGCGTCTCTTCATCAAATCAAGTGATTACCTTGTATGAGATGTGGTAGAAGATGGACAAACCATTCCGATGAAAAGAGATGAAGAAGGAAGGCTTGTTCCAAAGAAGAAGGTGGAGATGAGTGAAGATGATAGAAAGAAATTACAAGTGAATGACAAAGCCTTGCACATGCTATTTTGTTCTCTTAGACCGGACATCTACTCCAAAGTATCCTCAATTACAAGTGCAAAAGAAGTGTGAGACAGTCTTGAAACTACATATGAAGGAACAAACGATATGAAGGAGACGAAGATCATGATCATTAATCTTAGTTACAAGAACTTCAAGATGGAGGACGATTAGACCGTAACGAAGATGTTTGATCGCTTCTCAATCATCATCAATGGGTTGAAGGGCTTCAGAGAGATCATCCCTGAAGATAAGTTAGTCTGGAAGCTACTATACTCTCTTCCCAAATCATGGGATGGGAAGAGAACCGCCATCATTGAAGCAAATAATTTGAAGACCTTAAAGCTCGATGAATTAGTTGGTTCTTTCCTTACACATGAGCTTATGAAGCAATGGAGAGAAGAAGAGAAGAGAAAAGAAGAAAAAAGAATTGTTAAGCAAGAGGTAGAGAAGAAAAAGCAAGGTGTTGCTCTCAAAGCCTCTCTACCACAAGAGGAGAGCACTTCTAGTGAGGAAGATGAATTTGAAGAATTGGCTATGATAGCCAAAAGATTCTCAAGGTTCATGAAGTCTAACTGTGGTACAAAGTTTTTAAGAAGAAGATACTTCAAGAACAAGAACAAAGAAGAAGAAAAAGACCAACTCATTTGCTATGAGTTCAAGAAGCCGGGTCACATTCGCATCAAATGCCCTCAACTAAAAAATAAGAGCTTTGAGAAGAAGAAGAAGAAGCTCAAGGCTCAAGTAGCAACTTGGAGTGATGAGGATTCATCATCCGAGGATGAGGAGCATGAAGTGGCCAACCTTTGCCTCATGGCCCTTGAGGAGAAATCTATTGTAAACTCGAACTCATCATCTCTTACTTATGATGAATTATATGATGCATATGATGAGTTGCAAAAAATTTACGATGAATTGGTTGAAAAATATAAAGAGACCATTTTGAAAAATAAGAAAATAATTTCGATTTAAAACTTCAAAATGAATCCTTTTCTAATACCAATTATGAATTGGAAAAGAAGGTTTTATACTTGGTAAATCTCACTAATGAACTTAAAAATAAAAACATAGACCAAGAAAAACTTCTTTCCAATTTTCAAGATTATCACACAAAGGAAGTGAATAATCTCAAAAGTTATCTTACTATTGGAAAACTTGCTCTTGAAAAGGGAAATTCTTCAAAAACCCAATATGTTAAGAGAAAATCATTTTACCCCAAACAAAGAGGTTTTCAAAAGCAATACAAAGTTAAAAGAATTAGGAGTGCATGTGTTCCTAATAATGTAAATGCAATTGCTTCTTGGATTCCTAAGGGAACCTGTAACACCCCAAAAATTTCCCAATTTTAAAACCCTAGATTTGAAAAATCCCTAATTTAGAAATCCCTAATTCTTGAAACCTTAATGATTTGGGAATTTAATTCAAAAACCCTATTTGAGTTTGAAGGTTAAGTTGAGAAAAATTCAGATTTATGACTCTTAATATAGAAATTTGTGGTCAATTTGTAAATCATGAAAAGTTTAGGTGTTTGTTTACAAACCTAATTTAATTCAATGAATTTCCTTGTGATTAACCCTTTTCATCAATTTGAATTTTAGTTCCCTTTGGTTTCTGCCACCCGTCTCTTCTTCTCCTTTTTTTTCTAATTATTATTATTATTATTATTATTATTATTATTATTATTATTATTATTATTATTATTATTATTATTATTATTATTATTATATGTATTATATTCCTTATTGAAAACCTAAACCTAAAAATGTATATATATTGGTTCTTAGGTTTAAATGCCATAGAACAGGCGTCCAATTTTTTCCCTCTATGTCACCGTCAAAAAATTAAAACTCTTTTGTCGAATTATAAAATTCCTATGCTATTGTTCGGCTGCTCCAACCTAATATTGAGTATCTTTCTGATCTCTTTTATTTCACATGTATACTTCCATGATTCGGTTGTTAGCCACGATCTATATCTGTGCTACTCATGTTTCGATCCAACAAAATCCAATATTAGATTTGTGTGCGAGGGACATTGGTTCCGATGTTAGAGCTATTGCTGCTTAAGGTGTGTTTTCTTCTGGTGCTATAATTAAATTATATACTATTTTTCTATGTGTTGGTGTTTTACCTCTTTGTGATTATTTATATGTATTATGGTTTGTATGGTTGACATCATATGCATACGATTTCAGAATGTGTTTTAATTATGATTTATGAAATATTTAATTTATGAAACATCAGATTTTCGGAACTATGATTTATGAATTTATGGACTATGGTTTATGAAGTATGTTTACGAAACATCGGATTTATGGAACTGTGTTTATGGAATTTGATTTTTAAACATCATATATGTATGAGCATGGGTTGTGATTTGTACGGAGGAAGTTTAGTGGTTTCATCCTTCGGGCTGAATTCCACTTCGGATCAGTTGTTCCACCCCTCGGGTTGAGTTCCACTTCGGATTGGTGACGATGTAGAGAGTGGTTCTGGGAACCTTACTCTTCGGATGGTGATGTAGACGGGTGCATTGCACTGCGCTTGTGATTTGTGTTATGGTTTAAAAGATTTCATTCAAAATAGTATTATGTTTTATAATTATGGTTTTTCTTGCACTTTAGAGACACACTAAGCTCTTTAGCTTACTCCCGCATAGTTCTTCTTACAGATATCTTTGGACTTTAGGCGACATGATACTTGGAGGATCTCACATTTTATCCGGTTATTTTTTTGTTCAGTACGATACTATTTTTTTAGTTATTTAGAGTGTTATTTTTTTTGACATTGATGTAATTTCATACTTCAAGACTATTTATGTTTTGGGATTGTTTTTAGCATTCATTCACTAGGTTTTATTTAGAGATTTTTATTAAATATATGAATTTTAATTGTGACATTTGTGTTTTATTTATTTCAAGTGATTTAGAAAATTATTGTTATATTTACTATTTTAATTTAAATTAAAGTATAATTTTTAAAAACGAATTTCTTGAGGGTTAAGTTTTCAATCGTAATTTCTTAAATTTGACTATTTCTTCTAGGTCGGGTTTAGGGGGTTACAGAACCAAGCTTTTGGGAGCTAACACTTGTGGACCCAAAATGGTCTGGGTACCAAAATCAAAGAACTAATCTTTATTTGTAGGGGGAACATTGCTACAAGGCCAAAGCATCAAGTTAAAACACATGGTGCCTTGATAGTGGATGCTCAAGACACATGACATGAGACAATATTAGATTCATAGAGCTCAAGACAAAGCATGGTGGAGTGGTAATTTTCAGTGACAACCCCAAAGGCCACATTGAGGGTATTGGCTCTATAGGTAATCTCTCATCTATTCTTATTGAAAATGTTTTACTTGTGAATGGTCTAAAACATAATCTTTTGAGCATTAGTCAACTTTGTGACAAAGGTTTTGATTTTCATTTTGATAAAAATGGGTGTAAAATTGTGAACATTAAAACAAATAAAATAATACTCATTGGTCAACGCATAAGAAATATTTATATAGTGCATTTAGATGACATACATTCATCCCATGCATGTTTAGTTGCACATGATGAGAATGATGCATGGTTGTGGCATAGGAAACTAGGGCATGCTAGCATAAGTGTTTTAGAAAAATTAGTTTCCCAAAATCTAGTTAGAGGTTTACCCAAACTAAAATTTTCATTAGATAAAATATGTGATGCTTGTGCTAAGGGTAAACAAAAGAGAACCTCATTTAAACCCATTAGAGATGTTTCGACTAGTAAGGTGTTACAATTAATCCACATGAATTTATTTGGGCCTATTAGAACTATGAGATTGGGTGGTAAGTCATATGCATTTGTATTGGTAGATGACTTTTCTAGTTACACTTGGATTATATTCTTAAGTTCTAAGGATGAGGCTTTAGAAAATTTTATCACATTTACAAAATTACCCAAAATGATATTGATCTTAAACTCTCACATATTAGAAGTGATCATGGAACCAAATTTCAAAATATGAGTTTTGAAGATTTTTGTAATGAAAATGATATTAGCCATATTTTTCGGCTCCTCGTACTCCTTAACAAAATGGGGTAGTTGAGAGGAAAAATGGAACTTTAGTAGAGATGGCTAAGACAATACTTTGTGAAAACAATTTACCTAAGTATTTTTGGGTGGAAGCCACTAACATGGCTTGTTATATTATTAATAGAGTAATGGTTAGGCATATTTTAAAGAAAACAACTTATGAGATTTTAAAATCCAAAAAGCCTAACATTAGCTATTTTCACCCTTTTGGTTGTAAATGTTTTGTTTTAAACAATAGAAAAGACAACTTAGGTAAATTTGATGCTAAAAGTGATGAAGCAATATTTTTGGGTTATTCCTTAAACTCTAAAGCCTACCGAGTATTTAATAAAAGAACTTTGGTTGTTGAAGAGTCTATACATTTTGTTTTCGATGATAATCTCATTCCGAGGAAGGAATCTTGTGATGATGATGATGTAGGGATCATTGAAGCCATTGATGGAGGACAAACATCAAAGGTAGATGAGATTCTAACTAAAGAAGAGGAAGCACAAGATCCACCTCTTGAAGCCTTGAAGGACTTGGCTCTTGAGGAAAAGAAGGTGACATACCCAAGGGAGTTCAACTATGTCAAAGGTGGTGAAATCTTGGGTGATCCATCCAAGGGGGTAACTACTAGATCCTCTCTCAAATTTATGAATCATGTTGCATTTATCTCATGCATAGAGCCTAAAAATATCAAAGAAGCATTAAAATATGATTTTTGGATATTGGCTATGTAAGAGGAACTTAATCAATTTTAGAGAAGTAAAGTATGAGCATTAGTTGATAGACCTAGTAATAAATCTACTATAGGAACTAAGTGGGTATTTAGAAACAAACTAGATAAGAGTGGTAACATAGTGAGGAACAAGGCTAGACTTGTTGCTCAAGGTTACACTCAAGAAGAGGGAATTGATTTTGATGAAACATGTGTACCCGTAGCTAGAATGGAAGCTATTAGGATGCTTCTTGCATTTGCATGCTATCATGATTTCAAGCTCTTTCAAATGGATGTGAAAAGTGATTTTCTAAATGGTTTTATAAATGAAGAAGTGTATGTAGAACAACCACCCAGTTTTGAAGATCAAAATTTTCCAAACCATGTTTTTAAACTAACAAAAGCTTTATATGGTTTGAAAACAAGCTCCTAGAGCTTGGTATGAAAGACTTTCAAACTTTTTAATTGAAAAGGGTTTTGAAAAAAGCAAGGTGGATACTACACTTTTCATTAAAAGATATGGCAATGACATTTTAGTAGTTCAAATATATATTGATGATATTATTTTTGGTTATACTAATGAATTTTATTGCCAAGAATTTTCTAAGCTAATGCAAGGTGAATTTGAGATGAGCATGATGGGAGAGCTCTCATTTTTCTTAGGGCTCCAAATCAGGCAAAGGAAAGATGACACATTCATTAATCAAGCTAAATACATCAATGATATGCTCAAGAAGTTTGGCTTGGAGAATGTGAAGCCTCAAGCCACTCTTATGAGCTCATTAATTAAGCTTGACAAGTATGAAGGCGGTAAGTGTGTTGAATCTAAGCTTTATCGTTCCATGATTGGATCTTTGCTTTATCTTACCGCAAGTAGACCCAATATTATGTTTAGTGTTTGCTTGTGTGCTAGGTTTCAAGCTAGTCCTAGATATTCACACCTAGTTGCTATTAAGAGAATCTTTATATACCTTAGAGATACACCTTGTTTAGGTCTTTGGTATCCTAGAGACTCTTCCTTTGACCTTCATGCCTTCTCTGATGCGGATTATGGGGGATGTAAGATAGATAGGAAAAGTACCTCCGGAACATGTCAATTTTTAAGTAGTATGCTCGTATCTTGGTTCTCTAAGAAGCAAAATAGCGTAGCCTTATCTACCACCGAAATTGAGTACATATCCTTAAGAAGTTGTTGTGCTCAAGTTCTTTGGATGAAGCAACAACTTTTAGATTATAGTGTTTAAGTAGATATCATACCCCTTAAGTGTGACAACACTAGTGCCATTTGTCTCACTAAGAATCTCATCCAACACTCTAGAACCAAACATATAGAAATTAGACATCATTTCATTAGAGATCATGTCTTGAAAAATGTAGTTCTAGAATATGTTGATACCTTGAACCAATTAGCGGATATATTCATCAAACCTTTAAATAAAGAGAGTGTTTGGACACTTAGGAGAGAGTTAGATTTAACCAGCCTTCCTTGACCCTTTTAGGTCTCAAATGGTCAAAAATGTGCTTGAAATTATTTGATGCTTATGCTTGTGTTGATTTGCCTCCTTTTGCATCTATGCTTGTTGCTAGGGGGAGTATGCATCAGTTTTAGTCCTTAAATCTTGCTCATATATCATTCACATGCATTTTGGGTCGTTCAAAGTTGAATTTTTGGACTTAAAACTGTCAAAAATGCATTTTCTGGCAATGGCGTATCGATACAGCTATATGCGTATTGATACGAGTTTGTCAATGGGAAGTGATACAATACAAACTATATCGAAACAGTCACGCGTATTGATACGATATTAAAAATTAATTTAAAATTATGACAAGGCGTATCAATACACTATTGAAGCGTACCGATACAGTATCGACGAAAACTTAAATTCGAGGTTTTAATGAGAAATCACTTTTAATTAAAACTTCCCCTCTTTTTCTCTCAAAACCCTAGCCGCAAATCACTATAAACCCCCCTCAATCTCTCTAATTCTTCACATCAAACCTAAAATCAATTGATGGTTTTTCATCAACACATCAAAGCCAAGCTTTGCTAGCAATTTGGTGCATTTGCATCTCATCATTCATCCATTCTCCATAAATCAAGGTATAAACCCTTTTTTCTTTTCTTTTTAATTTTCGTTTAATTTCGTTGGTTGTTTTCAATTGATTTTTTATAAAAACATATACACATAGTATAGGTTTTCAAGTTTTTGCAAAAAATCTTTAAAATCCGAATTTTTTTTATTCGAATATAAAATTATACCGTATATTTTTCAAAATTCTTTTCACCAAAATTTTCTTTTATACTTGTATATATTTTTAACCTATAAAATATTGTGTTTTTATCAATACCTTGAATTATTGGAATTTATCTTTGGATTGAATGTGATGATAATTGCATACATATTTGAATTGTTTTGATGTTGTTTTCAGAATTATGGCACCTAAAAAGAGAGCGAGAAGATATTTAGCCTCTACCTCTTCCGATCCTAGCGAAGATAATGAGGGTAATCCTAAACCAAACCTCCCTTACATAATCCAACATAGCTTTCCTAATCCTACCGATTGGACCCGTTATAAGCTTTTTCAAGGTTTTACTCTTAGGGAAGAACGTGTTGTCTCAATCCCATTTTTAAATTTTGAACGTTTTAAATTCGAATATCCTGGTTTGTTTCGAAGATGGAAACTTATGAACTTTTTGAGCCTACCCCCGAGTGTATATCGAAACCTTGTTATAATCTTCTTTTCAAATGCCGAGTGTATTCATGATGATAATAGAGAACATGTTGTTGCTATTGAATCTCATCTTATGGGCACAACTTTTCGAATTGATCAAAACGTTCTTTGCCAAGCCTTTGGTTTTGAAAATATCGGGATTGATGATGAAAACTCTTTGGGTCATGGTCCTCTTGGTTCCGTCACTGTTTTAAATGCCAAAGACCGTATACTTCATCTCATTATTTCTTGGTTTACTCGTCATTCGGGTGGGAAATTTTCAACTATTCGCCAAGTGGATGATTTTTGGCGTCGATGTTTTCGTGAGGGTAAGCGCCCAAATCTTTGTCAAATTATGTTTGTCGATCTTGTCTATCTTGTCTAACACCGTCACACGGACCAAGTCAAATCCTTTTACTATTTGACGACTTTGAGTCACTTGTTTCATTCCCTTAGGATAGATTTTTCCCATGACTATCCCGAACCCCTTGGCCAAACCATTGATGAGCGTTCTCTTACCCGTGCTCACTTTGCATACATCAACAATGAATCGGTTCGTGTTCCTCGTGCTCCTCGCCAAGATTATCAACCAATGGTTCCACAAGGTCCACAAGGTGCTTCTATTGCTCAATCTTCCATAGATACCCTCATGACGTTTCTCAATGAGAAATTCAACACCATGGATGCCAAATTTGCCGCCATTGATACTCGCTTCACACCATTGGAGGATCGAGTCAAGGACCTTGATACTCGCTTCACATCCTTGGAGGATCAAGTGAAAGACATTGGACTTCAACAAAATTCCATGGATGTCTCTCTCACCGCCTTCCATGGTGTTTGGCTTAATCACACCCGGAAACATCAACCAAGTAATGATGATGAAGATGAGGAAGACGAGGATGAAGACGATGGTGGGGACGAGTAGCTTTACACAACATCTCATATCATTTAGATTTCTCGTTTATGCACCTATGTTTTATATTTAAGAACCTATGCTTTGTTTTATGTTTTTAGGATATAAGTTTAGAATTATGTTTGAACTATTGTTTGCTTTGAATATTTCTTGCTTAATGCTATTATGTTGCTTATTTATGCTTTAAATTGTGCTCATTATCCCTATTTTATTCATTGATTATCTTTGATCTAACAAAAAGGGGGAGAAGTGTAAGAGCTATTTTTTTTTTTAAAACTTATATTTAATTAAGGGGGAGTAAGCTTTTCAACGTTTTCAAAACTTAAAAATTTATACTTGGTTTTGTTATATCAAAAAGGGAGAGATTGTGAAACCTAAATTGATTTTGATATAACAAATTACTTTAGGGACTTAATTGAAAAATACAATAAATTTTTAAGTATTTCAAAAACTCACTTAATTGACAAACATTTTGAACCAAGTACTATTTCAAGACAAAAGAAATCAAAAGGTTCAATTTTCACTAAGTCTTTTCAAGTATTTTCAAGCCAAATTTCAACAAAACGCTCATGCGTATTGATACCCTATAGCGTGTCGATACAGATTTTCGTTACTGGAATTTTAATCGACCATAGAGTACCGATACAGTTAAACGCCGTATCGATACGATATTCATTTGGGTAAGACTTAAGCTATAGCGTATCGATACTCATCGGGACAATATCGATACAGTTTTCCAAGTAAAATATTTTAACGCTATAGCGTACCGATACGATATGTCACCGTATCGATACAGTTGGTTAACCTTTACAAAGTCTTTACATTTAATATTCGAACGTTGGCTTGTCAGTTATTGGAATCCTAAACTTTTAAATAGTCGTTGAACCGTATTGATATGCATAGATTGCGTACCGATACGCTTTTTGTCAAAACACAATTCAGGATTTCAGTAAGCAAAAACCGTATTGATACGATATTGCGTATCGATACGCCCCTTTATACCGTACCGATACGCCCTTCCCACGTATTGATACGCTCTGTTTATCAGTCACAACGACTCTTTCTTCTTTGAGACAAGTACCGATACGGTCACGAAGTGTACCATACGTTGTGCAGTTGAGGAGCATTTATTGCGGGAAAATATAGCCCAACGGCTAGATTAATGACCTCAACCACCCAAACGGCTAGAGTTCAATGCAAGGGTATAAAAACAAGTCTCCAAAGCTTCAACAACAACAATTGAACCTTCAAGCAACATCAAAGCATTTATTCCAAACCCTTGAGCCTATTAGAGTCGAATTGTGTACCCAACTTGTATTCTCAATTGTGTATCTTTCTTTCAAGTTTGGGGAGTGTTGGTTTGTAATTGGGCAATATATTAGCCTTGTGAGAGATACATTTCAAATTGCCTTTTGTTCTTTGTAATTGAGAGTCTTGCCATTCAACCTTTGGGTAGAAAGATTGAATTTGTAAATGTTGTCTCCTTAGCCTAGAAAAGGGGAAGAACAAATTAGTGAAGAGTTTGTTGAAAATCCTTAGTGAGAGCTAAGGTGGTGGATGTAGAGCTTGTTTAGAAGCTTGAACCACTATAAGTACATTGTTCTTCATTTTAAATTGTTCCTTTTGCTCCCTTCAATTTTTAAAGTGCAAATCCACCCCCTCTTGGCCATATTGGTTAAATCGATTCACTCAACATAACCACTTGCCGTACAATGTCATTATTATGAATTAGCACTGAGCCATCACAATTGAACTCCAACCCAGAAACCCTATAGTAAATAAATGGGTGATGATCATATCCCAAAAGTTTTACATTATCTAATATATCCCATAAGCATAATCTGTTAAGATCAACCTGAAATCTTTCTACCATCCCAATTTCATATTCAAACTTGGGATTGGTCCTAAATATTCCACCATTGAAATAACACAACACATAAACAACTTTTGGGTCATCAGCCATAATGCAAAAAAATGGACAATTACAGTATATCAATATTGATAATAGTTCGGTGAACCAAAATTAATTATCACAATCAAAGTCAATCCAAATAAAATAGAAAATCATAATGTAAATCTTTAAACATATATATAGAAACATACACCCTATCCCAACATCAAACAAAGCAAACATGGAATGTTTTGTATACGCTAATGACAATAATTATGTTATCAAGTCACAAAATCGTCTAGTTTCACAAGGTTGTAATAAACAAAAAAAAATCTTTGTTTTCAATTTAATAAATGAAAATGCATCTTACCAGAAACTAATTCAACTATTCATTGACAAACTCAAAATATGATAGAATCTTATTTAAAAAGGATAAAAAAAACTCTGAGTATACATGCCACTAGTTTTAGGAATGAAATATAATATAGTAATTAAGTGTAAGATAAACGATTTTAAATTAAAATACAGTAAATGTGCCAAAATGTAAATAGATAGAATATATAAACACTGCAATTTTAACAAATGTATGCATTTAATATTTATTTATGAATACAAACAATCAAATCTAATCAAAAAATAAAAAAGGCTGAGAGTCTATTTTTTTCTAGAAAAGTAAAACGTAAAACAATATAAACACTACAACTGAGATCATGTTTATCGTGTACATGAGTTATAAACACTTGATTTTGCTAGAGTAAAACTTAAAACAATATAAATAATATAAACACTTAGTTTTGCTAAAGTATTTTCTGAATACTAAATGAGTTAACCCTCATAAAAGAAATAAAAAACAATGAAAATAAAACAATATAGGGGAGAATTGGCTTTAATATTTGAATACTAAATAATTGACAAAGTGAGAATTTTTAAGAATAATTGACTCTGTATTTTTAATTTTCTTTTGAAAGCACCCACTTTGAATATTAAAACCTGCATTCATTGACAAAGTGTATATTTCTATATATTTTACTGTCAATAAACCTATTGTATCAAAACAAAAATAAAACCATGAAAATAAAACATAAAAATCTCATAAAATTTGGAGCGAATTTGATTAGAAGCGGAAAACTTAAAGATGAAAGGATTATAACAAAGAATGATATACTCGATGTTGAATCAAAGAAGAACATCGATGAATTTCGGCAAATGAATGAACGATAACAATATGAGGAAGGAACGGCGAATCTATTTTGGGGAATTTAAAATCAATGGGTTATGATTTTCTGGAGTTTAGATTGTTAAACCTAAATAATTAATTTAAATTTTAGATTTTCAGAATTAATTATATATTATCATATTTTTTTATTAAATGACTTTTTGCCATGTCATCATGATGTGGCATCTTTAAACAATGCGGCATGATAAATTAAAGTTTAAGGGCTCAATTGAGTGTAAAACAAGTTTAAAGGTGTAATTAATTTTTTCTTTAAAGTTTAAGGGCTTTGGGTACCCTTAAACCTAAATTTAAATGCTAAAATAATCTAATTATTTTATTGTATAAATATAATAATCTCATGTGTTGAATGGATAAAAAAATGAAATATTTGTTTTTGTTTAACGTCTTCTCTGAATTTAGGTTTAAGAGTTGAGTATTGGGGCCACGATTAGAGATGTGTAAAACGTAGATCTAACAAACTTGACCCGAGAGACGAATCGATTTATTCAACCCGAGGTTCGATATAGACATGAATATTGTGGTCTAAACTTAACCTGAACCCGAATCAAAACGAATTGAAATTTACTGAGCCAAAAATAATCGAAACCGAAAGCAACTCAACCGAAATTAATCTGAACCGAAAACAACCTGCATTTAATTTACTCAAATTCTATCAAAACCAAAAATCAACCTGATTTTGACCGGATACTTGAGCCCGAATGAGCATATGCGTTATTTTTATTTATTCTTTTAGTAGTATGATAAATAGTAAATATGTATATTTTATTATCTTTTTATTATATTGCTGATTAGAAACTAACTGTTGTATTACTTGCTGACCGTGTATACTTGCACGCATAAAACTCATATTTTACAATATTTCTTTGCACCTTTACACTAAATATTTTATCTTTTGCCAAATGTTAGCAAAGTCGATAATAATCTTCCTATCTCTTTCATTACGGAAAGAAACGCGGAGAAGATTAGTAGCATATTCCCTAAGTACATCAAATCCAACATTAGGAAAGATCAAGTGAAATGGATGGCCAACTAAGGTTAAAGGTTGGTATGAGAGTTGAAGATCCTCTTAAAACGGGGTTCAACCTTAAAAGGAAGTGTTTTGAACCGATTAATGTTTCTTTCAAATTCGAGAGGATCCCAAAATTTTTGCTACGCGTGTGGTCGCCTTGGGCATGCCGAGAGAGAATGTTGGTTTGATTACAAGTTGTACAAGCGTGCTGCACGTTATGGACCCTGGCTCCGGGCTTCTCCAACTTGGAGGAAGTCACTTGCTACCGAAAAAATTAATCAAAAAGTCACTAACTAGCTTGTTTCTGAGAAAACAGTCGGTGAGTATTGCCAGTTTGGTGTTGAGGGTCAATTTTCAAAAGCTGAGGTCAACCTTGCTGTGGGCTCTAGGAATTGACGTCTCGGACAAAGAAAAATATGAATTGCTTGTTAAGGAAATAAGAAAGAAGAAGAGATTCTAATCTCGACTTTATAGGGATTGTGTTAGATCAATACCAAGCCTTCTTTGAGCCCCGATGTGCCCCTAGTAGCATCTGTCATGGGATTAACCAAATATGTTCACCAACATTGGCTCTGCTGCAAGTTTGAATTTGATGGCCAGCTTATTGCCTGTTCTCTCTTGTCAGATAAGTGATAACATTGATGATTCCTTTTTAGTTATGGACATATCTTTTAACAGGAAAATGAAACGTTGATGTGATAGTGAGGAAGCTTTCTCTGATATCAAAAGGAGAGAACTTCTTAAAAAGATATTTGAGGGAGTTGTTCAAATAAGTCCCGGAAATTGGGGTGACTGTGGTTTTGGTGCAATCACGAATGATGCAGCAATTGAACTGGCTTTTTTCCCTGGATCAAAAATTGAATAACAAAATTGAAAGATCATACGGGGGAAGGAAGTTGAGCTGGTTTAAAAAAGCTCTGAGATTTCTCGGCTTGCCCTGGAGAACATGGGTATTGTGAAATTAAGAATATATCCTTTTGGATACAAGCTCGAGATTAATGCTAAAAAGGAAGTGGAACTGGACTTCTCTTCTGCATTCCTCGTTGAGAATGATGATGATCATGAGAGGGATCATCTGCAAGCTTTATGATTTGCTATGTTATAGCCAATATCAACGAGTGGAAGGTCCATGTGTTGGCTATCACTCCCCTACTGTTAAAATGAATATTCTCATTCATATGTTTAATTTACTTTACACTTGTCTATTTATACATAAAATGACTCAGCTAACAAACTAACTACTTGCAACTAATATTTACAACAAACTAACTAATTACATTTAACACTCCCCTCAAGTTGGAGGGTTAATGTTAGGAAAACCCTACTTTAACTAACATGAAATAATAGAGAGAATTTAGAAGGAAAGAGTTTCATTGAATAATCAGCTGCTCAATACAAACGATAGCTAGATCCTTTTATACATCAAATCTGAAATGTAAAAACTGCATGGGACGATTCTGTTAGAATGAATGAAAGGTGCTGAGCTGGCTAACAGCATGCTGGTATGCTGAGTTGTTGCTAACGGCAAGGGACGCTGGTTGTGAGGTCTTTTGAGAAGTTGTTGAGCTACTGCTGGCTGCTCTCGATTCTTCTCTAGTGTGCTCAATTCTTCTAGGTCTTTCTTTCAACATGCTCCCTGCTCTTTCACTCTTCAATTCAGCAATGGAAACAACGCCTAACTTCTGCCTGAACAACTGAAAATAAGCCTTCGAGAGAGGCTTCGTTAACCCATCTGCAACCTGACTTTCAGCTGGGACGTAGTTGACCTGAACTTTGTTGGCAGCAACCTTCTCTCGTACAAAATGTACGTCTAACTCAACATGCTTGCTTTTAGAGTGGTAGACAGGGTTTGCACTCATCGCAATGGCGCCTGAATTGTCACTCCAAATCACAGGAACTGCTGTTGTTCGAACCTTCATTTCATTGAGTAAGGTGTCTATCCAAGTGACCTCTGAAGTTACATCAGCCAAACTGCGATATTCGGCCTCCGATGTTGATCGTGAAACAGTCTTTTGTTTCTTGGAACTCCACTGAACTAGGTTGCCCCCAAGATAGACACAACTACCTGAAATGGATCTCCTATCTTCAATGCTCCCTGCCCAGTCTGCATCAGCAAACGCAACAAGTTGAAATGCATCATCTGTTGGTGTAAACTCTAATCCATAATCTAGAGTGCCATTGAGATATCGTAAGACCCTTCGAACATCTGTCATATGTTGCTCACAAGGAGCATGCATGAACTGTGCAAGCTTATTGACACTGTATACAATATCAGATCTTGTATGACAAGCATACAAGAGTGCTCCAACAAGACTCCAATAACTTTTAGCATCTGCCAAAGGATTGCCAGCATGTTGTTGTGTGAGTTTGAGAGAAGTAACCATATGAGTGGGCATTGGTGCAACATTACTCATCTGAGCCTTCTCCAAAAGTTCTATAATGAACTTTTTCTGACTTAGAACGATGGATTCCCCAATTCGAACCACTTCAATCCCCAAAAAGAAATTGAGAGGACCCAAATCTTTCAAGGAGAATTCAATTGCTAACTGGTGAATAACACATTCAACTTCTTCAGTGGAGTTGCCTGTGATGATAATATCATCCACATATACAAGAGCATAGGTAGTTGTAGAATCTGTCACTTTAATGAACAATGAACTATCTGCTTGTGAGTCTTTGAAACCAATTGACAGAAAATGACCTCTCAACTTAGAAAACCAGTTCCGAGGGGCTTGTCACAATCCATAAAGAGCCTTGTGAAGCTTGCACACTAGTTTTGATCCATCGGGTGTCACTTCTTCAAATCCTAGTGGATGCTGCATGAACACATCCTCATGAAGCTCACCATTCAAGAAAGCATTGTTCACGTCGACCTGTCTGATCGTCCAGTGCTGCTGAACAGCCAAGGCAAGCACAACATTGATTGTGGAAGTCTTAACAACAGGACTGAAGGTGTGTTGAAAGTCCTGACCAGGGACTTGGGAGAAGCCCTTGGCTACAAGCCTGGCTTTGTAGCGTTGGACAGTACCATCGGGGTTCTTCTTGACTTTGAAGATCCACTTGCATCCTACAGTGGATCGACCTTCAGGGAGAGAGACTAAGGACCAGGTATCATTCTTCTTGAGAGCTTCAAATTTAGCATGCACTGCAGCCTTCCAACTTGGTGACTGCAAGGCTTGATGAATGGCAGCAGGTTCTTCCTCTTCACTAACCTGCTCAGTAAGAAAAAGTTTGGGCTTGAAAATGCCAGCCTTGCTACGAGTGACCATGTGATGACCACTGTCTGGAGGATGGCTTTCTCTAACATTGACCATTGGTTCAAGAGGTGCTGCCAATGGTTCACGATTTGCACGTGGAACATCGACTGAAGATGTAGGAACTTTAGTGGTCTCATCAGTAGAACACTGTGGCACTGATTCAACTGCTGCACCCTGATGATCTTCAAGAACAACATCACTAGTAACACCATTTCGAGCAACGCCAGTCCCATCTACACCCTGTTCAGGAGTGATAGCCATATCAGGTGGAGTCTCAGTAGACATAGGAGTGCCCAACACGGAACCTTGAGGACCATGGGAAACATAGGAGCCTCGAACAGGAGAGGAAGTATCCAAGACTTGCTGAGAGGAAGGAGGGGATACTTGTGTACGTGGCATGCCGACTTTAGTGGCACCATCAACTATAGGCAAAGAGCTGGACTCTTAGGAAGAAGAAGAAGCAGGACCATTTGAGGAGCAATGAGAACATGTACTGACATTGGCAAAAGGAAAATGTGCCTCGTCAAAGACCACATGACGAGAAATGTAAACACGTCCATTCGCAGCCATGCATTGATATCCCTTATGTTGAGCACTATAACCAAGAAACGTGCATGGTTGTGACCGAAAACTGAGTTTGTGATTCTGAAATGGGCGAAGATGTGGGAAGCAACGACACCCAAAGACCTTCATGAACATGTAATCTGGTTGCTGACCAAATAATTTCTCAAACGGTGACTTGCCAGACAAGACTCTTGTAGGGAGTCGATTGATTAGATGAACAGCCGTGCTAACTGCATAGGACCAAAAACAAAACGGTAGTGCAGCTTGTGCAAGCAAGAAAAGTGCCAATTCGACGATGTGGCGATGCTTTCTTTCCACAACTCCTTTCTGCTCGGAGGTATGTGGAAAAGTCACGCGATGCCTAATGCCCAATATTGTGGAAAGAACGAGCAGTGTCTTGTGGTTGCATCCACAAACTAGATATAGTATTTGAACCCATTTGAAGCCACATGGGCAGGCCCCCAAAGGTCAGCATACACCAAGGTAAATGGATTATCATAAGCAGTTGTGGAATCAAAGAAGGGGAGCTTATGACTTTTACCCATTCGACACGCAACACACAATTCAGAATCAGCTTTGTATTCATTTAAATGGATTACAATGTCTGAGTTTTTACACACTTGAACAAGTGTTGAATGAGTAGGGTGCCCCAAACGTTTATGCCATAAATCATAAGAAACACTAGATCTACTGGCAAGACTAGCCATTATTCGATCATTAGTAGCAGTGTCCAAGTCCACAGACCCTCTAGTGAACTGATACAGACCATTGATTTCCTTCCCTTGGAGAATCACCTCTCCACTGACTTCATCTCGAACGAAACAACACGAAGCATGGAACTGGAAGAAGACATTGTTGTCTCTAGCAAGCTTGGAGACAGAAAGTAAGCTTTTAGTAACCGATGGTACATGTAGAAGGTCATTAATCATGAGAATTCTTGAAGAAGAAGTCAGTAAATAAGATTGACCAGCTTTGTGAATGTCTAAGCTATGGCCATTACCCACTACGAGTTTACCTGGACCACTGTAGTCCAAACCTTGCAAAACCTTAGATGAATCATGAGTGACATGATGCGTGGCTCCTGTGTCGACTACCCACGAATCAGAAGTGGTGGTTGGAGTTGAGCCTGGAGGATGAGTGCAAGTGTAACACGAAGCATAAGCATCTGTCAAATTAGCATGGGCATTGGAATCATGATCACTGATGGAGTCCTTGATTGTGTCACCACCAGCAGCTAACACTCCAGCAAACAATTGATCAAAACGTCTCCAGCAACGATCAACAGAATGGCCAAGTTTTCCACAGAGCTGACATTGAACCCTGGCTCGACCCCTTCCTCGAGCACCATGCCTGCCACCAGAGAACTGTTGTTGACCACCAGAAAATTGTTGTGGGCCATTGGAGAACTGTTGATGGCCACCAGAGAATTGTTGGGTGCCATTAGATAACTGTTGTTGGCTACCAGATCTAGGAGCTGAAGAAGACAGAACTGGGGTACCATTATGAAAACGAGCGACATTCACACTAACAGGTAACTGAAGTTGAGCACTAAATCCCTTGATCTGAGCTTCTGCATCAACGAGCACAGATTTGACACCATCCAATGTGTATGGATCTTTGCTAGCAGTGATAACGGCCATGAAAGGCTGATATTCAATGGGCAATCCATTCAAGATGGTTGCAATCTGTTCCATATCAGAAATTGAACTTCCACAAGCAGCTAAGGCATCACTGACTTCCTTAATTTGTGTGAGATACGAACGCATACTTTCATCTCCCTTACGAATCGACCTGAGCTTACAGTGAAGACTCATGGTACAGGTAGTAGATTTGTTTGCAAAAAATTGAACAACTGTATTCCATACATCAGCTGCTGTCTCTGCACCCACGAACTGAGGAAGAAGAGGAGCACCGATCGTGGACAATAGCCAGGAAGCGAGAGCACTGTCCTGAGCAACAAATATCTCATAATCCTCATTGAGAACATGATCACCATTTTCGCCAGGAACCATTTCAGGAGGAGGTTTGAGCTTGCCCATAAGCAGTCTCTCCAAACGATGACTACGCACAGTGAGGAGAACTTGTTGTTTCCACAACAAGAAGTTCGTTTCATCAAGAACAACGTTAATTTTCTTGTTGGTGAACATTTTGCCAACTTTGGATGAAGAAGACGACAGATCGGACGGCGAATCTGCAGAATTGTTTGGCATGATGAAGGTGTTTTAAGAAAACAGGAATGCAGCAAGAAAACGAGGGTCACCAAGAACGATGGCGAATGATACCATGTTAGGAAAACCCTACTTTAACTAACATGAAATAATAGAGAGAATTTAGAAGGAAAGAGTTTCATTGAATAATCAGCTGCTCAATACAAACGATAGCTAGATCCTTTTATACACCAAATCTGAAATGTAAAAACTGCATGGAACGATTCTGTTAGAATGAATGAAATGTGCTGAGCTGGCTAACAGCATGCTGGTATGCTGAGTTGTTGCTAATGGCAAGGGACGCTGGTTCTGAGGTTGTTTGAGAAGTTGTTGAGCTACTGCTGGCAGCTCTCGATTCTTCTCCAGTTTGCTCAATTCTTCTATGTCTTTCTTTCAACAGTTAAAAACATTTTTAACTCCCAACTTGGACACTAGGTGTTCATATTGTTGTAAGCCAAGTGCTTTAGTCATTATATCTGCAACTTGATTTGCTGAAGCCACATGTTCTATTTTTATTAGCCCTTCTTCTATCTTCTCTCGTATAAAATAATAGTCAACTTCAATATGTTTTGTACGTTCATGATACACTGGATTTGCTGCAATTTGAATGTCTGCCTTGTTATCACAGTACAATCTGATAGGCTTCAACTCTGTCAATCCCAATTCTTGAAGAAGTCTTCTCAACCATATTAATTCTGCTGTTGTCATTGCCATACTTCGGTATTCAGCTTCTGCTGAAGAGCGAGCTATTGTATTTTGCTTCTTCGACTTCCAAAAAATTAAAGCTTCTCCAATTTTAATACAGAATCCAGTGATGGACTTTCTTGACATCGGGCAAGATGCCCAATCAGCATCACAAAATGCTTGAGTCTGACAATCCGAGGTTGATGGGAAGAATAATCCTCTGCCCGGATCTTTCTTAACATATTTCACTATTCTTAAGGCTGCATCCATATGAGACTGTTTAGGCTGATGCATGAATTGACTAAGATGGTGCACAGAGTATGTGATGTCTGGTCTTGTGTGAGTCAAATAGATCAGTCTCTCGATCAGCCTTTGAAAAACAGACTTGTCTTCCAGAGACTATCTTCATATGCCTTTTGAATCCCTTCATCATACTCTACAGTTGTCAACTTGATATTCTGCTCAAGTGGAGTCAAAACTGGTCTTGCATTTTCTAAACCAGTGTCATTAGTGAGTTCCATCGCAAACTTGCGTTGATTAAGAACAATACCCTGCTTCGATCTTAGTACTTCAATGCCAAGAAAGTACTTCAATTCACCAAGATCTTTCATCTTGAAGTTTTGATGAGATTGCCTTTAACTCATCAATTAAAGTCCCATTATTTCCAGTTATGAGAAGGTCGTCCATATAAACCAACAAAATCACTCTATCATTCCCTTGTGTTTTAGTGAACAGGGAATAATCATGTTTACTTTGTACAAAGCCATCAGAAATTAAAGCCTCAGTGAGCCGAATGTTCCACTGCCTCGAAGCCTGCTTTAAACCATATAATGACCTTTGTAGTCGACAAACCAATCCCTCCCCTGACTACAAAGCCCTTTAGGAAGTTGCATTGAGAATCCACGATAGAGTAATGGCGTTGCAGCGATCCCACAGAGTCTGAAGATTCGTAGCAAAATCCGCCTTCTTGCAGGTACCGTCAAGAAACCCGATCTTGTTTTTCCCGAGGAACGCAATGCGAACGGAACAGATCTAATCATAGTAATTTTCGATGCCAGTCAGTGGCTGAGAAACGAGAACTGCACCAGGCGCATCAGAAAGATGCAAGTAGAGTGGGTGATTGTAATCTACAGTGACAGAATCAGTCACCGGAGTGACAACACCGGCGAGAGGCATGAAAGCAAAGAAAAATCGCAAAAGAAAGGAGAAACAGAAATTTGGGAGAAAAGAAAAATAGGGCACCAGCAAGAATGACCCAAACAATAAAGAGAATTGGGCTCAGAGATAGAAACCAAAAAAAAAAACGGCCTGAAACTTATACCATGTTAAAATGAATATTCTCATTCATATATTTAATTTACATTACACTTGTCTATATGTACATAAAATGACTTAGCTAACAAACTAACTACTTGCAACTAATATTTACAACAAACTAACTAATTACATTTAACACCTACCTTCCCTATGGATCATGCTTTTCAATGCTAGCCCCCTTGCAGAGAGGTCTCATCTATGGTTTCGTTTAGGGCCGTCTAAGGCTCTTTCCTCCCCTACCTTCCCTATGGATCATGGCCTTTCCTTTGATCCTTATCATACTCATTCAACATCTTTGATGACAAGATCCTTGACTCTTTCGAACAGGAAAATCTGCCTGCGGACGGAGCACTCTCAAAGGTGTGGTTTGGTTTTTTCATCGAAATTTATGTTTGGATTCTGTTAAGCCTTTTATTTCTAGTCTTTGTATGGTTTTGTTCTTTTTCGGGGTTGTGTTCTCCCTACGTGGATGCTCTTTCCCTGTGTTTGCATGGTTTTATTGTAAGGTTCTTCGTGGCCCTCTTAAGTTTGTTTTCCCTGCGTTTGCATGGTGTTGTTGTAAGGCTCGTGGTGGCCCCTAGGTTTGTTGTTTGCCTCGGTTGTCTTTTGTTGCTTTTAATGAATGAACTTTTTTTAAGTAAAAAAATAAAACATACAATTTAATATCTAAACAACATAAGAATCTAACATTTTTAGGGGCATGTCCCTCTCCCCTTGATCCATCCTTGACTGTAATAATGGATATTATCCTTCCTATTGACAATTATAAAACAAAATGTAAAAAAGAAAATAATTTAGATTTTAAAGCGGTCGAATTTAACTTGATGAAATCCCAGTGAAAGGCCGTTTTAAGTGCCTTATCATATGCTATTCTGTTTTCTCTCTTTGGTTATGGAAAACCGATGTTTCCCTTTCTTTCCTTCTCTTTCTTCTGAGGATCCTTTTCCCACTCCATGCAGGAACTTTCCCGTAAACCAAACATCATTTTCCTTAATTTCACTAATCACCCGTTCCCCATCAATAACCAAATAGTAACTTTCAACCATCATTTTATGGTTAGTTAATTTCATTAGAACTAAGAAATTGGGTTGTAAGTGTTAAGTCAAGTTTGGATTCTTTATACATTATGAAGAATTAATTCTTTGTTTCCCCCTATTTAGCAGGTTCTGGATTATCCTAAGTGTAAGTGGCATATAAAGTGGATCATGAATACGATTACTTATTTAAGATTATCTTGATCGGAGATTCGGGTGTGGGAAAATCCAACATTCTTTCGAGATTTACAAGAAATGAGTTTTGCTTGGAGTCTAAATCTACCATTGGAGTTGAATTTGCAACAAGGACTCTTCAGGTTGGTCATGACATTCTCTGTTTGTTTAGAGTTTAAACAATTTTTGTTTTTGAATCAAATGCAAGATCAACTTTAATCAAATCTGAATTACATGAAAAAGGTTCTTTGTAATTTTCCTAAACAAAACATATTTTGCTCTGAATATTTAGTTTTTTCAAGTATTTGTATCAGATATACATATCTGTGTGAGATACGTACAGTGTGTGTGTACATCTAGTATCGGAACAATGTTTTTATAATTGAGTTTAGGAGCTGTTTCTTTGCAATATTTCAGGTAGAAAGGAAGACGGTTAAAGCACAAATATGGGACACAACAGGTCAAGAGAGGTATCGAGCCATTACCAGTGCTTACTACTGAGGCACAGTCGGGGCACTGTTGGTTTACGACATAACTAAACGGCAAACCTTCGACAATGTCCTGAGATGGCTTCGCGAACTCCGGGACCACGCTGATTCGAACATCGTCATTATGATGGCCGGGAACAAGTCCGATCTCAAACATCTTAGAGCCGTCTCGACGGAAGACGCTCAAGGCTTGGCCGAGAGCGAAGGTCTCTCATTCATGGAGACCTCGGCTCTAGAAGCTTACAACATCGAGAAAGCATTCCAGACGATTTCGTTGGATATTTATGAGATAATCAGGAAAAAGGCATTAGCAGCACAGGAATCAGCTTCCGGTACCGGCGTTCCCCAAGGCACCACCATTAATGTGAACAATATGTCACAAAATGGGAGCAAAAAAGCTTGTTGTTCAACCTAGAAAGTGTATGTTTTTTTACTAGTGTTATTAATGTTTCAGAAATGTTGCAATTGTCGGCCGTTTTTGTGCATGCCAACTTTTGGGACAGACGTGAAAACACATTAATTGAATTGAACGTATATGTATAGGGTTCATTTTGGTTGGTTGGTAATTAAAAACCATTGATTACGAATTAAGATGACAAACATGAGGATTTTAGCAGCAGACCAAAGGATTTGTAAGATGTAGGACTTGATTCTGTTTTCATCCCCCCATCATTACTTATGCTATTTTTTGAACTTGCAAATTGCAATAAATTTTGTTGTTAATTATATATCCATGTCGTATAAAATTTGTGAATATATATATATATATATATATATATATATATATATATATATATATATATATCCAGATAAACATGACATGATATACAATACTCCTTCTGCCGTACGAAAATTATTAATTGACGACCAAAAAGTAGGATAAAAATCATCGGACATTACATCAATTCTAAGAGCCTTACGAATAAAGATGGAAGCAAAATTTTATGTTAAGGATTAATTTGTAATTGAAAGAGATTAGTCTAATGCCGCCCCTAAAAGAAAGGTCGTTTTAAAGGCCATAGTAAATGGCGCCGTATATGACTGACTGGAAAGCTATCGTGCGTTAGTCGAGACAAAGAGAAGGGGGAGAGTCTAAAAAGAAACATGTTAAAATACGGCTAATTAATGGCAGTTGAGTTTGAGGCGTTGGATGAAAGTTTTGATAAAATGAGATAATAATGGCTAGGGTGTTCAAATCCGGGTACCGGGTACCCGGATCGGCGAGTAGTTTAAAATTCTTAACTATTACAAGTTTTAGGGACTAAACTATAAATCTGATAAATTAACAGTCCTTCGTTGCAATTGATTATCCTACAATGAAATTCAATGCAATATTAGCAAGTTTGTAAATTTTCACACAATTTGGAGTTCATTTACTCATCCAATTAATTAATCCTAAATTTAATGACCAATCTGTGAACATTGTAAACTTCCAGATTATGTCTTTTTAATCAACTTAACTAACCCTGTATCGAAACGCCTTGATGATGTTTCAATACGGTTGTACGATGGTCAACTTGATTTGACTTTGAGCTTTACCCCGTATCGATACATGTAAGCCATGTTTTGGTACGGGTTGACTTTCATTGACCTTGACTTTGACCCGTTTCGATAGAGGTTAGACCCATATCGAAACAAATGATTCCAATAGCAAAATGTTTCGATACAGCTCCAAACTGTATCGATAGGCCCTGCTCTTTGGGTTCAATTATGCTTAACCATATCAATACGTCACTACCCCATATCGATATGGTCTGACCTGTAATGACAGATTTTTGCTGATTTTTAATTGAATTGACCTATCAAAAAATGTCCAAATGCAATGAAACTTTACATGCAATATTTCAATGCTATAAACTACTAGCATGCCAAATTTCATGATCATTTGAATACGTTTACTAGATTTTCACCTATGTGAGCCATATATGCCATTTTTACCAAGTTTTAGCCTTACCAAAAGTCATTTTATGGCCTTTAGTAACCTTACAAATTATACACATTACAAGTATCCAAAATGGGCACAAAAGACATGTTCAACTACTTTGCCACCTTTCTAAGAGTTCATAAGGTCAATATACATTACTTTGGCTTGTAGTGACTTGTCTTGCTGCGACTTATCTTATCTTCCGCGATGATCGATTCCTTAACCTGAAATGCATGAGATGAGACACATTGGGCAAACTTTGCTTAGTGAAGTAGTCATAAACAATGTAATTATCAATGAATAATGTATGTACATATTCTCATGCTCATCAATATCAATGTCATGTTTCAATATGCAATCTTTACACATCAAATTCATTATTAACCCTTGGATTGAATCAAGATAGTGGATACACGAATTTCTACGCCTCGCCAAATCAATAAATGGTCTAGTCCCTCCACCTCGCCAATATGACCAATGCCAAAATACATCCCTCCGCCTCGCCAATATGACCAATGCCAAAACACATCCCTCCGCCTTGCCAATATGACCAATGCCAAAACACATCCTACGGCCTTAAGACCGTAGTCCACACGTACACCGAGCTCATGAATTCTATGGCATTCCAATTGTATCCAATGTCCGTCTAAATCCAAGGTTTCAATATCAATATCAATATCCATATTTCAATAATCAATAATAACTCCAATAACCAATGTCTTTAAAGTCATTAATAGGGAACATATCTCAATATCAATATTTCATAATTTCAATGTCAATGTCATTATCTGATGGTTCATTTACAATGTTTCAATAACAATAGTTATATCGATAACAATGCACGATGACAATACCAATGACTATGTCCGATGTTCATTACCAAACTTACCAGTGCTTACCAATAGTTTCGATTATCACTCCGATGCAACTTCCTTAAAAGGAATGCTAGTTATTAATTCGAAATCAATAATAATAAATTCGGGAAGGCTCCACGCCTATTCCCGAGACTCCGACTACACTCACCTTGATATCCGACGCTCTTACGGCTCTCGAATGACCACTCCTTTGTTTCTAGCTTTCGATGGAGATGGCAAAACCTCTCTCTCCACTTCTTGAGCTAGAAAATCAATGGGAGTACGTTAAAAACAAGATTATGATATCGTATTTGCAATAACGATATCAAAATCGATATCTGACTTCAATATAAATAACAACGATGGATTCTACATGGATGGTCAAAACCCTAGCTTGAGATTAAGCTTGATACATCCATGGAATCCAATGATTGATAGAGGAAAATAGCTTACCTAATCGATGACAATGATTCGATATCAATAAATCAAAGAAAACTAAGCTTCGGTTTCTCTCCAATGGAGGTGTGTGCTTAGAGGAAGATGCTGAAGATGGAGAATTTTGGGAGGTGCTTGCTTTCTTAAGTCTCGGTGAGACTTCAATTTAGCTTTTTAATTTGAATAGCTTTCCTTCCAATGAAGGGAGCTCTCCAAACATTCCCACGTATGGGAATTTTAATGAAAAAGGGGCTAATCGCAAGATTAGTTCCTCAACTCTTACTCTACTATGATTTTATCCTCAATCTTGTAATTTCCTCAATTTATTCACGGATTAGGTTTCGATATTATTCGATAGGGTCCATTGATAATAATTTAACTCAATTAGAGTCTAATATCAACTAATTAAAAAACCGATACAATATTTAGACTTAATCGGTGGAAGATTTCCGATCACCGGAATCCAATTCTGACTAGAACAAATTTTGGGGTGTTACAACTCTCCCCCCTTAAGAAAAAATTCGTCCTCAAATTTTACCTGAACCGAAGAGATGTGGATACTATTGTTTCATGGTCTCCTCCGGTTCCCAGGTAGCTTCTTCAATAGAATGGCTCCTCCAAAGCACTTTAACTAGCGGCACATACTTGTTACGAAGCCTTTTTACTTCTCTTGCAAGAACTTTAATCGGTTCTTCTTCGTAGGATAGATTTGGTCAAATTTCTACAGACTCAGGTACCACAATGTGTGAAGGATCAGAACGGTATTTCCGGAGCATCGTGTAACGCCCCGGTTTTGGGCCTAGGTGTTTTGCAAGTCGGGTTGGGCCGGTGGAACCGATGATCGGTTGTTTGAATCGTTAAAAGGTGGTTTAGGGAAATCAAGGTTTGGGATGGGATAAAAATATGATAAAAATTCCTAAAATCCTCTAAAATTATATTTTGGGGAGTGACCAAAATATAAAGTTTTAAAGTTGAGGAAAAAGTGTATTTTTCAAAAAGTCAAAATCTTAGAATATTTAGGGAGCTTATTGGAAATTAAGCCTTTCTCTAATTTGGCATGTGTTTTAAATGGTTTAATAAATATTAAAATGGCTTAAATCAATTTGATAAAAAGTTAGTTAATTGGTTAAAAGAATTTTTTACGATCTTTTCATTCTCACCATTTGACTTCAGCCAAACAACATTCATTTTCTCTCAAATTCCAGATTTTCTTCTCTCTCAAATTCTCTCTTGATTTCCAACTTCATCTTTGTGATTTCTCTCAAATTCTTCAAGATTCTTTGAAGCTAAACTTGCCAAATTAGAAGAAAAGCAAGGATTGGAGGTAAAATTCGTGCTAACCCTCTAATCAAGGTTCTTTAATGAAATTTCAAAGATATTTGGCTCTTTATCTATGTTTTTTTATTAAGGTTTTGCTACTGATTCGATAAAATGATTAAATCTTGGTAGAAAAATGGATTTAATGTGATTTTCAGAGTTTTGTTGATTTGATTTGTTTGAGATAGATTCTAATTGAGTTTTGAAAGGTTTATGATATTGAAATATAGCCTAAATCATATTAATCCCGAAATCCTTGAGATCCTTGGTTTTTAAGGTGGTTATAGTTGGGTTTTTGGGGTGTAATGTGGAATCTGAGTTGTTGGAGATATAAGGATGGTTTTAGGTTGTTTTTGGATGTTGATTTATACTTAAAATGTGTTGGATGTGTTGGGTAATGGCTGAGCTGAGGTTAGAGATCAATCGATTAAGATTTCGGTTGTATCGAATGGGTGAATCGATGCTTTAGAGTAGGGCTGCGGGTTTCCTTTTGAGTGCTGATGTTTTGTATGCATTTTTAATGCATTGAATCTCTATTTTTAATGTGTGAAAACAAGGGATGGTGTTCCTGAAGCAAACGAGGTGATTTTGGGGGCTTCAGACGTGTGATTTGTGCGTCGGCTAGTGTGGTTTCGCAAGTCGGTGAGTGGAACTTGGTTTTCTAGTGTGGAAACATTTTAGAAAAGGTTTTGGGAACATAGTAAGAGCTTGAAATGCTTTACTAAGTTCTGAAGTAAGTAAAGTGAATTTCTCTCTCGGATTGTGCTATTGTGAGATTTTTGGAATGCACTTGTTTTAAATGCATTTACCTACTGTTTTAAGCATGTTTTGGAGTATATAAAATGTGTTTGATGATGCCATGTGGTTTAAGGATGCACTAGGTAAGTGATCCTTGTATGCATGTGTTGATGCATGAGTTTTGAAGCATGGTTTAATGCTTGAGTTATGGCTTATCATGAATGCTTTGTAAAAACAGTGAGGTATGCATGAAATGTGGATTATATTGGCAAGTGATATTGAATAAAGTGTTTTGTACATGAAATCGGATATAGTTAGCAAGCTATAGGATTGAGTGCACTATAAACAAAGTCGCCTTGGATGTTGAGGGGTTGTGATTGTACCGAAAACTCCATCCAAGTAACCTAACGATTGAGGAATATTTAAGGTTGCAACAGTTGAGGGTAGCTCCCGGGTGCGAACCTTGTGTGTGTCTTGTCTCTCGTTAGTGGGCTATACAACTACCGATGAGTGGTGTTGAGGGGTTGTGATTGTACCGAATACTCCACAACGGGTGTCACAACGGTGGAGGGTTACTCCCGTTTGTGAGCCTTGAGATGCCGGTAAGGTGTATGAAGGGTTTGGGGCAACCCTTGGTAATCCGTGTATCCGATATGTTTTTGTGAAATGAGATTGTTGATAATCACTTGAAAGCCAATATAGTGGATTATAATTCTATGGAAATGTTGTTGATGTATAGTGTGAAAAATGCATGTTTTACCATAAGCTTAACATAATGGTGTTTATGCTTGGAAGGCTTGATGGTTGTGTAGCAATGGTTGAATTTCTAGAAATTATGTGATTTATGTTGCATGGTGTAACACCCCAATTTTGGGCTTAGAGGTGTTGGGTTTGAATCGGACCGGTCAGATTTCGGTTCGAATATAAAAGGTGATTTTAGGGAAAGCCTAGTTCGGGATGCATTAAAAATATGGAAAAATATCTAAAAATCATCTTTTATTATATATAAGAGAGTGGTGAAATCAATTTTACAAAATGAGGTTTCGAAATGTGACATTTCAAGTTAGTGACTAAAATGTAATTTTTGAAAAGTTGGTGACTGTTTTAAAAGGATTGAAACTTTGAATCTTTAAGGAGCTAATTTACCCAAGAAGAGTTTTCTCCAGATTTTTCTTAATATTAAACATTTATTAAATGATATTTAATAAAGAGAAAAAGAGGGAAATGGATATTTTGGTTTCCATAACTAACTTTTGTTAAAATTTTCCCACTTCATTTTCTCTCCATTTTCTCTCAGCCAAACACATTTCCCCAGCCATTTTTCCTCTGATTTTAACATCTAAAGATGAGATTTCAATCTCTATTTGATCTCTAATCATTCCTACACTAAATCCTTATCATTTGCTTATTGGATTTTCAAGAATCTTGGCTTTAAACAAGGAGAAACTCACGTTTAGAGGTATGAACGTCATTCTCCTCCAAATACTCAGTTATTTACTGAAATTCCCAAGTTCTCAATCCTTGATTTGAGTTTTATTAAAGGTTTTAATGTTGTGTTCTTGATTTTGGCTTAAAATGCAAGATTTGGATTTAATTTTAATTAAATTCGCACTAAATGATTGGGCTGTGTTTTGAGATGTCTTTTTGATGTTTATTGGATGTATAAATGATGTGTAATTGAGGTTTAATCAATGCAATCCCGGATAGGTTGATTTTCCTAAGTTTTTGATTGAGTTAATGGTGGTTTTTGGGGTGATTTTGATGTTCTGCTATAGCTGGAGGTATAAGGACGTGATTAGATCCTTTTTAGATGTTAATTGATGTTTAAGAATGGTTGGAATTGATGGATCTTGGCTGGGTAATGTTGTAGAGGTGTTTGGATGTGATTTCGTTTGTGTTTGGTAGCCGAAATGTGAGTGTTGATGAGAGCAGCGAGTTTAGGTGTCTTGGTTGAAGATATTAATGCATGATGATGCATTAATCCTCTGTTTTGATGTGTTTAAATCAGGGGAGACATCTTCGGATCCTTGTGGTGTTGATCCGGAAGCTTGATTGGTGTTTCGGCAAGCTTGCGAAACGGAATCGATGAGTGAAGTTTGGTTTTCAGCTTTGAAACCAATGTTTGAAGGTTATGGGAGCTTAGTTTAAGTCTAAACAACTTAGCTAAGCTCAAGAGTAAGTTTTCGGGAAAACTCTCTTTTTGATGAACCATGAGATGGTTGAATGCAATGTGTTTTATTTGCATGTTTAAATTCTGTTTTGAAAGCATATTTTAGCATGATTGATGCTGGTTTTATAAGCCATGTGTTGAAGGATGCTCAAGGTAAGAGATCCTTGTTTTGAACATTGATAAATGTGGTTTGATGCATTGTAATGCATGACTATTTAATGGCTTTGTTAAATGCTTTAAAACAGTGGATTAATGATGGTAAATGATGTATATTGGCAAGTGATGTGTTGGTTTTAAAGTACTTGAATCGGATATAGTTAGCCGGCTATAGGATTGGGTGCACCGTGAATAAAGTCTCCTTGGATGTGGAGGGGTTGTGATTGTACCGTAAACTCCATCCAAGTACACTAACGAGATGGTTAAGATCACCATGGTGGTTAAAAGTCAATGAGTGGATCTTGTGTTAAGATCACAATGGTGGTTAAAAGTCCATGTGTGGATCTTGTGTTGTGTGTCCCGTGTTCTCGTTAGTGATGTTATACAACTACCAATGAGTGATGTGGAGGGGTTGTGATTGTACCGTATACTCCATCACGGGTGCTGAGGGGTTGTGATTGTACCATATACTCCACCTTGATATTGGTAGTGTGTATGAAGCGTATGGGACAACGCTTGTAATCCGCGTATCCGATTGTGTTTTGAGTTGTAAAATGGTTATGGATTATCACTTGAAAGCCAATATGACATGTTGATGATTTGAAGCATGAGATGCTTGGTTTGTATGCATAATTGCATGATAAATGTTGTTTTGAAATTAAAGGCCTTGAAGAGGTGTTTTTGCAAATGCATTATTGTGATGTTTTAATTGAGCATTCCTCACTAAGCTATGTGCTTATGCTCTCTCTTTCTTAAATCAATAATGCAGAACATTGAAGTGTTTAAAGGGCAGCAAGGAGGTCAAGGATCTAAGTGAAAGCTTGAGCTCATGTATGGTGACTATTTTCACAACACTTTTAGCTTTTGGCATTTGGCAATGGGAACCTAAGTGTGTTTTTGAGGGATGTTTTGGACTCCCTAAGTTTGGTTAATGCCTTTGATGATGTTGGAACATGTAAATGGCCTTTTGGTATTTGGTTTTGGTGAATTGATGGTTGCATGATTTTCATTATAGGATGCATGCCTATAGAATTGGGTTTTTCCTTGAATGATGCCATGATTGAGATTAGATGGTGCTAATATGTTCCTTAAGTGTTTGATGACTTGTGTGTATGATATGAAGGTCATATGGATGTGTTTGATGGGTTGAAAGAGTAATAAACCAGCAAAATTCTGCATTTCTGGGCAGCCCGTATCGGAACGGGTGCTACTGTTTCGGAACAGGTGGCCTGAAATGGCCATGGCGTTTCGAAACGGGTAGAGCTGTTCCGAAACGGATTTGCCACTGCCAAGCCTTGTTCCGCAACTTGTTTCGGAACGGTCCCGCGTTTCGGAACGGATCTTCCCCGTTTCGGAACACTCGACCGTTGGGCACTGAATCTGATGGTTAAATGTTTTGAAACTCTCACGTTTTGGTCCCAATGTTTGTACACGCAATTGGTTGAGTTTGAGATGTCCGATTGAGATGAAATTTGACAGAGAAGCATGAAATATGATTAATTTCATAATGGTAACTTTAAATTTGGTAAAGTCCTCACAATTTTCAGAATTTGCAATTTGGTCCCTAAATTTGTATGTTGTGCAATTGAGTCCCTAAATGTTATCCGATTGCTGTGATTTTTTTAGTATGCTTTTCTCAAGAGTTCACCTAGGGTTAATATGCATTTAGACAAGATAAAAAAAATAAAAAAGGGTCGTTAATCAAGGTTGACTTTGGTTTTCCCCGTGTAATCTTCGTAGTTCGGGTCAACCGTCTAGGCCGGGCTAAGGGGGTTACACATGGTGATTAGCATGTCGATATTGATGTTAAATGCAAGGTTATTCAAAGGAGACATGATGGTTTTGAAAAGAATGGACAATGGTTTTGTGCATTGATGATGATTTTGGTTTTGAGCAATCCTCACTAAGCTTGTACGCTTATTGTCACGCCCCACCAAGGTGCACCAGGGCCGACCGAGGAGCCCCACCCAGGTGCACTCGGGACAACCAAGGCCAAGTAAAGGTCCTTGGACGTTTTAAGGCCAAGTATGAACCAAGGAAGGTTCTAAATCGGCCTAGAGAGGCATACAACCCTCTCAAAACGTTGCCACAAGGTTCTAGGAGGTTCCAGGATGCTCCACACTCATCTAGGTTCAACCGGAAGGACCTAGAAGACTCCAGAAGGCTCAGGACAGCTCGGGACTAGTCTAGACATCTCTGGAATATTATAGATGCCTATAGATAAGTGTAGAACTATAGAGAGTTATCTAGAATACTAGAGACCTCTGTAGATAAGTATGGACTTATCTAGAATAGTTTAGGCCTTTAGATATTTTGGGAGGCGAAATTGTAGCCGTTGGATCAAAATGATCCTAGCCGTCCATTGAGGAGGTGGGAGCCTATAAATAGAACCACCCCTCTCATTTGTAAATCATCCCATAATCCCAGAAATCCTTCAAAGCTCTCTTGTAAAGCTTTCTCCTAGCTTAATAAAGTTTTCATTTCTTCAGTTCTTGTATGTTTGCCATAGCGTTGCGCGAGTAAAGCTTACTAGCATTGTGTCGGGAGTGCTAGTCCCGCACGGATTGAGTCTGAGAGAAATAAGTCCGTGACAGTTTGTATCAGAGTGTGTTTCGAGACTCCAGACATGGAAAAATTGGGCAAGAACCACTTGGCAAGCTCATCTGACACGGAGGTCATGCATGAGCAACGCGGGCGAGAGGAGATGGGTGCCCAAGTGGATGACCTTCAAGATCGAGTAGAAAGCCATGAGGCGGAGGATGCGGAGCTCCACACGGCCATGAAGGCCATGATGGTGAAGCTAGAGGAGACCCTGCGAACGAAGATGGGGCAAATCCGCGATCTTCTCATGGGAGAGCTCTCGAAGGTTCGTGATTCTCTTCAACAAGAGCTTGACAATGCTCGTGCCCAAGTGGAGGCACTACAAGGTGATGTAGCCTTTTGCAAACGTGCTTTGGCAGGAGGGCCAAGCACCATCGTTGAGGCTAGAAGGGTTAAGGTGCCCAAGCCTCAAACCTTTGCGGGATCACGCGACGCTAAGGAAGTAGACAACTTTCTATATGGCTTGGAACAATACCTTGGAGCCGTTAGCATTGTGGAAGAGGCTTCCAAGATCCAAACCGCGACTTTGTATCTCACTGACACCGACATGTTATGGTGGAGGAGAAGGCGCTTGGACATCGAGAGAGGTACGTGCACCATCTCTACCTTTAATGATTTTAAAAGGGGGCTCAAACGACAATTCTATCCGGAGAATGCCAAAGACGAGGCAAGAGCATGCCTCTGTCGACTTAAGCAGTCGAGGAGCATCCGAGACTACGTCAAGGAGTTCACAAGATTGGTGCTTGAGATCCCTGACCTCTCCGACAAAGACTCACTCTTTAAGTTTGTCGATGGACTCCAAACATTGGCCAATACCGAGTTAAGGCGTCGTGAGGTGCAAAACCTTGTCGATGCCATCACCGTGGCCGAAAGTCTCATTTATTATTCAAGCCACAAGAAGTCTACCCCCATGCCAAATGATGATAGAGATGGCCATGCCAAAGGTGGGGGAGAGAGGAGCCATCGCAAGGAGGGTCACGAGGAGGACAAGTCCAAGCGACGAGACTCGTCTCCTTGGAAGGGCAAGTCCAAAGACTATCATGGTGCGAGGAAGTCACCTCCATACAGTTGCTTCATTTGCGACAGTGACCATTGGGTTCGTGAGTGCCCACATCGACAAGCCATTAGTTCATTCCTAGCCAAGCATCAAGAAGGTAGTGACCCCGACAGTTGCGATGTGGGTGCACAAATGGGATCCATGCAATTTCTTTCAGCACTTCAATCGGTTGAGGACACTGATAGGAACGAGTAAAGTTCAATCCTTGAGGGACATGGCGCCGAGGGACTTAAGCTAGGGTCGATGCTCGACGTGGGGGCAAGAAGTTGACCTATCTTCTCCAAAGGCCGAAGGTAAGGCCGAGTCACTAACCAAGCTTGTAAGGGGAAAGCAAGGTCGTGTCAACAAGGGTAAGCCCACAAAAGGGAATCGTGGCAACGAGAAAGCTAAGTCCGCGCCACAAGTGAAGGTAAACACAAGGGTAAAGTGCTACCTATGTGATGGACCTCATGTGATGAGGTCGTGTTCCAAGAGAAGACTACTCGTTTCCATCATCAAGGGAGTCGATGGAACAAGAGTGCTTGACAAAGGCGTTGGTCAAGCCAAGCCATCCAAGGGGTTGGATGAGCATGAGGGGAGCAAGGCTTCCCAGTCCAAGATGACGAGGGCCAAAGTGGTCCAGCCAAGTGCGCGACCTGGTGCGATAGCCAAGAGACAAGCTGTCAAGCTGAGGGTGAAGGAGAGGCAAGCTGGGAGACAGCGAAAACGTAGTGACAACGTCCCAGCAGCCCAACTGAGACGCGACAAGAGCGTCGCGAGATCAGGCGGGGGAGAATGTCACGCCCCACCAAGGTGCACCAGGGCCGACCGAGGAGCCCCACCCAGGTGCACTCGGGACAACCAAAGCCAAGTAAAGGTCCTTTGATGTTTTAAGGCCAAGTATGAACCAATGAAGGTTTTAGATCGGCCTAGGAAGGCCTAAAACTCTCTCAAAACGTTGCCACAAGGTTCTAGGAGGTTCCAGGACGCTCCACACTCATCTAGGCTCAACCGAAAGGACCTAGAAGACTTCAGAAGGCTCGGGACAACTCGAGACTAGTATGGTCATATCCAGAACATTCTAGAAGCCTATAGATAAGTGTAGAACTATAGGGAGTTATCTAGAATATTATAGACCTATGTAGATAAGTATGGACTTATCTAGAATAGTTTAGGCCTTTAGATATTTTGGGAGGCGAAATTGTAGCCGTTGGATCAAAATAATCCTAGCCGTCCAATAAGGAGGTGGGAGCCTATAAATAGGACTACCCCTCTCATTTGTAAATCATCCCATAATCCTAGAAATCCTTCAAAGCTCTCTTGTAAAGCTTTCTCCTAGCTTAATAAAGCTTTCCTTTCTTTAGTTCTTATGTGTTTGCCATAGCGTTGCGCGAGTAAGGCTTACTAGAATTGTGTCGGGAGTGCTAGTGCCGCACGGATTGAGTCTAAGAGAAATAAGTCTGTGACATTATACTCTCATTGTTAATCAATATAGTCAATTTATGCTTTGGAGGCGACACTTGCAAGGGATCGGTGGATGACTTTGATTGAAGGTAAGTTTTTGTTTTGGACTAGTGTAATAAAGGCAATGGGGGTGTACAATGTTATAGACGTTGGTTGTTTGGTATTTCCATGTTTTGTGCAAGTTTGGTATGCATTTTTGCTTATACAAAAGGCCTTTTAAGTGTTGGTTTATTCTTGGTTTGAGATTTGAGCTTTTGGTGCTTATTTCTTTTAGGAAGCATGCCTTTAGTCTCTTTGATATTGAGAATGATGCTATGATGATATTCCTGCCTTGAATCCTTGATTGTTGATATGTATTTGAGTTTCAAGTATGTTTAGTCACATGTCAAATTAGTTTCGAATGGTTAAAATCGAGTTAAATCAGCAAATTCAAACTTTGCAAGTCCAGGTGTTTCGAAATACCCTTGCCTGTTTCGAAACGGGGGCTTGAGATTGCCTTGGGGTTTCGAAACAGGAAGGCCTGATTTGGTACATTTTGGCTCTGTGAAGGCCTGTTCCGAAACGAGTCTTAGAATGTTTCGAAACGATCAACAATGTTTCGATACGACCGTTTCGATACGAGGCCCACTATTTCGAAACGTGTGGCTGTTAATTCAATTTTTTGAATATTCTGAGTTCCTGATTCTTTGCATTTTGGTCCTTGTTTGTCATGTATGCAATTAAATGAGTTCCAATGGTTATTTTGAGCTGAGCTTTTACAGAGAAGCATGTAATGAACTTAATTAAGGATTGGTAATTCAAATTTTGCAATAGTCCTTACAAAATGTTGTTTTTACGAAATGGTCCCTAAAATTAAAATTGGTATTAATCGAGATGCGATCGAGATGTCGTTTAATCCGCTGCTTTGAGTGATCACTTAGCAATCTAAATTTTATCTAGACAAGATAAAAAGAAAAAAAAGGTTGTTTAGGTTTACTTCAATATTCCCTGTGTAACTCGTTCGGTTCAGTCCATCGGCTAGGCCAGATCGAGGGGGTTACATTTGGTGGTATCAGAGTTAGGTTACGAAAGGTTGGGATGATGGTAAGTTGTTGGTAAGTGAGTTTGATGTGAATGTATGTTTTTGGTGATGTTTGCTGTGTCCGTTGAATATCTTAAGCATGTAATGCTGAGTGTGCGATAGTGATGTTATACATGGTGATTGATTATGAATCTGAGCTTATATAAATGATGTTGGAATGGGCTGAATCTTAATGATTGTGATGCGTGATGGTTGAGACATGCATGTTATATGCTTTATGCTATGCTGGGGGAAAATTGGATTGCCCATTGCCTTATTACCTAGTGGAATATTTTAAGTTGAAATCAAAGTCTTGGATCCTTGCTTGGAGCTGGCCCGTTCAATTTGTTTTGTTTGTTTTGTTAGTTGTTAGCATGCCTTAATAATAATAGCACAATAAACTGAGGAGAGAGTAGCGATCTGGAATGATTGCTGTTGCCTTTGTGCAAGACATAAAGGAGTGTGTAAAGTCTCCTGGGGGGGCTAAACGCCTCGATGTGCCTCGATATAATTACAACCTATGTCGGTTGGGTAAGTGTTGGATGGCTTGGTGCCTGGAATATAGGCAATGTTAGAGCTTGTGAAGCTGTTAATACTGAAGTGCATGTGACTGCACTAGCTGGTAGATGCTTGTGAGATGCGGTTAGTGCTTACGTAATCTAAGTATAAGTTGAACTCGAGAGTTGTCACTGGAAGTATCCATGGAGTGGATGACTTGTATGAATCAGATTATGGAATAAATGGAGTGTAGTGATGCCCATAGGGTAAAGATGAGTTGTATCTCGGTTATATAGAGATGTGTATAGTTGGTGGACAACTGTAGTTGTGGGCATAGAACCTGATGTTGTGCTCTAAGAGTTCTTTTAAACTGTTTTAAAGGAGAAATATCTGGGAGTTAGATACTTGGGTGACGAGAAATGTGAATTTGTGGTTTGAGTTCGAAATCGTAAGTTGTACTTGAGTTAAGGTATAGATTGTTTAGTTGATCATGTGTGCGACTAGATTGGAATTGGATATGAGATATCGATGTGTTGACACTTTTATGGATTGGTGCATGATATTAAGCCATATCTGTTGATTTATTGGCTACATTTTTTTCGACGTGTTGGTAACATGGGCGAGGTATTTGAGCAGAACCTGGGTTTAATAACTCGTGCGAGAGGTTCTAGCGCTCGGAAGTGAGTTGTGAACTCTAGCTAGTGGTAGCTAGTGTACGAATGGTCATGCTTAAAGATGTATCACCTGGGTTGAGGTGAGGTTGTAGTAACGGCCCGATTTTGGGCTTAGATGTTTTGGCGAGTCGGGTTGGGCCGGTGGAATCAGTGCCGGTTGTTTGATCCGTTAAAAGGTGGTTTAAGGAAATCATGGTTCAGGATGGGATAAAAATATCGTAAAAATTCCTAAAATCCTCTAAAATTATATTTAAGAGTTTGGTTAAATCAATTTTACAAAAGTATACAATTTGGGCAGTGACCAAAATGTAAAGATTTAAAATTTAGTAAAAATGCGTTTTTCAGGAAGAGTCAAAATCTTAGAATCTTTAGGGAGCTATTTGGCAATTATGCATTTTTCCTAATTTGGCATGTGTTTTAAATGTTTATTAAATTATTAAAAAGGTTTTTAATTTATTAATTAAATGAGAGTTAGTTAATTAATTAACAAAATTTCGACGAGCTTTTCATTTCTCTCTTTCACTTCAGCCAAACACTCTACATTTTCTCTCAATTTTCCAGAATTTCTTCACCCTCAAATCCTCTTTTGATTTCCATCTTTTCCTTGTTGATTTCTTCCATTTTTTTTCAAGATTCTTCAAGCTAATCTTGCCAAATTAGAGGAGAAGCAAGGATTGGAGGTAAATTTTGTAATAACCCTCTAATCTAGTTTATTTAATGAAATTCCAAAGATATTTGACTTTTTATTAGAGATTTTGATTGAGGTTTTGTTGTTAGTTTGATAAACTATTGAAATCTTGTTTGATTTGGCTGGTTTGAGGTTGTTTGTAAATGAGTTTTAAAAGTTTTGGTGTTGAAGTGGAGTCATAATCATAGAGATCCCGAAATCCTTGAGTTTCTTGATTTTTTAGGTGTTTTTGGTTGAGTTTTTGGGGTGTTCTTGAGGAATTCGAGTTCTTGGAGGTATAAGAATGGTTTTAGGTTTCTTTTTGGATGTTGATTAATGCGTAAAATGTGTTGGATGAGTTGGGTAATGGCTGGGCTGAGGTTAGAGGTCAATCGATTGAGTTTTTTGTCGTTTCAGATGGGTGTTTTGATGCTTTAGAGTAGGGCTGCGGGATTTCTTGTGAGTGCTGGTGTTTTGGATGCATTTTAATGCATTGAACCTCTATTATGGTGTGTTGAAAACAGGGGATATTATTCCGAAAGCAAACGAAGTGGTTTTGGAGGCTTCGGACGATCGATAGTTGCGTCGGAAAGCGTGGTTTCGCAAGTTGATGAGTGGAACTTGGTTTTCCAGTGTGGAAACATTTTAGAAAAGGTTTTGGGAACTTAGTAAGAGCTTGAAATGCTTTACTAAGTTCGGAAGTAAGTAAAGTGAATTTTTCTCTCGGATTGTGCTAGTTTTGAGCCAATGGTTGCACTTGATTTTAATTGCAATTACCTACTATTTAAAAGCATGTTTTGAATGTATAAAACGTGTACGATGATGCCATGTGGTTTAAGGATGCACTAGGTAGGTGGTCCTTGTATGCATGTGTTGATGCATGAGATTTAAAGCAAGGTTCAATGCTTTAAATCTCATGCATGTTTTGATTAAAGCTTGGCATAATGGTGTTTATGCTTGGAAGGCTTTGAATACATGTAGCAATGGTTTAATTGTTGAATTTATATGAATCATGTTGCATGATGTGTTATTCGACGAGTTTGATGTTAAAGTGCATGTTTTGTCAAGAAAGGCATAATGGTTTTGAAAGAACGAAATATGGTTTTGTGCATTGATAATGCTTGTGGTTTTGAGGAATCCTCACTAAGCTTGTATGCTTATGCTCTCTTTGTTTATCAATGTAGACAATTAAGCTTTTGTAGGAAGCATCTTCAAGGGAATCTTACCAAGACACTTTCTAAAAGTATGTTGTGTTCTTGAACTAGTGTAATAAAGGCAATGGGGGTGTCCAATGCTTTGAATGTTACTGGTTTGTTAATTTCTAGTCTTCTGCAAGTTTAAGATGCATATTTGGACTTGTAAATGGCCTTTGAGTTTTGGCTTATGCTTGCATTTCGATTTTAGCCTTTTGGTGCTTTTAACTCTTAGGAAGCATGCCTCTAGTCTCATTGCTATTGAGAATGATGCTATGATGTTGCCTATGCTTCGTGTAAGTCGTCTTTGATGTGTATTTGAGTTCCCATCTTGGTTGGGCATGTTTCGGGATGGTTTCAGATGGTTTAAATCGAGTTTAAACAACATTTTATAACATTGCAGGTCCAGGTTTTTCGAAACACCCTTGCCTGTTTCAAAATGGTAGCCTGAAATGGCCTTGGTGTTTCGAAACGGTGAGGCCTGCTTCGAAACATTTTGCCTCTATGAACCATTGTTCCAAAATGAGCCTGAGGGGTTTCGAAACGAACCCGCGTATTGAAATGGTCAGCTCTGTTTCGAAATGGCTGTTCCGATACGGGGCTCTCTGTTCCGAAACATTCGATAGTTAATGCAGTTTTTGAATTGTTCTGAGTTTCTGTTTCTTACAATTTGGTTCCCGTTTGCCTCATATGCAATTGGATGGGTTCTAGATGTCGTTTTGAGCTGCGATTTCACCGAGAAGTATGTAATGAACCTAAATAAAGGTTGGTAATCTGAATTTACTAGTAACCTTTATATTTTATCGAATTTACGAAATGGTCCCTAAGCATTAATGTAGTAGAGATCAAAGGGCGATAATGTTGTTGTTTAACCCGTTGCTTATGTGTGTACACTTAGGAACCTAATTGCATTTAGACAAGATAAAAGAAAAAAAGAGGGTCATTTATTGAGGTAAACCTTCCCGGTTTACTTCAATATTCCCTGTGTAATCCGTTCGGTTCGGTCTATCAGCCATGCCGGGTCGAGGGGGTTACATTTGGTGGTATCGGAGCCAGGTTACGAAGGTTGGGATGATGGTAAGTTGTTGGTATGCGACGTTATTGTAATCATGTGTGTTTTGGTGATGTTTACTTTGGTCGGTGAATATTAAAGCATGTTAATGTTAAGTATGTGATAGAGATGTGATTTATATGATGATTGAATATGAATACAAGTTGTTATGATGTTTGATTGGGCTGAATCTTGATGCTTGAGTTGCATGATGGTTGAGATATACAAGTATGGGATCCTTGTTAAGAGTTGGCCTGATCTTTTGTTTTTTTTATGTTCATGCTTTAATGTTAACTAGCACAATGGGACCGAGACGAGAATTACGATCTGGAACAGTTGCGCCTACTGATGGGCAACGTGACCAGGAGAACGAGGTTCTGTCTGGTGGAAACTAGCCTCCTCCTCCACCACCTCCACTTGGGAGTGGGGAGTAGAGACAACAAGGACAGAATGGTCTGAGGTTGGGCGATTTGACGCCTCTCGTGCATGCGATGACGAGAGCATTCGAGGTTGTTGTTGCTATAGTGCACGTACAGGCTCCTGCTGTTGGGCAAGTGGGATTGCCACTGGAGCGATTGAAGAGTTTGGGAGGAGTAGAGTTTCACAGATTATCTCCTGAGGCGTCCGAGGCAGGGATGGCCAGTACGATCCAGATATTGGATTAGATGGAGGTGCAATGATGTACGAAAGCTGGGCTGCACAGTATCATTGTTGCATGGTTATACATATACATGGTGCACGACTAGTACTGCAACATTAGAGCCGAAAGAGGTAGATTGGACGTTCTTCTGGTCTGCTTTTAAGAGAAAGTATCTTGGAGTTAGATACTTGGACAACAAGAAGAGATAATTTATGTCTTTGGTTTAGGGGAATATGACCGTAGTTGAGTACGAGGTCCAGTTCGTACGGCTGAGCCAATATGATCCGAAGTTGGTGCCGAGTGATAGGCATCGATGTGATCGTTTTCGCTATGGTCTGGTGCAGGATGTGAAGACGTACATACTCGCGACTGATTATACGGATTTTGATGTGCTCGTGACTCGAGCCAACAATATAGAGAAGAGCTTGGGTCTGACCTCGCGTGGGAGTGGTTCTGGTTTGGGCAAGAGAGTTGCTGATGTTGGCCCTAGTGGTGGGAAGAATAAGAGGAATCGGGACCGTAGATATCAGCCTACAGCTAGGCGTGGTAACTTTGGGCGAGGTGCACCGGCTCAGGGCAACAGGCTGAGGTTTGAGCAGAGTACATGTTGGACGTGTGGTTCACGGGAGCACTTGAGGAGGGATTTCCCTCGTGCGACTCGTGAGGTGCAGGCTCCTATGGTTGGAGCTAATTCATGTTGGAACTGTGGATTCGCCGACAATATGCGGCGTGAGTGTTCTCTATTAGCGGGAGGTGGTCAGGGTCGTGCACCAGCTGTTGCATAGCAAAGAGGCCATGGGCGCGACCGTGGCAATTTTCAGAGGAGATAGGATGGTCAGAAGGGTGTGGCATATTTAGTTGCTGTTCAGCCGGAAGGAGGTGGTCCCGCGAGGGTGATAGCACATCGTGAGGGACGTAACGACCCCGATGTGATTGCATGTACGTTCACCTTGCAATCCTTATCTTTGTTAGCATTGATTGATTATGGATCCACGCATTCATACATCTTAAGTTAGCATGCACATTATATTGATATTCATGTTGAGATGGTAGATGTAGGAATGCAAGTTACAAGTTCTTTTGGTGAGACTGCTGTTACAAGGAAATTGTATAGGAGGTGCCCGTTGTCTGTTCAAGGTCATGTGTTCTCTGTTGATTTGATGGAACTACCTTTTTATGGTTTTGATGGGATTCTTGGAATGGACTGGTTGGTTGAGCATTGAGCTGTAGTGGATTTTGATGTTAAGCGGGTTACCCTAAAGCTTGTAGATGATTACGAAGTAGTAATCGTAGGTGAGAACGTGAAGTTCTTGTCTAACGCAATTTTGGCTCTTGAAGCGAGTCGGATGTTGGAGTTGGGATGCGAAGCTTTCTTAGCGTATGTGATGAATCCTGGTACAAAGGAAGTGCATGTGCAAGACATACAAGCCATATGCGAGTTTTCGGGTGTCTTTCTAGAAGAGTTGCCTGGATTGCCACTCAATCGAGAGGTTGAGTTTGGTATCGAGTTGTATGAGAATATAACTCCGGTGTCCATTGCTCCTTATCGCATGACACCTAAGGAGTTGAAGACGCAACTTCAGGAGTTTCTTGATCGAGGATTCATAACGCCGATTGTTTCACCTTGGGGTGTGTAGGGCGTGTAGGTGTTCCCTTTTTGTGAGAGCGCAAGTGCACACTCCTGCCAAGTTATAGTATATAAGATGTCGAATCCCACGAGGATTGGAATAGTTTCTTTGAGTGTGTATCTGCACAAGAAATTTAAATGCACAATTAATTCAGGTTTGGTTAAAGGAATAAAACTAAAAACACAATTAATTAAAGTATGGGAGATCAGTGTGATAGAACGTGCCAGGTAATTGCTGCTCAGTAGTGTGTAGACTGCATTGCATAGGATAAGGTTGGATTGTGCTGCCACGATATGCTGCCTCGGCGAGTATGGCGGGCAGCAGGCTACGACCCTGTCACGCGGCCGTAGCGGGTCACTACCACTGCAACTTTTGCTGTCTCGAGAGGTGGAACGGAAATAAGTCCTGGCGGCAAGTCTGGCAGATACTCAAATTTCGGCAGGATAGTCAACAATGATCCTTCCTATTTCTAGGTTAGGATGCTCGAGAGCTAACGTGATGTAGGCAATACCTATCAATCTCAGCGTCAACCTAACACAGGCTAGTCATCTCGGTTGGTAATCCCTTTTAGCCGCTGAAACTTGTGGAGTGGTGTGGAACCAAGTTAGTCACGCCTCAGCACGTTATGACCGTACTTAACCCTTTCGTGAGTCTTGCACTTTCGTGCCTGACAAATGGATTCTCTCAAATGACTGGTGTAGAATGATTGAAAGAATGAAGAACAATGGATTAAGTAAACTCAGAATATTTATTGCAAAACAACTTAACCTAATACAATCGTTTCTCACAACTACTTTACAAGCAAAAACCTAAACCCTAAGGAGTTTAGAACATAGCCGACTCCCTCTTTCGATCTCTCTCTAACTCTATCAATCTCTATGCTCCTATACCCTCACATACATGTGTATATATAGGACTTGGCCTAAGGTTAAGTCCTCCTTGAAGTAGATGTCTTCATTGATGATAAAATAGCTTTTACATTTAATGCTTCATTCAATTCTAACTTAAATATGGACTCCTTTGGATGTTTACTTGTTCAGCAAGTAAGTATAAGCCACCTTGCTTATCAATCTTCAATCAGCTCTATACACCGCTCCAGGCCTCAGAAAAATGCAAGATATGGCTCCATGGACTCAGAAAAATATCCCTTATCAAACGAGATCCATTTTGACTATGTTGGCATATTGTCGTCTGGGCGGCATTCTGCAGCGGCGTCAACTGGAACTGGTTCAGTACAACTCCTTCTGCTCCCTGCTTTCTTGTCCTCTCTTCCTCTGATCAGCAACCAACACCTGAAATAAAAAACTAACTAAAATAGTACCTTTTCTCTACCAAATATAAGATATTCAATAAAAGCATGGTAAAAGAAGAAATATTGTTATAATACATGGCATGCAACTAATTATGCCTAACTAAGCTTAAGAACATCAATAATAAGGGCAAGAATGTGCATAAAATATAGAACTTCTGGACACTCTACAGGGTGCGCCGGTCTTGTTTGTGAAGAAGAAAGATGATACAATGCGTATGAGCATAGATTATCGGCAACTGAACAAGTTGACGATTAAGAACAAGTACCCTTTGCCGAGAATCGATGATTTGTTTGACCAATTTCGTGTTGCTTCGGTGTTTTAGAAGATATATTTGAGGTATGAGTACTATCAGCTTAAGGTTAAGGATGTGGATGTACCTAAAAAAACTTTTCGGACTAGGTACGTCCATTATGAGTTCTTGGTGATGCCGTTTGGTTTGACAAATACAATGGATGCGTTCATGGATATGATGAATAAGGTGTTCCATGAGTTTCTAGATCAATTTGTGGTGGTGTTTATCGATGATATTCTCGTGTACTCGCGTACTTAGGAGGATCATGATAGACACTTGAAAATTGTGTTGCAAGTGTTGTTGGAAAAATCAGCTTTATGCTAAGCTGAGCAAGTTTGAGTTTTGGCTCAAAGAAGTGGTTTTTCTTAGACATGTGGTGTCAGCCGAGGGTATCCGGGTTGATCCACACAAGGTTAAGGTAGTGATGAGTTGCAAGACGCCTAAGTCAGTGACGGAAGTGCGTAGTTTCCTTGGGTTGGTTGGATACTACCGAAGGTTTTTCGAAGGTCTCTCTAAGATTGCTACCCCATTAACCAAGTTGTTGCAAAAGAATGTTCGCTTTGAGTGGACTGATGTTAGGCAACAAGCTTTTGAGAAGTTGAAGGATGTTTTGACGCAAGCTCCTGTCTTGATTCAACCAGAGTCAGGTAAGGAGTTTGTAGTCTATAGCGATGCATCATATGTTGGTTTGTGTTGCGTGTTGATGCAAGGTGGGAAGGTTGTAGCTTATGCGTCTAGACAGTTGAAGTTGCATGAGCGCAACTACCCTACACATGATCTAGAGATCGCAGCGGTGGTGTTTGCTTTGAAGATTTGGAGACACTACCTTTATGGTGAAAGGTGTGTGGTTTATACCGACCATAAGAGTTTGAAGTATCTTATGTCGCAGAGGGAGTTGAATCTTAGGCAACCAAGGTGGTTAGAGTTGCTTAAGAACTACGATCTGACCATTGAGTATCATCTGGGAAAGGCCAATGTGGTGGCCGATGCTTTGAGTAGAAAGGTAGATGTTAAGCTGAGAGATATGTTTGCTCGTTTGAGTATATCACGTGATGGTGGCTTGATAGCCGAGTTGCAGGTGAAACCTTCCTTGATTCAGTTGATTAAGTAGAAGTAGTTGTTGGATGATTCGTTGGCGCCTCATGTTCAGGATATAGCTGATGGTAAGGCTACGAACTTCTTCTTTAATGATGATGGAGTTCTATGTTTCAAAAGTCAGATAGTGGTGCCAGAATATGTTGAGTTGAGGCGAAATATTTTGACTGAGGCTCATAGCATTCATTTTGCTATGCACCCTAGTAGTACTAAGATGTATCGTGGCTTGAAGATGAGTATTATTGGGTGGGATTGAAAAAGGATGTGGCTGATTTTGTAAGCAAGTGTATGGTTTTCCAACGAGTGAAGGCTGAGCATCAGTTTCCTTTGTAACCCTCTTAGCCCGACCTAGACGCCAGACCCGAACTAAGAAGATTACACGGGGAAAACCGAAGCCAACTCGCTAAAGCTGACTTCGATTAGCGACCCCTTTTTTCTCTCTCTTTTTTCCTAGATGCATTTTAAGTGTTATGTGTTCAACAAATCACTTAGAAGAAAACGGCACAACGATCGGAGTTCGTTTAGGGGTTCAATTGCGCAAGTTACACATTTAAGGACTAAAATGTAATTTTAGCAAATTACAGAAACCAATCCAATTTTAAGATTACCGTCCATTAATTAGTCAGGAAACATGTTATCATGTAAAATTTCATCACAAACGGACCATCCAAACTCATCCAATTGCACATACAACATTCATGGACCAAACCGTAACTTTCCAGACTTTAAAAGGTACTTTTAACTGAAAACAACGGTCGAGTATCGGTACCCCTGAGGCCTGTATCGATACGCGGGAAGACATTAGCTCAAACTGGAAAGAAGGTATCGATACCCTTCCCCGCGTATCAGTACACCCTTCAAAGATAGCCCAAGTGTATCGATATGCGGGCAAGTCGTATCAATACCTATGTGTTGTTTAGCCTGCAAAAAGCCTTTGAGTATCGATACTCGAACCTGAGTATCGATACGCATACCAGATAGGCTTAAAATACAACTCCAAAATGCATTTTAATCAGCCAAGCATGCTCAAGCATCAATAGATAAACATCCCTAAGCATATACTACATGTCAATCATGCTTAAATGCAACTACAAGGGTTTTACCAATCCAACACATGTAATTCTAGTAAGCTATAGCATGCATCTCATGAGCAATACCATAAAACATACGAAAAGCATCATTCTTCCTCAAGCAACATATAATGGCCCTTTTACAAACCCAAATAGACAAATCAGCTTATCTCAACCAGGAAGTTCTAAAACAAATCTCCCAAAACGAGGTTCTTTCCTCATTGCCAATATCTACTTATTTAAAATCACCAAAGTTCATACTTGAGTTTGAGTGACGAATTAGGTGCTCTCACTTTCTACTCCTCAGCCCTCAAGCTTAGTTATCTGCATTGTTGGAAAAAGGAGAGTAAGCACTCTTGCTTAGTGAGGGAAAGCTCAAAATACATCAACAATGCAGTTTTTAAAACATAAGTTGAAACCAAATCATGCTCAATCTCAATTCAAGCTTTCAAAACCAAAGGAAACCATCCCTTAACCATGTTCCACATGTATCATTAGCCACATGCATTGTTCACAATGCAAATCCACATTAAGCCTCACTTGCTTAATTCACATGCATAGATTTGTCCTATGCAACATCTCATCATCAAGCATCTCATGCACAATAATCCATTATGCATTCATTATAACCATGATACATGGGCAACAATAAACACATATATTGGCTTACAAAATCCCGGTATAGGCTCACGCCTATCCGTTGTGATAGACTCACCTCTATCACTTTTACAAACAATATCGGATACACGGACTTGTATAGGCTCACCCCTATACTCAATGATGGGCTCACCTCCATCTTAATGGCTACGAATGGAATTAGGCCCACCCCTAACCCATAGTGATAGACTAACCTCAACCACCTGCAATAGGCTCACCCCTATTATGTCACGTAGCTAGACACACATACAATTTATAGATTATAGTGAACTCACATCCTATTGGTCGACCAACGTATCCGTACATTAAAAATAGATCATTCACTTGCGAATATACCCATAAAACCATGTTAACTCACTGCTTACAATGCATCATTAAAAATCATCTCATATCCCAAAATTAAACATGCTTTTAAATAGAAAATAGCATCTCATACAAGATCATATCATCTTGTATCAAACCCAAACTATTTCATGGGATAAACACAAGCAATACCATGCTTAAATCCATGCATAATAGTGAGTAACAACCATTATCAAAACATGAACATGATAAACCATAGAGTCCATTTCAAACCGAAAACCGAGAGTTCAAGTAACCATACTTACTTCCGAGATTAGTTAAGGGTTTCAAGCTTACACTAAACTCCCAACACCTCGTATCCAAGCTTAAAAAGCTTTAAAACAAATCCACTCACCGATACGCGAAACTTCACGTGCCGACGCGAAGATCACTCGTCTGAAGCATCCAAAATTGCTTCGCTTGCTACCGGATCAATGACCCCTACTTTTAGAGCACCAAAAACAGATATCCAATGCATCAAAATGCATTCTATCTCCAGCAACTAAACACAAACTTGTTGCCCAGCAAAACAACATCAATTTACCCATCTGAAACAACCAAAAACTCATTCGATTGCTTCCTAAACCACGCCCAGCCAACAATCAACACTTCCAATCATTAATATTCATCAAATCACATCCAAAAACAACCTAAACACTTCCTTATATCTCCAGCAATCATTTAACCATCAAATCACTTCAAAAACACAACTAAAACTATCATAAAACTCAAGGATCTCAATGATTTCGGGATCTAAATCATTAAAACTCTTTTTCAACATCATAATCACCTCAAAACTCAATTATAATCCATCTAAACAGAGCTCATCAACAATACTCCGAAAATCAAGAATTAAACCTTAGTTTTGCAAGATTTTGATCTTAAATCAAAACTATAATCAAAACTAAGTTAAAAACAACAATTGAGAGTAAAAAATCTTGGGAATTTCAATAAAGAACCTTGATTAGAGGTTGAAAACGAGATTTACCTCCAATCCTTGCTTTCTTTAAGATTTGACAAGTTTTGCTTCACAATTCTTGAAGAATATGAAGAGAAATCTTTAAAATGGTTATGAGATCAAAGTGAGAGTGTTTGGGAGAAAAAAAATCCGGAGAAAAGACTTTAGAAAGGTGTTTTGCTGAAAATGAAGAGTGAAAAGTTAGTTACATAAATGAAACTTCCAAATTAATGATTTTATTTGATAAATAAATAAAATCCCCTTTTTAAACAATTACTTAAAATTCATTTAAAACACATGTCAATTTAAGGAAAGGTGTAATTGCACAAAAGCTCCATAAAGGTTCTAATATTTTGACTCCTCCTTTGAAATTTGCATTTTTCCACAGTTTTAAAACTTTACATTTTGGTCACTGCCCAAAATGTACCACTTACAAAACTCATGTTGTAAAATTGATTTGACCTACCTCTTAAACATGATTTTTAGAGGATTTTAGCAATTTTGTCATATTTTTATCCTATCCCGAGCCTTGATTTCCCTGAACCACCTAATACAATTCGAACCGTTTCCACCCAGCCCGATCCGATGTCTAAAACACCTAGGCCTAAAATCAGGGTGTTACATCCTTGCGGTTTGTTACAGCCTTTGCGATACCGGAGTGGAAATGGGAAAGGATTACGATGGATTTCATATCCGAGTTGCCTTTGACACCATCAAAGAAGAACTCCGTATGGGTGATTGTGGATCATCTTACGAAGTGTGAACATTTCTTAGCTGAGCATACTACGTATATGTTTGATAAGTTGGCAGAGTTGTATATTGCTGAGATTGTGCGTTTGCACGGTGTGCCCAAGTCCATAGTGTCGAATAGGGATCTGAGGTTCACATCGAAGTTTTGGGAATGTTTACATCAAGCGTTGGGTACGCGGTTGAATTTCAGCAAGTCATATCATCCTCAATCGGATGGACAGTCGGAACGAGTTATCCAAGTGCTGGAGGATATGTTGCGATACCGTGTGATTGATTTCCAAGGTTCATGGGAAAAGCATTTGCCATTAGTTGAGTTTTCTTATAATAACAACTTTCAGGAAAGTATACATATGGCACCGTATGAGGCCCTGTATGGGAGAGAGTGTAGAACACCTCTTTGTTGGGCTGAGGTGGGGAAGAAGTTGCTTTCCTTGCCGGATATGTTAAAGGGAACAACTGAAAAAGTGAAGCTCATATGTGAACGGTTGAAGGCTACATCGGATCTTCATAAATCCTACGCAGATCTAAGTCGTAAAGAGATTGAGTTTGCGGTTGGAGATCGCGTGTTCCTTAAGGTATCGCCTTGGAAAAAGGTGATGAGGTTTGGACGTAAGGGAAAGCTTAGTTCAAGGTTTATTGGACCTTATGAGGTTGTGGAGTGAGTTGGTCTTGTGTCTTATCGGTTGAGGTTGCCTCCCGAGGTTGAAAATATTCATGATGTGTTTCATGTATCTATGTTACGGAGGTATAGATCGGATCCTTCGCATGTGATGCCAGTTGAGGAAGTTGAGTTGAATCCGAATTTATCCTATAATGAGGAACCAATGAGAATTTTGGATACGAGTAGTAAAGTTCTTCGTGGCAAGACGATTGAGCTTGTAAAGGTGTTGTGGCGACACCGAGGTGTTGAGGAAGCCACGTGGGAAACCAAGGCGGACATGCTGAGGCAATTCCCGCATCTTTTTCCTTCAGGTAAAATTTCGAGGACGAAATTTCCTAAGTGTGGGAGAGTTGTAACACCCCGATTTTGGGCTTAGATGTTTTGGCGAGTCGGGTTGGTGGAACCGGTGTCGGTTGTTCCATCCGTTAAAAGGTGGTTTAGGGAAATCAAGGTTCGGGATGTGATAAAAATATGGTAAAGTTTCCTAAAATCCTATAAAATTATATTTAAGAGGTTGGTTAAATCAATTTTACAAAACGAGTTTTCGAAAGTATACAATTTTGGCAGTGACCAAAATGTAAATATTTAAAAGTTGGGAAAAAATGCGTTTTTCAAGAAGAGTCAAAATCTTAGAATCTTTAGGGATCTATTCGGCAATTATGCCTTTTCCATAATTTGGCATGTGTTTTAAATCTTTATTAAATAATTAAAAAGGTTTTTAATTAATTAATTAAATGAGAGTTAGTTAATTGGTTAACAAAATTTTGACGAGCTTTTCATTTCTCTCTTTCACTTCAGCCAAACACTCTATATTTTCTCTCAATTTGCCAAAATTTCTTCACTCTCAAATCCTCTTTTGATTTCCATCTTTTCCTTGTTGATTTCTTCCATTTTCCTTCAAGATTCTTCAAGCTAATCTTGCAAAATTAGAGGAGAAGCAATGATTGGAGGTAAATTTCGTGCTAACCCTCTAATCTAGGTTATTTAATGAAATTCCAAAGATATTTGACTCTTTATTAGTGATTTTGATTGAGGTTTTGTTGTTAGTTTGATAAACTATTGAAATCTTGTTAGAAAAATGGATTTTAATGTGATTTTCGGATCTTGTTTTATTTGGCTGGTTTGAGGTTGTTTCTAAGTGAGTTTTAAAAGGTTTTGGTGTTGAAGTGGAGTCTTGATCATAGAGATCCCGAAATCCTTGAGTTTCTTGATTTTTTAGGTGTTTTGGTTGAGTTTTTGGGGTGTTCTTGAGGAATTCGAGTTGCTAGAGGTATAATGATGGTTTTAGGTTGTTTTTGGATGTTGATTAATACCTAAAATGTGTGGGATGAGTTGGGTAATGGCTGGGCTGAGGTTAGAGGTCAATCAATTGAGTTTTTCGGTTGTTTCAGATGGGTGTTTTGATGCTTTAGACCAGGGATGCAGGATTTCTTGTGAGTGTTGGTGTTTTGGATGCATTTTAATGCATCGAACCTCTGTTTTGCTGTGTTGAAAACATGAGATATTGTTTCGAAAGGAAACAAAGTGGTTTTGCAGGCTTCAGACGATCGATAGTTTCGTCGGCAAGCGTGGTTTCGGAAGTTGGTGAGTGGAATTGTGTTTTCTAGCGTGGAAACGTTTTAGAAAAGGTTTTGGGAACTTAGTAAGAGCTTGAAACGCTTTACTAAGTTCGGAAGTAAGTAAAGTGAATTTTACTCTCGGATTGTGCTAGTTATGAGCCAATGGTTGCACTTGATTGATTTTAATTGCAATTACCTACTGTTTAAAAGCATGTTTTGAATGTATAAAATGTGTACAATGATGCCATGTGGTTTAAGGATGCACTACGTAGGTGATCCTTGTATGCATGTGTTGATGCATGAGGATTGAAGCATTGTTCAATGCTTGATTTATGACTTATCATGATTGCTTTGTAAAAACAACGAGTTATGCATGAGGTATGTGTTATATTGGCAAGTGATGTTGAATAAAGTGTTTTATAAATGAAATCAGATATAGTTAGCTGGCTATAGGATTGAGTGCACTATAAACAAGTCACCTTGGATGTTGAGGGGTTGTGATTGTACCGAATACTCCATCCAAGTACCCTAACGATTGAGGATTGTTTAAGGTTGCAACAGTTGAGGGTAGCTTCCGGGTGTGAACCTTGTGTGTGTCCCGTCTCTCGTTAGTGGCTTATAAATCTACCGAATACTCCACCACGGGTGTCACAACGATGGAGGGTTGCTCTCGTGTGTGAGCCTTGTAATGCTGGTAGAGTGTATGAAGGGTGTGGGACAACCCTTGGTAATCCGTGTATCGGATATATGTTTTGAATTGTTGCGTATCACTTGTGAGCCAATATAATGTAATGAGTTATTATGGAAAGTGATGTTGATGCACATTTTGAAATATGCATGTTTTGATTAAAGCTTGGCATAATGGTGTTTATGCTTGGAAGGCTTTGAATACTTGTAACAATGGTTTAATTGCTGAATTCATATGAATCAGGTTGCATGATGTGTAATTCGATGAGTTTGATGTTAAAGTGCATGTTTTGTCAAGAAAGACATAATGGTTTTGAAAGAACGAAATATGGTTTTGTGCATTGATGATGCTTGTGGTTTTGAGCAATCCTCACTAAGCTTGTATGCTTATGCTCTCTTTGTTCATCAATGCAGACAATTAAGCTTTTGGAGGCAGCATCTTCAAGGGAATCTTACCAAGACACTTTCTAAAAGTATGTTGTGTTCTTGAACTACTGTAATAAAGGCAGTGGGGGTGTCCAATGCTTTGAATGTTATTGGTTTGTTAATTTTTGGTCTTATGCAAGTTTGAGATGCATATTTGGACTTGTAAATGGCCTTTGAGTTTTGGTTTATGCTTGCATTTGGATTTTATCCTTTTGGTGCTTTTAACTCTTAGGAAGCATTCCTCTAGTCTCATTGCTATTGAGAATAATGCTATGATGTTGCCTATGCTTCGTGTAAGTCGTCTTTGATGTGTATTTTAGTTTCCATCTTGGTTGGGCCTGTGTCGGGATGGTTTCGGATGGTTTAAATCGAGTTTAAACAGCATTTTAAAACATTACATGCCCAGGTGTTTCGAAACACCCTTGCCTGTTTTGAAACAGTGGCCTAAAATGACCTTGGTGTTTCGAAACGGTGATGCATGTTTTGAAACATTTTGCCTTTGTGAATAATCATTCCGAAATGAGCCTGAGAGGTTTCAAAATGAACCCGCGTATTGAAACGGTCAGCTCTATTTCGAAACGGCTTTTCCGATACGAGGCTCTTTGTTCTGAAACATTCGACTGTTAATGCAGTTTTCGAATTGTTCTGAGTTTTTGTTTCTTACAATTTGGAAAGTCACACGGGGAAAACCAAAGTCAACCCGAAAGTCAACCTTGATTAACGACCCTTTTTTTTTCTTTTTAAACTTGTCTAGATGCATATTAATCCTTAGATATGATCATGCAACAACATACTCAAAGATCATAAACATCAGAGATCAAACAGGGACCCAATTGAACAATTTACAACTTTAGGGACCAAATTGTAAATTCTGATAATTAAAAGGACTTAACCCAAATTGAAGTTACCAACTTGAAATTAATCATGTTTCATGCTTCTCTGTGAAATTTCAGCTCAAAACGACTTCCCAAACTTATTCAATTGCACAAACAAGATTCAGGACCAAAATGCAAACATTTCAAAACATTTAACTGCCAATGTCAGCCCCCAACGGTCACCCGTTCCGAAACGGAAGACAGCCCGTTTCGAAACACGGGGCCGTTCCGCAACGCGTACCGAAACGGGGGTCAGGCAGTAGCCTTTCCGTTTCGGAACGGTCCCTCCCGTTTCGGACGCCTGGGCTTGTTTAAGGCACCCGTTCCGAAACGGTAGGTGCTGTTCCGAAACACCCTGCACAGATTGCCCAAAAATGCATACTTAAACATGCAATTGACCAACCAATCATGCTCCAAATGCCACCAAACTTTGCCAACATGCCATTCAACATATATGAGACATACTTGCATCAACAATTCATCAAAACATCCACATATATGAAAAGCCCCAAATCTATAGGCATGCTTCCTACACAAGCAACCATTCAAGCATAAACTTCCAATTCAAGCATATAAAGGTCAACCACAAAAACCAGCATTCTCAACAACATTCAACATACTTAGGGAGTTCAAAACATCTCCCAAAACATACACATAGGTCCCCCATTGCCAAATTACCAAAAGCTAAATGTACTTAAGAAAACCTTCCATACTTGAGCTTTACTACCACTTGAATGCTTGCCTTCCTTGCTGCCCTCAAAGTACTTTAATGCTCTGCAATATTGGTTTGAGAAAACAAAGAGAGCGTAAGCAAAAGCTTAGTGAGGAATGCTCAACAAAACCATCCAATAATGCATTTATAAAACACTTATAAATCATGCTTCAAATCATCATTTACACATGTTCAAAAGCATCTTTAAACAAGCATCTCATGCTTCATATCATTACATGTCATATTGGCCACAAGTGATACATTTCATTTCCTTGAAAACAAGTTCATCAACTTTCACCCCAAGGACTTTTAAACACCTTGGCCTATGGACTTTTAAACACCATAAAAAGGACCACACAAGGACTTTTAAACACCTTTGTGTCCGTAACAAGAATCATCCAAGGACTTTTAACCACCTTGATGTTCTTAAGTAAACAAGGCTCACTCAAGGACTTTTAACCACCTTAGTGACCTTAACCTTTTCAAAATATCACTTGCCAATATACATCATTATCATCAATTTATCCACTGTTTTAAAGCATTAAACCAAGCCATATTCATCATGCATTTAAAAGCATCAAACCACCTTTAATCAATGTTCAAAAACAAGGAGCTCTTACCTTGAGCTTCCTTCCACATATGGCTTACAAAAACAGCATTAACCATGCTAAATCATGCTTTCCAAAACAGAATTTAAAACATGCAATAAACCACATTGCACAACAATCAAATCATGGCCACCACTAGAGAGTAATTCCAAAAACTTACACTTGAGCTTAGCAAAGTTGTTTAGACTTAAACTAAGCTCCCAAGACATTGGTTTCAAAGCCGAAAACCCAATTTCACTCACCGATTCCACTTCGCCTCTTGCCGAAGCACCAAATCAAGCCTCCGGATCACCACCACTTGGATCCAAAGATGACTCCCCTGTTTTAACACATTAAAACAGTAGATTAATGCATCATCATGCATTAATAACTTCAATGAAAGCACCTAAACTCGCTGCTCTCATCCACACTCCATTTTCGGCCACCAAACACAACCGAAAATGCATCCAAACCACTTCTCAACTAAGCCCAGCCATTAACCATCAAAACCTAACATCCTTCAACATCTTTTAACATCTAAAAAGAACCTAACAACATCCTTATACCTCCAGCAACACCAGATCCACAAGATCACCTCAAAAACAGCCAAGAATCATAAGCTAAACTTAGGAAATTCAACCTATCCGGGATTGCATTAATCAAAACTCAATTCCTTATCAAATTAACATTCATTAATCATCATTTTAACACCTTAAAACACTGCTTAAACATATCCAACGAAATTTCATCAAAAACACACCAAATCTTGCATTTTAAGCCAAGATCCATTAAACAATCTTAAAAGCCATTTATAAAACATCAATTAAGGATTGAGATCTTAGGAATTTCATTAAAGAACTTGAAGTTCAGAGGAGAAGGACGTTCTTACCTCCAAACTTGAGTTTCTCCTCTTTTGGAACCAAAAAGCTTGATGAATCAAGTAGCAAATTGAGAGGTTTTGTAGATATGATGATTAGGAATCAAAAGAAGATTGAAAATAGAGAAATGAGAGACAAAATCAGAAGGAAATCTCTGGAGAGAAAGTGTTTGGGTTGAGAGAAAATGAGAGAAAAGAGAAATTGGAAAATATGAGAATTAGTTACAAAATAACCAAAATGATTTTCCCTCCACTTTTCTTTTGCTTGAAAATCAGAATTAATCATTAAAATATCTTAGAAAAATCTGGAGAAACTCCCTTTGGGTAAATAGCTCCTTAAAGATTCAAAGTTTCAATCCTTTCTAAAACAGTCACAAAACTTTCAAAAATTACATTTTGGTCACTAGCCAAAATGTCACCCTTCCGAAACTCATTTTCCAAAATTGATTTCACAGTTCACTTAAATATATTAAAAGATGATTTTAGAACATTTTTTCCATATTTTTAATGCAACCCGAACTAAGCTTTCCTAAATTCACTCTCTTAGATTCGAACAGCACTTTGACCAAACCAGTCAACGCCCAAAACTTCTAAGCCCAAAACCGGGGCGTTACAGTCGGGATGGTTTCGGATGGTTTAAATCGAGTTTAAACATTATTTTAAAACATTACATGCCCAGGTGTTTCGAAACACCCTTGCCTGTTTTGAAACAGTGGCCTAAAATGACCTTGGTGTTTCGAAACGGTGATGCATGTTTTGAAACATTTTGCCTTTGTGAATAATCATTCCGAAATGAGCCTGAGAGGTTTCAAAATGAACCCGCGTATTGAAACGGTCAGCTCTATTTCGAAACGGCTTTTCCGATACGAGGCTCTTTGTTCCGAAACATTCGACTGTTAATGCAGTTTTCGAATTGTTCTGAGTTTTTGTTTCTTACAATTTGGTCCCCGTTTGCCTCATATGTAATTGGATGAGTTCTAGATATCGTTTTGATCTGAGATTTCACCGAGAAGTATGTAATGAACCTAATTAAAGTTTGGTAATCTAAATTTACTAGTAACCCTTATATTTTTTCAAATTTACGAAATGATCCTTAAGTATTAATGTAGTAGAGATCAAAGGGCGATTGTGTTGTTGTTTAACCAGTTGCTTATGTGTGTGCACTTAGGAACCTAATTGCATTTAGACAAGATAAAAGAAAAAAAGAGGGTCGTTTATTGAGGTAAACCTTCCCGGTTTACTTCAATATTTCCTGTGTGATCTGTTCGGTTCAGTCTTTCGGCCAGGCCGAGTCGAGGGGGTCACAACTCGTGCGAGAGGTTCTAGCGCTCGGAAGTGAGTTGTGAACTCTAGTTAGTGGTAGCCCGTGTACGAATGGTCATGCTTAAAGGGGTATCGCCTGGGTTGAGGTGAGGTTGTAGTAACGTTGGACAAAGATTGTGGGGTCAGTGTGTCAAGGCTTGATGTAGCATTTGATACCTAAGACAACTTTTCGAAGATTGGTCTGACCAATTTCATGGTGCTTCGTTGTTTTCGAAGATTGATTTAAGGTTAGGGTATTATCAACTAAAGGTTAAGGATGTGGATGTACCTAAGACAACTTTTCAGACTAGGTATGACCATTATGGGTTTTTGGTAATGCCATTTGGGTTAACAAATGCACCGACTGCATTCATGGATATGATGAGTAGGATGTCCCATGAGTTTCTAGATCAGTTCATGGTAGTGTTTATTGATGATATTCTTATGTACTCACGTACCAAGGAGGATCATGATAGGCATTTGAGAATTGTGTTACAAGTGTTGTTGGAGAATCAACTTTATGCTAAGCTGAGCATGTAACCCCCTTAGCCCGGCCTAGACGATTAACCTGAACTACAAAGATTACACAGGGAAAACCAAAGTCAACCCGAAAGTCAACCTTGATTCACGACCCTTTTTTTTATTTTAGTCTTGTCTAGATACAGATTAACCCTAAGTGAGTACCCATAAAACATATTTGAGAACGACACAACGATCGGATATCATACAGGGACTCAATTGCACTAATTATAAGTTTAGGGACTATTTTGTAATTTCTATAAATTAAAAGGTCTTTACTGAGTTTAATGTAACCAATATGAAATTAGTCATGTTACATGCTTCACTGCCAAATTTCATCTTAATTGAACATCTCAAACTCAAACAATTGCAACATCAACATTTAGGACTAAAATGTAAAGCTTGCAAACTTCTGCACCATTCAAATCAGTGCCCAACGGTCACCTGTTTCGAAACGTCCACCAGCTGTATCGAAACGATGGATCGAAACGGAGTTGAGCGTTTCGATACACGGGTTGTTTCCGAGACTGGTTCTGAAACGAGGCCTTCCAGTGGCTAAAACGTTTCGAAACATCCCTTAGCGTTTCGAAACACGAAGGCCATTTCAGGCCCCCGTTTCGAAACACTGGGGGGTGTTTCGATACGGTTTGCCCAGAAACAACAGCAAATGCTGGTTTTTCATGCACAAACTCGATCAAACACATTCAAATGACTTCCCAAGCATATCAACAAGTCATCAAACATATAAGGTGCATGTTTAGAACTCCTAAACACATTCAAAGCATCAAACATGAAAATTCATAAGTCTAGAGGCATGCATCCTAATATCCAATCCAAAAAGGGAAATCAAACATCCAAACAAGCAATTAAGGCCTTTTACAATTCAAATCAACCAAGGCACACATGCCACAGCTACAGGGAGTTTAACACATCTCCCAAAACAGATCCTAGGTTCCCATTGCCAATTTATCAAAACTAATAGTGTATGAAAACTTCACCCTACGTGAGCTTGGACTTCCTTGGATGAACTTAGCTTCCTTGATGCCCTTAAACACCTCAATTATCTGCATTATTGGTAAAAGAGAGCGTAAGCACAAATGCTTAGTGAGGCATGCTCTAAAGAAAACCAACACAATAGTGGATTTTTAGAAAACACTTTCATCAAAGCTTTTAAACCACATGCTCATCTCTTTCTCATGCTTAGAAAACTTCAAAGCAAACTCATTGAAATTACATGTACCTTCATTCTATCTCATGCATTAAAACTAATGAAAAACTCATGGCAAGGCCATTCACATGCTTGTATTGTCAAAGCATTTCTAAACAAACACATATGCATATCTCATAGCATAAATCATCTCATCAAGGTACATGTGTAACAAAAACCATTTCATCAATTATATTGGCATTTAGCATCTCATCAATACTCAGATATGCGGACACATTTCTACACTAGACTCTTATGGTGGAATCTCACATCACCGTACTCACTTGTCTAGCAACAACTTCTGGTGGCATCTCTCATCACCGTACTCACATGGCAGAATCTCTCATCGCCACAAAGCTTGGGTATTTCACCAAGTCCCACCCGATGGAATGCCCATCATCGGAAAATCTCCCTTTGGCTTAACCAAAGAGCACGTACGAATTTTTAGTTTATAGTGCACTCTCATCCTATTGATCGATCAATTATATCTGGTAAGTTTCTCAACATCTATGCCAATATAATGTGTTTAAGTATCATCATTCCTTCTTTTTTTCATGCAAAATAACTCAAATGTTTTCTCATCGCTTTTCAAATCAATAATCATACTTTGCTTTAAACCAAGAGTTCAAATCTATTCAATGCATCATGCCATCACATGCCAACTCTACAAGCATAATCTCATGCTTCAAAACATGCATTAAAACAGTAGGAATTTAACAATCGCAAACCATGAGCATGTAAAAGCAATTTGGGGCCAAACACCACTTTAGAGAGATCAAATCAAGCCATACTTACTTCCGGACTTAGGAAGGTGTTTCGAACCTCTCCTAAATCCCCAAACCTTGTGTTTTTGTCCTCATAGACTTCAAAACCAAACGCACTCACCAATTTCGTTTCGCTTGCTTGCCGAAACGCCGATTAAGCCTCCGGATCAACTCCAAGAGTGTCCGAAGATGTCTCCCCTGTTTTAGACACATCAAAGCAGAGGATTAATGCATCATCATACATTGAAATCTTCAGCCAACACTCCAAAACTCGCTACTCTACCTAAACCCTACATTTCGGTTACCAAACACAACCGAAATCACCTCCAAACTCTTCCAAAACATAACCCAGCCAAGATCCATCACTTCTAAACATTTCTAAACATCAATTAACATAAAAAACAACCCTAAACTCGTCCTTATACCTCTAGCTATAACAGAACACCAAAAACACCTCAAAAACCACCATTTTCATAAGCAAAAACTTAGGAAACACAACCTATTCGGGATTGGATTGATAAAACCTCATTTCTAACATCATTTAACATCCAATATACATTAGAAAACCATCTCAAAACAGAGTCCAATCAATTACAACGAAAATCTTCAAGATCTCTTCCAAAATCTTGAGTTTTAAGACAAAATCATGTTTCTAACATTAAAACCATTTATAAAACTTTAATAAAGGATTGACAACTTGGGAATTTCAGTAAAGAACTGAGTATTTAGAGGAGAAGAACAATCTTACCTCTAAATGATGATTTCTCCTTGATTTGGGCCAAATTCCATGAAAATTCAATGTGGAAATCAAAAGGATTTGATGCAAAATTGATTAGGAAACAATGAGTGATGGAAATCTCATCAATTGAAGTGAAAAACAATGTGAAAGTTGCTGGAGAAAAAGTGTTTGGATGATGGGACTTTGAGAGAAAAAGGAATGAGAGAAAATTAGAGAAAGATAGTTATGAAAGTTAAAAAGTAGTTTTCCTTTTCTTTTATTTAATTAAAACATTAATTAAATCACCCAAATTAAGTAAAAATCTGGAGAAAAACATTTTGGGTAAATTAGCTCCTTAAAGATTCAAAGTTCCAATCCTTTACAAAACAGTCACTAATAAACTTTGTAAAAATCGCAATTTGGTCACTACACCGAAATGTAGTATTTCCAAACCTTATTTTGTAAAATTGATTTCACCACTCTCTTATATATATTAAATGAGGATTTTTAAATATTTTTCTATATTTTTAAAGCATCCCGAACTAGGCTTTCCCTAAAACTCCCTTTTATATTCGAACTGTTTCTCAGACCGGTCCGGTTCAGACCCTAAACTTCTAAGCCCAAAATTGGGGTGTTACAACTCTCCCCCTCTTAAGAAATTTTGTCCTCGAAATTTACCTAGAGGAAAAAGATAAGGAAACTGCATCTTCATGTCATCTTTTCTTTCCCACGTGGCTTCCTCAACACCACGATGCCTCCACAACACCTTAACCAACTCAATGGTTTTACCTCGAAGAACTTTACTGTCCGAATCTAGAATTTCAACCGACTCCTCATCATAGGTCAAGTCTGGATTCAACTCCACTTCCTCCACAGGCATAACATGCGAAGGATCCGATCTATACATCCGAAGCATAGAGAGATGAAAGACATCATGAATCTTTTCCAACTCTTGTGGTAATCTCAGCTTATAAACAACATGACCCACACGTTCAATCACCTCGTATGGTCCAATATACATAGGGCTCAACTTACCATTCCGGCCAAATCTCATCACCTTCTTCCAAGGTGAAACCTTCAAGAACACACGGTCACCCACCGCAAACTCAATCTCGTTACGCTTCAAATCCGCGTAAGACTTCTGTCGATCAGAAGCTGCCTTCAACCGCTCACAAATGAGCTTCACCTTCTCGGTGGTTCCTTTCAACAAAGCCGGCATTGAGACCAACTTCTGACCCGTTTCAGCCCAGCAAAGAGGAGTCCTACACTTCCTTCCATACAAGGCTTCATAAGGTGCCATTTGAATACTTGCTTGGTAGCTATTATTATAAGCAAACTCCACCAAAGGCAAATGCTTCTCCCAAGAACCTTGAAACTCAATCACGCAGCACCTCAACACATCCTCAAGCACTTGAATAATACGCTCAGACTGACCATCCGATTGCGGATGATAAGAAGTACTGAAATTCAGCTGCGTACCCAAAACTTGATGCAAACATTCCCAAAAACGCGATGTGAACCTCGGATCTCTATCCGACACTATAGACTTTGGCACACCATGCAAAAGCACAATCTCAGCAATGTACAGCTCTGCAAGCTTGTCCAAAGTATACGTTGTATGCACATGTAAGAAATGTGCACACTTCGTAAGGCGATCCACAATCACCCACATCGAATTCTTCTTCGATGGCGACAAAGGCAAACCAGACACAAAGTCCATGGTAATCCTTTCCCACTTCCACTCAGGAATCCTCAACGGTTGCAACAACCCTGAAGGAAACTGATGCTCAGCTTTAACCCACTGAAAAACCATACACTTACTCACATACTCAGCAACATCTTTCTTCAAACCCACCCAATAGTACTCATCCCTCAGATCATGATACATCTTTGTACTACTAGGGTGCATAGAAAAAGGACTACTGTGAGCTTCAGTCAGAATAGTACGCCTCAACTCCGCATCATTTGGCACTACTATTCGACTTCCAAAACATAAAAATCCATCATCATTAAAACAGAAATCCGATGGTCTATCCTTAGCAATATCCTGATCATATGGCACCAACGAATCATCCAACAACTGCTTATCCTTTATCAACTGAACCAAAGATGGTTTCACTTGCAACTCAGCCACAAGACCTCCATCTTGAGAAATACTCAAGCTGGAAAACATGGCCCTTAACTCCACTGCCACCTTCCTGCTCAAGGCATCCGCCACAACATTAGCTTTTCCCGGATGGTACTCGATCGTCAGATCGTAATCCTTAAGCAACTCCACCCAACGTCGTTTTTTAAGATTCAACTCTTTCTGAGACATCAGATACTTCAAACTCTTGTGATCCGTGTACACAGTACACTTCTTACCATAAAGATAATGTCTCCAAACCTGTAACCCCCTTAACCCGGCCTAGACGGTTGACCCGAATTAAGAAAGTCACACGGGGAAAACCAAAGTCAACCCGAAAGTCAACCTTGATTAACGACCTTTTTTTCTTTTTAAACTTGTCTAGATGCATATTAATCCTTAGATTTGATCATACAACAGCATACTCAAGATCATAAACATCAGAGATCAAACAGGGACCCAATTGAACAAATTACAACTTTAGGGACCAAATTGTAATTTCTGATATATATGAGGACTTAACCCAAATTAAAGTTACCAACTTGAAATTAATCAGGTTTCATGCTTCTCTGTGAAATTTCAGCTCAAAAGAACTTCCTAAACTCATACAATTGCACAAACAAGATTCAGGACCAAAATGCAAACAATTAAAAACATTTAACTGCCAATGTCAGCCCCTAACGGTCACCCGTTCCGAAACAGGCAGAGCCCATTTCGAAACGCGGGGCCGTTCCGCAACGCGTACCGAAACACGGGCTGGCAGTAGCCAAATCGTTTCGGAACGGTCCCTCCCGTTTCAGACGCCTGGGCTTGTTTAAGGCACCCGTTCCGAAACGGTAGGTGCTGTTCCGAAACACCCTGCACAGTTTACCCCAAAATGCATACTTTAACATGCAATTAATCATCCAATCAAGCTCCAAATGTCACCAAACTTTACCAACATGCAATTCAACATATAAGAGACATACTTGCATCAACAATTCATCAAAACATCTACATATATGAAAAGCCCCAAATCTATAGGCATGCTTCCTACACAAGCAACCATTCAAGCATAAACTTTCAATTCAAGCATATAATGGCCAACCACAAAAACCAGCAACCTCAACAACATTCAAAATGCTTAGGGAGTTCAAAACATCTCCCAAAACATACACATAGGTCCCCCATTGCCAAATTACCAAAAGCTAAATGTACTTAAGAAAACCTTCCATACTTTGAGCTTTACTTCCACTTGAATGCTTGCCTTCCTTGTTGCCCACAAAGTACTTTAATGTTCTGCATTATTGATTTGAGAAAACAAAGAGAGCGTAAGCAAAAGCTTAGTGAGGAATGCTCAATAAAACCATTCAATAATGCATTTATTAACACTTTATAAATCATGCTTCAAATCATCATTTACACATGCTCAAAAGCATACTTAAACATGCATCTCATGCATCATATCACAACATGTCATATTGGCCACAAGTGATAAGTTCCATTTATTTAAAAACAAGTTCATCAACTTTCACCCCAAGGACTTTTAAACACCTTGGCCCCAAGGACTTTTAAACACCTTGGCCCATGGACTTTTAACCACCATGGAAAGGACCACACAAGGACTTTTAACCACCTTTGTGTCCGTATCAAGTTTCACCCCAAGGACTTTTAAACACCTTGGCCCCAAGGACTTTTAAACACCTTGGCCATGGACTTTTAAACACCATGATATAAATCATCCCAAGGACTTTTAAACACCTTGGCCCCAAGGACTTTTAAACACCTTGGAAAGGACCACACAAGGACTTTTAACCACCTTTGTGTCCGTAGCAAGAATCATCCAAGGACTTTTAACCACCTTGATGTTCTTAAGTAAACAAGGCTCACTCAAGGACTTTTAACCACCTTAGTGACCTTAACCTTTGCAAAACATCACTTGCCAATATACATCATTATCATCAATTTATCCACTGTTTTAAAGCATTAAACCAAGCCATATTCATCATGCATTCAAAAGCATCAAACCACATTTAATCAATGCTAAAAAACAAGGAACTCTTACCTTGAGCTTCCTTCAACATATGGCTTACAAAAACAGCATTAACCTTGCTAAATCATGCTTTCAAAACAAAGTTTAAAACATGCAATAAACCACATTGCACAACAATCAAATCATGGCCACCACTAGAGAGTATTTCCGAAAACTTACACTTGAGCTTAGCAAAGTTGTTTAGACTTAAACTAAGCTCCCAAGACATTGGTTTCAAAGCCGAAAACCCAATTTCACTCACCGATTCCGTTTCGCCTCTTGCCGAAACACCAAATCAAGCTTCCGGATCACCACCACTTGGATCCAAAGATGACTCCCCTGTTTTAACACATTAAAACAGTAGATTAATGCATCATCATGCATTAATAGCTTCAATGAAAGCACCTAAACTCGCTGCTCTCGTCCACACTCCATTTTCGGCCACCAAACACAACCGAAAATGCATCCAAACCACTTCTCAACAAAGCCCAGCCATAAACCATCAAAACCTAACACCCTTTAACATCATTTAACATCTAAAAAGAACCTAATAACATCCTTATACCTCCAGCAACACCAGATCCACAAGATCACCTCAAAAACAAACAAGAATCACAAGCTAAACTTAGGAAACCCAACCTATCCGGGATTGCATCAATCAAAACTCAATTCCTTATCAATTTAGAGTTCAAATAACATCAAAAACACATCTCAAATCACAGATTTAACAGATCAAACGAAAATCATCAAAAATCACCAAATCTTGCATTATAAGCCAAGATCCATTTCACAACTTAAAAGCCTTTAATAAAACATCAATTAAGGATTGAAAACTTAGGAATTTCAGTAAAGAACTGATAGTTTAGAGGAGAAGGACGTTCTTACCTCCAAACTTGAGTTTCTCCTCTTTTTGGAATCAAAAACCTTGATGAATCAAGTAGCAAATGATGAGGTTTTGTAGATATGATGATTAGGAATCAAAAGAGAGTTGAAAGGAGAGATTTAGGTGAGGAAATCAGAAACAATTCTCTGGAAAGAAAGTGTTTGGGTTGAGAGAAAATGAGAGAAAAGAAAATAGGAAGTTAGTTATCAAAATGGCCAAAATGGCTTTCCCTCCTCTTTTGATATGTTTTAAAATCAGAATATAGCTTAAAATATCTTAGAAAAATCTGGAGAAACTACTTTTGGAATAATAGCTCCTTAAAGATTCAAAGTTTCAACCCTTTCGAAAACAGTCACAAAACTTTCAAAATTACATTTTGGTCACTATCCAAAATGTCACCCTTCCAAAACTCATTTTCCAAAATTGATTTCACAGTTCACTTAATTATATTAAAAGATGATTTTAGAACATTTTTCCATATTTTTAATGCAACCCGAACTAGGCTTCCCTAATTTCACCTTTTTAGATTCAAACAACACTTTGACCAAACCGGTCAACGCCCAAAACTCCTAAGCCCAAAACCAGGGCGTTACAACTCTCCCCCCCTTAAGAAATTTCGTCCTCGAAATTTACCTGAAGGAAAGAGATAAGGAAACTGCTTCAGCATGTCTTCCTTCCGCTCCCACGTGGCTTCCTCAACACCTCGATGCTTCCACAGCACCTTCACCAACTCAATGGTCTTGCCACGAAGAACCTTGCTATCCGAATCCAGAACCTTCACCGGTTCCTCATCATAGGTCAAATCCGGATTCAAAACCACTTCCTCCACAGGCATCACATGCGAAGGATCAGATCTATACTTCCGGAGCATAGAAACATGGAACACATCATGAATCTTCTCCAAATCTTGAGGTAACCTCAACCGATACGCAACAGGACCCACACGCTCAACCACCTCGTATGGTCCAATGTACCTAGGGCTCAACTTACCCTTCCGGCCAAACCTCATTACCTTCTTCGAAGGCGAAACCTTCAAGAACACACGGTCACCCACCGCATACTCAATCTCCTTACGCTTCAAATCCGCGTAAGACTTCTGCCGATCAGAAGCTGCCTTCAAACGCTCACAAATGAGCTTCACCTTCTCGGTAGTTCCCTTCAACAAAGCCGGCATCGAAACCAACTTCTGACCCGTTTCAGCCCAACAAAGAGGAGTCCTACACTTCCTCCCGTACAAAGCCTCATAAGGTGCCATCTGTATACTTGCCTGATAACTATTGTTATAAGCAAACTCAACCAAAGGCAGATGCTTCTCCCAAGAACCTTGGAACTCAATCACGCAGCACCTCAACATATCCTCCAAAATCTGGATAACTCGCTCAGACTGACCATCCGACTGAGGATGATAGGATGTACTGAAATTCAACCTCGTACCCAGAGCTTGATGCAAACACTGCCAGAACCGCGATGTGAACCTCGGATCCCTATCCGACACAATCGACTTAGGCACACCATGCAACCGCACAATCTCAGCAATATACAGCTCTGCAAGCTTATCCAAAGAGAACGTAGTATGCACAGGCAAGAAATGCGCACACTTCGTCAGGCGATCCACAATCACCCAAACAGAATTCTTCTTCGAGGGAGACAAAGGTAAACCAGATACAAAATCCATGGTAACCCTTTCCCACTTCCATTCAGGGATTTTCAACGGTTGCAACAACCCTGAAGGAAACTGATGCTCAGCCTTAACTCGCTAACACACCAAACACTTGCTCACAAACTCCGCAACATCTTTCTTCAAACCCACCCAATAGTACTCATCACGAAGATCACGGTACATCTTAGTACTACCAGGGTGCATAGCAAAAAGACTACTATGACCTTCCGTCAGAATAGCATGCCTCAACTCAGCATCAGCAGGCACTACTATCCGACTCCCAAAACACAACACACCATCATCATCAAAGCAGAAATCCGAAGGTCTACCCTCCGCGATATCCTGAACATGAGACACCAAGGAATCATCCAACAACTGCTTATCCTTGATCAACTGAACCAAAGATGGTTTCACTTGCAACTCAGCAACAAGACCACCATCTTGCGATATGCTCAAGCTAGCAAACATAGCCCTCAGCTCAACAGCTACTTTCCTACTCAAGGCATCCGCTACAACATTAGCTTTTCCAGGATGATACTCAATCGTCAAATCATAATCCTTGAGCAACTCCAACCAACGCCGCTGCCTAAGATTCAACTCCTTCTGAGACATCAGATACCTTAAACTCTTGTGATCTGTGTACACAGTACACTTCTCACCATACAGATAATGTCTCCAGATCTTCAGAGCAAAAACCACTGCAGCCAGCTCAATATCATGCGTAGGGTAATTGCGCTCATGCACTTTCAACTGCCGCGATGCATAAGCCACCACCTTACCCTCCTGCATCAGCACACACCCCAAACCAACATAGGATGCATCACTGTAAACCGCAAACTCTTTCCCTGATTCAGGCTGAATCAAGATAGGAGCTTGCGTCAAAGCCGCCTTAAGCTTCTCAAAAGCCTGCTGTCTCGCTTCCGTCCACTCATACTTAACATCCTTTTGCAACAGCTTCGTCAAAGGAGCAGCAATCTTGGAAAAACCATCCACAAACCTTCGGTAGTATCCCGCCAAACCAAGGAAACTACGGACCTCATGAACAGACTTAGGAGCTTTCCAATTCATCACCGCCTCAATCTTATGAGGATCAACACGAATCCCCTCGGCAGAAACCACATGCCCAAGGAATACCACCTCCCTTAACCAGAACTCACACTTGCTCAGCTTAGCATAAAGCTGATTCTCCAACAAAGCCTGCAAAACAATCCTCAAATGCTCTTCATGCTCCTCCTCAGTACGCGAGTACACGAGGATATCATCAATGAACACCACAACAAACTTGTCCAGGTATTCATGAAACACACGATTCATCATGTCCATGAAAGCAGCAGGAGCATTTGTCAAACCAAACGGCATCACAAGAAACTCATAATGCCCATACCTTGTCCTGAAAGCTGTCTTAGGCACATCCACATCCTTCACCTTCAACTGATAATACCCTGACCTCAAGTCAATCTTAGAGAACACAGCAGCTCCCCGAAATTGATCAAAGAGATCATCAATCCTCGGCAAAGGATACCGATTCTTGATAGTCAACTTGTTCAGCTGACGGTAATCAATGCACATTCTCATAGTGCCATCCTTCTTTTTCACAAACAAGACCGGTGCTCCCCAAGGTGACACACTCGGTCGGATGAAACCACGATCAAGCAACTCTTGCAACTGCGTCTTCAGCTCCTTCAGCTCCTTAGGTGCCATTCTATAAGGGGTAATGGACACAGGAGTTGTATTCTCATACAGCTCAATTCCAAACTCCACCTTGCGGTTAGGAGGTAAACCAGGCAACTCCTCAGGAAAAACACCAGGAAACTCATTCACAACTCTGATATCTTGCACCCTCAACTCCTTAGAGCTAGGATTCATCACAAAAGCTAGATAAGCTTCGCAACCTTGCCTCAGCATCCTGCTCGCCTCCAAGGTAGACACCACATTGGCAAGAAACTTCACATTCTCACCAACCACAACAACTTCATAATCATCCGCAAGCTTAAGCGAAACTCGCTTGTTTTCACAATCCACAACAGCACGATGCTCAGCAAGCCAATCCATACCAAGGATTACATCAAAACCATAAAAGGGCAACTCCATAAGATCAACATGAAAAACATGTTCTTGAACAACCAAGGGACACCTTCTATAAAGCTTTCGAGTCACAACAGTCTCACCAAAAGAACTAGTGACACGAACACCAACATCCAAAGACTCAACAGGCAAACCAAGAAATTCAGCATGCTCACGCAAAATGTATGAATGCGTAGATCCAGAATCTATCAAAGAAAGCAATGACAAGGATTGCAAAGTAAAGGTACCTGCAATCACATCCGCATCATTCCTTCCCTCACGCTGAGCATACACCCTCGCTTGGCCTCCACCTTCAGGCTGAATAGCCACAACATGGGCCACTCCACGACCACCTTCCTCTCTCCTCTGGAAATTACCACGGTCGCGCCCACGACCTCTCTGCGGTGCAGCAACAACAGGAGCACGCACCTGATCACCAGCCAACCTAGGACAATCTCGCCTCAAATGGTCTGTGGATCCACAATTTCAACACCCATGACCAGCTGCCGCAACAGGAGCTTGCACCTCTCTCACAGCACGAGGACAGTCACGCTTCATGTGACCACGTGAACCACAGATCCAACAAGCACTCGGATCAACTCTAGCGTTGCCTCCTCTAGCAGATGCACCACCACCTCTCTTAGCTGAAGACTGATACTTCTGATCACGTCCCCTCTTGTTCCGTCCACCTCCGGAACTATACTCAGCAACTCGCTTGCCAGCACTCTTAGCAGATAAACTCAGGTTCATCTCAATATCCTTGGCTCGGCCCACCAACACATCAAAATCATCATACTCGGTAGCCAGCACATACATCTTTACATCCGTCTCCAAACCATAACGGAACCTTTCACACCTCTCTCGCTCATCAGGTACCAGCTCAGGTGCATACTGACTGAGTCGCACAAACTGCACTTCATACTCAGCCACACTCATGCTCCCTTGGGTAAGAGACATGAATTCACGCTTCTTCTCATCTAGGTACCTCACACCCAGATACCTTCTCTTGAACACATTCTGAAAGAATGTCCAAGTCACATCCGCTTCTGCCATCCCAGCAATAGTGGTTGTCCACCACGTATATGCATCCTTCTGCAGCAAGGACACAACACAGCCAAGCTTCTGCACATCAGTGCAACTCATCTGACCCAAGATCCGCTTGGAACTCTCTAACCAAGCTTCAGAACTCTCAGCAGACATACCCCTGAACTCAGTCCCACCAAGACTGCGCAGACGCTCCAAAGGTAGTCTAACTCCAGCATCTTCCTGATGCCCCGCTCCACGAGCCCTAGCTACTGCTGCTTGAAAAGCACCAGCAATAGCTTGCACTAACATAGACATATCAGGCATAGCTTGCCCCTGACCAACCTCTGGTCCAGCAGCTCCAGCACCAGCTGCAGCTCCAGCTTCCTCAGCCCCAGCACCACCACCACCAGGTGGAGGAGGTAACACCGCACTACCCGTGTTTTCCTCATTCTCGTTCTCATTAGGAGCCGTAGCTCGCACATTACCTCGTAACTCTCTACGTGGTGCCATACTTTTACCATGCAATCACAATACAAATAAAACGAAGTCAGGCCCAGCAAGGTAAGCAATCCAAGTATTCAAGCTCAATTTCATTCAAAATCAACATCATTTCATTAGCTTTTATTTGGCAATGGGTACCCACAACATGCTACACCACAGCATACATCTCAATTGCATCCAAATCACAAGCCACTAAACATGCTTTCAATCAACAAGCATACAAGGCATACATACTTCAACCATGCACACATTCATTCCCAATTACTCGAGAACTCAGCTCTGATACCACCAAATGTAACCCCCTTAACCCGGCCTAGACGGTTGACCCGAATTATGAAAGTTACACGGGGAAAACCAAAGTCAACCCGAAAGTCAACCTTGATTAACGACCCTTTTTTTTCTTTTTAAACTTGTCTAGATGCATATTAATCCTTAGATTTGATCATACAACAGCATACTCAAGATCATAAACATCAGAGATCAAACAGGGACCCAATTGAACAAATTACAACTTTAGGGACCAAATTGTAATTTCTGATATATATGAGGACTTAACCCAAATTAAAGTTACCAACTTGAAATTAATCAGGTTTCATGCTTCTCTGTGAAATTTCAGCTCAAAAGAACTTCCCAAACTCATACAATTGCACAAACAAGATTCAGGACCAAAATGCAAACAATTCAAAACATTTAACTGCCAATGTCAGCCCCTAACGGTCACCCGTTCCGAAACAGGCAGAGCCCGTTTCGAAACGCGGGGCCGTTCCGCAACGCGTACCGAAACACGGGCTGGCAGTAGCCAAACCGTTTCGGAACGGTCCCTCCCGTTTCAGACGCCTGGGCTTGTTTAAGGCACCCGTTCCGAAACGGTAGGTGCTGTTCCGAAACACCCTGCACAGTTTACCCCAAAATGCATACTTTAACATGCAATTAATCATCCAATCAAGCTCCAAATGTCACCAAACTTTACCAACATGCAATTCAACATATAAGAGACATACTTGCATCAACAATTCATCAAAACATCTACATATATGAAAAGCCCCAAATCTATAGGCATGCTTCCTACACAAGCAACCATTCAAGCATAAACTTTCAATTCAAGCATATAATGGCCAACCACAAAAACCAGCAACCTCAACAACATTCAAAATGCTTAGGGAGTTCAAAACATCTCCCAAAACATACACATAGGTCCCCCCATTGCCAAATTACCAAAAGCTAAATGTACTTAAGAAAACCTTCCATACTTTGAGATTTACTTCCACTTGAATGCTTGCCTTCCTTGCTGCCCACAAAGTACTTTAATGTTCTGCATTATTGATTTGAGAAAACAAAGAGAGCGTAAGCAAAAGCTTAGTGAGGAATGCTCAATAAAACCATTCAATAATGCATTTATTAACACTTTATAAATCATGCTTCAAATCATCATTTACACATGCTCAAAAGCATACTTAAACATGCATCTCATGCATCATATCACAACATGTCATATTGGCCACAAGTGATAAGTTCCATTTATTTAAAAACAAGTTCATCAACTTTCACCCCAAGGACTTTTAAACACCTTGGCCCCAAGGACTTTTAAACACCTTGGCCCATGGACTTTTAACCACCATGGAAAGGACCACACAAGGACTTTTAACCACCTTTGTGTCCGTATCAAGTTTCACCCCAAGGACTTTTAAACACCTTGGCCCCAAGGACTTTTAAACACCTTGGAAAGGACCACACAAGGACTTTTAACCACCTTTGTGTCCGTAGCAAGAATCATCCAAGGACTTTTAACCACCTTGATGTTCTTAAGTAAACAAGGCTCACTCAAGGACTTTTAACCACCTTAGTGACCTTAACCTTTGCAAAACATCACTTGCCAATATACATCATTATCATCAATTTATCCACTGTTTTAAAGCATTAAACCAAGCCATATTCATCATGCATTCAAAAGCATCAAACCACATTTAATCAATGCTCAAAAACAAGGAACTCTTACCTTGAGCTTCCTTCAACATATGGCTTACAAAAACAGCATTAACCATGCTAAATCATGCTTTCAAAACAGAGTTTAAAACATGCAATAAACCACATTGCACAACAATCAAATCATGGCCACCACTAGAGAGTATTTCCGAAAACTTACACTTGAGCTTAGCAAAGTTGTTTAGACTTAAACTAAGCTCCCAAGACATTGGTTTCAAAGCCGAAAACCCAATTTCACTCACCGATTCCGTTTCGCCTCTTGCCGAAACACCAAATCAAGCTTCCGGATCACCACCACTTGGATCCAAAGATGACTCCCCTGTTTTAACACATTAAAACAGTAGATTAATGCATCATCATGCATTAATAGCTTCAATGAAAGCACCTAAACTCGCTGCTCTCATCCACACTCCATTTTCGGCCACCAAACACAACCGAAAATGCATCCAAACCACTTCTCAACAAAGCCCAGCCATAAACCATCAAAACCTAACACCCTTTAACATCATTTAACATCTAAAAAGAACCTAATAACATCCTTATACCTCCAGCAACACTAGATCCACAAGATCACCTCAAAAACAAACAAGAATCACAAGCTAAACTTAGGAAACCCAACCTATCCGGGATTGCATCAATCAAAACTCAATTCCTTATCAATTTAGAGTTCAAATAACATCAAAAACACATCTCAAATCACAGATTTAACAGATCAAACGAAAATCATCAAAAACACCAAATCTTGCATTATAAGCCAAGATCCATTTCACAACTTAAAAGCCTTTAATAAAACATCAATTAAGGATTGAAAACTTAGGAATTTCAGTAAAGAACTGATAGTTTAGAGGACAAGGACGTTCTTACCTCCAAACTTGAGTTTCTCCTCTTTTTGGAATAAAAAACCTTGATGAATCAAGTAGCAAATGATGAGGTTTTGTAGATATGATGATTAGGAATCAAAAGAGAGTTGAAAGGAGAGATTTAGGTGAGAAAATCAGAAACAATTCTCTGGAAAGAAAGTGTTTGGGTTGAGAGAAAATATGAGAAAAGAAAATAGGAAGTTAGTTATCAAAATGGCCAAAATGGCTTTCCCTCCTCTTTTGATATGTTTTAAAATCAGAATATAGCTTAAAATATCTTAGAAAAATCTGGAGAAACTACTTTTGGAATAATAGCTCCTTAAAGATTCAAAGTTTCAACCCTTTCGAAAACAGTCACAAAACTTTCAAAAATTACATTTTGGTCACTAGCCAAAATGTCACCCTTCCAAAACTCATTTTCCAAAATTGATTTCACAGTTCACTTAATTATATTAAAAGATGATTTTAGAACATTTTTCCATATTTTTAATGCAACCCGAACTAGGCTTCCCTAATTTCACCTTTTTAGATTCAAACAGCACTTTGACCAAACCGGTCAACGCCCAAAACTCCTAAGCCCAAAACCAGGGCGTTACAAAACCTTCAAAGCAAAAACCACCGCAGCTAACTCAATATCATGCATAGGATAATTGTGCTCATGCACCTTCAACTGTCGCGATGCATAAGCCACCACCTTACCCTCTTGCATTAGCACACATCCCAAACCAACGTAAGATGTGTCACTGTACACCACGAACTCTTTTCCTGATTCAGGTTGAACCAAAATAGGAGCTTGCGTCAAAGCTGCCTTAAGCTTCTCAAAAGCTTGTTGTCTTGCTTCTGTCCACTCATACTTGATATCTTTTTGCAACAACTTCGTCAAAGGTGCAGCAATCTTCGAAAATCCATCCACAAACCTCCGATAATATCCTGTCAACCCAAGGAAACTACGGACTTCATGAACAGATTTAGGAGGCTTCCAATTCATAACAGCCTCGATTTTCTGAGGATCAACACGAATCCCCTCAGCCGAAACCACATGACCAAGGAACACAACTTCCTTTAGCCAAAACTCACACTTACTCAACTTAGCATAAAGTTGATTTTCTAGAAGCGCTTGCAAAACAACCCTCAAATAACCTTCATGCTCCTCCTCGATACGAGAGTACACAAGGATATCGTCGATGAACACCACAACAAACTTATCCAAGTATTCATGGAACACTCTATTCATCATTTCCATGAAAGCTGCAGGAGCTTTTGTCAAGCCAAACGACATCACAAGGAATTCATAATGCTCATACCTTGTTCTAAAGGCTGTTTTTGGCACATCCACATCTTTCACCTTAAGCTGGTAGTACCCTGACCTTAAGTCAATCTTAGAGAACACAGCCGCTCCACGAAACTGATCAAAAAGATCATCAATCCTCGGTAAGGGATACCGATTCTTGATGGTCAACTTGTTCAGCTGACGATAATCGATGCACATTCTCATAGTGCCATCCTTCTTCAAAAACAAGACCGATGCACCCCACAGTGACACACTTGGCCGAATGAACCCACGGTCAAGCAACTCCTGAAGCTGCGTTTTCAATTCCTTCAACTCTTTAGGTGTCATGCGGTAGGGAGCAATGGACACCGGAGTTGTGTTTTCATATAACCCAATTCCAAACTCCACCTCGCGACTAGGCGGCAATCCAGGTAACTCCTCCAGAAATACTCCAGGGAACTCACGAACAGTTCTGATATCCTGAACACGCAACTCCTTAGAACTAGGATTCATCACAAAGGCTAGGTAAGCCTCGCAACCTTGCCTCAGCATTCCAGTCTGCCTGGGAAAGGATTACGATGGATTTTGTATCCAGTCTGCCTTTGTCACCATCTAAGAAGAACTTTGTATAGGAGATTGTGGATCATCTTACGAAGTGTGCACATTCTTGGCTGTGTATACCACGTATACAATGGACAAGCTTGCAGAGTTGTATATTGCTGAGATTATGCGTTTTCATGGTGTGCCTAAATCCATAGTGTCGGATAGGGATCCGAAGTTTACATCATGGTTTTGGGAATGTTTACATCAGGCGTTGGGTACATGTAAAGTGTCCACAAGTTCTATATTTCATGCACATTCCATCTCATATTGTTGTTGTTTTTGAGTACATCTTAGGCATAATTAGGACCATGCATTGCATTTTACAGTATTTCTTTAATTTGTTATGTTTTTCTAGATTATCTTTTATTTGGTGAAGAAAAGGTAATGTTTTAGTGTACTTTTGGTTTTAGGTACTAGAGGCTGACAGAGGGAAAGAGGAGCTGAGGATGTGATGCTGAGGCATCGAATCATGGAGCTGTATTGATGCAGTTCCAGACAGAGACAATAGCTGTCGAGTAGCTACCGCCGCCCACTATGCCGCCAAAGACAACAAACTATGGAGTTGGAGAACCGGAGTGCGATTTGTAGAGCCGAAAATCATGATTCTATCGATGGTGTCCACTCGATTTTCCGACGTTTGTAGTAGTGGGCAGAGTCGCCGAAGCTAAATCTCAAGATTGCTTGCGGAACAAGGCAACGTGATAAAGTCCACATTCAACTCAAAGAAGTCATAGTTTAAAGTCACATTTAATGTGGAAAGCTACTTTGAAGACTTCTACTTCAAGAAGGACTAGACCTAGCTAAAGCCTATATATACCCATTGTAATTCTAATTCAAAACAGCTTAGGTTTTCCTTAGGCATAGTTTAGGATTTCTTGCCAACGACATGTTCTAAATTTCTCTTGGGTTTGGGTTATGTGGTAATTAGTTGTGAGAACGATTGTTTAGGTTTTCAAGATTGTTTTTTGCAATAAAATACTCTTAGTTTGCTTAATTCATGAGCTTCACTTCCTTCAGTTAGTTCCAAAAGTCCAGTTGACGACAGTGTCAAACTCACTAAAGAATTAAGCACGGTCACATTATGACGAGGTGCTGACTAATTCAGCTTAGACATAAGTTAGAATTTCAGCGGCTAAAAGGAGAAACCAAACGTTGACTGTATGTGTTAGGTTTATGCTGAGATTGCTAGGTATTGCCTACATCACGCAGCAACATAATCCTAGCCTAGACATAGGTAGAATCATTTCAGAGTTGCTTCACCGAACTTGGAGTATCTATCAGACTTGCCGTCGGGACTTCTCTCCATCTCACTTGTCGGGATAACGAAAGTTGCTAGAGTAGAGTACCGCCGTGGCAGCGAAAGTTACCACCACCGCCATCCGCCATTACCCGCTGAGGCAGCAGAACGTGGCAGCGCAAAACAACTTGACCTATTCAATGCAGATTCACACTAAGCAGCATCATAACCCTGCCCTCTCAAAAACCATCTTACTTGTGCATTTACTTTTCTAGTGCAGGAACAACAATTCGAATAATGCTGTCCAATTTCTGTGGGAGACGATATCTTATATACTATAACTTGACAGAAGTGTGCACTTGCGCTCATAAATAGAGAACACCCAAACGTTCTACAAGTTTTTGGCATCGTTGTCGAGGAAAGGTAACAACGAAATTCATCTTTAATTTCTGCACTTTTATATCTTTACATTTTATTTTATTTTTTTTATTTTTAATCGAAAAAAAGAATTTTACAGTTTCCTTTGCTAGTGTATGACCATGGCAAATCCAAAAGAAGAAATCCTCTTCTACGACGATATCGAACGAAGAGCAAGAGTGCTTAAGAAGGAGATCAGATTAACCCTAGGGAAAACCAAAGAGGAAAAAGAAAAAGCAAAAGCAAAGGTAAACATGGACCCACCCAACAATGCTGCAAACGACAGGGAAGGGCAGCACGATTTGCCGCCCAGGCAGCCCCAGAATGTTCGAACCATTAGAGATTATCTGGAACATGACTTCAGAGGGTTTGATCTAACAGTGATAGAACCTGAAATTTAGGTGGACCACTTCGAGCTGAAGCCCGTTATGTTTAACATGATCAACACGTTGGGACTATTCGGAGGGACTGCCACAGAAGATGCTCGGCAACACTTGAGAGGATTCCTGGACATCTGCAGAGCATTCAAAATAGACGGAGTCCATCAAGACGTACTGAGGCTGAGATTATTTCCCTATTCACTGAGGGATATGGCGAAGCAGTTGTTAAACAATCAACCAGCAGGATCGTTCAACACATGAACATAGATTTTCTAGACCGATTCAGCCCGTCCAATGTCACAGACAGACTACGAAACGAGATAACAACCTTCCGAAAAGTGGACGACGAGCCGATGTATGAAGCATGGGAGCGGTACCAACAGATGTTGAACAACTGCCCGCTACATGGTTTTCTGGCTTGGACACAAGTATCAATGTTCTACAACAGGGTGAACTACCCATCACTTATGATGATTGATGCCTCAGCCAATAGAATCATCCTTGACAGACCACCAGAGAAGGCACTGCGCATTCTGAACCAAGCCGCCAAGAACGACTACAAGTATCCAACAGCCCGCCGAGGCGGCGTTAGGCGGCCACCCACTGTGAACGAGGTAGAAGCCTCAGAATCTATCAATGCCCGCCTTGACAAGCTAACAGAGCTTGTCATGAGAATCATGAAACCTGCTGGGAAAGTCTATGAGGTAAAGGTTGTGGAGCTGTTCTGTGATGAGTGTGGGGGGAACCATGATTCCTCTGACTGCACCGCATATGCCAACTTTATGGGAGGATACGAGAGGAACAGCAGACCTGCCCAGAACACCTACAACCCTGGATGGAAGAATCGTCCCAACTTCTCCTGGAGCAACCCAAAGGCTGTTGCTAACCCACAATAGCAACATGGAGGCTACCAACAAAACCTATCCAGACCGCAGGCTCAGCAGCCGCAAAACAATAATTCACTAGAAGCAACCCTTCATACTTTTATGTCTAGAACTAGTGATTTTATTGTTCGCACCAATAAATTCATTGATAAAACTAAGTCTTTCATGTACAGGACATAGATGAAGATGAACAACCAGGAGGCTGCTATAAAAAACCTAGAGACCCAATTTGGGCAGTTCACAAAGATCTTCAGCAGTAGAACAATGGGAGCATCATCCAACAGCACAGAGGCAGCAGCCAAACCCACTTACAAGCAGTGCATTGCCATATCTACTAGAAGTGGGAAGCAGTTGGATGAACCCATGGTGGAAAAACAACCAAAAACACAGCCGACACAAAAAGAACAGCCTATCGCAGTAGCGTCAACACCATCTGCCCCGACAGCTGAACATGACAGCAGTCCTAAAGCAGATGATCCTCCACAGATTAAGTTCCCATGCAAGGAGCATATAGAGGACATCCGCCTGCCAGCATATTTCCCCCAAAGGCTTAAGCAACAGAAGCAAGAGCACCAGTTCAGAAGATTCCTGGATATTCTAAAGCAGGTGAACATAAACATACCTCTAATAGAAGCCATTCAAAATATGCCCAACTATGCAAAATATCTCAGGGACATGGTTTCTAAAAGGAAGAGGATTGGGGAGTTTGAAACATTAGTTGTAACAGAAGAGTGCATGGTAATACCGCACAACAAACTGTCGCCCAAGCAAACAGACTCAAGTAAATTTGTTATCCCATGCAGGATAGGCAACAAACACGAAACAAAAAGCCATGTGCAACTTAGGAGCCAACATCAACCTAATGCCCAAAGCAGTCTTCGATAAATTAAGAATTGGGCCAGCCAAACCTGCCTCCTTCATTCTAAAACTTGCCGATCATTCGTCTGTACAACCAAAGGGTAAAATCAAAGACATCCTAGTGATGGTGGGCAACCTGAATCTTCCACCTGATTTCCTTATCCTAGACTGTGAGGCCGATGAAAAAGCCCCTATCATCCTTGGGCGACCATTCTTGGACACGAGCAGAACGTTAATAGATGTGGAACATGGGAAGCTAACCATAAGGGTAGACAACCAGATCATAAAGTTAAATGTGCTACAACCCTCAGGAAAAGAAAAGGAAGGATGCCCAGATGCAAAAGATGCCAAAATCAGCATAGAGACAGGGCAAGGCAGCAGCTGTCGTGACAGACCAAAGGGCATGTTGAAAGACCCAACAACACATCACCTGAAGGAACAAGAGGACCCCCAGAAGGGAAGGACAAGCCAAATTACCTCAGGAAGTTGTTATGTCTAGGAGATGCACCTAAATACACTCCCAACATAACTTAATTTTTAATTTTTAATTATTTTTATTTTTATGCATCATGACTAGAATTTAATTTACTGCAATTATTTTTAGGATAAATGTAATTACCACATTTTTTTATTTTTCAGAGTTTATTTTTTATTTAGTATTTCAGGATTAGGAATAAAAGAGTCAGATCAAGAAGGACGCCTAGTAAAGAGCCCGCCCACAATCCCGCCGAGACAGCCAGGGCAGCCCAGTGCAGAAATGCATAACGGTTAGTTGACCGCTAACGGCTAGGTGCCAATGGCTACAAAAATAACGGGCAGAAATCTCGTAACGTGCGCGAGACAATTGGACCATTAAAAATTTAATGGCCGCTACGACACCTCTCGGCACCCTCTATTTAAACCCTTCTCACTTCATTCATTTACTTTACTTTCACCTTCTTGCTATCTATTTCTTGCATCCATTGCTCTCACCTATTTTTTTTTCTTCAGAATTTCAGTAAACATCAACCGTCTCACATGGCTTCCTCATCGGCACCCAAACCCACCTTCCAACGCTTCTTCTCTCGTGCAGATGAAAAGAGATACCGAACTCAGTTCGCAAAGCAGAACATATGGGAGGAGCAAGGCTTTCGATATACTCGGTAGACAGGAGATCTCAGACTAGAACCATGTAACGCCCTGGTTTTGGGCCTAGATGTTTTAGACATCAAATCGGACCAGTCAAGAAATGGTTCGAATCACGTAAAGTGATTTTAGGAAATCAAGGATTGAGATAGGATAAAATTGTGATAAAAATTGCTAAAATCCTCTAAAAATATAATTAAGAGGTTGGTCAAGTCAATTTTACAAAAAGGGTTTTGAAAAATGGACATTTTGAGTAGTGACCAAATTGTAAAGTTTCAAAGCTGGGAAAATGTGATTTTTAAGGTGGAAGCCAAAATCATAGAATCTTTAGGGGGCTTTAAGTCAATTTGACCTTTTCTTCAATATGACATGTGATTTAAAAGGGTTTTTAATTAAATGATTTTTAATTGGATTTTTATATTAATTAACTAAAAGGTAGTTAATGGGATTTTCATTTACGTAACTACCAATTCCCTCTCAGTTTCAGCCAAACACCATTTTCTCTCATCTTTTTCCAGAATTCTTCCTCCCAAAAACTCTCTCAACATTTCCTAAATCATTTTCAAGAGATCTTCCTTAATTCTTCAAGATTTTTGCAAGGAAAACTTGTCATCTATTGAAGGAAGCAAGGATTGGAGGTAAATCACGTTCTCAACCTCGAATGTAAGTTCTTTATTGAAATTCCCAAGATATTTGGCTTCTAAATACTATTTTTGAGTGAGTTTTCAATATAGTTTTCATTTGAGATCAAAATCTTGTGAAATTGTGGATGAAATCTTGATTTTCAGAATTGATGAGTTGGCCTCTATTTTGTGTTGATTTTAATTCATTTCTAAGTTGGTTTATATATTAAAATGATGTGTTGATAACATAGATCACGAAATATCTGAGATCATTGAGTTTCTTGGTAGTTTTAAGTGAGTTTTTGGGGTGAAATGGTGGAATCTTGCTTGCTGGAGGTACAAGGATGGGTTAGGATGTTTATTAGATGTGTTTTGATGTTTATAATTGTTTGGAAGGGATGTATGATGGCTGGGCTTGGTTTAGGAAGCAATCGATTGAGTTTTCAGTTGTTTTAGAAGGGTATTTTGGTGTAGTTTGAGTGGGCAACGAGTTTGTGAATTGTTGCTGGTGTTAGAATGCATTTTAATGCATTCAGATCTCTGTTTTTGATGATGTGAAAGAAGGGGATCTTGATCCGGGAGCAAACGAGGTGATTTTGGTGGCTCCGGAGGTGTAATTTCCGTGTCGGTGAACAAGGCTTCGCGTATCGGTGAGTGAAAATGCAATTTCTTGCTTTTTAACGCTTTGAGCGTGATCTTGAAAGCTTAGTGTAAGTTTGATACACTTAACTAAGCTCAAGTGTAAGTGTTTCGATAATCCCTCTCTTGGAAATGTGCTATGTTTGATGAATTTGCACTTGATGTAAGAGTGAATTTGTTTACTGTTTTTAAGCATGTTAAGCATGGTTTAATGCTGGATTTTAATGCCATTATGTTAAGGATGCACTAGGTAAGTGATCCTTGGTTTTCATGTGTTGAGTGCATATGATGTTAAACATGTTACGCTCGTGGAAATGGCATTGTGGTTATGCTTGTAAAAGAGTGGATTAATGTGGTTAAATGATTATATTGGCAAGTGATGAAAATTGTTTTTGGTTACTTTAATCGGATATAGTTAGCCGGCTATAGGATTGGGTGCACCGTGAATAAAGTCACCTTGGATATCGAGGGGTTGTGATTGTGCTGTAATCTCTATCCAAGTACCCTAACGATTGAGGTTAAGATCACAACGGTGAATGGTTAGTCCCGTGTGTTACTCTTGTGTATGTGTCCTATACTTTTGATAGTGGAATTATACAACTACCGATGAGTGATGTTGAGGGGTTGTGATTGTGCCATTAATCTCCACCTTGTGTAGTCTGGTAGTTTGTATGAAGCGTGAGGGACAACGCTTGTAATCCGCATATCCGATTGTGTCTTGTGTTGAAATTGTTTATGGATTATCAGTTGAAAGCCAATATAATGTAAATGAATAAAGTGAAGCATGAGATGCTTGTATATGATGTAAGGTTGCATGAGATATTTGGGTATGATGCAAGAATGCATGTGATACTTGTTAAAGCATGAGCAAAGGTTTATTTGCTGTTTTAAAATGATATATTTATGAGCATGTGGTTGTAAAGTGCATTGAGGTTTTGAGAGGTCATGTTTTATAAATGGCATGAGATGTCAAGTGTTGGTTTTACAAAACATGAGACATGCATTGATGAATGTTGTTTAGCGGTCCTCACTAAGCTTTATGCTTACGGTCTTTTGTTTCATCAATGCAGAGAATTGAACATTTGAAGGCAGCCCAAAAGCAAGAGGAATCAAAGGCTTTGTTAAAGAGAAGTATGTGGTTCACCCTTAGTGTAATAAGTTGCAGTGGGTGGGATTTATATTTTGGAATGTTGAGGATGTTTCCCTTTAATTTGAGCATGTTGGATTTCTTACACTTGAGTTGTAAATGGCCTTTGGTGTTTGAATTATAGTTTGTATGATGTTATAGCTTGTTATGGTTTTGGTGAACTAGGGAGCATGCCTTTAGTGCCTTTACTTACGTGTTGGTTTCCATGTTTAAGCTATTGCCTCGATATGATGATTGTTGTTATGTATCCATGTTGTATGCATGTTGTGGTATGTCTTGGGAATGATTCGAGTGTGGAAATGCATGTAAAACCAGCAAAATCTGCTGTTGCAGGGCAAGGCATATCGTAACGCCCTTGCCTGTTTCGGAACAGGGGCCCAAAATGGCCTTAGGGTTTCGGAACGGGTGAAGGCGTATCGAAACGCTTTGGCTACTAGAAGGGGGTGTTTTGATACGGGTCTCGGAACGCAGCCGAGTATCGAAACGGTCAACCCTGTTTCGAAACGACCGTTTCGGTACAGGGCCATTTGTATCGAAACACTGGGCCGTTGGATTTGAATTTTGAGCTGTACTAAGTTTCTGTTTCTTACATTTTGTCCTTAAATGTTGGATGCTTAAATAATGAGTTTGAATGATCTGTTTAAGTTGATTTTTAACATGATGGCATGTTATGTGATTAATTGAGGTTTGGTAACTTTAAAATCATGAAAGTTCCTATAATTTATGGAATTTACAGTTTAGTCTCTAAAAGTCAAATGTATGCAATTGAACCCCTAATTGAACTCCAATCGCTGTTTCGTTTCCACCTTATTGCTTTGTTGTACCCATAGGTTAATAATATGCATCTAGATAAGATAAAAAGGGAAAAAATGGTCGTAAAACAAGGTTGACTTTGGGTTGACTTTGGTTTTCCCCGTGTAATCTTCGTAGTTCGGGTTTAACGTCTAGACCGGGCTAAGGGGGTTACATTTTTTGGTATCAGAGCATAGTTTTGAAAGAATTGGGAATGTTGGTATGTGAAATTGATATGTATTGAAGTATGATATTTGAAAAGCATGCTATTGGTTGAATTTTGCACCCTATTCCATGCTTGATTGATGTGAATTGCATGAGGAATGAATATGATTGTATGATGATGATGTTATGCGGATATGTGCTGATTTTGGGATGATGAAAAGTATGTGAGCGTGATGTTTCATGTAGGCTATGCTCTGTGGGGAAAATTGGGTGCCCATTGCCTTATTACACTAATCAAATGTTTTGTAAACTTGGATTCTTGCTTGCAGCTGGCTTAAATGGTTTGATTTGTTTTTGTTGTTGTGTTTGTTTAAAATAGCACATGGGACCTAGAAGGGAGTTGAGGTCCAATACGATAGTGCCTGCAGCTGAGTAGGATAACCATGCTGAGCAAGGGGCTGATGTCCCTCTTGGTGGAGATCTACCTCTTCCGCGACCACCTGGAGATGGGGAGCAGGTGCAACAAGGACAAGTTGGTCATGGTTTGGGTGATTTGGCGCCTCTGGTACAGACGATCACTAGAGCGTTTCAGGCTGCTGTTGCCGGAGCGCATGTGCAGGCCCCTGTAGCTGGGCAGGTGGACTTACCTTTGGAAAGGTTAAGGAGCTTAGGAGCCGTGGAGTTTTATGGTATGTCAACTGAGGCGTCCGAGACCTGGTTAGCTAGCATGATCCGTATTATGGATCAGATGAGTTGTAGTGATGTGCGCAAGCTGGGATGCACAGTATCTTTGCTACAAGGTGATGCTTATAGCTGGTGGACGACTACCATAACTGGTATGGAACCCAATGAAGTTGATTAGGAGTTCTTCAGGGGTGCCTTCTGGAGAACGTATCTAGGTGTGAGATACTTGGATGAGAAGAAACGGGAGTTTATGTCTCTCGTTCAGGGCAACCTGTCGGTGGCTGAGTACGAGGTCCAGTTCGTACGCTTGAGCCAGTATGCTCCTGAGTTGGTACCTAGTGAGAGGCATCGATGTGATTGCTTCCAGTACGATTTGGTACAAGAAGTTAAGACGTACATGCTAGCTGCTGATTACACTGATTTTGACGTGCTTGTTTGTTGGGCAAAGGACATCGAGCAGAACCTGGGTTTGTCTTCTAGAGGTGTTGGTTCTAGCTCTGGGAAGAGAGCTGCTGAGTATAGTTCCGGTGGTGGACGGAACAAAAGAGGCCGTGATAGGAGACATCAGCCTGAGGGAAGGCATGGTGCTCCGGGTCGTGGTGGACAGGCTCAGGGAGGTCGTGTGAGATCTGAGCAGCATACATGATGGACATGTGGTTCGAGGGACCATTTGAGGTGAGATTGTCCTCGAGCGGCTAGAGAGGTTCAGGCTTCTATTGTGGTGACAGGGAACTCTTGTTGGAATTGTGGTTTGGCAGATCATATGAGGAGGGAGTGTCCTTTGTTGGATTGTGGTGGCCAAGGACGTGCTCCTGTGGTAGCTGCACTTCAGAAAGGTCGTGGGCGCGGCCGTGGGAACTTTCAGAGGAGAGATGAGGGGCAGCGAGTTATTGCTCACGTTGTAGCCATTCGACCTGAGGAAGGTGGACCAGCAAGGGTGTATGCTCAGCGCGAGGAGCGCAACGATACCGATGTGATCGCATGTACCTTTGCTCTCTAGTCTTTATCTTTGTTGGCTTTGATTGATTCTGGATCCACACATTCTTATATCTTGAGCGAGCATGCACATTTGCTTGATATACATGTTGAGTTGCTTGAGGTAGGAATGCAAGTGACTAGTTCTTTTGGTGAGACTGTAGTCACTAGGAAGTTGTATAGGAGATGCCCTTTGACTGTGCAAGGTCATGTTTTCCTTGTGGATCTGATGGAGTTACCTTTCTACGGATTTGATGTAATCCTTGGTATGGATTGGTTGACGAAGCATAGGGCAGTGGTTGACTTTGATGTTAAGCGAGTCACCTTAAAGTTGGCCAATGATTATGAGGTTGTAGTAGTAGGCGAGAATGTGAAATTCTTGTCGAATGTGATTTCGGCTTTGGAAGTAAACCATATGATGATGTTGGGTTGCAAGGCTTACCTTGCTTACATGATGAATCCTGGCACCAAGGATGTGCGTGTGAAGGACATCCGAACTGTTCGCGATTTTCTGGAAGAATTGCCTGGATTGCCACCAAATAAGAAAGTTGAGTTTGGTATAGAGCTGTACGAGAATACAACTCCGGTGTCCATTGCTCCTTATCGCATGGCACCCAAAGAGTTAAAAGAGTTGAAGACGCAATTGCAGGAGTTGTTGGATCGAGGTTTCATTCGGCCGAGTGTGTCACCTTGGGGTGCACCGGTCTTGTTTGTGAAGAAGAAAGATGGGACGATGAGAATGTGTATAGATTATTGGCAACTGAACAATTTGACGATCAAGAACAAGTATCCCTTGCCTAGAATTGATGATCTCTTTGATCAGTTCCGGGGAGCCTCAGTGTTTTCTAAGATAGACTTGAGATCAGGGTACTATTAGTTGAAGGTGAAGGATGTGGACGTACCTAAAACTATTTTTCGGACGAGGTACGAGCATTATGAATTTTTGGTGACGCCGTTTGGTTTGACCAATGCGCCTGCGGCTTTCATAGACATGATGAATCGTGTATTCCATGAATTCTGTAACCCCCTTAACCCGGCCTAGACGGTTGACCCGAATTAAGAAAGTCACACGGGGAAAACCAAAGTCAACCCGAAAGTCAACTTTGATTAACGACCCTTTTTTTTTCTTTTTAAACTTGTCTAGATGCACTTTAAACCTAATTGTGATCACACAAACATCATACCAAAAGATCACAAACATCAGAGATCAAACAGGGACCCAATTGAACAAGATACAACTTTAGGGACCAAATTGTAAATTCTGATAAATATAAGGACTTAACCCAGATCGAAGTTACCAACATGAAATTAATCATGTTTCATGCTTCTCTGCAAAATTTCAGCTCAAAAGGACTTCCCAAACTCATACAATTGCACAAACAAGTTTCAGGACCAAAACGCAAACATTCCAAAACATATAACTGCCAATGTCAGCCCCCAACGGTCACCCGTTCCGAAACAGGCATAGCCCGTTTCGAAACTCGGGGCCGTTCCGAAACAGGCATAGCCCGTTTCGAAACGGGGGTCTGGCAGTGGCCTTTCCGTTTCGGAACGGCCCCTCCCGTTTCGGACGCCTAGGCACGATTAAGGCACCCGTTCCGAAACGGTAGGTGCTGTTCCGAAACACCCTGCCTAGATTGCTCCAAAACTCCACTTTAAACATGCAATTACACAACCAATCATGCTCCGAATGCCACCGAACTTTGCCAACATGCAATTCAACATATAAGGGACATATAAGCATCATCAATTCAATCAAATAACATCATAAGCAAAAAGCCCCAAATCTATAGGCATGCTTCCTACACAAGAAAGCCATTCAAGCATAAACTTCCAATTCAAGCATAAGAAGGCCAACCACAAAACCAGCATTCTCAACAACATTCAACATACTTAGGGAGTCCAAAACATCTCCCAAAACATACACATAGGTCCCCCATTGCCAAATTACCAAAAGATAAAATGTACTTAGAAAACCTTCCATACTTAGAGCTTTGTTTCCACTTGGATGCTTGCCCTCCTTGCTGCCCTCAAGTACTCTAATGCTCTGCATTATTGAATTAAGAAACAAAGAGAGCGTAAGCAAAAGCTTAGTGAGGAATGCTCATTTAAACCATTCAATAATGCATTTATAAACACTTTATAAATCATGCTTCAACCATCATTTACACATGCTCAAAAGCATACTTAAACATGCATCTCATGCATCAAATCATAACATGTCATATTGGCCTCAAGTGATAAGTTCCATTTCTTTAAAAACAAGTTCATCAACTTTCACCCCAAGGACTTTTAAACACCTTGGCCCCAAGGACTTTTAAACACCTTGGCCATGGACTTTTAAACACCATGAATTGTATCACATCAAGGACTTTTAAACACCTTGATCCCAAGGACTTTTAAACACCTTAGCCTATGGACTTTTAAACACCATAGAAATGTATCACATCAAGGAATTTTAAACACCTTGATCCCAAGGACTTTTAAACACCTTGGCCCATGGACTTTTAACCACCGTGGAAGGACCACACAAGGACTTTTAAACACCTTTGTGTCCGTAGCAAGAACCATCCAAGGACTTTTAACCACCTTGATGTTCTTAAGTAAACAAGGCTCACTCAAGGACTTTTAACCACCTTAGTGACCTTAACCCTTTTCAAAACATCACTTGCCAATATACATCATTATCATCAATTTATCCACTGTTTTAAAGCATAAAACCAAGCCATATTCATCATGCATTTAAAAGCATCAAATCACATTTAATCAATGTTCAACAACAAGGAACTCCTACCTTGAGTTACCTTCAACATATGGCTTACAAAAACAGCATTAACCATGCTAAATCATGCTTTCAAAACAGTAATTAAAACATGCAATAAACCACTTTGCATCACACATAGTCATGGCCACCACTAGAGAGAATTTCCGAAAACTTACACTCGAGCTTAGCAAAGTTGTTTAGACTTAAACTAAGCTCCCAAGACATTGGTTTCAAAGCCGAAACCCAATTTCACTCACCGATTCCACTTCGCCTCTTGCCGAAGTACCAATTCAAGCTTCCGGATCAACAACTCTTGGATCCAAAGATGCCTCCCCTGATTAAACACATTAAAGCAGAGATTTAATGCATCATCATGCATCAAAAGCTTCAATGAAAGCACTCAAACTCGCTGCTCTCATTCCCACTCCAATTTCGGCCACCAAACACAACCGAAATTGCACCAAAACCACCTCCCAACAAAGCCCAGCCATACACCAGCAAAACCCTACATCCATCTACACCATTTAACATCTAAAAACAACCTATAAACATCCTTATACCTCCAGCAACATCAGAACCACAAGATCACCACAAAAACATCCAAGAAACATAAGCTAAACTTAGGAAACTCAACCTATCCGGGATTGCATTAATCAAAACCCATTTCCTTATCAATTTAGAGTTCATTTAACATCAAAAACACATCTCAAATCACAGATCAATCAGATCTAACGAAAAATCATGAAAACCATCAAATCTTGCATTATAAGCCAAGATACAATTCCAAACTCAAAAGCCTTTAATTAAACATCAATTAAGAGTTGATAACTTGGGAATTTCAGTAAAGAACTGATAGTTTAGAGGAGAAGGACGTTCTTACCTCCAAACTTGTGTTTCTCCACTTTTTGGAATGAAAATCCTTGTTGAAACACTTAGCAATTGAAGAGATTTGAAGATACAATGATTTGGAATCAAATGAGAGTTGAATGGAGGGATTTAGGTGAAGAAATCAGATCCAATTCTCTGGAAAAGTAGTGTTTGGTTTGAGAGAAAATGAGAGAAAGAAAGTTTAGCAAAGTTGGTTACAAAATCCAAAAATAGCCAAAATGGCTTCCCTCTAATTTTAATGACCTTTAAAATCAGATTTTAGACTTAAAATATCTTAGAAAAATCTGGAGAAATCATCTTTGGATTAATAGCTCCTTAAGGATTCAAAGTTTCAACTCTTTATAAAACAGTCACCAAACTTTCAAAATTTACATTTTGGTCACTAGCCAAAATGTCATACTTCCAAAACCCATTTTTCAAAATTGATTTCACAGTTCACTTAATTATATTAAAAGATGATTTTAGAACATTTTCCATATTTTTAATGCAACCCGAACTAGGCTTTCCTAATTTCACCTCTTTAGATTCGAACAGCACTTTGACCAAACCGATCAACGCCCAGAACTTCTAAGCCCAAAACCGGGGCGTTACAACTCTCCCCCCCTTAAGAAATTTCGTCCTCGAAATTTACCTGAAGGAAAGAGATAAGGAAACTGCTTCAGCATGTCTTCCTTCCGCTCCCACGTGGCTTCCTCAACACCGCGATGCTTCCACAGCACCTTCACCAACTCAATGGTCTTGCCACGAAGAACCTTGCTATCCGAATCCAGAACCTTCACCGGTTCCTCATCATAGGTCAAATCCGGATTCAATTCCACTTCCTCCACAGGCATCACATGCGAAGGATCAGATCTATACTTCCGGAGCATAGAAACATGAAACACATCATGAATCTTCTCCAACTCTTGAGGTAACCTCAACCGATACGCAACAGGACCCACACGCTCAACCACCTCATATGGTCCAATGTATCTAGGGCTCAACTTGCCCTTCCGGCCAAACCGCATCACCTTCTTCCAAGGCGAAACCTTCAAGAACACACGGTCACCCACTGCATACTCTATCTCCTTACGCTTCAAATCCGCGTAAGACTTCTGCCGATCAGAAGCAGCCTTCAACCGCTCACAAATGAGCTTTACCTTCTCTGTGGTCCCTTTCAACAAAGCCGGCATCGAAACCAACTTTTGACCAGTCTCAGCCCAACAAAGAGGAGTCCTACACTTCCTCCCGTACAAAGCCTCATAAGGTGCCATCTGTATACTTGCCTGATAACTGTTGTTATAAGCAAACTCAACCAAAGGCAGATGCTTCTCCCAAGAACCTTGGAACTCAATCACGCAGCACCTCAACATATCCTCCAAAATCTGGATAACTCGCTCAGACTGACCATCCGACTGAGGATGATAGGACGTACTGAAATGCAACCTTGTACCCAGAGCTTGATGCAAACACTGTCGCGATGCATAAGCCACCACCTTACCCTCCTGCATTAGCACACACCCCAAACCAACATAGGATGCATCACTGTAAACCACAAACTCTTTCCCTGATTCAGGCTGAATCAAGATAGGAGCTTGCGTCAAAGCCGCCTTCAGCTTCTCAAAAGCCTGCTGTCTCGCTTCTGTCCACTCATACTTAACATCCTTCTGCAACAGCTTTGTCAAAGGAGCAGCAATCTTGGAAAACCCATCCACAAACCTTCGGTAGTATCCCGCCAAACCAAGGAAACTACGGACCTCATGAACAGACTTAGGAACCTTCCAGCTCATCACCGCCTCAATCTTCTGAGGATCAACACGAATCCCCTCAGCTGAGACCACATGCCCAAGAAAAACCACCTCTCTTAACCAGAACTCACACTTGCTCAGCTTAGCATAAAGCTGATTCTCCAACAAAGCTTGCAAAACAATCCTCAAATGCTCTTCATGCTCCTCCTCAGTACGCGAGTACACGAGGATATCATCAATGAACACCACGACAAACTTGTCTAGGTATTCATGAAACACACGATTCATCATGTCCATGAAAGCAGCAGGAGCATTTGTCAACCCAAACGGCATCACAAGGAACTCATAATGCCCATACCTTGTCCTGAAAGCTGTCTTAGGCACATCCACATCCTTCACCTTCAACTGATAATACCCTGACCTCAAGTCAATCTTAGAGAACACAGCAGCTCCCCGAAATTGATCAAAGAGATCATCAATCCTCGGCAAAGGATACCGATTCTTGATAGTCAACTTGTTCAGCTGACGGTAATCAATGCACATTCTCGTAGTGCCATCCTTCTTCTTCACAAACAAGATCGGTGCTCCCCAAGGTGACACACTCGGCCGGATGAAACCACGATCAAGCAACTCTTGCAACTGCGTCTTCAGCTCCTTCAGCTCCTTAGGTGCCATTCTATAGGGAGTAATGGACACAGGAGTTGTATTCTCATACAGCTCAATTCCAAACTCCCCCTCGCGGTTAGGAGGTAAACCAGGCAACTCCTCAGGAAAAACACCAGGAAACTCCTTTACAACCCTGATATCTTGCACCCTCAACTCCTTAGAGCTAGGATTCATCACAAAAGCTAGATAGGCTTCGCAACCTTGCCTCAGCATCCTGCTCGCCTCCAAAGAAGATACCACATTGGCAAGAAACTTCACATTCTCACCAACCACCACAACCTCATAATCATCCGCAAGCTTAAGCGAAACACGCTTATTCTCACAATCCACAACAGCACGATGCTCAGCAAGCCAATCCATACCAAGGATCACATCAAAACCATAGAAGGGCAACTCCATAAGATCAACATGAAAGACATGCTCTTGAACAACCAAAGGGCACCTTCTATACAACTTTCGAGTCACAATAGTCTCACCAAAAGAACTAGTGACCCGAACACCAACATCCAAAGACTCAACAGGCAAACCAAGCAATTCAGCATGCTCACGAAGAATATATGAATGCGTAGATCCAGAATCAATCAAAGAAAGCAATGACAAGGACTGCAAAGCAAGGGTACCTGCAATCACATCTGCATCATTCCTGCCCTCTCTCTGAGCATACACCCTCGCTTGGCCTCCACCTTCAGGCTGAATAGCTACAACATGAGCTACCCCTCGGCCACCTTCCTCTCTCCTCTGGAAATTACCACGGCCGCGCCCACGACCTCTCTGTGGGGCAGCAACAACAGGAGCACGCACCTGCTCACCAGCCATCCTCGGACAATCTCGCCTCAAGTGGTTCGCAGAACCACAATTCCAGCACCCATTCCCAGCATTACCAGCTGTTGCAACAGGAGCTTGTGCCACTCTCTCAGCACGAGGACAGTCACGCTTCAAGTGACCACGGGAACCACAGATCCAACAAGCACTAGGATCAGCTCTAGCACCGCCACCCCTAGCAGGCACACCACCACCTCTCCTGGCTGAGGACTGATACTTCTGATCTCTTCCCCTCTTGTTCCGTCCACCACCGGAACTAAACTCAGCTGACCTCTTCCCAGCACTTGCTCCAGCACCTCTAGCGGACAAACCCAGATTCATCTCAATGTCTTTGGCTCGGCCCACCAAAACATCAAAATCATCATATTCAGTGGCCAGCACATACATCTTAACATCCGTCACAAGACCGTAACGAAACCTCTCGCACCTAGCCCTCTCATCAGGTATCAGCTCCGGTGCATACTGACTGAGCCGTACAAACTGTACCTCGTACTCAGCTACACTCATGCTCCCTTGGGTAAGAGACATGAATTCCCGCTTTTTCTCATCCAGATATCTCACTCCCAGATATCTTCTTTTAAACACATTCTGAAAGAATGTCCAGGTAACATCAGCTTCAGCCATTCTAGAAATGGTAGTCGTCCACCATGTATAAGCATCGTCCTGCAGCAAGGACACAACACAGCCCAGCTTTTGCACATCCGTGCAACTCATCTGACCCAAGATACGCTTGGTACTTTACAGCCAAGCCTCAGAACTCTCAGCTGACAAACCTCTAAACTCAGTCCCTCCAAGACTGCGCAGACGCTCCAAAGGCAATCTGACTCCAGCATCTCCCTGATGCCCAGCTCCCTGAGCTCCAGCTACTGCTGCTCGAAAAGCACCCGCAATAGCTTGCACTAACATCGACATATCAGGCATAGCTTGCCCCTGACCAACCTCTGGTCCAGCAGCTCCAGCACCAGCACCAGCTGCAGCTTCAGCTCCCGCACCTCCAGCACCACCCGGCGGAGGAGGGGGTAACACAGCACTACCAGTGTGCTCTTCATTCTCATTCTCGTTAGGAGCCGTAGCTCTCGCATTACCTCTTAACTCTCTACGTGGTGCCATACTTTTACCATGCAATCACAACACAAATAAAACAAAGTCAGGCCCAGCAAGGTAAGCAATCCAAGTATTCAAGCTCAATTTCATTTCAAAACAACATCTTTCCTTTAGCTTTTGTTTGGCAATGGGTACCCTCAACATGCAACATCAGAGCATACAACTCAACTGCATCAACATTTCAAACCACTGAACATGCTTTCAAACAACAAGCATTCATAGCATACATACTTCAATCATGCATACAAACATTCCCAATTACTCGAGAACTCAGCTCTGATACCACCAAATGTAACCCCCTTAACCCGGCCTAGACGGTTGACCCGAATTAAGAAAGTCACACGGGGAAAACCAAAGTCAACCCGAAAGTCAACTTTGATTAACGACCCTTTTTTTCTTTTTAAACTTGTCTAGATGCACTTTAAACCTAATTGTGATCACACAAACATCATACCAAAAGATCACAAACATCAGAGATCAAACAGGGACCCAATTGAACAAGATACAACTTTAGGGACCAAATTGTAAATTCTGATAAATATAAGGACTTAACCCAGATCGAAGTTACCAACTTGAAATTAATCATGTTTCATGCTTCTCTGCAAAATTTCAGCTCAAAAGGACTTCCCAAACTCATACAATTGCACAAACAAGTTTCAGGACCAAAACGCAAACATTCCAAAACATATAACTGCCAATGTCAGCCCCCAACGGTCACCCGTTCCGAAACAGGCATAGCCCGTTTCGAAACTCGGGGCCGTTCCGAAACTGGCATAGCCCGTTTCGAAAAGGGGGTCTGGCAGTGGCCTTTCCGTTTCGGAACGGCCCCTCCCGTTTCGGACGCCTGGGCACGATTAAGGCACCCGTTCCGAAACGGTAGGTGTTGTTCCGAAACACCCTGCCCAGATTGCTCCAAAACTCCACTTTAAACATGCAATTACACAACCAATCATGCTCCGAATGCCACCGAACTTTGCCAACATGCAATTCAACATATAAGGGACATATAAGCATCATCAATTCAATCAAATAACATCATAAGCAAAAAGCCCCAAATCTATAGGCATGCTTCCTACACAAGAAAGCCATTCAAGCATAAACTTCCAATTCAAGCATAAGAAGGCCAACCACAAAACCAGCATTCTCAACAACATTCAACATACTTAGGGAGTCCAAAACATCTCCCAAAACATACACATAGGTCCCCCATTGCCAAATTACCAAAAGCTAAAATGTACTTAGAAAACCTTCCATACTTAGAGCTTTGTTTCCACTTGGATGCTTGCCCTCCTTGCTGCCCTCAAGTACTCTAATGCTCTGCATTATTGAATTAAGAAACAAAGAGAGCGTAAGCAAAAGCTTAGTGAGGAATGCTCATTTAAACCATTCAATAATGCATTTATAAACACTTTATAAATCATGCTTCAACCATCATTTACACATGCTCAAAAGCATACTTAAACATGCATCTCATGCATCAAATCATAACATGTCATATTGGCCTCAAGTGATAAGTTCCATTTCTTTAAAAACAAGTTCATCAACTTTTACCCCAAGGACTTTTAAACACCTTGGCCCCAAGGACTTTTAAACACCTTGGCCATGGACTTTTAAACACCATGAATTGTATCACATCAAGGACTTTTAAACACCTTGATCCCAAGGACTTTTAAACACCTTGGCCTATGGACTTTTAAACACCATAGAAATGTATCACATCAAGGACTTTTAAACACCTTGATCCCAAGGACTTTTAAACACCTTGGCCCATGGACTTTTAACCACCATGGAAGGACCACACAAGGACTTTTAAACACCTTTGTGTCCGTAGCAAGAACCATCCAAGGACTTTTAACCACCTTGATGTTCTTAAGTAAACAAGGCTCACTCAAGGACTTTTAACCACCTTAGTGACCTTAACCCTTTTCAAAACATCACTTGCCAATATACATCATTATCATCAATTTATCCACTGTTTTAAAGCATAAAACCAAGCCATATTCATCATGCATTTAAAAGCATCAAATCACATTTAATCAATGTTCAACAACAAGGAACTCCTACCTTGAGTTACCTTCAACATATGGCTTACAAAAACAGCATTAACCATGCTAAATCATGCTTTCAAAACAGTAATTAAAACATGCAATAAACCACTTTGCATCACACATAGTCATGGCCACCACTAGAGAGAATTTCCGAAAACTTACACTCGAGCTTAGCAAAGTTGTTTAGACTTAAACTAAGCTCCCAAGACATTGGTTTCAAAGCCGAAACCCAATTTCACTCACCGATTCCACTTCGCCTCTTGCCGAAGTACCAATTCAAGCTTCCGGATCAACAACTCTTGGATCCAAAGATGCCTCCCCTGATTAAACACATTAAAGCAGAGATTTAATGCATCATCATGCATCAAAAGCTTCAATGAAAGCACTCAAACTCGCTGCTCTCATTCCCACTCCAATTTCGGCCACCAAACACAACCGAAATTGCACCAAAACCACCTCCCAACAAAGCCCAGCCATAAACCAGCAAAACCCTACATCCATCTACACCATTTAACATCTAAAAACAACCTATAAACATCCTTATACCTCCAGCAACATCAGAACCACAAGATCACCATAAAAACATCCAAGAAACATAAGCTAAACTTAGGAAACTCAACCTATCCGGGATTGCATTAATCAAAACCCATTTCCTTATCAATTTAGAGTTCATTTAACATCAAAAACACATCTCAAATCACAGATCAATCAGATCTAACGAAAAATCATGAAAACCATCAAATCTTGCATTATAAGCCAAGATACAATTCCAAACTCAAAAGCCTTTAATTAAACATCAATTAAGAGTTGATAACTTGGGAATTTTAGTAAAGAACTGATAGTTTAGAGGAGAAGGACGTTCTTACCTCCAAACTTGTGTTTCTCCACTTTTTGGAATGAAAATCCTTGTTGAAACACTTAGCAATTGAAGAGATTTGAAGATACAATGATTTGGAATCAAATGAGAGTTGAATGGAGGGATTTAGGTGAAGAAATCAAATCCAATTCTCTGGAAAAGTAGTGTTTGGTTTGAGAGAAAATGAGAGAAAGAAAGTTTAGCAAAGTTGGTTACAAAATCCAAAAATAGCCAAAATGGCTTCCCTCCAATTTTAATGACCTTTAAAATCAGATTTTAGACTTAAAATATCTTAGAAAAATCTGGAGAAATCATCTTTGGATTAATAGCTCCTTAAGGATTCAAAGTTTCAACTCTTTATAAAACAGTCACCAAACTTTCAAAATTTACATTTTGGTCACTAGCCAAAATGTCATACTTCCAAAACCCATTTTTCAAAATTGATTTCACAGTTCACTTAATTATATTAAAAGATGATTTTAGAACATTTTTCCATATTTTTAATGCAACCCGAACTAGGCTTTCCTAATTTCACCTCTTTAGATTCGAACAGCACTTTGACCAAACCGGTCAACGCCCAGAACTTCTAAGCCCAAAACCGGGGCGTTACAAATTCTTGGATCAGTTTGTGGTGGTGTTCATCGATGATATCCTTGTGTATTCGCGTACCGAGGAGGATCATGATAGGCATTTGAGAATTGTTTTGCAAGCGTTATTGGAAAATCAGTTGTATGCCAAGCTGAGTAAGTGTGTGTTTTGGATTAGGGAAGTGGTCTTCCTTGGACATGTTGTATCGGCTGAGGGTATTCGCGTTGATCCGCACAAGGTAGAACCTGTAATGAGTTGGAAAGAGCCCAAGTCAGTGACAGAGGTACGAAGTTTCCTTGGATTGGATGAGTACTGTCGTAGATTTTTTGAGGGTTTCTCAAAGATAGCAGCACCTTTGACCAAGTTGTTGCAAAAGATTGTTCGCTTTGAGTGGACTGATGCGAGACAACAAGCTTTTGAGAAGCTGAAGGAAGCTTTGACTCAAGCTCCTAGTTTGATTCAACCTGAATATGGTAAGGAGTTTGTGGTCTATAGTGATGCGTCCATTGTTGGTTTGGGCTGCGTGTTGATGCAGGAGGGTAAGGTGGTGGCCTATGCATCTATGCAGGTGAAGGTGCATGAGCGCAACTACCCTACTCATGATCTTGAGCTTGCGGCTGTGGTGTTTGCCTTGAAAATTTGGAGGCATTACCTGTATGGTGAAAAGTGTGTTGTGTTCATGGATCATAAGAGCTTGAAATACCTTATGTCTTAGAAGGAGTTGAATCTTAGGCAACGGCGTTGGGTGGAGTTGCTTAAGGATTATGATCTGACGATCGAGTATCACCCAGGTAAGGCTAATGTTGTAGCCGATGCTTTGAGTCGGAAAGTGGCTGTGGAATTGAGAGCAATGTTTGCTCGTTTGAGCATATCGCGTGATGGTGGTCTTGTGGTGGAGTTGCAAGTGAAACCATCCTTGATACAGTTGATTAAAGATAAGCAGTTGCTCAATGATTCTCTTGTTTCGCATGTTCAGGACATTGCTGAGGGTAGATCTTCGGAATTCAACTTTAGTGATGATGGTGTTTTGTGTTATGGAAGTCGGATAGTGGTGCCGGATGATGCTGAGTTGAGGCGCATTATTCTGACCGAGGCTCATAATAGTCCTTTTGCTATGCACCCTGGTAGTACCAAGATGTATCGTGACCTGAAAGATGAGTACTACTGGGTAGGGTTGAAAAAGGATGTGGCTGAGTTCGTTAGTAAGTGCATGGTGTGCCAGCTAGTGAAGGCTGAGCATCAAGTTCCTTCAGGATTGTTGCAGCCTTTGAGAATTCCAGAATGGAAATGGGAGAGAATCACCATGGATTTTGTGTCTGGTTTGCCTTTGTCACTGACAAAGAAGAATTCAATTTGGGTAATTGTGGATCGGCTAACGAAGTATGCGCATTTTCTGCCTGTGCATACTACTTATACCTTGGATAAGTTGGCTGAGTTGTACATAGCTGAGATTGTGCGGTTGCACGGTGTGCCAAAGTCCATTGTGTCGGATAAAGATTCGAGGTTTACAGCACGATTTTGGGAATGTTTGCATCAATCCTTGGGTACACGGTTGAATTTCAGTACTTCTTATCATCCGCAGACGGATGGACAGTCATAACGTGTGATTCAAGTGCTTGAGGACATGTTGAGAAGATGTGTGATAGATTTTCAGGGTTCTTGGGAGAAGCACTTGCCGTTGGTTGAGTTTGCGTATAACAACAGTTACCAGGCAAGTATCCAAATGGCTCCATACGAGGATTTTTATGGGAGAAGATGTAGAACCCCTCTCTGTTGGGCAGAAGCTGGGCAAAAGTTGATTTCAATGCCAACTATGCTTAAGGGAACCATCGGGAAGGTGAAGCTCATTTGTGAGCGGTTAAAAGCAGCATCGGATAGGCAAAAGTCTTACGCGGACTTGAAGCGTAAGGAAATTGAGTTCGCGGTTGGGGAACGTGTGTTCTTGAAAGTATCACCTCAGAAGAAGGTGATGAGATTTGGGCGTAAGGGTAAGCTTAGCCCAAGGTTTATTGGACCTTACGAGATTGTGGAGCGTATTGGTCCTGTGGCATATCAGTTGAGATTGCCTGTAGAGGTGGAGAGGATACATGACGTGTTTCATGTCTCCATATTACGGAAGTACAGATCGAATCCTTCGCATGTGATGCATGTTGAGGAGATAGAGTTGAATTCGGATCTGTCATATGATGAGGAACCAGTGAAGGTTCTGTACGTGAGTAGAAAGTTCTTCGCGGCAAGACGATAGAACTTATAAAGGTGTTGTGGCGACACCGACGAGTTGAGGAGGCCACGTGGGAAAGCAAGGCGGACATGTTGAGGCAGTTTCCACATCTCTTTCCATCAGGTAAGAATTTCGAGGAGGAAATTTCCTAAGTGGGAGGGGGAGAGTTGTAACGCCTTGGTTTTGGGCCTAGATGTTTTAGACATCGAATCGGACCGGTCGAGAATGGTTCGAATCGCGTAAAGTGATTTTAGGAAATCAAGGATCGGGATAGGATAAAATTGTGATAAAAATTGCTAAAATCCTCTAAAAATATAATTAAGAGGTTGGTCAAGTCAATTTTACAAAAAAAAAGGTTTTGGAAAATGGACATTTTGAGTAGTGACCAAATTATAAAGTTTCAAAACTGGGAAAATGTGATTTTTAAGGTGGAAGCCAAAATCTTAAAATCTTTAGGGGGCTTTAAGTCAATTTGACCTTTCTTCAATATGACATGTGATTTAAAAGGGTTTTTAATTAAATTATTTTTAATTAGATTTTTATATTAATTAACTGAAAGATACTTAATGGGATTTTCATTTACATAACTACCAATTCCCTCTCATTTTCAGCCAAACACCATTTTCTCTCTTCTTTTTCCAGAATTCTTCCTCACAAAAACTCTATCAACATTTCCTACATCATTTTCAAGAGATCTTCCTTAATTCTTCAAGATTTTTGCAAGGAAAACATGTCATCTATTGAAGGAAGCAAGGATTGGAGGTAAATCCCGTTCTCAGCCTCTAATCTAAGTTTTTTATTGAAATTCCCAAGATATTTGGCTTCTAAATACTATTTTGAGTGAGTTTTCAATATAGTTTTGATTTGAGATCAAAATCTTGTGAAATTGTGGATGAAATCTTGATTTTCGGACATGATGAGTTGGGCTCTGTTTTGTGTTGATTTTAATTGATTTCTAAGTTGGTTTATATGTTAAAATGATGTGTTGATAACATAGATCCCGAATTCCTTGAGATCCTTGAGTTTCTTGGTAGTTTTAAGTGAGTTTTTGGGGTGAAATGGTGGAATCCTTCTTGCTGGAGGTATAAGGATGGGTTAGGATGTTTATTAGATGTGTTTTGATGTTGATAATTGTTTGAAAGTGATGTATGATGGCTGGGCTTGGTTTAGGAAGCAATCGATTCAATTTTCGGTTGTTTTGGAAGGGTATTTTGGTGTAGTTTGAGTGGGCAACGAGTTTGTGAATTGTTGCTGGTGTTAGAATGCATTTTAATGCATTTATATCTCTGTTTTGATGATGTGAAAATAGAGGATCTTGATCCGGGAGCAAACAAGGTGATTTTGGAGGCTCCGGAGGTGTAATTTTCGTGTCAACGAACAATGCTTCGCGTATCAGTGAGTGGAAATGCAATTTCCTGCTTTGTAACGCTTTGAGCGTGATCTTGGGATCTTAGTGTAAGTTTGATACACTTAACTAAGCTCAAGTGTAAGTGTTTCGATAATCCCTCTCTTGGAAATGTGCTATGTTTGATGAATTTGCACTTGATGTAAGAGTGGATTTGTTTACTGTTTTTAAGCATGTTAAGCATGGTTTAATGCTGGATTTTAATGCCATTATGTTAAGGATGCACTAGGTAAGTGATCCTTGGTTTTCATGTGTTGAGTGCATATGATGTTAAGAATGTTATGCTTGTGGAAATGGCATTGTGGTTATGCTTGTAAACAGTGGATTAATGTGGTTAAATGATTATATTGGCAAGTGATGAAAATGGTTTTTGGTTACTTTAATCGGATATAGTTAGCCAGCTATAGGATTGGGTGCACCGAGAATAAAGTCGCCTTGGATGTCGAGGGGTTGTGATTGTGCCGTAATCTCCATCCAAGTACCCTAAGATTGAGGTTAAGATCAAAACGGCGAATGGTTAGTCCCGTGTGTGAGTCTTGTGTATGTGTCATATACTCTCGTTAGTGGAATTATACAACTACCGATGAGTGATGTTGAGGGGTTGTGATTGTGCCATTAATCTCCATCACAGGTGTTGAGGGGTTGTGATTGTGCCATTAATCTCCACCTTGTGTAGTCCGTTAGATTGTATGAAGCGTGAGGGAAAACGCTTGTAATCCGCGTATCCGATTGTGTCTTGTGTTGAAATGATTTATGGATTATCACTTGAAAGCCAATATAATGTAAATGAATAAAGTGAAGCATGAGATGCTTGTATATGATGCAAGGTTGCATGAGATATTTGGGTATGATGCAAGAATGCATGTGATGCTTGTTAAAGCATGAGGAAAGGTTTATTTGTTGTTTTAAAATGATGTATATGAGCATGTGGTTGTAAAGTGCATTGAGGTTTTGAGAGGTCATGTTTTATAAATGGCGTGAGATGTAAAGTGTTGGTTTTACAAAACATGAGACATGCATTGATGAATGTTGTTTAGCGATCCTCACTAAGCTTCATGCTTACGCTCTTTTGTTTCATCAATGCAGAGAATTGAACATTTGAAGGCAGCCCAAAAGCAAGAGGAATCCCAAGCTTTGTTAAAGAGAAGTATGTTGTTCACCCTTAGTGTAATATGTGGCAATGGGTGGGATTTATATTTTGGAATGTTGAGGATGTTTCCCTTTACTTTGAGCATGTTGGATTGCTTACTCTTGAGTTGTAAATGGCCTTTGGTGTTTGGATTTTGGTTTGTATGATGTTATAGCTTGTTATGGTTTTGGTGAACTAGGGAGCATGCCTTTAGTGCCTTTACTTACGTGTTGGTTGCCATGTTTAAGCTATTGCCTCGATATGATGATTGTTGTTATGTATCCATGTTGTATGCATGTTGTGGTATGTCTTGGGAATGATTCGATTGTGGAAATGCATGTAAAACCAGCAAAATCTGCTGTTGCAGGGCAAGGCGTATCGGAATGCCCTTGCCTGTTTCGGAACAGGGGCCCGAAATGGCCTTAAGGTTTCGGAACGGGTGAAGGCGTATCGAAACGCTTTGGCTACTGGAAGTGGGTGTTTCGATACGCGTCTCGGAACGCACCCGAGTATCGAAATGGTCAACCCTGTTTCGAAATGACCATTTCGTTACAGGGCCATCCGTATCGAAACACTGGGCCGTTGGATTTGAATTTTGAGCTGTACTGAGTTTCTGTTTCTTACATATTGGTCCTTAAATGTTGGCTGCTTAAATTATGGAGTTTGAATGATCCGTTTAAGTTGATTTTTGACATGATGGCATGTTATGTGATTAATTGAGGTTTGGTAACTTTAAAATCATGAAAGTCCCTGTAATTTATGGAATTTATAGTCTAGTCCCTAAAGGTCAAATGTATGCAATTGAACCCCTAATTGAACTCCGATCGTTGTGCCATTTCCACCTTATTGCTTTGTTGTACCCATAGGTTAATAATATGCATCTAGAGAAGATAAAAAGGAAAAAAGGACGTAAATCAAGGTTAGCTTTTGGGTTGACTTTGGTTTTCCTAGTGTAATCTTCGTAGTTCGAGTTTAACGTCTAGACCGAGCTAAGGGGGTTACAAACCAAATCTATTCGAAACCATCCACAGCAAGGGATGGGAAATCTTTGCACGATAGCCAGAGATAGCCAACATCACCATGGTCAGGGAGTTCTATGCCAACCATTCCCGCCCGGAGATGCCGTTCGTGTACGCCCGAGGGGATCCTGTCAAGCTCAATGCTGCCGTCATTAACAACTTCTATGGCCTGGATATGCACGACAACCTTCACGAAGAATGGAGGCAGTCACTGACGGCTGCCGATTATGAAAAAATCAAGGCCAAACTATGCAAGCCCAACACGTCGTGGTTAGCAGGCAAACATGGAGGATATGTCCAACGCTGCCATCTGCTGCCAGAGGCAATGCTATGAAACACATTCGTCAAGAGGCGCCTACTTCCCACATCCCACAACTCTAGCGTCGATCGGTCGTGCCTTGCCTTAATCCACAACATCATTATGAACCGACCCATCAATGTTGGGGAAGTTATCTGCAAGGATATCTACACCTGCTTCCAGAAGACGAAGGGCAGGTTGTACTTCCTGTACCTCATCACAGGCCTTTGGGCCAACTTTGGTGTTTCGACCGACCCAAATGATAAGATGACAATAGCCAAAGAAGGGTGGACCAGAAAAGTTCGCCTGCAGATGAGCAGGCCCCGGAGACAGAGCCCATAACGCCCTGCCAGCCATCTGCCGCCCAGCCTGGCACTCCAGCCACCCCCGGCAGTACTGAAGCTGCCCCAGACAACAAAGTCCTCACGCTGCTGCACACCCTTATCAACAACAACAAGCGCATCGAGCAACAGCAGCTGACCTTCATGAAATACATGGGGGATGTCCAAGAAGCTTTTGTGGCTTATCTCTTGTAGAAATTCCCTGATGACGGACCCATCCTACCTCCAAATCCTGCAGACCTTGCAGCAGTAGCCTCAGCACAAGGGACGCCATCCGCCACCGCTGCCCGCTATGCCGCTTCCCGCCGCCAGGTGCCCTCTCCGATGCACTACCCATCTTACTCAGCCACCACCGCATCCAACACAGTGGCAGACTCCCTGAGAGGCATCAGCAGTACCATTCACCTACATGCACAACAACGACAGTGGCGAACACCTTCTCATCAGAGGAGATTGAGCAGTAGCCACCGGAACCAGCAACATCAATAGTAGCAGCAGCAGTAGCCATCCCAATGGCGTTTTACCCTCCGGCGGCACCCACAGAGGAAGGCACTAGGAAGAGGAAGTGGCACATCATAGCCACCGAGCCTGTGGATGACGAGACAGAGTTAGAAGAGAGCGAAGCAATTCCTGCCGCTCCCCTACTGAACCTCAAGAAGATCCTCGCTCCACGCCTAAAAGTGTCCGCCGCCGCGAACAGAAAAAACCTCACCTGCAAAGTCTGACGCCAAGACATCTGACGGCCACCGCTTCATCATCCAAACCTCTTCCTCCTCCTTAACAGCAAAGACTCAAGCCTCCTCTCAACCCTTAGCCAATTTTTAGTTCTTTTTCTTTCTCTTTTCTTTAATTTATTTTTTCTGTTTCCTTTATAACTTGTTTTCATTTTTCTGTTTTATTTTGTACATTGAAGGGCAATGTCCATCTCGAGTTTGGGGGGGGGGGATAGCTCTCGCATCTTTTGTCTAGGCATACTTAGTAGCATATAGGTTGCATTGTACTTGCCTTAGTAATAATCGGAACGGAAAAAAATTGTTATATAACTTGTGGCTATGATAGTTAGTCGATTATTATTTTCCAACCAATAATAAATTTGAACTTAATATGGGAAAAACATGAAAAATGACTTAGAATTTTTTTTAAATTGCCAAAATTGTCAAACACTATTGTTACTTGCTGGATTTGTTAGAATATCTAATGAACATTGCCTGGTTGTTTTTAGAATTCTTTGCAAAGTTCTAACTATGGTTGCAGGTAGCCGCCGAGGCAGAAAAGAGAAACGGAAAAATACAGCACTGCCACGACAGTAGAAAGAAAAACAAAGAAACATTGTTGTTTACCCTAGAGGTGCCCGCAACAGGCTTTAGGAAGAATCATGTGCGAGGACACTCCGCTGCTATCAAAGTCCATGAATCTGAAAGTTTTGAAGTGACGGACAAATTAGCATGAGTGAATGAAAGTCTTCACGGGATGACTCTACTCTATGGGTTCGGGGTTCTGTAGTTTGCTCCTATCTTAATTTCAGACCTAGAAGAGTAGTTGTGATAAGCTGAAGCCCTCATTGCCATGATTAAAATATTGTGCTTAACTGTGTTGCCTCAGAAGCAACCTTATATATCATAACAATATCTTTGTTTATTTAGTTATTCTGCATATTCAGCCTGTACACAGTCCTGCACACACTGCACTGGCATTAGAAATTAATTCTAAGTTATTTTCTTGCTAAGTTCCCTTCACTAATCTAATATAGCCATGGCCTAGAGGCATGAAATCAAGTTGAAAATATGTTTTTCTTTCTAATTAATATAACGGCAAGTATGTTAGGTTGCATTGCTTGAGGACAAGCAATGGTTCGAGTTTGGGGGTGTGTAAAGTGTCCACAAGTTCTATATTTCATGCAAATTCCATCTCATATTATTGTTGTTTTTGAGTACATCTTATGCATAATTAGGACCATGCCATTGCATTTTACAATATTTCTTTACTTTGCCATGTTTTTCTAGATTATCATTTATTTGGTGAAGAAAAGGTAATGTTTTAGTGCACTTGTGGTTTTAGGTACTAGAGGCTGACAGAGGGAACGAGGAGCTGAGGATGTGATGTTGAGGCAACGAATCAGAGAGCTGTACTGATGCAGTTCCAGACAGAGACAGTAGCTGCCGAGTAGCTGCCGCAGCCCACTGTGCCGCCCAAGACAGCAAACTATGGAGTTGGAGAACCTGAGTGCGATTCGTAGAGCAAAAAATCCTGATTCTATTAATGGTGTCCACTCAATTTTTTGACGTCTGTAGAAGTGAGCAGAGCCGCCAAAGCTAAATCTCGAGATTGCTTGCAGAACAAGGCAATGTGATAAAGTCCACATTCAACTAAAAGAAGTTAGATTTTAAAGTCACATTTAATGTGGAAAGATACTTTGAAGACTTCTACTTCAAGAAGGACTAGACCTAGCTAATGTCTATATATACCCATTGTAATTCTAATTCAAAACAACTTAGGTTTTCCTTAGGCATAGTTTAGGTTTTGTTGCCGCCGACATGTTCTAAATTTCTCTTGGATTTGGGTTATGTTGTAATTAGTTGCGAGAATGATTGTTTAGGTTTTCAAGATTGTTTTTTGCAATAAAATACTCTTAGTTTGCTTAATTCATGGGCTTCACTTCCTTCAATTAGTTCCAAAAGTCCAATTGAAGAATCCATTTGTCGGGTACGACAGTGTCAAACTCACGAAAGAATTAAGAACAGTCTCATCATGACGAGGTGTTGACTAATTCAGCTTAGAAATAAGTTAGAATTTCAGCGGCTAAAAGGAGCAACCAAACGTTGACTGCCTGTGTTAGGTTTACGTTTAGATTGCTAGGTATTGCCTACATCACGCAGCAACAGAATCCTAGCCTAGACATAGGTAGGATCACTTCAGAATTGCTTCGCCGAACTTTGAGTATCTGCCGGACTTGCCGCTGGGACTTCTCTCCATCTCACTTGCCAGGATAGAGAAAGTTGCAAGAGTAGAGTGCCGACGTGGAAGCGAAAGTTGCCACCGCCTCAATCCGCCATTACCCGCCGAGGCAGCATATCGTGGGAGGGCAAAGCAACTTGACCTATTCAACGCAGTTTCACACACAACAGAAGCATAACCCTGCCCTCTCTATCAACCTGGTCACTTCCTTTTTAATTATTTGTATTTTTTATTTTACGTTTCTTCTCAACAACTATCTTACTTGTGCATTTACTTTTCTTGTGGAGGAACAACAATTCGAGTCAAGCTGTCCAATCCATGTGGGGAACGATATCATATATACTATAACTTGGCAGGAGAGTGCACTTGCGCTCACAAATAGAGAACACCCAAACGCTCTACATTACACGTTTGAATTTCAGCACTTCGTATCATCCTCAGACGGATGGACATTCGAAGTGAGTTATCCAGTGCTGGAGGACATGTTGTGATGCTGTGTGATAGATTTCCAAGGTTCTGGGGAAAAGCATCTACCTTTGGTTGAGTTTGCCTATGATAATAGTTTTCAGGCGAGTATACAAATGGCTCTGTATGAGGCTTTGTATGTGAGAAAGTTTAGAACGCCTCTTGTTGGGCTGAGGCGGGGCAAAGGATGGTTTCCTTGCCGGATATGCTTAAGGGAACAACTGAGAAGGTGAAACTCATATGTGAGCGGTTGAAGGCTACTTCAGATCGACATAAATCTTACGCAGATTTAAAGCGTAGGGAAATTAAGTTTGCGGTTGGAGATCGCGTGTTTCTTAAGGTATCGCCTTGGAAAAAGGTGATGAGGTTCAAACGTAAGGGAAAGCTTAGTCCGAGGTTTATTGGACCTTATGAGGTTGTGGAGCGAGTTGGTCCTATGGCCTATTGGTTGAGGTTGCCTCCCGAGTTGGAGAGAATCCATGATGCGTTTCGTGTTTCTATGTTGTGAAGGTATAAATTATTTTCATCTCATGTTATGCTTGCTGAGGAGATAGAGTTGAATCTGGATTTCTGCTATGGTGAGGACCCGAATGGTGTTCTTAATTTTTGCAGTAAAGTTCTTCGTGGGAAGACGTTTGAATTTGTGAAGGGGTTGTGGCGACACCGAGGAGTTGAACAGGCCACATGGAAAAGCAAGGCGAATATGTTGAGGCAGTTTCCGCATCTTTTTCCTACAGGAAAAATTTCGAGGATGAAATTTCCTAAGTGGGGTAGAGATGTAATGCCCTGGTTTTGGGCTTAGGTGTTTTGCGAGTCGGGTTGGGTCGGTGGAACCGGTGATCGGTTGTTTGAATCGTTAAAAGGTTGTTTAGGGAAATAAAGGTTCGGGATGGGATAAAAATACGATAAAAATTCCTAAAATCCTCTAAAATGATATTTAAGAGGTTGGTTAAATCAATTTTGCAAAACAGGTTTTGGAAAGTATACATTTTGGGCAGTGACCAAAATGTAAAGTTTTAAAGTTGAGGAAAAATTGTATTTTCAAAAAGAGTCAAAATCTTAGAATCTTTAGGGATCTTATTGGAAATTAAGCATTTTCTCTAATTTGACATGTGTTTTAAATGGTTTAATAAATATTAAAATGGCTTAAATCAATTTGATAAAAAGTTAGTTAATTAGTTAAAATAATTTTTGGCGATCTTTTAATTCTCACCATTTCACTTCATCCAAACAACATTCATTTTCCTCTCAAATTCTAGATTTTCTTCTCTCTTAAATTCTCTCTTGATTTCCAACTTCATCTTTGTGATTTCTCTCAATTTCTTCAAGATTCTTTGAAGCTAAACTTGCCAAATTAGTAGTGAAACAAGGATTGGAGGTAAAATTCGTGCTAACCCTCTAATCAAGGTTCTTTAAAGAAATTCCAAAGATATTTGGCTCTTTATCTATGTTATTGATTAAGGTTTTGCAATTGATTTGATAAAATGATGAAATCTTGGTAGAAAATGGATTTAATGTGATTTTTGGAGTTTTGTTGATTTGATTTGTTTGAGATAGATTCTAATTGATTTTTGGAAGGTTTATGATGTTGAAATATAGCCTAAATCATATTAATCCACAAATCCTTGAGATCCTTGGTTTTTAAGGTGGTTATAGTTGGGTTTTGGGGTGTAATGTGGAATCTGAGTTGCTGGAGATATAAGGATGGTTTTATGTTGTTTTTGGATGTTGATTTATGCCTAAAATGTGTTGGATGCATTGGGTAATGGCTGGGCTGAGGTTAGAGATCAATCGATTGAGTTTTCGGTTGTATCGAATGGGTGAATCGATGCTTTAGAGTTGGGCTGCGGGTTTCCTTTTGAATTCTGATGTTTTGGATGCATTTTTAATGCATTGAATCTCTATTTTTAATGTATGAAAACAGGGGATGGTGTTCCGAAAGCAATCAATGTGATTTTGGGGGCTTTAGAAGTGTGATTAGTGCGTCGGCTAGTGTGGTTTCGCAAGTCGGTGAGTGGAACTTGGTTTTCCAGCGTGGAAATGTTTTAGAAAAGGTTTTGGGAACTTAGTTATAGCTTGAAACGCTTTACTAAGTTCGGAAGTAAGTAAAGTGAATTTCTCTCTTGGATTGTGCTATTGTGAGATTTTTGGAATGCAGTTGTTTTAAATGTGTTTACCTATTGTTTTAAGCATGTTTTGGAGTATATAAAATGTGTTTGATGATGCCATGTGGTCTAAGGATGCACTAGGTAAGTGATCCTTGTATGCATGTGTTGATGCATGAGTTTTTAAGCATGGTTTAATGCTTGAGTTATGGCTTATCATGAATGCTTTGTAAAAATAGTGAGGTATGCATGAAACATGGATTATATTGGCAAGTAACGTTGAAAGTGTTTTGTAAATGAAATCAGATATAATTAGTCGGCTATAGGATTAAGTGCACTATAAACAAGTCACCTTGGATGTTGAGGGGTTGTGATTGTACCGAAAACTCCATCCAAGTACCCTAACGATTGAGGATTGTTTAAGGTTGCAACGGTTGAAGGTAGCTCCCTGGTGCGGACCTTGTGTGTGTCCCGTCTCTCGTTAGTGGGCTATACAACTATCGATGAGTGGTGTTGAGGGGTTGTGATTGTACCGAATACTCCACCATGAGTGTTGCAACGGTAGAGGGTTGCTTCCGTGTGTGACCTTGAGATGTCGGTAGGGTATATGAAGGGTTTGGGACAACCCTTGGTAATCCGTGTATCCGATATGTTTTTGATAAATGAGATTGTTGATAATCACTTGAAAGCCAATATAATGGATTATAATGCTATGGAAATGTTGTTGATGCATATTGTGAAAAATGCATGTTTTACCATAAGCTTAGCATAATGGTGTTTATGCTTGGAAAGCTTGATGGTTGTGTAGCAATGGTTTAATTGCTGGAAATTATGTGATTTATGTTGCATGGTGATTAGCATGCCGATTTTGATGTTAAGTGCATGGTTATTCAAAGGAGGCATGATGGTTTTGAAAAGAGTGGAAAATGGTTTTGTGCATTGATGATGAATTTTGTTTTTAGCAATCCTCACTGAGCTTGTATGCTTATGTTCTCTTTGTTCATCAATGTAGTCAATTTAAGCTTTGGAGGCAGCACTTGCAAGGGATCGGTGGAAGACTTTGATTGAAGGCAAGTTTTGGTTTTGGACTAGTGTAATAAAAGCAATGGGGGGTGTACAATGTTATAGACGTTGGTTGTTTGGTATTTCTAGGTTTTGTGCAAGTTTGGTATGGATTTTTGGTTATCCAAAAGGCATTTTAAGTGTTGGTTTATGCTTGGTTTGAGATTTGAGCTTTTGGTGCTTATTTCTTTTAGGAAGCATGCCTTTAGTCTCTTTGATATTGAAAATGATGATATGAAGATATTAATGCGTTGAATTCTTGATTGTTGATATGTATTTGAGTTGCAAGTATGTTTAGTCACATGTCGGATTAGTTTCGGATGGTTAAAATCGAGTTAAATAAGCAAATTCAAACTTTGCAGGTCCAGGCGTTTGGAAACACCCTTGCTTGTTTCGAAACGGGGGCCTGAGATTGCCTTGGGGTTTCGAAACGAGGAGGCTTGTTTCGATACATTTTGGCTCTGTGAAGGCCTGTTCCGAAACGAGTCTTAGAATGTTTTGAAACGAACTCGCGTTTCGAAACGGTCAACAATGTTTTGATACGACCGTTCTGATATGGGGCCCACTGTTCCGAAACAGGTGGCTGTTAATTTAGTTTTTGTAATATTCTGAGTTCCTGATTCTTTGCATTTTGGTCCATCGGCTAGGCCGAGTCGAGGGGGTTACACATGGATACATGAAAAACATTGTGGATTTTACTCAATTCAGAGGGTAACGATAATTGATATGCCACGGGGCCAACTCTTTCAATGACTTCAAAGGGTCCAATGAATCGAGGACTTAAATTTCCCTTATTGCAAAATCTCAAAACCTTCTTCCACGGTTACACTTTAAGAAAAGCCTTTTCACCAATTTCATATTCAATATCTCTTCTTTTGAGGTCAGCATAGGCCTTCTGCCGGTCAAAGGCAGTTTTCAAGCGATCGTGAATAATGGTAACCCGTTCTTCAGTTTCCCGAAGTAAGTCAGGGCCCAACATCTTACCTTCACCAAGTTTAGACTAACACAATGGTGTTCGACATCGTCTGCCATACAATGCCTCATACGGAGCCATTTGGATTGAAGCCTGATAGCTATTATTGTAGGCGAACTCAACAAGGGGTAGGGATTTCTCCCAAGTTCCACTAAAATTGACGATGCATGCTCGAAGCATATCTTCCAAGATCTGTATAAGAAGGTTCAATAACAATACAGATTTTCAAGGGTCCAATGAACGAGTCTTTCGATAATTACCTAAATTACCCTTTCTAACTGGTCGTTAGATTGAGGGTGAATGGATGTGCTAAGATTAACAATGGTGCCCATGGCTCCTTGTAAGGTTCTCTAAAATTGAGATTCAAAACGGGGATCTCGGTCGGAGATAATAGACTTGGGTACTCCGTGGAGTCGGAAAACTTCCTTGATGTACAAGTCAGCTAATTTAGGGAGACCGTAGTCCATTCTAACCGGTATGAAATGAGATGACTTGGTGAAATAATCTACAATGACCCATATGGCATCAAGTTTTGCGGGAGTTAAAGGTAGACCAATAACAAAATCCATAGTGATCTTCTCCCACTTCCATTTCGGTGGATCGATAGGTTGCAATAGTCCGGTAGGAGAACAATGTTCTGCTTTAACACGTTGGCACGTGAGACATTTAGTTATGTAGTCGACTATGGCTTTCTTCATGCCCGTCCACCAATAGAGTTCACAAAGGTCCTTATACATCTTCACAACCTGGGGTGAACAAAAAAGAACTTGAATGAGCTTCAGAGAGAATGCAGTACGGAGAGATTCATCATTAGCTACACAAAGCCGGTCATGGAAACGCAAGAGCCCTTTAAAATTAATTTTGAAGTCGGGATTATCCGATAACTTAGAGACAATGGATTTAAGCTCAAGATCTTGCTCTTGTAAAACCTTGATTCGTGAAACGATGGTAGACTGAACTTGAAGTTCAGCTACAAGACAATGATGCTTCCGAAGTTAGAAGTGAGCATTAATTGCTCGTTGGGGCTACAAGATAGGGATATTACAACGAGTCAATATGTCATTCGATACATATAACTCTATATTCACTGTCAATACTTACCATGCAAAGGTTTGCGGCTGTGTGCATCAGTTACAACATTAGCCTTGGCCAGATGATAATCAATGACAAGGTCATAATCTTTAAGAAGTTCCATCCACCTTTGTTGGTGATGATTTAACTCCTTTTAGGTCAATAGGTACTTAAGGCTCTTATGATCGGTGAAGAGGTAACATTTTTCTCCATAGAGATAATGTCTCCAGATTTTCAATGCAAAGACAACTGCAGCCAACTCAAGGTCATGCGTAGGGTAATTCATTTTGTGCGGCTTAAGTTGTCTCGAATCATAAGCGAAGAATTTGCCTTCATGTATCAATACACATCCTAGTCTGAGATGTGATGCATCACTGTAAACTGTGTATTCCTTTCCGGACTCGGGTTGGGTTAGGACTGGTGAATGGGTTAAAACTTGTTTCAATTGATCGAAACTCCATTGTTGATCCTCGATCCAAAAAAGGAGCTTCTTTCCTCAATAACTTTGTCAAAGGAGCGACTATCATAGAGAACCGTTTTATAAATGTTCTATAATAGCCAGCAAGCCGAAGGAAGCTTCTGACTTCACCAATGTTCTTAGGTGGATGCCAATCCACGATGGCTTGAATTTTCTTCGGGTCCACCTGAATACCTAAAGCCGATACAATGTGTCCAAGGAAAGCAACTTCGGTGAGCCAAAACTCACACTTAGAGAATTTTGCGTACAACTGCTTCTCCCGTAAGGTTTGAAGTAAGATACGAAGGTAATCTCGGTGTTCCAGAACATTATTGGAATAGATCAATATGTCGTCTATAAACACCACTACAAATTTATCAAGATACGATCTAAAGACCCGATTTATCAAATCCGTAAAAGCTGTCGGTGCATTGGTTAACCCAAAGGGCATCACCAAGAATTCGTAGTGTCCATATGTTGTACGAAAGGCTATTTTAGGGACATCACATTCCTTCACTCTCATTTGGTAATAGCCCGACCTTAAATTGATCTTAGAAAACATAGAGGCATCCTTTAGTTGATCGAACAGGTCGTCTATTCTAGGCAATGGATATTTATTCTTGATGGTTACTTTGTTCAATTCTCGATAGTCAATACACAACCGCATAGAGCCATCTTTCTTCTTTACAAAGAGGACCGGAGCTCCCCAAGGCGAAGAGCTCGGTTGAATAAAGCCTTTTCTTAACAATTCTTAAATTTTGGCTTTCAACTCTTTTAACTCCACGGCTGCCATCCGATATGGTGCAATGGAAACTGGAGCAGTCTCAGATTGCACCTCAATGGCAAATTCTACTTCACGTGTTGGGGGTGATCCCGGAAGTTCATCAGGGAAGACATCATGGAATTCACATACAGGTCAATGTCCCGTAGATGAGATTCGTCTTTGGCTTCTAACGTCAAAGCACATATTGAAGGATTTTTCACGTTCATCAAAACAACGCTTTCTTTGCCAAGACCCCGAAGATACAACTTCCTTTTACAACAATCTACCCAGGCTTCATGCTCACTAAGCTAATCCAAACCTAGGATAACATTGAACTCATGTATCGGTAAAGCCAACAAATTGGTTAGGAACCGAATCCCTTGAATCAATAAGGGGCAGTTCTTGGACACTACCCTTACGGTGACACAATCTCTTAAAGGATTGGTTACAGAGATTCTCGATGCTATGGATTCAGAAGACATGCTATACTTCTTAACTATGATTGTACTTATAAAAGAGTGAGTAGAACTAGGATCAATCAATGCATATAAAGGATGTGAATATAACTCAATGGTACTTGCAATGACATCAGGTCCGTCCTCCTCCTCCCTACTCCTCACATGACACATTTGGGCAGGGGCCTTAGAATCTTATTAAATGGTTTCCCCGAACCACTCAATCTTCTATAGGTTCCCGTTGATCCTTGCTTTTATCCCTTACCTCAAAAGGATTGCGCAAGATGGGCGGCAGTAGTTAGGGTAACTGTAGACTTGGTTGCATTCAATGGGCAGTCACAAATGAAGTGACCTTGCTCACCACAATAATAACAAGCTCCAGTCTGCTTACGGCATTGACTTGATGGATACTTGTTCTGGAAATAATTGCAAACTAGATATGGGTTGCTCTGATTCGAACCTCCGGTGCTATCAATGGACGCTGCATTAACAAAGGAATATGTCACAGATTGAGGTCTATCAATATTTTCTAAACGGGAGGGCTGCGGATAGACATTCTACTTAGGGCTTTGATATCTCCCTTTCTTGTTCCATTTTGGAAGTAGAGAATTATCCCTAAACCTCTTCTCAGATTTACCAGATCCACCGGCCTGTTGAGCTCTCTATGCAGCTTCAGTGGCCTTAACTCGGTTCACCAGGTCTTGGAAATCAACAATGCTCAGTGCAGTAAACATAGAACGTAATTCATCAATGAGCCCTGCAATGAACATCTGTCATTTCTCTTCCTTCTTCTTGATGTATTCAACACCATATCTATAGTACTTACAAAAGTCATGGATGTACTGCTCGATCGGCCGTCCACCTTGCTTGAGATGGAGGAAGATATTTCGTCTTTCAGCGAGATAGAAATCACTGATGTACTTCTTGCGGAATTCCTTATGAAAGAATTCCCAAGTTATAGTGTCCTCGGAGAGTGTCAATGTAGTAGTCTCCCAGCAATGGAGTTCCTCGTCAGCCAGCAACGCGAGGGCACACTCGAGTTTGTGCTCGTCCGAGCACTGCAACTGCTTATTCAGGATTTGAAAAGTTTTGTCCAACTAGTACTTAGAAATTTCAGGATTATCATCATCTTGGCCGGTAAAGGTATAAGCTCGATACTGGAATAGCTTATCAATAGGAGCTCGAGTATGTTGGACAACATGAGCGATGGGTTGAATAACTTGCTCAGCCCTCATTGTAGTCATAAACTGCTTGAACATGTCAGCCATGTTCTTATAACACTCAGCTTGAGCAGTAGCTGTTGCAGGCTCAGTATTCTGAACAAGAGTGTCCTACAGATTTGGTGGTTTCAGAGGATTTCCTCCCCTTATCTCCTCGCCATGAGTCGAGGAGCCAGTGCCAAGCTCGTCAATTTGAGCTTCGTTAGTTTCAGACATATCTATATAAAAGATCGGATTAGTCGACAAGTCATAGTATACATAATATATAACTCTTAGGTGGCAAAGTAACATAATAACAATGCTATGAGCTTAGGTTTAGTCCTAGAATCGACTAAACTCTAGCTCTGATACCACAAATATAACACCGCCTTCTCATCCTAGTTGAGAACCGGGTCGGAGAGTGTTACCGATGAATAGTATGGTGATCGGTGCGATAAAATTTCATTTCATAATCGATATATGATCAATATTAAACTAATAAAACTCTACCGAATATATATCTTAGTCTAATGTATCCATTATGAAGCGATAATTAATCATTTAGGACCAATTCTTAACTATTACAGGTTTTAGGGACTAAACTATAAATCTGATAAATTAGTGGTCCTTAGATGCAATTGATTATCCTAAAATGAAATTCAATGCAATATTAGCAAGTCTGTAAATTTTCACACAATTTGGAGTTCATTTACTCATCCAATTAATTCATCCTAAATTGAATGACAAATTTGTGAACATTGTAAACTTCCAGATTATGCCTTTTTAATCAACTTAACTAAACCTGAATTGACTTTGCCCTTTACCCCGTATCGATACAAGTAAGCTTTTTTCGGTACAGGATGACTTTCATTGACCTTGACTTTGACTCGTTTCGATACTGGTTAGACCCGTATCGAAACAAAGGATTCCAGTAGCAAAATGTTTCGGTACAGCTTCAAACCGTATTGATATGCCCTGCTCTTTGGGTTCAATTATGCTTAACCATATCGATACGCCACTACCTTGTATAGATACGGCCTGACTTGTAATAACATATTTTTGCTGCTTTTTAATCGAAATGACCTACCAATCAATGTCCAAATGCAATGAAACTTTAAATGCAATATTTCAATGCTATAAACTACTAGCTTGCCAAATTTCATGATCATTTGAATACATTTACTAGATTTTCACCTATGTGAGCCATATATGCCATTTTTACCAAGTTTTAGCGTTACCAAAAGTCATTTTAGGGCCTTTAGTAACCTTACAACTTATACACATTACAAGCATACCAAAATGGGTACAAAAGACTAGTTCAACTACTTTGCCACCTTCCTAGGAGTTCATAAGGTCAATATACATTACTTTGGCTTATAGTAACTTGTCTTGCTGTGACTTATTTGATCTTCCGCGACGATCGATTCCTTAACCTGAAATGCATGAGATGAGACACATCAAGCAAACTTTTCCTAGTGAGGTAGTCATAAACAATGTAATTATCAATGAATAATGTATGTACATATTCTCATGCTCATCAATATCAATGTCATGTTTCAATATGCAATGTTTACACATCACATTCATTATTAACCCTTGGATTGAATCAAGATAGTGGATACGTAAATTCCTACGCCTCGCAAAATCATTAAATGGTCTAGTCCCTCCGCCTCGCCAATATGACCAATGGCAAAACACATCCCTCCGCCTCAACAAATCAATATAGGTCGTAGCCTTAGGATCATAGTCCACACGTACACTGAGCTCATGTATTATATGGCATGCCAATTGTATCCAATGTCCGTCCAAATCCAAGGTTTCAATATCAATATCCATATTTCAATAATCAATAATAACTCCAATAACCAATGCCTTTAAAGTCATTAATAGGGAACATATCTAATTATCAATATTTCATGATTTCAATGTCAATGTCATTATTCGACGGTTCATTTACAATGTTTCAATAACAATAGTTATATCGATAACAATGACTATGTCCGATGTTCATTACCAAACTTACCGGTGCTTACCAATAGTTCTGATTATCACTCCGATGAAACTTCCTTAAAAGAAATGTTAGCTATAAATTTGAAATCAACAATAATAAATTCGAGAAAGCTCCACGCATATTCCCGAGACTCTGACTACACTCACCTTGATAGACCACTTCTTTGTTCCTAGCTTTTGATGGAGATGGCGAAACCTCTCTCTCCTCTTCTTGAGCTAGAAAATCAATGGGAGTACGTTAAAAACAAGATTACGATATCGTATTTGCAATAACGATATCAAAATCGATATCCGACTTCAATATAAACAACAATGATGGTTTATCCATGGATGGTCAAAACCCTAGCTTCAGATTAAGCTTAATACATCCATGGAATCCAATGATTGATAGAGGAGAATAGCTTACCTAATTGATGGCAATGATTTGATATTAATAAATCAAAGAAAACTAAGCTTCGGTTTCTCTCCAATGGAGGTGTGTGCTTAGAGGAAGATGATGAATATGGAGAATTTTGGGAGGTGCTTGCTTTCTTAAGTCTCGGTGAGACTTCAATTTAGCTATTCATTTAGCTTTTTAATTTGAATAGCTTTCCTTCCAATGAAGGGAGCTCTCCAGACATTCCCACGTATAGGAATTTTAAAAAAAAGGGGCTAATCGCAAGAATAGTTCCTCAACTCCTACTATACTATGATTTTGTCCCCAATCTTGAAATTTCTTCAATTTAGTCACAGATTAGGTTTCGATATTATTCAATCTTGAAATTTTTGAAGTACTTGATGTCGTAGAAGCAGTTGAATCGTAGGCAACGAAGGTGGCTTGAGTTGCTTAAAGATTATGACTTGACGATCGAGTACCATCTAGGGAAGGCTAATGTTGTAGCCAATGCCTTGAGTAGGAAGGTGGCTGTGGAGTTAAGGGCGATGTTTGCTCGGTTGAGTGTATCGCGCGATGGTGGTTTAGTGGCTGAATTGCAAGTGAAACCCTCGTTGGTGGAGTTGATTAAGGATAAACAGTTGTTAGATGATTTGTTGGTACCGCATGTTTAGGATATTGCGGAAGGAAATCCAACGGACTTTTGTTTCAATGATGATGGTGTTTTGTGTTTTAAGAGTCGAATAGTTGTGCCGGAGGATATTGAGTTGAGGCGAAATATTTTGACTGAAGCGCATTGTAGCCCTTTTGCTATTCATCCTGGTAGTACGAAGATGTATCGTGGGTTGAAGGATGAGTACTATTGGGTTGGTTTGAGAAGAGACGTTTCTGATTTTGTTAGCAAGTTCATGGTTTGTCAACGAGTAAAAGCTGAACATCAATTTCCTTCTGGATTGTTGCAGCCTTTGAAGATTCTAGAATGGAAATGGGAGAGAATCACTATGGATTTTGTGATGGGTTTGCCTTTGACACCGCCCAAGAAGAATTCCATTTGGGTGATTGTTGATCGTTTTACGAAGTGTGTACATTTCTTGGTGTTTCTAAGTCCATTGTTTCGGATCGAGATCCATGTTTCACAGCGAGGTTTTGGGAGTGTCTACATCAAGCTTTGGGTACACGTTTGAATTTTAGTACATCGTATCCAAGTGTTGGAAGACATGTTGAGATGTTGCATCATTGATTTCCAAGGTTCTTGGGAGAAATAGTTGCCCTTAGTGGAGTTTGCTTACAATAACAGTTATCAAGCGAGTATTAAAATGGCTCCCTATGAGGCCTTGTACGGAAGGAAGTGTAGAACGCCTCTTTGATGGGCGGAAGCATGACAAAAGTTAGTTTCTTTGCCTAATGTGCTTACGGGCACTACAGAAAAAGTGAAACTCATTAGTGAGAGTTTAAAAGTGGCTTCGGATCGACAAAAGTCTTACGCGCATTTGAAGCGTAAGGATATTGAGTATGCTATGGGAGATAAGGTCTTCTTGAAGGTTTCACCTTGAAAGAAGGTAATAAGATTTGGTCGGAAAGGCAAGTTGAGTTCAAGGTCTATTGGACCGTATGAGGTTCTAGAACGTGTTGGACCTGTTGCTTATTGGTTTAGGTTGCCTTCCGAGTTAGAGAAGATACATGATGTTTTCCATGTATCCATGCTTCGTAAGTATAGATCTGATCCGTCTTAAGTTATGCATGTTGAAGAGATTGAGTTGAACCTGGATTTGTCCTATGATGAAGAACCAGTTGAGATCTTGGATTCGGACAACAAATGTAACCCCCTAGCCCGGCCTAGACGATTGACCTGAACTACGAAGATTACACAAGGAAAACCAAAGTCAACCTTGATTAACGACCTTTTTTTCTCTTTTTCTTTTCTAGATGCACATTAAGCCTAAGTGATTACTCAGGAAACATAGGAGAGAAAAGCACAGCAATCGGAAATCATTTAAGGACTCAATTGCATGATTTACACTTTTTGGGACCAAAACATAAATTTTGGATAATATAAGGACTCTGCAGATTTTAAGTTTACCAATAGGTAATTAATCATATTACATGCCTCTCTGTCAAATTTCAGCTTAAAAGGGCATTCCAAGCTCAAGCAATTGCAATCACAACATTCAGGACTAAAATGTAAATCATGAGAACTTAAAACAATTCAAAATCATCAACCAACGGTCATCCGTTTCGGAACACTGACCTTGGTATCAAAACGATCGTATCGGAACAGAGTTGAATGTTTCAGAACTCGGGTGCGTTCTGAGACCAATATCGGAACATGCCTCTCTAGTAGCCAAAGTGTTCTGAAACACCTTCATCCGTTGCGAAACACTATGGCCATTTCGGGCCCCTGTTTTGAAACATATAAGGGTGTTTCGATACACCCTGCTCTGCAACAACAGAATTTTCTGGTTTTTCACTTCTAATCATGCTTAAACAACCCCAAATCATACCAAAGCATTTCAACAACTTGATTAAACATCAAGGAACATATTAAGAAGATTAAGCTAGAGCATGACATCAAACAAGTGACCATTAAGTCTAAAGGCATGATTCCTAGTCACAACTCCAAATATAAGCTTCAAACCTCAAACAAACATTATAAAACCAATTACAACCTTTGAATGCCAGCACAAACATGCCACAAACTTAGGGAGTTCAAAACACATCTCCTAAATACAAACTTGGAGCCCCATTACCAAATATCAAAACTAAAGTATGTAAAAACATCACCATACATGAGCTTTGCACTTCCTAGGATGTTCTTAACCTCCTTGCTGCCCAAAACACATTTGCTTAGTGGGGAAAGCTCTAAAGAAAACCAACACAACAATTCATTACTCAAAACTCTTTCTCAAAAGCCATTTTCAGCAACATGCTCATTCTATCTCATGCTTGAAAACCATTTCAAAGCAAATATTCATTTGAAACCACATGTACCTCTATTCTATCTCATGCATTTAAACCAATGCAAATCTCATGCAAGGCCATACACATGATAAATGAAAACAAAAGCATTTCATATCATAATCTCATATGTATTTCTCATAGCATAAAACATCTCATCATTTGGTACCAGTGAATCAAATACATTTCCATATTTTATATTGGCATTTCACATTACATCATTACTCGAATATGCGGATTAGCTTGACTTAAAGTCAAGTCCTACCCCGGTGGAATCTCTCGTCACCGGACTCTCATGTCGGTATCTCTCATCATCGCAAAGCTTGGGTGTTTCAACAAGTCCTACCCCGATTGAATGCCCATCATCGGATTATTACTTTGGATTGGGATGGCACTACCCCCATTGCCCAACTCCAAAGAGCAGATACATATTTTAGTTTATAGTGCACTCTCATCTTATTGATCGATCAATTATATTCGGTAAGTATCTCATCCTCTATGCCAATATATTATGTTAAAAACATCATCTCACCTACTGTTTTAATGCAACATTTCTCAAAACTTTCTCATCACATTTCAAAATCATAACATTTGCTTTGCTTAAAATCAAAAGCTCAAAACTCATCAATGCAACATGCTATCTCATGAAATCTCTTCAAGCATCATTTCATGCTATAAATCATGCATAAAAATAGTAGGAATTTATCTATCTCAAATCAAGAGCATGTAAAAGCATTTTAGGGTTAACCACCACATATTTGAGAGCAAATCTAGCCATACATACTTCCGGACTAAGGAAGGTGTTTCAAACCTTTCCTAAATCCCCAAACATTGTTTCTTTTTCCCCTCAAGAACTTCTAAAATCATTCGCACTCACCGATTTCGTTTCATTTGCTCGCCGAAATGCTATCTAAGCTCCCGGATCAACGCCAAAGGCGTCCGAAGATGACTCCCCTATTTATAACACATAAGAGCAGAGGATTAATGCATCATCATGCATTGAAATCATCAGCCAACTAAACAAAATCGCTGCTCTACTCACAAACACCATTTTCGGCAACCAAAAACAACCGAAATCATCTCTGAACTCTCCCAAAACAAAGCCCAGCCAAGATCTATCACTTCTAATCATTTCTAAACATCAATCCACACCAAAAATCACCATAAACTCGTCCTTATACCTCCAGCTATAACAAAACACCAAAACCAACCCAAAAACCACCATTCTAGCATGCAAAACTTAGGAATCCAAGCCTATTCGGGATTTGTTTGATAAAACCTCATTTATATCATCAATTACCATCCAAAGTACTTTAGAAAACAACCTCAAAACAGAGCCTAACCATTAACCACGAAAATCATCAAGATATCTCCAAGAATCTTGAGTTTTAACACAATTTCATGTTTCTAACATTAAAGCAACTCAAAAATCATTAACAAATGATTAATAACTTGGGAATTTCAGTAAAGAACTAATCATTAGAGGAGAAGGACTAAGCTTACCTCTAATGGTTGATTTCTCCTTGATTTGGGCAAGTTTTCTTGAAAATCCAAAGTGAAAAGAAGAGGATTTGATGAGGAAAAGATTAGAAATTAAAGGATATTGAAATCTCATCAAAAGGAATGATAATCAGAGGCTAATTGATGGAGGAAATGTGTTTGGCTGAAAAGAAATTGAGAGAAAATGAAATGAGGGAAAACTAAGATAGATTTCCTTTTTAATAATACTTATTTCCCTTAATTAAAACTTTATTAAAAACACCCAAAATAAGGAGAAATCTGATTAAAAACAATTTGGTAAAATTAGCTCCTTAAAGATTCAAAGTTTCAATCCTTTACAAAACAGTCACTATTCAACTTTTGCAAAAATTACGATTTGGTCACTACACCGAAATGTAGTATTTCCAAACCTTATTTTGTAAAATTGTTTTTACCATAATCTTTCATATAATAAATGAGGATTTTTAGATATTTTTATATAATTTTAAAGCATCCCGAACTAGGTGTTCCCTAAATCTCCCTTAAAGATTCGAACCGTTCTCGACCGGTCCGATTCAAACTCTAAAACATCTAGGCCCAAAATCGGGCTGTTACAACAAGGTTCTTCGTGGTAAGACCATTGAGTTGGTCAAGGTCTTGTGCCGACATCGTGGTGTCGAGGAAGCCACGTGGGAAAGAAAGGATGACATGAAGAAGCAGTTTCCTCATCTTTTTCCTCCAGGTAAAAATTTCGAGGATGAAATTTCCTAAGTGGGGGAGAGTTGTAATGCCCCAATTTTGGGACTGGAACCTTTTAGCATTGGTTTGAAATTAGTAGAACCTAAATTAGATATCCAAGTTTTCGGGATCGGTTCAGGGAAAACATAGTTTGAGATATGATAAAATTATGAGAAAAATTCATAAAATCTTATAAAAATGTGTAGAAAGGTTTGGTAAAGTCAATTTTGGAAAATGGCTTTTGGAAGATCAAGATTTCGGTTTAGTGACTATTTTGTAAAAATGTAAAATATGTTTTTAATGATTGTTTTGAAAGAGGGCCGAAACTTAAAATCTTTATGGAGCTAATAGATATTTAATGAGCCTTTTCCTTTAATTGACCATTTTAAAAAGGTGTTTATTAAAAAGGAATTAAAAAAGAGATTTTTATTAAAAGAGATTTAATCATCTAAAATCTTTGTTGATGTAACTTGCTTTTCTCTCATTTTTTCATCAGCCAAACACTTATTTTTTTCTCAAATTTCTATAGATTTTCCTCTTCTTACTTCACTTTGATTTACAAATGGTTTTCTTGATGATTCTACCCTTCAACTCAAAGGATTCTTGAAGATTTCTTATCTACACTTGTTAATTGAAGAAATAGGCAAGAGATAGAGGTAAATTTCGTTTAACTCCTCTAATAAATGTTCTTTAATGAAATTCCCAAGACTTTGGCTCTCTAAATATGATTATTAACAATGTTTTATGATTTAATTGATAAAAATTGATGAGTCAAGCTTCAGAAGGTGATTTCTAAGGATTTCCGAATTGCTACTGTTTTGTATGGTTTGAGATTGATTTTGGTTATGATTTGGATGTTAAATGATGTTAAAATAAAGTTTTTATCATATTAATCCCGAATTTGTTTGGATCTATAGTTTTAGATGGCTAGTTTTGGGGTTTTTGGTGAAGTTTTGAGATTCTGGTGTTGTTGGAGGTTTGTGGATGGGATTAGGTTATTTTTAAATGTTAATTGATGATTAAATGTAATGCCTTGGTTTTGGGCCTAGATGTTTTAGACATCGGATCGGACCGGTTGGGAACGATTCGAATCGAGTTTGGTGATTTAAGGAAATCAAGGATCGGGATAGGATAAAAAAATAGTAAAAATTTCTAAAATCTTCTAAAATCATGTTTAATAGGTTGGTCAAATCAATTTTACAAAAAGTGTTTCGGAAGTAATACATTTTGGGTACTGACCAAAATATAAAGTTTCAAAACTGTGGAAAATGCAATTTTTAAAAGAGGATTCAAAATCTTAGAATCTCTATGTAGCTTTATGGCAATTTAGCCTTTCCTTAATATGACATGTGTTTTAAAAGGATTTTTAAGTGATTAAATAAAAGAGTTTTATTTAATTAAAATTAATAAAATAAGAAAAGTGAGATTTCATTTGACGTAACTACCTTCCTCTTCTCATTTTCAGCCAAACACCATTCTAACTCATTTTCTCCAGAATTCTTTTCTCCCAAACACTCTCTAATTATTTTCTGAACAAATTTCAAGAGTTCTTTCAAGTTCTTCAAGATTTTTGCTAGGGAAAACTTGTCATTCATTGAGGAAAGCAAGGATTGGAGGTAATTCCCATTCTCAACCTTCAATCTAGGTTCTTTATTCAAATTCCCAAGATCTTTGGCTTCTAATTAATGTTTTTTGTTGAGTTTTCATTATAGTATTGATTTGAGATTGAAATCTTGCAAAAATATGATGAAAACCTTGATTTTCGGACTTGTTTTTTTAAGCTCTGTTTTGGATTGATTTTAATTGAGTTCTGTGTTGATTAATATGTTGAAAAGAGGTTTTGTTGTTATAGAACCCGAAATTGTTGAGATCCTTGAGTTTCTTGATGATTTTTAAGTGGGTTTTTGAGGTGAAATGATGAAGTAATGCTTGCTGGAGGTATAAAGAAGGGTTTAGGTTGTTTTTAGATGTGTTTTGTTGTTTATAATTGATTGGAAGTGATGTACGTTCGCTGGGCTTGGTTTAGGAAGCAATCAATTGAGTTTTCGGTTGTTTCGGATGGGTAAATTGGTGTAGTTTGGGTGAGCAACGAGTTTGTGATTGGTTGCTGGTGTTGAAATGCATTTTGATGCATTTAGATCTCTATTTTGATGATGTAAAAACAAGGGATCTTGATCTGGGAGCAAACATGGCGTTTTTGGATGCTTTAGAAGAGTAATTTTCGTGTCGACGAGCAAGGCTTCGCATATCAGTGAGTGGAAATGGATTTTACAGATTTGTAACACTTTGAGTGTGGTCTTGGGAGCTTAGTGTAAGTTTGAAACACTTAGCTAAGCTCAAGAGTAAGTGATTCGAAAGTCTCTCTCGGAAATGTGCTATGTTTTGTTGAAAATGCACTTGAGTTGAATATGATTTATTTACTATTTTAAAGCATGTTTTAGAGCATTGAGGTTGCTGGTTTTTAATGCCATTTTGTTAAGGATGCATATGGTAAGTGATCCTTGGATTTATGTGATTTGTACATTTGATATTAAGCATGTTTATGCTTGTGAAAATGGCATTATGTTTATGCTTGTAAAAGAGTGGAATATTGATGTTAAATGATTATATTAGCAAGTGATGAAAATGGTTTTTGGTTACTTTGATCGGATATATTTAGCCGGCTATAGGATTGGGTGCACCGTGAATAAAGTCGCCTTGGATGTCGAGGGTTTGTGATTGTACCATATACTCCATCCAAGTACCCTAACGATTGAGGTTAAGATCACAACGGTGGATGTTAATCCTATGTGTGGATCTTGTGTTAAGTGTCCCGTGCTCTCGTTAGTGGAGTTATATAACTACCGATGAGTGGTGTTGAGGGGTTGTGATTGTACCGTTATACTCCACCATAAGTGTCACAACGATGGAGGGTTGCTCTCGTGTGTGAGCCTTGTGTAGTCCGGTAGTATGTATGAAGCGTGTGCGACAACGCTTGTAATATGCGTATCCGATTGTGTCATTTGTGTTGATTTTGGTATGATTTGAGAATGGATCACTTGCATCCCAATATAATGTTGTTGATTAATGATTTAAGCATGAAATGCTTGTGGTTTATGCTAGAATACATGTGATGCTTGGTTAAGCATGAGCAAAAGATTATTTGCTGTTATTTTGTTGTTACTATGAACATGTGGTTTAAAAAGTGCATTGATGCTAGTAAAGCATGTTTTAAGAAAAGGCATGAAATGACAATTGATGATATTTCCAGTTTCGTAGATGCATTGATGAATGTTTGTTTTAGCGATCCTCACTAAGCTATATGCTTACGCTCATTTGTTTCATCAATGCAGAGAATTGAGCATTCAAGGCAGCCCGATAGCAAGTGGATTCTAAGCTTTTGATTAAACAAAGTATGTAGTTTCATCTTGGTGTAATAAGAGGCAATGGGTGAGATTTCTACTGTTGTTAGTACTTGGTGATGTTAAAGACCTTAAGCATGTTTGGTTTGCTTATTTTGGTTTGTAAATGGCCTTTGAGGATTGATTTGTGCTTGAATGTGGTTTTTAGCTTTTGTATGGTTTTGAAGACTAGGAAGCATGCATATAGTTCTAATGCTTGCAAGAATGATGCTATGTTTTAGCTTGTGTTTCATGTTAATGGTCTTTGATGTGTATACATGTTGTATGTGTGATGTGGCATGTATTGGAATGATTTCGGAGGTGAATGTTTGAGAAAAACCAGCAAATTGTGAAGTTACAGGGCATTATGTTTCAGAACGCCCTTACCTATTTTGGAACGATGGCCTGGAATGGTCATGGGGTTTCGGAACGGGTAGGAACGTTCCATAACATTTTACTACTGGAAATATTGTTTCGAAACGGGTTTCGGAATGCACTCGCGTATCGAAACGGTCAACCTGGTTTCAAAACGGTCGTTCCGATACAGGGTCTCGTGTTTCGAAACACTTGACCGTTGGATTTGAATTTGAATTGCTTCAGGTTTCTATTTCCTTACGTTTTGGTACCTCAGTCTTGAATGTTTAATTAAATGAGTTTGGATGGCCCGTTTATGATGAAACTTGACATGCTCGCATGTTATATGGTTAATTTTGGATTGGTAACTTTAAAACCTGTTTAGTTCTTATAATTCTGGAAATTTACAATTTAGTCCCAAAAAGATGTTTGTATGCAATTGGACCCCTAATCGAGTTCTGTTCGCTGTGTCACTTTCTCTAAAACAAATTTCTAATCAGATAGGGTAATAATGTGCATCTAGAAAAGATAAAAAGAAAAAAAGGTCGTTAATCGAGGTTGACTTTAACGAGTTGACTTTGGTTTTCCCCGTGTATTCTTCTCAGTTCGGGTCGGGTGCCTAGGCCAGGCTAAGGGGGTTAAATTTGTTGGTATCAAAGTCAGGTTACAAAAGAATTGGGGATGATGGTATGTGAATTTGGTATGTTTTGATGTATGTGGATTGAAAAAGCATGTTTTGATTGAATGTTGGAGCTTATGCCATGCATGATTGATGTAAATAATATGTGAGATGAATATGATTGTATGTTAATGATGATGAGAACGATATGTTATTGTATGCTATGTTATGTCTGAGGGAAATCGGGGTTCCCATTGTCTTATTACACTGATTAAATGTTTTTGTGAACTTGGATCCTTGCTTGAGGCTGGCCGAAATGGTTTGTTTTGTTTTATTGTTATGCCTTGTTAAAAATAGCACTATGGGTCCGAGGAGAGAGCTCAGATCAAACACGATAGTGCCTGCGGCTGAGCAGGGCGACCAGGGTGAGCAAGGGGCCGATGTCCCTCTTGGTGGAAATTTACCTCATCCGCCACCACCTAGAGGTAGGGAGCAGGAGCAACAAGGACACGCTGGTCCGAGTTTGGGTGATCTAACGCCGTTGGTACATGCGATCACCGGGGCGTTTCAAGCTGCAGTAGCCAGAGCACATGTACAGGCCCCTGCAGCTGGGCAGGCGGGTTTATCTTTGGAGAAGTTGAGGAGCCTAGGAGCTGTTGAGTTCTTTGGTATGTCTCCTTAGGCGTTAGAAGCTTGGTTGGCGAGCACGATCCGTATCATGGATCAGATGGGATGTAATGATGTGCGCAAGCTGGGGTACGTTGTTTCTCTTCTCCAGGGTGATGCGTATAGTTGGTGGACGACTACCAATGTGGGAATGGAACCCAATGAAGTAGACTGAGAGTTTTTAAAGGGTTCCTTTAAGAGGAAGTATCTGGGAGTGAGATACTTGGATGAAAAGAAACGTGAGTTCATGTCTCTAGTTTAGGGAACCCTTTCTGTGGCTGAGTACGAGGTCCAGTTCGTACGTCTGAGCCAGTATGCCCCTGAGCTGATACCTAGTGAGAGGCACCGTTGTGATCGCTTCCGGTACAGACTGGTGCAGGAAGTCAAGACATACACGTTGGATGCGGATTACACCGATTTCGATGTGCTTGTGTGTCGAGCCAAAGACATTGAACAGAAATTGGGTTTGGCATCCCGAGGAGTTGGTTTTAACTCTGGAAAGAGAGCAGCTGAGTCTAGTTCTGGAGGTGGATGGAACAAGAGGGGATAAGATAAGAGATACAAGCCGACTAGGCGAGGCAATGCTGGACATGGTGCACCGGCTCAAAAAGATCGAATGAGAGCAGAACAAAACACATGTTGGATGTGTGGATCTTGGGGTCATCTGAGGCGAGATTGTCCTTGAGCGACTAGGGAGATTCATGCTCTTGTCGTGGTAACCGGGAATTTGTGCTGGAACTTTGGTTCAATGGACCACATGAGGCGAGAGTGTCCTTTGTTTGCTGGTGGAGGCCAAGGACATGCACTTGCTGCGGCTGCACCTCAGAGAGGTCGTGGGCTCGGCCGAGGGAACTTTTAGAGGAGAGACGAGGGTCAGCAAGGCATTCCACATGTGGTAGCAGTTCGGCCTGAGTGAGGCGGTCCTACGAGGGTCTATGCTCAGCGCGAGGAGTGCAATGATACCGATGTAATCGCTTGTACCTTCGCCCTTCAGTCTTTATCATTGCTGGCTTTGATTGATTATGGATCTACGCATTCTTATATCTTGAGTGAGCATGCGCATTTTCTTGATATACCTGTTGAATTGCTCGAAGTTGGAATGCAAGTGACTAGTTCTTTTGGTGTGACAGTAGTCACTAGGAAGTTGTATAGGAGATGCCCTTTGTCTGTGCAAGGTCATGTTTTTCTTGTGGATTTGATGGAGTTACCTTTTTAAGGTTTCGATGTGATCCTTGGCATGGATTGGTTGACTGAGCATAGAGTGGTGGTTGATTTCGATGTCAAGCGGGTTACCTTAAAGCCTGCCGATGATTATGAAGTGGTGATAGTAGGCGAGAATGTGAAATTCTTGTCGAATGTGATTTCAACTTTGGAAGAAAACCGTAAGTTGAGGTTGGGATGTGAGGCTTACCTTGCCTATGTAATGAATCCTGGCACAAAAGATGTACGCGTACAGGATATCAGAATCATTTGCGATTTTCCAGGTGTCTTTCCGAAAGAATTGCCTGGGTTGCCATCAAATAGAGAAGTTGAGTTTGGTATCGAGTTGTATGAGAATACGACTCTGGTGTCCATTGCTCCTTATCGCATGGTACCCAAAGAATTAAAAGAGTTGAAAACGCAACGCAAGAGTTGTTGGATTGAGGGTTCATCCAGCCGAGTGTGTCACCTTGGGGTGCACCGGTCTTGTTTGTAAAGAAGAAAGATGGGACAATGAGAATGTGCATAGATTATTGGCAACTGAACAAGTTGACAATTAAGAACAAGTATCCCTTGCCTAGGATTGATGATCTCTTTGATCAGTTTCGAGGAGCCTCAGTGTTTTCCAAGATAGACTTAAGGTCAGAGTATTATCAACTGAAGGTGAAAGATGTGGATGTACCTAAGACGACTTTTTAGACAAGGTACGAGCATTACGGGTTCTTAGTGATGCCGTTTGGTTTGACCAATGCACATGCCTCTTTCATGGACATGATGAATCGTGTGTTCCATGAGTTCTTGGTTCAGTTTGTGGTGGTGTTCGTCGATGATATCCTTGTGTATTCGCGTACCGAGGAGGATCATGATAGTCACTTGAGAATCGTTTTGCAAGCGTTGTTGGGAAACCAGTTGTATGCCAAGTTAAGTAAGTGTGAGTTTTGGCTTAGGGAGGTGGTCTTCCTATGGCATGTTGTATCAGCTGAGGGTATTCGTGTTGATCCACACAAAGTAGAGGCTATGATGAGTTGGAAGGTGCCTAAGTCAGTGACAGAGGTACAGAGTTTCCTTGGTTTAGCCGGGTATTACCGAAGGTTTGTCGAGGGTTTCTCGAAGATTGCTGCACCTTTGACCAAGTTGTTGCAAAAGAATGTTCGCTTTGAGTGACAGATGCGAGGCAGCAAGCTTTTGAGAAGCTGAAGGAAGCTTTGACGCAAGTTCATGTCCTGATTCAACCTGAGTCTGGTAAGGAATTTGTGGTCTATAGTGATGCGTCCATTGTTGGTTTGGGCTGTGTGTTGATGCAGGATGGTAAGGTGGTAGCCTATGCATCTAGACAATTGAAGGTGCATAAGCGTAACTACCCTACTCATGATCTTGCGACTATGGTGTTTGCCCTGAAGATCTAGAGGCATTACCTGTACGGCAAGAAGTGTGTTGTGTTCACGGATAATAAGAGCTTGAAGTATCTCATGTCTTAGAAGGAGTTGAATCGTAGGCAATATCGTTGGGTGGAGTTGCTTAAGGATTATGATCTGATGTCGAGTATCACCCGGGCAAGGCTAATGTTGTGGGTGATGTTTTGAGCCGGAAAGTGACAGTGGAGTTGAGGGCGATGTTTGCTCGTTTGAGCATATCGCGTGATGGTGGTCTTATCGCTGAATTGCAAGTGAAACCATCTCTGATTCAGTTGATCAAAGATAATCAGTTGCTTGATGATTCCCTTGTTCCACATGATCAAGACATTGCGGAGGATAAGCCTTCAGATTTCAGTTTTAATGATGATGGTGTTTTGTGCTTTGGAAGTCGAATAGTTGTGCCAAATGTTATTGAGTTGAGGCGCACTATTCTGACTGAAGCTCATAGTAGTCTTTTTGCTATGCATCCTGGTAGTACGAAGATGTATTGTGATTTGAAGGATGAGTACTACTGGGTGGGGTTGAAAAAGGATGTGGCCGAGTTCGTTAGTAAATGCATGGTGTGTCAGCGGGTGAAAGCTGAACATCAGGTTCCTTCGGGGTTGTTGCAGCCTCTGAGAATCCCATAATGGAAGTGGGAGAGAATTACCATGGATTTTGTGTCTGGGTTGCCGTTGTCACCGTCAAAGAAGAATTCAGTTTGGGTGATTTTTGATCGGCTTACGAAGTGTGCACATATCCTGCATGTGCATACTATGTATACCTTGGATAAGTTTGTTGAGCTGTACATTGCTGAGATTGTGCGGTTGCACGGTGTGCCAAAGTCCATAGTGTCAGATAGGGATCCGAGGTTTACAGCGCGATTTTGGGAATGCTTGCATCAAGCCTTAGGTACACGGTTGAATTTCAGCACTTCCTATCTCATACGGATGGACAGTCAGAACGTGTGATCCAGGTGCTTGAGGACATGTTGAGGTGCTGCGTAATAGATTTCCAGGGTTCATGGGAGAAGCACTTTCCGTTGGTTGAGTTTGCGTATAACAATAGTTATCATGCAAGTATTCAAATGGCTCCATAGGAGGGTTTGTAAGGGAGAAGATGTAGAACCCCTCTCTGTTGGGCAGAAGCTGGGAAAAAGTTGATTTCGATGCCAGCTATGTTGAAAGGAACCACCGAGAAGGTGAAGCTCATTTATGAGCGTTTGAAGGCAGCATCGGATCGACAAAAGTCTTACGCGAATTTGAAGCGTAAAGAGATTGAGTTCGCGGTTGGCGAATGTGTGTTCTTGAAGGTATCGCCTTGGAAGAAAGTGATGAGATTTAGGCGTCAGGGTAAGCTTAGCCCAAGGTTCGTTGGACCTTACGAGGTTGTGCAGCGTATTGGTCATGTGGCATATCGGTTGAGATTGCCTTCGGAGATGGAAAAGATACATGATGTGTTTCATGTCTCAATGTTGTGGAGGTACAGATCGGATCCTTCGCACGTGATGCCTGTTGAGGAGATATGGTTGAATCCGGATATGTCGTATGATGAGGAACCAGTGAGGATTCTGGATGTAAGGAGCAAAGTTCTTCGTGGCAAGACAATAGAGCTTGTGAAGGTGTTGTGGCGACACCGAGGAGTTGAGGAGGCCACGTGGGAAAGCAAGGCGGACATGCTGAAGTAGTTTCCGTACCTTTTTCCTTCAGCTAAAATTTCGAGGACGAAATTTCCTAAGTGGGGAGAGTTGTAACGCCCTGGTTTTGGGCCTAGATGTTTTAGACATCGGATTGGACCGATCAGGAATGGTTTGAATCGAGTTTGGTGATTTAAGGAAATCATGTTTAAGAGGTTGGTCAAATTAATTTTACAAAAAGAGTTTCGGAAGTAATACATTTTGGGAAGTGACCAAAATGTAAAGTTTCAAAACTGTGGAAAATGCAATTTTTAGAAGAGGAGCCAAAATCTTAGAATCTTTAGGGAGCTTTATGGCAATTTATCCTTTCCTTAATATGACATGTGTTTTAAAAGGATTTTTAAGTGATAAAATAAAAGAGTTTTATCTAATTAAAATTAATAAAATAAGAAAAGTGATATTTCATTTGACGTAACTACCTTCCTCTTCTCATTTTCAGCCAAACATCATTCTAACTCATTTTCTCCAGAATTCTTTTCTCCCAAACACTCTCTCATTATTTTCTAAACAAATTTCAAGAGTTCTTTCAAGTTCTTCAAGATTTTTGCTAAGGAAAACTTGTCATTCATTGAAAACAACAAGGATTAGAGGTAAATCTCGTTCTCAACCTTCAATCTAGGTTATTTATTCAAATTCCCAAGATCTTTGGCTTCTAATTAACGTTTTTAGTTGAGTTTTCATTATAGTATTGATTTGAGATTGAAATCTTGCAAAAATATGATGAAAACCTTGATTTTCGGACTTGTTTTGTTAAGATCTATTTTGGATTGATTTTAATTGAGTTTTGTGTTGATTAATATGTTGAAAAGAGGTTTTCAAGATATAGAACCCGAAATCGTTGAGATCCTTGAGTTTCTTGATGGTTTTAAGCGGGTTTTTTAGGTGAAATGATGAAGTAATGCTTGCTGGAGGTATAAGGAATGGTTTAGGTTGTTTTTAGATGTGTTTTGATGTTTATAATTGATTGGAGGTGATGTATGTTGGCTGGGCTTGGTTTAGGAAGCAATCGATTGAGTTTTCGGTTGTTTCAGATGGGTAAATTGGTGTAGTGTGGGTGAGCAACGAGTTTGTGATTTGTTTCTGGTGTTGAAATGCATTTTAATGCATTTAGATCTCTGTTTTGATTATGTGAAAACATAGGATCTTGATCCGGGAGCAAACGAGATGTTTTTGGAGGCTTCAAAAGAGTAATTTTCGTGTCAGCGAGTAAGGCTTTGCGTATCTGTGAGTGGAAATGGATTTTCCATCTTTGTAAAGCTTTGAGCGTGGTCTTGGGAGCTTAGTGTAACATTGAAACACTTAGCTAAGCTCAAGATTAAGTGATTCGAAAGTCTCTCTCGAAAATGTGCTATGTTTTGTTGAAAATGCACTTGAGTTGAATGTGATTTATTTACTGTTTAAAGCATGTTTTAGAGCATTGAGATTGCTGATTTTTAATGCCATTTTGTTAAGGATGCACATGGTAAGTAATCCTTGGATTTATGTGATTTGTACATTTGATATTAAGCATGTTTATGCTTGTAAAAATGGCATTATGTTTATGCTTGTAAAACAGTGGAATATTGATGTTAAATGATTATATTGGCAAGTGATGAAAATGGTTTTTTGTTACTTTAATCGGATATAGTTAGCCGGCTATAGGATTGGGTGCACCGTGAATAAAGTCGCCTTCGATGTCGAGGGGTTGTGATTGTACTGTATACTCCATCCAAGTTCCCTAACGATTGAGGTTAAGATCACAACGGTGGATGTTAATCCCGTGTGTGGATCTTGTGTTAAGTGTCTCGTGCTCTAGTTAGTGGAGTTATACAACTACCGATGAGTGGTGTTAAGGGGTTGTGATTGTACTGCTATACTCTACCACGGGTGTCACAACGATGGAGGGTTGCTCTCGTGTGTGAGCCTTGTGTAGTCCGGTAGTGTGTATGAAGCGTATGGGACAATGCTTGTAATTCGCGTATCCGATTGTGTCATTTGTGTTGATTTTGGTATGATTTGACAATGGATCACTTGCAAGCCAATATAATGTTGTTGATTAATGATTTAAGCATGAGATGTTTGTGGTTTATGCTAGAATGCATGTGATGCTTGGTTAAGCATGAGCAAAAGATTATTTGCTATTATTTTGTTGTTACTATGAACATGTTGTTTAAAAAGTGCATTGATGCTTGTAAAGCATGTTTTAAGAAAAGGCATGAAATGATAATTGATGATATTTCCGGTTTCATAGATGCATTGATGAATGTTTGTTTTAGCGATCCTCACTAAGCTATATGCTTACGCTAATTTGTTTCATCAATGCAGAGAATTGAGCATTCAAGGCAGCCCCGATAGCAAGTGGAATCCAAGCTTTTGATTAAACAAAATATGTAGTTTCACCTTGGTGTAATAAGAGGGAATGGGTGGGATTTCTACTCTTGTTAGTACTTGGTGATGTTAAACACCTTAAGCATGTTTGGTTTGCTTATTTTGGTTTGTAAATGGCCTTTGAGGATTGATTTGTGATTGAATGTAGTTTTTAGCTTTTGTATGGTTTTGAAGACTATGAAGCATGCCTATAGTTCTAATGCTTGTATGAATGATGCTATGTTTTAGCTTGTGCTTCATGTTAATGGTCTTTGATGTGTATACATGTTATATGTGTGATGTGGCATGTATTGGAATGATTTCGGAGGTGAATATTTGAGAAAAACCATCAAATTGTGAAGTTGCAGGGCAAGGCGTTTCGGAACGCCCTTACATGTTTCGGAAAGATGGCCTGGAATGGTCATGGTCTTTTGGAACGGGTAGGCACGTTCCGTAACATTTTGCTACTGGAAAGTATTGTTTCGAAATGGGTTTCAAAATGCACCCGCGTATCGAAATGGTCAACCTAGTTTCGAAACGGCCGTTCAGATACAGTGTCTCGTGTTTCGAAACACCTGACCATTGGATTTGAATTTGAATTGCTTCAGGTTTCTGTTTCCTTACGTTTTGGTCCCTCAGTCTTGAATGTTTAATTAAATGAGTTTGGATGGTCCGTTTATGATGAAACTTGACATGCTCGCATGTTATATGGCTAATTTTGGATTGGTAACTTTAAAACCTGATTAGTATTTATAATTCTAAAAATTTACAATTTAGTCCCTAAAAAGACGTTTGTATGCAATTGGACCCCTAATTTAGTTCTGTTCGCTGTGTCGCTTTCGCTAAAACAAATTGCTAATCATATAGGGTAATAATGTGCATCTAGAAAAGATAAAAAGAAAAAAAGGTCGTTAATCGAGGTTGACTTTGACGAGTTGACTTTAGTTTTCCCCGTGTAATATTCTTAGTTCGGGTCGGGCGTCTAGGCCGGGCTAAGGGGTTACATTAAAAGTTGTTAGAAGTGTTAGATTTTGGCTGGGTAAAAGTTGGAGAGTAATCGAAGGTGTTTTCGGTTGTTTCAGATGGGCGATTTGGTGTTTTTAGGTAGAGCATCGAGATAACAGTGGTTGGTAGTGTTTGAATGCACTGAGATGCATTAATTCTCTGTTTTTCATGGTATAAAATGGGGAGTTTTTATCAAACACGCTTGGTGAAGTTTTAGAAGCTTTGGAAGCTTGATTTCGCTTCGGCAAAGCGAGCGAGGCGTGATCGGTGAGTGGAATTGGTTTTAAAAGTCTTTGAATGACTTTGTAAAACCAAAGAATTGATTTTGATATAACAAAGAATTTAAGGACTAAATTGAAAAATAGAAAATAAATTTTTAAGTCCTCAAAACTTCCCAAAACTTTTAAGTAAAATGGTTAATTCAAAACCAAAGGTTATACAAATGTTTCTAAGTGTTTTCCAAGTCAAAACAGTGATTTTCGAGTCACTGTTTCGAAACAGACCTTAGGCGTTTCGAAACGTTTTGAAACTGTGAACGGAAGTATCGAAACGACCTCAAATGTTTCAAAACGATTTTCAAACTTGGATTAAAAAATATGATTGTTGCAACTTTATAACTAGTTTTCAGAAAACAGTTAAGGTGTATCGAAACGAGTGAAGCACGTTTCGATACGGGTTTTGACAATGGAAAAATGTTTCGAAACGACATCAAGCACGTTTCGGAATGGGCTCTTAGTGTATCGAAACGATCGTAACCGTTTCGATACGGTCTATTAATAACACTCCAATAGCTATTTCTATTTTGGTTTGTTTCGAAACAGGTAAAAGTGTTTCGAAACAGATACTTGCAAAAGTGCATTTATGGTGGGAAGATTGCATCTCAACGACTATATTTATGATGACAACAACCCCAACGACTAGAATTGAATGAGAAGGTATAAAAGGGGGTCCTAAAACAACCAGCAACAACTATTGATCCTAAGAGAAACATTCCAACATCAAATCAAAGCTCTAGTGCAAAATTTTCAAATCTTTGTAAAACCCCAAACGAGGTTCATTGTAATTCCTATCTTTTAGATTCAATTGGGTTGAGTTCTTGTACTTGGGCAACTTTTGTATTGAGAGATACTTTGTAATTGCCTCAATCTTCTTTGTAAACCCTGTGAGAGGGTTTGGTCAATTTTGGGTAGAAAATTGACCATTTGTGTAAAGGTTTCCTCCTAAGCCTAGAAAAAGGGAAGATCAACTAGTGGAGTTGTTGGAAAATCCTTAGTGGGAGCTAAGGTAGTGGATTTAGAGTTCAATTGGAACATGAACCACTATAAGTGCCTTGTCTTCTATTTTTATTTTACCACTTCACTACTAATCGATTTAAAAATTCAATTCACCCCCTCTTTGCTTAAATCGATTCAACGATCCACTAAACAATTGGTATCAGAGCCTACCTCTTTTGAAGGATTAACAACCATAAGAGGAGATCCTAGAAGAGTGTGATCAAGTCTAAAGTCAAGCCATGACATCTACCTCAACCTCCAACCTTTACGATTCTCAAACCACCACAAAACCACCATTCTTCAATGGGGAAAACTACCCATAATGGAAGAATAGGATGCGTCTCTTCATCAAATCAATCGACTACATGGTTTGGGATGTAGTGGAAGAAGGGCCTTTCATTCTGGTAAAAAGAAATGATGAAGGAAGACTTGTCCCGAAGGTAAAAATGGAGATGACCAAGGAAGATAGACGAAGGATGCAAGTCAACGACAAAGCATTACACATTATATTTTGTGCACTTAGTCCGGACATCTACTCTATGGTTTCTTCAATTGAGAGCGTCAAAGAAGTGTGGGACACTCTTGAGACAACGTATGAAGGTACTAGCGACGTTAAGGAGACTAAGATTGGGCTACTAAATTTGAGCTATGAAAATTTCAAGATGGATCTCGATGAGAGCGTCTCCAAGATGTTTGATCGGTTTTCGATCATCGTTAATAGTCTTAAAGGATTCAGTGAAGTGATTCCTGAAGACAAGCTAGTAAGGAAGCTTCTATATTCTCTCTCTCAGTCTTGGGATGGTAAAAGAACGACCATCATTGAAGCTAAAAATTTGAAGATATTGAAGCTTGATGAGCTCGTTGGTTCTCTCCTTACTCATGAGATTATGAAACAAGGAAGAGAAGAAGAAAAGAAGAAAGAAGAATAGAGAAGCATGAGGTGGAAAAGAAGAAAAAGCTAGGAGTTGCTCTCAAAGCCTCTCTACAAGAGGGGAGCTCTTCTAGTGAGGAGGAAAATTTTGAGGAGTTGGCAATGATTTCCAAATGCTTTTCACGGTTCATGAAGTCTAACCGAGGGAGGAAATTTTAAAGAAAGATTGACTTCAAGAACAAAAGCAAAGAAGAAGAAAGGGACCCCGTCATTTGCTTTGAGTGCAAGAAGTCGGGTCACATTCGTTCCGATTGCCCTCAACTAAAGAAGAAGGGCTTTGAGAAGAAGAAGAAGCTCAAAGCCAAGATTGCTACTTGGAGTGGTGAGGAGTCATGCGAGGATGAAGAACATGAAGTGGCCAACCTTTGCCTCATGGCTCTTGAGGAGGATTCTATGGTAACCTCTAACTCATCTTGCTTTGATTTTACATTTGATAAATTGCATGATGCATATGATGAGTTACAAGAGGCATATGATGAGTTAATAAAGAAATATAAGGAGTATGTTTTGAAAAATAAAAAGGTCATTTCGGATTTAAAAGCTCAAAATGATTTACTCTCTAAAACTAACTCGAATTTTGAGAAAAAGGTTTTAAGCTTGCAAGATGATTTAAAGTGCTTTGAACAAGAAAATATTGATTTAAACAACCTTCTTTTTCAATGTAATGATGAACACCAAAAGTTGGTGAATGAGCTAAATGAGCTCAAAAATTCTTTCAAAAATATTGGTTCTTCAAAGCTTAAAAAGGTAAATCTTCAAAAACCAACTTTGTAAAAAGAAAGAATTTTAACTACAAACAAAGTGGCTCCAATAGGCATTCTAGAACTAAAAGGATTAGAAGTGTATGGGTTCCTAAGGAACTTGTAAAATCTAATAATGTTAATGTCATGTCACCTTGGATTCCTAAGGGAACCAAGCTTTTGGGACCTAACCCTCATGGACCAAAAATGATTTGGGTACCAAAAATCAAAGTTTAACTCTTTGTTTATAGGGAGAGCATTGATACAAGGCCAAAGCACAAAGTCAAAATTCATGGTACCTTGATAGTGGATGCTCGAGGCACATGACCGGAGACAAGAGTCGATTCATAGAATTAAAGCCAAAAGTGGAGGAGTAGTAACATTTGGTGACAACTCCAAAGGCCACATTGAAGGTATTTGCTCCATAGGTAATCACTCTTCTATTCGTATTGAAAATGTTTTGTATGTCAATGGTCTAAATAACAATTTATTGAGCATTAGTCAATTGTGTTATAAAGGGTTTAATGTAATATTTGATGTTAATGGGTGTAAAATAGTAGACATTAAATCTAACAAAACAATGCTCATTGGTCATCGTATAGGCAATATATATATATATATTGTGAATCTAGATGACATTCATACATCTCGTGCATGCTTAGTTGCTCAAAATGAAAATGATGCGTGGTTATGGCATAGGAAACTAGGACATGTTAGCATTACCGTTTTGGAAAAATAAGTTTCCCTTAATCTAGTTCGAGGACTACCTAAGCTCAAGTTCTCATTAGATAAAATTTGTGATGCATGCACTAAAGGTATACAACATAGAGCCTCTTTCAAGTCCATTAGTGATGTTTCTACAAGTAGATGTTTGCAATTGATCCATATGGATCTCTTTGGGCCAATTAGGACTACTAGCTTGGGTGGAAAATCATATGCATTTGTGCTTGTTGATGATTACTCTAGGTATACTTGGGTTCTCTTTTTAAGCACCAAGGATGAGGCTTTAGAAAACATCATCACATTTTCAAAAATAACCCAAAATGATCTTCAACTTAAAATTTCACATATTAGAAGTGATCATGGAATCGAATTTCAAAATATGGGTTTTGATGATTTTTGTAATGAAAATGGGATTAGCCATAATTTTTCGGCTCCTCGAACTCCTTAACAAAACGGGGTAGTTGATAGGAAAAATAGAACTTTAGAAGAAATGGCTAGAACTATGCTTTGTGAAAACAATTTACCTAAGTATTTTTGGGCGGAAGCTACTAACACCGCTTGCTATATTATAAACCGAGTAATGATTAGGCCTATTTTGAAGAAAACTCCTTATGAGATATTAAAATCTAAAAAGCCTAACATTAGCTATTTTCATCCTTTTGGTTGCAAGTGTTTTGTTTTAAACAATGGAAAAGATAATTTAGGTAAATTTGATGCAAAGAGTGATGAAGCTATTTTTCTAGGTTACTCTTTAAACTCTAAAGTCTATCGTGTGTTTAAAAAAAGAACTTTAGTTGTAGAGGAATCTATTCATGTGGTTTTCAATGAGAACATCCTTCCGATGAAGGATTCTTGTGATGATGATGATGTAGGGATCATTGAAGCCAATGATGATGGAGAATCATCAAAGGTGAATGAGATTCCAGCGAAAGAGGAATAAGCACAAGAACCGCCTCTAGAAGCATTGCAAGACATGTCTCTTAAGGAAAAGGAAGTGAGCTACCCAAGGGAGTACAACTATGTCAAGGGTGGTGAGATCTTGGGTGATCCATCCAAGGGGTAACTACTCGTTCTTCTCTTAAAATGCTTAATCATGTTGCTTTTATCTCATGCATTGAGCCTAAGAATGTTAAAGAAGCATTAAAAGATGACTTTTGGATTATGGCCATGCAAGATGAGTTAAAACCAATTTGAGAGAAGTCAAGTGTGGACATTAGTTGATAGGCCTAGAAACAAATCTACTATAGGAACTAAATGGGTATTTAGAAACAAACTAGATGAGAGTGGTAATATAGTGAGAAACAAGGCTAGGCTTGTTTCTCAAGGTTACACTCAAGAAGAGGGAATTGATTTTGATGAAACCTATGCACCCGTAGCTAGAATGGAAGCAATTAGGATGTTACTTGCATTTGCATGTTATCATGACTTCAAGATTTTTCAAATGGATGTCAAAAGTGCGTTTTTACATGGTTTTTATAAACAAAGAAGTGTATATGGAACAACCACCGGGTTTTGAAGATCCTATTTTTCCAAACCATGTTTTCAAATTGCGAAAAGCTTTATATGGTTTAAAACAAGTTCCTAGAGCTTGGTATGAAAGATTATAAAGTTTTCTAGTTGGAAAAGGTTTTGAAAAAGGAAAGGTGGACACAACACTATTTATTAAAAATAATGGCAAAGATATCTTAGTAGTTCAAATTTATGTTGATGATATTATTTTTTGTTCTACTAATGAGTTGCATTGTCAAGATTTTTCTAAGTTGATGCAAGGTGAATTTGAAATGAGCATGATGAGGGAGCTCTCATTTTTCTTGGGACTGCAAATCAAACAAATGAAGGATGACATCTTCATCAATCAAGCTAAGTACATCAAAGATATGCTCAAAAAGTTTGGCTTGGAGCAAGCAAAGCCTCAAGCTACACCAATGAGCTCATCCACAAAGCTTGACAAAGATGAAGGAGGTAAGTGTGTTGACTCTAAGCTTTATCGATCTATGACTGGATCTTTGCTTTACCTTACCGCAAGTAGACCATATATATTGTTTAGTGTTTGCTTGTGTGCTAGGTTCCAAGCTAGTTGTAAAGTGACCATAAGTTCTATATTTCATGCACATTCCATCTCATATTATTGATGTTTTTAAGTATATTTTAGGAATAATTGGGATCATGCATTGTTTTTTACAGTATTCTTTACTTGGCCATGTTTTTTTATTTATTAACTTTTATTTGGTAAAGAAAAGGTAATGTTTTAGCTTAGTTTTAGGTGCTAGATGTTGGTAAAAGGAGAGAGGAGCTGAGGACATGATGCTGAGGCAGCAGACCAAGGAATTGTACTGATGCAATACCAGACAGAGACAGCAGCTGCCGAGTAGCTGCCGCCGCTCTACCTGCCGCCCAATACAACAAACTCAGGAATTGGAGAACTAGAGTGCGAGCTGTAGAGTAGAAAATCATGGTCTTAACGATGTTGTCCACTCAATTTTCCGATGACTGTAGCAGTAGGTAGAGCCGCCGAAAGAGGAATTCGAGATTACTTGCAGACCAAGGCAACATGAAGAAGTCCCACATTCAACTCAAAGAAGTCAGAATTTAAGGTTGCATTAAATGCAAAAGTTTCTTTGAAGACTTCTACTTCAAGAAGGATTAGACCTAGCTAATGCCTATATATACCCATTGTACTTTTACTTCAAAAAACATTAGGTTTTACCTTAGGCATAGTTTAGGTTTTCTTACCACCATTATGTTCTAAAATTCTCTTTGGGTTTGGGTTATGTTGTAATTAGCGTGAGAACAGTTTTTTAGGATTTTAAGTTTGTTTTTTGCAATAAAGCTTCAAGGTTTGCTTATTCCATGTTCTTCATAGTTCTCAATTAAGGCGAAAGATTAGTTGATTACTATCCATTTGTTCGGTATCAAGAGAGTCAAACTCACGAAATGAGTAAGCACGATCTCATCTATAGACGGTGTTGATCAATCCATCCTAGACATAAGTTAGGGTTTAAGGTGGCTAAAGGAGAACAAAACAAACATTATTGCCTTTTCATGATTCACGCCGCGACTGGTATTATCTGCGGTGGGCATCAACAACATTTTGACTTAGACATAAGCGGGATCACTTTCGAAGAGTTCTACCGAATATGCCACCAAGACACAAGTCCATTCCCCTGTCGAGGTAGCGAGAGCATCTCAGCAGCCTAACTGCCATCCCTCGCTGAGGCAGCAGAGTCTGCCATCCTCGCCCATTCTATCAATATGAACTCTTCCCTTTTATTTACTTGTGTTTTATTTTATTTTCTTCTTAAACAATTCAACTTATTTGTGCATTTAATTTTCCTTTGTGCAGGAATCAAGATTCGAGTCAAGTTGTCCAATCCCTGTGGGAGACGATACCTTGTATACTATTACTTGACAGGAGTGTGCACTTGCGCTCATATTTAGAAAACACTAAAACGCTCTACAAGTTGTTGGCACCGTTGTTGGGGATTGGTAATAGCGAAATTCATTTTTAATTTCTGAACTTTTATTTTATTTAGTTTTCAGTTTTTATCTTTATTCGGGAAAAAAAATTTTACAATTCCTTTGCTAAGTGCATGACCAGGGAAACCAAAAAGGCGAAATCGTTTACGTTGACGACATCGAACGAAGAGCAAGAGAACTCAAAAAGGAAATCAGAATAGCCCTAGGGAAAACTAAAGAAGAGAGAAAAGTAGAGGAAATCATGGAAGTAATAAACGACATCCCTGCCAACAATGCTCAAAATGGCAAGGATGGGCAGCAAGACCCACTGCCCAGAGAACAACAGCAAGTTCTACCTAGGCAGCCGCCCTCTATTCCGCCTAGACAACCACAGTACGTTCGACCCACCCGGGATTATTTGGAACATGACTTCAGAGGGTTCGACCCTACAGTGACCGAACCTGAAATTGAGGCGGATCACTGTGAGCTGAAGCCCGTGATGTTTAACATGATCAACACTTTGGGGTAATTTGGAGGGACTGCCACAGATGATGCTCGGCATCACTTAAGAGTACTCCTGGACATATGCAGAGCCTTCAAAATACACGGAGTCCATCAAGATGTGCTAAGGCTGAGGTTATTCCCCTATTCACTTAGGGTAGGGCAAAACAGTGGTTGAACAACCAGCCAACAAGATCATTCAACACATGGACAGAGCTGTGCAAGGATTTTTTGGATCGTTTTAGCCCATCTAATGTCACGGAAAGATTGAGAAACGAGATCACAACTTTCCGATAAGGGGATGATGAGCCAATGTATGAAGCACGAGAGCGGTACCAACAGATGCTAAATAACTGCCCACTTCATGTATTTATGTCTTGGACACAGATGTCTATGTTCTACAACGGGGTAAACTACCCAACTCGAATGTTGATTGATGCCTCAGCCAACAGAATCATCCTCGACAGACCACCAGAGGAGGCACTGTGGATCCTGAACCATGCCACCAAAAATGATTATAAGTACCCAATAGCCCACCGAGGCGGCATTAAGCGGCCAGCAGCTGTGAACGAAGTGGAAGCCTCAGAATCTGTCAATGCCCACCTCGACAAATTGACAGAGCTAGTTATGAACATGGTAAAGCCCACTGGGAAAGTCTTTGAGGCCAAGGCTGTAGAGCCATTCTACGATGAGTGTGGAGGCAACCACGACACCTCCGAATGTACCGCATCTACTAATTTCATGGGAGGATACGAGAGGAACATCAGGCCCAACACGAATACATATAACCCTGGTTGGAAGAATCATCAAAACTTCTCCTGGAGCAATCCTAAAACTGCTGCCAATCCATTATAGCAACAAGGAGGCTACCAGCAAAACCATTCCAGACAGCAACCTCAGCAACCACAAAACAATAAGTCACTATAAACAACTCTTCAAACTTTTATGTCTAATACTAGTGAGTTTATTGTTCGTACAAATAAGTTTATTGATAAAACTGAGTCATTTATGGACAGGACAACGATGAGGATGAATAACCAATAAGTTGTGATAAAGAACCTGGAGACCCAGTTTGTGCAGTTCACTACGATCTTCAGCAGCAGGACAATGGGTGCATCATCTAGCAGTACAAAGCCATATATCGAAACATATGAGCAGTGCAAAGCCATATCAACCAGAAGTGGGAAACAGTTGAATGAGCCCATTATGGAAAAACCAGCAGAGAAACAGTCAGCACAGAAAGAACTACCTGCCATGGCATCATCCACACCAGTCGCCTCGGTAGATGAGCCTGACAGCGGCCCTGAGGCAGATGATCCTCAAAAGATAAAGTTCCCATGCAAAGAACGTATAGAGGACATCCGCCTGCCAGCGCCATTCCCCTAGAGGCTTAAGCAACAGAAGAAAGAGCACCAGTTCATGGAATTCTTGGACATTCTGAAACAGGGGCACATAAATATCCATCTCATAGAAGCCATTCAGAACATACCCAACTATGTAAAATACCTAAGGGATATGGTTTCCAAGAGGAAACAAATTGGGGAGTTTGAAACAGTTGATGTGACAGAGGAGTGCATGGCTATGTTGCACAACAAGTTGCCGCCCAAGCAAACAGATCTGGGCAGTTTTGTTATAACATGCAGAATAGGCAGCAAGCATGAAACAAAAGCCATGTGCGACTTAGGAGCCACCATAAACTTGATGCCTAAGGTAGTCTTCGACTGTAACCCCCTGGTTTTGGGCTTAGAAGTTCTGGGCGTTGACCGGTTTGGTCAAAGTGCTGTTCGAATCTAAAGAGGTGAAATTAGGAAAGCCTAGTTCGGGTTGCATTAAAAATATGGAAAAATGTTCTAAAATCATCTTTTAATATAATTAAGTGAACTGTGAAATCAATTTTGAAAAATGGGTTTTGGAAGTATGACATTTTGGCTAGTGACCAAAATGTAAATTTTGAAAGTTTGGTGACTGTTTTATAAAGAGTTGAAACTTTGAATCCTTAAGGAGCTATTAATCCAAAGATGATTTCTCCAGATTTTTCTAAGATATTTTAAGTCTAAAATCTGATTTTAAAGGTTATTAAAATTGGAGGGAAGCCATTTTGGCTATTTTTGGATTTTGTAACCAACTTTGCTAAACTTTCTTTCTCTCATTTTCTCTCAAACCAAACACTACTTTTCCAGAGAATTGGATCTGATTTCTTCACCTAAATCCCTCCATTCAACTCTCATTTGATTCCAAATCATTGTATCTTCAAATCTCTTCAATTGCTAAGTGTTTCAACAAGGATTTTCATTCCAAAAAGTGGAGAAACACAAGTTTGGAGGTAAGAACGTCCTTCTCCTCTAAACTATCAGTTCTTTACTGAAATTCCCAAGTTATCAACTCTTAATTGATGTTTAATTAAAGGCTTTTGAGTTTGGAATTGTATCTTGGCTTATAATGCAAGATTTGATGGTTTTCATGATTTTTCGTTAGATCTGATTGATCTGTGATTTGAGATGTATTTTTGATGTTAAATGAACTCTAAATTGATAAGGAAATGAGTTTTGATTAATGCAATCCCGGATAGGTTGAGCTTCCTAAGTTTAGCTTATGTTTCTTGGATGTTTTTGTGGTGATCTTGTGGATCTGTTGTTGCTGGAGGTATAAGGATGTTTGTAGGTTGTTTTTAGATGTTTTATGGTGTTGATGGATGTAGGGTTTTGCTGGTTTATGGCTGGGCTTTGTTGGGAGGTGGTTTTGGTGCAATTTCGGTTGTGTTTGGTGGCCGAAATTGGAGTGGGAATGAGAGCAGCGAGTTTGAGTGCTTTCATTGAAGCTTTTGATGCTTGATGATGCATTAAACCTCTGCTTTAATGTGTTTAATCAGGGGAGGCATCTTTGGATCCAAGAGTTGTTGATTCGGAAGCTTGATTTCGTGCTTCGGCAAGTGGCGAAGTGGAATCGGTGAGTGAAATTGGGTTTTCGGCTTTGAAACCAATGTCTTGGGAGCTTAGTTTAAGTCTAAACAACTTTGCTAAGCTCGAGCGTAAGTTTTCGGAATTTCTCTCTAGTGGTGGCCATGATTTTGTTGTGATACAAAATGATTACTTGCATGTTTTACATACTGTTTTGGAAGCATGTTTTAGCATGGTTTTTGCTGATGATGTAAGCCATATGTTGAAGGTAACTCTAGGTAGGAGTTCCTTGCTTTTGTACATTGAAATGATGTGGTTTAATGCTTTTAAATGCATGATGAGTATGGCTTGGTTTTATGCTTTAAAACAGTGATGTAAGTGATGAAAATGATGTATATTGGCAAGTGAGGTTTTAAAATGTTAATGTCACTAAGGTGGTTAAAAGTCCTTGAGTGAGCCTTGTTACTTATGAACATCAAGGTGTTTAAAAGTCCTTGGATGGTTCATGTTGTGGACACTAAGGTGGTTAAAAGTCCTTAGGTGATCCTTTTCCATGGAGGTTAAAAGTCCATGGGGCCAAGGTGTTTAAAAGTCCTTGGGGCCAAGGTGTTTAAAAGTCCTTGGGGTGATTCAAGCTATGGACACAAAGGTGGTTAAAAGTCCTTGTGTGGTCCTTATTCATGGTGTTTAAAAGTCCATGGCCAAGGTGTTTAAAAGTCCTTGGGAAGTTGATGAACTTGTTTTAAGAAATGAAATGTATCACTTGAGCCAATATGACATGTTAAGTATATTATGAAGCATGAGATGCTTGTTTTTAATGTTTATGTTGAAGCATGAAATTGCTTGTTTTAAGTAAGGTTTTGAGCATGAGCAAATGTGGATTTGAAGCATGTTTTATAAATGTTCTAAGTTGCATTATTGGATGGTTTTTTAAGAGCATTCCTCACTAAGCTTTTGCTTACGCTCTCTTCGTTTTTCTTGATTCAATAATGCAGAGCATTAGAGACCTTTTGAGGGCAGCAAGAAGGGCAAGAATTCAAGTGCAAGTAAAGCTCAATGTATGGAAGGTTTTTGTTAAACATTTTAGCTTTTGGGTGATTTGGCAATGGGGAAACAATGTGTATGTTTTGGGAGGTGTTTTGTACTCCCTAAGTATGTTTCTTGACGTTAAGATTGTTGGTCTTTGGATTGGATCTTTACATGCTTGTTTTGTAAGTTTGGTGCTTGAATATCTAGCTTGTGTAGGAAGCATGCCTATAGAATTGGGGCTTTTTGCATATGATGATGTTTGGTTGAATTGATGATGCTTATATGTCCCTTATATGTTGAATTGCATGTTGGCAAAGTTCGGTGGCATTCGGAGCATGATAGGTTGTGTAATTGCATGTTTAAAGTGGAGTTTTGGAGCAATCTAGGCAGGGTGTTTCGGAACAGCACCTACCGTTTCGGAACGGGTGCCTTAATCGTGCCCAGGCGTCCGAAACGGGAGGGGCCGTTCCGAAACGGAAAGGCCACTACCAGACCCCCGTTTCGAAACGGGCTATGCCTGTTTCGGAACGGCCCCGAGTTTCAAAACGGGCTATGCCTGTTTCGGAACGGGTGACCGTTGGGGGCTGACATTGGCAGTTATATGTTTTGGAATGTTTGCGTTTTGGTCCTGAAACTTGTTTGTGCAATTGAATGAGTTTGGGAAGTCCTTTTGAGCTGAAATTTTGCAGAGAAGCATGAAACATGATTAATTTCAAGATGGTAACTTCGATCTGGGTTAAGTCCTTATATTTATCAGAATTTACAATTTGGTCCCTAGAGTTGTATCTTGTTCAATTGGGTCCCTGTTTGATCTCTGATGTTTGTGATCTTTTGGTATGATGTTTGTGTGATCACAATTAGGTCTAAAGTGCATCTAGACAAGTTTAAAAAGAAAAAAAAGGGTCGTTAATCAAGGTTGACTTTCGGGTTGACTTTGGTTTTCCCCGTGTGACTTTCTTAATTCGGGTCAACCGTCTAGGCCGGGTTAAGGGGGTTACATCGACAAACTAGTAATTGGACAAGCCAAACCTACCTCCATTATGCTGAAACTTGTTGATCATTCATTTGTACAACCGGAGGGCAAAATTGAAGGCATCCTATTATGAGTGGGCAGCCTTATTTTTCTAGCAGTCTTCCTTATTTTAGACTGTGAGGTCGATGAAAATGCCCAATCATCCTTGGGCGACCATTCTTGGCCACGGGCAGAACGCTAATAGATGTGGAGCATGGGGAGCTGATCATGAGGGTAGACAACCAGAGCATAAAGTTAAATGTGTTACAACCCTCAAAAAAAGAAAATGAAGGATGCTCAAATGCTCAGAACGCCAAAATCAGCACAAAGACGGGCCAAAACAACAGTTGTCGCAGCAGTCCCAAAGGCATGCTGAAGGACCCAACAACACAACCTTAAAGAATAGGAGGACCCCCCAGGAGGGAAAGAAAAGAAACAACACCTCGGGAAGTGGTTATGTCTGGGAGATGCACCCAAATGCACTCCCAACATAACTTAATTATTTTTATCTTTATTTTCCTTATTTTTATTTTTATGCTTTAGGAATAGAATTTAATTTTCTGCAATTTATTCTTTCTAGATTTTATATTAGTTGAATTTATTTTCCACATTTTCAATTTTTTAGAATTTATTTTAAAATTTAATTACCTTTATTTTTATTTCAGGCTTTAGGAATAAAACAGTTGGATCAAGAAGAAGGCCCAACAAGGAGCCCGCCCACCATCCTGCTAAGACAGCCAAGGGTGGCCCAGCACAGACAGTGCGTAACGACTAGTTGGCCGCTAACGGCTAGCTGCCAACGGCTACAGATATAACGGGCAGAAATCTCGTAACGTGCGCGAGACAACTTGCCCACTGGACATTTAATGCCGCCCCGACATCTCTCGGTAACCTCTATTTGAACCCCACTGATCTCATTCATTCATTTTATTTTACCTCATTTCTATACTCTTCTTGAATCCATAGCTCTCTTTTCTCACAATATTTTCTTTAAGTTTAAGTTATATCTAAACCATCTCACACATGGCATCAACATCAGCACCCAAACCAACCTTCCAATGCTTCTACTTCAAGGCAGATGAGAAGAGATACAAAAATCAGTTTTCCAAGCAAGCAATTTGAGAGGAGCAAGGTTTCCACTACACGAAGCAAATAGGGGACCTTGGCTTAGAGCCCGCTTTGTTCGAGACATTCCACAACAAGGGATGGGAAATATTCGCATGACAGCCGGAGATGGCCAACATCACCATGGTTAGAGAGTTTTATGCCCATCACCTCTGCCCAGAGCTGTCGTTCGTCTATGTCTGAGGGGAGCCTATCAAGCTAAACGTTGCCGTGGTCAACAGCTTCTACGGCCTAGAGATGAACGACAACCCTCACGAGGAATGGAGGCAGTCACTAACGGCTGCCAACTATGATAGACTCAAGGCCAAGCTGTGAAAGCCCAACAGGTCGTGGTTGGCAAGAAAGCATGGATGCTCTATCCAACGTAGCCACCTGCTGCCCGAGCCTTTGCTATGAATTACCTTTATCAAACGCTATCTGTTGCCCACCTCCCACAACTCCATTGTCGACCGACGCGCCTTGCACTCATCCATAACATCATGGTGAACCAGCCCAGCAACTTTAGGGAGATCATATGCAAGAAGATCCAGAACTGCTTCCGCAAGACAAAGGGCTGGTTGTACTTCTCGTCTCTCATCACAAGCCTTTGTGCCAACTTCAACATCCCAACCGACCCAGACGATGAGATGACAACTGTCAAGGAGGGGTGGACCAGGAAAGTTCGCCTGCAAATGATGTAGGCCCTGAAGACAGAGCTCATCACCCCCAGCCAACCCTCTGCTACCCAGCCAGCCACTCTAGCCGCCCCTGATAGTACTGAAGTTGCCCCAATCAATGAAGTCCTCACTCTGCTGTGCACCCTCATTGACATCAACAAACGGATAGAGCGGCAGTAGTTAACCTTCATGAAGTATGTGACGGAGGTACAAGATGCCTTTGTGGCATATCTCCTTTAGAAATTTCCAAACGACGGCCCCACCCTGCCGACCTCGCCGCTGCAGTTGTACCAAGAGAAGGCACATCATCAGAAGCATCCACGCCACCTTCTACCACCAGATGTCATCTCCGACGCACTACCCATCGTACTCCGCCACCTCCGCTTCCAAAATGGTGGCAGACTCCCCAGAGCGGCATCAACAACATCATTCCTCCATCTGTACAACGGCAACGGTGGCCAACACCTCCTCCTCCGATGAGGTAGAGTAGCCGCCAACAACAACAACAGCATAAGCAGCAACCCCAATGGCAATAGACCATCCGGCAGCAACAACAACGGAAGGAACAAGGAAGAGGAAGTGGCACATCATAGCCGTCGAGCTAGTGGACGAGGAAACAGAGTCTGAGGAGAGAGAAGTCCCTCCAAAAGAACCACGTGAAGAACCTCATGAAGAGCCTCGTCCTATCCTAAGAGAGTTCATCCGCAGCGGACAACAAATGTCTCACCAGCTAAGTCTGCCGCTCGGGCAACTGCCGGCCGCCGCCTAATCATCTAATCCTTCTCCTCCTCCTCTGTCGCCAAGACCCAAACCTCCTCTCAACAATCTGCCAACTTCTAGTGTTTTATGTTTTCTCTTTTCTTCTTCTTTATTTTATTTTTCTATTTTTACATCAAGTGAATTTATTTTTTGTTTTTAATTTTCTTCTTTTATTTTGAACATTGATGGCAATGCCCGTCTCGAGTTTGGGGGGTTAGCACTCATTATTTTTGTTTAGGCATATCTTAGTGCATATTAGATTGCATAATGTACTTGCCTTAGAAAATTAATTGAAAAGAAAAAATAGAAGGTGTGCCTATGATAGGATAGCCGACTTTAAATTTTCGCAACAAGTTAAAATGAACATAATTTTTGGGGGAAAAGCATGAAGTAAACTTAGGATTTTTCTATAGTTGCCAAAAAATTAAAACATTACTGTTACTTGCTGACTTTGTTTGAGTTTATGATAAACATTGCCTATTGAATTATTTGTAAAATTCTAACATGGTTGCAGGAAGCTACCGAGGCAGGCAACAAACAGGAAAAACAAAAAGCATTCCCAAAGCAGGCAAAAGAAAAATTTTATGTTGTCTATCCCTAGAGGTGCCCGAAACAGGCTCTAGGAAGAATCATGTGCGAGGACACTCTGCTGCTATCAAAGTCCATGAATCTGAAAATTTTAAAGTGACAGACAAATTATCATCAGTGAATGAAAGACTTCACGTGATGACTCTACTCAATGGGCTCGGGGTTTTATAGTTTGCTCCTATCTTAATTTCAGACCTAGAAGAGTAGTTGTGATGAGCTGAAGCCCTCATTGCCATAATTATTTAAATTGTGCTTGAATATGTTGTCTCGGCAGCAACCTTGTATATCATGACAACATTTCTGTTTACTTAGAATATTCATCAGATTCAGCTTGTACACAGTTTTGCACACACTTCACTAGCATATTATAGTTTAATTATGAGGTAATTCATGTTATTCCCCTCTCACTAATCTAATGATAGGTGTCACGACCTTGAGGTGTTAAATCAAGTTTAAAAAGATTTTTTCTTTTTGATTAGTTTAAAGGGCAAGTATGTTTAGGTTGCATTGCTTGAGGACAAGCAATAGTTCAAGTTTGGGGGTGTGTAAAGTGTCCATAAGTTCTATATTTCATGCATATTCCATCTCATATTATTGTTGCTTTTAAGTACATTTTAGGCATAATTAGGATCATGCATTGCATTTTACAGTATTCTTTACTTGGCCATACTTTTATTTATTATCTTTTATTTGGTAAAGAAAATGTATTGTTTTAGCTTAGTTTTAGTTTCAGGTACTAGATGATGGTAGAAGGAGAGAGGAGCTGAGGACATGATGCTGAGGCAGCAGATCAAGGAGCTGTACTGATGCAGTTCCAGACAAAGACAGCAGCTGCCGCCGCCCAACCTGCTGCCCAAGACAGCAAACTGAGGAATTGGAGAATTGGAATGTGATCTGTAAAGCAGAAAATCATGACCTTAACGATGTTGTCAACTCGATTTTCCGACGACTGTAGCAGCAGGTAGAGCCACCGAAGGAGGAATTCGAGATTACTTGTGGAGCAAGGCAACGTGAAGAAGTCCACATTCAACTCAAAGAAGTCAGAATTTAAGGTTGCATTTAATGCAAAATCTACTTTGAATACTTATACTTCAAGAAGTACTAGACCTAGCTAATGCCTATATATACCCATTGTACTTTTACTTCAAAACAACTTAGGTTTTCCCTTAGGCATAGTTTAGGTTTTCTTGTTGCCATTATGTTCTAAAATTCTCTTTGGGTTTGGGTTATGTTGTAATTAGTGTGAAAACGGTTGTTTAGGATTTTAAGTTTGTTTTTTTGCTATAAAGCTTCAAGGGTTTCTTATTACATGTTCTCCATAGTTCTCAATTAAGGCGAAAGATTAGTTGATTACTATCCATTTGTTCGGTATCGAGAGAGTCAAACTCACGAAAGGAGTAAGCACGATCTCATCTACAGACGGTGTTGATCAATCCAGCCTAGAAATAGGTTAAGGTTTAAGGCAGCTAAAGGAGAATGAAACAAACATTGTTGTCTTTGCACGATTCACGTCGTGACTGGTATTATATGCAGTGGGCATAAACAACATTCTGACTTAGATATAAGCGGGATCACTTTTGAAGCGTTTTGCCGAACCTTGTGAGATCCGGATTTCGTTACACCCTTGGTGAATGGGTTCGTGTTCATAGAAGAGCTCAAGCACCTCAAGTTGAGCCTCAACCTCAAGCTCCAGCTCCCGTTGTGGCTCCCAACAATTATGCTCTTATGGCCTTCCTTACCGAGAGGTTCAACATGATGTTCACGAACATGGCTTCAGGATTTGGTGCTATCAACACTCGTTTGTAATCCTTGGAGGATCATGTTCTTGGAAACGAGAATCGACTTACTGCTCTTGAAAACCAACAATCATCCATGGATCTCTCCTTCTCCAACTTCTATGGTGATTGGAGGTGTTTTCGCAATGATCAAGCAAAGGATAAGGATGATTTCTTGGATGACATTGGAGACGATAATGGTGATGAGACACCCTAGGCTTTTTTCATATCATCTTATTATGTCATGTTAGGATTAAGTTTGCACCTATCTATGTTTTTTAAGACATATGCTTTGATTTTCTTGTTTTAGGATTGAGCTTGCTATTATGTTTGATGTTGTTTCATGAACTTAATGCTTTCGATAATATTATGTTGTTTGGTTTATGCTTCATGCCAATTTTATTCTCATATTATCCTTGATTATATATTTGATCTAACAAAAAGGGGGAGAAGTAATTCCTAAGAGCCTAAGTGTTTTTAAGTTGGTTTTAAGTGTCAAGTGCTTTAAATTTCAAAATTTCAAAACTTTAAACCTATCTTAAATTGAGGGGGAGTTAAAAGTTTTTCAAAGCTTTCAAAACACTTAAAAAATTGTGTTTGGTTTTGTTATATCAAAAAGGGGGAGATTGTAAAACCAAAGAATTGATTTTGATATAACAATGAATTTAAGGACTAAATTGAAAAAAAGAAAATAAATTTTTAAGTCCTCAAAACTTCCCAAAACTTTTAAGTAAATTGGTTAAGTCAAAACCAAATGTTATAAAAATGTTTCTAAGTGTTTTCCAATGCAAAACAGTGAATTTCGAGTAATAGTTTCGAAACTGTTATCAAGTGTTTCGGAACAAGCCTTCCCATTTCGATACGGGTGTATCGAAACATATCCCAGTGTTTCAAAACGGATGAAGAAGAACAGAACGGGCAGATTCGTTTCGATACGGAAGTATGGAAATGATCTCAAACGTTTCGAAACGATTTTCAAACTTGGATTCAAAAATATGACTGTTGCAACTTTATAACTGATTTTCAGAAAACAGTTAAGGTGTATCGAAACGAGTTAAGCATGTTTCGATACAAGTTTTTACAGTAGCAAAATGTTTTGAAACGACATCAAGCATGTTTCGGAATGGACTCTCAGTGTATCGAAACGATCGTATCCGTTTTGATACGGTCTCTTAATTACACCGAATGACTATTTCTATTTTGGTCTGTTTCGAAACATGTACATGTGTTTCGAAACGGGTAGATACAGAAGTGCATTTATGGTGGGAAGATTGCATCCCAATTGCTATATTTATGATGGCAACAATCCCAACGGCTAGAATTAAATGAGAAGGTATAAAAGGGAGTCCAAAAACAACCAGCAACAACTATTGATCCTAAGAGAAACATTCCAACATCAAATCCAAGCTCTAGTGCAAAATTCTTATATCTTTGTAAAACCCCAATTGTGGTTCATTATAATTCCTATCATTTAGATTCAATTGGTTTGAGTGCTTGTAATTGGGCAACTTTTGTATTGAGGGATACTTTGTAATTGCCTCAATCTTCTTTGTAAACCTTATGAGAGGGTTTGGTCAATTTTGGGTAGAAAATTGACCATTTGTATAAATGTTTCCTCCTAAGCCTAGAAAAGGGGAAGATCAACTAGTGGAGTTGTTGGAAAATCCTTAGTGGGAGCTAAGGTAGTGGATGTAGAGTTCAATTGGAACTTGAACCACTATAAGTGCCTTGTCTTCTATTTTTATTTTACCACTTCACTATCAATAACTTTAAAATCCAATTCACCTCTTGGCTTAAATCGATTCAACGATCCACTCAACAGACTTGAAAGCAAGGTTTGGGGATTTAGATTGAGTTTGAAACACTAATCTAAGCTCTGAAGTAAGTTTGAGCTATTTCGCTCTCGTTTCTCAGTTATTGTCCCATTGATTTTATGATCATGCTCTTGTTTTGAAGATAGATTGATACCTACTGTTTTATGCATGTTTTGAGAAATGCAATAATGACTTTAAAGATCACATGAGATAGAATTGATGTTTCAATGAGTTTGAACTATTTGAGAAAATGCTATGCATTGTACATGCTTTTGAAATGGGATGAGAATGTTTTAGATTGATGCATTGAAAGTAGTAGGTAATGATGTTAAAATGAATATATTGGCATGAGATGAGAATGGTGTTACCGGAAATAATTGGTCGACCAATAGGATGAGAAGTGCACTATAAAATAAAAAATTCGTACGTGCTCTGTGGTTCAAGCAATGAGGGTAGTGCCATCTCGTTCCAAAGTGAGAGTCCAATTATGTGAGATTCCATCGGGGTAGGTGGCAATGAGAGATGCCACCATGAGAGTATAGTGATATGAGATTCCACCGGGGTAGGAATTGACATTTAGTCAAGCTATCCACATATCCGAGTAATGTTGCTACTATGCTAATATATGAGATTGATTATGAGACTTACATGTACCTTGATTATAAATTTGTGCATTGTGTTTTGCATATGAGAATATGATTTGAGAAATTCTTTATGAGATTTAAGCATGTAAGGTTGTGCCTTGAGACTTTGCATTTGTTGAATGTATGAGATAGATGGTACATGTGGTTTAAATGATGGAGTTTTGCTTTGAAAATGATTTCAAGCTTGAGATAGAAAGAGCATGATGAGATAGAGATTTCTAAATGAGAAATAGTTTTAAAATGCATTGTTGTGTTCGTTTTTTTTAGCATCCCTCACTAAGCAATCGTGCTTACGCTCTCGTTTTCCAACAATGCAGAGAATTAGCTTGTGTGGGCAGTAAAGAGGTAAGAAGGTTTCCAATTATTTAGATTAAGCTCAAGTATGGTTTTATATTTTCTTATTAGTAATAATAGTTGGCAATGGGAAGATGCTTTGTGTTTGGGAGATTGTGTTTTGGAACTCCCTGTTTTGAGGAATGTTTGTAATCCCCTTAATGACTTGTTAATGGCCTTTAATGTTTGGTTTATGCCTTGGTTTGTGTTTTTACTTCTAAGTGGCTATTTTTGCATATGTTGCTTGCATATAGATTCCCTTAATGCCTATGGACTTGCTATGATGTTGTTTCTGCCATGTATGTGGTGGTTTGATGTTCTAAATATGTTGTTTGCAAGTTGAAAGCATGTTGGAATGGTTTAGTATGGATTAAAGTGTGAAAAACCAGCAAAAAGTGTGATTACATGCCCAGGTGTTTTGGTACACTTGAGACTGTACCGAAACTGTGAGCCTGAAATGGCCTAAGGGTTTCGAAACAGGGGAAGCATGTTCCGGTACAATTTGCTAATGGAAGCTTCTGTTCCGAAACACCTCAAAGGGTGTTTCGATACGGGCCCGTGTTCCAAGCCATGTAAACCTGTTTTGGTACACCTGTTTCGGTACACCTGTTTTGATACAGGGCAGTCTGTACCGAGATAGCTGGTTGTTATGTTAGTTGATGGAATATTCTGAAATTATGATTTCTTACATTTTAGTCCCAGAATGTTGTGTATGCAATTAAATGAGCATGGATATTTATTTTGAGCTGAGCTTTGATAGAGAAGCATGAAATATTTTTAATTAAAGGTTGTTAACTTTAAAATTGGATAAGTCCCTGTATTTTGCTAAATTTACAAAATGGTCCCTAAAGTGAAATTGTATGCAATTGAGTCCCAAATCGTTGTCTGATTGAATTGTAAAATGTTCCACTGCGATGTTAAGCACTTAGGACCATAATGAGCATCTAGACAAGAGAAAATGAAAAAAATAGTGTTGTTTATTGAGGTAAACCACCTCCTGGTTTACTTCAATATTACCCATGTGACCCGTTCGGTTCGGTCTATCGTCCATACTGAGTCGAGGGGGTTACATAATCAATCAATAATGAGCAACACGAAAATAATAATAAAGCCCCCTTATTACGACTTAATACTCCTGATAGCTTCATATACAAATATAAATGCTACATAAGAATCAATATGCTTATGCAAGTCTAACTAGGTGCCACCATCCTAGGAGTACACAAGAGGTTGGTCTGAACTGAATGAGAATTCAAGCATTCATGGTTGGCTCAGAAGCAACCTGAGGTCTTGTAACACCCGGGTTTGGGGGTCGGGTGAAAATAATATTAAAATAATAAAATAATATTTTAGGCCTCGGGTTTTCAAAACAAATATTTTCTATGTTAGACTTAATTTGATTTAAAGCCCAATTCCATGGATTTTGGAAATTTGAGATAGCCATCTCATTAATGGCATTATTGTAATTACAAGCCTTTGAAAAATAAAACCCTTTTTTATTTAAAAGACCATTTTTAACTCATCTTCTTCCCTCACCCATTCTCCATTTCAACGTGAAAAAAACCCCTCCCCTTCAAGTTTACTAGTCCATCACCATTCTTCCTCATCTTTGGTGATTTTTCAAAGGTAAACTCACTTTTGACTTGTCCTCTCTTTCCTTTTCAAGCTAGTACCATTATTTTTCATAAAGCTCATGGTTTTTGTATTTGGGAGTTTTGAGATTTTTGAATAAAAATGTCATCTTTATTATCTTTAACTTAAGATTTTGATTTGTTAATGTTATATAAGTTGTTTACTATCCATAAGGTCCAACATATTCGATTTTACAAATTTTTATGGTGTTTCCCGAAATTGGGTTTTAGGGAGGTTTTAGAGAGTTGAAATGTTGAGTTTTGGAGGTGTTTTGTGTGGGAATTTGTTGGCTGATGGTTAGGCTATGTATAAGGGTTGTTTTGGAATCTTTTGGGACTAATTTAAGTGTTGGAATCACCGGTTTTGGATTGTACTTTAGGGCTGCTCGGGAATGAAGGATTTGGGGTTGTCTTTAGCTTGAAAACATGTGATTTATGCTTGATTAGTGTTTCGGGTTTGCTACATTGTTTTGTGGACTGATTTGAGGTTATTTTGATTGTGTTTGGATGATTAGAAGCAAGGAATTGCGTTGGTGAAGCTTCGGGATCGAATATGGAATCGTTGGGAGTTTGATCGACTTGTGTAATTGAGCTTGGAATAGTCGGTGAGTGGTTAAATGTTTTTAAATGGTTTTCAAGTGTTGGTTCAAGCATGTGGACTAGGTTGGGCTTGGTAGACCCACCTAGAGTTGGGATTAGATTGGTAGTCTAATCCCAAGCTTTAGTTAGAGACTTTCGTTGAATTCTAATTGTTGATTATGCCTCATGTTTAATTGTGATTATGGTGGCTATGTATATTGTGTTATACATGTGTGTTGAGGCATGGTTTTGATGCATTGTTATATGCATGTGGATAGTGCATGATGGTAATCATGGTGAGTACGTGCTAAGCACGGAAGTTGATATGAAATGGTGTTGTGAGAGGTTATGAATTGTGTTAGTATTGGCACTAGTATGCTTGGGTACAATGATCGATCATTAGGATGTTTAGTGTGCACACGTGAGTTAAAATGCGCGCGTGGTCTTGGTGATGGTAGTCATCAAGATGGAGTACGGGTTCGCCCGAGAATCTTCTTATGTATATGATAGTCGGTGATGAGTGTAATCCCATCGACGGGGCGTGAGGATGAGTGGAATCCCCTCCGCGTGAAACAGTGATGAGTGTAATCCCACCGTAAGGTAATGATTGTGGTTGGATGTGAGTTCCAACGGTTATCCGCGTATTCGAGTCATAGCTAGGTGCCAATATGGATTGATATATGTGTTGCCAATAAGGATTTGCAGAATATGTTTGATAATACATTGATATATGTGTTTCCATGTGTTGAGATTATGAGTTGTTGAGCATGGCATGATGTTGATATTTATGTACATGAATCATTTATATTTGACTCATGTTGTTCGAAGGTAAGATCATGCATTCTACCTTGGTTGTGTGCTCGTGCTTGGACCCTGCATTGTCGAGGTTTGTTTTATGAGCTTACCCTCACTAAGCATTATGCTTACTGTAACACCCCAATTTTGGGCTTGGAAGTTTAGGGTCCGAACCGGACCGGTCTGATTTTCGGTTCGAATATAAAAGGTGGTTTTAGGGAAAGCCTAGTTCGGGATGCTTTAAAAATATGGAAAAATATCTAAATATCCTCTTTTAATATATATAAGAGAGTGGTGAAATCAATTTTACAAAATAAGGTTTAGAAGTGCGACATTTTGAAATAGTGACTAAAATGCGATTTTTGAAAAGTTCAGTGGTGACTGTTTTGTAAGGATTTAAACTTTGAATCTTTAAGGAGCTAATTTACCCAAGTTTGATTTCTCCAGATTTTTCTTAGATTTTAATGATTTAATTAATGTTTAATTAATTAAAGGAAAAGTGAAAAACCAATTTTTAGATTTCATAACTAACTTTTGTTAAAACTTTCTTATCTCATTTTCTCTCAAAATTCTCTCAGCCAAACACATTTCTACAGCAACATTTCTATTGATTTTCACACCAAATGATGAGGTTTCAATCATCAATTGATTCCTAATCCTTCCTACATCAAATTCTATTGTTTTGCTTATTGGATTTTCAAGGAAATTGTCTCTAATCAAGGAGAAATCTACATTTAGAGGTAAGGATGTTCTTCTCCTCTAAATACTCAGTTCTTTACTGAAATTCCCAAGTTCTCAATCCTTAAATTAAGTTTTATAAATGGATTTAATGCTATGAACTTGATTTTGGCTTAAAACTCAAGATTTGAAAAAAATCTTGAAGAAATTCGTGGTGATTGTTTGGGCTCTGTTTTGAGATAGATTTTAAATGTGTTTTGGTTGTTTAATGATGTGTAATTGAGGTTTAATCAATGCAATCCCGAATAGGTTGAATTTCCTAAGTTTTTGCTTAAGAAAATGGTGGTTTTTTGGGTGATTTTGGTGTTCTGTTATAGCTGGAGGCATAAGGACGAGTTTAGGTTCTTTTTGGATGTTAATTGATGTTTAGGAATGGTTAGAAGTAGTGGATCTTGGCTGGGTTATGTTGTGGAGGAGTTGGAAGTGATTTCGGTTGTGTTCGGTAGCCGAAATGTTAGATTTGGTTAGAGCAGCGAGTTTAGGTGTATTGGCTGGAGATTTTAATGCATGATGATGCATTAATCCTCTGCTTTGATGTGTTTAAAACAGGGGAGGCATCTTCGGATACTTGTGGTGTTGATCCGGAGGCTTGATCGGCGTTTTCGGCAAGCTTGTGAAACGGAATTGGTGAGTGAAGTTGGGTTTTCAGCTTTGAAACCAATGTTCGAAAGTTTTGGGAGCTTAGTTTAAGTCTAAGCAACTTAACTAAGCTCAGGAGTAAGTTTTCGGGAAAACTCTCTCTTTGATGAACCATGAGATGGTTGGATGCAATGTATTTTGTTTGCATGTTTAAATTCTGTTTTGAAAGCATGTTTTAGCATGATTAATGCTGGTTTTGAAAGCCATGTGTTGAAGGATGCTCAAGGTAAGAGATCCTTGGTTTGATATTAGTAAATGTGGTTTTGATGCATAGTGATGCATGGTGGTTTAATGGCTTTGATTAATGCTTTAAAACAGTGGATTATTGATGATAAATGATGCATATTGGCAAGTGATGTGTTGGTTTTAAAGTACTTGAATCGGATATAGTTAGCCGGCTATAGGATTGGGTGCACCGTGAATAAAGTCGCCTTGGATGTTGAGGGGTTGTAATTGTACCGTAAACTCCATCCAAGTACACTAACGAGATGATTAAGATCACAATGGTGGTTAAATCTTGTGTTGTGTGTCTCGTGTTCTCGTTAGTGATGTTATACAACTACCGATGAGTGATGTTGAGGGGTTGTGATTGTACCGTTAAACTCCATCACGGATGTTGAGGGGTTGAGATTGTACCGGTAAACTCCACCTTGTGTGTTCGGTAGTGTGTATGAAGCGTATGGGACAACGCTTGTAATCCGCGTATCCGATTGTGTTTTATGTTGTAAATGGTTATGGTTTATCACTTGGAAGCCAATATGACATGTTGATGTTAATGAAGCATGAGATGCTTGTTTAAGAATGCAAGGTTGCATGAATAATGATGTTTATGTGTTAAAAGGCCTTATGAAAGGTGTTTTATAAAATGCATTATTGTGTTGTTTCTTTAGAGCATGCCTCACTAAGCAATTGTGCTTACGCTCTCTCTCTTAAATCAATAATGTAGATAATCGAGGTGTTTGAGGGCAGCAAGGAGGCTAAGAATCCAAGGAAAAGCTAAGCTCATGTATGGTGACGTTTTCACAACATTATTAGTTTTTGATATTTGGCAATGGGAACCTAGATTGTGATTTTGGGAGATGTTTTGGACTCCCTAGTTGTGGCATGATGCCTTAAATGTTTTGGTATTGTAAATGGCCATTTTGATGCTTGTTTTGGTGATTTGATGATTGGTTGGTTTTGAATATTAGGATGCATGCCTATAGACTTATGGATTCCCTTGATTGATGTCATGAATGTGTTTTGATGATGCAAACATGTACCTTATATGCATGATGACTTGTTGGCATGATTAGGAAGTCGTCGGGATGTTTTAGAATGGTTAAATGCATGTTAAACCAGTAAATTCTGCACTTTCTGGGCAACCTGTATCGATACACTCACAGGCGTTTCGAAACGGGGGCCTGTAATGGTCTTGGTGTTTCGAAACGGCTGGTGACCGTATCGAAACGGTTTGGCTACTTGAAGGCCCTGTTTCAAAACAGGCCTCGAAACGAATCCGCGTTTCGGTACGGTCAACACCGTATCGAAACAGGTGACCGTTGGGCACTGATTTGAATGGTTTTGAGGTTTGTAAGCTTTACGTTTTAGTCCTGAAATATGTTTTTGCAATTGCATGAGTTCGAGATGTCCGTTTAAGGTGAAATTTGACAGGCAAGCATGTAATATGACTAATTTAATATTGGTCACCTTAAAATCAGTTAAGATCTTCAAATTTCCAAAATTTACATTTTGGTCCCTAATATTTGTAATTTGTGCAATTGAGTCCCTTAATGTACTCCGATCACTGTGCTTTTCAAGTATGTGTTTCTCAAGAGTACGCTTAGGATTAATGTGCATCTAGACAAGTTTAAAAAGAAAAAAGGGTCGTTAATCAAGGTTGACTTTTGGGTTGACTTTGGTTTTCCCCTTGTAATCTTCGTAGTTCGGGTCAACCGTCTAGGCCGGACTAAGGGGGTTACACTTACGCTCTCTTTTGTTCGAAAATGCAGATCCGTAGTTCGTGGGTTAATAGTGCAAGAGGAGTGCCTCCAAGTGTGCTAGTTTGGCTTTTGAGTTTATCAAGTATGGATTTTTTTATGTTATGAGAATGTAATAATCAAGCAATGGGATTTGAGCTTTTGATGTATGTTGATGTTATGTGTTAGGAGCATGTTAGACTCCTATGTTTTTGGTGGATGTTTGCTTAAAGTTTGCTTATGCCTAGTATGTTGGCTTTGTGCCTTTTATGAATGCTTAAGTGTATGTTCTTGTTGAAGCATGTTATTTATGAATGCTATGTTTGAATCATATGTTGTTTGTTGATCCTTTTAACGAATGGCTCTTATCTGTATGTTTGGGGTTGAGCATGCTTGTTATAGGGTGTCATGCATCTAGTGTTGTTGTACGTATGGTTGTGGAAGGTTTTAGGTTGTGTTTGAGGCAGCCTTGTGCCAAAAACTAGCTAAAACATGTCTTTTCGCACCAGGTGTATCGAAACGGTCGACCCTGTTTCGATACAGCCTCTTGTTTCAGGCCAGGCGTTTCGGTACGCAAGGGGGTCATTTCGATACGTTTTTGCTACTGGAAATATGAGATTTTGACGATAAATTGAGGTATCGAAACGGGCCTTGGTGTTTCGAAATGGTCTTTGTATCGTTGACCACGAGAAGTTGACCGTTGAGGGCGTTTCGGAACGGTTGACCATCGTTTCGATACAGTCTCGTCGTGTTGACTTTGGCCAGTTGACCTGGTCAAGGCGTTTCGATACACTCCTTGGGTGTTTCGAAATGGCCTGCAGTTTAAGTTTAAAATGGGCTGTTTTGTTGGCCTGTTTGGTTGTTTGCCTCGCTTTTTTCTTCCGTTGTTGCCTTTATCACATAGGACATAATAATGCATCTAGATAAGATAATAATAATTGAAAAGGTTTTCTATGGTTGGTAACCGAAGTGGAGTCTTAACGGGTTTCGCCTCGGTTATCCCCGTGTGGCCTGCTCGGACCGGTCAGTCACCCGGACCGGGACGAGGGGGTTACACTTGTTGGTATCAGAGCCTAAGGTTTCCGAGACCTTGGGCAGGTAAGTGAGATAAGTTAAATTCTTGTATTGCAATTGTACGGTGTTTGCTTGCCATGTAAGTATGTTGCTTGTTTATCAAGTATGCTTTGATGTATGCTTGTTTGATCATGTACGTATGTTGTTTGATGCATGTTGAGTAGAGTCCCATTGCTTCTATTACATCGGAAAAAGGATTTTTAAGTGGGGAAACATACTTGAGCCACTTGGACCCTTGCCCTTGCTAACCCTATTTTTTGTATGTTGTTGTTGTTGTAGTTGTTATCTGTGAGCGCGTATGTCGAGGCCTAGATGTAGACCGAGGTTGGTTCGTCAGGAACCCCGTGTTGCGGCTCCTGTTGTTGAGCCGGTGGCTGGAGTAGAGGCTCACGTAGAAGAGCCTACTGTTGGAGTCGGAGCTCCACCGCCACCTCCTCCGCCTGGTGAGGGAGCGGGACCTCAGGGTGGCCAGGGTGGCCAAGGTCCTGTAGGAATAGACATGGCTCCGCTAGTTCAAGCTATAGCGGGAGCGTTTCAGGCCACGGTTGCCGGAGCTCAGGCTGCAGCTCAGCTGAGAGGTGATGATGTTAGTTTACCGTTAGAGAGGCTTCGTAGCCTATGGGCAGAATAGTTCAAGGGATCTACACCCGAGAGATCTGAGTTGTGGCTAGAGAAGACAGTCCGCATTTTAGCTCAGATGGGATGTGTTGGTGCCCGTAAGTTGGGCTGTGTGATTTCGTTGCTTCAGGGTGATGCCTACACCTGGTGGGTCACCATTACTTCCGGTGTGCATGAGGCCGAGATTGGTAGGGACTTCTTTGAGACTGCTTTCAGGAAGAGGTATTTGGGGCCGAGATATCAGGATGAGAAGAAGTGGGAGTTCGTGGCTATTTTTCAGGGAGATGCTTCAGTGACAGATTATGAGATCCGTTTTGTCCGTTTGAGTCAGTATGCTCCAGAGTTGGTTCCTACTGAGAGGGACCATTGTAATCGGTTCAGATATGGACTTCATGAGGAAGTCAAGAGGTACACCTTAGCTTCAGATTATTCTGACTTTGATGTCTTCGTCGCTAGGGCCAAGGACATTGAGCATAGCTTGGGGCTGACCAAGCGTTCGGGAGGATCCAGTTCAGGGAAGATGCACAATAACTTTGATCGTGGTGATTCCAAGAGGCATCGGGCGGTGGACATCAGTTTGACCATAGGCGTGGCGGTGGCCACCATGGTAGAGGCCACCATGGCCATAGAGCTAGAGGGAGTTTGCCTGAGTGCACTCGTTGTGGGAGACAGCATTCAGAAGAGTGTTGGGGTAACTTCCATGCTTGCTGGAACTGTGGTTCGATAGACCACTTTAGGAGAGAGTGTCCGCATCAGGCGGCACAGGCACCGAATCTTGCACAAGCTCCTGCGAGAGCGGTAGACTATCAGAGAGGTCGTGGGCGCGGTCGTGGTTACTTCCAGCCGAGGGCTGATGCACCTAGGATAGAGGCACCGAGGAATCTTGCTCATGTTGTGGCAGTTCAGCCAGAGGCCGGTGGACCAGCTAGAGTCTACGCACAGAGAGAGGCAGGGAATGACACAGATGTGATAGCAGGTAATTTTGAATTACAGTCTATGTCTTTGCTTTCCTTAGTTGATTCGGGTTCTACGCATTCTTACATTTTGAGTGAGCATGCAAAGAAGTTAGACATACTTGTTGAGATCTTAGATGTAGGTATGCATGTGACTAGTTATTTCGGTGAGACGGTCGTAGTTAGACGGATGTATAGGAGGTGTCCACTGAAGATTCAGGGTCATGTGTTTCCTGTTGATATGATGGAACTTCCCTTTTATGGTTTTGATATTATTTTGGGTATGGATTGGTTGGTTGAGCACAGAGCTAGTGTAGATTTTGAGACAAAGAGAATTTCATTGAAGCTTTCCGATGACTACAAGGTAGTGGTAGTAGGCGAGAACATTAAGTTCTTGTCGAATGTTGTATCGGCTTTAGAGGCTCATAGGTTGATGGATTCCGGTTGTGGGGCTTACTTAGCGTATGTGATGAATCCGAATATGAGCGAGGCTAGACCGAAAGACATCATAACAGTTTGTAATTTTTCGGATGTGTTTCCAGAAGAGTTACCAGGTTTGCCTCCTGACAGAGATGTAGAGTTTGTGATTGAGACTGTTTCAGGGTCTACTCCAGTTTCTATTGCTCCGTACCGTATGGCTCCGAAAGAGTTGAAAGAGTTTAAAAGTCAGCTTCAAGAGTTGTTAGACCGTGGTTTTATTAGGCCTAGTAGTTTGCCTTGGGGTGCTCTCGTGTTGTTTGTAAAGAAGAAGGATGGTAGTATGAGGATGTGTATTGACTACAGGCAGTTGAATCAGTTGACGGTAAAGAACAAGTATCTGTTGCCTCGTATAGATGACTTGTTTGATCAGTTGAGAGGTGCCTCAGTGTTTTAGAAGATAGATTTGAGATCAGGGTACTATCAGTTGAGAGTGAAAGAATGTGATGTTCCAAAGACAACTTTTAGGACTAGATATGGTCACTATGAGTTCCTTGTGATGCCGTTTGGGCTCACGAATGCACCAGCAGCTTTCATGGACATGATGAACAGAGTTTTCCGAGACTATCTAGACTGATTTGTAGTTGTTTTCATATATGACATTCTTGTGTACTCAAGATCAGAAGAAGAGCATGATGAGCAGTTGAGACTAGTTTTGCAGAGATTGATGAGTAATCAGTTGTATGCTAAGCTTAGTAAATGTGAGTTCTTGATTCGAGAGGTTGTATTTCTTGGCCATGTAGTTTCAGCTGAAGGTATCCGTGTTGATCCGACGAAGATTGAGGCTATTGTTGAGTGCAAACAACCTAACTCAGTGACTGAGATTAGGAGTTTCCTAAGATTAGCCGGTTACTATAGGAGATTCGTTGATGGTTTCTCTAGAATAGCTGCTCCGTTGACTAAATTGTTGCAAAAAGGAGTGAAGTTCGAGTGCTCATATGCAAGACAGAAGGCTTTTGACAAATTGAAAGAAGCTTTGACGAACGCTCCAGTGTTAGTACAACCAGTTTCAGGGAAGGAGTTTGTGATCTATAGTGATGCTTCCTACGTAGGTCTAGGTTGTGTTTTGATGCAAGAAAGAAGAGTTATTGCTTATGCTTCGAGACAGTTGAAGGTGCATGAGAAGAACTACCCTACGCATGACATTGAGTTAGCCGCAGTTGTGTTTGCGTTGAAGATTTGGCGTCACTACTTGTATGGTGAGAAGTGCATAGTTTACACTGATCATAAGAGCTTGAAGTATTTGATGACTCGGAGAGAGTTGAACTTGAGGCAGAGAAGATGGATTGAACTGTTGAAAGACTATGATTTGACTATTGAGTACCATCCGGGTAAGGCAAATGTAGTAGCCGATGCGTTGAGTAGAAAAGTTGCAGTTGAGTTGCGAGCTATGTTTGCTAGACTGAGTGTATCTGATGATGGTGGTTTGATTATAGAGGTGCAAGTGAAGCATTCTTTGATTCAGATGATCAGAGAGAAGCAGTTGCAAGATGTGTCACTAGTCCCGCATGTTCAGGACATAGCCGAAGGTAGACCGACAAAGTATAGTTTTAGTGGTGAGAATGTGTTGTGTTTCAGAGACAGAGTTGTAGTACCTGACGATGTTGAGTTGAGGCGTCTGATTCTGAGCGAAGCACATTCGAGTCATTTTTCTATGCATCCGGGTAGTACTAAGATGTACCGAGATCTGAAGAGTGATTATTTCTGGGTTGGTTTGAAGAAGGATGTAGCCGAGTATGTGAGCCGTTGCATGGTTTATCAGAGAGTGAAGGCAGAACATCAGGTTCCTTCAGGTCTGTTACAGCCTTTGAAGATTCCGAAATGGAAATGGGAGAGGATCACTATGGACTTTGTGTCGGGGTTACCGTTGTCTCCTTCGAAGAAGAATTCCGTTTGGGTGATAGTTGATAGGTTCACTAAGTGTGCCCACTTCTTAGCAGTGAACACTACAGATTCTTTGGACAAGTTGGCGAATTTGTATATCCGCAAGCTTGTGAGACTTCATGGAGTTCCTAAGTCTATTGTATCAGACAGAGATCCGAGATTTACAGCGAGGTTCTGGGGTTGTTTGCATAGTGCCCTAGGTGGCCGTTTGCATTTCAGTACTTCTTATCATCCGCAGTTAGATGGACATTCAGAGCGAGTGATACAGATTTGAGAGGATATGCTCCGTTGTTGTGTGATTGACTTCCAGGGTTCTTGGGAGAAGCATTTACCCTTAGTTGAGTTCGCTTACAACAACAGTTACCAGGCTAGTATACAAATGGCTCCTTATGAGGCTTTGTATGGTAGACGATGTAGGACTCCGATCTGTTGGGCTGAAACGGGTCAGAAATTGTTACCTATGCCAGATTTGCTTAAGGGGACTACTGAAAAAGTGAAGTTTATTTGTGACCGTTTGAAAGCAGCTTCCGATCGTCAGAAATCTTATGCAGATTTGAAGAGAAAAGAGATTGAGTTCTCAGTGGGTGAGAAAGTGTTTCTGAAAGTATCTCCGTGGAAGAAGGTAATGTGATTTGGCCGGAAAGGCAAGTTGAGTCCGAGGTTTATTGGTCCGTATGAGATAGTTGAGAGGATTGGGCCAGTAGCTTACCGTTTGAGATTGCCTTCAGAGTTAGAGAAGATCCATGATGTCTTTCATGTGTCGATGCTTAGGAGATATAGATCAGATCTATCTCATGTTATGCATGTTGAGGAGATAGAACTGAATCCGGATTTGTCGTATAATGAAGAACCAGTTGAGATACTTGCTTCTGATAGCAAGGTGTTGCGTGGCAAGACCATAGAGTTGGTCAAGGTGTTGTGGAGACATAGAGGTGTGGAAGAGGCCACGTGGGAGAGGAAAGCTGATATGCTTGAGCAGTTTCCGTACTTATTTCCGTCAGGTAATTTCGGGGACGAAATTCCTTAAGTGGGGGAGAATTGTAACACCCGGGTTTGGGGGTCGGGTAAAAATAATATTAAAATAATAAAATAATATTTTAGGCCTCGGGTTTTCAAAACAAATATTTTCTATGTTTGACTTAATTTGATTTAAAGCTCAATTCCATGGATTTTGGAAATTTGAGATAGCCATCTCATTAATGGCATTATTGTAATTACAAGCCTTTGAAAAATAAAACCCCTTTTTATTTAAAAGACCATTTTTAACTCATCTTCTTCCCTCACCCATTCTCCATTTCAACGTGAAAAAACCCCTCCCCATCAAGTTTACTATTCCATCAACATTCTTCCTCATCTTTGGTGATTTTTCAAAGGTAAACTCACTTTTGACTTGTCCTCTCTTTCCTCTACAAGCTAGTATCATTATTTTTCATAAAGCTCATGGTTTTTGTATTTTGGAGTTTTGAGATTTTTGATTAAAAATGTCATATTTATCATCTTTAACTTAAGATTTTGATTTGTTAATGTTATATAAGTTGTTTACTATCCATAAGGTCCAACATATTCGATTTTTACAAAGTTTTATGGTGTTTCCCGAAATTGGGTTTTAGGGAGGTTTTAGAGAGTTGAAATGTTGAGTTTTGGAGGTGTTTTGTGTGGGAATTTGTTGGCTGACACTACAACAAATTTACTTATTAGTGACATCTAAAATATTGTCATTAGAACTTACATTTCCGTCACTATATGGATTTTGTGACGTAAAATTTGATGTCACGGCGTTCGTCACACTAGGTGTGTCACTAAATGTCAAACGTGACAATGTATTCTTTTTCGTCACATATTGTCAAGCATATAGTGACACTAATATATAACGCCACCTTATAATTTGTATTTAATGACAGCTAGTTACGTCACTAAATGATATAAAATTTCAACATTAAATATCCGTAACGTCACCAATAATACAATAACTTCACTCTATAGGTGACGAAAGAGATATCGTCACATTCATAGTGACGAAATATTTCTTCACTTAATAATAGTATGAATGACGATAATACATAACGTCACCTTATACATTGTAGGCAAAATGAAGAAATTAACGTAATTAGTTTCTTCATAATTGTAAAATTGGTAATAAATAAAATTTTTGATCGAATGACATTCAGATTCATATTTCTAATTTTGGACTTTTAAGTTATTTAAAATAATTTCTAATTATTTTATTTAAAATAAAAAATAAAAAATCCTAAACATTTTACAAATTACAATGAAATCCCAAAATGATACAATAATTTCAATTTGATCCCTTCCCTCTAAAATGTCAAAACCAGTAGACCTGCTAGTACAGTGAGGGCAACTGGCAGCGATGGTCATTTGATTTCATCATCCGCTCCAAGCCTCATAAAAAACAGCACCTGAAATCAAGACTGCCTAGGATCAGTAACCAAGCTCCTTTGACGAATACAAAGAAGCTCCTCATGAAATAAAATTGCTTCTTTACAGTGTAATTGATACAACTCTAACATACCATTCTATTTGGCAATCACAAGGTAAATATATGATTTTATCAATTTGATTATTGAGTGGTCCAAATGAATGATCATGGATTGTTCTACTAATGCAATCAAACATCCTTGATACATTTTACATATTCCAAATAAATATATATCACATTCCAATTCTGAACTTAAGAAATTCTAGTGTATACAATACTCGCTTGATTTACTCTCACACCATGTAGGCAAAATTGAATATTTTAGCATGAAACTGATAGGTTTTTAGTTACTGTTTGTTAATATTTTCATAATATAATCACACATTATGACTCGAAACAGGTTACGCTTTTTCGTCTTAGAAGGTCTTGGCAACCAATCCTTAACTAAAATATGTTGTTGTTTTGGATATATAATGCAGCAGCAGATTGTTGTTTTTAAGTTAAAATAGCTACTGCTTTGCATGGAAACTAAACACTACAACATCCACCTGACTTAAACTATAACTACTGTTGTCTACCTCTGCTAGCTACTGATTTTATTACAGTTTCCAGCCTTATCTGCAGCATATGAAGTGAACTACAATGCAGCAGAATTATGGGCAAATTTGGTGGTAAACCGAGTCACTTATTTAGGCATTTTAACACTCAAAGGTAGTTCTACCAAAATTCCTAGCATCTAAGCATCATGTTTTGGCAATTTAGTTCATTAGATAAAAAATATTTACCTTCTTTTCCCAAGACGAGATTATACCGATCAAAAACCACCCTACATCCACCCCTTTGATCGGTCTTGTTCTCCCTTTTTCCTTTTCTCCCTGTTTTACCCTTCATGTCCCCTTTATCTAGTTGTTGATTGTTCTCCATTTTACCGGTTGTGTCTCGATAAGTAGTGGATGTGTAGTCATATATCTCATTGACAACTAACCATACTACCCAGTCATTTCCTTCTAAATTGATGCACATACATTGTTTTCCCCTTGTTCAACAATTGTCCACCCATTTAAACATTCCAGTTCATCGTTATTTTAGCATTGACACACACCGGTTATACACACATCACAGTGAATGTAATTTATTCAATAAAATAATGATCTTCAAAATACCAGCAGAAAGCAGAGAATAGAATTTCAATATACAGCTACGCAACCATGACACAGGTAATGTTGGGATCAAATTCCAGAACAAGAGATTGAAACAAAAACAATATCATACAAATTTAACAACTTGCTAATAACCACAAGCAGAATAAGAATTGCAGTTCAAGAAGACAAATATATGAAAAATTAATAATAGAAAGCTTACTTTAAAAGAAGAAGAGATTTTCGAAATCTAGGGAGACTTTTTTCAGGATTATTGACAAGCTCTATTAGCATCAATTTCTCACAAAAAAACAACCACAAAACTAAAATTACATTTGGGTTTTTGCTTCAAATCCCTTGTTTTCACTTCATTCGTCTTAAAACCTTCTCCAAATTTATCCAAAACTCGTTTCCCTTTTTATAAACTCAACGAATAATAAACTAAATCAGGTTTTTGCGAAGGTATTCTTCTCCGTCACCGAGCAATTACCGTGACTCCTTTTAAACCCACTAATCTTTTAACCAACTCAATCAAGAATCGGTCCATTAAAAATAAGAACCCATCAGAGAGCCAAAAGAAAAAACGTAATAGAGAAGGGAAAAGATACAGGAATGAGATTCAAATGTTTCAGTTCGGCAAGGTTTTAGAGAGATATAAAGGAAGGAACCGTTTTGGGTGCCGAGATAAAGAACGAGAAAGAAAGACGAAGCAGATCTAGAGGTGTTTTGCTGTGAGGTCGAATAGAGTCTATGTAAAATGACTTATGGAGAATTAATCCGCCAGTCATTTTATAGGTAAGGACAATATTTTAGGTTAACTTGTAACTTGTCAACCATTTTACATTGCACAAACAAATATCGTATAATAATAAAAGGATAAATATTCTATACACAGGCGGTGGAAACTGAAAGTTTCTACAAGCGTCTTAGTTTTAGGGTATATAGAGTTAATTTAGGGTATAGAGTTTAGGGGTTTAGGTGCAGGGGGTTAGAATTTAGGTGCAGGGGGTTAGAATTTAAGGTTTAGGATTATAATTTAGGGTTTACAGGTTAAAACCTAAATCCTCACCATATCACCCTAAAAACTAAACCCTAACCTATAAACCCTAAATTATAACTCTAAATCTTAAATTGAAAAAACTATCCCTAAATTCTAAACCCCCTACACCTAAACCCCTAAACTTTATACCCTAAACTAACTCATTATACCCTAAAACTAAGGCGATTGTGGAAACTTTTAATTTCCACCGCTAGTGTATAGGATATTAATTCATAATAAAAATATATTTTTGAAAAATGACTTACATTAAATAAATACATTCTAAAAAAATAAATTTGTTATCTTATGCATAAAAATGATTTTTTAAAGATTATATACTGAAATTTATCACATTTAAAAGATTTAAGCTATTCACTTTAAATAAAAAGATTTTATAAATCTGATTGAGTTTAGTTCAACTGATATCGATGTCGGTTCAACATACAGAGAAGATGAGTGTAACACCCCAATTTTGGGCTTAGAAGTTTTGGGTTTGGACCGGATCGGTCGGGTTGTGATTCGAATATAAAAGGGTGAATTTAGGAAAGCCTAGTTCGGGTTGCATTAAAAATATGGAAAAATGTCTGAAAATCCTCTTTTATTATATATAAGAGAAAGGTGAAATCAATTTTACAAAATGATGTTTGGAAGAGTGACATTTTGGGTTAGTGACAAAAATGTAATTTTTGAAAACTGGGTGACTATTTTAAAAAGGATTGAAACTTTGAATCTTTAAGGAGCTATTTACCCAAAAGAGTTTCTCCAGATTTTTCTGAATATTAATCAATTTTATTAATGGTTTTAATTAAAGGAAAAAGGAGGGAAAAAGATATTTTGCTCTCATAACTAACTTTCTCAAATTTTCCATTTTCTTTTCTCTCAACTTTTCTCTCAACCCAAACACTTTCCTCCAGCAAATTTCCCTCTGATTTTGACATTCAAAGATGAGATTTCAACTTCCTTTTGATCTCTAATCATTTCTACAACAAAACTTTAGCATTTGCTTATTGGATTTTCAAGAATCTTGGTTCCAAAAAGGGAGAAACTCAAGTTTAGAGGTATGAACGTCCTTCTCCTCTAAATTCTCAGTTCTTTACTGAAATTCCCAAGTTCTCAATCCTTGAATTATGTTTTATTAAAGGTTTTGCAATTGAGTTCTTGATCTTGGCTTTAAAATGCAAGATTTGCTTTAATTTTGATGAAATTCGTATGATCTGATTGGGCATTGTTTTGAGATGTGTTTTTGGTGTAAAATGGATGTATAATTGATGAGAAATTGAGGTTTAGTCAATGCAATCCCGGATAGGTTGATTTTCCTAAGTTTTGTTTAAGTTTTTTGTGGTTTTTGGAGTGATCTTGATGTTCTGCTATAGCTGGAGGTATAAGGACGTGATGAGATCCATTTTGGATGTTAATTGAGGTTTATGAATGTTTGGAATTGATGGATCTTGGCTGGGTAGTGTTGTGGAGATGTTTGGATGTGATTTCGGTTGTGTTTGGTAGCCGAAATGCGAGTGTTGATGTGAGCAGCGAGTTTAGATGTCTTGGTTGAGGATATTAATGCATGATGGTGCATTAATCTACTGTTTTGATGTATTTAAAACAGGGGAGACATCTTCGGATCCTTGTGGTGTTGATCAGGGAGCTTGATTGGTGTTTCGGCAAGTGGCGAAACAGAATCAGTGAGTGGATTTTGGTTTTCAGCTTTGAAACCAATGTTTTGAAGGTTTGGGAGCTTAGTTTAAGTCTAAACAACTTTGCTAAGCTCAAGAGTATGTTTTCGGAAAAAACTCTCTTGTTGATGAACCATGAGTTGGTTGAGTGCAATGTGATTATTTGCATGTTTTAAATTCTGTTTTGAAAGCATATTTAGCATGTTTATTTGCTGGTTTTATAAGCCATGTGTTGAAGGATGCTCAAGGTAAGAGATCCTTGTTATGAACATTTGATAAAATGTGGTTTTGTTGCATAAGGATGCATGATGATTAATGGATTTGTTAAATGCTTTAAAACAGTGGATTATTGTTGTTAAATGATGCATATTGGCAAGTGATGTTTCGAGAAAGGTTAAGAACACTATGGTGGTTAAAAGTCCATAGGTGGTTCTTGTGTTAAGAACAACATGGTGGTTAAAAGTCCATGATTGGTTCTTGTGTTAAGGTCACAAAGGTGGTTAAAAGTCCTTGTGTGAGCCTTGTGTATTTAAGAACACCATGGTGGTTAAAAGTCCATGGGTGATTCTTGTGTTAAGGTCACAAGGTGGTTAAAAGTCCTTGTGTGGACATTGTTTATTGTAAGAACACCATGGTGGTTAAAAGTCCATGGGTGATTCTTGTGCTAAGGACACAATGGTGGTTAAAAGTCCATGTGTGGTCCTTGTGAATTGTGAGATCGCAATGGTGTTTAAAAGTCCATGTGTGAATCTTATGTTGGTTGTATGGTGAAATGGAAAGATTATGATTATCACTTGTGGCCAATTTGACATGTTAATAATTTGAAGCATGTATGCTTGTTTTAAATGCTTTTGTACATGGATAAAGGTTGTTTTGAACTAAGGTTATAAAGGTGTTTATAAATGCATTATTGTGTTGTTTTAAATGAGCTTTCCTCACTAAGCTATGTGATTACGCTCTCTCATTTCTTAAACCAATAATGCAGAGCATTGAAGTGCTTAAGGGCAGCAAGGGGGTCAAGAATCCAAGTGAAGAACTAAGCTCACGTATGGTGAAAGTTTTCTTTACACTATTAGCTTTTGGCATTTGGCAATGAGGAACCTATGTTGTTGTTTTGGGAGATGTTTTGGACTCCTTAAGTTGGTTTTATGCTTTTGGTATTGTTGGAACTTGTAAATGGCCTTTATGAGGATTGATTGGTGATTTGGTGTTTGAATGGTCTCAATATAGGATGCATGCCTATAGAATTGGGGCTTTCCTTGTTTGATACCATGTTTATGAATTGTGGATGCCATTATGTTCCTTAAGTATGTAATGACTTGCTGGTATAATTTGAGGGTCATCTGAATGCGTTTGATGGGTCAATTGTGCTTTAAACCAGCTAAATTTTTGCAATCTGGGCAGCCTGTTTCGGAACAGGTGCTGCCGTTTCGGAACAGAGGGCCTGAAATGGCCTAGGCGTTTCGAAACGGGCAGAGCCGTTCCGGAACAGTTTTGCCACTGCCAGGCCATGTTGCGCAACGGGTTTCGGAACGGTCCCTCGTTTCGGAACGGATCATCTCTGTTCCGAAACACCCGACCGTTGGGCACTGAAATTGACGGTTATATGTTTTGAAACCTTTGCGTTTTGGTCCTGAATCTTGTTTATGCAATTGAATGAGTTTGAGATGTCCGTTTGAGTTGAAATTTGGCAAGGAAGCATGAAATATGACTAATTTCATAATGGTAACTTAAAAGTGGGTTAAGTCCTTCTAATTTCCAGAATGTACATTTTGGTCCCTAAACTTGTATGTTGTGCAATTAAGTCCCTGAATGTTTTCCGAATGCACTGATCTTTGAGTATGCCGATTGTATGAACATATCTAGGGTTAATGTGCATTTAGATAAGATTAAAAAGAAAAAAAAGGGTCGTTAATCAAGGTTGACTTCCGGGTTGACTTTGGTTTTCCCCGTGTAAACTTCTTAATTCGGTTCAACCGTCTAGGCCGGGTTAAGGGGGTTACATTTGGTGGTATCAGAGCTGAGTTCTCGAGTAATTGGGAAGGATTATGTGGGTGATTAATGTATGTATGCTTTGTATGCTTGTTGAATGAAAGCATGTTGTGTGAATTGTAAGTATGTTACAATTGTGGTGTATGTTGTGGTGAAGCATGTTAGGGGGACCCATTGCCAAATCAAAGCTAATGAAATGGTGTTGTTTTCAATTGGAAATGAGCTTGAGTACTTGGTTTGCTTACCTTGCTGAGCCTGACTTTGTTTATTGCATTGTGATTGCATTGTTTAGTGAATGGCACCTCGTAGAGAATTGAGGGTTAATATGCGAGCTATGACTCAAAATGAGAATGAGGATAATGCTGAAAATATGGTGGATTTACCTCCTCCGCCTGGTGGTGGTGGTGCTGGGGGTGAAGGAGCTGCTGCTGGTGCTGATGCTGGGGTCGCTGGACCTGAAGCTGGTCAGGGACAAGCTATTCCTGACATGACAATGCTGGTTCAAGCCATTGCTAGAGCTTTTCGAGCAGCGGCAGCTGGAGCTCAAGGAGCTGGGCATCAGGGAGATGCTGGAGTTAGACTACCTCTGGAACGTTTGCGTAGTCTGGGAGGGACTGAGTTCAGGGGTTTGTCTGTTGAAGGTTCTGAGTCTTGGCTGGAAAGTACCAAGAGAATCTTGGGGCAAATGAATTGCACTGATGTGCAGAAGCTGGGCTGTGTGGTATCGTTGTTGCAGGACGATGCTTATACTTGGTGGACAACCTCTATCTCTGGAATGGAGGAAGCTGATGTAACTTGGACGTTCTTTCAGAACGCGTTCAAGAGGAGATATCTGGGTGTGAGGTACCTAGATGAGAAGAAGAGAGAATTTATGTCTCTTACCCAAGGGAGCATGTCTGTAGCTAAGTACGAGGTTCAGTTTGTCCGACTCAGTCAATACGCACCTGAACTTGTTCCTGATGAGCGGGAGAGGTGTGAAAGGTTCCGTTATGGTTTGGTGACGGAAGTAAAGACGTATATGCTAGCTGCTGAGTATAATGATTTTGATGTGCTGGTTGGGAGAGCAAAGGACATTGAGATGAATTTGGGTTTATCATCTAGAAGTGCTGGTTCTGGTGCTGGTAAGCGAGTTGCTGAGTATAGTTCCGGTGGTGGACGGAATAAGAGGGGACGTGATCAGAAGTATCAGCCTTCGGCTAAGCGAGGTGGCGGTGCGCCTGCTCAGGGAGACAAGGCAAGAGCTGAACCGAACGCATGTTGGACATGTGGATCGCGTGGCCATATGAAACGTGATTGTCCACGAGCTGTGAGGGAGGTGCAAGCTCCTGTTGTGGCAGCTGGTAAATCATGCTGGAACTGTGGATCTACGGATCACATGAGGAGAGAGTGTCCTATGTTGGCTGGTGGCCAAGGGCGTGCTCCTGTAGTTGTTGCACCACAGAGAGGTCGTGGGCGCGGCCGTGGTAACTTCCAGCGGAGAGAAGAGGGTGGACGGAATGTGGCTCATGTTGTGGCTGTTCAGCCTGAGGGTGGTGGCCAGGCTAGAGTGTTTGCTCAGAGGGAGGGGAGGAATGACGCGGATGTGATTGCAGGTACTTTTACTTTGCAGTCCTTGTCATTACTTTCCTTGATTGATTCTGGATCCACGCACTCATACATTTTGCGTGAGCATGCTGAATTGCTTGGTTTGCCTGTTGAGTCTTTGGATGTTGGTATGCGTGTCACTAGTTCTTTTGGTGAGACTGTTGTGACTCGAAAGCTTTATAGAAGATGTCCTTTGGTTGTGCAAGATCATGTTTTTCATGTTGATCTTATGGAATTGCCTTTCTATGGTTTTGATGTAATCCTTGGTATGGATTGGCTTGTTGAGCATCGTGCTGTAGTGGATTGTGAGAATAAGCGAGTTTCGTTGAAACTTGCGGATGATTATGAGGTGGTTGTGGTTGGTGAGAATGTGAAGTTTCTTGCCAATGTGGTGTCTACATTGGAGGCGAGCCGGATGCTAAGGCAAGGTTGTGAAGCTTATCTAGCTTTTGTGATGAATCCTGGCTCTAAGGAGTTGCGTGTGCAAGATATCAGGACTGTGCGAGAGTTTCCTGGTGTGTTTCCGGAGGAGTTGCCTGGATTGCCTCCTAATCGCGAGGTGGAGTTTGGGATTGAGCTGTATGAAAACACAACTCAGTGTCCATTACTCCTTATCGAATGGCACCTAAGGAGTTGAAAGAGCTGAAGACGCAATTGCAAGAGTTGCTTGATCGTGGTTTCATTCAGCCGAGTGTGTCACCTTGGGGTGCGCCGGTCTTGTTTGTGAAGAAGAAGGATGGCACAATGAGAATGTGCATTGATTACCGTCAGCTTAACAAGTTGACTATCAAGAATCGGTATCCATTGCCGAGAATTGATGATCTTTTTGATCAATTTCGGGGAGCAGCTGTGTTCTCTAAGATTGACTTAAGGTCAGGGTATTACCAGTTGAAGGTGAAGGATGTGAATGTGCCAAAGACAGCTTTCAGGACGAGGTATGGGCATTATGAGTTCCTTGTGATGCCGTTTGGTTTAAAAAATGCTCCTGCAGCTTTCATGGACATGATGAATCGTGTATTTCATGAATATCTGGATAAGTTTGTTGTGGTGTTCATTGATGATATCCTCGTGTACTCACGTACTGAGAAGGAGCATGAAGGGCATCTGAGAATTGTGTTGCAAGCTTTGTTGGAGAATCAGCTTTATGCTAAGCTGAGCAAGTGTGAGCTCTGGCTTAGAGAAGTGGTGTTTCTTGGTCATGTGGTTTCTGCTGAAGGGATTCGTGTTGATCCACAGAAGGTTGAGGCGGTGATGAATTGGAAGGTTCCTAAGTCTGTTCATGAAGTTCGTAGTTTCCTTGGTTTGGCAGGATACTACCGAAGGTTTGTGGATGGGTTTTCGAAGATTGCTGCACCTTTGACAAAGTTGTTGCAGAAGGATGTTAAGTATGAGTGGACGGAAGCGAGACAGCAGGCTTTTGAGAAGCTTAAGGCAGCCTTGACACAAGCTCCTATCTTGGTTCAACCTGAATCAGGAAAAGAGTTTGTGGTGTATAGTGATGCATCCTATGTTGGTTTGGGATGTGTGTTGATGCAGGAGGGTAAGGTGGTGGCTTATGCATCACGGCAGTTGAAGGTGCATGAGCGCAATTATCCTACGCATGACATCGACTTGGCTGCGGTGGTTTTTGCTTTGAAGATCTGGAGACATTATCTGTATGGTGAGAAGTGTACTGTGTACACGGATCACAAGAGTTTGAAGTATCTGATGTCTCAGAAGGAGTTGAATCTTAGGCAGCGACGTTGGGTGGAGTTGCTCAAGGATTATGATTTGACGATTGAGTATCACCCTGGAAAAGCTAATGTTGTAGCGGATGCCTTGAGTAGGAAGGTAGCTGTTGAGTTGAGGGCTATGTTTGCCAGTTTGAGTATTTCGCGTGATGGTGGTCTTGTGGCTGAATTGCAAGTGAAACCATCTTTGGTTCAGTTGATCAAGGAAAAGCAGTTGTTGGATGATTCCTTGGTACCGCATGTTCAGGATATTGCGGAGGGTAGGCCTTCGGATTTCTGTTTTAGTGATGATGGAGTGTTGTGTTTTGGGAGTCGGATAGTAGTGCCCAATGATGTAGATTTGAGGCGTGCTATTCTGACTGAAGGTCATAGTAGTCCTTTTGCTATGCACCCTGGTAGTACTAGGATGTACCGTGATCTTCGTGATGAGTACTATTGGGTGGGTCTAAAGAAGGATGTTGCTGAGTTTGTAAGTAAGTGCATGGTGTGTCAGCGAGTTAAGGCTGAGCATCAGTTTCCGTTAGGTTTGTTGCAACCGTTGAGAATTCCTGAGTGCAAGTGGGAAAGGATTACCATGGATTTTGTATCTGGTTTACCTTTGTCGCCATCGAAGAAGAATTCGGTGTGGGTGATTGTGGATCGCTTGACGAAGTGTGCGCATTTCTTGCTTGTGCATACTACGTATTCTTTGGATAAGCTTGCGGAGCTGTACATTGCTGAGATTGTGCGGCTGCATGGTGTGCCTAAGTCGATTGTGTCGGATAGGGATCCGAGGTTTACGTCGCGTTTCTGGCAGTGTTTGCATCAAGCTTTGGGTACACGGTTGAATTTCAGTACATCTTATCATCCTCAGTCGGATGGTCAGTCCGAGCGTGTTATCCAGATTTTGGAGGATATGTTGAGGTGCTGCGTGATTGAGTTTCAGGGCTCATGGGAGAAACATTTGCCTTTGGTGGAGTTTGCTTATAATAATAGCTATCAGGCGAGTATTCAAATGGCACCTTATGAGGCTTTGTACGGGAGGAAGTGTAGGACTCCTCTGTGTTGGGCTGAAACGGGTCAGAAGTTGGTTTTGATGCCAGCTATTTTGAAAGGAACCACCGAGAAGGTGAAGCTCATTTGTGAGCGCTTGAAGGCAGCTTCTGATCGGCAAAAGTCTTACGCGGATTTGAAGCGTAAGGAGATTGAGTATGCTGTGGGTTACCGTGTGTTTTTGAAGGTTTCGCCTTGGAAAAAGGTGATGAGGTTTGGCCGAAAGGGTAAGTTGAGCCCTAGGTACATTGGACCATACGAGGTGATTGAGCGTGTGGGTCCTGTTGCGTACAGGTTGAGGTTACCGCAAGAGTTGGAGAAGATCCATGATGTGTTTCATGTTTCTATGCTTCGGAAGTATAGATCGGATCCTTCACATGTGATGCCTCTGGAAGAAGTGGAATTGAATCCGGATTTGTCATATGATGAGAAACCGGTGAGGATTCTGGATTCGGATAGTAAGGTTCTTCGTGGCAAGACCATCGAGTTGGTAAAGGTGTTGTGGAAACATCGTGGTGTTGAACAAGCCACGTGGGAGCGGAAGGATGACATGTTGAAGCAGTTTCCGTACCTCTTTCCTTCAGGTAAATTTCGAGGACGAAATTTCTTAAGGGGGGAGAGTTGTAACACCCCAATTTTGGGCTTAGAAGTTTTGGGTTTGGACCGGATCGGTCGGGTTGCGGTTCGAATATAAAAGGGTGAATTTAGGAAAGCCTAGTTCGGGTTGCATTAAAAATATGGAAAAATGTCTTAAAATCCTCTTTTATTATATATAAGAGAAAGGTGAAATCAATTTTACAAAATGAGGTTTGGAAGAGTGACATTTTGGGTTAGTGACCAAAATGTAATTTTTGAAAACTGGGTGACTGTTTTAAAAAGGATTGAAACTTTGAATCTTTAAGGAGCTATTTACCCAAAAGAGTTTCTCCAGATTTTTCTGAATATTAATCAATTTTATTAATGGTTTTAATTAAAGGAAAAAGGAGGGAAAAAAGATATTTTGCTCTCATAACTAACTTTCTCAAATTTTCCATTTTCTTTTCTCTCAACTTTTCTCTCAACCCAAACACTTTTCTCCAGCAAATTTCCCTCTGATTTTGACATTCAAAGATGAGATTTCAACTTCCTTTTGATCTCTAATCATTTCTACAACAAAACCTTAGCATTTCCTTATTGGATTTTCAAGAATCTTGGTTCCAAAAAGGGAGAAACTCAAGTTTAGAGGTATGAACGTCCTTCTCCTCTAAATTCTCAGTTCTTTACTGAAATTCCCAAGTTCTCAATCCTTAAATTATGTTTTATTAAAGGTTTTGCAATTGAGTTCTTGATCTTGGCTTTAAAATGCAAGATTTGCTTTAATTTTGATGAAATTCGTATGATCTGATGGGCATTGTTTTGAGATGTGTTTTTGGTGTAAAATGGATGTATAATTGATGAGAAATTGAGGTTTAGTCAATGCAATCCCGAATAGGTTGATTTTCCTAAGTTTTGTTTAAGTTTTTGGTGGTTTTTGGAGTGATCTTGATGTTCTGCTATAGCTGGAGGTATAAGGACGTGATGAGATCCATTTTGGATGTTAATTGAGGTTTATGAATGTTTGGAATTGATGGATCTTGGCTGGGTAGTGTTGTGGAGATGTTTGGATGTGATTTCGGTTGTGTTTGGTAGCCGAAATGTGAGTGTTGGTGTGAGCAGCGAGTTTAGATGTCTTGGTTGAGGATATTAATGCATGATGGTGCATTAATCTACTGTTTTGATGTATTTAAAACAGGGGAGACATCTTCGGATCCTTGTGGTGTTGATCCGGGAGCTTGATTGGTGTTTCGGCAAGTGGCGAAACGGAATCGGTGAGTGGATTTTGGTTTTCAGCTTTGAAACCAATGTTTTGAAGGTTTGGGAGCTTAGTTTAAGTCTAAACAACTTTGCTAAGCTCAAGAGTAAGTTTTCGGAAAAACTCTCTTGTTGATGAACCATGAGTTGGTTGAGTGCAATGTGATTGTTTGCATGTTTTAAATTCTGTTTTGAAAGCATATTTAGCATGTTTATTTGCTGGTTTTATAAGCCACGTGTTGAAGGATGCTCAAGGTAAGAGATCCTTGTTATGAACATTTGATAAAATGTGGTTTTGTTGCATAAGGATGCATGATGATTAATGGCTTTGTTAAATGCTTTAAAACAGTGGATTATTGTTGTTAAATGATGCATATTGGCAAGTGATGTTTCCAGAAAGGTTAAGAACACTATGGTGGTTAAAAGTCCATAGGTGGTTCTTGTGTTAAGAACAACATGGTGGTTAAAAGTCCATGATTGGTTCTTGTGTTAAGGTCACAAAGGTGGTTAAAAGTCCTTGTGTGAGCCTTGTGTATTTAAGAACACCATGGTGGTTAAAAGTCCATGGGTGATTCTTGTGTTAAGGTCAGAAGGTGGTTAAAAGTCCTTGTGTGGACCTTGTTTATTGTAAGAACACCATGGTGGTTAAAAGTCCATGGGTGATTCTTGTGCTAAGGACACAATGGTGGTTAAAAGTCCATGTGTGGTCCTTGTGAATTTTAAGATCACAATGGTGTTTAAAAGTCCATGTGTGAATCTTATGTTGGTTGTATGGTGAAATGGAAAGATTATGATTATCACTTGTGGCCAATATGACATGTTAATAATTTGAAGCATGTATGCTTGTTTTAAATGCTTTTGTGCATGGATAAAGGTTGTTTTGAACTAAGGTTATAAAGGTGTTTATAAATGCATTATTGTGTTGTTTTAAATGAGCTTTCCTCACTAAGCTATGTGCTTACGCTCTCTCATTTCTTAAACCAATAATGCAGAGCATTGAAGTGCTTAAGGGCAGCAAGGGGGTCAAGAATCCAAGTGAAGAACTAAGCTCACGTATGGTGAAAGTTTTCTTTACACTATTAGCTTTTGGCATTTGGCAATGGGGAACCTATGTTGTTGTTTTGGGAGATGTTTTGGACTCCTTAAGTTGGTTTTATGCTTTTGATATTGTTGGAACTTGTAAATGGCCTTTATGAGGATTGATTGGTGATTTGGTGTTTGAATGGTCTCAATATAGGATGCATGCCTATAGAATTGGGGCTTTCCTTGTTTGATGCCATGTTTATGAATTGTGGATGCCATTATGTTCCTTAAGTATGTAATGTCTTGCTGGTATAATTTGAGGGTCATCTGAATGCGTTTGATGGGTCAATTGTGCTTTAAACCAGCTAAATTTCTGCAATCTGGGCAGCCTGTTTCGGAACAGGTGCTGCCGTTTCGGAACAGAGGGCCTAAAATGGCCTAGGCGTTTCGAAACGGGCAGAGCCGTTCCGGAACAGTTTTGCCACTGCCAGGCCATGTTATGCAACGAGTTTCGGAACGGTCCCGCGTTTCGGAACGGATCATCTCTGTTCCGAAACACCCGACCGTTGGGCACTGAAATTGACGGTTATATGTTTTGAAACCTTTGCGTTTTGGTCCTGAATCTTGTTTATGCAATTGAATGAGTTTGAGATGTCCATTTGAGTTGAAATTTGGCAGGGAAGCATGAAACATGACTAATTTCATAATGGTAACTTAAAAGTGGGTTAAGTCCTTCTAATTTCCAGAATTTACATTTTGGTCCCTAAACTTGTATGTTGTGCAATTAAGTCCCTGAATGTTTTCCGAATGCGCTGATCTTTGAGTATGCCGATTGTATGAACATATCTAGGGTTAATGTGCATTTAGATAAGATTAAAAAGAAAAAAAAGGTCGTTAATCAAGGTTGACTTTCGGGTTGACTTTGGTTTTCCCCGTGTAAACTTCTTAATTCGGTTCAACCGTCTAGGCCGGGTTAAGGGGGTTACAATGAGATCGAGTATGCTTAAGCACTCAGTATCCTTTGATTTAAGAATAGAGAGGGGCTAGATAGTCTAGGCATTGTATTTACAAATTTGAATAGAATCAAGACAACATGAATTTCAATTAATTATATAAGTTTTATTATAATTTTAAAAATATTTTATTTTTCGATAGTAAAATGAGTGTCGCTCCGATCAAACTCACCCATAAAATATATATGGGTAATTTATATTTTAGATCACTAAACTTAGCATCCATTTCCATTTACATCACAAATCTTTAATTTAATTTAATTACATAATTTAACTTTTATTATTTATAAACTAAGGTTATATTGACACCGACAAATAATTCTAATGAAAAAAAATTGTATTTGACATTTTTATTTAACATGTGTTTCACAATATCATCAATAAATAATGTTTAATTAGCAATTTAAATATTTTTTATTAGGATTTTTATGAAATTTAGTTATTTTTCTTTTGAATTTATTTAAATAAAATGTATCATAAATTCTTAAAGAAAATTACTAAAATTATCAATTAAATATTATTTGAGGATGATATGTGAAAAATATGTTAAGTAAAAGTGTCAGTTTCAATTTTTTCGTTATAATTATTTAACGATGTTAGTATAAGTGAATTAGTTTATTAATAAATAAAGTCCAATGATGTAATTTGATTAAATTTAAGGTTTATGATGTAAATGAAAGTGGATGTTAAGTTTAGTAATTTAAAACATAAATTACCCAATAAATACTACCCTTAATTATTTTTCAATGAATATTTTCATTTAAAATGATAATAAATTAGAGTTCAGTAATATTTTGAATTGAAAATAAATAATTTTTAAGTTAGTATTATTTTTAATGATGACGATTTCTAAAATTAGAAGCTTAAAACTTTTTATTTTTATTACTATTACTATTAAAGTTTAAATTCATTTTATTTTCAACTAGGGAATCACGTTATAGAACTATATAATTAAACTAATAATTTGTATTATACATACATATAGGTCAAATATTACCATTAGTCCGCAATAAGTGACTTAATCTCATGATGTTTTTGAAAATCGTCATATAAAACATAAGAGATAATAATGAGTGACAAATAGTGGTTTCATCACATTAAACCACTTTTTGTGACACAAATAAAACGTCCCATTTTATGTCTTTTAATATTTGACAAATCATATCGTCACAAATAAAAGCTTATTGGTGACGAAATTGCAACGTCACCAATTAACATTGAATCGTCATAATAATAATTCGTCACTAATACTTTCATTTCATTAGTGACGATATGAGAATGTCACAATTTTGTCTAAACGTCATTAAAATATTTCCCTCCAAAAAAGTTTTAGGCGCCAAACTTATAGTGACAAAAATCAATGACGTTTTATAAAATTGTCACAAAAGATATACCATTATTCACTAATTATGACGAAAACAAAAAAAAAACGTCACATATATAGTATATTTTGTGACGTTATACGCAACGTCATATAGAAATTTCGTCATAAGTTAATAAATTTGTTGTAGTGTGATGGTTAGGCTATGTATAAGGGTTGTTTTGGAAGCTTTTGGGAGTAACTTAAGTGTTGGAATCACCGGTTTTGGATTATGCTTTAGGGCTGCTCGGGAATGAAAGATTTAGGATTGTCTTTAGCTTGAAAACATGTGTTTTGTGCTTGATTATTGTTCCGGGTTTGCTATATTGTTTTGTGGACTGATTTGAGGTTATTTTGATTGTGTTGGGATTATTAGAAGCAAGGAATTGCGTTGGTGAAGCTTTGGGATCGAATCCGGAATCGTTGTGAGTTTGATCGGCTTTTGTGGTTGAGCTTGGAATAGTCGGTGAGTGGTTAAATGTTTTTAAATGGTTTTCAAGTATTGGTTCAAGCATGTGGACTAGGTTGGGCTTGGTAGACCCACCTAGAGTTGGGATTAGATTTGTAGTCTAATCCCAAGCTTTAGTTAGAGACTTTGGTTGAACTCTAATAGTTGATTATGCTTCATGTTTAATTGTGATTATGGTGGCTATGTATATTGTGTTATACATGTGTGTTGAGGCATGTCTTTGATGCATTGTTATATGCATGTGGATAGTGCATGATGGTAATCATGGTGAGTACGTGCTAAGCACGGAAGTTGATATGAAATGGTATTGTGAGAGGTTATGAATTGTGTTAGTATTGGCACTAGTATGCTTGGGTACAATGATCGATCATTAGGATGTTTAGTGTGCACACGTGAGTCAAAATGCGCGCGTGGTCTTGGTGATGGTAGTCATCTAGATGGAGTACGGGTTCGCCCGGAAATCTTCTTATATATATGATAGTCGGTGATGAGTGTAATCCCATCGACGGGGCGTGAAGATGAGTGGAATCCCCTCCGTGTGAAACGGTGATGAGTGTAATCCCACCGTAAGGTAATGGTTGTGGTTGGATGTGAGTTCCAACAGTTATCCGCGTATTCGAGTCATAGCTAGGTGCCAATATGGATTGATATATGTGTTGCCAATAAGGATTTGCAAAATGTGTTTGATAATACATTGATATATGTGTTTCCATGTGTTGAGATTATGTGTTGTTGAGCATGGCATGATGTTGATATTTATGTACATGCATCATTTATATTTGACTCATGTGGTTCGAAGGTAAGATCATGCATTCTACCTAGGTTGTGTGCTCGTGCTTGGACCCTGCATTGTCGAGGTTTGTTTTATGAGCTTACCCTCACTAAGATTTATGCTTACGCTCTCTTTTGTTCGACAATGCAGATTCGTAGTTCGTGGGTTTCTAGTGCAAGAGGAGGGCCTCCAAGTGTGCTAGGTTGGCTTTTGAGTTTATCAAATATGGATTTTTTTTTAAATTATGAGAATGTAATAGTCAAGCAATGGGATTTGAGCTTTTGATGTATGTTGATGTTATGTGTTAGGAGCATGTTAGACTCCTATGTTTTTTGTGGATGTTTGCTTAAGGTTTTCTTATGCCTAGTATGTTGGCTTTGTGCCTTTTATGAATGCTTAAGTGTATGTTCTTATTGAAGCATTTTATTTATGAATGTTATGTTTGAATCATATGTTGTTTGTTGATCCTTTTAACGAATGGCTCTTATATGTATGTTTGGGGTTGAGCATGCCTGTTATAGGGTGCCCTGCATCTAGAGTTGTTGTACGTATGGTTGTGGAAGGTTTTAGGTTGTGTTTGAGGCAGCCTTGTGCCAAAAACCAGCTAAAACTTGTCTTTTCGCAGCAGGTGTATCGAAACGGTCGACCCCGTTTCGATACAGCCTCTTGTTTCAGGCCAGGTGTTTCGGTACGCAAGGGGGTCGTTTCGATACATTTTTGCTACTGGAAATCTGAGATTTTGACGATAAATTGAGGTATCAAAACGGGCCTTGGCGTTTCGAAATGGTCTTTGAATCGTTGACCACGAGAAGTTGACCGCTGAGGGCGTTTCGGAACGGTTGACCAGCGTTTCGATACGTTTAATTCGTGTTGACTTTGGCTAGTTGACCTGGTCAAGGCGTTTCGATACACTCCTTGGGTGTTTCGAAACAACCTACAGTTTAAGTTTAAAATGGGCTGTTTTGTTGGGCTGTTTTGTTGTTTGCCTCGCTTGTTTCTTCCGCTGTTGCCTTTTTCACATAGGACATAATAATGCATCTAGATAAGATAATAATAATTGAAAAAGTTTTCTAGGATCGGTAACCGAAGTGGAGCCTTAACGAGTTTCGCCTCGGTTATCCCCGTGTGGCCTGCTCAGATCGGTCAGTCGCCCGGACCGGGACTAGGGGGTTACAGGTCTCATCAAACCTGAAAGGAGTTAATAGAACACGTGGTAAGCATATGCTTAATGAGGTAGTGATAAATTAATTCGAACATGGTTCCCTTAACCCAAATCAATTTGCTTTCTTTAATACAACTTGAACACCAGGTATATACCGCTCTAATCATGTAATTTCTCAATTCATTCAACAAGTAACAACCTTAATATTTTATTAAAATATACCACAAGCAGCCAACTCACATTCATTACCAAAATACTTACGTTAAATCTAAATTATATGAACCATGTTCTGAAATTAATTTACTTATTCTACATAACACCATTATAATAGTACTATACCAAAGTATCCTAATAAGTATAACATATGGATACACTTTCATTTGATCGAATCCCATATACCACCATTCTTGACAAGTAATTTAAGTAATATACTTCTTTACAATAATATTTATAAACTTTCTTAGGTTCGATTTCTTTTGAGATTGATATCACCAGATTTACCCAAAACTCCAATTTTTAGCATGTTAATCTCATATTTAAGAATTAGACCCTCCATCTCTACCATTTCATAGTTATTTTTAATGAACTTGCCTGAAATAAGAACAATATACTTTTACACTACTAATTTTAGTCATTGAATCACATACTTCTAAACTTCAGATCAAGAGATAATCATCTAACATTACTTTCATGACAAACAAGCATTTGATCTAACATATATCATAACTTTTTCTTAAATTTCAAGCAAGTATCCAATCTAATCATGTATCATCACCTTTCTTTAATTACAAGAAAGTATTCGAACAAGCATGTATCTTTACATGTCAAATTAGCATCAAATCGGGTAATCAACCATAATAGTTATAGCTTCTTTTATTCCAATCATAGCAGATTAAACTTCTCGGTAATATATAACCTATATAATTCTTTTTAATTCAACCTTGAGACTCAAGCAACAACCTAGATACACGAATCCTCTAAATTCAATGTCAAACAGGTGGTACACCAAGTACCGAAACAAGGAAACACAAGGTATCAAAACAAGGGTACACGAAGTACCAATTTAACCTTTACCAAGCAGAGGTACTAGCATTACCAACTAATCATCTGATCTACAACAAAAGGGGACCTAAGTCTAGGACCGTAGTCCTCACTAGCGAGCTTGACGGACTCTATGGCATGTCAATTGTACCTACGACTAACTTGAGACCAAGGCTTTCCTCATTTATTTATTTGGTGAATAACATCCTTGAACATGACTTTTAGTCAATATTAAATCACATTGAATAAAGCCATTTGAGGAAAACAAGATTCACCACATATAACATTTTACATTCAAGATGAGTATTACTCATATACGTATCAACAAGGCCACCAAGGCTTAGATTTTATTCAATCAGGCAATGGATTGTGAGATATCCATTGTGCCCTTCTAGAACAAGTATCATTCATTCCTTTCATTTTAGAGTATTCGAATGACACTATATTTGACCTTAGGTTCTTTCAAGTTGGATCATTTGACCTAAAATGTATATAAGACTTATCACAAAACACATCAATCAACCATTCTAGTAAGAGTATCATATTATTCAAGTTCTTTAATTTTGACATCAAGACCTTTATCGAAGGTAACAACTCTTTCAATCTATGATTGAATCTAGAGTACAAGCACCTACAATACAATCATATTACTCACTTACACCACAAGGTACTTTTATTAAAAGTACTTACCTCAAATCTCCAAGCTCAATTGCACAATGTTTCATGACTTATTTATCAAGTAAGTAAATTAGAGTAATTAAGGGACTCGGGATGGATTTCTTCTAACCCAGAACTTAAACTACTCTTACCTTTTGATCCCGATGTTACGGGATACCTGAATCCTCAATTAGCTTCCTATTATCCAAACTCTTCCTAGCTTCCTCTTGGTATAAACACATCAAAACATCATAACTACATATTAGCATCAATTCATTCCTTAAATATGCATCGTCAAGGCAACCTATAACTATATACATTCATTTACTCAAAACAGGGCAACAAGCATGTATATCAACATAAGTCGATCGAATTTGACATCTATACACTCAATCTTCAAAACTGGCCAGCAAGCATGTATGCTAACATTTTACATTGCAATCCAATTCACACACACACATTTATATCTTATCAAAACAATCTATAGTATATATAGATATACTCAAGATAGTCTAAAATCAAGATAGTCTAAAATCACATATATTAATGTATAATTTCAAAACCATTTCCATTCTTTCATGTTTTTAAATGATATTTTTAATGTCCTAATTGGCTGCTGCTGCTAGGCAGATTGTGCCTTACTCGGTTAAATTTTCATATCTTTCATTTCGTATGTCAGAATTTTAAACCGTTTATACCGTTAGAAAGCTGACTCAACTACCCTTCTAACCATATATGCCTTGCATTTTTACTCTTTATGAATTAATACAGATTTTAGTCTAAAGATATACCCAATTCTACCATCAGGCAGATTACACTGTCTTTAAGCAATTATTTCTATAAACTGTTATACACTGTCTTTGAACAATTATCGCTATAAACTGTCTTTGAACAATACTTAATATTTGTACTCATGAATCTTGCAGCCATTGACCATCAATTTAATCCCTAATTATCATCCAAATCATAAAACAGTCCCATTACATACATCCTTAAAGCAGTTTCTTATCATATAAGCCTGTATTAAACAACTTAAGAATCATGTTCTTCTTGTTACCAGCATTGAGTACAAAAACGATTATGTATATACTCATTGGAAACAGCCCAGTTTGACTCCTAACACCAAAGAAATCAAATAATTAATTTGCCCCTACAGTTAATCACCTAGGCAATCCAATTTTCTATGGTCAATTCAAGCATCAATACACAAACATGCATTTAATTAACTATCCTATTTAACCATCTAATATAATCATTTTCGAATATTAAGCAGCACCTCACAATTCGATTTACAAACATTCAATATTCAAACCTAGGTGCATACCCATTTCAAGAGTTCAAGAGGAATTTATATTTATTCATTTCTCCCTTTAAAACATACAACATCAAGGAATACAAGGATGAGTTCATATATATATATATATATATATATATATACTTCCATATTAATTTCTATCATGAAGGTGGATCAAAAATACTTACATGTCCTCTTATGAATTCGAACACATGCAGCAAAATCTCAATTTCTTTCTAGAATTTCATGGTTATCGTCCAAGCTACCTCTCCCTTTCCCATCACACTTTTTTTCAGTTTACTCATGAAAAGGGGATGACTCATTTGTGTCCAAAAGCCAAAAGGTTATTTCCTTTCCCACATGTCATTCTTCATGGTGACATGTGGTTAACCCACCTATTTAGAAATATTTAACATGCAATATTTCTGTTTTTGTAATTTTTCTTTTTAGTACTTCAACTAAGCTATTCAATCTTTTCATTCTTTTATTTTAGTTTCATTCTTAACTTGTAATCCAATGATTTTAGGGCCTCCTTAAATCAAACTAAATTACCATGAATTAGGTCATACTGTTAGACCATATTTCGGGATGTCACACATCACACGTCCCCAAACTATGGCAATCATTTAAAATTGGTCCCTACACTTTTAAACATTTCTATTTCATCCTCAAATTATGACTCTCATTTTAAATTGGTCCTCATTTTAATTTCCTCCCAAGTTATCAATATATGATAATCTTATCTTGTGCTAGTAAAAACGTTATAAAAATTGGTAATTGTCATGAAAAACTAATATGTATTATGTAATATTATTATATGATATAAATGAAGATTTGCTGATGAAATTAGAATATTCAAAAAGTGTGGGGAGTAATTTAGAATGATGGTTATAGTTTGGGGATGAAAATGAAACATTCAAAAGTTTGGAGATCAATTTAAAATGAAAACTATAGTTTAAGGATAAAATTGGAACATTTAAACGTTTAGGGGCAAATTTAGATTAAACGTTATAGTTTGAGCAATTAACTTTATCACATCCCTATTTGTAATTACAAATTTAGAAGTGAATAGGATTTGAATCCTAATCTTTGACCCCCAACAATCAATAATTTTACCACTATAATTATGATTTTATTGGCTTATACTACTTACAACGTTGGAATTAAGTTACTACAAAATTTATAAAGAAGATTTTTTTACCCAATCTTATTTTCCGGCATTATATTTTTTTTCTAACCCATGAATATAGAACAAACCTTGAGACTTTAATGGATATCCAACCCTTAAATTTTTCGCTTCCTCTCACGTTTGGTACCTAACCCAAACTTCCCATTTTTGGCATTCTTTTTTTTTCCTTTTGTTTTCTTTTTTTTTTACTCTTTCCCTTCAACTCATTTCATGTCATCGTTCCTTTTGATTTTGAGGTAAAGTTTCTTTTTAGGGCTACTATTTTAGTTTTTATGCTAAGTATTCTTTATTTGATATGTGCATACATGCATAAAAAGAGATATTCTCTGTTCATTTGGGTTTTGTTATTTCATTGATTTATGAGTTTTAAAACTCATATTTTTTGTGTTGATTTTTCTCTATGTATTAAATGTTATAGTGGGAAAAAGGACATGTCTTTTAGGTTTATGTCATTTTTTATTTAATTAATTTAACAGTGTTGCAACAATTATTTTTTAAAAGTTATGTTGCAATGTTGCAGTATATATTATTTTTTTTGTTAGGGCTGCATCACATTAAAGTAATAATAACGAGGAATTTTTCCATGAACATTGCAAATATTCAGTATTGTGTTTTCTCTTTCAGGAATTTTTTTAACATTGAAAGCTATTTGACTATATTTTTTACAAGTTTTCTTACAACATGGCATTTACTTTTCCTAATAAGAAAAGATCTTATCTGATTCAAATAATTGATGAGTTGAATATTATTTTATTGTTCTGTTTCATAATTTTCAAAATCGAACAAGGCATTCTTTTGAAGTATTTCATTGATAAGTTTATTTTTTCTATATTGAATGTTTGTTTTATTGCTCATGTTCAGGGTTAGTGGTTGTCCCTTTCAACAATGTGTTTTCAAGGTTTAAATTTGGTTGTCTCGTTAGAAGTGCAATGTGTCGCCCAAAAAAAATTAAAACTGAATGAATGGAGATGAAATGCTACAATAGTTTGAGAGCTTGAAGATTCTAAATTGCTAAATAGCGAGGTAGAGATATGAATCCTCAATATGGCATCTGGTCCTTTTGCTTGTTTTGTTTATATTTTTAGGTCTTGAGACCTCATAGATGTTGTTGGTTGAGATTTGGATTGTTGTTTCCAACATTTTCATTTAAAATCCACCAGTTTGAAGGATGATGTTTTGAAGAAAGTGTTGGTTTCAATGGTGGTGTTTTAGAGGGAATGAAATGGAGTCACATTGTTAAAGGAGGATGAAACTTGACAAATCTTTAAGCTTTGTCAACAAGAAAAACAGACCATGATCTCATACGAGACTCCTAATACCGATACCGAAAATGTAGCAGAGAGCTGCGACAATGTGAATGAAAGTGACATATTGCAAACACCAAATGGAATACCTGAGGTAGAGGTAGGAGGGCGGCAATACCAGGCTGCATTGAAGTTGCAAAAGGTATACAAAAGTTTTCGAACAAGGAGGCAGCTTGCAGATTGTGCAGTTATTGTTGAGCAAAAATGGTTGGTGTTGATATCTTCTTTTGCCTATTATTGTATAACAAGATGGATATAAAATGAATCCAAATATTCACATTTTTATTTTAGGTGGAAACTATTAGATTTTGTGGAACTCAAGCGAAGCTCTATATCGTTCTTCGAGATAGAAAAACCAGAGAGTGCGGTTTCACGATGGTTTAGAGCAAGAATAAGAGCTGCCAAGGTAAGTCGTGGAAAAGGCTACAATGTTGTAAGCTCTTAAATGTATTTGGCTGCATTGTTGTCTTGTTTTGCAGGTTGGAAAAGGCTTATCAAAGGATGAAAAGGCTCGAAAGCTTGCTTTGCAACACTGGCTAGAGGCTGTAATGACCATTCTAAGAATGAAATTTTCATAGTAAACTAGGCATAATCTTCAATTTTAGGTCTTATTCATCTTGTTTCTTGTTGCATATAGATTGATCCTAGGCATCGTTATGGCCATAATCTTCAATTTTATTATGCCAAATGGCTTCACTGTGAAAGTAAAGAACCCTTCTTTTACTGGTAAGATTTCATTCAAATACTGATATAATCATGCACAGATTTAACAACTTATAATACCAATATGTCAACTTTGAACATGTAGGCTTGATATAGGAGAAGGTAGAGAAGTGAATCTTGAAAATTGTCCTCGCTCAAAGCTTCAACATCAATGCATCAAGTACCTTGGTCAAGTGAGCTTAATTTCCCATTTTCAAATTTATTTAAAACTTGGTTAAACTGTAATCACACATATATACTTTTTGTATTTACAGATTGAAAGGGAGGAGTTTGAAGTAGTTGTAAGGGATGAAAAGTTAGTGTACAAGAAGAGTGGGAAAGTTGTTGACACCACAGGAGCAGTGGACGTGAAGTGGATTTTTGTACTGAGTGCTTCTAAGAAATTGTATGTTGGACAAAAAAGTAAAGGCACTTTTCAGCATTCAAGTTTTCTGGCTGGTGGAGCAACACTGTCTGCCGGAAGATTGGTTGCGGAAAATGGCATTTTGAAGGTAAAATAGTCGGATTCGATCGTCTTGCAATATATGTGAGCTTCCAAGTGATTATTTCAATTCTGTATAGGCAATTTGGCCCCATAGTGGACATTACCTCCCAACAGAGGAGAATTTCCAAGTGTTCATATCATTCCTTGGGGATCACAATGTTGATCTCACAAATGTACAGGTAACATCACTGATTCTGATTCTACATTTGTGTTTTACCTTATGGTAACATGATATTTAAGAATAAAGTTAGTTCATCCTATTTGCTTTTCACAGCAATGCCCTTCTGAAGAGGACGAATTCTTTATCCGAAAGGATTCTAGCCTTGCAAGTAATGAGACAATGGCAGGAGACTCGCAACAAACTGAGGCAACAAGCCATGAGAATTCAGGTCAAGACAACAATGGGGATGTAGACGGCGACACTGCCCAAAATTCTAATAAAACAATGTCAAGATTGTTCTCCAAAATAAGTAACATTCAAATACAGAAAATACATGACGTTATTGAAATCTTGAGGTCAAAAACGTTATCACCAAGTTTCCGGCATGGACATCAAACATTTTCACCAAACACAAAAGATGGGTATGCAACGGCAGAAGAATTTTTATCCGAGGAAGAACTTGCGTTCAGTAAGATCAACTTACTGGGGCAAGATGAGGAGGAGGAAGAACGAAAGTGTATACCCAAGGAAGAAATAATGAGAAGGATAGACTCTCATAATGTAAAATCATATCAACTAGCTCAGCAGTTATCCTCCAAGTGGTGCTCAGGAGCTGGGCCACGAATTAGTTGCATGAGGGATTATCCTTCTGAGCTTCAGTTCCGGGTTTTAGAGCAAGCAAACTTGACTCCAAGATCAAGGAATGCCAATGCATCTAATTTTAGCCCAACTTCATCATGAAAACAAACAACTTCTTTTGTGCACAAAACTTATTTTTTACAAAGCCCCCGCTTGTATTGAACTAAAATGATGAAGAAATAGATTCTTGTCTTAAATTTTTTCGACAATGTAAAACCGGTCCTACGTTTTTTATTGACTTTCAGTAGTCAAACGTTATAGACTTCTGATAATAATTATTTTAAATATTTCAAATAATTAAATTTTATAAAAAAATATTTTTATAGTACTTGATTCTAAATTTCAAAATATATTTCTTCAAATTTTATCAAAAATTAATAAATGAAAATTTAAAAAATCACAACAAAAAGTTAACATGTTATAATTTCAATGTGACAGAAAGATCATTTCTTTTAATTAATTATGCCACGTGAAAAACATTTATTGGTGGATAGAGAAGTGAGACACGTAGGGGTATTGGAATTTGTTGCGTAAAATATAGTTGCGCAAATAAGAGCATGTACATCCGTCGCGAATGTAATATAATGATAAGAATATAATCCATCCATAGATTGGAATGATTACACTCAAAGAAGTTGCACTAAAAGAACAAATATAAAATGATGATGAGGTAACGAACGAACACGAACAATAAAGAAAATGCTACAGTGAAAGATAAAATGAAACAGAAAATTAAAAGATAACCAAACAGTACCAAGCTCACACTAGATTATCAAGATGAATGGATAGCTGAGTTTATCATCAAATGTTATGCTCAACTTTTACTGAAGTATCTCAACAAAGAAGCACCACTTATCTATTCGATAGAGTTTTCAAAAGAACATCTGAACTATTTCTAGCAAGAAGCTGATAACATAATGCTATGTCGATATGCCTCCGTGAACCCTAGCAAAATTATTATCTGTTTAGCTTTACCCTTTAGCCGTTTAAACCACGATCTTATGTCTAAGGAGGGTTAGAACTTAAGCTTCTCAACTCAAGCTCCACGGTTCATCTAGTCTACCTTAACTCTCTTGAATATTAAACCGCAAATCAATGACTAAGGTCGCTCTCACTAGCTCTTACAAGACTAAGCATTAAGAACAATGAACAAAATAGATAAATTACAGAAATGCTTTGACATTCATAAACATTCAACAATAAATCCAACTAAAAAGTATTTAGCTCATGTCCGAACAAATATCAACCATCCAAAAATCGTTTAGAAACATTCAACAGAAAATAAAGGCTACACGAAAGAGTTACAAAGCGTTCTAAGAATTCTTTCGCGTGCTGTGAGCTACATTGCAGATTTTCCAAGCTCCATAAGCTTCTCTCAAATAGCTTGTGTTGCTAGAGAATACTCTTCTTCCTCAACAATGGTGGTTCTCTAAATGTAGAAGACAAAGAGACAACTTTCCTTTATTTCAGCTCCCTTTGAAAATGTTGTCATTCTTTTTTTTATATAGTGGAGACCCCTCATAGGGTTTGCTACCCTAAGCTTGAGCCTAATATAAAGTCCAAAAAGGATATTCTCTATCTCACGTGCATAATTACATCTTAAATGAATGAAGGGGACCACGTGTTGAGTGAGGATCAAGAATAACAACTTTGTCTCTAGCTTCTTAGTGTTGCTTTGGCATGATTAGTTTTTTACATGAGAATGCTTTAATGTACCTTTGCCAACATTGTCCCTTAAACCTGATAATGTATGCAATATGATCATAAATACAACTATATGGACTCAAAAGCAAGGAATAAAGCAAGTGAAATGGCATAAAATATATTATTTTTTGAAATTATCATACCCCAAACTTGAGTCATTGTTTGTCCTCAAAAAATTGTATGCAAACTAAAAATAAATTATGGAATCAATAATCCAAGGCATGTTGTAGCAATATCTCAATCCTCATAAAGAAAAATGAACATATGCAATAAAGGTGAAAGCTCAAAAGAGCCATTTCTAAGATTAACCCTTCTACAAGTGAATGTGTGTGTGCTTGCTTCTTATCAATAATTAACGAATCTAGAAAAGTTCTAAACATGCTCTCTATTCTACCCTAGCTTTTTCTTGCTTTTAGCTCTTCTTTACTCCCTTGATTTTTTATATTGTCTTGAACTGTTTCATAGAGACTTCAACTCATCACAATTACTCTTCTAGACTTGAAAATGATGTGTAACAAACACCCTATCCCCGAGCCTATTGAGCATAGTCATCCTGTGAAGGCTTTATTCACTCGTATGTGAATGCTACTTTTCCTACTAGGGAGATTTAAGTAGATCAAACACAGCTCACCTAGTGTACTAAGCTAGCACTGCAAAGAATTGTGTCCCTCAACAGCTATGCCTTCGACATTTATTTTATTTTGCCCTTTTTTCTTTCTTCTTTTTATGGTATTTTTTAATTTAAGTCTCTATATTATCATTGAGGATTTCAGTTCTTTTCTTTTTAACTATGCTACGACATAAAAGAGCCAAACCTAAATTTTTTCTAAAGTTAAGTATTAAAAGCATGCGAACGTGTTCAAGGTATAACTGCAGCAGCATTAATCCTAAGTTCAATTCTAAAGAGCTCTGACAAAATGATAATAATTCATCCCTAAAAATATACTCATCATAGGATATCATCAAAATTCCACTAAACATGTTTCAATTAACATTACCATAGCAAAACACAATTGCAAAATAAATAAAAAAACACTAACTATGAACAATACCCCCCCCCCCAAACTTGAGGGAAGCATTATCCTCAATGCTACTACATGGATTGAAATGCAAATGCAAAATAAGGTAATCTATTCGGAGTTTACTTCTGGGGAGGAAAAGATGTTTTCCTAGCCGAACACTTGAAGCATGTTACAGGCCTGGGAACAACTTGTGGTGGTGGAGCAGCAGGTGCAGGTTGTGCAGGGAGATCACTCAAAAAGTCAAGAGATGGGTCAGAGGAAGCATTTGATTCAGAGGTTGTGAACTCATCAAGAATATCCTCGATCTCTCGAGGGAGTACTGACTTAATTCACCCATCGATAGTTTTTGTTCGAGGCTGCACTAGAACATGTGGTGAAGTAGATGATGGTGTAGTTATTGGAGCAATACGACATAAGAGAGTCTAACCTAAATTTTTTCTAAAGTTAAGTATTAAAAGCTTGCAAACGTGTTCAAGGTATAATTGCAACAACTTTTGTAACGCCCCGGTTTTGGGCTTAGAAGTTTTGGGCGTTGACCGGTTTGGTCAAAGTGCTGTTCGAATCTAAGAGAGTGAAATTAGGAAAGCCTAGTTCGGGTTGCATTAAAAATATGGGAAAATGTTCTAAAATCATCTTTTAATATAATTAAGTGAACTGTGAAATCAATTTTGAAAAATGAGTTTCGGAAGGGTGACATTTTGGCTAGTGACCAAAATGTAATTTTTGAAAGTTTTGTGACTGTTTTATAAAGAGTTGAAACTTTGAATCTTTAAGGAGCTATTATTCCAAAAGTAGTTTCTCCAGATTTTTCTAAGATATTTTGAGATTTATTCTGATTTTAAAACATAACAAAAGTGGAGGGAAAGGCCATTTGGCTATTTTCTTAACTAACTTCTCTATTTTCTTTCTCTCATTTTCTCTCAATCCAAACACTTGTTTTCCAGAGAGTTGTTTCTGATTTTCTCATCCAAAATCCTCCTTTCAACACTCTTTTGATTCCTAAACATCATATCTTCAAAACCTCATCATTTGCTAGTTGATTCAACAAGGTTTTTGATTCCAAAAAGTGGAGAAACACAAGTTTGGAGGTAAGAACGTCCTTCTCCTCTAAACTATCAGTTCTTTACTGAAATTCCCAAGTTCTCAACTCTTAATTGAAGTTTTATTAAAGGATTTTAGGTGGTGAAATGGATCTTGGCTTTTAATGCAAGATTTGGTGATTTTTGATGATTTTCGTTAGATATGATTAATCTGTGATTTGAGGTGTGTTTTTGATGTTAAATGAACTCTAAATTGATAAGGAAATGAGTTTTGATTAATGCAATCCCGGATAGGTTGTGTTTCCTAAGTTTAGCTTGTGATTCTTGGATGTTTTTGTGGTGATCTTGTGGATCTGATGTTGCTGGAGGTATAAGGATGTTTATAGGTTGTTTTTAGATGTTAAATGGTGTTAATGGATGTTAGGTTTTGCTGGTTTATGGCTGGGCTTTGTTGAGAAGTGGTTTTGATGCAATTTCGGTTGTGTTTGGTGGCCGAAATTGGAGTGTGAATGAGAGCAGCGAGTTTGAGTGCTTTCATTGAAGCTTTTGATGCATGATGATGCATTAAATCTCTGCTTTAATGTGTTTAATCAGGGGAGGCATCTTTGGATCCAAGAGTTGTTGATCCGGAAGCTTGAATTGGTGCTTCGGCAAGAGGCGAAGTGGAATCGGTGAGTGAAATTGGGTTTTCGGCTTTGAAACCAATGTCTTGGGAGCTTAGTTTAAGTCTAAACAACTTTGCTAAGCTCGAGTGTAAGTTTTCGGAAATTCTCTCTAGTGGTGGCCATGATTTTGTTGTGATGCAATTTGGTTTATTGCATGTTTTGATTACTATTTTGAAAGCATGATTTAGCATGGTATTTGCTGTTTTGATAAGCCATATGTTAAAGGAAGCTCAAGGTAAGAGTTCCTTGTTTTTGAACATTGATTAAATGTGGTTTGATGCTTTTAAATGCATGATGAATATGGCTTGGTTTAATGCTTTAAAACAGTGGATTAATTGATGAAAATGATGTATATTGGCAAGTGATGTTTTGAAAAGGTTAAGGTCACTAAGGTGGTTAAAAGTCCTTGAGTGAGCCTTGTTTACTTAAGAACATCAAGGTGGTTAAAAGTCCTTGGATGGTTCTTGTTACGGACACAAAGGTGGTTAAAAGTCCTTGTGTGGTCCTTTCTATGGTGTTTAAAAGTCCATAGGCCAAGGTGTTTAAAAGTCCTTGGGCTCAAGGTGTTTAAAAGTCCTTGAGGTGATTCAATTCATGGTGTTTAAAAGTCCATGGCCAAGGTGTTTAAAAGTCCTTGGGATCAAGGTGTTTAAAAGTCCTTGATGTGATACATTCTATGGTGTTTAAATGTCCATAGGCCAAGGTGTTTAAAAGTCCTTGGGGCCAAGGTGTTTAAAAGTCCTTGGGGTGAAAGTTGATGAACTTGTTTTTAAAGAAATGGAATTTATCACTTGTGGCCAATATGACATGTTATGATTTGATGCATGGGATGCATGTTTAAGTATGCTTTTGAGCATGTGTAAATGATGGTTTGAAGCATGATTTATAAAGTGTTTTATAAATGCATTATTGAATGGTTTAAATGAGCATTCCTCACTAAGCTTTTGCTTACGCTCTCTTTGTTTTCTTAATTCAATAATGCAGAGCATTAGAGTACTTGAGGGCAACAAGGAGGGCAAGCATCCAAGTGGAAACAAAGCTCTAAGTATGGAAGGTTTTCTAAGTACATTTTAGCTTTTGGTAATTTGGCAATGAGGGACCTATGTGTATGTTTTGGGAGTGTTTTGAACTCCCTAAGTATGTTGAATGTTGTTGAGAATGCTGGTTTTGTGGTTGGCCTTCTTATGCTTGAATTGGAAGTTTATGCTTGAATGGCTTACTTGTGTAGGAAGCATGCCTATAGATTTGGGGCTTTTCATATATGTGGATGTTTCGATGAATTGTTGATGCAAGTATGACTCATACATGTTGAATTGCATGTTGGCAAAGTTTGGTGGCATTTGGAGCATGATTGGTTGGTCAATTGCAAGTTTAAGCATGCATTTTTAGTCAATCTGTGCAGGGTGTTTCGGAACAGCACCTACCGTTTCGGAACGGGTGCCTTAATTGTGCCCAGGCGTCCGAAACGGGAGGGGCCGTTCCGAAACGGAAAGGCTACTGCCAGACCCCCGTTTCGGTCCGCGTTGCGGAACGGCCCCGAGTTTCGAAACGGGCTATGCCTGTTTCGGAACGGGTGACCGTTGGGGGCTGACATTGGCAGTTATATGTTTTGGAATGTTTGCGTTTTGGTCCTGAAACTTGTTTGTGCAATTGTATGAGTTCGGGAAGTCCTTTTGAGCTGAAATTTTACAGAGAAGCATGAAACATGATTAATTTCAAGATGGTAACTTCAATTTGGGTTAAGTCCTTATAATTGTCAGAAATTACAATTTGGTCCCTAAAGTTGTAATTTGTTCAATTAAGTCCCTGTTTGATCTCTGATGTTTGTGATCTTTTGGTATGATGTTTGTGTGATCACAATTAGGTCTAAAGTGCATCTAGACAAGGTTAAAAAGAAAAAAAGGGTCGTTAATCAAGGTTGACTTTCGGGTTGACTTTGGTTTTCCCCGTGTGACTTTCTTAATTCGGGTCAACCGTCTAGGCCGGGTTAAGGGGGTTACATTTGGTGGTATCAGAGCCAGGTTCTCGAGTAATTGGGAATGTATGTATGCATGATTGAAGTGTGTATGCTTTGTATGCTTGTTGAGTGAAAGCATGTTTAATGGCTTGTGATTTTGATGCAATTGAAGTATGTGCTGTGATGTAGCATGTTGTGGGTACCCATTGCCAAATCAAAGCTAAAGAAAGGATGTTGTTTTGAAATGAAATTGAGCTTGAATACTTGGATTGCTTACCTTGCTGGGCCTGACTTTGTTTTATTTGTGTTGTGATTGCATGGTAAAAGTATGGCACCACGTAGAGAGTTACGAGGTAATGTGCGAGCTACGGCTCCTAAAGAGAACGAGAATGAGGAAAACACGGGTAGTGCGGTGTTACCTCCTCCTCCACCTGGTGGTGGTGGTGCTGGGGCTGAGGAAGCTGGAGCTGCAGCTGGCGCTGGAGCTGCTGGACCTGGGGCTGGTCAGGGGCAAGCTATGCCTGATATGACGATGTTAGTGCAAGCTATTGCTGGTGCTTTTCAAGCAGCAGTAGCTGGGGCTCGTGGAGCGGGGCATCAGGAAGATGCTGGTGTCAGACTACCTTTGGAGCGTTTGCGCAGTCTTGGTGGGACTGAGTTCAGGGGTATGTCTGCTGAGAGTTCTGAAGCTTGGCTAGAGAGTACCAAGCGAATCTTGGGCCAGATGAGTTGCACTGATGTGCAGAAGCTGGGTTGTGTTGTGTCTTTGCTGCAGAAGGATGCGTATACGTGGTGGACAACCACTGTTGCTGGGATGGCAGAAGCTGATGTGACTTGGACATTCTTTCAGAATGTGTTCAAGCGGAGATATCTTGGTGTGAGATATCTAGATGAGAAGAAGCGTGAATTCATGTCTCTTACCCAAGGGAGCATGAGTGTGGCTGAGTATGAGGTGCAGTTTGTGCGACTCAGTCAGTATGCACCGGAGCTGGTACCTGATGAGCGGGCAAGGTGCGAGAGGTTCCGTTATGGTTTAGAGACGGATGTGAAAATGTATTTGCTGGCCGCCGAGTATGATGATTTCGACGTGTTGGTGGGCCGAGCCAAGGATGTTGAGATGAACTTGGGTTTATCTGTGAGAGGTACTGGAGCAAGTGCTGGGAAGAGATCAGCTGAGTTTAGTTCCGGAGGTGGACGGAACAAGAACGTGATCAGAAGTATCAGTCCTCAGCCAAGAGAGGTGGTGGTGCACCTGCTAGAGGAGGCAATGCTAGAGCTGATCCGAGTGCTTGTTGGATCTGTGGTTCACGTGGTCACATGAAACGTGACTGTCCTCGTGCTGAGAGAGTGGTACAAGCTCCTGTTGCGGCTGCTGGTAACGGGTGCTGGAGTTGTGGTTCTACAGACCACTTGAGGCGAGATTGTCCGAGGTTGGCTGGTGAGCAGGTGCGTGCTCCTGTTGTTGCTGCACCGCAGAGAGGTCGTGGGCGCGGTCGTGGTAATTTCCAGAGGAGAGAGGAAGGTGGTCGTGGAGTGGCCCATGTTGTGGCTATTCAGCCTGAGGGTGGAGGCCAAGCGAGGGTGTATGCTCAGCGAGAGGGCAGGAATGAAGCGGATGTGATTGCAGGTACCTTTACTTTGCAGTCCTTGTCATTGCTTTCTTTGATAGATTCTGGATCTACGCATTCATACATTTTGCGTGAGCATGCTGAATTGCTTGGTTTGCCTGTTGAGTCTTTGGATGTTGGTGTTCGAGTCACTAGTTCTTTTGGTGAGACTGTTGTGACTAGGAAGCTTTATAGAAGGTGTCCCTTGGTCGTTCAAGAGCATGTTTTCCATGTTGATCTTATGGAGTTGCCCTTCTATGGTTTCGATGTGATCCTTGGTATGGATTGGCTTGTTGAGCATCGTGCTGTTGTGGATTGTGAGAACAAGCGGGTTTCGCTTAAGCTTGCGGATGATTATGAAGTTGTTGTGGTTGGTGAGAATGTGAAGTTTCTTGCCAATGTGGTGTCTACCTTGGAGGCGAGCAGGATGCTGAGGCAAGGTTGCGAAGCCTATCTAGCTTTTGTGATGAATCCTAGCTATAAAGAGTTGAGGGTGCAAGATATCAGAGTTGTGAAGGAGTTTCCTGGTGTTTTTCCTGAGGAGTTTCCTGGTTTACCTCCTAACCGTGAGGTGGAGTTTGGAATTGAGCTGTATGAGAATACAACTTCTGTGTCCATTACTCCCTATAGAATGGCACCTAAGGAGCTGAAGGAGCTGAAGACGCAGTTGCAGGAGTTGCTTGACCGTGGGTTCATCCGTCCGAGTGTGTCACCTTGGGGAGCACCGGTCTTGTTTGTGAAGAAGAAGGATGGCACTATGAGAATGTGCATTGATTACCGTCAGCTGAACAAGTTAACTATCAAGAATCGGTACCCTTTGCCGAGGATTGATGATCTTTTTGATCAATTTCGGGAAGCTGCTGTGTTCTCTAAGATTGACTTGAGGTCAGGGTATTATCAGTTGAAGGTGAAAGATGTGGATGTGCCTAAGACAGCTTTCAGGACAAGGTATGGGCATTATGAGTTTCTTGTGATGCCGTTTGGGTTGACAAATGCTCCTGCTGCTTTCATGGACATGATGAATCGTGTGTTTCATGAATACCTGGACAAGTTTGTTGTGGTGTTCATTGATGACATCCTCGTGTACTCGCGTACTGAGGAGGAGCATGAAGAGCATTTGAGGATTGTTTTGCAAGCTTTGTTGGAGAATCAGCTTTATGCTAAGCTGAGTAAGTGTGAGTTCTGGTTAAGGGAGGTGGTGTTTCTTGGACATGTGGTCTCAGCTGAGGGGATTCGTGTTGATCCTCAGAAGATTGAGGCGGTGATGAGTTGGAAAGTTCCTAAGTCTGTTCATGAGGTCCGTAGTTTCCTTGGTTTGGCGGGATACTACCGAAGGTTTGTGGATGGTTTTTCCAAGATTGCTGCTCCTTTGACGAAGCTGTTGCAAAAGGATGTTAAGTATGAGTGGACGGAAGCGAGACAGCAGGCTTTTGAGAAGCTTAAGGCGGCTTTGACGCAAGCTCCTATCTTGATTCAGCCTGAATCAGGGAAAGAGTTTGTGGTTTACAGTGATGCATCCTATGTTGGTTTGGGGTATGTGTTGATGCAGGAGGGTAAGGTGGTGGCTTATGCATCACGGTAGTTGAAGGTGCATGAGCGCAATTACCCTACGCATGATATCGAGCTGGCTGCAGTGGTTTTTGCTCTGAAGATCTGGAGGCATTATCTGTATGGTGAGAAGTGTACTGTGTACACGGATCACAAGAGTTTGAGGTATCTGATGTCTCAGAAGGAGTTGAATCTTAGGCAGCGGCGTTGGTTGGAGTTGCTCAAGGATTATGATCTGACGATTGAGTATCATCCTGGAAAAGCTAATGTTGTTGCGGATGCCTTGAGTAGGAAGGTAGCTGTTGAGCTGAGAGCCATGTTTGCTAGCTTGAGCATATCGCAAGATGGTGGTCTCGTTGCTGAGTTGCAAGTGAAACCCTCCTTGGTTCAGTTGATCAAGGATAAGCAGTTGTTGGATGATTCCTTGGTGTCTCATGTTCAGGATATCGCGGAGGGTAGACCTTCGGATTTCTGTTTCAATGATGATGGTGTGCTGTGTTTTGGGAGTCGGATAGTAGTGCCTGCTGATGCTGAGTTGAGGCGTGCTATTCTGACTGAAGGTCATAGTAGTCCTTTTGCTATGCACCCTGGTAGTACTAAGATGTACCGTGATCTTCGTGATGAGTACTATTGGGTGGGTTTGAAGAAGGATGTTGCAGAGTTTGTTAGCAAGTGTTTGGTGTGTCAGCGAGTTAAGGCTGAGCATCAGTTTCCTTCAGGGTTGTTGCAACCGTTGAAAATCCCTCAATGGAAGTGGGAGAGGGTTACCATGGATTTTGTATCTGGTTTACCTTTGTCTCCATCGAAGAAGAATTCGGTCTGGGTGATTGTGGATCGCCTGACGAAGTGTGCGCATTTCTTGCCTGTGCATACCACGTTTTCTTTGGATAGGTTGGCAGAGCTGTACATTGCTGAGATTGTGCGGCTGCATGGTGTGCCTAAGTCGATTGTGTCGGATAGGGATCCGAGGTTCACATCGCGTTTCTGGCAGTGTTTACATCAAGCTCTGGGTACAAGGTTGCATTTCAGTACATCCTATCATCCTCAGTCGGATGGTCAGTCTGACCGAGTTATCCAGATTTTGGAGGATATGTTGAGGTGCTGCGTGATTGAGTTCCAAGGTTCTTGGGAGAAGCATCTGCCTTTGGTTGAGTTTGCTTATAACAACAGTTATCAGGCAAGTATACAGATGGCACCTTATGAGGCTTTGTACGGGAGGAAGTGTAGGACTCCTCTTTGTTGGGCTGAGACTGGTCAAAAGTTGGTTTCGATGCCGGCTTTGTTGAAAGGGACCACAGAGAAGGTAAAGCTCATTTGTGAGCGGTTGAAGGCTGCTTCTGATCGGCAGAAGTCTTACGCGGATTTGAAGCGTAAGGAAATAGAGTATGCGGTGGGTGACCGTGTGTTCTTGAAGGTTTCGCCTTGGAAGAAGGTGATGCGGTTCGGCCGAAAGGGTAAGTCGAGCCCTAGGTACATTGGACCATATGAGGTGGTTGAGCGTGTGGGTCCTGTTGCGTATCGGTTGAGGTTACCACAGGAGTTGGAGAAGATTCATGATGTGTTCCATGTCTCTATGCTCCGGAGGTATAGATCTGATCCTTCGCATGTGATGCCTGTGGAGGAAGTGGTTTTGAATCCGGATTTGACCTATGATGAGGAACCGATGAAGGTTCTGGATTCGGATAGCAAGGTTCTTCGTGGCAAGACCATTGAGTTGGTGAAGGTGCTGTGGAAGCATCGCAGTGTTGAGGAAGCCACGTGGGAGCGGAAGGAAGACATGCTGAAGCAGTTTCCTTATCTCTTTCCTTCAGGTAAATTTCGAGGACGAAATTTCTTAAGGGGGGGAGAGTTGTAACGCCCCGGTTTTGGGCTTAGAAGTTTTGGGCGTTGACCGGTTTGGTCAAAGTGTTGTTCGAATCTAAGAGAGTGAAATTAGGAAAGCCTAGTTCGGGTTGCATTAAAAATATGGAAAACTGTTCTAAAATCATCTTTTAATATAATTAAGTGAACTGTGAAATCAATTTTGGAAAATGATTTTCGGAAGGGTGACATTTTGGCTAGTGACCAAAATGTAATTTTTGAAAGTTTTGTGACTGTTTTATAAAGAGTTGAAACTTTGAATCTTTAAGGAGCTATTATTCCAAAAGTAGTTTCTCCAGATTTTTCTAAGATATTTTGAGATTTATTCTGATTTTAAAACATAACAAAAGTGGAGGGAAAGGCCATTTGGCTATTTTCTTAACTAACTTCTCTATTTTCTTTCTCTCATTTTCTCTCAATCCAAACACTTGTTTTCCAGAGAGTTGTTTCTGATTTTCTCATCCAAAATCCTCCTTTCAACACTCTTTTGATTCCTAAACATCATATCTTCAAAACCTCATCATTTGCTAGTTGATTCAACAAGGTTTTTGATTCCAAAAAGTGGAGAAACACAAGTTTGGAGGTAAGAACGTCCTTCTCCTCTAAACTATCAGTTCTTTACTGAAATTCCCAAGTTCTCAACTCTTAATTGAAGTTTTATTAAAGGATTTTAAGTGGTGAAATGGATCTTGGCTTTTAATGCAAGATTTGGTGATTTTTGATGATTTTCGTTAGATATGATTAATCTGTGATTTGAGGTGTGTTTTTGATGTTAAATGAACTCTAAATTGATAAGGAAATGAGTTTTGATTAATGCAATCCCGGATAGGTTGTGTTTCCTAAGTTTAGCTTGTGATTCTTGGATGTTTTTGTGGTGATCTTGTGGATCTGATGTTGCTGGAGGTATAAGGATGTTTATAGGTTGTTTTTAGATGTTAAATGGTGTTAATGGATGTTAGGTTTTGCTGGTTTATGGCTGGGCTTTGTTGAGAAGTGGTTTTGATGCAATTTCGGTTGTGTTTGGTGGCCGAAATTGGAGTGTGAATGAGAGCAGCGAGTTTGAGTGCTTTCATTGAAGCTTTTGATGCATGATGATGCATTAAATCTCTGCTTTAATGTGTTTAATTAGGGGAGGCATCTTTGGATCCAAGAGTTGTTGATCCGGAAGCTTGAATTGGTGCTTCGGCAAGAGGCGAAGTGGAATCGGTGAGTGAAATTGGGTTTTCAGCTTTGAAACCAATGTCTTGGGAGCTTAGTTTAAGTCTAAACAACTTTGCTAAGCTCGAGTGTAAGTTTTCGGAAATTCTCTCTAGTGGTGGCCATGATTTTGTTGTGATGCAATGTGGTTTATTGCATGTTTTGATTACTGTTTTGAAAGCATGATTTAGCATGGTATTTGCTGTTTTGATAAGCCATATGTTAAAGGAAGCTCAAGGTAAGAGTTTATTGTTTTTGAACATTGATTAAATGTGGTTTGATGCTTTTAAATGCATGATGAATATGGCTTGGTTTAATGCTTTAAAACAGTGGATTAATTGATGAAAATGATGTATATTGGCAAGTGATGTTTTGAAAAGGTTAAGGTCACTAAGGTGGTTAAAAGTCCTTGAGTGAGCCTTGTTTACTTAAGAACATCAAGGTGGTTAAAAGTCCTTGGATGGTTCTTGTTACGGACACAAAGGTGGTTAAAAGTCCTTGTGTGGTCCTTTCTATGGTGTTTAAAAGTCCATAGGCCAAGGTGTTTAAAAGTCCTTGGGCTCAAGGTGTTTAAAAGTCCTTGAGGTGATTCAATTCATGGTGTTTAAAAGTCCATGGCCAAGGTGTTTAAAAGTCCTTGGGATCAAGGTGTTTAAAAGTCCTTGATGTGATACATTCTATGGTGTTTAAAAGTCCATAGGCCAAGGTGTTTAAAAGTCCTTGGGGCCAAGGTGTTTAAAAGTCCTTGGGGTGAAAGTTGATGAACTTGTTTTTAAAGAAATGGAATTTATCACTTGTGGCCAATATGACATGTTATGATTTGATGCATGGGATGCATGTTTAAGTATGCTTTTGAGCATGTGTAAATGATGGTTTGAAGCATGATTTATAAAGTGTTTTATAAATGCATTATTGAATGGTTTAAATGAGCATTCCTCACTAAGCTTTTGCTTACGCTCTCTTTGTTTTCTTAATTCAATAATGCAGAGCATTAGAGTACTTGAGGGCAGCAAGGAGGGCAAGCATCCAAGTGGAAACAAAGCTCTAAGTATGGAAGGTTTTCTAAGTACATTTTAGCTTTTGGTAATTTGGCAATGGGGGACCTATGTGTATGTTTTGGGAGATGTTTTGAACTCCCTAAGTATGTTGAATGTTGTTGAGAATGCTGGTTTTGTGGTTGGCCTTCTTATGCTTGAATTGGAAGTTTATGCTTGAATGGCTTACTTGTGTAGGAAGCATGCCTATAGATTTGGGGCTTTTCATATATGTGGATGTTTCGATGAATTGTTGATGCAAGTATGACTCATACATGTTGAATTGCATGTTGGCAAAGTTTGGTGGCATTTGGAGCATGATTGGTTGGTCAATTCCAAGTTTAAGCATGCATTTTTAGTCAATCTGTGCAGGGTGTTTCGGAACAGCACCTACCGTTTCGGAACGGGTGCCTTAATTGTGCCCAGGCGTCCGAAACGGGAGGGGCCGTTCCGAAACGGAAAGGCTACTGCCAGACCCCCGTTTCGGTACGCGTTGCGGAACGGCCCCGAGTTTCGAAACGGGCTATGCCTGTTTCGGAACGGGTGACCGTTGGGGGCTGACATTGGCAGTTATATGTTTTGGAATGTTTGCGTTTTGGTCCTGAAACTTGTTTGTGCAATTGTATGAGTTCGGGAAGTCCTTTTGAGCTGAAATTTTACAGAGAAGCATGAAACATGATTAATTTCAAGATGGTAACTTCAATTTGGGTTAAGTCCTTATAATTATCAGAAATTACAATTTTGTCCCTAAAGTTGTAATTTGTTCAATTAAGTCCCTGTTTGATCTCTGATGTTTGTGATCTTTTGGTATGATGTTTGTGTGATCACAATTAGGTCTAAAGTGCATCTAGACAAGGTTAAAAAGAAAAAAAAGGGTCGTTAATCAAGGTTGACTTTCGGGTTGACTTTGGTTTTCCCCGTGTGACTTTCTTAATTCGGGTCAACCGTCTAGGCCGGGTTAAGGGGGTTACAACTTTAATCCTAAGTTCAATTCTAAAGAGCTCTGACAAAATGATAAGAATTCATCCCTAAAAATATACTCGTCATAGGATATCATCAAAATAACACAAAACATGCTTCAATTAACATTACCATAGCAAAACACAATTGCAAAATAAATAAAAAACAATAACTACGAACAATACTCTTAAATGTGCAAAAGTCTTATACTTATGCCCTAGTTTAGCTCAATTATTATTGTTCTTAAGTATAGTTTAGTTGCATTTATTAGGAAAACATACACAAAACTGCATAGATTAGATATTCTGTCTTATTTGATTAACTTAATTGTTTTTATATAAAAGATATTGCTCAGGTGCATTTTCTCTCTGTGCGCAGGTACTCGCCCAAGCAAATGCCGTCGAGGCAGCATAGAGGGCAGAAGAGGAGAAGATGGAAATTGATGGAGGAAACTATTGGACAATGTGGAGAGCTAATCAAGAAGTGAAAAAGAGGAGAGGCCCAGAATGAAGAACTGTGTCAACCCCTGCACACCAACCCAGACCTCTACCGAGACAAACAATAGTATGTCGTCGAGGCAGCAACTCGATTAAGGGTAGAAATATGCAAAGTGGTATGCAATTGAAAGAGCTCATCAAGCCTAATTTTTGGAGACCACTTGTGCGTGCATTGGAGGCCAGCATACAAAGAAAAGCCATGGTCAAAGTCAAGGTGGAAAAAGTTAAACGAGAATCTAAGAAGATTTAATGTTAGATTTATTCTTTTAATGAGTTGTAATTAGATTCTAACTAGGATTCCTGCCCTAAATCGACTTAGACCTAGGATCCTCCCTATGAATGTAAACCAACTTGAAGGAGAAAAACACAATTGAAAATTAGAGAGAAAAAATCTTCTTGTCGAAACCCCTTTGTGCCGCCATCTCCATTATGTCCTAAACCTTTCGTTAGGGCTAAGGGTTGGCTGCCTAGTAGTTGTGAGAGTTTTGCTTGTATTTGTTTAGGTTTCAGTTTTTGCAATAAAAATCAAGGTTTGTTTACTCTTGGTTCTTCATTGTATGCAATCTTTATCGGGAGAGAAGAGAGCATCGATCTATTTGTTCAATATCGGGAGAGTTGGACTCACGAAACGAGTAAACATGGTTTTATCCAACCATAGGATAAAGATACTTTGGCTTAGGGATAAGTTAGAAGTTTAGTGGGTAAGGGAGGCTTCATAATCGGTTGGTGTTCATCCTTAGATTCACGTCGGGAGGTATTATCCAAGTCATTTTCGCCAATAGTACTTCAAGCTCAGAGATAATAGGAAGTCATTGAGGGGAGCATTGTCGAACCTTGAATCATCGCTTAACTGCGCAGGAAGTCACACTGGTCTCTGCCAAGGCGAGCTTCTACCGAGGCATACTCGTGGGCAGCTTCCGAAAGTTGTTAAGTTGATCTACAATAATGTACCGAGACAGTGCATCCAATCTCCACACTACGAAGCATTCCTATACCGACCCATTCTATCACTCTGATTTCTCAATTTATTTTATTTGCTTTAGTTTTAGTTTTATTTAAATCCAAAAAATTTTAATATTTGAGTTTTTATTTTTATTTGTGCAGAAAGGTGAAGTCCGAAGGTTGTCACAATCCATGTGGAGACGATATCTTAAATAATATAACTTGGCACTTTGTACACTTGCACGCAATTTGCGCATCACTTTTGCACGCAACAAGTTTTTGGCGCCGTTGCCGGGGATTGGCGTATAACTTTTTGTTTTTATTTTTCTGCACTTTTTATTTTTTTGTTTAACCCCCTGGTTTGCTTTATTTTATGATCAGAGAAAACAAAAAATCACCCTTGCGAGACTACGATCCAGAGCTTGAATGTACTGCACGCAGATTTAGACAAGCAAACAGAGAGGCAATGGGTGACCAAGAGTACATCCAGAACCAGAATCCACCACAGGCAAGACTCGACAATGTCGTGGCGCGCGATGGCAGGCAACCTCCTGCTACTCGGCGGCTAGTTCGTGACTACTTGGAGGAGGATCTCAGAAGATTGAACTCTGGCGTGATTGATCCAGAAATAGAAGCGGACCACTTCGAACTCAAACCAGTCATGTTTAACATGCTGAATACACTTGGACAATTTGGAGAATTCGCCACTAAAGACGCCAGCCAGCACATGAAATCCTTCTTGGATATTTACAAATCCTTCAAAATCCATGGAGTCCACCCTGATGTGCTTCGACTCAGATTATTTCCCTATTCACTGAGGGATAAGGAAAAAACATGGTTCAATAGTCTACCATTAGAGTCCATTGAATCCTGGACAGAACTATGCTGAGACTTCTTAGCCCGATATAATCTTGTGAATTTAACTAATAAATTGTGGACTGCCATTACTACTTTTTGATAGGCAGATGATGAACCAATGTACGAGGCATGGGAGAGATATTGCTAGTTGCTGAATAAATGCCCTCCCATAGATTTCCAGAGTGGACACAAGTATCCATATTCTACAATGGTGTAAACACACCAACGAGGATGATGTTGGATTCTTCTGCCAATGGTACATTACTCGATAAGAAGCCTGTCGAACCAATTCAAATCTTGAACATGATGGCCAAAAATGGCTACCAGTTCCCTAATGCCCGCCGTGTCGGCATAAATAGGCATGCCACAACAAACGAGCTAAGAACATCAAAAGCATTCGCAACACAAATCGCTCAGTTGACAAAGATGGTAGAAGCTATGTAAAGGTAGAACAATACCCATCAGGTTAAAGTCGTTGATGCCTTTTGCGACCAATGTGAGGGAGGCCATGACTCGTCTGAGTGCCAACAGGGAACCGAAACCAGCTGCTTTATGGGAAACTTCAACAGAAACAACAACCATACATCAAACACCTACAATCCTGGATAGAAGAGGCACCCTAATTTTTCATGGAGTAACCCCAACAACGCTCTGAATCTGACTAACCAGAAAAACCAAACGCAAGGATTCCAGCAAACTATGCTGCGTCAGCAGCCACCGCAGCAGTAACATGCAACGCCCAATGCTTTAGAGTAGACATTAAATGGCTTCATGATTCAAACAGGTACCTATATGTCCAACATGGATTTATTTGTTAAGAAAACTGAAGCTTTCATGGACAGGTCTGAGATGAGAATGCAAAATCACGAGGCAGCTTTAATGTCACTTGAAACTCAAGTGGGACAATTTGCACAAATCCTGAACACCAGACCTATGGGAGGATTGCACAGCGATACTGAAGTCGTGAGGAAACCCACTTACAAGTAGTGCAAGGCCATCAATACCAAAAGCGATAAGCAACCAATCAAATCAGTTGCCCCGACAGAAGCATGCAAGCTCACCTTGGCAGATCCAGGACCTTCTGTCGTGGCAGGCCCTATTTATGCTTCCGCAAAACGTGAGGTACGTGCACACCAACCTGTTCCACAACAGCTAAAACACCAGAAGCAGGACCATCAGTTCAAAAAGTTTCTAGATATTCTTAAGCAAGTGCATATACAGACCCCTGGTGGAAGCCATACAACAAATGTCGAACTATGCCAAATTTTTGAAAGACATGGTTTCCAAACAGAGAAGAATCGGGGAATTTGAAACTATCTCTATGACGAAAGAATGCATGGACATGCTGCACAATAAAATGCCGCCCAAGTTGAGAGACCCAGGCATCTTCCTCATTCCATGCGCCGTTAGGAACCATTACGATGGGAAAGCCTTATGTGACCTTGAGGCAAGCATCAATGTAATGCCCAAGTCGGTGTTCGAAAAACAGGGAATTGGGAAAGCTAGACCCACTACCGTCATGCTTTAGTTAGCCGACCGCTCTTACGTGCATCCGGAAGGAAAATTTGAAGATATCCTAGTAAGAGTAGATAAATTTATTTTTCCAGCTGATTTCCTAATTTTGGACTGTGAGGTAGACGACAAAGCATCCATCATCCTTGGGAAACCGTTCCTAGCCACGGTCAGAACTCTAATAGATGTGGAAAATGGGGAGCACACTATAAGGGTGGATGACCAAAAAATTAAGCTGAATGTCTTGCAACCTTTGAAAAAAGCCGACGACCGAGAAGAATGTCAGGATATTCATGCCCCAGCTGACACCAAACCCAACACAGTAATAGAGCACTTCAGCCATAGCCGTCAGGGCGAGCGAACTGGCAATGACACTGACCCAAAGAAACACAAGGACCTGCCCGGGCAGAGGGTAAATCATATGTTGCAGTAAACTAGGAAGTGGTTAAGTTGGGAAATGCATCTGAATGCATTTCCAACATAACTTAAGCTATTTTCTTTTATTTTAATGTTTAAGGATTTAGATTTTAATTTCTTGCATTTTTTTCAATTCTTAGGAAGTAGATTTAATTTCAGCATTTATTTATTCACTAATAATTTTTATTTCAGTTTTTTATGAGAGACAATAGCCCAAGAAAAGAGAAAAGAAGCCAGCCCAATTACATCACCCATTCCAGCCCGCCCGCCAAGTCTGCCGCGACAGACAGACGTTGCGTCCCGCCAAAACTAGCCGTTGCAGACTAGCCGTTCCAAGACACATGTTTCGTTCCAACGGATCTCTGCCCAGCAACGTCTGCCTTAGAAGATGAGACGACAACCTCTTCCCTTCTATTAAACCCCTTCATTTTTTTACTATTCACTCTTCTTACTCTCTCTTTTGCATATTATTTCGATTATTCTTTTTGGCTTTCATATTTCCTTTTATTTCAGATTGTCACAAACTCTCACAACCCTCTTCGCATCAAAACCTTAAAGCCCAAAATTAAGAATGGCGAGAACCCCACGCCATCGTGCTGCCCGGGCAGAGTCCGAGGAATCTCTTCAACGCTTTGCTACACTAGAAGTCAAAGCTCGATATAACGAGAAATTTAAAGAGAGACCGATGTGTGAGGAGTAAGGTTTATTCTACGATATACGGATGAGGAACTTTGGGCTCGAGCAGTTTATATACAACAAGATCGCACACCAAAGATGACAAATCTTTGCCCAGTCACAAAAGCCAGCAAATCAGAAAATGGTGCGCGAATATTATGCTCATGGGCCTACAGCAGAAGAACCGACGATGAATATCTGCGAGCGGCCAATGTTGATCGATGAAGACATGATCAACCTCTTCTATGGCCTTCACATTGAAGAAGATCAACACACGGAGTTCCTCGCCTCCCTCACGGAAAAAAGTTATGAGGCAATTAAAGAAGAACTTTGCATTCCGGGGACAGTCTGGAATGTGGGCCAAAATAGAGTCACTGTCAATCGACGGAACATGCTGCCCGAGGCAAAATTGTGGAACACGTTCGTGTAGAGAAGGCTGCTGCCCACATCCTACAATTCTACCGTCGACAAGCCGCGCTCTACTTCCCCAGCCTCATCACAACATTGTGCGAAAAGGGACACATTGCGGCCGTCCCAACCGATACCTTGACGCTGGACAGTACCGGGTGGACTAGGGACATCATCCTTCTAAAAATGGAAATAACAACAGCCACTCCAGAAAACTTTGCTGAGGCATCAAAAATTGGCAGCCAGTAACCATACCAACATCCCGCCTCGGCAACCACAATAGGCGGTTTGGCAGCACAGCTGGACAGAGACGCCAACTGACCTTTATGGCCTATATCCGAGACTTCAACAATGCAACCATCACTACCATCAAGAAGAAGTTCTCGACGGCCCAGATTCTAGAATTTCTGGCCGAAATCTTTACCCAGGCCGCACCAGAAACGTCTGCCACGCCTTCTGCCTCGGTAACCCATGCAGCCGCCTCCGCCTCTCCAGCGCCCATAGAGCCCCAAACTTCTCCAGCCCCCACAGAGCCCCAAGCTTCTCCTGCCCCGACAACCACGATGGTACTTTCAGAGTTTGAAAATAGAGCTGACACAGCAGCCGCCCTGGTCCGTGAAAAAGGGCAGTCATCCAGGGTGCCCCAGTCCAAATCCACCTTCTTCAAGTCATGGCCAGACGATTCAGTTTAGGAAGACACAGTTCGGTCGGTAACAAGGAAACTTGAGCCGTCGTTCACCCCAGGTACAAAAAGAACGCACTCTGCCACCGAAGAAGTCTACCCAGACAGCAAAGACGACGACGAACGAGAAGTCATGCAAAGAGCAGAACCAAGTCCACCCTCCCACCAACAGCCGACGAGGTCGGCAAAACACTTCAAAGTACCAACTCGAAAAAGGATGATCCTAGACGACATAGACGATGAAGCATCCTCCGAATCACCATCAATCTAAGCTTTCCCAACCTCTTCTTTATTTTTGCCTAATCTATGCTAAATTTTGTTTATGTAGGCAAGCATTGAGAACAATGCTCCTCTCGAGTTTGGGGGGGGGGGAATTAGTCCTCTAATTTTTTCTTTTATTTTTTTTGTTTTTCTTTTACTTTCTGTTTTTTTATGTTCTTATGTTTTTATTTTGTTTTTTAATAGTTGCATATAAGTTCTAATGTAACATGCCTTTATTTAAAATTTAATGAAAATCTTATTTTGAGAAAAATTCTTGAGTAGTTTTTACCCGCCGCGACAGATTACCTGCCTGGGCGGCAACCTTAGCATGACTCTGGATTTACTTAGAATCTTACTATGATATTGTAACACCCTCGTCCCGGTCCGGACGCTTGACCGATCTGAGTGGGCTACACGGGGATAACCGAGGCAAAACCCGTTAAGGCTCCACTTCGGTTATTGACCCAAGGAAAACTTTTCATTTATATTATCTTTTCTAGATGAGATATTAAATCCTATGTGAGGAAAAGCAACAACGGAAGAAACAAGCGAGGCGAAACATCAAACACATAATTAAAACAGCCCATTTTAATCTTAAACAGTAGACCGTATCGGAACGCCCATAGGGTGTTTCGATACGCCTTGACTAGGTCAACCCGATGAGACCGTTTCGAAACAGGGGTGGCCCGTATCGAAACGACCTCAACGGTTAACTTCTCGTGGTCAACGATACGAAGCTCGTTCCGAAACACTAAAGCTCGTTTCGATACGTCATTTTATCGTCAAATTCTTAGATTTGTAGTAGCAAAATCGTATCGAAACGGCCCCCTAGCGTACTGAAACGCCTGGCCCGAAACAAAGGGACCGTATCAAAACGAGACCAACCGTTTTGAAACGCCCTCTGTCTGCAGATTGGTTTTAGCTGGTTTTTGGTATAAGGCTGTCCCAAAAACACCACTACAACCTCACACAACACACAAGCATAAACTCTAAGGCAAGCCAAACACGACAAGCATACATAGCACACTTTAACATACAAAAGCCATACATTCAAGGACCATCAAACAACATAAAGTTCATACAAGGCATTAAAGATTCATGCTTCACAAGACATATACTTAGGCATTCAAGGTAAGCAATTCAAACATGGTTTACAGAAGCCAAACTAAAAACATCATAACAAGGAGTCTAAACATGCTCCTAAAACCAAACACGAACATACTTCAAAAGCTCAAACAAATATTACATGTCCCATTGCTTGACTATTACACCTCATAACTAAAATGTCCATACTTGAAAGCTAAGATAGCACCACAAAGCACACTTGGAGGCCCTCTCCTTGCACAAGCTACCCACGAACTGCGGATCTGCATTGTCGAACAAAAGAGAGTGTAAGCATAAAGCTTAGTGAGGGTAAGCTCATTAAAACAAACCTCGACAATACAGGGTCCAAGCACGAGCACAACCAAGGTAGAATGCATGTTCTTACCTTCAATCCACATGAGCCAAAATATAAATGATGCATGAACATAAACTCAATATTATGCCATGCTCAACATGCCACAAGCTCAACACATGAAAATACATAAATCAATGTATTAACCACCACTTATATCAATCCATATTGGCAACACATCTCAAATCATATTGGAACAATATAATCTCATATTGGCACCTAGCTATGACTCGAATACACGGATAATACGTTGGAACTCACATCCAACAACAACCATTACCTTACGGTGGGATTACTCTCATCACCGTTCACGCGGAGGGGATTCCACTCATCCTCACGCCCCATCGATGGGATTACACTCATCATCGACTAACATATACAAGAAGATTTTCCAGGCGAACCCGTACTCCATCTTGATGACTACCATCGCCAAGACCACGCGCGCATTTAACTCACGTGTGCACACTAAACATCCTAATGATCGATCATTTTTACCCAAGCATACTAGTGCCAATATTAAACACAATCCACAACATCATTTCATATCAAATTCCGTGCTTAGCACGTACTCACCATTATCACCATCATGCACAATCCACAATCCAATCCACATGCATATAAAAATGCATCAAACCATGTCTCAACAACATGTATAACACAATATACATAATCACCATACACACAATTAAACATGAGGCATAACAACAATTAGAGTGCAACCAAAGTCTCTAACTAAAGCTTGGGATTAGGCTACCACTCTAATCCCAACTCTAGGTGGGTCTACCAAGCCCAACCTAGTCCACATGCTTGAACCAATACTCGAATACCATTTAAAAACATTTAACCACTCACCGACTATTCCAAGCTCAACCCACTAGCTGACCAAGCTTCCAACGATTCTGGATTTATTCCTGATGCTTCACCAACACAAACTCTTGCTTCTAATCATCTCAAAACATTCAAAACAACCTCAAATCAGTTCACACAACAATATAGCAAACTCAGAACACTAATCAAGCATAAAACACATGATTTTCAAGCCAAGAACAACCCCAAAACTTCAAACCCGAGCAGCCCTTTAGCACAGTCCAAAACTCATGATTTCAACTCTTTTAACACACTTAAATGCTTCCAAAACAACCCCTAACTATTACTCTATCATCAGCCCTCAATTTCCAACATCAAGCACACCCAAAACTAACTTTTAAACCCTTCAAAAACCCCCATTAAAACCCAAATCCGAAAATCATTGTAAAACTCTTTAAAGTTCACATATGTTGGACATTATGGGTTGTAAACAACTTATCTAACAATAAATAATCAAAAGCTTTGTTAAAAGTTCATAAAGCTTCAACCTTGGATAAAAACTTTGAAAACCCAAAATGCAAAATACATAGTTTCAATGAAAACTAATGGTACCAAAATGAAGAGGATGGCAAGGCCAAGTCAAAAACGAGATTACCTTTCGAAAAGCACCAAAGATGAAGGTGTATGGTGATGGAATAGTAAAATGAGGATGAGCTCTATCACTTGTCGTTGTAATGAAAATGGGGGAAGTGAGGAAGAAGATGACAAAAAGGGTGTTTTAAACAAAAATGGATTTTTAATTGAAAGTCTACTTATTTACAATCTTGCCATTAATGAGGATGGCCATTTAAATTTCTCAATTCCATGGAATTGGGCTTTAAAACCAAAACATGTCCAACATAATTTATTCGTTTGAAAACCCGAGGCGCAAATAATATTTTATTATTTTCATTATAAAACCGAAACTCAAAATAATTATTTTAATATTATTTTCAGCCGACCCCCAAACCCGGGTGTTACAGATATGAACTTAAAAAAGAAACACTCTTTGTGACTAGTTTGATTTTAGGACTTCTAGAAAACTTAGGTATTTCACCTAGTAAACTTGGGTAGAACTTGAAGTAAAAAGAAAAGAAAAAAAGTACATGTCCTAGAGGTGTCCGAAACTAGCTCTGGGATAAGCTAGAGGTGCCTGAAACTGACTGTAGCCAAAAAGGTGCTAAATGAAATCACTAGAGGTGCCTATCACCGGCTCTAGTGGTTTAAATCCTTTATTATTTATTATGATATAAATTGTAAAAGAAACTAGAGGTGCCCGAAATTGGCTCTAGTAAAGATAACTTTGAGGAAACCCAAGGGAATTGCTTATTGGAGTTTACTTAGAAGCCGAAGAATCAATCTTATCACAAGGAGCGTACACACTCACGAGATACATAGTTTGGTTCTGGGTAAGTCCATTGTCATTCGAAAGGTTGCTATTAGGCGTAAATCTACACGGTATGTAAGGGTTTCTCAAGGTATGTTCTCGACTAAGTTTACATATGATTTTATGTTTTGGCATGTTATTGTTAGATTGCATTACTTGAGGACAAGCAATAGTTCGAGTTTGGGGGTGTGTTAAGTGTGAAAAAGTCTTATATCTATGCCCTAGTTTAGCTCAGTTATTGTTGTTCTTAAGTATAGTTTAGTTGCATTTATTAGGAAAACATACACAAAACTGCATAGATTAGATATTATGCCTTATTTGATGAACTTAATTATTTTTATATAAAATATATTGCTCATGTGCGTTATCTCTCTGTGGGCAGGTACCCGCTCAGGCAGATGCCGTCGAGGCAGCAGAAAGGGCAGAAGAGGAGAAGCTGGAAATTGATGGGAGAAGCTATTGGACCATCTGGAGAGCTGATCGAGAATTGAGAAAGATGAGTGGCCCAGAATGAAGAATTGGGCAAACCCCTAGACACCAACCCAGACCTCTGCCGAGGTAGACAACAGTATGCCGCAGAGGCAGCAACTCGAGGAAGGGTGGAAATATGAAAAGTGGTATGCGACTGAAAGATCTCATCGAGCCCGATTTTTGAAAACCACTTGCATGTGCATTGGAGGCCAGCAGACAAAAGAAAAGCCATGGTCAAATTCAAGGTGGAAAAAGTCAAACAGAAATGTAGGAAGATTTAATGTTACACTTGTTCTTTTAATGAGTTGTAATTAGATTCTAACTAGGATTCCTACCCTAAATCGACTTAGACCTAGGATCCTCCCCTATAAATGTAAACCGACTTGAAGGAGAAAAACACAATTAAAAATTAGAGAGAAATATCCTTCTTGTCGAAACCCCTTTGTGCCGCCATCTCCATTATGTTCTAAACATTCCCTAAGGCTAAGGGTATGTTGCCTAGTAGTTGTGAGAGTTTTGCTTGTATTTGTTTAGGTTTCAGTTTTTGCAATAAAATTTAAGGTTTGTTTACTCTTGGTTCTTCATTGTGTGAAATCTTTATCGGGAGAGAAGAGAGCATCAATCTATTTGTTCAATATCGGGAGAGTTAGACTCATGAAACAAGTAAACACGATTTTATCCAACCATAGAATAAAGCTACTTCGGCTTATAGATAAGTTAGAAGTTCAGCGACTAAGAGAGGCTTCATAATCGGTTGGTGTTCATCCTTAAATTCACGTCGGGTGGTATTATCCAAGTCATGTTCGCCAATAGTACTACAAGCTTATTGATAATAGGAAGTCATTGAAGGGAGCCTTGTTGAACCTTGAATCATCGCTTAACTACCCAAGTAGTCACATTGGTCTCTACCAAGGCAGGCTTCTGCCGAGGCATACTCGTGGTCGGCTACCGAAATTTGTTACGTTGATTTGCAAAACTATACCGAGACACTGCATCCACTCTCCACACTATGAAGCATTCCGATACCGGCCCATTCTCTCGCTCTAATTTCTCAATTTATTTTATTTTCTTTAGTTTTAGTTTTAATTAAATCCAAACAATTTTTAATACATGTGTTTTTATTTTTATTTGTGCAGAAAGGTGAAGTCCGAAGGTTGTCACAATCCCTGTGGAGACGATATCTTAAATACTATAACTTGGAACCGTGTACACTTGCACGCAATTTGCTCCTCACTTTTGCATACAACAAATACCCCCTAAACTTGAGGGAAGCAATATCCTCAACGCTACTACATGGAATAAAATGCAAATGCAAAATAAGGTAACTTATTCGGAGTTTACTTCTGGGGAGGAAAAGATGTTTTCCTAGCCGAACACTTGAAGCGTGTCATAGGCCTAGGAACAACTTGTGGTGGTGGAGCAGCAAGTGCAAGTTGTGCAGGGAGATCACTCAAAAAGTCAAGAGATGAGTCAGAGAAAGCATTTGATTCGGAGGTTGTGAACTCATCAAGAATATCCTCGATCTCCTGAGGGAGTGTTGACTTAATTTGCCCAACGATAGTTTTTGTTTGGGGCTACACTAGAACATGTGGTGAAGTAGATGATGGTCTAGTTATTGGAGCAATACGCGAAACAGATGTAGCAACATAAATTTCCTTATTGCAAGGGAGGTGGATGGGGCTTTCTTGTGGGGACGGTGCAGGAAATATAGGGCCCATACCCCGAGAAACTTTCGATGGTTTGGAGGTTGCTGCAACATCGACTTATATCTCCCTAAAAGTAAAGACCCAAATTTCCCAGTTAAGGATGGGGCATTGACCCAAGTCATGTACCTTCGCGTTGGGTTAGATAATTGGACCCATTGGGCCATGTTTGGGTTAAATGTGTAACCCCCTCGACCCGGCCTAGACGGTAGATCGAACCGAACGGGTCACACGGGGAATATTGAAGTAAACCGGGAAATTTACTCCAATAAACAACCCTATTTATTTCTTTTTATCTTATCTAGATGCTCATTAGTGTCCTAAGTGTTTAACATCGTAGCGGAACATTCAAAACTCAATCGGACAACGATTAAGACTCGATTGCATTCAATTACGATTTTAGGGACCATTTTGTAATTCTATCAAACTATAGGGAGCTATACCATTTTTATGTTACCATCCCTTAGTTAGTCACATTTCATGCATCTCAGTCAAAACTCAGCTCAAAATAATCATTCATGCTCATTTAATTGCATCCACAACACTCAGGGACCAAAACGCAAAGAATCAGAACATCGGGATATTCCATCAACTAACTTACCTGCCTACTGTTTCGGTACAGACTAGCCCTGTATCGAAACAGGTTGTAACAGCTCGAAACATGGGCATGTATGGAAACAACCTTGAGGTGTTTCGGAACACTGGTTTCTAGTAGCAAAACGTACCGGAACAGACCTGCTCTGTTTCGAAACCCTTAGGCCATTTCAGGCTCACTGTTTCGGTACAAACTCAAGTGTACCGAAACACCATGGCCTGTAATGACACTTTTTGCTGGTTTTTCACACTTAAACCCATCCTAAACCAATTTAACATGCTTTCAACATGCATACATCATATTTAAACATCAATCCTCAAACATTCATGGCATATTCAACATCAAATCATGGCAAATTGCATCAAAGGTAAACTATAGGCATGCAACCTAGCAAATAAGCTATTAAAGACTCAAAACTCAAACCAATGCACAATCCATCAAATAAAGGCCTTTTACAAGTATAAATCTATAAAGCAAACATGCTAAAAAAGGGTGTTCATACACATCACCCAAATAAACCATGGAATCCCCATTGCCCTTATTACTCTAGTCCATAAATGAAACTTACATTCAAAGTGAAATCTCCTACGATCCCCTTGCAAGTTGCTGCCTCCAAGTAATTAATTATCTGTATTGACGGACAAAAGAGAGCGTAAAGCACACAAGCTTAGTGAGGAGTGCTCAAAACCAAAACACCATCAATGCATTAAAACCATTTGTATGACCACATTGAAATCTCATTTGAATTTGTTAAGCATCATTTGAAAATTATCATGCCCTATTTAAAACCATGCATTTTCCTTAACAAAATCAGCATGTTAAACATCATGCAACAAGTATTATGAACTCAACAACAAATTCATTGATAACACTCAACTTAAGCATTCTCATGCATAGCAACCATATGCGAAGCTTAAAGAGTAAATTATGCATTAACATAATATGCATCAGGAACCATTTCATAATATTGTATCAATTTTTTTGGCTCATAAGTGATCATCAACAAACTCATTTCTCAAACCATATTGGATACACGAGATTCACAATTGTTGTCCCAACACTTCATACATTATCACCGGCATCTCAAGGTTCACACACGGGAGCTACCCTCCACCGTTGTGACACCCGTGGTGGAGTATTCGGTACACCGTATACACCCCTCAACACCACTCATTGGTAGATGTATAACCCCACTAACGAGATACATGACACTATACACTTTCCTCAATCGTTAGAGTACTTGGATGGAGTATTCGGTACACCGTATAAACCCCTCAACATCCAAGGCGACTTGTTTATAGTGCACTCAATCCTATAGCCGGCTAACTATATCTGATTTCATTTATAAACCATTTTTCACAACATCACTTGCCAATATAATTCTCATTTAGCACAAACCTCACCATTTTCAAAGCATTACTAATAAACCACATTTCCAAGCATCAAACCATGCTTCATAATACAAGTATAAATATATACTTGCAAGGATCACTTACCATGAGCATCCTTCATCGATATCACATCAAAATAGTAAATCACTTACTTTAAATCATGCTTTAAACAATAGGTAAAACACATTTAAAATCAAGTACATCAACAAACTCATAATAGCACAATCCGAGGGAGAAATCCTTTTTCTTACTTCCAAACTTAGTAAAGCGTTTCAAGTTTACATTAAGTTCCCAAAACCACATTTTAAGTGTTTCAAAGCTGGAAAACAAGTTCCCACTCACCGACTCGCGAAACCAAAATTCACCGACAAGAAATTAAGCGTCCGAAGCCCTTGGAACTTTCTAACCCCCTTAACCCGGCCTAGACGGTTGACCCGAATTAAGAAAGTCACACGGGGAAAACCAAAGTCAACCCGAAAGTCAACCTTGATTAACGACCCTTTTTTTTTCTTTTAAAAACTTATCTAGATGCACATTAACCCTAAAAATGATCATACAAACGACATACTAAAAGATCATAAACATCAGAGATCAAACAAGGACCTAATTGAACAATTTACAACTTTAGGGACCAAATTGTAAATTCTGATAAATATGAGGACTTAGCCCAAATTAAAGTTACCATCTTGAAATTAATCGTGTCTCATGCATCTCAGCCAAATTTCAGCTCAAAAGGACATTCCAAACTCATACAATTGCACATACAAGATTCAGGACCAAAACGTAAACAATCCGAAACATATAACTGCCACTGTCAGCCCCCAACGGTCAGTCGTTCCGAAACGGGGGACAGCCCGTTTCGAAACTCGGGGCCGTTCCGCAACGCGTACCGGAACGGGGTCGGGCAGTAGCATATCCGTTCCGGAACGGTGTTGCCCGTTTCGAACGCCTGGGCTGCTTCGAGGCACCCGTTCCGAAACGGCAGGCACTGTTCCGAAACGGCCTGCACAAAATGCAGAATTTTACCTACTTTAACATGCAATTGACCAACCAATCATGCTCCAAATGCCACCAAACTTTACCAGCATGCAATTCATCATACAAGAGACATGTTTGCATCAACCAATCAACATATTAGCATCACATATGAAAAGCCCCAAATCTAATGGCATGCTTCCTACACAAGCAACTATTCAAGCATAAAACCTCCAATCCATACATGTAAAGGCCAATTACAAAACCAGCATTATCAGCGACATTAAACATACTCAAGGAGTTCAAAACATCTCCAAACAACATTCACAAAGGTCCCCCATTGCCATACACCAAAAGCTAAATGTGTTCGATAAAACCTTTCCATACTTGAGCTTAGTTTTCCCTTGGTTGCTTGCCTTCCTTGCTGCCCTCAAATCACCTTAATGTTCTGCATTATTGGTTTAAGAAAACGAAAGAGAGCGTAAGCAAAAGCTTAGTGAGGAAAGCTCCTTAAAACCACACAATAATGCATTTATAAAACTCATTCATAAATCATGCTTCAAGATACACTTTAACATGCTCACAAGAAAACTTTAAACAAGCATCTCATGCTTCATATCATTACATGTCATATTGGCCACAAGTGATACATTTCATCTTTAAAAAAAAACAAGATCAACATAAGACTCACACATGGACTTTTAAACACCATTGTGATCTTATAATTTCCAAGAACCACACAAGGACTTTTAACCACCTTTGTGTTCTTCCCAAGGACTTTTAAACACCTTGGCCCCAAGGACTTTTAAACACCTTGGCCCATGGACTTTTAAACACCATGGCAAGGACCACACAAGGACTTTTAACCACCTTTGTGTCCTTAACAAGAACCATCCAAGGACTTTTAACCACCTTGATGTTCTTAAGTAACAAGGCTCACTCAAGGACTTTTAACCACCTTAGTGACCTTAGCAAGAATCATCCAAGGACTTTTAACCACCTTGATGTTCTTAAGTAACATGGCTCACTCAAGGACTTTTAACCACCTTGGTGACCTTAACCTTTTTCAAAACATCACTTGCCAATATACATCATTTCATCATTAAATCCACTGTTTTAAAGCATTAAACCAAGCCATATTCATCATGCATTTCAAAGCATCAAACTACATTTAATCAATGTTCAAAAACAAGGAACTCTTACCTTGAGCTTCCTTCAACATATGGCTTACAAAATCAGCAATAACCATGCTAAATCATGCTTTCAAAACAGAATTTAAAACATGCAATAAACCACATTGCACAACAACCAAACCATGGCCACCACTAGAGAGTATTTCCGAAAACTTACACTTGAGCTTAGCAAAGTTGTTTAGACTTAAACTAAGCTCCCAAGACATTGGTTTCAAAGCCGAAAACCCAATTTCACTCACCGATTCCACTTCGCCTCTTGTCGAAGCACCAATCAAGCCTCCGGATCACCACCACTTGGATCCAAAGATGACTCCCCTGTTTTAACACATCAAAACAGTAGATTAATGCATCATCATGCATTAATATCCTCAATGAAAGCACCTAAACTCGCTGCTCTCATCCCCACTCCATTTTCGGCCACCAAACACAACCAAAAATGCATCCAACCCACTTCTCAACAAAGCCCAGCCATTAACCATCAAAACCTAACATCCTTTAACATCATTTAACATCTAAAAAGAACCTAATAACATCCTTATACCTCCAGCAACACCAGATCCACAAGATCACCTCAAAAACAATCAAGAATCACAAGCTAAACTTAGGAAACCCAACCTATCCGGGATTGCATCAATCAAAACTCAATTCCTTATCAATTTAGAGTTCAAATAACATCAAAAACACATCTTCAATCACAGATTTAACAGATCAAACGAAAATCATCAAAAATCACCAAATCTTGCATTATAAGCCAAGATCCATTTCACAACTTAAAAGCCTTTAATAAAACATCAATTAAGGATTGAAAACTTAGGAATTTCAGTAAAGAACTGATAGTTTAGAGGAGAAGGACGTTCTTACCTCCAAACTTGAGTTTCTCCTCTTCTTGGAATCAAAAACCTTGATGAATCAAGTAGCAAATGATGAGGTTTTGTAGATATGATGATTAGGAATCAAAAGAGAGTTGAAAGGAGAGATTTAGGTGAGAAAATCAGAAACAATTCTCTGGAAAGAAAGTGTTTGGGTTGAGACAAAATGAGAGAAAAGAAAATAGGAAGTTAGTTATCAAAATGGCCAAAATGGCTTTCCCTCCTCTTTTGATATGTTTTAAAATCAGAATATAGCTTAAAATATCTTAGAAAAATCTGGAGAAACTACTTTTGGAATAATAGCTCCTTAAAGATTCAAAGTTTCAACCCTTTCTAAAACAATCACAAAACTTTCAAAAATTACATTTTGGTCACTAGCCAAAATGTCACCCTTCCAAAACTCATTTTCCAAAATTGATTTCACAGTTCACTTATATATATTAAAAGATGATTTTAGAACATTTTTCCATAATTTTAATGCAACCCGAACTAGGCTTTCCTAAATTCACCCTTTTAGATTCGAACAGCACTTTGACCAAACCGGTCAACGCCCAAAACTTCTAAGCCCAAAACCGGGGCGTTACAACTCTCCCCCCTTAAGAAATTTCGTCCCCGAAATTTACCTGAAGGAAAGAGATAAGGAAACTGCTTCAGCATGTCTTCCTTCCGGTCCCACGTGGCTTCCTCAACACCTCGATACTTCCACAGCACCTTCACCAACTCAATGGTCTTGCCACGAAGAACCTTGCTATCCGAATCCAGAACCTTCACCGGTTCCTCATCATAGGTCAAATTCGGATTCAATTCCACTTCCTCCACAGGCATCACGTGCGAAGGATCAGATCTATACTTCCGGAGCATAGAAACATGAAACACATCATGAATCTTCTCCAACTCCTGAGGTAACCTCAGCTTGTACGCAACAGGACCCACACGCTCAACCACCTCGTATGGTCCAATGTACCTAGGGCTCAACTTACCCTTCCGGCCAAACCTCATCACCTTCTTCCAAGGCGAAACCTTCAAGAACACACGGTCACCCACCGCATACTCAATCTCCTTACGCTTCAAATCCGCGTAAGACTTTTGCCGATCAGAGGCAGCCTTCAACCGCTCACAAATGAGCTTTACCTTCTCTGTGGTCCCTTTCAACAAAGCCGGCATCGAAACCAACTTTTGACCAGTTTCAGCCCAACAAAGAGGAGTCCTACACTTCCTCCCGTACAAAGCCTCATAAGGTGCCATCTGTATACTTGCCTGATAACTGTTGTTATAAGCAAACTCAACCAAAGGCAGATGCTTCTCCCAAGAACCCTGAAACTCAATCACGCAGCACCTCAACATATCCTCCAAAATCTGGATAACACGCTCAGACTGACCATCCGACTGAGGATGATAGGATGTACTGAAATGCAACCTTGTACCCAGAGCTTGATGCAAACACTGCCAGAAACGCGATGTGAACCTCGGATCCCTATCCGACACAATCGACTTAGGCACACCATGCAGCCGCACAATCTCAGCAATGTACAGCTCTGCCAACTTATCCAAAGAAAACGTGGTATGCACAGGCAAGAAATGCGCACACTTTGTTAGGCGATCCACAATCACCCAAACAGAATTCTTCTTCGAGGGAGACAAAGGTAAACCAGATACAAAATCCATGGTAACCCTTTCCCACTTCCATTCAGGGATTTTCAACGGTTGCAACAACCCTGAAGGAACCTGATGCTCAGCCTTAACTCGCTGACACACCAAACACTTGCTCACAAACTCCGCAACATCCTTCTTCAAACCCACCCAATAGTACTCATCACGAAGATCACGATACATCTTGGTACTACCAGGGTGCATAGCAAAAGGACTACTATGACCTTCAGTCAGAATAGCACGCCTCAACTCAGCATCAGCAGGCACTACTATCCGACTCCCAAAACACAACACACCATCATTATTAAAGCAGAAATCCGAAGGTCTACCCTCCGCGATATCCTGAACATGAGACACCAAGGAATCATCCAGCAACTGCTTATCCTTGATCAACTGAACCAAAGATGGTTTCACTTGCAACTCAGCAACAAGACCACCATCTTGCGATATGCTCAAGCTAGCAAACATAGCCCTCAGCTCAACAGCTACTTTCCTACTCAAGGCATCCGCAACAACATTAGCTTTTCCAGGATGATACTCAATCGTCAGATCATAATCCTTGAGCAACTCCAACCAACGCCGCTGCCTAAGATTCAACTCCTTCTGAGACATCAGATACCTCAAACTCTTGTGATCTGTGTACACAGTACACTTCTCACCATACAGATAATGTCTCCAGATCTTCAGAGCAAAAACCACTGCAGCCAGCTCAATATCATGCGTAGGGTAATTGCGCTCATGCACTTTCAACTGCCGCGATGCATAAGCCACCACCTTACCCTCCTGCATCAGCACACACCCCAAACCAACATAGGATGCATCACTGTAAACCACAAACTCTTTCCCTGATTCAGGCTGAATCAAGATAGGAGCTTGCGTCAAAGCCGCCTTAAGCTTCTCAAAAGCCTGCTGTCTCGCTTCCGTCCACTCATACTTAACATCCTTTTGCAACAGCTTCGTCAAAGGAGCAGTAATCATGGAAAAACCATCCACAAACCTTCGATAGTATCCCGCCAAACCAAGGAAACTACGGACCTCATGAACAGACTTAGGAACCTTCCAGTTCATCACAGCCTCAATCTTCTGAGGATCGACACGAATCCCCTCAGCAGAAACCACATGCCCAAGAAACACCACCTCCTTAAGCCAGAACTCACACTTGCTCAGCTTAGCATAGAGCTGATTCTCCAACAAAGCCTGCAGCACAATCCTCAAATGCTCTTCATGCTCCTCCTCAGTACGCGAGTACATGAGGATATCATCGATGAACACCACAACAAACTTGTCCAGGTATTCATGAAACACACGATTCATCATGTCCATGAAAGCAGCAGGAGCATTTGTCAAACCAAACGGCATCACAAGGAACTCATAATGCCCATACCTTGTCCTGAAAGCTGTCTTAGGCACATCCACATCCTTCACCTTCAACTGATAATACCCTGACCTCAAGTCAATCTTAGAGAACACAGCAGCTCCCCGAAATTGATCAAAGAGATCATCAATTCTCGGCAAAGGATACCGATTCTTGATAGTCAACTTGTTCAGCTGACGGTAATCAATGCACATTCTCATAGTGCCATCCTTCTTCTTCACAAACAAGACCGGTGCTCCCCAAGGTGACACACTCGGCCGGATGAAACCATGATCAAGCAACTCTTGCAACTGCGTCTTCAGCTCCTTCAGCTCCTTAGGTGCCATTCTATAAGGAGTAATGGACACAGGAGTTGTATTCTCATACAGCTCAATTCCAAACTCCACCTCGCGGTTAGGAGGTAAACCAGGCAACTCCTCAGGAAAAACACCAGGAAACTCCTTCACAACTCTGATATCTTGCACCCTCAACTCTTTAGAGCTAGGATTCATCACAAAAGCTAGATAGGCTTCGCAACCTTGCCTCAGCATCCTGCTCACCTCCAAGGTAGACACCACATTGGCAAGAAACTTCACATTCTCACCAACCACAACAACTTCATAATCATCCGCAAGCTTAAGCGAAACTCGCTTGTTTTCACAATCCACAACAGCATGATGCTCAGCAAGCCAATCTATACCAAGGATTACATCACAACCATAAAAGGGCAACTCCATAAGATCAACATGAAAAACATGTTCTTGAACAACCAAGGGACACCTTCTATAAAGCTTTCGAGTCACAACAGTCTCACCAAAAGAACTAGTGACACGAACACCAACATCCAAAGACTCAACAGGCAAACCAAGCAATTCAGCATGCTCACGCAAAATGTATGAATGCGTAGATCCATAATCTATCAAAGAAAGCAATGACAAGGATTGCAAAGTAAAGGTACCTGCAATCACATCCGCATCATTCCTTCCCTCACGCTGAGCATACACCCTCGCTTGGCCTCCACCTTCAGGCTGAATAGCCACAACATGGGCCACTCCACGACCACCTTCCTCTCTCCTCTGGAAATTACCACGGCCGCGCCCACGACCTCTCTGCGGTGCAGCAACAACAGGAGCACGCACTTGATCACCAGCCAACCTAGGACAATCTTGCCTCAAATGGTCTGCGGATCCACAATTCCAGCAACCATTACCAGCTGTCGCAACAGGAGATTGCACCTCCCTCACAGCACGAGGACAGTCACGCTTCATGTGACCCCGTGAACCACAAATCCAACAAGCACTCGGATCAGCTCTAGCATTGTCTCCCCGAGCAGGTGCACCACCACCCCTCTTAGCTGAGGATTGATATTTCAGGTCACGTCCCCTCTTGTTCCGTCCACCTCCGGAACTATACTCAGCAGCTCTCTTACCCGAACTTGCTCCAGCACCTTTCGCAGATAAACCCAAGTTCATCTAAATGTCCTTGGCCCTAACCCACCAACACATCAAAATCATCATATTCGGTGGCCAACACATACATCTTCACATCCATCACTAAAACATAACGAAATCTTTCACACCTTGCCCGCTCATCAGGTACTAGCTCAGGTGCATACTGACTGAGTCGCACAAACTGTACTTCATACTCAGCCACATTCATGCTCCCCTGGGTAAGAGACATGAACTCTCGCTTCTTTTCATCCAGGTACCTCACACCAAGATACCTCCTCTTGAACACATTCAGAAAGAATGTCCAAGTTATGTCAGCTTCAGCCATCCCAGCAATAGTGGTCGTCCACCACGTATACGCATCATCCTGCAGCAAGGATACAACACACCCCAGCTTCTGCACATCAGTGCAACTCATCTGGCCCAAAATCCTCTTGGTACTCTCTAACCAAGCTTCAGAACCTTCCGCAGACATACCCCTAAACTCAGTCCCACCAAGACTGCGTAAGCGCTCCAAAGGTAGTCTAACACCAGCATCTCCCTGATGCCCAGCTCCTTGAGCTCCGGCTACTGCTGCTCGGAAAGCACCCGCAATAGCTTGTACCAACATCGTCATGTCAGGCATAGCTTGCCCCTGACCAACCTCAGGTCCAGCAGCACCAGCTGCAGCCCCAGCTTCCTCAGCCCCAGCACCACCACCACCAGGTGGAGGAGGAGGTAACACCGCACTACCCGCATTCTCTTCATTTTCATTCTCATTCGGAGCCGTAGCTCGCACATTACTTCTCAACTCTCTACGTGGTGCCATACTTTAACCATGCAATCACAATGCAAATAAACAAAGTCAGGCCCAGCAAGGTAAACAATCCAAGTACTCAAGCTAAATTTCATTTAAAAGCAACATCATTTCTTAGCTTTGATATGGCAATGGGTACCCACAACATGTTCCATCACAACATACAACTCAACTGCATCAAACTCACATACTACTCAACATGCTTTCACTCAACAAGCATATATAGCAGACATACATCAAACATTCACATACACATTCCCAATTACTCGAGAACTCAGCTCTGATACCACCAAATGTAACCCCCTTAACCCGGCCTAGACGGTTGACCCGAATTAAGAAAGTCACACGGGGAAAACCAAAGTCAACCCGAAAGTCAACCTTGATTAACGACCCTTTTTTTCTTTTAAAAACTTATCTAGATGCACATTAACACTAAAAATGATCATACAAACGACATACTAAAAGATCATAAACATCAGAGATCAAACAAGGACCCAATTGAACAATTTACAACTTTAGGGACCAAATTGTAAATTCTGATAAATATGAGGACTTAGCCCAAATTAAAGTTACCATCTTGAAATTAATCGTGTCTCATGCATCTCAGCCAAATTTCAGCTCAAAAGGACATTCCAAACTCATACAATTGCACATACAAGATTCAGGACCAAAACGTAAACAATCCGAAACATATAACTGCCACTGTCAGCCCTCAACGGTCAGCCGTTCCGAAACGGGGGACAGCCCGTTTCGAAACTCGGGGCCGTTCCGCAACGCGTACCGGAATGGGGTCGGGCAGTAGCATATCCGTTCCGGAACGGTGTTGCCCGTTTCGAACGCCTGGGCTGCTTCGAGGCACCCGTTCCGAAACGGCAGGCACTGTTCCGAAACGGCCTGCACAAAATGCAGAATTTTACCTACTTTAACATGCAATTGACCAACCAATCATGCTCCAAATGCCACCAAACTTTACCAGCATGCAATTCATCATACAAGAGACATGTTTGCATCAACCAATCAACATATTAGCATCACATATGAAAAGCCCCAAATCTAATGGCATGCTTCCTACACAAGCAACTATTCAAGCATAAAACCTCCAATCCATACATGTAAAGGCCAATTACAAAAACAGCATTATCAGTGACATTAAACATACTCAAGGAGTTCAAAACATCTCCAAACAACATTCACAAAGGTCCCCCATTGCCATACACCAAAAGCTAAATGTGTTCGATAAAACCTTTCCATACTTGAGCTTAGTTTTCCCTTGTTTGCTTGCCTTCCTTGCCGCCCTCAAATCCCCTTAATGTTCTGCATTATTGGTTTAAGAAAACGAAAGAGAGCGTAAGCAAAAGCTTAGTGAGGAAAGCTCCTTAAAACCACACAATAATGCATTTATAAAACTCATTCATAAATCATGCTTCAAGATACACTTTAACATGCTCACAAGCAAACTTTAAACAAGCATCTCATGCTTCATATCATTACATGTCATATTGGCCACAAGTGATACATTTCATCTTTAAAAAAAAACAAGATCAACATAAGACTCACACATGGACTTTTAAACACCATTGTGATCTTATAATTTCCAAGAACCACACAAGGACTTTTAACCACCTTTGTGTTCTTCCCAAGGACTTTTAAACACCTTGGCCCCAAGGACTTTTAAACACCTTGGCCCATGGACTTTTAAACACCATGGCAAGGACCACACAAGGACTTTTAACCACCTTTGTGTCCTTAACAAGAACCATCCAAGGACTTTTAACCACCTTGATGTTCTTAAGTAACAAGGCTCACTCAAGGACTTTTAACCACCTTAGTGACCTTAGCAAGAATCATCCAAGGACTTTTAACCACCTTGATGTTCTTAAGTAACATGGCTCACTCAAGGACTTTTAACCACCTTGGTGACCTTAACCTTTTTCAAAACATCACTTGCCAATATACATCATTTCATCATTAAATCCACTGTTTTAAAGCATTAAACCAAGCCATATTCATCATGCATTTCAAAGCATCAAACTACATTTAATCAATGTTCAAAAACAAGGAACTCTTACCTTGAGCTTCCTTCAACATATGGCTTACAAAATCAGCAATAACCATGCTAAATCATGCTTTCAAAACAGAATTTAAAACATGCAATAAACCACATTGCACAACAACCAAACCATGGCCACCACTAGAGAGTATTTCCGAAAACTTACACTTGAGCTTAGCAAAGTTGTTTAGACTTAAACTAAGCTCCCAAGACATTGATTTCAAAGCCGAAAACCCAATTTCACTCACCGATTCCACTTTGCCTCTTGTCGAAGCACCAATCAAGCCTCCGGATCACCACCACTTGGATCCAAAGATGACTCCCCTGTTTTAACACATCAAAATAGTAGATTAATGCATCATCATGCATTAATATCCTCAATGAAAGCACCTAAACTCGCGGCTCTCATCCCCACTCCATTTTCGGCCACCAAACACAACCGAAAATGCATCCAAACCACTTCTCAACAAAGCCCAGCCATTAACCATCAAAACCTAACATCATTTAACATCTAAAAAGAACCTAATAACATCCTTATACCTCCAGCAACACCAGATCCACAAGATCACCTCAAAAACAATCAAGAATCACAAGCTAAACTTAGGAAACCCAACCTATCCGGGATTGCATCAATCAAAACTCAATTCCTTATCAATTTAGAGTTCAAATAACATCAAAAACACATCTCCAATCACAGATTTAACAGATCAAACGAAAATCATCAAAAATCACCAAATCTTGCATTATAAGCCAAGATCCATTTCACAACTTAAAAGCCTTTAATAAAACATCAATTAAGGATTGAAAACTTAGGAATTTCAGTAAAGAACTGATAGTTTAGAGGAGAAGGACGTTCTTACCTCCAAACTTGAGTTTCTCCTCTTCTTGGAATCAAAAACCTTGATGAATCAAGTAGCAAATGATGAGGTTTTGTAGATATGATGATTAGGAATCAAAAGAGAGTTGAAAGGAGAGATTTAGGTGAGAAAATCAGAAACAATTCTCTGGAAAGAAAGTGTTTGGGTTGAGAGAAAAGAAAATAGGAAGTTAGTTATCAAAATGGCCAAAATGGCTTTCCCTCCTCTTTTGATATGTTTTAAAATTAGAATATAGCTTAAAATATCTTAGAAAAATCTGGAGAAACTACTTTTGGAATAATAGCTCCTTAAAGATTCAAAGTTTCAACCCTTTCTAAAACAGTCACAAAACTTTCAAAAATTACATTTTGGTCACTAGCCAAAATGTCACCCTTCCAAAACTCATTTTCCAAAATTGATTTCACAGTTCCCTTTTAGATTCGAACAGCACTTTGACCAAACCGGTCAACGCCCAAAACTTCTAAGCGCAAAACCGGGGCATTACAAACTTCATCGATTGCTTCCGATGTTTTCTCCCCTGCTTATACCACACAAGAACAGAATATTAATGCATCAAAATGCATTAAAATCACCAGAAACTTAAACAATCTCGTTGCTCTGCCCTAAAGCACCAAAATGCCCATCCAATACAACTGAAATCACCTTCGATTGCTCTCTAAACTCAGCCCAGCCATAATCTAACACTCCCATTCCATTTTAATCATCACTCAACATTCAAAATCATCATAATTTCATCCTTATAACTCCAACAACTCAGATTTCACACTAACACCCCCAAAACCCAAAATCTAAAAATCTAACAATTAGAGATCCAACTCATTTCGGGATTACATTCATAAAATCTTTATTTCCACATCATTTAACATCCAAATTATGATTAAAATCAGCCTTAAATCAATAAAAATAGTGCCACAATGAAAATCTTGAAAATCCATCTTACAAAGCTTAATTTAGCAATTCTCATCAATTCAATTACAAAATCTTGTTATTAAACAAAAACTAGAGAACCAAAGACTTGGGAATTTCAATAAAGAACCTTGATTAGAAGAGAGAAAAGAAAGATCACCTCTAACATAAGCTTTTCCCTTGATTTGCAATGATTTTGATGAAATCCATCAAGAAAACTTTAGCTAGATGTTGTAGAAATCCATGGGCATCATTTAGGAATCGAAAGTAGATGAAATGAGACAATTCTCTAGAGATTTTAGTGATGAAAAGAGAGTTTGGCTGCTGGGAAAGCTGAGATAAATGTTTTGGAGAAATGTAGTTACGTAAGAAAATGATTTGCCTTTTAAAATCATTTAATTAAATAATTAAATAATTTAAAACAAAAATCAAGGGAATAGCTGATTCCACCTTGGTGTAGTAGTTCCCTAAGGATTCTAAGTTTTGGCTCTCTTCGATTTAGCCATTAAAACAGAACTTTCAATTTTTACATTTTACTCACCAAACCGAAATGTCGACTTTCCAAAAATCATTTTCCAAAATTGGCTTAACTTTCCCTCAATACATATTTAAAGAGGATTTTAGAAAATTTTCGCTCAATTTTATCACATCCCAAACCAAGTTTTCCCTAAACTAACTCTGAACTGATTCATCAAACCCTAAACCACCTTAAAAACCACTAGGCCCAAAACCGGGGCGTTACAACTCTCCCCCACTTAGGAAATTTCATCCTCAAAATTTTACCTGAAGAAGTAAGGTGCAAAAACTGCTTCAACATGTCCACCTTGATTTCTCACGTGGCCTCATCAACTCCTCGATGTCGCCACAACACCTTCACAAGTTCAATCGTCTTACCATGAAGAACTTTGCTACTAGAATCAAGAATCCCAACTGGTTCCTCATCATAGGACATATTCGGATTCAACTTAATCTCGTAAACATGCATAACATGAGATGGATCCGATCTATACCTTCGCAACATCGAAACATGAAACACATCATGAATTTTCTCCAGCTCGGAAGGCAACCTCAACCGATATGCTATAGGACCAATACGCTCTACAACCTTGTAAGGTCCAATAAACCTTGGACTAAGCTTATGCTTACATCAAAATCTCATCACCTTTTCCCAAGGCGATACCTTCAAGAACACACGATATCCAACCGCAAACTCAATCTCCTTACGCTTTAAATCCATGTAAGATTTTTGACGATCCGATGCAGCCTTCAACCGATCACAAATAAGCTTTACCTTCTTAGTCGTCCCCTTAAGCAAATCCAGCAAGGAAACAAACTTTGCCCCGCCTCTGCCCAACAAAGAGGCGTTCTATACTTTCTTCCACACAAAGCTTCATACGGATCCATTTGTATACTCGCTTGAAAACTATTATTATATGCAAACTCCACCAAAGGCAATTGTTTTTCCCAATAACCTATGAAATCTATAACACAACACCTCTACATATCCTCAAGCACTTGGATAACTCGCTCAGACTAACTATCCGTCAGAGGATGATACAAGGTACTGAAATTAAGCCTTGTACCCAAAGCTATATGCAAGCACTCCCAAAACCTCGGATCTCTATCCGATACTATAGATTTAGACACACCATGCAACCTCACAATCTCGTCAATGTACAACTCCGCCAGCTTATCCAACGTTTACGTTGTATGCACCGCAAGGAAATGCACACACTTCGTAAGGCGATCTACAATCGCCAAATAGAATTCTTCTTTGCCGGGGTCAAAGGTAAACCAGACACAAAATCCATCATAATCCTTTCCCATTTCCATTCTGGTATTCTCAAAGGTTGCAACAACCCGGAAGGAAACTAATACTCAGCCTTCACACGCTGACAAACCATACACTTGCTCACAAAATCAACAACATCCTTTTTCAACCCAACCCAATAGTACTCATCTTTCAATCCACGATACATTTTAGTACTACCAAGATGTATAACAAAAGGATTACTATGCACCTCAGTCAAAATAGTGCGCCTCAACTCAACATCCTCCGGCACAACTATTCGACTTTTAAAGCATAAAACCCATCATCATTGAATCAAAAATTCGTTGCATTACCATCTGCTATATCCTGAACATGAGGCACCAAAGAATCATCAAGCAACTGCTTCTCCTTAATTAACTGTATCAAGGAAGGTTTCACATGTAATTCAACTATTAATCCACAATCTTGCGATATACTCAACTGAGCAAACACCGCCCTCAACTCTATAGCTACCTTCCTACTCAAGGCATTGACAACAACGTTGGCCTTTCCAGGGTGATACTCTATCGTCAGATCGTAATCCTTGAGTAACTCCAACCATCTTCGTTGCCTAAGATTCAACTCTCTCTGAGACATTAGATATTTCAAACTCTTATGATCCGTATAGACCATACACTTCTCACCGTAAAGGTAATGCCTCCAAATCTTCAAAGCGAACACAACTGCAACAAGTTCTAGATCATGTCTAGGATAGTTGCGCTCATGCACCTTCAATTGCCTAGATGCATACGCCACAACCTTCCCATCTTGCTTCCGCACACATCCCAAACCAACATGTGATGCATCACTATAAACTACAAACTTCTTACCCGATTCAGGTTGAATCAAGACGGTAGCTTGCGTCAAAGCTTCCTTCAACCTCTCGAAAGCTTGTTGTTTAATATGCGTCCACTCAAAGCGAACATTCTTTTGTAACAACTTGGTTAACGGAGCAACAATCTTAGAGAAACCCATCATAAACCTTCAATAATATCCTCTCAAACCAAGAAAGCTACGCAGTTCGGTCACCGATTTAGGCATCTTCCAATTCATCATCACCTCAATCTTTTGTTGGTCGACTCGGATACCCTCAACCGACACCACATGTCCAAGAAAGACAACTTCCTTGAGCCAAAACTCGAACTTGCTCAACATAGCATAAATATGGTTTTCCAACAACACTTGATCCGTAAATGCTTATCATGATCCTCCTCGATACGAGAGTACATGAGAATATCATCAATAAACACTACCACAAACTGATCGAAAAACTCATGGAACACACGATTTATCATGTCCATGAATGCAGCAGGCACATTCATCAAACCAAACGGCATCACCAAGAACTCATAATGCCCGTAACTTGTACGAAAAGCTGTCTTAGGTACATCTACATCCTTTACCTTCAATTAATAATATCCAGACCTCAAATCAATCTTAGAAAACACCGAAGCACCTCGAAACTGATCAAATAAATTATCAATCCTTGGCAAAGGATATTTGTTCTTAATCGTCAACTTGTTCAGTTGCCGATAATCTATACACTTACGCATCGTGTCATCTTTCTTCTTTACAAACAAGACCGGTGCATCCCAAGGTGAAACACTTGGCCTAATGAATCCTCGATCCAGCAACTCCTGAAGTTTCATTTTCAACTTCTTCAACTTCTTAGGTGCCATCCGATAAGGTGCAATAGACACTGGATTCATATTTTCATACAACTCAATGTAAAACTCGACTTCTCTGTTCGGTGACAAATCGGACAACTATTTTGGAAAGATACACAGAAACTCACATACCGTTCATATGTCTTGTACTCGTGCCTCCTTTGTACTAGGATTCATTACATACGCTAATAAATCTTCACAACCAAACTCCATCATACGAATCGCTTCAAGAGTCAAAATTGCATTGGACAAGAATTTCACATTATCGCCCACGATTATCACTTCGTACTCATCAGCAAGTTTCAAGGTAACTTGCTTAGCATCAAAATCGACCATAGCCCTATGCTCGGTCAACCAATCCATCCCAAGGATTACATCAAAGCCATAGAAAGGAAACTCCATTAAATCAACTGTAAACACATGACCTTGGAAAGATAAAGGACATCGCCTATACAACCTTCTCGTAACAACAGTTTCACCAAAAGAACTAGTTACTTGCATTTCCATATCTAACATCTCAACAGGGATATCAAGCAAATGTGCTTTGTAGAGAGTTCGGGTGTTCTCTATTTATGAGCGCAAGTGCACACTCTTGTCAAGTTATAGTATAAAAGATATCGTCTCCCACAGGGATTGGAGCAGCTACTATGATTTTTTTCCTGCACAAGGAATTAGTAAATTGCACAATTAAATTTCTGAAAAATAAAAACATAAAAATAAAAAACACAAGTAAATTAAGATAGGGATAGGGAGAGATAGGGTTGATAGATCGGGCAAGGTAATTGCAGCTCAATAGTGTGTAGACTGCGTTGTAAAGCCTAAGTGTGTTTTGTGCTGCCACAATTTGCTACCTCGGAGGGTAATGGCGGATTGAGGTGGCGGCAACTTTCGCTGCCACAACGGAACTCTGCGCTTGAAACTTCTGAAGTGATCCTTCCTATGTCTAGGCAAAGATTGAGGTGGCGGGTAATGGCGGATTGAGGTGGTGGCAACTTTCGCTGTCTCGGCAGGTGAGATGGAGAGAAGTCCCGACAGCAAGTCTGGCAGATACTCCATGTTCGGCAAAGCAATTCTAAAGTGATCCTTCCTATGTCTAGGCAAAGATTCTGTCACCACGTGGTGTAGGAAATACCTAGCAATCTCAGCGTAAACCTAACACATGCAGTCGACGTTTGGTTGCTCCTTTTAGCTACTAAAATTCTAACTTATGTCTAAGCCGAATTAGTTAACACCTCGACATTATGAGACCGTGCTTAATTCTTTCGTGAGTTTGACACTCTCGTGCTCGACAAATGGATTTCTTCAACTGGACTTTTGGAACTAATTGAAGAAGAGAAGAACATGAATTAAGCAAACTTGAGAGTATTTTATTGAAAACACACTTAAACTATTATAACCGTTTCACACAACTACTTTACATACAAAAACCAAAACCCTAAGAGAGAATTGGGTCGCGACCTCCAATACCCCCACTTAACCTATCTATCTAGCTCTCCGCTATGCCCCTATACCCTCACATACATGGGTATATATAGGGCTCAGAGCCTAAGTTTAGTCCTCTTTGGAGTAGAAGTCCTTAAAGTAACTTTACATTAAATGTTGACTCATTTTTTACTTGAATGTGGACTATTTGGATGTTGCCTTCTTCAGCAAGTAAAGATAATTCCTCTCCTCTTCTACACAGCTACAACACATGAAAATAGAAATTAAACTAAAACAATATTTTTTCTTAACAAAACAAAGAATATTCAATAAAAGCACGGTGAAAGAGCAAATATTGTTATTATGCATGCAATGCACCTAAATAAGCCTGAATGAGCTTAAGAATAGAAATAATAAGGGCATGAATGTGTACAAAATATAGAACTTGTAGACACTCTACACACCCCCAAACTCGAACTATTGCTTGTCCTCAAGCAATGCAACCTAACAGGTAAATCTGCCCATTGCACAAAATTAACAGAAACTTAACCTTTATCTTGATTTCTTACCTCAAGGCCAAGACACCTAATTTATGTTAGTGACAAGGAATAGCATGAAATAACTTAGACTTTAATTTTTTCTTAGTGCCAGTGTTGTGTGTGCAGGTCTGTGTCCATGCTAAACATGCTGAGTATACCAAGTAAACAAAGAATGCTTAAAATTAATTACATTACGAAAAGGGATATGAGTTGCTGCCTTGGCAGCACAGTTAAGCACTTCTTTTACTCTTTTTTTGTAATCATGGCTTTAAGGGCTTCAGATGATCACAACTATTCTCCGAGTCTGAAGCTAAGTGTTGAGTGAATAAAAGTTCTATATTTTACCCCTCATTTACCCATATTTTTGCTGCACTCAAGCATGATTGATTGCATTTAGGATAGATTTTTGCATACAAATCACAATTAGATAAAATTGCACAGATGCTGCTGAAATTGCTCAGTTTTGCAAGTATCTGCTGCGACAACAATCCAGGGCAGCAAAGGAGCAGAGGCGAGTTGAGGAGATGGAACTGAAGGATAAAAAGCATTGCCTGTCGTGATTCCTGCCGTGGCAGCCATGACGCCACAGAGACACTGAGGTGGAAAACTGAAGTGGAGCCCGATAGATAGAGGATTTCAAGCCGGTCTGTCGTGGATCACTCCCATATTTTTCTGAGCCCTGAAGTAGAAGGAAGGTTAGGCCCAAAGTTCAAGGAAGAAAGTCAAAGCAAGAAAAGAGGACGAATTAAAGACATCTACTTAGAAGATTTAATCTTTAATAGAGTTGTACTTTAATTTAAACTTGTATTCTTGCCATATCAGAAAACTTGAACCCAAGGCCTATATAAAGACATGTTATTCTACCTAGGGAAGAACATCTCACTCCTAGTCGTCTTCCCCCAAAACCCTAGTCGTTTCTCTCTCTCCACCATGTTCTAAACTTCTACAAGGGCTAAGGGTTGATTTTGTAAAGTAGTTGCAAGGATTGTATTGTTCTTAGGATTTTCTGTTCAAGTAATAAAGCTTCAAGTTTATTTACTCTGGTTTTCAATATCTCATAAGAGCATCGGGAGTGCATCGTGAGGTTATCCATTTGCTTGATATCGGGAGAGTTAAGCATACGATTGAAGTAAATACGTGTTTTCCAGTTTATTGTTAAACCATCTTGGCTTAGGGATAAGTACAAGGTTAAGTGGCTAAAGAAGAATTCACAAATATTGGTGTTCACCCTTTGATTCACGCCGGTAGGTATCATCCAAGATGTGTTCATCAAAAGAACTTGGACCCAGGGATAGGACAAGTCATAACATGGATTCTTGCCAAGCTTAAAGTACAGAGTTGTTGATCGATGTCGCGACATCAACGGACCTCTACCGCGACAGGCTCGAGGACAGAACAAAAGAAGTTCCTCTAAATAGTGCAACATATGCACTACTGAGCAATTCAATACCGGCCTATTCTCTCAATATGTTTACCTTATCTTTTATTTCAACTATTTCTCAAGATTACTCCAAACAATCATTTAAACTATTTCTTTTTCTTGTGCAGCAATTCAAGGATAGAGTTATTTCCAGTCCATGTGGAGACGATATACGGTACTCTAATATCACTTTACTACTTGCGTCGTGTACACTTGCACTATTTGCTATAGTCTTATTTACACGCAACAAGTTTTTGGCGTTGTTGCCGAGGACTGGCAACATACCTTTACCTTTTAATTACCGCACTTTGTTTTTATTTTTATTTTCTGTTTTTAGTTGTTTCATTTTCCCAGTGCTTTTCACAAGGTTCTTTTGTTGCTTATGCGCAGATCAAGACGTGGTAAGGAACCTGAGTACGAACTAGATTCAGAAATCGAACGCACATATCAACTCAGGAACCAAGCTTGACTCTTGATAGAAAGAAATAACTATCTCGAGGAGATACTGGAAGAAATGGTGAACGGAAGGCAATGCCATAGGGAAGATGACAACAACAACCACCCCAGGGGTAATGTGGATCCTCCTAATGACCCTAGAAACGATCTGCCGCCGCCCGCTGCCCCAGCAACAAGGCAGACTTGTCGAGACTACATGGATAATGACCATGTTGAACTGGAAACTACTATGCCAGATGTGGAAGCTGAACACTTCGAATTGAAACCTGTTATGTTCAGCATGATAAACTCTGCTGGCCAATTTGGTGGTTTTGCTACTGAGGACGCACGTGAACATCTTAAAACTTTCAAGGAGATTTGTGGATCGTTCAGACTGCCAGGAATAAGTCCGGAAGTACTGAGGCTCCGACTATTTCCTCATTCATTGAGGGATAGAGCTAAAACATGGTGGAATAAATTAACGCCGGGTTCAATAAGAACTTGGGCGGATCTCTCTCGTGAATTTCTTTCTCGTTTTAACCCTTCTCATTTATCTGAGAGATTGCGTAACGAGATTGCTACTTTTCAACAGGAAGATGACGAACCAATGCATGTGGCGTGGGACAGATTTACGACTCTCTTATGAAACTGCCCAATGCATTGATTCCTTGTATGAAATCAGGTTTTCAAATTCTACAATGCTGCCAATGCACACACTTGACTGAGGATAGATTCAACAGAAAATGGGTTATTATGGGATAAAGAACGAGACGAGGCAATGCTGGTGTTGAAAAAGTTAGCAAAGAATGATGAGCAGTTTCCTACAGCTCGAAGAGGAGGTAAACGAGGAATATCTGTAAAGAAGTACGAAGCTGACAACTCGGTCAAAACTCAGATTGCATACCTCACAAAGATAGTTGAAAATCTGCAGCAGAAAAATTCTAAAGTTGTATTTTCTGCCGAAGAGGTGTGTGAAACCTGTAGCAGAAACCACAATACAGAGGAGTGCCCTTTACAGCTGGAAGAAGGGATGTATGTTGGAAACTATAACATGAATAAAACCTATGACTCCAACCACTACAATCCAAACTGGAGGAAGGACCCCAAATTTTAATAGAGTAACCCCAACAACGCACTGAACCCTCAAGTTCAGAACAACCAGAATCAAGGAGGCCCTAGGATTCTGTCACGATAGCAACCACAACAACAGCCAGCAGCCACAACAAGTATACTAGAGCAGACCCTGGCCACATTCATGTCTCAAACAGGAGCATATATGGCAAACATGGATCACTTTATCAAGAAAACTGAATCCTTCATGGCAAGACAGAGATGAGAATGACAAACCATGAGGCCACCCTAAAATCCTTAGAGACACAGATGGGCCAGGTTTCACAGTTCATAAACCCAAGGCAGAATGGAGGATTCTCTAGTGATACTAAGGTCACTAGGAAACCCACACATGAGCAGTGCAAAGCGATTACGACGAGGAGTGGGAAACAACTACAGGGGCCAATAATAAAAGAAACATCGAGTAAGGAACCGACCCTTCAGACACCTGCCATGAACACTGCCCCGGTAGAAGAGAAACAATCTGTTGTCGTCATACCTGCCACGACAATAGAAGAAACAGAGGAGCAGAAAGAAACTGAAGAACTTGAGCCTCCTCAGATCCGACTTCCATGTGAAGGACGCCTTGAAGATTACCGTCCTCCACCCCCTTTTCCATAACAATTAAAGAAACAGAAACAGGAGTACCAGCTTAAGAAAATCTATGATGTCTTTAAGCAAGTACACATCAACATCCCGCTATTAGAAGCCATTAAGCAGATGCCTGATTATGCAATGTTTCTGAAGGATGCAATGTCCAGGAGGTCCAGACTTGGGGAATTTGAATCAGTGATGATGATAGAAGGATGCATGGCAATCCTACATAAGCGACCACCCCCAAAGAAGAAGTATCCTTGCAGCTTCATCATACCATGCAGAATTGGTGACAAGTTTGTGGGTAAGGCACTTTGTGATCTTGGTGCTAGCATTAATCTAATGCCCAAATCTGTATTTCAGAAACTAGGTATTGGACAAGCAAGGCCCACGACAGTCATGCTGTAGCTGGCAGACCGCTCTTACATACAACCTGAAGGAAAGATCGAGGATATCTTGGTAAGAGTGGATAAGTTTATTTTTCCTGCTGGCTTTCTTGTTTTAGATTGTGAAGCAGATGAAAACGCACAGATCATCCTAGGGCGACCTTGCATCAGGTCGAACTATCACGACAAGACATTTGGTCACTGACCAACAAATAGATTGAGCTGACAATAAGAGTCAATGACCAACAAATAAAGCTGAATGATCTCCAAGCAATGAAACAAGCTGATGTAGAGGAAGAGTGCAATGCAATTTCAGAAGTAGTCCTAGACCAACCCTGCATCAGGTCGAACTGTCATGACAAGAAATTTGGTCACTGCCACCGCATTCACCTTGAAGACTGTCACGACAACATCGACGACAGTGACCCCTCAGACATAGATGCATCCGACACTGAAGGTCCTGAGGAGGTAAATTGGATAGGCATACGTCCAGGTAAGTTATTCGAGCCTTTGAATTATACCTCGAATGAACATGTAATCCAAAAGCCCTCCATTGAACAACCACCTGTTTTAGACCTTAAACCCCTGCTAGGGCAACTTAAATATGTTTTTCTTGGTTTAAATGATACGTTGCCCGTAATTATCTCTTCTAAGTTGATGCAGGAACAAGAACAACAGCTGATCAAAATGCTACAACAACATAAGAAGGCGATTGAATGGACCATCGCTAATATCCAAGGCATCAGTTCGGCATTGTGCATGTATAAGATCCTCTTGGAGGATGACCATAAGCCGACAATTGATGCTCAAAGACGACTGAAGGAAGCTATGCGTGAAGTGGTGCGAAAAGAAATCATCAAGTGGCTTGATGCTGGAATAATATACGCCATCTCGGATAGCAAGTGGGTGAGCTCGGTGCAATGTGTACCTAAAAAGGGAGGAATAACCGTGGTGACGAACAAGGACAACGAACTAATCCCAACCAGGACTGTAACCGGTTGGAGGGTTTGTATGGACTACCGGAAGCTTAATAAAGCTACCCGGAAGGACCACTTCCCCTTACCTTTTATCGATCAAATGTTCGATAGATTAGCGGGGAAGCCTTACTATTGTTTTCTTGATGGTTACTCAAGCTATAACCAAATCACAATAGCACTGGAGGACCAAGAGAAAACCACCTTCACGTGCCCATACGACACATATTCCTTTTGAAGAATGCCATTTGGGCTCTGCAATGCACCATCAACCTTTCAACGGTGCATGATGGCAATATTCTCCGACATGGTGGAGGATTTCCTAGAAATTTTCATGGATGACTTTTCCATCTTTGGAGACAGTTTCGACGGTTGCTTAGGCAATTTACAGAAGGTTCTTGAAAGATGTGAAGAGGCAAACCTTGTTTTAAACTGGGAAAATGCCATTTTATGCTGGACGAGGGCATAGTGTTGGGCCACAAGGTTAGTTGCCACGACATAGAGGTAGACAGAGCTAAAATTGAGGTTATTGAAAAACTGCCGCCACCCACCATAATCAAAGGAATAAGAAGTTTCTTAGGGAATGTAGGGTTCTATCGAAGATTCATTGCCAATTTCTAGAAAATCACTAAACCATGTGTCTCCTGCTGGAACAGAATTGTGCCTTTGACTTTAACACTGAATGTACTGAAGCATTCAGGATACTGAAGGAAAAGCTTGTAATAACCCCAATAGTGCAGCCACCAGACTGGAGCCTACCATTCGAGATAATGTGTGACGCCAATGATTATGCTGTCGGGGCAGCACTACGGAAGAGGAAGGAGAAACTCTTCCATATGATCTACTATGCCAGCAAAACTCTAAACGATTCTAAGATAAACTACACGACAACAGAAAATGAGCTACTCGCAGTGGTGTTTGAAATTGACAAGTTCCGACCATATATACTTGGAACAAAAGTGGTGGTCCATATAAATCACTCAGCGCTTAAATATATGTTCACCAAGAATGATGCCAAACCAAGATTGATACGTTGGATTCTGCTGCTACAAGAATTTGACATTGACATCAAGGAAAAAAAGGGATATAAAACCAAGTAGCAGATCACTTGTCAAGACTGGAGATGGGAAGGAATCAAGAGAAAGACAAGACCAACATACTGGAAACCTTCCCAGATGAGCAGTTGTTCGCTGCCACCAACACTGCCGCGACAGCCATAGCGGCATGTAAGCTTTCTAAAACCCCTTGGTATGCTAGCATTTTCAATTACATTGTAAGTGGTTTACTACCTCATGAACTTAATTATCAAGCTAAGAAGAGGTTCCAAAATGATGCGAAATATTATTATTATGATGAACCTCTTCTCTTTAAACATTATTATTGGGACGAACCTCTTCTCTTTGGAACCATTTCGTGAAGAAACGCCTCATGCCTACATCACATAACACCACGGTGGACCGGCAGAGACTAGCCCTCGTGCACTCAATCATTAACGAGAGGCAGATCAACGTCGGGAGATACATCCTTGACGGGATTTTTGAGTGTGCACTCTGACCGATGGGCCCTCTTTTCTTTCCTTACCTCATCACCACCCTCTGTCGGGCGAATAAGGTTCTGGAAATTGATGAAGATGTCCGAGTCCAAGGCAAGGGATGGACGCAACAGAACATATACAGCCTCATGAAGCTGAAACCAGCAACCATATTAGCCTTTGTGGACTCGTCTGCCACGACAAAACCAACAACAGAGCCTGAATCCACTGAACCTGTCGCGACAGAGCCGGAGCAGACCGAGGCCGCTCATCTAAGAGACACCTCCAATCAAATCCTGCAGATGTTGAAGAAGATGGAGGAACGACAGCTATGCTTCAAGGGATTTATGAGGGATTTCACTATTGCCACGGTAAATTTTATTAAGACTGATTTGAATTTTCCCAACGTGCAGTTTCCCTCTTTCCCAGAAACTCTTTTTGCCACCCCCACACATGTTGCTAGCCCCAGAACGCCCAATGCTACCTCCACCTCATCACCTGCCAGGAACGGAGATGGCGACAAAAGATATGCCACTCCCCGAGGAGAAAAAAGGAAGGAACCACTACCGGAGATCGACCCAAAATACTTTGAAGGGTTCTCCTCCTCCTCCGTCTGACAGGACGATTCTGACTCAGAGCCATCTGTCGTCCGGGAAATATCAAAGGACTTCCCTCCGATGAAAAGAAAGAAGCTGAATGAAACTGTTGAAGGGCCCTGCCACGATAGATCGAACGACAGCAGCAGCAGCAGCAGTGATGATGACCTCGAGGTCTTGGACAAGGCCCCAAAGATTTCACCTACCCGAGTCCAGCCACATCGAGAGGCCAAAAAGAAGATAGCCTCGCCATCTCTCAGCCCCAAGCCAACCTCTGCCGTCAAGGCAACTACCCGCCAGCAGCTCCAGATCAGCAACAGCAGCGATGACAACTCATCAACTTAAGTGCTTTTCTATTATTCTTGCTATTCTTCTGTTATTTTATCTTTTTTTGATGTTTTCTTTTTATTTTATTGTCATGCATTGAGGACAATGCAACCCTTGAGTTTGGGGGTAGGCAGTCCTCGATTAATTAATGAACTTTTTAAATTGTGTCTTTAATTTGTCTCTCATTTTAGTTATTTTTTGTGTCAAAAAATGGCTTAAGTCTTTGAACTGCACTTACCTGCCTTGACAATCTCTGTCGTGGCAGTGCCTTTAGAATGTTTTAGGAATTATTTAGAGCCTTGCTATAGTTCTGAACTAAAAAAAAACACTTTTTGTGACTTATATGCTGTCTAGATTTCTGTTAGTAAACTAGAGTAGAAAATCTTAATCACTTGAGTTGCCCCTAGAGGTGCCTAACACTGGCTCTAGGAAAAGAATAAAAGAAAAGAAAAACTTAGACTCAATACCCCTAGAGGTGCCTAACACCGGCTCTAGGAAGATAGCTAGAGGTTCCCAAAAACAGGCTCTAGTAAAATCAAAATAAGAAGAACATTGAGTCTAAATTCGAAAAAACTAAAGGAGCCTAAGAATTGCCTCCAAGGAAAAAAGTTAGTTTGGCATAAAAATCGAGTGAGTAGCATAGCTATTCTGGTTGGTAAAAGAGTCTAGACACATATTTGTTCACAAAGCCTGCACACACTTGCACCAGAATTATAGCATTGTTCCAAATAAATCCATAAAAAATTGAAAAGGTACTGCCCTTGATAGAGAAAGGGTTGTAGGTAATGGTAGTTCACTGAATTAAGCCAAGTCAAAAATTTTGATTCTTAGTTAGGTTGCGTCTGCTTGAGGACAAGCATCAACTTGAGTTTGGGGGTGTGTTGAGTGCATAAAAGTTCTATATTTTACCCCTCATTTACCTATATTTTTGTTGCACTCAAGCATGATTAATTGCATTTATGATAGATTTTTGCATACACATCACAATTAGATAAAATTGCACAGATGCTGCTGAAATTGCTCGCTTTTGCAGGTATCTGCAGCGGCAGAAATCTAGGGCAGCAAAGGAGAAGAGGCAAGTTGAAGAGCTGGAACTGAAGGATAAAAGCACTGCCTGTAGTGATACCTGCAGTGGCAGCCATGACGACAGAGAGACACTGAGGTGGAAAATTGATGTGGAGCCCGATAGATAGAGGATTTCAAGCCGGACTGTCGTGGGTCACTCTCATATTTTTCTGAACCCTGAAGCAGAAGGAAGGCCAGGCCCAAAGTTTAAGGAAGAAAGTCAAAGCAAGAAAAGAGGACGAATTAAAGACATCTACTAAGAAGATTTAGTCTTTAATAGAGTTGTACTTTAATTTAAACTTGTATTCTTGCCATATCAGAAAACTTGAATTCAAGGCCTATATAAAGACATGTTATTCTACCTAGGGAAGGACATCTCACTCCTAGCCGTCTTCCCCTAAAACCCTAGTCGTTTCTCTCTCTCCACCATGTTCTAAACTTCCCCAAGGGCTAAGAGTTGATTTTGTAAAGTAGTTGAAAGGATTGTATTGTTCTTAGGATTTTCTGTTCAAGTAATAAAAATTCAAGTTTATTTACATTGGTTTTCAATATCTCATAAGAACATCGGGAGCGCATTGTGAGGTTATCCATTTGCTTGATATCGGGAGAGTTAAGAATACGAAAGGAGTATATACGTGTTTTCCAGTTTATGGTTAAACCATCTTGGCTTAGGGATAAGTACAAGGTTAAGTGGCTAAAGAAGAATTCACAAATATTGGTGTTCACCCTTTGATTCACGCCGGGAGGTATCATCCAAGACATGTTCATCAATAGAACTTGAACCTAGGGATAGGACAAGTCATAACAAAGATTCTTGCCAAGCTTGAAGTACAGAGTTTTTGATCGCTATCGCGACATCAACGGACCTCTGCCGCGACAGGTACTGCCGCGACAGGCTCAATGACAGAACAACGGAAGTTCCTCTGAATAATGCATCATCTGCACTACTGAGCAATTCAATACCAACCTATTCTCTCAATATGTTTACCTTATCTTTTATTTCAGTTATTTCTCAAGATTACTTCAAACAATCATTTAAACTATTTCTTTTTCTTGTGCAGCAATTCAAGGATAGAGTTATTTCCATTCCATGTGGAGACGATATACGGTACTCTAGTATCACTTTACTACTTGCGTCGTGTACACTTGCATTATTTGCGATAGTCTTATTTCACGCAACACTAAGCTAGGTGCACTCTATGAAACTTTGAACCCTTTGAATAAAGTCATCCCGTGAAGGCTTTCATTCTCTCTTGCTAATTTGTCCGTCACTTCAATGAATTTCAGATACTTGGACTTTGATACCAACGGAGTGTCCTTGCTCATGATCCTTCCTAGAGCCTGTTTCGGGCACCTCTAGGGTATTAAACTTCTTTGTGCTGCTGCCCTGTGCTGCCTCGGCGGCAAACCTGTATCCAATTAAGAAATTTTCGTTAATCACAACAGGCAGTGTTAAACTTAGAACTCAAGCAAAACTCAACATTTAACAGATAGTGTAATAATAATTGGCAAAAGAGATAAATTTTCTAAGTATTTTTCATGTTTCTTCCCATGGTTAAGTTAAAATTTAAGTATGGTGCAAAAATAAGTAATCGGTTAACTATCATAGGCACAAGTTTTAAGCTAAGACTTTCTATTTCATTGAGTGTTAGGGCAGAATTTACATATTCTCCTATAGGTTGTTAAATGTGACTAAAGAAAACAAAGAGGACTATTCCCCCAAAACTCAAGGTTGGCATTGTCCTCAATGCCTTACACAAAACATAAAATAAAAACAGGAAAATAAAACATGAAAAGAAAAACATAAAAATTAAAAGAAAACATAAAAAAAATAAAAATAAGAAAAAGGTGTTATAGACTAAGGGAGTTCCCCTCTGTTGCTGCTGCGTTGGAGGAGGATTCTTAGGAAGCGGGTAGGACGAGGTGGCCTGTGGCGAAAGGTTTGGCGGCTGGGCTCTTCTTCTTTCCACGTGGCGACTGGATGTGGCTGGGTCATTTAGATGGTGCTTCTGGCCCAGGTTCAGACCCTCGACCTTGAGGCTCGGTCGCACCGGTGGGCCGCTTTCTTTTCTTTGCTCCCTCTGTCGGTTTATCGTCGAAGGAATCAGATATCCCCATGTCTGAGTCTTCGACTTCTTTGGCAGCTGACTCCTTTGCTGCTGGTGTAACCCCCTTAGCCCGGTCTAGACGGTCGACCCGAACTACGACGATTACACGAGGAAAACCAAAGTCAACCCGAAAGTTAACCTCGATTAACGAACCTCTTTTTTTTATCTTTTTAAACTTCTCTAGATGCGCATTAAACCTATGTGAAAGCCCAAGAACCTTGGAAGAGAAAAACACAGCGATCGGAAACGTTTAAGGACTCAATTGCAAGAAATACACTTTTAGGGACCAAAATGTAAATTTTGGAAAATAAAAGGACTTTCAAGATTTTAGTTTTACCAAACCTCAATTAATCATATTACAAGCCTCTCTGCCAAATTTCAGCTTAAAAAGACATATCAAGCTCAAGCAATTGCAATTACAACTTTCAGGACTAAAATGTAAAGCATGCAAAATCTGTCCAACGGTCACCCGTTTCGAAACACTGACACTCGTATAGAAACACCCGTGTCGTACGCCCGTATCGAAACGGGGTTGACCGTTTCGATACGCGGGTATGTTTCGAAACTAGTTCAGAAACGGACACCTCCAGTAGCCAAAGTGATTCGGAACACCTCTAGCCGTTCTGAAACACCCAGGCCATTTCATGCAGCCGTTTTGAAACAGCCAATGGTGTTTCGATACACCCTGCCCAGAAACAGCAGAAAATTCTAGTTTTACACATCCAAACACCATCAAACATACTTTAAACCATTCCTCAACATATCAACAACATGCCAAGCATCATAACTACCAATTTGCATTAAAAACTAGATACAAATCAAACCTTAGGTGCACCAACTCATTTATCACATCCAACGCATGATCTTGCTTTTAATCAAAGAGCATAACATATCAAAATATAAAGAAGATGATTCAAATATGGCAAAGCAATCAACAACAAAGTTCAAACCATAAACTGAACATGGTCAACATACACAATCTCATTACACATCAATATAAAAGACTCTCCCCACATTGCCTTTATTATCTATAGCTATAAACCAAGACATACTTCTCAAGTGGAGCTCTTCTTGAATCCCTTGCTTCTTGCTGTCCCAACTTCAAATATCTGCATTGATGGACAAAAAGGAGCGTAAGCACATAATGCTTAGTGAGGAATGCTCAAAACCAAAACACCATCAATGCAGTGAATCATAAAACCTTCTTTAAATGTAGATACAATTCAAAGAACCCAAGCATTGTTTGAAACCTCCTTTGAAAACATCATTGCTTTAAATCATGCATTGCTCAACATGAAAACCAACCTTTAACTCTGAAATGCTAAACAACTCACCCCAAACCACATTCTTGCAAATACTATCATTTAAACCTTTCCATGCATGAACACTTCATGCAAAGTTTAACTCAAATTCCTTGGAAATCACTTCCACTTCACAAGCAAAATACCTTTTGAAAACCAATTGTTCCTACTATCTATCCCATGCATTCAACAAATACAAAACACATGAACTACAAAAGCAACATTTGCATTACATGCCTTTTTAAAACAAGCCTTCACAAGACTTCAATGCACTAAAGAGATTCTATGCACATATGCACCATTCACAATAGAAGATATACACTTGCTCATGCTTAACAAGTTTCACATGCATTGTAACGCCCCGGTTTTGGGCTCAGAAGTTTTGGGCGTTGACCGGTTCGGTCAAAGTGCTAATCGAATATAAAAGAGTGAATTTAGGAAAGCCTAGTTCGGGTTGCATTAAAAATATGGAAAAATGTCCTAAAATCATCTTTTAATATAATTAAGTGAACTGTGAAATCAATTTTGGAAAATGAGGTTCGTAAGGTTGACATTTTGGCTAGTGACCAAAATGTAATTTTTGAAAGTTCGGTGACAGTTTTATAAAGGATTGAAACTTTGAATCTTTAAGGAGCTAATATTCCAAAAAGAGTTTCTCCAGATTTTTCTAAGATATTTAAAGGCTTTATTCTGATTTTAAAGTTTATGAAATGTGGAGGGAAATCATTTTATCATTTTATAACTAACTTTTCTATTTTCTCTCAATTTTCCTTTTCTCTCAACCCAAACACATTCTCCAGATTTTCTTCTTTAATTTTGTCAATCTAAATCACTCATTTCAACTCTCATTTGATTCCTAATCATCTCATCAACAAAACCTCTCAATTTGCAAGTTGTTTCATCAAGCTTTTTGGCTCTAAAAAGGAGAAACTCAAGTTTGGAGGTAAGAACGTCCTTCTCCTCTGAACTTCAAGTTCTTTATTGAAATTCCCAAGTTCTCAATCCTTAATTTATGATTTGTTAAAGGCTTTTCAATTGAAATCTTGATTTTGGCTAAAATGCAAGATTTGGTGATTTTGGTGGAATTTTCGTATGATCTGTTTAAGCAGGGTTTTGAAGTGTCAAAATGATGTTAAATGAATGCTAAATTGATTAGAAGTTGAGGTTTAATTAATGCAATCCCGGATAGGTTGAATTTCCTAAGCTTTGCTTGAGTTTTTGGTTGTTTTTGGAGTGTTTTGGTGATCTGTTATACCTGGAGGTATAAGGACGTGTTTGTGATTATTTTGGATGGTAATTGATGTTTAAAAGTGGTTAGAAGTGATGGATCTTGGCTGGGTTAAGTTTTGGAAGTGTTTGGTGGTGATTTCGGTTGTGTTTGGTAGCCGAAATGTTGGATTTGTGATGAGCAGCGAGTTGTGTTGTGTTGCTGGTGTTTTTAATGCATAATGATGCATTGATCTTCTGTTGTTGTGTGCTTGAAACAGGGGAGTTTGATCCGTGAGCTTTAGAGGTGTTGCGGAAGGTTTCGAATGCTTGGAAGGCTTGCTGGCTAGCCTTGTTTTGGTTATCGGTGAGTGAAGTTGGGTTTTCAGCTTTTAAACCAAGGTTTGAAGGTTTTTGGGAGCTTAGTGTAAGTCTAAACAACTTTGCTAAGCTCAAGAGTAAGTGAATGGATTTTCGCTCTTGAATTATGATTGTGAAATTGGCTTTTAAGCAATTGTGGTTGATGATTGAAATGCATGTGTTTTGCATGGTTTAAATCTGTTTTGAAAGCATATTTTAGCATGGTTTAATGCTGGTTTTGAAAGCCATATGTGAAGGATGCTCAAGGTAAGAGATCCTTGGTTTTATACATTGAAAATGTGGTTTTGATGCATGGTGTTGCATGTTGTTCAATGGCTTTGTTTAATGCTTTAAAACAGTGAATTAATGTTGGTAAATGATGGTTTTTGCATTATGGTTATGCATGTGAAACATTGGACTAATGTGGTAAGGTGGTTATATTGGCAAGTGATGTAAGTGGTTCTTGGTTCTTTGATCGGATATAGTTAGCCGGCTATAGGATTGGGTGCACCGTGAATTAAGTCGCCTTGGAGGTGGAGTGGTCAAGAGTGGACCGGTAAACTCCCTTCAAGTATCCTAACGAGATGGTTGAGGTCATAATGGAGGTGTTGCCCATTCGAGGACCTTGGTTGAGCAAAGGTTATATGGTGTTTAAAAGTCCATATGTGGGAACCTTGTGCTTGTTGAGATCACAATGGCGGTGTTAAGTCCATGTGTGGATCTTGTGTAGGGTGTCCCGGATCTCGTTAGTGATGTTATACAACTACCAATCGGTGAATGCAAAGGTTGTATGGTGTTTGAAAGTCCATACATGGGAACCTTGTGCATGTCAAGGTTGTATGGTGTTTGAAAGTCCATACATGGGAACCTCAGGAAAGCTAAGGTTGTATGGTGTTTAAAAGTCCATACATGGGAACCTTAGGATGTTGAGGTCAAATGGTGTTTAAAAGTCCATTTGGGATACCTTGGATTGGTAGGGTGTATGGAGCGTAGGGACAACGCTCGGAATCCGCGTATCCGATTGGGTGTTGAGTTGAAAAGTGAATGTGGTTGATCACTTGAAGGCCAATATGATGTTCTTGATTGTGATGAAGCATGGGATGCTTGAAATGATGCATAATTGCATGTGAAGCATGAGATGCTTGAAAAGATGCATGGTTGCATGGAAAGTGTATAATGCTTGTGAATGCATGTTTACTTGTTAAGTTGAACAAGTGTTGATTATCATTTGGAAAATGATGCATGTGAGCATGAAATATCTTTAGTGCATTGAAGTCTTGTTAAGACTTGTTTTTAAAGGCATGTGATGATGATGTTGTGGTTCATATATGTTGCCTTTGGTTTAATGCATGTGTTGGTTGGTTTGTGAAATGGTTTTAAAAGATTCTTGCTTGATTTGGCTTTCAAGTTTAAGAAAGGTATGTTGTGAAATGGGAGTGTTTTCCAAGGTTTTGTTTTAGCTTGCATATGGTGTTTATGCATGGTTTGGCTAAATGGATGATTTTGTAAGTTGTGCTTTGAAAAGGTTTTCTTAGCATGCTAAGCTAAGGGTTGGTTTTCATGTATGTGCAATGCATGGTTTTGAGCTTGTTGTTGAAAAGGGGTTTTCAAACATGGCTTTGGTAAACAAATCGAGTTTGTTTTAAAAGTGATTTATGACCCGCTGCATTGATGGTGTTTTGGTTTTGAGCATACCTCAGTAAGCATTATGTGCTTACGCTTCTTTTTGTCCGTCAATGCAGATTCTTGAAGTTTGGACAGCAAGGAGCAAGGGATTCAAGGTGGACTCCACTTGAGATGTATGTCTCGGTGAATAGTTATAGTTAATAAAGGCAATGGGGTAGAATCTCTCGGGTTATTGTGTATGTGTTCGTTTATGTTTGGACAAGGATGTTTTTATGTTGATGATGTTGTTGGATCTTGTTTCGGTTTTAATGAGATTGTTTTGGAAGGTTTGTGCCTAATTGGTTGCTTGTGTAGGAAGTATGCCTTTAGAATTGGGGCTTTTCATGTATGATGTTATATTGATGAATTGTTGATGCAAGTATGTCCCATTTATGTTGAGTTGCATGTTGGTAAAGTTTGGAGGCTTTAGGAGTATGATTGGATGGCCAATTATGTGTTTGAGTGAGCAAAATGCAGCAATCTGGGCAAGGCGTTTCAGAACAGTTGACACCGTTTCGGAACGGGTGCCCTGCATAAACCCAGGCGTCCGAAACGGGTGCCACCGTTCCGGAACGGGTTGGCTACTGCCAGTCCCCCATTGCGGTACGCGTTGCGGAACGGCCCCGTGTTTCGAAACGGGCTCTGCCTGTTTCGGAACGGGTGACCGTTGGGGACTGACATGGGCGGTTAAATGTTTCAGAATGTTTGCATTTTGGTCCTGAAACTTGTTTGTGCAATTGTATGAGTCTGGGTTGTCCGTTTGAGCTGAAATTTGGCAGAGAAGCATGAAACATGATTAATTTTAAGTTGGTAACTTAAAATATGGTTAAGTCCTTAAGGTTTTCAGAATTTACAATTTGGTCCCTAAAGTTGTAAATTATTCAATTGGGTCCCTGTTTGATCTCTGATGTTTGTGGTCTTTGAGTATGATGTTTGTGTGATCACATCTAGGGTTAATGAGCATCTAGACAAGATTAAAAAGGAAAAAAAAGGGTCGTTAATCAAGGTTGACTTTCGGGTTGACTTTGGTTTTCCCCGTGTAATCTTCTTAATTCGGGTCAACCGTCTAGGCCGGGTTAAGGGGGTTACATGCATTCTTGCATCATTTACATATTTCCCATGCAACCTTGCATCATTTTCAAGCATCTCTCGCTTCATTACATTCAAATACATTATATTGGCTTTCAAGTTATAGTTCACAAACCATTTCAACACAAGACACAATCGGATACGCGGATTACAAGCGTTGTCCCACACGCTTCATACACACTACCGAACAACATAAGGTGGAGTTTATCGGTACAATCACAACCCCTCAACACCCGTGATGGAGTTTAACGGTACAATCACAACCCCTCAACATCACTCATCTGTAGTTGTATAACCCACTAACGAGAGTACGGGACACATAACATAAGATCCACAAACGGACTTTTAACCACCATTGTGACCTTAACAAGATCCACACACGGACTTTAACCACCGTTGTGACCTTAACAAGATCCACACACGGACTTTTAACCACCGTTGTGACCTTAACAAGATCCTCACACGGACTTTTAACCACCATTGTGACCTTAACAAGATCCACACACGGACTTTTAACCACCGTTGCGATCTTACCTCTCTCGTTAGGATACTTGGATGGAGTTTACGGTACAAGCACAACCCCTCAACATCCAAGGCGACTTTACTTACGGTGCACCCAATCCTATAGCCGGCTAACTATATCCGATTCAAGTACTTTAAAACCAATTCATCACTTGCCAATATACATCAAATACCATCATCAATTCATTGTTTTAAAGCATTAAATAAAGCCATTAAACACCATGCATCACCATGCATCATTACCAATTTAACAACATGCCAAAACAAGGATCTCTTACCTTGAGCATCCTTCAACACATAGCTTTCAAAACCAGCATTAACCATGCTAAAACATGCTTTCAAAATAGAATTTAAACATGCAATTTATAACCAATGCATCAAACCACTTCATAGCACATCCGAGGGAGTTTTTCCGAAAACTTACTCTTGAGCTTAGTTAAGTTGTTTAGACTTAAACTAAGCTCCCAAAACCTCCAAATAATCATTTCAAAGCTGAAAACCCAACTCCACTCACCGATTACGTTTCGCACGCTTGCCAAAACGCCAATCAAGCCTCTGGATCAACTCCAATAGTGTCCGAAGATGTCTCCCCTGTTTTAAACACATCAAAGCAGAGGATTAATGCATCATCATGCATTAAAATCTCCAGCCATCACACCTAAACTCGCTGCTCTACCCAAAACCAACATTTCGGCTACCAAACACAACTGAAATCACCTCCAAACTCTTCCAAAACTTAACCTGGCCAAGATCCATCACTTCTAACCATTGGAAAACATTAATCAACATCCAAAATACACCTTAACTCGTCCTTATACCTCCAGCTATAACAGAACACCAAAAACACCTCAAAAACCACCATTTTCATAAGCAAAAACTTAGGAAATTCAACCTATTCGGGATTGCATTGATAAAACATCATTTCAACATCATTAGACATCCAAAATACATTAAAGAATCATCTCAAAACAGAGTCCAATCAATCACAACGAAATTCTTCAAGATTTCTTCCAAATCTTGAGTTCTAAGCCAAAATCAAGTTTCTGACATTAAAACCATTTACAAAACTTAAATTAAGGATTGACAACTTGGGAATTTCAGTAAAGAACTGAGTATTTAGAGGAAAAGAACAATCTTACCTCTAAATGATGATTTCTCCTTGATTTGAGCCAATTTCCTTGAAAATCAATGAGGAAATCAAAAGGATTTGATGCAAGATTGATTAGGAATTAATTGATGATAAAAATCTCATCAATTGGAGTGAAGATCAATGCAAAAGTTGCTGGAGAAATAGTGTTTGGATGATGGAATTTTGAGAGAAAAAGGAATGAGAAAAATTTAGGAAAAGGTAGTTATGAAATTCCAAAAAGTAGTTTCCCTTTTTATTTAATTAATTAAAACATTAATTAATTCACCCAAATTAAGGGAAAATCTGGAGAAATCATTTTTGGGTAAATTAGCTCCTTAAAGATTCAAAGTTTCAATCCTTACAAAACAGTCACCACTAAACTTTTCAAAAATCGCATTTTAGTCACTACACCGAAATGTAGTATTTCCAAATCTTATTTTGCAAAATTGATTTCACCACTCTCTTGTATATATTAAAAGAGGATTTTAAGTATTTTTCCATATTTTAAAGCATCCCGAACTAGGCTTTCCCTAAAACCTCTTTTTATATTCGAACTGTTTCTCAGACCGGTCCGGTTCAGACACTAAACTTCTAAGCCCAAATTTGGGGTGTTACAGCAGGGGATGCGGAGGTAGTCTCTTCCTCTTTCTAAGAATCTGAGGAGGAGGTGAGGTTGTACGGCTGGATGGGAGTGGGCGATATCATTTTCTTGGGGCGGATGTGCCGCCTCTCGCTATCGGTGGCGGCTGGAGTGGCAACTGGTCTGCGTGTTATCTGGGTTGGTTTGGAAGCTGCTAACTCCGATGGGAAGGCGGGCAACTTTGGGACGTCGTCGTGATACTTGTCTAGCAAGTAGGTCACAAAGTCCTCTTACACCTCCGCAATGTATTTTGTGAAGATTACCTGCTTGTGCTCAATCCTTTGGTAGCTCTCTACAAGGCTTCGCAGCAGGGGAATCACAGCGAAGGGAAAGGCAGCATCAGTAATGACCGATGCGGCTAGGGTGGCGGCAGGTTGGGACGGCAGCTGGGCTGTTATTTGTGTTTCCGGCTCTGGCTCCGGCCTCATCTGGAGGCGTGCCTTACGTGTCCATCCTTCCTTGGCAGCAATGATAGTGTCTTTTGGGTGCGACAACACACGGAAGTTGGCGCAGAGGCCTGTGATGAGTGCAGTGAAGACGAGGGGTCCCTTAGAGTTGGGCTTGTCTGCGTGGGCATAAATTTCTTTAAGAATAACCTCTCTAATGTTGATCGGATGCCCCTTCATTATGCTGGGAATGAGGGCCAACCGCGGCCTGTTGATTGTAGATCCGTGCGAAGTGGGCATTAGGCGGTGCTGGATGAAGTTACTCCAAAGAATTGGCTAGGGCAGCAGATTGCGGCGGTGTTCTTAACCGTTATTCTTGCCGGTTAGCCACTTGGCGTTGGCTGGCAAATTTCACTTTTGATCTTTTCGTAATCTGCTTCCATTAAATATGACCTCCATTCTTCGTGCGGATTCCCTCTAATTTCTAGCCTGTAAAAGTTGTTTATTGTTGCCGCTGTGAGCTTGACACCTTCGCCGCGCACGTAGACGAAAGGGTTTCCCGGTGTAGGCTTGTGGGCATAAAACTCTCGTACTAGGTTGCTGCTTATATCCTCTGGCTACCATGAGAAAATGTGCCATCCTAGGGTGTGGACCCTTTCGAATATGGTGGGCTCAAGGCCAAGATCACTATCTTGCCTTGTGTATTGGAAGCCTATCTCTTCCCATAGTTTCCAATCAGCGTAGTACTGCCGGTAGGTCGCCGCTACATCATTATTACCTCTGGAATGTTGGCTTGGAGGTTGAGGTGGTTTTTTTATGTTGTCATTGTTGTGAGAACGATTGTCTTTCCTAAAGAAAGAAAATGCAATAAAGTAAAGCAAATAAAATCTTGAAAGCAAAGATGACAAGAAGAATTGAGAGTAAAAGAGAGAGCAAAGTGAAGAATGAGGAGAGAATAGTTGGCCTTATATAGCCGCTACTCTATGCTGCCTTGGCAGGCACACTGCCAACGGGCGGCAATGATTGCAGCGTTATTTGCGCGATTCTAGCCGTTACGCAGATAGTCATTCCACCAGTTGTTGCAAATGTAACCGTTGCGGCTAGCCGTTATGCTCATCTGCCTTGGGCTTCCTTGGTCGCTTGGTTGGGCCTCTCCTTAATTCTTTACCCTTATTTGTCTTGCCTTCATTCCTAACCTGAAACAAATTAAATGCAAAAATTAAATAACTAAAAATTAAATATGATCCTAAGGCATAACAATAAATTAAAATTAAAAATAGAAATTAGGTTATGTTGGGTTGCGCATCTCCCAATCATAACCACTTCCTGAGGGTTTTGTGTTTCGCTTTTCGTCCAGGTATGTCCTTCCCCTCCTCAGGTAGGTGTTGGTTGCCATCTTTGCTGCCCTGGCGGGACATACACCAAAGACATACAAGAGGCATAATATATATATATATATATTGGAAATAAAATAAACATAAATTTTAGTGCAAAAACTAAAATAGAAGTGCAGAAATTCAAATGCAATTGTTGTTGCCAATCCCCGGCAACGATGCCAAAAACTTGTAGAGCGTTTGGGTGTTATCTATTTATGAGCGCAAGTGCACACTCTTGTCAAGTTATAGAATAAAAGATATCGTCTCCCACATGGATTGGAGCATCTACTATGAGTGTTTTCCTACACAAGGAATTAGTAAATTGCACAATTAAATTTCTGAAAAATAAAAACATAAAAAATGAAAACACAAGCAAATTAAAATAGGGATAGGGAGAGATAGGGTTGATAGATCGGGCAATGTAATTGCAGCTCAGTAGTGTGTAGACTACGTTGTAAAGCCTAAGTGTGTTTTGTGCTGCCACGATCAGCTGCCTCGGCGGATAATGGCGAATTGAGGTGGCGACAACTTTCGCTGCCACAACGGAACTCTACGCTTGCAACTTTCACTGTCTCGGCAAGTGAGATGGAGAGAAGTCCTGATGGCAAGTCTGGAAGATACTCCAAGTTCGGCAAAGCAATTCTGAAGTGATCTTTCTTTTGTCTAGGCAAGGATTCTGTCACCACGTGGTGTAGGCAATACCTAGCAATCTCGGCGTAAACCTAACACAGGCAGTCGACGTTTGGTTGCTCCTTTTAGCTACTAAAATTCTAAGTTATGTCTAAGACGAATTAGTTAACACCTCGACATGATGAGACCGTGCTTAATTCTTTCATGAGTTTGACACTCTCGTGCTCGACATATGGATTTCTTCAACTGGACTTTTGGAACTAATTGAAGAAGCGAAGAACATGAATTAATTAAACTTGAGAGTATTTTATTGAAAACACACTTAAACTATTACAACCGTTTCACACAACTACTTTACATACAAAAACCTAAACCCTAAGAGAGAATTGGGTAGCGACCTCCAATACCCCCACTTAACCTATCTATCTAGCTCTCTGCTATGCCCCTATACCCTCACATACATGGGTTTATGTAGGGCTCATAGCCTAATTTTAGTCCTCCTTGGAGTAGAAGTCCTTAAAGTAACTTTACATTAAATGTTGACTCCTTTTTACTTGAATGTGGACTATTTGGACGTTGCCTTCTTCAGCAAGTAAAGATAAGTACTCCTACTTATCAATCTTTAATCAGCTCTTCAGGCCGCTACAGGCTTCAGAAAACTACAAGATTGAGCTCATTGGGCTCAGGAAATTGTCATCTTTCAATCGCAACCCATCTTGACTAAGTCAGTTTAACTCATGCCTGGGCGGCAGTCGGCGGTAGTGCTGCTGCGGCGGCATCCTTGGCGGTAGCTGGAACTGCTTCAGTACAACTCCTTTTGCTCCTTACTTTCCTGTCCTCTCCTCTTCTACACAGCTACAACACTTGAATATAAAAACTAAACTAAAATAGTATCTTTTCTTAACCAAACAAAGAATATTCAATAAAAGCATGGTGAAAGAGCAAAAATTGTTATTATGCATGCAATGCACCTAAATATGCCTGAATGAGCTTAAGAATAGCAATAATAAGGGTAGGAATGTGTACAAAATATAGAACTTGTGGACACTCTACATGCATGATCACTCAAAATGTATGAATGTGTAGATCATTCAATCAAAGAAAACAATGACAAGGATTGCAAAGTGAAGGTACCGACAATCACATCGGTGTCATTGCGTCCCTCGCAGAACCACCACCCTCGGGTTGAACAACCACAACATGTGCTACAGCTCTCTGTCCATCCTCCCAACGCTGGAAATTACCACGACCGTGCCCACGACCTCTCTGTGGTGTAACAACAGGTGTCTGGCCTTAACCACCTGCAGCTAACAAGAAACAATCACATATCAAATGATCAGTCGATCCACAACTTCAACAAGAGTTAGCCGCCACGGCCGCAGGAGCCTGCGCTTCTCGAGCCATACGAGGACAATCTCGCCTCAAATGCTCATGCGATCCACATACCCATCAAGCATTTTTCTCAGATCTCACTTTGTTACCTTGAACTAGCGCACTACGCCAAAATTCCCTTGCCTCGGCTCAGACCGATACCTACGATCACGATGCTTCTTATATTGTCCACCACCAGGACTAGAATCCATAGCTCTTACCCGATCTAGGGCTACCCACGTGAGAGGACAAGCCCAAACTCTGCTCGATATCCTTAGCTCGTGTCACCAACACATCAAAATCTGTATAATCAGAGGTCAACATGAAAATCTTCACTTACTGCACCAAGCCATAACGAAAGCGATCACAACAATACCTATCACTTGGCACCAACTCAAGAGCATATTGGGTCAAACGAACGAACTGGACCTCATACTCAACCACTATCATGATACCATGAACCATGGACATAAACTCACGCTTCTTGTCGTCCAAGTATCTAACCCCTAGATACTTCTTCTTAAAGGCAGCTTGGAAGAACTCCCAATCCATATCATTGGGCTACATAGTTGCAGTCACAGTCATCCACCAACAGTATGCATAACCATGCAACAATGAAACAAAACATCCTAGCTTACGTGCATCATTGCACCCCATTTGATCTAAACTCTAGATCGTCCTAGCCGTCCAAGCCTCAAATGCTTCAGAAGACAACCTACGATACTCAACACCTCCTAAACTTTGCAAGCGTTTCAACGACAAACCTAATTGCCCAACAACAAGTGCTTGCACTTGCACTCCAGCAACAGCTGCCTGGAATGCCCCAGTCATCGTCTGAACCAAAGGCGTCAGATCACCCAACACAAAACCAACTTGCCCATTCTGTCCTTGCTCCTCACACCCAGGTGGAGGCGGTGGAGGAGGTAAAATCCCACAAGGAAGAACCTCGTTCTCCTGATTTCCTTGCTCACCAGCAGGATCAATTGTACCCGAATGTAACTCTCTCCTCGGTCCCATTGTGCTATTATAATTAAGGCATGATAATTAAAAAAACAAGAAATCATGTCAGCTTCGAGCAAGGATCCAAGACTTTGATTTCAATTTTAAAAACACTTTACTATAGTAATAAGGCAATGTGTTTCCCAATATACAACATACGTATCACAAGCACAATGCCTAGCAATCAATCAAATTCAGCCCACAACATCATCATGTATATAACAGCTCACACATACATCACAATCATCATGCATGACATCCATATCATTTGATCATCATCAACATGATTATAACAATCATCGTACAAATCAAACATCACCAATCACTTGAAATCACATCACATCAACTTACAATTAACTTACCATCATGCCATTCTTTCGTAACCTGGCTCTGATATAACCAAATGTAACTCCCTCGACCCGATCTAGATGGTAGACCTAACCGAACGGGTCACATGGGGAATAATGTAGTAAACCGGGAAGTTTACTCCAATAAACAACCCTATTTTTCTGTTTATCTTATCTAGATGCTCATTAGTTTCCTAAATGTTTAACATCGCGACGGAACATTCACAACTCAATCAGACAACGATTAAGACTCAATTGTATTCAATTACAATTTCAATGGTCATTTTGTAATTTTATCAAACTGTAGGAAGTTATACCATTTTTATGTTACCATCCCTTAGTTAGTCACATTACATGCATCTCAGTCAAAACTTTGCTCAAAATAATCATTCATGCTCATTTAATAGCATCCACAACATCCAGGAACCAAAATGCAAAGAATTAGAACTTCAGGATATTCCATCAACTAACTTACCTGCTGTTGCATGTGTAAAGTGCCCCACAATTGTGCAAGTATACACCTCTCAAGTAATAAAGTGATGAGTATTGAGTATCGTCTCCACAGGGATTGGTGTAACCTTCAATGTTTATTGTATCACACTGAAAAGGAAATAAAAGTAAAGAACACATGTCATTGATTAGGTTTTTAGAATAATCTAATAAATAGAAAGTAAAATAAGCAAGTAAACTAAAGAGTTGAGTAATCAAGATGAGAGAATGGGCCAGATTGTATTACGTTGTAGTGTGGAAACCAATTGGATTTGTCTCAATTTTTGAATGAAACAAACACCGAATTGCCTCAGCAATGAACAAAGCTACTGCCACGATAATGGGCGAAGTCTCTGTCTTGGCAATCCCTTGCTTGGGCAGCAACCAACAACGTAAAGGTTCAGCAAAGCCTCCATTAGTGGCTACTCATTATCCCTATGTCGAAACACTGTTGACGTGTAGACCTTGATAATACCTCCTAGTGTGAACCAATGATGAACACCAAGCAATCGTACGCTTATTTTAGCCGTTGAAACTCGAACGTATCCCTAAGCTGAGTTAGTTTTCACCGATTGGGATGAAAACCATGCTTATTCGTTTCATGAGTCTAACTCTCCCGATAATAGATAAATAGATGCAACCGCAATTTTTATCACGATTCAATTGCAAGAAAACGTAAACATCAACAATAAGCAAACCTTTAACTAATATTGCATTGACAAAAACTTATACAAAATCCAACCATTTTCTCACAACTACTAAACAATACAATCTAAACCCTAAAAAGAAATTAGAACATGATCTCGATGAATGCTCGCTACAAAGTCTCTCAACTCTTGATTCTTCGTCCTTCCTTGGATGTCCGACTTTGGCTTCTTATTTATAGAGGAGGTCTAGGTTAAGTCTTTCTTGAGGAGGAAGTCACGTTAGAATTAAATACATTAAAAGAAAAGATCTTCTTTTAAGTATTATGTTATTCTTTCCTTAAAATCCTCCCACATGCGTGAAATCTTCTCTTGACCTTCCTTCGACGTTTTCATAATCTTCCCACAGTCCAATCTTCTTGCAAGGTACATAGAAAATTCAACTTTTCATGCTCTTCAAAACACATACCACTTTGCATATTTTCTCCCTTGTCGACTGTGTCTGTTCATTGCCTCAACAGTGGCTTGGCTATTGCCTCACCAATGGTCTATCTGTATTTTCTGCTCAGTAGAGCTCTATCTCATTGTTCAACTTCCTTCAGTAGAAACAACCATTCACACCTGGCTTGATCTGGACTGTCGAGAGATTGTTCTGCACCGTTCCTTCTTTTCCTTTACTGCTACGGCAGTGCTTGCCCGGGCAGTGAGTAAAAAAATCTGCACCTGCACCTGCACCAAACATACACTAAAGCATTACCTTTTTCACCAAATAAACCAAATATAATGATCAAACATGATAAGGATGAGATCAGTGTGATTGATGCATGAAGGGTTACAATGTGACTCAAATGGTGTAGATTTAGCAATAATTGTCATATAAAAAGGGAGAAATTATAGTACTCTTACACACCTAACACACCCCCAAACTCAAACTATTTCTTGTTCTCAAGCAATGCAACTAGTAAAAATATAATTACTTGCCAAAGTCTTTAATCTTCATAGAAATTACTTTGACTCGCCTTCTTCCTCATGACCTAGCACTTGAAAATACATGATTAAATTTTTTAGATGACTAAAGGAGTTACCCAGAATCAAACTATGATGCTTGTGAGTGTATGCATGATTTGTGAACAAGATGGTTTTCCGGGATCTAAGTAAACATTTAAGCATTAACCTACCTTTCTTGGGTAAATATATTTTTTTCAATCTAATCGACTAGAGCCAATTTCGGACACCTCTAGTGTTTCCTTAAGCTAGAGCCAATTTTAGGCACCTCTAACTTTTTACCCAAAATTTTCTAAGTAAGTAAATGTCCTAAGTGTCCTAGAACTCCTGAATCATACAAGTCACAAAAGTGTATTTTCGTTTTTCAGCCCCATAGTGTGATTCTAAGTGTTTCCTATAGTCATCCTAGTCTTTAAAATGTATTTTAAGTGCTAAGGTAGTTTCATCACTGGAAAAGTTTTTGCAAATCTAGGCAATTCTAAGTCGGATTAAGAACTAGGCAAGTACTAAAACAAAGTAAATACTGCATTACTTAAGAACACGAACTGTCGCGACAATAACTACCTCGACAGTAGCCTATGCCCCCAAACTCAAATCAAGCATTGCCCTCAATGCATCTACACAAAGCACAAAATATAAAATCAAAATAAAAAGAAAGAGAAGAAAACTAGATTGGTAGAGACTCGGAGGAGTCATCATCACTTTGGATGATCAATCTTCTCGTTGCCATGTGCTTGATCCGTTTGGTGGCTCTCAGTGGTTGGGTACGAGTCGGAGGAGTTGGTGCTACTTTTTGGTCATTTCATCTTCCTCATCCATGTCAAGGAAAATTTCTTCGGTGGTGGTTGCCTTGCGCTTGTGTGATTGAGATGCGGCTTCGTCAAACTTCTTGATGATGGATCGGACAATGTCGGACCAACCGGATAATGACTCGGTCCAGATCGGCTCGTCAACAGGAGCTTTGCCTTCACGATGTGTGACTGTGGCCTCCGGAGGATCAGGAAATGCTGAGGTAGAGTATGCATGTGTTTTCAAGGCGGAGAAGGTTAGCATTGTCACAGAATTGGGATCTAGTGCTGCACCGGCAAGGACGTCGCTAGGGAAGGCTAGGAATGGCACTGTTCTATCTGGGAACTTCTCTTGGATGACTTGGGTGATGGAGTGGGTGAAGTCCCTTATGAATTGCATGAACCATCGCTTCCTTCTATCCATCTCTTCCAATTTTTGGGCAATGTGCTGAAGGGTTATTGCCGAGGCAGAGGGCTGTGGAGTTGTTGGGGTATTGCCCGATGATGTCGCGACGGCATTGCCTTGCACCAGTGTAGACTGTGGCTCGACTTATGTGATATGCATGAGTTTGTAGTATGCTTCTTTATCCCATCCCTTTCTCTTGGGTGTGTATTCATCGGCTGGATCGGTGGGGACTTTCTTTTGTTTGCACAGGCCAGTGATTAGCAATGGGAAGTAGAGGCGACCTCTCTCTTTTTGGCTACAGTGATACATCTCATTGCAAATGATATCACCCACATTAATTATTCTATTGTGCAATATAGAGTGTACGAGTGCAAGCCTAGATTTATCAACGGTGCTATTGTGAGAGGTAGGCATTAGACAACGTTTCACAAAGGTATTCCATAATTTTGCCTCGGGCCGAAGCCTTCGACAGTTTACCATTCCTTTGTGTGCGCTGGTATTCCATGTCGTGGTTGCAATACACAACTCCTTTTGGATGTCTTCGTAGTCATCGACTGTGAGCTTGTCTACGAACTCTTTGTGCTCATCCCTTGCCACATGTATGCCGTAGTAGATGTTGATGGTCTAAGGATCTACGGGGATGGCTTCACCTCCAACGTGCACAAAGAGGTTGTTGGGATTCGGAGAATGGGCAAAAAACTCCCTCACCCATGTCACGTTTGCCGGTTCTGGTTGATGGCAAAGGATTTGCCACTATTGATGCTCTATCTTCTCAAAGATGAACCGGTCGATACTAAAATCGGTGTGGGAGTCGGAGTATTGAAAGCCTTGCTCCTCCTCAACTTTTCGTCCGATGAAGTGCTCGTTGAATCTCTGTTCAACCTCTGATGGTGCGAACCTTTTGAACATCGGTTCCTCAGTGGGTTTTGAGCTTTCTTCTCTTATAGTTTTAGAGGCATGGTGGAGTTGTTGAAGGGTTGTGAGAAACGAGAACTAACACAAATTGAAGATTAAAAACTCTTGGGATACAAAGATGATGAAGAAAATTGAGAGTGATGGTTTAAAGGAGGGATGGTTGTTTAAATAGGTGGATGATATAGCCATTGAGGTGGGGATAACCGTTAGAAGATATAGTTGTTGGGCTTTAAATGCGTGTGCGGTAAGGGTTGTTGTTGCGCTAGCCGTTGCAGTTTTATTGCCATTTGGGAAATGGTTGCGTGCTGACACGAGGTTCCTACAAACTAGTCGTTGGTGGCTTGTTGCCGTTGGGGAATGAATGGGGTTTAGGGTTTCGGTTGGATTGTTGGGTTGGGTCCATCTTCTTCTTATCTTTGGGCTCCTTCCTAAAAAATAAAACAATTTTATTAGAGCAAAGTAAAAAAATCTTAATCCTAAAAAAATTAAGGTGCGGAAAATAAAAAAAGGGAAAAAATTTAAGACACTAAAGGAGTGCATGGGGATGCATCTCCTAGAGTGACCACTTCATTTTCCCTCATGACATGGGTTCCAGTGTAGTGCTTTAGTCTCTACCCGTTAACCTTGAATTCATGGCCATCTTTGATTGATTTGATTGTTATGGCACCATGGGGAAATACTTTGACAACTTAGAACGGTCCAGATCATCTTCATCGAAGATTTCCTGGGAATAGCTTCAGTCTAGAATTGAAGAGCAGCACCATCTACCGGGGCAAGAATTACCGCGGCAGTAGCTTGTTGTCATGCCAACGCTTATTTTTTCCTTGTAGATTCTCGCATTGTTGTACGCCAAGGCTCAGAACTCCTCTAATTTATTATGGTCTAGGAGTCATTTCTGTCAAGCATTTTCCCAATCCATATTCACCATCTTGATTGCCCAATATGCCTTGTGCTCAATCTCAACGGGTAGATGGCAAGTTTTTCCATACACAAGTCGATATGGGGACATTCCCAATGGGGTTTTGAATGTTTTTCGATAGGCCCACAGTGCATCATCTAGTCGAAGGGACCAATCATTTCGAGATGGATTAACCACCTTTTCAAGAATGTTCTTCAACTCTGTGTTCGATATCTCGGCCTGCCCATTAGTCTACGGGTGATATGTCGTGGCAATCTTATGTTTGACACCAAATTTCTTTAATGTCGCGGCAATGAGTTTATTGTCGAAATGTTTTCCCTCGTCAATGTTGATAGCTCAGGGTACTGCAAACCGTATAAATATGTATTTAAACAAAAGAGGCTCGTCCCAAAAATAATGCTTGGCATCATGTTGGAACCTCTTCTTCCCTTGATGGTTAATGTTATAAGGTAATACACCACTAACTAGAAACATGACAAAATCAGCATACCATGGAGTTTTTTAGGCGGACATTATTGTCAAGGGTATTACTGAGGCAGTGCAATCTGAAATTGCTGAGGCAATACTGTCAGTAACTGCCGAGGCAGTAGTGTCAGTCACTACTGAGGAAATTAAGACCTGCTAATCTGGGAATGCATCTTGTATTTCTGTGCCTGTGGTGTCTTCTCTTCCTTGTTCCAGTCGTGACACGTGATCAGCAACTTGATTTTTCGTTCCTTTTCTGTCCTTGGTGTCAACATTGAATTCTTGTAGTAGAAGAATCCATCGAATCAATCTAGGCTTTGCATCTTTCTTGGAAAACAAGTATTTAATCGTCGAGTGCTTTGTGTGAATAGTCACCTTGGTTCTAATTAGGTATGATCGAAACTTGTCGAAGGCAAAGACTACTGCTAGTAACTCCTTTTCGGTGGTAGTGTAGTTGACTTGGGCCTCGTTGAGTGTTTTACTAGAATAGTAGATCACATGGAAGATTTTGTCTTTCCTTTGTCCAAGGACTAATCCGACTGCATAATCACTTGCGTCGCACATGAGTTTAAAGGGTAGTGTCCAATCTGGTGGGACTACAATGGGTGCGGTCACAAGTTTTTGCTTCAATGTCTCAAATGCTTTAGTGCATGCATCATTGAAGTCAAAGGCCTTATCTTGTTCAAGCAAGTTACACAAAGGTTTAGTGATCTTAGAAAATTTTGCAATAAATCTCCTATAAAAACTTGTGTGTCTCAAGAAGCTTCGGATTCCTTTGACTGTAGTTGGTGGAGGTAGTTTCTCGATCACATCTATTTTTGCTTTGTCTACTTCAATGTCCTTTGATGAAATCTTTTGGCCAAGAACTATGCATTTATCCACCATAAAGTGGCACTTCTCCCACTTTATGACTAAATTGGATTCCTCGCATCGTTTGAGTACCCTTTCCAAATTGCCGAGGCAATTGTCAAATTTATCACCGAATACTGAGAAATCGTCCATGAAAATTTCCAGGAAATCTTCCACCATATCGGAGAAAATTGCCATCATGCATCGTTGGAAGGTTGTCGGGGCATTGCACAGTCCGAATGGCATCCTTCTAAATGCATATGTGTCGTAAGGGCATGTAAAAGTGATCTTTGCCTAGTCGTCCGGTGCTATTTTAATCTAATTGTAACCTGAGTAACCATCAAGAAAACAATAAAATGGTTTACCTGCAAGTCGATCAAGCATTTGGTCAATAAAGGGTAAAGGAAAATGATCCTCCCTAGTAGATTTATTTAACTTGCGATAATCCATACAAACCTTCCAACCGGTCACAGTCTTGGTTTGGATTAATTTGTTGTTATCATTGGTTATCACGATCATTCCACCTTTCTTTGGTACAAATTGTACTGGGCTTACCCATGTGCTGTCAGAGATAGGGTAAATAATACCGGCATCAAGCCATTTGATGATTTCTTTTCTAACTACCTCCTTCATAGTGTGGTTAAGCCTTCGTTGAGCCTCAATGATAGGTTTTTGATCGTCCTCCAAAAGGATTTTTTGCATGCATACCGCTGGGCTTATTCCCTTCAAATCGGCAATTGTCCACTCTATTGCCTTCTTGTGTAGCTTAAGCATGTCGATCTATCTTTGTTCCTGCTCATGCTGCAACTTAGAGGAAATAATTATGGGCAATGTATCATTGTGTTCTAAATAAACATATTTCAATTGCCCTGGCAATGGTTTCATCTCAATAACTGGTGGTTGCTCGATAAAGGGTTTTTCGATCTTCCTTTCCTCTCCCGAGTAATTGAGGGGGTTCAAAATACTTACCTGGTTGGGATGCTATCATGTTGGCTTCATCTTGCTCCTCAATCTCTGTCACTTTAGCTTCTTCAGAATCCGACAAGTCATTGCCGAAGCAGTCGTCAGAGCAATGGTCCAAGTGATTGCCGAGGCAATGACCATAATCATTGCTGAGGCAATGTTTGCCTAGGCATGGTGCATCTATGTCAAAGTTGAATTCAGTGGTTGCTTGAATCATTTGACATTCTTCCTAATCGTTAGCACGTTTTAGGGTTTGGAAAACATTGAGTTTGACTTGTTGGTCATTTACTCTCATGGTTAGCTCTCTTTTTTCCACGTCGATCAAGGTCTTTCCAGTTGCTAGGAATGGTCTCCCGTGTATGATAGGAGCATACTCATCTACTTCACAATCCAAAACAAGGAAGTCAACGGGAAAAATAAACTTATCTACTCTTACCAATATGTCTTCAATTTTTCCCTTCTGGGTGCACATATGAACGATCGACCAGCTGGAGCATAACTTTGGTGGGTCTAGCCTTTCTAATTCCATATTTCCGGAAAACGGATTTGGGCATTTAGTTTATGCTTGCTCCTAAGTCACACAACGCCTTCCCAACATAATGGTTCACGATTGCACATGGTATTGTAAAGCTCCTAGGATCCTTAAGTTTAGGTGGTGTCCGGTTGTGTAGCATGGCCATACATCCTTCTATCACGATAACGGTTTTGAACTCTCCAATCCTTGTTCGATTAAAGACAATGTCTTTCAGGAACTTGGGATAATTCGACATTTGCTTAATTGCTTCTACCAAGGGCAAGTTGATGTGGACTTGCTTCAAGATGTCTAAGAACTTCTTGAATTGGTACTCTTGCTTCTTCCGTTTCAACCTTTGTACGAATGGTGGTGGAAGTCCAATGTCTTCGATCCGTTCCTTGCATGGAAATTTGATCTGGGGTATGGAATCTGGTTGTTTAGTAGGGTTCTAGTTTTCCTTAGCATCTTTTCCAGGACCTGCCACGATAGTATGGTCGGGTATTGCCGAGGCGTCAGGGTCATGCATTGTCGAGGCAATGGGCTCCTTCGGTTTGGTCTCCTCCTTTTCATTAGCATGTGGTTCCTTGAGTTGCTTGCCACTTCTTGTACTGATTGCTTTGCACTGTTCATGAGTTGCTCCCTTGGCGACTTCATTATCACTTGGCAACCCTCCATTTAGTCTGGTGTTCAGGATCTGGGTAAATTGCCCCACTTTGGTCTCTAGTGACTTTAGGGTTGCTTCATGGTTCTACATTCTCATCTCAGTCTTGTTTATAAAAGCATCAGTTTTCTTTATAAATCTATCATTACTAGCCATATATGCACTAGTTTGAGACATGAAAGCATTTAAGGACTGTTCCAGGGAACTAGATGGCATGGTTTGTTGCTGCGGCATTTGTTGCTGCATCGGTTGCTGAGGCATTTGTTGCCGTGTCATGTTCTGCTGGAATCCATGTGCTGGTGCATTCTTATTATTCTAATTCAGGGCATTGTTAGGGTTGCTCCATGAGAAGTTGGAATGTTTTCTCCAGGCTGGGTTGTAAGTGTTGGTCGTCACGTTGTTGTTCTGGTTGTATTTTCCAACATAATGCTCGACTCTGGATTTTGTGGACACTCAGAAGGATCGTGATTACCAGTACATAAATTACATAAAGAACCAACTACCTGGACCTCCTGTGTGTTGCTTTGTCTTTGCCTATTCTTAACCAAATTGGTTAAGTTTGCCAATTGTAAAAGAATTGATTCTGAAGACTCAAGCTCATTTATGGTGGCATAGCGTCTGACTCCTCCTCGGGCTGTTGGGAATTCATAGTCGTTTTTAGCCAGCCTATTCAGGATCTCCATTGCTTCCTCTGGTTGCTTGTCTAGGAGTATGCCATTTGCCGAGGCATCAAGAATCATCCTCGTTGGGGTGTTTACAACATTGTAGAACATTATCACATGTGTCCACAATGGGAATCCCTGTAAGAAGCATTTATGTAAAAGCTCTCTATATTGCTCCCAAGCATCGTACATGGATTCATTATCAATCTGTCGAAATGAAGTGAATTCATTACTAATTTATCAGTTCAATTTGTAGGATTGAATCTAGCAAAGAAATCACGACATAAGTCTTTCCAGTATTCTATAGATCCATTTGGAATGCTATTTAACCAGGTTTTTTCCCTATCCCTCAGTCAATAGGGAAACAATTTCAGCCTTAAAATATCCTCATGGACTCCTTGTATTTTGAATGAATTGCAAATCTCCAAGAAGGATTTGAGGTGTTGTCTAGCATCATCAGTTGTTGAGCCGCCAAATTGTCCCATGGTATTGATCATGTTGAACATTACAAGCTTTAGTTCAAAGTGGGCAGCTTCTATCGCATATGTGACAACTCCTGCATTCAGTCCGTTGAGATCTTCTTCTAAGTAATCTCGGATGGTTAGGTTTCTCACTACAACAAATGGAGGTGGCTGAATTCTTCCGTCTCCTGTTGCGGCATTCTGATTGCCGTCAGGATTATTATTGCGGCCTACATGTGCCATTGCTCTTATTCTTTGTTTGAGTTGTTGGCAAGTACGTTCGATTTCTGGATAAAGATGGATTGTTGGATTCTTTTGATTTACCATGGTCATACACCAATGCAAAACAAAATTTGATTAGCCCTTGAAAAACTGAATAAAAATAAAGGTGCAAGAAAATAAAACAAAGGCTACTATTGCCAATCCCCGGCAGTGACGCCAAAAACATGTTGCATTTGTAAAGTGCCCCGCAATTGTGCAAGTATACACGTCTCAAGTAATAAAGTGATGAGTATTGAGTATCATCTCCATAGGTATGGGTGTAACCTTTAATGTTTATCGTCTCACACTGAAAATGAAATAAAAGTAAAGAACACATGTCATTGATTGGGTTTTTAGAATAATCTAATAAACAAAAAGTAAAATAAGCGAGTAAACTAAAGAGTTGAGTAATTAAGATGAGAGAATGAGCCAGATTATATTGCGTCGTAGTGTGGAAACCAATTGGAACTGTCTCAGTTTTTGAATGCAACGAACACTGAATTGCCTCGGCAATGGGTGAAGTCTATGTCTCGGTAATCCCTATTTTGGGTAGCAACCAACAAAGTCAAGGTTCAGCAAAGTTTCCTTCAGTGGCTCCTCCTTATCCCTAAGTCGAAACACTATTGATGTGCATACCTTGATAATATCTCCAGTGTGAACCAAGGATGAATACAAACCAACCTTACGCTTTTTTTAGCCGTTGAAGCTCGAACTTATCCCTAAGCTAAATTAGTTTTCACCGATTGGGATGAAAACCATGCTTATCCGTTTCATGAGTCTAACTCCCCCGATATTAGACAAATAGATGCAACTGCAATTTCCTCTCCCGATTCAATTGCAAGAAAACATAAACACCAAGAATAAGTAAACCTTGAACAAAAATTGCATTGACAAAAACTTAAACAAAAACCAATTGTTTTCTCACAACTACTAAACAATACAATCTAAACCCTAAAAAAAATTTGAACATGATCTCAATGAAAGCTCGCTGCAAAGTCTCTGAACTCTCGATTATTCGTCCTCTCTTGGATGTCCGGGTTTGGCTTCTTATTTATAGAGGAGTTCTAGGTCAAGTCCTTCTTGAGGAGGAAGTCAAGTTAGAATTAAATACATAAAAAGAAAAGATCTTCTTTTAAGTATTATGTTATTATTTCCTTAAAATCCTCCCACATGCGTGGAATCTTCTCTTTACTTTCCTTTGGCATTTTCATGATCTTCTCGCGGTTTGATCTTCATGCAAGGTACATAGAAAAATTTAGCTTTTCATGCTCTTAAAAATACATATTACTTTGCATATTTTCTCCTTTGTCGACTGTGTTTGGGCTTTGCCTCGGCAGTGGCTTGGCTATCACCTCGAAAATTGTATGTCTGTCTTTTCTCGCTAAGCAGGGCTCTATCTCATGGATCGGCTTTTTTCAGTAGAAACTGTCATTCACAGCTGGCTTGATCTGGACCGTCGAGAGATGGTTTTGCACCGTTCCTTCTTTTCCTTCACTACTACGGCAGTGCTTGCACGAGCAGTTAGTAACGAAATATGCACCTGCACCAAACACACACTAAAGTTGTACATTTTTCACCAAATAAACCAAACATAAGGATCAAACATGATAAGGATGAGATCAATGTGATTGATGCATGGAGGGTTACAATTTGACTCAAATGGGTGTAGGTTTAGCAATAATTGTCATAGAAAAATGGTGAAATTATAGTACTTTTACACACCTAACACCTGCCTACCGTTTCAGTACAGGCTAGCCCTGTATCGAAACAAGTGTATTGAAACAGATCATCACGGCTTGAAACACGGGCTCGTATCGAAACAACCTTGAGATGTTTCAGAACACTAGTTTCCAGTAGCAAAATGTACCAAAACAGACCTACCCTATTTCAAAACCCTTAGGCCATTTCAGGCTCACTATTTCGGTACAGAATCAAGTGTACCAAAACACATGGGCCTGTAATGACACTTTTTGCAGGTTTTTTACACTTAAATCCATCCTAAACCAATCCAACATGCTTCCAACATGCATACATCATATTTAAACATCAATCCTCTAACATTCATGGCATATTCAACATCAAATCATGGCAAATTGCATCAAAAGTAAACTATAGGCATGCAACCTAGCAAATAAGCTATTCAAGAGTAAAAACTCAAACCAATGCACATTCCATCAAATAAAGGCCTTTTACAAGTATAAAACCATAAAGCAAACAAGCTCCAAAAGGGTGTTCATACACATCACCCAAATAGACCATAGAACCCCTTTTGCCCTTATTACTCTAGTCCATAAACGAAACATGCATTCAAAGCGAAGTTTCCTACGATCCCCTTGCAAGTTGCTTCCTCCAAGTACTTAATTATATGCATTGATGGACAAAAGAGAGCGTAAGCACACAAGCTTAGTGAGGAGTGCTCAAAACCAAAACACTATCAATGCATTAAAACCATTTGTATGACCACATTGAAATCCCATTTCAATTAATTAAACATCATTTGAAAATCATCATGCCCTCTTTAAAACCATGCCCTTTCCTTAAAAAAATCAGCATGTTAAACATCATGCTACAAGTATTATGAACTCAACAACAAATCCATTGCTAACAATCAACTTAAGCCTTCTCACGTATAGCTACCATATGCAAAGCTTAAAGAGTAAAACATGCATTTACATAATATGCATCATTAACCATTTCATAATACTTTATCAATTATATCGGCTCATAAGTGATCATCAACATACTCATTTATCAAAACCATATCTGATACACGGATTCACAAGTGTTGTCCCAACACTTCATACATTCTCACTGACATCTCTAGGTTCACACACAGGAGCTACCCTCCACCGTTGTGACACATGTGGTAGAGTATTTGGTACACCGTATAAACCCCTCAACACCACTCATCGGTAGATGTATAACCCCACTAACGATAGACGTGGACACTATAGACTTCCTCAATCGTTAGGGTACTTGGATTGAGTATTTGGTACACCGTATAAACCCCTCAACATCCAAGGCGACTCGTTTATAGTGCACTCAATCCTATAACCGGCAAACTATATCGAATTTCATTTATAAACCATTTTTCACAACATCACTTGCCAATATAATTCTCATTTAGCAAAAACCTCACTGTTTTCAAAGAATTACCAATAAACCACATTTCCAAGCATCAAACCATGCTTCATAATACAAGTATAAACATATACTTACAAGGATCACTTACCATGTGCATCCTTCATCGATATAACATCAAAATAGTGAATCACTTACTTTAAATCATGCTTTAAACAGTAGGTAAAACACATTAAAAATCAAGTGCATCAACAAACTCATAACAGCACAATCCGAGGGAGAACACTTTCGAACTTAGTAAAGCATTTCAAGCTTACACTAAGTTCCCAAAACAACCTTTTAAGTGTTTCAAAGCTGGAAACCACTTTCCCACTCACTGACTCGCGAACCCAAAATTCATCGACGCAAAATTAAGCGTCTGAAGCCCCCAGAACATCACCGATTGCTTCCGATGTTTTCTCCCCTATTTATACCACACAAGAACAGAGGATTAATGCGTCATAATTCATTAAAATCACAAAAAAACTTAAACAATCTCGTTGCTCTTCCCTAAAGCACCAAAATACCCATCCAAAACAACCGAAATCACCTTCAATTTCTCTATAAACTCATCCCAGCTATAATCTAACACTTCCATCCCATTTTAACCATCATTCAACATTCAAAAACATCCTAATTTCATCCTTATACCTCCATCAACTCAGATTTCCCACTACCACCCCAAAAACCCAAAATCTAACAATCTAACAATTAGAGATCCAACTCATTTCGAGATTACATTCATACAACCTTTATTTCCACATCATTTAACATCCAAATTATGATTAAAATCAGCCTTAAATCAATAAAAACGTTTCCACAATGAAAATATTGAAAATCCATCTTACAAAGCATAATTTAGCAATTTTCATCAATTCAATTACAAAATTTTGTTATTAAACAAAAACTAGAGAGCCAAAGACATGAGAATTTCAATAAAGAACCTTGATTAGTGGGGGGAAAAGAAAGATAACCTCTAACACAAGCTTTCCCTTTGATTTGCAATAATTTTGAAGGAATCTTTCAAGAAAACTTTAGCCAGTTGTTGTAGAAATCCATGGGCATTGTAACACCCCAAAATCCGGTCTAGTCAGAATTGGGTTCTGGTGATTGAAAATTTTGCATCGATAAAGACTAAATATAGTATTGACCAACTAATCATTGATATTGGACTCTAATTGAATTTAATCGTTGCCATCGGACCCTATTGAATAGTACCAAAAACATTACAGTGACTAAATTGAAGAAATTGCTAGTTGGAGGGCAAAACTATGATGTAGTGAGAATTGAGGGACTAACCTTGTGATTAGCCCCTCCTTAATTTAATATTTGCATACATGGGTTATTCTGGTGAGGATGCTTCACCATAAGGAAAGTTATTCTATTAAAAACCAAGTAAACGAAATAGAAGAGGCTTGCCCGAAAATCCCATTAACCGAGCACCTCCCTATCTTTTCATCTTCTTCCTCACCTTGAACAAGCAAGCACCTCCATTGGAGAGGAAAATTACGCTTATATTTTCTTCAAGTTGTTGTTACCGAATCATTGCTATCGTTTGGGTAAGCAATAATCCTCAAACAATTCTTGGATTACATGGATATATCGAGCTTAATCTTAAGCTAGGGTTTTGACTATCTATGGATATCTCATCGTTGTCATCTAAATTGAAATCAAATATAGATTTTGATGTTATTACATTGATCTTGATATCGTAATATCGGTCCTAATGGTCTCCTATTGATTTCCTAGCTCAAGACATTGATAAAGAGCATCCATCGTCTCCATCCAAAACAAGGAACAAGGGATTGTCACCCGAGAGCCTTGAAAGCTTCAAAGTGTCAAGGTGAGTGTAGTAGGAGTCTTGGGATTAGACGAAAAGCCTTCCCGAATCTTTATCTGATGATTTAGATTATATCTCTAATATTGTCATTGAAGAAATTGCATTGGATGGTTAATTGGACACCTTGGTAAGTGTTGGTAAGTTTGTCATTGAACGTCAGTCATAATTATTGGTATTGTCATTGAGCATTGTCATTGTATAGATATTGTTATTGAAACATTGCTAAGAAATCCTTGATTATTGATATTGTCATTGAACCATGAAACATTTATTATAAGACATATTGGCTATCGATAATATTGAAATCATTGGTCATCAGAATACTCAGTGATTATTGAAATGGATATGAACATTGGAACCTTGGATTTGAATAGACAATGGATACAATTGACATGCCATAGAATTCATGAGCGCAGTGTACGGGTGGACTACGGTCCTAAGGCTACAACCTATATTGATTTGGCGAGGCGGAGGGATGTGTATTGATATTGGTCATATTGGCAAGGTGGGATGACTAGACCATTCATTGATTTGGCAAGGCGTAGGAATTCACGTATCCACTATCTTGATTCAATCCAAGGATAAATGATGTAAAGAATATGTTAAACATTGTATATTGTTGCATAACATTGCTATTGATAAGCATGAGATTATATATATTGATACTTGACATATGGTTGTTCATATTGCTTATGACTACCTCACTAGGCATTGTATGCCTAACGGAAGAGAGACAGCAAGCTTTTGAGAAGCTAAAGGAAGCTTTGACGCAAGCTCCTATCTTGGTTCAACCTGAGTCAGGAAAAGAGTTTGTGGTGTTTAGTGACACATCCTATGTTAGTTTGGGGTGTGTTATGATGCAAGAGGGTAGAGTAGTGGCTTATGCATCGCGATAGTTGAAGGTCATGAGCGCAATTACCATACGCATGACATTGAGCTGGCAGCAGTGGTTTTTTCTTTAATGATTTGGAAACATTATCTATATGGTGAGAAGTGTATTGTGTACACGGATCATAAAAGCTTGAAGTACCTTATGTCTTAGAAGGAGTTAAATCTTAGGCAACGACGTTGGGTGGAGTTGCTTAAGGATTACGATCTAATGATCGAATATCATTCGGGGTAGGCCAATGTTGTGGCTGATGCTTTGAGCAGAAAAGTGGTGGTGGAATTGAGGGCGATGTTTGCTAGCTTGAGCATATCGCGGGATGGTGGTCTTGTTGCTGAATTGCAAGTGAAATCATCTTTGGTTCAGTTGATAAAGGATAAACAGTTGTTGGATGATTCTCTGGTACCGTATGTTCAGGACATCGCAGAAGGTAGGCCTTCGGATTTTTGTTTCAATGATGATGGTGTTATATGTTTTGGGAGTCGGATAGTGGTGCCGAATGATGTTGAGTTAAGGCGCACTATTCTGACTGAAGCTCATAGTAGTCCTTTTGCCATGCACCCTAGTAGTACAAAGATGTACTGTGATTTGAAGAATGAGTACTATTGGGTGGGATTGAAGAAAGATGTCGCTGAGTTTGTTAGCAAATGCATGGTTTGTCAGCGGGTTAAGGCTGAACATCAAGTTCCTTCTGGGTTGTTGCATCCATTGAGAATCCCAGAATGGAAATGGGAGAGGATCAATATTGATTTCGTGTCTAGTTTGCCGTTGTCGCCATCGAAGAAAAATTCTATTTGGGTGATTGTGGATCGCCTTACTAAGTGTGCACATTTCTTGCCTGTGCATACTATGTATACCTTGGATGAGCTTGCGGAGTTGTACATTGCTGAGATTGTATGATTACATGGAGTGCCAAAATCCATAGTGTTAGATAGAGATCCGAGGTTCACCGCAAGGTTCTAGGAATATTTACATCAAGCATTGGGTACGCGGCTAAATTTCAGTACATCTTATCATCTGCAGACGGATGGACAGTCGGAGCATGTTATCCAAGTGCTTGAGGATATGTTGAGGTGCTGTTTATTGAGTTTCAAGGCTCTTGGGAGAAGCACTTGCCTTTGGTTGAGTTTTCTTATAATAACAGCTACCAGGCAAGCATTCAAATGGCACCTTATGAGGCTTTATATGGGAGAAAGTGCAGAACTCCTCTTTGTTGGGCTGAAACGGGACAAAAGTTGGTCTCGATGCCGACTTTGTTGAAAGGAACCACCAAAAAGGTGAAGCTCATTTGTGAGCGTTTGAAGGCAGCATCGGACCGGCAAAAGTCTTACGAGGATTTGAAGTGTAAGGAGATATAGTTTGTAGTGGGCGAGCGTGTGTTTTTGAAAGTTTCACCTTGGAAGAAGGTGATGAGATTTCGCCGAAAGGGCAAATTGAGTCCAAGGTTCACTGGACCATAAGAGGTGATAGAACATGTGGTTCATGTTGCCTACAAGCTGAGACTACCTCAAGAGTTGGAAAAGATACATAATGTGTTTCATGTATCCATGCTTCGGAGATATAGATCGGATCCGCCGCATGTTATCCCTGTGGAAGAAGTTGAGCTAAATCCAGACTTGACGTATGATGAGGAACCCGTTGAGATTCTAGATACGGATAGTAAGGTTCTCCGGGGTAAGACCATCGAGCTGGTCAAAGTCTTGTGGAGACATCGTGGTGTTGAGGAAGCCATGTCGGAAAGGAAGGATGACATGAAGAAGCAATTTCCTTACCTTTTTCCACCAGGTAAATTTCGAGGACGAAATTTCTTAAGTGGGGGAGAGTTGTAACGCCCTGGTTTTGGTCCTAGATGTTTTAGAGGTTGGATTGGGCCGGTCGAGAACGTTTCGAATCTTTAAAGGAGGTTGAGGGGACACCTAGTTGATTTCCGATCGCTGTGTCTTTCCTTCCTATGATCTTGGGTGATCACATATAATTAATATTGCATTTAGAAAAGATAAAAAGAAAAAAAGGTTGTTAATCAAGGTTGACTTTGGTTTTCCCCGTGTAATCTTCGTAGTTTGGGTCAAGCGTCTAGGCCAGACTAAGGGGGTTACATTTGTTGGTATCAGAGCTAGGTTTGCGAATATTTGGGGCTTGGTAAGTGGTTAGTGGGTGTGAATATGAATGATTATGACTTTTTGGTTAAAGCATGATGTGTGATTGTTGATGTTCTAGCTCTAATGAGATGTAATGCATGCAAGATGATAGATTGAGATGAATTTGTGATGCTATGCTATGTTTGGGGTATAGTTGGGGATCCCATTTCCATATCATTACTATTGGAAAGAATTATTTTGGAAAATGAGCTTGAGTACTTGGATTCCTTGTCTTACATTGCCTAATTGAAATTTATTGCATTTTGATAGTTGCATTGTTTTCAAATGGGGCCACGTAGAGAGCTTAGAACTAATGTACGTGTTGCAGCCGAGAATGAGAATGATGAGCCTGTTGGTAATTTACCACCTCCTCCTCCTGGTGGACCACCCGGTGGTGGTCGAGCGGGGTTGGTGCTGCGGGAGCTGGAGTAGGGGTTGCTGGACCCACGGGAGTACAAGAGCAAGCTGCCCCTGACATGTCAGTGTTAATACAAGCTATTGCTGGAGCTTTTCAGGCGGTAGTAGCTGAAGCTCATGGGGCTGCACCTCAGGCTGGTGCTGGTGTGAGTCTACCGTTGGAGCGACTCCGTAGTCTTGGAGGGACTGAGTTTAGGGGACTGACCCTGGAAGGTTCTGAGTCTTGGTTGGAAAGTACCAAGAGGATTCTCGGTCAGCTGAACTGTAACAATGTTTAGAAATTGGGATGTATTGTGTCCCTGTTGCATGAAGATGTGTATATGTGGTGGACAACCACAATAGCGGGGTTGGATGGTGATGAGGTGACTTGGATATTCTTCTTGAATGCGTTCAAGCAGTAGTACTTGGGAGTCCGCTACCTGGATGAGAAAAAAAAGAGTTCATGTCCCTAGTGCAAGGAAGTATGTCAATGGCGGAGTATGAGGTGCAGTTTGTACGCCTTAGCCAATATGCACCCGAGTTGATTCCTAGCGAACGGGAGAGATGCGAACGATTCCGATATGGGTTGGTGGCTGATGTGAAAACATATATGCTCGTAGCTGACTATACTGATTTCGATGTTCTGGTCACTCGAGCCAAGGACATTAAGTTGAACCTTGGCCTGGCAAGTCGAGCGGGAGGATCTAGCTCGGGGAAATGAGCTGCGGATCGTGACATTGGTAGAGATCGGTTCAAGAGACCTAAGGATAGAAGGTCACATATGGATGCTAGACGTGGAGGGGGTAACCCTGGAAGAGGTCAGTAAGGACCGAATGCTTTCATACGGACACCTGAGTGTAATCGGTATGGTAGGAGGCACACTGGTGAGTGTTGGGGCAACCTTGGTACGTGTTGGAATTGTTGTAATCGTGGGCACATGAATAGGGATTGTCCGCTGCCGATGAGAGAGGGTCAGGCTTCGGTGAGAGAGGCTGAGCCACAGAGAGGCCGTGGTAACTTCCAGCGCAGAGATGAAGGTGCGAGAAATGTAGCACATGTGGTAGCTGTTCAGCCTGAAGGTGGTGGCCAGGCCAGAGTGTATGCCCATCGAGAAGGGAGGAATGACACGGATGTAATCGCAAGTACCTTTACTTTGCAATCCTTTTCATTACTTTCTTTGATTGATTATGGATCTACACACTCATACATATTGCATGAACATGCTCAAATGCTTGGTTTGCCTGTTGAGTCATTGGATGTGGGTATGCGTGTGACTAGTTCCTTTGGTGAGACGATTGTAACAAGGAGATTGTATAGGAGATGTCCCTTAAAAGTGCAAGAGCATGTGTTCTTAGTTGATCTTATGGAATTGCCATTTTATGGATTCGATGTAATCCTTGGTAGGGATTGGCTTGTTGAGCATAGAGACGTTGTGGATTTTGAAAATAAGCGAGTTTCACTAAAACTTACGGATGATTATGAGGTTGTGGTGGTGGGAGAAAATGTGAAGTTTCTGTCTAATATGGTGTCGACGCTTGAAGCAAGTCAGATGTTGCGTTAGAGATGCGAGGCTTATCTAGCCTTTGTTATGAACCCTAGTACAAAGGAGGTTCACGTACAGGATATAAGAACCGTGTGTGAATTCCCTAGAGTGTTTTCGGATGAATTATCGGGTTTGCCGCCTAGTCGAGAGGTTGAATTCAGAATTGAATTGTATGAGAACACAACTCCGGTGTCCATTGTTCCCTATCGCATGGCACCCAAGGAGTTGAAGACGTAACTTCAAGAGTTGCTTGACCGAGGCTTTATTCGGCCTAGTGTGTCACCTTGGGGTGCACTGGTCTTGTTTGTTAAAAAGAAGGACGACACTACGAGGATGTGCATTGATTACCGTAAGCTGAATAAGTTGACTATCAAGAACAAGTATCCTTTGCCGAGGATTGATGATCTTTTTGATCAGTTTCGAAGAGCGGTTGTGTTCTCAAAGATAGATATGCGGTTAGGATATTATCAATTGAAGGTTAAGGAAGTGGATGTTCCGAAGACAGCCTTTCGAACGAGATATGGGCATTATGAATTTCTAGTGATGTCGTTGGATTGACGAATGCTCCTGCTACTTTCATGGATATGATGAACATGGTGTTTCATGAAATCTTAGATAATATCGTTGTGGTGTTCATCGATGATATCCTTGTGTACTCTCGTACCGAGGAAGAGCATGAAGAACATTTGAGGATCGTTTTGCAAGCGCTGTTAGAGAATCAGCTTTATGTTAAGCTGAGTAAATGTTAGTTTTGGCTGAAGGAGGTTGTTTTTCTTGGCCATGTGGTTTCGGCTGAAGGGATTTGTGTTGATCCTCAGAAGATTGAAGCGGTGGTGAATTGGAAGACTCCTAGGTCTATTCATGAAGTTCGTAGTTTCCTTGGGTTGGCAGATTACTACCGAAGGTTCGTGGATGGATTTTCTAAGATTGTTGCCCCTTTGACGAAGTTGTTACAAAAGGATGTTAAGTTTGAGTGGACGGAAGCGAGACAACATGATATGAACCCGGTAATGTGACCCGAGTCATATAGATGTGCCCGATCGTGATTCTAGTAAGAAATATTCTTTGCTACGCTTTGAACTCTGAGATATCATAAAACATACATGTGAGATGAATAGCAATATAATAAAAAAATTAATGAAGAAAGGAATTGGATAGTATGGTGGCTAAGGATGGAGGATGATAATCATGGAAAGGTGTAAATCAAAGGAGTGATGGGAGATGCTAAAGGCGGCGTGGATTTGTATGGTTGCAAGGATAGCGAATTGTGACCCGCTAGCTATAACGAGCTAGGAACCAACAATATACTTTGATGGAGTCTAGGTGGAGGAGTGTGGAACGTGACCCACAAGCTATAAGAGAGCTTGGAACCAACGCTATAACAAAATGAAATGGATAGAAGACTACAAGCACAACTTGAAGCCGATAGAGTTCTCGCAAGAACAAGATGAAAGCAATCTTTCAAAGGTTTATATTCTCCAAAAAAAGTCCTTTACAAATGAACCTAAGGTGCCTATTTATAGTGTGGATAGGCACCATATGAAAAGTCACACAAAAGACAGATGAATGCTCATCTAAATGCTATTGAATAAAAATAAATGAAATGTTTCTTTCTTATCCTTTTGATGGATGAATTTTTCTTTAAATTGAGATGAATTTAGCCTTAAATTCGTCCAAAAGGAGTGGTGACTCTTGGGCTGCTTCATTTTGCTTGCAAATGGATAAAAGGGAATGGATGTGGACATAGGATGAATGTAGACATCCCACAAATCCAAATCAGCTTGTCTCTTTGAATTCCTTGATGATTTTATCACTTAATTTGATGATTAAATGACATTAAACCAGCCTTTATTGCTTGCCCATTTGTGGAATAAGATCAACCTTCAAAAAATGATAAATAAAGGCCTTGAATGCATAATTTGAATGCTGATTATTGCATGTCCCTTCTCTTGAACGTGAATGGCCTTCATTGGTTCATAATTTCAACCTTGAATAGGTGAATTATGAAGCTTAAATGCTTTGCTACTCTAAGAAGATGAACATCCTTGAAAAGATGAAAAGAATTCAGCCTTCAATTGCCTTCAATTACCTTGTTTGCATGAGTAAAGATGGCCATCAATGACTTGTTTCCAAGTTGAAGTTGAAAAGTCTCTTCTTTAATCCACACGTCACATGAACCTAGACACGCACAAAGGATTTATTCAAACTTAAAATAATAGATGCATGAAACAATTAAAGAGTTAGTTAATTGAGTGAACTAGTTAAATGAATGAACTAGTTTAATTAAAGAACTAACTTTATTGAATTTAACTAAATGCATGAATGAAGTAGTTTAACGAATGATTTAAGATACATAATTAAACTACTTCCCTAAATGAACTAAAACTATAAATGAAATGCATGCTTTAATGACCAACACACTTTATCAATGTAGTGGAAGTTTGAAATACTTAAATTCTCATGCAAATCCATGCATGAGCAAGGTAAGGCATTCCTCCCTTATTATTTCTTCTTTCTCACGTTCATGGCTTGTTGTAAACAAGCTTTCCATGGCTGATTGAAACTCCTTGGCCCGTGCACATGTAATGGGGCCACTTGGGTACTTCTCCGGGTCCTTGTTCTTGATGGTCATATCACAACAAGCTTTTGAGAAGCTAAAGGAAGCTTTGACGCAAGCTCCTATCTTGGTTCAACCTGAGTCAGGAAAAGAGTTTGTGGTGTTTAGTGATGCATCCTATGTTGGTTTGGGGTGTGTGTTGATGCAAGAGGGTAGAGTAGTGGCTTATGCAACGCGACAGTTGAAGGTGCATGAGCTCAATTACCCTACTCATGACATTGAGCTGGCAGCGGTGGTTTTTGCTTTAAAGATTTGGAGCCATTATATATATGGTGAGAAGTGTACTGTGTACACGGATCATAAAAGTTTGAAGTACCTTACGTCATAGAAAGAGTTAAATCATAGGCAACGACGCTGGGTGGAGTTGTTTAAGGATTACGATCTAACGATCGAATATCATCCGGAGAAGGCCAATGTTGTGGCCGATGCTTTGAGCAGAAAAGTGGCGGTAGAATTGAGAGCGATGTTTGCTAGCTTGAGCATATCGCGGGATTGTGGTCTTGTTGCAGAATTGCAAGTGAAACCATCTTTGGTTCGGTTGATAAAGGATAAACAGTTGTTGGATGATTCTCTGGTACCGTATGTTCAGGATATTGCATAAGGTAGGCCTTCGGATTTTTGTTTCAATGATGATGGTGTTATATGTTTTGGGAGTCGGATAGTGGTGCTGAATGAGGTGGAGTTAAGGCGCACTATTTTGACTGAAGCTCATACTAGTCCTTTTGCTATGCACCCTGGTAGTACAAAGATGTACCGTGATTTGAAGGATGAGTACTATTGGGCGGGATTGAAGAAAGATGTCGTTGAGTTTGTTAGCAAATGCATGGTTTGTCAGCGTGTTAAGGCTGAACATCAAGTTCCTTCTGGGTTGTTGCAGCCGTTGAGAATCCCAGAATGGAAATGGGAGAGGATCATTATGGACTTCTTGTATGGTTTTCCGTTGTCGCCATCGAAGAAGAATTCTGTTTGGGTGATTGTGGATCGCCTTACGAAGTGTGCACATTTCTTGCTTGTGCATACTACGTATACATTGGATAAGCTTGCAGAGTTGTACATTGCTGAGATTGTATGATTACATGGAGTGCCAAAATCCATAGTGTCGGATAGAGATCCGAGGTTCACTGCAAGGTTCTGGGAATGTTTACATCAAGCCTTGGGTACGCGGCTGAATTTCAGTACTTCTTATCATCCGCAGACTGATGGACCGTCGGAGCGTGTTATCCAAGTGCTTGAGGATATGTTGAGGTGTTGTGTTATTGAGTTTCAAGGCTCTTGGGAGAAGCACTTTCCTTTGGTTGAGTTTGCTTATAATAACAGCTAACAGGCAAGCAATCAAATGGCAACTTATGAGGCTTTATACGGGAGAAAGTGCATAATTCCTCTTTGTTGGGATGAAACGGGACAAAAGTTGGTCTCGATGCCGGCTTTGTTGAAAGGAACCACCGAAAAGGTGAAGCTCATTTGTGAGCGTTTGAAGGCACCATTGGACCGGTAAAAGTATTACACGTATTTAAAGCGTAAGGAGATAGAGTTTGCAGTGGACAAGCGTGTGTTTTTTAAAGTTTCACCTTGGAAGAAGGTGATGAGATTTGGCCGAAAGGGCAAATTGAGTCCAAGGTTCATTGGACCATATGAGGTGATAGAACGTGTCGGTCCTGTTGCCTACAAGCTGAAACTACCTAAAGAGTTGAAAAGGATACATAATGTGTTTCATGTATCCATGCTTCAGAGATATAGATCGGATCTATCGCATGTTATGCATGTGGAAGAAGTTGAGCTAAATCCAGACTTGACGCATGATGAGGAACTCGTTTAGATTCTGGATACGGATAGTAAGGTTCTTCGGGGTAAGACCATCGAGCTGGTCAAAGTCTTGTGGAGACATCCTAGCGTTGAGGAAGCCACGTGGGAAAGGAAGCATGACATGAAGAAGCAATTTCCTTACCTTTTTCCACCAGGTAAATTGCGAGGATGAAATTTTTTAAGTGAGGAGAGTTGTAACGCCCTGGTTTTGGGCCTAGATGTTTTAGTGGTTGGATTGGGCCGGTCGAGAATGGTTCGAATCGTTGAGGGAGGTTTAAGGAACACCTAGTTCGGGATGCTTTCAAAATATGGAAAAAAATATCTAAAAATCCTCATTTATTATATAAATGGTTCTGGTGAAAACAATTTTACAAAATGTGATTTGAAAATACCACATTTTGATGTAGTGACCAAATTGCAGTTTTTGCAAAAGTTGACTAGTGACAGTTTTGTAAAGGATTGAAACTTTGAATCTTTAAGGAGCTAATTTTACCAAATTGTTTTTCTTTAGATTTCTCTTTAATTTGGGAATTTTAATAATGATTTAATTAAAGGAATTAAGAGAGAAATTCCATGTTGACTTTTCATAACTACTTTACGATATTTTTCCCTCTTTTCATTTTCTCTCAACTTCCACTCATCCAAACACATTTCCCTCACCAAATAATCTCTGATTTTCATCCCTTTTTCTGAGATTTCATTCTCCTAAGGATTTCTAATCTTTACTTCATCAAATCCTTTTGTTTTTACTTTGGATTTTCAAGAAATCTTGCCCAAATTGGTGAGAAATCAGCCATTAGAGGTAAGTTTCGTCCTTCTCCTCTAATGATCAGTTCTTTACTGAAATTCCCAAGTTATCAATCCTTTGTTAATGATTTTTGAGTTGCTTTAATGTTAGAAGCATGAAATTGTTGTAAAACTCAAGATTCTTGGTGAGATCTTGATGATTTTCGTAACGCTTTGTTAAGCCTTGTTTTGAGGTTGATTTCTAATGTGTTTTGGATGATAATTGATGTTATGAATGTGGTTTTAACAAGTAATTGCCGAATAGGTTTGGATTCCTAAGTTTTACATGTTAGATTTGTGGTTTTGGGGTGGTTTTGGTGATCTATTGTTGCTGGACATATAATGATGCATTTATGGTGATTTTTGTTGTTGATTGAGGTTTAGAAGTGTTTAGAATTAATAGATCTTGGCTGGTCTTAGATTTGAGAAAGTTTGGAGGTGATTTTGGTTGTTTCAGATAGCCGAAATGGTGCTTTTGAGTAGTGTAGCGAGTTTGAATGAGTGGCTGGTGATTTCAATGCATGATGATGCATTAATCCTCTACTCTTATGTGTATTAAACAGGGGAGACATATTTGGACACTTTTGGTGTTGATCCGGAGGTACTGGAAGCTTAGATATCGTTTCGACAAGCAAGCGAAACATAATCTGTGAGTGTGATTGGTTTTAGAAGTCCATGAGGGACAAGTAAACAAGGTTTGGGGATTTAGGATTGGTTTGAAACACCATCCTAAGTCTGAAAGTAAGTATGGCTAGATTTGCTCTCGATATGTGGTTGATGCCCCTAAATGCTTTTAACATGCTCTTGTTTTGAGATAGACAAATTCCTATTGTTTTATGCATGATTTGTAGCATGAGATGATGCTATGTATTGATTTCATGAGATAGCATGTTGTAGTAAAGAGTTTTGAGATTTTGATTTAATGCAAAGCTTGAGTTATGGTTTTGAAATGAGATGAGAAAGATTTGAGAAATGTTGCATCAAAACAATAGGTGAGATGATGATTTTAATGTAATATATTGGCATAAATGATGATATAATTACCGGATATAATTGGTTGACCAATAGGATGAAAGTGCACTATAAACTAAAAATTCGTATGTGCTCTTTGGAGTCGGGAAATGGGGGCAGTGCCATCCCGATCCAAAGTGAGAATCCGATGATGAGAGATACCATCAGGGTAGGACTTGGTGAAACACCCAAGCTTTGTGGCGAAGAGAGATACCTCCATGAGAGTTCGGTGATGTGAGATTCCACCGGGGTAGGACTTGAATGTAAGTCAAGCTAATCTGCATATCCGAGTAAAGATGTAATATGAAATGTCAATATATGAGATTGTATTTGATTCACATGTACCAAATGTTGAGATGATTTATGCAGTGAGAAATGCATATGAGATTTGTGGTTTATGAAATGCTTTTGTTTCCATTAAGCATGAGTATGGCTTTGCCATGAGATTTGCATTGGTTAAATGCATGAGTAAGATTGAAGGTACATGTGATTTTCAAATGGAGAATTGCTTTGAAATGGTTTTCAAGCATGAGATAGAAAGAGCATGTTGTAGAAAACAGTTTTTGAGATAAAGTTTTAAAGTTTCATTGTTGTGTTGGTTTTCTTAGAGCTTGCCTCACTAAGCAAATGTGCTTACACTCTCTTTTACCAACAATACAGATAATTGAGACGTTTTTGGGCAGCAAAGAAGCTAAGGATATCCAAGGAAGTGAAAAGCTCAAGTATGGTGATGTTTGCATATACTTTAGTAATGATAATTGGCAATGAGGACCTATGGTTGGCTTTGGGAGATGTATTTTGAACTCCCTGTGGTTGTTGCAAGTTTATTATGGTATTTGTGGATTGTAAATGTTCTTATCACAACCCTCAAACTCAAACTATTACTTGTCCTCAAGCAATGCAACCATCAATTGCCAAAACATTAATCTTAATGAAATTCCCCTTGGTCTTACCTTTCCTTCTTCTCTCCAAACCGTGACAATGAATGTCTCGGCCCATAATTCTTCGGATGCCTTAGGAATTCCCTAAAATCAAGCTATAAGATTTGTGAGTGTGTGCATGATTTGTGAACAAGATGATTTTTTGGATCCTAAGTAACTAACTTACTTTTCCTTGGGTTTTTCTTCACTAAAATTTCCTTTAAACTAGAGCCAGTTTCGGGCACATTTAGTGTGTCAAACAAACTAATCAAATAGAGCCAGTTTCGGGTACCTCTAGTGATTTTCCTAAGTCTAAACTATAGCTAGTTTTGGGCACCTCTAACTTATAACTCTTTACCCAAATTTTGTCTAAGCAAGTAAGTACTCTAAGTGTCCTGGAACATTTTAAATCATTCAAGTCACAAAAGTGTATTTACGTTCTAATCTCATAGCATGCTTATAAGTTATCTTCCTTGTGCATCCTAAAATTAAAGACCCTAACAGTTCAAAGCTACAGTAAGAAGAGAGATATCTATTGCCAGTGTAGAAAATTCAATTAATTAAGACTAAGGGAATTGATGAAAACCATTGTCGAGGCATAAGCTTCATTCGGTTAAGGCAATATGTGCAGTAAAAAATAGGCAAGAATTGAACAAAACAGAACTGCATTACAAATATATTGATATGTTGCGGGATCTTACTGCCTCGGCGGCAACCTACACCCCTAAACTCAAGACAAGCATGTCCCTCAATGCATCAATGGAATACACAAAATAGGAAATAGAAGCAAAAAAATTAAGGGTAGAAAATAAAGGCAAAAGAGAAGGAAGCTAGAGTGGTTGCGACTCGGATGAGTCATTGCTTGGGATTATCAGTCTTCTCGTTGCCACATGCTTGACTCGTTTTGGTGGCTTTCGACGGTTGTGTGCGCGTTGGGGGAGTTGGCTTGTAACATATGTATACTATATGCTGGTATGCGTTGTTTCTTGGGCATGAGCAGTAGGCATTGCTGGGGCGGCAAGTCTTGCCGAGGCATGCGCTTTAGTGGTTGTCGAGGCATCGAGTATTGCCGAGGCATGCTTCATCTCATCTGTTTTGGCAGTGGTTTTGGACAGATGTTTGCTCGTTTGGGTGAGCCTTGGCTTGCCATGGTTTTGAGGTTCTTGGCCATGGTGGTTTTGATTCTTGATGTGGAAAAACAAAGAAAATCTGAAAAATAATTATACTAAAAACAAATAAAATATCTCCTAAAATAACCGAAAATGAAATAAAGGTCCAAAAATAAAAAACAAAAAATTAAAAGTTCTTAGAAAAAGCATTTTTATGCATCTTCTAAGGTTATTTCTTTCCAAGAAGGCTTGAGGAGGGTCGTTTCTGATACTTCTTAAAATCCATCAGCACCCTCCATCGAGTGACAATTTTGCCAAAAAAGAGTTGGGCTAATGTGCTCGCAGCTACTCCATTTTGTGTTACCATGGTGGATTCATCTTTCTTTCGTGTTCCCTTGTAGTCCATGCATACCGTCCACCTTGCTACTATTCCTGAAGGAACGAATATATTAATAGGAAAAAGTTTATCAATATCCAAAAATTTACTTACCTCATTATCATCGAAATCTGTTATAGTTGGATGTAGCCTTTGTTTACGTTACAATTGCTTCGACAACCAATTGTCATGGCAATCTTCTGCCATAATTCGATGCAAGTCATGGGAAAAACCAATTTTTTGAAAAGTTTTGTGGATCCAAACCCCATTTTCTTTAGGCCCCTCGAACATCTCCAACAGTAGAGATTTTGATGGATTTGATTCTACCAACGTTGGTTCCTCAAAGAATACCTGCAATGGAAGAGGTGAGTTTTTAAAGAATTCAAAAGGTTCAACCATTACCTGCTCATATTCCATTGGCAAAGTATTGTCATCTCGTTGATCTTTCGTGTGGTCGTGCAATTTCCGTGGAAAATGGGGATGAGAGCAACTTGTTGTAGCATTACTCTTCTTAGCCTCTCGGAAGGTTGTCATGGCGTTGCTCTGTTCAGGCTCTTCATTAATTGCCGAGGCATCAGGACTTGCCAAGACATGTGTAGTTTCCGAGGCATGTGGTGTTGCCGTGGCATGTGGTGTTGTTGTGGCATTCTCCATACTTTTCTTAACCTCACTAAGTGTTGTTGCGGCATTGTTCTGTTCAAGATCCTCAATCTTTGTCGAGGGAATTTGTTGCTCAGGCTCATAATGTGTTGGACAGTCTCTATCATTGGCATCCTTTCGACTTGGAAGTTCTAGTTGTTCCACACACGTCAGGGAGCTCACTTTTCCTTGCTCCTTCTCCTCTTGCCTTGGGACTTCAGTATCCCTAGGAATGGATTGTTGGTGCTTATTACCCGTGGCATATGTGGATCTCTTCAATCAATCTTTCGCTTCTTTCACAAGTACATCCATCATGGCAATACATGCATCCATGTAATTTAATAGCTCTTGACGAGGACTATATTGACATGACATATCTGTTACCGTGACACTCTGTTGTTCATAAGGACAACATTGCCAAGGCATGTCTCCTACCGAGGCACTGCATTGCCAAGGCATGTATGCTGCTGCAACATCTGCTGTTGCGGCATCCGTTGCTACGGCATCTGTTACTGCAGGATTTGTTGCTACGGCATCTGTTGCTGTGGCATCTGTTGCAGTGGCAGAATTGTTATGGTAAAAAAATTGAGCTTTTTTATCATACAATGAAGGATTTTGTTGTTGGTTCCATATATGGTTCTCCATGTAGTCATGTGCACCGAAAAGGTGAGGGCAATTTTCAAACACATGATGTTCTCCATAATTAACGCAAGAGATTTCCACGGTTTTGGATTTTCTCGGTGGGCATAGGTAAAGAAAGTCTTTGTTGGAGTAATTCCTCTGCTCCCACGTCAACTCTTGAATAGTTTTTCTCGACATGTTGGTGTCCCTTACTTGAAGCGCACCTAAAATTTATTTTTTGAATAAAAAAAGAAAAGTTAGTAAAACTAATAAGTTAAAATGCAATAACAAAAACAACTAACAGCAATTGCCAATCCCCGGCAACGGCACCAAAAACTTGTTGCGTGTGTAAAGTTCCCCACAATTGTGCGTGTGTACACGTCTCAAGTAATAAAATTATAAATATAGAGTATCATCTCCACATGGATTGGTTTGTGCCAACTTGCTTAAGTTTCTGCACTGTGAAAGTAAAAACACAATTGATAATAGGAAGAGTTTTATCTAACTAATAAACTAAAAATAAATAAATAAAAAGAGATCGAACGATCGATCGAATAAGATAGAAGAGTAGGCCAGATTAAGTTTCATCATAGTGTGGAAACAAGTTAGAATTGTTCGGTTCTTGAATGCAACAAACACCAAATTGCCTCGGCAGAAACCAATGTTGCTGCTGCGGTGTCAATGGGTTAAGTTGCTGCCTCGGCAATTCCTTGCCCGGGCGGCAGCGAACAATGTCAAGGTTCGGCAAAGCGTCCATCGACGGCTCATCCTTATCTCTAATTCGAAATCGTGCTGTTGTGCAGGCCTTGATAATACCTCTTAGCATGAACCAAGGATGAACACCAACGAATCTCACGCTTCTTTTAGACATTGAAACTCTAACTTATCTCTAAGCCTAGTTAGCTTCCATCGTTGGGATGAAAACCATGTTTATTCGTTTCTTGAGTTTAACTCTCTCGATATTACACAAATGGATAACCTCACAATACTCTCTCTCGATCAGATTGCAAGAATAAAATCAATGCCAAGAATAAGTAAACCTTGAACTAAAATTGCATTAACAAGAACTTAAACAAAATACAATTGTTTTCCCACAACTACTAAACAAAATAACCCTAGCCTAAGACAAGAACTAGATCATGCTAAGCCTCTCAAACTCTTATTATTCGACAAATTCAATTTGGTGGCTTGGCCTTCTTTAAATAAGAGGAGGCTTGGGGCAAAGTCTTTCTTGGATAGGAAGTTAAGCTTTAATTGGACTTGTCTTTATTAAAGAGGTGAATCTCTTTAATTTAATGTCTTTATTCACTTTGGCTGAATTCCATCTTTAACCTTCCTTCCATTCTTTTGTCGTCTTCCCAAACTACCACGGCATCACCTGTCGAGAGCTTGTTCTACACCATCCTCCCTTTCCTTCATTTCCCGCACGGCATCACCTGCCCCGACAGTGATGAACAATCTACACAGGCACAAGTCATGCATTAAAATAGTACCTTTTTAATTAAATAAATAAAATGTAAGGCTCAAGGATAGAAGCAATGTAATTAATGCATAAAGAGCCATAATGCAGCTCAATTGGGTGTAGGTTGAGCAATAATTGCCAAGTAAAAAGGTGAAATATATCGAACTTTTAGACACTTATCACACCCCCAAACTCGAACTATTGCTTGTCCTCAAGCAATGCAACCATCAACTGTCAAAACATTAATATTCATGAAATTCCCCTTGGTCTTACTTTTCCTTCTCTCCAAATTGTGCTAATGAATATGATCGGCCCATCTTCGGAAGCCTTATGTGACCTCCTAGATCTGGCCTGGCCGATAGAGCGAATCGAACGAATCACACAGGGAATATTGAAGTAAACCGGGATGGTTTACCACAATAAACGACCCTTTTTTTTCTTTTTATCTTGTCTAGATGCAACTTAGGTTCCTACGTGTACGCACACAAGCAACGGATTGAACAACAACACAATCGACCCTCGATTATAACCAAACTAACGTTTATGGACCAATTTGTAAATTTTGACAAATTATAAGGTTTATTACCAAATTCAAGTTACCCTTCTTTAATTAGATTTACTATATGCTTCACGGTGAAATCTCAGCTCAAAATGACTTTTAGAACCCATCCAATTCATACAAGGAAAACAGGGACCAAAACGTAAGAAAATGAAACTTAGAACAATTCAAAAGCTGGATTAACGGTCGAATGTTTCGGAACAGAGCTCCCCGTATCGGAATGACCGTTTTGAAACGCAGCTGACCATTTCGATACGCGGGTTCGTTTCGGAACCCCTCAGGCTTGTTTCAGAATGATGGTTCATAGAGGCAAAATGTTTCGAAACAGGCCTCCCCGTTTCGAAACACCAAGGCCATTTCAAGCCACCGTTTCGAAACAGACAAGGGTGTTTCGAAACACCTACGACTGCAATGATTTAAAATGTTGTTTAAACTTGATTCGAACAATCCCGATACAAGTCCAAACATAATAGCAACTTAAATATACACCAAAGGCAACATATACGAAGCATAGGCAACATCATAGCATCATTCACAAATTCATAAGCACTAAAGGCATGCTTCCTAAGAATTAAAAAGCACCAAAAGGTCAAAATCCACTTCCAAGCATAAACCAATATCAAAAGGCCATTTACACAACCAAATATGTATATTGAACTTGCACAACACCAGAAAATACCAAACTATTAGCATTCATAGTATTCCCCATCACCCCTATTACACTAGTTCAAGAACACAACATACTTTTAGAGAATGTCTTGGTAAGATTCCTTGAAGATGCTGCCTTTAAAAGCCTAATTATCTGCATTGATGAACAAAAAGAGAAGAAGCATACAAGCTTTGTGAGGAATGCTCAAAACCACAAACATCATCAATACACAAAACCCTTTTTCATTCTCTCAAAACCATCATGCCTTTCTAGACAAATCATGCACTGTATCATCAAAAATCATGGTATTGAACATCATGTGACATGTTTCATATAAATCCAGCAATTAAACCATTGCTACTTATATTCCAAGCCTTCCAAGCATAAACACCATTATGCTAAGCTTAAACCAAAACATGCATCTTTCAAATTATGCATTAACAACATTTACCATAATATCTCCTTTAATTATATTAGCTCACAAGTGATAAACAACAATCTCAAAAACATATATCAGATACACGGATTACCAAAGGTTGCCCCATACCCTTCATACACTCTACCGGCATCTCAAGGTTCACACACGAGAGCAACCCCCCAACATTGTGACACTCGTGGTGGAGTATTCGGTACAATCACAAACCCTCAACACCACTCATCGGTAGATGTATAATCCACTAACAAGAGACGGGACACACACAAGGTTCGCACCCGGGAGCTACCCGCAATCGTTTTAACCTTAAACAATCCTCAATTGTTAGGGTACTTGGATGGAGTGTTCGGCACAATCACAACCCCTCAACATCCAAGGCGACTTTTTTATAGTGCACTCAATCCTATAGTCGACTAACTATATCCGATTTCATTTATAAAACACATTATACAACATTACTTGCCAATATAATCCATTTCACATGCATACCTCATTGGTTTTACAAAGCATTCATGATAAGCCATAAATCGAGCATTAAAGCATGCTTCAAACCTCATGCATCAACACATGCATACAAGGATCACATACCTAGTGCATCCTTAAATCACATGACATCATCAACCTCATTCAATATATTCAAAACATGCTTTAAAACAGTAGGTAAATGCAATTAAAATTAAGTGCAACCAATGGTTCAAAACTAGCACAATCCGAGAGAGAATTTCACTTTACTTACTTTCGAACTTAGTTAAGTGTTTCAAGCTCTTATTAAGTTCCCAAAACCTTTTCTAAAACATTTTCATGCTGGAAAACCATGTTCCACTCACCGACTTGTAAAACCACACATATCAACGCAACTATCGATCGTCCGAAGCCTCCAAAATCGCTTCGTTTGATTCTAGAATATTATCCCCTGTTTCCACCACATTAAAATAGATGCTCAATGCATTAAAATGCATCCAAAACACCAGCACTCAAAAGAAATCCCGCAGCCTTGCTCTAAAGCACTGAAACACCCATCTAAAATAACCGAAAACTTAATCGATTGACCTCTACCCTCATCCCAGCCATTACCCAACACCTCCAACACATTTAGGCATTAATCAACATCCAAAAATAACCTAAAACCATCCTTATACCTCCAGCAACTCGGATTCCTCAAGAACACCGCAAAAACTCAACCAAAAACACTTCAAAAATCAAGAAACTCAAGGATTTCGGGATCTCTATGATTAAAACTCCACTTCAACACCAAAAAACTTTCAAAACTCATTTAGAAACAATCTCAAACTAGCCAATTAAATCGGACTCCGAAAATCACATTGAAATCCATTTATCTATTAAGTTTTCATTAGTTTATCAAACTAACAACAAAACCTCAATCAAAACCATTAATAAAGAGTCAAATATATTTGGAATTTCATTAGAACCTAGATTATAGGGTTAGAACGAAATTTACCTTCAATCCTTGCTTCTCCTCTAATTTGGTAAGATTAGCTTGAAAGTAACTTGGAGAAAATGAAAGAAATCAATAAGGAAAAGATGGAAATCAAAAGAAGATTTGAGAGTGAAGAAATTCTGGAAAATAGAGAGAAAATGGGGAGTGTTTTTCTTAGTGAAGAAGAGAAAATGAAAATTCTCGTCAATTTTTCTTTAATCGCTTAACTACCATCTTAATTAAATCAATTAATTAAAAGACTTTTAATTTTTAATAAACATTTAAAGCACGTGCCAAATTAGGGAAAAGGCGTCATTGCTAAGTAGCTCCCTAAAGATTCTAAGATTTTGACTCTTCTTGAAAAACACATTTTTCCCAACTTTTAAATCTTTACATTTTGGTTACTGCCCAGAATGTACACTCTCGAAAACCTGTTTTGTAAAATTGATTTAACCAACCTCTTAAAAATAATTTTAGAGGATTTTAGAAATTTTTATCATAATTTTATCCCATCTCGAACCTTAATTTCCCTAAAACACCTTTTAACAATTCAACAACCGACATCGGTTCCGCCGGCCCAACCCGACTAGCCAAAACACCTAAGCACGAAACCAGGGCGTTACAACTCTCCCCCACTTAGGAAATTTCGTCCTCAAAATTTTACCTGAAGGAAAAAGATGCAGGAATTGCCTCAGCATGTCCGCCTTGCTTTCCCACGTGGCCTCCTCGACTCCTCGATGTCGCCACAACACCTTCACAAGCTCAATCATCTTACCACGAAGAACTTTCCTACTCGTATCCGAAATTCTCATCGGTTCCTCATCATAGGATAAATCCAGATTTAACTCAATTTCCTCAACTAGCATCACGTGCGAAGGATCCGACCTATACCTCCGCAACATAGAAACATGAAACACATCATGAATCTTTTCCAACTCGGGAGGCAACCGATAAGCCACAGGGCCAACTCGCTCTAAAACCTCATAAGGCCCAATAAACCTCGGACTAAGCTTTCCCTTACGTCCGAACCTCATCACCTTCATCCAAGGCGATACCTTAATAAACACGCGATCTCCAACCGCAAATTCGATCTCTTTATGCTTTAAATCTGCGTAGGACTTCTGACGATCCGATGCGGCCTTCAACCGCTCACATATGAGCTTTACTTTCTCAGTTTTTCCCTTGAGCATATCCGGCAAGGAAAGCAACTTTTTCCCCGCCTCATCCCAACAAAGAGGCGTTCTACACTTCATCTCATACAGGGCCTGATACGGTGTCATCTGTATGCTCGCCTGAAAACAGTTGTTATAGGCAAACTCAACCAAAGGTAGATGCTTTTCCCAAGAACCTTGGAAATCAATCGCACAGCATCGCAACATATCTTCCAGCACCTGGATTGTAACACCCTGGTTTTGGGCCTAGATGTTTTAGACATCAGACCGGACCGGTCGAGAACGGTTCGAATCGCGTAAGGTGATTTAAGGTAATCAAGGATCGGGAAAGGATAAAAATGTGGTAAAATTTGATAAAATCCTCTAAAAATATGTTTAAAAGGTTGGTCAAATCAATTTTACAAAAGAGTTTCGGAAATGGGACATTTCGAGTAGTGACCAAATTGTAAAGTTTCAAAACTGTGGAAAATGTGATTTTTAAAGAAGAAGGCAAATTCTTAGAATCTTTGGGGGGTTTATGGTAATTTAACCTTTCCTTAATATGACATGTGTTTAAAATGGTTTTAATTAAATAGCTTTAATTGGTTTTTATTTTATTTAATTAATTAGGTGGTTAATTTGAGATTCCATCACGTAACTATCATTCTCTCTTCATTTTTAGCCAAACACAATTTTCATTCATTTCTCTCCAGAATTCTTTTCTCCCAAACACTCTCTTAATATCTCTTAAACAATTTTCAAGAAATCCTTTCAAGTTCTTCAAGGTTTTGCTAAGGAAAACTTGTCATTCATTAAGGAAAGAAAGGATTGGAGGTAAATCACGTTCTCAACCTCTAATCAAAGTTCTTTATTGAAATTCCCAAGATCTTTGGCTTCTAATTACTATTTTTGGTTTAGATTTCATTATAGTTTTGATATGAGGTCAAAATCTTGTACAAATATGGTTGAAATCTTGATTTTCAGATTTGTTTTGCTAAGCTCTGTTTTGGATTTATTTTAATTTAGTTCTAAGTTCATTATTATGTTGAAATGAAGTTTTGATAACATAGATCTCGAAATCCTTGAGATCCTTGAGTTTCTTGTTTGGTTTAAGTGAGTTTTTGAGGTGAAATGGTGGAATCATGCTTGCTTGATTTAGTCATTTTCTTTAAATCAATCATAAAACATTGTTAAGAAACACAATTAAAGAGCCAAATACTTGGGAATTTCATTAAAGAACCTTTATTAGAGGAGAAGCATGAAAATTACCTCTAATTCCTTTCTATTCCTTCAATTGACAAGATTTGATGAAAAATCTTCAAGAATCCTTTGAGATAAGTTGAGAAAACTCCTTAGAAAACATTTGGAAATCAAAGTGAAATAGAAAATAAAGATCTCTAGATGTTTTGAAAGAAAATGGATGTTTGGCTGATGAGAAAAGAGAGAAAATGAAAGTTATGTCAAAAATGGATTTGTAAAAGCTAAATCCCTATTTAATCAAAACTATTTTAACCATTTTAATAAAACCACAATTAAAACATGCCAATTAAAGGGATAGCTGATCATATTCAATATAGCTACCTAAAGATTTTAATTTTTGGCTCTCTTACAAAATAGTCATTTAAAAATAGTTTTCCCATTTTTACGTTTTAGTCACTAAACCGAAATGTCCATTTTCCAAATGTCATTTTTCAAAATCGACTTCATCACACCCTTATTTATATTTTAAAAGAATTTTAGGAAATTTTCTCATATTTTTATCATTTCCCGAACCATGCTTTTCCTGAACCAATCCCGAACTAACCCGGATCTCTAGTCTAGGTTCAACGGACCCCGATACCTGTTGGAGTATGCCCAAAGACCAATCATATGATGATTGAATAGACATACTATTTTACTAGATTTATCAAGTAATGGCATTGCCATTATTATCATTTGGTATGTTTCTGTGCATCAAACTAACCATTGGATAATAATGTCCATACAATAATACGATTATTGTTAAATAGAATCCTTAGTCGAATATTATTACGGGTATGGACACTGATAATATATAAAGACTAATATGTGGTTGATTGATAACAAGTGTTGTAATTGACATAGAGATGTAAAAATCAACACATAAGTATTTGTTAGAGAACAACATACTGGATTGACCCGTTATGAGCATGTTCCTTGGGTAATTATGTGACAGTCACAACATTGCTCATGATAAACATATGTATGATCCTCATACTTGAGATCAACATGATTTCAACATAAAGATTTACGTATTTTGACATAGTCAAACGTGTGTCGTAACTGACTACATTATAAAGACTGATGATTGGATACGTGATGACCTATGTAGTGAAATATGGTTGATCAAGAAAGGATTTGTCCCTCCTACACAATGGGAGAAATATCTTCGGCCACTTGATTGAGTGAGATTAGAAAATGCATGGTCATGCTCAAATATTATGATATGAGATATCATAGAGATTCGTTTATAATAATCTACTCAAGACATCAAGAAACACTAGATGGACAACGCAAGTGTGACTAACCCATGACTTGTGTTCATCTAATATATAAAGGAAAAAAGGATAAAATGCATAAAGAAAGTTTATTCAGGAATTAGGAAAGTCAAACCATGACTTCATGCAACTTAGGTAGCAATGATGTATTGCTAGATGCCACTCATTGTTTGTAAAATTAGAACAGTTCTAATTTTGTTGCTAACGTTGCATGAACCTACAAGGGTCACACCCTTCGAATGAAACGAACAAAAATGGAAACCATATTCCCTATTTTAGGGAGGTTGTCGAAAATCCCCTATGGGATAGGGGAAATCGGCAACTCCCTTAAAAAGGGATAATATTCGATAAATAATGTATTTATCAGATATTATTTAGAGTATGAAAAATATTTAGAGACTTAAATATTATAGAATAAGATTCTAGAAATTTAAATATATATTTGGAATTTATATAATGTATATTTAATTCCAAGTTTATGTAGAATTAGATTCTACATAATTAAAAATATATATTTAAATCCAAGTAAAGATAGAATGAGATTCTATATAATTAAAATATATCTATATATGGATTAAATATGATGTATATTTAAATCCATGTTTTATGTAGAATAAGATTCTACATAATTAAATATATATATTTCATTTAATATTATTAAATATAATGTATATTTAATATAAATCAATTTCAAGTAGAATTAGATTCTATGAATTTTGGTTGAACTTGGATTTAAGGAATTCAACTAGAATTAAGTCTCTGAATACTATTTAAAGGGACAAGGGCTAGAAACCAAATCATCCCTATTCCTCCTTGCAAATTTCGACATATCCCTGGGAATTCCCCTCTGGAATTTTCGACAAGTCCCAGATTTCTTCTGAGAAGCTGTTCGATATTTTTCTGGTGTTCCTCTTGCCCCCTGGCAAATTCCTGGCGATTTCCTAGTTCGAATCCAAGTCCCGGTAGAACCCCTGGTCGATTTCAGACTCCCTCGGGAATCCCTTGAGGGATTTCGACTTCTCCCTGGAAGGTGTTCAAACCTGTCGAAATTTATCCCTATTGTAACACCCGGGTTTAGGGGTCGGAAGAAAATAATATTTAAATAATATTATTGGGTCTCGGTTTTTAATTTAAATAATATCATATATTATTTGGACCCTGTGTCCTTCTTTATTTTCAAATAAACATTTTGTGTTGGACTAATTTGAGATGAAACTAAAGTTTTATGGATTTTAAAGTAAAGAAGAGTTGTCATCTCATTAATGGCACTATTGTAATTTCAAGCCCTTGGAAATTAAAAACCCCTTTTTAATTTAAAACACCAAAAAATTTCTCTTCTTCCTTCTTCCTTCTCCATTCTCACGACAAAGAGGGGAAGTTTCTCCAAGTTCCATCCAACCTTCTTTTCTCCTTCATTTTGGCCCGAAATTGAAAGGTAAATATATTTTTGACTTGGTCTTGCCTTCCTCTTCATGTTGGTGCCAATATTTCTCATTATTATTCATGATTTTTGAAATTGAAAGTTTTAGGGTTTTGTTTAAAAATGAGAGCTTTATGGTCTTTAACTTAAGCTATCGATTTATTATTGTTAGCTAAGTTGTTTGCAACTCTCAAGGTCCAACATAAGTGAATTTTAAAGTGTTTTATCATGATTCCCGAAATTAGATAAAAATGGGTTTTTAGGAGGGTTTTTAGTTGAGTTTTGGGTGTGGTTTGTGTTGGAAATTGAGGTTTGATGTTAGGGTAATGGTTAGGGGTTGATTTGGGATCGTTTGTGGGTGCTATGGATGTTGGAAACATGGTTTTTGGATATGGTTTAGGGGCTGCCCGAAATTTCAAAGTGTGGGGTTTGGTCATGGCTTGCAACGTTGTAAATTAGATTTGAATTGTTTTCCGGGTTGGTCTTTTGATGTTGGGCTGATTTGGAATTGTTTGAAATGTGTTCGAGGTTGTTTGGAAGCGAGAATTTGTGTTGGTAAAGCTTTGGAAACGAATCCGGAAATTGAAGACCATGGTTGCTTGGCTTGGAGCTTGGAAGCTTAGGTGAGTGGTTAAATACTTTTAAATGGTTTTCAGGTGTTGGTTCAAGCATGTGAACTAGGTTGGGATTGGTAGACCCACCTAGAGTTGGGATTAGGGTGGTAGCCTAATCCCAAACTTTAGTTAGAGACCTTGGTTGATCTTTAAAGTGATGAATTATGCCTCGTGTTGAATCATGCCTATGGTGGTTATGCTTATGTTGTCATACATGTATGTGGAGGTATAGTTGAATGCATTGTTACATGCATGTTGATGATAAATGTGATTGAGATATACATATGTATGAATTTATGATGTGATAATTGTGTTGTTGGGATGCATGTAGTGTTGACATGTGTAATGATATTATGAGGTGGTTTCATGGTCTGAGGATCATGGTGAGTACATGCTAGGCATGGAAATGTGGTTTGTGCATGACGGTAAGTCATGGTGAGTATGTGCTAAGCACGGAAGTGTTATGAATTGATATTATGAATGATTAATGAAATGTGTAGTATTGGCACTAGTATGCTTGGGTACAAATGATCGATCATTAGGATGTTAGTGTGTACACATGAGTCAAAAGTCGCGCGTGGCCTTGGTGGCGTTGAGTCACCAAGGAGGAGTACGGGTTCGCCCGGAAATTGTATTTATATTAGTCGATGATGAGTGGAATCCCATCGACGGGGCGTGAGGATGAGTGGAATCCCCTCCGCGTGTGATGAGGCGTGAGGATGAGTGGAATCCCCTCCGCGTGAACGGTGATGAGTGGAATCCCACCGCCAGGTAATGGTTGTGTTGTTGGATGTGAGTTCCAACGGTTATCCGTGTATTCGAGTCATAGCTAGGTGCCAATACGGATTGTCGTTTATGTTGCCAATATGTAATTAACTGTGAGCCATTGTGATTTGGGATGTGTTGCTAACGTGGCTTAATATATGCGATTTCATATGTTGTGGATTTAAACATGTTGAGCATGACATGATATTGGATATATGTTCATGCATCATCTATAATTATGGCTCGTGTGGATCAGAGGTAAGATCATGCATTTGATCTTGGTTGTAGCTCGTGCTTGGACCCTGCATTGTCGAAGGTTTGTTTTATGAGCTTACCCTCACTAAGCTTTTATGCTTACGCTCTCTTTTGTTCGACAATGCAGATAAATAGCTCGTGGGTGGCAAAGGCAAAGGAAGGTCTCCAAGTGTTGCTTTTGGTGAGCTCAATGTATGGATTTTAAGAAATAGAATGTAGTAGTTAAGCAATGGGATAGGAATTGATGATTTGAGTCTTGATGTATGTCGATATGTGTTATTGATTTAAATGCCTTGCTGTATGTTGAAGTGGTGTGGCTCTTGGATGCCTTGTTGAATTGTAAAGCGTATCGATACGGTGTGGCAAAGGAAGGGGTGTATCGATACGGTCCCAACTCTCTGGAATCTTGGGGAGTTGTGGAGTGTATGGCGTATCGATACGGTGTCCAAGCGTATCGATACGGTTCAACCTAGTTGACCAAGTGGTGTTGACCGAGAAGGGCGTATCGATACGCTCGAGGGCTGTATCGATACGGTCTTCTTATGTTGACCATAGGGTGTTGACCTTGGTCAAGGCGTATCGATACCCTCTGAAGGCGTATCAATACGACTTGTTTAAAAAGTTAAAATGTGTTGTTTTAATGTGCTGATTTGGTTGGTCGTTGCTATGGTGTTTGTGTTTCCGCTGTCGTGTTTCACATAGGACTTAATAAGGCAATTAGACAAGATTAATTAATGAAAGAAAAAAATAGGGTTGCTAACCGAGGGGGGACTAACGGGTTTCGCTTCGGTTTTCCCCGTGTGACCCACTCGGACCGGTCATTCGTCCAGACCGGGACGAGGGGGTTACATTTGTTGGTATCAGAGCCTAAGGTTACCGAGACCTTGGGCAGGTAAGTGAGGTAAGTTCGAGTTTTTGATTAATGTGCGCGGTGTTTGCTTGCTTCGTAAGTATGATTGCTTGTATGACAAGTATGTTGATTGCTTGTTTAAGAGCATGTTGTTTGTTATCCGTGTATGTTGTGATGAATGATTGATTGATTGAGAATGTATGTTGTCTGATCGTGCGCATTTGTTGCTTGTTTAGCAAGTATGCCCTGTTATATGCTTGGTTAAGCATGTATGTGTGCCGATTTGTCTGAAACATGTTTAGTAGAGTCCCATTGCTTCTATTACATCGGAAAAAGGATTTTAAGTGAGGGAAATCATACTTGAGCCACTTGGACCTTTCCTTTGCTAACCCAACTTGTATGTTAAATTGTTGATTGATTTATTGCTTTTAGTAAGTTTAGGGCCAGTGTGTGGGCTGTGAATCGGTAAGTGGAAGTTGTGGTTTTGAAAATGTGGATGATGTGGAGGAAGTTCTTTGCTATAGTTAGGGGAGTATGGTTGTACCGGAGTTGAGGTACAATTTGTTTGCTCGAGTCCGTGTGTATGTGAGTTGATTCTTGTTGGTGAGGGACGATGGGACCGATTCTGGTATTAGTTAGTGAAAAGAAGTGAAAACCTATGAGTGGGAGTCAGGGTGATATCGATGTCATAGTAGTTAAGCCCATGGTACAGCTTTGAGTTTGTCTCTTCTGATTGGTTCTGAGTTCGTACTTCCGTATGTTGTTACCAAGCATGCAAGTTTGAATGTGCTCGATGAGGTGTCAGAGGTAGGTATGAGTACCTCAATTCTTTTGGCGAGATCTAGGTAGGGGTCTCGTGTGAGTAATCTGAATCTCAGAAGTGTTAGTTGGTGACTGTTGGGGTTCAGCCTATGATTTCGATGCAAGACAACCGATCAGTATCCGTGAATGGGAACCGATTTGCGTGTTTGGGGCCAGTGTGCGTCTGGGTGGTTTTCCAGCATGGTTGTCTGTGTGTGCTCAGAACTGTGTTTTTGAAGTTTTGAGATGCTCTACGAATAGTCTAGAAGAGTTAGATTTTGTTGAAGAATCAGTCTGAAAACAAGAGGACCGAGGACTATCAGTTGTGTACATGTGAAGTTGCAATTTCCGCGGATACCTCCTTTTGTGTGAGCATGTAAGAAATTAGATATCTTTGTTGAGACCTTAGATGTATGGACACATTTGACTAGATCTTTTTGGGAGATAGTAGTGGTCAGAAAGATGTACAGAAGATGTTTGTTGGTGGTTCGGAGTTACTAGTTTCTAGTAGATGTGAAGTGATTGTCTTCCTACAGTTTCGGTGCGTTTTTTCCAAGGCTCGGCTTGAAGAGCAAATAGTTAGTGTATACGTTGAGACAAAGAAAAAGTTGACTTGAAGTTACAAGATTTATGTGTGACTGAAGTGGTAGGTGAGAAGGTGAACTTCTTGTTGAATGTTGATCCAGATTTAGAGGTCAAAGATTGATTGAGTTTAGTTGACAGGCTTGCTTAGTAATTGTGATGAATTTGATTTTGAATGAAGACTAGACCGCATAATGTTAGGATAGTTTGTGTTTTCTTTTCCTAGAAGTATTTGGAAGAATTGCCGGTTTACCTCTTGTTAGAGGAGAAGAGTTTGTTATTGAGACCGTTTTCGAGGTTGTTTCTGTTTTGGTTGCTCTGTAACTTGTGAATCCCGGAAGAATTGAGAATGCTGAAGAATCAACTTCGAGATTTGTTAGACCTTAGACTCATTAGGCCTAGTGCATCATCTCAGAGTTCTACAGTGTAATTTGTGAAGAGGGAAGAGTGACAGTACGAGGATGTGTTTAGATTTCAGATAGTTGAAACAAATAACAGTGAATGATTAACATCCGTTTCTGAATGTCAGTGATTAGTTGGTCAGTAGTGTGTGCTTCAGTCTTTCGAAGATTAATTTGAGATCTGTTTACTACCAGTTGAAAGTGAGAAAATTTGAAGTACCGAAGACAACTTTTGAGGCAAGACGTGACCGTTTTGAGTTCCGAGTTATGTTGTCTTGTTGGACTGGTGTGTTGGTTACTTTTATAGAGATGTTGAACAGAATATTTTCCTAAGCTTCCTGATCAGTTTATAGTAGTCCTCATAGATGATACACGAGTATATTCAAGTACCGAAGAAGGCCATGACAAGCTTTAGAGTTAGTATTGTAGATTCTATTAGAGAATCAGTTGTATGCCAAGTTGAGCCAACGTGAACTCAGGGTTAATGAAGATGTTCTCCTAGGACATGTAGTTCAGCCGAGTGTGTTAGAGAAAATCCCAAGTAGGCAGAAGAAGATGTGAGTTGAGAGAAATGGAAGACTGTGGCAGGTATCTATAGTTCCTAGGTCTAGCAATGTTACTTTCAGAGAATTGTAAATAGTGTTTGAAGATAGTTGCTCCATTGATAGATTGCTACAGAAGAATGTTCAGTTGTGTGGTTAGATGCGAGACAATGAGCCCTTGAGAAACTGAAAGAAACTTTGAAGAGAGCTTCGACCTTGAATCAACTTATGTCAGAGAAGAAGTTTGCGAACCATAGTAATGTGTTACATGTAGAGATAGGTTGCGTGCTTATGCAAGACAGAAGATTTTGGCTTGTTCATCAAGCTAGTTGGAAGATTGTGAGAAGAGTTATCCGATATGAGACATAGAGTTAATTACAGTTGTATTTGCTTCGAAGGCTTAGAGACAAAGCTTGTATAGCAAGAATGCACAGTGAGTATGTACGAATCATCAGAACTCGAAATATTTGAAGACTTAGGAAGAGTGAAAACTTGAACAGCATGAAGTGTTAGAACCGCTTGAAGACTATAATATCAAGATTGGGTACCATCCGAAGATAGTCAACGTAGCAACCGATGTTCCGAGTTGTATTTGTTGTTAGATTAGTAGTTGGATTGCGAATTGTGTTTGCCGAATTCAGCTTACCAGATGATAGTAATTTTGTGGCCAAGTTTCATGTTAAACATACCTTGAGTCAGAATGCTTGAAGAGAAACAGTTGCAAGGCAGGTTCTTGGCACCTCACGTGCTAGGCATGGTAGTAGGAAGACCTTCATAATACAGTTTCTGAGATGATAGAGTTTTGTATTTCAGAGACAGAATAATTGTACCGATTGACATAGTGTATTGATTTTGGCCGAAGCACACGACAGTCTGTTTGTATTGCATCTGAGTAGTATGAAGACGTATTGTGGGTTGAAGACGAGTACTTTCGGATTGAGTTGATGAAATGTGTGGTTCAATATGTGATTGAGTGTGTAAATTGCCAGCGTGTCAAGACCGAACTTCAGGTTTCTTCTAGTTTGCTACATCTGTGGAAGATTCGTAATGAAGGTGGATAATAGAGATCCGAAATTTCTGCTAGATTATTTTGAAGACGTTTGCATAGTGTCTGGTTATCCGTTGAAGGCAGATGATCAGTTAGAGAGAGAGTCATCGGTCAATTTTGAACAGTGCTGCATGAGTTTGTGAATTGGGCTGGTTCTGTTGTTTATTTGTTGCGGTTACCACCAGAGTTAGAAAGAGGTTTGTAAAGGGGTTCTGTGTATATATGACTCAGGAGTGTGAGTTGGATTTGTTTCATGCTTTGTTGTTGAAGAGATTGAGTTGAGTTTGAAATTTGCGTGCAACGAAGAATCAGTTGAGATTTGGTGATAGATAGCTGCTGTTGCGTGATAAGTCTATGAGTTGGTTAGTACGTTGTGGTAAGAGGGGAAAGCGTGGAGGAGCATGCTTCAGTGGCTCTTCCTGTTCGATAAATTTCGGGGATGAAATTTCCTTAAGTGGGGGAGAGTTGTAACACCCGGGTTTAGGGGTCGGAAGAAAATAATATTTAAATAATATTATTGGGTCTCGGTTTTTAATTTAAATAATATCATATATTATTTGGACCTTGTGTCCTTCTTTATTTTCAAATAAACATTTTGTGTTGGACTAATTTGAGATGAAACTAAAGTTTTATGGATTTTAAAGTAAAGAAGAGTTGTCATCTCATTAACGGCACTATTGTAATTTCAAGCCCTTGGAAATTAAAAACCCCTTTTTAATTTAAAACACCAAAAAATTTCTCTTCTTCCTTCTTCCTTCTCCATTCTCACGACAAAGAGGGGAAGTTTCTCCAAGTTCCATCCAACCTTCTTTTCTCCTTCATTTTGGCCTGAAATTGAAAGGTAAATATATTTTTGACTTGGTCTTGCCTTCCTCTTCATGTTGGTGCCAATATTTCTCATTATTGTTCATGATTTTTGAAATTGAAAGTTTTAGGGTTTTGTTTAAAAATGAGAGCTTTATGGTCTTTAACTTAAGCTATCGATTTATTATTGTTAGCTAAGTTGTTTGCAACTCTCAAGGTCCAACATAAGTGAATTTTAAAGTGTTTTATCATGATTCCCGAAATTGGATAAAAATGGGTTTTTATGAGGGTTTTTAGTTGAGTTTTGGGTGTGGTTTGTGTTGGAAATTGAGGTTTGATGTTAGGGTAATGGTTAGGGGTTGATTTGGGATCGTTTGTGGGTGCTATGGATGTTGGAAACATGGTTTTTGGATATGGTTTAGGGGCTGCCCGAAATTTCAAAGTGTGGGGTTTGGTCATGGCTTGCAACGTTGTAAATTAGATTTGAATTGTTTTCCGGGTTGGTCTTTTGATGTTGGGCTGATTTGGAATTGTTTGAAATGTGTTCGAGGTTGTTTGGAAGCGAGAATTTGTGTTGGTAAAGCTTTGGAAACGAATCCGGAAATTGAAGACCATGGTTGCTTGGCTTGGAGCTTGGAAGCTTAGGTGAGTGGTTAAATACTTTCAAATGGTTTTCAGGTGTTGGTTCAAGCATGTGAACTAGGTTGGGATTGGTAGACCCACCTAGAGTTGGGATTAGGGTGGTAGCCTAATCCCAAACTTTAGTTAGAGACCTTGGTTGATCTTTAAAGTGATGAATTATGCCTCGTGTTGAATCATGCCTATGGTGGTTATGCTTATGTTGTCATACATGTATGTGGAGGTATAGTTGAATGCATTGTTACATGCATGTTGATGATAAATGTGATTGAGATATACATATGTATGAATTTATGATGTGATAATTGTGTTGTTGGGATGCATGTAGTGTTGACATGTGTAATGATATTATGAGGTGGTTTCATGGTCTGAGGATCATGGTGAGTACATGCTAGGCATGGAAATGTGGTTTGTGCATGACGGTAAGTCATGGTGAGTATGTGCTAAGCACGGAAGTGTTATGAATTGATATTATGAATGATTAATGAAATGTGTAGTATTGGCACTAGTATGCTTGGGTACAAATGATCGATCATTAGGATGTTAGTGTGTACACATGAGTCAAAAGTCGCGCGTGGCCTTGGTGGCGTTGAGTCACCAAGGAGGAGTACGGGTTCGCCCGGAAATTGTATTTATATTAGTCGATGATGAGTGGAATCCCATCGACGGGGCGTGAGGATGAGTGGAATCCCCTCCGCGTGTGATGAGGCGTGAGGATAAGTGGAATCCCCTCCGCGTGAACGGTGATGAGTGGAATCCCACCGCCAGGTAATGGTTGTGTTGTTGGATGTGAGTTCCAACGGTTATCCGTGTATTCGAGTCATAGCTAGGTGCTAATACGGATTGTCGTTTATGTTGCCAATATGTAATTAACTGTGAGCCATTGTGATTTGGGATGTGTTGCTAACGTGGCTTAATATATGCGATTTCATATGTTGTGGATTTAAACATGTTGAGCATGACATGATATTGGATATATGTTCATGCATCATCTATAATTATGGCTCGTGTGGATCGGAGGTAAGATCATGCATTTGATCTTGGTTGTAGCTCGTGCTTGGACCCTGCATTGTCGAAGGTTTGTTTTATGAGCTTACCCTCACTAAGCTTTTATGCTTACTCTTTCTTTTGTTCGACAATGCAGATAAATAGCTCGTGGGTGGCAAAGGCAAAGGAAGGTCTCCAAGTGTTGCTTTTGGTGAGCTCAATGTATGGATTTTAAGAAATAGAATGTAGTAGTTAAGCAATGGGATAGGAATTGATGATTTGAGTCTTGATGTATGTCGATATGTGTTATTGATTTAAATGCCTTGCTGTATGTTGAAGTGGTGTGGCTCTTGGATGCCTTGTTGAATTGTAAAGCTTGCTTATGATGCATGACTTGTATGCTTATATGTTTGGTTGCTAAGGCATGAAATCTTAAGTGCTAGTATGACCATATATGCGCAAATTCCCCTTTTGTACGAATGCTATGTGTGGACGTCTTGCTATTTGTTGGGTTGCTACCTTTGGTTTAATTATGATAGTTTAAGTGTTTGTATACGCTTAGGTGAGTCGAGAAATGCACTTAGAGTCGTGTTGGGGTCGTTTTAGCTAAAAATTGTGGACTTACAGTGCAGGGCGTATCGATACGCCTAAGGGCTGTATCGATACGGCCTTGCCCAAAGAACACAAATTTGGCTGGGCGTATCGATACGTGGGGTGTATCGATACGGTCCCAACTCTCTGGAATCTTGGGGAGTTGTGGAGTGTATGGCGTATCGATACGGTGTCCAAGCGTATCGATACGGTTCAACCTAGTTGACCAAGTGGTGTTGACCGAGAAGGGCGTATCGATACGCTCGAGGGCTGTATCGATACGGTCTTCTTATGTTGACCATAGGGTGTTGACCTTGGTCAAGGCGTATCGATACCCTCTGAAGGCGTATCGATACGACTTGTTTAAAAAGTTAAAATGTGTTGTTTTAATGTGCTGATTTGGTTGGTCGTTGCTATGGTGTTTGTGTTTCCGCTGTCGTGTTTCACATAGGACTTAATAAGGCAATTAGACAAGATTAATTAATGAAAGAAAAAATTAGGGTTGCTAACCGAGGGGGAACCTTAACGGGTTTCGCTTCGGTTTTCCCCGTGTGACCCACTCGGACCGGTCATTCGTCCAGACCGGGACGAGGGGGTTACACCTATGTGTTAGGGAGGCGGAAACATTGTTCGTTTTGTTCAGGTGGACTCCGTAGAGGTCGTTGCGAACCTATGACGATTCCGGTTTTACTTGACGTGGTTATTTCGACATACCGTCGGTTTTCTAGTTTCCAGAGTTTTAAAAGGTAACCCTTCATCATTTCAACCCGGATTCGTTCCTGTACATGGATCCTGGCTGGATTACATCGGATTAATTTTTCCCCTGCGCCACGGGGAGTGCCGACATGACCCAACAGTGGTATCAGAGCCACTTGTATCATACGAATTCGGACTTAAATTCTTGAGTGATGTTTATGTATGAGATGCATGCTGTTTGATTCGATTTAGATATTTATCGTTTATCGTATCATACCTAATAAAGACTTATTTCGATTATCACTGAATGATTAAGAGTTAATCATAACTATGTTAGGTTGCTTCAATGTTAAATGTTAACATGTTGAGACTAATAGTTAGTCTAGAGAAGAAGTAGTTGTTCGTAGTTTCATAGATTTATGAAATCTCTGAAAGGGCTTCTAATTTGATTAAACTTATCAAACTATCTTTCACGGTGGATCCATAAGAGTTATGGTTAGACGTTATGAAAAATGCATGTCTAGGATTGGCATCATCAAAGACCTGGTTTTTAAGTGTGCCTAGTGGGCCACCTCTCTTTCATGTTGACCTACCTGGTGCATTTGTTCGTTAACGCAAATGGTTTATGAAACCTCGTGATCCTTCTTTGGCCCATTAACCGCAACATAGGGATAATCAGTTTAAAACTCCGTAAAACACGTCGTTACTTTGTTCGCACGATGTTTGAAATGCATGTTAGATTGCACGGTGTTTGTTTTGCATGGTTATATCCCATAGCCTTTATAGTTTTGGTTTTTATAAATACGGCTTGCATGTCGTGCCTTTCTCTATCTTCTGTTGTACTTCTCTTCTCATCTCACTCCCTCGCATGTAACGTGAGTTTCTGAAAATTGTAAATACTCATGGAGATAAAGCAAGGACCAACATAGCAGCGTGGTGGGCCTTCCCTGGTGGACCAGGTGTTTCAGAAGCATATTCTATCTTCAGTAGAATGGTCCTCCAATTGGCTTGGGACGGGTCGCCTTAGGTTAAGAAGGGCTATAATCATTGCATATTTATTTACCGCTTATTTTTACTTTGTATGTCATGCAATGGATGTTTTATAAGCATGATTAAACATAGTTCTATTGATAGGATCAATGTTAAAATGATGAGATAATTAAGTAAATCCCTAACTATAATTCTAAGTTTGTTTTAACCATCCAATATTTACCCTCGTTAAAGCTTCGATCGATATAATGCGAGCTTTGCCAAAGCAATGTCACATTTATCTATCTTAGTTAAACGCAAAGAATAAGCTAGTGATATTCTTCGGTTGAGATATTGGTATTGACTTAGCTGGGTTGTTCTAATAGGATTAGAAAACCTAATGGTTAAAAGTTTTGGTTAATCATAAGATGATTTAAAGAACAAGAGCTGTTCGCCAAAAGATGAGGAATTACATGAGATGTAATTAGTAAGGTGTTACTTACCTAAATAACCATTTCCTAAAAGACTGGCCAAAGTTGATTTAGGAATGGTGAAATACGGATCCTCACTCACTAGAAAACTATCAAAACGTTTTCCGAAATTAAAACTAGAGGGTTTTTAATTTTGAAGAAAATAGTGGGACTAAATTTATAGTAAAGACCTATCTATAAATTTTAAAATTTAGTAAAACTTATGTAGCATATTTTCTTTGTTGTAGAATTAATGGCAAATAATACTCTATCTCTGCGATCTATCCTTGAGAAGGATAAGCTCAATGGCATAAACTTCCTTGACTGGTTCCGCAATTTGAGAACTGTTCTCAAACAGGAAAAGAAGGAATATGTCATTGAAGAACATGTTCCTGATGAACCGGTTGCCACTGCTTCCAGAGCTGACAAAGACAAGTTTAAGAAACACGTGGACGACATGCTGGATGTCGGTTGTCTTATGCTTGCCTCCATTACCCCTGAGCTTCAGAAGCAACATGAGGACATGGTAGCTTACGATATGATTCAAAATCTCAAGGAGATTTATGAAGGGCAAGCTCGTCAAGAGAGGTACGAGACCTCTAAAGCTCTGTTTCAATGCAAGATGAGTGAGGGATCTCCCATAGGAGCTCACGTCATCAAAATGATGGGCTACATCCAAACGTTGGAGAAGCTCGGCTTTCCGCTGAAAGAAGAATTAACTACTGATGTCATCCTGCAATCGTTGCCATATAGTTTCAATCAGTTTGTCCTTAATTTCAATATGAATGAAATTAACAAGACGTTGCCACAGTTGCTCGGCATGTTGAGAACTGCTGAAATCAACCTGAAGAAGGTAGGACCTAAACCTGTTCTGATGGTCCGCAAGGGCAATAAGAAAGGTAAATCGGCAGCAAAGTCTAAAGGTGATGGTAAGACCAAAACCGATGGAAAGGAGGCATTGAAACCTAAGAAGGGAATCAAGAAGGATGGAAAATGTTTCCATTGCGGCAAGACCGGACATTGGAAGAGAAACTGCCCCACACATCTACAAGAAGTCAAGAAAGCAAAAACGAGTGAGGCATCAACCTCAGAGGCTTCTAAAGAGAAGGCATCATAATAAACATGAACCTGCGAATGGAAATAAAGCAAGAGTTGCTACATCATCCATTAGGACATGTGTTTTTGCTTAAATAGATTTGTTTTAGTTTTTAAGATTATTATTTTGTGCCTAAGTTTTAGTTATCTTGTAAGGACAAGATATTTTAATTTTGAGATTATTTAAATAAATGTTATTTTTTAATCTCTTATGGCACAACGAATCAATGATCTTTAAACTAATCAAATCAATAATATTTATAAGATAAATAAAACAAATGACTAGTCTCAAACAAGTAAAAAGTATTAAGGTAATTTGATGAGATCAAATTCAAGAATACTTAAAGTTTGATGAAATTTCAAAGAATATGGGATTGTCCCATAATTAAATCCCACAAGTGGAGCAAAAAGTCTTTGAAAGAGAATCAAATATGTTAGACATGTTTTGATTCAGAACAAGTCATTTTCGACTTCTTTACACACTAGAAAAAACAACTCTCATACTTAATCGTGTTTTTTTATTTCTCAAACTTGGTTCAAAACGCCATATAAGATATGGACTAAGAATTGTTCTAGAATACCTTTGAAGTTCTAAGATTACAAAACTTACATGTTAAAATGTTTACAAAAGTTTGAACCTTAAAAACTTCATTTGTTGTTTATCCTAACGAGAACAAAGCGTTTGTTTCTCAAACGATAGTTTATCTTGAAAGAGAATACTTATCACTAAGGGATTTCATTTTTCAACGAGAACAAAATGTTTGTTGCTCAAACGAGAGTTTCTCTCAATAGAGATTACCTCTCACAAAAGGAAAAAAAATGGAATTTGGAATTTGAAGAAATTTTAGACAACAAATTTATGAACCAAAGATTGAGAATGTTCCACAAATGATCAAGGAACATTGGAACAAAACACAACCATTATGTTGATCCTTAAGAGAATACCATATACTTGAGAAATATGGATTTCTCACTATCCGTACATGGAAACACTCTTCTTTTCGGATCAAGATAAAGACTAGGTCTTATCAGAAAGCAATGGTGAGCCCAAAATTCGAGAAATGGCTAAGAGCCATGAGAGATGAGATAGAATCCATGTCTAAAACCAAGTATAGACTTTGGTTACCTAAAAGGGTAAAACCTAAGAGGTATGGATGAGTTTTTCAAAAAGGAAAAACCGACATGGATGATAAAACATACAAAGGATGATTCGTCGCTAAAAGTTTTCGACAAACTTCATAGTATAGACTATGATAAAGCATCTTCCTTGTAGCTATGTTTAATCCATCTTAATCTCACTTGCAAGTAGTTACATACCATGATTATGGAATCAAATAAAGGAATGTCAAAACCGCTTTCCTAAGGGAAAAACTTGAAACAGATGTGTACATGACACATCCAGAAGGTTTTGCCACTCCAGTAAACACTTGGAAGGTATGTAAGCTACAAAGGTCTATCCGTAAACTAAGGCAAGCTTCTCGAAATTGGGATATTCGTTTCAGAAGATACAATCAAAAGATTTGGTTTATCTAGAAACAAAGGGGAGTCTTGTTTTCAAAAGAGCTAGTGGGAGCATTGTTACTTTCCTAAGTATTGTATGTAGATAACATACTCATCAAAAGGAACTAAAGATCGCAATCCGTTTTGCATTAATAAAAGATACTGTGAGTTAGCAACATGAGACAGTATCTAACTCTACAACATAGGCTGAATATATTACAGTCGACATAGCAATAAAGAAGGATGTTTGGATCTAAAGGGTTCACTTCTGAACTAAGGGTTGTTCCCAGCATATTAGATGCTACATAACTCTGTTATGATGGAACCTTTGCATAAGCAAATAAAACCCAGATCTCATCAATAAATCCAAACATATTCTAAGTGCTTACATCTTGGAGATGTGAAAGTATGCAACATACGCACAAAGTTGATAACTTTATCAACTCCCTGACAAAGCTTTTGACACAACATAAGCATGTCAGTTACACTAAGCCATATCGTATTAGATACGAGAATGATTGGTCTTAGTGCTAGTGGGAGATTGTTGGAGTATGCCCAAAGACCAATCATATGATGATTGAATAGACATACTATTTTACTAGATTTATCAAGTAATGGCATTACCATTATTATCATTTGGTATGTTTCTGTGCATCAAACTAACCATTGGATAATAATGTCCATACAATAATACGATTATTGTTAAATAGAATCCTTAGTCGAATATTATTACAGGTATGGACAGTGATAATATATAAAGACTAATATGTGGTTGATTGATAACAAGTGTTGTAATTGACATAGAGATGTCAAAATCAACACATAAGTATTTGTTAGAGAACAACATACTAGATTAACCCGCTATGAGCATGTTTCATGGGTAATTATGTGACAGTCACAACATTGCTCATGATAAACATATGTATGATCCTCAGACTTGAGATCAACATGATTTCAACATAAAGATTTACGTATTTTGACATAGTCAAACGTGTGTCGTAACTGACTACATTATAAAGACTGATGATTGGATACGTGATGACCTATGTAGTGAAATATGGTTGATCAAGAAAGGATTTGTCCCTCCTACATAATGGGAGAAATATCTTCGGCCACTTGATTGAGTGAGATTAGAAAATGCATGGTCATGCTCGAATATTATGATATGAGATATCATAGAGATTCGTTTATAATAATCTACTCAAGATATCAAGAAACACTAGATGGACAACGCAAGTGTGACTAACCCATGACTTGTGTTCATCTAAGATATATAGGACAAAAGGATAAAATACATAAAGAAAGTTTATTCAAGAATTAGGAAAGTCAAACCATGACTTCATGCAACTTAGGTAGCAATGATGTATTGCTAGATGCCACTCATTGTTTGTAAAATTAGAACAGTTCTAATTTTGCTGCTAACGTTGCATGAACCTACAAGGGTCACACCCTTCAAATGAAACGAACAAAAATGGAAACCATACTCCCTATTTTAGGGAGGTTGCCGAAAATCCCCTATGGGATAGGGGAAATCGGCAACTCCCTTAAAAAGGGATAATATTCGATAAATAATGTATTTATCAGATATTATTTAGAGTATGGAAAATATTTAGAGACTTAAATATTATAGAATAAGATTCTAGAAATTTAAATATATATTTGGAATTTATATAATGTATATTTAATTCCAAGTTTATGTAGAATTAGATTCTACATAATTAAAAATATATATTTAAATATATTTAAATCCAAGTAAAGATAGAATTAGATTCTATATAATAAAAATATATATATATGAATTAAATATAATGTATATTTAAATCCATGTTTTATGTAGAATAAGATTCTACATAATTAAATATATATATTTCATTTAATATTATTAAATATAATATATATTTAATATAAACCAATTTCAAGTAGAATTAGATTCTATGAATTTTGGCTGAACTTGGATTTAAGGAATTCAACTAGAATTAAGTCTCTGAATACTATTTAAAGGGACAATGGCTAGCAACCAAATCATCCCTATTCCTCCTTGCAAATTTCGACATATCCCTGGGAATTCCCCTCTGGAATTTTCGACAAGTCCCAGGTTTCTTCTGAGAAGTTGTTCGATATTTTTCTGGTGTTCCTCTTGCCCCCTGGCAAATTCCTGGCAATTTCCTAGTTCGAATCCAAGTCTCGGTAGAACTCTCGGTCGATTTCAGACTCCCTCATGAATCCCTGGAGGGATTTCGACTTCTCCCTGGAAGGTGTTTAAACCTGTCGAAATTTATCCCTAAGTGTTAGGGAGGCAGAAACTTTGTTCGTTTTGTTCGGGTGGACTCCGTAGAGGTCGTTGCGAACCTGTGACGATTTCGGTTTTACTTGACGTGGTTATTCCGACATACCGTCGGTTTTCTAGTTTCCAGAGTTTTAAAAGGTAACTCTTCATCTTTTCACCCCGGATTCGTTCCTGTACATGGATCCTGGCTGGATTACGTCGGATTAATTTTTCCGCTGCGCCACGGGGCGTGCCGACGTGACCCAACAATACCAACCTAAAAACTCCTAGGCCCAAAAACCGGGGCATTACACTACACCAAAATCATTCTTGTCAAATTTCAAAAGAATCTTGTCGATAAAGTGTGACTAAGTCAATACGAGACCTTCGGATACCTTTTGACTTGGATGCCCAAAATCGTGTCAGCAAGTCTCATGTTTTTTATGCCAGATCTTGAATTCAACATGTTTTTGGTACGTTTTATCATTTCATTGTTACTTCCAACAATGAATATGTCATCAACATATAAGCATAAGATTATATATCCATCAACAATGGTTTTGACATACACACATTTGTCACACTCATTAATTTTAAATCCATTAGATACCATGACATTGTCAAACTTCTCATGCCACTATTTAGTATTTTTTTAAGTCCATACAAAGAATTCACCAATTTATAGACTTTTTTTTTACCCTGGAGCTACATGACCCTCATGTTGTTCCACGTAAATTTCATCATCGAGATCCGCAATTAAAAAAGTTGTCTTAACATCCATTCAATAAACTTCTAGATTTCGCAAATCGACAAACCCATGCATACAAATCAAAATGCAATCAAGGCAAAATAGTAAACTCTATGTACACATTGGTTACTACAAACTTGACCATTAGTACAAAAAGTGCATGGGATTAATTGAGCGAGGGATTATTGTGGGATTCGACAGTAGTGGTTGTTGCACCAAGGAGTTTGCTCATCAACCGGGTCGCTAGCAGAGTCTTTGGCACCAACCACCGATGAATTTATGGTCTCTAAGATCAAGGTGTGGTTGTCATGCGCTCAATTTGCAACATACAACCTTATGGCTTCTCGGCAATCCAACCATTTTCCTTCAGAAAGATTAAAGGGATCAAAGCTCAACTCTTCCTCCTCCTCACAAATATATCAGTAGCAGTGCAGATTTCAGTTTCTCGTATCAACTAGACCAAGCATCCCTTGGACGAAACATGTTATACTGCATTTGAATCTACTTGTGAAGCCATCGAATTAGGCCAAACGTTGGTCAGCTTGGAAGGCTAATTCTGCTGCCCTCTTTTTCGCAAATCGTGGCAGCTGAATTACTGGTTCATTAAAATTTAAGGCCTCGACCTTACCATTCAACTCTGATTTAACCCTCCAAGTCTCTATGGCATTTTTGGAAGGAATGGTTTTCTCCTTTGTGCCTTAACCCGAGCATCCTCCACCTCTTTATTGGTCACCTCAACTCGTTTATTAGCCTCCATCATCTTTTTCTCTGAATCGATAATAAGCCTTCGAGCTTCCTCTAGAGGTTCGGCCGATTTCTGAGTTTTGGCCAATTTTTGCCTAAAATCGACAATTGAAGGAAAATATGGGAACATGTGCAGAATGATGCACACATATACATACCGCCGAGACTAAAACTTTGGTCTCCTCTTGCGTTGGACCTGTACAGTGAATGTAGCTTTGTATGTTCTGAAAGTCCCTGAAGGTGTCAATTCGGAGGAACCACAGAAACTCTCCGTGGTAACAGCGATAGGCTCCTCGTCGCATGGGTTTTCTTCTTCTTCCCTTCTAAAGAAACCATGGAATTTTCTTTTCATTCCCACTCCTAAGAAGATAGTATCTAGATTCTTAGCTTCTATCCTAGTTGCAATCCTTTCTATATCCAGCAGGAGTAATGCAACGACCTCCATTAGAGGCAATGCCTCTAACACTGCAGGGTTCGACACTATAAGATCCGCAACCACATTCACCCTAATATTCGTAAAAAGTTCTATGTTATCTCTAACAACTGAAGGGTCAGGCTCAACACCTACAAACAAAGGGGAGAAATCACTACCTTTGCTTGGTGCCAAGGGAGCACTAAAAGTGCCAACGATGGTTGCGGTCTTAAAATCACTCATACGAAGGTTGTCTTAATTGACTTCATCGAAGGCATCAACACCCATTCTGGAAACTTCACTCACTGGGTGAGTGTCAATTCGAGCCTGTCATCTTTGAAAGTATGATCTTCACTCGTCCCTTCCTGTAGGGACAAGCATAGTAGAATATTAGAGTGTCCAACTCACCCATTGCTTCCCCCTAGCAACATTTTGGCCAAGTTGTCTTCGCCTCCTTAAGGCCAAGTCGGTCGATAGCTGACCACGTCGGAAAGAGTCCCATGTTTCGAGAATAGGTCCGTTGATTTTGATCCGTTGGGACTATCTTGTTTGAAGCAATAATTGAAGATGCTTCAGTAATGAACTCTAAAACCTCTAATAGAGCGGCACATGTACCCTCTCACAGCCACATAAATCAGATCACCGCACATGGGCAATTACTGTAGGTATCTTTTGGTAAACCAAATATAGCAAGGTAAGCTTTTCTCATACGTCTCAACTCATACCACTTTATGGTTTTCCTTAAACTAAAGAGGGACAAGTGTTACTTCTGGTACCTCTGCACTCAAAAATTCTGAAAATGGTCTTAGTGCTTTCGCGCTTAGCAACTCCGGAAGTGACCCAATGGCAACGGCTTGTCCGGAGGTGAGCAATATTGGAGTCAATGATACTCGAGGCTTGCACGATCTTGTGAAACAAGCCTTTGTCAAGAGCTACAACGCCTTTGAGGACATTTGCCTCCTCCCGCGTAACCGAATTGCAAAGCCAATTTGATTAGGAGTCAAACCTAATCTTGTTGACCTGTCAATAGCTATTACTAGGTTTGACTTCATTTCATCAAATTGTATTATATGTTATAAATACCCATAGAGCAAGAGAAAACGGACAGAAGAGACAACGACAAAAAAATATTCCTCTCCATCAAATTTTACCTTATTACGACCACTATACTGATCGCGACTCTCTGCTCAAATTTACAAAAGTGAAGCATTTGTAACCGCTTCAATCACCTTAGTTCTCAACTCCACCTCGCATGTTCTGTACCCACTAACTTTGCACATCAAGAACGTACAAAATGTTGTTATATACCAGGTGCCCTGGATATGAACAGTTTGCATATACAATATGCCTCCATTATTAAAAGAATAAGATCAATGAACATAATATCTTGTGATAAAAAAAAAAAAAAAATTGTGAATTTCTATATATTTTTTTAAAATTTTTCTAAAATTTAATATTTTTTAGAATTATTGTTCAAAAATATTAGAAAATACTAAAAATAAAAATAAATTTTTAATTACGGTGGACCAAATGAAATATTTTTCATTAATTTTAACATTTTAAAATAATTTTGTTTGAGTAAAGTGCATGTCAATTATATGGTCCATGTTTAGAATTCTTCTCTCCCTTTTAACAATATCGTCTTCAAAGTTCAAACTGAAATTCTCTCTTTAGAGAGCAATTTAGCGAATTTTTTCGGAATGTAAGTTTTTAATGATTTTCTTTTAATTTGTTTAATTTTAATATATATTATGTGTCATGGGACACATTCTTATGATGTAATAGAGTAACATGCAGCACAATTGGAACTAAACTAAAAAAATCAGATATCAAAATAATAATGAAATACAACTTCAGAAAGTAAAATACTATCATTTATCTCTGAGAGAGAAACTAAAAAAGATCCATCAATATAACCGGTATAAAACATTATCTTCACTGTTAAAATTGTTTTGAACTATCCAATAATACTGTTTGAAGAAAACCTGAAGGCAAGAGTAACGAGTTTTCAGCAGTATAATGATACAAATGGGGTCTCCCCACTTCCGATGGAACAAGTCATTTGAAAGAGAACTTGAAAGCACCCACCTTGGAATCAGTCACTGAATCCCAGAAAGATGTCTTCTTCTGCTCTGCTTTCCGTCTCAGTTCATCGATTGTTCCAGGGAAAGAAGCCTCTATCGCATTCTTAAACTTTTCATGCAAGTTTATTCTGTCTCTTGTCCCAGAAACAAGCTCATTAGCATTCGGCTTCTTAAGAAAATCCAGAACATTTAACAAATTGCTTCTGCAATATGAAGTCAAAAAAATATCAGTCACCTATCCCTTTTTGCGCCCATAATATGCATGCCAACTTCAAAACTAAGACGGCATAGTGAACACTGAAATAATAGAGAACTCGAAATTATCACATGATAATGTTTCCTAACATGTACTGCCTTGTACAAAATATATAAGAATCCATTAAAAATGATATAGCCTCTCATATGATCACAGGGGAAGGTTCATTTGTGGACTCTCCAGAAGAATAGGCGTAAATACAAGCATCTGTTCAACTCTTCTACTTTAAAACTCGTGATTTTTGTACGATGAATGAATGCAGATGCCTCATGAATCTACTGTGAAGGTCTAAGAGGGAAGGCAACCTATTCAGACACCGTCGCTCAGAATGAAATAACCATGGGAGCGGATTGTAAAGTTGCGTTTTTATTTCTGGCCCAGATATATGATGAATGAACCAGTAATAGCGAGCCTATGGTTTTGTAACGTATCAAGAACTACATAAATGAATAGGCCACAAATAACTAATATTTTTTGTCTCAGCTTTTTTATTTCTATCCAAATGAGTTAATAAAGCAATTAAGAGTAAAACTTATGTTTCTTCAATGATAACTCAGCCACTGCTCTAGTGTATTTATGTATAACATGCAAAACTACCCTTCTCTTTATAACTCAAAATATCACAATCGCTATAACAACATTCAAAAGCCCAGCTTAAAATTTTAACTCAATTTATAACTAATGTTACATAGAATCGAGTACAAATATCCAAGGTCAAGGTCAGACCCGTTATTTGCTCAAACAGTTTAATGGTGCAATCGTCTCAAAATATTAATAAAATATGGGTATGTGGACACGATAATTAAAATATCAAGAAAAATATATCAATCACTTCCACATAAACAAAGTTCATTTTCTACTCTCCCCTTAAACCAAAAGAGCAATAAAAATTTCTTTAAATATCTTTTGAAAATTAAATTTATTTAATTAGTTATATTTTTTGCTTTAGTACCCCTTAAACCCTATAACTGAAATTGGACTTTATACATCAAGCGAGCGCCAATGATATAGAATGGTCCAAATACAATCTTCTCTTTCCGGCCAGATTAAGATTTACTTGTTTGGTTAAGGTATGGATTGTATGCCTAGAAATTTTGAAGCTCGATTAAAATAAGAGAATAAATCTATCCTAACCTCCACCACTTCTCCATTTTAGCCACATGCATTCCTCTCTTTTTCTCTCTAAAGACATAATTTTTGTTTAAAGCTGCCATGCTGTAAAAGCTAAGAAGCCTAACGCATCACCAACAATGTACAACATGTTTAGCCTAGCAATCCTCCTCCATGTGACCCTCCCTTCCTAAGCTGTATTTTTATTCTTGTGAAGAATCATCGATATTGCAGTGGCGAGTCATAAACATATTTGGTGTCAACACCCTGTCGTGTCGACACAGGTATGACATACTAAAGTGCAAATTCTCGTAAGAGTTTAGAACATATTCGACATGCTATTTGGGTGTTGAGGAAATGCCAAATTATGATTAAGATTCTATCTAGATTCTACAAGTATATCTTCAGTTAGGACATTAAATCCCAATGCAAGTCTATATATCCAATGAGCTTCAAAAAGGTCTTAACAGGTCTGATTTTTTATATTAGCATCAAAAATAAACTCAGAGACTAGTTGGAGTTGGAGAGTCTTCATAAACTGTGGAATAAACTAATGAATAAAAGTAACAGAAAGGGGGGAGAGTCAAATACCTGCTAACATAGTTCTGCGTAATGGCAACAGATTCTTCAAGGTTAATCACTAGATGCCACCATCCATTTGGAACAAAGATCACTTCTCCAGCCTTACAAATACACTCAACAGGTCTCTTTTTCCAATCCTTTGTTGCACCATAAAAGTTCATGAACCACTCAATTATCGAAACAGGACATGCAACTTCTGCTCCATCTGGGCTCGGGTGCACCCCTGGTGGAACCACCTCGGGCGGGAATAAAACCCATTTCTTAGATCCTCTAATCACCGCATTCCAGGCAGATGTTGAATTAGGATCAATATGGAAAGATGAACCAGACCCGGCTGGTCCAATAATAATCCACCTATAATCTGGCCTCTCGTTGCCCAAAATACTAAACAAATCCTCTCTGAAGTACACTGGAACTTCGTACTCTGAACCTAAAGTTGGAATTTTTTCGGCAAATTTAGGGTCAAATAAGTACAATGGTCTCTCTTCTTTTACCTGGTCTGAATAACTAAAATATTCCTCTAGCCTCATCTTCACCGGTCCAACTGCAAACTGAACATCACCACATAAATTAACCAAATAATCTCTATCCCACTTTCCCAATGCATCCCAATCATCAATACACCCTTCCAACAAAACCGGCTTATTGGGTTCTTCAAAGTTGGTCACAAAATCATCGACACTAATCCCTCTTTTTCGAAGTATATTATCTCTTTCAAGCCATTCAGGTTTCATTTCAAGATTAGCACATAACCAACTCTGAAACAAATAGTCGGAATAGAAGTCCCTTACTCTCAGACCCGAAAAACGAGTACTGCTAGAAACGTCAAATGAAGGACAAAATGTAGATATGTAAGTAACTTTCCATGATCGATTATACAAAAATCGTCCTTTTACGTTATACAATACGAGATTCCTCCAAAGGGGCTCATGGCTAGTGAAAACATAAAAGGATTTGCTAACGGTAGCTAACACACCTAACTGGGTTCCTTCCAAAAGGCCTAAAATTTCAAGAACAAGCTCATCAGAAAGGATTTGGAGATTACCTAAGCCAGTGTTCCTTGAGTTTATAGAGCCTGGATTGAAGTAAAAGTTTCCCAAAGGCTGGACTCCATGAGAATGTGATGGAGCTGAGGACTTGAGGTTGAATCCTTCTTCTTCTTCATTATGTTCGAGACGTGTGTTTATAGCAATGAAATTTTGTTTTGTAGAGACATTTCTGCTGGTTTTCAGTTTGGTTTTGGTTTTGTTTTGGTTCTTCGTTTTCCTTTTGAAGGTTTGAGACAGTAAGCTTCTGCTATAGCTTGACATTGTTTTGGGGATTTTGTTACACTTCTTAGGGCTTGTTTTCGCTTTTGTTCGCAAGATTATTAGGGTTTTGCAGTGTTGCTTTGAGATCAACGCGTTCACTGCGGTTTCTTTTCAAAAAGGGTAAAATACATATTTCATCCTTTAACTTTCTTCTCACTCCTATTTTAGTCACTAAAATTTAATTATTTTTAATTTATTCACTCAACTTTCGAATTACACCTATTTTGGTCACTCCACCATTAAATCATAAATGGTGGGATGACATGACTTATTTTATTAATTTTTACTATGACATGAATTATTTTAATGATATTTTGTGCCATGTAAGATTTAAAATAAAAAATTAAAATCTTTAAATTCTAACCTACACTCCAACTTCAAACCCATACAAATTGCACCTTCATCATCACCAACCCCAAACCACCATCGACCAACTTAAACTCCAAACCATTATCATCCCAAATCTCACAGATCTTACACTATGGATACCTAGCATCCTAGATGAACCAAAAGGGAAAGCACCATTACCAATTGCAACAAACTGTTGTGGGTAAAGAATAACTCCACCAATTTGTTTTGTGAAAGGATTTGCAGTTTAAAATTCTTTCATAGCTTTCGAGATTAAGAACATCTATGCCATTATTAGTGGATCTATCCACAAAGGTTTAAAATTTTGGTTAACATAGATTGCATTGGTAGTAATATAGGACATGAGGGTTTGGGTTATTAAGTTTAAAATTTTGGTCAACATGAATCGATGGGGAAACAATTAGTTTGGTGAGAATTTTTGGGCTCATTGGTCTCCGACGAAGGCGACAGATGGTGGTTAGAACAGTGGCCGAACGATGGCCGAAATCTGAGTTTGTTCAAGAGAGAGAGGGATAGAGAAAAGGGAGGAAGAAGAAGAAAAATAAGAAAGAAAATAGAAAAATGAAGAAAAAAAGAGTGACTTTAATAGGGATTCAAAGTGACGTAGTTTTAATGTAAGTTTTAATTTTTTTTTTAGGGATCCAAAACGATGTTGTTTGGTTTAAGCTACCATATTATAACAGTGGAGTGACCAAAATAGAAGCAATTCAAAAATTGAGTGATTAAATTAAAAAATTTAAACTCCAGTGACCAAAATAGGAGTAAAAAGAAGTTGAGTGATTAAATTTATAATTTACCCTTTAAAAAGTAAATTACTTATGGATAACTACTCAAATGACCATTTAATTATCGGGTTGGTGTCGATATGATCATCATACTTATGGGTAACTTCAGAATCAGAAAACAACACGTAAAATCATTCAAAAGCATTCCAAGAAAGAATTTTCGAACAACACCGACCTTCAGAACCCGAACAACCTTAACCCTGAATTACCACCTTTAATTTATAAGCATAAATGCTTGAAGCTAGAATCCACCAAACGATGCAATAAAAAATGAAAAGTAAGTTACTGACCTTTTTATAATTAAAATACAGATTCTATGATTCCGCTACGCACGCTGATTTTCAGAGATGAAAGCCAAGCCAATGTCTTATGCATATTCCATACCTTAATCATCTTCGTGGAAATGACATTAGAGATACTATCAAATTTTCCCTTAACAATTAATATTACTAGCCAGGTTTCGATTCTAAACACCAATATTTCTGGCTGAATCATACATTACAATCTTATCAACTTAATCAACCCAAAATTATCATGAGAATCTCGACCAAAACTTTCTCGAGCATATTTTACGAATTTTATTACTACAATCAAGTATACGACACCTTACGGTGTACTCACTTCCATTTAAATCACTTCATTATCTTCTTATCTTCAAAATTTATATCATTAACATTAATAGTAATAACCACTTTTAATATTCAAAATAGTATGACAACGCCACCTATAAACTCACGAACGAGGATAACATCACTTAAGTTTGAAGACCATTTTAACTATTCTTGATCGAGGACCAAGTCAACTCAAGATCAAAAATCACTTTTCTTACACTATCAATAACTCAGACAACGCTTACTAAGCTCTTAAGTAATTATTGGATAAACCATTTCTCATTTCAAATCAAATTCATTACTGGTGTTTAAACATGATAGTTGAGGCATAGGCTCGGCAAGTGATCCATGACAAACCTGAAAAAACCTTTTTAGAAATATTTGTAATAGGCAATGCGTTCCCGATTAACCCCAACATAAGCAATTAATAACATGAGCACGTACGAATACATTTATCAATTCCTCAAAATAACCAAATTTAATTCTATTGGTTCGAATATGAACCTCGAACTCTGCTACCACCAAATGTAAACTCTTCAACCCGGCCTAGTCGCTAGACCCAATTCAATGAAATCACATTAGTTTACCAAAGCAAACCCGAACTAACTTATTCAAAAATATTTTTTTTATTATAACCAACACTCCTTTTCACAAATAAAATGGCCAACACCGTGCCCCTCCCTTTCTTTCTTTTTTAAGTTTCAATTTCCCTACAATCATTGGGCAATGATAAAGACAAATGGCTTAAATGTCAACTAAAAGTCGGCCACTAAATTTGACCCGTTGAATGAAGTTGGTTAAATAACAACCGTAAGATTGAAAAAAATTAAATGGTTACCCGGTGAACCGGTAATCGTTTGCTTGGCCTTCATTTAACCTGTGCCTCTTCTCCTTGCTTCAATTTTAAGATCAGATCTCTTGTTTACATTTCGTCAAACCCAAATTTTTTATGACCCTTTTCCCAGATTTTTACTAGAAGTAGATTAGTTTTTTTTTCAGAATAATTTTCGATCAACTTTTGATTAGTTTTCAGATATGAGAAAGTTTCAGCCATTGTATACATTATTGTGGATCTTCTGGTACTCTTTCTAATCTCACACTCCCCCAAGAAACACTCCAGCCACAACCAGCATCGCCGGCTAAAGCTCTGGTCTTCTTTCAGCTTCAACAACCCTACCCGCCACGAGCCCGCGCCTTTTGACCCTATCGTCGCCAGCATCGAGCGCCACCGTGAAGACCAACAATGGGAGAAGCAGTACTTGAAGCACACGCATCCGGAGTTTACATGTGACCACACTCCGGCTCACGAGTCGCAGCCCGAGTAGGAGGATTTCATGAACGCTTAGGATTACTTGAATGATGAGGAAAAGTTCAACGTTACCAATAGGTTCGTGGTATTACATTTAAATTCACTTTTAAGTTCGTGTTTGTACTTCTTTTGGTTATCAAGTGTTCCAAAGTTTGAACTTTGAAACTTCGATTAATGTTTTAGCTGCAAATTTTAGTTAAAAACAGATGTTTTATATAGTCATGTACTTAAAAACTTCGATTAATGCTACTATTTATGAGAAAGATGTGTCTTATTATTCACATTGATGCTTCTTTTATTCGTTTCAATAACGTGTAGGTGTGAGTTTTTGTATTGATCTTAATCATTGTTGGTAACTACTTTTAGTGTTTTGCTAATGGCTATATCCAGTTAAGTTTTGTATGTGTTCATATGCATTAAAAAAGGCATTCTGATTTGTTCTTTCCTTGTGTTCCTAGTGAAAAAAACATTGAGTAAGCCTTTATAACTATTATAGTCTGTTTAAGGATCTTATCTTGCTTTCAATCATGACTAGCATGAAATTATAGTACAAAACATTAATGTGGTAATTTATTTTGTGTTCTCTTTTTCAGACAACAATTCTTTTGGTTATGATATAGGCTGGTGGAAAGAGGAACATTTCAATGCATCAAATGCTGACGGTGATGGTTTATTGAATATAACTAAGTTCAATGAGTAAGTACTGAATTCTTCATCAAGTTTCCACTGATCCACTCCTAGCAAAAGCAGCTAATTTAGTTTCATGAATTCTTTTTTCCATAATTTTTTTGCTTGGTGTTTTCTTAAATTTCTACATTCAGCTGATAACAAAAACTTAAAACTGGTTAACTGGCTGTGCAAAGAGGAAGTAAGGTAACCTCGGTTTTATTTTCTTTTCCTTTTTTCTCAAAGGCTATTGTATATATATAAAAGAACCAACTTGTGCTTATATTGTATAATTTGAGTTCAAGAAATAGAAGAATGATAATTTCTTATTTGGGGCATGTTATCGGTTTTGCATTTGATTCTTCAGTTCTACACGTGCTTTTAAATTTTTATTTAATTTTACTTCCTTTTTTTCTTTCAAGGAAAGAGATACAGACAGGGATGGGAAGGTTAACTTTGAGGAATTTTGTCATAGGCTATTTGACTTGGTAAGAAACTATGATGAAGAAGATCATAACTCTTCCCATCCATCTCACGACTCATTGGAGTCCCTGACTAAATGGTTGTTTAGCCAACTTGATAAAAATGATGACAAGTACTTGTATACATTTTATGTTTAGTGTCATGGTTGTATTGAGAAGTTTCTTGTTTGGATGGTTAAATAAATCTATGATGTTTCTTATTAACATACTTTTGTCCGCCGAAGAACTACTACCGATAATTAAAAAAATTCATCCATCAGAGCGATACTATGCAAAACAACAAGCAGATTATATAATAACACAGAATTATTTGGGGTTTGTCATGATTGAAAACTCTCACAAAATATGAAGATATTACTTATTATTTTATTAATTAATGTATGACTTGCTTTTGTCTCTAACAGAACTCAGGATTATTTGGTTAACATGTTTTGCAGACAATATTTTGTTTCTGTTTGTAATCTCATTTATAGGATATTAAACACAGTAAAATCATGCATTATTCATTTAATAAAGGCATTCATTTTGCATATAAAAACATGACATTTTACATCACTACATATTTAAACTTGTAAAAATGAAAAATTTAGAGCTACAAGATGATCAGCTGACAACTTGATTTTATTTTCATTTCATTCCATTTATTAGGTTATTCAACCACAATCAGAGAAATCTAACCGTGATTATTACTTGTATTGTTAGTTGTCAATAGTTAACATTACAACAAAGAAATATGGTACATTGGTACCGAAATTACTAGGCAAGTTTCGAAATCCCTATACAAAGTTTGACTTCATTTTGAATCTGCCACACTAGTATCGAAACTACTAGGCCAGTTTTGAAACCCCAATAGTATGATTGGCTTTATTTTGAATCTACCACACCAGTTTCGAAACCTCTATACCAGTTTCGAAATCCCTATACCAAGTTTGGCTTTATTTTAAATATGCCACACTAGTACCGAAACTACTAGGCCAGTTTCGAAACTCCTATACCAAGTTTGACTTTATTTTGAATCTGCCACACTGGTACCAAAACTACTATGCCAGTTTCAAAACTCCTATACTAAGTTTGGCTTTATTTTGAATCTGCCACACTGGTACCGAAGCTACTATGCCAATTTTGAAACCCCTATAGAAATATTGGCTTTATTTTGAATCTGCCACACCGGTACATACAAAAATCCTTATATAAGTTGTAAGAAATTATGTTTTATTGTAACAAATAGGGTATGTACAAAATTCCTTACAAATCCATGAGCCCTTTTGGTCTTTAAAAACCTTTGGTAAAAAATTCGATACAAACCTTTTTTTATTACAAAGTGGTAACAAACTGTGTACATTTTGGTAATAAGTTTGGTACATACAAAAATCCTTACATAACTTGTAAGAAATTATGTTTTATTGTAACAAATAGAGTATGTACAAAATTCTTTACAAGACCATTAGCCCTTTTGGTCTTTGGCAACTATTGGTAAGAAATTCGGTAAATTTTTTTATTACAAAATATTAAGAAACTGTGTAAATTTTGGTAATAAGTTCGGTACATACAAAAGTCCTTACATGACTTCTAAGAAATTAGGTACATTTGTACCAAATAGGGTATGTACAAAAATTCTTACAAGACCAAAAGCCCTTTTGGTCTTTGAAAACTTTTGGTAAAAAATTCGGTACAAACCTTATTTTATTACAAAGTGGCAACAAACTGTGTACATTTTGGTAATAAGTCTGGTACATACAAAAATCCTTACATAAGTTGTAAGAAATTATGTTTTATTGTAACAAATACGGTATGTACAAAATTCCTTATAAGACCATGAGCCATTTTGGTCTTTGAAAACCTTTGGTAAGAAATTCAGTACAAACCTTATTTTATTACAAAGTGGTAACAAACTGTGTACATTTTTGTAATAAGTTCGGTACATACAAAAATCCTTACATAACTTCTAAGAAATTATGTTTTACTGTATCAAATACGGTATGTACAAAAATCCTTACAAGACCATCAACCCTTTTGGTCTTTGGCAACCACTGGTAAGAAATTCGATACAAACTTTATTTTATTACAAAATATTAAGTAACTGTGTATATTTTGGTAATAAGTTCGGTACATACAAAAATTCTTACATAACTTCTAAGAAATTATTTACATTTATACCAAGTAGGGTATGTACAAAAATCATTACAAGACCATAAGCCGTTTTGGTCTTTAGAAACCTTTAGTAAAATATTCAATACAAACCTTATTTTTTATTTAAAGTGGTAACAAACAGTGTATATTTTAATAATAAGATCGGTAAATACAAAATTTTTGTTAACCTCCATCACGTGGACATGCAAAGCCCTAAAATCACTCCACGTTTCCACTATACGTGCGACATGGAGAAAACATAATGGACCGGCCAATTTGGGTATAAAAGGGGAAATTGTGCGCAATGAAAAAGGGAAAAAACGAAGAAGAAAAAGTTGAGTCATTAATTAGGGTTCGCAAGGCGTAGCCGAATCTTCCCAGTAGAGAGGAATTCGAATTGTTAGTTAATCCGACTATCTAAGGCATATCATAAATTTGAACAGGTGAGTGTAATTGTGTCGGGGTTAGCTAGGTGCTACCTTATTGTATTTATTTATTATTACTTAAATTTTATATTTGTTTAAGGGCTCATACAGAGTAATTATGTTCGACTGTTAAATTCGATAAGTGTTTTGCATTGTTTTGATATGTTGTAAGTTTTTATAAAATAATTAAAATATGTGATTCGATATGAATGATCTACGAACATGCTATGTTATGGATATGATATGACATTTGATACGATATGATATGTGCTTATTGAGCTATTGACATTTTGAATCTTGGAATCGAAGTATTGGATACAATTGGCATGCCATAGAATTCATGAGCTCAATGGTACAAAGTTTATATTGTGTAGTGAAGGGATGTAATATGTGCTGGCCAAAAACGGTGTAGTGGAGGATATTGAACCATATTTGATCATTGTTGGTGCAGTGGTGAAATTCGCGTATCCAAATACGGTTGATTCGATCCAAGGGTATTGATGTTGTGATACTATCTTTGATAAGCATGTTTTCCATTGATATTATGTTATGTGGTAAGTGGGTAAACCATGTTGTTTGTTGAACTATGTTAATAACTCAATGAATCTATATCTAGAAATGTCATCGAATTATGATTTGCTTAGCATGTCATGTTCATTCATTGGTTATGACTACTTTAGACTATATAAGTCTAACGCATTCATTTGCATAACATTTTAGTTTAAGAAAATTATCGGTTCGAGATCGAAATCTGTTAAAAAATCGTTAAATCATCTCGAGCTTAAAGTAAAATATTTTGTTTCTATGAACTCCTAGAATGGTGGCTAAGTAATTAAACTAGTTGATTATGACGCTTTTTGTTATGTTTGTAAATACTATACTTTATAAAGCTTAAAATGGTATGTTAGTTTGGCGTAAAATGTTATAAATGATATATATTGACATTAAAATATTGATTAAAAAGTATAAAACTTATGTCTCCGATTTCTGTTTTAATTTTCGGTAACATTGTCTGACTCGGTTCTCTACAAGGCCGGAAAAGGGGTGTTACAAAGACCATGATCCCTTTTGGTCTTTGGAAACCTTTGGTAAGAAATTCGGTACAAACCTTATTTTATTACAAAGTGGTAACAAACTGTGTACATTTTGGTAATAAGTTCGGTACATACAAAAATCTTTACATAACTTCTAAGAAATTATTTACATTTGTACCAAATAGGGTATGTACAAAAATCCTTACAAGACCATGAGCCCATTTGGTCTTTGAAAACCTTTGGTAAGATATTCGGTACAAACCTTATTTTATTATAAAGTGATAACAAACAATGCATTTTGGTAATAAGTTCGATACATACAAAAATCCTTACATAAGTTGTAAGAAATTATGTTTTATTGTAACAAATAGGGTATGTACAAAATTCCTTATAAGACCATGAGCCTTTTTGGTCATTGGAAATGCTTGGTAAGAAATTCGGTACAAACTTTATTTTATTACAAAATGGTAACAAACTGTGTACATTTTGGTAATAAGTTCGGTACATACAAAAATTGTAACGCCCGGGTTTAGGGGCTAGGTGAAAATAATATTTTAGTATTGTCTCGGGTTTCGATTCTAATATTTTATTTAATAAAGTAATGGTTTGGGCCTCGGGTTTTAAGATTTGGACCAATTTTAAATTGAGCCCAAAAGCCATGGATGGCACCTATTGTGGTTTCCTTTTTTCTTTAAGGGCATTTTGGTCTTTGAACATTAAAATTTAAATTATTATAAAGTAAAAGATGATTCATCATCTTCTTCCTCTCCCTTCCATTTCATTCCCACGCCAAAATCATCTCTCCCTCCCCAAATACTATTTCATCTCCTCTCTCCTTCGTTTTGGCTCGGTTTCGAAAGGTAATTACGTTTTTGACTTGCTCTCAACTTCCTCTCTTCAAAAGTACAAGTAGTTTTCATTTTCATCCAGGTTTTAGAATTTGGATTTTCGGGAGATTTGAATGATAATGGTTGTTTTATGGTGTTTAACTTGAGATTTTGATTTAACAGTGATAGATATGAAGTTTATGAACCAAACGGTTCAACATATATGATTTTTAAAGAGTTTTGTTAAGTTTCCCGATTTTGTGTTTTGGAGGGTTTTTAGGAGGGTTTTTAGTTGAGTTTTGAGTGTGGTTTGTGTTGGAAGTTGAGGGTCGATGATAGGGTATTGGTTGGGGGTCGTTTTGGAAGCAATTGGAAGTGTTAAATGTGTTGGAATCATCGGTTTTGGACTGTGCTAAAGGGCTGCTCGGAAATGACTTTTTGGTGGTTGTTCTTGGTTTGAAAAACAAGTGTTTGATGTTTGAATTTCATTCCGGGTTTGCTATGTTGTGTTGTGGACTGATTTGAGGTTAATTTACTTTTGTTGAGATGATTAGGAGCAAGGAATTTCGTTGGTAAAGTCTCGGGATCGATATCGGAAGTCATGGAGGCTTGGGTCGGCTTTGCTTGATTTGCTTAAGGAAGTGAGGTGAGTGGTTAATGTTTTAAATTGATTTCAAACGTTGGTTTAAGCATGTGGATGTGAAAATGTTTTCAAGTATCGTTTTGGTTCAAAGTTGGTTTTGAAGAGTTTTGTTTGGGCTTGAAAAGTCAAGTTTAAATTCAAGAGTAAGTTGTTTTTGAATTGCCTCTTTAATTTCCCCTTTTTACTGTTTGTTTTCATTACTTGTGGTGATGAATTGTTATGTATGAAATTCCAATATTTTTTTGGAGGAAGCATGTTGCTTCTTATTATATCGTTGATTTTGGTGTGATGGTAATTATGGTGTTGTTGATGTGCCTTGTAAGGTTGTTTGTAGTAAGTTGGTGCAGGTTGTGCACAGAAACGGTGAGTAAGACCATTTGTGTTTGTTAAGGTTGATTGTAGCAATTTGGTGCCTAGTTGTGGATTTTGTTGCAGCTTGTGTGGTTGTGCATGATATAGTGAGTACATGTTGTGTGATGGTGATTTGTGTGTTGTGTTGCATGGTTGTCATTGCTCCGGTGATGTGTAGTCCCGCCGGTAGCAAAAGTATAAGACTCTGGTGATGTGTAGTCCCACCGGTAGTCACTGGTTGGGTATTCCTTTGATGTGTAGTCCCATTGGAAACCCACTAGTTGAAACGGTGATGTGTAGTCCCACCGTACTTGTATGCTAGTTGTGTTTGTGTAAAACATGTGTGTTGTCGTTGCTCCGGTGATGTGTAGTCCCGCCGGTAGCAAGTGTTATAAGACTCCGGTGATGTGTAGTCCCACCGGTAGTCACTAGTTGGATAATACTTTGATGTGTAGTCCCATTGTAAATCCACTAGTTAAAACGGTGATGTGTAGTCCCACCGTATGTGTAAGTTGGGTTATGTTTGTGCGTACCCTGAAGTGAAATGTCTATGTTGTTGACCCTTGGTTGAACTTGTTAGTAAATGGAATAGGTTGTTGGATGACTTGTTTGTGTTGGCCTTTACTTTTAAAGGAAGCTTTGAACTCTGCATTGTTGTTGTTATGTTTTAGAGCACTGCTCACTAAGCTTTATGCTTACGCTCTCCTTTTTCCGTCAATGCAGATCTTTAGATTAGAATTCGCAAGGAGCAGGAAAAGGGCGTCCAAGCGTGAGGTAGTTTGCTCAAGTATGGTTTATTAAATAATGTAGTAGTCTAGCAATGAGAAATGCTACGTGTTTTAGGAGCTTGTATCTAGACTCCTTTGTGTTGGCTTTATGTTGTTAATGCCTCATGTTGATGGATTTGTAAACCATGTTTATGTTGATGCCTAAGTGTTTGTTTGGGAGGCTTATAGCCAGTCCTTGGATGTTTGTGTTGCTTTGGTATTTGGATGCCATGTGTGGCTTGTAAAATCATGTTTAGATTGCCTTATATGAATGTTTTATGTTTGTTTGCTAAGGCATGAAACTCATGTATGCTTTGTATGCCTTCTTTGAATGATTATGTGGATTCTTTGGTTGAATGATGTTCGTCCATGTTGGATGCCTTGTATGACTAGATTTTAGTTAATAGAGGCGGTATGAATGCTTGAATGAGTCTAGGGAAGTCCCAAAATGCATATAGAGTTGAGTTTTGTTGGTTTTGCTGATTTTTAGAGAGTTGCAGTACAGGGCGTATCGATACGCCTGAGGGCCGTATCGATACGGTCTTGCCTGCAGGACTCAGTTTTGGCTGGGCGTATCGATACACTGGGGTGTATCGATACGGTATCAACTCTCTGGAATTCAAGTCAGGCTGAGCGTATCGATACACAAGGGTGTATCGATACGGTCCCAACTCTCTGAAATTCAGAGGAGTTGGTGGGTTTAGGTCGTATCGATACGGGGTTGTAGCGTATCGGTACGGTTCCATTTCGTTGACCTTGGAAAGTTGACCGAGAAGGGCGTATCGATACGCTCAAGGGTGTATCGATACGGTCTTCCCTGAGTTGACTGAGAGGGTTGACTTTGGTCAAGGCGTATCGATACCCTCTGTATGTGTATCGATACGACCTGCTTAAAAAGGAAAAATTGGTTGTTTAATTGCATGTCTTGTGGGTTTCGTATCCGTGTTTGTTCGCTGCGTGTCCTATCACATAGGATTTAATAAAGGCATCTAGAAAAGATAAGAAACAAAAATAGGGTTGCTAACCGAGGGGGAACCTTAACGGGTTTCGCTTCGGTTTTCCCCGTGTGGCCCACTCGGATCGGTCATCCGTCCAGACCGGGACGAGGGGGTTACAAAAATCCTTACATAACTTCTAAGAAATTATGTTTTACTCTAATAAATATGGTATGTACAAAAATCCTTACAAGACCATAAGCCCTTTTGGTCTTTGAAAATCTTTGGTAAGAAATTCAGTACAAACCTTATTTTATTAAAAATTGGTAACAAACTGTGTATATTTTAGTAATAAGTTCGGTACATATAAAAATCCTTACAAAAGTTGTAAAAATTATGTTTTATTCTAACAAATAGGGTATGTACAAAAATTCTTACAAAATCGTGCGCCCTTTTGGTGGTTTTTGGCAACATTTAGTAAGAAATTCAGTGCAAACCTTATTTTATTACAAAGTGGTAACAAACTATGTACATTTTGTAGTAAGTCTAGTACATACAAAAATTCTTACATAACTTGTAAGAAATTATGTACATTTATGCCAAATAAGGTATGTACAAAATTTCTTACAAGATTGAGCCCTGTTGGTTTTTGGTAACTTTTAGTAGAAAATTCGGTACAAACTTTTTTCTCTTACAAAATGGTAACAAATTATGTACATAATTTATAATAAATTTTGTACAAAATATTTATCCAAAGTCATCAGATAGCCTTAAAATAAGTGTCGTTTACTAATACTACCCACATCCATTTCACGAGTCGCATGGCACAACTCCCTTAAGAGCAATAGCCGCACCCCTGCCCCTGATCACGCACAGTTCACCTTACTATATATTTTTCTGCTCTAATAATTCTTACAATCATTTCATCCAACATAATCGGTGCACATTAATATATGATCCATAATTAAATTAACCATTCAACCCATCTAAACATAACCAATTCAATTAAATAAAACTGATGTTGGATTTCATCTTACCCATAAAATTAACTCTAAATTCAATTAAAACATCTTGATTTTATCTACCAAATCACAATCACTCCTTTATCATTTAAAAATCTAATAAATCAAATTAAATTCGTTTTAATTCATAAAATCCAATAGAAATGATAGATAATCAATTAAAAACGATTAGGGAACCTTTAAAAAAATCAAAAGCTTTCCAAATTGATAGGAAAAATGGATGTTGAAAACCTCTTCCTCTATTTGAACGTGAATTCCAATAAGAATAGATGAAGACTATTAGCTCTTGCTAGATTGTTGATTAGAAATCATTTAGGATGTTAAAGAAATGAAAATCTAAAAGGAAAATGTTATTTAAAGTGTGTTTGGCAATCTAGAGAGAAAAAATGAGAGAAAAGCTTATATATGCTTTTCTCGTATTTGAGAAAATAATAACGGTTATCTTTTATTGTAAAAAAAATTGAGAGGGAAAAGATATATTTAATAATTGGTTCAATAACCCCAAGAAAAATATCACTTTAATTCTCTTTAAAATATTGCCATCACTAATATTTTACAACTATTGCAAAATAGTCACTATTTAATTTAATATTAAATCGACTCATTTAAGAATTATTCAAAACTAAATTTTATCCTTTAATAAACTCATTAAATATATTTAAAAAAAATATTTGTCACGGTAAATTTATTAGAAACCAATTCAATCAACTAAAATTATTTTTTGAAATTAATTAATTAGATAAAGCCTAATCAAAATTCTAATCTGAAACCGGTAACTTGCTCAAATCTTCTAGCCCATTTTCCGGGATGTTACATGAACATTCTCTGAACTTAGTTTTTGTGCGCGAAAGCTCTGATCCCCGGAGTGTTGTAGCTATAAAAGGCTTGTTCAACACTTTTGTAAGCAAGGATGAGGACATAGTGTTTACGAAAAATGTCGATGTTACAAAGCTCAACTTGTTGTTCAAGGACCTATGTAATGATGGTGAATTTTGGCAAGGGACCAAAGCCATAAATTTCACCATGCACATGAAACTTTTAAATATCCATGCAAAAATTTGGTTCATTTTGTGAATTGCAGTATAATGTCATCTACCCATAACACCACGGTGACATTGGAAATATGTCTGATACATTCTATCATGAAGGGTAGAAAAATTGATGTTGACGCAATCATCCATAAGGAGATAGTTGAATGTGCTGAGAGGAAGAATGGGATTCTATCATTTCCCTCGCTTATCATGAGACTGTGCAACCTGAAAGAAACCAAACTTCAGAAGAAAGAAAAAATGATAAAGAACAAGGGGCCAATTAACGAGGCTTCTTTCGAAAGGATAGTGCGGAGCAAAGATGCCCAGACAAAAGGCTTCTACAACATGAAAGGCTGTAAAGGGCAAGGCCAAGGTGGATATTATTGAGGACAATCTACTACAAGATTCTAAGACTTGGCTGAAGATAGAAGCGATTCAAAGCAATCTGGATGCTACTAGTAGCAAGTTGGCCAAACTTGCTACAAAAAGTAGAGAACATAGATCACGCCCATAATTTATTCTATGCCTTTGTGAAAACATGGAACATGTCCATTGTCATAATAATGAGTCGCCTCGGCCCAATACAGCTCCTAGGGAATTCCATCATTCAAGGATATGAATTTTCCTCTAATGAAAATGAAGTAAGAGATCAGAACAAATTAGTGAATTCACCTTCTCCAGTGCAAATTCCATCAATGGATGACGATGAAGGCATTCCAAAGGAGCCAGACGAGAGCAAGAAATTTGAAGAAGGCCTCTCCGACTTGAATAAGAAGTTTGATGTCGCGCTTGAGGAAACACAAGAGATTGCATTTGATGAGACTGTCACCCCTGCTATACCTGAAGAACTAAACGAAGGAGAAGTACTTGTGGAAGATGTTTATGAATCATAAGACGAGAGAGAGAAAAATATAAAGAGAAAGAAAAAGATGCACCTGCAGCAAATGCCATTGCATCAAATGATGTGAATGTAATAAATGATGGACCTAACCCGGAGTGAGATGCTGCTAGACTGGCGAAAGTCGCTGAAGCTTTGAAAGAACAAGAGGTGAATCTTCTTGTTATTTTAGTTTACACTAAACCATTGAACATATTCCTTCCCACCTTCTAAGCGGCCGATGATGTCGAAATGGAGCCAGAACCAACAAAAAATTCTGATAAGGCTAAAAAAAGTAGAAATAGCGCAAGCGATCAAAGTCAAAGGACAAGCAGCTCAAGAAGAAGAAGAGGAGAAAGAAGAAACACCATGCCACCTCCTCCACACCATAATAGTAACTGAGTTAGTTTGTTTTTTAGTTTTGGCAGGCATGCATTGCATGTAGTTGTAATTTTTAATTTTTGTAATACACATTGTCATTGTATTTGCATTTGTTTCTTTGTCATTGTGTTCTATTTTTGCATTGGGGACAAATGCAATCTTTAAGTTTAGTGGTATACACTTGGGATCTGAAATGCACCCCCATTCCAAATTTTTTTAAAGCAAATGCAAGGTTCATTTTGTGCTCTAAAAATTTTCTGACATTCGATATGCTTAAATCTTGAATCTTGTTGATTGTCAATGATTTGATTGGATACACATGATGGAATGTTTTATTAGATTCGTTGATGAATGAATTTTGTTGAGTGTACAAAAGTTCTACATTTTACCCCTTATTAAACCCATATTCCTGCTGCATTCAAGCATAATTCATTGCATTTAGGTAAAGTTTCGCATATACATCACAATTAGATAAAATAGCACAGTTGCTACTGATTTTGGCTACTTTTGCAGGTATCTACTGTGGCAGACTCAGGACAACGAAGGAGCAGAGCTGGAACACAGGACTGGAGTTAAGAAGGAAGATGTTGCCGTGGCCACTACCGTGGCAGCCATGATGACAGCGTTGGTAGAAGGGAAAAGTAAAGTGGAGCTCAACAGATAGAGGAATTCAAGCCAGTCTGTCGTGGACCACTCCTATATTTTTCTGAGCCCTAAGGCAGAATGAAGGCCAAGCCCAAAGTCCAAAGAAGAAACCCAAAGCAAGAAAAGAGGATGAATTAAAGTTATATACTCAGAAGATTTAATCTCCAATAGAGTTTTACTTTAGTTTAAACTTTTATTCTTGTCATATTAGAAAACTTGGACCCAAGGCCTATATAAAGGCATGTAATTCGACCTAGGAAAGGATATCTCACCTCTAGCCGTCTTCCCCAAAACCCTTGTCGTTTTCCCCCTCTCATCATGTTCTAAACTTCCCCTAGGGCTGAGGGTTGATTATGTGAAGTAGTTGCAAGGATTGTACTGTTTTAGGAATTTTCTGTTCATTGAAATAAAACTTCAAGTTTGCTTATTCTGGTTTCAACATCTTGCAAGAGTATCGGGAGAGCATCGTGAAATTATCTATTTACTTAATATCGGGAGAGTTAAGTATACAAAAGGAATAAGTGCGGGTTCTCCAGTTTATGGTTGAACTATCTCGGACCTAGGGATAGGACGAGGTTAAGTGGCTAAGGAAGAATTCAACAACATTGGTGTTCACCCTTCGATTCACGCCGGGAGGTATTATCCAAGAAGTGTTCATCAACAGTACTTGGACCTAGGGATAGGACAAGTCACAACATGGATTCTTGCCAAGCTTGAAGTACATAGTTGTATGTTCGCTGCCGCGACAACAACAAACTTCTGCCGCGACTGGAACGACGACAAAACATGAATTTTTATACAGTGCAACTCCTGCACTACCGAGCAAATCAATACCGGCCTATCTCTTAACCCTGAATCTTCATTCTCTTATATTCATTATTCTTCAATATTATTTCCCAAACAATTTAAACTCTTTTCTTTCTCTCTTGTGCATCAATTTGAGGATAAAGCTATTTCCAGTCCCTGTGGATTCGACATCCGATACTTCGAGTATCACTTTACTACTTGCGTCGTGTACACTTGCACTACATTGCGATAGGACTTTTGACACGCAACAAGTTTTTGGCGCCGTTGCCGGGGACTGGCAACATAACTTTACTCTTACTTTTACTGCACTTTTTAATTTTTCTATTTTTATTGGGATTGTTTACCCTGTGCTTTTCACAAGGTTTTTCGTTTGCTTATGCGCAGATCAAGACGAGGCAAAGAACCTGAGTACAAACTAGATCCTGAAATCGAACGTACGTGTAACCTCAGGAACCGAGTCCGCCTTTTGATAGCCAAAAACGATTATCTTGAGGAACAATTAGAAGCAATGCATAACGGGGTAAATAATAATAACCCGAGGAATCCTAAAGACCCTCCCCTAGATGAACGGAACGGACGGTCTGCCGCTACCGAGGCCGCACGACAGTCCTGCCGTGACTACATGATCAATGATCATGTGGAACTGGAGACCACCTTGCCAGACGTGGAAGCTGAGAACTTCGAGCTGAAACCTGTTATGTTCAGCATGATAAACTCCGCTGGCCAATTTAGTGGTGCTGCAACAGAGGATGCCCGAGAACACCTGAAAACGTTCCAAGAAATCTGTGGATCGTTTCGATTACTAGGAATAAATTCGGAAATACTGAGGCTCCGGTTATTTCCTCATTCACTGAGAGACAGAGCTAAAACTTGGTGGAATAAACTAACGTCGGGTTCAATACGAACTTGGGTAGATCTCACTCGTGAATTTTTATCTCGTTTTAATCATTCTCACTTATATGAGCGATTGCGTAATGAAATTGCTACTTTTCAACAGGAAGATGACGAGCCAATGCACGAGGCATGAGACAGGTTTACAACTCTTCTAAGGAACTGCTCGATGCATAGATTCCCTGTGTGGAATCAAGTCATCAAATTCTACAATGCTACCAACACACACACTCGTATGAGAATAGATTCACCAGCGAATGGACTGTTGTTGGATAAAGATCCAGACGAAGCCATGATAGTGTTGAAAAACCTAGCAAATAATGACGAGCAATTCCCTACAGCGAGGAGAGGTAAACGAGGGACAACTGTAAAATATTATGAAGCCGACAATTCCATGAAGACACAAGTTGCATACCTCACAAAGGCAGTGGAAAATCTGTTGAAAAAAAGATTCTAAACCTATATATTCTGCAGAAGAGGTATGTGAAACTTGCAGTTGGAATCACAGTTCAGAAGACTGTCCGTTGCAGCTAGAAGAAGGGATGTATGTTGGAAATTACATCAAGCTAAGAAATTATGATTCCAACAACTACAATCCCAACTGGAGGAAAGATCCCAAGTTCTCTTGGAGCAATCCAAACAACGCACTTAATCCTCAGATGTAGAACAACCAAAACCAAGGGGCACCCAGAATCTTGTCACGACAGCAACCACAACAGCAGCCGCAACAGTAGCCGGTAGCTGCACCTAGTATACTAGAGCAGACTTTGGCCACATTCATGTCACAAACAGGAGCTTACATGGCAAACATGGATCACTTTGTCAAGAAAACTGAGTCATTCATGGACAAGACAGAGATGAGAATGACTAACCATGAAGCTACACTGAAATCACTGGAGACACAGATGGGCCAGGTTTCCCAGCATATTAAGCCAAGGCAAAACGGAGGATTCCCTAGTGATACTGAAGTCGCTAGAAAATCCACGCATGAGCAGTGTAAAGCAATAAAAACTGGAGTGGGAAACAACTGTAAGGACCGGAGATGAAAACCATACCGATTGAGGAACCGACCCTAGATACACCTGCCGCGAACACTGCCCCGGCAGAAGAAGATAAACTTATCGCCGACACACCTGTCACGGCAGCAGACGGGACAGAGGAGCAAGAAAAGAATGCTGAAGAACCTAAGCCTCCTCAAATCTGAATACCATGTGAAGGACGTCTGGAAGATTACCGTCCTCTACCTCCTTTTCCACAGCGGTTACAAAATCAGAAACATGAGTACCAGCTCAAAAAGATTTATGATATTTTTAAGTAGGTGCACATTAATATACCACTGTTGGAGGCCATCAAGCAGATGCCCGGTTATGCGAAATTTCTCAAGGATGCCATGTCAAAAAGATCCAGACTTGGGGAATTCGAAACGATAAAAATGACAGAGGGATGCATGACTATCCTGCACAGGCATCTACCCCAGAAAAAGAAGGATCATGGGAGCTTCATCATACCGTGCATAATTGGTGACAAATTCGTGGGTAAGGCACTTTGTGATCTAGGTGCTAGCATAAATTTAATGCCAAAATCTATGTTTCAGAAATTAGGTATTGGACGAGCACGACCCACGACAGTCATGCTGTAGTTGGCTGACCGCTCTTATGTACAACAAGAAGGGAAGATCGAATATATTCTGGTAAGAGTGGATAAGTTAATTTTTCCTACTGACTTTCTTGTTTTAGACTGTGAAGCAGATGAGAACGCACCAATCATCCTGGGGCGACCCTTCCTAGCCACAGGCAGATCTCTAATTGATGTAGAGAAAGGAGAACTGACAATGAGAGTAAATGATCAAGAAATTAAGCTCAATGTTGTCCAAGCAATCAAACATGCTGATGCAGAAGAAGAGTGCAAGGCCATCATTGAAATGCTGCATCAGGTCGAGCTGCCATGACATAAAATTTGGTCACTGCCACGACAGTCATCTGGAAGACTGTCACGGTAGCAACGACGACAGTGACTCCTCCGATTCAGACATATCCGACACTGAAGGTCATGAGGAGGTAAATTGGATAGGCAATCGTCCATGTAAGTTATTCGAGCCCTAAACTATACCTCGAATGAACACATAATCCAAAAGCCTTCAGTTGAAGAACCACCTGTTTTAGACCTTAAGCCCCTGCCAGGACAACTTAAATATGTTTTTCTTGGTTTAAATGATACGTTGCCCATAATCATCTCTTCCAAGTTAATGCAGAAATAGGAACAACAGTTAATTGGAATGCTGCAGTAGCATAAGAAGGCTATTGGATGGATGATAGCTGATATCCAAGGCATCAGTCCGGCATTATGTATGCACAAAATTCTCCTAGAGGATGATCATAAGCCGACCATTGATGCTCAGAGACGCTTAAAAGACACTATGCGAGAAGTGGTGAGAAATGAAATTATCAAATGGCTTGACGCCGGAATCATATATGCCATCTCGGATAGTAAATGGGTGAGCCCGGTGTAGTGTGTCTCTAAAAAGGGAGGAATAACCGTGGTAACCAATGAAGAGAACAGACTAATCCCAACCAGGACTGTGACTGGTTGGAGGGTTTGTATGGATTACCGAAAGCTTAACAAAGCTACCCGGAAAGACCATTTCCCCCTGCCTTTTATCGATCAAATGCTTGATAGATTAGCGGGGAAACCTTATTATTGTTTTCTTGATGGTTACTCAAGGTACAACCAGATAGCTATTGCACCGAAGGATCAAGAGAAAACGACCTTCACTTGCCTGTACGACACTTATGCTTTTCGGAGAATGCCATTTGGACTCTGCAATGCACCAGCAACCTTCCAAATGTGCATGATGGCGATATTCTCTGACATGGTAGAGGACTTCATGGAAATTTTCATGGACGATTTTTCCGTCTTTGGAGACAGTTTTGAAGGCTGTTTAGGCAACCTACATAAGGTGCTTGAAAGATGCGAAAAAGCGAACTTGGTCTTAAACTGGGAAAAATGCCACTTTATGGTGGATGAAGGGATAATCCTAGGCCACAAGGTAAGCTGCCGCGGCAGAGAGGTAGACAGAGCGAAAATAGAAGTCATTGAAAAGCTGCCGCCACCCACCACAGTCAAGGGGATTCAGAGTTTCTTAGGGCATGCTGGGTTTTATCGAAGATTTATTGCAAACTTCTCGAAGATTACCAAGCCTTTATGCCATTTATTGGAGCATAATCGTCCCTTTGACTTTAATACTGAATGTACTAAGGCATTCAGAATTCTGAAGGAGAAGCTGGTAACAGCCCCGATTGTATAGCCACCAGACTGGAGTTTGCCATTCGAAATAATGTGTGATGCCAATGACTATGCTGTAGGGGCAGCACTAGGGCAGAGGAAGGATAAGCTCTTCCACGTAATTTATTACACCAGCAAAACACTGAATGATTCCCAAGTAAACTACACCACAACAGAAAAGGAACTATTAGCAGTGGTGTTCTCAATCTACAAGTTCCGTCCGTACATACTTGGAACGAAGGTGGTGTTCCATACAGACCACTCAGCACTGAAGTATCTGTTCACAAAAAAAGATGCAAAACTGAGACTGATACGTTGGATTCTGCTACTGCAAGAGTTCGACATTGATACCAAGGATAAAAAAGGAACAGAGAACCAAGTGGCAGACCACTTGTCGAGACTAGAGACAGGGAAGAGTCAATCAGCAGATAAGACCAACATACTGGAGACCTTCCCGGATGAGCAGCTGTTTGCTGCCACAAGCACTGTCGCGACAACCATGGCGACATGTAAGTTTTCTGAACTTCCTTGGTACACTGATTCTGTTAACTACATTGTTAGCGGAGTACTACCTCATGAACTTAATTACCAAGCAAGGAAGAGGTTCCAAAATGATGCAAAATATTATTATTAGGACGAACCTCTTCTTTTCAAACATTGTGCAGATCAAATTATCAGGAGATGCGTACCTCAGGAAGAACATGAAGCAGTGCTTCACCACTGCCATGCTTCCCCATATGGAGGACACTTAGGTGGAAACAAAACCGCTGCCAAGGTTTTGCAATCTGGTCTCTATTGGCCCACACTGTTCAAGGATGCACAAGCCTTCTACAAAAGCTGTGACAAGTGCCAAAGGACTGGGAACATCTCAAGAAGGCTTGAGATGCCACTGCAAAACATTTTAGAAGTCGAAATCTTTGATGTATGGGGAATCGATTTCATGGGACCATTCCCAGCATCTTGTGGGAATCTCTACATCCTACTGACAGTGGATTATGTGTCCAAGTGGGTTGAAGTGATCGCCACTCAGAAAAATGACGCCAAGACTGTTCAAAGATTTCTGAATAAGAATATTTTCTCTAGATTTGGCATTCCTAAGGCGATCATCAGTGACGGAGGGAGACACTTTGATAATAGGGTAATTGCTGCTGCCTTGAGAAAATACGGAGTAAAGCACCGGATTGCAACAACATACCACCCTCAAACCAATGGACATGCCGAAATATCCAACTGAGAAGTAAAGAACATACTTGAGAAAATGGTTAAACCCACTCGAAAAGATTGGTCTTTACACCTCAATGATGCACTATGGGCCTATAGAACAACATTCAAAACACCATTGGGAATGTCACCCTACAGGCTTATATATGGGAAAACATGCCACTTGCCTGTCGAGATAGAGCACATAGCTTACTGGGCTATCAAGGCAGTAAACCTGGACTTAGATAAGGTAGGACAGAAGAGGCTACTTGACTTGAATGAAATTGAAGAAATTCGAGCAATGGCCTATGACAACGCCAAGATTTACAAAGATATAACCAAAAGGTGGCATGACAAGAAGTTGCTGCCACGACAGTTCTGCCCAGGGCAGCTTGTGTTGTTGTTTAACTCTAGGTTAAAACTTTTCCCAGGAAAGCTTAAATCTAGATGGTCCGGCCCCTTTCAAGTTGTCCAGGTTTTTCCCCATGGTGCCATCACGATCAAATCCTTAAAGGACGGGCACCAGTTCAAAGTTAACGGACAGAGATTAAAGCATTATCAGGGGACTGAAGCCCCAAGAATGCAGGAAGTAGTTACTTTAGGAGATGCCCCTCAAGGCATCCCTAATTTAACTTAGTTTTTATTTTATTTCGTTTTATTTATTTATTTCATTATTAGGAATTAAGAATTATTTTATTTTATTTTAGGAACTGAGATTTTATTTTAATTATTTTTAGGAAATAAAGGAAGCAAGGAGAAAAGTAAAAGTGAACCAGCCCACCATATCAACAGCAGCCCAAAAAGCCCAATGGATGAGTCTGTCGTCACAACCTTTCATTAGCTGTCGCGACACACGCGAAAAAAACAGCCTGTCACCAAGCTATCGCGGCAGACACACAAACGTGTAACAGACGCGCATCAGACACGGAAACGCGTGACAGACGCGTCAGAAACTGCGTAACAGCTAGCCCCGTTATTCCCGCCTGCCGTTACAGCTCCAACAGGCAAAAAATCATCCATCTATATAAACCCCCATTCACTATTCATTTTTCATCTCACTTTTATTCTCTCAACTTGTTTTCTCTAGATCTCAAAATTTTCTTTATTTTCCACAGCCCTTGCAACAATGACTAGCAGACAAACCCGTAGAAGTGCTGCCTCCAGTTCTGCTGCAGCAGTCAGCACCCCAAGCCATAGTGCCATCCCAAACCGCTTCGCCTCCACCGACTCCGCCGGCAGATACTACCACTCCTTCCAGAAGAGAGAGATGTGGGAAGAACGGGGGTTTCTCTACACTGAACCCATGGGAAACCTAGGGCTTGAACCATTCATCGCACAAAAGATCCATGCCCTCAAATGGCAGCGGTTTGCTGCCCAGCCGGAAGAAATGAACGTCACACTAGTCCGGGAATTTTATACTACCGTCGACAGCAAAGATACTACAACCGTGACGGTTCGAGGTAAAGAACTTTCTTTCGAGCCTTCTTACATCAACACCCTCTACGGACTCTGTGTCAGTAAAAAAGGAGGACGCCCACAAGAGATTCGTCAACAGTCTGTCGCCCGCAGACTACGATGCGGTGATGGCAGAAGTGACTGAGGAGGAGACAAAATGGAACACCGACCCAAAGCATCGATGGACGGTGAAAAGAACTCAACTGACTCCCGAAGCCAAACTATGGAATCATTTCGTGAAGAAGAGAATCATGCCATCCTCCCACAACAGTACATTCGACCGACCAAGGTTAGCTCTTGTACATTCAATTTTAAATGAAAGATCGATCAATGTCGGCCGATACATAAGGGAGGGAATTTTGGAATGTGCTCTCCGACCATCGGGACCCTTTGTCTTCCCGTACCTCATCACCGCAATATACCGAGGCCACAACGTGCTGGAAATTGCCGAAGACTTTAAAGTCCAAGGGAAAGGGTGGACGGAGCGAAACATCTTCAGCCTCATGGAACTAAAGGCTGCCACCCCACTGTCCTACTTCAACCCTCTGCCACAGCAGATCAGCCGACAGGCCCCAGCCACCCAGAACCTGGCGTAGCATAGCAGCAACAACCCCTCCACCGGATGCCTCCACCTAGATTCTGTCAACACTCAAAAGAATGGAGGAAAGGCAACTCGGTCTGATGAGCTTCATAAGGGACTTCACGGAAGCAACGATAAACTTTATTCATAACGATTTAAATTTTACACATGTATCGTTCCCTTATTTCCCAGAACAATATTTCGCTGCCCCCACACCTACTCCTACACCTGCTACAACACCGAAGACTCCATTTGCTGCCTCTACACCTACACCGGCCGCGACAGCTGAAGGCGGCAGCCAAACTGCCACTGCCAGAGGCATGAAAAGAAAGGAGCCCCTGCTAGAGCTCAACGAGGACTACTTCGAAGGGTTCTCCTCATCATCCGTCTGGCAGGACTTTGACAGGAGCCCTCTATTGCCCGAAACCTCTTCAAGGAGTTCACCCCAATGAAGAGGTAGAAGCCCAACGAGGCTGGCGAAGGACCCTCAGGCCAGGGCAGGTCTGCCAGTAGCAGTAGCAGCAGCAGCTCCGACGATGAGGTACAAGTGCTGTACAAGCCCCCATACATCTCACCCACCCATGTCCAGCCGCCAAGGGAAGCCAAAAAGAAGATAGCATCTGCCTCTCCCAGCACTCTGCCGGCACCTGCCATGAAAGTCACTACCCGCCGGCAGCTCTAGATCAGCAGCAGCCGCAATGACAGCTCCTCAACTTAAGTTTTTTATCTTATCATTGCTGTCTCTGTTGCTTTATTTATTTTGTGATGTATTTTGTTTTTTCTGTTTCTAATTTACATGTCATCATGCATTGAAGGCAATGCAACCCTCGAGTTTGGGGGTGGCATCCCTCCAGTAATGAAGTGTTATTTGTGTCTTAAAATTGTGTCTAAGTGTTAGTTATTATTTAATTTATTTTTGTCAAAAAAAATCATTTGGCTTAAGTCTTTGAACTGAACTTACCTGTCGCGACATACTTTGTCGTGGTAGTGCCTTTAGGATGTTTTTAGGAACAATTTAGAGCCTTACTATAGTTCTGATCTTTAAACACTCTTTGTGACTTTTATATGCTGTCTAGACTTCTATTTATAAACTAGAGTAGGAAAGCTTAAACACTTGAGTTGCCCCTAGAGGTGCCTAACACTGGCTCTAGGAAAAGAAAATAAGAAAACTTAGACTCAACACCCCTAGAGGTGCCCAAAAACAGGCTCTAATCAACTTAAAATAACAAAAACACCGAGTCTAATTTAGAAAAAAACTAAAGGAGCCCAAGAATTGCCTCCAAGAAAAGAAAATTTGGCATAAAAATTTAAGTAAGTAGCTTAACTATTCTAGTAAACTAAAAGAGTCTAGGGACATATTTGTTCACAAAACATGCACACACTACACGAGACCTATAACATGGTTCCAAATAAATCCAGAAACATCCGACAAGGTAGTGTTCGTGATAGGACATGTGTGGTAGGTAATGAAAAGTTTACTGAATTAAGCCAAACAAATTTTTTTTAAATTTAAGTTAGGTCATAATTGCTTGAGGGCAAGCAAGAACTTGAGTTTGGGGGTGTGTTGAGTGTACAAAAGTTCTACATCTTACCCCTTATTAAACTCATATTTCTGCTGTATTCAAGCATAATTCATTGCATTTAGGTAAAGTTTCGCATATACATCACAATTAGATAAAATAGCACAGTTGCTACTGATTTTGGATACTTTTGCAGGTATCTGTTGTGGCAGACTCAGGACAGCGAAGGAGCAGAGCTGGAACACAGGACTGGAGTCAAGAAGGAGGATGCTGCCGTGGCAGCCATGGCGACAGCGTTGGTAGAAGGGAAAAGTGAAGTGGAGCTCAACAGATAGAGGAATTCAAGCCGGTCTGTCGTGGACCACTCCTATATTTTTCTGAGCCCTAAGGCAGAATGAAGGCCAAGCCCAAAGTCCAAGGAAGAAACCCAAAGCAAGAAGAGGACGAATTAAAGGCATATACTCAGAAGATTTAATCTCCAATAGAGTTGTACTTTAGTTTAAACTTTTATTCTTGTCATATTAGAAAACTTGGACCTAAGGACTATATAAAGGCATGTAATTCGACCTAGGAAAGGATATCTCATCTCTAGCGGTCTTCCCCAAAACCCTTGTCGTTTTCCCCCTCTCATCATGTTCTAAACTTCCCCTAGGGCTAAGGGTTGAATCTGTGAAGTAGTTGCAAGGATTGTACTGTTTTAGGAATTTTCTGTTCATTGAAATAAAACTTCAAGTTTGCTTTTTCTGGTTTCAATATCTTGCAAGAGTATCAGGAGAGCATTGTGAGATTATCTATTTACTTAATATCATGAGAGTTAAGTATACAAAAGGAATAAGTGCGGGTTCTCCAGTTTATGGTTGAACTATCTCGGACATAGGGATAGGACGAGGTTAAGTGGCTAAGGAAGAATTCAACAACATTGGTGTTCACCCTTCGATTAACGCCGGGAGGTATTATCCAAGAACTATTCATCAACAATACTTGGACCTAGGGATAGGACAAGTCACAGCAGGGATTCTTGCCAAGCTTGAAGTACAGAGTTGTATGTTTACTGCCGCGACAACAACAGACTTCTACCGCGACAGGTGCTGCCACGACAGGAACGACGACAGAACATGAATTTTTATACAGTACAACACCTGCACTACCGAGCAAATCAATACCGGCCTATCTCTTAACCCTGAATCTTCATTCTCTTATATTAATTATTCTTCAATATTATTTCCCAAACAATTTAAACTCTTTTCTTTCTCTCTTGTGCAGCAATTTGAGGATAAAGCTATTTCCAGTCCTTGTGGATTCGACATCCGATACTTCGAGTATCACTTTACTACTTGCGTCGTTTACACTTGCACTGCATTGCGATAGGACTTTTGACACGCAACAAATTTAATTGTTTGAGTAATGGATGCCTAGCATCACCTCTTAGATCTTACATGAATCTTCCTAGTTCAGTTGTTGTTATGTATATTTATAGATCATATTATGTGTAAATAAAGAACACTCCAATGTGGGTGCATAATAAAAGTAGCTTAAGGGGGAACACTCCAATACAACGTTAGAAAAATGAATCTGGCCAAAGGCTATTGCTGCATAAGCGTGTGTTGAAGAAATGAAGTAGTCCTTAGGGGTTCGTTGCACAACATTTTACTTCTTAGGATCTTAGGGTGCATTCATTCGATGATATCCCTTGATACTTATAAAAAACGAAAAGAAAGAAGAAAGAAAAGAAAAAGATTATAAGTTTATATAGTTGAATTAAATAATGGTTATTTAGGTAGAAAGAATCTGTGATGTGAGGCATGATGCTATGCATTGATGAAATTACATGTTTATTCATTCATCTTTTGAGTTCTTAATGCAATATTCTATCATATAGATGTAATTGGTTCATTGGTGGTTGAGATGATACAAGTAGCTAGAATGTTTATCAATCTATACTTGACCTTGATGCTTATCATTTTTCTTGAGGACAAGCAAAGACCCAAGTTTGGTGGTATGATAGCTCTCTAAAGAGCGTGTATTTCCTCCCCATTTATTGATTAAATTATTCCCACATTGATGTCTCATGCATACATTTTTGCATTTTAACCTTAGTTTTTGTATCTTTTATAACTCAGTTATCTTTGCTGCTTTGTCGCTGCATCACTAATGTCGCTATAAAAACCATCTCCTTATTGCAGCCATAGATGTCGTTGCTGCTAGCTATCTAGAAGTTTATGAAGATAAGGATAAGAGCACCAACTGTACTATATGTTGTAACAGATTGTGTATTGTATTTCGATGCAAATTTTATGTCAAGGACACGTGTCTTTTGTGGAATGGCCTATAAAAAGACCTTTTTGAGGAGTGATAAACGACAGGGGAATATCCGTACGACCCACTTCCTTCATTTTTCTTTTTTCTTTGAAGCTTTTTCCATGGTGGTTTAAGCTTCTAGCCGGTGAACCGAGGTGAATCAAGGCAGTACGACTTTGGAAGGAGAGGAGTTGGATGCTAAAGCAAGGGAAACTTTGTGGAAATATTTTGAGATAGCTAGGAATAAAGGTTTGCATTTATTTGTACTTGTTTTATGTACTTAATGAATTATGGTTTATTGTTTTCTTTTCTTTGAGTACAAAAGTATGTAACGCCCCGATTTGGGGCTTAGGAGTTAGCCGGGTTCGGCTAAGAGGTTCAGGTGAACCGGTTCGAGCGAGTTATGCTAGTTTCAGGATTAATTTGAAATAAATGATTTTGGAGGGAGATAAAATATGGAAAAATGTTTTATAATCTTAAAATAATGTTTTGAAGGTTTTGGAGAGTTCAATTTGATAAAATTGGACTAATTTAATTGGTATTTTGAAAACGATGACTAAATTGTAAAAATGGCAAAATATGTTTTACTGACTAAATTGAAGAGGGACAAAACTTAGAATATTTAGGGAGCTATTAAAACAAGGTGTTATCAACATTTTCCCTTGATTTTGTGTTTTTAAAATATTTAATTAAATGATTTATTAAATGAGTTTTAATAAAAGAGATTTTAAAAGGCTAAAACATATTCTTACGTAACTACTTTTCTCCTAAACTTTTCTCTCAACTTTCCTATAAGCCAAACTATCTTTTCATCACTAAAATCTCTAGAGATTTATCTCTTTTCATCCACTTTTGATTTCTAAATGATTCTCATGGATTTCTACATCAACTAGCTATGGATTTCTTGAAGGGTTTCTTCTAAATCATTGCAATCGAGGGGAAAAGCTTGTGTTAGAGGTGATCTTTCTTTTCTCTCCTCTAATCAAGGTTCTTTAGTGAAATTCCCAAGTCTTTGGCTCTCTAATTGTGTTTAATGATAAAGATTTATAATCTATTTGATGAAAATGGTGAGATCAAGCTTTAAAAGATGATTTCTCAAGATTTTCGTAATGCTACTCTTTTGATTGATTTGAGATTGATTTTAATCATGATTTGGATGTTAAATGATGTTGAAATAAATCTTTTCTCATACTAATTCCGAAATGAGTTGGATCTCTAGTTGTTAGGTTGCTAGATTTGGGGTTTCCATGGTTATATTCGGGTTCTGGTGTTGCATGAGATAAAAGGATGAAATTAGATTGTTTTTGGATGTTAATTTATGATTAAAAGTGGATGGAAGTGTTAGGTTTTGGCTGGTGATTTTAATGCACTGAGATGCATTAATTCTCTGTTCTTGTGTGGTATAAACATGAGGGAACGTTTCAGAAGCAATTGATGGAGTTCCGGTAGCTTGATTTCGCTTCAGCAAAGCAAGCGAGGCGTTGTCGGTGAGTGGAATTAGTTTAAAAGCCTTTCAATGACTTGAAAGCAAGGCTTGAGGGTTTAGATTGAGTTTGAAACACTAATCTAAGCCCGTAAATAAGTTTGAGATGTTTCGCTCTTGTTTCTCAGCTTTTATCCCATTGATTTTTATGATCATGCTCATGTTTTGAAGATAGATGTAAGCCTACTATTTTATGCATGTTTTGAGAAATGATTTATATGATCCCTTGAGATGGAATTGTGATTTTGCAAAGATAGAACTTGTTGAGAAAATGCTATGCATTGTTTATGATTGTGAAATGGGATGAGATAGATTTATGTTTATGCATTGAAAAACAGTAGGTAAATGATGTTTAAAATGAGTATATTGGCATGAGATGAGATTATTGTTACTGGATATAATTGGTCAACCAATAGGATGAGAAGTGCACTATAATTTATATGATCCCGTTCCAAAGTGAGAGTGTGGTGATGAGAGATTCCACCACGGTAGGTGTTGATGATGAGAGATTCCATCAAGCTTTGTGGCGATGAGAGATACTGCCATGAGAGTTCGGTGATGTGAGATTCCACCGAGGTAGGACTTGATGATGTGAGATTCCGTCAAGCTATCCACATATCCAAGTAATATTACTAAAATGCCAATATATGAGATTCATGTGTACCTTGATTATAAATGATTTTATGCATTGTTTTTTGCATATGAGAATATAATTTGAGAAGTGTTTATGAGAAACAAGCATGAGTAAACATTGCTTTGAGATTATTCATTTGGGTTAATGTATGAGATTGATGGTACATGTGGTTTTAATGATGTGGTTTTGCTTTGAAAATGATTTCAAGCATAAGATAGAAAGAGCATGATGAGATGGAGTTTTCTACTTGAGAAATGGTTTTAAAATGCATTGTTGTTGTTGGTTTGTTTTGAGCATCCCTCACTAGGCATTATTTCTTACGCTCTCTTTTCCAACAATGCAGAGAAATAGCATCTTTGAGGCAGCGAAGAAGCAAGATGGGAACCAAGGAGTAAGACTTTGCTCAAGTATGGTTTTATGTTTACCTATTAGTAATAATCAGCAATGGGAGGATGCCTTTATGTTTTAGGAGTGTGTGTTTTGGAACTCCCTATGTTGTGGCATGTTTGTGATGCCCTTAATGACATGTTAATGGCCTTTACTTGTTGGTATTTTCTTTGGTTTGAGTTTTGACTCTTGAGTGGCTATTTTGCATAGGTTGCATGCCTATAGATTTCCTTTATGTTTAATCTCATGCTATAATGTTGGAATTGTCATGTATGATTGAGGTTTGATGTTTAGATATGTTGTATGCACGTTGGAATGAGTTTGTTTGGATTAAAGTGTGAAAACCAGCAAAAATGTCATTACAGGCCCAGGTGTTTCGGTACACCTAAGCCTGTACCGAAACAGTGTGCCTGAAATGGATGAGGGGGTTTCGAAATGGGGAAGGGGGTTTTAATACGTTTTGCTACTGGAATCTCGTATTCTGAAACACTCTTGAGGTTGTTTCGATACGAGCCCGAGTTTCTATCCACTCGACCCTGTTCCGATATAGGCGTTTCGATACAAGGTAACCTGTATCAAAACACCCAGCTGTTAAGTTGGTTATTGGAATCTTTTGAAGTTATGTTTCTTTACGTTTTAGTCCCTAAATGTTGTGGATGCAATTAAATGAGCTTGGATGATTTTTTTGAGCTGAAATTTGATAGGGAGGCATGTTATGTGACTAATTAAAGGTTGGTAACTTAAAATTGGTATAAGTCTCTGTAATGTGTTTAAATTACAAAATGGTTCCTAAAATGTGTTTGCATGCAATTGGGTCCCTAATCATTATCTGTTTGAGTTGCAAGTCATTCCGCTGCTAAGTTTATCATATAAGATAACAATGATAATCTTGACAAGATAAAATGAAAAAATTAGGGTCGTTTATTAGAGTAAACTTCTCGGTTTACTTCAATATTCACCGTGTGACCCGTTCGGTTCGGTTTATCACCCAAACCGAGTCGAGGGGGTTACATTTGGTGGTATCAGAGCCAAGTTGAGAAAGAATTGGGAGGTAAGGTTGATGTGATATTGTTGTTTGGTTGATTTCTTAATGAATATTATGTACGATGAATGATTATGTTATGAAATGACCGTAATTTTGATTTGTGTGTGATGCACGGTGTTTGATAACTTGATTTATGATTGTTATGTCCTGTTGGGAGAGATGTTAAGGCTATCCATTGCCGTATTGTTGCTAATATAAAGAGGATTTTGGTTTTGAAAGTAAACTTGAGCACCTTGGATTCTTGCTTCGGCTGACCTGATTATTTTTAATGTTGCATTTTTAGCTCAAAGATTCATACCGTTTTTGATAATGGGACCGAGACAAGAACTTAGAGCCAATGTGCATAATGTGGTTGAGAATGAGGTTAATGATGTTGAGAATTTGTCGCCTTCTCCTCCTCCTGGTGGTGTTGGAGCTGGTGCGGGAGCAAGTGATGGAGGTGCTGGACCTCAGACAGCGCAAGGGCAAGCTGCTGCTGATATGACACTGTTGATTCAAACTATAGTCGGGGCTTTTTCAGGCAGCGATAGCGGGTATGCATGTGGCTGCACCTCAGCCTGGTGCTAATGCTGGTTTACCTTTAGAGGGTTTACGTAGTTTGGGTGAAATTGAGTTTTGAGGTTTGTCTCCGGAGGGTTCTAAGGCTTGGTTTGAGAGTACCTGAATGATTCTTGGTCATATGGGTTGCAATGATGTTCAAAAGTTGGGTTGTGTTGTATCCTTGCTTCACAAAGATGCTTACACATGGTGGATGACCATCATTGTGGGTTTGGAACCTGCCGATGTTTCTTGGGAGTTCTTCGGAGCTGCTTTTAAGAGGAAGTATCTGGGCGTTAGATATCTTGATGAGAAGAAGCGAGAATTCATGTCTTTGGTGCAAGGAAACTTGACCGTTTTCGAATATGAAGTTCAATTTGTTCGGTTGAGTCAATATGCTCTTGAACTAGTTCATGATGAACAAAAGAGATGTGAACGTTTTTGTTATGGGCTGGTGAAGGATGTCAAGACATATATGTTATCTTCGGATTACACCGAGTTTGATGTCTTAGTCACTCGGGCTAAGGACATCGAGCAGAATTTAGGCTTAGTTGCTTGTTTGGGTGGTTCTAATTCCGGAAAGAGGTCGGCTGAGTTTGATGCTAGTAGAGATTGTTACAAGAAACACAAGGATAAGAGGTATCAACCTGATCCAAAGGCATGGTGGTGGTAATCTTGGTCGTGGTCAACAAGGCAAGAATGTGTTTGTTCGTACTCGAGAGTGTAACCAGTGCGATAAGAGGCACATGGGAGAATGTTGGGGGTAATCTGGGAACGTGTTGGAAATGTGGATCATGAGAACATATGAAGCATGAATGTCTACAACCGGTTAGAGATGGACAAGCTCCTATGCAGGCTGTTGAGCCATAGAGAAGTCGTAGGCGCGGTTGTGGTAATTTTCAATGTAAAGATGATGGGCAGAGGAATGTTGCTCATGTTTTTGTTGTTTAGCCTGAGGGAGGTAGATAGGCTAGGGTGTATGCACACCGAGAGGGAAGGAATGACATGAATGTTATCGTAGGTACCTTTACTTTGCAATCATTGTCATTACTTTCTTTGATTTATTCTAGTTCTACTCATTCATACATTTTGTGTGAGCATGCACAAGTGCTTGATTTACCTGTTGAGTTGTTAGATGTTGGTATGCGTGTAACCAATTCTTTTGGTGAGATAATTGATATGAGGAAGTTGTATAGGAGGTGCCCTTTGTCTGTTCAAGGACATGTGTTTGAGGTTGATTTTATGAAATTGCCTTTCTATGGTTTTGATGTAATTCTTAGTATGGATTGGTTGTCTGAGCATAGATCTATGGTTGATTTTGAGACCAAGCGAGTTTCGTTGAAACTTGTTGATGATTATGAGGTGGTAATCGTAGGCGAGAATGTGAAGTTCTTGTCTAATGTAGTTTCAACTCTTGAAGCGAGTCGGTTGATGCGTTTGGGATGTAAAGCTTTCCTAGCTTATGTGCTGAATCCGGGCACAAAGGATGTGCGAGTACAGGACATACATACAATATGTGACTTTTTTAGGTGTTTTTCGGGAAGAGTTGCTTGATTTGCCACCAAACAGAGCGGTGGATTTTGGCATTGAGTTGTATGAAAATATGAATCTAGTGTCAATTACTCCTTAATTAATGACACCAAAAGAGTTGAAGACGCAACTTCATGAGTTGCTTGATCAAGTTTTCATTAGGCCTAGTGCTTCACCTTGTTGTGCACCGGACTTGTTTGTGGAAAAAAAAGATGGCACGGTGCGTATGTGTATAGATTATCGGCAACTGAACAAGTTAACGATCAAGAACAAACATCCTTTGCCAAGTATTGATGATCTTTTTTATCAGTTTCGAGGTGCTTCAGTGTTTTCCAAGATTGACCTAAGATTCAGATATTACCAGTTGAAGGTAAAGGATGTAGATATGCCTAAGACTGCTTTTCGTACAAGGTACGGGCATTATGAGTTTTTGGTGATGCCTTTTGGTTTGATGAATGCACTGCATTCATGGATATGATGAATCGTGTGTTTCATGAGTTTTTGGATAGGTTTGTTGTTGTGTTTATCGATGACATTCTTGTGTACTCTCGTACCGAGGAGGATCATGATAAGCATTTGCGGATTGTGTTGCAAGTTTTATTGGAAAATCAGCTTTATGCTAAGTTGAGTAAGTGCGAGTTTTGGCTTAATGAAGTTGTTTTCCTTGGACATGTAGTGTTGGTCGAAGGGATTCGGGTCGATCCCCAAAAGGTTGAAGCGGTGATGAATTGGAAGTTTCCTAAGTCGGTCCACGAAGTGCGTGGTTTTCTTTGGTTTGGCAGGATATTATCGTAGAGTTTGTGGATGGGTTTTCGAAGATTGCTGCTCCTTTAACAAAGTTGTTGCAAAAGGATGTTAAGTTTGAATGGACAGAGGTTAGGCAACAAGCTTTCGAGAAGTTGAAGGAAACGTTGACGCAAGCTTCTATCTTGATTCAGCCCGAATCGGGTAAAGAGTTTGTGGTTTATAGCGATGCATCCTATGTTGGTTTAGGATGTGTGTTGATGCAAGAAGGTAGAGTGGTAGCTTATGCATCTCGGTAGTTGAAGGTGCACGAGCGTAATTATCCTAAGCATGATATTGAGTTGGCTGCAGTGGTGTTTTCCTTGAAGATTTGGAGGCACTAACTTTATGGTGAAAAGTGTACGGTGTACACGGACCAAAAAAGTTTGAAGTACTTGTTGTCACAAAAAGAGTTGAATCTTAGGCAGCGACGGTGGTTGGAGTTGCTTAAAGATTACGATTTGACGGTTGAGTACCATCCGGGGAAGGCTAATGTTGTAACCAATGCCTTGAGTAGAAAGATGGTTGTAGAGTTAAGGGCGATGTTTGCTCGATTGAGTATATCGCGAGATGGTGGTTTAGTGGCTGAATTGCAAGTGAAACCCTCGTTGGTTGAGTTGATTAAGGAAAATCAATTGTTGGATGATTCGTTGGTACCGTATGTTCAGAACATCGTAGAAGGAAACCCAACAGACTTTTGTTTCAATGATGATGGTGTTTTGTGCTTTAAGAGTCAAATAGTTGTGCTTGAGGATATTGAGTTGAGGCGCACTATTTTGATTGAGGCGCATAGTAGCCCTTTTGTCATGCATCCTGGTAGTACAAAGATGTATCATGGGATGAAGGATGAGTACTATTGGGTTCCTTTAAAGAAGGATGTTGCTGATTTTGTTAGTAAGTGCATGGTTTGTCAACGTGTTAAAGCTGAGCATCAATTTCCTTTGGATTGTTGCAACCATTGAAGATTCCGGAATGGAAATGAGAGAGAATCACCATGGATTTTGTGACAGGTTTTCCTTTGACACCGTCCAAGAAGAACTCAATTTGGGTGATTGTTGATCGTTTTACAAAGTGTGCACATTTTCTGGCGGTGCATACTACGTATACGTTAGATAAGTTGGCAGATTTGTACATCTCTAATATTGTGAGGTAGCATGGGGTGCCTAAGTCCATTGTTTCGGATCAAGATCCGCGTTTCACAACTAGGTTTTGGAAGTGTTTGCATCGAGCGTTGGGTACGCGTTTGAGTTTCAGTACTTCGTATCATCCGTAGACGGATGGATAGTCTGAACGGGTTATCCAAGTGTTGGACGATATGTTGAGGTGTTGCATCATTGATTTTCAAGGTTCTTGGGAGAAACAATTACCTTTGGTGGAGTTTTCTTACAATAGCAGTTATCAAACGAGTATTCAAATGGCTCCGTATGAAGCTTTGTATGGAAGAAAGTGTAGAACAACACCTCTTTGTTGGGCGGAAGTGGGGCAGAAGTTTGTTTCTTTTCCTAATGTGCTAAAGGGCACTACAGAAAAAAAGTGAAGCTTATTAGTGAGTGATTGAAAGCGACTTTGGATCGTCAAAAGTCTTATGCGGATTTGAAGCGTAAGAAGGTTGAGTATGTTGTAGGTGATAAGGTGTTTTTAAAGGTTTCACCTTGGAAAAAGGTGATGAGATTTGGCCGGAAAGGCAAGTTGAGTCTGAGGTTTACTAGACCATATGAGGTGCTTGAACGTGTTGGACCCGTTGCTTATAGGTTGAGGTTGCCTTCTGAGTTGGAGAAGATACATGATGTTTTTCATGTATCCATGCTTCAGAGATATAGATCGGATCCGTCTCATGTTATGGTTTTTGAGGAGATTGAGTTGAATCTGGATTTTTCATATGATGAAAAACCAATTGAGATCTTGGATTCGGACAACAAAGTCTTTTGTGGTAAGACCATTGAGTTGGTCAAGGTCTTGTGGCGACATCGTGGTGTAGAGGAAGCCACGTGGAAAATGAAGGATGACATGATGAACCAGTTTCCTTATCTTTTTCCATCATGTAAAATTTCGAGGATGAAATTTCTTAAGTGGGGAGAGTTGTAATGCCCCGATTTTGGGCTTAGGAGTTAGTCGGGTTTGGCTAAGAGGTTCAGGTGAACAGGTTCGAGCGAGTTATGCTAGTTCCGGGATTAATTTGAAATAATTGGTTTTTGAGGGAGATAAAATATGGAAACATATTTTATAATCTTAAAATAATGTTTTGAAGGTTTTGGAGTGTAACACCCCTTCCCGGTCTGGACGAGAACCGGGTCGAAAGGTGATACCGATGAACAACACAGTGAACAGTACAATAAAACTTCATTTTTATACTCAACATTTAAAATAATAATATACAATAACAGACTATCACAATGCATCTTAGTCCAGTTAATTCTTATGAAGCAATAATTAATCATTTAGGACTAATCCTAAACTATTACAAGTTTTTGGGACCAAACTGCAAATTAGATAAATCAGAGGTCCTTCGATGCAATTGATTATACTACAATGAAATTCAATACATTATTAATAGTCATGAAATGTTTCATACAATTTGGAGTTCATTTACCCATTCAACTTAATCATTCAAAGTTCAGTGACCAAACTGTGAACATTGCAACCTTCTGTTTTAGCCCTTTTAACTAACATAACTAACCCTGTATAGAAACACCTTAAGGTCATTTTGAAACAGGTGATCGATGGTCAACTTAAGTTGACTTGTCCTTTAAACCGTATCGGTACGGGAAAGCCTTGTATCGGTAGGTGTTGACTCCCTTTGACTTTGACCCGTTTCGGTACACTAATGACCCTTATCGAAACAGTGAATTCCAGTAGAAAAATGTTCCGATACTGCCTCAGACCGTATCGAAATGCTCTGTTCTTAGAGTCCAATTATGCCTAACAGTTTCGATACGACATCACCCGTATCGATACGGCCTGACTTGTAATGACAGATTTTTGCTAGTTTTTAATCGAATTGAACTGCCAAATGGTGTTCAAATGTAATGAAACTTTACACACAACTTTTAAATATCATAAACTACTGGCATGCCAAATTTCATTATCAAATGAATACGTTTACTAGGTTTTGACCTTTATGAGCCTAATATGTCATTTTTACCAAGTTATAACTAAACCAAAAGTTATATTTAGACCCTTAACCACTCCTCATCTCTTACACATATTAGGCATAACAAAACAGACATATAAGACTAGTTTCACTACTTTGCCACCTTCCTAGGAGTTATTAAGGACAATTTACATTACTTGGCTTGTAGTGACTTGTCCTATCGCGACTTGTCCAATCTTCAAAAGGGGGTCGATTCTTCAACCTAAAATGCATGAGATGAAATACATTAGGCATGCATTGCCTAGTGAGGTAGCCAAATACAACATGAACATCAATGTATGAAGTATATATCTATATATGATCTCATGCTCGTCAATGTCAATACTTATGCATCCAAAACCAATGTTTAACATAGTAATCTCACCATTAACCCTTGGATTGAATCAAGATACTGGATACACGAATTCCTACGCCTAGCCAAATCAATGAATGGTCTAATCCCTCTGCCTCGCCAATATGACCAATATCAATACACATCCCTCTGCCTCTCCAAATCAATATAGGTCGTGGCCATAGGATCGTAGTCCACCCGTACACTAAGCTCATGAATTCTATTGCATGTCAATTGTATCCATTGTCCATTCAAATCCAAGATTTCAATGTCCGTATCCATATTCAATGTTCAATGAGAATTTCAATGACCAATAACTTCAATATTATCAATAGCAAACGTGTTTGATTAACAATATGTCATGTTTCAATGTCAATGTCAATATCAATATCAATATCAAATGATTTCTTTACACTATTTCAATAACACAAACCATATCGATGACAATGCATGATAGTTGTAACGCCCTGGTTTTGGGCCTAGATGTTTTAGACATCGGATCGGACCGATTGGAAACGGTTTGAATCGTATTAGAGGGTTTAGGGAAATCAAGGATCGAGAAATGATAAAAATATAACAAAAATTGATAAAATCCTCTAAAATCATGTTTAAAAGGTTGGTCGAATAAATTTTACAAAAAGAGTTTTGGAAGTGGTACATTTTTTGTGGTGACCAAAACATAAAGTTTCAAAACTGTGGAAAAATGCAATTTCAAAAGAGAAGTAAAAAAATCATAGAATCTTTAGGGAAATTTGGTGCAATTACACTTTCCTTAAATTGACATGTGTTTTAAAATGATTTTTAGATGATTAAAATAAAAAGGATTTTATTTTATTAAAATGCTAAAATAGAAAAATGAGAAGTTTTTGACGTAAATAACACTCATTTCAGCAAAATTCATTTTCTCAACTCTTTCTCCAGATTTCTTTTCTCCCAAACACCATCTCTTTGATTCCTAAATCATTTCCAAGAAATCTCTTCAAGTTCTTCTAGTTTTGTGAAGCAAAAACTTGTCAATCCTTAAGGAAGGCAAGGATTGGAGGTAAATCTCATTCTGAACCTTCAATGTAGGTTCTTTATTGAAATTCCCAAGATCTTTGGCTCCTAAATGTTGTTTTTGGCTGAGTTTTGTTTATAGTTTTGATTTAAGATCAAAATCTTGCAAAATCATGGTTTAAATCTTGATTTTCGGAGTGTTTATGATGAGCTATGTTTTGGATTGACTTTAATTAAGTTTTGAGATGATTATTATGTTGAAAAAGAGTTTTGATAATATAGATCCCGAAATTCTTGAGATCCTTGAGTTTCTTGATGGTTTTAGTTGGGTTTTTGTGGTGATTTGATGGTGTTATGCTTGCTGGAGGTATAAGGAAGAATTTAGGTTGTTTTTAGATGTGTTTTGATGTTTAATAATGGTTGGAAGTGATGTATGTTGGTTGGGCTTGGTTTAGGAAGCAATCGATTGAGTTTTCGGTTGTTTCGGATGGGTAAATTGGTGTAGTTTTGGTGAGCAACGAGTTTGTGTTTAGTTGCTTGCATTGAAATGCATTTTAATGCATTTGGATATCTGTTGTGATGCTCTAAAAACAGGGGATCTCGATCTGGAAGCAAACGAAGCATTTTTGGAGGTTTCGGAAGGGTAATCTTCGCGTCGGCGAGCGAGGTTTTGCGTATCAGTGAGTGGGAATGGATTTTCCAGCTTTGAAACGCTTTGAGCATGGTGTTGGGAGCTTAGTGTAAGTTTGAAACACTTAGCTAAGCTCAAGAGTAAGTAAATCGAAAGTCTCTCTTGGAATGTGCTATGTTTTTGTTGGAAATGCACTTGAATTAAATGTGGATTGATTAATGTTTTAAAGCATATTTTGAGCATTGATGATGTTGATTTTAATGCCATTTTGTTAAGGATTGACATGGTAAGTGATCCTTGGATTTATGTGATAAATGCATTTGGTTTAAGCATGTTTATGCTTGCGAAAATGGCATTGTGATTTATGCTTGTAAAACAGTGGAATAATGATGTTAATGACTATATTGGCAAGTGATGGAAATGGTTTTTGATTACTTTAATCAGATACAGTTAGCCGACTATAGGATTGGGTGCACCATGAATAAAGTCGCCTTGGATGTCGAGGGGTTGTGATTGTGCCATAATCTCCCTCCAAGTACCCTAACGATTGAGGCTAAGATCACAATGGTGGATGGTTTAATCCCGTGTATGAGTTTTGTGGTTTGTGTCACGTACTCTCGTTAGTGGAATTATACAACTACCGATGAGTGATGTTGAGGGGTTGTGATTGTGCCATTAATCTCCATCACGAATATTGAGGGGTTGTGATTGTGCCATTAATCTCCACCTTGTGTAGTCTGGTAGTGTGTATGAAGCGTGTGGGACAATGCTTGTAATCCGCGTATCCGATTGCGTCAATTGTGATTGTTTTGATATGGTTTGTTAATGACCACTTGCGAGCCAATATAATGATATTAAGAAATGAATTAAGCATGTGTTGCTTGGGTATTATGCTAGAATGCATGTGATGCTTGGTTTAAGCATGAGCAAAGGATTTTTGTAACCCCCTTAGCCCGGCCTAGATGATTGACCCGAACTACGAGGATTACAGGAGGGAAACCAAAGTCAACCCGAAAGTCAACCTTGATTAACGACCCTTTTTTTTCCTTTTTATCTTTTCTAGATGCATATTAAGCCTAAGTGGTCACTCAGGAAACATATGAGAGAAGGGCACGACGATCGGAAATCATTTAGGGACTCAAATGCAAGAATTACACTTTTAGGGACCAAAATGTAATTTTTAGAAAATAAAAGGACTTTGCAGATTTTAGGTTTACCAATATGTAATTAGTCATATTGTATGCTCCTCTGTCAAATTTTAGATTAAAAGGACATTCCAAGCTCAAGCAATTGCATCCACAACATTCAGGACTAAAACGTAAAACATGAAACTTAAAACAATTCATAAACATCATCCAACAGTCATCCATTTCAGAACACCAATCTTCGTACCAAAACGCCCGTATCGAAACGGTGTTGGCCGTTTCGGTACTAGGGTGCGTTCCGAGACCGGTTTCGAAACAGGCCTCTCCCGTAGCCAAAATGTTCCGAAACACCTTTAACCGTTCCGAAACGCTATGGCCATTACAGGCCCCCGTTTCGAAACCTTTAAGGGTGTTTCGATACACCCTGCTCTGTGACAGTAGAAATTGCTGGTTTTTCACCTTTTAACCCACTCAAACATGCTTCAAATTGTACCATAACATACCAGCAACTCGTTTTGACACTAAATATCACATTTAAGAACCTTAAGCTAGAGCATGGCATCAAACACATGATCACTCAATCTATATGCATGCTTCTTAGCCACAAATCCAAATATAAGCTTTCAAACTTCAAAGCAAACCTTTAGGACCATTTACAACCCATAAAAACCATCACAAACATGCCACAAACTTAGGGAGTTCAAAACATATCTCCCAAATACCACCTTGGAGTCCCATTGCCAAATATCAAAACTAAAGTGTATAAAAACATCACCATACATGAGCTTTGCACTTCCTTGGATGTTCTTAACCTTCTTGCTGCCCAAAACACCTCAATTATCTGTATTATTTGTAAAAGAGAGCGTAATCACATTTGCTTAGTGAGGCATGCTCTAAAGAAAACCAACACAATAATGCACTATTCAAAACACTTGTTCAAAAACCATTGTCAACAACATGCTCTTTCTATCTCATGCTTGAAAACCTTTTCAAAGCAAATCTTCATTTGAAATCACATGTACCTCTATTCTATCTCATGCATTTAAACCAATGCAAATCTCATGGCAAGGCCATACACATGCTTGTGAAAACTAAAGCATTTCATATACAAATCTCATATGCATTTCTCATTGCATAAATCATCTCATCAATAGGTACATGTGAATCAAAAGCATTTTCATATATTATATTGGCATTTCACATCTCATTATTACTCGGATATGCGGACAACATTCTCAAACCCACTAGACACTTCCGGTGGAATCTCACATCACCGTACTAACTCATCTAGTAAACATAATTTCCATTGGAATCTCACATCACCGTACTCACATGGCGGAATCTCTCATGGCCACAAAGCCTGAGTATTTCACCAAGTCCTACCCGATGGAATGCCCATTATCGGTCTCTCCCTTTGGATTGAATCCAAAGAGCACGTACGAATTTTTAGCTTATAGTGCACTCTCATCCTATTGATCGATCAATTATATCCGGTAAGTGTCTCATCTTCTATGCCAATATATTATGTCAAAACATCATCTCACCTACTGTTTTTAATGCAACATTTCTCAAAGCTTTCTCATCTCATTCAAAATCATAACATTTGCCTTGCTTTAAAACAAAAGCTCAAAACTCATCCATGCAACATGTTATTTCATGAAATCTTTTCAAGTATCATCTCATCCTACAAATCATGCATAAAAACAGCAGGAATTTATCTATCTCAAACCATGAGCATGTAAAAGCATTTTAGGGGCAACCACCACATATATGAGAGCAATCTAGCCAATACTTACTTCCGGACTTAGGAAGGTGTTTCAAACCTTTCCTAAATCCCCAAACCTTGATTCTTTGTCCCTCAAGGACTTCTAAACCATTCGCACTCACCGATTACATTTCGCTTGCTTTCTGAAACACTATCTAAGCTCCCGGATCAACACCAAAGGCGTCCGAAGATGTCTCCCCTGTTTATAACACATAAGAGTAGAGGATTAATGCATTATCATGCATTGAAATCATCAGCCACACACCTAAACTCGCTGCTCTACTCAAGAACCTCATTTCGGCTACCAAAAACAACCGAAATCATCTCCAAACTCTCCCAAAAAAAAGCCCAGCCAAGATCTATCACTTCTAATCATTTCCAAACATCAATCAACATCAAAAACCACCACAAACTCGTTCTTATACCTCCAGCTATAACAGAACACCAAAACCACCCCAAAAACCACCATTCTAGCATGCAAAACTTAGGAATCCAAACCTCTTCGGGATTTGTTTGATAAAACCTCATTTATAACATCAATTGCCATCCAAAATACATTAGAAAACAACCTCAAAATAGAGCCTAACCAACAACCACGAAAAACCATTATTAAACCTTGAGTTTTAATACAATTTCTTGTTTCTAACATTAAAGTAACTCAAAAATCATTAACAAAGGATTGATAACTTGGGAATTTCAGCAAAGAACTGATCATTAGAGGAGAAGGACGAAGCTTACCTCTAATGACTGATTTCTCCTTGATTTGGGCAAGTTTTCTTGAAAATCCAATGTGAAAACAAGAGGATTTGGTGAGGAAAAGATTAGGAATCAAAAGGAGATTGAAATCTCATCAAAAGGAATTAAAATCAGAGGCTAATTGATGGAGGAAATGTGTTTGGCTGAAAAGAAATTGAGAGAAAATGGAATGAGAGAAAATTGACGTAAGGTAGTTATGAAAAGTCAAATATGGTTTTTCCTTTTAATTATCTTTATTTCCCTTAATTAAAACATTAATAAAATCACCCAAAATAAGGAGAAATTTGATTAAAAACATTTTGGTAAAATTAGCTCCTTAAAGATTCAAAGTTTCAATCCTTTACAAAACAATCACTATTTAACTTTTGCAGAAACTGCGATTTGGTCACTACACCAAAATGTAGTATTTCCAAACCTTATTTTGTAAAATTGTTTTCACCATAATCATTCATATAATAAATGAGGATTTTTAGGTATTTTTCCATATTTTAAAGCATCCTGAACTAGGTGTTCCCTAAATCTCCCTTTAAGATTTGAACCATTCACGACCGGTCCGATTCGAACTCTAAATCATCTAGGCCCAAAATCGGGGTGTTACAATTTTTCTGTGTAACGCCCTTGTTTTGGGCCTAGATGTTTTAGACATCGGACCGGACCGGTCGAGAACAGTTCGAATCACGTAAGGTGATTTAAGGAAATCAAGGATCGGGATAGGATAAAAATGTGGTAAAAATTGCTAAAATCCTCTAAAAATATGTTTAAGAGGTTGGTCAAATCAATTTTAGAAAAAAGAGTTTCAGAAATGCGACATTTCGAGTAGTGACCAAATTGTAAAGTTTCAAAACTGTAAAAAAATGATTTTTTAAAAGAGAAGCCAAATTCTTAGAATCTTTAGGGGGATTTATGGCAATTTAACCTTTCCTTGATATGACATGTGTTTAAAATGGATTTTAATTAAATAGCTTTAATTGGTTTTTATTTTAATTAATTAATTTGGTGTTTAATGTGAGATTTCATCACGTAACTACCATCTTCTCCTCATTTTCAGCCAAACACTATTTTCATTTATTTCTCTCCAGAATTCTTTTCTCCCAAACACTCTCTTAATATCTCTTAAACAATTTTCAAGAAATCCTTTCAAGTTCTTCAAGATTTTGCTAAGGAAAACTTGTCATTCATTGAGGAAGGCAAAGATTGGAGGTAAATACCGTTCTCAACCTCTAATCAAAGTTCTTTATTAAAATTCCTAAGATATTTGGCTTCTAATTAATGTTTTTGGTTGAGTTTTCATTATAGTTTTAATTGGAGATCAAAATCTTGTAAAAATATGGTTGAAATCTTAATTTTCGGATTTGTTTTGTTAAGCTCTGTTGTGGATTGATTTCAATTGAGTTTTAAGTTGGTTAATATGTTGAAATGAAGTTTTGATAACATAGATCCCGAAATCCTTGAGATCCTTGAGTTTCTTGTTAGCTTTAAGTGAGTTTTTGAGGTGAGATGGTGGAATCTTGCTTGCTGGAGGTATAAGGATGGGTTAGGTTGTTTATTAGATGTGTTTTGATGTTTATAACGGATTGGAAGTGATATATGTTGCATGGGTTTGGTTTAGGAAGCAATCAATTGAGTTTTCGGTTGTTTCAAATGGGTAAATTGGTGTAGTTTGGGTGAGCAACGAGTTTGTGAATTGTTGCTGGTGTTGGAATGCATTTTAATGCATTTAGATCTCTGTTTTGATGTTGTGAAAATGGTGGATCTTGATTCGGGAGCAAACGAGGCATTGTTGGAGGCTCCGAAAGAGTAATTTTCATGTCGGCGAGCAAGGCTTCGCGTATCGGTGAGTGGAAATGGATTTTTCAGCTTTATAACGCTTTGAGCGTGGTCTTGGGAGCTTAGTGTAAGTTTGAAACACTTAGCCAAGCTTAAGTGTAAGTGATTCGAAAGTCTCTCTCGGAAATGTGCTATGTTTTGATGAAAATGCACTTGAGTTAATTATGGTTTTGATTACTGTTTTAAAGCATGTTAGAAGCATGAGTAATGCTGGATTTTAATGCCATTGTGTTAAGGATGCACTAGGTAAGTGATCCTTGGTTCTATGTGGAAAATGCATATGATGTTAAACATGTTATGCTTGTAGAAATGTCATTGTATTTTTGCTTGTAAAACAGTGGATTATTGATGTTAAATGATTATATTGGCAAGTGATGAAAGTGGTTTTTGGTTATTGTAATCGGATATAGTTAGCGGGCTATAGGATTGGGTGCACCGTGAATAAAGTCGCCTTGGACGTCGAGGGATTGTGATTGTGCTGTAATCTCCATCCAAGTACCCTAACGATTGAGGCTAAGACCACAACGGTGAATGGTTTAATCTCGTGTATGAATCTTGTGGTTGTGTCCCTTAATCTCGTTAGTGGAATTATACAACTACCGATGAGTGGTGTGAGGGGTTGTGATTGTGCCATTAATCTCCATCACGGGTGTTGAGGGGTTGTGATTGTGCCATGTAACTCCACCTTGTGTAGTCCGGTAGTATGTATGGAGCATGTGGGACAACACTTGTAATCCGCGTATCCGATTGTGTCATTTGAGTTGGTTTTGATATGGTTGAGAAATGATCACTTGTAAGCCAATATCATGATGATGACTAATGGTTTAAGCATGAGATGCTTGTGATTATGCTAGAATGCATGTGATGCTTGGTAAAGCATGAGCAAAGGTTTATTTTTTGTTTTAAAATGATGCAAGAGCATGTGTTTTAGAAAGTGCAATGATGTCTTGAAAGGGCATGTTTTATTAGAAAGCATGTGTTGATAATAGTGTTTTGCCATTTGTGTGAAATGCATCGATGAATGTTGTTTAGCGATCCTCACTAAGCTTTGTGCTTACGCTCATTTGTTTCATCAATGCGGAGAATTAGGCATTTGAGGCAGCGTGTAAGCAAGGGGAATCCAAGCACTTTGGTCTAGCAAAGTATGTGGTTTTTCTTTGGTGTAATAAGAGGCAATGAGTGGGATTTCTACTTTTGGTTGATTGAGGATGTTGATTATTACTTTGTTCAGATGTGGTTTGGTATATTGAGTTGTAATTGGCCTTTGAGGATTGATTGATGCATGATTGTGGCTTTTAGCTTTTGAATGGTTTTAAAGACTAGGAAGCGTGCCTATAGATATAATGCTTGCTTGAATGATGCTATATTTTAGCTCGTACTTCGTAATGTTGATCTTTGATGCTTAAACATGTTGTATGTATGCTGTGGCATGAATTGGAATGTTTTCAGGGGTGTCTATGAGTAAAAAAACCAGCAAAATATGTTGTAGCAGGGCAAGGCTTATCGGAACGCCCTTATCTGTTTCGGAATAGAGGCCTGAAATGGCCTTGAGGTTTCGGAACGGGTTGAAACGTTCAAGAACGATTTGCTACTGGAAAGGGGTGTTTCGATATGGGTTTCGGAACGCACCCGAGTATCGAAACGGTCCACTTGGTTTCGAAACGACCGTTTTGATACAGGGCCTTGTGTTTCGAAACACCCAACTGTTGTAGTTGAATTTGAATTGTTTTAGGTTTCTGTTTTTTACGTTTTAGTCCTTGAGTCTTGAATGCTTATTTAAAAGAGTTGGGTTGATCCGTTTAAGATGAAATTTGACATGTTGGTATATTATACGTTTAATTTTTGATTGGTAACTTTAAAACTTGTTAAGTCCTAAAATTTCTTGAAGTTTACAAATTAGTCCATAAAGACGATTGTATGCTATTGAACCCCTAAATGAGCTCCGTTCGCTGTGTCGCTTCCGCTAAAGTGTTTTGCTATTCACATAGGTTAATAATGTGCATCTAGAAAAGTTAAAAAAGAAACAAAAGGGTCGTCAATCAAGGCCGACTTTCACGAGTTGACTTTGGTTTTCCCCATTTAATCTTCTTAGTTCGGGTCGGACTTCTAGGCCGGGCTAGGGGGTTACATTTGTTGGTATCGAAGCCAGGTTTCGAAAGAGTTAGGGATGTTGGTATGTGAAATTAACATGTATTGACGTATTTTGTTTGAAAAGCATGAATTTGGGTAAATTTTGGAGCTGATGCTATGCTTAATGGATGTAAATCATATGTGAAATGCATATGATTGTATGATGATGATGCGATGTTGATATGTGCTGATTTTGGATGATGGAAAGCATGTTGAGCATGATGTTTCATTGTATGCTATACTATGTTGAGGGAAATCGGGGTGCCCATTGCCTTATTACACTAATGAAATGTTTTTGTAAACTTGGATCCTTGCATGAAGCTAGCCTAAATGGTTTGATTTGTTTTTGTTGTTGTGATTTGTTTAAAATAGCACTATGGGTCCGAGGAGAGAGCTGAGGTCGAATACAATAGTGCCTCAGGGCAACCAGGGTGAGCAAGGGGCTGATGTCCCTCCTGGTGGAAATATACTTCCTCCGTCACCACCTGGAGGTGGGGAGCAGGTGCAGCAAGGACCTGCTGGTCCGGTTTTGGCTGATCTAACGCCATTGGTTCAGACGATCATCGGGGTGTTTCAGACTGCTGTTGTCGGAGAGCGTGTACATGCCCCTGCAGCTGGGCAGGCGGGCTTACCATTAGAGAGGTTCAGAAGCCTAGGAGCTGTGGAGTTCTTCGGAATGTCTCCTGAGGCGTCAGAGGCCTGGTTAGCGAGTACGATCCGTATCATGGATCAAATGGGATGCAACGATGTGCACAAGCTAGGATGCTCAATTTCTTTGTTGCAAGGCGATGCCTACACCTGGTGGACGACTACCACTGCTGGTTTGGAACCCAATGAAGTTGATTAGGAGTTTTTCAGAGGTGCCTTCAAGAGGAAGTATCTGGGGGTGAGGTACTTGGACGAGAAGAAACGTGAGTTTATGTCGCTAGTTCAAGGCAATCTTTTTGTGGCTGAGTACGAGGTCCAGTTCGTACGCATGAGCCAGTATGCCCCTGAGCTAATACCTAGTTAGAGGCACTGATGTGATCACTTCCGGTACGGGCCGATACATGAAGTCAAGACGTACATGTTGGCTGCAGATTATACCGACTTCGATATACTTGTGTGTCGAGCCATAGGCGTCGAACATAATTTGGGTTTGTCGTCTCGAGGTGTTGGTTCTAGCTATGGGAAGAGAGCAACTGAGTATAGTTTCGGGGGCGGATGGAACAAAGAGGTGGAGATAGGAGACATCAGCCTGAGGGGAGGCGAGGTACTCCGGGTCGAGGTGGTCAAGTCCAAGGAGGCCGAGTGAGGTCTGAGCAGCACACGTGTTGGACATGTGGGTCGAGGGACCATCTGAGGCGAGATTGTCGTCGCGTAGCTAGAGAGGTTCAGCCTCCTGTTGTTGTGACAGGGAATTCATGTTGGAATTGTGGCTCGGCAGATCACATGAGACGGGAGTGTCCTCTGTTAGCTGGTGGAGGCCAAGAACGTGCACATGCACCTCAGAGAGGCTGTGGGTGCGGTTGAGGGAACTTCCAAAGGAGAGATGAGGGTCAGAGAGGCGTTGCTCATGTGGCTGCAATTCGGCCTGAGGGAGGCGGTCCTGCCAGGGTTTATGCTTAGCGCGAGGAGCGCAATGATACTGATGTTATCGCAGGTACCTTTTCTCTTCAGTCTTTATCATTGCTGGCCTTGATTGATTCTGGATCTACGCATTCTTATATCTTGAGTGAGCATGCACATTTGCTTGATATACCTGTTGAGTTGCTTGAAGTAGGAATGCAAGTGACTAGTTCTTTTGGTGAGACTGTAGTCACTAGAAAGTTGTATAGGAGATGCCCTTTATTTGTGCAAGGTCAAGTTTTTCTTGTGGATTTGATGAAGTTACCCTTCTACAGTTTCGATGTAATCCTTGGTATGGATTGGTTGTCTGAGCATAGAGCGGTGGTTGACTTTGATGTCAAAGGAGTCACCTTAAAGCTTGTCGATGATTATGAAGTAGTGGTAGTAGGCGAGAATGTGAAATTCGTTTCGAATGGGTTTTCGGTTTTGGAAGCAAACCATATGATGAGGTTGGGTTGTGAGGTTTATCTTGCCTATGTGATGAATCCTGGCACCAAGGATATGTGTGTGCATGATATCTAAACCGTTCACGATTTTTGGGCGTCTTTCCGGAAGAATTGCCTGGATTGCCACCAAACATTAAAGTTGAGTTTGGTATCGAGTTGTATGTCCATTACTTCTTATCGCATGGCACCTAAAGAGCTAAAAGAGTTGAAAATGCAACTGCAGGAGTTGTTGGACCGAGGGTTCATCCGGCCGAGTGTGTCACCTTGAGGTGCACCGGTCTTGTTTGTTAAGAAGAAAGATGGGACAATGTGGATGTGCATAGATTATTGGCAACTAAACAAGTTGACGATCAAGAACAAGTATCCCTTGCCTAGAATTGATGATCTCTTTGATCAGTTCCGGGGAGCCTCAGTGTTTTCTAAGATAGACTTGAGGTCAGGGTATTACCAGCTGAAGGTGAAGGATGTGGTTGTACCTAAGACAGCTTTTTGGACAAGGTACGAGCATTACGAGTGCTTAGTGATGCCATTTGGTTTGACCAACGCACTTGCAGCTTTCATGGACATGATGAATCGCGTCTTCCATGAATTCTTGGATCAGTTTGTGGTGGTGTTCATCGATGATATCCTTGTGTATTCGCGTACCGAGGAGGATCATGATAGACACTTGAGAATTGTTTTGCAAGCATTGTTGGAAAACCAGTTGTATGCCAAGCTAAGTAAGTGTGAGTTTTGGCTTAGGGAGGTGGTCTTCCTTGGAAATGTTGTGTCAGCTGAGGGTATTCGCATTGATCCGCACAAAGTAAAGGCTTTGATGAGTTGGAAAGTGCTTAAGTCAGTAATAGAGGTACAAAGTTTCCTTGGTCTAGCTGGGTATTACCGTAGGTTTGTAGAGGGTTTCTCGAAGATAGCTGCACCTTTGACTATGTTGTTGCAAAAGAATGTTCGTTTTGGGTGGATAGATGCGAGGCAACAAGCTTTTGAGAAGTTGAAGGAAGCTTTGACGCAAGCTCTTGTTCTGATTCAACCTGAGTCTGGTAAGGAGTTTGTGGTTTATAGTGATGTGTCCATTGTTGGTTTGGGCTACGTGTTGATGCAGGAAGGTAAGGTAGTAGCTTATGCATCTAGGCAGTTGAAGGTGCATGAGCGTAACTACCCTACTCATGACCTTGAGCTTGCGGCTGTTGTGTTTGCTTTGAAGATCTAGAGGCATTACCTGTACAGTGAGAAGTGTGTTGTGTTCACGGATCATAAGAGTCTGAAGTATCTTATGTCTTAGAAGGAGTTGAATCTTCGGCAACGTCGTTGGGTGGAGTTGCTTAAGGATTATGATCTGACGATCGAGTACCACCCGGGCAAGGCTAATGTTGTAGCCGATGCTTTGAGCAGGAAAGTGGCCGTGGAGTTGAGAGCGATGTTTTCTCGCTTGAGCATATCGCGTTATGGTGGTCTTATTACGGAATTGCAAGTTAAACCATCTTTGATTCAGATGATCAAAGACAAGCAGTTGCTTGATGATTCCCTTGTTTCGCATGATTCAGGACATTGCGGAGGGTAGGCTTTCGGATTTCAGCTTTAATGATGATAGTGTTTTGTGCTTTGAGAGTCGAATAGTGGTGCCAGATGATGTTGAGTTGAGGCGCACTATTATGACGGAAGCTCATAGTACTCTTTTTTCTATGCATCCTGGTAGTACAAAGATGTACCGTGATTTGAAAGATGAGTACTACTGGGTGGGGTTGAAAAAGGATGTGGCTGAATTCGTTAGTAAGTGCATGGTGTGTCAGCGAGTGAAGGCTAAACATCAGGTTCCTTCTAGGCTGTTGCAGCCTTTGAGAATCCCAAAATGGAAGTGGGAAAGAATTACCATGGATTTTGTGTTCGAATTGTCGTTGTCACTGTCAAAGTAGAATTCGGTTTGGATGATTGTAGATCGGCTCCCGAAGTGTGCACATTTTCTACCTGTGCATACTACATATACCTTGGATAAGTTGGCCGAGCTGTATATAGCTGAGATTGTGCGGTTGCACTGTGTGCCAAAGTCTATAGTGTCGGATAGGGATCCAAGGTTTACATCACGATTTTGGGAATGTTTTTATCAAGCCTTGGGAACACAGTTGAATTTTAGTACTTCGTATCATCCTCAGACGGATGGACAATCGGAACGTGTGATCCAAGTGCTTGAGGACATGTTGAGATGCTGTGTGATAGATTTTTAGGGTTCTTGGGATAAGCACTTGCCGTTGGTTGAGTTTGCGTATAATAACAGTTATCATGCAAGTATTCAAATGGCTCCATACGAGGCTTTGTATGGGAGAAGATGTAGAACCCCTCTCTATTGGGCAGAAGCTGGGTAAAAGTTGATTTCGATGCCAGCTATACTAAAGGGAACCACCGAGAAGGTGAATCTCATTTGTGAGCGTTTGAAGGCAACATTGGATAGGCAAAAGTCTTACGCGGACCTGAAGCTTAAGGAGATTGAGTTCGCGGTTGGTGAACGTGTGTTTTTTAAAGTATCGCCTTGGAAGAAGGTGATGAGATTTGGGCGTAAGGGTAAGCTTAGCCCAAGGTTCATTGGACCGTACGAGATTGTGGAGCGTATTGGTCCTGTGGCATACCGGTTGAGATTTCCTTCTGAGCTGGAAAAGATACATGACGTGTTCCATGTCTCTATGTTGCAGAAGTATAGATCGGATCCTTCGCATGTGATGCCTGTTGAGGAGATAGAGTTGAATTCGGATTTTTCTTATGATGAGGAACCAATGAGGGTTCTAGATGTGAGCAGTAAAGTTCTTCGTGTTAAGACGATAGAGCTTGTGAAGGTGTTGTGGCGACACCGAGGATTTGAGGAGGCCACGTAGGAAAGCAAGGCGGACATGTTGAATCAGTTTCCGCACCTTTTTCCTTTAGGTAAAATTTCGAGGACGAAATTTCTTAAGTGGGGGAGAGTTGTAACGCCCTGGGTTTTGGGCCTAGATGTTTTAGACATCGGACCGGACTGGTCGAGAATGGTTCGAATCGCGTAAGGTGATTTAAGGAAATCAAGGATCGGGATAGGATAAAAATGTGGTAAAAATTGCTAAAATCCTCTAAAATATGTTTAAGAGGTTGGTCAAATCAATTTTAGAAAAAGAGTTTCAGAAATGGGACATTTCGAGTAGTGACCAAATTCTAAAGTTTCAAAACTGTGGAAAATGTAATTTTTTAAAGGATAGGCCAAATTCCTAGAATCTTTAGGGGGCTTTATGGCAATTTAACCTTTCCTTAATACAACATGTGTTTAAAATGGCTTTTCATTAAATAACTTTAATTGGTTTTTATTTTAATTAATTAATTTGGTGGTTAATATGAGATTCCATCACGTAACTACCATCTTCTCCTCATTTTTAGCCAAATACTATTTTCATTCATTTCTTTCCAGAATTCTTTTCTCCCAAACACTCTCTGAATATCTCTTAAACAATTTTCAAGAAATCCTTTCAAGTTCTTCAAGATTTTGCTAAGGAAAACTTGTCATTCATTGAGGAATGCAAGGATTGGAGGTAAATCCCGTTCTCAACCTCTAATCTAAGTTCTTTATTGAAATTCCCAAGATATTTGGCTTCTAATTAATGTTTTTGGTTGAGTTTTCATTATAGTTTTGATTGAAGATCAAAATCTTGTAAAAATATGGTTGAAATCTTAATTTTCGGATTTGTTTTGTTAAGCTCTGTTGTGGATTGATTTCAATTGAGTTTTAAGTTGGTTAATATGTTGAAATGAAGTTTTGATAACATAGATCCCGAAATCCCTGAGATACTTGAGTTTCTTGTTAGCTTTAAGTGAGTTTTTGAGGTGAGATGGTGGAATCTTGCTTGCTGGAGGTATAAGGATGGGTTAGGTTGTTTATTAGATGTGTTTTGATGTTTATAACAGATTGGAAGTGATGTATGTTGCTTGGGTTTGGTTTAGGAAGCAATCGATTGAGTTTTCGGTTGTTTCGGATGGGTAAATTGGTGTAGTTTCGGTGAGCAACGAGTTTGTGAATTGTTGCTGGTGTTGAAATGAATTTTAATGCATTTAGATCTCTGTTTTGATGTTATGAAAACGGGGGATCTTGATTCGGGAGCAAACAAGGCGTTGTTGGAGGCTCCGAAAGAGTAATTTTCGTGTCCACGAGCAAGGCTTCGCGTATCGGTGAGTGGAAATGGATTTTCCAGCTTTATAACGCTTTGAGCGTGGTCTTGGGAGCTTAGTGTAAGTTTGAAACACTTAGCCAAGCTTAAGTGTAAGTGATTCGAAAGTCTCTCTCGGAAATGTGCTATGTTTTGATGAAAATGCACTTGAGTTAATTATGGTTTTGATTACTATTTTAAAGCATGTTAGAAGCATGAGTAATGCTGGATTTTAATGCCATTGTGTTAAGGATGCACTAGGTAAGTGATCCTTGGTTCTATGTGGAAAATGCATATGATGTTAAGCATGTTATGCTTGTAGAAATGGCATTGTATTTATGCTTGTAAAACAGTGGATTATTGATGTTAAATGATTATATTGGCAAGTGATGAAAGTGATTTTTTGTTATTGTAATCGGATATAGTTAATGGGCTATAGGATTGGGTGCACCGTGAATAAATTCGCCTTGGACGTCGAGGGATTGTGATTGTGCCGTAATCTCCATCCAAGTACCCTAACGATTGAGGCTAAGACCACAACGGTGAATGGTTTAATCTCGTGTGTGAATCTTGTGGTTGTGTCCCTTACTCTCGTTAGTGGAATTATACAACTACCGATGAGTGGTGTGAGGGGTTGTGATTGTGCCATTAATCTTCATCACGGGTGTTGAGGGGTTGTGATTGTGCCATGTAACTCCACCTTGTGTAGTCCGGTAGTATGTATGAAGCGTGTGGGACAACGCTTGTAATCCGCGTATCCGATTGTGCCATTTGAGTTGGTTTTGATATGGTTGAGAAATGATCACTTGTAAGCCAATATCATGATGATGACTAATGGTTTAAGCATGAGATGCTTGTGATTATGCTAGAATGCATGTGATGCTCGGTAAAGCATGAGCAAAGGTTTATTTGTTGTTTTAAAATGATGCAAGAGCACGTGTTTTAGAAAGTGCAATGATGTCTTGAAAGGGCATGTTTTATGAGAAAACATGTGTTGATAATAGTGTTTTGCCATTTGTGTGAAATGTATCGATGAATGTTGTTTAGCGATCCTCACTAAGCTTTGTGCTTACGCTCATTTGTTTCATCAATACAGAGAATTAGGCATTTGAGGCAGCGGGTAAGCAAGGGGAATCCAAGCACTTTGGTCTAGCAAAGTACATGGTTTTTCTTTGGTGTAATAAGAGGCAATGGATGTGATTTCTACTTTTGGTTGATTGAGGATGTTGATTATTACTTTGTTCATATATGGTTTGGTATATTGAGTTGTAATCGGCCTTTGAGGATTGATTGATGCCTGATTGTGACTTTTAGCTTTTGAATTGTTTTGAAGACTAGGAAGCATGCCTATAGATCTAATGCTTGCTTGAATGATGCTATGTTTTAGCTCGTACTTCGTAATGTTGATCTTTGATGCTTAAACATGTTGTATCTATGTTGTGGCATGAATTGGAATGTTTTCAGGGGTGTCTATGAGTGAAAAACCAGCAAAATCTGCTGTTGCAGGGCAAGGCATATCGGAACGCCCTTATCTGTTTTGGAACAGAGGCCTGAAATGGCCATGAGGTTTCGGAACGGGTAGGAACGTTCCAGAACGATTTGCTACTGGAAAGGGGTGTTTTGATACGGGTTTTGAAACGCACCCGAGTATCGAAACGATCAACCTGGTTTCGAAACGACCGTTTCGATACAGGGCCTTATGTTTCGAAACACCCGACCGTTGGAGTTGAATTTGAATTATTTCAGTTTTCTGTTTCTTATGTTTTGGTCCTTGAGTCTTGAATGCTTATTTAAAAGAGTTGGGTTGATCCGTTTAAGATGAAATTTGACATGTTGGTATATTATACGTTTAATTTTGGATTGGTAACTTAAAAACTTGTTAAGTTCTCAAATTTCTGGAAATTTACAAATTAGCCCCTAAAAGACGATCGTATGCTATTGAACCCCTAAATGAACTTCGTTCGCTGTGTCGCTTCCACTAAAGTGTTTTGCTATTCACATAGGTTAATAATGTGCATCTAGAAATGTTAAAAAGAAAAAAGGGTCGTCAATCAAGGTTGACTTTCACGAGTTGACTTTGGTTTTCCCCGTGTAATCTTCTTAGTTCGGGTCGGACGTCTAGGTCGGGCTAAGGGTGTTACATGCTTTTATTTTATGATGCTATGAGCATGTGGTTTTAAAAGTGCATTGATGCTTTAAAAAGCATGTTTTAAAGAAAGGCACATGTTGGCACATGATGATGTTTTGGTTTTACAAAATGCATTGATGAATTTTTGGTTTTTAGCGGTCCTCACTAAGCTTTATGCTTACGCTCATTTGTTTCATCAATGCAGAGAATTGAGCATTAGAGGCAGCAAGAATGAAAGGGGAAATCTAAGTATTTGGCTAAGCAATGTATGTGGTTTTACTTTAGTGTAATAAGAGGCAATGGGTGGGATTTCTACTCTTGGTTTGTTGGTGATGTTAAACACCTTGGGCATGTTTGGTGTATGTTTTTGGACTTGTAAATGGTCTCTAATTGATTTATGGTCTTGCTTATAGTGTTTTGGCTATGCTATGGCTTATATTCCAAAGCATGCTTCAGTAGCTAATATTTTCACCATGATTTGATATGCTTGATGATTATGTTATGTTGTTTGTTGATGCTTATGTGTTTGGTAAGTTGTTTATAACATGTATGTATGTTTTAAGCATGTTTTGATGTAGTTAAATGTGTTTAAATGGCCGTTAAGAGTGCAAGTTTGGTATTTGTATCGATAGTCGGGGAGGAGTATCGATACACTAAGGCCAAATTCATGCTTTTCAGCTTAGGTGTACCAATACGATTTGCCAGCGTATCGATACGCCTATGCAAAAGATTGAAGGTCGTATCGATACGGGCTTGGGCGTATCGATACCGTTTTCCCAAAACTCGCTATTGTCAATTCGCGTATCGATACGGGCTGAAGTGTACCGATACGTGGACGTTAATTTCAGTTAATGGAATCTTTTTAAGTTTTGAATTGTTGCATCTTGGTCCCTGAATGTTGTATGTTCAATTGGTTGAGTTTGGATGATCCTTTTGAGATGAAATTTGACATGTTGGCATGTTATGGATTGGTAACTTTAAAATCTAAAAAGTCTTTGTAATCCTTAGAAATTACAGTTTAGTCCCTAAAGTTGTATTTTAAGCAATTGAACCCGTAATCGAACTCCGATTGCTGTGCCGTTTTCGCCTAATCGCTTTGCTGAACATATAGGTTAATAACGTGCATCTAGAGAAGATAAAAAAGGGTTGTTAATCGAGGTTGACTTTTACAAGTTCACTTCGGTTTTCCCCGTGTTATCTTCTTAGTTCGGGTCGGGCGTCTAGGCCGGGCTAAGGGGGTTACATTTGTTGGTAGCAAAGCCATGTTCTGAAAGAATTAGGGATGACGGTAAGTGAAATTGGTATGTTTTGATATTCGGTTCAATGTTAAATGGCATGTTGTTTGAAAAACCATGTTTTTGGTTGAATGTTAGAGTTTATGCCATGCTTTGTAGTTATGAATCATATTTGAGTTAAATATGATTGTATGATGATGATGTGATAAGGATGTGTGCTAATTTCGGATGATGTAAAGCATGATGAATATGATATGATATTATGTGCTATGTTATGTTTGAGGGAAATCGGGGTGCCCATAGCCTTATTACACTAGTTAAATGTTTTTGTAAACTTGGATCCTTGCTTGAGGTTGGCTTAAATCATGGTTTGATTTGTTTTTGTTGTTATGCCTTGTTAAAAATAACACTATGGGTCTGAGGAGAGAGCTTAGATCGAATACAATTGTGCCTACGCCTGAGCAGGGTAATCATAGTAACCAAGGGGCTGAGGTTCCACCTGGTGGAAACCTACCTCCACCTCCGCCACCACCTGGAGGTGGAGAGCCGAAGCAACAAGGACAAGCTGGTCCAGTTTTAGGTGATCTAGCGCCGCTGGTTGAGGCGATCACCGGAGCGTTTTAGGCTGTGGTAGCCGGAGCGCATGTTCAGGCACCTGCAGCTGGGCATGTGGGTTTGCCTTTGGAAAGACTAAAGAGTCTGAGAGCTGTTGAGTTCTATGGAATGTCTCCTGAGGCGTCGGAAGCCTAGTTAGCTAGCACGATCCGTATTATGGATTAGATGGGATGCAATGATGTGCGCAAGCTGGGATGTGCAGTTTCTTTGCTCCAGGGTGATGCTTATAGTTGGTGGACGACTATCACCACTGGAATGGAACCCAACGAGGTGGATTGGGAGTTCTTTAGAAGTGCTTTTAAGAAAAAGTATTTGGGTGTGAGATACTCGGATGAAAAAAAGCGTGAGTTCATGTCGCTTGTTCAAGGAAGTCTTTCTATGGATGAGTACGAGGTCCAGTTCGTACGTCTGAGCCAGTATGCACCTGAGTTGGTGCCTAGTGAGAGGCATCGTTGTGATCGCTTTTGATATGGGCTGTTGCAGGAAGTAAAGACCTATATGTTGACTACAGACTACACATATTTTGATGTGCTTGTATGTCGAGCTAAGGACATTGAGCAGAACTTGGGTCTGTCATCTTGTGGAGGTGGTTCTAGCTCTGGTAAGAGAGCAGCTGAGTATAGTTCCGAAGGTGGACGGAACAAAAGAGGCCGTGATAGGAGACATCAGCCTGATGCGAGGCGAGGTGCTCTAGGACAGGGTGGTCAGGCTTAGGGAGGCCAAGTGAGATCTGAGCAGCACACGTGTTGGAGTTGTGGATCGAGGGACCATCTGAGGCGATATTGTCCACATGCGTCTAGAGAGGCACAAGCTCCTATTGTGGTGACAGGGAATTCTTGTTAGAACTGCGGTTTGGCAGATCATATGAGACGTGAGTGTTCTCTGTTGGCCGGTGGAGGCCAGAGACGTGCACCTGTTGTGGCTGCACCTCAGAAAGGCTGTGGGCGCGGCCGAGGTAACTTCCAGAGGAGGGAAGAGGGACAACATCGTATTGCCTAAGTCGTAGCAGTTCGGCTTGAGTGAGGCGGTCCTGCGAGGGTCTATGCTCAGCGCGAGGAGCACAACGACACCAATGTCATCGCAAGTACCTTTGTTCTACAGTCTTTATCATTGTTGGCTTTGATTGATTCTAGATCCACGCATTCTTATATCTTGAGTGAGCATGCGCATTTGCTTGATATATCTGTTGAGTTGCTTGAAGTAGGATGCAAGTGATTAGTTCTTTTGGTGAGACTGTAGTCACTAGAAAGTTGTATCGGAGGTGTCCTTTATCTGTTCAGGGTTATGTTTTTCTTGTGGATTTGATGGAGTTACCCTTTTATGGATTTGATGTGTTCCTTGGTATGGATTGATTGTCTAAGCATAGAGTAGTGGTATACTTTGATGTTAAGCGAGTCACCTTAAAGCTTGCTGATGATTATGAGGTGGTGATAGTAGGCAAGAATGTGAATTCTTGTCCAATGTGGTTTCGGCTATGGAAGCAAGCCGTATGCTAAGAATGGGTTGTGATGCTTATCTTGCATACGTGACGAATCCTGGTACAAAGGATGTACGTGTGCAGGACATAAAAACCGTTTGTGATTTTTCGGGTGTCTTTCCGGAAGAATTGCCTGGGTTGCCGCCAAACACAGAAGTTGAGTTTGGTATCGAGTTGTACGAGAATACGACTCTGGTGTCCATTGCTTCTTATCGCATGGCACCTAAAGAGCTGAAAGAGTTAAAGACGCAACTTCAGGAGTTTTTTGATCGAGGGTTCATCCGGCCGAGTATTTCACCGTGGGGAGCACCGGTGTTGTTTGGAAAGAAGAAAGATGGGACAATGCGGATGTGTATAGATTATCGGCAACTGAATAAGTTAACGATCAAGAACAAGTATCCCTTGCCAAGGATTGATGATCTCTTTGATTAGTTTCGAGGAGCCTCAGTGTTTTCTAAGATTGACTTGAGGTCAGGGTATTACCAGTTGAAGATGAAGGATGTGGACGTACCTAAGACGGCTTTTCGGACAAGGTACGAGCATTATGAGTTCCTAGTGATGCCGTTTGGTTTGACCAATGTGCCTGCTGCTTTCATGGACATGATGAATCGTGTGTTCCATGAGTTCTTGGATCAGTTTGTGGTAGTATTCATTGATGATATCCTTGTGTACTCTCGTACCGAGGAGGATCATGATAAACACTTAAGGATAGTTTTGCAAGTGTTGTTGGAGAACCAGTTGTATGCTAAGCTGAGCAAGTGTGAGTTTTGGCTTAGGGAGATGGTCTTCCTTGGACATGTTGTATCGACTGAGGGTATTCGTGTTGATCCATATAAGGTAGTGGTAGTGATGAGTTGGAAGGTGCCTAAGCCAGTGACGGAGGTGCAGAGTTTTATTGGCTTGGCTGGGTATTACCGTAGGTTTGTCGAGGGTTTCTCGAAGATTGCTACACCTTTGACCAAGTTGTTGCAGAAGAATGTTCACTTTGAGTGGACAGATACGAGGCAATAAGCTTTTGAGAAGCTGAAGGAAGCTTTGACGCAAGCTCCTATCCTGATTCAACCTGAGTCTGGTAAGGAGTTTTTGGTCTATAGTGATGCGTCCTACGTTGGTTTGGGTTGTGTGTTGATGCAGAAGGGTAAGGCTGTGGCATATGCATCTAGGCAGTTAAAGGTGCATGAGCGTAACTACCCTACTCACGATCTTGAGCCGGCAGCTGTTGTGTTTGCGTTGAAGACCTGGAGGCATTATCTATATGGCGAGAAGTGTGTGGTGTTCACGGATCATAAGAGGTTGAAGTATCTTATGTCTCAGAAGGAGTTGAATCTTAGGCAACGTCGATGAGTGGAGTTGCTTAAGGATTATGATCTATCGATCGAGTATCACCCGGGGAAGGCCAATGTTGTGGCTGATGCTTTGAGCAGGAAAGTGGCTGTAGAGTTGAGGGTGATGTTTGCTCGCTTGAGCATATCGCGAGATGGTGGTCTTGTTGCTGAATTGCAGGTGAAATCATCCCTGATTCAGTTGATCAAGGATAAGTAATTGCTTGATGATTCTCTTGTTCCTCACGTTAAGGATATTGCGGATGGTAAGCCTTCAGATTTCAATTTCAATGATGACGGTGTTCTATGTTTTGGAAGTCAGATAGTGGTGTCGGGTGATGCTGAGTTGAGGCGCACTATTCTGACTTAAGCTTGTATTAGTCCTTTCGATATGCACCCTGGTAGTACGAAAATGTATCATGATTTGAAGGATGAGTACTACTGGGTGGGGTTGAAGAAGGACGTTGTCGAGTTCTTCAGCAAGTGCACGATGTGTCAGCGAGTGAAAGCTGAACATCAGGTACCTTCTGGGTTGTTGCAACTTTTGAGAATCCCATAATGGAAATGGGAAAGGATTACCATGGATTTTGTGTCTGGATTGCTGTTGTCACCATCAAAGAAGAATTCAGTTTGGGTGATTGTTGATCGCCTTACTAAGTGTGCACATTTCTTGCCTGTGCTTACTACGTGTACCTTGGATAAGCTGGTAGAGCTGTACATTGCTGAGATTGTGTGACTACATGGTGTGCCGAAATCTATAGTTTTGGATAGAGATCCAAGGTTTACACCATGGTTTTGGGAATGTTCGCATCAAGCCTTGGGTACACGATTGAATTTCAGTACTTCTTATCATCCTCAGACGGATGGACAGTCAGAACGTGTTATCCAGGTGCTTGAGGATATGTTGAGATGCTGCGTTATTGATTTTTAGGGTTCTTTGGAGAAGCATCTGCCGTTGGTTGAGTTTGCTTATAACAATAGTTATCAGGCAAGCATTCAAATGGCTCCATACGAGGCTTTGTATGGGAGAAAGTGTAGAACACCTCTTTGTTGGGCAAAGACGGGGCAGAAGTTGATTTCGATGCCGGCTATGTTGAAAGGAACGATCGAGAAGGTGAAACTCATTTGTGAGCGCTTGAAGGCAGCATTGGATCGACAAAAGTCTTACGCGGATCTGAAGCGTAAGGAGATTGAGTTCGCAGTTGGCGAACGTGTATTCTTGAAAGTATCGCCTTGGAAGAAGGTGATGAGATTTGGGCGTAAGGGTAAGCTTAGACCGAGGTTTATTGGACCTTATGAGGTTGTGGAGCGTATTGGTCCTGTGGCTTATTGGTGTAGGTTGCCTCCCGAGTTGGAAAAGATTCATGATGTGTTTCATGTCTCGATGTTGCGGAGGTACAGATCGGATCATTCGCATGTAATGTCGGTCGAGGAAATAGAGTTGAATCCAGATCTTTCTTATGAAGAGGAATCGGTGAATATCCTGGATTCAAATAGTAAAGTTCTTCGTGGTAAGATGATAGAGCTTGTGAAGGTGTTATGGCGACATCGAGGTGTTGAGAAGGCCACTTGGGAAAGCAAAGCGGACATGCTGAAGCAGTTTCCGCACCTTTTTCCTTCAAGTAAAATTTTGAGGACAAAATTTCCTGAGTGGGGGAGAGTTGTAACGCCCTGGTTTTGGGCCTAGATGTTTTAGACATCGGATCGGACCGGTTGGAAACGGTTCGAATCATATTAGAGGGTTTAGGGAAATCAAGGATCGGGAAATGATAAAAATATGAAAAAATTGCTAAAATCCTCTAAAATCATGTTTAAAAGGTTGGTTGAATCAATTTTACAAAAAGAGTTTTGGAAGTGGTACATTTTGGGTGGTGACCAAAACGTAAAGTTTCAAAAATTTGGAAAAATGCAATTTCAAAAGAGGAGTCAAAAATCATAGAATCTTTAGGGAGTTTTGGTGCAATTACCTTCCTTAAATTGACATGTGTTTTAAAAGGATTTTTACAGGATTAAAATAAAAAAGGATTTTATTTTATTAAATTGCTAAAATAGAAAAATGAGAAGTTTTTGACGTAACTAACTCTCATTTCAGAAAATTTCATTTTCTCAACTCTTTCTCCAGATTTCTTTTCTCCCAAACATTCTCTCATTGATTCTTAAATCATTTCCAATAAATCTCTTCAAGTTCTTTAAGTTTTGTGAAGCAAAAATTGTCAATCCTTAAGGAAGGCAAAGATTGGAGGTAAATCTCGTTCTCAACCTTCAATCTAAGTTCTTTGCTGAAATTCCCAAGATCTTTGACTCCTAAATGTTGTTTTTGGTTGAGTTTTTGCTTATAGTTTTGATTTAAGATCAAAATCTTGCAAATTCATGGTTTAAATCTTGATTTTCGGAGTGTTTATGATGAGCTCTGTTTTGGATTGACTTTAATTAAGTTTTGAGATGATTATTATGTTGAAAAAGAGTTTTGATAATATAGATCCCAAAATCCTTGAGATCCTTGAGTTTCTTGATGGTTTTAGTTGGGTTTTTGTGGTGATTTTATGGTGTTATGCTTGTTGGATGTATAAGGAAGGGTTTAGGTTGTTTTAAGCTGTGTTTTGATGTCTAATAATGGTTGGAAGTGATGTATGTTGGATGTGCTTGGTTAGGAAGCAATTGATTGAGTTTTCGGTCGTTTCGGATGGGTAAATTGGTGTAGTTTTGGTGAGCAACGAGTTTGTGTTTAGTTGCTGGTGTTGAAATGCATTTTAATGCATTTGGATCTCTATTGTGATGTTGTAAAAACAATGGATCTTGATCTGGAAGCAAGCGAAGCAATTTTGAAGGTTTCAAAAGGGTGATCTTCGCGTCGGCGAGGGAGGTTTCGCGTATCGGTGATTGTTAATGGATTTTCCAGCTTTGTAACTCTTTGAGCGTGGTGTTGGGAGCTTAGTGGTAGATTGAAACTCTTAGCTAAGCTCAAGAGTAAGTAAATCGAAAGTCTCTCTCGGAATGTGCTATATTTTTCTTGGAAATGTACTTGAATTAAATGTGGATTGATTATTGTTTTAAAGCATGTTTTGAGCATTGATGATGCTGGTTTTAATGCCATTTTGTTAAGGATGCACATGGTAAGTGATCCTTGGATTTATGTGATTAATGCATTTGGTTTAAGCATGTTTTATGCTTGTGAAAATGGTATTGTGATTTATGCTTGTAAAACAGTGGAATAATGATGTTAAATGATTATATTGGCAAGTGATGGAAATGGTTTTTGGTTACTTTAATCGGATATAGTTAGCCGGCTATAGGATTGGGTGCACCGTGAATAAAGTCGCCTTGGATGTCGAGGGGTTGTGATTGTGCTGTAATCTCCATCCAAGTACCCTAATGATTGAGGCTAAGTTCACAACGGTGGATGGTTTAATCCCATGTGTGTCTTTTGGTTTGTGTCCCGTATTCTCGTTAGTGGAATTATACAACTACCGATGAGTGATGTTGAGGGGTTGCGATTGTGCCATTAATCTCCATCACGGGTATTGAGGGGTTGTGATTGTGCCATTAATCTCCACCTTGTGTAGTCTGGTAGTGTGTATGAAGTGTGTGGGACAACGCTTGTAATCTGCGTATCCGATTGCATCAATTGTGATGGTTTTGATATGGTTTGTTAATGATCACTTACGAGCCAATATAATGATGTTAAGAAATGAATTAAGCATGTGATGCTTGGGGATTATGCTAGAATGCATGTGATGCTTGGTTTAAGCATGAACAAAGGATTTTGTTGTTATTTTAATGATGCTATGAGCATGTGGTTTTAAAAGTGCATTGATACTTTAAAATGCATGTTTTAAAGAAAGGCATATGTTGGCACATGATGTTGTTTTGGTTTTACAAAATGCATTGATGAATGTTTGGTTTTTAGCGGTCCTCACTAAGCTTTATGCTTACGCTCATTTGTTTCATCAATGCAGAGAATTGAGCATTAGAGGCAGCAAGAAAGCAAGGGGAAATCCAAGTATTTGGCTAAGCAATGTATGTGGTTTTACTTTAGTGTAATAAGAGGCAATGATGGGTGGGATTTCTACTCTTGGTTTGTTGGTGATGTTAAACACCTTGGGCATGTTTGGTTTATGTTTTTGGACTTGTAAATGGTCTCTAATTGGTTTATGGTCTTGCTTATAGTGTTTTGGCTATGATATGGCTTATATTCCAAAGAATGCTTGAGTGGCTAATATTTTCACCATGATTTGATATGCTTGATGATTATGTTATGTTGTTTGTTGATGCTTATATGTTTGGTAAGTTGTTTAAAACATGTATGTATGTTTTAAGCATGTTTTGATCTTGTTAATTGTGTTTAAATGGTTGTTGAATGTGCAAGTCTGGTATGCGTATCGATACTCGGGGAAGAGTATCGATACACTAAGGCCAAATTCAGGCTTTTCAGCTTAGGTGTACCGATACGATTTGCCCGCGTATCGATACACATAGGCAAAAGATTAAAGGTCGTATCGATACGGGCTTAGGCGTATCAATATCTTTTTCCCAAAACTTGCTACTGTCAATCCACGTATCGATACGGGCTGAGGTGTACTGATACAAGGACGTTAATTTCAGATAATGGAATCTTTTTAAGTTTTGAATTGTTGCATCTTGGTCCCTGAATGTTGTATGTTCAATTGGTTGAGTTTGGATGATCCGTTTGAGATGAAATTTGACATGTTGGCATGTTACATGACTAATTATGGATTGGTAACTTTAAAATCTGAAAAGTCTCTGTAATTCTTAGAAATTATAGTTTAGTTCCTAAAATTGTATTTTAAGCAATTGAACCTCTAATCGAACTCCAATCGTTGTGCCGTTTTCGCCTAATCGCTTTGCTGAACATATAGGTTAATAATGTGAATCTAGAGAAGATAAAAAAAGGGTCGTTAATCGAGGTTGAATTTTACAAGTTGACTTTGGTTTTCCCCATTTAATCTTCTTAGTTTGGGTCGGGCGTCTAGGCCGGGCTAAGGGGGTTACAATAGTGATGCCAATAACTATGTCCGATATTCATTAACAACTTATCGACACTTACCAATGAATCCGATTAACAATCCAATGCAACTTCTTGAATGATATTGATGGCGATATAATCAAAAACAGCAATAAAAGATTCGGGAAGGAATCTCGCCTAATCCCGAGACTCCGACTACACTCACCTTAGAATCCGATGCTTTGACGGCTCTCGGATGACAACTCCCTTGTTCCTAGCCTTTAGTGAATTTGATGGATGTTTCTTTTCGTTGTCTTGAGCTAGGAAATCAATATGGAGACTATTACGATCGATAATACAATATCAAAACCAATATAACAATATCAAAATCGATATTCGATTTCAATATAGATGACAACAATGAGATATCCATGGATGGTCAAAACCCTAGCTTAAGATTAAACTCAATACATCCATGGAATCCAATAATCGATTGAGGAATATAGCTTACCCGATCGATAGCAATGATTTGATATCAATAAGACGAAGGAAAAGCAAAGCTTAAAGCTATCTCCAATGGATGTGTATGCTTCAAGGAAGAAGATGATGAAGAATGAGGTGCTTGCTTTCAATATTTCGAGTAAGTCTCTTGTTTCATTTTTGCTTATCTATTCTTTTCTTTTATTGTGAATTCTTAACCGATAGCTTTCCTTCAATTGAAGGAAAGCTCACAAATTGATCCACGTAGGTGAAAATATAATTATGTAGGGGCTAATCACAAGATTAGTCCCTCAACTCTCACTGTATTATAGTTTTTCCCTTCAACTTGTATTTTTCTCAAATTAGCCACTATATAAGTTTCAATATTATTCGATAGAGTCCAATGACAATATTTTAGCTCATATAGAGTCTGATATCAATAATTAGCTAGCCGTTACAATATTTAGACCTTATCGATGTGAAATTTCCGATCACCAGAACCTAATTCTGACTAGACCGGATTTTGGGGTGTTACAACTCTCCCCACATTAAGAAAAATTCATCCTTGAATTTTTACCTGAACCGAATAGATATGGATAATGCTATTTCATTGTCTCTTCAGGTTCCCAAGTGGCTTTCTCAATGGTGTGTCTCCTCTTGAGCAGTTTAACTAACGGTAGAGTTTTGTTGCGAAGCCTCTTGATTTCTCTTGTAAGAATATGAACTGGTTCTTCCTCGTAGGAAAAATTCGGTTGAATTTCCACAGATCCATGTTCCAAAATATGCGTAGGATCGGAACGATACTTCCGGAGCATCGATACATGAAAAACATCGTGGGTCTTACTTAATTCAGAGGGCAACAATAATCGATATGCCACGGGGCTAACTCGTTCAATGACTTCAAAGGGTCCAATGAATCGGGGACTCAGTTTTCCCTTCTTGCCAAACCTTAAAACCTTTTTCCACGATGATACTTTGAGAAAGGCTTTCTCACCAACTTCATACTCAATGTCTCTTCTCTTGAGATCATCATAAGCCTTTTATCGATCAAAAGCAGCCTTTAAACGATCATGAATAATGGCAAACCCCTTTTAAGTTTCCCGGAGTAAGTCAGGACCCAACATCTTGCCTTCACCAAGCTCCGACCAACACAATTGAGTTCGACATCGTCTACCATACAATGCTTTATATGGGGCCATTTGGATTGAAGCCTGATAGGTATTATTGTAGGCAAACTCGACAAGGGGTAGGGATTTTTCCCAAGTTCCACTAAAGCCAATGATGCATGCTCGAAGCATGTCCTCCAAGATTTGTATAGGAAGGTTCAATAACAATACAAATTCTAAGGTTTCAATGGACAAGTTTTTCGATAATTACCTGGATTACCCTTCCTGACTAGTCGTCAGATTGAGGGTGAAAGGCTATACTAAGATTAACTCTGGTGTCTAGAGCTCCTTGTAAGGTTCTCCAAAACCGAGATACAAATTAGGGATCTCAATCTGAGATAATAGACTTAGGTACTCCGTGGAGTTGGATCACTTCCTTGATGTATAAGTCAGCTAATTTAGGAAGACCGTAATCCATTCTGACCGGTATGAAATGAGTTGACTTTGTGAAATGATCTACAATGACCCATATGGCATCATGCTGCACGGGAGTTAACAGTAGACCACTAACAAAATCCATAGTGATCTATTCTCACTTCTATTTAGGTGGATCGATAGGCTGCAATAATCCGGTAGGAGCACAATGTTCTGCCTTAACATGTTGGCACGCGAGACATTTGGAAATGTAATCAACTATGGCCTGCTTTATGCCTGGCCACCAATAGAGTTCAAGCAGGTCCTTATACATCTTCATAAATCCAGGGTCAGCGGACAAAGAACTCGAATGAGCTTCAGAAATAATATCAGTGCAAAGAGATTCATCATTAGGTACACAGACCCGATCATGAAAACACAAGAGTCCTTCAGAATTAATTATGAAGTCGAAGTTGTTTGATAGCTTGAAAAAATGGATTGAAGCTCAGGATCTTGTTCTTGCAAATCCTTGATTCACTAAACGATGGTAGACTGAACTTGAAGTTTAGCTACAAGACAACGATGCTTTCGAAGTCGGAAGTGAGCATTAATTGCTCGAGGGGCTACAATATAGCGATATTATAATGAGTTAATGTACGACACAATACATATAGCTCCATATTCACTGTCAATACTTACCAAGCAAAGGTTTGCGGTTGAGTGCATTAGCTACAACGTTGGCCTTGCCCGAATGATAATCAATGACAAGATCGTAATATTTAAGGAGTTCCATCCACCTCCGTTGCTGAATATTGAACTTCTTTTGGGTCAATAGGTACTTAAGATTTTTTTGATCGGTGAAGAGATAACATTTTTCTCCGTAAAAGTAATGTCTCCATATTTTCAATGCAAAGAAAACTGCAGCCAATTCAAGGTCATGGGTAGGTGTAAAACATATGTTTGATTTTGATATAATTAAATTGTTAAGGATTAAATTGAAAACTTGAATTTGATTTCTAAGTCCCTTTAATAATTTATAAATCACCAACACTTTAAAACTGATTTGAAAAACTCAAACTTCAAATATTTTCTAAGTGTTCCAAGGCCAAAGTATTGAAAATTGTCCAGGTGTATCGATACACATCTAGCCGTATCGATACCTTTTTTTACAAAGTTAGCTACTGGAAAGACGCGTTTCGATACACTCTTAACTGTATCGAAACAGCGTATCGAAACAGATTCAATCTGTATCGATACGCCCCTCTCCAAAACTGAGGAGTTTGAATGGTGTATCCATACGGCTTAACCCGTATCGATACGATTTTAATTGAATTTTTAATTCGAAGTGTTTTAAATGTTTTTGACTGTTGGTGTCAGTCGTTAGGTAACTAACATTTAAAGTGGCAGTTGACCCGTATCGATACGGTAAACCCTCGTATCGAAACGGAGACTTCTAGTGAGCTAAGTTGAGAAAAAGGTATCGATATGGTCTCTTCCGTATCGAAACGGTCTCTGTCCCGTACCGATACGCTTACGTGTGTTTCGATACACCCTCTTTATTATGTACAACGGCTCTTTCTGTTTTGAGACAGGTATCGATACTGCTCCTCGTGTACCGATACAGATAGCTGTAGAAGTGCATTTATGGTGGAAATAGAGGGTCCCAACGGCTATAATCAATTCCCTAACCACCCAAACAGCTAGAATTGATAGAGAATGTACAAATTGAAGCTCTTTGAAGACCAACAATAACCATTGCATTAAAGACAAACATCCAAGAAAAAATCCAACCTCAAGTGTGCCTATTTTCCAATTTATTGTAAACCCCAAATTGAGTTGTATTCAATTCTTATTCTATCTCCAAATTTGGGTTGAGTGTTGTACTTCAAGGGAAAAAATTGTATTTGAGAGATATATTTCTTGTCCAATTTCTTCTTTGTTTATTTGTGAGGGTTTGGTCAAATTTTGGGTAGAAAATTTGACCGGTTGTGTAAAGGTTACCTCCTAAGCCTTGTAAAGGGGATAACAAATAATGAATTGTTGCAAATCCTTAGTGGTAGCTAAGTTAGTGGATGTAGAGTTCATTTGGAACTTGAACCACTCTAAAATCCTTTGTTCTTCATTTTTAATTGTCCATCCACTCCCACAAAGTTTTAAAATCCCAATTCACCCTCTCTTGGTCTTGATCATTCAATCAATCCACTCAAAAATTGGTATTAGATCCTACCTCTTTGAAGAATTCACAACCACAAGAGGTGTTCATAGGAAGAGTGTAATCAACTAAAAAATTAAGCCATGGCATCTACCTCCGGATCGAGTATGTACGAGTCACAATCCACCACAAAGCCACCATTCTTCAATGGTGACAACTATCCTTTTTGGAAGAATTGGATGCGCCTCTTCATCAAGTCCAAAGATTACTTGGTTTGAGATGTCATTGAAGATGGTCTCTACATTCCTTTGAAGAGAGATGATGATGGAAAGATTGTTCTAAAGAAGAAGATAGAGATGAGTGAAGATGAGAGGAAGAAGATCCAAATAAATGACAAAGCTCTTCACATGCTCTTTTGCTCCTTCGGTCCCGACATCTACTCCAAAGTCTCCTTCATTGAGAGTGCCAAGGAAGTGTGGGATACTCTTGAGACCACCTATGAAGGAACCAATAATGTGAAGGAAACCAAGATTGGAATTCTTAATCTTAGCTATGAGAATTTCAAGATGGAGCCCGACGAAACGGTGTCCAAGATGTTTGATCACTTCTCAACCATAGTCAACTGGCTTAAAGGATTTGGAGAGTCTATTCCGGAAGACAAGCTTGTCCGGAAGCTACTCTACTCACTTCTCGAATCTTGGGATGGGAAGAGAACCGCCATCATTGAGGCCAAAAACTTGATGACTTTAAAACTTGATGAGCTAGTGGGTTCTCTCCTTACTCATGAGATTATGAAGCAAGGAAGGGAAGAAGAAAAGAAGAAGGAAGAGAAAAGAGTGGAGAAGCTAGAGGTGGAAAAGAAGAAGAAAATGGGAGTGGCTCTCAAAGCTTCATTACTTGATGAGAGCTCTTCTAGTGAGGAGGATGACCTTGAAGAATTGGCTATGATAGCCAAAAATTTCTCTCGATTCATGAGGTCCAACCGTGGAAGGAAAATTCAAAGAAAGATGGACTTCAAAGGTAAAAGCAAAGAAGAAGGGAAGGATCAAATCATTTGCTTCGAGTGCAATAAGCCTGGTCACATTCGTTCGGAGTGCCCTCAACTCAAGAAGAAAGGCTTTAAGAAGAAGAAGAAGCTCAAAGCCAAGCTTGCTACTTGGAGTGATGAGGAGTCATCCAAGGATGACGAACATGAAGTGGCCAACCTTTGCCTAATGGCACTTGAAGAAGATTCCTCCATGGTAACCTCTAACTCATCATCCTTTGAATTTACATTTGATGAATTAAATGATGCATATGATGAGTTGCAAGAGGTTTATGACAAGTTGGTTGAGAAATATAAGGAGTCGGTCATTAGGAATAAGAAAATTATTTCGGAATTAAATGATAAAAATGACTCACTTTCTCATGCTAACTTAAAATTTGAGAAAAAGATTTTAGGCTTGAAAGATGAACTTAAGTTTTTCCAATATGAAAATGTAGACCTAAATAATCTTCTTTCTCAATGCAATAGTGAACACCAAAAGGTGTTAGGTGATCTTAACAAGCTCAAAGAGTCTTTTAAATATGTTGGTAGTGTGAAGCATGAAAAAGGTGAATCTTCTAAAACAAACCAACCTAGGAGAAAGACTAGTAACTACAAACAAAGTAGCTCTCCTAGACATAGTAGAAATAAAAAGATTAGAAGTGTATGGGTTCCTAAGGAACTTGTAAAATCTAATAATATTGTTGCTATGTCACCTTGGATTCCTAAGGGAACCAAGCTATTGGGAGCTAACACTCGTGAACCCAAAATGATTTGGGTACCAAAAACAAAACTTTAATATCTTTGTTTGTAGGGGGAGCATTGCTACAAGGCCAAAGCACAAAGTCAAAACTCATGGTACCTTGATAGTGGATGCTCGAGGCATATGACCGGAGACAAGAGTAGATTCATGGATTTAAACCCAAAAAGTGGAGGAGTGGTGACGTTTGGTGACAACTCCAAAGGCCACATTAAAGGTATTGGCTCCATAGGTAATCACTCTACCATTCTTATTGAAAATGTCTTGTATGTCGATGGTCTTAAACATAATTTGTTGAGCACAAACCAATTATGTGATAAAGGATTTAATGTATTATTTGATAAAAATGGGTGCAAAATTGTTGACATTATATCTAATAATATTATGCTCATAGGTCATCGTATAGGTAACATTTACATGGTGCATTTATATATATATACATCCCATGCATGTTTAGTAGCTCAAAATGAAAATGATGCATGGATATGGCATAGGAAACTAGGACATGCTAGCATTAGTGTTTTAGAAAAATTAGTTTCTCTTGATCTAGTTAGAGGTTTACCCAAGATTAAGTTCTCAAACGATAAAATTTGTTATGCATGCTCTAAGGGTAAACAACATAAGCCATCCTTTAAATCCATTAATGATGTTTCTACAAGTAGGTGTTTACAACTTATCCACATGGATTTATTTGGGCCAATTAGGACTATGAGCTTGGGTGGTAAATATTATGCATTTGTTATTGTTAATGATTTTTCTAGATTTACTTGGGTTCTATTTTTAAGTACTAAAGATAAGGCTTTAGAAAAATTCATCACATTTTCAAAACTAACCCAAAATGATCTTGAACTTAGAATTTCTCATATTAGAAGTGATCATGGAACCAAATTTCAAAATTTAGGGTTTGAAGAGTTTTTAAATGAAAATGGTATTAGCCACAATTTTTCGGCTCCTCGAACTCCTCAACAAAATGGGGTAGTTGAGAGGAAAAATAGAACTTTACAAGAAATGGCTAGAACCATGCTTTGTCAAAACAATTTACCTAAATATTTTTGGGCGGAAGCCACAAACATCGCTTGCTACATTGTAAACCGAGTAATGATTAGGCCAATTTTAAAGAAAACACCATATGAGATTTTAAAATCTAAAAAGCCTAACATTGGTTATTTTCATCCATTTGGTTGCAAGTGTTTTGTTTTAAATAATGGAAAAGACAACTTAGGTAAATTTGATGCAAAAAGTGATGAAGCTATTTTCATAGGATATTCTTTAACCTCTAAAGCCTATCGTGTATTTAACAAGAGAACTTTTGTAGAAGAAGAATCTATACATGTTGTATTCGATGATAACCTCCTTCCAAGGAAGGATTCTTGTGATGATGATGATGTAGGAATCATAAATGCCTTTGATGGAGGACAAACTTCAAAGGAGGATGAGACTCCATCAAAAGAAGAGGATACACAAGATCCACCTCTTGAAGCCTTGAAGGACTTGGCTCTTGAGGAAAAGGAAGTGAGCTACCCAAGGGAGTTCAACTATATCAAAGATGGTGAAATCTTGGGTGATCCATCCAAGGGGCTAACCACTAGATCTTCTCTTAAACTTATGAACCATGTTGCATTTATCTCATGCATAGAGCCTTAGAATATAAAAGAAGCATTGAAAGATGATTTTTGGATTATGGCTATGCAAGAAGAGTTAAATCAATTTGAGAGAAGTAATGTTTGGACATTAGTTGATATGGAATAGATTTTGATAGTAATCAATCTACTATAGGAACTAAATGGGTCTTTAGGAACAAACTAGATGAGAGTGGTAACATTGTGAGAAACAAAGCTAGACTAGTAGCACAAGGTTACAATCAAGAAGAGGGAATAGATTTTGATGAAACCTATGCTCTCATAGCTAGAATGGAAGTCATTAGGATGTTGCTTGCATATGCATGTTATCATGATTTCAAGCTTTTTCAAATGGATTTTAAAAGCGCATTTTTAAATTGTTTTATAAATGAGGAAGTGTATGTGGAACAACCACCGGGTTTTGAAGACTCAAAATTTCCAAATCATGTTGTCAAACTTACTAAAGCTCTTTATGGTTTAAAACAAGCTCCTAGAGCTTGGTATGAAAGACTTTCAAACTTTTTAATTGAAAAAGGTAAGGTGGACAGTACACTTTTCATAAAAAGGTATAAAAATGACATCTTAGTAGTACAAATTTATGTTGATGATATTATTTTTGGTTCTACTAACGAATGTCATTGCAAAGAGTTTGCTAAGCTAATGCAAGGTGAATTCGAGATGAGCATGATGGGGGAACTCTCATTCTTTTTGGGACTCCAAATCAAGCAAAGGAAGGATGGCACCTTCATCAATCAAGCAAAGTACATCAAGGATATGCTCAAAAAGTTTGGCTTGGAGAATGCAAAGCCTCAAGCCACACCTATGAGCTCATCTACAAAGCTTGACAAGGATAAAGGAGGTAAGTGTGTTGACTCTAAGCTTTACCGTTCTATGATTGGATTATTGCTTTACCTTACCGCAAGTAGACCGGATATCTTGTTTAGTGTTTTCTTGTGTGCTAGGTTTCAAGCTAGCCCTAGAGAGTCTCACCTTATATCATTTAAGATAATCTTTAGGTACCTTAGAGATACTCCTTGTTTAGGTCTTTGGTACCCTAGAGACTCCACCTTCAACCTTCATGCTTATTCGGATGCGGATTATGGGGGATGTAAAATTGATAGGAAAAGTACTTCGGGAACTTGTCAATTCTTAGGTAGTATGCTCATATCTTGGTTCTCTAAGAAACAAAATAGTGTAGCCTTATCTACCACCGAAGCCGAGTACATATCCCTAGGGAGTTGTTGTGCTCAAGTCCTTTGGATGAAGCAACAACTCTTAGATTATGGTATTAAAGTTGAAACCATACCCCTTAAGTGTGATAACACTAGTGCCATATGTTTGACAAAAAATCCCATCCAACACTCTAGAACCAAACATATAGAAATAAGGCATCATTTCATTAGAGATCATGTCCTTAAAGAAGATGTTGTTATAGAGTATGTTGACACCTTAAAATCAATTAGCGGACATCTTTACAAAACCTTTAGATAAAGAGCGTTTTTGGTACCTTAGGAGAGAGTTAGGTCTAACTATCCTATCTTGACCTTTTAGGACCTCTTTTGTGCTTAAAATTGCTTGATCTCGTGAAATTGCATGCTTGTGTGTTGTAGCTCTTGAAAATATCCATGCCTATAGCTAGGGGAGTATGATTCTGTTAAAATATGCTTAGAACTGCTCATTCATCATTTGCATTCCTTTAGGAGGTGTTAGAATCGAGCTTTTGGTTGTTCTTTAGGCTTAAAATGTATTTCTGGGCATAGGGTATCGATACGGCCCTACGCGTATCGATACGAGTACTTCATTAGCTTCCCAGACTTCATTTTGCCTTAAACTGGTATCGATACGGTTAAACTCGTTTCGATACGAGCTACAATCGTTTTGATATGGATTGCATCCATTTCGATACAATCCTTCAACGGGCATTTTTATTAGAATTACATTTTTACCCCTATATCGATACACCCTCAGGCGTATCGATACGCGATTGCGCAGACAGCTTTAATTTTGCATTTAAGAGTTCAACTTTTACCAAAATTAAAATTTCTCAAAACCCTAAAAACCCTAGCCGTCTTCAGCCTATAAATATCCTCTTCCTCCCTCATATTTTCACACCACAACTCAAAATATCAAGAGGGTTTCAAAATCAAGCAAAGCTCTAAGGCTTTTTCATCAATTTGGTGCTAAGACTTTTTTCCATTCCTCTCAAATCAAAATCAAGGTAAAAACTCTTTCTTTTTCTTTTAATTTTTCTTATTATTTTCGTTTTCAAACTTTTTCTTTTTTATTTTTATTTTTGTCTTCTCAACCAAACTTGGTTTTAAAATTTCTTTTAAAAATTTGGTTTTAAAATTTTTTTAACCTTGATTCTTGGTTTTTCAATGAGTTGAATGAAGAAATCTTAATGCATACGTTGTTTTCTCTAGCTCATGACACCTTCTAGGAAGAGATCACGTCTTAATGAAACTGGTGAAGGATCCAATACCGGAGATGGTGTTCGTCTTAATCTCACTCAAATCTATCAACACTCTTTTCAATCCCCCGGAGCTCTCACCTATTTTCGTCAATTCAAAAACTATAAGATCCGTCCAGAGAGGGTAATCTCTATTCCTTTTCTTAACTCGGAGCGATTCAAGTTTGAATATCTACCTTTACTCCAAGAATGGAAGTTTATGGATTTTCTCTCTATTCCCGGGTTTTATTTTCGTATTTTGGTTTTAATCTTTTATGCTAATACCAGATGTTGTGCCAATCGAGATAGTGTTGTTACGGCTGTTAATTCCTATCTTATGGGTAAAAAGGTCACTATAGATGTTAAATCTATTTGTGATGTCTTTAAGTTGGAGGATAAAGGCCTTGATGATGAGAATGCTCTTGGCCATGTTCTTAGTGGTTCCGTCACCGCCCTAAATGCTCAGAATCGGATCCTCCATTTGATGGTCTCTTGGTGGTTTAGGCCCTCCGGAGGGAAGTATTCTACTATCCACCAAGTGGATGACTTTTGGATTCGATGCTTCCGTGAGAGAAGACGTCCGAACCTTGCTCGTATCATATTTGCGGAGATCGTCTATCTCGTGTAACATCGCCACACCTCACTTGTCACTTCCTTCACCTATGGTACGGCCCTAAGCTACTTTTTCCAACAAAAGGAGATTGATTGCTTGCATGACTTCCCAACTCCCCTCACCGATCCCATCGATGAACGCTCTCTTGCAAAGGGTAAGTTCCATTACTTTAATGGTAATTGGCTACGTCTATCCGAGCTCCCTAGTGAGGCCGCAGAACAATTTTCTAATCCTCAAGTTGAACAAGCTCCTCAAGCTCCTCCTCCTCCACCTTCCATGGATGCTCTAATGACTTTCCTCAATGAGCAATTCACGGGATTGCGCACGGACATGGCTTCGGGGTTTACCACGATTGATACTCGTTTCACAAGCCTTGAAGAACAGATGACGAACGTGGAGATTCTACTCACTTCTCTTAAAGGCGGTCATAACTCAATGAATATCTCTCTCACCGCTTTCCATGACGAGTGACGTCAAACCTTGAGGAATGATGATCCAATTGAGGACAAAGATGAAGATGATGAAGAAGGCGATGATGATTCATAGTAGCCTATCTTTGCATAACATTCATATCATCTAGGATATTTATTTTATGCACCTTTGCTTTATGTTTTTAGGATTAAGTTTGAATTATTTTAAACCTATGCTTTGATTTTCTGTTGTTTGGATTTTTAAGTTGATGTTATGCTTTATTTGAACTTAATGATATTTATGTTGCTTGCCTATTTATACATTTTTCCTAATTTATGCACTTTACAATATGTCTCAATTATTTTTGATCTAACAAAAAGGGGGAGAGAGAAGCTCACAACACTTAAAAATTTTGATTTTCAACTTACAAGTTACCTAGCTAATATTAAGGGGGAGTTATTTTTGCAAAGTTTTTCAAAGTGTCAAAAATTTCAAGTTTTGGTTTTGTTATATCAAAAAGGGGGAGATTGTAAAACCTATGTTTGATTTTGATATAATTAAATTGTTAAGGATTAAATTGAAAACTTGAAATTGATTTCTAAGTCCCTTTAATAATTTATAAATCACCAACACTTTAAAACTGATTTGAAAAACTCAAACTCCAAATATTTTCTAATTGTTCCAAGACCAAAGTATTGAAAATCGTCCAGGTGTATCGATACGCTTCTAGTCGTATCGATACCTTTTTTACAAAGTTGGCTACTGGAAAGACGCGTTTCTATACGCTCTTAACCGTATCGAAACAGTGTATCGAAACAAATTCAATATGTATCGATACGCCCCTCTGCAAAACTGAGGAGTTTGAATGGTGTACCGATACGGCTTAACCCGTATCGATACGGTTTTAATTGAATTTTTAATTCGAAGTGTTTTAAATGTTTTCGACCGTTGGTGTCAGTCGTTAGGTAACTAACATTTAAAGTGGCAGTTGACCCGTATCGATACGGTAAACCCTCGTATCGAAACGGAGACTTCCAGTGAGCTAAGTTGAGAAAAAGGTATCGATACAGTCTCTTTCGTATCGAAACGGTCCCTATCTCGTACCGGTACGCTTACGTGCATTTCGATACGCCCTCTTTATTATGTACAACGACTCTTTCTGTTTTGAGACAGGTATCGATACGGCTCCCCGTGTACCGATACAGATAGCTGCAAAAGTGCATTTATGGTGGAAAGAGAGGGTCCCAACGGCTATAATCCATTCCCTAACCACCCAAATGGCTAGAATTGATAGAGAAGGTATAAATTGAAGCTCTTTGAAGACTAGCAACAACCATTGCATGAAAGACAAACATCCAAGCAAAAATCCAACCTCAAGTGTGCCTATTTTCCAATTTCTTGTAAACCCCAAATTGAGTTGTATTCAATTCTTATTCTATCTCCAAATTTGGGTTGAGTTTGTACTTCAAGGGGCAAAATTGTATTTGAGAGATATATTTCTTGTCCAATTTCTTCTTTGTTTATTTGTGAGGGTTTGGTCAAATTTTTGGTAGAAAATTTGACTGGTTGTGTAAAGGTTACCTCCTAAGCCTTGAAAAGGGGAAGAACAAATAGTGAATTGTTGCAAATCCTTAGTGGTAGCTAAGGTAGTGGATGTAGAGTTCATTTGGAACTTGAACCACTCTAAAATCCTTTGTTCTTCATTTTTAATTGTCCATTCACTCCCACAAAGTTTTAAAATCCCAATTCACCCCCTCTTGGTCTTGATCATTCAATCGATCCACTCAATAGTAGGATAATTCATTTCGTGCGGCTTAAGTTTTCTCGAAGCATAAGAGATGACTTTGCCTTCTTACATCAATACACATCCTAACCCGAAGTGTGATGCATCACTATAAAGTATGTAGTCCTTTCCGAACTCGGGTTGGATTAAAACTGGTGCGTGAGTCAAGATTTGTTTCAATTGATCGAAGCTCCGTTGTTGATCTACGGTCCAAACAAAAGGAGCTTCTTTTCGCAATAACTTGGTCAAAGAAGCGGCAATCATAGAGAACCTTTTCACGAATCTCCTATAAGAGCCAGCAAGCCCAAGGAAGATTCTGACCTCACCAATATTCTTTTGTGGATGCCATTCTATAATAGCTTGGATTTTCTTCGGGTCCACCTGAATACCTGAAGCTAACACAACATGTCCCAAAAAGGTAACTTCAGTGAGCCGAAACTCACACTTAGAGAACTTCGCGTACAACTGCTTCTCTCTTAAGGTCTGAAGCACGATACGAAGATGATCTCAGTGTTCCGCTTCATTCTTGGAGTAAATCAATATGTCATCTATAAATACCACTACGAATTTATCAAGATAGGGTCTAAAAATTCGATTCATCAAATCCATAAAGGCTGTCGATGCATTGGTTAACCCAAAGGGAATCACCAAGAATTCGTAGTGTCCATATCTTGTACGGAAAGCGGTCTTCGGTATATCACATTTTTTAACTCTTATTTGGTAATAGTCTGACCTTAAACCGATCTTGGAAAACACAAAGGCATTCTTTAATTGATCGAACAGGTCGTCTATTCTAGGCAATGGATACTTGTTATTTATGGTTACTTTATTTAGCTATATGTAGTCAATGCACAACCTCATAGAACCATCCTTCTTCTTTACAAATAGAACTGGTGCTCCCCAAGGCGAAGAGCTCGGTTGAATGAAACCTTCTCTCAATAGTTCTTGAATTTGAGCTTTCAACTCCTTCAATTCAATAGCTGTCATATGATATGGTACGATGGAAACTGGAGCAGTCCGAGGTTGCACCTCAATGCCAAACTCCACTTCACGAGTTGGGGGCAGACCCGGAAGTTCATCAGGGAATTCACATACGGTGTCAATGTCCCGCAATTGTGATTCATCTTTAGCTTCTAATATCAATGCACACAATGAAGGATTTCTCGCGTTCATCAAAACAACAGTCTCTTTCTCGAGACCTCGAAGGTACAACTTCCTTTTAAAACAGCCTACCCAGGCTTGATGCTCACTAAGCCAATCTAAGCTTAAGATAACATCAAACTCATGGATCGGTAAGGCCAACAAATTGGTCGAGAAAGGAATCCCTTGGATCAATAAGGGGCAATTCTTGAACACTACCCTTACGATGAAAAAATCTTCTAAGGGATTGGTTACAGAGATTCTCGATGCTATTTTCTCGAAAGACATACTATATTTCTTAACTATAATGATGCTTATAAAAGAGTGAGTAGAACCAGGGTCAATCAATGCATACAAATGATATGAATAAAGCTCAATGGTACCTGCAATGACGCCAGGTTCATCATCCTCTTCTCTGCTCCTCACGTGATACATTTGGGCAAGGGTTTTAGAATCTTGCTTATTGAATGGTTTCCCCGAACCACTCAATCTTCCATAGGTTCCCGATGATCCTTGCTTTGATCCTTTACCTCGAAAGGATTGAGCAGGAGAGGCAGCAGTAGTCGGTGTAACAGTAGATTCGGTTGCATTCAAAGGGTAGTCACGGATAAAGTGACCCTGCTCACCACAGTAGTAACAAGCTCCAGTCTGCTTACGACATTGACTCGCTGGGTGCCTATTCTGACAATAATTGCAAATTGGATGTTGGTTGCCTCGATTTAAACCTCCGGTGCTATCAACAGACGTTGCCTTAGGAAAGGACTGCGTCACGGACTGAGGCCTCTCAATATTCCCAGAAACGGGAGGGTTGTGGATAGACATTCTGCTTGGGGCTTTGGTATCTCCCTTTATTGTTCCATCTCGGAGGTCAAGAATCATCCCTAAACATATTTTTAGATTTTCCTAACCAACCGGCTCGTTGAACCGTCTGTGCAGCTTCATTGGCCTTAACTCAGTTCACCAAGTCTTGAAAATCAACGATGCTCAATGCAGTAAACATAGGGCGTAATTCATCATTGAGCCCTGCAATGAACATCCTTCACTTCTCTTCCTTCTTCTTTATATACTCAGCACCGTATCTACAGTACTTGTAGAAATCATGGATATACTGCTCGATCGGTCGTCCGCCTTGTTTGAGGTGGAGGAAGATACTTTGCCTCTCAGCGAGATAAAACTCACTGATGTACTTCTTGCAGAATTCTTTAAGGAATAACTCCCAAGTTACAGTGTCTTCAGAGACCGTCAAAATGGTAGTCTCCCACCAGTGGAGTGCCTCGTCAACCAACATCTCTATGGCACACTCGAGTTTGTGCGCATCCGAGCACTGTAACTACTTGTTTAAAATCCGTAAGGTATTGTCCAACTAGTATTCATAAACTTTAGGGTTGTCGTCATCTTGTCCAGTAAAAGTGTAAGCTCGATACTATAAAAGCTTATCAATAGGAGCTCGGGTATGTTGACAGCTGGAGCGATGGGTTGCACTACCTGCTCAGCTCTCATAGCAGTCATAAACTACTTAAACATGTCAGCCATGTTCTTGTAACATTCAGCCTAAGCAGTAGGTGCTACACGCTCGGTACCCTGAGTAGGAATATCCTGCGGATGCGGTGGATTCCGAGGATTCCCTCCCCTAATATCCTTGCCATGTGTCGAGGAGCCGGTGGCAAGCTCATCAATGTGAGCTTCATTAGTTTGAGGTATATCTATATGAAAGATCAGATTATTCGACAAGTCACAATATACACAATATATAACTCCTAGGTGGCAAAGTAACATAACAACAATACAACAAGCTTCAGTTCAGTCTTAGAATCGACTAAAACATGGCTCTGATACCACAAATGTAACACCCCCTTCCCGGTATGGATGAGAATCGGGTCGAAAGGTGATACCGATGAACAGCACCGTGAATAGTACAATAAAATTTCATTTTTATACTCAACATTTAAAAATTAATATACAATAACGGACCATCAAAATGCATCTTAGTCCAGTTAATCCTTATGAAGCAATAATTAATCATTTATGACTAATCTTAGACTGTGAACAAGCCTGCAAAGTTTCATACAATTTGGAGTTCATTTACCCATTCAATTTAATCATTCAAAGTTCAGTGACCAAACTGTGAACATTGCAACCTTCTATTTTAGCCCTTTTAACTAATATAACAAACCTTGTATCGAAACACCTTAAGGCCGTTTCAAAATAGGTGATTGATGGTCAACTTAAGTTGACTTGCCGTTTAAACCGTATCGATACGGGAAAGTCCTGTATCGGTTTGGTTTGACTCCCTTTGACTTTGACCCGTTTCGGTACACTAATAACCCGTATCGAAACAATGAATTCCAGTAGAAAATGTTCCGATACTGCCTCAGACCGTATTGAAACGCTATGTTTTTAGAGTCCAATTATGACTAACCATTTCGATACGCCATCACCCGTATCGATACGGCCTGACCTATAATGACAAATTTTTGCTGGTTTTTAATCGAATTGACCTGCCAAATGGTGTTCAAATGCAATGAAACTTTACACACAACTTTTAAACGTCATAAACTACTGGCATGCCAAATTTCATCATCAACTGAATATGTTTACTAAGTTTTGACCTTTATGAGCCAAATATGTCATTTTTACCAAGTTATAGCTAAACCAAAAGTCATATTTAGAGCCTTAAACACTCCTCATCTCTTACACATATTAGGCATAACAAAACAGGCATATAAGACTAGTTCCACTACTTTGCCACCTTCCTAGGAACTCTTAAGGACAATTTACATTACTTGGCTTGTAATGACTTGTCCTGCCGCGACTTGTCTGATCATCAAAAGGGGGTCGATTCTTCAACCTGAAATGCATGAGATGAAATAAATTAGGCATGCATTGCCTAGTGAGGTATCCAAATACAACATGAACATCAATGTATGAAGTATATAACTATATATGATCTCATGCTCATCAATGTCAATACTTATGCATCCAAATCCAATGTTTAACATAGTAATCTCATCATTAACCCTTGGATTGAATCAAGATAATGGATACGCGATTTCTTACGCCTCGCCAAATCAATGAATGGTCTAATCCCTCCACCTCGCTAATGTGACCAATATCAATACACATCCCTCTGCCTCGGCAAATCAATATAGGTCGTATCCTTAGGACCGTAGTCCACCCGTACACTGAGCTCATGAATTCTATAGCATTCCAATTGTATCCATTGTCCATTCAAATCTAAGGTTTCCATGTCTGTATCCATATTCAATGTTCAATGAGAATTTAAATGACCAATGACATCAATATTATCAATAACAAACGTGTTTCATTAACAATATGCCATGTTTCAATGTCAATGTCAATATCAATATCCGATGATTTCTTTACACTATTTCAATAACACTAACCATATCGATGACAATGCATGATAGTGATGCCAATAACTATGTCCGATATTCAATAACAACTTACCGACACTTACCAATGAATCCGATTAACAATCCAATGTGACTTCTTCAATTATATTGATAGTGATATAATCGAAAACATCAATAAAAGATTCGGGAAGGCTTCTTGCCTAATCCCGAGACTTCGACTACACTCGCCTTAGAATCTGATGCTCCTAAGGCTCTCGGATGAAAACTCCCTTGTTCCTAGCCTTTGGTGAATTTGATGGATGTTCCTTTTCGTTGTCTTGAGCTAGGAAATCAATAGGGAGCCTATTAGGATCGATAATACAATATCAAAACCAATATAACAATATCAAAATCGATATTCGATTTGAATATAGATGACAACAATGAGATATCCATGGATGGTCAAAACCCTAGCTTAAGATTAAACTCAATACATCCATGGAATCCAATAACCGATTGAGGATTATAGCTTACCCAATCGATAACAATGATTTGATATCAATAAGACGAAGGAAAAGCAAAGCTTAAAGCTATCTTCATTGGAGGTGTATGCTCCAAGGAAGAAGATGATGAAGAAGGAGGTGCTTACTTTCAATATTTTGGGTAAGTCTCTTGTTCCCTTTTTGCTTATCTATTCTTTTCTTTTATTGTGATATCTTAACCGAGAGCTTTCCTTCACAAATTGATCCACGTATGTGGAAATATAATTGTGGAGGGGCTAATCGCAAGATTAGTCCCTCAACTCTCACTATACTACAATTTTGCCCTTCAACTTGCATTTTTCTCAAATTAGCCACTATATAAGTTTCAATATTATTTGATAGAGTCCAAAGACAATATTTTAGCTCATATAGAGTCTGATATCAATAATTAGCCAGTCGTTACAATATTTAGACCTTATCGACGTGAAATTTCCGATCACCGGATCCTAATTCCGACTAGACCGGATTTTGGGATGTTACATGGAGAGTTTAGTTTGATAAAATTGGACTGATTTAATTGGTATTTTGAAAATGGTGACTAAATTGTAAAAATTGCAAAATACGTTTTAATGACTAAATTGAAAAGGGACAAAATTTAGAATCTTTAGGGAGCTATTACACCAAGGTGTTATCACCCTTTTCCCTTGATTTTGTGTTTTTAAAATATTTAAATAAATGATTTATTAAATTAGTTTTAATAAAAGAGATTTTAAAAGGCTAAAACATTTTCTTACGTAACTACTTTTCTCCTAAACTTTTCTCTCAACTTTCCTATCAGCCAAACTATCTTTTCATCACTAAAATCTCCAGAGATTTATATCTTTTCATCCACTTTTGATTTCTAAATGACTCTCATGCATTTCTACATCAACTAGCTATGAATTTCTTGAAGGATTTCTTCTAAATCATTGCAATCATGGGGAAAAGCTTGTGTTAGAGGTGATCTTTCTTTTCTCTCCTCTAATGAAGGTTCTTTAATGAAATTCCTAAGTCTTTGACTCTCTAATTGTGTTTAATGATAAAGATTTATAATCTATTTGATGAAAATGGTGAGATCAAGCTTTAAAAGATGATTTCTCAAGATTTTCGTAATGCTACTGCTTTGATTGATTTTAGATTGATTTTAATCATGATTTGGATATTAAATGATGTTGAAATAAAGGTTTTATCATAGTAATCCTGAAATGAGTTGGATCTCTAGTTGTTAGGTTGCTAGATTTGGGGTTTTTGTGATTATATTGTGGTTCTGGTGTTTCTGGAGATAAAAGCATGAAATTAGATTGTTTTTGGATGTTAATTGATGATTAAAAGTGGATGAAAGTGTTAGGTTTTGGCTGGGTTGAGTTTGTAGAGTGATCGAAGGTGTTTTCGGTTGTTTCGGATAGGCGTTTTGGTGTTTTTGGGCAGAGCAATATGGTGGCTTTAGTTGCTGGTGATTTTAATGCATTGAGATGCATTAATCCTGTTTTCTTGTGTGGTATAAACAGGGGAGAACGTATCAGAATCAATCGGTAAAGTTTCGGGAGCTTTAAGAGCTTGATTTCGCTTCGGCAAAGCAAGCGAGGCGTTGTCGATGAGTTGAATTGGTTTTAAAGCATTTCAAAGACTTGATAGCAAGGTTTGGGGGTTTAGATTGAGTTTGAAACTCTAATCTAAGCTCGAAAGTAAGTTTGAGATGTTTCGCTCTCGTTTCTCGATTTTTATCCCATTGATTTTTATGGTCATGCTCATGTTTTGAAGATAGATGTAAACCTACTATTTTATGCATGTTTTGAGAAATGATTTAATGATTTATATGATCCCATGAGATAGAATTGTGATTTTGCCGAGGTAGAACTTTTTGAGAAAATGTTATGCATTATTTATGCTTTTGAAATGAGATGAGATAGATTTATGTTTATGCATTGAAAACAATAGGTAAATGATGTTTAAAATGAGTATATTGACATGAGATGAGATTATTGTTGCCATATATAATTGGTCGACCAATAGGATATGAAGTGCACTATAATATACAAAATCCATACGCGCTCTTTGGTTCGGGCAATATGGTTAGTGTCATCTCGTTCCAAAGTGAAAGTGTGGTGATGAGAGATTCTATCACTGTAAGTCTTGATGATGAGAGATTCCATCAAGCTTTGTGGCAATGAGAGATGCTACCATGAGAGTTCGGTGATGTGAGATTCCACCGAGGTAGGACTTGACAATGTGAGATTCCGTCAAACTATTCGTATACCCGAGTAATGTTGCTAAAATGGCAATATATGAGATTTACATGTACCTTGATTGTAAATGATTTTATGTGTTGTGTTTTGCATATGAGAATATGATTTGATAAGTGTTTATGAGAAACAAGCATGAGTAAACTTTTCTTTGAGATTATGCATTTGGGTTAATGCATGAAATAGATGGTACCTGTGGTTTTAATGATGTGGTTTTGCTTTGAAAATGATTTCAAGCATGAGATAGAAAGAGCGTGATGAGATGGAGTATTTTACTTGAGAAATGGTTTTAAAATGCACTGTTGTTGTTGGTTTGTTTCGAGCATCCCTCAATAGGCATTATTGCTTATGCTCTCTTTTCCAACAATGCAGAAAAATAGCATCTTTGAGGCAGTGAAGAAACAAGAAGGGAACCAAGGAGTGAGACTTTGCTCAAGTATGGTTTTTATGTTTACCTATTAGTAATAATCAATAATGAAAGGATGCCTTTATGTTTTGGGAGTGTGTGTTTTGGAACTCCCTGTTTTGTGGCAAGTTTGTGATGCCCTTAATGACTTGTAAATGACCTTTACTTTTTGGTATTTGCTTTGGTTTGAGTTTTGACTCTTGAGTGGCTATTTTGCATAGGTTGCATGCCTATAGATTTCTTTTATGTTTAATGCTATGCTATAATGTTGGAATTGTCATGTATGATTGAGGTTTGATGTTTAGATATGTTGGAATGAGTTTGATAGGATTAAAGTGTGAAAAACTAGCAAAAAGTGTCATTACATGCCCATGTGTTTCGGTGCACCTAATCTTGTACCGAAACAGTGTGCCTGAAATGGATGAGGGGTTTCGAAACAGGGAAGGGGGTTTCGATACGTGTTGCTACTGGAATCTCGTATTCTGAAACACCCTTGAGGCTGTTTCGATACGAGCATGAGTTTCGAGCCACTCAACCCTGTTCCAATACGAGCGTTTTGATATAGAGCAACCTGTACCAAAACACCCAGCAGTTAAGTTGGTTATTGGAATCTTTTGAAGTTCTGTTTCTTTACGTTTTAGTCCCTAAATGTTGTGGATGCAATCAAATGAGCTTGGATGATTGTTTTGGGCTGAGATTTGACAAGGAGGCATGTAATGTGACTAATTAAAGGTTGGTAACTTAAAAATGGTATAAGTCCCTGTAATTTGTTGAAATTACAAAATTGGCCCTAAAATGTGTTTGCATGCAATTGGGTTCCTAACTGTTGTCTGTTTGAGTTGCAAATTGTTCCACAGCTAAGTTTATCGCATAGGATAACAATGAGCATCTAGACAAGATAAAATGAAAAAACTAGGGTCATTTATTGGAATAAACTTCCCGGTTTACTTCATTATTCCCTGTGTGACCCGTTCGATTCAGTCTATCACCCAGACCGAGTCGAGGGGGTTACAAAGTACCTCTAAATTGTAAACTTCGGACTATTTTGCACGGAAGTGTTGAATGCAGCGACTGAGACTAGAAGGTATAGTGACAATTCAAGTTAACAGCCATCACAACAGAAGTTGGGTAAGAACACGAAGGAATTCAGTTCACTCGTTCAAGTGCGTGCATTATTGTCCAGCATCAAAAGATGTGGTTGGTATGTACGTATAAGTCTTTAGTTGAGACTTGGAGGAGAGGGAGTAAAATATGCTTGATATTCATTGTTGTTAAACCATTTATACCTTAACCTTTCTGCATCTGGTAGTCCACCCAGAAACACCAAGGGGATCCATTTCTATTATTACATCTTTTCCTTTATTAATCTCATTATTGCTTCCACAACTCATCTTGAAATCTTCACTTTATTATTTCATTGCACCGACAACTACACTTGCATTTCTGTTTACTTACATATTTATTGCATTCACATCCATAAGCAACCAGAGTCCCATCTTCATGGGATCGATATCTGATAAGATTAACCTATTAACTATACTTCATCGACATGTGTAAGCTTGCCCAGTCGCAGTGACGTTATACGCGCGATCACCTATCACTAGGTAAACTGCCTTGAGGTATGTTCTTCAGGAGTTGAGCAATTTTCCCAACTTGTGTTTCTAATGCCCTCAGTGAAGCACCATGGTTTTGCAACATAGCTCTTTGCGTTGTTGGTGACGGTGTAAATAACTTGTTTTGCATGCCCTTTTTACTTCGCTTTTGCATGTGTTTAAGCCTATTTAGTTGCATTTAGGAGTAGTTTGCATATAGATTGGGAGTTACACTGCATGTGCCTAATTGTTATATAATTTGGTGATTTTAATGGGAAAGGTAGTGTGTTTTGTGGTGCATGCGCAGATACTATTGGAGCTGAAGGAATGCTGGAGCATGAAGGATATTGTTGTGTGTTTAGAGTGCTTCACAATTTGTGCAAGTGTACACGTCGCAAGTTATAGTATAGATTTAAATATCGTATCCACAGGGATTGCTTGAAACTCTAGATTCTAATTCCTCGCATTGAAAAGAAAAGTAAATGGTGATGATAATAGGAGTTGAATTAACAAGTAAATAAAAGCGCAAGTAAATAAAGAGATTGAAATCGAATATGCGAAAGTAGGTCGGGTTATTGTGAGTCGTGGTGTGATGATTGAATGGATTGTCGTGGTAATCGGTTGTTGAAGCAACGTAATTGTCTTGGGAAATAGAACCGGTTGAATTGCCTGGGCAACTTGGAATGGTGCGATTGCTTGAACAATTAGGCGTCTTCCTTCAAAGCTCGGCGAAGCGTTCTTCAATGGCTTCTCGTTATCCCTAACTCGAAACACTAGTCATTTGTGCATGCCTTTGTGATACATCCATGTGTTAACCATGGGTGAATAGTAACTGATCTTACGCTCCTCTTAGCTGTTGAAATCCGCAACTTATTCCGAAGTCAGATTAGTCTTCACAATCGAATGATTGAATAAAGACCATGTTCATTCATTTTTTAAATCTAACTCTTACAAATCTATATAAATGGATAACACTCAAGATCCTCTCAAGATAAAAATAGAAAAACAAAGAATGAACAAACTTAGAATCAAATTGCAATCAAGAACCTAAACAATCCAAACGTTTATCAAATCCACAAACCCAAATAACCCAAGCCAATATGGTTTAGTTCATGACTAGGTTCAAAAGAAAAACAAAGAAAAAATTCCCAAGCATGAATCTTACGAACTAAAAAAGAAGAAGAAGAAAAGGACGATTTTTGCTCTCCCCCTTTTCTCACTTTTCCGCCTCCTTTTTCTTCTCCCCTTTGTGCAGTTGAAAATTTTCCTAATATATGTACAGACTGGGCCCTAATTAGGGTTAGAAAAAGGTTGATCTTTTTGGTCTTTTGGCGCATCATCCTTGTCTTTTGTGGGCTGATTGGGCGCCTGAATTGCCACGGCAATTTGCACTTCTCACGTTAATTCTAACCTGCACATTATAAAGCGCACCAACAGCAAAATTTTCCATAAAAAATAACCCAAATGTAATACCAAGCTCAATAACGAAAGGAACTAGGAAATTATGCATGAATGCCTAATCAATGCAACTAAAATGTGCCTAAATCTAACAATAATGTGAGCAAAAAGGGCAAGGAAACAATTTTTTTACACACTCATTAGGTAGCACACCTCTCGTATGAGCTGACGAGGCAAGAAGAGTTGGAGATAAATATAACTTTGGCTTACGTGGACTCTCACTAGATATAGAACTCATTAAAGATAGAGGGAAATCAATATCCTCTTTAAGAAGGCTTCGCATGCTTAAGGTTTACAAAACCCTATCTTTCTCGCATATATAAAGGAGACTTGGGCAAAAAACAAAGAGAGCGCGATTACATATGACAACCCTTAGTCTTGAATTATCAGAGGACCACCAGAGTCGAAGTTCTAGTGTAGTCTCCACACGACAGAAGCCATCGAGAGAGGCTGTAGGAGTGCGGGACCTGTAACAACAATTAGAAAGCTTGGAGGAAGGTCGTCGAGGACGCTTGACCCTTTTCTATCCCTTGCTTGATAAACTGCCATGTTTTTAATTGTTTTTTCTATGGATGTTTTAGGCTCAGAAATGAGCTAAATACTTTTAAGTTGGGTTTATTGCTCTGTAGGATATTTTTTGAATACTTTATTTTAATGTTATAGTTCTTTTCCTTTATCTATTATGTTCATCGTTCTTCATGCATAGTTATTGTAAGAGCTATCGAGATAGGACTTTTAACTATTGATCTGTGGCTTAATATCGAGAGAGTTAGGTGAAACAAACATGAACAGTGAGGGTAAGCTATTAACTTAGTCTTAATCCGGCTTAGTCATAAGTTTAGGGTTTCACTGAGTAATAAGGAGAGAACTTGAATAGATAATAGAGTTGTTAGGGTTCACGTTGTTACCTCTTCAAAAGTATCGTTTTTCATGCCTATATTGATATGATTTTGCTTGTTTTCGGGTACATTTAGTTGCATTAATTTGTTAGGATCATGCATTTTCATCAAGGAGTTAGTAGGTTACCTATGCCAGAGTGAAGGGTTGTTTTTGTGGCTATTTTGCAGGTTTGGCATAGGATTTGGAAGAGTAATGGACACAGGAATGCAACATAGTTAGGAATGCGGTTACGAATTCCAAGGTGAATGCCAAGTGTTGTTGGCACAGAAGGACCAGACGGTGCCAATCATTTGTTGGCAGAGAGAAGCATTTGATGCCATGCCAAGAGATGATGAACTCCCGAAAAAATAGGAGAGGACCAGTCTCCTAAAAGATCATAATTGGAGCAACTTCTAAAAAAATAGCGGATAAGATGGTGCCAAGTGATGTTGGCGACGTTGTGCCAAGCTTGGATGCCAAGCTTGAAATGCACCTTGTAAAAGTAGTTTGATTTTTTCAGTGAGACATTTTAAGTGGGACAGAGGGATTATTATTATTATTATTATTATTATTATTATTATTATTATTATTAAAATAAAATCCAACAAAAATGGTCCATTTGATTAAATAAGGTGCAAAATAATAATAAGCACACTTAAATTAAATATACGATACAATAAAATCCACCCCAAAATATAATAAGAGAACTCATTTTTATTTTAGGCCCAAACTAACCCATTTATATAGTTTTTTTCAAGTTTAATTAAGGTCGTTGCTTCTAAGGCATTAAGGATCAAAGGACCAAATTGGATCAAGCAAAAAGGGGGGAAATGGGGACCAGCCACGCGCCTGGCACGTGCGCGTCATGCGCACAAGGCTGGTGTCCCAAATCCCCAATTCGAAGACTGGCTGGGCCGACATGTGGCCTTCTCTCGTCGTCCCTAGGCCACAACGGCCGCCGTGTAGGGTGTCGGTCGACTCGCCTCGGCCGTCTGGTTCTGTTTCCGTCCACCTCACTACTTGTCGTCTCTAGTAGCTCGCCGATTTGGGGAGAAAAGGGGTTCGAACCCTAATTTAATCTTGGGGCAAAAATATCAAAATTCGAGCCAATTTGGATGAAATTTTGCTCAATTCTCAACGGCCCAATGCTATTGATATCAGATGGATGATTTTTAGGGATGAATTTCGTGATTTTGTCTTCAAATTAGCTTGATTTCTAAGCACCCAAAACCATATAAATTGAGGTTGTTTTCCTCTTTGTTGAACACACACTTGATCACATGTAAAAAGCAAAAAAGAGCTAAAAAGAATTTTGAAAAATTCTTAAAAAATTCTCAAGAGTTGCTGGAAATTTTAGAGTTGAATTTCGAGCTTGGGGGCAATTTTCTGTAAGCAATTGGGAGCGTTTCGTGAAGTTCATATTCGAGTTCTTCGTTCGTCGTTTCGGTTGTGCTCTTGAAGTCGTAAAATCATTTCGTGATTTCGGTAACGTTTTCGTTTGAATTTTCATTTAATCTTTAAAAAATTTGCATGCTTTAAAAATGTTGTTTAGGAGTGTTTTGATATTTAGAAATAAAAAATGAATTTTCAAAGGTGTTGCTATTAAAATGCAAGAATAAATTTGAGTTAATGTGGTTTTATTAAAAAACATAAAGTTAGGGATTTATTTAGAAGAAATAATAAAGCATGAGTGAAAATAATAAAAGGGGCTTGATTTATAAAAAATAATAAAAGCGTTTTTCTTGAAATTTAGTTTTAATAATAAAGTAGGTGAAGTGATTTAAAAAAAAGAAATAGGTAATAAGCTTTCAAGAAAAAAATAAATTTTAAAAAGGGTTTTAAATAAAAGCTTAGAGTTTTAGGAAAAAATAAGGTTTTGAAAAAAAGCTTAAAGAAAATCTTTTAAAAAGTAAAAAAAATGAAAAAAGTTTTTAAAGAGAATTTTTTTTGAAATGAAAATATAAAAAAGGAAAAAAGTGAAAAAAATAAAAATGTGAAAAATGATCAAAATAAGGGTCTTGGCTATAAAAAAGTTAAAAAAATTTAAAAAGAAGAAATCAAGGTTTTTTTAAAAAGAAAAAATACAAAGGAAAATTCGAGTTGCTTGTTTGTTCTTTAGAAATAGGTAAAAACTTAGGACTAGGTTCTTAAGCTTAGATAGAGACGTGATTGCTGAAAAATTTACTTCACAAAAATAAGATACACTTAAGCAAACTTAAACCTTTTAACTAGGAATAAAAGACTTAGACTTTTTTAGGTTTTTTTTTTTAAATAATCAAACTTTAGAATAAATAAAAAATGCTCAACACAATGAATTTTCTTTGTTGTTTGAAAAAGTGAAATTAATTTAATGTGGTGTCTTATCAAACGGGAATGACGGGTTAGCGCCAGAAATGTTGGCGGTGATTAAAATTCATCTCCCAGGCGATAAGGCCGTTAAAATAGACTAATATTCATTAAACGATCAAATAAAGTCGAACCTTTATGAACTTGCAAATTTCAGTTTTGAAAACGATTTTAAAGTCAATTAGGTACCAATTTTGGGCATCGTGGGGTGCTAACCCTTCCCCATGCGTAACCGACTCCTGAACCTATTTTCTTGTTTTCGTGGACCAAGACCGTTGTTTTATTAAAACAAAACGTTTTATTAAAATAACCTTATTTTAAAGTGATCCAATCACACTTTTCAAAAAGATTGGTGGCGACTCCGTGTTTTTAAAGTTTTCCAAAAGTCGAAGCCTCCTAAAAAGGGTTGCGACAGCTTGGCGACTCCGTTGGGGATGTGTTTTTGTTTTTAAAATAAAAACAAAAGAGGGTCAAGCCACAAATTGATTTTAAATGATTTTCAAAAAAAAATTAAATTATGGAATTTGCAAGTTCACAATAGGCTTAATTTATTTGTCTGTTTAAGTGAATATAATTATATTTTACGCATTTAAGATTTAATTCCAAGCTCTATTCCCGAGCTTTGTCTCGTTCGTTTAAGTGGGGGGGGAACACGCTTTGCTCATGTAAGAATATTGATTCTTCGTATGAGCCTAGCAAGTACCTTCGGGACTCATTCCCTTATCTTCGTAAGGATATTGATTCTTCGAGAAGGCATCGGTGGTGAGTCCTCCTGAGTTGAACTCGATTCGTTTGAAGCCTATGATGGGTGAGAATCGAGGGCCTTGCTACCCTTAGTAGGGAACAACAAGGACAACTTGGGTATGCTTTTAGAACCGAACCAAGTTTGAAAATCTAGAGCCTACCCCAATAGAGCCATGTGGAAAGCCTAGGGTGTTGAGTCTGGCCAAAGTCACAAGAATAATTCGTGGAGACATGTCCTCGAATGACTGCCCAAAATTATCATGCAATTAAATTGTTTTGGATCTTGTAGGCTTTATTTCTGATTTTTTTAAAAAAAAAACTAACCTTTTTGTGTGTGAGTTTTGTTTTGTTTTTGTGGCATAAATATTTTTTGCATGCATCCCATATCTGAGGGGGTCGTTTCTAAAGCATGTTGCTCAATCAGAAAAAGATTCTGCCATGGATGGAAGGTACCTAAAGGAGGAAGACAATGCGCAAACATTGAGAATTTGTCGAATGATTGGGTGGAGGAAACATCGAAGTATGCTCGCATCAGCGCCAAGCAGAATACCATGAGTCACAAGTACAATAGGACCACTTCGATGGTCCAACCAAGCAGAATTCAAAAATGTTCTTTGGTCTACTCAACTTAGGGGTAACGTCAAAAGGACCTAGAAGTGAGACGAGTTCGATAAGAGCATGACATCCTAAATTGAAGATGTAGCAAAGCCTATGGCGTCAAGAAGCTACATTTCTTCACCCCACATCAGATCGAAAAGGTGGGAACCAAGGCTTCAAAGGATGATTGAAGAAATGAGTGCTTAGACCGAGACGTATTTGTAAGACCTTCTTCATCCAATGTGTAACCCCCTTAGCCCGGCCTAGACGCCCGACCCGAACTAAGAAGATTACACGTGGAAAATCGAAATCGACTCGTAAAAGTCAACCTCGATTGACGACCTTTTTTTCTTTTTTATCTTCTCTAGATGCACAAAATTAATCTATGTGTCCAGCAAGACCATTAAAAAGAAATGACACGGCGATCAGAGTTCAATTAGGGGTTCAATTGCATACTTATGACTTTTAGGGACCACTTTGCAAATTACAGAAAATACAGATTTTAAAGTTACCGATCCTTAATTAGTCATGTAACATACCATCACGTTGAATTTCAGCTCAAACCGATCATCCAAACTCATCCAATTGATCAAATAACATTCAAGGACCAAAATGTAACATTTCAAGACTTAATAAGATACTTTTAACTGAAAATAACTAACTCGTATCGATACACTTGGGCTTGTATCGATACGCGGGAAGACAATAACAAAAGATGGGAAGATCGTATTAATACGCTTCCCCGCGTATCGGTACGGCCTTCAAACTTGGCTTGGGCGTATCGATACGCTGGCAAATCGTATCGATACCCCTGTACCGAAAAGCTTGAAATTTGCTTTAATGTATCGATACACTTCCACGTGTATCGATACGCATACCCGATATTCACTTCCAACAGCCACTTAAACACAGTTAACAAAGCCTAAACATGCTCTAAACATCCATACAAGTAATAATCAATGTTGCAAACCAATATACATCAAACATCAACCATATCACAAGCTTCAACCATGGTAATTCAAAGTGAAACCTTAGTTACTCAAGCATGCCTTTAAACATAAGTCATAGTATAGCTAAAAGCACCATAAGCAAAAATATAAACCATATAGAGGCCACATACAAAACCAAATAGGCAAACCATCATATCTCAACTAAGAAATACCAAGATTAATCTTCCAAACCAAGGTACTAATCCCCCATTGCCAAAATCTACTTATTTAAATTCTCCAAAGTTCATACTTGAGTTCGAGTGACAACTTAGGTGCCTTCACTTGCTACACCTCAGCCCTCAAGCTTAGTTATCTGCATTTTTGGAAAAAGAGGAGCGTAAGCACACTTGCTTAGTGAGGGTAAGCTCAAGAACACACCAACAAGCAGTTTTTAAAACACAAGTTTAAACCATATCATGCTCAATCTCCTTTCATGCTTTCAAAACCAAAGCAACCCATTCTTTAACCATGTTCCACATGTATCACTAACCACATGCGTTGCTCTCAATGCAAATCTACATTAAGCCTCACTTGCTTAATTCACATGCATAGAGTAATCCTATGCAACATCTCAACATCATGCATCTCATGCACAATAAACCATTATGCATTCATTTAAAACATAATACATGGGTAACACCAATAGCACATATATTGGCATATATCATCTGGAATAGGCTCACCCCTATATGTTGTGATAGACTCACCTCTATCACTTTCATTCACAATATCGGATACACGGATTCACATAGGCTCACCCCTAAACTCAATGATGGCTTACCCCATCTTAATGGCTACAAATGGAATTAGGCTCACCCCTAACCCATAGTGATAGGCTCACCTCTATCACCCGCAATAGGCTCACCCCATATTACGTCACGTAGCTAGTCACACATATGATTTATAGATTATAGTGCACTCAAATCCTATTGGTCGACCAACGTATCCGAGTATTTAAAAATAGATCAAACCCATGCCAATATATCCTTAAAAACCATGTTAACTCACTGCTTTCAATGCATCACAAAAAAGTCATCACATATCCCAAATTAAACATGCCTTTAAACAACAAAAACCATTACATACAAGATCATACCATCTTGTATTCGAACCAAACTTTTTCATGGGATAAACACAAGCAAAACCATGCATAACAGTGAGTAACAATCATCATCAAAACATGAGCATGATATACCATGGAGTCCATTTCAAAACCGAAAACTGAGAGAACACGAAACCATACTTACTTCTGAGATTAGCTAAGCCTTTCAAACTTACACTAACCTCCCAATACATCGACTCCAAGCTTACAAAGCTTTAAGACCATGTCCACTCACCGACAAAGCGAAACCTTGCTCGCCGACACGAAAATCACTCTTTCGGAGCCTCCAAAAATGTCTCGTTTGTTTCCGGATCAAGATCCCCTATTTCACATCATCAAAACAGAGATCCAAATGCATTAAAATACATTTCAACACCAGAAACTAAATATAAACTCGTTGCTCACCCAAACCACACTAGTTTACCCATTCGAAACAACCGAAAACTCAATCGATTGCTTCCTAAACCATGCCCAGCCAACATACATCACTTTCAATCATTTATAAACATCAAAATACATCCAAAATCAACCTAAACTCATCCTTATACCTCCAGCAACACAACTTCACCATTTCACATCAAAAACTCAACTAAAACTATCATAAAACTCAAGGATCTCAAGAATTTCGGTATCTAAAATCACTAAAACACTTTCTCAACAACATAACCATCTCAAAACTCAATTAGAATCCATCTAAAACAGAGCTCATCAAAACAAATCCGAAAATCAAGAATTAAATCACAATTTTGCAAGATTTTGATCTCAAACCATAACTATTATCAAAACTCAGTTAAAAACATTAATTGAGAGTCAGTAATCTTGGGAATTTCAATAAAGAACCTTGATTAGAGGTTGAGAACGGGATTTACCTCCAATCTTTGCTTTCCTCAATGGATGACAAGTTTTTGCTTAACAAATTTTGAAGAAATTGAAACGGATTCTTCGAGATGAAAGAGAAATCAAGAAGAGAAAGTTTGGGAGAATAGAATTCTGGAGAAAATAATTTAGAATGGTGTTTGGCTGAAAATGAGAAGAGAAAAGTAGTTACGTAACTAAAATCTCCAAAATTAACTATTTACTTAATAAAATAAATAAAACCTTTTAATCCAATTAATTAAAAACCATTTTAAACACATGTCATAAGAAGGAAAGGCTTAATTTCCATAAAGCTCCCTAAATATTCTAAGATTTTGACTCTACATTTTGAAAATTTCATTTTTCACAGTTTTGAAACTTTACATTTTGGTCACTACCCAAAATGTACTACCTCCGAATCTCTTTTTTTAAATTGATTTAACCAACCTCTTAAACATAATTTTTGAGGATTTCAGCAATTTTTCCCAAATTTTTAGCCTACCCCGATCCTTGATTTCCCTAAATCTCCTAACGCGATTCGAATCATTTCTGACCGGTCCGATCCGATTTCTAAAACATCTAGGCCCAAAATCAGGGCGTTACACAATGGAAGCTTCATCTAGAGCAACACCTTAATAGAGTTGATGACCCTTCCCCTGCATTCATGCTTTCACATACGTATATTTACTTCCATGCATTTGTTTTTATTTGTTTTTTTGTATTAAATAATGTTTTGATCATTACATTCATACATGTATAATAAAAGATTAATTTTGGAAGATTTCATTTAAGTAGTAAAGATCTCGCGCAAACACGACTCGAGCCATGAGCACTGAGGAAAGATTGACAACTCTGGAAACAAATCAGAAGAGCATATGTGAAAAGCTTGAGAAAATGGAAAATAATCTGAAGAAAGAGATTGAGATGTCACACCGAAAAACAGTCAGCCAAATTGCAACAATGTTTGGGTTCAAAGACCCATAAGCAAGAGAAGACACCAACACTTTCCCGGTGATGGCTTTTGTACATTCACGGATGCAAAATGAAGTGGTTTCACCTAAAGTCAAGATCTTACCCCATTTTGTAGAATCTTATGCCCGTACTAAAGACAACACCGATGAGGTTCGCAGTCGCGAGATGCCTGACCTCAATGAAGAAACTGACATGGCAAAGGTCAAGAAGAAATGGGAAGACAGCTACAAGGGGTACTGGTACGCGATACTTCAGCATTGATACGGGACCACGCGTGTAACACCCTCTTCTCGGCTTGGTCGAGAACCGAGTCGGTAAGTGATTCCGATGAACGATCCGATGATCGGTGCGACAAAATTCAATTAATATCAACCCATAATCAAAGCTTTGCTTAATAAATGTTACCAAACACATATCTTATTCCAAATTATTTACTTCGTAACAATAACAACTCATTTAGGACCAATTTCTAACTTTTATAAAATTTAGGGTCTAAATTGTTATTTTAGTAAATTAAAGATGCTTTACTGCAATTAACCATATCACAATGCAACTTAACTTTATATCAGCAAGCCTGTAAATTTTCATGTTATTCGGAGTTCATTCAACCATCCAATTAAGTCACCCAAAATTTAGGGATCAATTTGTGAACAATGTAAACCTTCAATCTTTGCCTTTTAACTAACTTAACTAACCATATATCGAAACACCTTAGGTTGTTTCAATACGGGTGTACGATAATTTAAATTAGATTGATTATGCCCATACCTCGTATCGAAACAGGTAAGCCTTGTTTCGATACGGGTTGGCCTTCGTTGACCTTGACTATTGACTCGTTCTGATACAAGTTAGGCTCGTATCAAAACAAGCTTTGATAGTAGCAAATCGTATCGAAACAGCTCTAAACCGTATCTGCACACCATGTTTTAACTTGTTTTCTAATAGCCTTATTAATAGGCCATATTGGAACACCATCACCTGTTTCGATACGTCTGACCTGTAATTACAAATTTTAGCTGGTTTTAGCTAAATTAACCTATCATCAGATGTCCAAATATAATGAAACTTTATACACACTATTTCAATACCATAATCTACCAGCATGCCAAAGTTTGTGACCATTCGAATACGTTTACTAAGTTTTTACTATCTTAGGCCATTTATGCATATGTGGTCGTTTTCAAGAAAACTTCAACATGTCATTTAGTGCCCTCTGCACCTACCCAAACTACAGGTAATAAACACATATCAAAGGGCACATATGTTACTAGTTTGACTACTTTGCCACCATACTAAGAGTTTATAAGGGCGAAATACATTACATTAGCTTAATAGTGACTTACCAAAATCCCTCGACTGCTCTGATCTCCTGACAATGTTTCGTTTAACCTGAAATGCATGAGATGAGACAAATTAGGCATACTTTACCTAATGAGGTAGTCATAGTTAACAGTAAATACGATGGTATGAAACTCATAACATGCTAAGGCGATGACATTTCTTTAATAATATCAAAGTCATGTTAATATCAATGCTATAATGAAATCAATACTATGACAATATTTAAGAAAATATTCTTGACGTATTTTAATAGCATTCCCTTGGATCGAAATAAGATAGTGGATACGCAAATTCCTATGCCTCCCCAAATCAATAAATGGTATAGTTCCTCCGCCTCGTCAATTGACCAATAACACAAACATCCCTCCACCTTGCCACAATAAAGGTTATAGCCCAAGGACCGTAGTCCACCCGTATCAAAGAGCTCATGAATTCTATAGCATGCCAATTGTATCCAATGTCCTTTCGAATCTAAGGTTCAATAACAATATCAATATTTAATAATTCCAATAATAAAATCAATGATCAATGTTTCAATGCCACTATCAGTAATCAATGTCCCAATGCCAACATCGAAAATTAATATTCATTTTCAATACCAATAGACAATATTTCAATGTTAAAGACTTATTGACAATACCAATACTTATATGCAATGACTATAATAATGCCAACTTCAATGTAAAACGTCTATTTGAAGGATGCTGACAATGTCTAATAATCAATATTTTATGATTCCAATGCCCCAATATTAACAGTGACAATGTCAATGATGCCATGTTCAATGTTCCAATGTAGTGAGGACGATCATGACAATAACGATGATGTTATGTCTTATGATTCGATGACAACAATATTAGCGATAACAATGCTATCTCCTATATTTAATAGGGTAACTTACCGATACTCGCCAACAAAGCCTCCAAAGAGGTTCGACATAATGATCCTTAGACAAAACGTTAGTTATGCAAAATTGATATTAATGAAATCGGGAAGGCACCTAACCTAATCCCGAGACTCTGACTACATTCACCTCGATAACCCGACGTTTCTTGAATAATAACGCCTTTATCCTCTGCCCTCGAAAATGACAGTTGTCCTTTAGCAGCCTTTTGAACTAAGTTAATTAACAAAGATTTGTTAGAGTCGATAAAACGATATCGAATTAATACAAAATTATTACCTAAGAATTTGAGCTTACCACAAAGGAAGCAAAGGTTCGAATTACCGAACACTCAAATCTACTAACCGAACCGATTGATTTATTTGTTTCTTCTTCCTTCGATGTGAATACACCGAACCTCCCCCTCCCTTTTATACTACACTCGGCCGGTCCTCCTCATACTTCCCAATTTCCCTCCATTCCCCACGTGTTTGGACAAGTGTTCCCTTTCTTTTGGGACTTGCATTTGCCATACATGGCCACGTGTTTATAAGGCCACTACCAATGGCCATTTTAAGCCACGTTTGTGGCATGAAATTTTAAAAGCCACAGCAATTCCTTCATTATGAAGGAGTTGGCCGTGCCCCCCCCCCCCTTTTCATTTTAATAATAATAATAATAATAATAATAATAATAATAATAATAACAACAACAAAACTATCGCAGTTGACCCAATAAGATCGAATAAATTACACAACTGATACAAAATAATTGGTCACCGAAACTTAATTTTGACTAGACTAATTTTTGGAGTGTGACAACGCGTATCGGTACGGCCTTGGCCGTATCGGTACGACATTTGCTTACTGGAAAATAAAACCGTGAGAAAATAAAGGGTGTATCGGTACACCGGAAACTGTACTGGTACGGGCTCTTCTGGTATCGGTATAAGGAAGACCGTAACCGGTACTCAGAGCATGTTTTTGCTCTTGGATTATTTTGAAAACATTTGTTCAAGTCAAACATTTAAAAACCTTTACAACATATTTCAAGTTATTTGGACTTTGAATTATTTTCGTAAATTTGGTTTAAGTCTAAAAATATGTTTCATTAAAGTTATATCAAAATAAATATCTCAACTGTCTCCCCCATTTTGATATAACAAAACCGGGAGATTCTAGGGAACAACCCCTTAAATGACGGCTAAATGAAGGTTGACCGAGCAACCGGGTAAAATATTGTACAGAAATTCTTACGAGCCTTGTACATAATTCCTTACAAAACTGTAAGAAAACCGGTATATACATAAAATGTTACAGCGTAAGGATTTGTGTACATGCACAATTTCCTATGAGAAAACCTAATTTGCTACACAAACTGTAAGGATTTGTGTATATACCGAAATTAGTACAAAATGTACAAAAAACCTTACAATATTAGTAGGAAAACGGTATGTACCGAAATTCTTATAAAGTTTCACCAAAGGCCAAAAGGGCTGAACTTAGTATAATAATTTGTGTACATACACAATTTCCTACGAGAATACCTAATTTGCTACACAGAGTGTAAGGTTTTGTGTATATACCGAAATTACTACAAAACGTACGGAAAACCTTACAATATTTGTAGGAAAAACGATATGTACCAAAATTCTTACAAAGTTTCACCAAAAGCCAAAAGGGTTCAACTTAGTGTAAGAATTTGTGTACATACACAATTTCTTACGAGAAAACCTAATTTTCTACACAAAGTGTAAGGTTTTGTGTATATACTGAAATTACTATAAAACGTACGGAAAACCTTACAATATTTGTAGGAAAAACGATATGTACAGAAATTCTTAAAAAGTTTCACCAAAGGCCAAAAGGGCTGAACTTAGTGTAATAATTTGTGTACATACACAATTTCCTACGAGAATACCTAATTTGCTACACAAAGTGTAAGGTTTTGTGTATATACCGAAATTACTACAAAAAGTACGATAAACCTTACAATATTAGTAGGAAAATGGTATGTACCGAAATTCTTACAAAGTTTCACCAAAGGCCAAAATGGTTCAACTTAGTGTAAGAATTTGTGTACATACACAATTTCCTACGAGAAAACCTAATTTGCTACACAAAGTGTAAGGTTTAGAGTATATACCGAAATTACTACAAAACGTACGGAAAACCTTACAATATTAGTAGGAAAATGGTATGTACCGAAATCCTTACAAAGTTTCACCAAAGGCACACTGCCAAGTGGTTCCAAAACCACAATTGGGGTTTTGAAACCCCTAGTTTGATGTGTATGTACACATTTTACTACGAATTGTACCGGATTTACCATAAGTTTTGTAAGAAAAACAGTATGTACCAAATTTCATACATCTCTACACCAAAGGCAAGGGAGCTGAACCTTGGGTAAGGATTGGTGTATATACACAACTTGATATAGGGGTTTCGAAATTGGCCTAGTAGTTTCGGTACCAGTGTGGCAGATTCAAAATAAAACCAAACTTTGTATAGGGGTTTCGAAACTATCCTAGTAGTTTCGGTACCCGGGTTTACAAGTAGAGTGTATGTACACAAATTACTACCAAAAGTTATATACACAACTTCCTACCCGAAAACCTTTTCTACTACAAGTGTTGTAGGGGTTGTTTCGAAACTGCAATTGTTGGTTTCGAAACCTCTTGATTAAACATGGATTTAATGGCATACTGCGAAAGTGGTTCTAAAACCACAATGGTGGTTTCGAAACCCCTACTTTGACGTGTATGTACACATTTTACTACGAAATGTACCGGATTTAGTACATGTTTTGTTAGAAAACGGTATGTACCGAATTTCCTTACAACATATCAATTTAAGCAAAATTTGTACTTAGTGTAAGTAGTGGTTTCGAAACCATAAAAGGGGTTTCGAAACCACCTGCCTAAATATGATTTTGAGGAATTCTCCCATACTAGTTTTGAAACCAAGAAGGGGGCTTCGAAACCTCGCGCGTTAATGTGATTTCTAAGCCATTCTGTCATACTTGTTCCGAAATCACCAATGGGGTTTCGAAACCTCGTGCCTTAATCTAATTTTGAGGCATTTTGCCATACTGGTTTGGAAAATATATGTTTTGCAATTTAATTGTGAAAGACATTTAATTTGTTGTTAAATATTTTGGCGACAAAATATTTCTTCAATTATCCGAAGTTGTTCAATTGTTTTTTGTTATACTGAAAATGAGAGAAATATAATTATGCATGAATCCATCAAGAAAACAAAGGCATAAACCAATTATCCAACTACATTCATAAAGCAAAGAAGTAAATCAAGATAAGTCTAAACTATAGGCATCTCAAAAATTTGTCATCAATACAATTCTATACCCGTGAATAGCATCATTTATAATAGCATCTCAAAAACATCATCATAATAATAGCATCACATAATTACATTACATCAACATAAACTCGTGCAACACGAAATAGTATTTGATAGCCCTTCTACAAAGTTCTTGCTTGGCATATAATGGATCAGTTAGGCTATTCATATCATACGATGTTGTTAGATATGCATACCTGCACACCAACTATTCCCCGCAGAAAACAAACATAATTACAGGCTTAGCAAAGTTCTAAAACCTTCATGGCTACTACTAATCATCATCTCATTTTGCTGTTGAAACCCGTTTTCTGGGCACATAACCATCATCCTGATCCACATCCTCTTATTCTTCTTCTTCATGGTTGTTAACCCGCTCACATTCATCGATCCATTCACTGTATCTAAAAATGTGGCAACAAGAATAAATATACAAGAGAGATCACACGAGAAACAAAGAGTAAACACCAAACACCGCATTGATCGGAACTTACATGCCTATAGGTTCAGTCAAAGCTGCACATACAGAAACAAAAGGAAACACGGATGCGTTAACAAAGGTTCCAAACTTCATTTTCATCAAGACTGCAGAAACAAATTTAATTTCTTTACCAGCTAAAGTTAAACAGTATCATAATACATGTTATGACAGAGCTGAAACTTTCTTGGCATATCCTACAAGAGGCTTCACCAATCAAATTCTTCATATCACTGAAATAGATAAACGACAATACTTAGTGCCCAGCAATCACAAACCATATCATCTTATATAAATTCTTACGACACAAGATAACATTTTTCTATTCATTAATGACGAGAAAAAGTAGGTTTAACCATCAAAATTATCTGAGTTATTAGATCAAAATAAGGATAAATTTTCTCATAAAACAAATAGCAGGAGTTTATACTTACATACGGCACTCAACATCTATTCCATGGTTGTAAAAGGGACAGCTGAAAACGGTGTCAAGCTTATCCATTCGCTTCTTAGGAGCAGGCTTTGCTCTTGATTTCCTCTTTCTCATACTTCAACTCCTTCAACATATCAATTTACAAACATAATGAACATACAATTTCTGAAATTACAGAAGATTCAAAAAATTTCTCACCAAAATCAGATTCTTCACTTTCAACCCTAACTAATTATTTTAGGCATTTTAGGGGACAAATAATTAGGTTAAGCGGTATAAAAAATTATTTCTTTCTGCTCAAATTTCTTAGAAAAACTATCTAAATCTTTCTTTGATTTCCCTTTCTTCTTAAGGAAAAACAACATAAAAACAAACAAAAAAATCAAATTTCAAAACCTAACTAACCCGATAATGAAGAGGCTGAGGTGGTTCTGGAAGCGATTATGCGGAGGAAAGAAAAGGGGACGAAAGATGAGAGGGGAGAAGGGGAGAATATGAAAGAGAGGTAGCGGCGGTGGAGACAATGGTGATGAAGAGAGAATGTCGTGAAATTGAAAGGCTTTATGTCCATTTAGGGTAGTTTGGAAAAAAACTTGTTTTGGCTTATAAGCCACTACAAAAAGGTTACTGGGTAACCTCTTCTTTTTTTAATATAACGGTTCACAATGAACCGTATTGATCCAATGGCCTCCATTAGATGGCCTGTATTTAGTTGGTACTTAAGTTGTTTGTTTTTAGAATTGTCCAACGAAACCACTTGAAATTTTATTGTTGAAATTTTTTACCTTAGAAAAATAATTTTACAAAAAGAGAATATTTTTAGAAAATATTTAAGCTATCATTTTTATTTTTGAAATTGAATTTTTCAAACATATCTCTCCCCTTTTTCTTTTTTGAAATTGATTTTTTCAAGCATGTCACTCCCCCTTTTTGTTATATCAAAAATAATTCAAACAAAAGTTTGATACTAACTTTTAGTACAAATAAAAATTGAGAGTATACTTAAAAAACTACATGAAAGAATAAAATAAGTAGGCTCCCCTTAATCAAGCATCAACAAAATTGTTAGTTCAATAATTCAAGAGAAATAAAAATTAAATTTCAATAAAAGAAATAAACTAAACACAAGAAATTTAACTAGCATGCCTTTATGAAAATTTAATCTATAAGCATACAAGGCATGGAAAAAAGAAGACAAAATTGTCCCTTTTTTATTCTACGTACCGGTACGGTGTTGACCGTATCGGTATTGGTTGAATGTCGTATCAGGACAGTATGGATTGTACCGATACTGAGAGCACGAACTGGTAAAAATATGCAGTAAAATCAACTCAAAAAACCTTACAACTTAGTCTTAAGTTCATACAAAGGCTTTAAGAGATCCTAGATATACATTTTGATCATTTCCCCCAAATTAACAACATGCTTCTTAAAAAAATACAACATATAAAACATAGAATGCATGGTTTCACCGAGATTCAACCAAACATTAAAAGTTTAAGGCAAAAAACATAGATATGGGCATAATAGGTCAAAAACATGTAACTCATGCAATTAAAACTACCCTTACTATATGCAATTAAGCACTTCATGGAGTTACACAAACATGGTTGAATCATCATAAGAAATAAACAATTAACATATAATCAAGCAATTGCATGAAATTTAAATTTACCACTTAAACCAAGGTAGGATGTTAAGCCTCTCCTTCTTCAAGTGTCTTTCCTCCTTGCGTGTCAAGAGCTCCCAAAATTTTGACTTTGATCATCAATGCTCAAGCACACTTACAAAAGACAATCATTTTTGTTTTGGTATCTAAATTGCTTTGGATCCATTGGCATTAGTCTCAAAAATTTTAGTTCCCTTTGAAATCCATTTTTCAATGTCATCCTTTTTCTTTGAAGAAATAAGTCCCTTGGGGACTCAAATATTTTAATAAATTTTCCTTTAAAAAATCTAGGGGAACTATATTGTCTTTGGTAAAAATTTGTTTTGGAGTTACCTCCATTTTCACATCTTTGAATTTTTTTTTGTTAAACAAATTCTTTTTAAGATCGGTGATTTCTCTTTGATGATCTTCTTGAACTTTTTGAAGCGAGTTTTGTAAATCAAAATTCCTTTTCTCAAACTCATTCGGTTTTGCTTCAAGATCAAATTTGGTTTTAGAAATCAAATTATTTTCAACTTTTAGCTTTGAAATCGTTTTCTTGTTTTTCAAAATATGGTTTTCAAATTCTAAAACCAATTTATCATAGGTATCTTGTAATTCATCAAATGTATATAAAATTCAAGTAGATGAATTAGAAGTTACCATTTTTTATTCTTCGATGGCCATAAGACAAAGGTTGGCTACTTCATCATCGGTTGAGTCCTCTTCATCACTCCATATAGCCACAAATGCCTTCTTCTTATGGCTTGATCCCTTCTTCTTTATCTTTGGACAATCGTACTTGATGTGTCTCGGCTTTTTTCATTCGAAGCATATGATGGGATTTGTTGACTCGTGTGAGTGCTTGGCAAAAGGGGTAGAAAATATATTGGAAATGTATAAAAATAGTGCCAAGGTTGAGCCTTTTGTGTGCAAGTATACACGGTCTACAAGTAATATAGTAGTGAGTTGAGTATCGTCTCCACAGGGATTGGCCAAGAGCTGAATGCTTTGAATGTTTACTTGTCAAGGAAAAGTGTTATTTGATATGGGAATTGTTTAAAATAATATTAAAGAAAAGTAAATTAAAACAGTGTTGGCAAGGAGAGTGTCAAATGAGTGATGAGCGTTGGCAAGGGATGCTTGGTTTTCACGCTATTCATGCCATGCTAGCCTTTAATAATGTAGTACCTTGGCATCATTTAACGAGCAAATTAAAAGTTGGAAAAGCTTCTTTTAATGGTCAATGCCCAAAATTAACCATGTAAAAACCCCTATATTTCTATAATGATGTTTTTTCATAAATCAAATTGATTAAGTCCCCATCTATACTCCTAAGGGGTAGATTCACTTCAAAAGTAAGCTCATCTACTTGAACATCTTCTTTAGAAGCATCTCGCCTTAGTATCTAGCAACATATCATTGCCCCCTAAGTCTGTTAAGATAATAAGGTTCAATAAGCCAACAATGCCAGCTTTCGCTTGGCACAATTTTGATAAAAATTGAAGAACATGCCAGATAGGGAAAACGATGCCGAAGCATTTCGGTTATAAAAAACTAAACATAAAAATAGCGTTCAACACAAACATCCCCCACCAACTATTAAATTAGTTCACGGTGAGGGTATCAAACCAAAACCTTCATCGTTTTGCAAACACATCATCATTTAAAAGAAAATAAAAACAACTTAAACAAAGAGAATGGGCGAGAAGGGGTCTCTCGATGTAGCCCTTCAAGGTCAAGGCTCTCGGTCAAGCTTGTCGAACCACGTCTCCTTGGTGCAGCCGGTCGTCGATGGATCTTTTGATCTCTCAATCGTCCTCTCAAATGCTTGCTTGGTCGTTCTTTAAATAGGCGTGCAAGGAAGACCTAGGATGAGCTCTTGAATTTGAATTTCGAATGCTCAAGGGATAAGGGATGTGATCATCTTATCCAAAGTTTGAATGTGAGATAATCATATTGGAGCTGACATCATTTGTCGTCACTACTTCGCCAACCAAGCTTGGCACCATGTCTCTACTATTTTTCCAGAGTTTGATCCATTCGTTATTTTCTCGCAGCCTGATTTGGTCATATTTTCTCGGGTTCAACAACTTACTTGGTCGAGGATCAAATTCATCTTCTCTGCCAACTGATGCTTTTAAAATATTTGGTCCATCTGTGCTAACAACATCTCGTCATTCTCTCTGGCATTCCTTCTTGCGCTGCTATGTTCTGCCAACCGCTATGACAAGCCTGCAAAAGTGCCAACAAAACAACCCTTCACACTAGCATAGGCAAAATTCCTAACTCCTTATGCAAATGCATGAATTTAACAACTAAATGCAACTAAATGTACTCAAAAGCAAGCAAAGGCATTGTAAAATAGGCATAAAAATTAGTACTTTTGAAGAGGTAACAGGATTCCTCTTCATTCTCGATTCATGTCTTGATTCTTCTTTTTCATGCTTCATGAATCTTGCAAACTTCCTGAAGAGTTTGGCCATCTCTTCTTCTTCACTATCCTCTCCACTTGAATCTTCTTGTCGACTTGTGAAGGATTTGAGAGAAACATTCATTTCTTCGTTGTTCTCTTCTTCTTCTTCTTCTTCTTCTTCCCTTTGGACATCATCATTTCCTGGGTGAGCAAATATACCATTAGCTCGTCAAGCTTGAGCGTCTTCAAATTCTTTGCTTCGATGATTGCGGTCTTCTTGGAATCCCATGAATTGAGAAGTGAATAGATCAATTTCCTCGCAAGCATGTCCTCCAGAATTACCTCCCCGAAACCTTTAAGCTCGTTGACTATGATGGAGAACTAATCAAACATAGCTTTGATGTCTTCTTCCTGGTCCATCTTGAAGTTCTCATAGTTTAGGTTGAGAAGTCTAATCTTGGTCTCATTCACCTCATTGGTTCCTTCATATGTGACTTCAAGCTTATCCCATATTTCTTTGGCATCATCACAAGAGGAGACTTTGGAATATTCTTCCGGACCAAGAGCACATGTGTGGCCTTATAATTGAGTTGCATTTGTCTTCTTTCTTGATCACTCCATTCATTCTTATCCTTGAGGACAAGAATATCTCCAACCCTATTTTGTGGATATTTAGGGCCATCTTCAATGATCTCCCAAAGCTTGTAATCAACAGATTGAATGAAGATCATCATCATATTCTTTCAATAAGAATAGTTCGCACCATTGAAGTATGGAGGCTTGGTAATGGATTGCGCCATAAGCTCCTATTGATGTACAAAGGTTGAGCACTTCAAGGTTCGACTCTATGATGTTAATCCGATGTAGAAACGAGGCTCTGAAACCAATTGTTGGGCTCAAACGATCAACCGAAATCACCAAAGGGGAGTGAATTGGCCTTTGAGTGTTTGTGGATGAAAAACTAAGAATTAAAAATTTACACAATAATTTATAGTGGTTCGACTTCTCAACCAAGTCTACCTTCACTACCTTAGCTATCCACACTAATGGTTTTCCACAAATTCACTAATTTGTCTTTCCTTTTTTAGGCTCAAGGAGATAACCTTTACACAACCTCAAAGTATAAACCCCAAAGCTTTGAGACACACTTTCTCAAAGAGAATAACAAATTAGCAAACAATGAAAAACCTCACAAGGCAAAGTGTTTGCACAAATTAGCTTTCACCCAAAATTCTAACACTTAAGAAAATGTGACAATTAGGCTCACTAGTGTTTTCTACAAGGAATTTGATAATTTAAGTACTAATACAATTTTTCTATACAAAGAATGTTGGTATTGAGTTTCTTATTATTTCATGGCTGCTTGAAGAGGTCTTTTAAACCCTCTAATGACTTCATGCCCATTTCTAGCCATTGGAGGTTGTTTAGAGCCGTTGGGGACTTAATTTCCAACATTAAATGCACTTATAGACATGTCATTATCGGTATGCATCTTCGGGTATCGGTACCTGCCTCAAAATAAAAATAGTCATTACAGCATTTTGCAGGGGGTATCAGTACGCGATACTTTAGTATCGGTACGAGACCACGGGTATCGGTACGGTCTTTGTGAAACAAATATTTTAATTTTGATATAACTAAAAACCTAAGGACTAAATTGAAAATGTCAAAACGAATTTTAAGTCCTCAAAATATCCCCATATAATTTTAAGATTATGCCCAAGTTAAAAACAAAGTTTTTCAAATATTTTTCTAAGTGTTTCAAGTCAAAACAGTGATTTTCAAAGTCCTGTTTCGAAACGGCCCTAAGGCGTTTCGAAACGTTTTCATCACTGTCAACCCCTGTTCCGAAACGTGTATCGAAACACTTGACCCTGTTTCGAAACGGTCTCTCACGTTTCGAAACTGTTCTTCATATTTGTTTTTAAAAAGGCACAACGGTTGAAATATTTGCTGAATATTTAAAGATAAAAAGGGGTGTTTCGAAACGGGCTAAGGCCATTCCGAAACGACCCTTGACAGTAGAAAATCTGTTTCGAAACGAAGACAAAGTGTTTCGAAACAGGTCTTAAGTTTAAATTGAAAATATGACCGTTGAAGTTGTTTTAACTGCTTTTCTGAAAACCGTTAAGGTGTTTCGAAACGGGCTAAGACCGTTTCGAAACGACCCTTGACAGTGGCAAAAGTGTTTCGAAACGGCCCTAAGGCGTTTCGAAACGGGCTCTTAAATGCACCCCAACGGCTCTTTCTATTTTAGTCCGTTCCGAAACAGGTACCCCGCGTTTCGAAACGGGTTGTTGCAGACTGCATTTATGGTGGTGAGATAACATCCCAACGGCTCTATTGATGAGTGCAACAACCACAACGGCTAGAAATCGATGAGAAGGTATAAAAGGGACCTCTAAAAGCACCAGCAACAACTATTGATCCAAAAGCAAACATCCAAACATCAAATCCAAGCAATTGTGCACAAATCCCATTTTGTCTAAAACCCCAATTGTAATTTTCATTCATATCTTGTTCAATTGGGTTGAGTGCTTGTAATTGGGCTATTATTTGTATTGAGAGATATCCAATTAGCCATTAAATTTCTTTGTTCACTTGTGTGAGGATTGGGTTGATTTTTGGGTAGAAAAATCAACTGAAATTGTAAAGGGTTGCCTCTTTGTCCTAGAAAAGGGGAAGAGCAATTAGTGGAATTGTTGCAAATCCTTAGTGAAGCTAAGGTAGTGAATGTAGAGTTCATTTGGAACTTGAACCACTCTAAATCCCTTGTCCATCATTTTTAATTTGCAAATTTCCACCACAAAACTTTATGTTTCCAATTCACCCCCCCTCTTGGTCAATATCGATCTTGCGATCCACTCAACAATTGGTATCAGAGCTTAACTCTTTGAGGATTAACAACCACAAGAGGAGATCCTTGGAAGAGTGTGATCATCAAAATATCAAGAGATGGCTTCAACCTCCGGTTCCGGCATGTACGAGTCACAATCCACTACAAAGCCTCCCTTCTTCAACGGTGATAACTATTCTTTTTGTAAGAATAGAATGCGTCTATTCATCAAGTCAAATGACTATCTTGTGTGGGATGTCATTGAGGATGGGCCATATATTCCATTGAAGCAAGATGGTGAAGGCAAGATGGTGTTAAAGAAGAAAGTGGAGATGAGTGAAGAGGAGAGGAAAAAGATTCAAGTCAATGATAAAGCTCTCCACATGCTATTTTGTGCTTTCGGTCCGGACATCTACTCAAAGGTCTCATCAATTGAAAGTGCCAAGGAAGTGTGGGACACTCTTGAGACCACTTATGATGGCACCAATGATGTCAAGGAAACTAAGATAGGAATTCTCAATCTTAGTTATGAAAATTTCAAGATGGAGCCCAATGAGACGGTGTCAAAAATGTTTGATCGATTCTCCGCGATTGTCAATGGTCTAAAGGGCTTTGGAGAGTTCATACCGGAAGACAAGCTTGTCCGGAAGCTACTCTATTCGCTTCCCGAGTCTTGGGATGGGAAGAGAACCGCTATCATCGAAGCAAAGAATTTGAAGACTTTGAAGCTTGATGAGCTTGTGGGTTCTCTCCTTACTCATGAGATCATGAAGCAAGGAAGGGAAGATGAGAAAAAGAAAGAAGAGAAAAGAGTAGAGAAGCTTGAAGTTGAGAAGAAGAAGAAGATGAGAATAGCTCTCAAGGCTAAAGCTTCACAACATGATGAGAGTTCATCTAGTGATGAGGATGAACTTGAAGAATTGGCTATGATAGCCAAACGATTCTCACGCTTTATGAGGTCCAACCGGGGAAGAAAAATCCAAAGGAAGATGGACTTCAAAAGCAAGAACAAGGAAGATGGAAAGGATCCAATCATTTGCTTTGAGTGCAATAAACCCGGCCACATACGTTCGGAGTGCCCTCAACTCAAGAAGAAGGGCTTTGAGAAGAGGAAAAAGCTCAAAGCCAAGCTTGCTACTTGGAGTGATGAGGAGTCATCGCAGGATGACGAACAAGAAGTGGCTAACCTTTGCCTCATGGCACTTGAGGAAGATTCCTCCTTGGTAACCTCTAACTCATCTACTTTAGATTTTTCATATGAAGAATTAAATGATGCATATGATGAGTTACAAGAGGTATATGGTGAATTAGTTGAGAAATATAAGGAGTCGGTTATTAGGAATAAAAAGATTATTCTAGAATTAAATGAGAAAAATGACTCACTTACTCAAGCTAATTCTAAATTTGAGAAAAAGGTATTAGGATTAAAAGATGAACTTAAATTCTTTCAAGATGAAAATGTTGATCTTAATAATCTTTTATCTCAATGTAATTGTGAACACCAAAAGGTGTTGGGTGAGCTAAATGAGCTCAAAAAGTCTTTAAAAAATGTTGGTAGTGTCAAGCATGAAGTAGGAGAATCCTCTAGAACACACCAACCTAAGAAAAAGACTAACTACTACAAACAAGGTAGCTATCCTAGACATATTAGAGCTAAAAGAATTAGAAGTGTATGGGTTCCTAAGGAACTTGTTAAATCTAATAATATTATTTCTATGTCATCTTGGATTCCTAAGGGAACCAAGGTTTTGGAAGCTAACACACATGGACCCAAAATGATTTGGGTACCAAAAACCAAGGTTTAATATCTTTGTTTGTAGGGGGAGCATTGCTACAAGGCCAAAGCACAAAGTCAAAACTCATGGTACCTTGATCGTGGATGCTCGAGGCACATGACCGGAGACAAGAGTCGATTCATGGATCTAAAGCCAAAAAGTGGAGGAGTAGTAACATTTGGTGACAACTCCAAAGGCCACATTAAAGGTATTGGCTCCATAGGTAATCACTCTACCATTCTCATTGAAAATGTCTTATATGTCGATGGTCTTAAACACAATTTATTGAGCATAAGTCAATTGTGTGATAAAGGATTTAATGTTTTATTTGATAAAAATGGATGCAAAATTGTAGACATTAAATCTAATAATATTATGCTCATAGGTCATCGCATAGGAAACATATACATGGTGCATTTAGATGACATTCATACATCTCATGCATGCTTAGTTGCTCAAAATGAAAATGATGCTTGGTTGTGGCATAGGAAGCTAGAACATGCTAGCATAAGTGTTTTGGAAAAACTAGTCTCTCTAAATCTAGTTAGAGGTTTACCCAAGATAAAATTTTCAAATGATAAAATTTGTGATGCATGCTCAAAGGGTAAACAACATAGGTCTTCCTTTAAATCCATTAATGGTGTTTCTACTAGTAGATGCTTACAACTAATTCACATGGATTTATTTGGGCCAATTAGGACTATGAGCTTGGGTGGTAAGTCTTATGCTTTTGTGCTAGTTGATGATTTTTCTAGATTTACTTGGGTTCTCTTTTTAAGTACTAAAGATGAGGCTTTGGAAAAATTCATCACATTTTCAAAATTAACCCAAAATGATCTTGAGCTTAGAATTTCACATATTAGAAGTGATCATGGAACCGAGTTTCAAAATTTAGGGTTTGAAGATTTTCTAAATGAAAATGGTATTAGCCATAATTTTTCGGCTCCTCGAACTCCTCAACAAAATGGGGTAGTTGAGAGGAAAAATAGAACTTTACAAGAAATGGCTAGAACTATGCTTTGTGAAAACAATTTACCTAAATATTTTTGGGCGGAAGCCACAAACACCGCTTGTTATATTGTAAATCGAGTAATGATTAGGCCAATTCTAAAGAAAACACCTTATGAGATTTTAAAATCTAAAAGCCTAACATTAGCTATTTCCACCCTTTTGGGTGCAAGTGTTTTGTTTTAAATAATGGAAAAGATAACTTAGGTAAATTTGATGCAAAAAGTGATGAAGCCATTTTTATAGGTTACTCTTTAACCTCTAAAGCCTATCGAGTATTTAACAAAAGAACTTTAGTAGTAGAAGAATCTATTCATGTTGTATTCGATGATAACCTCCTTCCTATGAAGGATTCTTGTGATGATGATGATGTAGGGATCATAAATGCCTTTGATGGAGGTCAAACTTCAAAGGAGGATGAGATTCCAACAAAGGAAGAGGACTCACAAGATCCACCTCTTGAAGCCTTGAAGGACTTGGCTATTGAGGAAAAGGAAGTGAGCTACCCAAGGGAGTTGAAATATGTCAAAGATGGTGAAATCTTGGGTGATCCATCCAAGGGGGTAACCACTCGTTCTTCTCTTAGATTAATGAACCATGTTGCATTTATCTCATGCATAGAGCCTAAAAATATAAAAGAAGCTTTGAAAGATGACTTTTGGATTATGGCTATGCAAGAAGAGTTAAATCAATTTGAGAGAAGTAATGTATGGACATTAGTTGATAGGCCTAGTAATCAATCTACAATAGGAACTAAATGGGTCTTTAGGAACAAACTAGATGAGAGTGGTAACATTGTGAGAAATAAAGCTAGACTTGTAGCACAAGGTTACACTCAAGAAGAGAGAATAGATTTTGATGAAACCTATGCACCCGTAGCCAGAATGGAAGCCATTAGGATGTTGCTTGCATATGCATGTTATCATAATTTCAAGCTTTTTCAAATGGATGTTAAAAGCGCATTTTTAAATGGTTTTATAAATGAGGAAGTGTATGTGGAACAACCACCGGGTTTTGAAGATTCAAAATTTCCAAATCATGTTTTCAAACTTACCAAAGCTCTTTATGGTTTAAAACAAGCTCCTAGAGCTTGGTATGAAAGGCTTTCAAATTTTTTGATTGAAAAAGGATTTGAAAAAGGTAAGGTGGACACTACACTCTTTATAAAAATGTATAAAAATGACATCTTAGTAGTTCAAATTTATGTTGATGATATCATTTTTGGTTCTACTAATGAATGTCATTGTCAAGAGTTTGCTAAGTTAATGCAAGGTGAATTTGAGATGAGCATGATGGGGAGATCTCATTCTTTTTGGGACTCCAAATCAAGCAAAAGAAGGATGGCACCTTCATCAACCAAGCAAAATACATAAAGGATATGCTCAAGAAGTTTGGCTTGGAGAATGCAAAGCCTCAAGCCACTCCTATGAGCTCATCTACAAAGCTTGACAAAGATGAAGGAGGTAAGTGTGTTGACTCTAAACTTTATCGTTCTATGATTGGATCTTTGCTTTACCTTACCGCAAGTAGACCGGATATATTGTTTAGTGTTTGCTTGTGTGCTAGGTTTCAAGCTAGTCCTAGAGAGTCTCACCTTATAGCCGTTAAGAGAATCTTTAGATACCTTAGAGACATTCCTTGTTTAGGTCTTTGGTATCCTAGAGACTCTACCTTCAACCTTCATGCTTACTCGGATGCGGATTATGGGGGTTGTAAAATCGATAGGAAAAGTACTTCGGGAACTTGTCAATTCTTAGGTAGTATGCTCATATCTTGGTTCTCTAAGAAACAAAATAGTGTAGCCTTATCTACCACCGAAGCCGAGTACATATCCTTAGGGAGTTGTTGTGCTCAAGTCCTTTGGATGAAGCAACAACTCTTAGATTATGGAATTAAAGTTGAAACTATACCCCTAAAATGTGACAACACTAGTGCAATATGTTTAACAAAAAATCCCATCCAACACTCTAGAACCAAACACATTGAAATAAGGCATCATTTCATTAGAGATCATGTCCTTAAGGAAGATGTTGTTATAGAGTATGTAGACACCTTGAATCAATTAGCGGACATATTTACAAAACCCTTAGACAAAGAGCTTTTTGGTCCCTTAGGAGAGAGTTAGGTCTAGCTAGCCTATCTTGACCTTTTAGGACCTCTTTTGTGCTTAAATATGCTTGATTTTGTGAAATGCCATGTTCATGTGTTTAAACTCCTAATTTCATCCATGCCTATAGTTAGGGGGAGTATGTTTATGCTTAAATATGTTTTGCCTGCTCATTCATGACATTTATGCATGTTAGGCCTATTAAAACTTCATTTTTCTGCACTTTTAGAGCCTCATCTGCACTTCCAGGCCCAGGTGTATCGAAACGAGTGACCCTGTTTCGATACGGATACCTTAAATCCAGTTCTGAGAGAAGGGCGTTTCGAAACGCCTCCAATGCGTTCCGAAACGTTTTGGCTACTACCAAGGGGTGTATCGAAACGTGTTTCGATACGGGTCAACAGGGCTTCGATACGGTCAACATCGTATCGAAACGGTCAGCCTATGGTCTCCAAACGGTCAAACCCTAGCCGTCTCGTTTCGAAACGGTCCTGACCGTTCCGAAACGGCATCACTGACTGCTTTAATTAGGGCTTTTAATGTGAAATTTCACTTTTTATCAAACTCTTAAAAACCCTAAACCGCCTCCCTCTCTATAAATACCCTCTCAAACTCATTGATTTTCACAAAATTGTGAGGGGTTTTACTCTAAAACTCAAGTCTAAGCAAGTTTCATCAACATTGTGCAAGGATTTTCATCGAATCATCCAAAATCCCAAACTAAGGTAATTTTTTTATCTTTTCTTTTTCCTTCAATTTATGTTCGAATCTTAGGTTAGAAAATTTTATTTTTGTATACATTATAGTTTTTCCTTTATGGGTTTTCCATATCTTGTAAAAAATTTCAAAAAACCCAAAAAATTTTATTCCAATATAAAAATTTTCAGTCGTCTTTTTTTTTAATTTTGTTTCAAAAACCTAAGTGGGATTTATTATTGGATTGATTTTAAATATCAATGCATACACTTAATTTTAAAATATACTTGCTTAATGTTTTTAGATGGCGGATCAAGCTAACAGAAAGCGCAAGGCCGTTCAATCCGGTGATTCGAGCATTCGTCCAAATCTTACTCTGCTTTTTCAGAAATCCCTTAAAACTCCGGAGGCGCGTGCTCGCTTCTCTTTTGTCAAGGATTTCGCAATTCGTAAAGAACGTGTCATTGATCTTGACTTCCTCAATTCCGAGCGATTCCTATTTCGTTATCTCGACCGTTTGAGTAAGTGGAATCTTATCTTGTTCTTGAGCATTCCGGATATTCGCTACAAACACATGGTACTCCTTTTTTACTCTAATGCTCGTTTTCTTTATGATGAGACCAAAACCGAGATTATAGGAATTGAGTCTTCCTTATTGGGCAAAAAGTTTGTTGTTAATGTTGCTCTCTTGGAGTCTATTTTTAAACTTAAAGATGAGGGTCTTGAGGATGAACGTCACTTTGGCAATTTCACCGGTAAAGCACTTAATTTGGATGTGCACGATCGCGTTCTTCACTTGATGGTTTCATGGTTCATTCGACCTTCCGGCGGTAAATACTCTCATATCCGTCAAACTGATCATTTTTGGCTTGAATGTTTCCGTAGAGGTGAGGGCCCTAATGTGCCTAAAATAATCTTTGTCGAGATAGTCAATAATATTAAGCTTATTGACACAAATGAGTTGAAGTCTTTTACCTATGGCACACTCTTGAGCTACATCTTTCATGATCTTGGTATCGATTGTACCTACGACTCTCCGGAACCTCGCAAGACCAAGATTGGTGAGTCATCCCTTCGCAAGTCCGGGTTCACATATGTGAATGATGTTTGGGAAAGAGTTGATAGAGAAGTTGTTCCTCCTCCCGTTGCTCCTCCACCGCAAGTTCCGGCTGCAAACAATGAAGCCCTCACGGCTCTCATTACCGAGCGGTTCAATGCTTTGGATACTAGCATTGCTTCGGGTTTTACTGCTATGGACAATCGTTTGAAGAATGTCGAGGATCGTCTTCATACTCTTGAGACTTCCCATTCAAACTTGGATCTATCCTTCTCTACTCTCTATGGGCAATGGACGAAGTTTCACCGTTCTCAAGTCAAGAGCGATGATGATACTTCGGATGATGATGACGAGGCCTAGGATCTTCATATCATATCATATTATCTATGCATTTTAGGATTAAGATTGCATCTTTATGTTTTATTATGTTTTAGGAACCTATGTTTTTGACTTTTTATTTGGGATTTTATTATGAACTTAATGTTGGTTTATGTTTTGGATATTTTGATATTATGAATTAATATTATGGTTGCTTATTAATGCTTATTGGTACTAATCCTTTGTCTTCTCTATGAGCTTTCATTATTCTTTTGGATCTAACAAAAAGGGGGAGAAGAAATTTAAGAGCGAAATTTAAGAGCCACAAACTAAAATTCGTTTTAAATTTTAAAAGGTTTTTTAAAGCTTTACAACTTGGATTTCAAGTCAAACATTTTTTCTTTAAAAACCTATCTTAAATTAAGGGGGAGTTAGAATATTTTCAAAACTTTCAAAATTCTTAAAAATTCTAACTTTGGTTTTGTTATATCAAAAAGGGGGAGATTGTGAAACAAATATTTTAATTTTGATATAACTAAAAACCTAAGGACTAAATTGAAAATGTCAAAACGAATTTTAAGTCCTCAAAATATCCCCATATAATTTTAAGATTATGCCCAAGTTAAAAACAAAGTTTTTCAAATATTTTTCTAAGTGTTTCAAGTCAAAACAGTGATTTTCAAAGTCCTGTTTCGAAACGGCCCTAAGGCGTTTCGAAACGTTTTCATCACTGTCAACCCCTGTTCCGAAACGTGTATCGAAACACTTGACCCTGTTTCGAAACGGTCTCTCACGTTTCGAAACTGTTCTTCATATTTGTTTTTAAAAAGGCACAACGGTTGAAATATTTGCTGAATATTTAAAGATAAAAAGGGGTGTTTCGAAACGGGCTAAGGCCGTTCCGAAACGACCCTTGACAGTAGCAAATCCGTTTCGAAACGAAGACAAAGCGTTTCGAAACAGGTCTTAAGTTGAAATTGAAAATATGACCGTTGAAGTTGTTTTAACTGATTTTCTGAAAACCATTAAGGTGTTTTGAAACGGGCTAAGACCGTTTCGAAACGACCCTTGACAGTGGCAAAAGTGTTTCGAAACGGCCCTAAGGCGTTTCGAAACGGGCTCTTAAATGAACCCCAACGGCTCTTTCTATTTTAGTCCGTTCCGAAACAAGTACCCCGCGTTTCGAAACGGGTTGTTGCAGACTGCATTTATGGTGGTGAGATAACATCCCAACGGCTCTATTGATGAGTGCAACAACCACAACGGCTAGAAATCAATGAGAAGGTATAAAAGGGACCTCTAAAAGCACCAGCAACAACTATTGATCCAAAAGCAAACATCCAAACATCAAATCCAAGCAATTGTGCACAAATCCCATTTTGTCTAAAACCCCAATTGTAATTTTCATTCATATCTTGTTCAATTGGGCTGAGTGCTTGTAATTGGGCTATTATTTGTATTGAGAGATATCTAATTAGCCATTAAATTTCTTTGTTCACTTGTGTGAGGATTGGATTGATTTTTGGGTAGAAAATCAACCGAAATTGTAAAGGGTTGCCTCCTTGTCCTAGAAAAGGGGAAGAGCAATTAGTGGAATTGTTGCAAATCCTTAGTGAAGCTAAGGTAGTGGATGTATAGTTCATTTGGAACTTGAACCACTCTAAATCCCTTGTCCATCATTTTTAATTTGCAAATTTCCACCACAAAACTTTATATTTCCAATTCACCCCCCATCTTGGTCAATATCGATCTTGCGATCCACTCAACAGTCTTGGCCGTATCGGTACGACATTTTCTTACTAGAAAATGAAACCCTTGGGGAAATAAAGGACTTCAGGTTGTCTTGACGTAGTGCATGAGCTGAGTGTGGAGGATATGGGATTCGGAGGCCTGGCACCTTGAGTGGCGCAGTGGCGCAAAGGATAGGAGCTTCGGAGGTTCTGCAATGGGGCTTGCTTATGGGTCCTAGAGGCTTGTGGGATTCGAAGACTACGTAAGTCTCGGGGGCGAGCCTTTGGGGTAACGTTGTAGTGTAGTGTGGATGTGGTCTCTCCGCAGGCAAAATTTTTTGGAAATGTTTGACGAAGGTACAACTATAATATAAGCTAAATAAATATATTTTTTCAATAATAAAGCATGTCGGGTTGAATTTGATAGTGTCGACTAATATATTATAGTTATTGATTCACTATTAAAATATTTAATAACATACATTTTAAATCGAATAATAAAATATTAAAAAATAATATCTGTAATAACCTTTTTTTCTAGAAAAAACTTTAAGGTGTCCCACCTTTTGAAAAAGGCTTGTTAAAAGGGGGTTTCTTATAAAAATTCGTGTTTTAGAAAACGGTGAAAATTTGGAGTCGCCACCGGCGACTAAGGTAGGCCGGACACCACAAAAACCATATATTCAATTTTAAAAGGTTTCGGGAGTTGGTTACGCATGGGGAAGGATTAGCACCCCATCACGCCTGGAAATCGGTACCAAAATACTCGTTGCCTTTAATTGATATAAATTATATAAAATTTAAAGTGAATTTAATTAGATGTTCTTAAGTGAAAAATTGACTTATATGATAAGGGCTTTATCAAATCATAGTTTTGGAATTAATTGAGCATTTAATTAAAAAGGATGATGGTACACCGGACCATAGACTAAACCGACATCATATACGATTAACTGATGTGTTAGTTTAGGGTTCGGATCTCGTACGTCACCTTTATGCATGATGCAAGCAAATAAGGGATGATTATATGATATTTCCTTTTTTAATTATTGCTTACCTAGAGACGGTGAAAATTAACCCAAATATTCGGTCGACATCCATTAGGCTTGGACTGTTTTGACACGAATACCGGGGTTAATTGATACCTCTATTTTGTATGTTTAAGTTTAATTAATTAACATGCCAAATTATTAACAGTTTCATGAATGACAAGTGCAAGGTGCATGTCAGAAAAAAGCTTGAAAGTAAACACACAAAAGCCCACCCAAGGCCCTATCTTAAAGGCTCAAATTATGGAGACCGATTAGTGATCTAATTAGATTAGGTGATTCTAATATTAAACCCTAAATTATTTAAATCCTAAATGACTAGAAAAATCTAATTAATTATGAATTATCTTGGTTTAACCCGACTGAATGTGATGTTAATTTTGTCTTAAAAAGGTTAAGAATGGCTTAACTGATCTAACGGGCTTGATATCCATCTTAATAAGAAAAGGATGAATTTAAGCTAATTAAACCGATTAAAGCCCTAAACTTAATTTAGGCTCTGAACCTAAATCGATATAATTATACGAACCGTGCCCCAATGAGGCGGGCACACGATTCGAAACAAATAAATTGATTAGACTAAACACAAAAACAAAAACTAACTTAACTAGCACAAGCCCACCTAAGCTAAGCAAGCCCAAAAAACTAAGTCTAGCTACCTAAAGCCCTAAGGCCCAAAACCAAACTAAAGGGATACTAAAGCAAACCAAGATAACAAAGCCTAATTAATATATCATTTATTGATTAAAACGTTTTAAGCAAAAACTCATAGCATACATGCATTTTATCGTCATTTTGTTACATTTTTCATAAAACGCATCTATTTACAAAAACGTACATCATTTTAAAATGTTCCACTAAAACATTAAGTTGTAAATTTTAAACTAAACATTATCAAATATGGCATGCCACGTTTTATACCAAAGGTCCCTAAACTACTCATTTTATGTTTTACAATCTTATATTATATAAATTTTAAAATCTCATCCTACATACATACCAACATTCAACCTATAATATCAAGCAAACACATATAATCACAAACAAACATATATTCCACATATACCACACAAACAAGAACAAAAATGAGACTAAAAGGAAGAAATTAAAAGAACGGTGGCAAAATTGAAAAATGCATGAAAAATAAAAAGACTGTGAAGTGGACCTAATTGAAACTGATGCAAAACACAGGGGACAGGACGAACGATTAGACCACTACTGGACTGACTCGGGATGGAATTGTAAAACGGAACAAAACCCTAAGGACCTAGGATAGAAATAAAGAACGCAGAAACCCCTAATGCGTAAAAGGCGCGACGCGGAAGGACTAAAAGCTAATTAAACCCTAATCTACAACCTAAAAACTCTATAAAACACCCCCATTAGTCCAAATCAAATCGTTTGCCTCTCTGAAACCTCAACCCCCTAACAAAACTCTCTGACCTAACTCTCATAAACGCTAGCCGACGCTAATCACCGTCTGGTGAACTCAAAATGACCCCCAAAAGACCTCCTTTTGCGATACAAAAACTCTAGACGACAACCCAAAAGGAAAACTCACTCTCACCCTTTGTCTTTGAAAAAACCAGAAACCCCAAAACCCTCTTCCCTAGACCCGAGAACAGACACGAAACAAAAAGAAAAATAGGAAATGATTCGCATCTCCTTCAGCCGACTCACGGCGCAAAGCCACAGAAGGGCTGGGATTGACGTCGGCAAAAGAGCGGAAGCTGTTTCGAAGGAAGAAGATGAAGAGGTAAAAAAAAAGAAAACCTTTTATGTTTTTGTTTATGCGATGCAGTGAATAAAAGAAGGGATGATACCTCTGAAATTCGTTCTTGCTTTGTATTTCCTTTTGTATTAAAAAAATAACCCCTTTACATTTTCCTTTCGACTCGGCTTTATAGCCGGATATTATATGATTTGGAAAATGGAAAAAGAAAATCTCTAATTGCCTATAAGTTGCTTCTGAAAATTCAGGCATCCTTTGTATTTTTGTGAATTCTCTATGATGTTCGTACGTTTCAGAATACGCTGGCTTGCCCCCTAATTTTTGTAATTCATTGCGGCTTCTGACATTTCTGTTGATTTGTTTGCATGCGTCGTGGCTGCCGAGAGGGGACCTAAGTGAGCTTCGAATGGCCGTACACCGACGTGGTCGACGGTGATCCCTCCGATCAATGTGGTGAATATCTGAACGGTCACAAGGAATTCGATGAGGCGTGCGTGAACTCCACGCGTTCGTGGGGCATCCGAAACATCTGGAGCGTGTCTTCGTCGCGCCCGTGAGGATATGGATGGTCCTCCTTGCTTGAATCTGGACTGTCAGATCTGGATTAGATCTGACGACTGAGATGCTACGTCGCGGAGAAAGGGTTAGGAAACCCTAGGGCTTCATCTCTTGGTGTGATCTTGACCGCACGATGCGCCACAGATCTGACGGCTGGAGTGGTGCGGCGCTGAAGGTCTTGAAGGGATCCTAGGGTTTCCATCTAAGGTGCGATCTGGACCATCAGATCTAATCTAGATCTGACGGTGGAGGATGGGGCGGCTGCATAACAACAAAAGATAACAATTAGGGTTTTAGGTTTAATTAAGTTGGGTCGAAAATGGTCTATGTAATATAACATGTAATTTTTGGGATTATGTAATAGGCTTTATTTCACTAAACCAAACTTTATAATATATGTGTAGGCTGATTTATTTATTATTGGGTTTTAATTTATTTATAATCGGGTACATATATGTATATATTAGTTTTATTTGTATTTTTATTTATAGAATTGTTTCAAAACATTAATGATAATAATAATAATAGTAATAATAATGATAATAACAATAATAATACAGTATAAGATAATATTAATAATGAAAAGGATGGGGAGATAACAAAAAAATACATTAGTAATGTTTAGGGTTTTTTTTAAGTAAATAATAACAACATAATAATAGAAATAATACCAATAGTAATATTTTGTTGCTTTTAGATTTTAATATCAGCCACTCTCACATATTTACATAGTCAATAACTAAACAACAACCCATATAAGTCCAATATTATAAAACAAAATAAAAAGAGGTTATCCCATACAAAATTAGTGATTACAGTTGCCCCTCTTTGCTTATCCTTGTGTAACAAGAAAAAAGTAAAGACCATAAGCACTAATTTTGTCCGACTTCTCTATTTGGGTGACTTGCTCCTCCGAAGCGACAGTGAGCAAACAATCTCTCTTCTCGAAACGGCGGGAATGAATCGAGTAATCTTCCAGTTTTCTTGCACGAAGAACCTTGAGCCCTTTCGCTCGTAAATATGGGCATGGCGAGCTCGAAATCCTTCGCCTAAAGTCTTTAAGCTTTGAGTATTTGTCTCCTTTTCTTTGAAAACTTGGTGTGGCGAATTTGAAATCTTCGCCTTGAGCTATGAGTATTTGTCTCTTTTGCTCGGAAGTCCTGATTATGGTGAGTCTGTAATTCTTCACCTTGAGCCTTGAGTATCTACCTCTTTTGCTCAGAAGTCCTGCTTATGGTGAGTCTGTAATTATTCACCTCGAGCCATGAGTATCTACCTCTTTTACTCGGAAGTCCTGGTGTGGCAAATCTGAAATCCTTTGCCCGGAATCTAATTTCTTTTTGTTGCTCGTTTCTCTTCTCAAGAGCAAACGGTTTCATCTATCTGTAAAAAAGAGTGTTTTGATGCTCTGGGTTAGCATGATCCTACATAAGTATGCTTAGCTAAACAGGATGTGTGAATGGGTATGCTAAATATAGGTTCAGTGCCACGGCTCTTTTGTTGATCTTTCTTGATCTTTTATCTGTTTCCATCTTCTTTTTAATGATGATGCTTGTCTCACAATCGGGTTCAACCATCAAATCTTCTGAGAGCTCCCTTTGCAGATTCTAACTTCGAGCTCTCTCCTCCAAAGCACTCTTTCAGGTTTTCACTTTGGTATTTATTTCTTGTGAATCTCCCTTTCGAGTTTTCACCCCACTTTTCTTTTCTTTTTCTTTTTTCTTTTCTTTTTTCTTCTTTCCTTTTTTTCTTTTCTTTTATTTATCTATTTTTCTTTTTGCTTTTCTTTGTAATTGTTATCGTCTTTGTAATCCTTTCGATGATGGATTCGAATCTTAATCTGAGCAACGCTCATCTCTTCTTCTCAATGTACGGCCATGACTAGTCGCCTGATATTCTTCTCTTTTTGGACTCTTGACACGTGTTCTTGTAACGATCTTCAGTATCGGGACCTGGCTCGCTTTTTGCTCACCTGTACTCAAGAGATCAAACCATAGAAATGTCGAGAAATCTTTTGCTTTTAATAAGTCTGTATTAAATTGCTCGCATAATTCTTTGTGAAAGAGATGAATGAAGACGCCAAAGTACTTATTAATATATATCTTGAAGCTCATGAAAAATTAAAAATCATGGCAAACATGAAAGGAAGGAAAAGAAATGATGCAATGTCTTAAGTATCTACTATGTGAATGATGCGAAAATCCATCGACCAATGTGAATCCTTTGCTAGGAGCGCTCCACTAGTATCCTTGAAGACCGAGAGTACCCCTTTGTCAATCGTGTAGTCACCATTATTCCTCCCGGTTACTCTTCTTCGGTTCTCAACACCCCTTTTGATTTCAAGACGCCCTTTTCGGGTTTTCATCTTGGAACCCCCTCCTTTCTTCTCTCTTTTTTTTCTTTTTTGTTTTTTATACCTAAAGTGCCCTTTTTGGGTTTTCACTTTGGGTATTTATTTCTTGTGAAGTGCCCTTTTGGGTTTTCACCCACTTTTTTTACGCATAATATCTCTTGACCGAATTCGAATTCACTGGATTACTCAGCTTCTTCCTATTCATCTCTATCAGGATCAATGCTCCTCCGGAAAAGGCCCTTTTAACTACATAAGGTCCTTCCCAATTCGGCATCCACTTTCCACGAAAATCTCTTTGGGTTGATAAGACTCTTCAGAGTACTAAATCTCCTTCCCGGAACTCTCTCGGGCGGACTTTCTTGTCATAGGCTCGCATGATTCTCTTCTAATACATCTATCATGGCAAATTGCCTTTAATCGTTTCTCCTCGATGAGGTTCAACTGATCGAATCGAGCCTGTACCCATTTGGCCTCTTCCAACTTTACTTCGTTCAAGATTCTAAGTGACGGGATTTCTACCTCCATAGGTAGTACCGCTTATGTGTCGTAAACCAAAGAGTATGGTGTTGCTCCGGTCGAGGTACGTATAGACGTTCGGTAAGCGAAAAGGGCAAATGGCAACTTCTCATGCCAATCTTTGAACGTATTTGTAGTCTTGGCTATAATCTTCTTGATGTTCTTGTTTGTTGCTTCTACTGCCTCATTCATCTTTGGGCGATAAGTAGTGGAATTATGCTGCTTTATTTTGAATTGCTCGCATACCTCATCCATCATTGTATTATTTAGATTGGAAGCATTGTCAATGATGATTCTCTCTGGCAACCCGTAACGACAAATGATCTCCTTCTTCAGGAACTTGCACATTGTTGCCCTTGTAACGTTGGCGTAAGAGGCGGCTTCCACCCATTTTGTGAAGTAGTCGATGACAACAAGGATAAAGCGGTGTCCATTAGATGCCTTAGGGTGGATCTGACCAATGACATCCATTCCCCACACAGCAAAGGGCCAAGGTGAATTAATGGTGTGTAATGGTAATGGTGGAGAATGTATCTTGTCGGCATATATCTGACATTTATGACACCTCTTGGCATAGTCAATGCAATCTCCTTCCATGGTCGACCAAAAGAACCCGTATCTCATGATTTTCCGGGCCATTGAGAAACCGTTGGCATATGTTCCACACAACTCATCATGAACCTCTACCAAGATGCTCTTGGCTTCTTGAGCATTAACACATTTCAATAGTACCTGGTCTTTTCCCCTTTTATACAAGATCTCCCCATCTAATACGTATCCCGCTGCCATTCTTCTAATGGACCTTTTATCGTTTTCATTAGCTTCTTTGGGGTACGTTTGGAACTAGATGTACTGCAGGATGTCATGATACCACGGGTTGCCATCTGTCTCTTCCTCTAGATTGTAACAGTGAGCTGGTACCTCAAACGTTTGCATCTTAAGCGGTCTCATCTCTGCTTCTAAGCTTGCTTTGAATGTAGCAGCCAAAGTTGCTAGAGCATCTACCATCTGGTTATCTTCTCTCGGATGATGAGTAAAACTAATCTTTTCAAAATTCTTGATTAGTTTTTGGACCAAATCATAATACTTGATTAACTTTGGGTCTCTCGTCTCCCATTCATCCCTAAGCTAGTATATCACCAAAGAAGAATCTCCAAAAACCTGGAGTTTCTTAATCCTTCTTTCAATGGCTGCGCGCAACCCCATAATGCAAGCCTCATACTCAGCCATATTGTTGGTGTAGAAAAATTCCAACCTACTGGTGAAAGGGTAATGAACCCTCTTCGGGGATATTAGCACTGCCCCAATCCTGTGGCCTAGGGTATTAGATGCCCCATCAAAGTACAGCTTCCACGACTCATCTTCGGAAGTATCCTCTTCCCCCACAGTTATACACATTAAATCTTCATCAGGAAAATTGAAGTCCAATGGTTCATAATCAACTGAAGCTCGACTTGCTAGGAAATCTGCTATAGCGCTCCCTTTCACCGCTTTCTGACTTACAAAAAGGATGTCAAATTCAGACAACAGCATTTGCCAACGGGCCATTTTTCCGGTGAGTGTCGTTGCCTCCATCAGGAACTTTAACGGATCCAACTTAGATATTAACCATGTAGTGTGGTACAACATATACTGCCTGAGCCTCTTGGTGGCCCACACTAGGGCACAACACAATTTCTGGATCTGGGGGTATCGAGTTTCGCATTCGGTAAACTTCTTACTCAAGTAGTAAACCGCTCTTTCTTTCTTTCTGGTGTCGTCATGTTGCCCCAGAACATATCCCATCGAGTTTTCAAAAACTGTCAGGTATAGGATCAATGGCCTACTCGGTACCTAAGCTACTAAGATCGGAACATTAGTCAGATACCTCTTGATTTTCTCTAGGGCTTCTTGACACTCCTCATCCCAAACCTCGGGGTTGCTTTTTCGAAGTAATCTGAAAATAGGGTCGCATTTTTCGGTCAACTGAGAAATGAAGCGAGATATGTAATTTAGCCTCCCTAAGAAATCGCGGACTTCCTTATGGGTATGAGGTGGCGGAAGATTTTGGATAGCTTTCACTTTATCGGGGTCAATCTCAATTCCTCTTCGGCTAACCACAAAACCTAGAAGTTTACCGGATGTCGCGGCGAAGGTGCACTTTCCTGGGTTGAGCTTCAACTCATATTTCCTCAATCTTTGGAACAGCTTCCTTAAGTTTTGAATGTGCTCCTCCTCAATCTGGGACTTGGCTATCATATCATCTACGTATACCTCAATCTCCTTGTGCATCATGTCATGGAAAAGTGTCACCATGGCTCTTTGATAGGTTGCGCCAGCATTCTTCAAACCGAAGGGCATCACTTTATAACAAAACGTTCCCCACATTGTTACGATCATTGTTTTTTTCTTGTCATTGGGATCCATATGTATCTAGTTATACCCCGAGAAGCCATCCATGAAGGAAAACCATGAGTGTCCGGCAGTATTGTCAACTAGGGTATCAATATGGGGTAGGTGAAAATTATCTTTGGGGCTTGCCTTATTAAGGTTTCTATAGTCCACACACATGTGGACCTTTCTTTTCTTTTTCAGGACAGGGACTATGTTTGCTACCCACTCTGAATATTCAACAACTTTTAAGAACACGGCCTGGTATTGCTTCCTTACTTCATCTCGGATTTTCAACATTGTGTCTGTCCTCATTCTTCTCAATTTCTGTTGGACTGGCTTACATTATGGCCTGATTGGTAGCCTGTGCATCACAATACTTGTGTCTAGACCTGGCATATCCTGATAGGTCCATGCAAAAATGTCCCTGAACTCTAACAGCAGATTCACTAACTCAAGCCTGGTCTCGGATGAGAGAGATGTGCCAATCTTCACCTCTCTTCGTTCCTCATCATTTCCCAAGTTAAGGATCTCAATCTCTTCTTGATGAGGTACTATCTGTCTATCCTAACTCTCCATTAATCTGAGGAATTCTGCTGGGATTTCATATTCTACCCCATCACTCTCTTCTTCACCAATTTCGGCTAGATACAATGGTTGCTCAAAATCCATCTGAGGATTAGATTTAGAATCATTCACAGAGTTAATAATACGGACCCTGCAACATTTATGAAATGAACGTGTATTGGGAAGATGAACATATATATTATTACGAAGTGAATGGAAAAATAAATAATAAACGAATGATGAATGTAATGAATATGATGTTTGCGATTTTAGAAAGTGTCTTTTTATTGAATTAAAAGCGAGCAGATTAATATAGAAGCCCTTTACAAAAGATCCATATTGCTCGCGGGCAAAAGCAAATAGGGTGAGTTCTGAGCATTACTCTGATTCGGGTCTAAAGACTACAAGTAAATCCAAACTAGTCCAATTGTCAAGCACTTCTCCAGGAAGACAAGTACGGATTCCTGCCCAACAACTAACGCTTTCCTCATTCTTGGATATCATGTTAACATCCATCCCCTCTAGTGCCTCACTGAACTTTTCCTCCTCATTGAGCCTAGCATTCTCCAAATTGGCCTCGTGCACCATCTGTTCGGGATTGATCACCCCTCGCGACACAAAAATGTCCCTCATGTTAGAGTAAACAATGAGTTCCCATATCATGTCCTCACCCCTAAGTCTTCCTTCGTTCAGCCCTCTTCTTCCATTCCGACTTCCTTTACTGAAAAGTGGGCTTATAGCCGACCCCAAACCGGTCTTGCTTATTGATGACATCCTTGACACGTAGACATCCATGTAAGTTCCTACCAAGTCCCCTCCCTTTCTTGGCTCCTCCTCCCAGAGTCTTCCAAACTTGCATCTTGGCGCAATTTGATAACTTCAGGCATGGGATCTTGCTTCCTTTCACAACAAACGTAGCATTCACAAATTCAAAAGACCTGGAGGAACACTCAAGTGCTTCTGTATCCCCCTTAACCCGGCCCAGACGGTTGAACCGAATTAAGAAGTTTACACGGGGAAAACCAAAGTCAACCCGAAAGTCAACCTTGATTAACGACCCATTTTTTTCTTTTAAATCTTGTCTAGATGCTTATTAACCCTAGATATGTTCACAAGAATAGCATACACCAAGATCATACCAATCAGAGAATATTCAGGGACTCAATTGCACAAATTAAGGAATTAGGGACCAAATTGCAAATTCTGAGAATTACAGAGACTTAACCCAATTAAAAGTTACCAGTATGAAATTAGTCATGTTTCATGCTTCACTGCCAAATTTCAGCTCAAAAGGACATCTCGAACTCATCCAATTGCATATACAAAGATCAGGACCAAAACGCAAGGTTTTCAAAACATTTAACCAACAATTTCAGTGCCCAACGGTCGAGTGTTCCGAAACAGGGAGGACCTATTCCGAAACGCGGGACCGTTCCGAAACTGGTACCGAAACAGGGCCTGGCAGTAGCCAAACCGTTCCGGAACAGTTCCTTCCGTTTCGGAACGCCCAGGCCATTTCAGGCCTCCGTTCCGATACGGTAGCACCTGTTCCGAAACTGACTGCCCAGATTGCAGAATAATTGCTGGTTAAACACACATTTGACCCAACAAACATGCTCCAAAGGCAACCAAATCACACCAGCAAGTCATTCAACATACAAGGGACATAATTGCATCAAAATCTAGATACAAGACCATCCCTAGGTGCACCAACTCATTCAAAATGTCCAACACTCAAACATGCTTTTAAACAAGAAGCATAACATAACAACTTAAGCACAAGGAGATTCAAACATTGCAACATTAATCCACATGATTCAAAATCATAAACCAAACTTGTCCAACATACACAACCTCATTAAACATCAACATAAGAGATTCTTCCCCCATTGCCTTTATTATCTATAGCTATTAACCGAGACATACATCTCAAGTGGAGTTCTCCTTGAATCCCTTGCTTCTCGTTGTTCCAACTTCAAATATCTGCATTGATGGACAAAAAGGAGCGTAAGCACATAATGCTTAGTGAGGAATGCTCAAAACCAAAACACCATCAATGCAGCGAGTCATAAAACCACTTTTAAAAGCAAACTCGATTCGATAAACCAAAGCAAAGTTTGAAAACCCTTTTCAACATCATGCTTTAAATCATGCATTGCTCAAACATGAAAACCCAACCCTTAGCTTAGAAAAGCTAAATACACCTTTTCAAAGCACAAACTTGTAAAACCATCAATTTAACCATTCCATGCATGAACATCATATGCAAAGCTAAATTCAAATCCTTGGAAAACACTTCCACTTCACATCATACCCTTCTCATACTTGAATATCATTTTAAAGCAAGAAACCTTTAAAACCATTTACTCATTCTATCCAATACGTGCATTAAACAAATGCAACATATGAACCACATCATCAATATTTGCATCACATGCCTTTAAAAACAAGTCTTCGCAAGACTTCAATGCACTAAAGAGATTTCATGTACCCATGCACCATTCTCAATAGATAATCAACATTTGATTAGACTAACAAGCAAACATGCATTCATAGTACATTACACACTTCTCATGCAACCATGCATCATTTCAAGCATCTCATGCTTCATTATATTCAAGAACATTATATTGGCTTCCAAGTGATAACCAAATCCACTTTTCAACACAACATCCAATCGGATACGCGGATCACAAGCATTGTCCCCACGCTTCATACACACTACCAATCCCAAGGTCCCCAAATGGAATTTTAACCACCATTTGACCTTACCATACACAAGGTCCTCATATGGAATTTTAACCACCATATGACTTTAACATTCACAAGGTTCCCATATGGAATTTTAACCACCATATAACCTTAACATTCACAAGGTTCCCATATGGAATTTTAACCACCATATAACCTTAACATTCACAAGGTTCCCATATGGAATTTTAACCACCATATAACCTTAACATTATCCATTGGTAGTTGTATAACATCACTAACGAGATCCGGGACATACTCCACAAGATCCACACATGGACTTTACACCACCATTGTGATCTTAACAAGCACAAGGTCCTCAAATGGAATTTTAACCACCATTATAACCTTTGCTTACCCAAGGTCCTCGAATGGAATTTCAACCACCATTATGACCTTAACACAAGACCCACCCATGGAATTTTAACCACCATGGTGCTCTTAACCATCTCGTTAGTGTACTTGGATGGAGTTACCGGTTCACTCACAACCACTCCACATCCAAGGCGACTTTATTCACGGTGCACCCAATCCTATAGCCGGCTAACTATATCCGATTTAAGTAACCAAGAACCACTTACATCACTTGCCAATATAACCATCTTACCACATTAATCCATTGATTTACAAGCATAACCAAAATGCAAAAACCACCATTTACCCTCATTAATCCACTATTTTTGAAGCATTACACAAAGCCATTAAACAACATGCAACACTATGCATCAATTCCACAACTCCAATGTACAAAACCAAGGATCTCTTACCTTGAGCATCCTTCACACATGATTTTCAAAACCAGCATTAAACCATGCTAAAATATGCTTTCAAAACAGAATTTAAAACATGCAAATCACATGCTTTGCATCAAACAATCACAAATGCTTTAAAACCAATTCACAACACAACCAAGAGGGAAAAATCCATTTACTTACTCTTGAGCTTAGCAAAGTTGTTTAGACTTAAACTAAGCTCCCAAAACCTTCAAACCTTTGTTTAAAAGCTGAAAACCCAACTTCACTCACCGATACACAAAACAAGGCTAGCCAACAAGCCTTCCAAGCATCCGAAACCTTCCACACCACCTCTAATGCTCACGGATCAATCTCCCCTGTTTCAAGCACACAACAACAGAGGATTAATGCATCATTATGCATTAAAAACACCAGCCACACAACTCAACTCGCTGCTCTACACAAATCCAACATTTCGGCTACCAAACACAACCGAAATCACCTCCAAACACTTCCAAAACTTAACCCAGCCAAGATCCATCACTTCTAACCATTTTTAAACATCAATTAACATCCAAAAAGGATCTAACCACGTCCTTATACCTCCAGCTATAACAGATCACCAAGATCACTCCAAAAACAACCAAAAACTCAAGCAAAACTTAGGAAAATTAACCTATTCGAGATTGCATTGATAAAACCTCAATTTCTCATCAATTATACATTCATTCAACATCAAAAAGACACCTCAAATCACTGCTCAAACAGATCATACGAAATTTTACCAAAAATCAATCAAATCTTGCATTTAAAGCCAAGATCAAGATTAAAATTGTAAAACCTTTAATAAATCACAAATCAAGGATTGAGAACTTGAGAATTTCAGTAAAGAACTGAGAGTTTAGAGGAGAAGGACGTTCTTACCTCCAAACTTGAGTTTCTCCCTTTTTGGAACCAAATTCTTGAAAATTCACTTAGCAAATGCAAAGGTTTTGTTGAAGAGATTATTGAAGATCAAAAGAGAATTGAAATGAGTTATTTAGGTGACAAAATCAGAGGGAAAAGCTCTGGAGAAATATGTTTGGTTTGAGCGAAAAGATGAGAGAAAATGAAAATGGAAAATGTGGAAAAGTTAGTTAGAAACTTAGAAAAATATCTTCCCTCTCTTTTCCCTTATTTAAAATACATTAATTAAACCTTTAATATTTTAGAAAAATCTGGAGAAACTCCCATTGGGTAAATAGCTCCTTAAAGATTCAAAGTTTCAATCCTTTTTAAAACAGTCACACAGTTTTCAAAAATTACATTTTGGTCACTAACCCAAAATGTCACTCTTCCAAACCTCATTTTACAAAATTGATTTCACCAAACTCTTATATATAATAAAAGAGGATTTTAAGACATTTTTCCATATTTTTAATGCAACCCGAACTAGGCTTTCCTAAAAATCACCTTTTATATTCGAACCGCAACCCGACCGGTCCGGTCCAAAACCCAAAACTTCTAAGCCCAAAATTGGGGTGTTACAGCTTCCTCATCAGCCTAGACATACGGAGCATCGGTAGTCACGAAAGCTATGATATCTTGCTCGACGACCACACTTACTAGTTTCCCTTCAATAACAAACTTCAGCTTCTGGTGCAGTGACGAGGGTACAGCCCCCGCTGAATGGATCCATGGTCTTCCCAACAGGTAATTGTATGTTGGCCTGATATCCATCACTACAAAATCAACCACATACTCGGTAGGCCCAATTAACAGCGATACTTCAATTCTCCCGATGACGTCTCTCCGACTCCCATCAAATGCTCTAACAGAGTTCTGGCACGGCTTCATATGTGAACTGTCTATCGGCAACCTTTGCAAAGTCGCCATTGGCATCACATTCAAAGCTGACCCATTACCGACAAGCACTCCTGGCAAGACATATCCTTTACAGTGGGTGGTTATTTTCAAGTCTTTAATCAATCCCATACCCCCGTCTGGAATCTCATCATCATTGAAGGTGATAAAATTATCGGCAGCAATGTGGCCCACTATTCGGTCTAAGTTGCTAACTGAGATGTCATCTGGGACAAACGTCTGATTCCTCACCTTCAGTAGCGCATCACGATGTTTCTCGAAGCTCAACAACAATTCTAACACTGAGATCCTAGCTTGCTATTTTCAGAGTTGTTCGACAATAATGTACTCACTGTGTTTCAAGAACTCTTGCGCTCGTGCTTCTGCTACTGGCTCATTAATCTTCGGAGGAGGTTCCTCACCAAACATCTTTTCAGCTTTAGGTTCGGCCGGTTTCTCTTTATACTTCGGCTCTACCACTTTTGGAGTTTCCGGAGAATAACATTTGCCGCTCCTCGTGAAGTTTCCTACTTCATTCACTGTCTCGGTCTCTGATTTCATCGGACTCTCCTCTTTCTCGGACTCTTTCTCATCGGGTAGCTTGTCCTCTTTTATCGGGTTCGTATTTCCTAGGATTGAGACATGGGCAGCATAGTTCCATGGAACTTTCCGTTCATCCTTGAAAGGAAAGGAGGTTGGAGGAGATATACTAAGCTTTGGAGTCAACTTCAAACTTTCTCCTTCAGGTAAGCCTTCTTCCTTCGTCTTACGCGGTAAAAAAAATGGCCTGTCCAACCCATACTTAACTTTAGAGCCATCAGATGCACACACGTCTAACTCCTTCTTTTCTCCGTCTTTCTCAAAAAAACTTAATCTCCTTATTATCCTTCATCTCTTGGACTTCTTGATTAAACTCTTCACAATACTGAATATCATGACCTTCTTGCTGATGGTACTCACAATACGGTCCGCAATCTTCTAACACGATCTCCATGCCCTGGTAAATTAGGCGTGCCATACATAACTGTTGAAACACCCACCTTAAGGGAGACTTGACTTCAGACACACTTGCTTTAGCCTATCTGGTATACTCTTCATCGATTGCGTTCACATTTCGACCCGCGTTATTTGGTAGCGGGTTAGTAGCGATATTCGGCTCATCTAATTGCAACAGCCCGGTCTTAATCAGATTCTGCACAAACTTCTTAAATGCAATGTAGTTCTCAATTGAGTGTCCCGAAACGCCGCCATGATACTCGCAAATTTCTTTCTCATCATACCAAGCCGAAAATGGCGGCTTAAAAGGAGTGACATAGTAAGGTCTGACCAAGGCCGCCTCAAGCAAGTAAGAGTACAGATCGGCATATAATACTGGGATAGGGGTGAAATTCATCTTCTCATTTTCTTTCTTTGGGGTCGTAGTCTCCTTTTTGTTCGAGCTTTGCCCCCCTTCGGACGTGACTTGTGGTGCTGAAAGAGTAAAGCTCTTCGGGGCCGTATAGGTGTTCACAATGTTCACCTCATTGTCCTTCCTCTTGTAATTCTTTCGAGTATTCTCCCCACTGTCAATTCTCCTACTTTTTATGGCCACCTCAATAGACTCTCCGATCTTTACCATATCCGCGAAATTCTGAGTGGTGTTGTTTATCAAACGATCAAACAACGCTCCCTCCAGTGTATTGATGAACATCGGGGTGATTTCATGTTCCGGGATCGAGGGTTGAATCTGAGCGGCTACATCATGCCACCTCTAAGCATATTGGCGCAGACTTTCATTTTCCCTTTGTTCCATCCCTTCTAACATAATCCTGTTGGGAGTCATGTCGGTCACATGCTTGTAATGTTCTATGAAGGCTCTTGAAAGGTCCTTCCATGACTTGACATTTGCTCGGCTAAGCATGGCGTACCACCGAGTTGCAGAACCAGTTAGACTGTCTTGAAAACAGTGGATAAGTAGCTTCTCATAGTGATGTGAGCCGACGGGCAAGTAGTACCATCGTACTTGTGCGGGAGCACCAAGTCCGCTACCAAACTCAAGTCACTTGTGCTATTGCCTTGCTCATCCACCTCTTGTATGGTTCTGAGCTTCTCCTCAAAAGACCGAAATTTCTCTTTGTACTTCTTCTCTATTTCATTTCTCATCCTTTCCACCTCTTCCATCATGCTCAAGTCTGGCACTTCATTTTCTTGATCGACCCCTAAATCAATGGGCTGATTTGCTGAAGTTCCCCTGAGATGGCTAGCAGATACCCCCGCATTAGGATCGGCGTCAACCCCCGCGAGATTGATAAAGACTATTTTTCCTTGCTCTGCCACATCTGGGTTAACCTTTGTGTGAGACGTAGCACCCTCATGTTCTTCCATGTTTGAACTGTCCACAGAAATCCCCTCTTTGCCCTTCATTTTGGTCAACAAGCTGGTCATCTCGGCGATGATAGACACTTGTGACTGTGCAATCTGGTCACTGATACTCTTATTGACCCCATCCAAACGGTTTTCAAGGTTCTTCTGACCTTGCTCCACCTTAGCTAGCCTATCCTCCATAACTCGAGACTGGGACCATGTTCCGTACGAATGAGGAATGGTTGAAAATTTAAAGAACCAAAATGTAATTTTCTATCTGAAAATAAAAAGTCTTTTAATTAAATTCAAATAATTAAACAAGATATACAAATAAATGTGTAATACATAGATGCAAAGAGCAACACCGGGTCTGGCAAATATCATCATTAAACGAATTGCATTAATTGGAACATTGTCTTGTTACAATGATTTGAAGAAAACTAACTATTCATACGGTCCTAACTAATTATCTACGTTGAGGATCTCCCTCGAAGCCCTAACGCTTCTTCTTCTTTTCTTGAATTCGCCTTCTTCCCATTCACACATACTGGTCCAACTTGGAGCCTAAATTGACGATCTCCCTCAAAATCAAAACAATTATTTCCCCCACATCATTCGAGTCATCCACACAATCATCAAGCTCGGCAGCGTCCTTGTCCAAAAACTGTACCTTCACGGCAACCTCTTGCTTCCGGACAGTCCACTGTGATAATTCTTGTTGTTGCCTCCAAATAGTATAGGCGGCGAAATGCAACTGCTCTAAAGTCAGCATTGGACGTACTTGGATCACTCCTCTAAGGCTCTTGATACAGTCCTTGAGCTGTTGGACTTTAGTTTCCAATTCATCGACATGACCCTTCAAAGCTTGGTTTTCTAATCCATTGGCCTTGAGTTTACTGGTGGATCCCTTGTGTTTGAAAAGAGACCTCTCCAAATTCTTCACTTGATCCTTCAGGGTCCCATTCTGGTGTAGTTCCCTCTCAAGCTTTCCAGAATACTCGGTCCGTAAGTTCTTCATTTCTTGTGTCAGAGCCAGCACTCAGTCCTTATACTCATGGTACCCCCTTTTATAGTTCTCGGCTCTTGCTCTTTCCTCCTTGAGGCGAAGTTTTAACCCTTGGATTGGTCCACCTTTCGCAACTCTCTTACCTTTGTTTAGTCTTTGCAGCTTTTGAATCTCTTCTTTTTCTAGCCCGAGTTCAAGTTCCAATTCCTTGTTTTTCCTTTGCAAACCTTTGATGTCTCCCTCAAACCGCACCTTCTCCAATTCGAAATCGAACCTTTCCCTCTTAGCCCTTTTCTCGAGTTGTTCGTACTTCTTTTTCTCTTCTTCAAGCTGTTTTCTCATTAGATCTGCTTCGGTGGGAAGTGAAGCTAACCTCTCTCCGATGGTTCTTCTCCCATCCGGGTTCACTTGAAGAACATTATTGTCGGCACGGTTAAACCTCCACACCTCATATTCCGGAGTAACCATATAAGAAGCATTCAAGATCCTAACACGTCTTGTGTTGTTCCATGCCGAGGAAGCGCTATACGCCTTTCCTTTGTAACCTTTTTCTCTTTTTATAGTCTATGTTGAATTCCTTCAGACCATTTTTGGCTGGTACAAATTGTTTCGACCCATACTGTCTCAAAACCAAGAGGGGTGCATAAGCCGTATGCCCCCAAAGGCTGAGTAAGGGTACCCAAGAGTACATCCTACACCTATATAGGATGTTCCTTTCTGATAACCATGGAGCCCTCCAAACTATGTCTTTTTCATTCAAATTCTGGAGAACATCAAGCCAAACTTCTTCGGATCTTTTCGTGGGCCAATCATCTTTTTGCAAAAACTCCTCCAAAGGTGAGAACTTACAATCATAAACTGGTCTCGAAAAGCTGACATCCGTCCAAAGGTGGCATAGAACCAAACTGTCAAAAGTTGGGGGCACCCTAAAAACGACATCCCCCATGCTTCCTACAAAACCTCAAAGACTGGAAAGTTTCCGACAAGATCATAGGAACTGGATTACCCCTTTCAAGCAAACGATCGAATAAGTCCAAAATTGCTGGGTGAATGAGGCCTAAAGCCTTAGGAAAAAAACATCAACCCGTAAATCAAGAGTGCAAAAAGATTACGCTGAACTCGCCCCACGGGATGCACAGATGCTAAGGCAAAATCCCTTCTACCTTAAGGTACTCCTTCTTGTTCCAAGTCGTTACCTGATGCTCGACCCATGACATCAAGGTGTCTGAAAATTTCTAAAGCTTCACTCGGAAGGGCTTGTTCTTGCTTGTCTTAGAGTAGACACGATTCACCTTTATCTTTTTACAATTCACAAGGTCCTGATATTCTTCGATCGTCGGGGTTAAGTCCAAGTCACCAATCCTGAAGAAACTATAGGCCGAGTTCCAAAAACCTACCAAAGCCTGAAGCAGTGACTGATCGACCGGAACATATAACAAATACGCAATGTAATCATATTCGCTCTTGAAGGCATTCCTCGCCTCGAAGTCCCAATTGTTCCAAAAATGCTTCAATTCGGACACATCATTAAACTTCGTGTTCATGAAGGTCTCATTTGCCATTTCTGATCTAAACCCGGCTGAAATATTATCTCCCTCATGTTGTTGCTCTCCTTCAGACCATACTTGTACATCCGAATTCTTCTCATCATTACTCCTGACTATGTCCCCCATTGATCTTGCCTTTAATTTCAGACTATTTCCAACTCAATGTGCTCTTTATGTCATGATGAAATATGCAAAATACAGAGGAAAGAACAAGGAAAGAAAATGTGTTAGTTACACGATAAACATAAATTAGAAGGCAAGGAAAACTAAGCATAAGCAAAATAACGAAAGCAAGCAATTAGACGACCCTAGCCACTCTAAATTCTATGGTTATCTGCATGGCTCTAATAGGGTGGGCTTCTTATATTCTCACACATGAGTTTGGTTCTAACAAGGGTACCCGAACCTATCTCATCACCTACTAAGGCAACGAGAACCCCAATTCTATCCCATTACAAGCTTGCGAATTGGTTTCGATTCGAGGGAAAGCACGACCTAAAGACGTGGAGGGTTGCTCACGTGTCAAAAGTGTGGATTCCATAAGTGAATTACTGATCCATGGAGGGATACTCACGTGGGTATGGGTGTTTCACTCCCACTTAAGGGTATAGCTCGGGTATAGAGCTTAATGATCATGATGCAACACATGTCGGTGACTCCTTTGAAATTAAATGAGGAATTAATTCGAATGCCACAAATTTTCAAAGCCCGTACAATTTATAAGTCACATCTTCAAGGAAGAACAAACTTATTAACTTCACTTTAAATTTTAAATAGTTTCCATCGATTAAAGGCAACGAGTGTTTTATTGGCTTAACTCTCTTTTTTGTTTTGTAAAAACAAAAATTCGGTCCCCAGTGAAGTCGCCAAACTGTAATAACCTTTTTCTAGAGAACTTTAAGGTGTCCCACCTTTTGAAAAAGCCTTGTTAAAGGGGGATTTCTTATAAAAATTCGTGTTTTGGAAAACGGTGAAAATTTGGAGTCGCCACCGGCCACTAAGGTAGGCCGGACACCACAAAAACCATATATTCAATTTTAAAAGGGTTCAGTATTTGGTTACGCGTGGGGAAGGATTAGCACCCCCATCACGCCCGGAAATCGGTACCAAAATACTCGTTGCCTTTAATTGATAGAAATTATATAAAAATTAAAGTGAATTTAATTAGATGTTCTTAAGTGAAATTTTGACTTAAATGATACGGGCATTATTAAATCATGGCTTTGGAATTAATTGAGCATTTAATTAAAAAGGATGATGGTATACCAGACCATAGATTAAACCGACATCATATAAGATTGACTATCATGTTAGTTTAGGGTTCGGATCCCGTATGTCACCTTTATGCATGATGCAAGCAAATAAGGGATGGTTATATGATATTTCCATTTTTAATTATTGCTTACCCAGAGACGGTGAAAATTAACCCAAATATTCGGTCGACATCCATTAAGCTTAGACTGTTTTGACACGAATACCGGGGTTAATTGATACCTCTCTTTTGTATGTTTAAGTTTAATTAATTAACATGCCAAATTATTAACGGTTTCATGAATGACAAGTGTAAGGTGCTTTTCATAGAAAAGCTTGAAAGTAAACACACAAAAGCCCACCCAGGGCCCTATCTTAAAGGCTCGAATTATGGGAGATTGATTAGTGATCTAAATAGATTAGGTGATTCTAATATTAAACCCTAAATTATTTAAATCCTAAATGACTAGAAGACTCTAATAAATTATGAATTATCTTGGTTTAACCCGACTGAATGTGGTGTTAATTTTGTCTTAAAAAGGTTAAGAATGGCTTAACCGATCTAACGGGCTTAATATCCATCCTAATCAGACAATGATGAATTTAAGCTAATTAAACCGGTTAAAGCCCTAAACTTAATTTAGGCTCTAAACCTAAATCGATATAATTGTACGAACTGTGCCCTATGAGGCGGGCACACGATTCGAAACAAATAAATCGATTAGACTAAACACAAAAAAAAACTAACTTAACTAGCCCAAACCCACCCAAGCTAAGCAAGCCCAAAAAACTAAGTCTAGCCACCTAATGCCCTAAGGCCCAAAACCAAACTAAAGGGATACTAAAGCAAACCAAGCTAACAAAGCCTAATTAATATATCATTCATTTATTAAAACGTTTTAAGCAAAAACTCATAGCATACATGCATTTTATCGTCATTTTGTTACATTTTTCATAAAACGCATCTCTTTACAAAAATGTACATCATTTTAAAAACGTTCCACTAAAACATTAAGTTGTATATTTTAAACTAAACATTATCAAATATGACATGCCTTGTGTTATACCAAAGGTCCCTAAACTACTCATTTTATGTTTTGCAATCTTACATTATATAAAATTTTAAAAACTCATCCTACATACATACCAACATTCAACCTATAATATCAAGAAAACACATATAATCATAAACAAACATATATTCCACATATACCACACGAACAAGAACAAAAACGGGACTAAAATGAAGAAATTAAAAGAATAGTGGCAAAATTGAAAATGCGTGAAAAATAAAAAGACTGCGAAGTGGACCTAATTAAAACTGATGCAAAACACAGGGGACGGGACGAACGATTAGACCACTACTGGACTGACTCGGGGCGGAATTGTAAAAAGAAACAAAACCCTAAGGACCTAGAACGGAAATAAAGAATGCGGAAACCCCTAATGAGCAAAAGGCGCGACGCGGGAGGACTAAAAGCTAATTAACCCCTAATCTACAACCTAAACACTCTATAAAACACCGCCCGTTAAACCAAATCAAACCCTTTGCCTCTCTGAAACCTCAACCCCCTAACAAAACTCTCTGGCCTAACTCCTCTAAACGTCGGTCGGCGCTAATCATCGTCCGGTAAACTCAAAACGACCCCCAAAAGACCTTCTTTTGCGATATGAAACCCTAGACGTCAACCCAAAAGGAAAACTCACTCTCACCCTTTGTCTTTGAAAAAACTATAAACCCCAAAACCCTCTTCCCTAGACTCGAGAACAGATACGAAACAAAAAGAAAGAGAGGAAACGTTTTGCATCTCCTTCAGCCGACTCACCGCGCAAAGCCATAGAAGGGTCAGGATTGTCGTTGGTGAAAGAGTGGAAGCCATTTCGAAGGAAGAAGACGAAGAGGTAAAAAAAGAAAACATTTTCTATTTTTGTTTATGCGATGCAGTGAATAAAAGAAGGGATGATACCTCTGAAACTCGTTCTTGCTTTGTATTTTATTTTCTATTCAAAAAAAAACAACCCCTTTACATTTTCCTTTCGACTCGGCTTTATAGCCAGATATTACATGATTTGGAAATTGGAAAAAGAAAATCTCTAATTGCCTATTGGTTGCTTCTGAAAATTTCGGTATCCTTTGTATTTTTGTGCATTCTCTGTGATGTTTGTACGTTTCAAAATGCGTTGGCTTGCCCCCTAATTTTTTTAATTCGTTGCGGCTTCTAACATTTCTGTTGATTTGTTTGCATGCGTCGTGGCTGCCGAGAGGGGACCCGAGAGAGCTTCGAATGGTCATACATCGACGTGGCCGACGGTGATCCCTCCGATCGGTGTGGTGAAGATCTGGACGGCCACAGGGAATTCGAGGAGGCGTGCGTGAACTTCACGCGTTCGTGGGGCATCCGAAACGTCTTGAGCGTGAGGAGATGGATGGTCGTCCTTGCTTGAATATAGACCGTCAGATCTGGATTAGATCTGACGGCTGAGATGCTGCGGCACGGAGAAAGGGTTAGGGAACCCTAGGGCTTCATCTCTTGGTATGATCTGAACCGAACGATACGCCACAGATCTGAAGGCTGGAGTGGTGTGGCGCTGAAGGTCTTGAAGGGATCCTAGGATGGGGCGGCTACATAACAACAAAAGATAATAATTAGGGTTTTAGGTTTAATTAAGTTGGGCCGAAAATGGGCTATGTAATATAACATGTAATTTTTGGGTTTATGTAATGGACTTTATTTCACTAAACCGAACTTTATAATATATGTGTGGGCTGATTTATTTATTATTGAGTTTTAATTTATTTATAATCGGGTACATATATGTATATATTAGTTTTTTTGTATTTACATATTTGTTTCAAAACATTAATAATAATAATAATAATAATAATAATAATAATAATAATAATAATAATAATAATAATAATAGTAATAATAATGATAATAACAATAATAATATAGCATAAGATAATATTAATAATGAAAAGGATGGGAAGATAACAAAAAAATACATTAGTTATGTTTAGGGTTTTTTTCAAGTAAATAATAACAACATAATAATAAACATAATATCAATAGTAATATTTTGTTGCTTTTAGATTTTAATATCAGCCACTCTCACATATTTACATAGTCAATAACTAAACAACAACCCATATAAGTTCATTATTATAAAACAAAATAAAAAAATTATCCCAGACAAAATTAGTGATTACAATATCAAACATAAAAAATAATTAAATTGTATACCATAAAACTTTAACTTGAAATAGAAAGCTTGGTCCAAAATTTTATTTAAAAAAATTGATAAAATTCAATGTAATAAATATATATAAACAATAATTCAATAAGTAAAATAAATATTGAATTTATTAATTAAATCGAACAAAATATCATATACTTATCCTTCCAAAATACAATATCTTACTATATACTTATCCTTTTTATTTCGGAATATTCAAAAAGATGTGTCACAATTAAGAAAAAAAGGTTCAATCAGTTCGAACATTTGTGTCACGCACGTCATGCACCCCTAATCCTGATGGGTTTGACGATCTTCGATATGCACCCCTTGCGCTTGCGCACAAGACACAATCTCAAGTCATTAAATGACTAGCAAGTGAACTGGTGTATATAAACACTTCTCATCCTTGGTATCATATCCTACCAATGTGGGATATGGGTTTCTCATTTTCCTTACAAAATTCACAAGTATCCTACTTTGAGAATGAATTTTTCATTCATCACTCAACCGTTTTGAGTATATGAGATACCGCTGTAAAGTTCTAATAGAGTAGAATATGAAGTCATGATTTTATTATTCACATCTTCACCTTTACTCATAGAAAATATGGCTCAAATCTTTTAATTTATCGTTTTTTTAAAACAATTCTATCACATTTTGAGAACTTGGTGCTTGTGAGAGATTGTTGTTGTAAACTCCACAAGTCAATCGTGATTTGCTTATCGGCACTAAACAATATTTGATTGTATAGATTTTATTATTGTTTTATAATTAATGTTGAGTTATTTTTTCATCCACGAGTAAAATATTATTTAAATGGTGTTCAACACGTGTAGATAAAGCACTAAAACAAAGATCCACATTCCTTGTGATATGAGTGGAGAAATCTTATATGAATATGATATAATTATTTTTTTAATTGAAATAGATTATATTTGTTACCAACATAATTTGAAGCCTAATGAGTCGCACATTTAATGAAAAGTGTTAGAAATTAAAAAAGGAAAGTGACTTAATAAAGTCTAAGAGCTTATGGCGCAAATAACCAATAGTTGATCATTTGACCTAAGCCTATTTATTCTATTTTAGCGAACCTCTCCTTAGGTCTTCTCTTATGTTTTTCAATCTAGCCACACAATACAAGAAATCGAGGGAAATTCTTTTGAAATTTACTTCATGTTTTTTTTTTATATTTTTAACTTTAGAGTTGAAATTCGTTAAGGTGAATCCGAGTAGGGGTGGGCAAAAAACCCGATTACCCGGTCCTGGTCCCGGACCCGGTCGAACCCGGTGGATTTTTACCCGGTATTGGTTCCGGTGGGACCGGGACTGGATCTAAAATTTAGGTCCCGATTGCAACCGGGACCGGGACTGGATCCTGCTTTTTTAGACCCGGTACCCGGTGGGTACCCGGTATTGGTCTGGTACCTAATGGCGTTGAAGAGGTTGAAAGCAATTGAAGGCGCTCCTTTATTTCTCTTTGTGTATGAATATTATGAGTATGACTCGTTTTAAGACTTCAACCTTCAAGCCTACAATATTCTGACTTTGTTATTTAATATTTTTATTGATGGTTAGAATTTTTTCCCCTGCTGCTCAAATTTTATTAATAATAGACTAATTGACCGGGTACCCGGTATTGGTACCAGTTCCCATCGGTACCGGGACCGGTTCCTGAAATCTTAGACCCGGTCTAACCGGGACCGGGACTGGTTCTAATTTTCAGGAACCGGTAGTTACCGGGACCGGGACCAATTCTAAGCAAATTGGCCGGGTTCTTTATATAAAATAAACATTAATCTTATAAAAAAAATTCGAATTTATAGTGTTAATTACAGTTACAGGCCATACATTTGGATGATTATGAATTTACGAAAACCAAATACATATTTCGTGCAAAAGCAGGGAAAATGAAGAACAATGATGTCAACCAAACTTGTTCAAGATTTTAGGTTACCATTTTTATTTAATGTTTTATAGATGTGACAAAAGTGACCAATTGACCCTAACATGAATACAGAACACGTTTTTATATATCTGAATAGCTCATGTTTATTTATTTGATTTAATGTTACCATTGTTTAAGATTTCACGTTTTCATATTTCGAACAAAAGATATAATTAGAACAAAAATCAAAATAATTGATATCTGATGTAATTGAAATAATTAAAAATTCAATGATCTAAACGATACAACACCTAAAATAATGATATTTTAATAACTTAATCGCTTTTGTTCAAAAAAATTGTGTATTTTTTTATTTATTGCAAAATTATATATTTTAATATGAAGCGGTTTAAAATTTTATAACTATTTTATTATATATTGTTAATATTAATTATATAGATTTTAATATCATTACATTATGATAACATAAATTATAATGGGTAAACTATTTATTTAGTACATCACCCTATTTATATTTTTGTTTTTATTTTAGTAGTCCAAATTTTTTTAGTAAAATGATACTTAAAGTTACGTTTCATTTTTATTTTGTTATTTTCGTCGTTTAAATTTAACAGAAATAATAATGTGATTTGGTTTAATAACAATTTAAATTTAGGTAAAATACGTAAATCATCACTCAACTTTGCCATCTGACCTATTTTGGTCATTGAACTTTCAAAACGTTTAATTTACTCATTAAACTTTATTTTTTGACATATTTTGATTACTCAAAATTATTTTATTAATATTTTGATATGATGTGGCGTATTTTATTATTATTAAATAAAAAAAATTATTTTTATTAAAATTTAATTATTAAAATATACTTTTCCATCTAACATTTCATCCTGCTTATACCTTACCCTCCTTCCACCGCCTCTCACTGTCATCACCTCCTCCTCGTCGGTGTTTCAGCGTGTTACTTTTTCAATACCTTTCTTTGTTACTGAAACAAAGTCAAACTCAATAATTGCAATCAACAAGTGGCAAAATGCTATCGAAGCAAAATATGAACAGAAGGAAATGCAAAGCTTTAACTCCAAAATCCCATCACACATTCAACAATTTCATCAAAACCAGAAACAAATTAGAAAATGGATTCAATTTAAATCAAGATTTAAAGTTCCACAATTAGCTTCATTTGTACAGATGTCATGCATTAAGGGGTATTGATGCATTTTGTTTCGGCTAAGGATCACTTTTGTACAAATGCCATACATTTCTTTGTGCAGAGGCTTAATTGCGATAAGCTTGAAAAAATCGAAAGTGGGCGTTGACCCATTTGCTGAGTCGACTCGCGGAGGACCCGATGCAGGTAATTCAACGTTGGGATTGGATCGAGGATAAAAAATTAGATGGGTTATTATTGGCCTTGCATGAAACTGAGATGATTTGCTTGAGTTGTGAAGGGACGAAACTGGGTTTAGGAGAGTTCAAACTACCGAATCGAGAGAGAAAAATGAGAGGGCTTTCTAGAGATTTTCAAACGGTTGGAGAAGAAGAGAACAGAAGCCTTTCCATGGCTTCTCTGCGAAGTTTAAGACTTTAAAAAGGTGAAGTTTTTAGCAAAAAAATTGAGAATCTGTTAAAGATAAATTTTTGGAAGGCAGAAAATAAGAGAGTTATGTTGACGGTGGAAAAAGTAATTCGTCGAAACGCCGATGAAGAAGAAGTGATAAACAGGGATGAAATGTTGGCGGTGGGAGGCGGCGGAAGGAGGGTTGGATATAAACAGGGATGGAATGTTGACGGGAAAGTATTTTTTAATTAAATATTAATAAAAATAATTTATTGGTTAAACTATACTAATGACCACCAAACTATAGGGTTGGTGTCGATTTGACCACTATATTTTTAATTGTGTCAAATATACCACTTAATTATTTAAATGGTTCCAATTAAGCCACTCGCCATTAAAAAAACGAAAAAGTTAACGGAACTGTTAAAAAAATTGGTATAATTACACATTTGGTCCTTTATATTTATACAATATATCAATTTAGCCCTAATTTTAATCTAATAAAATAAATTAATTATTCAATAAGATGGTGACACGTGTCACCACCTTATTGAAAGTCTTTAATTATTTTTATTTAATTAATTTTCCACCTCCAATCCCATCAAGGATCAAACCTGTGACCTGGGAACAACCAAGGTGTGTTTTTACCACTGAACCAAGCACGCTTCTGTGCTATAGGTACAACATTTAATATATGTGTTTAATGATCTTTAATGCCTAGAAAAATGAAAGAAAAGAAAATGCACTTAGGCAGATTCGAACCAGGGACTTTGGGATGCAAAACACATGTGCTTGCCACTGCACCAAGTGTATACTTTGTGATAAGTTATACAACATTTAATATATGTCTTATATAATTTGTAATGCTTGGAAAAATGAAGAAAATGTAATTTTAAGAAACTCGAACATAATATTCTTATGATGCATAAAAACATCTAAACCAATTAAATAAATCTAATAACTAAATTAAAGTTAAAAATATTAAATTATGTTTGTGAGTTTAAATTCGCTAAATGAATTTAATATAATTTTTAATTTTTTTTATATAATTATATATATAATAATTTAATTATTTTTTTAATAAATATTAAAATTATTAATTAAGTTTAAAAAATCATTATATACGTGAAATTATAAAAATAAATCTGGAACTAAAAAATATATTAAATTTAGATTAAAATATAAAAATTTTAAAATGATTTTTCTATTAAAAAATTAAAAAATAATATTAAATTTTTTATTTTAAATCGTGCACTAACTATAATTTAAAATATATACAAAATATTCTTAACTTTAATTTAGTTATTAGATTTATTTAATTGATTTAGATGTTTTTATGCATCATAAGAATATTATGTTCGAGTTTCTTAAAATTACATTTCCTTCCTTTATCCAAGCATTACAAATTATATAAGAAATATATTAAATGTTGTACAACATATCATAAGGCATACACTTGGTGCAGTGGTAAGCACATGTGCTTTGCATCTTAGGGTCCCTGGTTCGAATCCATCCAAGTGCATTTTCTTTTCTTTCATTTTTCTGGGCATTAACAATCATTAAACACATATATTAAATGTTGTACCCTATAGCACAAAAGCTTGCTTGGTTCAGTGGCAAACACACACCTTGGTTGTTCCAAGGTCACAGGTTCGATTCTTGATGGGGGGATTTTGTTCCTCTTATTTTTCCACCTCCAATTGGATGACACGTGTCACCACCTGATTGGAGGTGGAAAATTAATTAAATAAAATAATTAAAGACTTCCAATAAGGTGGTGACACGTGTCACCATCTTATTGAATAATTAACTTATTTTATTAAATTAAAATTAGGACTAAATTGATATATTGTATAAATATAAAGGACCAAATGTGTAATTATACCAATTTTTTTAACAGTTCCATCAACTTTTTTATTTTTTTAACGGCGAGTGGCTTAATTGGAACCATTTAAATAGTTAAGTGGTATATTTGACACAATTAAAAATATAGTGGTCAAATCGACACCAACCCTATAGTTTGGTGGTCATTAGTATAATTTACCCTAATTTATTTTTATTTTCAATTATTTTTATATTTAATAATAATAAAATATACCACGTCATACTAAAATATTAATAAAATAATTCAGAGTGATCAAAATAGGTCAGAAAGTAAAGTTCAATAAGTAAATTAAACATTTTGAAAGTTTAGTGACTAAAATAGGTCAGAGAGTAAAGTTGAGTGATTATTTAATTATTTTATCTTTTAAATTTTTATATTAAAACTATACATTTCTTATTTTTCCTCTCATTTCCCTTTTTTATTTCTTAGATATTATAATTACTCCATCAAGTTAACATACAATAATTATCATCATCAATGTTAGAAAGAAAATAATGATTTAGAAATACTCAGATCATATCAATAAAGTAATAATTTAAAATATATATTTCAAAACAAAAGAAGAAGAAAAAAATCAACGCTAACCCGAAAATAATTTAGAAATATAAGCAGAAATAGTTGGGTGGCCTTGCTTCCCATCAACAGTTTCGTTGGCAGGATTTAGCTTCTCCTCTTTGTTTGAATTGAATAAGGAAAAGAACACATTCCCTCAAAACGCATAAATGCTTACCATGTTAAGAAAAACGGTTAAGTTAAACTCATAAATGCTTACTATTGAGTGGATCAATAGATTGATCAATGCCAAGAGAATGGTGAATTGAGTTTTTAAAAATTGTTGGAGAAATGACTAAAAATGAAGAACAAGGAATTTTAGAGTTGTTCAAATTCCAAATGAACTTTACATCCACTACCTTAGCTACCACTAAGGATTTTCCAACAATCCACTAATTGATCTTCTCATTTTCGAGGCTTAGGAGGTAACCTTTACAATACCGGTCAAATTTTCTACACAAAAATTGACCAAACCCTCACAATAGTACAAAGAATAAATTAAGGCAAGAAAGATATCTCTCAATACAAGATTGCCCTTTTAAGTACAATCACTTAACCCAAATTTGATTACAAGATCAAAATTGAACACAACAATATTTGAGATTTTACAAAGGATAAGAAATAAAGCACTTTGAGCTTGGATTTTTGTAAGGATGTTTCTTTTTGATGCAATAGTTGTTATTAGTCTTCAATTGGCTTCAATTTATATCTTCTCTATTAATTCTAGCCGTTTGGGTGGTTAGGGTATTGAATATAGCCGTTGAGACCCTTTATTTTCACCATAAATGCACTTCTGCAGCTTACCGTATCGGTACACGAGGACCCGTATCGATACCTGTCTCAAAACAGATTGAGTCGTTGCACAATAACAAGAGAGCGTATCGATACGCGTGTAATCGTATCGGTACGGGATAGGGACCGTTTCGATACGGGAAACATCCATATCGATGCAATTAATTTCACAGAGCTCACTGGAAGTTTTCGTATCGATACGGCAAAGGGAGTATCGGTACGGGACAACCACCCCTTTAAATTTCGGTTACCTAACAACTGACACCAACGGTCAAAAACATTAAAAGCTTTCGAATTTAAAATTCCATTAAATTTGTATCGATACGGGTGAAACTGTATCGATACGCCATTCAAACTCCTTCAGTTTTACAAAGAGAGCGTACCGATACAGATGCAATCTGTTTCGATACGCTATTTCGATACGGTGAGGGGCGTATCGAAACGCATTTCTCCAGTAGCCAATCTTGCAAAAAAAGGTATCGATACGGCTGGAAGCGTATCGATACGCCTCGACGTTTTTCAATAGATTAGCCTTGGAACACTTATAAAATATTTGGAGTTTGAGCTTTTCAACTTAGATTAAAGCCTTGTTGATTTATGTAACCCCCTTAGCCCGGCCTAGACGTTTGACCCGAACTACGAAGATTACACGGGGAAAACCAAAGTCAACCTTGATTAACGACCCTTTTTTATTTTTATCTTCTCTAGATGCACATTAAGCCTATGTGATTACACAAGAGTCATATGAAAGAAGGGCACAGCGAACAGAAAATATTTAAGGACTCAATTGCACGTACTACAATTTTAGGGACCAAAATGTAATTTTTAGAAATTATAAGGACTTTGCAGAATTTAAGATTACCAATATGTAAATAGTCATATTACATGCTTCTCCGCCAAATTTCGGCTAAAAGGGGCATTCCAAGCTCAAGCAATTGCATCCACAACATTCAGGACTAAAATGTAAAACATGGAAACTTAAAACAATTCAAAATCACCATCCAACGGTCATCCGTTTCGAAACACCAACCTTCGTATCGAAACGACCATATCGAAACGGAGTTGACCGTTTTGGTACTCAGGTGCGTTCTGAGACCTATATCGAAATAGGCATCTCTAGTGGCCAAAGTGTTCCGAAACACCTTCAGCCGTTCCGAAACGCTATGGCCATTACAGGCCCCCGTTTCGAAACAGTTAAGGGTGTTTCGATACACCTTGCACTGTGACAGCAGAATTTGCTGGTTTTTCACCTTTTAACCCACTCAAACATGCTTCAAAAAGCATCATAACATACCAACAACTCAATTTGACACTAAAGATCATATTTAAGGACCTTAAGCTGGAGCATGGCATCAAACACATAGTCACCCAATCTATATGCATGCTTCCTAGCCACAAAACCAATATAAGCTATCAAACCTCAAACCAAACCTTTAGTAGCATTTACAACCCATTAAAGCCATCACAAACATGCTACAAACTTAGGGAGTTCAAAACACATCTCCCAAATACAACCTTGAAGTCCCATTGCCAAATATCAAAACTAAAGTGTATAAAAACATCACCATACATGAGCTTTGCACTTCCTTGGATATTCTTAACCTTCTTGCTGCCCAAAAACACTTCAATTATATGCATTATTGGTAAAAGAGAGCGTAAGCACATTTGCATAGTGAGGCATGCTCTAAGAAAACAAACACAATAATGCATTATTCAAAATACTTTCTCAAATACCTTTTTCTACAACATACTCATTCTATCTCATGCTTGAAAACCATTTCAAAGCAAAACTTCATTGAAAACACATGTACCTCAACTCTATCACATGCATTTAAACCAATGCAAATCTCATGGCAAGGCCATACACATGCTTGTAAAAACTAAAGCATTTCATATACAAATCTCATATGCATTTCTCATAGCATAAATCATCTCATTAATAGGTACATGTGAATCAAAAGCATTTTCATATATTATATTGGCATTTTACATCTCATTACTACTCGGATATGCGGACAACATTCTCAAACCACTAGACGCTTCTGGTGGAATCTCACATTACCATACTCACTTGTCTAGTAAACATAATTTCCGGTGGAATCTCACATCACCGTATTCACATGGCGGAATCTCTCATCGCCACAAAGCTTGGGTATTTCACCAAGTCTTACCCGATGGAATGCCCATCATCGGTCTCTCCATTTGGATTAAACCAAAGAGCACGTACGGATTTTTAGTTTATAGTGCACTCTCATCCTATTTATCGATCAATTATATCCGGTAAGTATCTCATCTTCTATGCCAATATATTATGTCAAAATAACATCTCACCTACTCTTTTTCATGCAGCATTTCTCAAATCTTTCTCATCTCATTTCAAAACCATAACATTTGCCATGCTTTAAAACAAAAGCTCAAAACTCATCAATGCAACAAGTTATTTCATGAATCATTTCAAGCATCATCTCATGCTACAAATCATGCATAAAAGCAGTAGGAATTTATCTATCTCAAACCATGAGCATGTAAAAGCATTTTTGGGGCAACCACCACATACAAGAGAGCAATCTAGCCAATACTTACTTCCGGACTTAGGAAGGTGTTTCAAACCTTTCCTAAATCCCCAAACCTTGTTTCTTTGTCCCTCAAGGACTTCAAAAACCATTCGCACTCACCGATTACGTTTCACTTGCTTGCCGAAACGCTATCTAAGCTCCCAGATCAACACCAAAGGCGTCCGAAGATGTCTCCCCTGTTTATAACACATAAGAGTAGAGGATTAATGCATCATCATGCATTGAAATCATCAGCCACACACTGTTGAGTTGTGTGGGGCTCGATTCGTTCAACCGATAAGGCTCACCAAGTGGTGGAGAGGTGGATTTTTGGGTAGAAGGGTTGTGGAAGCTAAAATAAAAATTGACACAATGATTTATAGTGGTTCAACCTTCTAACCAAGGTCTACATCCACTACCTTAGCTCCCCACTAAGGATTTCCAATCGATCCACTATTGATTCGTCCCCTTTTCTAGGCTTAGAAGGTAACCCTTATACACAATCAAGCTTTCTACTCAAAGCCTTGATTGAAACCCTCTTTTACAAAGAGAAACAATAAGCAAACTTAAATCCCTCTAATAGGTATTTGTTTGCACAATTTAGCACTCACCCAAAACCTAAAACACTTGAGCAAATTTGACAATTTTGGCTCACTAGTGTTTGTCTATACAAGAATTGACAATTTAAGTACAAAGACACTTTTTGATCATTTGTTGATTGGCAATATGAGCATTAGCCTTTACTTGATGCTTGGAGGTCCCTTTTATACTCCTTGATGAGTTTGTAGTCGTTACTAGCCGTTGGGATTGAATTGGAGCCGTTGAGGACTTTAATTCCCACCATAAATGCAGTTCTGCAGCTCCCCGTTTCAAAACGCTCGAACCCGTTTCGAAACACCCTTTAAGTAGAAAGAGCCGTTGCAGTCTGACGTGGACCCGTATCGAAACGCTATTGACCGTTTCGAAACACCCGTTTCGAAACGCCTAGTCCCGTATCGAAACGACCTGTATTTAAATGTTAGTTGGGAAATAGCCGTTGGGGTTTATGACCGTTGTGGTCAATGCCACGTAGGCGTATCGAAACGGTAGAGCCCGTTTCAAAATGCTGGGCAAAATCCTCATCAAGGGTAAGCTTGTTTCGATACTCATATCGAAACGTTTTTGCTACTGGAATCCCCTGTTTCGAAACACCTTAGGGCGTTTCGAAACGCCTGGACGGTTTTGTGAAGTTTGGATTTGAAAAACATGTAAAACCCTTTTAAAAACTTCCCTAAACATAAATTCAAGTTGTTTGGACTTTGGAAATGTTTTAAATACTTTTTAAATCAGTCCAAAACATTTTTCAATTATTATATCAAAACATTAGTTCTACAATCTCCCCCTTTTTGATATAATAAAACTCACTTGAAAAATTGTTTGGGATTCTCCACCTTTAACTAAAAATGTGAATAAGAGATTGAAGATATGAAATCAAATAAAGCTCCCCCTTATCCATTTGATATGAAATCAAATAAAGCTCCCCCTTATTCATTTGAAAATTCAATTTTTCAAACCATTTCTCCCCCTTTTTGTTATATCAAAAAGAATTTAAAACATTAAGTTCATAATAACAATAGAGGTAAAATTTTGACAAAATTAAAATTTGGTTTTAAAATGGCTCCCCCTTACTCAAAGCATCATCAAAGATGTTAGTCCAACATATATGATCATCTAGTTGAATTAAATAAAAAATTAAAACAAATAAAAGCAAAAACATCTAGATATTACCAACACTTGAACTCAAGGTAGGATGTGAAGCCTTCCTTCTTCAAGTGTTCTTCCTTAGTGTGCATGGAGCTCCCCCTCAATGTTTGACTTGTTGAACATCTCCATCACACCTAGCAAAAGACAATCAAGTAATTTTTGGTATCCAAATTGCTTTGGATCCATGAACATTAGTAGCACAAATTTTTATCCCCTTAGGAATCCATTTTTCAATGTCATCCTTTTTAATTGAAGTGGTTAGTCCTTTTGGGACCCAAACACTTCTAAAACATTTTCCTTTTACAAATCTAGGGGCACTAGATTGTCTTACATAAAAATTTGATTTTCCAAAATTATTTTTCTTTTCAAGCTCTTTGGAAATCAAATCTTTTTCTTCTTGAACTTTTTGAAGCAAATTTTGTAAATCAAAACATTTTAATTCAAACTCTTCGAGTTTTGCTTCAAGTTCAAGTTTGGTTCTAGAAATCAAATCATTTTGAATTTTTAACTTTGAAATCAATTTATTGTTTTTCAAAATGTGATTTTTAAACTCTAAAACCAAATCATCATAGGCATCTTGTAATTCATCAAAAGAGTAAGAACATGAAGTAGATGAATTAGAAGTTACCCTTGAATCTTCTTCGATGGCCATAAGGCAAAGGTTGACTTGTTCATCGTCGGTGGAGTCCTCATCACTCCAAGTAGCCACATATGCCTTCTTCATATGGCTTGAAGTGCTTGCCCTCTCCTTCTTCTTGGAATCTCGTTCAAGCTCTCTCAAAGCTTTCTTCATGAACGGCGCACACTTCTTGAAGAGATGAACTATCTCTTCATCTTCATCCTCCTCTTCACTTGAGTAGACATGATGACAAGTGGAGGATTTGAGAGCCATGGCACTTGCATTAATGCCTAGCCCTTTGATTTTCTTCTCTCCCATAGCTCTAATTTCTTTCCTCTTTTTCTCATCTTCTTTATTCTTCTTCATGATTTGATGAGTAAGGAGTGACCCCATGAGTTTATCAAGCTTCAAAGTCTTCAATTTTTTTGCTTCGATGATGGCAGTCCTCTTTGAGTCCCAAGACTCGGGAAGTGAGTAGATGAGCTTCGAACAAGCTTTTCCTCCGAGATGACTTCTCCATAGCCTTTGAGACCATTGGTGATAGTGGAGAACCTATCAAACATCTTCTCGATGTTTTCTTCCGGGTCCATTTTGAAGTTCTCATACTCTAAGGTTAGGAGCCCAATCTTGGTCTCCTTGACTTCATCGGTCCCCTCGTATGTGACTTCAAGCTTGTCCCATACCTCCTTGTCACTCTCACAAGAAGACATCTTCTCATAGATGGTTGGGCCAAAAGCACAAAACAAGATGTGCAAGGCTTTGCAATTAAGCTCCATCTTCTTGCGATCGTCGGCACTCCACTCCGCTTTGCTTCTTTGAGGCACGAACGGACCATCTTCAACTATATCACATAGCTTGTAATCTCTAGATTTGATGAAGAACTTCATCTTTGTCTTCCAATAGGCATAGTGGGTTCCGTCAAAGAAAGGCGGTTTGTCGATTGATTGTGCCATTTGAGCCGGTTGATGAAAAAGTGATCGAGCTTGTCGGATCTTCTCAATAGGATGTGAATCCTCCTCAATTGAGCCAAGCTCTGATACCAATTGTTGAGTTGTGTGGGGCTCGATTCGTTCAACCGATAAGGCTCACCAAGTGGTGGAGAGGTGGATTTTTGGGTAAAAGGGTTGTGGAAGCTAAAATAAAGATTGACACAATGATTTATAGTGGTTCAACCTTCTAACCAAGGTCTACATCCACTACCTTAGCTCCCCACTAAGGATTTCCAATCAATCCACTATTGATTCATCCCCTTTTCTAGGCTTAGGACTTAACCCTTATACACAATCAAGCTTTCTACCCAAAGCCTTGATTGAAACCCTCTTTTACAAAGAGAAACAATAAGCAAACTTAAATCCCTCTAATAGGTATTTGTTTGCACAATTTAGCACTCACCCAAAACCTAAAACACTTGAGCAAATTTAACAATTTTGGCTCACTAGTGTTTGTCTATACAAGAATTGACAATTTAAGTACAAAGACACTTTTTGATCATTTGTTGATTGACAATATGAGCATTAGCCTTTACTTGATGCTTGGAGGTCCCTTTTATACTCCTTGATGAGTTTGTAGCCGTTACTAGCCGTTGGGATTGAATTGGAGCCGTTGAGGACTTTAATTCCCACCATAAATGCAGTTCTGCAGCTCCCCGTTTCGAAACGCTCGAACTCGTTTCGAAACACCCTTTAAGTAGAAAGAGCCGTTGCAGTCTGACGTAGACCCGTATCGAAACGCTATTGTCTGTTTTGAAACGCCTAGTCCCGTATCGAAACGACCTGTATTTAAATGTTAGTTGGGAAATAGCCGTTGGGGTTTATGACCGTTGTGGTCAATGCCACGTAGGTATATCGAAACGGCAGAGCCCGTTTCAAAACGCTGGGAAAAATCTTCATCCAGGATAAGCCCGTTTCGATACTCGTATCGAAACGTTTTTGCTACTGGAATCCCATGTTTCGAAACACCTTAGGGCGTTTCGAAACGCCTGGACGGTTTTGTGAAGTTTGGCTTTGAAAAACATGTAAAACCCTTTTAAAAACTTCCCTAAACATAAATTCAAGTTGTTTGGACTTTGGAAATGTTTTAAATACTTTTTAAATCAGTCCAAAACATTTTTCAATTATTATATCAAAACATTAGTTCTACACACACCTAAACTCGTTGCTCTACTCAAGAACCCCATTTCGGCTACCAAAAACAACCGAAATCATCTCCAAACTCTTCCAAAACAAAGCCCAGCCAAGATCTATCACTTCTAATCATTTCTAAACATCAATCAACATCAAAAACCACCACAAACTCATCCTTATACCTCCAGCTATAACAGAACACCAAAACCACCCCAAAAATCACCATTCTAGCATACAAAACTTAGGATTTGTTTGATAAAACCTCATTTATAACATCAATTACCATCCAAAATACATTAGAAAGCATCCTCAAAACAGAGCCCAACCCTCAACCACGAAAATCATCAAAATCTCTCCAAAAACCTTGAGTTTTAACATAATTTCTTATTTCTATCATTAAAGCAACTCAAAAATCATTAACAAAGGATTGATAACTTGGGAATTTCAGTAAAGAACTGATCATTGGAGGAGAAGGACGAAGCTTACCTCTAATGGCTGATTTCTCCTTGATTTGGGCAAGTTTTCTTGAAAATCCAATGTAAAAACAAGTGGATTTGATGAGGAAAAGATTAGGAATCAAAAGGAGATTGAAATCTCATCAAAAGGAATGAAAATCAGAGGCCAAATGATGGAGGAAATGTGTTTGACTGAAAAGAAATTGAGAGAAAATGAAATGAGAGAAAATTGGCTTAAGGTAGTTATGAAAAGTCAAAGATAGTTTTTCTTTTAATCAATATTTATTTCCTTTAATTAAAACATTATTAAAATCACCCAAAATAAGGAGAAATCTGATTAAAAACATTTTGGTAAAATTAGCTCCTTAAAGATTCAAAGTTTCAATCCTTTACAAAACAGTCACTATTTAACTTTTGCAAAAACTGCGATTTGGTCACTACACCGAAATGTAGTATTTCCAAACCCTATTTTGTAAAAAAAATTCACCATAATCATTCATATAATAAATGAGGATTTTTAGGTATTTTTCCATATTTTTAAAGTATTCCGAACTAAGTGTTCCCTAAATCTCCCTTTAAGATTTGAATCATTCCCGGCTGGTCCGATTCGAACTCTAAAACATCTAGGCCCAAAATCGGGGCATTACAACTCTCCCCCTCTTAAGAAATTTCGTCCTCGAAATTTACCTGGAGGAAAAAGGTAAGGAAATTGCTTCTTCATGTCTTCCTTCCTTTCCCGCGTGGCTTCCTCAACACCACGATGTCTTAACAACACTTTGACCAGCTCAATGGTCTTACCACGGAGAACCTTACTATCCGAATCCAGAATCTCAACAGGTTCCTCATCATATGTCAAATCTGGATTCAAATCAACTTCCTCCACAGGCATAACATGCGAAGGATCCGATCTATACCTCTGAAGCATGGATACATGAAACACATTATGTATCTTTTCCAACTCTTGAGGTAGCCTCAGCATATAAGCAACAGGACCCACACGTTCTATCACCTCGTATGGTCCAATGTACATTGGGCTCAACTTGCCATTCCGGCCAAACCTCATCACCTTCTTCCAAGGTGAAACTTTCAAAAACACACGGTCACCCACCGCAAATTCTATCTCCTTACGCTTCAAATCCGCGTAAGACTTTTGTCGATCCGATGCTGCCTTCAACCGCTCACAAATGAGCTTCACCTTCTCGGTGGTTCCTTTTAACGAAGCCGGCATCGAGACCAACTTTTGTCCCGTTTCAGCCCAACAAAGAGGAGTTCTACACTTCCTCCCGTACAAAGCTTCATAAGGTGCCATTTGAATCTTGCATGATAACTATTATTATAAGCAAACTCCACCAAAGGAAAGTGCTTCTCCCAAGAGCCTTGAAACTCAATAACACAACACCTCAACATATCCTCAAGCACTTGGATAACACGCTCCGACTGTCCATCCGTTTGTGGATGATAAGAAGTACTGAAATTCAGCCGCGTACCCAATGCTTGATGCAAACACTCCTAAAACCTTACGGTGAACCTCGGATTTCTATCTGACACTATAGATCTTGGTACACCATGCAAACGTACAATCTCAGCAATGTACAACTCCGCAAGCTTATCCAAGGTGTACATAGTATGCACAGGCAAGAAATGCGCACACTTTGTAGGGCGATCCACAATCACCCAAACAGAATTCTTCTTTGATGGCGATAAAGGCAAACCAGACACAAAGTCTATAGTGATCCTCTCCTACTTCCATTCAGGGATCCTTAACGGCTGCAACAACCCTGAAGGAAACTGATGTTCAGCCTTAACCCGCTGACAAACCATACATTTGATCACATACTCAGTGACATCTTTCTTCAATCCCACCCAATAGTACTCATCCTTCAGATCACGGTACATCTTTGTACTACCAGGGTGCATAGCAAAAGGACTGCTATAAGCTTCGGTCAGAATAGTGCACCTCAACTCATCATCATTCGGCACCACTATCCGACTCCCAAAACATAAAACACCATCATCATTAAAATAGAAATCAGATGGCCTATCTTCAGCAATATCCTGAACATGTGGCACCAAAGAATCATCCAACAGCTGTTTATCTTTTATCAACTGGATTAGAGATGGTTTCACTTGCAACTCAGCAACAAGACCACCATCTCGCGATATGCTCAAGCTAGAAAACATTGCTCTTAACTCCACCGCCACTTTCCTGCTCAGAGCATCAGCCACAACATTGGCCTTCCTTGGATGATACTCGATCGTTAGATCGTAATCCTTAAGCAACTCCACCCAACGTCGTTGCCTAAGATTTAACTTTTTATGAGACATCAGATACTTCAAACTTTTGTGATCTGTGTACACAGTACACTTCTCACCATAGAGATAATGTCTCCAGATCTTCAGAGCAAATACCACTGCAACCAACTCAATGTCATGCGTAGGATAATTGCGCTCAAGCACTTTCAACTGTCACGATGCATAAGCCACTACCTTACCCTCTTGCATTAACACACACCCCAAACCAACATAGGATGCGTCACTATACACCACAAACTCTTTCCCTAATTCAGGTTGAACCAAGATAGGAGCTTGCGTCAAAGCTTCTTTTATCTTCTCAAAAGCTTGATGTCTAGCTTCCGTCCACTCATACTTGACATCCTTTTGCAACAACTTCGTCAAAGGGGCAACAATCTTAGAAAATCCATCCACAAACCTTCGGTAGTATCCTGCCAACCCAAGGAAACTACGGACTTCATGAACGGACTTAGGAGGCTTCCAATTCATCACTGCCTTAACCTTTTGGGGATCAACTCGAATCCCTTCAGCCGAAACCACATGACCAAGGAAAACAACTTCCTTTAGCCAAAACTCACATTTGCTCAGCTTAGCATAAAGCTGATTTTCCATCAACGCTTGCAAAACAATCCTCAAATGACCTTCATGCTTCTCCTCAGTACGAGAGTACACAAGGATATCATCGATGAACACCACAACGAACTTGTCCAAGAATTCATGGAACACCCTATTCATCATGTCCATGAAAGCAGCAGAAGCATTCGTCAAACCAAACGGCATCACAAGGAACTCATAATGCCCATACCTCATTCGAAAGGTTATTTTAGGCACATCCACATCCTTCACCTTTAACTGATAGTACCCTGATCACAAATCAATCTTTGAAAACAAAGCCGCTCCCCGAAATTGATCAAAAAGATCATCAATACTCGACAAAGGATACTTGTTCTTGACGGTCAACTTATTTAGCTGACGATAATCAATGCACATCCTCATCGTGCCATCTTTCTTTTTCACAAACAAGACCGGTGCACCCCAAGGTGACACACTAGGCCAAATGAAGCCACGGTCAAGCAACTCCTGAAGTTGCGTCTTCAACTCTTTGGGTGCCATGCGATAGGGAGCAATGGACACCGGAGTTGTGTTCTCATACAACTCAATTCCAAATTCAACCTCTCGGCTAGGCGGAAAACCAGGTAATTCCTCCAGAAACACTCCAGGGAACTCACACACGGTTCTTATATCCTGTACGCCTCCTTTGAACTGGGATTCATAACAAAGGCTAGATAAGCCTCACATCCTTGACGCAACATCCGGCTTGCTTCAAGCGTCGACACCACATTAGCTAGAAACTTCACATTTTCTCCCACCACCACAACCTTATAATCATCCGCAAATTTCAACAAAACTCGCTTGCTTTCGAAATCCACAATGGCTCTATGCTCAACAAGCCAATCCATGCCAAGAATTACATCAAAACCATAGAATGGCAATTCCATAAGATCAACAAGAAACACATGATCTTGCACCTTTAAAGGGCATCTCCTATACAACTTTCTTGTTACAACCGTCTCGCCAAAGGAACTAGTCACACGCATACCAACATCCAAAGACTCAACAGGCAAACCAAGCATTTGAGCATGTTCACGCAATATGTACGAGTGTGTAGATCCAGAATCAATCAAAGAAGTAATGACAAGGATTGCAAAGTAAAGGTACATACGATCACGTTCGTGTCATTCCTTCCCTCACGATGGGCATACACTCGAGCCTGACCGCCACCCTCAGGTTGGACAACCACCACATGTGCCACATTCCTTCCACCCTCATCTCTACGCTGAAAATTACCACGGCCGCGCCCACGACCTCTCTGTGGCTCAGCTGCTCTCACCGGAGCATGTCCCTCTCTCAACGGATGAGGACAATCTTTCTTCATATGCCCCCGATTACCACAGTTCCAGCATGTCCCAAGGCTACCCCAACACTCACCAGCGTGTCTCCTACCACACCGGTTGCACTCAGGAGTCCTCAAGAAAGCATTAGGTCCTTGTTGACCTCTTCCAGGGTTACCACCCCCACGTCTAGCATTAAAATGCGGCTTTCTATCCTTATGCCTCTTGTTGCGATCTCTACCATAATCGCGTTCTGCAGCTCGCTTCCCCGAGCTAGATCCACCTGCTCGGCTCGCCAAACCAAAATTCAATTTAATGTCCTTGGCTCTAGTGACCAAGACATCGAAATCAATGTAATCGGCTGCGAGCATATAGATTTTCACGTCTGCCACCAGCCCATAACGGAACCGTTCACATCTTTCCCGCTCACTAGCGATCAGCTCAGGCGCATATTGGCTAAGGCGAACAAACTGAATCTCGTATTCAGCCACAGACATGCTCCCTTGCACCAAGGACAGAAACTCCCTCTTCTTCTCGTCGAGGTAGCGAACTCCCAAATATTTCCGCTTGAACACATTCAAAAAGAATGTCCAAGTCACTTCATCATCTTCCATTCCCGCAATAGTGGTTGTCCACCACGTATACGCATCACCATACAGTAGTGATACAATACATCCCAGCTTCTGAACATTATTGCAGTTCAGTTGTCCAAGTATCCTCTTGGTACTCTCTAACCAAGACTCGAAACCTTCCGGGGTCAAACCTCTAAACTCTGTCCCTCCTAGACTGCGAAGACGCTCCAACGACAATCTTACATTAGCATCATCTTGTGGTGCAGCTCCATGAGCTCCAGCTATTGCTGCCTGAAAAGCTCCAGCAATAGCCTGTATCAACACGGTCATATCACGAGCAGCTTGCTCCTTACCTCCCTCGGGTCCAACAACCCCAGCACCAACTCCAGCAGCATCAACCTCAGCTCCACCACCACCAGGTGGTCCACCAGGGGAGGAGGAGGTAGATCCTCAACATTCTCTACGTTCTCATTCTTAGCCATAGATCGAGTATTGATTCTAAGCTCTCTACGTGGCCCCATAATAAAACAATGCACTGACAAAAAATACAACAAACTCAATTAGGCATAATAAGGTAAGTAATCCAAGTACTCAAGCTCACTTTTGAAACCAACTCTTCTCATTAGTAATGATATGGCAATGGGATCCCCAACTACACTCCAAACATAGCAAAACATCACAAATTCATCTCAAATGAATCATACATCAATATTCATACACCATACTTTCACCGAAAAGTCACAATCATACATAACCACTTACCAAGCCCAAAATATTCGTTAACCTGGCTCTGATACCAACAAATGTAGCCCCCTTAGCGCGGCCTAAACGTTTGACCCGAACTACGAAGATTACACGGGGAAAACCAAAGTCAATCCAAAACTCAAACTTGATTAACGACCTTTTTATTTTTATCTTCTCTAGATGCACATTAAGCCTATGTGATTACACAAGAGTCATATGAAAGAAGGGCACAGCGAACGGAAAACATTTAAGGACTCAATTGCATGTACTACACTTTTAGGGACCAAAATGTAATTTTTAGAAATTATAAGAACATTGCAGAATTTAAGATTACCAATATGTAAATAGTCATATTACATGCTTCTCCGCCAAATTTTGGCTAAAAAAGACATTCCAAGTTCAAGCAATTGCATCCACAACATTCAAGACTAAAATGTAAAACATGGAAACTTAAAACAATTCAAAATCACAATCCAACTGTCATCCGTTTCGAAACACCAACCTTCGTACCGAAACGCCCGTATCGAAACGGAGTTGATTGTTTCGGTACTCGGGTGCGTTCCGAGACCGGTATCGAAACAGGCCTCTCCAGTGGCCAAAGTGTTCCGAAATACCTTCAGCCGTTCCAAAACGCTATGGCCATTATAGGCCCCCGTTTCGAAACAATTAAGGGTGTTTCGATACACCCTGCACTGTGACAACAGAAGTTGATGGTTTTTCACCTTTTAACCCACTTAAACATGCTTCAAAAAGCATCATAACATACCAGCAACTCAATTTGACACTAAAGATCATATTTAAGGACCTTAAGCTAGAGCATGGCATCAAACACATAGTCACCCAATCTATATGCATGCTTCCTAGCCACAAAACCAATATAAGCTATCAAACCTCAAACCAAACCTTTAGTACCATTTACAACCCATAAAAGCCATCACAAACATGCTACAAACTTAGGGTGTTCAAAACACATCTCCCAAATACAACCTTGAAGTCCCATTGCCAAATATCAATACTAAAGTGTATAAAAACATCACCATACATGAGCTTTGCACTTCCTTGGATGTTCTTAACCTTCTTGCTGCCCAAAAACACTTAAATTATCTACATTATTGGTAAAAGAGAGCGTAAGTACATTTGCTTAGTGAGGCATGCTCTAAGAAAACCAACACAATAATGCATTATTAAAAATACTTTCTCAAAAACCTTTTTCTACAACATGCTCATTCTATCTCATGCTTGAAAACCATTTCAAAGCAAAACTTCATTGAAAACACATGTACCTCAACTCTATCTCATGCATTTAAACCAATGAAAATCTCATGGCAAGGTCATACACATGCTTGTGAAAACCAAAGCATTTCATATACAAATCTCATATGCATTTCTCATAGCATAAATCATCTCATCAATAGGTACATGTGAATCAAAAGCATTTCATATATTATATTGGCATTTCGCATCTCATTACTACTCGTATATGCGGACAAAATTCTCAAACCACTAGACGCTTCCGATGGAATCTCACATCACCGTACTCACATGGCGGAATCTCTCATCGCCACAAAGCTTGGGTATTTCACCAAGTCCTACCCGATGGAATGCCCATCATCGGTCTCTCCCTTTGGATTAAACCAGAGAGCACGTGCGAATTTTTAGTTTATAGTGCACTCTCATCCTATTGATCGATCAATTATATCCGGTAAGTATCTCATCTTCTATGCCAATATATTATGTCAAAATAACATCTCACCTACTCTTTTTCATGCAACATTTCTCAAATCTTTCTCATCTCATTTCAAAACCATAACATTTGCCATGCTTTAAAACAAAAGCTCAAAACTCATCAATGCAACAAGTTATTTCATGAATCATTTCAAGCATCATCTCATGCTACAAATCATGCATAAAAACAGTAGGAATTTATCTATCTCAAACCATGAGCATGTAAAAGCATTTTAGGGGCAACCACCACATACAAGAGAGCAATCTAGCCAATACTTACTTCCGGACTTAGGAAGGTGTTTCAAACCTTTCCTAAATCCCCAAACCTTGTTTCTTTGTCCCTCAGGGACTTCAAAAACAATTCGCACTCACCGATTACGTTTCGCTTGCTTGCCGAAACGCTATCTAAGCTCCCAAATCAATACCAAAGGCGTCCGAAGATGTCTCTCCTGTTTATAACACATAAGAGCAGAGGATTAATGCATTATCATGCATTAAAATCATCAGCCACACACCTAAACTCGCTGCTCTACTCAAGAACCCCATTTCGGCTACCAAAAACAACCAAAATCATCTCAAAACTCTTCCAAAACAAAGCCCAGCCAAGATCTATCACTTTTAAACATCAATCAACATCAAAAACCACCACAAACTCGTTCTTATACCTCCAGCTATAACAGAACACCAAAACCACCCCAAAAACTACCATTCTAGCATACAAAACTTAGGATTTGTTTGATAAAACCCCATTTATAACATCAATTACCATCCAAAATACATTAGAAAACATCCTCAAAATAGAGCCCAACCCTCAACCACGAAAATCATCAAAATCTCTCCAAAAACCTTGAGTTTTAACATAATTTCTTGTTTCTATTATTAAAGCAACTCAAAAATCATTAACAAAGGATTGATAACTTGAGAATTTCAGTAAAGAACTGATCATTAGATGAGAAGGACAAAGCTTACCTCTAATAGTTGATTTCTCCTTGATTTGGGCAAGTTTTCTTGAAAATCCAATGTAAAAACAAGAGGATTTGATGAGGAAAAGATTAGGAATCAAAAGGAGATTGAAATCTCATCAAAAGGAATGAAAATCAGAGGCTAAATGATTGAGGAAATGTGTTTGGCTGAAAAGAAATTGAGAAAAATGAAATGAGAGAAAATTGGCTTAAGGTACTTATGAAAAGTCAAAGATAGTTTTTCCTTTAATGAATCATTATTTCCTTTAATTAAAACATTATTAAAATCACCCAAAATAAGGAGAAATCTGATTAAAAACATTTTGGTAAAATTAGCTCCTTAAAGATTCAATGTTTCAATCCTTTACAAAACAATCACTATTTAACTTTTGCAAAAACTGCGATTTGGTCACTACACCGAAATGTAGTATTTCCAAACCCTATTTTTTAAAATTGTTTTCACCATAATCATTCATATAATAAATGAGGATTTTTAGGTATTTTTCCATATTTTTAAAGCATCCCGAACTAGGTGTTCCCTAAATCTCCCTTTAAGATTCGAACCATTCCCGACCAGTCCGATTCGAACTCTAAAACATCTAGGCCCAAAATCGGGGCTTTACAATTGAAAATCTTTTGAGGGACTTAAAAATTTATTTCAAGTTTTCAATTTAATCCTTAACATACATTGTTATATCAAAATCAAACATAGGTTTTACACTTACCAACATAAATTCTTACGAGGCTGTAACATAAATACTTATCATAACATTAAGAAAAATGATAGTTACATAAATGCCTACCATGTTAAGAAATTGTGTGATAACTTAAAGGGTTACCCAATAACATTAGTTCTTACAAAACGCATAAGATTTTGGGTTACTACATAAGTTCTTACGGAACCTACTTAAATTATTAGAGTAATTGTTAGAAAAAATATTATAACACAAATTTTTACCCGAAATCACCAAATTCAAAATCCTTTCAACGTTTGGAACGAAATTGTGTTATAACCTAAACTCTTAGAGGATAACATTATTTCTTACCCAACTCATTAAATTTTGTGTAAGTAGACAAATTCTTCCGAAACCAACATAAACCCCTACACAAGTGGTAGTAATATATGTGATAACACAACTTCTTACCCGTAAGAAATTGTGTTATAACATAAAATCGTAGAAGATAACATTCTTTGTTACCCCACTCATAAGAAGTAGAGTGGCTACACAAATTGTTACAATACCTACAACAATTATTACAGAACCCGTAAGAAAAAAAGATAATAACACAAATTCTTAACCGTTAGTCTTGATAGGCTCTATTTTCTTCAACCGATTTAGCTTGCCAAGCGGTGGAGAAGTTAAGTTATTTGGGTGATTGGTGGTGGAAGCGAAAAATAAAAAGACATGAAGATTTACAATGGTTCGACTTTCTAACCAAGGCCTACATCCACTACCTTAGTTTCCCCACTAAGGATTTTAACCAATTTCACTAAGAAATTCGTCCCCTTTTCTAGGCTTAGGAGGAAACCCTTACAACGATCAAAGCTTTCTAACCCAAAGCTTGATCAAACCCTCTTTACAAGAGATAAAGATAAGTAAACTAAAATCTCTCTTACAAGGTTGATGTTTGCACTCTTAAGCACTCACCGAAAACCTAATACACTTGAGCATACATAAACATTTAAGCTCACAAGTGCTTTGTCTATACAAGAATGACACAATTAGACACTAAGACAAATCTTTGATCATCTTGTTGTTGACAATTGAAGCATTAGCCTTCCATGGATGCTTGGAGGTCCATTTTATACTCTCATTGATCTTCTAGCCGTTGTAGACTGTTGGGATTGAATTGGAGCCCTTGGGGATGCATTTTTCCCGCATTCAATGTTGTTCTGGAGCTTAGCGTATCGATAGTCGAATGACCGTATCTATACGGTCCTCGTCAGGAACTAGCCGTTGAGCTCTTCAAGCTAATGTGTATCGATGCGCTTACTGTAACACCCTCAACTATACCCTAAAAGTTATTTAAATTAATTAGCTAAGTGATTAATTTTATTAAAAAATTAAACTTTAGATTCGGTTAATAAGGATTAAATTAGAAGAAATGCACTAACCGAATGACTTAATTGGGGTGATTAAATTAAGAATTGTGTAAAACACCAACAGTTGTATGGTAATATAAGTGAGTTCCCTAATTCACCCTTGGCTGAAAATTCCTTAAAAGCTAACTTAGGGGCAAAAAGGAGAAAACCTAATTCTAGTGTCTTACACAAATCCACTAACTTAAGAGAGTGTCTTTTCCTTTCCCACTTTTCTTCTCTTCAGCCGAGAAAGAGAGAGAGCTTAGAGGGAAAGTTTTTGCTGGAGAAAATTCAAGGAGAGCTGAAAATTTACTTGCATGTTGATCATCTTGCTATAGAAATCAAATTAGAAAGCTAGGTAAGTGTTTCTACCCAACTAGTTCATCAAATTATCATGTTAGATTGTTTGTATAATCTGAAATGTTACACTTGCTTGTGGTAAATGATGATTTTAATTCTGGAAATTTGTTGTAGGATGATAAGAAATATGTATTTAGTTAGGTTATATGATAAGAATCAAAGTCGGTCACATGCAAAGACAATATAGTTAATGGACTGTTTTGGAGAAGTTGAAAAGGCAAAGCCTAAATTGATCCATAATAAATCTGGAAATTTATGTTTAAAGTGTTAAAGATGATTATGAGAAAATGTAGAAGTAGCTGGTAAAATAATATTAGATGGTGAATCCAATAATATAAGTTGTAAGGAGCTTAAGTTAGAAGTTAGTGTAATTTGCCCAGCATTGCCCTGTTTTGGACAGTGACCTTCAAAAAATCACCAAAAATAAAATAAATTGAATTTAGACCTGAAATTTTGATAGAAAATACTTGGGAATGTCTAGTTTAACTAAAAAAAAACGTAACTAAAATTTGATCTCTATAGAAAATCTGGAATCGAAATCGTGTAGGTGCTGCAAACTGTCCAGAACTGCAAAATGACCTATGTTTAAATAATAAACTGTATTGATTGAGAAATGAGAAAATATGTGCCATAAATGGTTGTAAATCTGTGTGAATAAGCTTTCTAGAATGGTACAGTAATTGAAATTTTGATATGTGTGTAAAAAGATATGCCCAGGTTAGTAACAAGTACTCAAACTACCAATAAGAAAAACGGTTTTGAATTTAATGTTTGCATTTGTGTAAATGAGCTTATATGCTTGAATTGACTTCTAATATGTTTTGTATATGTTTGTATATGAATGTTAAGATCAAAAATTTGAGGAAACCTTGGAGGAGTCAAGAGCTGGTCAAACTTGTAAGAAGAATAAGGGAATAATCATCAAGGATCAAGACTAGCTAAGCTTGGAGTATTGTGAGTGTAGTTAATCCTTAGGGTTAGGAATAGTGTCCTAACCAATGTTTTCATTTTAATATATGATGTCTTGAAAGCGTGAAATGAACCTAATTAATATTTGGTAAATGTTCTAAGGGAATAAGGTTAAATGGAAAGACATTTACTTATGTTTGCTACTAGTTTGGTACTATTGTGTGATACATGATATATGCACTTGATTGATGGATTGTATGAGTTCTATGTGATTGTTCTGCTACTGCCCATGAATGTTACATGTTGTATGAATGGATATATGTGACTGATACATGTTAGAAACAATGAGACCTTGACCAAAGGTAGACTTTATATGCTAGAAACATGCTATGAGTTACATGATTGATATGTTGGCTTGTTAATGACTTGCCTTGTGACTGTTTGAATTAAAAGACACTATAAGCCCTTGGTTGAATAGTTGGTCTTAGGTAGAACGGCATGCTTTAGAGTCTAGAGCTCCTTTGAAATCAGTACTTTGTGTACTCTCTGTTGGTGTTGTTAACACCTTGTGTAATTGATGCTTTGAGCATCCTCTGTTGATCATTTGGTTACCTTGTGATGGTGTGAAAGACACCTTGGTGCATTGTGCACCCTCTGATTTTGATGCATTGTGCATCCTCTGATTCGATATTTTGTACCCATTGTGACACGATTACCTAGTCCCACTAATCTACCAAGGCAAAATATTATAAGTATTTGAATAAAACATGTGACAAAAGATATATGTGACTTGATATGTTATATGATTGTGGTTATATGAAACAAAAGTTCAAGACATTAAAGGTGTAAACGCCAATCTGATTTTGCTCGAAACATACATGATCTACATGTCTAAGATGCCTATTCGAATGGTGATTATATGATATGCTTATGTATTACTTGATCGATTACATGTTTGTTCTATGTACATGATATGTTATGAGATTATTGGTTGTATTGTTAAATGATGGTTTACTTACATTGGTCTTTGATGCAAATATGCCTACATGCCTACTTGTTGTTTCCATGCTTCTAAAACTAGCTAAGTGATTCTTGATCATGTTTAAACTAGCTAGGTGATGCTTATGTAATATGAATCCTAGCTAGGTAACCTTGGCTAATTGTAATAAGACAGTTAAAAGACTAAACTAACAGATTTAAGTACTACCTCGCTAAGCACATCTTTTGTACTTATCACTCTTTATTTCCTCCTTCCCAAACCAACAGGTTGTGTTGATTGAAAGCTGCCCAATTTATTCCTAGAGCACCAATTTATAAGCAAGAATCATGTATGATGTGATCTTTTGTTTAGGCTTCTAGAAAGTGGCATAGGCTTGTGTATTAGAGTGGTGTCACATGCATTTTGGTTGATTTACATGTTAAATGTGAACACATGACTTGTTATGTATATAAAGTTTAAGTTAATGGTTTGTAATGACTAAGTTATGTTTGTATTAAGTCTCGTATGACACTTTTGCCAAGTTTGTATATATAAACATGATGTTTGGTTAAATTATGACTTATGATATGATCATATGTGTTTATGAAGTTCGAGATACTCATATATATGAGTGTGGCGTTCGAATGGTCTCATAGGAAGAGTGTCGAGTGTATGAACTTAATAAGCTTGAATTTGTATTTAGCTCACATGTATATTATCATGCTTTAATCGAATGGAATGAAATGCAAATGCCCATGTTTAGTTCGAATATGGTTATGATTATTCAATTAGAATTCCATGTTGGTTCTTGAATGAATAAATGTGTTTGTTTGATTGTGAATATTTACATGTTTAGACACGTTAAGTTGTAATAAGAACTTGTTATGTTAAAAGTTTTAATTAGGCCCACCTAAATGACTAGTTACATGTATGATTAGCCTATGTTAAGTGTATTTAAGTGTGTATTGGCTATGTTACTTAAAATGGATTGCTTGAATATCATATGTTAAGTCTGTTCGGTTTGACTTATATGTTATATGTTATATGTTTATAAGTCCGCTACGCGTCGTAACGCTCCTCGCTCCTAACCTGGGCGAGGGGTGTTACACTTACGAACGTATCGGTACGGCGTGCATTTCAAATAGCTGTTGGGAAAATGACCGTTGGGAGGGGTTAAGGCGTATCGGTACGCGACTAGCCGTTGGGGTTTTTAAAGCTCTCCATATCGATACGACAAAGGCGTATCAGTACGGATTTTGGCTACTGGAATTTTCCTGTAGCTGAAACCCTAAGGGGTATCGATACGGTATACACTGTATCGGTACTGTAACATTAAAAACATAGATTTTGGCTACTTTAAAACATTTTAAGTTATTTCAAAGCCTTGTAAAAACCCTTAAACATGTTTTCAAGTTGTTTGAACTTACAAAACATTTTGAAATCTTTTTCAATTTAGTCCAAATCAATTTTTCAATTATTATATCAAAACATATATCTTAACATTAACCCATAACACCAAATCTAAAACCATCGAAACTTATGGTAGGAAATTGTGTTATAACATAAACTCTTAAAGGATAACTTTATATCTTACCAAACTCATAAGAAATGGGGTACCTACACAAATTGTTCTGAAACCTGCATAAATTATTATAGAACCGGTAAGAAAAAGGGTAATAACACAAATTCTTAACACATATCACCAAATCTAAAACCAGCGAAACTTATGGTAGGAAATTGTGTTATAACATAAACTCTTAAAAGGATAACTTTATATCTTACCAAACTCATAAGAAATAGGGTACCTATACAAATTATTTCGAAACCTATATAAATTATTATAGAACCGGTAAGAAAAATGGTAATAACACAAATTCTTACCTCGTATTACCAAATCTAAAACCAACAAAACTTATGGTAAGAAGTTGTGTTATAACATAAACTCTTAAAGGATAACTTTATATCTTACCAAACTCATAAGAAATAGGGTACCTACACAAATTGTTATGAAACCTACATAAATTATTATAGAATCGATAAGAAAAAGGTAATAACACAAATTCTTACTTCATATCACCAAATCTAAAACTAACAAAACTTATGGTAAGAAATTGTGTTATAACATAAAATCTTGAAAGATAACTTTATTTGTTACCAAACTCATAAGAAATAAGGTGGCTACACAAATTGTTACGAAACCTACCTAAATTGTTATAGAACCGGTAAGAAAAAATGTAATAACATAAATTCTTACCTCATATCACCAAATCAAAAACCATTCAAACAAATGGCAAGAATTTATGTTATAACACGTTTTTCTTGCATTTTCGGTAAGAATTTATGTTGGTCTCAGTACGAATTCATGTAAAAACATAAAATTTTATGTGATTGATAAGAAATAATATTTTTGGGTAAGATTTTAGGTTATAACATAAATTCTTACCATGTAGAATAAGAATTAATGTTGCAACGTTTTTTTCTTACCTTTTCTGTTATATTTGTGTTTTAACCGGGTAATACTTTGTGTTATAACTTGTTGACGTGTTTAACATTTTACCATTTTCTTTTTAAATTCAACGACTCAAATTTCGTTTAACCCGATCTAACGGTCATATCGGTACTGTCTTCTTTTAACCATTTTTAACAGGTATTCTATTAGACTCATCTCATAGTTATTTATGACACTGAAATCTACGTCATTGGAGGTGTTGTTGAAATTGAAAGAACAATACTCATTCAAAGTAGAAGAAAAATGAGAAATATGTTTCAAGGGAAAGTAAAAGAAAAATGAGAAATTTACTATTTTAATCTAAAATTTTAAAATAATATTTAAATTTGATAGATTGTATTAATTTTTTAACTAAAACTATCATTAAATCAAGTCACATTACTATTTTCATTATTTTTAAACAGCAAAGGTATGAAAACAAAAATAAAACCTAATGTTAGATATTGTTTTGCCAAAAAAAAATAGTTGGGTACTAAAATAAAAACACAAACATATATAATGTATACTAAATAGGTAGTTTAGCCTATTATAATATCCTTTAACACACAACGCACGTGTTAGAATTGATTCCCCTAAAACAATCGAATTCATATGGTTTAATTATGGATTTGCATTAAACAAACACATGCTGGAGTCGTTCAAGCTTGGACAAGTAGTCCAACCCCTCTCCTCCCTTAACAACAATTACTTGGGATTGGATTCTCTTGGCAAACAATTTTTTTTAAAAAAAAAACATTAATAAACTACGCCAATCAAATCGGAATATACAAAGTACAAATTACCATCAAGGAACTGAAGCACCAGTAACAAAATGTTGTTCTCTCTAGAGATAGCCGTGACTTGAGCGTATTAAAATGTCATTACAGGATAGAGTGAGCAAGTCACCGTATACAAACTGTTCCGGTAGTTCAAGCCCTTCAGTGAACCTGAAAGCAAAGTTCCCGGAGTACTGGCTGTTTCTTCTGATCTCCGATAAATGTTACTTCACTATTGTAACCAGCAAAACCGGATCAGGAAACACCCAAGCATTGATACATATATATATAGTTTACTCGAGATTACAAGTATTAAAATGTCATACAGGTGAGAGAGACACTGTATAAGATCCGTTGCAATGGCTCAAGCCCTTTAGTAGACATGAATGTAAATAAGGGGAAACAATCGTTTCAGGAATACCGAATTCATTGGCTGTTTCTTGTGAGTCCTCACTGACTGTGGCTTCACTATCAGCTATCTGGGAAACCACCCCGAGAGCAATATTTAAGCCAACTGAAGTATGCTCCGTTGTAAAGCTGAAAACCACCCCACATAAAATCAGACAAATAGTTGGGTAATCAGATCAGTTTTTGTTTTCCATCTTCCCCCTTTTTTTCAATATGTGTGTGTGTATGTATTCTGTTTATGTTGTTTACATTCAAATTTCAAAACAGAGAGGTTTGGCAAGATATTACAGTATCATTTGTATCCGTCTTTAAACATCTTAAACCATTCTGATAACGGAATTGCATTAGGAACTTGAATTTAAGGACAAAAAAATTGAAATTGTTCAACGAGGTTTAACTATTGATTAACTTCACAGACGAGGATCCATTAATGATACACCTAAATGACCCTACAATACAGGTTAAGAAATCTGATAGAATGCAATAATTTGATCGAAGGAGAAGAACGTATATTATATATACCTTGCTTCAAAGTTTTTCCCTTTAGAGGCCATAAGCGCACATAGGTTGCTGATAATCCAAGGGGGAATATGTGAATCTTTGATTTCAACACTGTAACAAAGACCAGCAGATGAAATTGGCAAGGAATGACCATCATTCAAGGTGAATCCTTGGGGAAGAACAGTTCCATGATCGGCTATTTTAATCTCCATGCATCTAACCTGAAAATCCAATCGACGTAGAAACATGTATACCAGGCATTGCAACAAGTGGAAAGATACTGTGATCAAGTTTAATCCGCCAATCCTTATTTTATAACAAAAATACTGATGTTATGTCAAACAGAACCTAGCAGCAATTAGAATGTGCAGTGAAATAAAGCTAGAAAGAAACAGATCTTGTTTCTGGCAACGTCACTCACCTCTGGAGCAGAAAGAGCAGCATGTTGAAAAGGTACAGGAGAATATAATACGGGAACATCCAAAGCATTCAAAAAGGTCAAGAAAGATCTAATGATGGTTAGAAGGAAAAAAAGTCAGGCAAGAGAAATTACAGATAATATGTAAGTACTATCTATTACAACCTGCTCAAATGAAATCCTGAAACCATATAACTAAATTTACTGAACAAATTGTCTTATGATTTGAGAAATAAAAGGAACTCACCTATAATTTAACAAAATCTCATACAAACCATGTACATTCTGATTTCCACTGAAAGCCAGCAAAGACTGTGGAGTGTTATCAACATCGGAGAAGGAATTCACGCGTCGAGTCTGCAGAATTTGTACAATGAATAATTGAGCACAAGAAATGCGAACATACCATAAATTGTGCAAAGGGGACGTTGTAGTAATTACACCAAAGTATTCTTTCTTTTTACCATCCTCTATATATGCAATCACTAAGGAGGTTATGAGCACATAAGTGTTCAGTGGCACCTGGAAATATTTCTATATTTATGTTTTAATTTTGTCATAAGTTTGAATAATACTGATTTAAACTTGAAACTAGAGATAACAACTTAGCGGCATGTAGGCCTCAAAAGGGGAACTAAAACAAAATTCAAAGCAGACACAAGAAAAAAGCACACTCGAATCAAAACATTCAAAAGGTACCTCATGGTCCACCCAAAGGCATAAATTCAGTCAAAAGCAAAATCAAGAAAACTATCATCACAAAAAGATGTACAGACCTGGCCCAAATTATGCTTCTCCATTTCTGAAAGCTCTACGAGATCTTCAGTAGTAACTTGTTCTACTTGAGAATGGCAAAGGGGCATAGAAAAAGAAACATCCTACAAAACACAAGATATCAATAAAGAATGAAAATGAGTCAAAATGGCTTATATTAAATGACTAGCATACGAGTCGATAAGCATATTCAATCTGCTGACTGTTGCAACATTTATAACTTCCTGAAAAAAGTAATAAATAGATAACAGTCGGTATCTGATTCCTCATATTTCAGTCACAAGATTCAGTTGGCAGCAGCTTATATCAGTTTGCAGTATTTAGAAATACTAAAACTAGATACTTGTGTCTTCTTGTTTTACTAAAGCATGCAATAAACTGAACTAGCAACCACATAACCAGAGCTGCATACATGTTTGTAAAGTCAGAAATCAGCAATAGCTTCTTTACACTGTGGACATAAGCAAAACTTGCTTTAATGTAATGTTATAGCTTTCAATCAGTCTGCCAATTTATCTATAAAACTGTAAGAAACCAGTAACCCGAGCAGCATAAAGGTTTTCTACCCCAACACCAAAGCTCACTTGATTAGAGAAATGGTTTAGAGTATCATTAGGATGAAGCATTTATAGACTAGAACTATCACTTCCATAAAGAAAATGCTAATAACAAGCTATATATAAGAAGAAAACTCTTGCCACCCTAGAAGTTAATATCATATGGCAGTAAATATCACATGGTCATGGTAACTTTACAGAAAAAAATCTCTAAGAAGCCATGTTTGAAACATTTTTCAGTGAATACGGTTTTCCACATGATTCTATTGTGACTGTTAAGTATTCAACATAAAACCAGTTAATAGTAAGTCAAGAGGCCCAACTTGAATATAAGACCAAAAGAAATCCAAGAATTAGTAAATGTAAGATAACACCATGTTAAGCATCCAACCTAAAACTAAGTGGTAATAGGTGGAGGGGCCTAACATAAAATAAAACCACAGGAAACCCAATACTTAATAAATGTGGGATAACACCTCTCAACAGTGATCATGATTACAAAAATTATGCAATATCTAGTAAAGAATGGCATCTTACATGCTCTTTTAGTGACGACCTCAAACCTCTGGTTGACTGGGAGATATAAGCTTGGTATGATCTACTTCCCGAACCATCAAAAGAAGTGAACATTACCACAAAATGTGAAGTGCACACTAGAAAGTTCCCAACAAATCATTATCAGTATAGTTGTGCTTTTAAACAAATCAATGAAAATGAGCACAGCACTCCAAAATAAAACTTCAACTAGATTTCAGTCATCAAAAGAAGAAGAAACGACTTGAAATCAAGGATGAAACCAAGGAAGATTTATGGTCTTGGCATATTGAGAGGATGTGTATGTATTATCTTAGAAAAGTAAATAGATAAATATAATTCAGCAACCCATAGCAAATATTATCCCGAGTAACCATATGCATCATGACATTCGCACAGTATTTACCATCAATGTTACACAAGAAGAATACAACTGAACACGAGAAATGCAAGCACAACTGGGCATGCAGTTATGGAGATGTGTATGTGCATGATATACAATAAAATACAATTCGATGTTCTCATGCCAAATAAAACATCATCTTTAGTGCTTGGCTGAATCAAAAATGCAAGATGATTGGCACATGGTTGCAAAGGTGTGAATGAAAATGTCATAACCATGAAAAAATATGTACCATAAAAGACGCTGCAAACATTTTGCCGAAACATATAGTAAAGACTCCGAAATGACTCCTCCCATGCTCCAATTCGCTTTCTTAAGAAATCCATTTCAACTGGAGAACAAGGGACAACATCAATTAGGTAACTTCTGATAGGAAGAGAAAGTATGGAGTAGAACACTCCAGACGTGTGTTTGTGCACGAATGGGGAGAAGGAATTGAAATCAAAAGTTGCACAAACAAACCTCCATCTACTGCTGCTGAGATCAATATTGACATGAGAGATGGTGGTAAGGTAGATTGAGGATATATCCATGAATGTAATGCTTTAGAATTCAAAACTTGAGAACCCAGTCTGGTCTGTGAAGCACTGCTAATATTTTGATCTTCTGAGGCACCAGAATTGGACGTAAATTGAGGCATACCATTGTAAGTACCACACATCATTGACCTATTTAACCTGGATTTACAAAAACAGGATGAAGTAACATAAACACGCAAAATAAGCATGAACTTAAAAATGAACAAGTCATGTTACTTGGGTAAATAACACACAAATATATAGGAACATATCACAGGAGTGACCTTATCTCCAAGTAGAGAAAATAACAAAATAAATGAAGAAAAACAACAGGTTTATTCACCAATTCACTGGGGATGAGGACACCAATCGCATATAAGTTTTCAAAGTAAAATCCAGAGGAATCTTCTGGCCAGTCACATGGAATTCAGTGCATAAGTTTCCAGTTGAAAGATCACCAAAATTTTCAGAAGACTCAGGAGGTCTATTCGGGATTGATTCACAAGCAGCTAGTCCTTTCAATGCTTTATCCTACAAAAAATTGGTGGCATGTTTAGGAGAAAAAAAACATAATTTATGTAATCAAAGCTTGAAGATGCTAAAGCACATACCATGTCAACAGTTGCCAAGCCAGATAACTTTTGACCCCCTGATGAAAGCTCAGTAACACTAAGAAATGTACCCTGGCTACATTTTTCAAGTATTCTATGGCCATTGGGCACATCATCTTTTGGAATATCAACAGAAGCAACAGAATTCTGTGAGCTGAAAGAAACAACATATAACCAGAAAAATCAAAGAAACAATCTACTTATTATGTGCCAAGTATGGGATACTAGGATTAACAGACATACCATGAAAATTGTTGCCTTCTCACAGCAGCCGAGTTTGAAAGGGAAGAGATTTTCTTTAGGCTGATAGGTAGCTCCATTGAACTATTTTCCTGAACACAGATGAACAAATCAATGAACCAGCGATCAACTTATGAGTATAAACACTTTAGCTGCATCCAGATGATTCCATTAAAATTATTTTATGGGAATATAATAACCTTCACATTCTCTTTTCCTGAAAGCAGTTTGAACCTTGATTTCTTGGCAGGAAATACTTCATCCATACGGGTGTCAATATATCTAGGATTCCTTGGTGGATCTGACTTTTTGAATGTATTATCCATCTCACTAACCAATCCAATGGAGAAGAACCAAGTTCTCTCAGAAACTTGCAACTTAATTAAAAAAAAATTGTAAACAGAAGAGAATTAACAGCACCTACCTTGTAGCCAAAGATTTGTTAAGAAGCTCAGAAACATTGGTCCGCTTTAACTGCTCCCCCTATTATGTGAACATTTCTTATTAAGCATAAGACTAAACAACAATTCCTCATAAAGATGAACTACACTAGTCCAATTAGAATCTGCTCCAACAACTCCAAGTAATAAACCAAATAGCATAAACATGTTAGAGCATTAGACCAAAATATATAATAATTAAGGTACAGTTACAGTCTAGCTAAAAAAGGTTCAGAGAAGGATGAAAAGATTAAATATCACACTTAGGCTTTCCTTGGTATGAAGGATGGAAATGAAGAAGGATGGAAAATTTGTTAATCAAATGGTTAAGATTCAAAGTAAGAAGGTGGTTATGAATCTCCACCATTTGATTAACAAATTTTCCATCCTTCATACCAAGCAAAGCCTTAGAGCTTCAATTTGGCAAAATAAAGAAAGACTCAAAAAAGAGAACCCTACATGCTACAAAAAAGAGACGAATAATAACTTTATCACTTATAATAACAGTAGCATAGCATTATCGAAACATCCTTTCCCCTAAACAATTACAATGAACTCAATCATCTTCCTAACAAATAATCAAAACCAAAATAGTCAATCCACAACCGTGCTAGTATAAGTTAGAGGTGCAGAAAAGAAAATCAGTACTCTGAGTTCCGAAGGTGTCTTCCTTTTAACTGCTGTACCAACTTTGAGGGAGTCCCCACCAATTTGTAGCGAAGCAGTAGATAATGGGCCATGCGCAGCTACCTTCGCCATAATAGGAAGTCCACTCGAACAACAACCTCGACTTCTTTACCTGAAATAACAAAAAATAAAACCAGCTCATCGAACAGAATATGCGCAATTTCCCACTCATAATCAAAATCTAATGGTGACAAGTTCAAATAGATTTCCTATAAAAATCAGATTCAAATCAACGCCTAACCTCAGTGAAGAAAAAAAATATGGGCGTGCACAACCGAACATTAACGTAGGGTATTGAGAGGAGATTTAGGTTTGCCCACAGATTGAACCGTTAGGGCAAATCACGAAAAGGGGGAGAAAGTAGAGCAAGAAGAAGAAACTGAGAAATTGCGTTGAAGTGGAGAGACTGAAAATTTTCAGTGGTTTTTGAACAATTGATTTCCCTCCTGCAATTGACGGCGTTATTTGACGGCTTTTCAACGTGGCATGTGCCGTTAATCAGCAACGGATGGCACGTGGTTGGTTTTGCCTCATGAGTTGTATGGGCATAATTTGCACCCTAACATTTGGTTTATTTTGGTTAATAATCCAAAATGAATTGATAATTTGGTTTCTAGGGTAGTTTGGGGGAATTTTTGGGATGTAGGCCAAAACCTACAGTACCACGCCACCTCCTTATGGCGTAGTCACTTTTAAAGTCAACCTCGTCACCTCCTCCTGGCGAGGTATCTGGTGGCTGCCTTCGATTGGCTGGTCGGCTCACATGGTGGCTGGTGGCTGGTGCCTCAACAAAGAGAAGGGTAACCTTGCCACCTCCTTATGGCGAGGTCACATAGGCCATGCATTTTACGTGGCATGCATGGTATGTATGGTTTAGGGTTTTGGTATTGGTTTAGGGTTTAAGGTTTGTGTGGATTAGGGTTCGGGGCTCATTTGCAGTTTAGAGGTAATTTTCGGGCGGATCTATTTTTACGTGGATTCGAATCTAATATAAATTTTATATGATTTGATTTGAATTAAAAAATTCAATCATAAATTTTCATTTTACTTTTTTTTCAATTTAATTTTTTTTGCGAAAATAAAAATGAACAACTAATTTATTGAATTCAATAACATATAATAAAATGAATTTTTAATTTAATAATATAACCTTAATACTGGCCTAATACTTTATATGTTAATTTCCACAGATTTTTTTATCAATATTCAAACTAAAATTATATAAAAATATTTATATAATTTTCTTGGGTTGGAATAGTGCAGGTTTATCTAAACTCAAAATCGACCTAAAACCCTTATTTTATTAAAAAATTGATATTATTAAATTCTATTGGATCAAAACTCATCGAATATAGTTTTTTACCAACCCTTATTTTCACTTACTTTTTTTTATTTTTTAGTTATTACATGCATAATATATTTTATAATAGTCTAAAGATGATGATTATAGCGTATTATTTGTTTATACATATTCTTAAACTTTTAACAATACATATATATTTTATAGACAAAATTTAAACTCGTATATTAACAATACATATATATTTTATAGACAAAATTTAAACTCGTATATTCTAAAATAAATATTATCTGATTTTTACTACAGCGCTCACTAAAATCTATGCATATAATACTTTTTAATTGTCAAAGAATATCACATGAAATAAAAGTTTACATATTATAATGATGTAGTCACCACTCATGCGAAATGAAGTTCATGCTCTTTCTTTAATGATTAATATTTGTCGGGGGTATTTCGAGGATAAAATTTGAATATTATTTAGGTTTTGATTTTTTAATGTGTTTCAAAATTTTAAAAAAAATCTTTTAAAAATTATTTAGATATGAATTGAATTGAATTAATTGTTTAAATCGATTCAATTTAAATACCAGTCAATAGTTCGAATATTTTCTCATTCGAATATGAATTGTAAAAAAAAGAAATGTTAATGATTTTACATTAGTTCGAATATGAACTGTAAAAAAGTAAAGGTTAATTAATTATTTTAGTTCAATTATGAACTGTAAAAAAGGAAGGCTTAGTTCGAATTTCCAAATATTGTAAAATTGAAGGAGATAAAAAAGTACTTGCATTAACACAAATTGCAAATTACATTAGTTTGATGGTCCGACATGATAGTTTGAAAGATTGTGTTTGTTCGGACATTTGGTTCTATTATGACTCGGTCCCCTACAAAGAGTACAATGCTTAACTAGAACTCCCCCTCTCTATCATGCTCCGCATCATCCATATTCGTATGAATTCAAGTGGACGGCGGTCGACCCTTCAACTTTCTACGAAGCTCTGGATTTGGTAACCATTCTTCGTATATTGGCTCTACCGGCCAATAGTCTTGGTTCGGGATCGTGTTAAACAGACTTCTGTAAATATTTGCGATATTCTCCAGCTTATAACATTGATCCGCAAATTCGTAAGGGTCGAGACGGAAATGCAACCATGCAGCGTGTGCGTGAGAGCAGGGGTATCTAAATGCTTGGAATGCACCACAATCACACCATCTCTGAGCAAGGTTTACAGTGTCCATTTTGTGCTCACCTCGGACCTTAGCTTCGATCGAAAATTGATAACCATGTGGGTCGAATGTTCTGACTCTCTTAGAGGTGGCTTTAGCTTGAAGTTCGAGCATTTTATTTTGTAGGGTTTCAGACCAACTGTGTCCGTTGTTTATCCGGGCGTTCACTTCTTGGCCTTTGTCGGACCACACTTTACCCAATCTGAAATAAGTCTCCCACACAATGCTTGCAATTGGGAGATGGCGTGTTCCTTTAAGCACTGCATTTATAGCCTCTGCAAGGTTCGTTGTCATATGGCCATAACGCCGACCTTCATCATATGCTTGTGCCCATCTTTCTCTGGGTATGTCGTTTGCAAAATCAAAAACATTCGGACCATACCGATGCAACCTGTTTATCCTCGAGACAAATTTTGGTTGAACTAGTTCGTACCCTATTAAAAAGAAATTAAATAAGTCAACATGATCAGTTTAAAAGATTTACGTTAACTATTTTTGTATAAACAACAAATAACAACTTACCCGCGCCTAAAATCTCTCTTCGGATTTGATTGTTTCTGAAACGCGTCTTCGCATTTGACGCAATATGCCAGACACAATAGGCTGGATATGCATGTGGAGGCTTCCATAAACTGTTATCTCTGTCAATTACTGATAACAACGCAGTCTCCCTATCAGAAATCATGCAAATACCATCTTCCTTCACTACATGGTTGCGTAGATGCTTCAAAAAGAATTCTCATCCTTCCGCGTCTTCTTTTTCAACAATGGCCAATGCAATTGGGAATATATTACTGTCTCCATCTTGTGCAACGGCCACGAGTAATATATGACCGTACTTCTTATACAGCCAAGTACCATCCACTTGAATCACGTTTTTACAGAATGTGAACCCTTCGATGCACGCATTGAACGCCCAAAACAACTTACTAAATATTCTTTTACCATGGAGTATTTCACCTTGTGCGTTGACCGCGACCTTTGTTTCGTATTCCACCTTGGTTCATGGATGAATATTTGCATTGCTCGTAAAAGAGCTGGTAGCTCATTGTATGATCTATCCCAATCACCATACACTTGCGCCATCGCCTTCTGCTTTGCCATCCACACCTTGTAGTAAGATGGACTATATCCAAGCTGACCCCGAATTGATGCCACCAAGACTGCGATCAAAATTCTTGGGTCATGTTCCACCAATCCCCTAGTGTAAGCACAAATTAGATCAGAGTTTAAATTAATGTGATCTTGGGATAAAACTCTATTCGAACATGTGTGCTCATCAATGAACCGTGTCACCACCCAGTTGTCAGTCCTCTTCTTGTATGAAGCTCTTACCCACCAAGGACAGTTGCTCTTCCAATGTATACACCTTACACAATAGATACTTTTATTGGACTCATTAACAAGACATGATGTATGGTGTTTGACACAGTGCTCTTGAATTGCCAACTGGGCAGCTTCTTTTGTGTCAAATTCAGCTCTCAATACCAATTCTCCAAACTCGGAATGCGATGAAGAACCAAACACATGAGCTTGATGTTCAGCATCATGCACTGCAGAATAGTCGACCACATACATACGAGCTGTTGGAGCTTTATAGGCTGGATAAACTAGTTGCGCTTGTTGGGGCTCCGGTTGAACATAACCCCAAACTGGCTGGTTATTTCTCAACCCGAGCTTAGCAACAGCCGCGGCCCAAACATCATCTTCAACATCAATATCGTTGCCCATTGACACATCTGCCACAATAGCCTCAACATCATCTCTGTCGAGTAACTCTACGTCGTCATCTTCCATAGGAACAATATTTTCTTCATCATCACTGAAGTCTACAAGGGATTCGCCAAAACGACCGACTAAGGGTTCGATGTCACAATTTGTTGATGAACTCATTCTCTGTAAAATTTGATTTTCGTATTAAAACTTTAAAACTAATAAACGGAAAACGAATTACAAATCCGAAAATATAAAAGTTACCTGATTTGAAGTAATCGAACATAACAATATGCTCCAATAATATTAAACCGTCTTCGAATTTATCTTCAAACAATACGAACGAAATCTTTAACAACTGGGATTAACTCTCTCAAATTTTCAACAACAAAAATTTTATCTTCTCCCTTCTCAAGTGGCAAAATTAAATATATAGACGAAAAAAAATCTCAAAACCACCTCGCCATAAGGACATGGCGATGTCACTTTTTTAACGTGGCCAGCAGCCTGCATGCATGTCATGCATGAGCCATCATTTCTGGTTTAGGGTAGGTTAGTCTAGGGGTTAGTTAGATCAATCACATTGAATTTATTACAGATGATTGTTCAAATTATTATACATTCGTTCAAATTAGGGTTTGGTTTTAGGGTTTAGGGTTTATGATTTTATGGGTTATGATTTTATGATTTTAGGGTTTAGGGTTTGGTTTTAGTTTAGGGTTTATGATATTATGATTGTTCAAATTATTATACACTCGTTCAAATTATTACTGATGAATTTTAATTTTTTTATATTTTAGTCGCACAAAAATTTTAATAAATTCGTGATTATTTGAATCAAATATATCAGTTTGTGCAGAGGCTCGTAAATTTATTATAGTTTTAATATATCAAATTTATTTTAATAAATTCGTGATTATTCGAATCAAATATATCAGTTTGTGTAGAGGCTCGTAAATTTATTATAGTTTTAATATATCAAATTTATTTTAATAAATTTGTGATTATTCGAATCAAATATATCAGTTTGTGTAGAGGCTCGTAAATTTATTATAGTTTTAATATATCAAATTTATTTTAATAAATTCGTAATTATTCGAATCAAATATATCAGTTTGTGTAGAGGCTCGTAAATTTATTATAGTTTTAATATATCAAATTTATTTTAATAAATTTGTAATTATTCGAATCACGAATATCAAATTTAAATATAGAATTTTTTTTATATTTTAGTCGCACAAAAATTTGATATATTTTATTCGAACAAAAATTTAAATATTCGTGATTTTAGGTGAATAAAGCTGCTCCCTGTCCCTACCTCTGCATGAGCCATGCATGCCAACCGGACCTGCTGCCCACTGCCCACTGCCCCTACCCTACCCCTGCATGAGCCATGCATGACAACCCTAAACCCACGTGAATAAAGCTGACCACGCCACGTGCTTATGGCATGGTCACATGGCCCCCTCTTTATTCGAATAAAGTTGCCCCCTAAACCCTACCCCTGCAAGAGCCTCCTCCCTATGCGTGCATGAGGCCAAGTGAATTTAGGTGACCTCGCCATGTCCTTATGGCGTGGTCACATGGCCCTTTGACGCACGGCAGTAGTCCTGCATGCATGCCATGCATGCCAGCCCACATGATTTTTGGTTTTTCATGTCTTTTTTTTGTTCCTATAAATATTCGATAGATGTTGTGTATTTTTGCAACTTGAGAATGGAGAAGATAAAATTTTTGTTGTTGAAAATTTTAGAGAGTTTTAGCACAAATCATAATTTCTGAGTTTTATATTCAAATGGATTCCGAAGGAGTTTTGCTGTACCATGACCACGAGCACATTTCCTCTCATATTCACGAAGAGGGGGTAAGTCGGGATCGTGTAATTTTTATTTACTACTATAATTTAGGATTTAAAAATTCTTTATTTACGGTTTTCATTATAATTATATGGTGTGGAGCATACTATCCGGCGTCGAGGACTGAAGATTAAGGAACCTGATGAACGCATAGTTTATTTTCTGCAGCGTTCAGGTTTTTATAATGCTTCATTTCTCTGTGGATTTAAAATTATCCCTGACTTGATTACCGCATTGATTGAACGGTGGAGACCAGAGACACACACATTTCATTTTCCATTTGGTGAATGCACAATAACTCTGGAGGATGTAGCACTACAACTTGGTGTCCCAACAAATGGGAAGCCGTTGGTCAGACAAAATTCGCGTATAGCAGATGACCTTTGTTTGCAGTTTCTGGACAAAATTCCTCCTCCAGAGTGTGTGGACGGTCTTCGTATCAAAATTTCTTGGTTGCAGCGGGAATTTACATTAACAGATGAATCTAATGACCAAGAACTTGAGTGTGCAACTCGAGCGTATACACTCCAACTTATTGGCGGGGTATTGATGCCAGATACATCTGGTAATATGGTTCACACTCAGTATCTGCCATTCTTGGAAAATTTTGACACAACTTCTACATACAGTTGGGGATCTGAAATATTGGCATTCCTGTACCATGAAATGTGCAGAGTTGCAATTATGTCTGGTTCGAGAAAGTTAACAGATATGGGTGGATGTCAAATCTTATTGCAGTCATGGGCATGGTATAGACTGCCTTATCTAACGCCAATTGTGGAAGTACACATACCAATGGAGTTTTCGCTTGCTGGAAGGTACTAATATTGTGATTACAGTTGTATATTCATTTTATTGATTAAATATTTTTCTGCAAAGACTTAGAAATATATGTTTTAAATCTTGGCAGATGGAGACATAGGATGACAAATGCGGGAGTGGTGCACAACACTGTCAGAGAAATAAGACTAAAAATCCAAACAATAGGGAAAGATCAGGTATCATAATTTTATTTTTTGGCTTTTTAATTTATTAAAGTAACACGTTTGTTTGTGTGTGCATATTAATAATTGTGTTTTGCAGTTCTTTTGGCAGTCGTACGTGAATAACACAATATGGGATATTATACCGCTAAATTTTCGTCAAATGTCATCAATCTGGGGTGCGATTGTGCCTTTGATATATATTTCTATTGTTGAGTTCCATTGCGCTGACAGAGTGTTGCGGTAGTTTAACTACCATCAACCCATTCCTAGAGCTCTACCTCAACAAATTCATACTGTTCATAGAGGTCGATTCAACGAGAATTAGATTGTCAAGCAAGCGGAGTTCATTCAATTGTGGCGGGAAAGACGGAGGCATTGGGATGCCAACTTGAGTCCAATTCAAGCCGATGATTTTGACTTTAATTCAGAGTACTATTCGTAGTTTTCATCAAATGGAAAACCATTCATAGTACCTCTTGAAGAGGTAAATCAATGGCTTCAAGATCCGCGGTGCTCAAGACACGTACATCGGCCGTACGCATTTGGTCAGAGCTCTCATCAACTAAACTTGGAAGGTTCAACGAGTTGGCATTCTTCGGACCAATCTCAACCACAGTTTGGAGAAAGCTCATCTTACCAGTCTGCTTACAACGATGATGAAGGATACATTCCACAATTTCAGTATCCTCAAACACCCTTCTATGGGGAAGGTATGATTGTTGGTACTATGACATCCTTGTTGTCGACTACCACGATCAATAGCTCGCCATTAGATCTGCAAGGCATGTATAGTACTCCACCTTCTATGCGAATGATGGGTGACCAATGTGACAACGATGAGCAGACTCCGAATGAGCAGACTCCGATTCAACAACGAAGACAAGTTCGACCCCCGGAGTGGTACGATCAAACATCATCCTTCCACCGGCAGGTGTTACCGAGGACCCGTAGGAAATAGATTATATTTATTTAATTGTAAAATATTTCTATTGCGTTTTAAAATTTGAGTGTTTTTTAAATATTTTTTTATATTTTTATGTTTTAGAATTAGAGTGTTTTTTTCTACTTTTCTTTTATGTGATTTTATTTATGGTCTGTCTTTCTAAAGACATTAATTTTTGTATTTTTAAAAATATATTCGAATCGAGTTCGAGACGTTGTGTTTTAACAGAAATAGTGAAAAAAAACTCAAATTATATATATACATATATATATATATATATATATATTCAGATGTGTGTTTTAAAAAATTTCTTTAACCAATCAAAACATGCACATAATTTTGATTTTGTTTTTGATTTTTATTTTTAGCTTAATTTACAAAATAAACCTAAAATCTTTGGATCTTCAAATCTGACTTCTGTCGTTGCCTATGTGAAAAATTTATGGTTTGAGCATTTTTTTACTATTAAACCTAATAATAATAATATGATATGAAATTAGAGTGTTGAATTTTTTAGTTTTAGATAGATTCAATAGGAGTGTTTTTTTAACGTTCCAAAAACCAATTTTTTTTATTCAAGGTTAGTTTATTACGTATACAATAAAATCAACAAAATTTAAACTTTTAGGACGATAACTGATACCGATATGAGAAGCATGCACCAAGCCTAATGGAGATTATTTGGTGGTTCAAAAAATAAATTCTCATTGGAATACTCATCCTTAACCTTAAACCCTAAACCTATACGTAAAAATAGGTACGCCTTGACCGCAAATTAGCCCCAAAACCTAATCCACACAAACCCTAAACCATAAACCAATACCGAAACTGAAAAGTAACATATAAAGTATTATATAAATATTTTTATATAATTTTAGTTTGAATAGTGATAAAAAATGTGTGAAAATTAACATATAAAGTATTAGTTAGGCCAGTATTTGGGTTATATTATTCAATTAAAAATTCACTTTATTCTATGTTATTGAATTCAATAAATTAGTTGTTCATTCAATTATTTTTTATTTTCGCAAAAATATTAAAAATTAAAAAAAAAGTTAAATGAAAATTCATGATTGAATTTTTTAATTCAAATCAAAATATATTAAATTTATATTAGATTCGAATTAACGTAAAAATAGATCCGCCTGGAAATTACCTCTGAACCGTAAATTAGCCCCAAACCCTAATCTACACATAACATAAACCCTAAACCATACTTAACATGCATGAACCCTACGTAAAATGCATGAGTCATGTGACCTCGCCATGCATGAACCATACGTAAAATTTTAATAAATTTAAATAAAAATAAGAATAAAAACATAAGCTATAAGAATTCCAAAACCCTAAACCAATACCAAACCCTAAACCATACATACCTTGCATGAACAGTATGCAGGTCATGCATGGCCCATGTGACCTCGCCATAAGGAGGTGGCGAGGTCACCCTTCCCTTTGTTGAGGCACCACCCACCAGCTACCATGTGAGCCGACCAGCCAACCGAAGGCAGACACCAGGCACCTCGCTAGGAGGAGGTGGCGAGGTTTGCCTTAAAAGTGACCACGCCATAAGGAGGTGGCGTGGTACTGTAGGTTTTGGCCTACATCCCAAAAATTCCCTCAAACTACCCTAGAAACCTAAATAATAATCCAATTTGGATTATTAACCAAATTCATCCCTAACATTTACTATTTTTTCTTATTTTAGTATCTAATGTATTTGTTTGGACTCATGTGCTTTTTAACGTTTTTACTCTTGCCTATTTTATCTCATGTCATCTCTAACGTTTTCAACCAATGACGTCGCATCACGTAGCACTTCTTTGACTAAGTAAACTAGCTTGATTTTATTAAAATGATAAATATCATGTCAAATCTCATCATTAACTTAAAGGAACCGATTTTTCAAAGGTGAGACCATCTTACAATTAGGCTACCGATAGTTCATTTTGTTTAGTGTTCTACAAACGCATGATATTCAACAACAAGGTTTGGTGGATCTAGAGAGAATTAGATGTATCTCAATTGTGTTTCGAAAAATGAAATTGTTTCCATCGATCCAAATTTGGTTAGGCACCTTTCAATGTTTCGCATGTGGTTTAGTTTGGAGGTTAAGGTTGGTTGTTGATTATAACTTCTTTAGTTCTTTTAAATAAGACATGAGATGCACGTTTAAGATTTTTGTTTTGATTACTAAAGATATTGAAATTTGTTGTATGAGAGCATGATCATATGCAGTTATGTTAATTAAGCTTTAGGAGCATCTTTAGAATGTTTGGGCATGATTTAGAGGGTTTTGGATTGAATTTTCATATTCAAATATGCAAATTCAGCAGTCGATTACCAGTACTCCCTGCTTCGAGTATCGATATTGGTGCCTTCGTACCTGTACGATAGCCCGTAACGGTATTAATTTTGACTTTGATGTCTGATTAAAATTGGCTTAATAGCCCGATAGATGCCCAAACTATATGTGTGGCTCACTTTTGGTGCATAAACTATTTTTTGCTCTAAATAGGTGCCTAAACTTTCATTTTAGTCATTTTAGGTGTCTGATTGTTAAAAAACCGTAAGCCAATTTAAATGTTACATGTGACATGTTTTAATTTTTAATCTTTTTATTAATTTTCAAATAAAATTAAAATTTTAAAAAAATTAACAGTTTTAATTTTTTACAAAATAGTCCCATAACCCTAACCCAAAACTCAAAATCCCCAAATTGTTGTTGTTGTTGTCGGCATTGACTACCTTGGCGGAGACTACCACTACCGCCGCCGAACCACCATGGCCATTTCCCCCAACCACCCATCGTCGGTAACCGACAGTAGGTGTGTCGATCGGCTTCCTTCGACGTTAGGAAGCCGATCGGCACACCTACCGTCGGCTAATGGAGATGGGTGGTTGGGGGATGGGCATGGTGGCCTGACAACAGATATGGTGGGTGGCGGCATGTCCATTGGCGGTGAAATCGATTGGGGAATTTAGGTATTTTGAATTTGGGGGTCATTTTGTGAGTTTTGGAAATTTTAAGGGTTTTAAAAAAATTAAGTTAAAAGGTAAATTAAATTTAAAAAGAAATAAAATAAAAAATATTTTTTTTAAAAAAGTAACGGTAGTTAACGGTTAGGCACCTAAAATGACTGAAATGAAAGTTTAGGCACCTATTAGAGCGAAAAATAGTTTAGGCACCAAAAGTGAGCCACAAATATAGTTTATGCACCTATTTGGATATTAATCCATTAAAATTTCCGAGTACCGATACCCTCGGTAGTTAAGTTAGTTGGAACCTTGTAAAAATTTTGATTCTTTACATTTAGGTCCCTTAATCTTTATGCTTCAATTGGACAAGTTCCCATGGTCCATTTTAGCTAAAATTTGAGGTGTAAGCATGTTTATGGGTGAATTGTGTATAGGTATGTTTAATTCCTTTTTCGCCCTGTATTTACTGTAATTACATTTTAGTCCTTAAAGTTACAATTCGTTTAAATCGAGCTTGCTAGGAGAGCCCGAAATGGATGAAACTTAACATGTTGCTTAATTGATTAATATATGGTTCAACTATGCATCTAGTTCCATGTTCCTATGTTATAACGAGATGATAATTGAAATGATGTTTTTACCCTTTCTTTGCTTTCAAATGATGTTTGTAATCGTGCTCGAAAAGTTTTAATTTACTATAATTTTTTATCTATTAGGATTAGGATCACTTTGGTGATCAATGTGACATTTACTATTCACGTATATCCGTCTAGGTTGGATAATGGCTGGTACATCTGGTGGTACTAGAGTTATGTTCTACAATCTCGGAATGATGAAATTAAGTTTAGTTACATCGAGTACTTATTGGACATAGTCGTATATGTTTGTTTGTGAATTGATCGATTTTGGGGTAATTTGGGAACACATTGTCTGTTACACATATATTATATATGATCTCTCCAGGTTTTTCTTGGATTACTTGTCGAGTTTACGCCCTTATTATTTTGTTTAAGTATATTGATAGTAAATATGATTTTCTTTTAATGATAGTATATTTTGAAGTTGTCTCCAAACTTGAATGGCTTGGCCATAGTTCGTTGAGCTCCAAACTAGAGTTATGCACGTTCGTTGAGGATATTCGATGTGTGATCTCTGATCTTGAGATGACGCGATCCTTGATCGTGAGTAGTTTGAAAATAGTCACCAAACTTGAGAGACATTGTCCTTGTTCGTAAGTGTTGAGTGGATCAATTTGATGTGATTTCGCCAAGAGGGGGTGAATTGGCTACTTAAAAATTGAGGGAGCAAAATAGAAAGTGAAAAATGGAGGGCAATGCAATTTAGAGTGGTTCAAGCTTCTAATAAGCTCTACATCCACTACCTTAGCTTCCACTAAGGATTTTCAACAACTTTCACTAGATGTTCTTCCCTTTTTTTAGGCTTAGGAGGTAACCTTTACAATCGGTCAATCTTTCTACCCAAAGATTGACCCAAAAGACTCTCTTTACAAAGAAGAATTTGGAAAAAGAAAATATCTCTCAAAAGACTGAATATTTTGCTCAATTACAAATAAACACTCTCCCAAACTTGAACTAAAGATTGACAATAGGAATTACAACAAGTTGGGTACAAGATTTGACTCTATTAAGCACAAGGGTTTGGAATATAGCTTGGATGTTGCAAGAAGGTTCAATGGTTGTTGATGGTACTTTTTAGACTTGCTTTTATACATTATCATTGATTTCTAGCCGTTTAGGTGGTTGAGGTCATCAATAGAGATGTTGGAGCCTTTATTTCCCACCATAAATGCACTTCTGCAATAGGCTGTTTCGAAACACACGGGCCCATATCGATACCTGTCTCAAAATAGAAAGAGTCGTTGTGTGTAATAAAGAGGGTGTTTTGAAACGCTCGAAGGCGTACCGAAATAGTAAGGGGCCGTATCGAAACGGTATAGCTCACAATTGAATATGCCAAAACTTTTATCGAAACACCATGGGGGTGTATCGAAACAGGTAACAAAAATTTTAATATTTTTCAGATTCTAATAACTGACGAGTAACGACTATATCATTAAATTCTTAGAATTGAAAAATCTTAACCTTCGTATCGAAACGGACAAGGGCGTATAGAAACACTATTTAAAATATTAAAGCTCGGATGAAGGTCGTATCGAAACAGGCAAGGCCATATCGAAATAGGTAATTTCGTATCGAAATGGAATTTTTCAGTAAGCTCTTTGTTGTCACTAGATTTTCACCCACCATTGTCAAATAATAAATTAAAATAAAAAACATTTTTCTTAAAATAATAATAAAGGCCCCTTCTTATAAAAGAACCCAAAAAGGCTATCCCAAAAGGTCCTTTTTTTAAAACCCATTTAAAAAAATAATAAATAAATAATAAGCCCACCTTGAAATGTAAAAGCCCACCTTTTAAACCCATTTGAGTAAAAATAGCAAAAAATAAAAAAATAATAATAAATGCAGAAAAAAGGAAATAAAAATGATACCAAAAATAATAATAAATGAAAAAACACAACAAAAAACAACAAAAAATAAAAGGAAAAAAAGAGAGAAAAACATGGGGACCAGCGCGTGTCACGCGCCTAGCGCGTGTGAGTACGCGCGCGAGCTAGTTCCCCTAAAACCCCAGCCTCGTGCCACTGCCCACGACCGTTCGTTGTCCATCAGCCACGACTGTCATCGTCGTTGGTGTCGGTCGACGCGTCTCGCCGTCGCCGACCCAACGGCACCAACGTCGCTCGCCGCCGTCCACTATAGCTGCTGGAATCTGCAAAAAATAGGTGATAAGTGGTCAAAACCTAGGCTCGAATCAAGGGAAACTTTGACCCCGAATTTGAACCAAATCAAGATATTCTTGAGGGGTTTTTCTGAGGATCAAGCCTTGTGTCGGATTTAGGCTTTAATTTAGGGATTAAATCCCGATTTGGCTTAAATTGTAAGTTGAAAATTCAAGTATAACTCCCCAAACCCCATTGTTGAACACACACTTGGAAGAGCAAAAACAAAACTAAAAAAGAATCTGAAAATTCTTTAAAATTTTCTCTGAGTTTGCTGGAATTGTTGGAGTGAAGTTCGAGTTCGGGGCAATTTTCCGGAGGCGTCTGGGAAGCAATTTGTGAAAGATCGCATTCGAGTTCTTCGCTTTTCGGTAAAATTCTTCTCTTTTCTTTTAAATTTTTTAGTGAATTTCATACTTGTTCTTGGTTGAATTTTGTTTTCTTATGTTTGTGTTTGTTTGATTTTAGGTTGTGTTCATTGAAGTTGGAAAATCGTTTCGTGGTTCCCGTAATGTTTTTGTTCTAAATTTTCGATTAATTTTTAGTTGAATCTTTTAAAAAATCTTGTATGCTTAAAAATGTTGTTTTAGGAGCTTTGATCTTTAGAAAAGAAATAATTGAACCTTAAAAGTGTTATTTTAAGATGTAGGAATAAAAAATAAATTAATGTTGTTTTAATTAAAAAACTAATATTAAGGGATTTAATTAGAAGATAATAATTCATGAGTAGAAAAAATAATAAAAATGGCTTAATTTGTAGGAAAAAATAAAAGAAGATTTTTGAAATATAGTTTTAATAATAAAGATTCTTAAAGAAGTTTAGCTTTTAGAAAAAGTAAATAAGGGCGATTTTTAAAAATAAGTAATAAGTTTTCAAAAAACGAAAATAAATTGAAAAATTGAAAAAGGTTTTTTTTTAAAAGTCATCTTTAAAGAAAAGCTTTTTTTTAAAAAAAATTGAAAAAGAAGTCTTTAAAGCAAAAAACTTTTTTTGAAAATAAAAATAAAAAGAATAAAAAATAATAAAAAACACTAAAAAATATAAAAATATGCACACACAAAAACGGTCGTGGTTTTAAAAGTTAAAAGAAAAGAAATAAAAGGTTTGTTTTAAAAAAACAATAAAAGTAAAACACAAAAGAAAATTTAAGTTCTTTGTTTGTTTTTTAGAATTAGGTTAAAACTTACGACTATGTTCTAAAAGCTTAGATAGGAGATATGTTTGTAGAAAGATTTACTTCAAAAAAAAAAACACACTTAAACAAACTTAAACCTTTAATTAGGAATAAAAAGACTCAGACCTTTTTTAGGATTTTAAAATAATCAAACTTAGAATAAATAAAAATGCTCAACACATTGAATTTTCATGTTGCTTGAAAAGTGAAATTAATTTAATGCGATGTCTTATCAAACGTGAATGACGGGTTAGCGCCAGAAATGTTGGCGGTGATTAAAGTTCATCTCCCGGGTGATAAGTCCGTTAAAATAGTCTAATATTCATTAAACGGACAAATAAAACCGAACCTTCGTGAACTTTCAAATTCCAGTTTTGAAAATGATTTTAAAATCAATTAGGTACCAATTTTGGGTATTGTGGGGGTGCTAACCCTTCCCCACGCGTAACCGACCCCCGAACCTATTTTCTGGTTTTCGTAGACCAAAACTGTTGTTTTATTAAAACAAAACGCTTTATTAAAATAACCCCATTTTAAAGTGATCCAATCACACTTTTCAAAATGATTGGTGACGACTCCGTGTTTTTTTAAAGTTTTCCAAAAAGTTGAAGCCTCCTAAAAAGGGGTTGCGACAACTTGGCGACTCTAATGGGGATATGTTTTTGTTTTTTAAATAAAAACAAAAGAGGGTCAGGCCACAAATTGATTTTAAATGATTTTCAAAAAAGGTTTTTTTAATATGAAATTTTCAAGTTCACAATAGGTTTAATTTATTTGTCCGTTTAAATGAATATAATTCTATTTTACGCATTTAACACTTAATTCCGAGCTCTCTTCTCGAGCTTTATCCCGTTCGTTTAAGTGGGGGAACACACTTTGCTCTTGTAAGAATATTGATTCTTCGTATGAGCCTAGTAAGTACCTTCAGGACTCATTCCCTTGTCTTCGTAAGGATATTGATTCTTCGAGAAGGCATATATGGTGAGTCCTCCCTAGTTGAACTCGATTCGTTTGAAGCCTGTGATGAGTGAGAATCGAGGGCATTGCTACCCTTAGTAGGGGACAACGAGGACAACTCGAGTACCCTTTTAGAACCAAACCAAGTTTAAGAATCTAGAGCCCACCCCAATAGAGCCATGTGGAAAGCCTAGGGTGTTGAGTCTGGTCAATAATCAAGTTGCAATAATTGTCTTGAATTTTTAGTGAAATTGGTTGAATTGCTTGTCTTCTTTTGGTTTTAAATCTCTGTTCCCTATTTTTTTTGCATGTGCATCATTCCATATTTAGAAGGGGTTGATTCTAGAAAATTGCTCAAGTAAAAAACTCTCATTATGGACGGAAGACTCTTAAGGGATGAAGAAGGGAAGAAAGGGAAACAAGTGATGAAGAATGAGAATGGAAAACGTCTCTGCGAGAAAGAGAGGGAAAACACAGTTGCATGGAAGAGGAAAGCCTACAACAACAAGGCGCGTTTGCAGGAGTTGCAGAAAGCTTACAATGAAGTTTGTGAGAAATTAGAACAAAGTCAAGTTTATGCTGCAAAGCTAGAGGCCAAGATAGAGGATCAAAACCAGATGCTCGATAACTTGAAGAGTGGTGTGACCCATGAAGAACTCCAAGCCAGTTTGGATGAAAATGATCTTTTAAAAGAACAGGTCGAAGAAATGGACAACATCATCCAAGAATATAGAACGAAGATCTTGGTCCTTGAAAATATTGCTGAAGGAAGAAGTGATTGTTGGCTCACTCGTCTCATAGACATTGCTTAAAGGTTCCGAGAAAAAGATGAGTTTGATAAGACAATGATGACTCAAATCCAGGATGTGGCCAAGCATGTGACAATGTTGGCAATTGAAGCTGCAACTCTTCGTCAGTACATCAAGCTCGTTGGAGAAGTTGGACCAAGGCTTATGTGGCTTGTTGAAGAAATTAAGGAATTAGGTGTTCAAGCCGGAAAATATTTGTAATTTGAAAAAAAAGATGTAATAAAAAGCTTTCGTATCCAATAAAGAGTTTCCTTTAATGAGGAAATTTTCAATGGAATTAATGGCCCTTCGACTACATTCATGCATTTGCACTGTTTGTTTGTTTTGTTGTTTGCATATGTGAATTCATTTGTGCATACAATCATTCATGTCAAAAGCTAACTTAATATAAAAAACGACAGAATATTCAAAATAGCTAAGGCAACTCATAAATACGGTATACGGGCCTAAACCTGAGCCATGAACTCTGAGGGAAGGTTGACATCTTTGGAGGCAAACCAAAAGAGCCCTCAAGACAAGTTGGAGAAAATGGAAGCCGACTTTAAACAACAAATTGAGTCAGTTCATCAAAAGACAGTCAGTTCAATAGCTTCCATGCTAGGGTTCAAGGACCCAGATGCGGTTGAAGAAGGAGGAAACAATGGTACAGTTCCACGATTCCCAGGAATGACCTTTAGGAAGGAGACTGCTGCCATAGCTAAAACACCAATCCATGTTGCTGAATCCTCTACTCATGTTCCAAACAGAGAGGCTAATAATTATGAGGTATCTGACCTCAATGAAATCACTGATAAGGTTAAGATTGAGAAGAAGTGGGAGGATAAGTATGAGAAGTTAGAGGGAATGATCAAATCCTTCCAGGATGGAGTTGCTCAGGTGGAATGGATGCCAAGGACCTGAGCTTGGTAACTGACTTTGTTGCGCCACCAAAATTCAAGATCCCGGACTTTGAGAAATTTAATGGGACCACATGCCCATCGGCACATTTAACTATATACTGTAGAAAGATGTTAATGTACCTCGACAATGAGAAGCTGTTCATTCATTGCTTCCAGGACAGTTTAGTAGGTTCCGTTGCACGTTGGCATTCGTAACTAAGTCGGGTGAACATCAAATCATGGAAAGATCTATCTAGAGCCTTCAATGAACAATACAAGCATATTTCAGACATGGTTCCAACCCGTTTGGTCTTGCAAGGGATGGAGCAGAAGCATCATGAGAGCTTCCGACAGTATACACAAAGATGGAGGGATGTAGCAGCACAGGTACAACCACCGTTTCTAGAAAATGAAATCACCCCGATGTTTGTGGAAACTCTAAAGGGTCATTTTGATGATCGCATTCTCAATCACGCTACGAAGAACTTCGCGGACATGCTAATGAATGGTGAATTAATCCTAGCAGCTATGAAAAGTGGAAAGTTGGACAGTGGGGAAACAAAGAAGACATATAAGAAGAGAGATAATGAAGTCAATGCTACAAATGTCTACAACCCCAGCTATTCAACATGTGTGGTGTTCTACAAGCCCAACACCTTCAATAAACCCAATACCTCAGCTTCGTCAGTCGCAAATGCTCCAAAAGGAGAACGAAGATATCAAGGAAACTCGAGACCCTACTTTCTTCCCATCCCAATGACGTATGTAGAGTTATTTGCTGAGTTGGTCAAATCACAGATGGTGCCGCCAAGACATGTACCTCCATTCTCACCTTCTTATCCACCATGGTACAATGAGAAGGCCCAATGCGAATATCACGCAAGAGTAAGGGGGTATACCATTGAGAACTGCACTGCATTCAAAAGGGTAGTAGATGGTTTAAGAAAATTGGGTATGCTGTCATTTGAAACATCCGAAGAGAAAGGTAACCCTTTGCCGAACCACCAGAAGACAGAGGTGAATGTCGTGCTTGAGGAAGAAGATAGAGTGATCAGGGAATACGTTGAAGAAATTAAGGCGCCCATGAAGTGGGTATGGACTCAGTTGGTTGCGGCTAGGATGTTAAAGGAAGAGGATTGGAAGATGAAGGTTGGTGATAAACCTTACTGCGAGTACCACAAAGTTGAAGGACATGATATCCAGTGTTGCTTAGAGTTTAAACAGATGGTCCAAGCCAAGATGGATAGCAAGGAACTTATGTTCTTCGAGAAGGGAGATGTTAAGTACGAAATGAATATATGTGCGACAGAGGAAATTTCTTTTGGAAGGCAAGGAGAGGAAGCTAGAGAAGGAAATCAAGGAAAGCCTTATCCTGTGGTGATCCCAGCAAAGAGGGACCGATTTGGCTTGGGCTTTAGGCCTAATAAATGGCAAAAGAGAGCTGAGACTAAGAGGCAGCAGGAAAGCATGAAGAAGAAGCCGAAGGAAGAAGAAATCAAGTGGGAGCCAATGACGTACCCACCCTTAAGTCACACTTTTAGGGTTGGAGGACTCCTAGACCCTAATGCCTATTTTGATGGGGAGGAGAAAGGGAAAGGATGAATTATGTGAGGTTTTTGAGAATTTGAGCATTAATGTCATTACAGATGAGGAAGGAGGGGAAAACAAATATTTGTCCAAGATTTGCCCCAGTGCTGAGCTGAAGAACTGGACCGCTGAAGTAGTTCCTGAAGTTTTTAAGACCGCCATAGAGTAATTCTCGAAACCAACTCTTTTACCCTTAGGCCATGGGGTAATTTGAGATCTTATGTAAAAAGGGTCTATGTCAAAACCATGATTCTTATTTCAATAAAAGATGCATATTTTCCTAATAATATCGTGTGGCAAACTTTCTTTCGCAACGCAAAACCAAAAGAAAAAGATCGTAAAAAACCCCAAAAGCAAACCTTAAAAAAGACAACAAATCATATCATTTCATGCATTCTTTCTTTCTTGGTATATATTTTTGTCTCTTTTATTTGTAGGTTTTTAGAAATCAACGGTACAAACGACTCCGAGTCAGACTCTGAGGTTAGTTTTGAGTTACCACTATGTTTAGAGGAAGTTGGGAGTATTGATGATGAGGAAGAGTATGTCTTGCCCGATGGCCTGCCTAAAATGGTAGAGGGAGAGGAAAAGAAAATTCCGCCCCACAAAGAAGAGTTAGAAGTTTTGAATCTTGGAACCGAAGAAGAGAAGCGTGAAGTGAAGATTGGTACCACCATCTCAGTTAAGACGCGGCAATTTTGATTGAGTTTATGCAAGAATAAAACGACATTTTTTCCTGGTCATATCAGGATATGCCTAGCCTTGATACAAATATTGCTATGCACAGGCTTTCTATAATGGAGGGATGAGAGCCATTAAAACAAAAGCGCAAAAGAAGGAAGGTTGATACACTTCTGAAAATCAGGGATGAAGTAAAGAAGTAGTACAATACAAGATTCCTCGAGGTGGCTACATATCCAGAATGGGTGGCAAACATTGTTCTAGTGCCAAAGAAAGATGGAAAAGTAAGGATGTGTGTCGACTACATGGATCTTAATAGGGCAAGTCCCAAAGACAACTTTTCGCTCCCACATATCGACACCTTGGTAGACAATACAGCCGATCACTCCATTTTTCTCATTCATGGATGGGTTTTCTAGATATAATCAAATAAAGATGTGCCAATCAAATAAAGATGTGCCCAGAAGACATGGAAAAGACTACTTTTGTAACGCTTTGGGGAACCTTTTGCTATAAAGTAATGCCTTTTTGATTGAAAAACGTAGGGGCAACTTATTAGAGAGCTATGGTTACTCTTTTCCATGATATGATGCATAAGGAAATAGAAGTTTATGTGGATGATATGATTGCCAAGTCCAGATCTGAGGAGGAGCATCTAGCGAACCTGAGTAAGACTTTTCAAAGATTGAGAAAATTTCAGTTAAAGCTTAATCCTGCCAAGTGCACATTTGGGGTTACTTCTGGGAAGTTGTTAGGCTTTGTAGTAAGCAGAAGAGGAATTGAAATCGATCCTGACAAGATAAAGGCCATACAAGAGATTCTAGCACCCCAAACATAGAAGCAAGTTCGGGGATTCTTGGGAAGGTTGAATTACATAGCCCGTTTCATCTCCCAACTAACGAATAAATGTGATCCAATTTTCAGGTTGCTTAGAAAGAACAATCCGGGGACATGGAATGAAGAATGCCAGGTAGCCTTAGAAAAGATCAAGGAGCAGTTAACCAATCCTCCAGTGTTAGTGCCATCTGTTTCAGGAAAGCCGTTAATACTCTATTTAACGGTGTACGAGAGTTTAATGGGCTGCGTATTGGGTCAGCATGACGAAACTGGAAGGAGGGAAAGGCAATATATTACGTAAGCAAGAAGTTTACTAACTGTGAAGCAAGATATACTCCGATTGAAAAGGTATGTTGCGCTCTGGTATGGGCTACTAAAAGGCTTAGGCAGTATATGTTGTATCATACTACATGGTTGATCTCACGGCTAGATCCATTAAAGTTTATGATGGAAGCTCCAGCCCTATCAGGAAGAATAGCACGATGGAAGATGTTGCTCTCATAATATGATATTCAATATGTGAATCAAAAGGCAGTAAAAGGAAGAGCTATAACATATTTTCTTGCAAGTCGTGCTCAAGATGATTATGAGGCATTAGATTTCAGTTTTCCTGATGAGGATTTAATGTTTATTACAAAAAATGAAGAGCCACCAACATAATCCTGGGTCATGCATTTCGACGGTGCTGTAAATGCTCTAGGACGAGGTTTTGAAGCAGTTTTGGTTTCACCAGAAGGAGATCATTATCCTTTCACTTGCCGCTTGAAATTCTTCTGCACTAATAATATGACAGAATATGAGGCATGCATATTAGGCCTAAGGGAAGCCATTGACAGAAAAATCCGAAATTTGAAGGTCTATAGGGATTCAGTGTTGATCATTTACCAAATACGTGGCGAATGGGAAACAAAGGATGCAAAATTGATAGTGTATTACAAGTTGGTCCTTGAATTAACTAAAGAATTCGATGTAATCACTTTAGGCATCTCCCAAGAGAAGATAATCAGATGGATGATGCATTAGCTACTTTGGCTGCCATGTTTAAAGCAAGTGAAGGTTCTCAGATGATGCCTATGTTGGAGTCCCCAACTCATTGTTACAACGTAGAAGAGGAAGCAGATGGCTTGTCGTGGTACCATGATATCTTGCAGTACATAAAGCTCCAGCAATACCTAGCACAGGCTTCAGAAAATGAAAAGAAGATGATTAGGAAAATGGCATCACGATACATTCTTGATGGAGAAATCCTTTACAAACGAAGTCGAGATCAGGTGCTTTTAAGTTGTGTGGATGCAAAAGAAACACATTTGATTTTGGAAGAGGTTCGTGATGGAGTTTGCAGAACTCACCCTAGTGGTTTCACTATGGCAAGAAGAATTATGCGTTTCGGATATTACTAGTCAACGATGAAAGGATATTGCATTAATTATTCCCACACATGTCACAAGTTCCAGGTTTATGACGACAAGGTTCACGCGCCTCCTTAGTCTCTTCATATCATGTCATCTCCCTAGCCATTTTCTATGTGGGGCGTAGACGTCATTGGGCAAATTCATCCGAAGGCGTCAAATGGTCATCACTTTATTCTTGTAGCCATCGATTACTTTACAAAATGGGTGGAAATGGCCTCATATGCAAATGTAACTAGCTCCACTGTTTGCAATTTCTTAAATAAGGAGATCATTTGTCGATATGGTCTACTAGAAAGCATAATCACCTATAATGCCTCTAACTTGAACAACCTAATGATTGCTGGGGTCTGTGAGCAGTTTAACATTAAGCATCAAAACTCAGTAGTATATCGCTCGAAGATGAACGAAGTAGTAGAGGCGGCTAATAAAAATATCAAAAATTTAGTTGCAAAGATGACCGACACTTATAAAGATTGGCATGAAAAGTTACCATTTGCCTTGTATGTATATCGAACAACGGTACAAACATCTATTGGCGCAACTCCGTTCTCATTAGTATATGGAGCGGAAGCTGTGCTACCAATTGAGGTTGAGATACCATCGTTGCGTGTCTTGATGGATGCCAAGTTAGACGAAGCTGAATGGATTCAGGCAAGGTATGACCAATTGAATTTAATTGAAGAAAAGAGGTTGAAAACCGCATATCATGGTCAAATGTACCAAAGGAGAATGATAAGGGCTTATGAAAAGAAGGTTCGCCCTAGAGAGTTCCAAGAAGGCGATCTGGTATTAAAGAAGAAGTTGCCAATCTAAGGTGATCCCCGAGGAAAATGGGTGCCTAATTGGGAAGGACCATACATTGTGACAAAGGTTCTTTCAGGGGGATCATTGATTTTAGCTGAGATGGATGAAGATAAGTTTCAAAACCATGTGAACTATGATATATTAAGAAGTATTATTGTAACACCCTAAAATCCGGTCTAGTCAAAATTAAGTTCCGATAATCGGAAATCCTACATTGACGAAGCTTAAAGATTTCATCGATTAGTTAATTATTGTTATCGAACCCTAAATGTGCTTAAAACATCATGATTGAAATCTATTAAATAATATTGAGCTTTTAGTGGCTAAAATGGGAGAAGTGTAAGTTGGAGGAAAAACTATAATTGTATGAAAAGTGAGGGGCTAACCTCGCGATTAGCCCTCTTTAATTAAATTCTCCACTTACGTGGAGTTATCTGATGATTTTCCTTCAATTGAAGGAAAGCTTTGTATTAAAATTAGAAACAAAAGTAAGAGAAGATAGCTTACCCGAGAACACTCTCAAGCTAGCACCTCTCCCTTTCATCCTCTTCTCCAACTAAGCACACACATCCATTGGAGGAATTTCAAGTTTGCTATTTCTTCCCTTTATCGATATCGAATCATTTCTATCGATTGGGTAAGCTATATTCCTCAATCGGTTGATGGATTCCATGGATATATTGAGTGTAATCTAATCTAGGGTTTTGACTATCCATGGATATCTCATCGTTGTCCTCTCTATTGAAGTCGGATATTGATTTTGATATCGAAACATCATTCTTAATAGTTTTCTATTAATTTTCTAGCTCAAGAAGTGGAGAAAGAGGTTTCACCATCTCCATCACAAGCTAGGAACAAAGGGATTGCTATCCGAGAGCCTTGAAGCTTTGGATTGTTAAGGTGAGTGTATTCGGAGTCTTGGGTTAGGCGAAAGGCCTTCCCGGATCATTATTTGATATTTTAGATTACTTCGCTAACATTGTTATTGAAGCAATTACATTGGATGGTTAATCGGACACTTTGGTAAGTGTCGGTAAGTTGCCATTGAACATTGATTATTTTCATTGTATATAGTCATCAACATAAGCATTGTTATTGGATTATTGCATTAAAGTCATCGGACATTGATATGGATACCAATTTATGAGATAATGATATTGAGACACATATATTGATCATCGACAACATTGAACTCATTGGACATTGATATATTATTGACTATTGAAATGAATATGTATATTGCAACCTTGGATTGGAATGGACTCAGGATACAATTGGCATGCCATAGAATTCATGAGCTTAGTGTACAGGTGGACTACGGTCATAAGGCTACGACCTATATTGATTTGGCGAGGCAGAGGGATGTGTATTGTTATTGGTCATATTGGCGAGGTGGAGGGATTAGACCATTCATTGATTTGGCGAGGCGTAGGAATTCGCGTATCCACGATCTTGATTCAATCCAAGGACTACAAATGAAAAAGAACATGTTTATTATTTTGTGCATTGTTACATGACATTAATAATGTTGGCATGAGGTTATGTATCATTGTAAACATGGCATTTCCATTACTTATATTGTTTGTGACTACCTCACTAGGCAAAGTATGCCTAATATGTCTCATCTCATTCATTTTCAGGTTAAGAAAGTTGTTCGTTGGAAGATCGGATCGACCGTCAAGACAAGTCACTACCAAGCTACAAGTAATGTAATTATGACTTTTGAACCCCTAGGAAGGTGGAAAAGTAGTTGAACTAATCATACATGCCCATTTTGTTGTGTTGGTGCCTTGTCTATTTTGTAATTTGGTCTTGGCCCTAAATGGCCTTTTTGGTTCATTAGAAATAACCTTAATATGCATGCTTAGCTTAAAAAGGTAAAAACGTAGTAAACGTGTTTGTACGGTCATGAAACTTGACATGCTAGTAATTTATATCCTTGAAATGTTGTGTGTGAAGTTTCGTTGCATTTGGACATCATTCGGTAGGGTAAACTGATCAAAAACCAGCAAAAATCTGTCATTACAGGCCAGACCGTATCGAAACGGGTGATGTCGTTTTGGTACGGGTGCACGTTATTAAACCTAAGTTTATGGGTGTTCCGAAACGAAGTAATGCCGTTTCGGAACATTTTGACACTGGAAACCATTGTTTTGGTACATGTTTAAAGCGTATCGAAACGAGTTAAGTCAAAGTCAAAGTGAGTCAATCCGTTCTGATACAGGTCAAGCCTATTTCGAAACAGTCTAAAGGGATGGGTCAACATGAGTTGACTCTCGTGCCCCTATTCTGAAACAGCCTAAGGCGTTTCGATACGGGGTTAGGTAAGTTAGTTAAAGACTCTTTGAATGGTTTGAAAATGTTACAATCTAGTCACTGAAATTTTTTAAAGTCAATTGATGGTGTTACTAATTCCCGATTTGAATGAATTTGGCTAGACATGACCTTTAAATTATGAATTTCATTTTAGTAAAGGTATTCATATCAAAGGACCTCAAACTTGACAAAATTTACAAATTAGTCCCTAATACTTGTAAAAGTTGCAAAATGGCCCTAGAATGTTAATTGTGCACCCTACTTGAATATATTGGACTAATAAGTGCATTGGTATCATATTGTACGTCTTCTATTGATTAATAATGTGGTTAAGATGAGATTTTATAGCATCGTTCTTCGCATCGTCCTTCGGTAATACGCCTCGACCCAGTTCTCTACCAGACCAGGAAAAGGGGTGTTACAATTATGCTTGAAGAAAAATGAAAAAGAAAAAGAAAGAAAATAAAAAAGAAAAAAAGAAAAAAAAGCAAAAAGAAAAAAAAGAAGAAAAGAAAAGAAAAGAAAAGGAGGGTTCAAAATGAAAACCCGCAAAGGGCGTTTTGAAACCAAAGAAGTGTCTGAATTGAAAACCCATAAAGGGCGACTTAGATAATTTGTAAGATAGTTTTCGGGGCTCCACAGATTATGCATTGTACTCAAAGTTTCCTCAACAATGGTGGTGTTCAAGATTACTTCTAGCGTTTGATAGGAGGAGTTTGGACTATTGATATATGAATACTTGTTCCCTTTTCTTTTCATAAACCTTTTTGTGTTTGCCACAACATTAATAAATTTAGTTTCATGGATTTTTCTTTCTTTCTTGTTTTCTTCCCTGTCATTATTAACATCTTGCTTTGAAATTAAGATCAATGGATTTGACAATTATTTAGATATACAAAAGATTTTTGAGCATTACTTTGAGAATGTTTTGGAAAGTGCAGGGACTATGAAGTGTTTTATGATTAAGATTATCGCTTGGGGCATGTGACGTTAAAATAGTTGGAGTGGAAATAAAGCCTTGCTGCAAAATTTTCAAATAGGAAGAAAAGTTAGGATTCTTGAAAAACCTTACAAGTGTCTTGGTGCCTAAATAGTGTTTTGGAGTTTCTTAATCACCGGTCTTTCTTACATGATAATGAGAGCAGTTTTGCAATGTCGAAACTTGACTTAAGGATTTTTAAACATGCTCTAGAGGAAGCTTGTCCTTGAATACGAAAATATTGACTAAAGAAGGCAGATGAGGATCAAATGTCTCAAATGAAGTAAAGAATAAGATGTAAAATTAAAGCCAGTCCTTCCAGTTAAGAGTGCAAGTTTAGGTATGCAGAAGATAAAAAATGAAGCAAAAACCAGAGCTGCTCATGACTCATGGGTGAATTCCAAGGCAAGGGAGGGGGCTCTATCCCAAGGAATGATGGATGAAGTTGGTAAAGCCAGGAAGAATTGAAAGAAAAGTGGGGCTAGCTTTCTTATCTACACGAGGTTTGGAGGAAACTCATGTTAGCCGAGTTGGAATCGATAACCAGTATTTCATCAGAATTAAGAAAATAGTCTGAGCAAAAGAAGTCTTAAAAAAGGAAAAACATGTCATGCATTCATGTTTTAGGCATCCCTAGGGGCATGCACATCATAATTGTATTGCATATCACATTTTTTTTTTCAGGTACATAGAAGACCTATCCAAATGAGGCTTTGCTTATTCATCCAAGCATACAGAGGATGAAATATTTTGAAGCCTGATTGCTTATTCATCCAAGCATAAGGAGGATGAAGTTTTTCAGAAGATTTTTCATATCTGTTTGAGCATTTGGGAGAACAGAACCCAGCTCAGCAATTCAGGCATTTGGGAGATTAGAACCCAGCTCATCTATTCGAGCATAAGGAGAATAGAACTAGCCTATCCGTTTGGGCATTTGGAGAATGGAACCCAGCTCAGCTATTCGAGCATAAGGAGAATAGAACCAGCCCATCCGTTCGAGCATTTGGAGAATGGAATCCGCTAATCTATTCGGGCATCTGGAGAATAGAACATGTCTATCCGTTCGGGCAACAGGAGAATGGAGCCAACTGGAAAATCGGTGAAAATCAGTGCCTTTTGGTCTTTGCTTTATCCCTGTTGTACAACGTTAAGCAAAGAGGGGCAACTGTTGTCACTAGATTTTCACCCACCATTGTCAAATAATAAATTAAAATAGAAAAAAACATTTTTCCTAAAATAATAATAAAGGACCCTTCTTATAAAAAATCCCAAAAGGCCCATCCCAAAAGGCCCATTTTTTAAAACTCGTTTCAAAAAATAATAAACCCACCTTGAAATGCAAAAGCCCACATTTTAAACCCATTTGAGTAAAAATAACAAATAATAAAAAATAATAAATAATAAATGTAGAAAAAAAATAAAAATGACAGCAAAAAAATAGTAAATGAAAAAGCACAACAAAAAAAAAACAAAGAAAAATAGCAAAAAAAACAAAAAATTAAAAGGAAAAAAAGGGGAACCAGCGCGCGTCATGCGTCTAGCGCGTATGAACACGCACGCGGGCTGGTTCCCCCAAAACCCCAGCCTTGCGCCACTGCCCACGACCGTTCGTCGTTCATCGGCCACGATTGCCGTCGCCGTTGGTGTCGGTCGACGCATCTTGCTGTCGCCGACCCAACGACACCAACGTTGCTCGCTTCCATCCACTGTAGCTGCTAGAATCTACAAAAAACAGAGGAGAGGTGGTCAAAACACAGGCTCGAATCAAGGGAAAATTCGATCCCAAATTTGAACCAAATCGAGGTATTCTTGAGGGTTTTTCCGAGGATCAAGCCTTGTGTCAGATTTAGGCTTTAATTTGGGGATTAAATCCCGATTTGGCTTAAATTGTAAGCTAAAAATTCAAGTATAAATCCCCCAAACCCCATTGTTGAACACACACTTGGAAGAGCAAAAACAAAGCTAAAAAAGAATCCGAAAATTCTTTAAAATTTTCTCTGAGTTTGCTGGAATTGTTGGAGTGAAGTTCGAGTTCGGGGCAATTTTTCAGAGGCGTCTAGGAAGCAATTCGTGAAAGATCGCATTCGAGTTCTTCATTTTTCGGTAAAATTCTTCTCTTTTCTTTTAATTTTTTAGTGAATTCCATACTTGTTATTGGTTGAATTTTGTTTTCTTGTGTTTGTTTTTATGTTTGTTTGATTTTAGGTTGTGTTCATTGAAGTTGGAAAATTATTTCGCGGTTTTGGTAATGTTTTTGTTCTAAATTTCCGATTAATTTTTAGTTTAATCTTTTAAAAAATCTTGCATGCTTAAAAATGTTGTTTTAAGAGTTTTGATATTTATAAATGGAATAATTGAACCTTAAAAGTGTTATTTTAAGATGTAGGAATAAAAAATGAATTAATGTTGTTTTAAATAAAAAACTAAGATTAAGAGATTTAATTAGAAAATAATAATTCACGAGTGGAAAAAATAATAAAAAGGGCTTAATTTATAGGAAAAAATAAAAGAAGATTTTTGAAATATAGTTTTAATAATAAAGGTTCTTAAAGAAGGTTTAGTTTTTAGAAAAAGTAAATAAGGGCGATTTTTAAAAATAAGTAATAAGTTTTCATAAAAAAGAAAATAAATTTTAAAAAGTGGTTTTAAATAAAAGCTTAAAATTTTAGGAGAAATAAAGTTTGAGAAATAACTTTTCATAAATAAGGTGTTTTTTAAAAGTAATCTTTAAAGAAAAGTTTTTTTAAAAAAATGAAAAAAAGTCTTTAAAAGATTTTTTTTGAAAATGGAAATAAAAAGAATAAAAAATGATAAAAAAACTAAAATATATAAAAAATGGGCAAAAGAAGGGTCTTGGTTTTAAAAGTTAAAAGAAAAGAAATAAAATGTTTTTTTAAAAAGAAACAATAAAAGTAAAACACAAAAGAAAATTTAAATTTCTTGTTTGCTCTTTAGAATTATGTTAAAACTTAGGACTAGGTTCTAAAAGCTTAGATAGAGACATGTTTGTAGAAAGATTTACTTTAAAAAAACACACTTAAACCCTTAATTAGGAATAAAAAGACTTAGACCTTTTTTTTAGAATTTTAAAATAATCAAACTTAGAATAAATAAAAATGCTTAACACATCGAATTTTCACGTTGCTTGAAAAGTGAAATTAATTTAATGCGGTGTCTTATCAAATGAGAATGACGGGTTTGCTCTAGAAATGTTGGTGGTGATTAAAGTTCATCTCCCGGGCGATAAGGCCGTTAAAATAGTCTAATATTCATTAAATGGACAAATAAAATCGAACTTTCGTGAACTTTCAAATTCCAGTTTTGAAAACGATTTTAAAATCAATTAGGTACCAATTTTGGGCGTCGTGGGGGTGCTAACCCTTCCCCATGCGTAACCGACCCCCGAACCTATTTTCTGGTTTTCGTAAACCAAAACTGTTGTTTTATTAAAATAAAACGTTTTATTAAAATAACTCCGTTTTAAAGTTTTCCAAAAACTTTAAGCCTCCTAAAAAGGGGTTGCGGCACTCTTAAAATCAATCCGTATCAAAACACCATGGGGGCGTTTCGAAACGCCTGGACAATTTTGTGCAATTTAAATTTGAAACACTTAGAAAATTTTATGGGGTTTAAGTTTTGACTTTAAAACATTTTAAGTATAAAATATACTTGTCAAATGTGAGTCTTTTGAGTACTTAAAAATTTATTTACTTTGCAATTTGGTCCTTAGACTATTTGTTATATCAAAATCAAACATTGGTTTTACAATCTCTCCCTTTTTGATATAACAAAAACAAAGTAAATTTTTAAGTAAACTCCCCCTAAATTTAAGCTAGGTTTTGAAAATATTTTAAAAAATTAGTTTATAACCCTTCTCCCCTTTTTTAGATCAAAATCATAATAATTCAATGAGGAAATAAGCAATATAACGCAAACAACTAAAATTTCATCAAGCATAAAAGCATAATAGTTCAAAGCAAATAGAAATCCAAACTTAAATCCTAAAAACATGAAATCAAAGCATAGGTCCTAAAAGGAAAACATAGATAGGTGCATAAAAAGGGAAATCCTAAAATAGATGATATGCAATGAGATGCAAAGGACTAAGGCTCGTCGTCATCTTCATCTTCATCATTAGCGGCGTTCCTTCGAAATTGCATCCACTCGCCATAAAAGCCGTTAAAGGAGATGTCCATCGATGATTGTTGAGTTTCAACCGAAGTAAGTTGATTCTCAACATTTTAAACTTACTCCTCCAAGGATGTGAAACGAGTATCAATAGCGGCAAAACTAGAGGTCATGGAAGTATCCAATGAAGCAATGTTGGATTGCAAGCTATTGAATTGCTCGGTGAGAAAGGTCATGAGAGTTTCATTGTTAGGTGGAGCAACTTCAGGTTGAGGTTTGGGGGTCGCAACTTGAGGAGGATTATCAACACGAACCCAATCTCCATCAATGTAGTGAAACTTGCAACGAAGAAGAGTGCACTCATCGATGAGATCCTTAAGAGATTCCGAAAAATCAAGAGAGCAATCGATCCCTAATTTTGAGAACAAATAACTCAAAGCAGTTCCATAGGTGAATGAAGTGACAATATCCGAGTTATGATTTTGGACAAGATGCACCATCTCGGCAAACATGATTTGGCAAAGATTTGGTTGACGTTCCTCACGAAAGAAACGAAGCCAAAAATCGTCGACTTGGCGGATGTGTGAGAACTTTCCTTCGGATGGACGAAACCACCAAGAGACCATGAGATGAAGGATGCAATCATGAGCATCAAGGACCGTAACAGAGCAACCAAGAGTATGTCCCAAAGAGTTTTCATCTGAAATACCCTCATCTTCAAACCCCAAAACATTGACCAAAGTTTGAGGATCAATCTAAAACTTTTTCCCCATAATGTAGGATTCAATGGCAGCCACTTGAGAACGAATGGCATTGTAAATACATCGGGCATTGGCATAAAAGAGAAGAACCATGTTACGATACAAAGTACCGGGTAAGCTCAAAAAGGGTAAGAAAAATCAACACCTCAATAGAGGAAGATAACGAAATTTAAAACGTTCAAAATCCAAAAAGTGCATAGAAGTAACACGCTCACGTCAGATTGAATGATCTTGAAAAAGTTTGAAGTTGTTGTGGGCGTCATTGTTTTGAAGACTCTTTTGATAAAGTAGAGTGAGGTTGGGACGAGGGGATTCGTCATCATTGTTTGTACTACCCCTAGCCTCATCAGTTCTTACTCTCTTTCTAGAACCCATATTCGAAATCTGAAAACAAATCAAGATACAAAAACACATGTATGCGCATATCAACCAAATTTAATCCAATAGGCAATCCAATAGTCAAGGTATTGATAAAAATCTATACAATACAGTTTAAAAACATATATAAATATAAAACGAATTTTTGGTAAAAAGAATTTTGAAAAACAATAAAGAAAAATATACAATATAATTTTTATACTCAAACAATTTTTCCTGAATTTTAAAGAATTTTTTGCAAAAACTTCAAAACCCATACTATAAGTATATATTCTATACAGAAATTGAGTAAAAACAACAAAGAAATTTAAACAAAAATTAAAAAGAAAGGAAATGGGTTTTATACCTTGATATAGGAAATTGGATGAGTGAAGGATGATTAATGCACCAAATTGCTTGCAAAGCCTTAGCCTTGATGTGTAGATTGAAAACCCTCAAAATATTTTAGGTTTTGGTGTGAAAAATCAATGAGATTTGAGTAGTTTATATAGAGATTTTTGGCTAGGGTTTGAAAGAAAAAGGGAGATTAAGTTTTAATTAAAGTTGGATACTCATTAAGGATGATTTAAAGAATTTGCGTAAAAGCGTATCGATACGCCACTTGGAATGCTTCCGAGCCGTTTTGGTGCAATACATGTTTCAATACAGGTATAAGTTGTTTTGGAACAAGACCACGAACCCGTATCAAAACGCGTAGAGCCTATTTTTGTAACGCCCCAGTTTTGGGCTTAGAAGTTTTGGGCTTGGACCGGTTCGGTTAAAGTGCTGTTCGAATATAAAAGAGTGAATTTAGGAAAGCCTAGTTCGGGTTGCATTAAAAATATGGAAAAATGCTCTAAAATCCTCTTTTAATATATATAAGTGAAATGTGAAATCAATTTTGCAAAATAAGGTTTGGAAGGGTGACATTTTGGGCTAGTGACCAAAATGTAATTTTTGAAAACTGTGAGACTGTTTTAAAAAGGATTGAAACTTTGAATCTTTAAGGAGCTATTTACCCAATGGGAGTTTCTCCAGATTTTCTAAAGATATTAAATGATTAATTAAAAGGTTTTAAATAAAAACAAAGTGGAGGGAAGATATTTTGGTTTTAACTAACTTTTCTCTCAATTCTATTTTCTCTCATTTTCTCTCAAGCCAAACACCTTTTCTCCAGAGCTTTTCTCTCTGATTTTGTCACCTAAATTCATCTTTTCAATTACCTTTTGATTGCTAATCATCTCTACAACAAAACCTCACCATTTGCTAAGTGGATTTTCAAGAAAACTTGATTCTAAAAGGGAGAAACTCAAGTTTGGAGGTAAGAACGTCCTTCTCCTCTAAACTCTCAGTTCTTTACTGAAATTCCCAAGTTCTCAATCCTTAAATTGTGTTTTATAAATGGTTTTAAGGTTGTGTTATGGATCTTGGCTTTTAAATGCAAGATTTGATTGATTTTGGTAAATTTTCGTATGATCTGTTAAAGCAGTGATTTGAGGTGTATTTTTGATGCTAAATGAATGTTAGTTTGATGAGGAATTGAGGTTTAATCAATGCAAACCCGGATATGTTTAATTTCCTAAGTTTAGCTTGTGTTCTTGGTTGTTTTTGAAGTGATCTTGTGGATCTGTTGTAGTTGGAGGTATAAGGATGTTGTTAGATCCTTTTTGGATGTTAAATGATGTTTAAGGAAGCTTGGATTTGATGAACCTTGGCTGGGTAATGTTGAGAAGTTGTTTGGATGCATTTTCGGTTGTGTTTGGTAGCCGGAAATGGGGTGTGGATGAGAGCAGCGAGTTTAGGTGCTTTCATTGAAGTTATTAATGCATGATGATGCATTAATCTACTGTTTTGATGTGTTTAAAACAGGGGAGTCATCTTTGGATCCAAGAGGTGGTGATCCGGGAGCTTGATTTGTGTTTCGGCAAGAGGCGAAACGGAATCGGTGAGTGGAAATTGGTTTTCGGCTTTGAAACCAGTGTTTTGAAGGTTTGGGAGCTTAGTTTAAGTCTAAGCAACTTAACTAAGCTCAAGAGTAAGTTTTCGGAAAAACTCTCTTGGTGATGGCCATGGATTGGTTGTATGCAATGTGGTTTGTTTGCATGTTTCAATTCCGTTTTAAAAGCATATCTAGCATGTTTATTTGCTGAGATTATAAGCCATGTGTTGTAGGAAGTTCAAGGTAAGAGTTTCCTTGTTTTTGAACATTGTTAAAATGTGGTTGATGCTTAAAGTGCATGATGTTAATGGCTTGGTTAAATGCTTTTAAAACAGTGAATATTGTTGATAAATGATGTATATTGGCAAGTGATGTTTTGAAAAAGGTTTAAGAACATCAAGGTGTTTAAAAGTCCTTGGATGGTTCTTGGTTAAGATCACAAAGGTGGTTAAAAGTCCTTGTGTGGATCTTGTGAATTTTAAGAACAACATGGTGTTTAAAAGTCCATGGTTGGTTCTTGGTTAAGGCTCAAGGTGGTTAAAATTCCTTGGGGAAAGCCTTGTTTACTTAAGAACATCAAGGTGTTTAAAAGTCATTGGATGGTTCTTGTTAAGGACACAAAGGTGTTTAAAAGTCCTTGTGTGGTCCTTGCCAAGGTGTTTAAAAGTCCTTGGGGTGATACTTGTTAAGGACACAAAGGTGTTTAAAAGTCCTTGTGTGGTCCTTGTGAATTATAAGATCACAATGGTGTTTAAAAGTCTATGTGTGAGTCTTATATTGATCTTGTTTTTAAAAGATGATGATTATCACTTGAGGCCAATATGACATGATTATGATGTGAAGCATGTATTGCTTGTTTAAAATGCTTTTGAGCATGCCTAAGTGTGGTTATGAAGTATGTTTTGTAAAGATGTTTATAAATGCATTATTGTGTGGTTATTGAGCATTCCTCACTAAGCTTGTGCTTACGCTCTCTCTCTTTTCTTAAACCAATAATGCAGAGCATTAAAGTACTTTTGAGGGCAGCAAGGTGGTGAAGAATCCAAGTGTTGGTTAAAGCTCATGTATGGTGAACTTTTCCTCAAACCATTAGCTTATGGGAATTTGGCAATGGGGGACCTATGTTGTTGTTGTTTGGGAGATGTTTTGGACTCCCTAGGTTGGATTTATGTTGTTGTTAATGTTGATATTTGTAATTGGCCTCTATGTGTTGGATTATGGTATTTTGATGCATGAGTGGTTGCTAAATAGGAGGCATGCTTTTAGAATTGGGGCTTTTCATTTTGGATGCCATGTTGATGCTTTGTTGGTTCAAGTATGTTCCATGTATGTTGAATGACCTGCTGGTAAAGTTTGGTTGCATTTGGAGCATGTTTGGTAAGTCAATTACATGTTAAACCAGCCACTTTTCTGCAATCTGGGCAACCTGTTTCGGAACAGGTGCTACCGTATCGAAACGAGGGCCTGAAATGGCCTGGGCGTTCCGAAACGGTAGGCACTGTTTCGGAACAGTTTGGCTACTGCCAAGCCGTGTTTCGGAACACGTTGCGGAACGGCCCCGCGTTTCGAAACAGGTCCTCCCTGTTTCGGAACACCTGACCGTTGGGAGCTGACAACGGCAGTTATATGTCTTAGAATGTTTGCGTTTTGGTCCTAAATCTTGTTTATGCAATTGTATGAGCTTGGAATGTCCTTTTGAGCTGGAATTCGACAGTGAAGCATGAAACCTGACTAATTTTATATTGGTAACATTAATTTGGGTTAAGTCCTTTTATTTTGCAGAATTTACATTTTGGTCCCTAAAGTTCTATCTTGTGCAATTGGATCCCTGAATGATCTCTGGAAGTTATGATCTGTGAATATGATGTCTGTATGAACATAACTAGGGTTAACGTGCATCTAGATAAGATTTAAAAGAAAAAAAAGGGTCGTTAATCAAGGTTGACTTTCGAGTTGACTTTGGTTTTCCCCGTGTAAACTTCTTAATTCGGTTCAACCGTCTGGGCCGGGTTAAGGGGGTTACAATTTTGATACCAAAATGGACAATAACCAACTTAATTTAAGAATTGAGAGCCCGTATCGAAACATATTGACATGTTTCGATACACCTGTGCCAGAAAATGCATTTTGGGCACAAAGGTGTCCAAAAATTGGAATTCAAATGATCCTAAATGCATGTACATGAGATATGAGTAAGATATATGGATTAAAATAGATACATACTCCCCCTAGCAACAAGCATAGAAGCATCATGAAGCAAAAACATATAAGCATTATCATCAATCAAGTTCAAGCAAATTTTGATATTTAAGGGCTCTAAAAGGTCAAGATAGGCTAGTTAGACCTAACTCTCTCCTAAGAGTCCAAAAATGCTATTTGTCTAATAGCTTTGAAAAGATATCTGCTAGTTGGTTTGAGGTATCAACATATTCTAGAACAACATTATTTTTGAGGACATGGTCCCTAATGAAATGGTGCCTTATTTCTATGTGATTGGTTCTAGAATGTTGGATGAGATTCTTAATAAGACATATGGCACTAGTGTTGTCACACTTAAGGGGTATGATACCTACATCAATTCCATAGTCTAGAAGTTGTTGCTTTATCCAAAGGACTTGAGCACAACAACTTCCAGCCGATATATATTCTGCTTCGGTGGTAGATAAGGCTACACTATTTTGTTTCTTAGAGAACCAAGATATGATCATACTACCTAGGAATTGACAAGTGCCGGAGGTACTTTTTCTATCTATCTTACAACCCCATAATTCACATCAAAATAAGTATGTAAGCTAAAGGAAGAGTCTCTAGGATACTAAAGGCCTAAACAAGGTGTGTCTCTAAGGTATCTAAAGATTCTCTTAATGGCTACAAGGTGTGATTCTCTAGGATTATCTTGAAACCTAGCACACAAGCAAACACTTAACATGATATCAGGTCTACTTGCAATAAGGTAAAGCAAAGATCCAATCATAGAGCGATAAAGCTTAGAATCAACACACTTACCTCCTTCATCCTTGTCAAGCTTAATTGATGAGCTCATTGGAGTGGCTTGAGGCTTCACATTCTCCAAGTCAAACTTCTTGAGCATGTCCTTGATGTACTTAGCTTGATTGATGAAGATCCCATCCTTCATTTGCTTGATTTGGAGCCCAAAGAAAAATGAAAGCTCCCCCATCATGCTTATCTCAAACTCGCCTTGCATCATCTTAGAAAATTCTTGGCAATAAAATTCATTAGTAAACCCAAATATAATATCATCAACATAAATTTGAACTACTAATATGTCATTGTCATTTCTTTTAATGAAAAGTGTAGTATCCACATTGGCTTTTTCAAAACCTTTTTCAACTAAAAAGTTTGAAAGCCTTTCATACCAAGCACTAGGAGCTTGTTTCAAACCATATAAAACTTTTGTTAATTTGAAAACATGGTTTGGAAAACTTGGATCTTCAAAACCCGATGGTTGTTCTACAAAGACTTCTTCATTAATAAAACCATTTAAAAATGCACCTTTCACATCCATTTGAAAAAGATTGAAATCATGATAACATGCAAATGCAAGAAGCATCCTAATTGCTTCCATTCTAGCTAAGGGTGCATATGTTTCATCAAAACCAATTCCCTCTTCTTGAGTGTAACCTTGAGCAACAAGTCTAGCATTGTTTCTCACTATGTTGCCACTCTCATCTAGTTTGTTTCTAAAAACCCATTTAGTTCCTATAGTGGATTTATTACTAGGCCTATCAACTAAAGTCTATACTTTACTTCTCTCAAATTGATTAAGCTCTTCTTGCATGGCCAATATCCAAAAACCATCTATTAATGCTTCTTTGATATTTTTAGGCTCAATGCATGAAATAAATGCAACATGATTCATTAATTTAAGAGAAGATCGAGTAGTTACCCCCTTGGATGGATCACCCAAGATTTCACCACCCTTAACATAGTTTAGTTCCCTTGGGTAGCTCACTTCCTTTTCCCTAATTGTCATGTCCTTTAAAGCTTCAATAGGAGGATCTTGTGCTTCTTCCTTGGTTGGAGCCTCATCCACCTTTGATGGTTGCTCACCACCAATGGCTTTAATGATCTCTACATCATCATCATCACAAGAATCCTTCCTCGGAAGGAGGTTATCATCGAAAACCACATGAATAGACTCTTCTACAACTAAGATTCTTTTGTTAAACACTCGATAAGCTTTAGAATTTAAAGAGTAACCAAGAAAAATTGCTTTATCACTTTTGGCATCAAATCTACCCAAGTTATCTTTTCCATTGTTTAGAACAAAACACTTACATCCAAAAGGATGAAAATAGCTAATGTTAGGCTTCTTTGATTTTAAAATCTCATAAGAAGTTTTCTTTAAAATAGGCCTAATCATTACTCGATTTATAATATAACATGCCGTGTTTGTGGCTTCCGCCCAAAAATATTTAGGTAAATTATTTTCACAAAGCATGGTTCTAGCCATTTCTTCTAAAATACGATTTTTCCTATAAACTACCCTATTTTGTTGGGGAGTGCGAGGTGCAGAAAAATTGTGGCTAATACCATTTGAGTTACAAAAATCATCAAAACCTAGATTTTGAAATTTAGTTCCATGGTCACTTCTAATATGACAAATGTTTTGACCAAGATCATTTTGAGTGATTTTTGAAAATGTGATGAACTTTTCTAAAGCCTCATCCTTAGTACTTAAAATAGAAGCCAAGTATATTTAGAGAAGTCATCAACAATAACATATGCATATGATTTTCCACCCAAGCTAGTATTCCTAATAGGACCAAAGAGATCCATATGGGTTAATTGTAAAACCCTACTAGTAGAAATATCATTAATGGATTTAAATAAGGTTCGTTTTTGTTTACCCTTAGCACAAGCATCACAAATTTTGTCTGATGGGAATTTTAGCTTAGGTAAACCTCTAACTAGATTTTGGGAAACTAATTTCTCTAAAACACTTATGCTAGCATGCCTTACTTTTCTATGCCACAACCATGCATCATTTTCATCACTAGCAACCAAACATGCATGAGATGTATGTATGTATTCTAGATGCACCATATAAATGTTACCTATGCGATGGCCAATGAGCATTATTTCATTTGTTTTAGTGTTCACAATTTTACACCCATTAACATCAAAATGAAAATTAAACCCTTTATTGCACAATTGACTAATGCTCAACAAATTATGTTTAAGACCATTGACAAATAAGACATCTTCAATGAGAATAGATGAGAGATTACTAATAGAGTCAATACCCTCAATGTGGCCTTTGGAGTTGTCACCAAACGTTACTACTCCACCACTCTTTAGCTTGAGCTCCATGAATCTACTCTTGTCGCCGGTCATATGTCTTGAGCATCCACTATCAAGGTACCAAGTGTTTTGACTTGAAGCTTTGGCCTTGTAGCAATGCTCCCTCTACAAACAAAGATTAGTTCTTGATTTTTGGTACCCAAACCATCTTGGGTCCATGTGAGTTAGCTCCCAAATACTTGGTTCCCTTAGGAATCCAAGAAGAAATAACATGAATATTATTAGAAGCTACAAGTTCTTTAGGAACCCATACACTCCTAATACTTTTAGCTCTATGATGCTTTTGAGAGCTTCTTTATTTGTAGCCCTTAAAGTTCCTCTTCACATAGTTAGGTTTTGAAGAACTTCATTTTTCAAAATTTGGTTTCCCAACTACATTTAGAGAAGCTTTAAGTTCATTCACCACATTATGGTGATCATCATGAACTTTGGAGAGAAGATTGTTTAAATCAACATTTCCATCTTGAAAATATTTTAAATCATCTTTTAAAATTGAAATCTTCTCTTCAAGTTCCGAATTGGTTTTGGATAAAGAATCATTTTGGGATTTTAAATCGAAAATCAACCTTTTGTTTTTCAAAATCGACTCTTTATATTTTCAACCAATTCTTCATAAACCTCATGTAGCTCATCATAAGCTTCTTGAAGCTCATCAAATGTAAAATCAAAGCTAGATGAGTTGAGGTTTACCTTAGGATCGTCATCAATGGCCATGAGGCAAAGATTTGCTACTTCATGCTCCTCTCCATTGGATGACGATTCCTTATCACTTCAAGTAGCAACATAGGCATTTTGCTTCTTCTTCTTATCAAACCCCTTCTTCTTGAGTTGAGGGCAATCTGATCGAATGTCGCCCGATTTCTTGCACTCATAGCAAATGAGTTGATCATTTTATTCTTCTTTGCTATTGTTCTTAAAGTCTCTTCTTCTTTGGAAATTCCTTCCCCGGTTGGACTTCATGAACCGAGAGAATCTTTTGGCTATCATAGCAAATTCTTCAAATTCATATTCTTCACTTGAATTGCTCTTCTCTTATGGTAGTGAGGCTTTGAGAGCAATCCCTTATTTCTTCTTTTCCACCTCTAGCTTCTCTACTCTTCTTTCTTCTCTTCTCTTTTCTTTTCTTCTTCCCTTCCTCTCTTCATGATCTCATGAGTAAGGAGAGATCCTACCAACTCATCGAGCTTAGACGTCTTCAAGTTCTTCGCCTCAATGATTGCGATTCTCTTCCCATCCCATGATTCGGGAAGAGAGTAGAGTAGCTTCTGGACAAGCTTGTAACCCCCTCGACCCGGCCTAGACGCCCGACCAAACCGAACGGGTCACACGGGGAATATTGAAGTAAATCGGGAAGTTTACCTCAATAAACGACCCTATTTTTTCTTTTTATGTTGTTTAGATGCACATTGTTACCCTAAGTGTTTAGATTCATAGTGGAAGAAACATCAACTGAAACGGACATCGATTTGGCATACAATTGATTACAAACACGCGTTAGGGACCAATATGTAATTTTAGCAAACTATAGCGGCTTCTTCAAATTTTAGGTTACCAACCTTTAATTAGTCACATTACATGCCACTGTATCAAATCCCATCTCAATTCGATCATTCAAACACATTTAATTTAACATCCAAACATTCAATGATCAAAACGGAAGAAAATAGAACATAAAAAAACCTCAATTAACAAACTTACCAGCCGAGCGTATCGATACATTTCAGACCGTATCGATACACCATTATCTCGTTAATTTCTCAAATTTCTAGTAGCACAAAAGAGTATCGATACGACCTCGTGTAACGATACGGTTTCTTATTTTGCCCTTTAGCCGTATCGATACAGTCTACCCTGTACCGATATAGTATGCCTGTTTTGGCTATACTTTACCGATACGGTAGCCCGCATATCGGTACGCCCGGGCATGTAATGTCACATTTTGCTGGTTTTTCACACTTTAATGCACCCATAACGACTCAAGCATGCTTCCAACATATATATATATAACATATCCAAACATCAAACCTCAATCATTCATGGCATATTCAACATCATAACATGTCATTTTGCATCAAAGGTAAACTATAGGCATGCAACCTAGTAAACAAGCCAAGCAAGATGTGAAAATGCATAGCAAGGCACAAACCAATAACCAAAGGCCATTTACAAGTCTAAAACAACAATATAAACTTGCAATATAAACACAAGAAGGGACATTTTTAGGCTTAAAAATAACAAAGAAAATGAAAGAAAACAAAAAGAAATCAAAGAAAAAGGGTGTAGGAATTTCTGGACAGATTTGGACTCGAATGAAGATGAAGGCTTCAACGGGCTTTCAAGGCTGCATTTGAACATCCAAAATGGCAGAAACGTTGCTGGAAAATCAGCGGATAATTCAACGATGTCGAACTCGGAAGAACTTGAACAATATGTTCAACGAATCCGAATCGAATATGTTCTTCATCAACGGACTTGGGCCCAGTAGATAGCGATCTAGGAACTCAAAGTATCAAGTAAAATTTGACACAACAAAACTCAGTTTGAAATGTCAAAAGATAGTTCTAAAAAGAACCGAACAAGAGAAACTCTCTCAAATAATTTTATTTCCAAAATGTCTAACCTTCTTACATTGTTTTAAGCAAATATATATAGGAAAATAAAGGTGGTGGCCGAATTTACTTGTGTGGCAGAAATTAAAGGAGTTTAAAAATTAAATTTGAATGGAAATAACTCCTTTTGGGTGGAATTATTTGCAGCCACAAGTTTGAAAGGTGCAGGGCGCCTAAAACACATGAAAATCACATTTAACATGTGATTTATATGTTTGAATTTCAAACACAAACTTCCTTTGTTCTTATCTTCAAGTTTGTTGCACATTTGAGAGAGGAATGGGCTGATTTTCGGCCAAACTTGCACACACACGTGTCAAGGCTGCTACGTGTGCAAGTTACATACTTGGATGCCACCTAGGCTGCCACATGTGCACTGGTACACTCCCCAACATGTAGGACGCTTTTCAGCTACTTCTGAACTTGTCAGCTGAAGTTGAGCTAGTGGAGCTCAAGTTGAGCTGACGGGAATCAAGCTGAGCTGAAATGAGCTAGCTAAGAGTGTTAGGAGCTGAACTAAGCTGAGAGCTAAGCCTCTGAGCTGACTTGAGCTAAGGATGAGCTGATCACACTCCTTTGAGCTGAAAGTGAGCTGGTTACACTCTCCTGAGCTGGGGCCGAGCTGCATACACTCTGGTGAGCTGAAGATGAGCTGCATACACTCACTTGAGCTGGAGATGAGCTGCATATGCTCACTTGAGCTAGTGTCCTCCTACGTACATATGTCAAAAGGCAACAAACTTCCATCAAAGTAGTGTAAACTTAATGGAAACACTAATGCAAGTCGTAAACACTTGCAACCTTATTTATTAACTCACAAACAAATATAGACACACCATAAGTAATATCAAACTAAGTTAAAACACACATAGCATATTATATACATACTCGAACACAATAATAAGTAGTATAAGTATAAGAAATGTTACACATCAGTATGTAACAAGGGAAAAAGCAAACTTCCCTGAAAGTTTGAATTTGCATCGTTGGGTGGCATAATCGTTCTCACATCACTTTACAACTAAGATACAACTCATTTTCAATCTTTGGGCATCATTACGCCCCATTTGTTCCATAATCTCAATAGTACATGCCATCCACTCCATGGATACCTTAAGTGAAAACCCTCAAGCTCAACTTCTTCCAAACTACATAAGCGTTTTAACAACAACTCATAGTCGTCCAACAGCTAGTGTAGTCTTATGCACTTCAGCATTAACAGCTTCTCAAGCTTCGGACATCCCATATGTCCAAGGCCCCATGTCACTCAACACTGGCCCAACTGACATAGGTTGTACTTACATCGGGCGTTAAACCCCCAGGAGGCATTACACACTCCTCTACTCCTTGCCCAATGGCAACAACAGTCATACCGGATTGTAACTCTCTCCTCGGTTTATTTTGCTAAAAGAAATATTTAAGGCATGATAATAAACTAACAAAACAAAACATTTAGGCCAGCTTCGAGCAAGGATCCAAGACTTCCACTTACAATCAAAACATTTCAAACTATATTAATAAGGCAACGGGTATCCCAATTTTCCCCAATCATGGCATGAAACAATCAATGCACATATCACAAACACTGTGCATAACAAGCAACATGTTTCATTTCACAACATCACCATACTGTCTTACCAACATCCCAATCTTTCAAAGACTTACTCCACATAGAATATGTCAACCAACATGCATATAGAAATCACCATGCATAACAACAAGAAGATTGAATCCACCACAACACATGTATAACAATCAACGTGCAAAGCAAACAATCAACGTAAAATTTTTAAATTACGTCACAACAACTTACCATCAACTTACCAATATCCCACCCTTTCATAACCTATCTCCGATACCACCAAATGTAACCCCCTCGAATCGGCCTAGACGCCCGATCGAACTGAATGGGTCACACAAGGAATATTGAAGTAAACCAGGAAGTCTACCTCTATAAACGACCCTATTTTTTTCTTTTTTATCTTGTCTAGATGCACATTGTTACCCTAAGTTTTTAGACTCGTAGCAGAAGAAACATCAACTCAAACGGACATTGATTTGACATACAATTGATTACAAACACGCGTTAGGGACCAATATATAATTTTAGCAAACTACAAGGGCTTCTTCAAATTTTAGGTTACCAACCTTTAATTAGTCACATTACATGCCACTGTATCAAATCTCAGCTCAATCCGATCATTCAAACACATTTAATTGAACATCCAAACATTCAGTGACCAAAACGGAAGAAAACATAACATCAAAAACCCTTAATTAACCAACTTACCAGCCAAGCTTATCGATACACTTCAGCCCGTATCAATACGCCCTTATCTTTTTAATTTCTCAGATTTCCAGTAGCACAAAAAGGTATCGATACGACCTCATATACCAAAACAGTTTCTTATTTTACCCTTTAGTCGTATCGATACGGTCTACCTTGTACCGATACGGTCTACCCGTTTTGGCTATACTGTACCGATACAGTAGCCCGTGTATCGGTACGCCTGGGCCTGTAATGTCACATTTTGTTGGTTTCTCACACTTTAATACACCCATAACCACTCAAGCATACTTCCAACATATATATAACATATCCAACTATAAGCATGCAACCTAGTAAACAAGCCAAGCAAGATACTAAAGTGCATAGCAAGGCACAACCAATAACCAAAGTCCATTTACAAGTCTAAAACAACAATATAAACTTACTCGAATAGGGAGTTTACACAAACCTCCCAAATACTACGGATCCCCCATTGTCCTTATTACTTATAGTCTAAACTGAAACATATATTCTCAAATGAAGTCTCTTGCGATCCCTTACTCCATGCTGCCTCCAAAACCTTAATTATCTGCATTGATGGACAAAATAGAGCGTAAGCACACAATGCTTAGTGAGGAGTGCTCAAAAGAAAAACACCATCAATGCATTAAAACCACTTTCCAAGTCCACATTGAAATCTCATTTCAATTAACTTAAATAATCATTTTAAAATCATCATGCCTTTAAAACCATGCATTTCCTTAATAAAAAATCAGCATAATAATCCTTATGCAACATGTATCATGAATCAACAACAAAGCTTAAAGAGTAAAACATGTATAAATCACAATATTCAACATAAACCATCTCATGATACATCATCAATTATATTGGCTTACAAGTGATCATTAGGCAAGTCAATTTCTCAAAACAACATATCAGATACACCGATTCAGAGTGTTGTCCCAACACTTCATACATTCTCACCAGCATCTCAAGGTTCACATACGGGAGCTACCCTCCACCGTTGTGACACCTGTAGGGGATTATTCGGTACACCGTATAAACCCCTCAACACCACTCATCGGTAGATGTATAACCCCACTAACAAGAGACATGACACCACATACACATACCTCAATCGTTTTGGGCCTAGAGGTTTTTAAGGTGGTTTAGGGTCCAATGAACCTAAACTAGAGATTCAGGTCGGTTTGGAGTTGGTTCAGTGAAAACTTTGTTCGGGACGTGATAAAGTTATGTGAAAAATTTCTAAAATCATCTTTAAATATATATTGAGGAAAAGTGAAGCCTATTTTGGAAAATGATTTTTGGAAAGTCGACATTTCGGTTTAGTGACTAAAATGTAAAAATTGCGAGTTTCGTTTTAATGGCTAAATTGAAGAGAGCGAAAAATTAGAATCCATAGTGAGCTATTACACCAAGATGTTATCAGCTATTCCCTTGATTTTGTGTTTTAAATGATTTAATTAATTGATTTAATAAGAGAGTTTTATTAAAAGAGGTTTTAAAAGGCTAAACATTTTCTTACGTAACTACTTTTCTCCTAAACCTTTCTCTCCACTTTCCCAGCAGCCAAACTATCTTTCCATCACTAAAATCTCCAGAGATTTATCTCATTTCATCTACTTTTGATTTCTAAATGATACCCATTGATTTCTACAACAACTAGCTAAAGTTTTCTTGAAGGATTTCTTCAAAATCATTGCAAATCAAGGGGAAAGCTTGTGTTAGAGATGATCCTTCTTTTCTCTCTATTAATCAATGTTCTTTATTGAAATTCCCAAGTCTTTGGCTCTCTAATTTTGTTTAATAACAATGTTTTGTAATTTAATTGATGAAAATTGCTAAATTAAGCTTTGGAAGATGATTTTTCAAGATTTTCGTTATGGTACTATTTTGATTGATTTGAGGCTGATTTTAATCATGATTTGGATGGTAAATGATGCGGAAATAAAGGTTTTATGATAGTAATCTCGAAGTGAGTTGGATCTCTAATTGTTAGATTGTTAGATTTTGGGTTTTTGCGGTGTTTGTGTGAAATCTGAGTTGCTGGAGGTATAAGGATGAAATTAGGTTGATTTTGGATGTTGATTGATGATTAAAATTGGATGGAAGTGTTAGATTATGGTTGGACTGACTTTAGAGAGTAATAGAAGTTGATTTTAGTTGTTTTTGGATGGGTGTTTTGGGCAGAGCAGCGAGATAGTTTAAGTTGTTGGTGTTTTTAATGCATTATGATGCATTAATCCTCTATTCTTTTGTGGTATAAATAGGGGAGAACACATCGGAAGCAATCAGTGAAGTTCCGGGGGCTTCAGACACTTAATTTCGCGTCGGTGAATCTTGGTTTTGCGAGTCGGTGAGTGAGACCGTGATTTCTAGCTTTGAAACACTTAAAAAGTGGTTTTGGGAACTTAGTGTAAGCTTTAAATGCTTTACTATGTTCGGAAGTAAGTAAAAGGATTTTCTCCCTCGGATTGTGCTATCATGAGTTTGTTGATGCACTTGATTTTAAATGTATGTTACCTACTGTTTAAAGCATGATTTGAAGTAAGCGATTTACTATTTTTAATGTTATATTGATGAAGGATGCACATGGTAAGTGATCCTTGTAAGTATATGCTTATACTTGTATTATGAAGCACGGTTTGATGCTTGGAAATGTGGTTTATTGGTAATGCTTTGAAAACAGTGAGGTTTATGCTAAATGCGAATTATATTGGCAAGTGATGTTGTGAAATTGGTTTATAAATGATATTGGATATAGTTAGCCGGCTATAGGATTGAGTGCACTATAAACAAGTCGCCTTGGATGTTGAGGTTTTTATATGGTGTACCGAATACTCCATCCAAGTACCCTAACGATTGAGGAAAATGATTGGTGTCCCGTCTCTCGTTAGTGGGGATATACATCTACCGATGAGTGGTGTTGAGGGGTTTATATGGTGTACCGAATACTCCACCTCGGGTGTCACAACGGTGAAGGGTAGATCCCGTGTGTGAACCTTGAGATTTCAGTGAGAATGTATGAAGTGTTGGGACAACACTTGAGAATTCGTGTATCCGATGTGGTTTTGAGAAATGAGCATGTTAATGATCACTTGTGAGCCAATATAATTGATGATGTATTATAGTTTGTTCTATGATGCATAATGTGTAAAATGCATGTTTTACTCTTTAAGCTTTGCATTTTTTGGCTATGCATGTGAAGGCTTAAATTAAGTGTTGAAAAAGTGGTTTTTATTGTTGAGATCATAATACGTGTTGTTGAGGTTCATATGCTGATGGTTTTCAAACGATGTATTGAGGCATTCGAAATGAAATTTCAATGTGTTCTTGGAAAATGGTTTTAATACAATGATGGTGTTTTGTTTTTTAGCACTCCTCACTAAGCCTTGTGTGCTTACGCTCTACTTTTGTCCATCAATGCAGATAATTGAGGTTTCAGAGGTAGCGTGGAGCAAGGGATCACAAGAGACTTCTTTTGAGAATGTATGATTCGGTTTAGACTATACGTAATAAGGGCAATGGGGGATCCATTGTGTTTTTAGGAGATTTGTGTAAACTCTCTGTTTGAGCAAGTGTTCATTGCTGTTTTAGACTTGTAAATGGCCTTTGGTTATTGGTTTGTGCCTTGTTATGCATTTTGGTATCTTGCTTGGTTTGTTTGCTAGGTTGCATGCCTATAGTTTACCTTTGATGCAAATTGCCATGATTTATTATTGGATATGCCATGAACGATTGAAGATTGATGTTTAAATATGTTGTATGCATGTTGGAATGGTTTAGTATGGATTAAAGTGTGAAAAACCAGCAAAAAGTGTCATTACAGGCCCAAGTGTTTCGGTACACTCGTGCATGTATCGAAACAATTAGCCTGAAATGGCCTAAGGGTTTCTAAACAAGAAGGTCTGTTCCGGTACGTTTTGCCACTAGAAACCTCTGTTCCGAAATACCTTAAAAGGTGTATCGATACGAGCCCGTGTTTCGAGCCATGTGAACCAATTTCGGTACACTTATTTCGGTACATGGCTAACATGTACCGAAACGGCCAGCTGGTAAGTTTGTTGTTGGAATATTCTAAAGTTCTGATTCTTTGTGTGTTGGTCCCTGAATGTTGTGGATGCAATTAAATGAGTTTGGATGATTGCTTGTAGCTGATTTTTGACAGAGATGCATGTAATGTGACTAATTAAAGGTTGGTAACATAAAAAAATGGCATAAGTCCCTATAATTTGGTAAAATTACAAAATGGTCCCTAAATTGTAATTGAATGCAATCGAGTCCCAAATTGATGTCTGATCGAGTTATGAATGTTCTGCTACAATGTTAAACACTTAGGATACTAATGAGCATCTAGACAAGATAAAAAGAAAAAAAATAGGATTGTTTATTCGAGTAAATTTCTCGGTTTACTTTAATATTCCCCGTGTGACATGTTCAGTTTGGTCTATCGTCCAGACCGAATTGAGGGGGTTACATTTGGAGGTATCAGAGTCGGGTTAAAAAAGAATGGGATGATGGTAAGATAACGGTAAGTTGATGTGATGTGATTCCAAGTGATTGATGATGTTTGCTTTGCACGGTGATTGTTATAATCATTTTGATGATGATCAAATAATATTGATGCCAAACATGATGATTGTGATGTATGTGTAAGTTGTTATATGCATGATGATGTTGTGGGCTGAATCTGATTGATTGCTATGCATGGTGCTTGTGATACATATGTTGTATGTCTCATGCTATGTTTGGGGGAAATTGGGATACCCATTGCCTTATTACTATAGTAAAGTGTTTTAAATTGAATGGGAAGTCTTGGATCCTTGCTTGAAGCTGACCTAATTTCTTGTTTTGTTTTATTATCATGCCTTAATTATAATATCACAATGGGATCGATGAGAGAGTTACGTTCGGGTACGATTGCTTCTGCGGGTGAGCAAGGAAATCGGGAGAACGAGGTTTTTCCTGGTGGGAATTTACCTCCCCACCGCCTCCGCTCGTGGGTGAGGAACAAGGACAGCACGAGAAAGCTGGGCATGTGTTGGGATATTTGACGCCTCTAGTTCAAGTGATGCCTGGAGCATTCCAGGCTGTTGTTGCCGGAGTGCAAGTGCAAGAACCCGCTACTGGGCAAACTGGGTTGCCGTTAGAACACTTTCGTAGTTTGGGCAGTGCTGAGTACCATGGTTTGTAGCCCGAGGCATCCGAGGCTTGGATGGCCAGTACGATCCAGATTTTGTATCAAATGGGGTGCAATGATGCACGTAAGATGAGATGTGTTGTTTCGTTGCTGCAAGGTGATGCTTACAGTTGGTGGATGACTGTAACTGCGGTTATGGAGCAAAATTAGGTGAATTGGGAGTTTTTCCAGTATGCCTTTAAGAAAAAGTATCTAGGAGTTAGATACTTGGATGACAAGAAATGTGAGTTTATGTCCTTGGTTCAAGGTAGCATGACAGTGACTGAGTATGAGATTCAGTTCGTTCATTTGAGCCAGTATGCTCCTGAGCTGGTGCCGAGTGATAAGTATCATTGTGATCGCTTCCCTTATGGCTTGGTGCAAGAAGTGAAGACTTTTATGTTGGCCTCTGATTACACAAATTTTGACGTGTTAGTAACGTGAGCTATGGATATTGAGCAGAGTTTGGGTTTGTCTTCTTGTGCGGGTTGTTCTAGCTCGGGTAAGAGAGCTGCAGATTCTGGTTTTGGTGGTGGACAATTTAAGAGGCATTGTGATCGCAGGTATCGACCTGATCCGAGGCGAGGTATTGTTGGGCGTGGTGCGCCAGTTCAAGGTAATAAGGTGAGGTCTGAGCAAAATGCCTACTGGGTTGTTGATCGCGCGAGCATTTGAGGTGGGACTGTCCTCGTTTGGGTCGTGAGGGACAGGTTCCTGCGGCTTTGGCGGCTAACTCTTGTTGGAACTGTGGATTGGCTAGTCATTTGAGATTTGATTGTCCTTTGTTGGCTGGAGGTGGTCAGGGTGGGGCACCTGTTGTTGCAGCACAGAGAGACCGTGGGCGCGGTCGTGGTAATTTCCAACGTAAGGAGGGTGGTCAGAGAGCCATAGCACATGTTGTGGCTGTTCAACCTGAGGGTGGTGGTCATGCGATGGTGTATGCACATCACGAGGGACGCAATGACACCGATGTGATTGCAGGTACTTTCACTTTGCAATCCTTGTCATTGTTATCTTTGATTGATTTTGGATCTATGCATTCATACATTTTGAGTGAACATGCACATTTTCTTGATATCCCTGTTGAGATGTTAGATGTAGGAATGCAAGTAACTAGTTCCTTTGGTGAAACTGTGGTTACGAGGAAGTTGTATAGGAGATGTCATTTATCTGTTCAAGGCCATGTGTTTGCAGTTGATTTAATTGAGCTGCCTTTCTATGGTTTTGATGTATTCCTTGGGATGGATTGGTTGACCGAGCATAGGGCTGTGGTCGATTTTGATGCTAGGCGAGTTACCTTGAAACTTGCTGATGATTACGAAGTGTAAATCATGGGCGAGAATATGAAATTCTTGTCCAATGCAATTTCGGCTCTGGAAGTGAGTCGTATGATGGAGTCGGGTTGTGAAGCTTTATTAGCTTATGTGATGAATCCTGGTACAAAGGAGGTGCGAGCACAAGACATACGAATGGTATTTGAGTTTCCGGGTGTCTTTCTGGAAGAGTTTCTTGGTTTGGCACCGAGCAGAGAGGTTGAGTTTGGCATTGAGTTGTATGAAAATACGACCCCAGTGTCTATTGCTCCCTATCGGGTGGCACCTAAGGAGTTGAAGGAGCTGAAGATGCAACTTCAGGAGTTGCTAGATTGAGGGTTCATTAGGCCAAGTGTTTCACCTTGTGGTGCACCGATCTTGTTTGTGAAGAAGAAAGATGGCACGATGTGTATGTGTATAGATTATCAGTAATTGAATAAGTTGACGATTAAGAACAAGTATCCTTTGCCAAGGATTGATGATTTCTTTGACCAGTTTCGAGGTGCATCAGTGTTTTCTAAGATTGATTTGAGGTCGGGATATTATCAATTGGAGGTAAAGGATGTGGATGTGCCTAATACAACTTTTCGCACAAGGTACGACCATTATGAGTTCTTGGTGATGCCGTTTGGTTTGATGAATGCACTGGCTGCATTCATGTACATGATGAATCATGTGTTTCATGAGTTTTTGGATCAATTTTTGGTTGTGTTTATTGATGATATTCTCGTGTACTCTCGTACCGAGGAGGATCATGATAAGCATTTGCGGATTGTGTTGCAAGTGTTGTTGGAAAATCAACTTTATGCCAAGTTAAGTAAGTGTGAGTTTTGGCTTAGAGAAGTTGTCTTTCTTGGACATGTGGTGTTGGCCGAAGGTATCCGGGTTGACCCACATAAGATTGAGGCGATGATGAATTGGAAGACACCTAAATCAGTGACAGAAGTTCGTATTTTCCTTGGTTTGGCAGGTTACTATCGACGGTTTGTAGATGGGTTTTCTAAGATTGCTGCTCCATTATCCAAGTTGTTGCAAAAGAATGTTCGCTTTGAGTGGTCGGATGTTAGGCAACAAGCTTTCGAGAGGTTCAAGGATGCTTTGACGCAAGCTCCTATCTTGATTCAACCTGAATCGGGTAAGGAGTTTGTAGTTTATAGTGATGCAAGGTGGGAAGGTTGTGGCGTATGCATCTAGGCAATTGAAGGTGCACGAGCGCAACTATCCTACTCATGACCTAGAACTTGCTGTAGTTGTGTTTGCTCTAAAGATTTGGAGGCATTACCTTTATGGTGAGAAGTGTGTGGTTTATACAGATCATAAGAGTTTGAAATATCCAACGTCTCAAAAAGAGTTGAATCTTAGGCAACGAAGATGGTTGGAGTTGCTTAAAGATTATGATTTGACGATAGAGTATCACCTTGGAAAGGCCAATGTTGTGGCCGATGCCTTGAGTAGGAAGTTGTTTGTAGAGTTGAGGGCAATGTTTGCTCAGTTGAGTATATCGCTAGATCATGGATTAATAGCTGAGCTACAAGTGAAACCTTCCTTGATTTAGTTGATTAAGGAGAAGCAGTTGCTTGATAATTCTTGTAACCCCTTAGCCCGGCCTAGACGGTTGACCCGAACTACGAAGATTACAAGGGGAAAACCAAAGTCAACCTGAAAGTCAACCTTGATTCACGACCCTTTTTTTCTTTTTAGTCTTGTCTAGATGCTTGTTAACCCTAAGTGAGTACTCACGAGACACGATAGAGAAAGGCACAGCGTTCGGATTTCAAAAAGGGACTCAATTGCACAATATACAAATTTGGGGACCAAAATGTAATTTCTGAAAATTAGAAGGTCCTTACTGATTTTAAAGTTACCAATATGAAATTAGTCGTGTTACATGCTTCTCTGCCAAATTTCAACTAAATTGAACATCCCAAGCTCAAGCAATTGCAGTCTCAACATTTAGGACTAAAATGTAAAACGTGCAAACTTCAGAACAATTCAAATCTGTGACCAACGGTCACCTGTTTCGAAACACCTACCAGCCGTATCGAAACGCTGGGGCAAAACACTCCCCCGTTTTGAAACTTGTTCCGAAACACGGCTCTCCAGTAGCCAAAACATTTCGAAACAACCTCCAATCGTTTCGAAACACGAAGGCCATTACAGGCCCCCGTTTCGAAACGCCAGAGAGTGTTTCGATACGGTTTGCCCAGGAAGTGCAGAATTTTCTGGTTTTTCATCCATAAACATCCCAAAGACTCTCTAGCTATACCAACAAGTCAACATACATACAAGGTACATATTTGGAACTCCTAAACACATTCATAGCACCAACATGAAAACTCACAAATCTAGAGGCATGCTTCCTATTTAACAAAACCAAATAGACAATCAAACTTCAAATCAAACATTTAAGGCCATTTACAATTCAAACCAACCAAGGCAAACATGCCACAACCTTAGGGAGTTTAACACATCTCCCAAAACAAAACTTGGTTTCCCATTGCCAATTTATCAAAACTAAAGTGTATGAAAACTTCACCATACATGAGCTTGGACTTCCTTGGATGAACTTAGCTTCCTTGATGCCCGAAAATACCTCAATTATATGCATTATTGGTAAAAGAGAGCGTAAGCACAAATGCTTAGTGAGGCATGCTCTAGACAAAACTAACACAATAATGCACATTTACAAAACACTTTCATCAAAGCTTTTAAACCACATGCTCATCTCTTCCTCATGCTTGAAAAACTTTCAAAGCAAAACTCATTGAAACCACATGTACCTCCATTCTATCTCATCCATTAAAACCAATGCAAATCTCATGGCAAGGCCATTTACATGCTTGTATTGCCAAAGCATTTCTAAACAAATCACATATGCATATCTCATAGCATAAATTATCACATCAAAGGTACATGTGTAACAAAAACCATTTCATCATTTATATTGGCATTTAGCATCTCATTAATACTCGGATATGCGGACACATTTCTACACTAGACTCTTCCGGTGGAATCTCGCATCACCGTACTCACTTGTCTAGCAACATAGCTTCCGGTGGAATCTCTCATTGCCACAAAGCTTGGGTATTTCACCAAGTCCTACCCGATGGAATGCCCATCATCGGAATATCTCCCTTTGGCTTAACCAAATAGCATGTACAAATTTTTAGTTTATAGTGCACTCTCATCCTATTGATCGATCAATTATATCCGGTAAGTTTCTCAATATCTATGCCAATATAATGTGTTAAAACATCACCACACCTACTGTTTTTCATGCAATATAACACAAAGGATTTCTCACCACATTTCAAAATATAAATCATACTTTGCTTTAAACCAAAAGCTCAAATCTATTCAATGCAACATGCCATCTCATGACATCTTTACAAGCATAATCTCATGCTCCAAAACATGCATAAAAACAGTAGGAATTTAACAATCTCTAACCATGAGCATGTAAAAGCATTTTGGGGCCAAACACCACTTTAGAGAGATCAAATCAAGCCATACTTACTTCCGGACTTAGGAAGGTGTTTCAAACCTCTCCTAAATCCCCAAACCTTGTATTTTTGTCCTCATGGACTTCAAACCCAAACGCACTCACCGATTTTGTTTCGCTTGCTTGCCGAAGCGCCAATTAAGCCTCTGGATCAACCCAAAAGTGTCCGAAGATGTCTCCCCTGTTTTAGACACATCAAAGCAGAGGATTAATGCATCATCGTGCATTGAAATCTTCAGCCAACACTCCAAAACTCGCTGCTCTACCTAAACCCAACATTTTGGCTACCAAACACAACCGAAATCACCTCCAAACTCTTCCAAAACATAACCCAGCCAAGATCCATCACTTCTAAACATTTGTAAACATCAATTAACATCAAAAACAACCCTAAACTCGTCCTTATACCTCCAGCTATAACATAACACCAAAAACACCTAAAAAACCACCATTCTCATAAGCAAAAACTTAGGAAACACAACCTATTCGGGATTGGATTGAGAAAACCTCATTTCTAACATCATTTAACATCCAAAATACATTAGAAAACCATCTCAAAACAGAGCCCAATCAATTACAACGAAAATCTTCAAGATCTCTTCCAAAATCTTGAGTTTTAAGCCAAAAAGATAAGGAAACTGCTTCTTCATGTCATCTTTTCTTTCCCACGTGGCTTCCTCAACACCATGATGCCTCCACAACACCTTAACCAACTCAATTGTCTTACCTCGAAGAACTTTACTGTCCGAATCCAGAATCTCAACCGGCTCCTCATCATAGGTCAAATCTGGATTCAACTCAACTTCCTCCACAGGCATAACATGCGAAGGATCCGATCTATACCTCCGAAGCATAGAGACATGAAACACATCATGAATCTTTTCCAACTCTTGTGGTAATCTCAGCTTCTAAGCAACATGACCCACACGTTCAATCACCTCGTATGGTCCAATATACCTAGGGCTCAACTTACCCTTCCGGCCAAATCTCATCACCTTCTTCCAAGGTGAAACCTTCAAGAACGCAGGGTCACCCACCACAAACTCAATCTCCTTGCGCTTCAAATCCGCGTAAGACTTCTATCGATCAGAAGCTACCTTCAACCGCTCACAAATGAGCTTCATCTTCTCGGTGGTTCCTTTCAACAAAGTCGGCATTGAGACCAACTTCTGACCCGTTTTAGCTCAGCAAAGAGGAGTCCTACACTTCCTTACATACAAGGCTTCATAAGGTGGCATTTGAATACTTGCCTGGTAGCTATTCTTATAAGAAAACTCCACCAAAGGCAAATGCTTCTCCCAAGAGCCTTGAAACTCAATCACGCAGCACCTCAACATATCCTCAAGCACTTGGATAACATGCTCAGACTGTCCATCCGATTGCAGATGATAAGAAGTACTGAAATTCAGCCGCGTACCCAAAGCTTGATGCAAACACTCCCAAAAAACGTGATGTGAACCTCGAATCTCTATCCAACACTATAGACTTTGGCACACCATGCAGACGCACAATCTCAACAATGTACAGCTCTGCAAGCTTATCCAAAGTATATGTAGTATGCACAAGCAAGAAATGCGCACACTTCGTAAGGCGATCCACAATCACCCACACCGAATTCTTCTTCGATGGAGACAAGGGTAACCCAGACACAAAGTCCATGGTGATCCTTTCCCACTTCCATTCAGGAATCCTCAACGATTGCAACAACCCTGAAGGAAACTGATGCTCAGCTTTAACCCGCTGACAAACCATGCACTTACCCACATATTCTGCAAAATCTTTCTTCAAACCCACCCAATAGTACTCATCCCTCAGATCACGATACATCTTTGTACTACCAGGGTGCATAGCAAAAGGACTACTATGAGCCTCGGTCAGAATAGTACGCCTCAACTCTACATCATTCGGCACTACTACCCGTCTTCCGAAACATAGAACTCCATCATCATTAAAACAGAAATCCGATGGTCTATCCTCAACAATATCCTGAACATGTGGCACCAAAGAATCATCCAACAACTGCTTATCTTTTATCAGCTGAACCAAAGATGGTTTCACTTGCAATTCAGCCACAAGACCTCCATCTCGCGAAATGCTCAAGCTAGCAAACATAACCCTTAACTCAACCGCCACCTTCCTGGTCAAGGCATCCGCCACAACATTAGCTTTTCCCGAATGGTACTCGATCGTTAAATCGTAATCTTTAAGCAACTCCACCCAACGTCATTGCCGAAGATTCAACTCTTTCTGAGACATCAGATACTTCAAACTCTTTTGATCCGTGTACAGAGTACACTTCTCACCATACAGATAATGTCTCCAAATCTTCAAAGCAAAAACCATCGCAGCTAATTCAATATCATGCGTAGGGTAATTGCGCTCATGCACTTTCAACTGTCGCGATGCATAAGCCACCACCTTACCTTCTTGCATTAGCACACACCCCAAACCAACGTAGGATACGTCACTGTACACCACGGATTCTTTTCTTGATTCAGGTTGAACCAAGATAAGAGCTTGCGTCAAAGCTGCCTTAAGCTTCTCAAAAGCTTGCTGTCTCGCTTCCGTCCACTCATACTTAACATCTTTTTGCAACAACTTCTTCAAAGGGGCGACAATCTTTGAAAATCCATCCACAAACCTCCGGTAGTACCCTGCCAACCCAAGGAAACTACAGACTTCATGAACAGACTTAGGAGGCTTCCAATTCATCACCGTCTCAACCTTCTGAGGATCAACACGAATCCCCTCAGCCGAAACCACATGACCAAGGAACACAACTTCCCTCAACCAAAACTCGCACTTGCTCAACTTAGCATAAAGCTGATTTTCCAAAAGCGCTTGCAAGACAACCCTCAAATGACCTTCATGCTCCTCCTCGGTACGTGAGTACACAAGGATATCGTCAATGAACACCACAACAAACTTATCCAAGTATTCATGGAACACTCTATTCATCATGTCTATAAAAGCTGCAGGAGCATTCGTAAAGCCAAACGGCATCACAAGGAACTCATAATGCCCATACCTCGTTCTAAAGGTTGTTTTTGGCATATCCACATCTTTCACCTTAAGCTGATAGTATCCTGACCTTAAGTCAATCTTGGAGAACACAGCCGCTCCCCGAAATTGATAAAAAAGATCATCAATCCTCGGCAAAGGATACCGACTCTTGATGGTCAACTTGTTCAGCTGACGATAATCAATGCACATTATCATAGTGCCATCCTTCTTCTTCACAAACAAGACCGGTGCACCCCAAGGTGACACACTTGGCCGAATGAAACCACGATCAAGCAACTCCTGAAGCTGCATCTTCAACTCCTTAGGTGCCATGCGATAGGGAGCAATGGACACTGGAGTTGTGTTTTCATACAGCTCAATTCCAAACTCCACCTCTCGACTAGGCGGCAAACCAGGTAACTCCTCCGGAAACACTCCAGGAAACTCTCGTACAGTTCTGATATCTTGAACGCGCAACCCCTTGGAACTAGGATTCATCACAAAGGCTAGGTAAGCCTCGCAACATTGCCTCAACATTCGGCTTGCTTCCAAAGTAGACACCACATTGGCAAGAAACTTCACATTCTCACCAACCACCACCACTTCATAATCATCCGCAAGTTTCAGCGAAACTCGCTTGCTCCCAAAATCCACTACAGCTTGATGCTCAACAAGCCAATCCATACCAAGGAATACATCAAAACCATAGAATGGCAATTCTATGAGATCAACAAGAAAAACATGGTTTTGCACTATCAAGGGACATCTTCTATACAACTTTCGCGTCACAACCGTTTCACCAAAGGAACTAGTCACACACATACCAACATCCAAAGACTCAACAGGTAAACCAAGCATTTGAGCATGTTCACGCAATATATATGAGTGTGTAGATCCAGAATCAATCAAAGAAAGTAATGATAAGGATTGCAAAGTGAAGGTACCTATGATCACATCCGTATCATTCCTTCCCTCACGATGGGCATACACTCGAGCCTGACCGCCACCCTCAGGTTGAACGACCACAACATGAGCTACATTCTTGCCACCATCATCTCTACGCTGAAAATTACCACGGCCGCGCCCACGACCTCTCTGTGGCTCAGCTGCTCTCACCGGAGCCTGTCCCTCTCTCAGAGGCTGAGGACAATCCTTCTTCATATGTCCACGGTTTCCACAATTCCAGCACGTCCCAAGGTTACCCCAACATTCACGACCGTGCCGTCTACCACAACGGTTACACTCAGGAGTCCTCTGTACAGCATTAGGTCCTTGCTGACCTCTCCTAGGGTTACCACCCCACACCTAGCATCATATTGTGGCCTCCGATCCTTATGCCTCTTGTTGCGATCTCTCCCATAATCGCGTTCAGCCGCTCGCTTTCCCGAGCTAGATCCACCCGCTCGACTAGTCAGACCAAGATTTGACTCAATGTCCTTGGCTCTAGTGACCAAGACATCGAAATCTGTGTAGTCAGCCGCAAGCATGAAAGTCTTCACATCCGTTACCAACCCATAACAGAATTGTTCACACCTCTCCCGCTCATTAGGGATTAGCTCAGGTGCATACTGACTAAGGCAGACAAACTGAATCTCATACTCAGCTACAGACATGCTACCTTGCATAAGAGACATAAATTCTCTTTTCTTCTCATCTAGGTAACACACACCCAGATACTTCCGCTTGAACGCATTCAAGAAGAACGTCCAAGTCACCTCATCATCCTTCATCCCAGAGATAGTCGTCGTCCACCATGTATAAGCATCACCATGCAGCAGTGATACCACACAACCCAGCTTCTGCACATTATTGTAGTTCATCTGACCCAAAATCCTCTTGGTGCTCTCCAACAAAGACTCAGATCTTTCCGGAGATAAACCTCTGAACTCAGTCCCTCCCAAATTGCGAAGACGTTCCAAAGGCAACCTCCTATTAGCATCATCCTGATGCGCAGCTCCATGAGCTCCAGCTACTGCTGCCTAGAAAGCTCCAGCAATAGCCTGAATCAACACCGTCATGTCAGGAGCAGCTTACCCCTGCACACCTTTAGGTCCAGCGACCCCAACACCAGCTCCAGCATTTCCAGCTCCGACACCACCATCACCACCAGGTGGTCCACCACCAGGAGGAGGAGGTAAATCCACAACATTCTCATCATTCTCATTCCGAGCCATAGCTCTTGTATTCATTCTCATCTCTCTACGTGGCCCCTTTTACAAAAAAACAATGCACTGACAAAATATGCAATAAACACAATTAGGCTCAATAAGGGAAGTAATACAAGTATTCAAGCTCATTTTCTAAAACAATTCCTTTCATTAGTTTTGATATGGCAATGGGATCCCCTAACACACTCCAACATAGCATAACATCACAATCGAAACCATGCATCACGATTCACACAACATTCCTTCACCCAAAAGGCACATCATGCAGTTACACATACATCATCCACATAACAAACCCCAATCATACGAGAACCAAGATCTGATACCACCAAATGTAACCCCCTTAGCCCGGCCTAGACGGTTGACCCGAACTACGAAGATTACACGGGGAAAACCAAAGTCAACCCGAAAGTCAACCTTGATTCACGACCTTTTTTTCTCTTCTTAATCTTGTCTAGATGCTTGTTAACCCTAAGTGAGTACTCACAAGACACGATAGAGAAAGGCACAGCGTTCGGATATCAAAAAGGGACTAAATTGCACAATATACAAATTTGGGGACCAAAATGTAATTTCTGAAAATTAGAAGGTCCTTACTGATTTTAAAGTTACCAATATGAAATTAGTCATGTTACATGCTTCTCTGCCAAATTTCAACTTAATTGAACATCCCAAGCTCAAGCAATTGCAGTCTCAACATTTAGGACTAAAATGTAAAACATGCAAACTTCAGAACAATTCAAATCTGTGACCAATGGTCACCTGTTTCGAAACACCTACCAGCCGTATCGAAATGCTGGGGCAAAACACTCCCCCGTTTCGAAACTTGTTCTGAAATACGGCTCTCCAGTAGCCAAAACGTTTCGAAACAACCTCCAACCGTTTTGAAACACGAAGGCCATTACAGGCCCCCGTTTCGAAACGCCAGAGAGTGTTTCGATACAGTTTGCCCAGAAAGTGCAGAATTTGCTGGTTTTTCATCCATAAACACATTCAAACACATCCTAAAGACTCTCTAACCATACCAACAAGTCAACATACATACAAGGTACATATTTGGAACTCCTAAACACATTCATAGCACCAACATGAAAACTCACAAATCTAGAGGCATGCTTCCTATTTAACAAAACCAAATAGACAATAAAACTTCAAATCAAACATTTAAGGCCATTTACAATTCAAACCAACCAAGGCAAACATGCCACAACCTTAGGGAGTTTAACATATCTCCCAAAACAAAACTTGGTTTCCCATTGCCAATTTATCAAAACTAAAGTGTATGAAAACTTCACCATACATGAGCTTGGACTTCCTTAGATGAACTTAGCTTCCTTGATGCCCGAAAACACCTCAATTATCTGCATTATTGGTAAAAGAGAGCGTAAGCACAAATGCTTAGTGAGGCATGCTCTAGAGAAAACTAACACAATAATGCACATTTAGAAAACACTTTCATCAAAGCTTTTAAACCACATGCTCATCTCTTCCTCATGCTTGAAAAACTTTCAAAGCAAAACTCATTGAAACCACATGTACCTCCATTCTATCTCATGTATTAAAACCAATGCAAATCTCATGGCAAGGCCATTCACATGCTTGTATTGCCAAAGCATTTCTAAACAAATCACATATGCATATCTCATAGCATAAATCATCACATCAAAGGTACATGTGTAACAAAAACCATTTCATCATTTATATTGGCATTTAGCATCTCAATAATACTAGGATATGCAGATACATTTTACACTAGACTCTTCCGGTGGAATCTTGCATCACCGTACTCGCTTGTCTAGCAACATAGCTTCCGGTGGAATCTCTCATCGCCACAAAGCTTGGGTATTTCACCAAGTCCTACCCGATGGAATGCCCATCATCGGAATATCTCCCTTTGGCTTAACCAAAGAGCACGTACGAATTTTTAGTTTATAGTGCACTCTCATCCAATTGATCGATCAATTATATCCAGTAAGTTTCTCAACATCTATGCCAATATAATGTGTTAAAACATCACCACACCTACTGTTTTTCATGCAATATAACACAAAGGATTTCTCACCACATTTCAAAATATAAATCATACTTTTCTTTAAACCAAAAGCTCAAATCTATTCAATGCAACATGCCATCTCATGACATCTTTACAAGCATAATCTCATGCTCCAAAACATGCATAAAAACAGTAGGAATTTAACAATCTCTAACCATGAGCATGTAAAAGCATTTTGGGGCCAAACACCACTTTAGAGAGATCAAATCAAGCCATACTTACTTCCGGACTTAGGAAGGTGTTTCAAACCTCTCCTAAATCCCCAAACCTTGTATTTTTATCCTCATGGATTTCAAACCCAAACGCACTCACCGATTTCGTTTCGCTTGCTTGCCGAAACGCCAATTAAGCCTCCGGATCAACTCCAAAAGTGTTCGAAGATGTCTCCCCTGTTTTAGACACATCAAAGTAGAGGATTAATGCATCATCATGCATTGAAATCTTCAGCCAACACTCCAAAACTCGCTGCTCTACCTAAACCCAACATTTCGGCTACCAAACACAACCGAAATCACCTCCAAACTCTTCCAAAACATAACCCAGCCAAGATCCATCACTTATAAACATTTTTAAACATCAATTAACATAAAAAACAACCCTAAACTCTTCCTTATACCTCCAACTATAACAGAACACCAAAAACACCTCAAAATCACCATTCTCATAAGCAAAAACTTAGGAAACACAACCTATTCGGGATTGGATTGATAAAACCTCATTTCTAACACCATTTAACATCCAAAATACATTAGAAAACCATCTCAAAATAGAGCCCAATCAATTACAGCGAAAATCTTCAAGATCTCGTCCAAAATTTTGAGGTTTAAGCCAAATTCATGTTTCTAACATTAAAACCATTTATAAAACTTTAATAAAGGATTGACAACTTGGGAATTTCAGTAAAGAACTGAGTATTTAGAGGAGAAGAACAATCTTACCTATAAATGATGATTTCTCCTTGATTTGGGCCAAATTCCATGAAAATTCAATATGGAAATCAAAAGGATTTGATGCAAGATTGATTAGGAACCAATGAGTGATGGAAATATCATCAATTGAAGTGAAAAAAAATGTGAAAGTTGCTGGAGAAAAGGTGTTTGGATGATGGGATTTTGAGAGAAAAAGGAATGAGAGAAAATTAGAGAAAGGTAGTTATGAAAGTTAAAAAGTAGTTTTTCCTTTTCTTTTATTTAATTAAAGCATTAATTAAATAACCCAAATTAAGGAAAAATCTAGAGAAAAACATTTTGGGTAAATTAGCTCCTTAAAGATTCAAAGTTTCAATCCTTTACAAAACAGTCACTACTAAACTTTGCAAAAATCGCAATTTGGTCACTACACCGAAATGTAGTATTTCCAAACCTTGTTTTGGAAAATTGATTTCACCATTCTCCTATATGTATTAAATAAGGATTTTTAAATATTTTTTCTATATTTTTAAAGCATCCCGAACTAGGCTTTCCCTAAAACCTCCTTTTATATTCGAACCGTTTCTCATACCGGTCCGGTTCAGACCCTAAACTTCTAAGCCCAAAATTGGGGTGTTACAACTATTTAGTGTCTCATGTTCAGGACATAACGAATGGTAAAGCAACGAATTTTTGTTTCAATGATGATGGTGTTTTGTGCTTTAAAAGTCGAATAGTTGTGCCGGGGGATTTTGAGTTGAGGCGCACTATTTTGACTGAGGCTCATAGTAGTCCTTTTGCTATGCATCCTGGTAGTACTAATATGTATCGTGGATTGAAAGATGAGTACTATTGGGTTGGGTTGAAGAAGGATGTTGCTGAATTTGTGAGTAAGTGTATGGTTTGCCAGAACGTGAAAGCTGAGCATGAATTTCCTTCCGGGTTGTTGCAACCTTTGAGAATACCAAAATGGAAATGGGAGAGGATTACGATGGATTTTGTTTCCGGTTTTCCTTTGACCCCGTTAAAGAAGAACTCCATTTGGGTGATTGTTGATCGCCTTATGAAGTGTGCACATTTCTTAGCTATGCATACTACGTATACGTTGGATAAGCTGGCAGAATTGTACATTGCTGAGATAATGCGTTTGCATGTTGTACCTAAATCTATAGTGTCAGATAGAGATCTGAGGTTTACATCAAGGTTTTGGGAGTGCTTGCATAGAGCTTTGGGTACACAGCTTAATTTTAGTACCTCGTATCATCCTCAGATAGATGGGCAGTCTGAGCGAGTTATCCAAGTGCTTGAGGATATGTTGAGGTATTGTATTATAGATTTCCAAGGTTCTTGGGAGAAACAATTGCCCTTGGTGGAGTTTGCCTATAATAATAGCTATCAGGGGAGTATACAAATGGCTTCGTACGAAGCCTTGTATGGTAGGAAGTGTAGAGTGCCCCTTTGTTGGGCGGAAGTGGGGCAAAAGTTGGTTTCCTTGTCGGATTTGCTTAAGGGAAAGGTGGAGAAGGTAAAGCTTATTTTTGATCGGTTGAAGGCAGCATCGGATCATCAAAAATCTTACGTGAATTTAAAGCGTAAAGAGATTGAGTTTGCGGTTGGTGGTCACGTGTTCTTGAAGGTTTCGCCTTGGAAGAAGGTGATGAGGTTTGGATGTATGGGTAAACTTAGTCCAAGGTTTATTAGACCATATGAAGTAGTGGAGCGTGTTGGTCCAGTTGCTTATCGGTTGAGGTTTCCTCCTGAGTTGGAGAAAATTCATGACGTGTTTCATGTTTCAATGTTGATAAGGTATAGACCGGATCTGTCTCATGTTATGCCGGTCTAAGAGATTGAGTTGAATCCGGATTTATCTTATGATGACGAACCTGTTGGGATTCTTGATTCTAGTAGCAAAGTTATTCGTGGTAAGACGATTGAACTTGTAAAGGTGTTGTGGCGTCATCGAGGAGTTGAAGAGGCCACGTGGAAAAGCAAGACGGACATGTTGAAGCAGTTTCCACACTTTTTTCCTTCAGGTAAAATTTCGGGGACAAAATTTCCTAAGTGGGGGAGAAATGTAACGCCCCAGTTTTGGGACTAGAGATTTTTAAGGTGGTTTAGGGTTCGATGAACCTAGACTAGAGATCCGGGTCGATTGGAGTTGGTTCAGGGAAAACATGGTTTGGGACATGATAAAATCATGCGAAAATTTTCTAAAATCCTCTTTAAATATATATTGAGGAAAAGTGAAGCCAATTTTTGAAAATGATTTTTAGAAAGTCGACATTTCGGTTTGGTGACTAAAATGTAAAAATTGCGAGTTTCGTTTTAATGGCTAAATTGAAGAGAGCCAAAACTTAGAATCCTTAGGGAGCTATTACACCAATGTTTTATCAACTATTCCCTTGATTGTGTTTTAAATGATTTAATTAATTGATTTAATAAGAGAGTTTTATTAAAAGAGGTTTTAAAAGGCTAAACATTTTCTTACGTAACTACTTTTCTCCTAAACTTTTCTCTCAACTTTCCCAACAGCCAAACTATCCTTCCATCATTAAAATCTCCATAGATTTATTTCATTTCATCTACTTTTGATTTCTTGATGATGCCCATGGATTTCTACAACAACTAGCTAAAGTTTTCTTGAAGGATTTCTTCAAAATCATTGCAAATAAAGCGAAAAGCTTGTGTTAGAGGTGATACGTCTTTTCTCTCCTCTAATCAAGGTTCTTTATTGAAATTCCCAAGTCTTTGGCTCTCTAATTTTGTTTAATAACAATGTTTTGTAATTTAATTGATAAAAATTGCTAAATTAAGCTTTGGAAGATGATTTTTCAAGATTTTCGTTATGGTACTATTTTGATTGATTTGAGGCTGATTTTAATCATGATTTGGATGTTAAATGATGCGGAAATAAAGGTTTTATGATAGTAATCCCGAAGTGAGTTGGATCTCTAATTGTTGAATTGTTAGATTTTGGGTTTTTGCGGTGTTTGTGTGAAATCTGAGTTGCTGGAGGTATAACGATGAAATTAGGTTAATTTTGGATGTTGATTGATGATTAAAATTGGATGGAAGTGTTAGATTATGGTTGGGCTGAGTTTAGAGAGTAATAGAAGGTGATTTCAGTTTTTTTTGGATGGGTGTTTTGGGCAGAGCATCGAGATAGTTTAAGTTGCTGGTGATTTTAATGCATCATGATGCATTAATCCTCTATTCTTTTTTGGTATAAATAGGGGAGAACAAATCAGAAGCAATCGGTGAAGTTCCGGGGGCTTCAGACACTTAATTTCGCGTCAGTGAATCTTGGTTTTGCGAGTCGGTAAGTGAGACCGTGATTTCCAGCTTTGAAACACTTTAAAAGTGGTTTTGGGAACTTAGTGTAAGCTTTAAACGCTTTACTATGTTCGGAAGTAAGTAAAAGGATTTTCTCCCTTGGATTGTGCTATTATGAGTTTGTTGATGCACTTGATTTTAAATGCATGTTACCTATTGTTTAAAACATGATTTGAAGTAATCGATTTACTGTTTTTAATGTTATATTGATGAAGGATGCACATGGTAAGTGATCCTTGTAAGTATATGCATATACTTGTATTATGAAGCACTATTTGATGCTTGGAAATATGGTTTATTGGTAATGCTTTGAAAACAGTGAGGTTTATGCTAAATGCGAATTATATTGGCAAGTGGTGTTGTGAAATTGGTTTATAAATGAAATCAGATATAGTTAGTCGGCTATAGGATTGAGTGCACTATAAACAAGTCACCTTGGATGTTGAGGAGTTTATACGGTTTACCGAATACTCCATCCCTATAACCTAACGAGGGAAAATGACTGGTGTCATGTCTCTCATTAGTGGGGTTATACATCTACCGATGAGTGGTGTTGAGGGGTTTATATAGTGTACCGAATATTCCACCACGAGTGTTACAACGGTGGACGGTAGCTCCCGTGTGTGAACCTTGAGATTCCGGTGAGAATGTATGAAGTGTTGGAACAACACTAGAGAATCCGCGTATCCGATGTGGTTTTGAGAAATGAGCTTGTTAATGATCACTTGTGAGCCAATATAATTGATGATGTATTATGGTTTGGTCTATGATGCATAATGTGTAAAATGCATGTTTTACTCTTTAAGCTTTGCATTTGTTGGCTATATACGGGAAGGCTTAAATTGAGTGTTGAAAAAGAGGTTTTTATTGTTGAGATCATAATACGTGTTGTTGAGGTTATATGCTGATTTTTTATTCAGGTAAGTGCATGGTTTTGAAAGCATGATGGTTTTCAAACGATGTATTGAGGCATTTCAAATGAAATTTCAACATGTTCTTGAAAAATGGTTTTAATGCATTGATGGTGTTCTGTTTTTGAGCCCTCCTCACTAAGCCTTGTGTGCTTACGCTCTACTTTTGTCCGTCAATGCAGATAATTAAGGTTTTGGAGGGATCGTGGATCAAGGGATCGCAAGAGACTTCTTTTGAGTATGTATGTTTCAGTTTAGACTATACGTAATAAGGGAAATGGGGGATCCGTTTTGTTTTTGGGAGATTTGTGTAAACTCCCTGTTTGAGAAAGTGTTCATTGTTGTTTTAGACTTGTAAATGGCCTTTGGTTATGCATTTTGGTATCTTGTTTTGTTTGTTTGCTAGGTTGCATGCCTATAGTTTACCTTTGAAGCAAATTGCCATAATTTATTGTTGAATATGCCATGAATGGTTGGGGATTGATGTTTAAATATGTTGTATGCATGTTGGAAGCATGTTGAAATGGTTTAGTATGGATTAAAGTGTGAAAAACCAGCAAAAAGTTTCATTACAGGCCCAAGTTTTTCGGTACACTCGAGCCTGTACCGAAATAATGAGCCTGAAATGACCTAAGGGTTTCAAAACAGGGAGGTCTGTTTCGGTACGTTTTGCCACTAAAAACCTCTATTCTGAAACACCTCAAAAGGTGTATCGATACAGGCCTATGTTCCGAGCCCTTTGAACCAGTTTTGGTACACCTGTTTCGATACAGGGCTAACCTGTACCGAAACGGCCAGCTGGTAAGTTAGTTGTTGGAATATTCTGAAGTTTTTTTTTTGCATTTTGGTCCCTGAATGTTGTGGATGAAATTAAATGAGTTTGGATGATTTCTTGGAGCTGATTTTTGACAGAGATGCATGTAATGTGACCAATTAAAGGTTGGTAACATAAAAATGGCATAAGTCCCTATAATTTGGTAAAATTACAAAATAGTCCTTAAATTGTAATTGAATGCAATCGAGTCCCAAATCGATGTCTGATCCAGTGATGAATGTTCCGTTGTGATGTTAAACACTTAGGATACTAATGAGAATCTAGACAAGATAAAAAGAAAAAAATAAGGTTGTTTATTGGAGTATATTTCCTGGTTTACTTCAATATTCCCCATGTGACTTGTTCGGTTCAGTCTATCGTCCAGACCGGATCGAGGGGGGTTACACAAGTGTTGTCCCAACACTTCATACATTCTCATCAGAATCTCAAGGTTCACACACGAGAGCTACCCTCCACCGTTGTGACACCCGTGGTGGAGTATTCGATACACTATATAAACCCCTCAACACCACTCATCGGTAGATGTATAACCCCACTAATGAGAGACGGGAGACCACATACACATACCTCAATCGTTAGTGTACTTGGATGGAGTATTTAGTACACCGTATAAACCCCTCAACATCCAAAGTGACTTGTTTATAGTGCACTCAATCTTAGAGCCTGCTTACTATATCTGATTTCATTTATAAACCATTTTTACAACATCACTTGCCAATATAATTCACATTTAACCACATACCTCACTGTTTTCAAAGCATCATCAATAAATCATTTTCCAAAGCATTAAACCATGCTTTTTAATCTCAAGTATAAAACATATACTTACAAGGATCACTTACCATTTGCATCCTTCATCATTTCAACATTAAAAACAGAAAACCACATGCTATAATCATGCTTTAATAGTAGGTAAACATGTATTCAAAAGCAAGGGCATAAAAACCATTTCGTAAATAGTACAATCGAGAGAGAAATTCCTTATACTTACTTCCGAACTTAGACAGGCGTTTCAAGCTTACATCTAAGTTCCCAAAACCACATTTATATCATTTCAAAGCTGAAATCCACATTCTCACTCACCAAGTCGCGAAACCTTGATTAGCCAACGCGAAACTAAGCGTCCGATGCTCCCGAAACCTCACTGGTTGCTTCCGAAGTTTTATCCCTTGTTTTAACCACATTAGAACAGAGGATTAATGCATCTCAATGCATTAAAAACTCCAGCAAGAAATCTGTAACCCCCTTAACCCGGCCTAGACGGTTGACCCGAATTAAGAAAGTCACACGGGGAAAACCAAAGTCAACCCGAAAGTCAACCTTGATTATCGACGTTTTTTTTTCTTTTAAAAACTTATCTAGATGCACATTAACCCTAAAAATGATCATACAAACGACATACTAAAAGATCATAAACATCAGAGATCAAACAAGGACCCAATTGAACAATTTACAACTTTAGGGACCAAATTGTAAATTCTGATAAATATGAGGATTTAGCCCAAATTAAAGTTACCATCTTGAAATTAATCGTGTCTCATGCATCTCAGCCAAATTTCAGCTCAAAAGGACATTCCAAACTCATACAATTGCACATACAAGATTCAGGACCAAAATGTAAACAATCCGAAACATATAACTGCCACTGTCAGCCCCCAACGGTCAGCCGTTCCGAAACGGGGGACAGCCCGTTTCGAAACTCGGGGCCGTTCCGCAACGCGTACCAGAACGGGGTCGGGCAGTAGCATATCCGTTCAAGAACGGTGTTGCCCGTTTCGAACGCCTGGGCTGCTTCGAGGCACCCGTTCCGAAACGGCAGGCACTGTTCCGAAACGGCCTGCACAAAATGCAGAATTTTACCTACTTTAACATGCAATTGACCAACCAATCATGCTCCAAATGCCACCAAACTTTTCCAGCATGCAATTCATCATACAAGAGACATGTTTGCATCAACCAATCAACATATTAGCATCACATATGAAAAGCCCCAAATCTAATGGCATGCTTCCTACACAAGCAACTATTCAAGCATAAAACCTCCAATCCATACATGTAAAGGCCAATTACAAAACCAGCATTATCAGCGACATTAAACATACTCAAGGAGTTCAAAACATCTCCAAACAACATTCACAAAGGTCCCCCATTGCCATACACCAAAAGCTAAATGTGTTCGATAAAACCTTTCCATACTTGAGCTTAGTTTTCCCTTGGTTGCTTGCCTTCCTTGCTGCCCTCAAATCATCTTAATGTTCTGCATTATTGGTTTAAGAAAACGAAAGAGAGCGTAAGCAAAAGCTTAGTGAGGAAAGCTCCTTAAAACCACACAATAATGCATTTATAAAACTCATTCATAAATCATGCTTCAAGATACACTTTAACATGCTCACAAGCAAACTTTAAACAAGCATCTCATGCTTCAAATCATTACATGTCATATTGGCCACAAGTAATACATTTCATCTTTTAAAAAAAACAAGATCAACATAAGACTCACACATGGACTTTTAAACACCATTGTGATCTTATAATTTCCAAGAACCACACAAGGACTTTTAACCACCTTTGTGTTCTTCCCAAGGACTTTTAAACACCTTGGCCCCAAGGACTTTTAAACACCTTGGCCCATGGACTTTTAAACACCATGGCAAGGACCACACAAGGACTTTTAACCACCTTTGTGTCCTTAACAAGAATCATCCAAGGACTTTTAACCACCTTGATGTTCTTAAGTAACATGGCTCACTCAAGGACTTTTAACCACCTTGGTGACCTTAACCTTTTTCAAAACATCACTTGCCAATATACATCATTTCATCATTAAATCCACTGTTTTAAAGCATTAAACCAAGCCATATTCATCATGCATTTCAAAGCATCAAACTACATTTAATCAATGTTCAAAAACAAGGAACTCTTACCTTGAGCTTCCTTCAACATATGGCTTACAAAATCAGCAATAACCATGCTAAATCATGCTTTCAAAACAGAATTTAAAACATGCAATAAACCACATTGCACAACAACCAAACCATGGCCACCACTAGAGAGTATTTCCGAAAACTTACACTTGAGCTTAGCAAAGTTGTTTAGACTTAAACTAAGCTCCCAAGACATTGGTTTCAAAGCCGAAAACCCAATTTCACTCACCGATTCCACTTCGCCTCTTGTCGAAGCACCAATCAAGCCTCCGGATCACCACCACTTGGATCCAAAGATGACTCCCCTGTTTTAACACATCAAAACAGTAGATTAATGCATCATCATGCATTAATATCCTCAATGAAAGCACCTAAACTCGCTGCTCTCATCCCCACTCCATTTTCGGCCACCAAACACAACCGAAAATGCATCCAAACCACTTCTCAACAAAGCCCAGCCATTAACCATCAAAACCTAACATCCTTTAACATCATTTAACATCTAAAAAGAACCTAATAACATCCTTATACCTCCAGCAACACCAGATCCACAAGATCACCTAAAAAACAATCAAGAATCACAAGCTAAACTTAGGAAACCCAACCTATCCGGGATTGCATCAATCAAAACTCAATTCCTTATCAATTTAAAGTTCAAATAACATCAAAAACACATCTCCAATCACAGATTTAACAGATCAAACGAAAATCATCAAAAATCACCAAATCTTGCATTATAAGCCAAGATCCATTTCACAACTTAAAAGCCTTTAATAAAACATCAATTAAGGATTGAAAACTTAGGAATTTCAGTAAAGAACTGATAGTTTAGAGGAGAAGGACGTTCTTACCTCCAAACTTGAGTTTCTCCTCTTTTTGGAATAAAAAACCTTGATGAATCAAGTAGCAAATGATGAGGTTTTGTAGATATGATGATTAGGAATCAAAAGAGAGTTGAAAGGAGAGATTTAGGTGAGAAAATCAGAAACAATTCTCTGGAAAGAAAGTGTTTGGGTTGAGAGAAAATGAGAGAAAAGAAAATAGGAAGTTAGTTATCAAAATGGCCAAAATGGCTTTCCCTCCTCTTTTGATATGTTTTAAAATCAGAATATAGCTTAAAATATCTTAGAAAAATCTGGAGAAACTACTTTTGGAATAATAGCTCCTTAAAGATTCAAAGTTTCAACCCTTTCTAAAACAGTCACAAAACTTTCAAAAATTACATTTTGGTCACTAGCCAAAATGTCACCCTTCCAAAACTCATTTTCCAAAATTGATTTCACAGTTCACTTATATATATTAAAAGATGATTTTAGAACATTTTTCCATAATTTTAATGCAACCCGAACTAGGCTTTCCTAAATTCACCCTTTTAGATTCGAACAACACTTTGACCAAACCGGTCAACGCCCAAAACTTCTAAGCCCAAAACCAGGGCGTTACAACTCTCCCCCCCTTAAGAAATTTCGTCCCCGAAATTTACCTGAAGGAAAGAGATAAGGAAACTGCTTCAGCATGTCTTCCTTCCGCTCCCACGTGGCTTCCTCAACACCTCGATACTTCCACAGCACCTTCACCAACTCAATGGTCTTGCCACGAAGAACCTTGCTATCCGAATCCAGAACCTTCACCGGTTCCTCATCATAGGTCAAATCCGGATTCAATTCCACTTCCTCCACAGGCATCACGTGCGAAGGATCAGATCTATACTTCCGGAGCATAGAAACATGAAACACATCATGAATCTTCTCCAACTCCTGAGGTAACCTCAGCTTGTACGCAACAGGACCCACACGCTCAACCACCTCGTATGGTCCAATGTACCTAGGGCTCAACTTACCCTTCCAGCCAAACCTCATCACCTTCTTCCAAGGCGAAACCTTCAAGAACACACGGTCACCCACCGCATACTCAATCTCCTTACGCTTCAAATCCGCGTAAGACTTTTGCCGATCAGAGGCAGCCTTCAACCGCTCACAAATGAGCTTTACCTTCTCTGTGGTCCCTTTCAACAAAGCCGGCATTGAAACCAACTTTTGACCAGTTTCAGCCCAACAAAGAGGAGTCCTACACTTCCTCCCGTACAAAGCCTCATAAGGTGCCATCTGTATACTTGCCTGATAACTGTTGTTATAAGCAAACTCAACCAAAGGCAGATGCTTCTCCCAAGAACCCTGAAACTCAATCACGCAGCACCTCAACATATCCTCCAAAATCTGGATAACACGCTCAGACTGACCATCCGACTGAGGATGATAGGATGTACTGAAATGCAACCTTGTACCCAGAGCTTGATGCAAACACTGCCAGAAACGCGATGTGAACCTCAGATCCCTATCTGACGCAATCGACTTAGGCACACCATGCAGCCGCACAATCTCAGCAATGTACAGCTCTGCCAACTTATCCAAAGAAAACGTGGTATGCACAGGCAAGAAATGCGCACACTTCGTTAGGCGATCCACAATCACCCAAACAGAATTCTTCTTCGAGGGAGACAAAGGTAAACCAGATACAAAATCCATGGTAACCCTTTCCCACTTCCATTCAGGGATTTTCAACGGTTGCAACAACCCTAAAGGAACCTGATGCTCAGCCTTAACTCGCTGACACACCAAACACTTGCTCACAAACTCCGCAACATCCTTCTTCAAACCCACCCAATAGTACTCATCACGAAGATCACGATACATCTTGGTACTACCAGGGTGCATAGCAAAAGGACTACTATGACCTTCAGTCAGAATAGCACGCCTCAACTCAGCATCAACAGGCACTACTATCCGACTCCCAAAACACAACACACCATCATCATTAAAGCAGAAATCCGAAGGTCTACCCTCCGCGATATCCTGAACATGAGACACCAAGGAATCATCCAGCAACTGCTTATCCTTGATCAACTGAACCAAAGATGGTTTCACTTGCAACTCAGCAACAAGACCACCATCTTGCGATATGCTCAAGCTAGCAAACATAGCCCTCAGCTCAACAGCTACTTTCCTACTCAAGGCATCCGCAACAACATTAGCTTTTCCAGGATGATACTCAATCGTCAGATCATAATCCTTGAGCAACTCCAACCAACGCCGCTGCCTAAGATTCAACTCCTTCTGAGACATCAGATACCTCAAACTCTTGTGATCTGTGTACACAGTACACTTCTCACCATACAGATAATGTCTCCAGATCTTCAGAGCAAAAACCACTGCAGCCAGCTCAATATCATGCGTAGGGTAATTGCGCTCATGCACTTTCAACTGTCGCGATGCATAAGCCACCACCGTACCCTCCTGCATCAGCACACACCCCAAACCAACATAGGATGCATCACTGTAAACCACAAACTCTTTCCCTGATTCAGGCTGAATCAAGATAGGAGCTTGCGTCAAAGCCGCCTTAAGCTTCTCAAAAGCCTGCTGTCTCGCTTCCGTCCACTCATACTTAACATCCTTTTGCAACAGCTTCGTCAAAGGAGCAGCAATCTTGGAAAAACCATCCACAAACCTTCGGTAGTATCCCGCCAAACCAAGGAAACTACGGACCTCATGAACAGACTTAGGAACCTTCCAGTTCATCACAGCCTCAATCTTCTGAGGATCGACACGAATCCCCTCAGCAGAAACCACATGCCCAAGAAACACCACCTCCTTAAGCCAGAACTCACACTTGCTCAGCTTAGCATAGAGCTGATTCTCCAACAAAGCCTGCAGCACAATCCTCAAATGCTCTTCATGCTCCTCCTCAGTACGCGAGTACACGAGGATATCATCGATGAACACCACAACAAACTTGTCCAGGTATTCATGAAACACACGATTCATCATGTCCATGAAAGCAGCAGGAGCATTTGTCAAACCAAACGGCATCACAAGGAACTCATAATGCCCATACCTTGTCCTGAAAGCTGTCTTAGGCACATCCACATCCTTCATCTTCAACTGATAATACCCTGACCTCAAGTCAATCTTAGAGAACACAACAGCTCCCCGAAATTGATCAAAGAGATCATCAATTCTCGGCAAAGGATACCGATTCTTGATAGTCAACTTGTTCAGCTGACGGTAATCAATGCACATTCTCATAGTGCCATCCTTCTTCTTCACAAACAAGACCGGTGCTCCCCAAGGTGACACACTCGGCCGGATGAAACCACGATCAAGCAACTCTTGCAACTGCGTCTTCAGCTCCTTCAGCTCCTTAGGTGCCATTCTATAAGGAGTAATGGACACATGAGTTGTATTCTCATACAGCTCAATTCCAAACTCCACCTCGCGGTTAGGAGGTAAACCAGGCAACTCCTCAGGAAAAACACCAGGAAACTCCTTCACAACTCTGATATCTTGCACCCTTAACTCTTTAGAGCTAGGATTCATCACAAAAGCTAGATAGGCTTCGCAACCTTGCCTCAACATCCTGCTCACCTCCAAGGTAGACACCACATTGGCAAGAAACTTCACATTCTCACCAACCACAACAACTTCATAATCATCCGCAAGCTTAAGCGAAACTCGCTTGTTTTCACAATCCACAACAGCACGATGCTCAGCAAGCCAATCCATACCAAGGATTACATCAAAACCATAAAAGGGCAACTCCATAAGATCAACATGAAAAACATGTTCTTGAACAACCAAGGGACACCTTCTATAAAGCTTTCGAGTCACAACAGTCTCACCAAAAGAACTAGTGACACGAACACCAACATCCAAAGACTCAACAGGCAAACCAAGCAATTCAGCATGCTCACGCAAAATGTATGAATGCGTAGATCCAGAATCTATCAAAGAAAGCAATGACAAGGATTGCAAAGTAAAGGTACCTGCAATCACATCCGCATCATTCCTTCCCTCACGCTGAGCATACACCCTCGCTTGGCCTCCACCTTCAGGCTGAATAGCCACAACATGGGCCACTCCACGACCACCTTCCTCTCTCCTCTGGAAATTACCACGGCCGCGCCCACGACCTCTCTGCGGTGCAGCAACAACAGGAGCACGCACTTGATCACCAGCCAACCTAGGACAATCTCGCCTCAAATGGTCTGCGGATCCACAATTCCAGCAACCATTACCAGCTGTCGCAACAGGAGCTTGCACCTCCCTCACAGCACGCGGGCAGTCACGCTTCATGTGACCCCGTGAACCACAAATCCAACAAGCACTCGGATCAGCTCTAGCATTGCCTCCCCGAGCAGGTGCACCACCACCCCTCTTAGCTGAGGACTGATACTTCAGGTCATGTCCCCTCTTGTTCCGTCCACCTCCGGAACTATACTCAGCAGCTCTTTTACCCGAACTTGCTCCAGCACCTTTCGCAGATAAACCCAAGTTCATCTCAATGTCCTTGGCTCGACCCACCAACACATCAAAATCATCATATTCGGTGGCTAACACATACATCTTCACATCCGTCACTAAACCATAATGAAATCTTTCGCACCTTGCCCGCTCATCAGGTACCAGCTCAGGTGCATACTGACTGAGTCGCACAAACTGTACTTCATACTCAGCCACATTCATGCTCCCCTGGGTAAGAGACATGAACTCTCGCTTCTTTTCATCCAGGTACCTCACACCAAGATACCTCCTCTTGAACACATTCAGAAAGAATGTCCAAGTTATGTCAGCTTCAGCCATCCCAGCTATAGTGGTTGTCCACCACGTATACGCATCATCCTGCAGCAAGGATACAACACACCCCAGCTTCTGCACATCAGTGCAACTCATCTGGCCCAAAATCCTCTTGGTACTCTCTAACCAAGCATCAGAACCTTCCGCAGACATACCCCTAAACTCAGTCCCACCAAGACTGCGTAAGCGCTCCAAAGGTAGTCTAACACCAGCATCTCCCTGATGCCCAGCTCCTTGAGCTCCGGCTACTGCTGCTCGGAAAGCACCCGCAATAGCTTGTACCAACATCGTCATGTCAGGCATAGCTTGCCCCTGACCAACCTCAGGTCCAGCAGCTCCAGCACCAGCTGCAGCCCCAGCTTCCTCAGCCCCAGCACCACCACCACCAGGTGGAGGAGGAGGTAACATCGCACTACCCGCATTCTCTTCATTTTCATTCTCATTCGGAGCCGTAGCTCGCACATTACTTCTCAACTCTCTACGTGGTGCCATACTTTAACCATGCAATCACAATGCAAATAAACAAAGTCAGGCCCAGCAAGGTAAACAATCCAAGTACTCAAGCTCAATTTCATTTAAAAGCAACATCATTTCTTAGCTTTGATATGGCAATGGGTACCCACAACATGCTTCATCACACATACAACTCAATTGCATCAAACTCACATACTACTCAACATGCTTTCACTCAACAAGCATATATAGCAGACATACATCAAACATTCACATACACATTCCCAATTACTCGAGAACTCAGCTCTGATACAACCAAATGTAACCCCCTTAACCCGGCCTAGACGGTTGACCCGAATTAAGAAAGTCACACGGGGAAAACCAAAGTCAACCCGAAAGTCAACCTTGATTATCGACCCTTTTTTTTTCTTTTAAAAACTTATCTAGATGCACATTAACCCTAAAAATGATCATACAAACGACATACTAAAAGATCATAAACATCAGAGATCAAACAAGGACCCAATTGAACAATTTACAACTTTAGGGACCAAATTGTAAATTCTGATAAATATGAGGACTTAGCCCAAATTAAAGTTACCATCTTGAAATTAATCGTGTCTCATGCATCTCAGCCAAATTTCAGCTCAAAAGGACATTCCAAACTCATACAATTGCACATACAAGATTCAGGACCAAAATGTAAACAATCCGAAACATATAACTGCCACTGTCAGCCCCCAACGGTCAGCCGTTCCGAAACGGGGGACAGCCCGTTTCAAAACTCGGGGCCGTTCCGCAACGCGAACCGGAACGGGGTCGGGCAGTAGCATATCCGTTCCGAAACGGTGTTGCCCGATTCGAACGCCTGGGCTGCTTCGAGGCACCCGTTCTGAAACGGCAGGCACTGTTCCGAAACGGCCTGCACAAAATGCAGAATTTTACCTACTTTAACATGCAATTGACCAACCAATCATGCTCCAAATGCCACCAAACTTTTCCAGCATGCAATTCATCATACAAGAGACATGTTTGCATCAACCAATCAACATATTAGCATCACATATGAAAAGCCCCAAATCTAATGGCATGCTTCCTATACAAGCAACTATTCAAGCATAAAACCTCCAATCCATACATGTAAAGGCCAATTACAAAACCAGCATTATCAGCGACATTAAACATACTCAAGGAGTTCAAAACATCTCCAAACAACATTCACAAAGGTCCCCCATTGCCATACACCAAAAGCTAAATGTGTTCGATAAAACCTTTCCATACTTGAGCTTAGTTTTCCCTTGGTTGCTTGCCTTCCTTGCTGCCCTCAAATCACCTTAATGTTCTGCATTATTGGTTTAAGAAAACGAAAGAGAGCGTAAGCAAAAGCTTAGTGAGGAAAGCTCCTTAAAACCACACAATAATGCATTTATAAAACTCATTCATAAATCATGCTTCAAGATACACTTTAACATGCTCACAAGCAAACTTTAAACAAGCATCTCATGCTTCATATCATTACATGTCATATTGGCCACAAGTGATACATTTCATCTTTTAAAAAAAACAAGATCAACATAAGACTCACACATGGACTTTTAAACACCATTGTGATCTTATAATTTCCAAGAACCACACAAGGACTTTTAACCACCTTTGTGTTCTTCCCAAGGACTTTTAAACACCTTGGCCCCAAGGACTTTTAAACACCTTGGCCCATGGACTTTTAAACACCATGGCAAGGACCACACAAGGACTTTTAACCACCTTTGTGTCCTTAACAAGAACCATCCAAGGACTTTTAACCACCTTGATGTTCTTAAGTAACAAGGCTCACTCAAGGACTTTTAACCACCTTAGTGACCTTAGCAAGAATCATCCAAGGACTTTTAACCACCTTGATGTTCTTAAGTAACATGGCTCACTCAAGGACTTTTAACCACCTTGGTGACCTTAACCTTTTTCAAAACATCACTTGCCAATATACATCATTTCATCATTAAATCCACTGTTTTAAAGCATTAAACCAAGCCATATTCATCATGCATTTCAAAGCATCAAACTACATTTAATCAATGTTCAAAAACAAGGAACTCTTACCTTGAGCTTCCTTCAACATATGGCTTACAAAATCAGCAATAACCATGCTAAATCATGCTTTCAAAACAGAATTTAAAACATGTAATAAACTACATTGCACAACAACCAAACCATGGCCACCACTAGAGAGTATTTCCGAAAACTTACACTTGAGCTTAGCAAAGTTGTTTAGACTTAAACTAAGCTCCCAAGACATTGGTTTCAAAGCCGAAAACCCAATTTCACTCACCGATTCCACTTCGCCTCTTGTCGAAGCACCAATCAAGCCTCCGGATCACCACCACTTGGATCCAAAGATGACTCCCCTGTTTTAACACATCAAAACAGTAGATTAATGCATCATCATGCATTAATATCCTCAATGAAAGCACCTAAACTCGCTGCTCTCATCCCCACTCCATTTTCGGCCACCAAACACAACCGAAAATGCATCCAAACCACTTCTCAACAAAGCCCAGCCATTAACCATCAAAACCTAACATCCTTTAACATCATTTAACATCTAAAAAGAACCTAATAACATCCTTATACCTCCAGCAACACCAGATCCACAAGATCACCTAAAAAACAATCAAGAATCACAAGCTAAACTTAGGAAACCCAACCTATCCGGGATTGCATCAATCAAAACTCAATTCCTTATCAATTTAAAGTTCAAATAACATCAAAAACACATCTCCAATCACAGATTTAACAGATCAAACGAAAATCATCAAAAATCACCAAATCTTGCATTATAAGCCAAGATCCATTTCACAACTTAAAAGCCTTTAATAAAACATCAATTAAGGATTGAAAACTTAGGAATTTCAGTAAAGAACTGATAGTTTAGAGGAGAAGGACGTTCTTACCTCCAAACTTGAGTTTCTCCTCTTTTTGGAATAAAAAACCTTGATGAATCAAGTAGCAAATGATGAGGTTTTGTAGATATGATGATTAGGAATCAAAAGAGAGTTGAAAGGAGAGATTTAGGTGAGAAAATCAGAAACAATTCTCTGGAAAGAAAGTGTTTGGGTTGAGAGAAAATGAGAGAAAAGAAAATAGGAAGTTAGTTATCAAAATGGCCAAAATGGCTTTCCCTCCTCTTTTGATATGTTTTAAAATCAGAATATAGCTTAAAATATCTTAGAAAAATCTGGAGAAACTACTTTTGGAATAATAGCTCCTTAAAGATTCAAAGTTTCAACCCTTTCTAAAACAGTCACAAAACTTTCAAAAATTACATTTTGGTCACTAGCCAAAATGTCACCCTTCCAAAACTCATTTTCCAAAATTGATTTCACAGTTCACTTATATATATTAAAAGATGATTTTAGAACATTTTTCCATAATTTTAATGCAACCCGAACTAGGCTTTCCTAAATTCACCCTTTTAGATTCGAACAGCACTTTGACCAAACCGGTCAACGCCCAAAACTTCTAAGCCCAAAACTGGGGCGTTACAAAATCCTACCACGTTGCTCTGCCCAAAACAACCAAAACGCCTATCTAAAACAACCGAAACACCATCAATTACTCTACAAACTCAACTCAGCGAAAACCTAACACTTACAACCATTTATTAACATTGATTAACATCCAAAATCAACCTATTAACAACCTTATACCTCCAACATCCCCAAAATCACATTAACACCACAAAAAACCAATTCTAACAACCTAATCAACTAGAGATCCAAATAGTTTCGAGATTACCATGCTTAAACCTCAGTCTCAACATTAATAAACTTCCAAAATATAATTAAAATCAATCATAAATAAGCCAAAACAGATACATTACAAAAATTACACAAAATCATCTTTTAAAGCTTGATTTAGCCATTTACACAAAACCTTGTTAAGAAAAACAATTAAAGATCCAAATACTTGGGAATTTCATTAAAGAACCTTGATTAGAGGAGCAGCACAAAAATTACCTCTAATCCCTTGTTATTCCTTCAATTGACAAGATTTGATTGAAAATCTTCAAGAATCCATTGAAACAAATTAAGGAAACTCCATGGAAATCATTTGGAAATCAAAGTAAAAGGAAAAGGAAAAGATCTCTGGAAGTTTTGCAAGAATATGGGTGGTTGGGTGATGAGAAAAGAGAGAAAATGGAAGTTACGTCAAAATAAGTTTGTAAAGCTTAATTCCCTTTTTAATCAAAACACTTTTGATCTTTTTTAATTAAACACATTTAAAACATGTCAAATTAAAGGAATATTTGATTACAATTACTTTAGCTCCCTAAAGATTCTAAGTTTTGGCTCTTTTACAAAATAGCCATTAAAAACAATTTTCCATTTTTACGATTTTGTCATTAAACTGAAATGTCCACCTTCCAAATGTCATTTTCCAAAATTGACTTCACCAAACCCTTATATACATTTAAAAAGGATTTTAACAATTTTCTTATATTTTTATTACTTCTCGAACTAGGTTTTCCCTAAACTAATCCTGAACTAACCCATATCTCTAGCCTCGGTCCAACGGACCCTAAACCCAACCTACAAACTCCTAGGCCCAAAACCGGGGTGTTACAAAGCTTCTCTTCAGGAATGATCTCACAGAAGCCCTTGAGACCCTTTCCGATCATCGAGAACCGATCAAACATTTTGGAGATGCTCTCATCCGGTTCCATCTTGAAGTTCTCGTAGCTTAACTTGAGGATCCCAATCTTGGTCTCCTTCACGTCATTGGTCCCTTCGTATGTGGTCTCTAACTTGTCCCACACCTCCTTTTCACTTGTGCACGATGACATTTTGGCATACATTTCGGGTCCGAGTGCACAAAATAGAATGTGAAGAGCCTTGTCATTGACTTGGAGTCTTCTTCAATCTTCACCGGTCATCTCCACCTTGGACTTTGGAACAAGTGCCCCTTCATCGTTTCTTTTCATTGGAATTGTCGGTCCTTCTTCCACTACATCCCAAAAAACATAGTCGGTAGACTTGATGAAAAGCCTCATTCGGTTCTTCCAATGTGGATAGTTATCCCCATTGAAGAATGGTGGTTTAGTGATGGATTGAGACTCGAACAAGTTTGGCCAAGAGGTAGAAGTCATGGCTTTGATTGGATGTTGATCAACACTCTCCTAGGATCTTCTCTTGTGGATGTGAAGCCTTCAAAGAGGTAAGCTTTGATACCAATTGTTGAGTGGATCAATTTGATGTGATTTGGCCAAGATGGGGTGACTTGGCTATTTAAAGTTTGAGGGAGCAAAATAGAAATTGAAAAATGGAGGACAAGGCAATTTAGAGTGGTTCAAGCTTCTAATAAGCTCTACATCCACAACCTTAGCTCCCACTAAGGATTTTCAACAACTTTCACTAGATGTTCTTCCCCTTTTTTAGGCTTAAGAGGTAACCTTTACAATCGGTCAATCTTTTCTACCCAAAGATTGACCCAAAAGACTCTTTTTACAAAGAAGAATTTGGAAAAAGAAAATATCTCTCACAAGATTGAATATTTTGCCCAATTACAAACAAACACTCTCCCAAACTTGAACTAAAGATTGACAATAGGAATTAAAACAAGTTGGGTACAAGATTTGGCTCTACTAAGCACAAGGGTTTGGAATATAACTTGAATGTTGCAAGAAGGTTCAATGGTTGTTGCTGGTGCTATGGAGACTTGATTTTATACCTTCTCATTGATTTCTAGCCGTTTAGGCTGTTGAGGTCATAAATAGAGACGTTGGAGCCTTTATTTCCCACCATAAATGCACTTATGCAACAGGCTGTTTCGAAACACATGGGTGTAGGTGTTCCCTTTTTGTAAGAGCGCAAGTGCACACTCCTATCAAGTTATAGTATATGAGATGTCGAATCCCACGAGGACTGGACAACTTGTCTCATTTCGTAGTTCTTGCACGATGGTAAAGTAAAAGCACACATGAATGATTGATTGAGATAGAAAAGTAAATAAAAGCAAAAATAATAAAGAAGAGGTGAATCAGGTTGATAGAACGGGCAGGGTTATGCTGCCACTTAGTGTGAAAACTGCATTGTAATAGGTATGAGTTATTCTGTGCTGTCACGATATACTGCCTCGGTGGGTATGGTGGGCGGTAAACTACGACCCTGTCACGCGGCCGCAATAGGTCACTGCCACTGCAGGGGTGTGCACTGTCTCGGCACGTGGAATGGAAAGACGTCTTGGCGGCAAGTCTGGCAGATACTCCAATTTTGGCAGGATAGTCGATAGTGATCCCTCCTATTTCTAGGTTAGGATGCTCGAGATTGCCAACTTGAGGACTAGTGTGGAACCAAGTTAGTCAACTTGGTTAGTGATCCCTTTTAGCCGCTGAAACTTGTGGACTAGTGTGGAACCAAGTTAGTCACGCCTCAACACGTTGTGACCGTACTTAACCCTTTCGTGAGCCTTGCATTTTAGTGCCCGACAAATAGATTCTCTCAAACGACTGGTGTAGAAAGATTGAAAGAATGAAGAACAATGTATTAAATAAACTTGGAATATTTTATTGAAGAAATAACTCAAAAACCTAAAACAACTGTGTTACTCTAGTTACAACATACCCCTAACCAAAATAGAATATAGAACATGGTGGCAGTGAAGAACACAAGAAGAGTATATAGAAAACCTAGGATGATTTAAACTAGAAGTACAATGGGTATTTATAGACTTAAGACTAGGTTAAGTCCTCCTTGAAGTAGAAGTCCTTTAAAGTAGCTTTCCTTCTTTAATATGGATTTAAAAGCCGACTTCTTTGCTTGGAATATGGACTCTTCCTCGTTTGCCTTAGCCCGCACGTAAACTTGGGAATTTCGCTTCGGCAGCCCTAGCCGCTGCTACAAATGTCAGAATATCATATGAACGTCGGCGATAGATTTAGGAGTTTTTGCTCTACAAATCGCGCTTCAGTTCTCCAACTTCCTTAGTCTGCTGCCGAGGGCAGCAAGGTCGGCGGCAACTCTACTCGGCAAGTGCTTGGCAACAACTTGTCTTCACCTGGAACTGCTTCAGTACAGCTCTTGGGTTTGCTCCTCAGCATTGTGTCCTCCGTTCCTCGGTTCCCTCGCTCAGCTGTTAGTACCCACATACAAGAATACACTAAAACAGTATCTCTTGTTCACCAAATAATAGATAAGTTATAAAGTAAGGCAGAACAATGAAATATTGTAAAATGATATGCATGAACCTACTTATGCCTAAAATGTGCTTAAAAACGGTCATAATAAGAGTTGGAAAGTGTATGAAATATATGACTTTTAGACACTTTACACACCCTCAAACTCGAACTATTGTTTGTCCTCAAGCAATGCAACCTAAAGTACTTGCTCTAATAATAGTTAGAAAGAAAAACTTGTTTTTAACTTGATTTACTGCCTTAAGGTTGTGACACCTATATATAAAACTTAGTGAAGGGAAATAAGCGAGAAAATAACTCAGAATTAAATTTCTCATGCTTGTGTTATGTTTGCATATCTGAAAACAAGCTGAATATGCAGAATAAATAATTAAACAAAGATACTCTGTAATTTAAAGATTGCTGTCGAGGCAGCACAATTTAAACACATTATTATTTTTAATCAAGGCAGTGAGGGCTTCAGCTTATCACAACTACTCTTCCAGGTCTGACGTTTAGATAGGAGAAAACTACAAAACCCCGAACCCTTGGAGTAGAGTCATCCTGTGAAGGCTTTCATTCACTCATGCTAATTTGTCCGTCACTTTTAAGCTTTCAGATTCATGGACTTTGACAGCAGTGGAGTGTCCTCGCACATGATTCTTCCTAGAGCCTGTTGCGGGCACCTCTAGGGTAACACAACACTTTTCTTTGCTTTTGATTTTGCTGTCTTGGCAGTTCTGCATTTTTCTGTGTCTTTTGCCTGCCTTGGCGGCTACCTGCAATTATCGTTAGAATTTTGCAAAGAAAACAAACATGCAGTGTTTATCAAATATTCTAACACATTCAGCAAGTAACAGAGATGCTTAACATTTTCAGGCAAAAAAGAAGAAAAAAATCTAAGTCATATTTCATGCCTTTTCCCAAGATTAAGTTCAATTTTTAATTAGGTGCGAAAATAAATTAATCGACTATTCTATCATATGCACAAGTCATAACAAACTTTCCTTTTCCGATTATTACTAAGGCAAGTACAATGCAACCTATATGGAACTAAGAATGCCTACAAATGATGCGAGAGCTATCCCCCCAAACTCGAGATGGGCATTGCCCTCAATGCACAAAACAGAAAGGTTAAGGAAATAAAACATACATGTTAAAGGTAACAATAAAAATAAATGAAAAGAAAATAAATTAAAAGTTTGCTAAGGGTTGAGAGGAGGCTGGATTCTAGTTAGCTGAGGAGGAGGAGGATGTTTGGATGACGAAGTGGCGGCTAGCAGATGCCTTGGTGGCGGTTCTAGTAGGTGAAGTCTTTGCCTTCCACCGCGGTTGGACTCTCTTCGGCGTATGTTGTGGCTCTTCTGGAGGCTTGGTAGGGGGAACGACAGGAGATGCATCGCTTCCTTCTGACTCGGTCTCGAGGTCCACAGGTTCTTCGGCTATTATGTGCCGCTTCCTCTTCCTTGTTACTTCCTATGAGGGTGTTGCCGGAGGGATGAATGCCATTAGGATGGCTGTTGTTGCTGCTACAACTATTGTTTCTGGTTCTGTCAGCGGCTGCTCAATCTCCTCTATAGTCAGGCTGCTGAGCGAACATCTCCCATCCCTTGTAGTGGATGGTTCGAAACAAGGAGGGCTCAAGACCACGGTCTCCCGTTTGCTTCGTGTAATGGAAGCCTTGTTCCTCCCAGACGGTCTGCATGGAGAATTTTTCTCTATATCTCTCCTCGTCCGCCTTGAAGCAAAACCTTGTATAGATGGGCTTTTGGGTTGATGTTGAGGCCATGTGAACGGTTGTATTCTAACTGAAAATAGAAAGGAAATATTATGAGAGAGAGCAGGAGAATAAGATAGAAGCTAGCAAAAAGATGGAAGTAAAGTAAAATGAAGTGAGTGAGTGGTTTATATAGGAGCCGCCGAGAAGTGTCGGGGCGGCTTTAAATGATCAACGGTCCGATTTCCTAGCGCACGTTACAGATTTTTCTGCCCGTTATTTTTGGAGCCGTTGGCGGTCAACTAGCCGTTACGCTTTGCCGCGCTGGCTGCTGACTCGGCAGGATGGTGGGCGGGCTTCTTGCTGGTTTTCCTTTGTAATCCTACTCTTTTATTCTTGATCCTAAAATAAAATTCGAAATAAAAATAAAAATAATTAAATTTCTTCTGATAAATAAAATGCTAAAAATTAATCTAATCCTAAAACAACATAAACTCTAATCCTAATACATAAAAATAAAAATAAAAATAAAATTAAGTTTTGAAGTGCATTTGGGTGCAACTCCCAGACATAACCACTTCCTGAGGTGGTTTAGCTTTTTCTCCCCTCCTGGGGGGGTCCTTTTGTTCTTTCAGATGCTGCGTAATAATGTCCTTCAATCTGCCCCTAGGTCTGTTGCGACAGCTGCTACCTTGTCTTGTTTCCACACCGATCTTAGCAGCTATTGCATCCCGGCATTCCTTTCCTTCCTCTAAGGGTTGAAGCACGTTCATCCTTATACTCTGATCCTCTACCCTCATTATCAGCTCCCCAAGTTTCACATCTATCAGCGTTCTTCCCGTGGCCAAGAAGGGTCACCCAAGAATGATAGGGGCTTTCTCATTGGCCTCACAATCGAGGATGAGGAAGTCGACGAGGAGAATTAGGTTGCCCACCTTTGCTAGTATGTCTTCAATCATTCCCTTCGGTTGCACAAATGAGTGATTAGCAAGTTTAAGCATGACAGAGGTTAGTTTGGCAGGTCCAATACTTAGTTTGTCGAAGACGGCCTTTGGCATCAGGTTGATGCTGGCTCCCAGATCACACAGGGCTCTATTCTCGTGCTTTCTACCTAGTCTGCACGGTATAACAAAGTTTCCCGGATCTGTCTGCTTGGGCGGCAGCTTGTTATGCAGCATAGCCATCCACTCTTCAGTGACGACCACCGTCTCGAATTCCCCTATCCTCTTCTTCTTAGAAACCATGTCTCTGAGATGCTTAGCATAGTTTGGCATGCTTTGTATGGCTTCTATCAGAGGAATATTAATATGCACTTGTTTCAAAATATCCAGGAATTTCCTGAATTGGTGCTTCTGTTGCTGTTGCTTGAGCTTTTGGGGAAATGGTGCTGGCACGCGGATGTCCTCTATTTGCTCATTGCATAGGGGCTTAGTCCGAGGAGGATTATCCTTGTTAGAGCCGCTTTCATGTTTTGTTGCTGGGGCGGATGAAGTACGTGTCACTGCTGGGGCAGCTAATATCGGTGTTGCTGGGGCAGGTGTACTTGTCTGTTCCGGCTGAGTTTCTGGCTGTTTTAACATCCTTGGTTCATCTAGTTGCTTCCCACTTCTTGTAGATATAGCCTTGCAATGTTCATAAGTGGGCTTGGCTGCTTCAAGCGGGCTGCTGGATGATGCTCCCATAGTCCAGCTGTGGTAGATTTCGGTGAACTTCCCAAATTGGGTCTCCAGGTTCTTAATGGCAGCCTTGTTGGGTCACGTCGGCACGCCCCGTGGCGCAGCGGAAAAATTAATCCGACGTAATCCAGCCAGGATCCATGTACAGGAATGAATCTGGGGTGAAAAGATGAAGAGTTACCTTTTAAAACTCTGGAAACTAGAAAACCGACGGTATGTCGGAATAACCACGTCAAGTAAAATCGGAATCGTCACAGGTTCGCAACGACCTCTACGGAGTCCACCCGAACAAAACGAACAAAGTTTCTGCCTCCCTAACACTTAGGGATAAATTTCGACAGGCTTGAACACCTTCCAAGGAGAAGTCGAAATCCCTCCAAGGATTCCTGAGGGAGTCTGAAATCGACCAGGAGTTCAACCGGGACTTGCAATCGAGCAAGGGAACCTTCAGGGATTTGCCAGGGGGCAAGTAGAACACCAGAAAAATATCGAACAACTTCTCAGAGAGCTTTCTGGGATATGTCGAATTCCAGTGGGGAATCCCTAGGGGTGTTGTCGAAATCTTCAAGAGGAGGAAGAGGGATGATTTGGTTGCTAGCCCTTGTCCCTTTAAATAGTATTCAGAGACTTAATTCTAGTTGAATTCCTTAAATCCAAGTTCAACCAAAATTCATAAAATCTAATTCTACTTGAAATTGGTTTATATTAAATATACATTATATTTAAAATATTAAATGAAATATATATATTTAATTATGTAGAATCTTATTCTACATAAAACATGGATTTAAATATACATTATATTTAATCCAAATCTATATATTTTATTATATAGAATCTCATTCTATCTTTACTTGGATTTAAATATATTTAAATATATATTTTTAATTATGTGGAATCTAATTCTACATAAACTTGGAATTAAATATACATTATATAAATTTCAAATATATATTTAAATTTCTAGAATCTTATTCTATAATATTTAAGTCTCTAAATATTTTCCATACTCTAAATAATATTTGATAAATACAATATATATCCAATATTATTCTCATTTAAGGGAGTTGCCGATTTCCCCTATCCCATAGGGGATTTTCGGCAACCTCCCTAAAATAGGGAGTATGGTTTCCAATTTTTTTGTTCATTTCATTCGAAGGGTGTGACCCTTGTAGGTTCATGCAACGTTAGCAGCAAAATTAGAACTGTTCTAATTTTACAAACAATGAGTGGCATCTAGCAACACATCATTGCTACCTAAGTTGCATGAAGTCATGGTTTGACTTTCCTAATTCCTGAATAAATTTCCTTTATGTATTTCATCCTTTTGTCCTTTATATCTTAGATGAACACAAGTCATGGGTTAGTCACACTTGCGTTGTCCATCTAGTGTTTCTTGATGTCTTGAGTAGATTATGATAAACGAATCTCTATGATATCTCATATCATAATATTCAAGCATGGCCATGCATTTTCTAATCTCACTCAATCAAGTGGCCGAAGATATTTCTCCCATTATGTAGGAGGGACAAATCCTTTCTTGATCAACCATATTTCACTACACAGGTCATCACGTATCCAATCATCAGTCTTTATAATGTAGTCAGTTACGACACACGTTTGACTATGTCAAAATACGTAAATCTTTATGTTGAAATCATGTTGATCTCAAGTCTGAGGATTATACATATGTTTATCATGAGCAATGTTGTGAGTGTCACATAATTACCCAAGAAACATGCTCATAGCGGGTCAAACCAGTATGTTGTTCTCTAAAAAATACTTATGTGTTGATTTTGACATCTCTATATCAATGACAACGCTTGTCATCAACCACATATTAGTCTTTATATATTATCACTATCCACACCCGTAATAATATTCGACTAAGGATCCTATTTAACAATAATCGTATTATTGTATGGACATTATTATCCAATGGTTAGTTTGATGCACAGAAACATACCAAATGATAATAACGACAATGCCATTACTTGATAAATCTAGTAAAATAGTATGTCTATTCAATCATCATATGATTGGTCTTTGGGCATACTCCAACAATCCCCCACTAGCACTAAGACCAATCATTCTCGTATCTAATACGATATGGCTTAGTGTAACTGGCATGCTTCTGCTGTGTCAAAAGCTTTGTCAGGGAGTTGACAAAGTTATCAACTTTGTGCGTATGTTGCATACTTTCACATCTCCAAGATGTAAGTACTTTAGAATATGTTTGGATTTATTGATGAGATCTGGGTTTTATTTGCTTACGCAAAGGTTTCATCATAACAGAGTTATGTAGCATCTAATATGCTGGGAACAACCCTTAGTTTAGAAGTGAACCCTTTAGATCCAAACATCCTTCTTTTTTGCTATGTCGACTGTAATACATTCAGCCTATGTTGTAGAGTTAGATACTGTCTCATGTTGCTAACTCGCAGTATCTTTTATTAATGCAAAACGAATTGCGATCTTTAGTTCCTTTTGATGAGTATGTCATCTACATACAATACTTAGGAAAGTAACAATGCTCCCACTAGCTCTTTTGAAAACAAGACTCCCCTTTGTTTCTAGATAAACCAAACCTTTTGATTGTATTTTCTAAAATGAATATCCCAACTTCGAGAAGCTTGCCTTAGTCTACGGATAGACCTTTGTAGCTTACATACCTTCCAAGTGTTTACTTGAGTGACAAAAACCTTCTAGATATGTCATGTACACATCTGTTTCAAGTTTTCCCTTAGGAAAGTGGTTTTGACATTCCTTTATTTGATTCCATAATCATCGTATGTAACTACTTGCAAGTGAGATTAAGATGGATTAAACATAGCTACAAGGAAGATGCTTTATCATAGTCTAACTATGAAGTTTGTCGAAAACTTTTAGCGACGAATCATCCTTTGTATGTTTTATCATCCATGTCAGTTTTTCCCTTTTGAAAAACTCATCCATACCTCTTAGGTTTTACCCTTTTAGGTAACCAAAGTCTATACTTGGTTTTAGACATGATTCCATCTCATATCTCATGGCTCTTAGCCATTTCTCGAATTTTGGGCTCACCATTGCTTTCTGATAAGACTCAGTCTTTATCTTGATCCGAAAAGAAGAGTGTTTCCATGTACGGATAGTGAGAAATCCATATTTCTCAACTATATTGTATTCTCTTAAGGATCAACACAATGGTTGTGTTTTTTTCCAATGTTCCTTGATCATTTGTGGAACATTCTCAATCTTTAGTTCATAAATTTGTTGTCTAAAATTTCTTCACATTCCAAATTCAATTTTTTTGTGAGAGGTAATCTCTTTCGAGAGAAACTCTCGTTTGAGCAACAAACATTTTTGTTCTCGTTGAAAAATGAAATCCCTTAGTGATAAGTATTCTCTTTCGAGATAAACTATCGCTTGAGCAACAAATATTTTGTTCTCGTTAAATTTGAAGAAATAATATCCCTTTGTGAGAATTAATCTCTTTCAAGATAAACTCTCGTTTGAGAAACAAACGCTTTGTTCTCATTAGGATAAACAAAAAATGGAGTTTTTAAGGTTCGAACTTTGTAAACATTTTAACATGTAAGTAACCTTAAAACTTCAAAGGTATTCTAGAACAATTCTTAGTCCATATCTTATATGACGTTTCGGAAAAAAACACGATTAAGTATGAGAGTTGTTTTTCTAGTGTGTAAAGAAGTCGAAAATGACTTGTTCTGAATCAAAACATGTCTAACATATTTGATTCTCTTTCAAAGACTTTTTCGTTCCATTTGTGGGATTTAATTATGGGACAATCCCATATTCTTTGAAAGTTCATCGAACTTTAAATATTCTTGAATTTGATCTCATCAAATTACCTTAATACTTTTATGAGTTTGAGATTAGTCATTTGTTTTATTTATCTTATAAATATTATTGATTTGATTAGTTTAAAGATCATTGATTCGTAGAGCCATAAGAGATTAAAAGAATAATATTTATTTAAATAATCTCAAAATTAAAATATCTTGTCCTTACAAGATAACTAAAACTTAGGCACAAAATAATAATCTTAAAAACTAAAACAAATCTATTTAAGAAAAAACACATGTCCTAATGGATGATGTAGCAACTCTTGCTTTATTTCCATTCGCAGGTCCATGTCTATTCTGATGCCTTCTCTTTAGAAGCCTCTGAGGTTGATGCCTCACTCGTTTTTGCTTTCTTGACTTCTTGTAGGTGTGTGGGACAGTTTCTCTTCCAATGTCCGGTCTTGCCGCAATGGAAACATTTTCCATCCTTCTTGATTCCCTTCTTAGGTTTCAATGCCTCATTTCCATCGGTTTTGGTCTTACCATCACCTTTAGACTTTGCTGCCGATTTACCTTTCTTCTTGCCCTTGCGGACCATCAGAACAGGTTTAGGTCCTACTGTAACCCCCTTAGCCCGGCCTAGACGGTTGACCCGAACTACGAAGATTACACGGGGAAAACCAAAGTCAACCCAAAAGTCAACCTTGATTAACAACCCTTTTTTTTCTTTTTAAACTTGTATAGATGCACATTAATCCTAGGCATACTCTTGAGATAAGCATACTCAAAAATCACAGCAATCGGAAAACAATAAGGGACTCAATTGCACAACATACGAATTTAGGGACCAAAATGTAAAATCAGGAAATTAAGAGGACTTTACTAATTTTAAGATACCATTATGAAATTAGTTAGGTTATATGCTTCTCTGTCAAATTTCACCTTAAACGGACATCTCGAACTCAAGCAATTGCACATACAAAAATCAGGACTAAAATGTAAAGCTTACAAACCTCAAAACCATTCAAATCAGTGCCCAACGGTCAAGTGTTTCGAAACGGGAATTGACCGTTCAGAAACACGGCTTGGCAGTAGCCAAAGTGTTTCGAAACACCTCTACCCGTTTCGAAACGCCCAGGCCAAAACATGCCCCTGTTTCGAAACAGGCAAGGGTGTTTCGAAACACCCTGCCCAAAAACAGCAGATAAGCCTGTTTTAACACATCTAATCACCATCAAACATACTCTAAATCAATCCTCAACAAATCAACAGCATGACAAGCATCATAACTACCAAATTGCATTAAAATCTAGATGCAAAGCAAAACTTAGGTGCACCAACTCCTTCAACACATCCAACACTTGATCATGCCTTTAAAACAAGAAGCATAGTATAACAACTTATGAATAAGAAGATTCAAATGTTGCAAAGCGATAAACAACAAGATTCAAACCACAAATCAAATATGGTAAACATACTCAATCTCATTACACATCAATATAAAAGACTCTCCCCCCATTGCCTTTATTATCTATAGCTATTAACCGAGACATACTTCTCAAGTGGAGCTCTCCTTGAATCCCTTGCTTCTTGCTGTCCCAACTTCAATTATCTGCATTGATGGACAAAAAGGAGCGTAAGCACATAATGCATAGTGAGGAATGCTCAAAACCAAAACACCATCAATGCAGCGAATCATAAAACCCTCTCTAAAAGTAGATGTAAATCAATAAACCAAAGCATTGGTTGAAAAACCTCTTTTGAAACAACATGCTTTAAACCATGCCTTGCTCAACATGAAAACCAACCTTTAGCTTAGAAAAGCTAAACAATTTACCCCAAAACACATTCTTGCAAAAACCATTATTTAAACCTTTCCAAGCATAAACACCTCATGCAAGGTTAAACTCAAATTCCTTGGAAAACACTTCCACTTCACAACATACTTTCCATATGCTTGATGGCCATTCCAAAGCAAAACCTTTCGAAAGCCATTGGTTCCTTCTAACTATCACATGCATTCAACAAATGCAAAACACATGAACTACCAAAAACAACATTGCACTACATGCCTTTTAAAACAAGTCCTCACAAGACTTCAATGCACTAAAGAGAATCTATGCACATATGCACCATTCTCAATAGAAGATAAACACTTGTTCAAGCTTAACAAGTAATACATGCATTCTTAGAACATTACACACTTCTCATGCAACCATGCATCATTTCAAGCATCTCATGCTTCATTACATTCAAGAACATTATATTGGCTTCCAAGTGATAAATCTCAACCATCACAACACAAGACACAATCGGATACGCGGATTACAAGCGTTGTCCCACGCGCTTCATACACACAACCGAACAACACAAGGTGGAGTTTACCGGTACAATCACAACCCCTCAACACCCGTGATGGAGTTTAACGGTACAATCACAACCCCTCAACATCACTCATCGGAAGTTGTATAACTCACTAGCGAGAGCCGGGACACATCACAAGGCTTACACATGGAAGCTACCACAACCATTGTAATCACCTTAACCAAGCTCACACACGGGAGCAACCCTCCACCGTTGTGACGCTTAACAAAGTCCACCCACGAGAGCCATCCTCCATCGTGGTGGCACTTAACAAAGCCCACCCACGAGAGCCATCCTCCATCGTGGTGACACCAACTCTCTCAATCGCTAGGATACTTGGATGGAGTTTACGGTACCATTACAACCCCTCAACATCCAAGGCGACTCAATTCACGGTGCACCCAATCCTATAGCCGGCTAACTATATCCGATTAAAGTAACCAACAACCACTAACATCACTTGCCAATACCATCAATTACCATCATCAATTCACCGTTTTAAAGCATTAAACGAAGCCATTAAACAACATGCAACACTATACAACAATTCCACAATTCCAAAGTACAAAACCAAGGATCTCTTACCTTGAGCATCCTTCAACACATGACTTTCAAAACCAGCATTAAACCATGCTAAAACATGCTTTCAAAACAGAATTTAAACATGCAAATTAAATGTATGCATCCAACCATCTCATGGTTCATTCAAGAGAAAGAGTTTTCCCGAAAACTTACTCTTGAGCTTAGTTAAGTTGCTTAGACTTAAACTAAGCTCCCATAACCTCCAAACACTGGTTTCCAAGCTGAAAACCCAACTTCACTCACCGATACACAAAACTAAGCTAGCCGACAAGCCTTCCAAGCATCCGAAACCTCCAACGCCACCTCTATTGCTTCCGGGTCATTCTCCCCTGTTTTAAACACATAACAACAGAGGATTAATGCATCATCATGCATTAAAAAACACCAGCAACACAACTCAACTCGCCGCTCTACATAAATCTAACCTTTCGGCTACCAAACACAACCAAAAACACCTCCAAACTCTTCCAAAACTTAACCCAGCCAAGATCCATCACTTCTAACCATTTTTAAACATCAATTAACATCCAAAATGAACCCAAACTCGTCCTTATACCTCCAGCATTAACAAAACACCAAGATCACCCCAAAACCACCATTTTCACAAGTAAAAACTTAGGAAAATCAACCTATTCGGGATTGCATTGAGTAAACCTCAATTACACATCTTTTAGACATCCAAAATACATCAAAAAGACATCTCAAAACAAAGCCCAAACATCCAATACGAATTTCTTCAAAATTAAATCCAAATCTTCAATTTTAAGCCAAAATCAAGATCACAACATTAAAACCTTTAATAAAACTCAATTTAAGGATTGAGAACTTGGGAATTTCAGTAAAGAACTGAGTATTTAGAGGAGAAGGACGTTCATACCTCTAAATGTGGATTTCTCCTTGTTTAGAGCCAAAATCCTTGAAAATTCATTAAGCAAATGGTGAGGATTTGATGTAGAAATGATTAGGAATCATTTGGGGATTGAAAACTCTTCTTTAGGTGTGAAAATCAAAAGGAAAGTTGATGTTGAAATGTGTTTGGCTGAGGGAATTTTGAGAGAAAATAAAATAGGAAAATTTTGGTAAAAGTTAGTTATGAAACTAAAATATCACTTTTCCCTCTTTTCTTTTTATTAATTAAACACTAAATGAGTCTTTAAAATCAAGAAAAATCTGGAGAAATCCTCCCTTGGGTAAATTAGCTCCTTAAAGATTCAAAGTTTCAATCCTTTTAAAACAGTCACGAACTTTTCAAAAATTACATTTTAGTCACTAACTCGAAATGTCATATTTCCAAACATCATTTTGTAAAATTGATTTCACCACCCTCTTATATATATTAAAAGAGGATTTTTGGATATTTTTCCATAATTTTAATGCATCCCGAACTAGGCTTTCCCTAAAACCACCTTTTATATTAGAACCGAAAATTAGATCGGTCCGGTTCAGACCCAAAACTTCTAAGCCCAAAATTGGGGTGTTACAACTCTCCCCCTCTTAGGAAATTTCGTCCTCGAAATTTCAACCGGCGAAAAGAGCACAACCAAACTTCTCAAAGCAACCCACAAGGCAACACAGGAGACTTAACCACCACTGAACACTCTACACACAAAACTCCACCAAACCAACTCCTCCACAAATCAACTTACACTATAACCAAACCCAACACCACCACATACTGTTCACAATTTCCAGAACACTCAGATGTTAACCACAGCTTAACCTTTCACACTTCCGAACTGCGCATAGCCCCAACAACAACCCGAAGAACCTCCAAACTTTTACAGCATACACCACCTTAACTCATAACTCCCAAAACTCGCACACACGATGACACCAACCCATCCAGTTTCAGCCACCCTGTGACCCACAACCTTCACTGCTTCTAAAACTCCTTGCAAAACTACTCAACTTCTTTCAAAGATTACCACAACAAGCAAAAATTCTTAAGCATCAACTGCTTACTCAAACTTCTCAACGTAATGATGACATTCCTTCACATCCGCCACTATCATTACCATAACGATTCACCAGGACTACTCACCCAACATCCGAAATTCACGTCACAAAACCCCAACCTTGACTCCGCCAGCCGTTCCACATACCACTAGCTGACTTCAGAAGGGGTTTACTTATACACGACTAGCCAACCACTTCTCACAAGAACCCGTCCAACCAACAATGGCCCTTGAACTTACATTGCCTTTCCACTTCAAGCTTTGACTACAACACTAGCCTTACCAGGACACCGCCCATTCTATACATACATATTAAGATTACGAAACTTCTATTCACCCCAGGCCAAACCTTTTCTACAACCCTTAACACAACCTCTTCTCAACTCTTCGAAGGTTGCTACGAACCATCACCTACAAAAACAACCCTTCTATTACAACATCAATGCCAAGTTACCTCAGCATTCTGGAAACACATCCACTAACCTACTACATCACTTAACACCAAGAAACCACTACTTCTACTAGCAATTCACAACCACCTTGACTGATTCTAACTTCAATCGGTAATCTCCTCACCACCACACCGCTAAACTCTTTAAGCGCCAAAACACTTTCCTTCTGCCAACATGCTATATCGCACTCACTAATACTGGCAGCTTGCTTAATACCCTCCATTACTTCTAACATTCTCCTAGCACCAAAACAACTTTTAAAACCCATCATCCAACCTAACCCTATCACAACACTAACGAACCCAACTAGCTATTAGCAAGTGTGAACGTTCGTGTGCATGGTCACCTATATGCCCTATCAATGCCTGTGTACATGTATGCAAAACTTCTAATGTCTTGTCGCATGTATGCATGTACCAACATACATAATATAGCATATAACAAATGATTTTAACTGTGAATGTATGTCAGTTCACACCCACCAATAACATCCTCAGAATCCGCCTAAAAACAACCTCCTATCTCACTTCCAACCTGTCCAACTCCACCATTCTAACAATCCGCTAACCACAAAATACTCCATTAATGCCCTCTTCATACCAAAGTTGTTTTCAAAACAACACCAACTACTACCCCAAACATGCTAGCTATGAGACCATACCCACTACGCAAGGGAAAACCAAACCGAAACCAAACTAAGATAACTAGGGTAAAGGTTACTTAACAAGGTTACCTGTAAACACCTCACTGCCCTGGAGCTTCAACAGACGAGCTCTCTTCCTCGCAGAACCATCATTCTCCAGCCGCACCGCTGCAGCATCAGCCAACACTTTAAGGTCATCTTCGTCTCCCTGCGGTAAAGAACCCTGACTACCCCGAGCCAACCTCAAAATTTTTTGTCTCAAATGTCCAATAGATCCACAATTCCAACAAGATTCATTCCCCAAGCTCCTCACACCTTCCTGCCACCTTCGAACTTTGTCTTGGCAGCGCCCACGACCCTTCTGAGACCCTTTTGCTACCACTGAAGCTGATCTCACCACTTGAGGACAATTTCGCTTCACATGCTCCTTAGAACCACAGTTCCAACAAACTCCCACGCCCCAACAACCTCCAACATGACACCTTCCACAACGGTCACACTTCGACAACTGAGCTACAACTCCTTGGTCGTACTGCACTTGACCTACATCTGCACTACCACCCAGACTTCGATTCAAGCAAAACCTTCTATCACGCAACCTCTTACGCTGACCGCTCCCGAGGTCAGTATCCACAGCTCTCTTGTTTAAACTTTTCTCACATGCATAATCTGAAGCCACACCCCCACATTGCTTAACCCTTGAGAACTTCTCTCCAAGATACCTTTCATAAAAGGCAGACACAAAGAAGTCCCAATCTATATCGTGGATATGCGTTGCCACCGCCACAGATGTCCACCAGGCGCAAGCGTTCCCCAACATCAATGAGACAACACTTCCCAGCTTACAGGCGTAGTCACACCCTTCCTGATCCAAAATCAGAATTACACTGGCTAACCAGGCCTGAAATGCCCCCGGTGTCGAATCATGATACTCCACAACTCCCAAATCATACAAACGCTGTTTCGACAAACTCGCATGTCCCATAGTCGGCACGTCTACAGGCCTCACTTTCACCACAGCCTGAGATGTTCCCGACACCTCTTGAACTATAGGTGATGAACCCTTCATCACAGAACCAACTTCCTCCTCCTGCCTCACTACCTCAACTCCAGGCACTGAAGACTGAGACGAAACACCTCCACTAAAAGGTGAATTCCACGCCTTAACAACCTGCTCTAAAGCAGCAACCATCTCACCCAACTGCCATTCTCTCATCGATTCCACCATGCTATTAACAACAATCAATCATAACAAAACAAACAAAACGATCAGGCCAGCTTCAAGCAAGGATTCAAGACTCCCACTCCAACATAACACAATAGCTATAATAATAAGGCAATGGGCATCCCAAATTCTCCCCTTTTACACGACATAACAATCAATAAAAACATGGTTATCACAACATCGAGCATATCAATCAACATACTTCGATCATGCTCTCATCAAACAACATTCACCCGCAACAGCATAACATCACCATATCATACTCATCACACTTTCATCATTCATAGAATCAACTCACAACACCAGCATATCATCAGTACAATTTCACATTAGCTCAATGAAGATACATAACCAAAAAGCATGACCCAAAAACATCACAATTCGCTCAAAGACACACATTTCAACCGACTTTCAGCCACACATCAAAATAAACATCAAACACTTATTACAACAATTTACCATTTCCCCAAGCACTCGCAACTCAACTCTGATACCACCAAATGTAACCCCCTTAGCCCGGCCTAGACGGTTGACCCGAACTACGAAGATTACACGGGGAAAACCAAAGTCAACCCGAAAGTCAACCTTGATTAACGACCCTTTTTTTCTTTTTAAACTTATCTAGATGCACATTAATCCTAGGCATACTCTTGAGATAAGCATACTCAAAAATCACAGCAATCGGAAAACAATAAGGGACTCAATTGCACAACATACGAATTTAGGGACCAAAATGTAAAATCTGGAAATTAAGAGGACTTTACTAATTTTTAAGATACCATTATGAAATTAGTTAGGTTATATGCTTCTCTGTCAAATTTCACCTTAAACGGACATCTCGAACTCAAGCAATTGCATATACAAAAATCAGGACTAAAATGTAAAGCTTGCAAACCTCAAAACCATTCAGAAACACGGCTTGGCAGTAGCCAAAGTGTTTCGAAACACCTCTACCCGTTACGAAACGCCAAGGCCAAAACATGCCCCTGTTTCGAAACAGGCAAGGGTGTTTCGAAACACCCTGCCCAAAAACAGCAGATAAGCCTGTTTTAACACATCTAATCACCATCAAACATACTCTAAATCAATCCTCAACAAATCAACAACATGCCAAGCATCATAACTACCAAATTGCATTAAAATCTAGATGCAAAGCAAAACTTAGGTGCACCAACTCCTTCAACACATCCAACACTTGATCATGCCTTTAAAACAAGAAGCATAGTATAACAACTTATGAATAAGAAGATTCAAATGTTGCAAAGCGATAAACAACAAGATTCAAACCACAAACCAAATATGGTAAACATACTCAATCTCATTACACATCAATATAAAAGACTCTCCCCCCATTGCCTTTATTATCTATAGCTATTAACCGAGACATACTTCTCAAGTGGAGCTCTCCTTGAATCCCTTGCTTCTTGCTGTCCCAACCTCAATTATCTGCATTGATAGACAAAAAGGAGCATAAGCACATAATGCTTAGTGAGGAATGCTCAAAACCAAAACACCATCAATGCAGCGAATCATAAAACCCTCTCTAAAAGTAGATGTAAATCAATAAACCAAAGCATTGGTTGAAAAACCTCTTTTGAAACAACATGCTTTAAATCATGCCTTGCTCAACATGAAAACCAACATTTAGCTTAGAAAAGCTAAACAATTTACCCCAAAACACATTCTTGCAAAAACCATTATTTAAACCTTTCCAAGCATAAACACCTCATGCAAGGTTAAACTCAAATTCCTTGGAAAACACTTCCACTTCACAACATACTTTCCATATGCTTGATGGCCATTCCAAAGCAAAACCTTTCGAAAGCCATTGGTTCCTTCTAACTATCACATGCATTCAACAAATGCAAAACACATGAACTACCAAAAACAACATTGCACTACATGCCTTTTAAAACAAGTCCTCACAAGACTTCAATGCACTAAAGAGAATCTATGCACATATGCACCATTCTCAATAGAAGATAAACACTTGTTCAAGCTTAACAAGTAATACATGCATTCTTAGAACATTACACACTTCTCATGCAACCATGCATCATTTCAAGCATCTCATGCTTCATTACATTCAAGAACATTATATTGGCTTCCAAGTGATAAATCTCAACCATCACAACACAAGACACAATCGGATACGCGGATTACAAGCGTTGTCCCACACGCTTCATACACACAACCGAACAACACAAGGTGGAGTTTACCGGTACAATCACAACCCCTCAACACCCGTGATGGAGTTTAACGGTACAATCACAACCCCTCAACATCACTCATCGGAAGTTGTATAACTCACTAGCGAGAGCCGGGACACATCACAAGGCTTACACATGGAAGCTACCACAACCATTGTAATCACCTTAACCAAGCTCACACACGGGAGCAACCCTCCACCGTTGTGACGCTTAACAAAGTCCACCCACGAGAGCCATCCTCCATCGTGGTGGCACTTAACAAAGCCCACCCACGAGAGCCATCCTCCATCATGGTGACACCAACTCTCTCAATCGCTAGGATACTTGGATGGAGTTTACGGTACCATTACAACCCCTCAACATCCAAGGCGACTCAATTCACGGTGCACCCAATCCTATAGCCAGCTAACTATATCCGATTAAAATAACCAACAACCACTAACATCACTTGCCAATACCATCAATTACCATCATCAATTCACTGTTTTAAAGCATTAAATGAAGCCATTAAACAACATGCAACACTATGCAACAATTCCACAATTCCAAAGTACAAAACCAAGGATCTCTTACCTTGAGCATCCTTCAACACATGACTTTCAAAACCAACATTAAACCATGCTAAAACATGCTTTCAAAACAGAATTTAAACATGCAAATTAAATGTATGCATCCAACCATCTCATGGTTCATTCAAGAGAAAGAGTTTTCCCGAAAACTTACTCTTGAGCTTAGTTAAGTTGCTTAGACTTAAACTAAGCTCCCATAACCTCCAAACATTGGTTTCCAAGCTGAAAACCCAACTTCACTCACCGATACACAAAACTAAGCTAGCCGACAAGCCTTCCAAGCATCCGAAACCTCCAACGCCACCTCTATTGCTTCCGGGTCATTCTCCCTTGTTTTAAACACATAACAACAGAGGATTAATGCATCATCATGCATTAAAAAACACCAGCAACACAACTCAACTCGCTGCTCTACATAAATCTAACCTTTCGGCTACCAAACACAACCGAAAACACCTCCAAACTCTTCCAAAACTTAACGCAGCCAAGATCCATCACTTCTAACCATTTTTAAACATCAATTAACATCCAAAATGAACCCAAACTCGTCCTTATACCTCCAGCATTAACAAAACACCAAGATCACCCCAAAAACCACCATTTTCACATGTAAAAACTTAGGAAAATCAACCTATTCGGGATTGCATTGATTAAACCTCAATAACACATCATTTAAACATCCAAAATACATCAAAAAGACATCTCAAAACAAAGCCCAAACATCCAATACGAATTTCTTCAAAATTAAATCCAAATCTTGAATTTTAAGCCAAAATCAAGATCACAACATTAAAACCTTTAATAAAACTCAATTTAAGGATTGAGAACTTGGGAATTTCAGTAAAGAACTGAGTATTTAGAGGAGAAGGACGTTCATACCTCTAAATGTGGATTTCTCCTTGTTTAGAGCCAAAATCCTTGAAAATTCATTAAGCAAATGGTGAGGATTTGATGTAGAAATGATTAGGAATCATTTGGGGATTGAAAACTCTTCTTTAGGTGTGAAAATCAAAAGGAAAGTTGCTGTGGAAATGTGTTTGGCTGAGGGAATTTTGAGAGAAAATAAAATAGGAAAATTTTGGTAAAAGTTAGTTATGAAACTAAAATATCACTTTTCCCTCTTTTCTTTTTATTAATTAAACACTAAATGAGTCTTTAAAATCAAGAAAAATCTGGAGAAATCCTCCCTTGGGTAAATTAGCTCCTTAAAGATTCAAAGTTTCAATCCTTTTAAAACAGTCACGAACTTTTCAAAAATTACATTTTAGTCACTAACTCGAAATGTCATATTTCCAAACCTCATTTTGTAAAATTGATTTCACCACCCTCTTATATATATTAAAAGAGGATTTTTGGATATTTTTCCATAATTTTAATGCATCCCGAACTAGGCTTTCCCTAAAACCACCTTTTATATTCGAACCGAAAATTAGACCGGTCCGGTTCAGACCCAAAACTTCTAAGCCCAAAATTGGGGTGTTACACCTACCTTCTTTAGGTTGATTTTAGCAGTTCTCAACATGCCGAACAACTGTGGCAGCGTCTTGTTAATTTCATTCATATTGATATTAAGGACGAACTGATTGAAACTATCCGACAACGATTGCAGGATGACATCAGTAGCTAATTCATATTTCAGCGGAAAGCCGAGTTTCTCCGACATTTGGATGTAGCCCATCATTTTGATGACGTGAGCTCCTACGGGAGATCCCTCACTCATCTTGCATTGAAACAGAGCTTTAGAGGTATCGTACCTCTCTTGACGAGCTTGCCCTTCATAAATCTCCTTGAGATTTTGAATCATATCATAAGCTACCATGTCCTTATGTTTCTTCTGAAGCTTAGGGGTCATGGAGGCAAGCATAAGACAACCGACATCCAGCATGTCGTCCATGTGTGTCTTAAACTTGTCTTTGTCAGCTCTGGAAGCAGTGGCAACCGATTCATCAAGAACATGTTCTTCAATGACATATTCCTTCTTTTCCTGTTTGAGAACAATTCTCAAATTGCAGAACCAGTCAATGAAGTTTATGCCATTGAGCTTATCCTTCTCAAGGATAGATCGCAGAGATAGAGTATTATTTGCCATTAATTCTACAACAAAGAAAATATGCTACATAAGTTTTACTAAATTTTAAAATTTATAGATAGGTCTTTACTATAAATTTACTCCCACTATTTTCTTCAAAATTAAAAACCCTCTAGTTTTAATTTCGGAAAAACGTTTCAATAGTTTTTCTAGTGAGTGAGGATCCGTATTTCACCATTCCTAAATTAGCTTTGGCCAGTCTTTTAGGAAATGGTTATTTAGGTAAGTAACACCTTACTAATTACATCTCATGTAATTCCTCATCTTTTGGCGAACAACTCTTGTTCTTTAAATCATCTTATGATTACCCAAAACTTTTAACCACTAGGTTTTCTAATCCTATTAGAACAACCCAGCTAAGTCAATACCAATATCTCAACCGGCGAATATCACTAGCTTATTCTTCGCGTTTAACTAAGATAGATAAATGTGACATTGCTTTGGCAAAGCTCGCATAATATCGATCGAAGCTTTAACGAGGGTAAATATTGGATGGTTAAAACAGACTTAGAATTATAGTGAGGGATTTACTTAATTATATCATCATTTTAACATTGATCCTATCAATAGAACTATGTTTAATCATGCTTATAAAATATCCATTGCATCACATACAAGGTAAATATAAGTGGTAAATAAATGTGCAATGATTATAGCCCTTCTTAACCTAAGGCGACCCGTCCCAAGCCAATGGAAGGACCATTCTACTGAAGATAGAATCTGCTTCTAAAATGCCCGGTCCACCAGGGAAGGCCCACCACGCTACTACCTTGGTTCTTGCTTGATCTCCATGAGTATTTACAATTTTCAGAAACTCGCGTTACATGCGAGGGAGTGAGATGAGAAGAGAAGTACAATAGAAGATAGAGAAAGGCACGACACGTAGGCCGTATTTATAAAAACCAAAACTATAAAGGCTATGGGCTATTACCATGCAAAACAAACACCGTGCAATCTAACATGCATTTCAAACATCGTGCGAACAAAGTAACGACATGTTTACGGAGTTTTAAACTGATTATCCCTATGTTGCGGTTAATGGTCCAAAGAAGGATCACGAGGTTTCATAAACCATTTGCGTTAACGAACAAATGCACCAGGTAGGTCAACATGAAAGAGAGGTGGCGCACTAGGCACACTTAAGTACCATGTCTTTGATGATGCCAATCCTAGACATGCATTTTTCATAACGTCTAACCATAACTCTTATGGATTCACCGTGAAAGATAGTTTGATAACTTTTATCAAATTAGAAGCCCTTTCATAGATTTCATAAATCTATGAAACTACGAACAACTACTTGTTCTCTAGACTAACTATTAGTCTCAACATGTTAACATTTAACATTGAAGCAACCTAACATAGTTATGATTAACTCTAAATCATTCAGTGATAATCGAAATAAGTCTTTATTAGGTGTGATACAATAAACGATAAATATCTAAATCGAATCAAACAGCATGCATCTCATACATAAACATCACCCAAGAATTTAAGTTCGAATTCATATGATACAAGTGGCTTTGATACCACTGTTGGGTCACGTCGGCACACCCCGTGGCGCAGCAGAAAAATTAATCCGACGTAATCCAGCCAGGATCCATGTACAAGAACGAATCCGGGGTGAAAAGATGAAGAGTTACCTTTTAAAACTCTGGAAACTGGAAAACTAACGGTATGTCGGAATAACCACGTCAAGTAAAACCAGAATCGTCACAGGTCCGCAACAACCTCTACGGAGTCCACCCGAACAAAATGAACAAAGTTTCCGCATCCCTAACACTTAGGGATAAATTTCGACAGGCTTGAACACCTTCCAGGGAGAAGTCGAAATCCCTCCAGGGATTCCTGAGGGAGTCTGAAATCGACCAGGAGTTCAACCGGGACTTGTAATCGAGCAAGGGAACCTTCAGGGATTTGCCAGGGGGCAAGTAGAACACCAGAAAAATATTGAACAGCTTCTCAGAGAGCTTTCTGGGATATGTCAAATTCTAGTGGGGAATCCCTAGGGGTGTTGTCGAAATCTTCAAGAGGAGGAAGAGGGATGATTTGGTTGCTAGCCCTTGTCCTTTTAAATAGTATTAAGAGACTTAATTCTAGTTGAATTCCTTAAATCCAAGTTCAACCAAAATTCATAGAATCTAATTCTACTTGAAATTGGTTTATATTAAATATACATTATATTTAATAATATTAAATGAAATATATATATTTAATTATGTAGAATCTTATTATACATAAAACATGGATTTAAATATACATTATATTTAATCCAAATATATATATTTTATTATATAGAATCTCATTCTATCTTTACTTGGATTTAAATATATTTAAATATATATTTTTAATTATGTGGTATCTAATTCTACATAAACTTAGAATTAAATATACATTATATAAATTCCAAATATATATTTAAATTTCTAGAATCTTATTCTATAATATTTAAGTCTCTAAATATTTTTCATACTCTAAATAATATTTGATAAATACAATATTTATCCAATAATATTCCCATTTAAGGGAGTTGCCGATTTCCCCTATCCCATAGGGGATTTTCGGTAACCTCCCTAAAATAGGGAGTATGGTTTCCAATTTTTTTGTTCGTTTCATTCGAAGGGTGTGACCCTTGTAGGTTCATGCAACGTTAGCAGCAAAATTAGAACTGTTCTAATTTTACAAACAATGAGTGGAATCTAGCAATACATCATTGCTACCTAAGTTGCATGAAGTCATGGTTTGACTTTCCTAATTCTTGAATAAACTTCCTTTATGTATTTCACCCTTTTGTCCTTTATATCTTAGATGAACACAAGTCATGGGTTAGTCACACTTGCGTTGTCCATCTAGTGTTTCTTGATGTCTTGAGTAGATTATGATAAACGAATCTCTATGATATCTCATATCATAATATTCGAGCATGGCCATGCATTTTCTAATCTCACTCAATCAAGTGGCCGAAGATATTTCTCCCATTATGTAGGAGGGACAAATCCTTTCTTGATCAACCATATTTCACTACATAGGTCATCACGTATCCAATCATCAGTCTTTATAATGTAGTCAGTTACGACACACGTTTGACTATGTCAAAATATGTAAATCTTTATGTTGAAATCATGTTGATCTCAAGTCTGAGGATTATACATATGTTTATCATGAGCAATGTTGTGACTGTCACATAATTACCCAAGAAACATGCTCATAGCGGGTCAAACCAGTATGTTGTTCTCTAACAAATACTTATGTGTTGATTTTGACATCTCTATGTCAATGACAACGCTTGTCATCAACCACATATTAGTCTTTATATATTATCATTGTCCATACCCGTAATAATATTCGACTAAGGATCCTATTTAACAATAATCATATTATTTTATGGACATTATTATCCAATGGTTTGTTTGATGCACATAAACATACCAAATGATAATAACGGCAATGCCATTACTTGATAAATCTAGTAAAATAGTATGTCTATTCAATCATCATATGATTGGTCTTTGGGCATACTCCAACAAGCCTCTTGGTTGTTCATCTTCATCTACGTCCTGTCCATAAAAGACTCAGTTTTCTCAATAAATTTATTTGTATAAACAATAAATTCACCAGTTTGTTTCATAAAGGTTTGTAGAGTTGCTTCTAGTGAATTATTATGCTGTGGCTGCTGAGTCTGCTGTCGGGACTGATTCTGCTGGTAGCCTTCCTGTAGCTGTTGTGGATTTGCTGCTGTCTTTGGGTTGCTCCAGGAGAAGTTAGGATGGTTTCTCCAGTTAGGATTATAGGTGTTCTGGGCAAGCCTACTATTCCTCTCATATCCTCTCATGTAGTTTGCAGATGCAGTGCAGTCAGAGGAATCATGGTTGCTGCCACATTTGCCACAGAATGGCTCAACAGCTTTTACTTCATGGACCTTCCCTGGGGATTGCACCATCTTCATCACCAGCTCCGTCAGAGTGTCGAGGCGGGCAATAACTTATTCTGAGGCTTCTACCTCATTTACAATAGCTGGTCGCCTTGTGCCGCCTCGGTGGGCTGTCGGGTATTTATAATCATTTTTAGCTGACATGTTTAGCAGCCGTAGTGCTTCCTCTAGAGGTCTGTCTAGGATGATCTCGTTGACCGAGGCATCTATCATCATACGAGTTGGTTAGTTAACCCCATTGTAAAATATAGATACCTGAGTCCAAGCTGGTAGACCGTGAAGCAGACATTTGTTCAGCATTTGTTGGTACCACTCCTGTGCCTCATACATCGGCTCGTCATCCCCTTGTCTAAAGGCTGTGATCTCATTCCGTAGCCTATCGGTAACGTTGGACGGGTTGAATTGGTCTAGAAAGTCCTTGCAGAGCTCCGCCCATGAATTGAAAGATCTGGCTGGCTGGTTATTCAACCATTGTTTCGCTCTATCCCTCAGTGAATAGGGAAATAGCCTTAGCCATAATACGTCTTGGTGTACCCCATATATCTTGAATGCTTGGCAAATGTCCAGGAATCCTTATAAATGCTGTCGAGCATCTTCTGTTGCAGTCCCTCCGAAGTGCCATAATGTGTTTATCATGTTGAACATGACGAGCTTCAGTTCAAAATGGTCCGTCCTTATTTCTGGTTCCGTCACTATTGGCTCGAACCTTTGAAAGTCATGTTCAAGGTAGTCCCTAGTTGTCCGCACTAAGGGTAGATCAGGGGGATCCTGCCTCCAGTGTTCTTGTGGTCTTCTGGCGGCAAGTCATGCTGCCCGCCCCTGCCATTGATGGCATCAATTGGGGGGGTCCTCGATTACCATGGTCTCTTCCTTTGCCTTGCCTTTGTCTTTGTCCTTTAAGGTTTCCCCGAGCTCCCTCTTAATTCTTCTATTTTCACGCTCGAGATCATCGTAAATAATGAAATTTTCTTTTAGGGTTAGCCCTGGTCATACACTTGTAAAGGACACGGTAAATTTTTTTCGATTAAAAATAAAAATAAAATAAAAAGGTGCAGAAATTGAAAAACGAAATTCGTTGTTACCAATCCCCGGCAACAGCGCCAAAAACTTGTAGGGCGTGTAGGTGTTCTCTTTTTGTAAGAGAGCAAGTTCACACTCATGTCAAGTTATAGTATATAAGATGTTGAATCCCACGAGGACTGGACATCTTGTCTCGTTTCGTAGTTCCTACATGATGGTAAAGTAAAAGCACAAGTGAATGATTGATTGAGATAGAAAAGTAAATCAAAGCACAAATAATAAAGAAGAGGTGAATTAGGTTGATAAAACGGGCAGGGTTATGCTGCCACTTAGTGTGAAAATTGCATTGTAATATGTATGAGTTATTCTGTTCTGCCACGATATACTGCCTCGGCAGGTATGGTGGGCGGCAAACTACGACCCTGTCACGCGGCCGCAGTAGGTCACTGCCACTACAGGGGTGTGTATTGTCTCGGCAGGTGGAATAGAAAGACGTCCTGACGGCAAGTCTGGCATATACTCCAAGTTCGGCAGGATAGTCAACAATGATCCCTCCTATTTCTAGGTTAGGATGCTCGAGATTGCTAACTTGAGGACTAGTGTGGAACCAAGTTAGTCAACTTGGTTAGTGATCCCTTTTAGCCGCTAAAACTTGTGGACTAGTGTGGAACCAAGTTAGTAACGCCTCAGCACGTTATGACCGTACTTAACCCTTTCGTGAGCCTTGCACTTTCGTGCCCGACAAATAGATTCTCTCAAACGACTTGTGTAGAAAGATTGAAAGAATGAAGAACAATGGATTAAGTAAACTTGGAATATTTTATTGAAGAAATAACTCAAAAACCTAAAACAACGGTTTCACTCTAGTTACAACATAACCCTAACCCAAATAGAATTTAGAACATTGCGGCAGTGAAGAACACAAGAAGAGTCTATAGAAAACCTAGGATGATTTAAACTAGAAGTACAATGGGTATTTATAGACTTAAGACTAGGTTAAGTCCTCCTTGAAGTAGAAGCCCTCTAAAGTATCTTTCTTTCTTTAATACGGCTTTAAATGCCGACTTCTTTGCTTGGAATATAGACTCTTCCTCGTTTACCTTAGCCTGCACGTAAACTTGGGAATTTCGCTTCGGCAGCCCTAGTCACTGCTACAGATGTTGGAAAATCATATGAACGCCGGCGATAGATTTAGGAGTTTTTGCTCTACAAATTGCGCTCCAGTTCTCCCAACTTCCTTAGTCAGCTGCCGAGGGCAGCAAGGTCGGCGGCACCTCTACTCAGCAGGTGCTTGGCAGCAACTTGTCTTCAGCTAGAACTGCTTCAGTACATCTCCTGGGTTTTACTCCTCAGCATTGTGTCCTCTGTTCCTCGGTTCCCTTGTTCAACTATTAGTACCTACATACAAGAATGCACTAAAACAATATCTCTTGTTCACCAAATAAATGATAAGTTATAGAGTAAGGTAGAACAATGAAATACTGTAAAATGTTATGCATGAACCTGCTTATGCCTAAAATGTGCTTAAAAACAATCATAATAAGAGTTGGAAAGTGTATGAAATATAGGACTTTTGGACACTTTACAACGGGCCCGTATCGATACCTGTCTCAAAATAGAAAGAGCCATTGTGTGTAATAAATAGGGTGTTTCAAAACGCCTGAAGGCGTATCAAAATAGTTAGGGGCCGTATCGAAACGACTACAGGCCATATCGAAATGGTATAGCTCACAATTGAATCTGCCAAAACTTGTATCAAAACACCCTAGGGGTGTATCGAAACAAGTAACAAAATTTTAAATATTTTTCAGATTCTAATAACTGACGAGTAACAGCTATATCATTAAATGATTAGATTTGAAAAATCTTAACCCCGGTATCGAAACGGACAAGGCCGTATCGAAACACTATTTAAAATATTAAAGCGCAGATGAAGGCCGTATCGAAATGGGCAAGGCTGTATTAAAATGCCTGTCTCGAAACAGGTAATTCTGTATCGAAACGGAATTTTCCAATAAGCTCTTAAAATCAAGCCGTATCGAGACACCTTGGGGGTGTTTCGAAACTCTTGGGCGATTTTGTGCAATTTGACTTTGAAACACTTAGAAAATTTTATGGGGTTTAAGTTTTGACTTTAAAACATTTTAAGTCTAAAATATACTTGTCAAATGTGAGTCTTTTAAGTACTAAAAAATTTATTTACTTTGCAATTTGCTCATTAGACTATTTGTTATATCAAAATCAAACATTGGTTTTACAATAAGTGTATAAGGACTTTAGTTCAACGTTTCAAAAACATCGGAAATGGTTATAACCATTGATGTTACAAGTATGGAATGTGTGTTTTAAGAAATACGTGTAATATGTATGGATAGAATTGAGTACACCATAAGGTGTCACGACCTTGATAGAAATAACAAGATTAATGTGCTTCGCTCAAGAATTTGCTCGAGGAAACTTCAATTAGATACCATGTGTTAATTCTAAAATGTGTAGAAAGGTAAGTTCATGATACACGCTCAGGGCAAAGAATTGGGGTTTAAGATTGAAACTTGACCTAGTAATGTTGGGTGTTAGGGAAAAAAGCGATCATCACCCTAATGTCATTCTCATGAAGATAGTTCAAGGTAAGGATTGCACATAAGGTTTTGTCAATCTACATTTTGGAAATCAGAGTGCACAGGGAAATTGTGGAACCCATATTTTAGAATATGGAGATGAAAGAGTATTATGCAATTCATTCATTTGTTATCACTTGGTTGATTCTGGTTCTGCGCATTCATATACTTTTGAATGATGTGTATGCAATAGATATTTGTAATGAGACTTATTATTTCAGAAGTCATTGTTACGAGTTCGTTGGTCGAGACTATGATAGTGAATCGGTTATATCGGAGATGTTCGTTGGAAATTCAAGGTCACAACTTTCTGGTAAACCTAATGAAGTTATCTTTCCATGGATTCGATGTTATCCTTGGAGTAGATTGGTTGATAGAGCATTGAGCTATAGTAGATTTTGAGTTGAAGTGGATATCTTTGAAACTTGGCGATGACTATATGGTAAAGCTTGTTGGAGGAAGGACATGTTTTATGTCCAATTTGATTTCAACAATTAAGGTTGAAAAGATGTTGAGCTTGGGTCTCGAAGATTATTTAGCCTACGTGATGATCCAAGGAGAAAGGATGTTTGGGTTCAAGATATTCGTACTGTTAGAGATTTTCCCGAAGTGCTTCCGAAGGAATTACCTGGATTGAATCATGATTGGGAAGTTGAGTTTAGTGTTGAGATTTACATTGGTACGACTCCTGTGTCCATTGCATCGTATCGCTTGACACTTAAGGAGTTGAAAGAGTTCAAGACTCAACTTCAGGAATTGTTAGACCGTGGATTTACTCGACCGAGTGTTTCACCTTGGGGAGCTTCGATTTATTTGACCAATTCTGTGTTGTGAGTGTATTTTCAATGATTGATTTACGGCCAGGATATTATCAATTGAAGGTTTATGATGTGTTGAAGACTGTGTTTCGGTCCCATTATGTTTATTATGAGTTCATGGTCATGCCATTTGGTTTGAAAAATGCCCTTGTTGCATTCATGTACATGATGAACTGAATATTCCATGAGTACTTGGATCAATTTGTGGTAGTGTTTTATTGATGACATTCTAGTGTACTCTTGTACCAAGAATGATCATGATAGACATTTACGAATCGTTCTGCAGGCTTTGAAAGAAAAGCAATTGTTCGCCAAATTAAGCAAGTGTGAATTTTGACTGATGGTAAGTCGGAATAAGTGATTCAGATACTTGATGATAACCGAACACACCTTTGTTCGTGTTCGTTTGTTTATTAAACGAACATAAATTTTTTGTTCATACTCGTTTATTTAGCTTTATAAATGAATGTTATACGAACGATTCACGAATAGTTTGTCTAACGCTCTGTTCATTCACACCCATATAATTTGTTAATAGGTACAAATTGGGTTGTTTCGAGTTTGTTGTAGTCTTGTAAATATTATATATCACATTGCTTTGTAAATTGTAATTTGAAGATTTCTAATTCACTAATGTGTTTTTATAGCTAGCGTGAATGATATGCTTTCGCCCCATTTATTATGTAGGATTGTACTAAATCCCCACGACATGGGGAAAACAAATATTTGCATAAAATTATCCACATCACGAAGATGTTATACATGTCTGTCTTTGTAACTTGTAACATAAGACATTGTTTTATGCTTTTTAAACAAACTTAAATTATATACATATTAACCACATTGGCAGATCCACCACATAATTAGGGTGAACAAGTTATTTACATTGTTGGTTTCTAATTCACTAGTGTTTGCATTGATAACTTATTTACATGGTTGTAAATACGCATTTGTTGCGTGTAAAATAGTCTATCGCAATTGTAGTGCAAGTGTACACGACGCAAGTAGTAAAGTGATACGAAGTATCGGATATCGTCTCCACAGGGATTGGGCTAATGACTTCACCTTGTTTACTGCACAAAAGTAGAGGAAATAATTAAGAGTTGTCACGAGAATAATAAAGTAGAAAAACATATAATAAAGGATTGAGAAATCAAGATAGAGAGAATGGGCTGGTATTGAGTTGCTCAGTAGTGCAGGTATTGAATTGCTTAGGATCTCCAGTTCTGTCGTCGCGCCTGTCGCCGACAGCACCTGTCGCGGCAGCTGTCCGTTAGCTATCGCGGCAGCGAACACTAACTCTGTCCTTCAAGCTTGGCAAGAATCCCAGATCTGCCTTGCCCTATCCCTAGGCACAAGTCTGTCGATGATCACGTCTTTGATGATACCTCCCGGCGTGAATCGAAGGATGAACACCGATGTGTATGAATTCTTCCTTAACCACTTAACCTCGCCCTATCCCTAGGCACGAGATGGTTCAACTATAAACTAGAGAACGCGCTCTTATCTCTTTCGTATACTTAACTCTCCCGATGCTAAGTAAATGGATAACCTCACAATGCTCTCCCGATGCTCTTGCAAGATATTAAAACCAAGATAAAAGAACTCGAAGTTTATTTTATTGAACTTGAAAAATCCTAAAACAAAGCAACCCTTGCAACTACTTTACAAAACAACCCGTAGCCCTAGGGGGAAATTAGAACATGTCGGTGACGGGTGGTCGACAGGGGGGTTTAGGTTTCGGTTTTGGGGTAATCGGTTATGCCCTAGGTTTAATCTATGCCCTTATATAAGCTTTGGGCTCAAGTTATCTAAGGTAACAAGGATTACAACTTTAATTAAAAGTAAGATTCTAATAAAGATTAAATCTCTAAGTCTCCTACTTTCCAGCCGCATCCTTGTTTCTAGGAATTTCTTCTCCTTGAGCTTTGGCTTGACATATCTTTTGATCCGGGGCTTGGAAAAATATTTGGCTTCTACACGACAGACGAGCAGATTTTTCTCTATCTATCGAGATCCACTTTACTTTTCCTCTTCATAAATCTGCTGTCACCTTGCTGTCACAACAGGTCCATGACAGGTTCGTCTTCTTCGGCTGCTTGTCCAGTTCAGCTCTTCTGCTTATCTGCCCTGCGCCTGCCTTCATCGTCAATCATGGCAGCTACCTGCAAAATACGCCATCTTTTAGTAGAATCCGTGCCTTTTATATAATTGTGATGTTTTATTGAAAACTAACCTAAATGCAATGCAATTATGCTTGAATGCAGCAGAAATATGGGTTAAAAAGGGTGTAAATAATAGAACTTTTACACACTCAACACACCCCCAAACTCAAGTCTTTGCTTGCCCTCAAGTAATTAAAAATGAAAACAAGAAAAAATTTTTGTGTTGGCCTTCAAACAGTGAACTGTCCCTTATCCGTCGCTCGATCTCTATGGCGGCAGCAACCTGTCGGATAGGTTAGGATCTGTCCGGAATCTCCCTATAGCTCTCGTGCAGTGTGTGCATGCTTGTGAACAGTTATATGCCAAGACTCTCTTAGTTTCACTAGAATATTCAACTTTAGCTTGTTTAGAGTTTTTCCTACGAGACTGTTTTCTTTCTTTTTCTTACTAGAGCCAGAATTGGGCACCTCTAGTTATTTCCTTTTTTCAAACTTCTTCTCTTTTACTAGAGCCAGTATTTCAGGCACCTCTAGTTAACTGTCTAGAGCCGGTGATAGGCACCTCTAGAAGTTTTTCTCTGGTTATCTGCCTAGAGCCGGTGGTAGGCACCTCTAGGTTTCCTGAGATTCTAGTCTCTTTTCTACTCTAAGTGCTAAGCTTTCCTATTCTAGTTTGGCTAAAAGAAATCTAAGCAGTATAACAGTCACAAAAGTGTTTAAGTTTTCAGAACTATAGAAAGGCTCTAAACTTCTCCTTAATCTGTCCTAAAGATGCTGCCACTACAGAGATGTCATGACAGGTAAGTTAATTTCACAGTTTTAAGCCAACAGTTTAATCTTTTCTGTGTTTTTTTTTTAAAAGAACTTAAAATAAAAGACACAACAAATAATAAAAAGATGTACTTAAGACTCCATTAATGATGGAGGGTTGCCACCCCCAAACTCGAGGGTTGCATTGCCCTCAATGCAAAATGACATGAAAAATAAAATAAAGAAAAAGTACATCACAAAATATAAAGGCAGGCAGCAATAAGAGGTAAAAACTTAAATTTTAGTCGCTGTCCTCGCTGCTGCTGCTAACACGGATCTGGCGGCGGCGTCTGGGCTGTGGTGGAGGTTGGGCAGGTTCAGAGACAGGTTCAGGGGCAGGTTGCTCCACGAGCTGAACATCGGAACTGCTGCCGCTGTCCCAACTGCTGGTGGTAGTGGTACTAGCCTTAGGCAGCCTTTTCTTGTCTGCCACATGTTTAATCCTCTTGACCCTGGTAAAGTCACTCTCCAAATTCCTCCGGATAAGAGGGCTGTCATCAGTGGCAGGTCTCTTGGTTCCTCGAGGGGAAGTGTCTGCCGGTTGGTCGCCTTCTGCCGTCGGGGCAGGTGATTTGGTGGAAGCGGTCGAGTGGGACGGGGAGGCAGGTGGTGTGGGCGTGTGGATAGGTGTGTGGACAGGAGTGTGGATATGGAAATAATGGGCAGGAAAAGTAGGGAATTGAACATCGGGAAAATTTAAAGTTTGGGTAATAAAATTTACCGCGGAGTTTGTGAAGTCCCGAATAAATGTCATCAATCCCAATTGGCGTTCCTCTACCCGTTGTAAAGTAGCTAGGATGAGGGCAGACTGGTCTGTCGGAGTGGCGGTGGTTTCAGCATCAGGGGCAGGCTCGGTGGCAGGGTCGGTGGGTGGTTCCTCTGATGATTCTGCGGGTGAGCCAGCGGGTTTGAAGGAGGAGACAGGTGTAGCCGCGATCAGCTCCATGAGGCTGTTGATGTTATTGTCTGTCCACCCTCTGCCCTTCCTGATTTTGTCGGAGGGGTCCTCGGGCACCGCTGCACATCGGCAGAGGGAAGTTATGGTGAACGGCAGGCAGAGGCGTGAGTCAGAGCGGAAGGCACAGTCCAGGATGCTGTCCCTCATATATCTGCCTACATTAATGGCCCTGTTGTGCATGATGGAGTGAATCAAGGCAAGCCGCTGTCGGTTGACTGTCGTGTGGTGGGACGAGGGCAGGATACGCTTTTTGATGAAAGCGTTCCAAAGTTTGGCTTCCGGGCGGAGCTGTCCCCTATTGACGGAGTGGGGGTTCTTTTTGCTGGTTGTCCATGATGTACCGGCCTCTGTCAACTCCACCATGATGGCATCGTAAGTGGCAGCGTCGAGGGAGTTGATGAATTCCTGGTGAGCATCATCACCGGGGCCAAAGAAAAGGCCAAACATGTGATTGATGCTGTCGGCAGTGAAAGGTACTTGCACTCCTCGAACAGTGACAGATGTCGCCGTCCTGCTGTCTATGGCTGCGTAGAATTCTCGGACTAAGGTGTCGTTGAGCTCGGCCGGTTGTTCAGCAAAAGACTCCCATAGTTGAGCCTTGATGGTCCTGAAAATGAACGGCCGGAGTCCCATGTTGGGCGTCTGTCGGATGTACACGAAGCCACGTTCCTCCCATAACTCTTTGTTGGCAAAGGGGGATGCTGCTGCGGAAGAAGAGGCGGCAGCAGAGCTACGGCGGGTTTGTCTAGACGACATATTGGTTGCAAGGGCTGTGAAAAGAAAGAAAGCAAATAAAACGAGAGGAGAAAAATAACAAGAGAGAAAAATCAGAAGTGATGAAAAATGAAAATGGGAAGGGATTTATATAGCGGTCGAGGAGCTGCCCATTTAATGCCGCAACGGCAGGCGTGAAGAACGGAGCGGCAGATTGGATTTAACGTGTCTGGCGTGTCTGACACGCATTGATTCGTCTATTACGCGTCTGCCGCACACTTCTGCGTCTGCCGTGTCAGTCTGTTGACAGCCTGTCATATCCGTCCGCGGCGGCAGCCGAAACGACAGGTTATCATAAATGGGCTTTATTTGGCTGATGGATGGGCGGTGGGCTTGGGCCACTTCTTCTTTCCTTCTTGACTCCTTTATTTCCTAAAAACTGAAATTAGAAAAAAAAAACAAAACATTATTCGAATAAAATAAACCTAATTCCTAATAAATAAAAATAAAAATAAAACTTAGGTTAAATTAGGGGTGCCTTGTGGGGCATCTCCTAAAGTAACCACTTCCTGAATTCCTGGGGCTTCAGTCCCCTGATAATGCTTGAGTCGTTGTCCATTGACTTTGAATTGGTGCCCGTCTTTTAATGATTGAATTGTGATGGCACCATGGGGAAAAACTTGAACTACTTGAAACGGGCCAGACCATCTAGACTTTAGCTTTCCTGGGAAGAGTTTAAGTCTAGAATTAAATAACAACACAAGCTATCCTGGGCAGAACTGTCGTGGCAGCAGTTTCTTGTCGTGCCACTTTTTAGTCTTTTCCTTGTAAATCCTTGCGTTGTCGTAGGCCATTGTCCGTAATTCTTCAATCTCGTTTAAATCTAATAACCTTTTCTGGCCGGCCTTGTCCAAGTCCATATTTACTGCCTTGATTGCCCAATATGCTTTGTGTTCGATCTCGACAGGCAAGTGACAGGTTTTCCCATAAATCAGTCGGAATGGAGACATTCCCAATGGAGTCTTGAAAGCTGTCCGGTATGCCCATAATGCATCATTTAGAAGTAAAGACCAATCTTTCCTAGTTGGTTTAACCATCTTTTCAAGGATGTTCTTCACTTCCCTATTGGATATCTCAGTCTGTCCATTGGTCTGTGGGTGGTATGCTGTCGCGATCCTGTGCTTGACACCATATTTCTTCAAGGCAGCAGCAATTACCCTATTATCAAAATGTCTCCCCTCATCACTGATAATCGCCCTAGGGATGCCAAATCTAGAAAAAATGTTTTTATGTAAAAACTTTTGGACCGTTTTGGCATCATTCTTTTGAGTTGCGATTGCTTCAACCCACTTGGAGACATAGTCCACTGCTAGGAGGATGTAAAGATTTCCACACGAAGATGGAAAAGGTCCCATAAAATCAATCCCCCAAACATCAAAGATCTCTACTTCTAGAATATTCTGCAGTGGCATCTCATTTCTCCTCGAGATGTTACCTGTCCGCTGGCACCTGTCACAGCTTTTGTAAAATTCCTGTGCATCTTTATAAAGTGTCGGCCAGTAGAACCCTGACTGCAGCACCTTGGCAGCAGTTTTATTGCCTCCTAAGTGACCTCCATATTGTGACGCATGACAGTGATGGAGAATGTCTTCTTGTTCTTCTTGTGGTACACACCTTCTTATAACCTGATCTGCGCACATTTTGAAAAGAAGAGGTTCGTCCCAATAATAATGTTTCACATCATTTTGGAACCTCTTCCTTGCTTGATAATTAAGATCAGAAGGTAATATTCCGCTAACTATATAATTAACGAAATCAGCATACCAGGGAAGGTTAGAAGACTTACCTGCCGCCATGGCTGTCGCGACAGCGACTGCGGCAGCAAAGAGCTGCTCATCTGGGAAGGTCTCCAGTATGTGTGTCTCATCTAACGGTAGACTCTGTCCCGTCTCCAACCTCGACAAGTGGTCTGCCACTTGATTTTCTGTCCCCTTTTTGTCTTTGATCTCAAGGTCGAATTCTTGTAATAGCAAGATCCATCGTATCAGCCTAGGCTTCGCATCCTTCTTTGCGAACAAGTACTTGAGGGCAGAATGGTCGGTGTGTATTATTACCTTCGTTCCAAGTATGTAAGAACGAAACTTGTCGATGGAGAACACCACAGCTAACAGCTCCTTTTCTGTGGTGGTATAGTTCACTTGGGCTTCATTTAATGTTTTGCTAGCATAATATATGACGTGAAACAGCCTGTCTCTGCGCTGCCCAAGTGCTGCCCCGACAGCATAGTCACTAGCATCACACATGATCTCGAATGGTTGTGTCCAGTCTGGTGGCTGTACTATGGGGGCTGTCACTAACTTTTCCTTCAGAACCTTGAATGCTTCAGTACATTCCTCATTAAAGTCAAAGGGTCGGTTCTGCTCTAAGAGATGGCATAGCGGCTTGGTGATCTTTGAAAAATTTGCAATAAATCTTCTATAAAAACCAGCATGCCCTAAAAAACTCCTAATGCCCTTGACTGTCTTTGGCGGCGGCAGCTTCTCTATGACTTCAATTTTTGCCCTGTCGACTTCTATCCCACGGCAGCTAATCTTATGGCCTAGAACTATCCCTTCATCTACCATAAAATGGCATTTTTCCCAATTTAGAACAAGATTAGCTTTTTCACATCTTTCAAGTACCTTTTGAAGATTGCCGAGACAGCTCTCAAAATTGTCTCCAAAGACGGAAAAATCATCCATGAAAATCTCAAGGAAGTCCTCTACCATGTCGGAGAATATTGCCATCATGCACCTTTGGAAGGTGGCAGGTGCGTTACAAAGGCCGAACGGCATCCTCCTAAATGCGTATGTTCCGTAGGGGCATGTGAAAGTCGTTTTCTCTTGATCTTCCGGTGCAATAGCAATTTGGTTATAACCTGAATAACCATCAAGAAAACAATAATAAGATTTACCCGCTAATCTATCAAGCATTTGATCAATAAAGGGTAAAGGGAAGTGGTCCTTTCGGGTAGCTTTGTTAAGCTTCCGATAGTCCATACAAACCCTCCAACCGGTCACAGTCCTGGTTGGGATTAGTTCATTGTTTTCGTTGGTTATCACGGTCATGCCTCCTTTCTTGGGAACACATTGCACCGGGCTAACCCATTTGCTGTCGGAGATGGCGTAAATAATACCAGCATCTAACCATTTAATGATCTCCTTACGCACTACCTCCTTCATCGCATGGTTTAGCCGCCTTTGAGCATCTATAGTCGGCTTATGATCTTCCTCAAGAAGGATTTTGTGCATGCATAACGCCGGACTAATGCCCTGAATGTCTGCTATCGTCCATCCAATCGCCTTTTTATGCTGCCTTAGCATGTCGATCAGCTGTCGTTCCTGTTCCTGCGGCAGCTTAGCAGAGATGATTACGGGCAGTGTGTCATCACAACCAAGATAAGCATATTTAAGCTGCCCTGGCAGGGGCTTAAGTTCTAAGACAGGTGGTTCAACAGTAGAGGGCTTTTGGATTAAATGGTTATCCGAAGTGTAATTCAAGGGTTCGAATAACTTACCTGGACGATGGTCTAACCAGTTTACCTCCTCATGACCTTCAGTATCAGATGTATCAGATTTAGAGGAGTTGCTGTCGTCGGTGCTGTCGTCATCGCTGTCGTGACAGGTCTGTAAATGGCTGTCGCAGCAGTGACCAAATTTTTTTATCATGGCAGCCCGACCTGATGCAGGGGTAATCAAAGGTCACCTCAATGATGGCCTTGCATTCCTCGTCCAAATCAGCACGTTTCATTGATTGGAGAACATTCAACTTAATCTCTTGATCGTTTACTCGCATGGTGAGTTTTCCTCTCTCCACATCAATCAGTGATCTTCCCGTGGCTAAAAAGGGTCGCCCAAGGATGACTGGTGCGTTCTCATCTGCCTCGCAATCTAAAATAAGAAAGTCAGCAGGAAAAATAAACTTATCCACTCTTACCAAAATGTCTTCAATCTTTCCCTCTGGATGAACGTAAGAGCGGTCGGCTAGCTGTAGGGTAACTGTCGTGGGCCGCGCCTTCCCAATACCTAATTTCTGAAAAACAGATTTGGGCATTAGATTAACACTAGCTCCAAGATCACAAAGTGCCTTACCCACAAATTTGTCACCGATTACACAAGGTATGAGGAAGCTCCCTGGATCCTTCTTCTTCTGAGGTGGCTGCCGATAAAGAATACTCATGCAACCATCTGCCATCCTTACCGTTTCAAACTCCCCAAGTTTATATTTCTTTGACATGACATCCTTGAGAAATTTAGCATAACCGGGCATCTCCGTAACGACATCTAACAGCGGAATATTAATCTGAACCTGCTTAAAAATATCATAAATCTTTTTAAGTTGAGATTCTTGTTTAGCTTGCTTTATCCGTTGAGGAAAGGGTGGTGGGGGACGGTAATCAGCAACACGTCCTTCCCACTGCATACGAATCTGAGGACGATGTTCTTCATTTTTCTCCTCTGTCGCTTCTGCTGTCGTGACAGGCTCATCGGCAGCAGTCTGTTTATCACCTGTCGGGGCAACTTCCTCGGCAAGTTTATCTAAGGCAGGTTCCTTTTCTGTTTCAGCTTTTTCCGGTCCTGGTAACTTTTTCCCACTCCTAGTAGTAATCGCCTTACATTGCTCATGTGAAGGCGGTCTAGCATTTTCAGTATTGCTAGGAAAACCTCCATTCTGCCTCGGCTTAATGTACTGGGACACCTGACCCATTTGTGTCTCTAGAGATTTCAAGGTAGCCTCATGATTTGTCATCCTCATCTTGGTTTCATCCATAAAGTTTTCCGTCTTCTTGACAAACTGATTAATATTGTCCATATACGTACCAGTCTGAGACATAAAAGTGGCCAGAGTCTGCTCCAATACACTACTCGTGGCAGGTGGTGGCTGTTGTTGCTGTTGCGGCGACAGGTTCTGCGGCAGGTTTTGCGGCTGCTGTTGCTGTCGCGTCAACAATCTAGGACCCCCCTGATTCTGATTATGCACTTGCGGATTCAGAGCATTGTTAGGGTTACTCCAAGAAAATTTGGGATCTTTCCTCCAATTAGGATTGTAGTTGTTGGAATTGTAGTTTGGCTTGTAATTTCCAACATATTTTCCCTCTTCTATATTTATAGGGCATTCATCCATACTATGATTTCCCTCACAAGTCGTACAAACTTCCTCGACAGCAAATCCTCGTAAGTCCTCTTCATTCAATAAGTGTTTCATGGCTTTAGTGAGGAATGCTACCTGTGATTTCATAGTGCTGTCGGCCTCATAGTCCTTGACAGCAAGTACCCGTTTACCCCCTCTTCTAGCAGTCGGAAACTGCTCCTCATTCTTGGCCAGGTTTTTCAAAACTTGCAGGGCCTCGTCCGGATCTTTATCCAATAATAATCCATTCGCTGCAGAATCAATTCGGATGCGAGTTTGTAGATTGGCAGCATTATAGAACTTTGTAACCTGATTCCAGACGGGGAATCCATGCATAGGGCAGTTTCGAAGAAGAGTAGTAAACCTGTCCCAGGCCTCGTGCATTGGCTCGTCATCTTCCTGTTGAAAAGTAGCAATTTCATTACGTAATCGCTCAGATAAATGCGAAGGATTAAAACGAGATAAGAATTCACGAGTTAGATCTGCCCAAGTCATAATAGAACCCGGTGTTAGTTTATTCCACCAAGTTTTAGCTCTGTCCCTCAAGGAGTGAGGGAATAACCGAAGCCTCAGTATCTCCGGACTAACTCCTGGCAGTCTAAACGAACCACAGATCTCCTGGAACGTTTTGAGATGCTCCCTAGCATCTTCTGTTGCAGAACCACTAAACTGTCCGGCGTTGTTGATCATACTAAACATGACAGGTTTAAGCTCGAAGTTATCAACATCAATATCCGGCAGCGTGGTCTCCAGCTCTACATGATCATTCAGCATGTAGTCACGACATGACCGTCGTCCACCTGCTGCAGGCGGATCGGCGACAGGTGGGTTATTATTGCCAAGGGGTGGTATGAATCCACCAGCAGGGTGGTTATGGGCCATCTTCTCTAGCTGTTCTTCGAGATATTCGTTTCTGTCTAAAAGTCGGCGAAGTTGTTTCTTGAGATTGAAGGAACGTTCGATCTCTGGATCTAATTTATACTCAGGATCTTCACCTCTTTTGGATCTGCGCATAAACAAGAAAACCTCGTGAAAAGCAAGAGTTGAAGACACAAAAGAAAAATTAAAGAAAAAAAAAACGAAAATAAAAATAAAAGTAAAAAGTGCAATAAAAGAAAGATGTAGTTATGTTGCCAATCCCCGGCAGCGGCGCCAAAAACTTGTTGCGTGTAAAATAGTCTATCGCAATTGTAGTGCAAGTGTACACGACGCAAGTAGTAAAGTGATACGAAGTATCGGATATCGTCTCCACAGGGATTGGGCTAATGACTTCACCTTGTTTACTGCACAAAAGTAGAGGAAATAATTAAGAGTTGTCACGAGAATAATAAAGTAGAAAAACGTAAAATAAAGGATTGAGAAATCAAGATAGAGAGAATGGGCTGGTATTGAGTTGCTCAGTAGTGCAGATATTGAATTGCTTAGGATCTCCAGTTCTGTCGTCGCGCCTGTCGCCGACAGCACCTGTCGCGGCAGCTGTCCGTTAGCTATCGCGGCAGCGAACACTAACTCTGTCCTTCAAGCTTGGCAAGAATCCCAGATCTGCCTTGCCCTATCCCTAGGCACAAGTCTGTCGATGATCACGTCTTTGATGATACCTCCCGGCGTGAATCGAAGGATGAACACCGATGTGTATGAATTCTTCCTTAACCACTTAACCTCGCCCTATCCCTAGGCACGAGATGGTTCAACTATAAACTAGAGAACGCGCTCTTATCTCTTTCGTATACTTAACTCTCCCGATGCTAAGTAAATGGATAACCTCACAATGCTCTCCCGATGCTCTTGCAAGATATTAAAACCAAGATAAAAGAACTCGAAGTTTATTTTATTGAACTTGAAAAATCCTAAAACAAAGCAACCCTTGCAACTACTTTACAAAACAACCCGTAGCCCTAGGGGGAAATTAGAACATGTCGGTGACGGGTGGTCGACAGGGGGGTTTAGGTTTCGGTTTTGGGGTAATCGGTTATGCCCTAGGTTTAATCTATGCCCTTATATAAGCTTTGGGCTCAAGTTATCTAAGGTAACAAGGATTACAACTTTAATTAAAAGTAAGATTCTAATAAAGATTAAATCTCTAAGTCTCCTACTTTCCAGCCGCATCCTTGTTTCTAGGAATTTCTTCTCCTTGAGCTTTGGCTTGACATATCTTTTGATCCGGGGCTTGGAAAAATATTTGGCTTCTACACGACAGACGAGCAGATTTTTCTCTATCTATCGAGATCCACTTTACTTTTCCTCTTCATAAATCTGCTGTCACCTTGCTGTCACGACAGGTCCATGACAGGTTCGTCTTCTTCGGCTGCTTGTCCAGTTCAGCTCTTCTGCTTATCTGCCCTGCGCCTGCCTTCATCGTCAATCATGGCAGCTACCTGCAAAATACGCCATCTTTTAGTAGAATCTGTGCCTTTTATATAATTGTGATGTTTTATTGAAAACTAACCTAAATGCAATGCAATTATGCTTGAATGCAGCAGAAATATGGGTTAAAAAGGGTGTAAATAATAGAACTTTTACACACTCAACAGCATTGTTAACTTATTTGCACCTAGTCGCTTATTATGTTCGCGAATATATAAATTAACATGTTCGCGAATGATAAACGAATATGTTCGTAAATACTAACCGAACATGTTCATGAAAACTAAAAGAACCATGTGCCGACCTTCAAAAATATTTCTATAACAAAGGCAATGAAAAATACATGCATATGATATGATGGCGTGTGAATCCTAAGAACTAATCCATGCAAATTGCAATGCATACAATAAAACCAGTTAATTACCACTGTAACGGAATCCATGGAAAGTGGAAAAACACTTTTTTTTTTTAAAAAATGTTAATTCCAATAATTACAAAATGTAATAATATGTTTTTCAATGTAATTATGAAATTTTAGCCATCATTTTATTTTTCTGTTTCTTCATCAAATAACCTGGATGTGGAAGTCTACTGCATCTGGTTTGAAAAGAGACGAAATTCAAAGCAAATTGATCTCTCTGTGAACTTATCTTATAGCTTCCATTGCCTATCTTGTTCATTTTCTCTTTAGGAATTTCTTCCCGTTACCTATTTAAATTTCGTTTTTGGGATATTTTATTACAAATTCAAAAGCTTTGCTTCCCTTTTGGATTGGTGAAGGAAATCAGGATCTGGGATCTATTAGTGTGGATTGGTGTGTGCATGCCGTTTGCAGGTTTTCCTAGAAGAGGCTGTTTGGACCAGGAAAAACGCTGGACTCTGGGGTTCGGTCTAGGCCTTTGATCTTTTCCGATTTTTGTTTGCTCGTTAATGGAATTATCAGATGTTGGAATTCAAAAGAGAGGGTTGATAATTATAAGGACCTGAAGATTTGGGAAATTTTGATGGGGAACGCATGTGCAGGACCACCAAATAATCCTGGTGGCGCGAATGGATTTTTACAATCTGTCACGCAGGCGGTCTGGCGGCAAAGGCCGGCTATCGAGGACCAGTTGCCGGAAGGAAATGCTGGTTCCGTTGCAATCGCAAATGAGGAATCCAAGAAGGAAGAACCAAGTAAGCCGAAACCCCAAAGGCCAAGGCATATGAAAAGGTTGACAACCATGCAACTGGAGTCGGTGCTGGGAAGGAAAACTGGGAATATGAAGGAGCTATTTAGCTTGGGGCGTAAGTTAGGGCAAGGACAATTCGGAACCACATATTTATGTGTGGAGAAAGGGACTGGGAAAGAGTATGCCTGCAAATCCATTGCCAAGAGGAAGCTGACCTCGAATGACGATCTGGATGATGTTAGAAGAGAGATTCATATAATGCACCATCTTGCAGGTCACCCAAATGTGATACAAATCATAGGTGCTTATGAAGATGCTGTGGCTGTTTATGTTGTTATGGAGCTTTGTGCTGGTGGGGAGCTTTTTGATAGAATTATTCAGAGGCGACATTATACCGAGAGAAAGGCAGCTGCGCTTGCCAGGATAATCGTTGGCATTGTGCAAACATGCCATTCTCTTGGTGTCATGCATCGTGACCTCAAGCCTGAAAATTTCCTATTCGTTAACCAGGACGAGGAGGCACCACTTAAAACAATCGACTTCGGGCTTTCAATGTTTTTCAAGCCAGGTATTCCCTGGTGGTCACATTTTCTTTTTCTTCATTAGTGAGGATTGTGTAGTCTCCTTAGAATTAGCAACTTTTAATTAAATTGTGTCTGATGGAACCGTTTCATCTTTTTTGTTCCACTTTGCTGTTATGAACATGGCTAACACTTGCCACACATCATTTTTCAGGCGCATGAATAGCAGCTAGATGAATGCTTGACTAACATTTTGTTATCTTCTCGGGCAGTTTGATTGAATTTTGTATTATCTTAGATTAATAGTCACAAATCCTGTTATATTCATTCCGTTAATAAATTCTTAATCACTGCATAGAAATACATGCAGTCCTTGTAAGTGTGCAATTATGGAAATTCTTTTGGTATATAATTTAATTTTAGATCCATCCAACATCAGGAATCCTGATGGCGACTACTCATTACAGACTTAGAAAGAAATAATTACCCATCTTGAAATGCACATCACATTGACCTTGCAGTTTTTATTTTCTTGTAGCAAAGAAAGCAAAGAGGGGAAGGAAAAGAAAGAAAGGGGTGGATAGGAGCTAGTGGCTAGTGCAATGTCTTCTTCACCTTTCTTGGCTATAAGGAAGTAATTGTATAGATTAGTCCAACACATGGCAATATAACCATTTATCATCTTTAGAGTGTCGTCATGTCTAGCCAGTTCACAGTCTCATCATTGGCTTCATTTACACGGAGCCGGCCATCTTTATAATAGATTTCATTAAAATTTATATGTCAATCTACTCAATTGTCTGGGACCTAATCCCTTTTCCTCTAGGTCAAATATTCAGTGATATGGTTGGAAGTCCGTATTATGTGGCTCCAGAAGTGTTGCTGAAGCACTATGGTCCAGAATGTGATGTTTGGAGTGTTGGAGTGATCATTTATATTTTACTTTGTGGAGTCCCTCCATTCTGGGATGGTGAGTGTTTTGCTGCTTGTGTTTGAAACATCGGTAAATACTTCTAGGCACGGTTGAATTACGTCTCATTAAATGTACGGACTTTTTGTTTTCCTATCAGAATCAGAGCAAGGGATATTTGAGCAGGTTTTGAGAGGTAAACCTGACTTTACTACAGAGCCATGGCCTAGTATCTCTAACAGTGCGAAGGACTTGGTTCAACGAATGCTTGTAAAGGACCCTAAAAAGCGGTTGACAGCCTATGAAGTTCTTTGTGAGTATGCATATATCTTCCTGTCTAGCCATTCTGTTATTTAAGCACAGATGGTCAACTTGACCATTATTTTATCTGGAAAGTCTTGATGCTGTTCTGTTTGTTTCAACTGAATGTTCATCCTTTGCAACATCACATAGAGGAGAGTTACATTGGATATACTTTTCAGAAACAAGCTTTGATTTGGTTAAAAATGGATGCATTTAGTGAAATGCATGTTGTATGGAAATGGAAGAATAATTGTTCATTTAAGAACCGCGTAGATGGGGGCATCTTAGAAACTGGTACCTTGTAAGTTTTGCTTAGACAAGAAAATAATTTGTCCGGTTTATCTTAGAAGTTCAATTCGAAACTACTTCATTGGAAATTGTAGATTATGACCCAATATTCAAGGAGAATGACCAAAAAGAGTAATATTGTGTGATTTACATTATTCCATTCTATCAACTACAAGCTGGAAGGACAGTAGTACACATGTGCTTCTAGAAAATGAAGTAAGAGCAGCATAGGTTTACATTTCTTCTTTGAGTGAACATCCTCGTGACAATAGGCGCTAAATCTATTCTGAAACACAAGGAATCTGGATGACAGTGGAGAATTTCATTTCAGGTACTTAAGAAGAAGAATTGCCATTCATATTTTGATTGGTGTGTCCTTTCTGCAACATCAGCCAAGGACTTTAAACACTTGGATTTATCATACTAATACCTTTTCATGTTCAATTATTTTGTCTATGTGAAAGCATTTTATCATTGTTCAAAAGAATTCATGACAGATGTATTGCATTAACTGTCTCTTTGCTGTAAACGGATTATTTACCTTCCTCTATCTTGGCAGGTCACGCTTGGATTCAGGAGGATGGTATTGCTCCAGACAAACCTCTCGACTCTGCTGTGCTGTCCCGTTTGAAGCAATTTTCTGCAATGAACAAGCTGAAGAAAATTGCCATTAGAGTTCGTACCCAGATATTCATGTCAACTATCTGAAGTTCATAGTAGTTGTGGAAGAATTTTCAAATTGAGTTGTGTTTATCCCCCAATAACATGCATGAATGAAACATGTTGAATGGACTAAGCAACTTCTTAATGATAAAGAGTAAGAATCTTTATCAAATTAGATGCTTAATGCTTTCATTCATGCAGTTGCTGCAACAAGCTGTAATTTAGTTTTCGAGGGGTCATGACATCTTTTTATATAAATATATAAAAGAACATATATATTTCTTATCAAAATTTGTATTTTTCAATTTAGGTTATTGCTGATAATCTATCAGAAGAGGAAATTGCAGGCCTGAAAGAAATGTTTAAGATGATAGATGCAGATAATAGTGGGCATATCACTCTTGAGGAACTCAAAATTGGTTTGGAGAAAGTAGGTTCTAATCTCAAGGATTCTGAGATTAATGGGTTAATGCAAGCGGTAAGCCTCTTTTTACTGCACAAATCCCAGTCCCTTTCCTGTTTGATTATTAAGTGCTATACCTGTTTCAGATAATTAGATTTTTAAAGATATAGGAGAATAGCTGACGTTGTTCAAACAACAAGTTTTTTTGCTACATTTGAAACTACATTCTCTATTCATCATCTGAAATGTGAGATCAACTGGCATATGCATGGAGTAAGAATGACCAGCCAGGCACCTTGGCTATAAGTATAACATTGTTGCTGATTTGGTATAGTTTATCTTTTAAAAACTGCAGGCAGATATTGATAACAGTGGTACTATAGACTATAGCGAGTTCATAGCGGCCATGCTTCATCTAAACAAGATCCAAAAAGAGGATCATCTGTTTGCAGCTTTCAACTACTTTGACAAAGATGGGAGTGGCTACATCACTCCGGACGAGCTCGAACAGGCCTGTGAGCAGTTTGGCTTGCAAGATGTTCACTTGGAAGACGTAATCCGTGAAGTCGACCAGGATAACGTAAATACCTAACAAACTGAATTTTTAACTTAAAAAATTATCTTGGTTAAAGATACTGTTGATTTTACATACTTACATTGATTATCTTGATGTCTTCTCCTCAGGATGGGCGTATTGATTACAGCGAGTTTGTGGCTATGATGCAAGACACAGATTTAGCCATAAATCACAAAACAGGCGAGTATTGATACACCATATTGCTATGTTGAGACTCCTTAATCCATATTTCTTTACATCTGACTACAATTTTGATCTTTAACCTTGGACCATAGAGGCACTCCCTATTCCCTGCTGTATATCAGAAAGTTGGATAGTAATTTCCCTTATCTGAAATTTGTTAGCAGATATCACTGGACTGTATTGAGTTATGTTATTCCGACTCTTTATTTTTCTTGAAGCACCGATGTTTGATACCTATGTCTAACACATATCCGGACATCCAGACATGAGTACGGGAAACCTGTAATATATATGGATTAAACTGTGATTAAAGACTATTAATATAAAAACTACCTAAAAAGTATGCCATTAGTCAAAACATATGAATATAGATTCTCCAGTTTAAATTTACTAAAAAAGTCAACTCAATGAAACAAAGATATCACAACAATCCAAAAGTTGCAGAACAACTGTTTTTTTTTTATGGCAAAATGAGGAATAGAAGGATAAGGGTATCTCAGGGCAGATTGAGCAGTAAATACTGTAATTTTTGCACCAACAAAGTAAGAACAAAACTTATCAACAGTAAAAATTACTGCTAATAGCTTTTTCTTAGTAGTAGTATAATTAATTTGAGCTCCAATTAGAGTCTTACTAGTGTAATAGATTGCACGAAATACTTTCTCTTCTTTGGCCTAATACTGCCCCGACAATGAAATTACTGGCATCGCACATGAGTTCAAATGGTTGCTCCTATTTGGGTGCAACGACGATAGGTGCGTTCACAAGCTGCATTTTAATATTATTGAATGCATCCAGACATGCATCATCAAAGACAAATTTCCTCTTCTGCTCCAACAATAAACATAGCGATTTTGTGATTTTCAAAAAAATCACGAATGAATCTTCTATAAAATCCAACATGACCCAAAAAACTTCGAATGCCCTTTACATTAGTTGGTGGAGGCAATCTTTATTATCGACCTCAATTCCTGCTTTAGATATTCGATGGCCCAACACGATTCCCTCTGTGACCATAAATGACATTTCTCCCAACTCAGCACAAGAATAATGTCTTCATATTGCTGCAATACTCTTTCAAGATTGTCGACGCAATGGTCGAAGTCGTTCTCATACGTTGAAAAATCATCCATAAAGATTTTTAGAGAATTGTCAATCATATCTAAAAATATTGCCATCATGCACATTTGAAATGTGGTTGGTGCATTGCAAAGACCAAAAGACATGCGACGGAAGGTAAATGTACCGAATGAGCATGTAAACGTAGTCTTTTCTTGGTCATCAGGTGCAATAGCAATTTGATTGTAACCAAAGTACCCATCAAGAAAACAATAATACTCCTTACTCGCAAGCCGATCAAGCATTTGATCAATGAAAGGAAGAGGGAAGTGATCTTTCCTTGTTGTCGCATTAAGCCTCATGTAAAACATGCAAATCCACCAACTCGTTGGAATGCGAGTCAAAATGGCATAGATAATACCTGCGTCCAGCCATTTGATAATTTCTTTCTTGATCACTTCTTTCATCATTCCATTGAGTCGGCGTTGCGGCTCAATAGATTGTTTGCTATCATCATCCAGCTTGAATTTATGTATGCACAAAGATGGGCTAATGCCTTTAATATCTGCAATGGTCCAGGCAATAGCACGTTTGTGCCGCTTTAGAATATTTATCAACATAACTTCTTGAATTGCATACAGAGTTGTAGAGACAATAACTGGAAGTGTGTCCTCATCTCTAAAGAATACATATTTGAGATTAGCTGGTAATGGCTTCAGTTCCAGAGTAGAAGCTTTTTCAATCGATGGTTTAAAAGTAGGAATTGTATGGTGTGCAAGATCTAAAGATTCAACCAGTCATTTGTGTTGAACAACAACAATGAGCACTTTAACAATGTTGTCACAATGTGGGAAACCGTCTTCTACAGTTTTTAGCGCAACGTCCTCGGCAATGAGTATACTACGATGCTTCAAGTCTTCTTGGATGATATTGTTAAGAACATCAATATGATGACATTCCTTTGTATACCTTCCAAGATCAGCATTAAGCATTCTAAAAGTAACTTGATCATTATCGACCTACATTGTGAGTTCTCCTTTTGATACATCAATAATAGTATTCCTGGTTGCTAAGAATGTTTGGCCAAGAATAATAGGGACATCCTTGTTTTCCTCATAATCAAGAATAATAAAATCTACTGGGAATATGAACTTATCCAAACGAACAAGCACATCTTTAATTTGTCCATTCAAACGAGTCAATGATTTGTCTGCTACTTACAATGTGACCGCATTGGGTTTTATTTCTCCAATGCCTAACATTCGGAAAGTTGATAAAGACATTAGATTAATACTGGCCCCCACATCACAAAGAGCTTTGCTGAAGTAATGATTTCTGATAGAACAAGGATTGATGAAGCTGTCAGGGTCTTTCATTTTTCTTGTTAGAGGGGTTGATATGAGCGCACAACACTCCTTTGTGATCACAATTGTCTCTATATCACTGAGCTTTTTTTTTTCTTGGATAAGATTTCCTTCATTAACTTTGCATAATTAGGAATTTGCGTAAGAGCATCCATCAAGGGGATTTGTATTGTAAGCTATTTCAAAGTATCTTGAAAGAATTGAAATTGATTATTAGACTCGGTGTTCTTGAATCTCCGAGGAAAAGGTAGAGATGGAGTATTTATTGATTATGTCGACATTTGAAATTGCGCCGACAACTTAGATTGCAAAGTTGGTGGTATCAAAGTGATAACTGAAGGAGCATGATCTGCTATGCCATCCTCCATTCCATGCTTCAACATTGAATCAATTTTTGATGATTCCCCTCGCTCATGAGTAGATATGGGTGATTGTTGCGGCGAATCAGTAGTTTGCTTTCCACCACGTAGAGTAATAGCCTTGCAATGTTCTTTACCCTTGATTGCTGGACTCTCAGTGTTACTAGGAAGTGTGTGTGGTTGACAAGAGTTCATATTAGTAGCCAATTGCCCCAGTTGAGCTTCCAGAGTACGGATCGATGAAGAGTGACCTTGAACTATATCTTCTATCCGAGAGAAGTTTTCTCACATCATTTCCTCAAAAAGATCAAATGGATGAGATATAGATGATGGAGCATAGTGACTAGTCTGTGATTGTATCTGAGACGGTGTTCCATACTGTGATTGCGCGTCATATTGCAATTGCTAAGTTTGTGAAGAAAAAATTGTGGTTGCATCTTGTTCTGTTGTGACTGCAATGGGGCTTGTAGTGTAAACTGTTGTTGTGGATAACTGAAATTCCCTTGTCCCACACTAGAGTTTCCTTGAAAATAATTATTCCCAGAGCAGAATACTCTTGAATTTTGTGCAGAATTGGAATTACCCCAAGATTTCATATTTGTAAGAGGTACCCATAGTTTTACCGCTCATGTTGCTTACATAGCTCGCATTCTCTGCATGTTGTGGGAAATCTTCATAGCTATGGTTCTCACGACAAATCTCACAAGAGAACATATGTGTAACACCCTTCGCCCGGATTAGGAGCGAAGAGCGTTACGACGCGCAGTAGACATAATCAGGATATAAATCAAATAAACAATTCGATCTTTTTAATGTTACTTAACAAAAAGGTGAGCTAACAAAAATCTTTATACATTCATGTATTACATGCTACTAACATAATCAACTAAACATACTTTCCTTCAAATAAACAAGATTACTTACTAAAACCAACACATAAACTATCACAACAAGATGACCATTCACGCTTCTCATTTAAACAACAATCAAGTATGTCAAACTTATTAGCAACCATCATACAAACATGCTTCCAATCCAATTCATTATTCTACCATATTCGAACAAGCATAGAATCATATTCGATCAATCATATAAACATTCGAACTAAGAATGAGCATTCACATTTCATTTCATTCGATTGAAATAGTTTTACTTACAAGAGATTTAGATACAAATTCACATTTTTATAAGTCATGTACTTGATACTCTTCCTATAAGACCATTCGAACACTACACATACATATAGGAAACATTTTGAACTTCATAAATACATATACAAGGCATAGCATTAGAAACGAGTTAACAAATTAACAACCACATTTAAGTTTATACGCACCACAAAATATATACGTAAAATCAACCAAATGCATGCAACTTGGATGACTAAACAAGACATTAAGCAACCAACCAGGAGTACTAGCATAATGAAACAAGGCATACTTGTCTTGGGTTGTGAAGGCTTCGAATCAAATTAGAGTTGGCTTTCGAACGAGATGTCCTATTGGTTTGGGAAGAAGGAAACAAAAGAGTGATAAGTACTATAAGTACTTAGTGAAGTAGTTCCTATAAGTATTAGTTATCCATTCATTTCATTAGGTGTATTATTTCTTTTAGACAAGATTACCTAACTAGGCTTCAATCCAATGAAGTATCACCTAGTTAGTCTTAACCTTTTTGCAATCATAAGAACATATAGACACAATCATATCAGAGATCAAACAAATCATATAAGTCATATAACATATTCATGTAACCAAATTTCTAAAACCAATCACATAGATCAATCAAGATCAAACATTCACATAGTTCACATTCATGTCTCATTCGAATTAAGGCCTTGACCCAAGCACTACTTATGAATATTATACATATTCGATTGATCATTCAATCTATGATCACATTCCCAATTGCACTCATTCATATATCATATTACAAAATTTATTGAACGTGAGACAAGTTTTATTCATGAATTTTTAAGTGTTTTGCCTTGGTAGATTAGTGCGACTAGGTAATCGAGTCACAATGGGTACAAAGTACCTAATCAGAGGATGCTCACAACATCAAATCAGAGGATACATAAATGTATCAAAGTGCCTTATACATTATCATAGGGTAACTGAAGTGTCAACAAGGGATGTACAAGACATCAAGTTCAATAGGTGCTATCGACACCAAAACAGAGAGTACTCAAAGTACTAAATCAGAGGGGCTCTAGACTCTAAAGCATGTCGTGCTACCTAAGACCAACTATTCAACCAAGGACTTTCATTGTCTTTTAGATTAAGCAAACACCAATCATGTATTAATAATCAAACATTGCGAGTTACATAGCACATTACATGTTATTAGCATATAATATCTAACTCTTAATCATAATCTCATAGTTTCCAGCATATAAGCATCAAGTAAACTTACGTAAGCATCATATATCACCCATAATGGACTAATTTCCTCACTAAAATGGACTAAAATGCAAACTGGGTAGAATTGATAATGTAAATTGACATGTCTTTGCACTAAAATCTGTATTAAACTATAGGGTAAAGTGCACAGACGGTCACTGAACTTTAGTAAAAAAAACAAACGGTAACCAAACTTTCAAAAATCACAAAATGACAATTAAACTTTATGTTTTATAACAAAATGGTAACTAGACGTTAAATCCCGTTAAGTGTCTGTTATAAAATTTGGTATAATAACACATTTAGTCCTTCATATTTATACATTCAATCAATTTAGTCCTAATTCGAAACAATTCATTAAATTTAGCCCTCGTTATTTACGTATTCTTTCAATCTGTTCCAAGATACTTGCAAGCAAAACTCGAAATTTTCATATAAATGTACTTCAAGATGTGAAAAAGAAACATGACATTCTCCAGATAGAGATATTACTACCAAAAGAGAAAAATTAAGAAGAGAGGCTTGGTTTCACAATACAGAGAAACCTCGTGTAAACGAACGACATTCAGATGCTTTACCAGCTTCATTGTTGCTATTTCCCACTTGATCTACAAAACAAGCATACACAAGAACGTTTCCAACATCCAAGGACCCTTCAAATGCACATAAAAACTTCAAAAAATCTAACCGTACCCGTATCCGATTATCGCACCTAACCCGAGTAACATAGGTTTTGAGAAAAGGACTTACAAACCTGTTCAGCCATTTTATGCTTGAGAACCTTTTCTTTATCAAGAATTTTAAGTGCCACTGGTTCACCAGTCTCAGAATTTCTTGCAAACTTCACCTTTGCAAATGTCCCCTCCCCAATGGTTCTTCCCACCTCGTATTTACCCACACGACGCTTAATCTTAGGTTGATTCATGTCTCCTATGTAACTATGATGTTTCTTAAACCAAAATTTTCAAATCAAATATCAAAACATTAAACCCCCAGACATTCTAATATCACAATGATTAAGACAGTAAAAGAACATCCCCTACAGAAACATTCTAATACAGTGCCAAAAAAACTTTAAAAATGGTGGCAAAATGAAAAGGAAAATTCCATTGAAATGCTATGAAACATCAAACCAAACGTGAAATGCAGAAACAAGGAAAGAAAGGGTAAATTACAACTAAATGAAACAGCCAAAATTAGTAAAAAACTACACACCTGGAATTTGCTAATAACCTAAGAAATGAGAAATATTTTCCCAGGAAAACAACCTTTTCCTACCAACCTTATATAATATACCCAACAAAAAGGAAATTGAAATGAACAAATGAATTAAAGCATATAATATTTCCCACGAGAACCCTTTCCTATTTGCTTAAACCCACAAGGATTTTTGAGCTTGATTTGATTTTATAAGAGCTGAGCTGAGGCCAAAGGGGGTTGAGAAACATCAACCAACAGTCAAAGTTTTGATCTTTATGTACGTAAAGGTCCAAAATTCAAAGAAAATTCCAGAACGACACTACAAAGTATAAAATTGAAAGAATGCGTAAATAATGAGGGCTAAATTTAATGAATTGTTTTGAATTAGGACTAAATTGATTGAATGTATAAATATGAAGGACTAAATGTGTTATTATACCAAATTTTATAACAGACACTTAACGGGATTTAACGTCTAGTTACCATTTTGTTATAAAACATAGAGTTTAATTTCCATTTTGTGATTTTTGAAAGTTTGGTTACCATTTTGTTTTTTTACTAAAGTTTAGTGACCGTCTGTGTACTTTACCCTAAACTATAATAGCTAAAATGCAAGGCATATATGGTTGAAGAGATAATTAAGTTAGCTTTCTAATTATGAAAACAGATTTAAATTCTGACTTATGGATTAAAAGATATAAGCATTTAAGTGAAGGATGTCCTTGTTGCCTGGCAGTGGCAGTTTTGGTGCTTGTAATGGAATATATATGCTTGAGTTTATAGAATTGTCTTGAATGATTGGTTTGACTGATTGCTTGGTTTGACTGATTGCTTGGTTTTAGTCTCTTGACTGGTACTATATATACCAGCTTGTGGCAACAGTTGGTTGGTGACTCGATTACCTAGGCATAACTAAATGCCAAGGCAAAACAATGTTAAATGAGCTTGAAGTACTAAATCAGAGAGAGCTTGTGGCAAAACAATGCTATCGACACCAAAACAGAGAGTACTCAAAGTACTAAATCAGAGGGGCTCTAGACTCTAAAGCATGTCGTGCTACCTAAGACAAACTATTCAACCAAGGACTTTCATTGTCTTTTAGATTAAGCAAACACCAACCATGTATTAATAATCAAACATTGCAAGTTACATAGCAAATTACATGTTATTAGCATATAGTATCTAACTCTTAATCATAATCTCATAGTTTCCAGAATATAAGTATCAAGTAAACTTACTTAAGCATCATATATCACCCATAATGGACTAATTTCCTCACTAAAATGGACTAAAATGCAAACTGGGCAGAATTGATAATGTAAATTGACATGTCTTTGCACTAAAATTTGTATTAAACTATAATAGCTAAAAATGCAAGGCATATATAGTTGAAAAGATAATTAAGTTAGCTTTCTAATGGTGAAAACGGATTTAAATTTTGACGTACGGATTAAAAGGCACAAGCATTTAAGTGAAGGATGTGCTTGTTGCCTGGCAGTGGCAGTTTTGGTGCTTGTAATGGAATATATATGCTTGAGTTTATAGAATTGTCTTGAATGATTGGTTTGACTGATTGCTTGGTTTTAATCTCTTGGCTGGTACTATATGTACCAGCTTGTGGTGACAGTTGGTTGGTGACTCGATTACCTAGACATAACTAAATGCCAAGGCAAAACAATGTTAAATGAACTCGAATAAGATAAGCTAAACTAAACTTGAATGAAACATGTGTAATATAAATTCTTGTTAATAAGCTTGCAAAATAATGAACTTACATAAATGAGATGATGAACATGATAACTTGAGTTTGCTAGTGTCTTGAAAGATAAAATATGGCGAAAATGAACCCCTATTCGAATGAATGTGCATGATTACCTTGTTTGGGATTGCCTAATATTTGTTTAAGTGATTCTTACTTGACTTGAGTGATGAAAATGCTTGAAATATAGCTCATGATCATTGTATACTTGTACCATTCAAATAGTACATGAAATGCTAACTAAGACTCGCTATAACTTGATTAAGGCCTAGTTAGATCATATTTGAAATAATGACCCTAAAACTTGATAACTTACTAGTTCTAGATACTACCTCACTAAGTACAATCTTGTACTTATCACTCTTGTTTTCCTTCTTCCCAAACCACATGTTGAATGTGTTTGAAAGCCTTCTTTCTTGAACTCGAAGCAAGACACACAAGTAGCTTGAAGTATGATTTTGTACTTGTTTTTGTACTCTCCTAGTTGGTGGCACTTAGAGATGTATTTAAATCTCATGCTAGTTCATACATTCGGTAATTTGAGACTTGTAATTATAATTTTATGACACTTACGGTTTTGTAAGACTTAAATGGCTTTGTATATGCCTTGATATCGAATGCCCCTCTTGTTTCTATCATGTCTTGATAATATGATGATTCCAATGCTTGAATGTGTATTTTTTCCATGGTTGAAACATGATTGAGGATTGGATACTATATGCTTGTTTCTTGATGATCTATTCGAATGAAACCTTAGCCTTGGATGCTTACCCTTGTTCGAATAATGTAGTATTGTATGCTTGACTTCTTAATCATCTATATGAAATATCTTGGGTGTTTATTTGCCTTGATTGATAAGCATGATCTTGTGAGCTAGTCTTCTATCCTAATGATAATTAAGTTGTTTGCAAGCATGTCTAGTAAACCAACATGTTGTGTTTCTTGTTTCGATTCGAAATTGTAGATTGCTATGCATAGATATATCTTGAGACATTAATGTTCTTGCTTTGAAATGTATCATGATACGCATATTGTATTGGATTGGTTCTTAAAATTATATCATGCCTAGTAGCCTAGTCGAATAGCATGTATTGTTTCTTGATCTTGAAGTATCTAGTTCGAATTGAATGTCTTGGTCTATATACTCTGACATGATGTTCGAATGCTTTGCTTAGTCTTGTTTCTTGGACTTGAATAATAGCTATGTCTAATTTTATTGTAAAACATGCTTGTATATGTTCATTCTAGTTGAACAACTCACCTATTAGTGATGAGTTAGAAAAGTTTTAAATTTGCCTGAATTTTCATGTTTCTTGTCTCTTACTTGCTTGTTTTCTTTCAAGTAATGCTTCTCGCTCCTAACCCGGGCGAGGGGTGTTACAGAAGTGGTAATTAGAGCTAAAGGTGTAGTCGATCCTAGGACTAAACCGTGTCTCCATGCATCATATAGGATTTAATTGTGTCACCTAGGAGTTGTATCTCAATATGCTTGTGTTTTTGCTTATCTAAACTATTTCTTGTTTATCCTATCGTAGTATGTTTGGAACAAGGTTCGTCCGGGACGAAGAAAGTCCTGAAGGCCCCTTGAATGAAGGAGATAGTGCGAGGATAGGGAAAAATCCTCAAAGAAAAGCTAACCCCCAAGAGCAAACCGAGCCTCAAGAACTCGTTGAACCTTGAGGACAAGCTGAACCTCAAACGGAAAATCTTGCTATGCAAACTATTCAAAGAGAATGTCTCCTGAGTATGAAGGAGATGTTCGATCAACTCGTGACAAATCTGAAACGTGATCAACCTGTTGTACCTCCTGTTACCGTACCCAATAGAGCTTCGATCGATAAACTCGCTCAACACCGGGCATACACTTTCCCCGGTGCCAATGATGAAAAGCCCAAAGATGCTGAATATTGGCTAGAAAACTCGACAAGGATTCTAACCAAGCAATTACAATGCTCGGATGAGCATAAACTCGAGTGCGCCATAGCCCTATTGGCAGATGAAGCCTTGAGTTGGTGGGAAACTACGACCATGACTGCTCTCGCTGACTCGGTTACATGGAAGTTCTTCCTCGAGGAATTCAAGAAGAAGTATATAAGTGAATAGTACATGGCTGATCATCGGAGACTTTTCTTGTACCTCAAGCAAGGTGGCCGACCTTTTGAGCAATATGTGAGCGACTTCTGCCAATATTGCAAGTATGGCTCGGATTATATCAAGACCGATGCAGACAAGTGTAAGATGTTCACAGACGGCTAGAATGATGAGCTAAGTCCTATTTTCATGGCTCTGGGAATTACAGACTTTCAAACCCTAGTCTGTAACCCCTCGACCCGGTCTGGACGATAGACCGAACCGAACGGATTACACGAGGAATATTGAAGTAAATCGAGAAGTTTACTCCAATAAACAACCCTAATTTTTTTTATTTTATCCTGTCTAGATGCTAATTATGATCCTAAGTGATAGACTTTGCAGCGGAACGATTTACATTGCAATCAAACAACAATTTGGGACTCAATTGCATACAAACGCATTTTAGGGGCCATTTGTAATTGTACCAAATTATAGAGACTTCTTCAATTTTTAAGTTACAAACCTTTAATTAATCACATTACATGCATCATTGTCAAATCTCAACTCAAAATAATCATCCATGTTCATTTAATTTCATTCACAACATTCAAGGACCAAAATGTAAAGAAAAAGAACATTCAATTATACTTTTAACCAACCTACCAGCTGGCCATATCGATACCTTTAGAGCCAGTATTGATACGCCCACGACAACATGTCTCCAAGATTCAAATATGAAAGGCTCGTATCGATACCCTCTCGAACCGTACTGATACACCAAAAACTAGTAGCTAAAACCCGTATCGGTACGCTCCCGTGTGTCGATACGCCCCTTCATTTTTGTAAGGACCATATTGATACTCTTCTACACCGTACCGGTACGCCAAGCCCAAAATGGCTTACCCGTACCGATACGGTTTCTCGAGTATCGGTACGCCTTTACCAAAAATGCATTCTTTTGCTGGTTTTCATACTTAAATCCATTCTAATGCATTCCAATGTACTTCCAGCATGCATACAACATATTTAAACATCAAACATAGCAATATCAGGAACTTGGTATAGAGATATGCAACATTTCAATCTATATGCATGCTTCATATGCAAATATGCCACTCAAGAGTCAAAACTCAAACTAAAGCAAAATCCAACAAATAAAGTTCATTTACAAGTCATTAAGGGCATTTCAAACATGCCTCAAACTAGGAAGTTCCAAATCACAATCTCCCAAACACAAAGCATCCTCCCATTTCCAATTTATTACTAATGTGTAAACTTAAAACCATACTTGAGCAAAGTGTCACTCTGTGATAATTCTTCCTTGCTAACCCAAAAGACATTTCTCTGCATTCTTGAAAAAAGAGAGCATAAGCACAATTGCTTAGTGAGGGATGCTCAAAACAAACCAACAACAACAATGCATTTTAAAACCATTTCTCATTTAGAAATCTCTATCTCATCATGCTCTTTCTATCTCATGCTTGAAATCATTTTCAAAGCAAAATCCACATCATTTAAACACCACATGTACCATCTATCTCATGCATTAGCCAAAATGCAAAGTCTCAAGGCAAAGCCTTACATGCTTAAATCTCATAAAATATTTCTCAAATCATATTCTCATATGCAAAACACAATGCATAAAATCATTTATAATCAAGGTACATGTGAATCTCATAATCAATCTCGTATATTGGCATTTTAACAACATTACTCGAATATGCGGATAGCTTGACGGAATCTCACATTGTCAAGTCCTACCCCAGTGGAATTTCACATCACCGGACTCTCATGGCGACATCTCTCATCGCCACAAAGCTTGAGTGTTTCACCAAGACCTACCGCGGTGGAATCTCTCATCACCACACTCTCACTTTGGAACGAGATGGCACTACCTCCATTGCCCGAACCAAAGAGCACGTGTAAATTTTGTATATTATAGTGTACTTCTCATTCTATTGGTCGACCAATAATATCCGGTAACTATAATCTCATTTTAAGCCAATATACAACTTTTAACATCAAATACCCATTGTTTTCAATGCATCAACATAAAACAATTTCATCCAATATCAAATGCATATTTAAAACATAGCATTTTCACAACTTTATCTCTTTGAAATCAAAATTCTATCTCATGGGATTAATTAAGCAACCATCACAACATTTCTCAAATCATGCATAAATCGTGGATTATCATCTATCTTTAAAACGAAAGCATGAACATGAAAATCAATGGGACAAAAGCCGAGAAACGAGAGCCGAACAACTCAAACTTACTTCCGGGTTTAGATTAGTGTTTCAAACTCAGTCTAAACCCCAAACCTTTCTTTCATGTCCTTCAGAACACTTTAAAACCAATTCCACTCAACGATCACGCCTCACTTGCTTTGCCGAAGCAAAATCAAGCTTCCGAAACTTTACCAATCGTGTCTGATACAAACTCCCCTGTTTATACCACACAAAATAGAGAATTAATGCATCTCAATGCATTAAAAACACCAGCAACCAATGTTATCTCTCTGATCTACCTAAAAACACCATATCGCCCATCCGAAAACCGAAAACACCTTCGATTGCTCCACAAATTATAAAGAGAAAGAGAGAGAAATCCATGAGTGAGAGAGAGATTGAGTTATCATCCATGGCTATTGATATTTTTAGTTTGAATTAGATCCTTGGGTAGAAATCTTGAAAGCAATGTAAGTTCTCTTCATTTCTCTTCCATTCGAATAGTTAGGTTAGGGTTGAATGAAATTGAATTGCTATTGCTTGATGATTTCATTATAATAGCCATTATTGATGCTTGTTAGACACATGCAATGTTATGAGATGATGTGAAATTGAATAGTATACAATTAAATGATTATGTTAGATTTACTAGCTATTCGAATTGGTGTACTTAGTAAGCTAGCCAAATTGAATTTGCCCTAATATATATATATATATATTGAATATGAGGAGGTGATTAACAAGTAAACATATAATTGAAATCATATAAATTGAGAAATTGAGGCCTTGTTTAAGTTAGGTTGATAGTGAAATTGAAGGAATTGAACTAGATTTAAAAGTGGTCACATTACTAGCTAAATTGTTAACTAGGGACTGTTTTGAAAGGATGGTTAAATTAGGGAATAAAAAGGACGATTTAGGGACTAAAACTCACATGTAAAAATAGGGGAATTAATGGTTAAAGGGCTTACTTGAATTAATAAGGGTCATGGACTAATTTCCTCACGAAATATGACTAAAATGCAAACTAGGCTAAAAATCTGTCTTTGCACTAAAATCTGTATTAAACTATAAATGCTAAAATTCAAGACATATATAGTTGGAAAGATATTTAAGTTTACTTTCTAACAGTGAAAACAGATTTAAATTCCGACGTACGGATTAAAAGATATAAGCATTTAAGTGAAGGATGAGCTTGCTGCCTAGCAGTGGTAGTTTTGGTGCTTGTAATGGAATATATATGCTTGAGTTTATAGAATTTTCTTGAATGATTGGTTTGACTGATTTCTTGGTTTTAATCCCTTGTAATTGCGTGGATTGTTAGAACAAGAGGAGTATTTTGGTGAATGAACTAGAGTTGGACATCCAATAGATAAACAAAAGGGGATAGCTCTTCAAGACTAAGCTTGCTTGGAGTATTGTGAGAGTAGTTATAAATAGGGTTAGGACTTAAGTCCTAACCAAATATGCATGTCTACTTTCTTGTTATGTGTTTGATGTCATGAAATTAACATAAGCAATACTTGATAACTTGACATTAAGGGAAGAATGGAGTTAATAAAGACTTGATAATCCAACATGTCTATAATGTGGCTTGATAATAAAAATGAATCAAATGCTTGCTTTCTATGCCTTGAATGAACCATTCGAATGACCTTGATTGTCTAAGTGACCTTGCTTGATGCTTGAAATCATTGATTGCTTGATAAAAGAAATAAGGTTCAAATGGCCTAAGGGCTTAACATGATCTTGATCTTGATATGCTTGATACTTGAACACTTGAAACTTGAAAGCTTGACACTTGAATGATCTTGAATTAAACACTTGATACATGATTGCTTGATAAGTAAAAGAATCAATAAAGCCCTTGGTTGATAGTTGGTCTTAGGTAGAAAGACATGCCTTAGAGTTTAGAGCTCATTGTGTTTCGGGTGGACTAGGGTCCTGGGCCAAGGCCCTTATTTAGTGACAGTAGGAGGGAAGTGTGTTATGGTCACTTGGAGATAGTAGAAGGGATTTGACCGGTACTATATGTACCAGCTTGTCGCAAAAGTTGGTTGGTGACTCGATTACCTAGACATAACTAAATGCCAAGGCAAAACAATGTTAAATGAGCTTGAATAAGATAAGCTAAACTTGAATTAAACATGTGTAATCTCAATTCTTGTTAATAAGCTTGCAAAATAATGAACTTACATGAATGAGATGATGAACATGATAACTTGAGTTTGCTAGTGTCTTGAAAGATAAAATATGGCGAAAATGAACCCCTATTCGAATGAATGTGCATGATTACCTTGTCTGGGATTGCCTAATATTTGTTTAAGTGATTCTTACTTGACTTGAGTGATGAAAATGCTTGAAATATAGTTCTTGATCATTGTATACTTGTACCATTCGAATAGTACATGAAATGCTAATTAAGACTCGCTATAACTTGATTAAGGTCTAGTTAGATCATATTTGAAATAATGACCCTAAAACTTGATAACTTACTAGTTCCAGATACTGCCTCACTAAGTACAATCTTGTACTTATCACTCTTGTTTTCATTCTTCCCAAACCACAGGTTGAAAGTGTTCGAAAGCATTCGTTCTTGAACCTGAAGCAAGACACACAAGATGCTTGAAATGTGGTTTTGTACTTGTTTTTGTACTCTCCTAGTTGGTGGCACTTAGAGATGTATTTATATCTCATGCTAGTTCATGCATTCGGTACTTTGAGACTTGCAATTATATGTTTATGACAAATATGGTTTTGTAAGACTTAAATGGCCTTGTATATGCCTTGATATCGAATGCCCTTCTTGTTGCTATCATGTCTTGATAATATGATGAATCCAATGCTTGAAAGTGCGTTTTTGCCATGGTTGAAACATTATTGAGGATTGGATACTATATGCTTGTTGCTTGATGATCTATTCAAATGAAACCTTGGCCTTGGACGCTTGCCCTTGTTCGAGTAATGTAGTATTGTATGCTTGACTTCTTAATCATCTATATGAAATATCTTGGGTGATTATTTGCCTTGATTGATAAGCATGATCTTGTGAGCTAGTCTTGTATCCTAATGATAATTAAGTTTTTTTGCAAGCATGTCTAGTAAACCAACATGTTGTGTTTCTTGTTTCTATTGGAAATTTGAGATTTCTATGCATAGATATATCTTGAGACATTAATGTTCTTGCTTTGAAATGTATCATGCTACGCTTGGTTTAAGACCAAGGTAAATCCAACAACTCCAGAATATCCCCTTGATGTAACGCCCCGGTTTTGGGCTCGGAAGTTTTGGGTGTTGACCGGTTCGGTCAAAGTGCTGATCGAATATATAAGAGTAAAATTAGGAAAACCTAGTTCGGGTTGCATTAAAAATATGGAAAAATGTTCTAAAATCATCTTTTAATATATAAAAGTGAACTGTGAAATCAATTTTGGAAAATGAGGTTCGGAAGGTTGACATTTTGGCTAGTGACCAAAATGTAAATTTTGAAAGTTGCGTGACTGTTTTATAAAGGGTTGAAACTTTGAATCTTTAAGGAGCTATTTACCCAAAGGGGAGTTTCTCCAGATTTTCTAAAGATATTAAATGATTTATTTATGGTTTTTAAATAAAATAAGAGTGGAGGGAAGATATTTTTATTCATAACTAACTTTTCTCTCAAATCTTCCATTTTCATTTCCTCTCATTTTCTCTCAAACCAAACATCTTTCTCCAGAGCTTTTCTCTCTGATTTTGTCATCTAAATTCATCCTTTCAACTCTCTTTTGGTTCCTATTCATCTATACAACAAAACCTCACCATTTGCAAGTTGTTTCATCAAGCTTTTTGGTTCTAAAAAGGAGAAACTCAAGTTTGGAGGTAAGAACGTCCTTCTCCTCTGAACTTCAAGTTCTTTACTGAAATTCCTAAGTTCTCAATCCTTGATTTGTGATTTGTTAAAGGCTTTTCAATTGAAATCTTGATTTTTGGCTTAAAATGCAAGATTTGCTTGATTTTGGTGAAATTTTCGTGTGAACTGTTTGGGCAGTGTTTTGAGGTGTCAAATTGATGTAAAATGAATGCTAAATTGATTAGAAGTTGAGGTTTAATTAATGCAATCCCGGATAGGTTGAATTTCCTAAGTTTAGCTTGAGTTTTTAGTTGTTTTTGGAGTGTTTTTGGTGATCTGTTATACCTGGAGGTATAAGGACGTGCTTGTGATCATTTTGGATGTTAATGGATGTTTAAAAATGGTTAGAAGAGATGGATCTTTGCTGGGTTAAGTTTTGGAAGTGTTTGGAGGTGGTTTCGGTTGTGTTTGGTAGTCAAATTGTTGGTTTTGTGATGAGCAGCGAGTTGTGTTGTGTTGCTGGTGTTTTTGATGCATAATGATTCATTGATCTTCTGTTGTTATGTGCTTGAAACAGGGGAGGAAGATCCGTGAGCATTTGAGGTGGTGAGGAAGGTTTCGGATGCTTGGAAGGCTTGTTGGCTAGCCTTGTTTTGTGTATCAGTGAGTGAAGTTGGGTTTTCAGCTTTTAAACCAAGGTTTGAAGGTTTTGGGAGCTTAGTTTAAGTCTAAACAACTTTGCTAAGCTCAAGAGTAAGTAAATGGATTTTCGCCCTTGAATTGTGTTGTGATTTGGCTTTGGAAGCAATGGTGTTTAATGGTTCCAATGCATGTGTTTTGCATGGTTTAATTCTGTTTTGAAAGCATATTTTAGCATGGTTTAATGCTGGTTTTGAAAGCCATATGTGAAGGATGCTCAAGGTAAGAGATCCTTGGTTTTATACATTGAAAATGTAGTTTTGATGCATGGTGTTGCATGACGTTTAATGGCTTTGTATAATGCTTTAAAACAGTGGATTGATGATGGTAAATGATGGTTTTTGCATATTGGTTATGCATGTGAATCATTGGATTAATGTGGTAATGGTTTTGCATATTGGTTATGCATGTGAATCATGGGACTAATGTGGTAAGATTGTTATATTGGCAAGTGATGTAAGTGGTTCTTGGTTCGTTGATCGGATATAGTTAGCCGGCTATAGGATTGGGTGCACCGTGAATAAAGTCGCCTTGGAGGTGGAGTGGTTAAGTGTGAACCGGTAAACTCCCTTCAAGTATCCTAACGAGATGGTTAAGGTCATAATGGAGGATGAATGCCCATTCGAGGACCTTGGTTAAGCAAAGGTTATATGGTGGTTAAAAGTCCATATATGGGAACCTTGTGCTTGTTGAGATCACAATGGCGGTGTTAAGTCCATGTGTGGATCTTGTGTAGGGTGTCCCGGATCTCGTTAGTGATGTTGTACAACTACCAATCGGTGAATGCAAAGGTTGTATGGTGTTTGAAAGTCCATACATGGGAACCTTGTGCAAGTCAAGGTTGTATGGTGTTTGAAAGTCCATACATGGGAACCTTGGGAAAAGTTGAGGTTGTATGGTGTTTGAAAGTCCATACATGGGAACCTCGGGAAAGCTAAGGTTGTATGGTGTTTAAAAGTCCATACATGGGAACCTTAGGATGGTGAGGTCAAATGGTATTTAAAAGTCCATTTGGAGACCTTGGATTGGTAGTGTGTATGAAGCGTGGGGGACAACGCTTGTGATCCGCGTATCCGATTGGATGTTGAGTTGAAAAGTGGATGTGGTTGATCACTTGAAAGCCAATATGATGTTCTTGATTATAAAGAAGCATGAGATGCTTGAAAAGATGCATGGTTGCATGATAAGTGTTAAATGCTTGTGAATGCATGTTTACTTGTTAAGTTGAGCAAGTGTTGATTATCATTTGGTAAATGATGCATATGTGCATAAAATCTCCTTAATGCATTGGAGTCTTGTTGAGACTTGTTTTGAAAGGCATGTGAAGATGATGTTGTGGTTCATATGTTGCCTTTGTTTAATGCATGTGTTGGATTTCTTGAGTAAATGATTTTAAAGGGTTTCTTGCTTGGAATGGTTTTCAAGTATAAGAGAGGTATGTTGTGAATTGGAGGTGTTTTCCAAGGTTTGAATTTAACTTTGCATATGGTGTTTATGCATGGGATGGTTGAATGGTTGATTTTTGCAAGTTGTGCTTTGAAAAGGGTTTTCTTAGTTGCAAAACTAAGAGTTGGTTTTCATATATGTGCAATGCATGGTTTTATGCGTGATGTTGAAAAGAGTTTTCAAACTTTGCTTGGTAAACAAATCGAGTTGCTTTTCAAAGAGGTTTTAAGACTCGCTGCATTGGTGGTGTTTTGGTTTTGAGCATTCCTCACTAAGCATTATGTGCTTACGCTCCTTTTTGTCCATCAATGCAGATTCTTGAAGTTGGACAGCGAGAAGCAAGGGATTCAAGGAGGACTCCACTTGAGATGTATGTCTCGGTGAATAGCTATAGTTAATAAAGGCAATGGGGGTAGAATCTCTCGGGTTATGTGTATGTGTTCGTTTATGCTCGGACAAGGATGTTTTAATGTTGTTGTTAATGTTGTTGGATCATGTTGTGGCTTTTATGAGATTGATATGGAAGTTTATGCTTGAATGGTTGCTTGTGTAGGAAGCATGCCTATAGATTCGGGGCTTTTCATATATGTTGTTATTTTGTTGAATTGTTGATGCAAGTATGTCCCTTATATGTTGTTTTGCATGCTGGTAAAGCTTGGTAGCGTTTGGAGCATGTTTGGTTGGCCAATTGCAGGTTTAAGTAGGCGAAATTCTGCATTTTGTGCAGGTCGTTTCGGAACAGGGTGAGCCGTTTCGGAACGGGTGCCTCGAAGCAGCCCAGGCGTCCGAAACGGGTGACACCGTTCCGAAACGGAAAGGCTACTGCCCGACCCCCATTTCGGTACCCGTTGCGGAACGGCCCCGCGTTTCGAAACGGGCTGTCTCGCGTTTCGGAACGGTTGACCGTTGGGGGCTGGCAGTGGCAGTTATGTGTTTCAAAATGTTTGCATTTTGGTCCTGAATCTTGTATGTGCAATTGTGAGAGTTTGGGATGTCCGTTTGAGCTGAAATTTGGCCGAGACGCATGAAACATGATTAATTTTAAGTTGGTAACTTAAAATCTGGTTAAGCCCTCAAAGTTTTCAGAATTTACAGTTTGGTCCCTAAAGTTGTGTTTTGTGCAATTGGGTCCCTGAATGATCTCTGATGGTTGTGATCTTTGAGTATGATGTTTGTGTGATCACATCTAGGGTTAATGAGCATCTAGACAAGATTAAAAAGGAAAAAAAAAGGGTCGTTAATCAAGGTTGACTTTCGGGTTGACTTTGGTTTTCCCCGTGTAATCTTCTTAATTCGGGTCAACCGTCTAGGCCGGGTTAAGGGGGTTACATTTGGTGGTATCAGAGCTGAGTTGCGAATGCTTGGGGAAAACGGTAAATTGTTGTGATGTGTGTTGATGTTTTCCTTGTTGTGTGGATGAAAGTTGGTTGAATGTTGGTTGAAACACGTGTTTCTAAGCAAGTTGTTGATGTTTTCAAGCATGCTTTATGGTTATGAATCATCGTTGAATTAATGTGGATATGTGCTGATGTCGTGAGCTGGTGTTATGCTTGATGAAAGTGTAATGTGTATGTTATGTTGCTAATATGTTGTTGCAAGTGGATGCTGTTTGATGTAAGCATGATCAAAGTATGTTGTTTGATATGCTTGATGCTGTGATATCCATGTTGTGATGCCTGTTATGTCATGTAAAGGGGAGGATTCGGGATACCCATTGCCTTATTATTATAGCTATTGTGTTATTTTGGAGTTGGAGTTTGAATCCTTGCTTTAAGCTGGTCTAACTGGTTTGTTTGTTTTGTTGGGAATGTTGTTGTTGTTAGTAGTATGGCAAATTCGATGAAAGAATGGCAGTTGGGTGAGATGGTTGCTGCCTTAGGGCAGGTTGTCAAGGCATGGAATTCACCTTTCTGTAGAGGTGTTTTGTCTCAGTCTTCTGTGCTTGGAGTTGAGGCGGTAAGGCAAGGGAAAGAAGCTGGTTCTGTGATGAAGAGTTCATCACCTGTTGTTCAGGAGGTGTTGGGAATGTCTCAGGCTGTGGTAAAAGTAAAGTCAGTGGATGTGCTGGCTGTGGGATGTGTGGGTTTGCCGAAACAGCGTTTGTTGGATTTGGGTGCTGTGGAATATCATGGTTCTACACCGGAGATGTTTGAGGCCTGGTTGGCCAGTGTGGTTCTGATCTTGGATCAGGAAGGCTGTGATCTTGCTTGTAAGCTGGGGAGTGTTGTTTCTCTGATGTTGGAGGATGCATGTGTCTGGTGGACATCTGTGGCGGTGGCGTCACATATCCATGATATCGATTGGGATTTCTTTGTATCTGCCTTTTGTGAAAGATATCTTGGAGAGAAGTTTCCAAGGGTTAAGCAATGTGAAGATAGTACAGTGGTGAAGCAAGTGTTGCTTGAGCAAGGAGTGGAAGTTCAGCTACCGGTGTGTGACCGTTGTGAAAGGAGCCATGTTGGAGGTTGTTGGGGCGCGGGTGCTTGTTGGAATTGTGGTTCAAAAGTGCATGTTAAGCGTGATTGTCCTTTTGGGGTGAAGTCAGCTTTGGTGGTAGCCAAAGGATCTCTGAAAGGTCGTGGGCTCGGCCGAGGCAAGGTTCAGAGGTGGCAGAGAGAGCAGAAGGTTGAGAAGAGTTTGGGAAATGAGAATTGCTGGAAATGTGGGTCTGCTGGTCACATGAGGCGTGATTGTTTGATGTTGGCTCGGAACAGCCAAGGTTCCTTGCTGCTAGAGGTTGGTGGTGACCCTAGTGTGTTAGCTGGTGCTGCAGCGGTGCTGCAGGAGGTTGATGGTTCCGCGAGGAAGAGAGCTCGTCTGGTGAAGCTTCAGGGTGATGTTGTGTTTTCAGGTAACCTTGCTAAGTAATCTTTGCTCTAGTTACCTTGGTTGGTTTCTGTTGGTTTTCCTTGCGTGGTAAGTTTAGACTTGTTGCTAGCATGTTTGGGGTAATGGTTGTAGTTTGGAAACGTCTTTGGTGTGAAGAAGGGTTTGTGAGAATCTTGTGGTTAGTGGTTGTTGGTATGGTAGAGTTAGTTAAGTTAGAAGTAAGTTGGGAGGTTGTTCTTAGACGGATTCTCAGGATGTTATTGGTGGGTGTGAACTGACATACATGCACAGTTAAAATCATTTGTTATATGCTATATTTTATATGTGCTGGTCCATGCATACATGTGGCATGACATTAGAGGTTTTGCATACATGTACATTAGGCATTGATAAGGCATGTTGGTGAGCATGCATATGATGTTCACACTCGCTAATAACTAATCGAATCTGTTAGTATGGTGGTTGGGTTAGGTTGGATGATGGGTTTTAGAGGTTGTGTTGGTGCTGAGTGGAAGTTAGAAGTAGTGGAGTTTGTTAAGCTAGTTGCTAGTAATAGTGAGTGCGGTTTAGCAAGTGTTTGAAGGAAGGTGTTGATGCTTAAAGAGTTTAGTGGTTTGGTGAGTGGTACCGATTGAAGTTAGAATCGGTCAAGTGGTTTGGATAGTTAGTGGAAGGGGTAGTTCCTTGGTGCTAAGTGAGGTTGCAGTTTAGTGGTTGTTTTTTTCCAAGTGCTGAGGTAGCTTAGCATTTAAGTTGTTGTGGAAGGGTTGTGTTTGTAAGTGTTGGTTCTTAGCAACCTTTGAGGAATTGTTATGTATGTTGGGGTTAAGCGATGTTCTGGCGAGGCAAGTGTTGTGGTCAAGCTTGTGGTGGAGAAGTAATGAAGGGTTGAAGGCCATTGTTGGTTGTTTGGGGTTCTTGTGAGAAGTGGTTGGCTGGTTGTGGTTAAGAAAGTTCCGTTTGAAGTCAGTTGGTGGTGTGTGGAACGGCTGACGGAGTCTAGATGGGGTTGTGATGTAATTTTGGAATCTGGGTGTGTAGTTCTGGTGAGTCGTTATGGTAATGTTAGCGGCAGATGTGAAGGATTATCAGCATTGTTGAGGAGTTTGAGTAAACAGTTGATGCTAAAGAATTTTTGCTTGTTGGGAAATTCTTGGAAGAGGTTTGGGAGTTTGCAAGAGTTTTAGAAGCAGAGAAGTTTGCATAGTGGCTGATTTGGATTGGTTAATGTCACTGTGTAAGCAAGTCTTGGGAGTTGTGTGTTACGGTGATGTGTGCTGTAAAAGTTGAGTTCTACGGGTTGATGTTAGAGCTGTGGGCAGTCGGAAGTGCGAAAGGTTAAATTGTGGTTATCTTTGTATGTGCTGAGAATTGTGAACAGCATGTGGTGGTGTTGGGATTGGTGGAGTTTTGTGTGGAAAGTGTTCAGTGTTGGTTGGGGCTTAGTGTTGCCTTGTGTGATTTGAGAAGGTTGTTGTTCTCTTTTCGCCGGTTAAAATTTCGAGGACGAAATTTCCTAAGGGGGGGGGGAGAGTTGTAACGCCCCGGTTTTGGGCTCGGAAGTTTTGGGCGTTGACCGGTTCGGTCAAAGTGCTGATCGAATATATAAGAGTAAAATTAGGAAAACCTAGTTCGGGTTGCATTAAAAATATGGAAAAATGTTCTAAAATCATCTTTTAATATATAAAAGTGAACTGTGAAATCAATTTTGGAAAATGAGGTTCGGAAGGTTGACATTTTGGCTAGTGACCAAAATGTAAATTTTGAAAGTTGCGTGACTGTTTTATAAAGGGTTGAAACTTTGAATCTTTAAGGAGCTATTTACCCAAAGGGGAGTTTCTCCAGATTTTCTAAAGATATTAAATGATTTATTTATGGTTTTTAAATAAAATAAGAGTGGAGGGAAGATATTTTTATTCCTAACTAACTTTTCTCTCAAATCTTCCATTTTCATTTTCTCTCATTTTCTCTCAAACCAAACATTTTTCTCCAGAGCTTTTCTCTCTGATTTTGTCATCTAAATTCATCCTTTCAACTCTCTTTTGGTTCCTATTCATCTCTACAACAAAACCTCACCATTTGCAAGTTGTTTCATCAAGCTTTTTGGTTCTAAAAAGGAGAAACTCAAGTTTGGAGGTAAGAACGTCCTTCTCCTCTGAACTTCAAGTTCTTTACTGAAATTCCTAAGTTCTCAATCCTTGATTTGTGATTTGTTAAAGGCTTTTCAATTGAAATCTTGATTTTTGGCTTAAAATGCAAGATTTGCTTGATTTTGGTGAAATTTTCGTGTGAACTGTTTGGGCAGTGTTTTGAGGTGTCAAATTGATGTAAAATGAATGCTAAATTGATTAGAAGTTGAGGTTTAATTAATGCAATCCCGGATAGGTTGAATTTCCTAAGTTTAGCTTGAGTTTTTGGTTGTTTTTGGAGTGTTTTTGGTGATCTGTTATACCTGGAGGTATAAGGACGTGCTTGTGATCATTTTGGATGTTAATGGATGTTTAAAAATGGTTAGAAGAGATGGATCTTTGCTGGGTTAAGTTTTGGAAGTGTTTGGAGGTGGTTTCGGTTGTGTTTGGTAGTCGAATTGTTGGTTTTGTGATGAGCAGCGAGTTGTGTTGTGTTGCTGGTGTTTTTGATGCATAATGATGCATTGATCTTCTGTTGTTATGTGCTTGAAACAGGGGAGGAAGATCCGTGAGCATTTGAGGTGGTGAGGAAGGTTTCGGATGCTTGGAAGGCTTGTTGGCTAGCCTTGTTTTGTGTATCGGTGAGTGAAGTTGGGTTTTCAGCTTTTAAACCAAGGTTTGAAGGTTTTGGGAGCTTAGTTTAAGTCTAAACAACTTTGCTAAGCTCAAGAGTAAGTAAATGGATTTTCGCCCTTGAATTGTGTTGTGATTTGGCTTTGGAAGCAATGGTGTTTAATGGTTCCAATGCATGTGTTTTGCATGGTTTAATTCTGTTTTGAAAGCATATTTTAGCATGGTTTAATGCTGGTTTTGAAAGCCATATGTGAAGGATGCTCAAGGTAAGAGATCCTTGGTTTTATACATTGAAAATGTAGTTTTGATGCATGGTGTTGCATGACGTTTAATGGCTTTGTATAATGCTTTAAAACAGTGGATTGATGATGGTAAATGATGGTTTTTGCATATTGGTTATGCATGTGAATCATTGGATTAATGTGGTAATGGTTTTGCATATTGGTTATGCATGTGAATCATGGGACTAATGTGGTAAGATTGTTATATTGGCAAGTGATGTAAGTGGTTCTTGGTTCGTTGATCGGATATAGTTAGCCGGCTATAGGATTGGGTGCACCGTGAATAAAGTCGCCTTGGAGGTGGAGTGGTTAAGTGTGAACCGGTAAACTCCCTTCAAGTATCCTAACGAGATGGTTAAGGTCATAATGGAGGATGAATGCCCATTCGAGGACCTTGGTTAAGCAAAGGTTATATGGTGGTTAAAAGTCCATATATGGGAACCTTGTGCTTGTTGAGATCACAATGGCGGTGTTAAGTCCATGTGTGGATCTTGTGTAGGGTGTCCCGGATCTCGTTAGTGATGTTGTACAACTACCAATCGGTGAATGCAAAGGTTGTATGGTGTTTGAAAGTCCATACATGGGAACCTTGTGCAAGTCAAGGTTGTATGGTGTTTGAAAGTCCATACATGGGAACCTTGGGAAAAGTTGAGGTTGTATGGTGTTTGAAAGTCCATACATGGGAACCTCGGGAAAGCTAAGGTTGTATGGTGTTTAAAAGTCCATACATGGGAACCTTAGGATGGTGAGGTCAAATGGTGTTTAAAAGTCCATTTGGAGACCTTGGATTGGTAGTGTGTATGAAGCGTGGGGGACAACGCTTGTGATCCGCGTATCCGATTGGATGTTGAGTTGAAAAGTGGATGTGGTTGATCACTTGAAAGCCAATATGATGTTCTTGATTATAAAGAATCATGAGATGCTTGAAAAGATGCATGGTTGCATGATAAGTTTTAAATGCTTGTGAATGCATGTTTACTTGTTAAGTTGAGCAAGTGTTGATTATCATTTGGTAAATGATGCATATGTGCATGAAATCTCCTTAATGCATTGGAGTCTTGTTGAGACTTGTTTTGAAAGGCATGTGAAGATGATGTTGTGGTTCATATGTTGCCTTTGTTTAATGCATGTGTTGGATTTCTTGAGTAAATGATTTTAAAGGGTTTCTTGCTTGGAATGGTTTTCCAGTATAAGAGAGGTATGTTATGAATTGGAGGTGTTTTCCAAGGTTTGAATTTAACTTTGCATATGGTGTTTATGCATGGGATGGTTGAATGGTTGATTTTTGCAAGTTGTGCTTTGAAAAGGGTTTTCTTAGTTGCTAAACTAAGAGTTGGTTTTCATATATGTGCAATGCATGGTTTTATGCGTGATGTTGAAAAGAGTTTTCAAACTTTGCTTGGTAAACAAATCGAGTTGCTTTTCAAAGAGGTTTTAAGACTCGCTGCATTGGTGGTGTTTTGGTTTTGAGCATTCCTCACTAAGCATTATGTGCTTACGCTCCTTTTTGTCCATCAATGCAGATTCTTGAAGTTGGACAGCGAGAAGCAAGGGATTCAAGGAGGACTCCACTTGAGATGTATGTCTCGGTGAATAGCTATAGTTAATAAAGGCAATGGGGGTAGAATCTCTCGGGTTATGTGTATGTGTTCATTTATGCTCGGACAAGGATGTTTTAATGTTGTTGTTAATGTTGTTGGATCATGTTGTGGCTTTTATGAGATTGATATGGAAGTTTATGCTTGAATGGTTGCTTGTGTAGGAAGCATGCCTATAGATTTGGGGCTTTTCATATATGTTGTTATTTTGTTGAATTGTTGATGCAAGTATGTCCCTTATATGTTGTTTTGCATGCTGGTAAAGCTTGGTAGCGTTTGGAGCATGTTTGGTTGGCCAATTGCAGGTTTAAGTAGGCGAAATTCTGCATTTTGTGTAGGTCGTTTCGGAACAGGGTGAGCCGTTTCGGAACGGGTGCCTCGAAGCAGCCCAGGCGTCCGAAACGGGTGACACCGTTCCGAAACGGAAAGGCTACTGCCCGACCCCCGTTTCAGTACCCGTTGCGGAACGGCCCCGCGTTTCGAAACGGGCTGTCTCCCGTTTCGGAACGGTTGACCGTTGGGGGCTGGCAGTGGCAGTTATGTGTTTCAAAATGTTTGCATTTTGGTCCTGAATCTTGTATGTGCAATTGTGAGAGTTTGGGATGTCCGTTTGAGCTGAAATTTGGCCGAGACGCATGAAACATGATTAATTTTAAGCTGATAACTTAAAATCTGGTTAAGCCCTCAAAGTTTTCAGAATTTACAGTTTGGTCCCTAAAGTTGTGTTTTGTGCAATTGGGTCCCTGAATGATCTCTGATGGTTGTGATCTTTGAGTATGATGTTTGTGTGATCACATCTAGGGTTAATGAGCATCTAGACAAGATTAAAAAGAAAAAAAAGGGTCGTTAATCAAGGTTGACTTTCGGGTTGACTTTGGTTTTCCCCGTGTAATCTTCTTAATTCGGGTCAACCGTCTAGGCCGGGTTAAGAGGGTTACACTTGACCTAGAGATTGAAAGTACCACCGTAGACTTAGAAAAAGACTAAGAGAAGCAATGGGAGATCAAGTCGGTAATGTGCATGGCAATAACAATCATAATGTCGCAGTAGGAGATGGAATAATCTTCGTGTTGCGTGTGTAAAGTGCCCCGCAATTGTGCAAGTATACACGTCTCAAGTAATAAAGTGATAAGTATAGAGTATCGTCTCCACAGTGATTGGTTTGGGCCAACTTGCTTAAGTTATTGCACTGTGAATGTAAAAACACAATTGATAATAGGAAGAGTTTTATCTTACAAATAACTAAAGAACAATAAAAATAAAAGATAGATAGATCGAATAAGAGAGAGTAGGCTAGATTATGTTGCGTCGTAGTGTGGAAACCAGTTGGAATTGTCTCGGTTCTTGAATGCAACAAACGCCAAACTGCCTCGGCAGAAACCAAAGTTACTACTGCGACGACTATGGGTTATGTAGCCGCCTCGGCAATCCCTTGCCCGAGTAGCAACGATCAACGTCAAGGTTCGACAAAGCGTTCTTTAGTGGCTCCTTCATATCCCTAAGTCGAAACACTGTTGATGAGTAGGCCTTGATAATGCCTCCCATCGTGAACCAAGGATGAACACTAACCAATCTTACTCTTCTTTTAGCCGTTGAAACTCTTAACTTATTATTAAGCCAAGTTAGCTTTCACCATTTGGGATGAAAACCATGCTTATCCGTTTTATGAGTCTAACTCTCTCACTATTAGAAATATAGATAACCTCACAAAACCCTCTCCCAATTCGCTTGCAAGCATAAAATCAACACCAAGAATAAACAAACCTTGAACTTTATTTTCATTAACAAAAACCTAAACAATTCCAAAAGTTTTCCCACAACTACTAAACAAAATAACCCTAGCCTAAGAAAAGAACTAGAACATGCTAAGCCTCTAAAACTCTCGATACTCAACAATCCTCCACTTTGGTGGCTTGGCCTTCTTTAAATAGGAGTAGGCTTGGGAAAATCTTTCATGGAGAGGAAGTTAAGTTAGAGTTTGACATGTCTTTATTAAAGAGGTGAATCTTTATAATTTAATGCATTTTATCCACTTTGGCCGAATTCCATATTTAACCTTCCTTCCATGCATTTTTCATCTTCCCGAACTCCGATTGCCACACAAAGTATGTAGAAAAATCCAATGTTTTATGTTCTTCAAATCGACTACCACTTTGCATGTTTTGCCCTCTGGCAAGTTGATTTGTGCACTGCCTTGGCAGTGGCTAACTGCTGCCTCGGTAGAGGTCTCACAACTGGTTCTGCTCCGTAAGGTTTTATCTTTATGTTTCAGCTTCCTTCAGTAGAAACTATCATCTTTGGCTGGCTTGACCTGGACATGTTGAGAGCTTGTTCTGCACCATCCTCCCTTTCCTTCATTGCCCGCTCGGCACTGAACTGCCGCGACAGTGGCTCGGCAATCCTTGGCATAACCTGCATATCCACAAAACAAATACCCAACAATACATTTTCCCCCAAAATCACTTAAACCATAAAATCAAATACCATCTCAAAGGAAACATTGAAAATATGCATTAAAACCTAATAATGCAACTAAAATGAGCTTAAGTCTAACAATAATATGAGTAAAAAGGTAATAAAAATAGTACTTTTGAACACTCATCACACCCCGAAACTCGAATTGTTGCTTGTCGTCAAGCAATGCAAACTAACAATGTAACGCCCTGGTTTTAGGCCTAGATGTTTTAGTCATCGGATCGGGCCGGTCGGAAACAGTTCGAATCGCATTAGGTGTTTTAGGGAAATCAAGGATCAAGAAAGGATAAAAATATAGTAAAAATTGATAAAATCCTCTAAAATCATGTTTAGGGGGTTGGTCAAATTAATTATACAAAAAGAGCTTCAGGAGTGGTACATTTTAGGTAGTGACCAAAATGTAAAGTTTCAAACTGTGGAAAATTTCAAAATTTCGAAAAGGAGCCAAAAAATCTTAGAATCTTTAGGGAGCTATGGTGCAATTACACATTCCTTAAATTTACATGTTTTTTAAATGTGTTTTAGATAATTAAAATAGAAATGATTTTATTTACTTAAAATGTATTAATTGGGAAATTGAGAACTCAATTCACGTAACTAACTTTCATTTCAGCAAAACCAATCTCCCAACTCTTTTCTCCATATTTCTTTTCTCCCAAACACTCTCCCTTTTGTTTCTAAACAAATTTCAAGAGTTCTCTTCAAAATTTTCAAGATTTCTTAAGGAAAAACTTGTCAATCATTGAGGAAGGCAAGGATTAGAGGTAAATCTCATTCTCAACCTTCAATCTAGGTTCTTTATTGAAATTCCCAAGATCTTTGGCTTCTAAATGTTGTTTTTGGGTGAGTTTTTATTATAGTTTTGATTTGAGATAAAAATATTGGAAAATGTGATTAAAATCTTAATATTCGTATTAGATTTGATAAGCTCTGTTTTGGATTGGTTTCAATTGAGTTTTGAGTTGATTATTATGTTGAAAAAGGGTTTTGATAATATAGATCCCGAAATCCTTGAGATCCTTGAGTTTCTTGATGGTTTTAGTTGGGTTTTTGAGGTGAAATGATGGTGTTATGCATGCTGGAGGTATAAGGATGGGTTTAGGTTGTTTTCAGATGAGTTTTGATGTTTATAAATGGTTGAAAGTGATGTATGTTGGTTGGGCTTGGTTTAGAAAGCAATCGATTGAGTTTTCGGTTGTTTCAGATGGGTAAATTGGTGTAGTTTTGGTGAGCAACGAGTTTGTGTTTTTTTGCTGGTGTTGAAATACATTTTAATGCATTTGGATCAATGTTTTGATGATGTGAAAACAAGGGATCTTGATCCAGAAGTAAACGAAGCAATTTTGGAGGCTTTGGAAGGGTGATTTTCGTGTCGACGAGCAATGTTTCGCGTATCGGTGAGTGGAAATGGATTTTCCAGCTTTCTAACGCTTTGAGTGTGGTCTTGGCAGCTTAGTGTAAGTTTGAAACACTTAGCTAAGCTCAAGAGTAAGTGATTCAAAAATCTCTCTCGGAATGTGCTATGTTTTTGTGGAAAATGCACTTGATATAAATACGAATTTATTTACTATTTTAAAGCATGTTTTAAGCATTGATAATGCTGGTATTTAATGTCATTTTGTTAAGGATGCACTTGGTAGGTGATCCTTGGATTTATAAAATGTATGCATTTGAGATTAAGCGTGTTTATGCTTGTGGAAGTGGCATTGTGATTTATGCTTATAAACAGTGAAATAATATTGTTGAATGATTATATTGGCAAGTGATGGAAATGATTTTTGGTTACTTTAATCGGATATAGTTAGCCGGCTATATGATTGGGTGCACCGTGAATAAAGTCGCTTTGGATGTTGAGGGGTTGTGATTGTACCGTAATCTCAATCCAAGTACCCTAACGATTGAGGCTAAGATCACAACGTTGGATGGTTAAATCTCGTGTGTGGATCTTGTGGTATGTGTCTCGTGCTTTCGTTAGTGGAATTATACAACTACCGATGAGTGGTGTTGAGGGATTGTGATTGTACTGTTAAACTCCACCATGGGTGTCACAACGGTTGATGGCATAATCCTGCGTGTGAGCCTTGTGTAGTCCGATAGTGTGTATGAAGCGCGTGGGACAACACTTGTAATACGCGTATCCGATTGTGTCATGTGTGTTGGTTTTGGTATGGATTGAGAATTGATCACTTGCGTGCCAATATAATGTTGTTGAATATTGATTAAAGCATGAGATGCTTGTGAAGTATGCTAGGATGCATGTGATGCTTGGTTTAAACATGAGCAAAAGGTTATTGTTGTTATTTTAATGATACTACGAGCATGTGGTTTAAAAAGTGCATTGATGCTTTAAAGGGCATGATTTAAGTAAAGGCATGAGATGACAAATGGTGATATTCCAGTTTTGTAAAATGCATTGATGTTTGGTTTTAGCGATCCTCACTAAGCTTTATGCTTATGCTCATTTGTTTCATCAATGCAGAGAATTGAGTTTTAGAGGCAGCAAGAGAGCAAGTGGTTTCCAAGTATCTTGACTAAACAATGTATGTGGTTTTACCTCGGTGTAATAAGAGGCAATGGGTGGGATTTGTACTCTCGGTTATATTTGGTGATGTTAAACACCTAGAGCATGTTTGGTTTGTTGATTTGGTATTGTAAATGGCATTTGAATATTGGTTTAAGCTTGAATGTGGTTTTTAGCCTTTTTTGTGGTTTTGACATCTAGGAAGCATGCCTATAGTTCTAATGCTTGCAAGAATGATGCCATGTTATAGCTTGTGCTTCGTTTTGGTGGTCTTTAATGTGCATTCATATTGTATGTGTGTTATGACATGTAACACCCTGGTTTTGGGCCTAGATGTTTTAGAAATCGGACCGGACCGGTCAAGAACGGTTCGAATCGCGTAAGGTGATTTAAGGAAATCAAGGATCGGGATAGGATAAAAATATGGTAAAAATTGCTAAAATCCTCTAAAAATATGTTTAAGAGGTTGGTCAAATCAATTTCACTAAAAGAGTTTCGGAAGTGGTACATTTTGAGTAGTGACCAAATTGTAAAGTTTCAAAACTGTGAAAAATGTGATTTTTAAAGGAGAAGCCATAATCTAAGAATCTTTAGGGGGCTTTATGGAAATTTAGTCTTTCCTTAATATGACATGTGTTTAAAATGGTTTTAATTAAATATATTTAATTGGATTTTATTTTATTTAATTAATTAGATGGTTAATTAGTGAGATTCCATCACGTAACTACCAGTCTCTTCTCATTTTCAGCCAAACACAATTTTAACTCATTTATCTCCAGAATTATTTTCTCTCAAACACTCTCTCAATATTTCCTAAACAATTTTCAAGAATCCTTTCAAGTTCTTCAGGATTTTGCTAAGGAAAACTTGTCATCCATTGAGGAAAGCAAGGATTGGAGGTAAATCTCGTTCTCAACCTCTAATCAAAGTTCTTTTTTGAAATTCACAAGATCTTTGGCTTCTAATTAATGTTTTTGGTTGAGTTTCATTATAGTTTTGATTTGAGATCAAAATCTTGTTAAATTTTGGTTAAAATCTTGATTTTTGGATTTGTTTTTGTTAAGCTCTGATTTGGATCGATTTTAATTGAGTTTTAAGTTAGTAATTATGTTGAAATGAGGTTTTGATAACATAGATCCCGAAATCCTTGAGATCCTTGAGTTTCTTGATAGTTTTAAGTGAGTTTTTGAGGTGATATGGTGGAATCATGCTTGCTAGAGGTATACGGATGGGTTAGGTGGTTTATTTGATGTGTTTTGATGTTTATAAATGATTGAGAGTGATGTATGTTGGCTGGGCTTGGTTTAGGAAGCAAACGATTGAGTTTTCGGTTGTTTCGGATGGGTAAATTGGTGTAGTTTGGGTGAGCAACGAGTTTGTGATTTGTTGCTGGTGTTGAAATGCATTTTAATGCATTTAGATCTCTGTTTTGATGATGTGAAAACAAGGGATCTTGATCCGGGAGCGAACGAGGCATTATTAGAGGCTTTGGAAGAGTAATTTTCGTGTCGGCGAGCAAGGCTTCACGTATCGGTGAGTGGAAGTGGATTTTCCAGCTTTGTAACGCTTTGAGCGTGGTCTTGGGAGCTTAGAGTAAGTTTGAAACACTTAGCTAAGCTCAAGAGTAAGTGATTCGAAAGTCTGTCTCGGAAATGTGCTATGTTTTGATGGAAATGCACTTGAGTTAAATGTGGTTTTGATTACTGTTTTAAAGCATGTTTTAAACATGGTTAATGCTGGATTTTAATGCCATTATGTTAAGGATGCACTAGGTAAGTGATCCTTGCTTCTATGTGTTAAATGCATATGATGTTAAGCATGTTTATGCTTGTGGAAATGACATTGTGTTTATGTGTAACGCCCCGGTTTTGGGCTTAGAAGTTTTGGGCGTTGACCGGTTTGGTCAAAGTCCTGTTCGAATCTTAAGAGGGGAAATTAGGAAAGCCTAGTTCGGGTTGCATTAAAAATATCGAAAAATGTTCTAAAATCATCTTTTAATATAATTAGGTGAACTGTGAAATCAATTTTGAAAAATGGGTTTTGGAAGTATGACATTTTGACTAGTGACCAAAATGTAAATTTTGAAAGTTTGGTGACTGTTTTATAAAGAGTTGAAACTTTGAATCTTTAAGGAGCTATTAATCCAAAGATGATTTCTCCAGATTTTTCTAAGATATTTTAAGTCTAAAATCTGATTTTAAAGGTTATTAAAATTGGAGGGAAGCCATTTTGGCTATTTTTGGATTTTGTAACCAACTTTGCTAAACTTTCTTTCTCTCATTTTCTCTCAAACCAAACACTACTTTTCCAGAGAATTGGATCTGATTTCTTCACCTAAATCCCTCCATTCAACTCTCATTTGATTCCAAATCATTGTATCTTCAAAACCTCTTCAATTGCTTCTTGATTCTTCAAGGATTTTCATTCCAAAAAGTGGAGAATCACAAGTTTGGAGGTAAGAACGTCCTTCTCCTCTAAACTATCAGTTCTTTACTGAAATTCCCAAGTTATCAACTCTTGATTGATGTTTAATTAAAGGCTTTTGAGTTTGGAATTGTATCTTGGCTTATAATGCAAGATTTGATGGTTTTTCATGATTTTCGTTAGATCTGATTGATCTGTGATTTAAGATGTGTTTTTGATGTTAAAGGAACTCTAAATTGATAAGGAAATGAGTTTTGATTGATGCAATCCCGGATAGGTTGAGTTTCCTAAGTTTAGCTTATGTTTCTTGGATGTTTTTGTGGTGATCTTGTGGATCTGTTGTTGCTGGAGGAATAAGGATGTTAATAGGTTGTTTTTAGATGTTATATGGTGATGATGGATGTTAGGTTTTGCTGGTTTATGGCTGGGCTTTGTTTAGAAGTGGTTTGGATGCATTTTCGGTTGTGTTTGGTGGCCGAAAATGGAGGTTGAGTGAAAACAGCGAGTTTGAGTGCTTTCATTGAAGCTTTTGATGCTTGATGATGCATTAAACCTCTGCTTTAATGTGTTTAATCAGGGGAGGCATCTTTGGATCCAAGAGTTGTTGATCCGGAAGCTTGAATTCGTGCTTCGGCAAGTGGCGAAGTGGAATCGGTGAGTGAAAATGGGTTTTCGGCTTTGAAACCAATGTCTTGGGAGCTTAGTTTAAGTCTAAACAACTTTGCTAAGCTCGAGTGTAAGTTTTCGAAATTTCTCTCTAGTGGTGGCCATGATTTTGTTGTGATGCGAAATGATAATTTGCATGTTTTACATACTGTTTTGGAAGCATGTTTTAGCATGGTTTTTGCTGTTGATGTAAGCCATATGTTGAAGGTAACTCTAGGTAGGAGTTCCTTGTTTTTGTACATTGAAATGATGTGGTTTAATGCTTTGAAATGCATGATGAATATGGTTTGGTTTTATGCTTAAAAACAGTGATGTAAGTGATGAAAATGATGTATATTGGCAAGTGATGTTTTTAAAATGTTAAGGTCACTAAGGTGGTTAAAAGTCCTTGAGTGAGCCTTGTTACTTATGAACATCAAGGTGGTTAAAAGTCCTTGGATGGTTCATGTTGTGGACACTAAGGTGGTTAAAAGTCCTTAGGTGATCCTTTTCTATGGTGTTTAAAAGTCCATAGGCCAAGGTGTTTAAAAGTCCTTGGGATCAAGGTGTTTAAAAGTCCTTGATGAGTTACGTTTCATGGTGTTTAAAAGTCCATGGCCAAGGTGTTTAAAAGTCCTTGGGATCAAGGTGTTTAAAAGTCCTTGATGAGATACATTCTATGGTGTTTAAAAGTCCATAGGCCAAGGTGTTTAAAAGTCCTTGGGGCCAAGGTGTTTAAAAGTCCTTGGGGTGAAAGTTGATGAACTTGTGTTTAAAGAAATGGAATTTATCACTTGTAGCCAATATGACATGTTTTGATTTGATGCATGAGATGCATGTTTAAGAATGCTTTTGAGCATGTGTAAATGATGGTTTGAAGCATGTTTTTTTAAAGTGTTTTATAAATGCATTATTGAATGGTTTAAATGAGCATTCCTCACTAAGCTTTTGCTTACGCTCTCTACGTTTCCTTAATTCAATAATGCAGAGCATTAGAGTACCTTGAGGGCAGCAAGAAAGGGCAAGCAATCAAGTTCAAGTGAAGCTCAATGTATGAAGGTTTTATAAGTACATTTTAGCTTTTGTGTGATTTGGCAATGGGGGACCAATGTGTATGTTTTGGGAGGTGTTGGAGACTCCCTAAGTATGTTAAATGTTGATGTGTTTGCTGGCTTTTGAATTGGAACCTTATATGCTTGTTTTGGAAGTTTGGTGTTGAATAGCTAGCTTGTGTAGGAAGCATGCCATTAGAATTGGGGCTTTTTGCATATGATGATGTTTGGTTGAATTGTTAGTGCTAATATGTTCCTTATATGTTGAATTGCATGTTGGCAAAGTTTGGTAGCATTTGGAGCATGTTTGGTTGTGTAATTACATGTTTAAAGTGGAGTTTTGGAGCAATCTGGGCAGGGTGTTTCGGAACAGCACCTACCGTTTCGGAACGGGTGCCTTAATTGTGCCCAGGCGTCCGAAACGGGAGGGGCCGTTCCGAAACGGAAAGGCTTCTGCCAGACCCCCCGTTTCGAAACGGGCTATGCCTGTTTCGGAACGGCCCCGCGTTTCGGAACGGGCTGTCTCCCGTTTCGGAACGGTCGACCGTTGGGGGCTGACATTGGCAGTTATATGTTTTGAATTGTTTGCGTTTTGGTCCTGAAACTTGTTTGTGCAATTGTATGGGTTTGGGAAGTCCTTTTGAGCTGAAATTTCACAGAGAAGCATGAAACCTGATTAATTTCAAGTTGGTAACTTCAATTTGGATTAAGTCCTTTAATTTATCAGAATTTACAATTTGGTCCCTAAAGTTGTATCTTGTTCAATTGAGTCCCTGTTTGATCTCTGATGTTTGTGATCTTTTGGTATGATGTTTGTGTGATCACCATTAGGCTTAATGTGCATCTAGACAAGTATAAAAAGAAAAAAAAAGAAAAAAAAAGGGTCGTTAATCAAGGTTGACTTTCGGGTTGACTTTGGTTTTCCCCGTGTGACTTTCTTAATTCGGGTCTACCGTCTAGGCCGGGTTAAGGGGGTTACATTTGGTGGTATCAGAGCTGAGTTCTCGAGTAATTGGGAATGTTTGTATGCATGATTGAAGTATGTATGCTATGAATGCTTGTTGTTTGAAAGCATGTTCAGTGGTCTGAAATGTTGATGCAGTTGAGTTTTATGCTTTGATGTTGCATGTTGAGGGTACCCATTGCCAAACAAAAGCTAAAGGAAAGATGTTGTTTTGAAATAAAATTGAGCTTGAATACTTGGATTGCTTACCTTGCTGGGCCTGATTTTGTTTTATTTGTGTTGTGATTGCATGGTAAAAGTATGGCACCACGTAGAGAGTTAAGAGGTAATGCGAGAGCTGCGGCTCCTAATGAGAATGAGAATGAAGAGCACACTGGTAGAGCTGTGTTACCCCCTCCTCCGCCTGGTGGTGGTGCTGGAGGTGCGAGAGCTGAAGCTGCAGCTGATGCTGGTGCTGGAGCTGCTGGACCAGAGGTTGGTCAGGGGCAAGCTATGCCTGATATGTCTGCTTTGGTACAAGCTATTGCGGGTGCTTTTCAAGCAGCAGTAGCTGGAGCTCAGGGAGCTGGGCATCAGGGAGATGCTGGAGTCAGATTGCCTTTGGAGCGTCTGCGCAGTCTTGGAGGGACTGAGTTTAGAGGTTTGTCAGCTGAGAGTTCTGAGGCTTGGCTGGAAAGTACCAAGCGTATCTTGGGTCAGATGAGTTGCACGGATGTGCAAAAGCTGGGTTGTGTTGTGTCCTTGCTGCAGGACGATGCTTATACATGGTGGACGACTACCATTGCTGGAATGGCTGAAGCTGATGTTACCTGGACATTCTTTCTGAATGTGTTTAAAAGAAGATATCTGGGAGTGAGATATCTGGATGAGAAAAAGCGGGAATTCATGTCTCTTACCCAAGGGAGCATGAGTGTGGCTGAGTACGAGGTACAGTTTGTACGGCTCAGTCAGTATGCACCAGAGCTGATACCTGATGAGAGGGCTAGGTGCGAGAGGTTTCGTTACGGTCTTGTGACGGATGTTAAGATGTATTTGTTGGCCACCGAGTATGTTGATTTTGATGTGTTGGTGGGCCGAGCAAAGGACGTTGAGATGAACCTGAGTTTGTCTGCTAAGGGTGCTGGCAAGCGAGCTGCTGAGTATAGTTCCGGAGGTGGACGGAACAAGAGGGGACGAGATCAGAAGTATCAGTCCTCAGCCAGGAGAGGTGGTGGTGCACCTGCTAGAGGAGGCAATGCTAGAGCTGATCCCAGTGCTTGTTGGATCTGTGGTTCCCGTGGTCACTTGAAGCGTGATTGTCCTCGTGCTGAGAGAGTGGCACAAGCTCCTGTTGCGGCTGCTGGTAACGGGTGCTGGAATTGTGGTTCTGCAGACCACATCAGGCGAGATTGTCCGAGGATGGCTGGTGAGCAGGTGCGTGCTCCTGTTGTTGCTGCACCGCAGAGAGGTCGTGGGCGCGGCCGTGGTAATTTTCAGAGGAGAGAGGAAGGTGGCCGAGGGGTAGCTCATGTTGTAGCTATTCAGCCTGAAGGTGGAGGCCAAGCGAGGGTGTATGCTCAGAGAGAGGGCAGGAATGATGCAGATGTGATTGCAGGTACCTTTACTTTGCAGTCCTTGTCATTGCTTTCTTTGATTGATTCTGGATCTACGCATTCATATATTCTTCGTGAGCATGCTGAATTGCTTGGTTTGCCTGTTGAGTCTTTGGATGTTGGTGTTCGGGTCACTAGTTCTTTTGGTGAGACTGTTGTGACTCGAAAGTTGTATAGAAGGTGTCCTTTGGTTGTTCAAGAGCATGTCTTTCATGTTGATCTTATGGAGTTGCCCTTCTATGGTTTTGATGTGATCCTTGGTATGGATTGGCTTGCTGAGCATCGTGCTGTTGTGGATTGTGAGAATAAGCGTGTTTCGCTTAAGCTTGCGGATGATTATGAAGTTGTGGTGGTTGGTGAGAATGTGAAGTTTCTTGCCAATGTGGTATCTTCTTTGGAGGCAAGTAGGATGCTGAGGCAAGGTTGCGAAGCTTATCTAGCTTTTGTGATGAATCCTAGCTCTAAGGAGTTGAGGGTGCAAGATATCAGGGTTGTAAAGGAGTTTCCTGGTGTTTTTCCTGAGGAGTTGCCTGGTTTACCTCCTAACCGCGAGGTGGAGTTTGGAATTGAGCTGTATGAGAATACAACTCTTGTGTCCATTACTCCATATAGAATGGCACCTAAGGAGCTGAAGGAGCTGAAGACGCAGTTGCAAGAGTTGCTTGATCGTGGTTTCATCCGGCCGAGTGTGTCACCTTGGGGAGCACCGGTCTTGTTTGTGAAGAAGAAGGATGGCACTATGAGAATGTGCATTGATTACCGTCAGCTGAACAAGTTGACTATCAAGAATCGGTATCCTTTGCCGAGGATTGATGATCTCTTTGATCAATTTCGGGGTGCTGCTGTGTTCTCTAAGATTGACTTGAGGTCAGGGTATTATCAGTTGAAGGTGAAGGATGTGGATGTGCCTAAGACAGCTTTCAGGACAAGGTATGGGCATTATGAGTTTCTTGTGATGCCGTTTGGGTTGACAAATGCTTATGCTGCTTTCATGGACATGATGAATCGTGTGTTTCATGAATACCTGGACAAGTTTGTTGTGGTGTTCATTGATGATATCCTCGTGTACTCGCGTACTGAGGAGGAGCATGAAGAGCATTTGAGGATTGTTTTGCAAGCTTTGTTGGAGAATCAGCTTTATGCTAAGCTGAGCAAGTGTGAGTTCTGGCTAAGAGAGGTGGTTTTTCTTGGGCATGTGGTCTCAGCCGAGGGGATTCGTGTTGATCCTCAGAAGATTGAGGCGGTGATGAGCTGGAAGGTTCCTAAGTCTGTTCATGAGGTCCGTAGTTTCCTTGGTTTGGCGGGATACTACCGAAGGTTTGTGGATGGGTTTTCCAAGATTGCTGCTCCTTTGACAAAGCTGTTGCAGAAGGATGTTAAGTATGAGTGGACAGAAGCGAGACAGCAGGCTTTTGAGAAGCTGAAGGCGGCTTTGACGCAAGCTCCTATCTTGATTCAGCCTGAATCAGGGAAAGAGTTTGTGGTTTACAGTGATGCATCCTATGTTGGTTTGGGGTGTGTGCTAATGCAGGAGGGTAAAGTGGTGGCTTATGCATCGCGGCAGTTGAAAGTGCATGAGCGCAATTACCCTACGCACGATATTGAGCTGGCTGCAGTGGTTTTTGCTCTGAAGATCTGGAGGCATTATCTGTATGGTGAGAAGTGTACTGTGTACACAGATCACAAGAGTTTGAGGTATCTGATGTCTCAGAAGGAGTTGAATCTTAGGCAGCGGCGTTGGTTGGAGTTGCTCAAGGATTATGATCTGACGATTGAGTATCATCCTGGAAAAGCTAATGTTGTTGCTGATGCCTTGAGTAGGAAGGTAGCTGTTGATTTGAGAGCCATGTTTGCTAGCTTGCGCTTATCGCATGATGGTGGTCTTGTGGCTGAGTTACAAGTGAAGCCATCTTTGGTTCAGTTGATCAAGGATAAGCAGTTGTTGGATGATTCCTTGGTGTCTCATGTTCAGGATATCACGGAGGGTAGACCTTCAGATTTCTGTTTCAATGATGATGGTGTGCTGTGTTTTGGGAGTCGGATAGTAGTGCCCAATGATGCTGAGTTGAGGCGTGCTATTCTGACTGAAGGTCATAGTAGTCCTTTTGCTATGCATCCTGGTAGTACTAAGATGTACCGTGATCTTCGTGATGAGTACTATTGGGTGGGTTTGAAGAAGGATGTTGCGGAGTTCGTGAGCAAGTGTTTGGTGTGTCAGCGAGTTAAGGCTGAGCATCAGTTTCCTTCTGGTTTGTTGCAACCGTTGAAAATCCCTGAATGGAAGTGGGAGAGGGTTACCATGGATTTTGTATCTGGTTTACCTTTGTCTCCATCAAAGAAGAATTCGGTTTGGGTGATTGTGGATCGCCTGACGAAGTGTGCACATTTCTTGCCTGTGCATACTACGTTCTCTTTGGATAAGCTGGCAGAGCTGTACATTGCTGAGGTTGTGAGGCTGCATGGTGTGCCTAAGTCGATTGTGTCGGATAGGGATCCGAGGTTCACATCGCGGTTCTGGCAGTGTTTGCATCAAGCTCTGGGTACAAGGTTGCATTTCAGTACATCCTATCATCCTCAGTCGGATGGTCAGTCTGAGCGAGTTATTCAGATTTTGGAGGATATGTTGAGGTGCTGCGTGATTGAGTTCCAAGGTTCTTGGGAGAAGCATCTGCCTTTGGTTGAGTTTGCTTATAACAACAGTTATCAGGCGAGTATACAGATGGCACCTTATGAGGCTTTGTACGGGAGGAAGTGTAGGACTCCTCTTTGTTGGGCTGAAACTGGTCAAAAGTTGGTTTCGATGCCGGCTTTGTTGAAAGGGACCACAGAGAAGGTGAAGCTCATTTGTGAGCGGTTAAAGGCTGCTTCTGATCGGCAGAAGTCTTACGCGGATTTGAAGCGTAAGGAGATAGAGTATGCGGTGGGTGACCGTGTGTTCTTGAAAGTTTCGCCTTGGAAGAAGGTGATGAGGTTTGGCCGGAAAGGCAAGTTGAGCCCTAGGTACATTGGACCATATGAGGTGGTTGAGCGTGTGGGTCCTGTTGCGTATCGGTTGAGGTTACCTCAGGAGTTGGAGAAGATTCATGATGTGTTTCATGTTTCTATGCTCCGAAAGTATAGATCTGATCCTTCGCATGTGATGCCTGTGGAGGAAGTGGTTTTGAATCCGGATTTGACCTATGATGAGGAACCAGTGAAGGTTCTGGATTCGGATAGCAAGGTTCTTCGTGGCAAGACCATTGAGTTGGTGAAGGTGCTGTGGAAGCATCGCGGTGTTGAGGAAGCCACGTGGGAGCGGAAGGAAGACATGCTGAAGCAGTTTCCTTATCTCTTTCCTTCAGGTAAATTTCGAGGACGAAATTTATTAAGGGGGGGAGAGTTGTAACGCCCCGGTTTTGGGCTTAGAAGTTTTGGGCGTTGACCGGTTTGGTCAAAGTCCTGTTCGAATCTTAAGAGGGGAAATTAGGAAAGCCTAGTTCGGGTTGCATTAAAAATATGGAAAAATGTTCTAAAATCATCTTTTAATATAATTAGGTGAACTGTGAAATCAATTTTGAAAAATGGGTTTTGGAAGTATGACATTTTGACTAGTGACCAAAATGTAAATTTTGAAAGTTTGGTGACTGTTTTATAAAGAGTTGAAACTTTGAATCTTTAAGGAGCTATTAATCCAAAGATGATTTCTCCAGATTTTTCTAAGATATTTTAAGTCTAAAATCTGATTTTAAAGGTTATTAAAATTGGAGGGAAGCCATTTTGGCTATTTTTGGATTTTGTAACCAACTTTGCTAAACTTTCTTTCTCTCATTTTCTCTCAAACCAAACACTACTTTTCCAGAGAATTGGATCTGATTTCTTCACCTAAATCCCTCCATTCAACTCTCATTTGATTCCAAATCATTGTATCTTCAAAACCTCTTCAATTGCTTCTTGATTCTTCAAGGATTTTCATTCCAAAAAGTGGAGAATCGCAAGTTTGGAGGTAAGAACATCCTTCTCCTCTAAACTATCAGTTCTTTACTGAAATTCCCAAGTTATCAACTCTTGATTGATGTTTAATTAAAGGCTTTTGAGTTTGGAATTGTATCTTGGCTTATAATGCAAGATTTGATGGTTTTTCATGATTTTCGTTAGATCTGATTGATCTGTGATTTAAGATGTGTTTTTGATGTTAAAGGAACTCTAAATTGATAAGGAAATAAGTTTTGATTGATGCAATCCCGGATAGGTTGAGTTTCCTAAGTTTAGCTTATGTTTCTTGGATGTTTTTGTGGTGATCTTGTGGATCTGTTGTTGCTGGAGGTATAAGGATGTTAATAGGTTGTTTTTAGATGTTATATGGTGATGATGGATGTTAGGTTTTGCTGGTTTATGGCTGGGCTTTGTTTAGAAGTGGTTTGGATGCATTTTCGGTTGTGTTTGGTGGCCGAAAATGGAGGTTGAGTGAGAGCAGCGAGTTTGAGTGCTTTCATTGAAGCTTTTGATGCTTGATGATGCATTAAACCTCTGCTTTAATGTGTTTAATCAGGGGAGGCATCTTTGGATCCAAGAGTTGTTGATCCGGAAGCTTGAATTCGTGCTTCGGCAAGTGGCGAAGTGGAATCGGTGAGTGAAAATGGGTTTTCGGCTTTGAAACCAATGTCTTGGGAGCTTAGTTTAAGTCTAAACAACTTTGCTAAGCTCGAGTGTAAGTTTTCGGAATTTCTCTCTAGTGGTGGCCATGATTTTGTTGTGATGCGAAATGATAATTTGCATGTTTTACATACTGTTTTGGAAGCATGTTTTAGCATGGTTTTTGCTGTTGATGTAAGCCATATGTTGAAGGTAACTCTAGGTAAGAGTTCCTTGTTTTTGTACATTGAAATGATGTGGTTTAATGCTTTGAAATGCATGATGAATATGGTTTGGTTTTATGCTTAAAAACAGTGATGTAAGTGATGAAAATGATGTATATTGGCAAGTGATGTTTTTAAAATGTTAAGGTCACTAAGGTGGTTAAAAGTCCTTGAGTGAGCCTTGTTACTTATGAACATCAAGGTGGTTAAAAGTCCTTGGATGGTTCATGTTGTGGCACTAAGGTGGTTAAAAGTCCTTAGGTGATCCTTTTCTATGGTGTTTAAAAGTCCATAGGCCAAGGTGTTTAAAAGTCCTTGGGATCAAGGTGTTTAAAAGTCCTTGATGAGTTACGTTTCATGGTGTTTAAAAGTCCATGGCCAAGGTGTTTAAAAGTCCTTGGGATCAAGGTGTTTAAAAGTCCTTGATGAGATACATTCTATGGTGTTTAAAAGTCCATAGGCCAAGGTGTTTAAAAGTCCTTGGGGCCAAGGTGTTTAAAAGTCCTTGGGGTGAAAGTTGATGAACTTTTGTTTAAAGAAATGGAATTTATCACTTGTAGCCAATATGACATGTTTTGATTTGATGCATGAGATGCATGTTTAAGAATGCTTTTGAGCATGTGTAAATGATGGTTTGAAGCATGTTTTTTTAAAGTGTTTTATAAATGCATTATTGAATGGTTTAAATGAGCATTCCTCACTAAGCTTTTGCTTACGCTCTCTACGTTTTCTTAATTCAATAATGCAGAGCATTAGAGTACCTTGAGGGCAGCAAGAAAGGGCAAGCAATCAAGTTCAAGTGAAGCTCAATGTATGAAGGTTTTATAAGTACATTTTAGCTTTTGTGTGATTTGGCAATGGGGGACCAATGTGTATGTTTTGGGAGGTGTTGGAGACTCCCTAAGTATGTTAAATGTTGATGTGTTTGCTGGCTTTTGAATTGGAACCTTATATGCTTGTTTTGGAAGTTTGGTGTTGAATAGCTAGCTTGTGTAGGAAGCATGCCATTAGAATTGGGGCTTTTTGCATATGATGATGTTTGGTTGAATTGTTAGTGCTAATATGTTCCTTATATGTTGAATTGCATGTTGGCAAAGTTTGGTAGCATTTGGAGCATGTTTGGTTGTGTAATTACATGTTTAAAGTGGAGTTTTGGAGCAATCTGGGCAGGGTGTTTCGGAACAGCACCTACCGTTTCGGAACGGGTGCCTTAATTGTGCCCAGGCGTCCGAAACGGGAGGGGCCGTTCCGAAACGGAAAGGCTTCTGCCAGACCCCCCGTTTCGAAACGGGCTATGCCTGTTTCGGAACGGCCCCGCGTTTCGGAACGGGCTGTCTCCCGTTTCGGAACGGTCGACCGTTGGGGGCTGACATTGGCAGTTATATGTTTTGAATTGTTTGCGTTTTGGTCCTGAAACTTGTTTGTGCAATTGTATGAGTTTGGGAAGTCCTTTTGAGCTGAAATTTCACAGATAAGCATGAAACCTGATTAATTTCAAGTTGGTAACTTCAATTTGGATTAAGTCCTTTAATTTATCAGAATTTACAATTTGGTCCCTAAAGTTGTATCTTGTTCAATTGAGTCCCTGTTTGATCTCTGATGTTTGTGATCTTTTGGTATGATGTTTGTGTGATCACCATTAGGCTTAATGTGCATCTAGACAAGTATAAAAAGAAAGAAAAAAAAAGGGTCGTTAATCAAGGTTGACTTTCGGGTTGACTTTGGTTTTCCCCGTGTGACTTTCTTAATTCGGGTCTACCGTCTAGGCCGGGTTAAGGGGGTTACATTATGCTTGTAAAACAGTGGAATATTGATGTTAAATGATTATATTGGAAAGTGATGAAAGTGGTTGTTGGTTACTCTTAATCAGATATAGTTAGCCGGCTATAGGATTGGGTGCACCGTGAATAAAGTCGCCTTGGATGTCGAGGGGTTGTGATTGTGCCGTAATCTCAATCCAAGTACCCTAACGATTGAGGCTAAGATCACAACGGTGAAAGGTTTAATCTCGTGTGTGAGTCTTGTGGTATGTGTCACGTACTCTTGTTAGTGGAATTATACAACTACCGATGAGTGATGTTGAGGGGTTGTGATTGTGCCATTAATCTCCATCACGTGTGTTGAGGGGTTATGATTGTGCCATGTATCTGCACCTTGTGTAGTCCGGTAGTATGTATGAAGCGTGTGGGACAACACTTGTAATCCGCATATCCGATTGTGTCAATCGAGTTGGTTTTGGTATGGTTTGAGAATTGATCACTTGTAAGCCAATATAATGTTGTGGACTAATGGTTTAAGCATGAGATGCTTGTGAATTATGCTAAAATGCATGTGATGCTTGGTAAAGCATGAGCAAAGGTTTATTTGCTATTTTAAGTGATGCATACGAACATGAGTTTTAAAAAGTGCATTGATGCCTTGAGAGGGCATGTTTTAAGAAAAGGCATGTGTTGATAATGATGATTTTTTCGGTTGTGTGAATTGCATTGATGAATGTTGTTTTAGCGATCCTCACTAAGCTTTGTGCTTACGCTCATTTGTTTCATCAATGTAGAGAATTAGGCTTTTGAGGCAGCAAGTAAGCAAGGGGAATCCAAGCACTTTGGTCTGGCAAAGTATGCGGTTTTACTTTGGTGTAATAAGAGGCAATTGGTGGGATTTCTACTCTTGGATGTTTGAAGATGATGTTAATTACTTTGTACAGGTTTGGTTTGGTATTTTTGGTTGTAATTGGCCTTTGAGGTTTGATTGGTGCTTGAAAGTTAATTTTAGCTTTTGTATAGTTTTGAAGACTAGGAAGCATGCCTATAGATCTAGTGCTTGCTTGAATGATGTTATGTTTTAGCTTTTGCTTCCTAATGTTGATCTTTGATGCTTATACATGTTGTATGTATGTTGTGGCATGAATTAGAGTGTTTTCGGAGGTGTTTTTGAGTGAAAAACCAGAAAACTGTGAAGTTGCAGGGCAAGGCGTATCGGAACGCCCTTACCTGTTTTGGAACGGTGGCCTGGAATGGTCATGTGGTTTCGGAACGGGTACGGACGTTCCGGAACGTTTTGCTACTAGAAAGCTGTGTTTCGATACGGGTTTCAGAACGCACCCGCATATCGAAACGGTCAACATGGTTTCGAAACGACCATTCTGGTACATGGTCTTGTGTTTCGAAACACCCGATCGTTGGAATTGAATTTGAATTGTTCAGGTTTCTGATTTCTTACATTTTGGTCCCCGAGTCTTGAATGCTTAATTAAATGAGTTTGGATGATCCGTTTAAGATGAAACTTGTCATGTTGGAATATTATTTGTTTAATTTTGGATTGGTAACCATAAAACTCCATTAGTTCTTATATTTCTGGAGATTTACAAATTAGTCCCTAAAAGACGTTTGTATGCAATTAAACCCCTAAATGAGTTCCATTCGTTGTGTCGCTTTTGCTAAATTGTTTTGCTATTCACATAGGTTAATAATGTGAATTTAGAAAAGTTCAAAAGAAAAAAGGTCGTTAATCGAGGTTGACTTCACGAGTTGACTTTGGTTTTCCCCGTGTAATCTTCTTAGTTGGGTCGGGCGTCTAGGCCCGGCTAAGGGGGTTACATGACATGTGTTGGAACGGTTTTGATGGTGAGAATTTGTGTAAAACCAAAAATTTGAAAAATTGCAGGGCCAGGCGTTTCGAACGACCTTATCCGTTTCGAAACGGTGGCATGTAATGGTCATGGTGTTCCGGAGCGGGTAGGCACGTTCCGGAACATTTCGCTACTGTAAATCACCGTATCAAAACGGATCATTTGGGGTCTCGGAACGCACTCACGTATCGAAATGGTCAACATGGTTTTGAAACGACCGTTCGGATACAGGGTTTTGTGTTCCGAAACACTTGACCGTTAGATGTTGATTTTGAATTATTCCAGGTTTCTGTTTCTTACGTTTTGGTCCCTGAATGTTGTAAGTTTAATTGGCTGAGTTTGGATGGTCTATTTGAGTTGAAACTTGACATGATGGCATGTTACATGATTAATTTTGGATTGGTAACTTTAAAATCTGGTTAGTCCTTGTAAATCTGGAAATTTACAATTTGGTCCCTAAAAGACAAAAGCATGCAATTGAACTCCTAATTGAACCCCGATCGTTGTGCCGTTTTCACCGAATCACTTTATTAATCACATAGGATAATAATGTGCATCTAGAAAAGATAAAAAGAAAAAAAGGGTCGTTAATCGAAGTTGACTTTTACGAGTTGACTTCGATTTTCCCCATGTAATCTTCTTAGTCCGGGTCAGGCGTCTAGGCCGGGCTAAGGAGGTTACATTTGTTGGTATCAAAGACAGGTTACGAAATAATTGGGGATGCTGGTAAGTGAAATTGTTATGATTAGTGTATGATTGTTTAGAAAAGCATGGTTTGATTGAATGTTGGAGCTTATGCCATGCTTGACTGTTGTAAATCATATGTGAGTTAGATATGATTATATGATGATGATGTGATTAGGTTATACGCTGATTTTGGATGTTGTAGAGCATGATGATCATGATATGCTATTGTATGCTATGATATGCTAGAGGGAAATCGGGGTACCCATTGCCTTACTACACTAGTTAAATGTTTTTGTGAACTTGGATCCTTGCTTGAGGTTGGCCTAAATAATGATTTGTTTTGATTTTGTTGTTATGCCTTGGTAAAATAGCACTATGGGTCCGAGGAGAGAGCTTAGATCGAACACGATAGTGCCTGCAGTTGAGCAGGGCGACCAGGGTAACCAAGGGGCTGATGTCCCTCATGGTGAAAACTTACCTCCTCCACCATCACCTAGAGGTGGGGAGCAGGAGCAACAAGGACATACTGGTCCGAGTTTGGGTGATCTAGCGCCACTGGTTCAGGTGATCACCAGAGCGTTTCAAGCTGTAGTAGCTGGAGCACATGTTCAGGCCCCTGTAGCTGGGCAAGTGGATTTGCCTTTGGAGAGGCTGAGGAGTTTAGGAGTTGTTGAGTTCTATGGTATGTCTCCTGAGGCTTCGGAAGCCTGGTTGGCTAGCACGACATGTATCATGGATCAGATGGGACGTAATGATGTGCACAAGCTGGGATGCGATGTTTCTTTTCTCCAGGGTGATGCATATAACTGGTGGACGACCATCACAGTTGGTATGGAACATAATGAAGTAGATTGGGAGTTTTTTAGAGGTGCTTTTAAGCGGAAGTATCTAGGAGTGAGATAATTGGATGAGAAGAAGCGCGAATTCATGTCGCTTGTTCAGGGAAACCTATATGTGGCTGAGTACGAGGTCCAGTTCGTACGTCTGAGCCAGTACGCCCATGAGTTGATGCCAAGTGAGAGGCATCATTGTGATTGCTTCCGGTACGGGCTGGTGCAGGAAGTCAAGACGTATATGTTGGCAACGGATTACACGAATTTTGATGTGCTTGTATGTCGAGCTAAGGACATCGAGCAAAAATTGGGTCTGTCATCTCATGGAGGTGGTTCTAGCTCTGGAAAGAGATCATCTGAGTCTAGTTCTGGTGGTGGACGGAACAAGAGAGGCCGAGATAGGAGATATCGGCCTGCTGCTAGGCGAGGCAATGTTGGACATGGTGCACTGGTTCAGAGAGACAGGATGAGAATGGATCATAACATGTGTTGGACGTGTGGTTCTCAGGGTCATCTGCGGCGAGATTGTCCTCGTGTGGCTAGGGAGGCTCAGGCTCCTATTGATGTGACAAGGAATTCTTGCAGGAACTGTGGTTCAACAGATCATATGAGAAGGGAGTGTCCTTTTTTGGGTTGTGGAGGCCAGGGACGTGCACCTGCTATGGTTGCACCTTAGAGAGGCCGTGGGCGCGGCCAAGGGAATTTCCAGAGGAGAGATGAGGGTCAGCGAGGCATTGCTCATGTTGTAGCAGTTCAGCCTGAAGGAGGCAGCCCTGCGAGGGTCTATGCTCAGCACAGGGAGCGCAATGATACCGACGTTATCACAGGTACATTTGTTCTACAATCTTTATCATTGTTGGCTTTGATTGATTCTTGATCCACACATTCTTATATCTTGAGTGAGCATGCACATTTGCTTGATATACTTGGTGAGCTGCTTGAAGTAGGAATGCAAGTGACTAGTTCCTTTGGTGAGACTGTAGTCACTAGGAAGTTGTATCGGAGGTGTCCCTTGTCTGTTCAGGGTCTTGTTCTTCTTGTGGATTTGATGGAGTTGCCCTTCTATGGTTTTGATGTAATCCTTGGTATGGATTGGCTATCTGAGCATAGAGTCGTAGTAGACTTCGATGTTAAGAGAGTTACCTTAAAGTTAGCTGATGATTATGAGGTGGTGATAGTAGGCGAAAATGTGAAATTCTTATCTAATGTGATTTCGGCTATGGAAGCAAGACGTATGCTGCGGTTGGGTTGTGAGGCATATCTTGCATATGTGATGAATCCTGGAACAAAGAACGTACATGTACATGACATTAGAACCGTTTGCAATTTTCTGGATGTCTTTCTAGAAGAATTTCCTGGGCTGCCACAAAACAGGGAAGTTGAGTTTTGTATTGAGTTGTATGAGAATACGACTCCGGTGTCCATTGCTCCTTACCGCATGGCACCTAAAGAGAAAAAAGAGTTGAAAATGCAACTTCAGGAGTTGCTGGACCGAGGGTTCATCCGGCCGAGTGTGTCACCTTGGGGTGCACCGGTGTTGTTTGTAAAGAAGAAAGATGGGACGATGCGGATGTGTATAGAGTATCGGGAACTGAAAAATTTGATGATCAAGAACAAGTATCCTCTCCCAAGGATTGATGATCTCTTTGATCACTTTCAAGGAGCTTCCGTGTTTTCTAAGATTGACTTAAGGTTAGGGTATTACCAGTTAAAGGTAAAGGATGTAGACGTATCTAAGACGGTTTTCGGACTAGGTACGGGCATTACGAGTTCTTGGTGATGCCGTTTGGTTTGACCAACGCACCTGCTGCTTTCATGGACATGAGGAATCGTGTGTTTCAAGAGTACTTGGATCAGTTTGTGGTCGTGTTCATTGATGATATCCTTGTGTACTCTCGTACCGAGGAGGATCATGATAGACACTTGAGGATCATTTTACAAGCATTATTAGAGAACCAGTTGTATGCCAAGCTAAGTAAGTGTGAGTTTTGAGAAGCTGAAGGAAGCGTTGACACAAGCTCCTGTCCTGGTTCAACCTGAGTCTGGTAAGGAGTTTGTAGTCTATAGTGATGCGTCCATTGTTGGTTTGGGCTGTGTGTTAATGCAGGAGGGTAAGGTAGTAGCTTATGCATTGAGGCAGTTGAAGGTGCATGAGCGTAACTACCCTACTCACGATCTTGAGGTTGCGGCTGTTGTGTTTGCTTTGAAGATCTGGAGGCATTATCTGTATGGCGAGAAGTGTGTGGTGTTCACGGATCATAAGAGCTTGAAGTATCTTATGTCTTTGAAGGAGTTGAATCTTAGGCAACGTCGTTGGGTGGAGTTGCTTAAGGATTATGATCTGTCGATTAAGTATCACCAGGGCAAGGCCAATGTTGTGGCCAATGTTGTGGGCAATGCTTTGAGCAGGAAAGTGGTTGTGGAGTTGAAGGCGATGTTTGCCCGTTTGAGCATATCGCGAGATGGTGGTCTAGTTGCTGAATTGCAAGTGAAATCATCTCTGATTCAGTTGATCAAGGATAAACAGTTCTTGGATGATTCTCTTGTCCCTCATGTTCAAGACATTGCAGGGGGTAAGCCTTCGGATTTCAGTTTTAATGATGATGGTGTTTTGTGCTTTGGGAGTCGAATAGTGTAACCCCCTTAGCCCAGCCTAGACGGTTGACCCGAACTACGAAGATTACACGGGGAAAACCAAAGTCAACCCGAAAGTCAACCTTGATTAACGACCCTTTTTTTTCTTTTTAAACTTGTCTAGATGCTCATTAATCCAAGGCATACTCTTGAGATAAGCATACTCAAAAATCACGGCAATCGGAAAACAATAAAGGACTCAATTGCACAACATACGAATTTAGGGACCAATTTGTAAATTCTAGAAATTAAGAGGACTTTACCAATTTTTGAGTTACCATTATGAAATTAATCATGTTTCATGCCTCTCTGCCAAATTTCACCTTAAACGGACATCTCGAACTCAAGCAATTGCACATACAAAAAATCAGGACTAAAACGTAAAGCTTGCAAACTTCAAAACCATTCAAATCAGTGCCCAACGGTCAAGTGTTTTGAAACGGGGATAGACCGTTCAGAAACGGGGCTTGGCAGTAGCCAAAGTGTTTCGAAACACCTCTACCCGTTTCGAAACACCCAGGCCAAATCCAGCACCTGTTTCGAAACAGGCAAGGGTGTTTCGAAACACCCTGCCCAGAAACAGTAGAAAAAGCCTGTTTTAACTCGTCTAAACACCATCGAACATACTCTAAATCAACCCTTAACAAATCAACAACATGCCAAGCATCATAACTACCAAATTGCATTAAAATCTAGATACAAAACAACCCCTAGGTGCACCAACTCTTTCAACACATCCAACACTTAATCATGCTTTTTAGAACAAGAAGCATAGCATAACGACTTATGAATAAGAAGATTCAAACGTTGCAAGCGTTAAACCACATAGTTCAAATCATAAACCAAACTTGCCCAACATACACAATCTCATTACACATCAATATAAAAGACTCTCCCCCCATTGCCTTTATTATCTATAGCTATTAACCGAGACATACTTCTCAAGTGGAGCTCTCCTTGAATCCCTTGTTTCTTGCTGTCCCAACTTCAATTATCTGAATTGATGGACAAAAAGGAGCGTAAGCACATAATGCTTAGTGAGGAATGCTCAAAACCAAAACACCATCAATGCAGCGAATCACAAAACCTTCTTAAAAAGTAGATACAATTCGATAAACCAAAGCATTGTTTGAAAACTCCTTTTTAAACAACATGCTTTAAATCATGCATTGCTCAATCATGAAAACCAACCCTTAGCTTAGAAAAGCTAAAAACTCACTTCAAAGCACATTCTCGCAAAACCATCAATTAAAACCTTTCCATGCATGAACACCTTATGCAAAGTTAAACTCAAATATCTTGAAAAAACATTTCCTCTTCATAACATACTTTTCTCATGCTTAATGATCCATTCAAGCAAAATCTTTGGAAAACCATTTGTTCCCTCTAACTATCTCATGTATTCAACAAATGCACAACACATGATCTACCAAAGCAACATTTACATTTCATGCCTTTCTAAACAAGTCTTCACAAGACTTTAATGCATTTAAGAGATTCCTTGCACATAAACACCATTCATAAAAGAAGATAAACACTCGTTCAAGCTTAACAAGTAATACATGCATTCTTAGAACATCACACACTTCCCATGCAACCTTGCATCATTTCAAGCATCTCATGCTTCATTACATCCAAGAACATTATATTGGCTTCCAAGTGATAATTCACAAACCATCACAACCCAAGACACAATCGGATACGCGGATTACAAGCGTTGTCCCACACGCTTCATACACACAACCGAACAACACAAGGTGGAGTTTACCGATACAATCACAACCCCCTCAACACCCGTGATGGAGTTTAACGGTACAATCACAACCACTCAACATCACTCATCGGAAGTTGTATAACACACTAGCAAGAGCCGGGACACATCACAAGGCTTACACATAGAAGCTACCACAACCATTGTAATCACCTTAACCAAGCTCACACACGGGAGCAACCCTCCACCGTTGTGACACTTAACAAAGTCCACCCACGAGAGCCATCCTCCATCGTGGTGACGTTTAACAAGGTTCACCCAAGAGAGCCATCCTCCATCGTGGTGGCACTTAACCAAGCCCACCCACGAGAGCCATCCTCCATCGTGGTGGCACTTAACAAAGCCCACCCACGAGAGCCATCCTCCATCGTGGTGACACCATCTATCTCAATCGCTAGGATTCTTGGATGGAGTTTACGGTACCATTACAACCCCTCGACATCCAAGGCGACTCAATTCACGGTGCACCCAATCCTATAGCCGGCTAACTATATCCGATTAAAGTAACAAGCAACCACTTACATCACTTGCCAATACCATCAATTACCATCATCAATTCACTGTTTTAAAGAATTAAACAAAGCCATTAAACAACATGCAACACTATGCATCAATTCCACAATTCCAATGTACAAAACCAAGGATCTCTTACCTTGAGCATCCTTCAACACATGACTTTCAAAACCAGCATTAAACCATGCTAAAACATGCTTTCAAAACAGAATTTAAACATGCAAATCACATACATTGCATCCAACCATCTCAAGTGCATTAAAAACCAATTCATAACACAAACCAAGAGAGAAATTCCATTTACTTACTCTTGAGCTTAGCTAAGTTGCTTAGACTTAAACTAAGCTCCCAAAACCTTCAAACATTGGTTTTAAAGCTGAAAACCCCAACTTCACTCACCGATACACAAAACTACGCTAGCCGTTAAGCCTTCCAAGCATCCGAAACCCTCCAACGCTGCCTCTATTGCTTCCGGATCATTCTCCCCTGTTTTAAACACATAACAACAGAGGATTAATGCATCATCATGCATTAAAAACACCAGCAACACAACTCGACTCACTGCTCTACATAAATCCAACATTTTTGCTACAAAACACAACCGAAAACACCTCCAAACTCTTCCAAAACTTAACCCAGCCAAGATCCATCACTTCTAACCATTTTTAAACATCAATTAACATCCAAAATGATCCCAAACTCGTCCATATACCTCCAGCATTAACAGAACACCAAAATCACCCCAAAAACCACCATTTTCACAAGTAAAAACTTAGGAAAATCAACCTATTCGGGATTGCATTGATTAAACCTCAATTACACATCTAAAATACATCAAAAAGACATCTCAAAACAGAGCCCAATCATCTATTACGAATTTCTTCAAAATTAAATCCAAATCTTGAATTTCAAGCCAAAATCAAGATCACAACATTAAAACCTTTAATAAAACTCAATTTAAGGATTGAGAACTTGGGAATTTCAGTAAAGAACTGATTATTTAGAGGAGAAGGACGTTCATATCTCTAAATGTGGATTTCTCCTTGTTTAGAGCCAAAATCCTTGAAAATTCATTAAGCAAATGGTGAGGATTTGATGTAGAAATGATTAGGAATCATTTGGGGATTGAAAACTCTTCTTTAGGTGTGAAAATCAAAAGGAAAGTTGCTGTGGAAATTTGTTTGGCTGAGGGAATTTTGAGAGAAAATGAAATAGGAAAATTTTGGTAAAAGTTAGTTATGAAACTAAAAATATCTTTTTCCCTCTTTTCTTTTTATTAATTGAACATTAAATGAGTCTTAAAAATCAAGAAAAATCTGGAGAAATCCTCCCTTGGGTAAATTAGCTCCTTAAAGATTCAAAGTTTCAATCCTTTTAAAACAGTCACGAACTTTTCAAAAATTACATTTTAGTCACTAACTCAAAATGTCATATTTCCAAACCTCATTTTGTAAAATTGATTTCACCACCCTCTTATATATATTAAAAGAGGATTTTTAGATATTTTTCCATATTTTTAATGCATCCCGAACTAGGCTTTCCTTAAAACAACCTTTTATATTCGAACCGAAAATCTGACCGGTCCGGTTCAAACCCAAAACTTCTAAGCCCAAAATTGGGGTGTTACAAATAGTGGTGCCAGATGATGTTGAGTTGAGGCACACTATTCTGACTGAAGCACATAGTAGTCCTTTCGATATGCACCCGGGTAGTACAAAGATGTATCGTGACTTGAAGAATGAGTACTACTGGATGAGGTTGAAAAAGGATGTTGCCGAGTTTGATAGTAAGTGAATGGTGTGTCAGCGAGTGAAAGCTGAACATTAGGTACCTTCGGGGTTGTTGCAACCTTTGAGAATTCCAGAGTGGAAGTGGGAAAGGATTACTATGGATTTCGTGTCTGGGTTACCGTTGTCACCGTCAAAGAAGAATTCAGTTTGGGTGATTGTTGATCGCCTCACGAAGTGTGCACATTTCTTGCCTATGCATACCACGTATACCTTGGATAGGTTGGCTGAGTTGTATATTGCTGAGACTGTGTAGTTGCATGAGGTGCCCAAGTCTATAGTGTCGGATAGGGATATGAGGTTTACATCATGGTTCTGGGAATGTTTGCATCAAGATTTGGGTACACGGTTGAATTTCAGTACTTCTTATAATCCTCAGACGGATGGACATTCGGAATGTGTGATCCAAGTGCTTGAGGACATGTTGAGATGCTGCGTTATAGATTTCCAGGGTTCTTGGGAGAAGCACTTGCCGTTGGTTGAGTTTACTTATAACAATAGTTATCATGAAAGTATTCAAATGGCTCCGTACGAGGCTTTGTATGAGAGGAAGTGTAGGACCCCTCTTTGTTAGGAAGAAGCTGGGAAAAAGTTGATTTCGATGCCGGCTATGTTGAAAGGAACCACCGAGAAGGTGAAGCTCATTTGTGAGCGTTTGAAGGCAGCATCGGATTGGCAAAAGTCTTACGCGGATCTGAAGCATAAGGAGATTGAGTTCGCGGTTGGCGAACGTGTGTTCTTGAAAGTATCGCCTTGGAAGAAGGTGATGAGATTTGGGCGTAATGGTAATCTTAGCCTGAGGTTTATTGGACCTTATGAGGTTCTGGAGCGTGTTGGTCCTGTGGCATATCGGTTGAGGTTGCCTTCTGAGCTGGAAAAGATACATGATATGTTTCTTGTCTCGATGTTGCGGAGGTACAGATCAGATCCTTCGCATGTGATGCCTGTTGATGAGATCGAATTGAATCCGAATCTGTCATATGACGAGGAACCAGAGAGGATTCTGGATGTGAGCAGTAAAGTTCTTCGTGGCAAGACGATAGAGCTTGTGAAGGTGTTGTGGCGACACCGAGGAGTTAAGGAGGCCACTTGGGAAAGCAAGGCGGACATGCTGAAGTAGTTTCCGCGCCTTTTTCCTTCATGTAAAATTTCGGGGAAAAAATTTCCTAAGAGGGGGAGAGTTGTAACGCCCTGGTTTTGGGCCTAGATGTTTTAGTCATCGGATCGGGCCGGTCGGAAACGATTCGAATCGCGTTAGGTGTTTTAGGGAAATCAGGGATCAGAAAAGGATAAAAATATAGTAAAATTGCTAAAATACTCTAAAATCATGTTTAGGGGGTTGGTCAAATCAATTTTACAAAAAGAGCTTCGGGAGTGGTACATTTTGGGTAGGACCAAAATGTAAAGTTTCAAACTGTGGAAATTTTCAAAATTTCGAAAAGGAGCCAAAAATCTTAGAATCTTTAGGGAGCTATGGTGCAATTACACCTTCCTTAAATTGACTTGTGTTTTAAATGGGTTTTAGATAATTAAAATAGAAATGATTTTATTTAATTAAAAAGGATTAATTAGGAAATTGAGAACTCATTTAACGTAACTAACTTTCATTTCAGCAAAATCAATCTCCCAACTCTTTTCTCCAGATTTCAGATTTCTTTTCTCCCAAACACTTACTCGTTGGTTTCTAAACAAATCTCAAGAGTTATCTTCAAATTCTTCAATATTTCTTAAGGAAAAACTTGTCAATCATTGAGGAAGGCAAGGATTGGAGGCAAATCCCGTTCTCAAACTTCAATCTAGGTTATTTATTGAAATTCCCAAGATCTTTGGCTTCTAAATGTTGTTTTTGGGTGAGTTTTTATTATAGTTTTGATTTGAGATAAAAATCTTGCAAAAATGTGATTAAAATCTTGATTTTCGGATTGGATTTGATAAGCTCTGTTTTGGATTGGTTTTAATTGAGTTTTGAGTTGATTATTATGTTGAAAAAGGGTTTTGATAATATAGATCCCGAAATCCTTGAGATCCTTGAGTTTCTTGATGGTTTTAGTTGGGTTTTTGAGGTGAAATGATGGTGTTATGCATGTTGGATATATAAGGATGGGTTTAGGTTGTTTTTAGATGAGTTTTAATGTTTATAAATTGTTGAAAGTGATGTATGTTGGCTAGGCTTGGTTTAGGAAGCAATCGATTGAGTTTTCGGTTGTTTCGGATGGGTAAATTGGTGTAGTTTTGGTGAGCAACGAGTTTTTGTTTGGTTGCTGGTGTTGAAATGCATTTTAATGCATTTGGATCACATGTTTTGGTGATGTGAAAACAGGAGATCTTGATCTAGAAGCAAACGAAGCAATTTTGGAGGCGTCGGAAGGGTGACTTTCTTGTCGGGGAGCAAGGTTTCGTGTATCGGTGAGTGGAAATGGATTTTCCAAATTTGTAACGCTTTGAGCGTGGTCTTGGGAGCTTAGTGTAAGTTTGAAACACTTAGCTAAGCTCAAGAGTAAGTGATTCGAAAGTCTCTCTCGAATTGTGCTATGTTTTTGTGGAAAATGCACTTGATTTAAATGCAAATTTATTTACTGTTTTAAAACATGTTTTAAGCATTGATAATGCTGGTGTTTAATGCCATTTGGTTAAGGATGCACTTGGTAGGTGATCCTTGGATTTATGAAATGTATGCATTTGAGATTAAGCGTGTTTATATTTGTGGAAGTGGCATTTTGATTTATGCTTATAAAAAGTGAAATAATGTTGTTGAATGATTATATTGGCAAGTGATGGAAATTGTTTTTGGTTACTTTAATCGGATATAGTTAGCCAGCTATAAAATTGGGTGCACCGTGAATAAAGTCACCTTGGATGTCGAGGGGTTGTGATTGTACTGTATACTCCATCCAAGTACCCTAACGATTGAGGCTAAGATCACAACGGTGGATGGTTAAATCCCGTGTGTGGATCTTGTGGTATGTGTCCTGTAACCCCCCTAGCCCGGCCTAGACGTTTGACCCGAACTATGAAGATTACACGGGGAAAACCAAAGGCAACCCAGAAGTCAACCTTGATTCATGATCCTTTTTTTATATTTAATCTTGTCTAGATGCACAATAAGCCTATATGAAAACCCACGAGGCATATAAGAAAAAGGCACAATAATCGGAACGCATTTAGGGACTCAATTGCACTTTATACAAGATTAGGGACCAAATTGTAATATTTGTAAATTAGAGGGACTTTATTGATTTTAGGGTTACCAATATGAAATTAATCATGTTACATGCTTCTCTGCCAAATTTCAGCTTAAAAAGACATCCCAAGCTCAAGCAATTGCAATCACAACATTTAGGACTAAATTGTAAAGCATAAAGACTCGAAGCAGTTCAAATCTGTGTCCAACGGTCACCCGTATCGGAACACCTACCCATCGTACCAAAACGCATGTATCGACACGGTGATGACCGTTTCGGTACGCGGGTATGTTCCGAGACCAGTACCGAAACAGAGCACTCTAGTAGCCAAATTGTTTCGAAACAGTCCCAATCATTTCGAAACACAAGGACCATTACAGGCCCCCATTTCGAAACACTTGAGGGTGTTTCGATACACCTTGCCCAGAAATAGTAGATATAGCTGGTTTTTCATTCATTAACCCAGTCAAACATACCTCAAAGACTCCCAAATCATACCAGCAAACCATTTTACACATAAGGAACATATTAGGACTTTCTAACACGAGCATGACATCAAACACAATTTCACATAGTCTAAAGGCATACTTCCTAATCACAAAACCAATATAAGTAATCCAACCTCAAACAAAACATTTAAGGCCACATACAACCCAAAAATGCAAACAAAAACATGCCACAACCTTGGTTTCCCATTGCCATTATATCAAAACTAAAGTGTATGAAAACGTCACCATACGTGAGCTTGTTCTTCCTTGGATGATCTTATCCTCTTTGATGCCCGGAAACCCCTCAATTATCTGCATTATTGGTAAAAGAGAGCGTAAGCACAAATGTTTAGTGATGCATGCTCTAAAGAAACCAACACATTAATGCATTTATTGGAAACACTTTCTCAAAAGCTTTTTAACAACATGCTCATTCTATCTCATGCTTGAAAACCGTTCAAAGCAACTTCACATTGAAAACACATGTACCTTCATTCTATCTCATGCATTTAAACCAATGCAAAACCCATGGCAAAGCCATACCCATGCTTGTAGCACCAAAGCATTTCAATACAAATCTCATATGCATTTCTCATATCATAAATCATTTCATCAAGGTACATGTGAATCAAAAATCATTTCATATTTTATATTGGCATTTCACATCTCATTATTACTCGGATATGCAGACATCTCACTAGACACTTCCGGTGGCATCTACCATCACCGTACTCACTCGTCTAGCAACATAATTTCCGGTGGAATCTCACATCACTGTACTCACATGGCGGAATCTCTCATCGCCACAAAGCTTGGGTGTTTCACCAAGTCCTACCCGATGGAATGCCCATCATCGGTTCTCTCCCTTTGGCTTAACCAAAGAGCACGTATGGATTTTTAGTTTATAGTGCACTCTCATCCTATTGATCGATCAATTATATCTGGTAAGTATCTCAACATCTATGCCAATATATTATGTTAAAACATCATCTCACCTACTGTTTTTCATGCAACAATTCTCAAACATTCTCATCTCATTTCAAAACCAAAACATTTGCCATGCTTTAAACAAAAGCTCAAATCTCAACCATGCAACATGTTACTTCATGAAATCATTTCAAGCATCATCTCATGCTATAAAATATGCATAAAAACAGTAGGAATTTATCAATCTCAAACCATGAGAATGTAAAAGCATTTTAGGGGCAATCACCACATCTATGAGAGAAATCTAACCAATACTTACTTCTGGACTTAGGAAGGTGTTTCAAACCTTTCCTAAATCCCCAAACCTTGGGTCTTTGTCCCTCAAGGACTTCTAAAACCATACGCACTCACCGATTACGTTTCGCTTGCTCGCCGAAACGCTATCTAAGCTTCCGGATCAACACCAAAGGCGTCCGAAGATGTCTCCCATGTTTTAAACACATAAGAGCAGAGGATTAATGCATCATCATGCATTGAAATCATCAGCCACACACCTAATCTCAATGCTCAACCCAAAAACCATATTTCGGCTACCAATTACAACCGAAATCACCTCCAAACTCTTCCAAAACAAAACCCAGCCAAGATCCATCACTTCTAATCATTTCTAAACATCAAAAACCACCACAAACTCGTCCTTATACCTCCAACTATGACAGAACACCAAAATCACCCCAAAAACCATCATTCTAACAAGCAAAACATAGGAAAACAATCCTATTCGGGATTTGATTGATAAAACCTCATTTGTAACATCAATTAACATCCAAAATACATTAGAAAACCATCTCAAAATAGAGCCCAATCATTCACCACGAAAATCTTCAAGATCTCTTCCAAAATCTTGAGTTTTAAGATAATTTCTTGTTTCTAACATTAAAACCACTTAAAAATCATTAACAAAGGATTGATAACTTGGGAATTTCTTGTTTCTAACATTAAAACCTCATTTAAGACAATTTCTTGTTTCTAACATTAAAACCTCATTTAAGACAATTTCTTGTTTCTAACATTAAATCTCATCAAATGAAGTGAAAATCAAAGTATATTTGCTGGAGAAAATGTGTTTGGTTGAAAAGAATTTGAGAGAAAATAAAATGAGGGAAAATTTGTGAAAAGTAGTTATGAATAGTCAAAGGTAGTTTCTAAATTAATTAACCTTCATTTCCTTTAATTAAAACATTAATTAAATCACCCAAATTAAGGAAAAATCTAATGAAAACATTTTGGTAAAATTAGCTCCTTAAAGATTCAAAGTTTCAATCCTTTACAAAACAGTCACTACTTAACTTTGCAAAAACTGTGATTTGGTCACTACACCGAAATGTAGTATTTCCAAACCTTATTTTGTAAAATTGATTCCACCATTATCTTTCATATATTAAATGAGGATTTTTAAATATTTTTCTATATTTTTAAAGCATCACGAACTAGGTGTTACCTAAAACTCCCTTTAAGATTCTAACTGTTTCCTGACCAGTCCGATTGGGACTCTAACATCTAGGCCCAAATTTGGGGTGTTACATGTCCCATGCTCTCGTTAGTGGAATTATACAACTACCGATGAGTGGTGTTGAGGGGTTGTGATTGTATCGTTAAACTCCACCATGGGTGTCACAACGAATGATGGCTTAATCCCGTGTGTGAGCCTTGTGTAGTCCGGCAGTGTGTATGAAGCGTATGGGACAACGCTTGTAATCCACATATCCAATTGTGTCATGTGTGTTGGTTTTGGTATGGATTGATAATTGATCACTTGCGTACCAATATAATGTTGTTGAATATTGATTAAAGCATGAGATGCTTGTGAAGTATACTAGAATGCATGTGATGCTTGGTTTAAGCATGAAGAAAAGGTTATTGCTATTATATTAATGATACTGAGAGCATGTGGTTTAAAAAGTGCATTGATGCTTTAAAAGGGCATGATTTAAGTAAAGGCATGAGATGACAAATGGTGATATTCCGGTTTCGTAAAATGCATTGATGAATGTTTGGTTTTAGCGATCCTCACTAAGCTTTATGCTTACGCTCATTTGTTTCATCAATGCAGAGAATTGAGTTTTAGAGGCAAAAAGAGAGCAAGTGGTTTCCATGTATCTTGACTAAACAATTTATGTGGTTTTACCTCGATGTAATAAGAGGCAATGGGTGGGATTTCTACTCTCGGTTATATTTGATGATGTTAAACACTTAGAGCATGTTTGGTTTGTTGATTTGGTATTGTAAATGGCCTTTGAATATTGGTTTAAGCTTGAATGTGGTTTTTAGCCTTTTTGTGGGTTGACATCTAGGAAGCATGCCTATAGTTCTAATGCTTGCAAGAATGATGCCATGTTATAGCTCGTGCTTCGTTTTGGTGGTCTTTGATGTGCATTCATATTGTATGTGTGTTATGACATGTGTTGGAACGGTTTCAATAGTGAAAATTTGTGTAACACCAGCAATTTGGAAAATTGCAGGGCCAGGCGTTTCATATCTCCCTTATCTGTTTCTGAACTGTGGCCTGTAATGGTCATGGTGTTCCGGAACGCGTATGCACGTTTCGGAACATTTCACTACTGTAAATAACCGTATCGAAACGGATCATTTGGGGTCTCGGAATGCACCCACGTATTGAAACGGTCAACATGGTTTTGAAATGATTGTTCCGATACAAGGTCTTGTGTTCTGAAACACTTGACCGTTGGATATTGATTTCAATTGCTCCAGGTTTTTGTTTCTTACGTTTTGGTCCCTGAATGTTGTATGTTTAATTAGTTGAGTTTGGATGGTCTATTTGATTTGAAACTTGACATGCTGGCATGTTACAAACATAATTTTGGATTGGTAACTTTAAAATCTGGTTAGTCCTTGTAAATATGGAAATTTATAATTTGGTCCCTAAAAAACAAATGTATGCAATTAAACCCCGATCCCTGTGCCATTTTCACCGAATCACTTTATTAATCACATTGGATAATAATGCGCATCTAGAAAAGATAAAAAGAAAAAAGGCCATTAATCAAGATTGAATTTCACGAGTTGACTTCGATTTTCCCCTTGTAATCTTCTTAGTTCGGGTCAAGCGTCTAGGCCGGGCTAAGGGGGTTACAAACAATTACCTGCCAAGAATTTAATCATCAAATACAAGCATTCAAACTTGAATTCAATCCTCTGAACCGTGGCACAAAGTATGATCACCTTTTAAATTTTTTTAATTACATAAAAATTACCCGGAACCACACATAATGCTCGTGCCAATGTGTGTGCGTGGTTGTGTACAAGTTGATTTTCAAGGTGCCATGTGAATAATAGGCTTTTATCTATTTAATTACCATGATATTTATTTTTACTTTCACTAGAGCCAATTTCGGGCACCTCTAGCGATTCTTTTAATTGAATTAAATGCCAGAGTCTATTTCAGTCACCTCTAGTAAGAAATTAACCCTTTAATTTTTTAATTTACGCCAAAATAATATTTAGAAACCTAAGTTCACTAAGTTCCAATCAATCAACAAGTAACAATTGTGTAAAATTTTACAGCATCATATTAAGTTTCTAGGTTCTTTTCATGCAATCGTAAAATTTAAAGGATTTTTCAATTAAGTGTAGTGGATAAAATTCATCATCGAATATTTAACAAGTCATAAGGAATTAAATCCAATTAAAGGCATGACATGTAACATATGAAACCTATATGTGATTATTAAAAAATGAATGCAACTAAACATGAAACAAACTAGAAACCAGCACCCCCCAAACTCGAGATAAGCATTCTCCCCAATGCATGAAAAAGAAGAAAAAAAAAATTAAATGCTTATCAGTTAGTCAGAAAGTTCGTCACCTTGAATGATGAATTTCCTTCCTACCTTTTGCATGATCCTTTTACTTGTGCGCGGTGGTTGCTGGGGCATCGTCAGTCTCAGTTGCCTGGGCACCCTCATTGTGTGTTGTCGTGGCGGTAGGCATTTCCGAGGCATCAGGAGCTGTCGAGGCAGTAGGCATTGTTGAGGCATCATGAGGTGCCGAGGCAGTAGGCGTTGCCGAGGCAGTAGGCATTGCCGAGGTATCAGGAGTTGCATAAGCAATTTTCTGTGCAGAGGATTTTAATGGTTTATGAGGTTGTGATTCTCGATGTGGAAAAGAAAAGAAAACATGAAATCTAATAATACTGAAGACAAAAAGATTAAAAAAATCTCCTAAAATTTCTAAAAATTAAAAAAAAAATCTTAGAAAGAGCATTTTCATGCGTCTTCTAAGGTTAATGCATATCTGAGAAAGCTTGAGGAGGGTTGTTTCTGATACTCCTTATAGTGCATTCGCACCCTCCATCACATACAATATTTCCCAAAAAGAGTTAGGCCAATGTGCTCGCAACTACTTCCCTTTGCGTGACCATGGTGGAGGTGTCTTTCTTTCTTGTTCCCTTGTAGTCCATGCATACCGTCCACCTTGATACTATTCATGAAGGCACGAATATATTAATAGGACAAATTATATCAATACCCAACCATTTACTTACCTTTTTCTCGGCAAAATCCATCATGGTCGGATGTAGCCTTCGTTGATGAGGCAATTGCTGCACCAACCAATGTCCATGGCAACCCTCTGCCATAACTCGGTGCAAGTCAAGGGAAAACCCAAATTTCTGAATAGCTCCATGAGTCCATACACCATTTTCTTTAGGTTTCTAGACTATCTCCAATAGTAGAGATTTCGATGGCGTCAAATCTATTGGCATCGTTTCCTCAAGAAATACCTGCATTGGAAGAGGTGATTCTTCAAGGAATTCAAAAGGATTAACGATTACCTGCTCGTATTCCATTAGAGAAGTATTGTCATCGTGTTGAGCTTGCATGTGGTCGTTCAATTGCTGGGGCAAAGGTAGATGGGAGAAATTTTATAGATTCTTGCTTCAGCAGTAGTGTTGTAACATTCTAGATATTTGATTCCTCAAGAATTGCTATAGCATCACTCTTCTCCTTCTTCATTGATGGAATTGTTGTAACGCCTTGGTTTTGGGCCTAGTTGTTTTAGAGGTTGAATCGAGCGGGTCGAGAACGGTTCGAATCCTTTAGGGGTGGTTTAGGGAACACCTAGTTCGGGATGCTTTTAAAATAAAGAAAAATATTTAAAAATCCTCATTTATTATATAAATGGTTATGGTGAAAACAATTTTACAAAATGTGATTTGGAAATATTACATTTTCTTGTAGTGATCAAATTGCAGTTTTTGCAAAAGTTGACTTGTGACTGTTTTGTAAAGGATTGAAACTTTGAATCTTTAAGGAGCTAATTTTACCAAAAAAAAAATCATCAGATTTCTCTTTAATTTTGGAGTTTTAATAATGATTTAATTAAATAAATTAAGAGAGAAATTCTATTTTGACTTTTCATAACTACTTTACGATACTTTTTCCCTCTTTTCATTTTCTCTCAACTTCCACTCAGCCAAACACATTTCCCTCACCAAATAATCTCTGGTTTTCATCTCTTTTGCTGGAATTTTATTCTCCTAAGGATTTCCAATCTTTACTTCATTAAAACCTTTTGTTTTCACTTTGGATTTTCAAGAAATCTTGCCCAAATTGAGGAGAAATCAACCATTAGAGGTGAGCTTCGTCCTTCTCCTCTAATGATCAGTTCTTTACTGAAATTCCCAAGTTATCAATCCTTTGTTGATGGTTTTTAAGTTGTTTTTATGTTATCAATGTAAAATGGTTGATAATTTCAAGATTCTTGATGAGATCTTGGTGATTTTCGTATTTCTATGTTAAGCTCTCTTTTAAGGTTGATTTTTAATGTATTTTGGATGATATTTGATGTTGAAAATGAGGTTTTAACAAATAAATCTCGAATAGGTTTGGATTCCTAAGTTTGAGATGTTAGAATTGTGGTTTTTGGGGTGGTTTTGGTGATTTGCTATTGTTGGAGATATAAGGACGTGTTTGTGATGATTTTTGGTGTTGATTGAGGTTTAGAAATGATTAGAATTGATAGATCTTGGTTGGGCTTTAATTTGGGAAAGTTTGGAGGTGATTTCGGATAGCTGAAATGATGTTTTTGAGTAGTGCAGCGAGTTTGGATGGGTAGATGGTGATTTCAATGCATCATGATGCATTAATCCTCTGCTCTTATGTGTAATGAACATAGGAGATATCTTCGGATGCAATTGGTGTTGATCCGGATGTGCCGGAAGCCTAGGAATTGTTTCGGCAAGCAAGCGAAATGAAATCAGTGAGTGCGAATGGTTTTAGATGTCCTTGAGGGACAAGGAGACATGGTTTGGGGATTTAGGATTGGTTTGAAACACCATCCTATGTCCGGAAGTAAGTATGGCTAGATTTGCTCTCTCTACGTGGTTGACGCCTTAAATGTTTTAAGATGCTCTTGTTTTGAGATAGACAAATTCCTACTGTTTATGCATGATTTATAACATGAAATGATGTTATGTGTTGATTCCATGAGATATCATGTTTTGGTGAAGAGTGTTGAGATTTTAATTAAATGCAAAGCATGAGTTATGGTTTTGAAATGGGATGAGAAATATTTGAGAAATGTTGCATCAAAACAGTAGGTGAGATGATGTTTTTAATATAATATATTGGCATAAATGATGAGATGATTACCAGATATAATTGGTCGACCAATAGGATGAAAGTGCACTATAAACTAAAAATTCGTACGTGCTCTTTGGAGTCGGGCAATGTGGGTAGTGCCATCCTGATCCAAAGTGAGAATCCGATGATGAGAGATACCATCGGGGTAGGTCTTGATGAAACACCCAAGCTTTGTGGCGAAGAGAGATACCGCCATGAGAGTCCGGTGATGTGAGATTCCACCGGGGTAGGACTTGGCTTTATGTCAAGCTAATCCGCATATCCGAGTAAAGATGTAATATGAAATGCCAATATATGAAATTGTATTTGATTCACATGTACCTATGTTGAAATGTTATTATGCTATGAGATATGCATACGAGGTATGAGGTTTATGAAATGCTTTTATATATCAAGCATGAGTATAGCTTTGCTATGAGATTTGCATTGGATGAATGCATGAAATTGATTAATGGTACATGTGATTTTCAAATGGAGAATTGATTTGAAATGGTTTTCAAGCATGAGATAGAAAGAGCATGTTGTAAAAATGGTTTTTGAGATAGAGTTTTAAAGTTGCGTTATTGCGTTGGTTTTTCTTCGAGCTTGCCTCACTAAGCAAATGTGCTTACGCTCTCTTTTACCAACAATGCAGATAATTGAGACACTTTTGGGAAACAAGGAGGCTAAAGATTTCCAAGGAATTGAAAAGCTCAAGTATGGTGACGTTGTACGTAAACTTTACGTAATGATAATTGGCAACGGGGATCTATGGTTAGTTTTTGGGAGATGTAATTTTGAACTCCCTGTGGTTGATGCAAGTTTATTATGGTATATGTGGTTTGTAAATGTCCTTTACGATTTGGTTTGTGGTTTGTGGCTTTCGTATGGTTTTCATGACTATGAGGCATGCCCTTGGAATTTATGCATGTATGTTTGATGTTAGGTTTTGGATCATACTTCGTAATATCTGTCATTGATGCTTAAACATGATGTTAGTATGTTGTGGTATGTTTTGGAACATTCCCGGATGTGTTTGGGTGTGGAAAACTAGCAAAGTTTGTAGTTGCATGGCTGGGCGTATCAAAACGCTCTTATCTGTTTCGAAACAGTAGCCTGAAATGGTCATCAAGTTTCAGAACGAGTAAGAACGTTCCGGAGCGCTTTGGCTACTAGAAAGCCATGTTTCGATACGGGTCTCGGAATGCACCCTCGCACCGAAACGGTCAACTCAGTTTCGATACGACCGTTCCGATACAGGGCTTAGCGTTTCGAAACACCTGACCGTTGGTCTAGATTTTGAACTGTTTCAGGTTCTTGCTTCTTACATTTTAGTCCATGATGTTTATGAATGCAATTGAATGAGTTTGGAACGTCTTATTGAGTTGATATTTGACAGAGTGGCATGAAATAGGATTAATTGAATATTGGTAACCCTTAAATCTGTGAGGTCCTTGTAATTTACAAAATTTATATTTTGGTCTCTAAATGACTAATTTGTGCAATTTAACCCCTAATTGAATTCTGATCGCTGTGCCTTTTCTTCCTATGATATTGGGTGGTCATATAGGATTAATATTGCATTTAGAAAAGATAAAAGAAAAAAAAGTTGTTAATCAGAGTTTACTTTAACGAGTTGGCTTCATTTTTCCCCGTGTAATCACCTCGATTCGGGTCAACCGTCTAGACCGGGCTAAGGGGGTTACATTTGTTGGTATCAGAGCCAGGTTTGCGAATAATTGGGGCTTGGAGGGTGGTAGATATGTGTCAATATGAATGGTTATGACTTTTTGTGAAAGCATGTTGTGTGATTGTTTGATGTTCTAGCTCTAATAAGATGTAATGCATGCAAGATGGTGGATTGAGATGAATTTGTGATGCTATGCTATGTTTGGGGTATACTTGGGGATATCATTGCCATATCATTACTATTGGAAAGAATTGTTTTGAAAATGAGCTTGAGTACCTTGGATTCCTTGTCTTATATTGCCTAATTGAAATTTATTACACTTTGCTAGTTGCATTGTTTTCAAATGGGGCCACGTAGAGAGCTTAGAATAAATGCGCGTACTGCGGCAGAAAATGAGAATGACGAGCGTGTTGAGAATCTACCGCCTCCTCTTCCTGGTGGACCACCCGGTGGTGGTGGAGCGGGGGTCGGTGCTGCGGGGGCCGGAGTAGGGGTTACTAGACCCGATGGAGTACAAGGGCAAGATGCTCCTGATATGACAGTGTTAATACAAGCTATTGATGGAGCTTTTCGGGCGGTAGTAGCTGGAGCTCATGTGGCTGCACCTCAGGCTGGTGCGAGTTTGCCTCTAGAGCTACTCCGTAGTCTGGGAGGGACTGAGTTTAGGGGGCTGGCCCCTGAGGGTTTCGAGTCTTGGTTGGAGAGTACCAAGAGAATCCTTGGACAAATGAACTGTAAGGATGTCCAGAAACTGGGGTGTATTGTATCTCTGCTGAATGGTGATGCCTATACGTGGTGAACGACCACAATTGTTGGCTTAGATGAGGCTGAGGTATCTTGGACGTTCTTTCTGAACGCGTTCAAGAGGAAATATTTCGGGGTCCGTTATCTGGACGAAAAGAGGAGGGAGTTTATGTCCCTAGTGCAAGGAAGTATGTCGATGACAGAGTATTAGGTGCAGTTTGTACGCCTTAGCCAGTATGCACCCGAGCTGATCCCTAGTGAACATGAGAGATGTGAATGATTCAGATATGGGTTGGTGGTTGATGTGAAAACATATATGCTCGTAGCAGACTGCACTAATTTTGATGTCCTGGTCACTCGAGCAAGGATATTGAGTTGAATCTCGGACTAGCCAGTCGGGCAGGAGGGTCTAGCTCAGGAAAGCGACCTGCGAATTGTGACCTTGGAAGAGTTCGGTTCAAGAGACCTAAGGATAGAAGGTTACACACGGATTCAAAACGTTGGGGAGGTAACCCTAGAAGAGGTCAGCAAGGGCTGAATGCTTTCATACGAACACTTGAGTGTAATCGGTGTGGTAGGAGGTACACTGGTGAGTGATGGGGCAACCTGGGTACATTCTGGAATTGCGGTAATCGTGGGCACATGAAAAGGGATTGTTCGCAGCCGATGAGAGAGGGTCAGGCTCCGGTGAGAGCAGTTGAGCCACAGAGAGGCCGTGGGTGCGGCCGTGGCAACTTTCAGCGTAGAGACGAAGGTGTGAGAAATGTAGCACATGTGGTGGCTGTTCAGCCTGAAGGTGGTGGCCAGGCCAAAGTGTATGCCCATTGTGAAGGGAGGAATGACACGGATGTGATCGTATGTACCTTTACTTTGCAGTCTTTGTCATTACTTTCTCTGATTGATTCTGGATCTACACACTCGTACATATTGTGTGAACATGCCCAAATGCTTGGTTTGCCTGTTGAGTCTTTGGATGTGGGTATGTGTGTGACTAGTTCTTTTGGTGAGTTGGTTGTAACAAGGAGAATGTATAGGAGATGCCCCTTAAAGGTGCAAGAGCATGTGTTTTTAGTTGATCTTATGGAATTTCCATTTTATGGATTCGATGTAATCCTTGGTATGGATTGGCTTGTTGAGCATAGGGCCGTTGTGGATTTTGAAAATAAACGAGTTTCAATGAAACTTTCGGATGATTATGAAGTTGTGGTGGTGGGAGAAAACGTGAAATTCCTGTCTAATATGGTGTCAACGCTTGAAGCAAGCTGAATGTTGCGTCAGGGATGCGAGGCTTATCTAGCCTTTGTTATGAATACTAGTACAAAGGAGGTTTGTGTACAGGATATAAGAACCGTGTGTGAATTCCCTAGGGTGTTTCTGGAGGAACTCTCTGGATTGCTGCCTAGTTGGGAGGTTGAGTTTGGAATTGAGTTGTATGAGAACACAACTCCGGTGTCCATTGCTCCCTATCGCATGGCACCCAAGGAGTTGAAGGAGTTGAAGACGCAACTTCAAGAGTTGCTCGACCGAGGCTTTATTCGGCCTAGTGTGTCACCTTGGGGTGCACTGGTCTTGTTTGTTAAAAACAAAGATGGCACGATGAGGAGGTGCATTGATTACCGTCAGTTGAATAAGTTGACTATCAAGAATAAGTATCCTTTACCGAGGATTGACGATCTTTTCAACCAGTTTCGAGAAGCGGCTGTGTTCTCAAAGATAGATCTGCGGTCAGGATATTATCAGTTGAAGGTTAGGGATGTGGATGTGCCAAAGATAGCTATCCGAACGAGATATGGACATTATGAATTCCTAGTGATGCCGTTCGGATTGACGAATGCTCCTGTTATTTTCATGGATATGATGAACAAGGTGTTTCATGAATTCTTGGATAAGTTTGTTCTGGTGTTCATCGATGATATCCTTGTCTACTCTCATAACGAGGAGGAGCATGAGGAACATTTGAGGATTGTTTTACAAGTGCTGCTAGAGAATCAGCTTTATGCTAAGTTGAGTAAATGTGAGTTTTGGTTGAAGAAGGTTGTTTTCCTTTGTCATGTAGTTTCGGCTGAGGGAATCCGTGTTGATCCTCAGAAGATTGAGGCGGTGGTGAATTGTAAGCCTCCTAGGTCTGTTCATGAAGTTTGTAGTTTCCTTGGGTTGGCGGGTTACTACCGAAGGTTTGTGGATGGATTTTCTAAGATTGCTTCCCCTTTGACGAAGTTATTAAAAAGGATGTTAAGTTTGAGTGGACAGAAGCGAGACAACAAGCTTTTGAGAAGCTAAAGGAAGCATTGACGCAAGCTCCTATTTTGATTCAACTAAAATCAGGAAAAGAGTTTGTGGTGTATAGTGACGCATCCTATGTTGGGTTGGGGTGTGTGCTGATGCAAGAAGATAAAGTCGTAGCTTATGCGTCGCGAAAGTTGAAGGTGCATGAGCGTAATTACCCTACGCATGACATTGAGTTAACGGCAGTGGTTTTCACTTTAAAGATCTAGAGACATTATCTATATGGTGAGAAGTGTACTGTGTACACAAATAACAAGAGTTTGAAGTATCTTATGTCTCAGAAGGAATTAAATCTCAGGCAACGACAATGGGTGGAATTGCTTAAAAATTATGACCTAACGATCGAATATCATCTGGGGAAGGCCAATGTTGTGGCCGATGCTTCTAGCAGGAAAGTGGCAGTGGAGTTGAGGGCGATGTTTGCTTGTTTGAGCATACCGCGAGATGGTGGTGTTGTTGCTAAGTTACAAATGAAACCATCTTTGGTTTAGTTGTTAAAGGATAAACAGTTGCTGGAAGATTCTCTGGTACCGCATGTTCAGGACATCGCTGAAGGAAAGCCTTCAGATTTCTGTTTTAATGATGATGGTGTTTTATGCTTTGAGAGTCGGATAGTGGTGCCGACTGATGTTGAGTTAAGGCGCACTATTCTGACTGAAGCTCATAGTAGTCCTTTCGCTATGCACCCTAGTAGTACGAAGATGTATCGTGATTTGAAAGATGAGTACTATTGGGTGGGATTGAAGAAAGATGTCGCTGCGTTCGTTACCAAGTGTATGGTTTGTCAGCGGGTTAAGGTTGAACATCAAGTTCCTTCTGGGTTGTCGCAACCATTGAGAATCCCAGAATGGAAATGGGAGAGGATTACTATGGACTTCGTGTCTGGTTTTCCTTTGTCGCCATCGAAGAAGAATTCTGTTTGGGTGATTGTGGATCGCCTTACGAAGTGTGCACATTTCTTGACTGTGCATACTACGTATACCTTGGATAAGCTTGATGAGATGTACATTGTTAAGATTGTACGATTGCATGGAGTGCCAAAATCTATAGTGTCAGATAGAGATCCGAGATTCATTAAAAGATTCTTGTAATGTTTACATCAAGCTTTGGGTACGCGACTGAATTTCAATACTTCCTATCATCCACAAACGGATGGACAGTCGGAGCGTGTTATCCAAGTGCTTGAGGATATGTTGAGGTGTTGCGTTATTGAGTTTCAAGGCTCTTCGGAGAAGCACTTGCCTTTGGTTGAGTTTGCTTATAATAATAGTTACCAGGCAAGCATTCAAATGGCACCTTATGAGGCTTTATACGGAAGGAAGTGTAGAACTCCCCTTTGTTGGGCTGAAACGAGACAAAAACTGGTCTCGATGCCCGCTTTGTTGAAAGGAACCACCGAGAAGGTGAATCTCATTTGTGTAACCCCCTTAACCCGGCCTAGACGGTTGACCCGAATTAAGAAAGTCACACGGGGAAAACCAAAGTCAACCCGAAAGTCAACCTTGATTAACGACCCTTTTTTTTCTTTAAAAACTTGTCTAGATGCATATTAAGCCTTAGATATGTTCATACAACAGCATACTCAAAGATCATAAACATCAGAGATCTAACAGGGACCCAATTGAACAATTTACAACTTTAGGGACCAAATTGTAAATTCTGATAATTATAAGGACTTAACCCAAATTGAAGTTACCAACTTGAAATTAATCATGTTTCATGCTTCTCTGTGAAATTTCAGCTTAAAAGGACTTCCCAAACTCATACAATTGCACAAACAAGATTCAGGACCAAAATGCAAACATTTCAAAACATTTAACTGCCAATGTCAGCCCCCAACGGTCACCCGTTCCGCAACGCGTACCGAAACGGGGGTTGGGCAGTAGCCTTTCCGTTTCGGAACGGTCCCTCCCGTTTCGGACGCCTGGGCTTGTTTAAGGCACCCGTTCCGAAACGGTAGGTGCTGTTCCGAAACACCCTGCACAGATTGCCCAAAAATGCATACTTAAACATGCAATTGACCAACCAATCATGCTCCAAATGCCACCAAACTTTGCCAACATGCAATTCAACATATATGAGACATACTTGCATCAACAATTCATCAAAACATCCACATATATGAAAAGCCCCAAATCTATAGGCATGCTTCCTACACAAGCAACCATTCAAGCATAAACTTCCAATTCAAGCATATAAAGGCCAACCACAAAAACCAGCATTCTCAACAACATTCAACATACTTAGGGAGTTCAAAACATCTCCCAAAACACACACATAGGTCCCCCATTGCCAAATTACCAAAAGCTAAATGTACTTAAGAAAAACCTTCCATACTTTGAGCTTTACTACCACTTGAATGCTTGCCTTCCTTGCTGCCCTCAAAGTACTTTAATGCTCTGCAATATTGGTTTGAGAAAACAAAGAGAGCGTAAGCAAAAGCTTAGTGAGGAATGCTCAATAAAACCATCTAATAATGCATTTATAAAACACTTATAAATCATGCTTCAAATCATCATTTACACATGCTCAAAAGCATACTTTAACAAGCATCTCATGCTTCATTTCATTACATGTCATATTGGCCACAAGTGATACATTTCATTTCTTTGAAAACAAGCTCATCAACATTCACCCCAAGGACTTTTAAACACCTTGGACCCCAAGGACTTTTAAACACCTTGGCCATGGACTTTTAAACACCATGATATAAATTACCTCAAAGACTTTTAAACACCTTGACCCCAAGGACTTTTAAACACCTTGGCCATGGACTTTTAAACACCATGAATTAAATCACCTCAAGGACTTTTAAACACCTTGACCCCAAGGACTTTTAAACACCTTGGCCTATGGACTTTTAAACACCATAGAAAGGACCACACAAGGACTTTTAAACACCTTTGTGTCCGTAACAAGAATCATCCAAGGACTTTTAACCACCTTGATGTTCTTAAGTAACAAGGCTCACTCAAGGACTTTTAACCACCTTAGTGACCTCAACCTTTTCAAAACATCACTTGCCAATATACATCATTTATCATCAATATTTCACTGTTTTAAAGCATTTAACCAAGCCATAAACATCATGCATTTTAAAGCATCGAACCACATTTAAACAATGTCCAAAAACAAGGAACTCTTACCTTGAGCTTCCTTCTTCACATGGCTTACAAAAACAGCATTAACCATGCTAAATCATGCTTTCAAAACAGAATTTAAAACATGCAATAAACCACATTGCACAACAATCAAATCATGGCCACCACTAGAGAGTATTTCCGAAAACTTACACTTGAGCTTAGCAAAGTTGTTTAGACTTAAACTAAGCTCCCAAGACATTGGTTTCAAAGCCGAAAACCCAATTTCACTCACCGATTCCACTTCGCCTCTTGCCGAAGCACCAAATCAAGCCTCCGGATCACCACCACTTGGATCCAAAGATGACTCCCCTATTTTAACACATTAAAACAGTAGATTAATGCATCATCATGCATTAATAGCTTCAATGAAAGCATCTAAACTCGCTGCTCTCATTCACACTCCATTTTCGGCCACCAAATACAACCGAAAATGCATCCAAACCACTTCTCAACTAAACCCAGCCATTAACCATCAAAACCTAACATCCTTTAACATCTTTCTACATCTAAAAAGAACCTAACAACATCCTTATACCTCCAGCAACACCAGATCCACAAGATCACCTCAAAAACAACCAAGAATCATAAGCTAAACTTAGGAAATTCAACCTATCCGGGATTGCATTAATCAAAACTCAATTCCCTATCAAATTAACATTCATTAATCATCATTTTAACACCTTAAAACACTGCTTTAACAGATCCAACGAAATTTCATCAAAAACACACCAAATCTTGCATTTTAAGCCAAGATCCATTAAACAATCTTAAAAGCCATTTATAAAACATCAATTAAGGATTGAGAACTTAGGAATTTCATTAAAGAACTTGAAGTTCAGAGGAGAAGGACGTTCTTACCTCCAAACTTGAGTTTCTCCTCTTTTGGAACCAAAAAGCTTGATGAATCAAGTAGCAAATTGAGAGATTTTGTAGATATGATGATTAGGAATCAAAAGAAGATTGAAAAGAGAGAAATGAGTGACAAAATCAGAAGGAAATCTCTAGAGAGAAAGTGTTTGGGTTGAGAGAAAATGAGAGAAAAGGGAAATTGGAAAATATGAGAATTAGTTACAAAATAACCAAAATGATTTTCCCTCCACTTTTCTTTTGCTTGAAAATCAGAATTAATCACTAAAATATCTTATAAAAATCTGGAGAAACTCCCTTTGGGTAAATAGCTCCTTAAAGATTCAAAGTTTCAATCCTTTCTAAAACAGTCACAAAACTTTCAAAAATTACATTTTGGTCACTAGCCAAAATGTCACCCTTCCGAAACTCATTTTCCCAAATTGATTTCACAGTTCACTTAAATATATTAAAAGATGATTTTAGAACATTTTTCCATATTTTTAATGCAAACCGAACTAAGCTTTCCTAAATTCACTCTTTTAGATTCGAACAGCACTTTGACCAAACCGGTCAACGCCCAAAACTTCTAAGCCCAAAACCGGGGCGTTACAACTCTCCCCCCTTAAGAAATTTCGTCCCCGAAATTTACCTGAAGGAAAGAGATAAGGAAACTGCTTCAGCATGTCTTCCTTCCGCTCCCACGTGGCTTCCTCAACACCTCGATGCTTCCACAGCACCTTCACCAACTCAATGGTCTTGCCACGAAGAACCTTGCTATCCGAATCCAAAACCTTCACCGGTTCCTCATCAAAGGTCAAATCCGGATTCAAAACCACTTCCTCCACAGACATCACATGCGAAGGATCAGATCTATACCTCCGGAGCATAGAGACATGGAACACATCATGAATCTTCTCCAGCTCCTGAGGTAACCTCAACCGATACGCAACAGGACCCACACGCTCAACCACCTCATATGGTCCAATGTACCTAGGGCTCAACTTACCCTTTCGGCCAAACCGCATCACCTTCTTCCAAGGCGAAACCTTCAAGAACACACGGTCACCCACCGCATACTCTATCTCCTTACGCTTCAAATCCGCGTAAGACTTCTGCCGATCAGAAGCAGCCTTCAACCGCTCACAAATGAGCTTTACCTTCTCTGTGGTCCCTTTCAACAAAGCCGGCATCGAAACCAACTTTTGACCAGTTTCAGCCCAACAAAGAGGAGTCCTACACTTCCTCCCGTACAAAGCCTCATAAGGTGCCATCTGTATACTTGCCTGATAACTGTTGTTATAAGCAAACTCAACCAAAGGCAGATGTTTCTCCCAAGAACCTTGGAACTCAATCACGCAGCACCTCAACATATCCTCCAAAATCTGGATAACTCGCTCAGACTGACCATCCGACTGAGGATGATAGGACGTACTGAAATGCAACCTTGTACCCAGAGCTTGATGCAAACACTGCCAGAACCGCGATGTGAACCTCGGATCCCTATCTGACACAATCGACTTAGGCACACCATGCAGCCGCACAATCTCAGCAATGTACAGCTCTGCCAACTTATCCAAAGAAAACGTGGTGTGCACAGGCAAGAAATGCGCACACTTCGTCAGGCGATCCACAATCACCCAAACCGAATTCTTCTTCGAGGGAGACAAAGGTAAACCAGATACAAAATCCATGGTAACCCGTTCCCACTTCCACTCAGGGATTTTCAACGGTTGCAACAACCCTGAAGGAAACTGATGCTCAGCCTTAACTCGCTGACATACCAAACACTTGCTAACAAACTCCGCAACATCTTTCTTCAAACCCACCCAATAGTACTCATCACGAAGATCACGGTACATCTTAGTACTACCAGGGTGCATAGCAAAAGGACTACTATGACCTTCAGTCAGAATAGCACGCCTCAACTCAGCATCAGCAGGCACTACTATCCGACTCCCAAAACACAACACACCATCATCATTAAAACAGAAATCCGAAGGTCTACCCTCCGCGATATCCTGAACATACGACACCAAGGAATCATCCAGCAACTGCTTATCCTTGATCAACTGAACCAAAGAGGGTTTCACTTGCAACTCAGCAACGAGACCACCATCTTGCGATATGCTCAAGCTAGCAAACATAGCCCTCAGCTCAACAACTACTTTCCTACTCAAGGCATCCGCTACAACATTAGCTTTTCCAGGATGATACTCAATCATCAGATCATAATCCTTGAGCAACTCCAACCAACGCCGCTGCCTAAGATTCAACTCCTTCTGAGACATCAGATACCTCAAACTCTTGTGATCTGTGTACACAGTACACTTCTCACCATACAGATAATGTCTCCAGATCTTCAGAGCAAAAACCACTGCAGCCAGCTCAATATCATGCGTAGGGTAATTGCGCTCATGCACTTTCAACTGCCGCGATGCATAAGCCACCACCTTACCCTCCTGCATCAGCACACACCCCAAACCAACATAGGATGCATCACTGTAAACCACAAACTCTTTCCCTGATTCAGGCTGAATCAAGATAGGAGCTTGCGTCAAAGCCGCCTTAAGCTTCTCAAAAGCCTGCTGTCTCACTTCCGTCCACTCATACTTAACATCCTTTTGCAACAGCTTCGTCAAAGGAGCAGCAATCTTGGAAAAACCATCTACAAACCTTCGGTAGTATCCCGCTAAACCAAGGAAACTACGGACCTCATGAACAGACTTAGGAACTTTCCAATTCATCACCGCCTCAATCTTCTGAGGATCAACACGAATCCCCTCAGCTGAGACCACATGCCCAAGAAACACCACCTCCCTTAACCAGAACTCACACTTGCTCAGCTTAGCATAAAGCTGATTCTCCAACAAAGCTTGCAAAACAATCCTCAAATGCTCTTCATGCTCCTCCTCAGTACGCGAGTACACGAGGATATCATCAATGAACACCACAACAAACTTGTCCAGGTATTCATGAAACACACGATTCATCATGTCCATGAAAGCAGCAGGAGCATTTGTCAACCCAAACGGCATCACAAGGAACTCATAATGCCCATACCTTGTCCTGAAAGCTGTCTTAGGCACATCCACATCCTTCACCTTCAACTGATAATACCCTGACCTCAAGTCAATCTTAGAGAACACAGCAGCTCCCCGAAATTGATCAAAGAGATCATCAATCCTCGGCAAAGGATACCGATTCTTGATAGTCAACTTGTTCAGCTGACGGTAATCAATGCACATTCTCATAGTGCCATCCTTCTTCTTCACAAACAAGACCGGTGCTTCCCAAGGTGACACACTCGGCCGGATGAAACCATGATCAAGCAACTCTTGCAACTGCGTCTTCAGCTCCTTAGGTGCCATTCTATAGGGAGTAATGGACACAGGAGTTGTATTCTCATACAGCTCAATTCCAAACTCCACCTCGCGGTTAGGAGGTAAACCAGGCAACTCCTCAGGAAAAACACCAGGAAACTCCTTCACAACTCTGATATCTTGCACCCTCAACTCTTTAGAGCTAGGATTCATCACAAAAGCTAGATAGGCTTCGCAACCTTGCCTCAGCATCATGCTCGCCTCCAAGGTAAACACCACATTGGCAAGAAACTTCACATTCTCACCAACCAAAACAACTTCATAATCATCCGCAAGCTTAAGCGAAACTCGCTTGTTTTCACAATCCACAACAGCGCGATGCTCAGCAAGCCAATCCATACCAAGGATTACATCAAAGCCATAAAAAGGTAACTCCATAAGATCAACATGAAAAACATGTTCTTGAACAATCAAGGGACACCTTCTATAAAGCTTACGAGTCACAACAGTCTCACCAAAAGAACTAGTGACACGAACACCAACATCCAAAGACTCAACAGGCAAACCAAGCAATTCAGCATGCTCACGCAAAATGTATGAATGCGTAGATCCAGAATCTATCAAAGAAAGCAATGACAAGGATTGCAAAGTAAAGGTACCTGCAATCACATCCGCATCATTCCTTCCCTCACGCTGAGCATACACCCTCGCTTGACCTCCACCTTCAGGCTGAATAGCCACAACATGGGCCACTCCACGACCACCTTCCTCTCTCCTCTGGAAATTACCACGGTCGCGCCCACGACCTCTCTGCGGTGCAGCAACAACAGGAGCACGCACCTGATCACCAGCCAACCTAGGACAATCACGCCTCAAATGGTCTGCGGATCCACAATTCCAGCACCCATTACCAGCTGCCGCAACAGGAGCTTGCACCTCTCTCACAGCACGAGGACAGTCACGTTTCATGTGACCACGTGAACCACAGATCCAACAAGCACTCAGATCAGCTCTAGCATTGCCTCCTCTAGCAGGTGCACCACCACCTCTCTTAGCTGAAGACTGATACTTCTGCTCACGTCCCCTCTTGTTCCGTCCACCTCCAGAACTATACTCAGCAGCTCGCTTGCCAGCACCCTTAGCAGATAAACTCAAGTTCATCTCAACGTCCTTGGCTCGACCCACCAACACATCAAAATCATCATACTCGGCGGCCAGCAAATACATTTTCACATCCGTCTCTAAGCCGTAACGGAACCTCTCGCACCTTGCCCGCTCATCAGGTACCAGCTCAGGTGCATACTGACTGAGTCGCACAAACTGCACTTCATACTCAGCCACACTCATGCTCCCTTGGGTAAGAGACATGAATTCACGCTTCTTCTCATCAAGATATCTCACACCAAGATATCTCCGCTTGAACACATTCTGAAAGAATGTCCAAGTCACATCAGCTTCTGCCATCCCAGCAATAGTGGTTGTCCACCATGTATACGCATCCTTCTGCAGCAAGGACACAACACAACCCAGCTTTTGCACATCCGTGCAGCTCATCTGACCCAAGATTCGCTTGGTACTCTCTAGCCAAGCTTCAGAACTCTCAGCAGACATACCCCTGAACTCAGTCCCACCAAGACTGTGCAAACGCTCCAAAGGTAGTCTAACTCCAGCATCTTCCTGATGCCCCGCTCCACGAGCCCCAGCTACTGCTGCTTGAAAAGCACCAGCAATAGCTTGTACTAACATCGTCATATCAGGCATAGCTTGCCCCTGACCAACCCCAGGTCCAGCAGCTCCAGCGCCAGCTGCAGCTCCAGCTTCCTCAGCCCCAGCACCACCACTACCAGGTGGAGGAGGAGGTAACACCACACTACCCGTGTTTTCCTCATTCTCGTTCTCATTAGGAGCCGTAGCTCGCACATTACCTCGTAACTCTCTACGTGGTGCCATACTTTTACCATGCAATCACAACACAAATAAAACAAAGTCAGGCCCAGCAAGGTAAGCAATCCAAGTATTCAAGCTCAATTTCATTCAAAATCAACACCATTTCATTAGCTTTTATTTGGCAATGGGTACCCACAACATGCTACATCTCCACATACATCTCAAATGCAACATACATGCAATTCACTCAACATGCTTCCACTCAACAAGCATACAAAGCATACACACTTCAATCATGCAAACATTCATTCCCAATTACTCGAGAACTCAGCTCTGATACCACCAAATGTAACCCCCTTAACCTGGCCTAGACGGTTGACCCGAATTAAGAAAGTCACACGGGGAAAACCAAAGTTAACCCGAAAGTCAACCTTGATTAACGACCCTTTTTTTTCTTTAAAAACTTGTCTAGATGCATATTAAGCCTTAGATATGTTCATACAACAGCATACTCAAAGATCATAAACATCAGAGATCTAACAGGGACCCAATTGAACAATTTACAACTTTAGGGACCAAATTGTAAATTCTGATAATTATAAGGACTTAACCCAAATTGAAGTTACCAACTTGAAATTAATCATGTTTCATGCTTCTCTGTGAAATTTCAGCTCAAAAGGACTTCCCAAACTCATACAATTGCACAAACAAGATTCAGGACCAAAATGCAAACATTTCAAAACATTTAACTGCCAATGTCAGCCCCCAACGGTCACCCGTTCCGAAACGGGAGACAGCCCGTTTCGAAACACGGGGCCGTTCCGCAACGCGTACCGAAACGGGGGTTGGGCAGTAGCCTTTCCGTTTCGGAACGGTCCCTCCCGTTTCGGACGTCTGGGCTTGTTTAAGGCACCCGTTCCGAAACGGTAGGTGCTGTTCCGAAACACCCTGCACAGATTGCCCAAAAATGCATACTTAATCATGCAATTGACCAACCAATCATGCTCCAAATGCCACCAAACTTTGCCAACATGCAATTCAACATATATGAGACATACTTGCATCAACAATTCATCAAAACATCCACATATATGAAAAGCCCCAAATCTATAGGCATGCTTCCTACACAAGCAACCATTCAAGCATAAACTTCCAATTCAAGCATATAAAGGCCAACCACAAAAACCAGCATTCTCAACAACATTCAACATACTTAGGGAGTTCAAAACATCTCCCAAAACACACACATAGGTCCCCCATTGCCAAATTACCAAAAGCTAAATGTACTTAAGAAAAACCTTCCATACTTTGAGCTTTACTACCACTTGAATGCTTGCCTTCCTTGCTGCCCTCAAAGAACTTTAATGCTCTGCAATATTGGTTTGAGAAAACAAAGAGAGCGTAAGCAAAAGCTTAGTGAGGAATGCTCAATAAAACCATCCAATAATGCATTTATAAAACACTTATAAATCATGCTTCAAATCATCATTTACACATGCTCAAAAGCATACTTTAACAAGCATCTCATGCTTCATTTCATTACATGTCATATTGGCCACAAGTGATACATTTCATTTCTTTGAAAACAAGCTCATCAACATTCACCCCAAGGACTTTTAAACACCTTGGACCCCAAGGACTTTTAAACACCTTGGCCATGGACTTTTAAACACCATGATATAAATTACCTCAAGGACTTTTAAACACCTTGACCCCAAGGACTTTTAAACACCTTGGCCATGGACTTTTAAACACCATGAATTAAATCACCTCAAGGACTTTTAAACACCTTGACCCCAAGGACTTTTAAACACCTTGGCCTATGGACTTTTAAACACCATAGAAAGGACCACACAAGGACTTTTAAACACCTTTGTGTCCGTAACAAGAATCATCCAAGGACTTTTAACCACCTTGATGTTCTTAAGTAACAAGGCTCACTCAAGGACTTTTAACCACCTTAGTGACCTCAACCTTTTCAAAACATCACTTGCCAATATACATCATTTATCATCAATATTTCACTGTTTTAAAGCATTTAACCAAGCCATAAACATCATGCATTTTAAAGCATCGAACCACATTTAAACAATGTCCAAAAACAAGGAACTCTTACCTTGAGCTTCCTTCTTCACATGGCTTACAAAAACAGCATTAACCATGCTAAATCATGCTTTCAAAACAGAATTTAAAACATGCAATAAACCACATTGCACAACAATCAAATCATGGCCATCACTAGAGAGTATTTCCGAAAACTTACACTTGAGCTTAGCAAAGTTGTTTAGACTTAAACTAAGCTCCCAAGACATTGGTTTCAAAGCCGAAAACCCAATTTCACTCACCGATTCCACTTCGCCTCTTGCCGAAGCACCAAATCAAGCCTCCGGATCACCACCACTTGGATCCAAAGATGACTCCCCTGTTTTAACACATTAAAACAGTAGATTAATGCATCATCATGCATTAATAGCTTCAATGAAAGCATCTAAACTCGCTGCTCTCATCCACACTCCATTTTCGGCCACCAAACACAACCGAAAATGCATCCAAACCACTTCTCAACTAAACCCAGCCATTAACCATCAAAACCTAACATCCTTTAACATCTTTCTACATCTAAAAAGAACCTAACAACATCCTTATACCTCCAGCAACACCAGATCCACAAGATCACCTCAAAAACAACCAAGAATCATAAGCTAAACTTAGGAAATTCAACCTATCCGGGATTGCATTAATCAAAACTCAATTCCCTATCAAATTAACATTCATTAATCATCATTTTAACACCTTAAAACACTGCTTTAACAGATCCAACGAAATTTCATCAAAAACACACCAAATCTTGCATTTTAAGCCAAGATCCATTAAACAATCTTAAAAGCCATTTATAAAACATCAATTAAGGATTGAGAACTTAGGAATTTCATTAAAGAACTTGAAGTTCAGAGGAGAAGGACGTTCTTACCTCCAAACTTGAGTTTCTCCTCTTTTGGAACCAAAAAGCTTGATGAATCAAGTAGCAAATTGAGAGATTTTGTAGATATGATGATTAGGAATCAAAAGAAGATTGAAAAGAGAGAAATGAGTGACAAAATCAGAAGGAAATCTCTGGAGAGAAAGTGTTTGGGTTGAGAGAAAATGAGAGAAAAGAGAAATTGGAAAATATGAGAATTAGTTACAAAATAACCAAAATGATTTTCCCTCCACTTTTCTTTTGCTTGAAAATCAGAATTAATCACTAAAATATCTTAGAAAAATCTGGAGAAACTCCCTTTGGGTAAATAGCTCCTTAAAGATTCAAAGTTTCAATCCTTTCTAAAACAGTCACAAAACTTTCAAAAATTACATTTTGGTCACTAGCCAAAATGTCACCCTTCCGAAACTCATTTTCCAAAATTGATTTCACAGTTCACTTAAATATATTAAAAGATGATTTTTGAACATTTTTCCATATTTTTAATGCAACCCGAACTAAGCTTTCCTAAATTCACTCTTTTAGATTCGAACAGCACTTTGACCAAACCGGTCAACGCCCAAAACTTCTAAGCCCAAAACCGGGGCGTTACAATTTGTGAGCGTGTGAAGGCAGCATCGGACCGGCAAAAGTCTTACGCGGATTTGAAGCGTAAGGAGTTAGAGTTCGCGGTTGGCGAACGTGTATTTTTGAAAGTTTTACCTTGGAAGAAGGTCATGAGATTTGGCAGGAAGGGAAAATTGAGTCCAAGGTTCATTGGACCATATGAGGTGATAGAACGTGTGGGTCCTGTTGCTTACAAGCTGAGACTGCCTCAAGAGATGAAAAAGATACATAATGTGTTTCACATATCCATGCTTCGGAGGAGCCCGTTGAGCTGAATCCAGACTTGACGTATGATGAGAAGACCGTTGAGATTTTGGATACGGATAGTAAGGTTCTCCGAGGTAAGACTATCGAGCTGGTTAAAGTCTTGTGGAGACATCATGGCGTTGAGGAAGCCACGTGAGAAAGGAAGGATGACATGAAGAAGCAATTTCTTTACCTTTTTCCACCAGGTAAATTTCGAGGAAGAAATTCCTTAAGTGGGGGAGAGTTGTAATGCCCTGGTTTTGGGCCTAGTTGTTTTAGAGGTTGAATCGGGCCGGTCGAGAACGGTTCTGTAACGCCCCGGTTTTGGGCTTAGAAGTTTTGGGCGTTGACCGGTTCGGTCAAAGTGCTGTTCGAATCTAAAAAGGTGAAATTAGGAAAACCTAGTTCGGGTTGCATTAAAAATATGGAAAATGTTCTAAAATCCTCTTTTAATATATATAAGTGAACTGTGAAATCAATTTTGCAAAATGAGGTTTGGAAGGGTGACATTTTGGGCTAGTGACCAAAATGTAATTTTTGAAAACTGTGAGACTGTTTTATAAAGGATTGAAACTTTGAATCTTTAAGGAGCTAATTACCCAAAGGGAGTTTCTCCAGATTTTTCTAAGATATTTTATGTTTTAATTCTGATTTTAAACAAAAGGAAAAGTGGAGGGAAGTTATTTCTAACTAATTTTCCTAAAATCTCATTTTCTTTTCTCTCATTTTCTCTCAACCCAAACATCTTTTCTCCAGATATTTTCTTCTGATTTTGTCACCTAAATCTCTCTTTTCAATCATCTTTTGATTGCTAATCATCTCAACAACAAAACCTCACCATTTGCTAAGTGGATTTTCAAGAAAACTTGATTCTAAAAGGGAGAAACTCAAGTTTGGAGGTAAGAACGTCCTTCTCCTCTGAACTTCAAGTTCTTTACTGAAATTCCCAAGTTCTCAATCCTTAAATTGTGTTTTATAAATGGTTTTAAGGTTGTGTTATGGATCTTGGCTTTTAAATGCAAGATTTGATTGATTTTGGTGAATTTTCGTTGGATCTGTTAAAGCAGTGATTTGAGGTGTATAATTGATGATAAATGAATGTTAAATTAATTGGAAATTGAGTTTTAACTAATGCAATCCCGGATAGGTTGAATTTCCTAAGTTTAGCTTGTGATTCTTGGTTGTTTTTGGGTGATCTTGTGGATCTGTTGTTGTTGGAGGTATAAGGATGTTGTTAGGTCCTTTTTAGATGTTGAATGATGTTTAAGGATGCTTAGTTTTGATGGTTTATGGCTGGGCTTTGTTGAGGAGTTGTTTAGATGCATTTTTGGATGTGTTTGGTGGCCGAAAATGGAGTGTGGATGAGAGCAGCGAGTTTAGGTGCTTTCATTGAAGCTATTAATGCATGATGATGCATTAATCTACTGTTTTGATGTGTTAAAACAGGGGAGTCATCTTTGGATCCAAGTGGTGGTGATCCGGAAGCTTGATTTGGTGTTTCGGCAAGAAGCGAAACGGAATCGGTGAGTGGATTTTTGGGTTTCGGCTTTGAAACCAATGTTTTGGAGGTTTGGGAGCTTAGTCTAAGTCTAAACAAATTTGCTAAGCTCAAGAGTAAGTTTTCGAAAAAACTCTCTTGATGAGGAACCATGTGATGGTTGGGTGCAATGTGTTTGTTGCATGTTTAAATTCTGTTTTTAAAGCATATCTAGCATGTTTGTTTGCTGAGATTATAAGCCATGTGTTTAAGGAAGCTCAAGGTTAGAGTTCCTTGCTTTTGAACATTGTTTAAATGTGGTTTAATGCTTTAAGATGCATGATGTTTATGGCTTGGTTAAATGCTTTAAAACAGTGGATTATTGATGATAAATGATGTATATTTGCAAGTGATGTTTTGAAAAGGTTAAGGTCACCAAGGTGGTTAAAAGTCCTTGTGTGGTCCTTTCCAAGGTGGTTAAAAGTCCTTGGGGCCAAGGTGTTTAAAAGTCCTTGGGGTGATTCATGTCATGGTGTTTAAAAGTCCATGGGCCAAGGTGTTTAAAAGTCCTTCGGGTCAAGGTGTTTAAAAGTCCTTGAGGTGAAACTTGTTAAGGACACAAAGGTGTTTAAAAGTCCTTGTGTGGTCCTTGCCATGGTGTTTAAAAGTCCATGGGCCATGGTGTTTAAAAGTCCATGTGTGAGTCTTATGTTGATCTTCTTAAAAGATGGTAATTATCACTTGTGGCCAATATGACATGTTATGATATGAAGCATGAGATGCTTGGTTGAGATTTCTTGTGAGCATGTCTAAATGTATTTTGATGTATGATTTATAAAAGTGTTTTATAAATGCATTATTGAATGGTTTTAATTGAGCTTTCCTCACTAAGCTTTTGCTTACGCTCTCTCTCTTTTCTTAAACCAATAATGCAGAACATTAAGGTGCGTTAAGGGCAGCAAGGAAGGCAAGCAATCAAGTGAAAGCTAAGCTCAAGTATGGGAAGGTTTTCTTAAACATTTTTAGCTTTTGGCATTTGGCAATGGGGGACCTATGTTGTTGTGTTGGGAGATGTTTTGGACTCCCTAAGTTGGATTTATGTTGTTGTCAATGTTGGTTTTTGTAATTGGCCATTATGTGTTTGATTTGGAGGTTTCATGCTTGAATGGTTTGCTTGTGTAGGAAGCATGCCTTTAGATTTGGGGCTTTTCATAATTGATGCCATGATGTCGAATTGATGTTGCAATTATGTCCCTTTTATGTTGTATGAGTTGCTGGTAAAGTTTGATAGCTTTTGGAGCATGTTTGGTTGGTCAATTGTGTGTTTAAGCAAGCAAATTTATGCATTTTGTGCAGGCCGTATTGGAACAGTGCCTACCGTTTCGGAACGGGTGCCTCGAAGTAGCCCAGACGTCCGAAACGGGGGACACCGTTCCGAAACGGAAAGGCCACTGCCAGCCCTTGTTTCGGTACGCGTTGCGGAACGGCCCCGCGTTTCGAAACAGGCTCTCCCTGTTTCGGAACACCTGACCGTTGGGGGCTGACATTGGCAGTTATATGTTTCAAAATGTTTGCATTTTGGTCCCGAAACTTGTTTGCGCAATTGTATGAGTTTGGGATGTCCGTTTGAGCTGAAATTTGACAGAGATGCATGAAACATGATTAATTTCAAGTTGGTAACTTTAATTTGGGTTAAGTCCTTATAATTATCAGAATTTACAAATTGGTCCCTAAAGTTTTAATTTGTTCATTTGGGTCCCTGTTTGATCTCTGATGTTTATGTTCTTTGAGTATGTTGTTTGTATGATCACAACTAGGGTTAATGTGCATCTAGACAAGTTTAAAAAGAAAAAAAAGGGTCGTTAATCAAGGTTGACTTTCGGGTTGACTTTGGTTTTCCCCGTGTAATCTTCTTAATTCGGGTCAACCGTCTAGGCCGGGTTAAGGGGTTACAGGTTCGAATCCTTTAAGGGTGGTTTAGGGAACACCTAGTTCGAGATGCTTTAAAAATATAGAAAAATATTTAAAAAACCTCATTTATTATATAAATGGTTATGGTGAAAACAATTTTACAAAATGTAATTTGGAAATATTACATTTTGGTGCAGTGACCAAATTGTAGTTTTTGCAAAAGTTGACTAGTGACTGTTTTGTCAAGGATTGAAACTTTGAATCTTTAAGGAGCTAATTTTACCAAATTGATTTTCATCGGATTTCTCTTTAATTTGGGACTTTTAATAATGATTTAATTAAAGGAATTAATAGAGAAATTCTATTTTGACTTTTCATAACTACTTTACGATACGTTTTCTCTCAACTTCCACTCAGCCAAACACATTTCCCTCACCAAATAATCTCTGATTTTCATCTCTTTTCCTGGGATTTTATTCTCCTAAGGATTTCCAATCTTTACTTCATTAAAACCTTTTGTTTTCACTTTGGATTTTCAAGAAATCTTGCCCAAAATTAGGAGAAATCAGCCATTAGAGGTAAGCTTCGTCCTTCTCCTCTAATGATCTGTTCTTTACTGAAATTCCTAAGTTATCAATCCTTTGTTGATGGTTTTTAAGTTGTTTTTATGTTATCAATGCGAAATTGTTGTTAATTTCAAGATTTTTGATGAGATCTTGGTGATTTTCATATTTCTATGTTAAGCTCTGTTTTAAGGTTGATTTCTAATGTATTTTGGATGATAATTGATGTTGAAAAGGAGGTTTTAACATATAAATCCCGAATAGGTTTGGATTCCTAAGTTTGAGATGTTAGAATTTTGGTTTTTGGGGTGGTTTTGGTGATCTGCTATTGCTGGAGGTATAAGGATGTTTTTGTGATGATTTTTGGTGTTTATTGAGGTTTAGAAATGATTAGAACTGATAGATCTTGGTTGGGATTTGATTTGGGAAAGTTTGGAGGTGATTTCGGTTATTTCGGATTGTCGAAATGGTGTTTTTGAGTAGTGCAGCGAGTTTGAATGGGTAGCTGGTGATTTCAATGCATCATGATGCATTAATCCTCTGCTCTTATGTGTAATGAATAGGGGAGACATCTTCGGAAGCTATTGGTGTTGATCCGGACGTGCTAGAAGCCTAGGAATCTTTTCAGCAAGCAAGCGAAACAAAATCGGTGAGTGCGAATGGTTTTAGAAGTCCTTGAGGGACAATGAGACATGGTTTGGGGATTTAGGATTGATTTGAAACACCATCCTAAGTCCGGAAGTAAGTATGGATAGATTTGCTCTCTATACGTGGTTGAGGCCTTAAATGTTTTAAGATGCTCTTGTTTTGAGATAGACAAATTCCTACTGTTTATGCATGATTTATAACATGAAATGATGTTATGTGTTGATTCAATGAGATAGCATGTTTTGGTGAAGAGTGTTGAGATTTTAATTAAATGCAAAGCATGAGTTATGGTTTTGAAATGGGATGAGAAAGATTTGAGAAATGTTGCATCAAAACAGTAGGTGAGATGATGTTTTTAATATAATATATTGGCATAAATGATGAGATGATTACCAGATATAATTTGTCGACCAATAGGATAAAAGTGCACTATAAACTAAAAATTCATACGTGCTCTTTGGAGTCGGGCAACGGGGTAGTGCCATCCCGATCCAAAGTGAGAATCCGATGATGAGAGATACCATCGGGGTAGGTCTTGGTGAAACACCCAAGCTTTATGGCGAAGAGAGATACCGCCATGAGAGTCCGGTGATGTGAGATTCCACCGGGGTAGGACTTGGCTTTATTTCAAGCTAATCCGCATATCCGAGTAAAGATGTAATATGAAATGCCAATATATGAAATTGTATTTGATTTACATGTACCTATGTTGAAATGTTTTTATGCTATGAGATATGCATACGAGGTTTGAGGTTTATGAAATGCTTTTATATATCAAGCATGAGTATAGCTTTGCTATGAGATTTGCATTAGATGAATGCATGAAATTGATTGATGGTACATGTGATTTTCAAATGGAGAATTGCTTTGAAATGGTTTTCAAGCATGAGATAGAAAGAGCATGTTGTAGAAAATGGTTTTTGAGATAGAGTTTTAAAGTTGCATTGTTGCGTTGGTTTTTCTTAGAGCTTGCCTCACTAAGAAAATGTACTCTTTTACCAACAATGCAGATAATTGAGACACTTTTGGGTAGCAAGGAGGCTAAGGATATCCAAGGAATTGAAAAGCTCAAGTATGGTGGCGTTCTACGTAAACTTTAGTAATGATAATTGACAATGGGGATCTATGGTTAGTTTTTGGGAGATGTAATTTTGAACTCCCTGTGGTTGATACAAGTTTATTATGGTATATGTGGTTTGTAAATGTCCTTTATGGTTTGGTTTGTGGTTTGTGGCTTTCATATGGTTTTCATGACTAGGAGGCATGCCTTTGGAACTTATGCATGTATGTTTGATGCTAGGTTTTGGATCATACTTCGTAATATCTGCATTGATGCTTAAACATGTTGTTAGTTTGTTGTGGTATGTTTTGGAACATTCCCAGATGTGTTTGGGTGTGGAAAACAAACAAAGTTTGTAGTTGTAGGGCTGGTCGTATCGAAACGGTCTTATCTGTTTCGAAACGGTGGCCTAAAATGGTCATCAGGTTTCGGAACGAGTAAGAACGTTTCGGAGGGTTTTGGCTACTGGAAAGCCATGTTTCGATACGGGTCTCGGAACGCACCCGAGTACCGAAACGATCAACTCAGTTTCGATACGACCGTTCCAATACATGGCTTAGCGTTTCAAAACACCCGACCGTTGGTCTGGATTTTGAACTATTTCGGGTTCTTGTTTCTTACATTTTAGTCTCTAATGTTTATGAATGCAATTGAATGAGTTTGGAACGTCTGATTGAGGTTATATTTGACAGAGTGGCATGTAATAGGACTAATTGAATATTGGTTACCCTTAAATCAGTGAGGTCCTTGTAATTTACAAAATTTACATTTTGGTCCCTAAATGTCTAATTTGTGCAATTAAACCCCTAATTGAATTCCGATCACTGTGCCTTTTCTTCCTATGATCTTGGGTGGTCACATAGGTTTAATATTGCATTTAAAAAAGATAAAAGAAAAAAAAGGTCGTCAATTGAAGTTAAATTTAACGAGTTGGCTTCGATTTTCCCCGTGTAATCACCTCGGTTCGGGTCAACCGTCTAGACCGGGATAAGGGGGTTACAATTGTTGAGGCATCTCGACTTGCCGAGGCATGTGGTATTGTAGTGGTATTCTCAATACTCTTCTCAGCCTCACTAAGTGTGGTTGCGGCATTGCTCTGTTCAGCCTCCTTAATCATTGCCGAGGCAATTCGTTGCATAGGCTCATCATGTGTTGGGCAGTCTTTCTCATTGGCATCATCTAGACTTGGAGGTTCTCGTTGTTCCTCACACATCGGGGAGCTCTCTTCGCATTGCTCCTTTTCCTCTTGCCTTGGGACTCCAGTATCCCTAGGAATTGACTGTTGGGGCATGTTATCCATGGCATATGTGGTTGTCTTTAATCGATCTTCTGATTCTCTAACGAGTACCTATATCCTCACTATACACACATCCATGGAATTTAATAGCTCTTGACAAGAAATGCATTGCCATGGCATATCTATTTCCGGGGCACTTGAGTGCTGATACAGACAACATAGCCAAGGCATGTATGTTGTTGCGGCAAAATTGTTATGGTAAAAAATATTTTGAGCTTTTTGATCATACCATGAAGGATTTTGCTGCTGGTTCCATCTATGGCCCTTCATGTACTCATACGCACTGGGATTGTGCGGGCAATCTTCAAACACATGATGTTCTACATAAAAAGTGCACGAGTATTCCGCGATATATTCTTTTCTCGGTTGATTCCTATCTTCGAACATCAACTCTCGAATATATTTTCATTTATTACCTAACATGTTGATGTCCCTTAACTTGTAGCACACCAGTTTTTTTTTTATAAAAATAACAAAAGAAAAGTTAGTAAAACAAATAAAAATGCAATAACAAAAATAACTAACACCAATTGCCAATCCCCCGCAACGGCGCTAAAAACTGTTGCATGTGCAAAGTGCCCCGCAATTGTGCAAGTATACACGTCTCTAGTAATAAAGTGATAAGTATAGAGTATCATCTCCACAGAGATTGGTTTGGGCCAACTTGCTTAAGTTACAACACCATGAAAGTAAAAACACAATTGATAATAGGAAGAGTTTATCTAACAAATAAACTAAAGAACAATAAAAATAAAAGTTAGATAGATCGAATAAGAGAGATTAAGTTGAGTTGTAGTGTGGAAACTAGTTGGAATTGTCTCGGTTCTTGAATGCAAAAAACACCAAACTGCCTCGGAAGAAACCAAAGTTACTACCGCGGCGGCAATGGGTTAAGTAGTTGCCTCGGCAATCCCTTGCCCGGGCAGCAATGATCAACGTCAAGGTTCGACAAAGCGTTCTTCAGTGGCACCTCCTTATCCCTAAGTCGAAACACTGTTGATGAGCATGCCTTCATAATATCTCCCAGCGTGAACCAAGGATGAACAACAACCAATCTTACGCTTCTTCTAGCTGTTGAAACTCTTAACTTATTCCTAAGTCAAGTTAGCTTTCAATATTTGGGATGAAAACCATGCTTATTCGTTTCGTGAGACTAGCTCTCCCGATATTAGACAAATAGATAACCTTAGAATACCCTCTTCCGATTCGCTTGCAAGCATAAAATCAACACCACGAATAAGCAGACCTTGAACTTTATTTGCGTTAACAAAAACCAAAACAATTACTAATGTTTTCTCACTACTACTAAACATAATAACCCTAGCCTAAGAAAAGAACTAGAGCATGCTAAGCCTCTCAAACTCTCGATACTCGACAATCCTCCAATTTGGTGGCTTGGCCATCTTTAAATAGGAGTAGGCTTGGAGCAAATCTTTCTTGGAGAGGAAGTTAAGTTAGAGTTGGACATGTCTTCATTAAAGAGGTGAATCTCTTTGATTTAATGCATTTTATCCACTTTGGCCGAATTCCATCTTTAACCTTCCATTCATGCTTTTGTCATCTTCCCGAACTTTAATTGTCGCGTAATGTATGTAGAAAAATCCAACATTTTATGCTCTTCAAATCGACAACCACTTTGTATGTTTTGCCCTCTGGCAAGTTGATTTGTGTACTACCTCGGCGGCGGCTAACTGTTGCCTCGTCAGAGGTCTTGCAACTGGTTCTGCTTCGTAAGGCTTTATGTTCATGTTCAGCTTCCTTCAGTAGAAACTGTCATCTTTGGCTGGCTTGACCTGGACCTGTCGAGAGCTCGTTCTGCACCATCCTCCCTTTCCTTCATTGCCCGCACGACATTGAACTGTCGCGTCAATGGCTCGGCAATGAACTGTCACATCAGTGGCTCGTCATGGCTTGGCAATCCTTGGCATAACCTACACATGCACAAAACAAATAGCCAGCAATACCTTTTTCCACCAAAATCACTTAAAACATAAAATAAAATACCACCTCAAAGGAAACAATGAAAATATGCATGAAAACCTAATAATGCAACTAAAATGAGCTTAAGTCTAACAATAATATGAGTAAAAGGGGTAATAAAAATAGTACTTTTGAACACTCATCACACCCCCAAACTCAAACTATTGCTTGTCCTCATGCACTGCAAACTACCAATTATTGTCAAGACTTTAACCATCAAAGACATGCTTTCAAACTTGAATTCAATCATCCGAACCAAGGCACATAGTATGATCACCTTTTAAATTTTTTGAATGACATACAAATTACTTGGAACCACACTATAATGCTCGTGGCAATGTGTGTGTGTGGTTGTGTACAAGTTGATTTTCAAGATTCCATGTGAACAATAGGCTTTTATCTATTTAATTACCAAGGTATTTATTTTTACTTTCACTATAGCCAATTTTTGGCACCTCTAGAGATTCAATTTCTCATTTTTATTTTATTCAACTAGGGACAATTTCGGGCACCTCTAGTGATTCTTTTAAGTGCATTAACTGCTAGAGCCAGTTTCAGGAACATCTAAGATGAAATTAACCTTTTGATTTACCGCAAAAAATATTCAGCATCATAGTAAGTTTCTAGGTTCTTTTCATGCAATCCTAAAATTTAAAGGATTTTTCAATTAAGTGTAGTGGAAAAAATTCATCATTGAATATTTAACAAGTCATAAGCAATTAAATCCAATTAAAGGCATGTCATGTAACTTATGCAACCTATATGCGATTACTAAAAAATGAATGCAACTAAACATGAAACTAAATAGAAACCAACACCCCCAAACTCGAGATAAGCATTCTCCCAATGCATGAAAAAGAAGAAAAAAAAACAAAATTAAATGCTTATGAGTTAGTCAGAAAGGTCGTCACCTTGAATGATGAATTTCCTTCGTGCCTTTTGCTTGATCCTTTTACTTGTGCGCGGTGGTTGCTGGGGCATCGTCAGTCTCAGTTGCCTGGGAACCCTCATTGTGTGTTGGCGTGGCAGTAGGCATTACCGAGGCATCAGGAGCTGCCAAGGCAGTAGGCATTGTTGAGGCATCAGGAGTTATCGAGGCAGTAGGCGTTGCCGAGGCAGTAGGCATTGCCGAGGTATCAGGAGTTGCCTGGGCAATTTTCTGTGCTGGGGATTTTTCTGGTTTATGAGGTTGTGATTCTCGATGCGGAAAAGAAAAGAAAATCTAAAAACTAAAAATACTGAAGAGAAAATTATTTTAAAAAAATCTCTTAAAATTTCTAAAAATTAAAAAATCTTAGAAATAGCATTTTTATGTGTCTTCTAAGGTTACTACATATCTGAGAGAGCTTGAGAAGGGTCGTTTCCGATACTTCTTATAGTCCATTCGCACCCTCCATCGAGTGACAATATTTCCCAAAAAGAGTTGGGCGGATGTGCTCGTAGCTACTTCCCTTTGCGTTACCATGGTGGAGGTGTCTTTTTTCTTTTTGCCTTGTAGGTCAAGCATATCGTTCGCATTGCTAGCATTCCTGAAGGCACGAATATATTAATAGGAAAAATTATATCAACACCCAACATTTTACGTACCTCATTCTCAGCGAAATCCGTCATGGTTGGATGTAGCCTTCGTTGACGAGGAAATTGCTCCACCAGCCAATTGCCATGGCAATCCTCTGCCATAACTCGATGCAAGTCAAGGGAAAACCCAATTTTCTGAAGAGCTTTATGAGTTCAATCACCGTTTTCTTTAGTTTTCTCGACTATCTCCATCAGTAGAGATTTAGATGGCTTTAAATCTATTGTCGTCATTTCTTCAAGAAATACCTGCAATGGAAGAGGTGATTCTTCAAGGAATTCAAAAGGATTAACCATTACCTGCTCATGTTCCATTAGCAAAGTATTGTCATTGTGTTGAACTTGCATGTGGTTGTTCAATTGCCGAGGCAAAGGTAGATGAGAACAATTTATAGATTCCCGCTTCAGCATTAGTGTTGTAACATTCTAGAGATTTGATTCCTCAGGAATTGCTATAGCATCACTCTTCTCCTTCTTGATTGATGGAATTGTCGAGGCATCTAGACTTGCAGTGGCATGTGGTATTGTAGTGGCATTCTCAATACTCTTCTCAGCCACTCTAAGCGTGGTTGTGGCATTGCTCTATTCAGGCTCCTTAATCATTGCCGATGCAATTTGTTGCATATGCTCATCATGTGTTGGGCAGTCTTTCTCATTGGCATCCTCTCGACTTGGAGGTTCTCGTTGTTCGTCACACATCGGGGAGCTCTCATCTCATTGGGACTTTAGTATCCATAGGAATTGACTGTTGGGGCATGTTATCCATGGCATATGTGGTTTTCTTTAATTGATCTTCTGATTCTCTCATGAGTACCTCTATCCTGGCTATGCACGCATCCATGGAATTTAATAGCTCTTGACGAGTACTGCATTGCCATGGCATATCTGTTGCCAGGGCACTTAGGTGCTGATAAGGACAACATAGCCAAGGTATGTATGTTGTTGCGGCAAAATTGTTATGGTAAAAAATATTTTGAGCTTTTTGATCGTACCATGAAGGATTTTGCTGCTGGTTCCATCTATGGTCCTCCATGTAGTCATATGAACCGGGATTGTGCGAGCAATCTTCAAACACATGATGTTCTCCATAAAAATAAAAGATAGATAGATCGAATAAGATATAGTAGGCTGGATCAAGTTGCGTCGTAGTTTGGAAACCAGTTGGAATTGTCTTAGTTCTTGAATGCAACAAACACCAAACTGCCTCGGTAAAAACCAAAGTTACTGCCGCAACAGCAATGGGTTAAGTAGCTGGCTCGGCAATACCTTGCCCAGGCAGCAACGATCAACGTCAAGGTCCGGCAAAGTGTTCTGAAGTGGCTCCTCCTTATCCCTAAGTCAAAACACTATTGATGAGTATGCCTTGATAATACCACCTAGCGTGAATGAAGGATGAACACCAACCAAGCTTACGCTTCTTTTAGCCGATGAAAATCTTAACTTATTCTTAAGACGAGTTAGCTTTCACCGTTTGGGATGAAAACCATGCTTATCCTTTTCGTAAGTCTAACTCTCCCGATATTAGACAAATAGATAACCTCACAATACCCTCTCCTGATTCACTTGCAAGCATAAAATCAACACCAAGAATAAGCAAACCTTGAACTTTATTTGCATTAACAAAAACATAAACAATTACAAATGTTTTCTAACAACTACGAAACAAAATAACCATAGCCTAAGAAAAGAACTAGAAACTGCTAAGCCTCTCAAACTCTTGATACTCGACAATCCTCCAATTTAGTGGCTTGACTTTCTTTAAATAGGAGTAGGCTTGGGGCAAATCTTTCTTGGAGAGGAAGTTAAGTTGGAGTTGAACATGTCTTCATTAAAGAGGTGAATCTTTTTTCGTTTAATGAATTTTTATCCACTTTGGCCGAATTCCATCTTTAACCTTCCTTTCATGCTCTCGTCATCTTCCCGAACTTCGATTGCCATGCAAAGTATGTAGAAAAATCCAGCGTTTTATTCTCTTCAAATCGACTACCACTTTGCATGTTTTTCCCTCCGGCAAGTTTATTTGTGCACTACCTCGGCAACGGCTAACAAATGCCTCGGCAGAAGTCTCACAACTAGTTCTCCTCCGTATGGCTTAATCTTCATGGTTAAGCTACCTTAAGTAGAAACTGTTATCTTTGGTTGGCTTGATCTGGACCTATCGAGAGCTCGTTCTGCACCATCCTCCCTTTCCTTCATCGCACGCACGACATTGTACTGACGCGACAGTTGCTCGGCGTGGTTTGCCAATCCTTTGCATAACTTGTACATGCACAAAACAAATACCAACAATACCTTTTTTTCCACCAAAATCACTTAAAACATAAAAATCAAATACCACCGCAAAGGAAACAATGAAAATATGCATGAAAACCTAATAATGCAACTAAAATGAGCTTAAGTCTAAAAAAATATGAGTAAAAAGGGTACTAAAATAGTACTTTTGAACACTCATCACTTCGCACGGAACTTAACCATTCGAGATTATTTAGAGGAAGATCTCAATGGACTAAACCCATGAGTTATTACACCTGCAATTGAAGCTGCCCATTTTAAACTAAAGCAGTAATGTTTAATATGATCAATACAATTAGTCAATTTGGCCGCTCAGCAACTGAAGATGCTAGACAACATATCAAATATTTCATGGAGATTTGCAATTCATTCAAGCTACAAAGAGTCCAAGAGGATGTTTTAAGACTAAAATTGTTCCCCTATTCACTAAGGGATAGGGCAAAAACTTGGTTGAGTAGCATTCTAGTCATATCTATATGTATAAAGTGTCCATAAGTATAATTTTTAATGCACATTCCATCTCATATTATTGCTCTTTTTAAGTACATTTTAGGCATAATTAGGATCATGCATTGCATTTTACAGTATTCTTTACTTGGCCATGCTTTTTATTTATTATCTTTTATTTGGTAAAGAAAATGTATTGTTTTAGCTTAGTTTTAGTTTCAGGTACTAAAGGCTGATAGAAGAAGAGAGGAGTTGAGGCAGAAAACTAAGGATATGTACTGATGCAGTTCTAGACCGAGACAACATCTGCCGCCACCCTACATGCCGCCCAAGACAGCAAACTGAGAAATTAGAGAACTGGAGTGCGATCTGTAGAGCAGAAAATCCTTATCTTAACGATATTGTCCATTCAATTTTCCGATGACTATAGTAGCAGGCAGAGCCGCCGAAGGGGTAATGCGAGATTTCTTGCGAAGCAAGGAAACATGAAGAAGTCCATATTCAACTCAAAGAAGTCAGAATTTAAGGTTGCATTTAATGCAAAAGCTACTTTGAAGACTTCTACTTCAAGAATGACTAGACCTAGCTAATGCCTATATATACCCATTGTACTTTTACTTCAAAACAACTTAGGTTTTCCCTTAGGCATATTTTAGGTTTTCTTGCCGCCATTATGTTCTAAAATTCTCTTTGGGTTTGGGTTATGTTGTAATTAGTGTGAGAACGATTGTTTAGATTTTTAATTTTCTTTTTTCAATAAAGCTTCAAGGTTTGCTTATTCCATATTCTTCACAGTTTTCAATTAAGGCGAAATATTAGTTGATTACTATCCATTTGTTCAATATCAAGAGATTCGAACTCACTAAAGGAGTAAGTACGATCTTCACCTTAATCAAGTGTTGATCAATCTAGTTTAGACATAGGTTAGGGTTTAAGGCGGCTAAAAGAGAACAGACCAAACATTGTTGTCTTTGCACGATTCACGCCACGACTGGTATTATCTGTAGTGGGCATCAATAGCATTCTGACTTAGACATAAACGAGATCACTTTTGAAGTGTTCTAATGAACCTTGTAGTTCTGCCGAGTTCGTCGTCGAGACACACATCCATTCAGCTGTCGTGGCAGCGAGAGCGTCACAGCAGCCAATCTGCCATCTCCCACCGAGGCAGCAAAGTCTGGTAGCGCAAAGCAACTTATCCTATTCAACGCAGTTTTACAATAAACAACAGCATAACCCGACCCATTCCATTAATATGAACTCTTCCCTTTATTTACTTGTGTTTTGTTTTATTTTCTTCTTAATCAATTCAACTTATTTGTGCATTTAATTTTCCTTTGTTGAGGAGTTACGATTCGAGTCAAGCTATCAAATCCCTATGGGAGACGATATCTTTTATACTATTACTTGACAAGAGTGTGCACTTGCGCTCATATTTAGAGAACACTTAAACACTCTACAAGTTTTTGACGCTGCTGCCGAGGATTGGTAACAACGAAATTCGTTTTTAATTTCTGCAGTTTTATTTTATTTGCTTTTAATTTTTTGTTTTTTCTTTATATATATATATATATATATATATATATATATATATATATATTACAGTTCCTTTGTTAAGTGCATGACCAGGGCAAACACAAAAGGCGAAATCGTTTACGCTGACGATGTCGAACGAAGAGCAAGAGAACTGAAAAAGGAGATCAAAACAGCCCTAAGGCTAACTAAAGAAGAGAAAAAAGCAAAGGAAATCATGGAAGTAATAAATGCCAACCCTGTCAACAATGCTCAGAACGGCAGGGATGGGCAACAAGACCGCCGCCCAGAGAACATCAACAAGTTCCACCTAGGCATCCGCCCTCTATTCCGCCCAAGCAGCCACATTACGTTCAAACCCCCAGTGATTATTTGGAGCATGAATTCAGAGGGTTCGACCCTACAGTGACAGAACCTGAAATTAAAGCGGATGACTTTGAGCTGAAGGACGTGATGTTTAACATGATCAACACTTTGGGGAAATTTGGAGGGACTGTCACAAAAGATGCTCGGCATCACTTAAGAGGAATCCTAGAGATATGCAGAGCTTTCAAAATACACGGGGTCCATCAAGATGTGCTAAGGCTGAGGTTATTCTTGTATCCCCCTCGACTCGGCCTGGCCGATAGACCGATTCGAACGGATCACACGGGGAATATTGAAGTAAACCAGGAAGGTTTACCTCAATAAACGTCCTTTTTTTCCTTTTTATCTTGTCTAGATGCAACTTTGGTTCCTATGTGTACGCACACAAGCAACAGATGAAACATCGCCACAATCGCCTGATAACTATAGCCAATTAGGGTTCTAGGGACCATTTTGTAAATTTGATAAATTAAGAGGGTTATTACCAAATTCAGGTTACCAATCCTTAATTATGTTCAATACTTACTTCTTGGTGAAATCCCAGCTCAAAATGACCTTTAGAACCCATCCAATTTCATACAAGGCAACCAAGGACCAAAATGTAAGAAATAGAAACTCAGAGCAATTCAAAAATTGTATTAACAGTCGGACGTTTTGAAACACAACTGATCGTTTTGATACGTATGTTTGTTTTGAAACACTTTAAAACTCGTTTCGAAATGATGGTTCACAGAGGCAAAATATTCTGGAACAGGCCTCACCGTTTCGAAACACCAAGGCCATTTCAAGACACCGTTTCGAAACAGGCAAGGGTGTTTCGAAACACCTGGGCATGCAATGTTTGAAAATTCTATTTTCACTCAATTTAAACCATCCGAAACTATCCCATTACATGTCCAAACTTATTAGCAACACAAAAATACATCAACAACGACTGATACGAAGCACAGACATCTTCAGAGCATCATTCACAAAATCAAAAGCGCTATAGGCATGCTTCCTAAAAGTTAAAAGCACCAAAAGGGCAAATTGCATATACAAACATAAACCAAAGCTTCAAGGTCATTCACACTGTAACACCCCAATTTTGGGCTTAGAAGTTTAGGGTCTGAACTGGACCGGTCTGATTTTCGGTTCGAATATAAAAGGAGATTTTAGGGAAAGCCTAGTTCGGGATGCTTTAAAAATATGCAAAAATACTTAAAAATCCTCTTTTAATATATATAGAAAAGTGGTGAAGTCAATTTTGCAAAATAAGGTTTGGAAATACTACATTTCGGTGTAGTGACTAAAATGCGATTTTTGAAAAGTTTAGTGGTGACTGTTTTGTAAGGATTGGAACTTTGAATCTTTAAGGAGCTAATTTACCCAAAAATGATTTCTCCAGATTTTTCCTTAATTTGGGTGAATTAATTAATGTTTTAATTAATTAAATGAAAAGGGAAACTACTTTTTGGAATTTCATAACTACCTTTTCCTAAATTTTTCTCATTCCTTTTTCTCTCAAAATTCCATCATCCAAACACTATTTCTCCAGCAACTTTTGCATTGATCTTCACTTCAATTGATGAGATTTCTATCATCAATTAATTCCTAATCAATCTTGCATCAAATCCTTTTGATTTTCTCATTGAATTTTCAAGGAAATTGGCTCAAATCAAGGAGAAATCACCATTTAGAGGTAAGATTGTTCTTCTCCTCTAAATACTCAGTTCTTTACTGAAATTCCCAAGTTGTCAATCCTTAATTTAAGTTTTATAAATGGTTTTAATGTTAGAAACTTGATTTTGGCTTAAAACTCAAGATTTGGAAGAAATCTTGAAGAATTTCGTGGTGATTGTTTGGGCTTTGTTTTGAGATGATTCTTTAATGTATTTTGGATGTCTAATGATGTGGAAATGAGGTTTTATCAATGCAATCCCGAATAGGTTGTATTTCCTAAGTTTTTTCTTATGAAAATGGTGGTTTTTGTGGTGTTTTTGGTGTTCTGTTATAGCTGGAGGTATAAGGACGAGTTAAGGTGTATTTTGGATGTTGATTGAAGTTTAGAAATGGTTAGAAGTGGTGGATCTTGGCTGGGTTGAGTTGTGAAAGAGTTTGGAGGTGTTTTCGGTTGTGTTTGGTAGACGAAATGTTGGTTTTGGGTAGATCAGCGAGTTTAGGTGTGTTGGCTAAAGATTTCAATGCATGATGATGCATTAATCCTCTGCTTTGATGTGTTTAAAATAGGGGAAGCATCTTCGAACACTATTGGAGTTGATCCGGAGGCTTGATTGGTATTTCGGCAAGCGTGCGAAACATAATTGGTGAGTGGAGTTGGGTTTCCAGTTTTGAAACGATTATTTGGAGGTTTTGGGAGCTTAGTTTAAGTCTAAACAACTTAGCTAAGCTCAATAGTAAGTTTTCGGAAAAACTCCCTCAGATGTGCTATGAAGTGGTTTGATGCATTGGTTATAATTTGCATGTTTAAATTCTGTTTTGAAAGCATGTTTTAGCACGGTTAATGCCGGTTTTGAAAGCCATGTATTGAAGGATGCTCAAGGTAAGAGATCCTTGGTTTGGTACATTAAGAATGTGGTTTTGATGCATAGTGATGCATGATGTTTAATGGCTTTGATTAATGCTTTAAAACAGTGAATTGTTGAAGGTAAATGATGTATATTGGCAAGTGATGTAATGGTTTTAAAGTACTTGAATCGGATATAGTTAGCCGGCTATAGGATTGGGTGCACCGTGAATAAAGTCGCCTTGGATGCTGAGGGGTTGTGATTGTACCGTAAACTCCATCCAAGTACCCTAACGAGTGAGGTAAGATCACAACGGTGGTTAAAAGTCCGTGTGTGGATCTTGTGTTATGTGTCCTTTGCACTCGTTAGTGGAATTATACAACTATCGATCAGTGATGTGGAGGGGTTTTGATTGTACCGTTAAACTCCATCACGGGTGTTGAGGGGTTGTGATTGTACCGATAAACTCCACCTTATGTTGTTCGGTAGTGTGTATGAAGCGTGTGGGACAACGCTTGTAATCCGCGTATCCGATTGTGTTTTGTGTTGTTAATGGTTATGAACTATCACTTGAAAGCCAATATGATGAGTTGATTGTAATGAAGCATTAGATGCTTGTAAAGTATGCAAGGTTGCATGAAAAGAGATGAGCATGTGTATAAAAAGCTTTGTTGAAAGTGTTTTCTAAAATGCATTATTGTGTTGTTTACTTTAGAGCATGCCTCACTAAGCATTTGTGCTTACGCTCTCTCTTGTACCAATAATGCAGAAAATTGAAGTGTTCAAGGGAAACAAGGAGGCTAGAGTGTCCAAGGGAAACCAAGCTCATGTATGGTTATGTTTTCATACACTATTAGTTTTGGTAATTTGGCAATGGGAACCTAAGATGTGTTTTGGGAGATATGTTGAGCTCCCTAGTTTGTGGCATGATGCTTTTGATGTTTTGAATTTGTAAATGGCCTTTTAATGCTTGTTTTAGAGTTTGGTTGATTGCTTGGTTTTGGATATTAGGATGCTTACCTATAGTTGTGAAGTTTCATGTTTGATGACATGAATGTGTTTAGGAGTTGCAAACCTGCTCCATATATGTATGATGACTTGTTGGTATGATTAGGAAGTCATTAGGTTGTGTTTGAGTGAATTTACGTATGAAAAACCAGCAAAATCTGCAGCTTCTGGGCAAATCGTTTCGGAACACTCACTGGTGTTTCGAAACGGGGGCCTATAATGGCCTTCGTGTTTCGAAACGGCTGGAGACTGTTCCGAAACGTTTTGGCTACTATTATGCCCTGTTTCGAAACCAGTCTCGGAACTAACCCGTGTTTCGGAACGGTCATTGCCGTTTCAAAACAGGTGACCGTTGGGCACTGATTTGAATGGTGTTGAAGTTTGCAAGCTTTACGTTTTAGTCATGAAAGTTGATATTGCAATTATATGAGTTTGAGATGTCCAAATAAGGTGAAATTTGACAGGGAAGCATGTAATAAGACTAATTTAATATTGGTAACTTTAAAATCAGTTATGACCTTCAAATTTATAGAATTTGCGTTTTGGTCCCTAACATTTGTATAATGTGCAATTGAGTCCCTCTCTGAAATCCGATCGCTGTGCTTTACACATATATGTTTCTCGAGTGCTCACTTAGGGTTAACGTGCATCTAGACAAGATTAAAAAGAAAAAAATAGGGTCGCTAATCAAGGTTGACTTTCGAGTTGACTTTGGTTTTCCCTGTGTAATCTTCATAGTTCGGGTCAACCGTCTAGGCCGGGCTAACGGGGTTACATTTGGTGGTATCAGAGCTTGGCTCTCGTGTAATTGGGAATTGTTATGTGGGTGATGTATGTGTTTTTGTATGATGGACCTTTTAAGTGAAGGAATGTTTTATGAATTGTGATGTATGGTTGCAATTGTGATGCTATGCTTTGTTGAAGCGTGTTAGGGGAATCCATTGCCATATCAAAACTAATGAAAGGAATTGTTTTTTGGAAAATGAGCTTGAGTACTTGGATTACTTACCTTGTTGAGCCTAATTATGTTTATTGCATTTGTGTCAGTGCATTGTTTTGTATAAATGGGGCCTCGTAGAGAGATGAGAATGAATACGAGAGCTATGGCTCATAATGAGAACGAGGAAAATGTTGAGAATGTTGTGGATTTACCTCCTCCCCTGGTGGTGGACCACCTGGCGGTGGTGGTGCTGGAGGTGATAATGCTGGTGTTGGTGCTGATGCTGGGGTCGCTGGACCTGAAGGTGTGCAGGGGCAAGCTGCTCCTGACATGACTGTGTTGATTCAGGCTATTGCGGGAGCCTTTCAGGCAGCAGTAGCTGGAGCTCACGGAGCTGCGCATCAGGGTGATGCTAACGTGAGATTACCTTTGGAACGTCTTTGCAGTCTGGGAGGGACTGAGTTTAGAGGTTTATCTCCTGAAGGATCTGAATCTTGGTTGGAAAGCACCAAGAGGATTTTGGGGCAAATGAACTGCAACAATTTGTAGAAGTTGGGTTGTGTGGTGTCGCTGCTGCATGATGATGCTTATACGTGGTGGACGACCACTGTCTCCGGAATGGAGGAAAATGATGTGACTTGGACGTTCTTCTTGAACGCGTTCAAGCGAAAGTATCTAGGTGTGCGATACCTAGATGAGAAGAAAAGAGAATTCATGTCTCTTGTGCAAGGAAGCATGGCGGTGGCTGAGTATGAGATCCAGTTTATCCGCCTTAGCCAGTACGCACATGAGCTAATCCCTGATGAGCGGGAGGGGTGTGAACGTTTCCGTTATGGTTTGGTGACGGACGTGAAGACTTTCATGCTTGCTGCTGAGTATACAGATTTTGATGTGTTGGTGAGTAGAGCGAAGGACATTGAGCAGAACTTGGGTTTGTCTTCCAGAGGCGTTGGTTCTAGCTCGGGCAAAAGAGCTGCTGATTATAGTTCCGGTGGTGGACGGAACAAGAGAGGACGAGATAAGAGGTATCAGTCTTCTGCTAGGCGTGGCAATGGAGGGTATGGTGCGCCTGTTCAGGGAGATAGGATGAGGGCTGATCAGAACACGTGTTGGACGTGTGGATCTCGTGGCCATATGAGGCGAGATTGCCCTCGAGCAGCGAGGGAGGTTCAGGCTCGTGTAGTAGTGACCGGTAATTCATGCTGGAATTGTGGTTCGTCAAACCACATGAGGAGGGAGTGTCCTTTATTGGCCGGTGGTGGTCAGGGACGTGCTCCTGGGGTAGTTGCACCACAGAGAGGCCGTGGGCATGGTCGTGGTAACTTCCAGCGCATAGATGATGGTGGGAGGAATGTGGCGCATGTGGTAGCTGTTTAGCCTGAGGGTGGTGGCCAGGCTCGAGTGTATGCTCAGCGTGAGGGGAGAAATGATACGGATGTGATCGCAGGTACCTTTACTTTGCAATCCTTATCATTACTTTCCTTGATTGATTCTGGATTTACACACTCATACATATTGCGTGAACATGCTCAATTGCTTGGTTTACCTGTTGATTCTTTGGATGTTGGTATGTGTGTAACTAGTTCCTTTGGTGAGACCATTATGACACGGAAATTGTATAGAAGATGTCCCTTGAAAGTGCAAAACCATGTTTTTCTTGTTGACTTCATGGAATTGCCATTCTATGGTTTCGATGTAATCCTTGGAATGGATTGGCTTGTTGAACATCAAGCTGTAGTGGATTTTGAGAACAATCGAGTTTTGTTGAAACTTGCAGATGATTACGAGGTAGTGGTGGTTGGTGAGAATGTGAAGTTTCTTGCCAATGTGGTGTCTTCGTTGGAAGCAATCCAAATGCTGAGGCAATGTTGTGAGGCTTATCTAGCCTTTGTTATGAATCCTAGCTCTAAGGAGTTGCGAGTTCAAGATATCAGGACTGTGCGAGAGTTTCCTGGAGTGTTTCCAGAGGAGTTTCATGGATTGCCTCCTGGTCGAGAGGTGGAGTTTGGGATTGAGTTGTATGAAAACACAACTCCAGTGTCCATTACTCCTTACCGAATGGCACCTAAGGAGTTGAAAGAGCTGAAGACGCAACTTCAGAAGTTGCTTGATCGTGGTTTCATTCGGCCGAGTGTGTCATCTTGGGGTGCACCGGTCTTGTTTGTGAAGAAGAAGGATGGCACTATGAGAATGTGCATCGATTATCGTCAACTGAACAAGTTGACTATCAAGAATCGGTATCCTTTGCCGAGGATTGATGATCTTTTTGATCATTTTCGGGGAGCGGCTGTGTTCTCTAAGATTAACTTAAGGTCAGGTTATTATCAGCTTAAGGTGAAGGATGTGGATGTGCCAAAAGTAGCTTTTAGGACGAGGTATGGGAACTATGAGTTCCTTGTGATGTCGTTTGGCTTGACGAATGCTCCTGCAGCTTTTATGGACATGATGAATAGAGTGTTCCATGAATACTTGGACAAGTTTGTTGTGGTGTTCATTGATGATATCCTTGTGTACTCTCATACTGAGGAGGAGCATGAGGGGCATTTGCGGATTGTGTTGCAGGCGCTGTTAGAGAAACAGCTTTATGCTAAGCTGAGCAAGTGCGAATTCTGGCTTAGGGAAGTTGTTTTCTTTGGTCATGTGGTTTCTGCTGAGGGGATTCGTGTTGATCCTCAGAAGATTGAGGCGGTGATGAATTGGAAGCCTCCTAAGTTGGTTCATGAAGTCCGTAGTTTCCTTGGGTTGGCAGGATACTATCGGAGGTTTGTGGATGGATTTTCAAAGATTGCTGCTCCTTTGACGAAGTTGTTGCAGAAGGATGTCAAGTATGAGTGGATAGAAGCAAGGCAGCAAGCTTTTGAGAAGCTTAAGGCAACTTTGACGCAAGCTCCTATCTTGGTTCAACCTGAATCAGGGAAAGAGTTTGTGGTGTATAGCGACGCATCCTATGTTGGGTTAGGGTGTGTGTTGATGTAAGAGGGTAAGGTGGTGGCATATTCATCGCGCCAGTTGAAGGTGCATGAGCACAATTATCCTACGCATGATAATGAGTTAGCTGCTGTAGTTTTTGCTTTAAAGAATTGGAGACATTACCTGTATGGTGAGAAGTGTATTGTGTACACGGATCACAAAAGTTTGAAGTATCTGATGTCTCAGAAAGAGTTGAATCTTAGGCAACGACGTTGGGTGGATTTGCTTAAAGATTACAATCTGACGATCAAGTACTATCCGGGAAAAGCTAATGTTGTAGCGGATGCCTTGAGTAGAAAGGTAGCAGTGGAGTTAAGGGCTATGTTTGCTAGCTTGAGTATTTCGCGAGATGGAGGACTTGTGGCTGAATTGCAAGTGAAACCATCTTTGGTTCAGTTGATAAAGGATAAGCAATTGTTGGATGATTCTTTGGTGCCACATGTTCTGGATATTGTTGAGGATAGATCATCGGATTTCTGTTTTAATGATGATGGAGTTCTATGTTTTGGGAGTCGGATAGTAGTGTCGAATGATGCAGAGTTGAGGCATATTATTCTGACTGAAGCTCATAGCAGTCCTTTTGCTATGCACCCTGGTAGTACAAAGATGTATCGTGATCTTAAGGATGAGTAATATTGGGTGGGTTTGAAGAAGGATGTTGCGGAGTACGTGAGTAAGTGCATGGTTTGTCAGCGGGTTAAGGCTGAGCATCAGTTTCCTTCTGGGTTGTTGCAACCGTTGAGGATTCCTGAGTGGAAGTGGGAAAGGATTACCATGGACTTTGTGTCTGGTTTGCCTTTATCGCCAATGAAGAAGAATTCGGCGTGGGTGATTGTGGATCGCCTTACGAATTGTGCGCATTTCTTACCCGTGCATACTACGTATACCTTGGACAAGCTTGCAGAGTTGTACATTGCTGAGATTGTGCGATTGCATGGTGTGCCAAAGTCTATAGTATCGGATAGGGATCCGAGGTTTACATCGCGTTTTTGGGAGTGTTTGCATCAAGCTTTGGGTACGCGTCTGAATTTCAGTACTTCTTATCATCCACAGTCGGATGGACAGTCTGAGCGTGTTATCCAAGTGCTGGAAGATATGTTGAGGTGCTGTGTGATTGAGTTTCAGGGTTCTTGGGAGAAGCATTTGCCTTTGGTGGAGTTTTCTTATAACAATAGCTACCAGGCAAGTATTCAAATGGAACCTTATGAAGCCTTGTACGGGAGGAAGTGCAAAACTCCTCTTTGCTGGGCTGATACAGGTCAGAAGTTGGTTTCAATGCCGGCTTTGTTGAAAGGAACCACCGAGAAGGTGAAGCTTATCTGTGAGCGTTTAAAGGCAGCTTCTGATCGACAGAAGTCTTACGCGGATTTGAAGCGTAAAGAGATTGAGTTTGCGGTAAGTGACCGTGTGTTCTTGAAGGTTTCGCCTTGGAAGAATGTGATGAGGTTTGCCCGGAAGGGTAAGTTGAGCCCTAGGTACATTGGACCATACGAGGTGATTGAACGTGTGGGTCCTATTGCGTACAAGTTGTGGTTACCGCAAGAGATGGAAAAGATACATGATGTGTTTCATGTCTCTATGCTTCGGAGGTATAGATCGGATCCTTCGCATGTTATGCCTGTGGAGGAAGTGGAGTTGAATCCAGACTTGACCTATGATGAGGAGCCGATTGAAATTCTGGATTCAGACAGTAAAGTTCTTCGAGGCAAGACCATTGAATTGGTTAAGGTGTTGTGGAACCATCATGGTGTTGAGGAAGCCACGTGGGAAAGAAAGGATGATATGAAGAAGCAGTTTCCGTATCTTTTTCCTCCAGGTAAATTTCGAGGACGAAATTTCTTAAGGTGTGGAGAGTTGTAACACACCAATTTTGGGCTTAGAAGTTTAGGGTCTGAACCGGACCGGTCTGATTTTCGGTTCGAATATAAAAGGAGGTTTTAGGGAAAGCCTAGTTCGGGATGCTTTAAAAATATGGAAAAATACTTAAAAATCCTCTTTTAATATATATAGAAGAGTGGTGAAGTCAATTTTGCAAAATAAGGTTTGGAAATACTACATTTCGGTGTAGTGACTAAAATGCGATTTTTGAAAAGTTTAGTGGTGATTGTTTTGTAGAGGTGGCAATCGGGTCATTCGGTTCGGGTTCGGTTCGGGTCGTTTCGGTTCGGTTCGGGTCATTTCGGGTCTATCTAGAATCGGTTTAGATTCGGTTCGGGTCGGTTCGGTTCGGGTTCGGGTCTATGATGAGTCGGATTCGGTTCGGGTATTGGATCGGGTCAAAATCGGATCAGTTGTTTTCGGGTCGGGTCAATATCGGATCGGTCGCTTTCGGTTCGGGTCAAAATCGGGTCGCTTTCGGTTCGGGTTAAAATCGAGTCAATTTCGGGTCGGGTCAATTCGATTTGAGTTGGGTTAAAGGTTTGAGGTTTAGTATTTATGGTTTAGTTTAGAGTTATTGGTGTATGAGATTAATTCTGATTCAACTTGTTAATCTATGCATTTGAATTTGATTAAATATTTAAATCAAAGCTTCATGTATCCATATAAATTTTTTTGTATAATTATATTAAATCAAAGTTTATAATAATAATAATAATAAAAAAAATAATAATAAAAATAATAATGTCTGAAATGAATTAATTTATTAAACTTAAGATCTAATTGAACTAACTAAAATCTAAAAGCATAAATCACGGACATAATTAAAATAATTTTAAAACTAAATGTGAAATTTCAATTAAATTAATCCAAATTGAAACTCAATTAAATTAAGAAAAAGAGAAAGACAATTGATAAAAATAGAGAGGGAAAAAACAAAATTTTGGAGGGAAATAAGCCAACAATTTTTTAAGCTAGATTGAAAAAAAAAAGAAAAAGACAATTGGAAAAAATAGAGAGAGAAAAGACAAAATTTTGGAGGGAAATAAGCCACCAATTTTTTAAGCTAGAGATTAATTACCTTTTAGGTCATGTTACATTTAAAATGTTACATTTTAGTCAACTTTAAGTTTTAATTTAATTTAGTCACAAGTATTCCCACAGTTTAGACTTCGGATATAGAAATCCCCTCCCCGTAGTGATATTTAGTCTCTAAAAATTTACTTTTAGTTGAAATTAACTAATCTTTGTAATTTAGTCTATTAATTTAATATATTGATATTTTCGTTCATTTTAATTTCAAAGATTTAATTTTTTAGCCAAAATTGACCCCTATTTATTTATATGGTATAATTACAAAATTGGTCATTGGACTCTCAAATTTCTCCAATTCCAAATTGTCAATTTAGTCTACAATTTCAATTTTATGCTATATTTTATGATGAAATTATAAAATTGGTCACCAAGATCTCAAATTTCTATACTTCATTTTATTATATATTATATTGTTAAAAATAGATATTCGGGTCAAAATCGTGTTAAAATCGGGTCGATATTCGGTTCAGCTTTCGGTTCAGGTAGCATTCGGTTCGGGTCCATTTCGGTTCAACAAAAAATTTCGGTTCGGTTCAGTTCGGTTCGGGTTTCAGGTCAACTTCGAATCATCATGTTCGGGTCAAAATCAGGTTTCGGTTCAGGTAATTCGGCTCGGGTTTCGGGTCTCGAGTCAAGTTTGCCAGGTCTACTGTTTTGTAAGGATTGGAACTTTGAATCTTTAAAGAGCTAATTTACCCAAAAATGATTTCTCCAGATTTTTCCTTAATTTGGGTGAATGAATTAATGTTTTAATTAATTAAATGAAAAGGGAAACTACTTTTTGGAATTTCATAACTACCTTTTCCTAAATTTTTCTCATTCATTTTCTCTCAAAATTCCATCATCCAAACACTATTTCTCCAGCAACTTTTTCATTGATCTTCACTTCAATTGATGAGATTTCTATCATCAATTAATTCCTAATCAATCCTGCATCAAATCCTTTTGATTTTCTCATTGAATTTTCAAGGAAATTGGCTCAAATCAAGGAGAAATCACCATTTAGAGGTAAGATTGTTCTTCTCCTCTAAATACTCAGTTCTTTACTGAAATTCCCAAGTTGTCAATCCTTAATTTAAGTTTTATAAATGGTTTTAATGTTAGAAACTTGATTTTGGCTTAAAACTCAAGATTTGGAAGAAATCTTGAAGAATTTCGTGGTGATTGTTTGGGCTTTGTTTTGAGACGATTCTTTAATGTATTTTGGATGTCTAATGATGTGGAAATGAGGTTTTATCAATGCAATCCCGAATAGGTTGTATTTCCTAAGTTTTTGCTTATGAAAATGGTGGTTTTTGAGGTGTTTTTGGTGTTCTGTTATAGCTGAAGGTATAAGGACGAGTTAAGGTGTATTTTGGATGTTGATTGATGTTTAGAAATGGTAAGAAATGATGGATCTTGGCTGGGTTGAGTTGTGAAAGAGTTTGGAGGTGTTTTCGGTTTTTGTTTGGTAGCCGAAATGTTGGTTTTGGGTAGATCAGCGAGTTTAGGTGTGTTGGCTAAAGATTTCAATGCATGATGATGCATTAATCCTCTACTTTGATGTGTTTAAAATAGGGGAAGCTTCTTCGGACACTATTGGAGTTGATCCAGAGGCTTGATTGGCGTTTCGGCAAGCGTGCAAAACGTAATTGGTGAGTGGAGTTGGGTTTCCAGCTTTGAAACGATTATTTGGAGGTTTTGGGAGCTTAGTTTAAGTCTAAACAACTTAGCTAAGCTCTAGAGTAAGTTTTCAGAAAAACTCTCGTGGATGTGCTATGAAGTGGTTTGATGCATTGGTTATAATTTGCATGTTTAAATTCTGTTTTGAAAGCATGTTTTAGCATGGTTAATGCCGGTTTTGAAAGCCATGTATTGAAGGATGCTCAAGGTAAGAGATCCTTGGTTTGGTACATTAAGAATGTGGTTTTGATGCATAGTGATGCATGATGTTTAATGGCTTTGACTAATGCTTTAAAACAGTGAATTGTTGATGGTAAATGATGTATATTGGCAAGTGATGTAATGGTTTTAAAGTACTTGAATCAGATATAGTTAGCCGGCTATAGGATTGGGTTCACCGTGAATAAAGTCGTCTTGGATGTTGAGGCGTTGTGATTGTACCGTAAACTCCATCCAAGTACCCTAACGAGTGAGGTAAGATCACAACGGTGGTTAAAAGTCCGTGTGTGGATCTTGTGTTATGTGTCCCTTGCACTCGTTAGTGGAATTATACAACTACCGATGAGTGATGTGGAAGGGTTGTGATTATACCGTTAAACTCCATCACGGGTGTTGAGGGGTTGTGATTGTACCGGTAAACTCCACCTTATGTTGTTCGGTAGTGTGTATGAAGCGTGTGGGACAACGCTTGTAATCCGCGTATCCGATTGTGTTTTGTGTTGTTAATGGTTATGAACTATCACTTGAAAGCCAATATGATGAGTTGATTGTAATGAAGCATGAGATGCTTGTAAAGTATGCAAGGTTGCATGAAAAAAGATGAGCATGTGTATAAAAAGGTTTGTTGAAAGTGTTTTCTAAAATACATTATTGTGTTGTTTACTTTAGAGCATGCCTCACTAAGCATTTGTGCTTACTCTCTCTCTTGTACCAATAATGCAGAAAATTGAAGTGTTCAAGGGCAACAAGGAGGCTGGAGTGTCCAAGGGAAACCAAGCTCATGTATGGTGATGTTTTCATACACTATTAGTTTTGGTAATTTGGCAATGGGAACCTAAGATGTGTTTTGGGAGATATGTTGAGCTCCCTAGTTTGTGGCATGATGCTTTTGATGTTTTGAATTTGTAAATGGCCTTTTAATGCTTGTTTTGGAGTTTGGTTGATTGCTTGGTTTTGGATATTAGGATGCTTACCTATAGTTGTGAAGTTTCATGTTTGATGCCATGAATGTGTTTAGGAGTTGCAAACCTGCTCCATATATGTATGATGACTTGTTGGTATGATTAGGAAGTCATTAGGTTGTGTTTGAGTGGATTTACGTATGAAAATCCTGCAAAATCTGTAGCTTCTGGGCAAACCGTTTCGGAACACTCACTGGCGTTTCGAAACGGGGGCCTGTAATGGCCTTCGTGTTTCGAAACGGCTGGAGACTGTTCCGAAACGTTTTGGCTACTGTTATGCCCTGTTTCGAAACCAGTCTCGGAACTAACTCGTGTTTCGGAACGGTCAATGCCGTTTCGAAACAGGTGACCGTTGGGCATTGATTTGAATGGTGTTGAAGTTTGCAAGCTTTATGTTTTAGTCCCGAAAGTTGATATTGCAATTGTATGAGTTCGAGATGTCCAAATAAGGTGAAATTTGACAGGGAAGCATGTAATAAGACTAATTTAATACTGGTAACTTTAAAATCAGTTATGACCTTCAAATTTACAGAATTTACGTTTTGGTCCCTAACATTTGTAAAATGTGCAATTGAGTCCCTCTTTGATATCCGATCGCTGTGCTTTACACATATATGTTTCTTGAGTGCTCACTTAGGGTTAACGTGCATCTAGACAAGATTAAAAGGAAAAAAAGGGTCGCTAATCAAGGTTGACTTTCGAGTTGACTTTGGTTTTCCTCGTGTAATCTTCATAGTTCGGGTCAACCGTCTAGGCCGGGCTAAGGGGGTTACACACACAACCAAATATGCATATCAAAATTGCACAAATACGGAAAACACTAGTGCAACCAACATCATAACATAGGTTTCGGTACAATCACAACCCCTTAACATCCAAGGCGACTTGTTTATAGTTCACTCAATCCTATAGCCGACTAAATATATCTGATTTCATTTATAAAACACTTTATTCAACATCACTTGCCAATATAATCCACATTTCATGCATACCTCACTGTTTTTACAAAGCATTCATGATAAGCCATAAATCAAGCATTAAACCATGCTTCAAACCTCATGAATTAACACATGCACACAAGAATCACTTACCTAGTGCATCCTTAAACCACATGGCATCATCAACCACATTTCATATACTCAAAACATGCTTTAACACAGTAGGTTAACACAATTAAAACAAGTGCATTAAAAAGCTCACAATAGCACAATCCGAGAGAGAGATTCACTTTGCTTACTTCCGAACTTAGTAAAGCGTTTCAAGCTCTTACTAAGTTCCCTAAACCTTTTCTAAAATGTTTCCACACTAGAAAACCAAGTTCTAATCACTGACTTGCGAAACCACGCTTGCCAACGCAACTATCGATCGTCTGAAGCCTCAAAAATCACTTCATTTGATTCCGGACTATTATCCCATGTTTTCAACACATTAAAACAGAGGTTCAATGCATTAAAATGTATCCAAAACACCAGCACTCAAAATAATTCCCGCATCCCTGCTCTAAAGCACCAAATCACCCATCTGAAACAACCGAAAACTCAATCAATTAACCCCTAACCTCAGCCCAGCCATTACCCAACACCTCCAACACATTTTAGGAATTAATCAACATCCAAAAACAACTTAAAACCACCCTTATACCTCCAGCAACTCGGATTCTCAAGAACACCCCAAAAAACTCAAACCAAAAACACTTCAAAAAATGAAGAAACTCAAGGATTTCGGGATCTCTATGATTAAGACTCTATCTCAACACCAAAAACCTTTCAAAATTCATTTAGAAACAATGTCAAACTAGCCAAATCAATCAAACTTTGAAAATCACATTAAAATCAATTTTTCTATCAAAATTCCAATAGTTTATCAAACTAACAACAACACCTCAATCAAAATCATTAATAAAGAGTCAAATATCTTTAGAATTTCATTAAAGAACCTATATTAGAGGGTTAGCACAAAATTTACCTCCAATCCTTGCTTCTCCTCTAATTTGGCAAGATTTGCTTGAAAGAAACTTGAAGAAAATGAAAAAAATCAACAAGGAAAAGATGGAAATCAAAAGTGGATTTGAGAGTGAAGAAATTTTGGAAAATTGAGAGAAATGCAGACTGTTTGGCTGAAGTGAAAGAAAGAAATAAAAAGCTCGTCAAAATTTTTGTTAACCGATTAACTAACTCTCATTTAATTAAACTAATTAAAAGCCTTTTTAATTTTAATAAACATTTAAAACACATGCCAAATTAGGGAAAATGCATAATTTCCAAGTAGTTCCCTAAAGATTCTACGATTTTGACTATTCTTGAAAAACACATTTTCCAAACTTTTAAATCTTTACATTTTGGTCATTGCCCAAAATGTACACTTTCGAAAAACCCATTTTGCAAAATTGATTTAACCAACCTCTTAAATAAAATTTTAGAGGATTTTAGACATTTTTGTCATATTTTTATCCCATCCCGAACCTTGATTTCCCTAAACCATCTTTAAACGGTTCAAACAACTGATACAGGTTCCCCGACCCAACCCAACTTGCAAAACACCTATGCCCAAAATCGGGGCATTACAATTCCCCAATTCACTGAGGGATAGGGCAAAACAGTGGTTGAATAACCAGCCAGCAGGATCATTCAACACATGGACAGAGATGTGCAAAGATTTTTTGGATTATTTTAGCCCATCTAATGTCACAAACAGATTGAGAAACGAGATTACAGCTTTCTGATAAAGGGGTGATGAGCCAATGTATGAACCATGGGAGCGGTATCAACAAATGCTCAATAACTGCCCGCTTCATGGTTTTTCGACTTGGACACATGTGCCAATGTTTTAAAATAGGGTAAACTACCCAACTCGAATGATGAATGATACCTCGACCAACGGAATCATCCTCGACAGACCACCAGAGTAGGCACTGCGGATCCTGAACCAAGCCGCAAAAACTAACTATAAGTACACAACAGCCCGCCGAGGCGGCATTAGGCGGCCAGTAGTTGCGAACGAAGTGGAAGCCTCAAAATTTGTCAATGCCCACCTCGACAAGTTGACAGAGTTGGTTATGAACATGGTAAAGCCCACTGGGAAAGTCTATGAGGCCAAGGCTGTATAGCCATTCTACGATGAGTGTGGGGGCAACCACAACTCCTCCGAATGTACCGCATCTGCCAATTTCATGGGAGGATACGAGAGGAACAACAAGCCCAACACGAATACGTATAACCCTGGTTGAAAGAATCAACCAAACTTCTCCTTGAGCAATCCTAAAACGGCTGCCAATCCACAACAGCAACATGGAGGCTACCAGCAAAACCAGTCCAAATAGCAACCTCAACAACCACAAAACAATAATTCACTAGAAGCAACTCTTCAAACTTTTATGTCTAATACTAGTGAGTTTATTGCTAGTACAAATAAGTTTGTTGGTAAAACTGAGTCATTCATGGATAGGACAGAGATGAGGATGAACAACCAGGAGGCTTCAATAAAGAACATGGAGACCCAATTTGGGTAGTTCATTGCGATCTTCAACAGCAGGACAATGGGTGCAGCATCTGGCAGTTCAGAGGCAACAACTAAACCCACATATGATTAATGCAAAGCCATATCAACTAGGAGTGGGAAACAGTTCAATGAGCCCAGAATGGAAAAACCAGTAGAGAAACAGCCAGCACAAAAAGAACTACCTGTCGCGACAGCATCCACACCAACCACCCCGACAAATGAGCCTGACAACAGCCCTGAGGCAAATGACCCTCCGCAGATAAATTTCTCATGCAAAGAACGTATAATGGACATCCGCCTGTCAAAACCTTTCCCCCATAGGCTTAAGCAACAAAAGAAAGAGCACGAGTTCAGAAAATTCTTGGATATTATGAAACAGGTGCACATAAATATCCCTCTCATAGAAGCCATTCAGAAAATGCCCAACTATGAAAAATACCTAAGAGGAAGAGGAAAAGAATTGGGAAGTTTCAAACAGTTGCTGTGATAGAGGAGTGCATGGCTATGCTGCACAACTAATTGCCGCCCAAGCAAACAGATCTGAGCAGTTTTGTTATACCATGCAGAATAGGCAGCAAGCATGAAACAAAAGCCCTGTGCGATTTAGGAGCCAACATAAACTTGATGCCTATGGCAGTCTTTGACAAACTAGGAATTGGTCAAGCCAAACCTACCTTTTTTATGCTGAAACTTGATGATCATTCATTTGTACAACCGAAGGGCAAGATTGAAGACATCCTAGTACGAGTGGGCAACCTTACTTTTCCAGCAAACTTCCTCATTTTAGACTATGAGGCCGATGAAAGCGCCCCATTCATCCTTGGGCGACCATTCTTGGCCACGGGCAGAACGCTAATAGATGTGGAGCATGAGGAGCTGATCATGAGGGTAGACAATCAGAGCATCAAGATAAATGTGTTAAAACCCTCAGAAAAGGAAAAGGAAGGATGCCAATATGCCCAGGCCGCCAAAATCAGCATAAAGATAGACAAAGACAGCAATTGTCGCGGTAGACCAAAGGGCAGGCTAAAGGACCCAGCAGCACACCACCTTAAAGAACAGGAGGACCCCCAGGAGGGAAAGACAAGAAACACCACCACAGAAAGTGGTTATGTCTGGGAGATACACCCAAATGCACTCCTAACATAACTTAATTATTTTTATCTTTATTTTCTTTATTTTTATTTTTATGCTTTAGGAATAGAATTTAATTTTCTGCAATATATTCTTTTTAGATTTTATATTAGTTGAATTTATTTTCCACATTTTCAATTTTTTAGAATTTATTTTAATATTTAATTATCTTTATTTTTATTTAAAGATTTAGGAATAAAAGAGATGGATCACGACAAAAAAGGCCCAACAAGGAGCCCACCCACCATCTCGCCAAGACAGCCAAGGGCGGCCTAGAGCAGACAACACGTAACGGCTAGTTGCCCGGTAACGACTAGCTGTCAACAGCCACAGAAATAACGGGCAGAAATCTCGTAACGTGCGCGAGACAACTTGCCCGTTGGACATTTAATGCCGCCCCGACATCTCTCGGCAACCTCTATTTAAACCTCACTCATCTCATTCATTCATTTTACTTTCACCTGCTTGCTATACTCTTCTTGAATCCATAGCTCTCTTTTCTCACAATATTTTCTTTAAGTTTCAGTTTTATCTAAACTGTCTCACACATGGCATCAACATCAACACCCAAACCCACCTTCTAATGCTTTTGCTCCAAGGTAGATGAGAAGAGATACAAAAATTAGTTTGCCAAGCAAGCAATTTAGGAGGAGCAAGGTTTCCACTACACGAAGCAAACATGGGACCTTGGCTTAGAGCCCACCTTGTTCGGGACCATCCACAGCAAGGGATGGGAAATATTCGCACGACAGCCAGAGATGGCCAACATTACCATGGTCAGAGAGTTTTATGCCCATCTCCCCGCCCAGAGCCGATGTTCGTCTATGTCCGAGGGGAGCCTGTCAAGCTGAAGGCCGCTGTGATCAATGTTTAGTGTATAAAAGTTCTATATTTTACCTCTTATTTACCCATATTTCTGCTACATTCAAGCATATTTCATTGCATTTAGGATAGATTTCTGCATATACATCACAATTAGATAAAATGGTACTGTTGCTACTGATGTAACCCCCTTAGCCCGGCCTAGACGCTAGACCCGAACTACGAAGATCACACGGGGAAAACCAAAGTCAACCCGAAAGTCAACCCTGATTAATGACCCTTTTTTATTTTTATCTTCTCTAGATGCACACTAAACCTATGTGAAAGCCCAAGAACCTTGGAAGAGAAAAGCACAGCGATCGGAAAACGTTTAAGGACTCAATTGCAAGAAATACACTTTTAGGAACCAAAATGTAAATCTTGGAAAATAAAAGGACTTTCAAGATTTTAGTTTTACCAAACCTCAATTAATCATATTACAAGCCTCTATGCCAAAATTCAGCTTAAAAAGACATCTCAAGCTCAAGCAATTTCGATTACAAATTTCGGGACTAAAATGTAAAACATGCAGACTTCAAAGCAATTCAAAAACTGTGCCCAACGGTCACCCGTTTCGAAACACTGACAACTGTATCGAAACACTCGTGTCGAACGCCCGTATCGAAAACGGTGTTGACCGTTTGGTACGCAGGTATTTTCCGAACCTAGTTCCGAAATAGACACTTCCAGTAGCCAATGTGTTCCGAAACGCCAAGCCATTTCAAGCACCCGTTTTGAGACAGCCAAGGGTGTTTCGATACACCCTGCCTAGAAACAGCAGAAACTTCTGGTTTTTCACGTCAAAACACCATCAAACATAAATGAAACCATTCCATAACATATCATCAACATGATAAGCATTATAACTATCAAATTGCATCAAAGACTAGACACACACAAGCATTAGGCACATCAACACCCTAATCTCATTCAACACAAGATCTTACCTTAAACCAAAGGACATAACATATCAACATATAAATAAGAAGATCCAAATATTGCAAAACGATCAACAACAAGATTCAAACCATAAACCGAACATGGTCAAGATAAACAATCTCATTACACAACAACCTAAAAGTCCCCCCCATTGCCTTTATTATCAATAGCTATAAACCAAACATACTTCTCAAGTGGAGCTCTTCTTGAATCCCTTGCTTCTTGCTGTCCCAACTTCAAATATCTGCATTGATAAACAAAAAGAAGCGTAAGCACATAATGCTTAGTGAGGAATGCTCAAAACCAAAACACCATCAATGCAGCGAATCATAAAACCTTATTAAAATGTATTCATAACCCAATAAACCAAAGAGTTGATTGAAAATCTCCTTTGAAACACCATTGCTTAAAACATGCATTGCTCAACAAGAAAACCAACTTTTAACTTTGATACACTAAACAACTCACCCCAAACATCATTCTTGCATTTACTATCATTTAAACCTTTCTATGCATAAACACTTCATGCGAAGTTTAAACCAATTTCCTTGGAAATCACTTCCACTTCACACTATACCTCTCTCATGCTTGATGATCATTTCAAAGCAAAACACCTTTTGGAAACCACATGTTCCTTCTATCTATCTCATGCATTCATAAAATGCAAAACTCATGGCAAAGCCACACATGCTTGTTACTCAAAAGCATTTGTAAACTCAAAACCTCATTTGCATAAGCAAAACTCCATTTTGAAAACCACATGTACCATCTAGCTAACACATGCATACAACCTATGCAAAACTCATGGCAAGGCCACATATGCTTGATCCACAAAAGCATTTCATAAAATTATTATCTCATATGCATTTCTCATACATACAACATCTCAAGCATTGCTACATGTGACACATTTCATTCTCATATATTGACATTTTACATATTCTATTTTACACGGATATGCAGACAGCTTGACTCGAGGTCAAGTCCTACCCCGGTGGGATCTCGCAACCGGCTCTCATGGCGGTATCTACCCTCGCCACTAAGCTTGGGTATTTCACCAAGTCCTACTACGATGGAATGCCCCTCATCGACTTCACATGGCAATAACTCTTGTTGCCAAAAAGCTTGGTCTCTCACCAAGTCCTACTCCGATGGAATGCCCATCATCGGTCTCATGGCAATAACTCTTGTTGCCAAAAGCTTGGATAATTCACCAAGGCCTACTGCAATGAAAATCCCATCATTGGTCTCTCTCTTTGGGACGACACCCAAGAGCACGTACGGATTTTTAGTTTATAGTGCACTCTACATCCTATTGATCGATCAATATATCCAGTAATCTTTACATCATCTATGCAACTATATATCATGTTAAACATCAACACATTTGCTGTTTTTAAAGCATGCAACACCTTCAAGACCAAAAAGCCAAACAAAGAATTTGAGACACAAATTGACAACTCATACTCACAAGGAATATCAATTTCATGCATCTTTCCTCAAACCAAGTTTGTCAACCAACTCACATGCTTTAAAACCATGCTCAACAACAAATTAAACCACATTGTCAAATCAAACACATCAAAACCCATTTTGATAGTTTTCAAAACAATAATAGCACAATTGAGAGAGAATTCCACTTTACTTACTTCCGAACTTAAACCGGCATTTCAAGCCTAAATTTAAGTTCCCAAACCTCTTTTCAAATCATTCCAAAGATGGAAAACACGATCTCACTCACCGATACACAATACTATGCTAGCCGACAAGCCTCCCAAGCGTCCGAAACCTCCAACGCCACCTCTATTGCTTCCAGATCATTCTCCCCTGTTTTTAACACATAACAAAAAAGGATTAATGCATCACCATGCATTAAAATCACCAGCAATACAACCTAAACTCGCTGCTCTACTCAAGAACCTCATTTCGGCCACCAAAAACAACCGAAATCACCTCCAAACTCTCCCAAAACAAAGCCCAGCCAAGATCTATCAATTCTAACCTTTTATAAACATCAATTAACATCAAAAAGCAACATAAACATGACCTTATACCTCCAGCAACATCAGATCACCAAAACCACCCCAAAAACCACCATTCTAGCAAGCAAAACTTAGGAAAACAAACCTATTCGGGATTTGATTGATAAAACCTCATTTGTAACATCAATTAACATCCAAAATACATTAGAAAACAATCTCAAAACAGAGCCTAACCAAGATCCACGAAAATCCTCAAGATCTCTTCCAAAATCTTGAGTTTTAAGCCAAAATCTTGTTTCCAACATTAAAACCATTCATAAAACTTTAATAAAGGATTGTCAACTTGGGAATTTCAGTAAAGAACTGAGTATTTAGAGGAGAAGAACAAGCTTACCACTAAATGATAATTTCTCCTTGATTTGGGCAAGTTTCCATGAAAATTCAATGTAGAAAACAAATAGATTTGATGCAAGATTGATTAGGAATCAAAGAGGAATTGAAATCTCATCAAATGAAGTGTAAAATCAAAGTAAATTTGCTGGAGAAAATATGTTTGGTTGAAAGGAATTTGAGAGAAAATGAAGAGAGGGAAAATTTGTGAAAAGTAGTTATGAATAGTCAAAGTTAGTTTTTCTTTTAATTAACCTTCATTTCCTTTAATTAAAACATTAATAAAATTACCCAAATTAAGGAAAAATCTGATGAAAACATTTTGGTAAAATTAGCTCCTTAAAGATTCAAATTTTCAATCCTTTACAAAACAGTCACTATTTCACTTTTTCAAAAACTGCAGTTTGGTCACTACACCGAAATGTAGTATTTCCAAACTTCATTTTGTAAAATTGATTTCACCATTCTCTTTTATATAATAAATGAGGATTTTTAGATATTTTCTATATTTTTAAAGTATCCTGAACTAGGTGTTCCCTAAAACTCCCTTTTAGATTCGAACCGATTTCCAGACCGATCCGGTTAGACCCTAAACTTCTAAGCCCAAATTTGGGGTGTTACAATTGATTCCGGTCACTTTTGCAGGTATTTGCTGCAGTAGACTCAGGGCAGCAAAGGAGCAGAGCTGGATCACAGAACTGGAGTCGAGGAGTAAACGCTGCAGTGGCGACTTCCGTGGCAGCCATGACGACAGAAGGGTGAAGTGGAAAAGTGAAGTGCAGCTCGAAAAATATAGGAATTCAAGCTAGTCTATCGTGGGCCACTCCTATATTTATCTGAGCCCTGAGGCAGAATGAAGGCCACGCCTAAAGTCCAAGGAAGAAACCCAAAGCAAGAGAAGAGGACGAATTAAAGGCATCTACTCAAAAGATTTAATCTTTAATAGAGTTATACTTTAGTTTAAACTTGTATTCTTGCCATATTAGAAAACTTGGACCCAAGGCCTATATAAAGGCGTGTAATTCGACCTAGGGAAGGATATCTCATTCCTAGCCGTTTTCCCCAAAACCTTTTTCATTTTCCCTTCTTCATCATGTTCTAAACTCCCCCTAGGGCTAAGGGTTGATTCTGTAAAGTAGTTGCAAGGATTGTACTGGTTTAGGAATTTTCTGTCAAGCAATAAAAACTTCAAGTTTATTTATTCTGGTTTTCATATCTCGCAAGAGTATCGGGAGAGCATTGTGAGGTTATCCATTTGTTTGATATCGGGAGAGTCAAGCATACGAACGGAATAAATACATGTTTTCCAATTTATAGTTAAACCATCTCGGCTTAGGGATAAGTACGAGGTTAAGTGGCTAAGGAAGAATTCAACAACATTGGTGTTCACCCTTTGATTCACGCCGAGAGGTATTATCCAAGAAGTATCCATCAACAGAACTTGGACCTAGGGATAGGACAAGTCATAGTAGGGATTCTTGCCAAGCTTGAAGTACAGAGTTGTGTGATCGTTGCCGCGACATCAATAGACTTCTATCGCAACAGGTGCTGCCACGACAGGGAGGATGACAGAGAACAGAAGTTCCTCTTACAGTGCAACACCTGAACTACGGGGCAAATCAATATCGGCCTATTTTTTAAACCTGATTCCTTACTCTTTTATTTTAGTTGTTTATCAAGATTACTTCACAATTCAATTAAACTATTTCTCTCTCTTGTGCAGCAATTCAAGGATAGAGTTATTTCTAGTCCGTGTGGAGAAGATATCCGATACTCCAAGTATCACTTTACTACTTGCATCGTGTACACTTGCACTATTTGTGATAGGACTCTTTTACACGCAACAAGTTTTTGGCGCCGTTGCCGGGGACTGGCAACATATCTTTACCCTTTCTATTACTGCACTTTTTCTTTTTATTTTTCTATTTTTAGTGGTACTATTTACCCTGTGCTTTTCACAAGGTTTTTTGTTTGCTTATGCGCAGATCTAGACGAAGCAAAGACCCTGAGTACGAACTAGACCCCGAAATCAAACACATGTACCAACTCAGGAACCAAGCCCGACTCTTGATAGCAAGAAACAACTATCTAGAGGAGCAACTAGAAGCAATGGTGAACGGAAGGCAGAACGACGGGGTAGATGACCCACACAACAATAACCAAAGGGTTTTTGATGATCCTCCCTAAGATGCCCAGAATGAACGGCTTGCTACCGCTGCCGCACGGCAGTCCTGCCGCAACTACATAGTCAATGACCATGTTAAACTGGAAACTACCTTGCCAGACGTGGATGCTGAAAACTTCGAGCTGAAACATGTCATGTTCAACATGATAAATTTCGCTGGCCAGTTTAGTGGTTCTGCAACTGAGGATGCCCGAGAACATCTGAAAAAGTTCCAAGAAATCTGTGGATCGTTCAGAATGCCAGAAATAAATCCAGAAGTACTAAGGCTCCGGTTATTTCCTCATTCATTGAGAGACATAGTTAAAACTTGGTGGAATAAATTAACGCCGGGTTCAATACGAACTTGGGCAGATCTCTCTCGTGAATTCTTATCTCGTTTTAATCCTTCTCATTTATCTGAAAGATTGCGTAACGAGATTGCTACTTTTCAACAGAAAGATGACGAACCAATGCACGAGGCATGGGACAGATTTACAACTCTTCTTTAGAACTGTCCGATGCATGGATTCCCGTGTGGAATCAGTTCGTCAAATTCTACAACGCTGCCAATGCACACACTCATCTGAGAATAGATTCATCAGCGAATGGGCTAATACTGGATAAGGAACCAGATGAGGCAATGATAGTGTTGATGAATTTAGCGAAAAACGATGAGCAATTTCCTACAACTAGGAGAGGGGGCAAACGAGGAATATCTGTAAAGGATTATGAAGCTGATAGTTCGATCAAATCACATGTTGCATACCTCACAAAGATAGTGGAAAACCTGCAGTGGAAAGATTCCAAAGCCGTATATTCTGCAGAAGAGGTATGTGAGACCTGTAGTGGGAATCATAGTTCAGAAGACTGTCCTTTACAGTTGGAAGAAGGGATGTATGTTGGGAATTATAACAAGCTGAGAAACTATGATTCCAACAATTACAATCCCAACTGGAGGAAAGATCCTAAGTTTTCCTGGAGCAATCCGAATGATGCAATGAATCCTCCAATGCAGAACAACCAAAACCAAGGGGTATCCAGGATTCTGTCGCGACAGCAGCCACAACAGCAGTTGCAACAGCAGCCAACAACCGCACCTAGTATATTGGAACAAACCTTGGCAACATTTATGTCACAGACATGAGCATACATGGCGAACATGGATCACTTTGTCAAGAAAACTGAATCATTTATGGACAAGACATGGATGAGGATGACAAGCCATGAGGTCACCTTGAAATCTCTGGAGACACAAATGGGCCAAGTTTCCCAGCATATCAAGCCAAGGCAGAACGAAGGATTCCCTAGTGATATTGAGGTCACTAGAAAACCCACACATAAGCAGTGTAAAGCAATTACAACTAGGAGTGGGAAACAGTTACAAGGGCCGGAGATGAAGAACATACCAAGTGAGGAACCGACCCTAGATACACCTGCCGTGAACACTGCCCCGGCAGAGGAAGAACAACCTGCTGTCGACACACCTGCCGCGACAGTAGAAGGGACAGAGGAGCAGACAGAAGATGCTGAAAAACTTAAGCCTCCTCAGATCCGAATACCATGTGAAGGTTGTCTTGAAGATTACCGTCCTTCACCTTCTTTTCTACAGCAGTACCAGCTCAAAAAGATCTATGATAAATTTAAGCATGTGCACATTAACATACCGCTGTTAAAGGCCATAAAGCAGATGCCCGGTTATGCGAAGTTTCTCAAGGACACAATGTCAAAAAGGTCCACACTTGGGGGATTCGAGACGGTGAAGATGACAGAAGGATGCATGACAATCTTACACAGGCATCCACCTCAAAAGAAGAAGGACCCTGGGAGCTTCATCATACCGTGCATAATTGGCGATAAATTCGTGGGTAAGGCACTTTGTGATCTTGGTGCTAGCATAAACTTAATGCCCAAATCTGTGTTTCAAAAATTAGGTATTGGCCAAGCAAGGCCCGCGACAGTCATGCTGCAGTTGGCAGACCGCTCTTACGTTCAACCAGAAGGGAAGATCGAAGATATTCTGGTAAGAGTGGATAAATTTATTTTTCCCGTTGACTTTCTTGTTTTAGATTGTGAAGTAGATGAAAACACACTGATCATCCTGGGGCGACCCTTCCTAACCACAGGCATAACTGTGATCGATGTTGAGAAAGGAGAACTGACCATGAGAGTGAATGATCAGGAAATCAAACTCAATGTTCTCCAAGCAATAAAACAGGCTGATGCAGAAGAAGAGTGCAAGGCAATCTCTGAAGTAGTCCTTGACCAACCCTGCATCAGGTTGAGCTGCCACGACAGACAGTTTGGTCACTGCCACCGCAGTCACCCGGAAGACTATCACGGCAGCAACGACGACAGTGACTCCTCCAACTTAGAAACATCCGACACTGAAGGTCCTGAGGAGGTAAATTGGATAGGCACTCGTCCAGGTATGTTCTTCGAGCCTCTAAATTATACCTCGAATGAACATATAATCCAGAAACCTTCCATTGAAAAGCCCCATGTTCTAGATCTCAAACCCCTGCCAGGGCAGCTCAAATATGTCTTTCTTGGTTTAAATGATACGTTGTCCATAATCATCTCTTCCAAGTTGATGCAGGAACAGGAGCATCGGCTAATCAGAATGCTACAACAGCATAAGAAGGCCATTGGATGGACTATAGCTGATATCCAAGGCATCAGCCCGGCGTTATGCATGCACAAAATCCTCTTGGAGGATGATCATAAGCCGACCATTAATGCCTAAAGACGTTTGAATGAGGCTTTGTGAGAAGTGGTGCAGAAAGAGATTATCAAATGGCTCAACGCCGAAATCATATACGCCATCTCGGATAGCAAGTGGGTGAGCCCGGTGTAGTGTGTGCCCAAAATGGGAGGCATAACCGTGGTAACCAACAAAGAAAACGAACTAATCCCAACCAGGACTGTGACCGGTTGGAGGGTTTGTATGGATTACCGGAGAAATCTTACTATTGTTTTCTTGATGGTTACTCAGGTTATAATCAAATAGCCATTGCACCGGAGGACCAAGAGAAAACTACCTTCACATGCCCGTACGGCACCTATGCCTTTCGGAGAATGCCATTAGGGCTCTGCAATGCACCAGCGACCTTTCAACGGTGCATGATGGCAATATTCTCCGACATGGTGAAGGATTTCCTAGAGATTTTCATGGACGACTTTTCCGTATTTGGATACAGTTTTGAAGGTTGTTTAGGCAACATACAAAAGGTTCTTGAAAGATGCGAAGAGGCGAACCTGGTTTTGAACTTGGAAAAGTGCCACTTCATTGTGGATGAAGGAATAGTACTGGGCCATAAGGTGAGTTGCCGCGGCACATAGGTGGACAGAGCCAAAATAGAGGTCATCGAAAAGCTGCCACCACCCACCACAGTCAAGGGGATTCGAAGTTTCTTAGGGCATGCCGGGTTTTATCGACGATTTATAGCAAATTTGTCGAAGATTACCAAGCCCTTATGCCACCTATTGGAGTAGAATCGTCCCTTTGATTTTAATGCTGAATGTACTGAGGCATTCATAATACTGAAGGAGAAGCTGGTAACAGCCCCGATTGTACATCCACCAGACTGGAGTTTGCCATTTGAAATAATGCGTGATGCTAGTGACTACGCTGTCGGGGCAACATTAGGGCAGAGGAAGGATAAGCTTTTCCATGTGATTTATTATGCCAGCAAAACACTGAATGATGCCCAAGTCAACTACACCACGACAGAGAAGGAGCTGTTAGCAGTGGTGTTCTCAATCGACAAGTTCTGTCCATACATACTTGGAACAAAGGTGGTGGTCCATACAGACCATTCAACACTGAAGTATCTGTTCACGAAAAAGGATGCAAAACCTAGATTGATACGTTGGATTCTGCTACTGCAAGAATTTGACATTGATATCAAGTTTAAGAAGGGAACAAAGAACCAAGTAGCAGACCACTTGTCAAGGCTGGAGACGGGAAGGAGTCAATCCACAGATAGGACCAACATATTGGAGACCTTCCCAGATGAGCAGTTGTTTGCTGCCACCAACACTACCGCGACAGCCATGGCGGCAGGTAAGCTTTCTGAAACCCCTTGGTATGCTAACTTTGTTAATTACATTGTAAATGGGTTATTACCTCTTGAGCTTAATTACCAAGCAAGGAAGAGGTTCCAAAATGATGCAAAACATTATTATTGGGACGAACCTCTTCTTTTCAAACACTGTGCAGACCAGATTATTAGGAGATGCGTACCACAGGATGAGCAGGAAGTTGTGCTTCACCACTGCCATGCTTCCCCGTATGGAGGACAACTATGTGGAAACAAAACCGCTGCCAAGGTTCTACAATCCGGTCTCTATTGGCCCACACTTTTCAAGGATGCACAAGCTTTTTACAAAGGTTGTGACAAGTGCCAAAGGACTGGGAACATATCGAGAAGGCATGAGATGCCAATGCAGAACATATTAGAGGTCGAAATCTTCAATGTATGGGGAATCGACTTCATGGGACCATTCGCCACTCAGAAGAATGACGCCAAAACTGTTCAAAGATTTCTTCACAAGAACATCTTCTTCATATTTGGCATCCCAAGGGCGATAATTAGTGATGAGGGGAGACACTTCGATAACAGGGTAATTGTTGCTGCCTTGAGAAAATACGGAGTAAAGCACCGGATTGCAATAGCATAATACCCTCAAACCAATGGGCAGGGCATGATATCAAATAGAGAAGTAAAGAACATAAAGATGGTTAAACCCACTCGAAAGGATTGGTCTCTACATCTCAATGATGCACTCTGTGTAACCCCCTTAACCCGGCCTAGACGGTTGACCCGAATTAAGAGAGTCACACGGGGAAAACCAAAGTCATCCCGAAAGTCAACCTTGATTAACGACCCTTTTTTTTCTTTTTAAACTTGTCTAGATGCATATTAATCCTTAGATATGATCATACAACAGCATACTCAAAGATCATAAACATCAGAGATCAAACAGGGATCCAATTGAACAAATTACAACTTTAGGGACCAAATTGTAATTTCTAATATATATATAAGGACTTAACCCAAATTAAAGTTACCAACTTGAAATTAATCATGTTTCATGCTTCTCTGTGAAATTTCAGCTCAAAAGGACTTCCCAAACTCTTACAATTGCACAAACAAGATTCAGGACCAAAATGCAAACAATTCAAAACATTTAACTGCCAATGTCAGCCCCTAACGGTCACCCGTTCCGAAACAGGCAGAGCCCGTTTCGAAACGCGGGGCCGTTCCGCAACGCGTACCGCAACACGGGCTGACAGTAGCCAACCGTTTCGGAACGGTCCCTCCCGTTTCGGACGCATGGGCTTGTTTAAGGCACCCGTTCCGAAACGGTATGTACTGTTCCGGAACACCCTGCACAGATTACCCCAAAATGCATACTTAAACATGCAATTAAACATCCAATCATGCTCCAAATGCCACCAAACTTTACCAACATGCAATTCAACATATATGAGACATACTTGCATCAACAATTCATCAAAACATCAACATATGTGAAAAACCCCAATTCTATAGGCATGCTTCCTACACAAGCAACCATTCAAGCATAAACTTCCAATTCAAGCATATAATGGCCAACCACAAAATCCAGCATTCTCAACAACATTCAATATACTTAGGGAGTTCAAAACATCTCCCAAAACATACACATAGGCCCCCCATTGCCAAATTACCAAAATCTAAATGTACTTAAGAAAACCTTCCATACTTTGAGCTTTACTTCCACTTGAATGCTTGCCTTCCTTGCTGCCCTCAAAGTACTTTAATGTTCTGCATTATTGATTTGAGAAAACAAAGAGAGAGCGTAAGCAAAGGCTTAGTGAGGAGTGCTCAATAAAACCATTCAATAATGCATTTATAAAACACTTTATAAATCATGCTTCAAATCATCATTTACACATGCTCAAAAGCATACTTAAACATGCATCTCATGCTTCATATCATAACATGTCATATTGGCCACAAGTGATAAATTCCATTTCTTTAAAAACAAGTTCATCAACTTTCACCCCAAGGACTTTTAAACACCTTGGCCCCAAGGACTTTTAAACACCTTGGCCCATGGACTTTTAACCACCATGGAAAGGACCACACAAGTACTTTTAACCACCTTTGTGTCCGTATCAAGTTTCACCCCAAGGACTTTTAAACACCTTGGCCCCAAGGACTTTTAAACACCTTGGCCCCATGGACTTTTAAACACCATGGAAAGGACCACACAAGGACTTTTAACCACCTTTGTGTCCGTATCAAGAATCATCCAAGGACTTTTAACCACCTTGATGTTCTTAAGTAAACAAGGCTCACTCAAGGACTTTTAACCACCTTAGTGACCTTAACCTTTGCAAAACATCACTTGCCAATATACATCATTATCATCAATTTATCCACTGTTTTAAAGCATTAAACCAAGCCATATTCATCATGCATTTAAAAGCATCAAACCACATTTAATCAATGCTCAAAAACAAGGAACTCTTACCTTGAACTTCCTTCAACATATGGCTTACAAAAACAGCATTAACCATGCTAAATCATGCTTTCAAAACAGAGTTTAAAACATGCAATAAACAACATTGCACAACAATCAAATCATGGCCACCACTAGAGAGTATTTCCGAAAACTTACACTTGAGCTTAGCAAAGTTGTTTAGACTTAAACTAAGCTCCCAAGACATTGGTTTCAAAGCCGAAAACCCAATTTCACTCACCGATTCCACTTCGCCTCTTGCCGAAGCACCAAATCAAGCCTCCGGATCACCACCACTTGGATCCAAAGATGACTCCCCTGTTTTAACACATCAAAACAGTAGATTAATGCATCATCATGCATTAATATCCTCAATGAAAGCACCTAAACTCGCTGCTCTCATCCCCACTCCATTTTCGGCCACCAAACACAACCGAAAATGCATCCAAACCACTTCTCAACAAAGCCCAGCCATTAACCATCAAAACCTAACATCCTTTAACATCATTTAACATCTAAAAAGAACCTAATAACATCCTTATACCTCCAGCAACACCAGATCCACAAGATCACCTCAAAAACAATCAAGAATCACAAGCTAAACTTAGGAAACCCAACCTATCCGGGATTGCATCAATCAAAAATCAATTCCTTATCAATTTAGAGTTCAAATAACATCAAAAACACATCTCAAATCACAGATTTAACAAATCAAACGAAAATCATCAAAAATCACCAAATCTTGCATTATAAGCCAAGATCCATTTCACAACTTAAAAGCCTTTAATAAAACATCAATTAAGGATTGAAAACTTAGGAATTTCAGTAAAGAACTGATAGTTTAGAGGAGAAGGACGTTCTTACCTCCAAACTTGAGTTTCTCCTCTTTTTGGAATCAAAAACCTTGATGAATCAAGTAGCAAATGATGAGGTTTTGTAGATATGATGATTAGGAATCAAAAGAGAGTTGAAAGGAGAGATTTAGGTGAGAAAATCAGAAACAATTCTCTGGAAAGAAAGTGTTTGGGTTGAGAGAAAATGAGAGAAAAGAAAATAGGAAGTTAGTTATCAAAATGGCCAAAATGGCTTTCCCTCCTCTTTTGATATGTTTTAAAATCAGAATATAGCTTAAAATATCTTAGAAAAATCTGGAGAAACTACTTTTGGAATAATAGCTCCTTAAAGATTCAAAGTTTCAACCCTTTCTAAAACAGTCACAAAACTTTCAAAAATTACATTTTGGTCACTAGCCAAAATGTCACCCTTCCAAAACTCATTTTCCAAAATTGATTTCACAGTTCACTTATATATATTAAAAGATGATTTTAGAACATTTTTCCATAATTTTAATGCAACCCGAACTAGGCTTTCCTAAATTCACCCTTTTAGATTCGAACAGCACTTTGACCAAACCGGTCAACGCCCAAAACTTCTAAGCCCAAAACCGGGGCGTTACAACTCTCCCCCCCTTAAGAAATTTCGTCCCCGAAATTTACCTGAAGGAAAGAGATAAGGAAACTGCTTCAGCATGTCTTCCTTCCGCTCCCACGTGGCTTCCTCAACACCTCGATGCTTCCACAGCACCTTCACCAACTCAATGGTCTTGCCACGAAGAACCTTGCTATCCGAATCAAGAACCTTCACCGGTTCCTCATCATAGGTCAAATCCGGATTCAAAACCACTTCCTCCACAGGCATCACATGCGAAGGATCAGATCTATACTTCCGGAGCATAGAAACATGGAACACATCATGAATCTTCTCCAACTCTTGAGGTAACCTAAGCTTGTACGCAACAGGACCCACACGCTCAACCACCTCGTATGGTCCAATGTACCTAGGGCTCAACTTACCCTTCCGGCCAAACCTCATCACCTTTTTCCACGGCGAAACCTTCAAGAACACACGGTCACCCACCGCATACTCAATCTCTTTACGCTTCAAATCCGCGTAAGACTTTTGCCGATCAGAGGTAGCCTTCAACCGCTCACAAATGAGCTTTACCTTCTCTGTGGTCCCTTTCAACAAAGCCGGCATCGAAACCAACTTTTGACCAGTTTCAGCCCAACACAGCGGAGTCCTACACTTCCTCCCGTACAAAGCCTCATAAGGTGCCATCTGTATACTTGCCTGATAACTATTGTTATAAGCAAACTCAACCAAAGGCAGATGCTTCTCCCAAGAACCTTGGAACTCAATCACACAGCACCTCAACATATCCTCCAAAATCTGGATAACTCGCTCAGACTGACCATCCGACTGAGGATGATAGGATGTACTGAAATGCAACCTTGTACCCAGAGCTTGATGCAAACACTGCCAGAAACGCGATGTGAACCTCGGATCCCTATCCGACACAATCGACTTAGGTACACCATGCAGCCGCACAATCTCAGCAATGTACAGCTCTGCCAACTTATCCAAAGAAAACGTGGTATGCATAGGCAGGAAATGCGCACACTTCGTTAGGCGATCCACAATCACCCAAACAGAATTCTTCTTCGAGGGAGACAAAGGTAAACCAGATACAAAATCCATGGTAACCCTTTCCCACTACCATTCAGGGATTTTCAACGGTTGCAACAACCCTGAAGGAACCTGATGCTCAGCCTTAACTCGCTGACACACCAAACACTTGCTCACAAACTCCGCAACATCCTTCTTCAAACCCACCCAATAGTACTCATCACGAAGATCACGATACATCTTGGTACTACCAGGGTGCATAGCAAAAGGACTACTATGACCTTTAGTCAAAATAGCACGCCTCAACTCAGCATCAGCAGGCACTACTATCCGACTCCCAAAACACAACACACCATCATCATTAAAGCAGAAATCCGAAGGTCTACCCTCCGCGATATCCTGAACATGAGACACCAAGGAATCATCCAGCAACTGCTTATCCTTGATCAACTGAACCAAAGATGGTTTCACTTGCAACACAGCAACAAGACCACCATCTTGCGATATGCTCAAGCTAGCAAACATAGCCCTCAGCTCAACAGCTACTTTCCTACTCAAGGCATCCGCAACAACATTAGCTTTTCCAGGATGATACTCAATCGTTAGATCATAATCCTTGAGCAACTCTAACCAACGCCGCTGCCTAAGATTCAACTCCTTCTGAGACATCAGATACCTCAAACTCTTGTGATCTGTGTACACAGTACACTTCTAACCATACAGATAATGTCTCCAGATCTTTAGAGCAAAAACCACTGTAGCCAGCTCAATATCATGCGTAGGGTAATTGCGCTCATGCACTTTCAACTGCCGCGATGCATAAGCCACCACCTTACCCTCCTGCATCAGCACACACCCCAAACCAACATAGGATGCATCACTGTAAACCACAAACTCTTTCCCTGGTTCAGGCTGAATCAAGATAGGAGCTTGCGTCAAAGCCGCCTTAAGCTTCTCAAAAGCCTGATGTCTCGCTTCCGTCCACTCATACTTAACATCCTTTTGCAACAGCTTCGTCAAAGGAGCAGCAATCTTGGAAAAACCGTCCACAAACCTACGGTAGTATCCCGCCAAACCAAGGAAACTACGGACCTCATGAACAGACTTAGGAACTTTCCAATTCATCACCGCCTCAATCTTCTGAGGATCAACACGAATCCCCTCAGCTGAGACCACATGCCCAAGAAACACCACCTCCTTAAGCCATAACTCACACTTGCTCAGCTTAGCATAGAGCTGATTCTCCAACAAAGCCTGCAGCACAATCCTCAAATGCTCTTCATGCTCCTCCTCAGTACGCGAGTACACAAGGATATCATCAATGAATACCACAACGAACTTGTCCAGGTATTCATGAAACACACAGTTCATCATGTCCATGAAAGCAGCAGGAGCATTTGTCAAACCAAACGGCATCACAAGGAACTCATAATGCCCATACCTTGTCCTGAAAGCTGTCTTAGGCACATCCACATCCTTCACCTTCAACTGATAATACCCTGACCTCAAGTCAATCTTAGAGAACACAGCAGCTCCCCGAAATTGATCAAAGAGATCATCAATCCTCGGCAAAGGATACCGATTCTTGATAGTCAACTTGTTCAGCTGAAGGTAATCAATGCACATTCTCATAGTGCCATCCTTCTTCTTCACAAACAAGACCGGTGCTCCCCAAGGTGACACACTCGGCCGGATGAAACCACGATCAAGCAACTCTTGCAACTGCGTCTTCAGCTCCTTCAGCTCCTTAGGTGCCATTTTATAGGGAGTAATGGACACAGGAGTTGTATTCTCAAACAGCTCAATTCCAAACTCCACCTCGCGGTTAGGAGGTAAACCAGGGAACTCCTCAGGAAACACACCAGGAAACTCCTTCACAACTCTGATATCTTGCACCCTCAACTCTTTAGAGCTAGGATTCAACACAAAAGCTAGATAGGCTTCGCAACCTTGCCTCAGCATCCTGCTCGCCTCCAAGGTAGACACCACATTGGCAAGAAACTTCACATTCTCACCAACCACAACAACTTCATAATCATCCGCAAGCTTAAGCGAAACTCGCTTGTTTTCACAATCCACAACAGCACGATGCTCAGCAAGCCAATCCATACCAAGGATTACATCAAAACCATAAAAGGGCAACTCCATAAGATCAACATGAAAAACATGTTCTTGAACAACCAAGGGACACCTTCTATAAAGCTTTCGAGTCACAACAGTCTCACCAAAAGAACTAGTGACACGAACACCAACATCCAAAGACTCAACAGGCAAACCAAGCAATTCAGCATGCTCACGCAAAATGTATGAATGCGTAGATCCAGAATCTATCAAAGAAAGCAATGACAAGGATTGCAAAGTAAAGGTACCTACAATCACATTCGCATCATTCCTTCCCTCACGCTGAGCATACACCCTCGCTTGGCCTCCACCTTCAGGCTGAATAGCCACAACATGGGCCACTCCACGACCACCTTCCTCTCTCCTCTGGAAATTATCACGGCCGCGCCCACGACCTCTCTACGGTGCAGCAACAACAGGAGCACGCACTTGATCACCAGCCAACCTAGGACAATCTCGCCTCAAATGGTCTGCGGATCCACAATTCCAACACCCATTACCAGCTGCCGCAACAGGAGCTTGCACCTCTCTCACAGCACGAGGACAGTCACGCTTCATGTGACCACGTGAACCACAGATCCAACAAGCACTCGGATCAGCTCTAGCATTGCCTCCTCTAGCAGGTGCACCACCACCTCTCTTAGCTGAAGACTGATACTTCTGATCACGTCCCCTCTTGTTCCGTCCACCTCCGGAACTATACTCAGCAGCTCTCTTACCAGAACTTGCTCCAGCACCTTTCGCAGATAAACCCAAGTTCATCTCAATGTCCTTGGCTCGGCCCACCAACACATCAAAATCATCATACTCGGTGGCCAGCACATACATTTTCACATCCGTCACTAAGCCATAACGGAACCTCTCGCACCTTGCCCGCTCATCAGGTACCAGCTCAGGTGCATACTGACTGAGTCGCACAAACTGTACTTCATACTCAGCCACATTCATGCTCCCTTGGGTAAGAGACATGAATTCACGCTTCTTCTCATCAAGGTATCTAACACCAAGATATCTCCGCTTGAACACATTCTGGAAGAATGTCCAAGTCACATCAGCTTCAACCATCCCAGCTATGGTGGTCGTCCACCACGTATACGCATCATCCTGCAGCAAGGACACAACACAACCCAGCTTTTGCACATCCGTGCAGCTCATCTGACCCAAGATTCGCTTGGTACTCTCTAGGCAAGCTTCAGAACTCTCAGCAGACATACCCCTGAACTCAGTCCCACCAAGACTGCGTAAGCGCTCCAAAGGTAGTCTAACACCAGCCTCTCCCTGATGCCCAGCTCCTTGAGCTCCGGCTACTGCTGCTCGGAAAGCACCCGCAATAGCTTGTACCAACATAGACATATCAGGCATAGCTTGCCCCTGACCAACCTCTAGTCCAGCAGCTCCAGCACCAGCTGCAGCTTCAGCTCTTTCACCCTCAGCACCACCACCAGGTGGAGGAGGAGGTATCACCGCACTACCCGTGTTTTCCTCATTCTCGTTCTCATTAGGAGCCGTAGCTCGCACATTACCTCGTAACTCTCTACGTGGTGCCATACTTTTACCATGCAATCACAATGCAAATAAAACGAAGTCAGGCCTAGCAAGGTAAGCAATCCAAGTATTCAAGCTCAATTTCATTCAAAATCAACACCATTTCATTAGCTTTTATTTGGCAATGGGTACCCACAACATGCTACATCACAGCATACATCTCAATTGCATCCAAATCACAAGCCACTAAACATGCTTTCGATCAACAAGCATACAAGGCACACATACTTCAATCATGCACACATTCATTCCCAATTACTCGAGAACTCAGCTCTGATACCACCAAATGTAACCCCCTTAACCCGGCCTAGACGGTTGACCCGAATTAAGAGAGTCACACGGGGAAAACCAAAGTTAACCCGAAAGTCAACCTTGATTAACGACCCTTTTTTTCTTTTTAAACTTGTCTAGATGCATATTAATCCTTAGATATGATCATACAACAGTATACTCAAAGATCATAAACATCAGAGATCAAACAGGGATCCAATTGAACAAATTACAACTTTAGGGACCAAATTGTAATTTCTGATATATATAAGGACTTAACCCAAATTAAAGTTACCAACTTGAAATTAATCAGGTTTCATGCTTCTCTGTGAAATTTCAGCTCAAAAGGACTTCCCAAACTCATACAATTGCACAAACAAGATTCAGGACCAAAATGCAAACAATTCAAAACATTTAACTGCCAATGTCAGCCCCTAACGGTCACCCGTTCCGAAACAGGCAGAGCCCGTTTCGAAACGCGGGGCCGTTCCGCAACGCGTACCGCAACACGGGCTGACAGTAGCCAACCGTTTCGGAACGGTCCCTCCCGTTTCGGACGCCTGGGCTTGTTTAAGGCACCCGTTCCGAAACGGTAGGTACTGTTCCGGAACACCCTGCACAGATTACCCCAAAATGCATACTTAAACATGCAATTAAACATCCAATCATGCTCCAAATGCCACCAAACTTTACCAACATGCAATTCAACATATATGAGACATACTTGCATCAACAATTCATCAAAACATCAACATATGTGAAAACCCCCAATTCTATAGGCATGCTTCCTACACAAGCAACCATTCAAGCATAAACTTACAATTCAAGCATATAATGGCCAACCACAAAATCCAGCATTCTCAACAACATTCAATATACTTAGGGAGTTCAAAACATCTCCCAAAACATACACATAGGTCCCCCATTAACAAATTACCAAAAGCTAAATGTACTTAAGAAAACCTTCCATACTTTGAGCTTTACTTCCACTTGAATGCTTGCCTTCCTTGCTGCCCTCAAAGTACTTTAATGTTCTGCATTATTGATTTGAGAAAACAAAGAGAGAGCGTAAGCAAAGGCTTAGTGAGGAGTGCTCAATAAAACCATTCAATAATGCATTTATAAAACACTTTATAATTCATGCTTCAAATCATCATTTACACATGCTCAAAAGCATACTTAAACATGCATCTCATGCTTCATATCATAACATGTCATATTGGCCACAAGTGATAAATTCCATTTCTTTAAAAACAAGTTCATCAACTTTCACCCCAAGGACTTTTAAACACCTTGGCCCCAAGGACTTTTAAACACCTTGGCCCATGGACTTTTAACCACCATGGAAAGGACCACACAAGGACTTTTAACCACCTTTGTGTCCGTATCAAGTTTCACCCCAAGGACTTTTAAACACCTTGGCCCCAAGGACTTTTAAACACCTTGGCCCCATGGACTTTTAAACACCATGGAAAGGACCACACAAGGACTTTTAACCACCTTTGTGTCCGTATCAAGAATCATCCAAGGACTTTTAACCACCTTGAAGTTCTTAAGTAAACAAGGCTCACTCAAGGACTTTTAACCACCTTAGTGACCTTAACCTTTGCAAAACATCACTTGCCAATATACATCATTATCATCAATTTATCCACTGTTTTAAAGCATTAAACCAAGCCATATTCATCATGCATTTAAAAGCATCAAACCACATTTAATCAATGCTTAAAAACAAGGAACTCTTACCTTGAACTTCCTTCAACATATGGCTTACAAAAACAGCATTAACCATGCTAAATCATGCTTTCAAAATAGAGTTTAAAACATGCAATAAACCACATTGCACAACAATCAAATCATGGCCACCACTAGAGAGTATTTCCAAAAACTTACACTTGAGCTTAGCAAAGTTGTTTAGACTTAAACTAAGCTCCCAAGACATTGGTTTCAAAGCCGAAAACCCAATTTCACTCACCGATTCCACTTCGCCTCTTGCCGAAGCACCAAATCAAGCCTCCGGATCACCACCACTTGGATCCAAAGATGACTCCCCTGTTTTAACACATCAAAACAGTAGATTAATGCATCATCATGCATTAATATCCTCAATGAAAGCACCTAAACTCGCTGCTCTCATCCCCACTCCATTTCCGGCCACCAAACACAACCGAAAATGCATCCAAACCACTTCTCAACAAAGCCCAGCCATTAACCATCAAAACCTAACATCCTTTAACATCATTTAACATCTAAAAAGAACCTAATAACATCCTTATACCTCCAGCAACACCAGATCCACAAGATCACCTCAAAAACAATCAAGAATCACAAGCTAAACTTAGGAAACCCAACCTATCCGGGATTGCATCAATCAAAAATCAATTCCTTATCAATTTAGAGTTCAAATAACATCAAAAACACATCTCAAATCACAGATTTAACAGATCAAACGAAAATCATCAAAAATCATCAAATCTTGCATTATAAGCCAAGATCCATTTCACAACTTAAAAGCCTTTAATAAAACATCAATTAAGGATTGAAAACTTAGGAATTTCAGTAACGAACTGATAGTTTAAAGGAGAAGGACGTTCTTACCTCCAAACTTGAGTTTCTCCTCTTTTTGGAATCAAAAACCTTGATGAATCAAGTAGCAAATGATGAGGTTTTGTAGATATGATGATTAGGAATCAAAAGAGAGTTGAAAGGAGAGATTTAGGTGAGAAAATCAGAAAGAATTCTCTGGAAAGAAAGTGTTTGGGTTGAGAGAAAATGAGAGAAAAGAAAATAGGAAGTTAGTTATCAAAATGGCCAAAATGGCTTTCCCTCCTCTTTTGATATGTTTTAAAATCAGAATATATCTTAAAATAACTTAGAAAAATCTGGAGAAACTACTTTTGGAATAATAGCTCCTTAAAGATTCAAAGTTTCAACCCTTTCTAAAACAGTCACAAAACTTTCAAAAATTACATTTTGGTCACTAGCCAAAATGTCACCCTTCCAAAACTCATTTTCCAAAATTGATTTCACAGTTCACTTATATATATTAAAAGATGATTTTAGAACATTTTTCCATAATTTTAATGCAACCCGAACTAGGCTTTCCTAAATTCACCCTTTTAGATTCGAACAGCACTTTGACCAAACCGGTCAACGCCCAAAACTTCTAAGCCCAAAACCGGGGCGTTACAACTCTCCCCCCCTTAAGAAATTTCGTCCCCGAAATTTACCTGAAGGAAAGAGATAAGGAAACTGCTTCAGCATGTCTTCCTTCCGCTCCCACGTGGCTTCCTCAACACCTCGATGCTTCCACAGCACCTTCACCAACTCAATGGTCTTGCCACGAAGAACCTTGCTATCCGAATCAAGAACCTTCACCGGTTCCTCATCATAGGTCAAATCCGGATTCAAAACCACTTCCTCCACAGGCATCACATGCGAAGGATCAGATCTATACTTCCGGAGCATAGAAACATGGAACACATCATGAATCTTCTCCAACTCTTGAGGTAACCTAAGCTTGTACGCAACAGGACCCACACGCTCAACCACCTCGTATGGTCCAATGTACCTAGGGCTCAACTTACCCTTCCGGCCAAACCTCATCACCTTTTTCCACGGCGAAACCTTCAAGAACACACGGTCACCCACCGCATACTCAATCTCTTTACGCTTCAAATCCGCGTAAGACTTTTGCCGATCAGAGGTAGCCTTCAACCGCTCACAAATGAGCTTTACCTTCTCTGTGGTCCCTTTCAACAAAGCCGGCATCGAAACCAACTTTTGACCAGTTTCAGCCCAACACAGCGGAGTCCTACACTTCCTCCCGTACAAAGCCTCATAAGGTGCCATCTGTATACTTGCCTGATAACTATTGTTATAAGCAAACTCAACCAAAGGCAGATTCTTCTCCCAAGAACCTTGGAACTCAATCACGCAGCACCTCAACATATCCTCCAAAATCTGGATAACTCGCTCAGACTGACCATCCGACTGAGGATGATAGGATGTACTGAAATGCAACCTTGTACCCAGAGCTTGATGCAAACACTGCCAGAAACGCGATGTGAACCTCGGATCCCTATCCGACACAATCGACTTAGGTACACCATGCAGCCGCACAATCTCAGCAATGTACAGCTCTGCCAACTTATCCAAAGAAAACGTGGTATGCACAGGCAGGAAATGCGCACACTTCGTTAGGCGATCCACAATCACCCAAACAGAATTCTTCTTCGAGGGAGACAAAGGTAAACCATATACAAAATCCATGGTAACCCTTTCCCACTTCCATTCAGGGATTTTCAACGGTTGCAACAACCCTGAAGGAACCTGATGCTCAGCCTTAACTCGCTGACACACCAAACACTTGCTCACAAACTCCGCAACATCCTTCTTCAAACCCACCCAATAGTACTCATCACGAAGATCACGATACATCTTGGTACTACCAGGGTGCATAGCAAAAGGACTACTATGACCTTCAGTCAGAATAGCACGCCTCAACTCAGCATCAGCAGGCACTACTATCCGACTCCCAAAACACAACACACCATCATCATTAAAGCAGAAATCCGAAGGTCTACCCTCCGCGATATCCTGAACATGAGACACCAAGGAATCATCCAGCAACTGCTTATCCTTGATCAACTGAACCAAAGATGGTTTCACTTGCAACACAACAACAAGACCACCATCTTGCGATATGCTCAAGCTAGCAAACATAGCCCTCAGCTCAACAGCTACTTTCCTACTCAAGGCATCCGCAACAACATTAGCTTTTCCAGGATGATACTCAATCGTCAGATCATAATCCTTGAGCAACTCTAACCAACGCCGCTGCCTAAGATTCAACTCCTTCTGAGACATCAGATACCTCAAACTCTTGTGATATGTGTACACAGTACACTTCTCACCATACAGATAATGTCTCCAGATCTTCAGAGCAAAAACCACTGTAGCCAGCTCAATATCATGCGTAGGGTAATTGCGCTCATGCACTTTCAACTGCCGCGATGCATAAGCCACCACCTTACCCTCCTGCATCAGCACACACCCCAAACCAACATAGGATACATCACTGTAAACCACAAACTCTTTCCCTGGTTCAGGCTGAATCAAGATAGGAGCTTGCGTCAAAGCCGCCTTAAGCTTCTCAAAAGCCTGATGTCTCGCTTCCGTCCACTCATACTTAACATCCTTTTGCAACAGCTTCGTCAAAGGAGCAGCAATCTTGGAAAAACCGTCCACAAACCTACGGTAGTATCCCGCCAAACCAAGGAAACTACGGACCTCATGAACAGACTTAGGAACTTTCCAATTCATCACCGCCTCAATCTTCTGAGGATCAACACGAATCCCCTCAGCTGAGACCACATGCCCAAGAAACACCACCTCCTTAAGCCATAACTCACACTTGCTCAGCTTAGCATAGAGCTGATTCTCCAACAAAGCCTGCAGCACAATCCTCAAATGCTCTTCATGCTCCTCCTCAGTACGCGAGTACACGAGGATATCATCAATGAATACCACAACGAACTTGTCCAGGTATTCATGAAACACACGGTTCATCATGTCCATGAAAGCAGCAGGAGCATTTGTCAAACCAAACGGCATCACAAGGAACTCATAATGCCCATACCTTGTCCTGAAAGCTGTCTTAGGCACATCCACATCCTTCACCTTCAACTGATAATACCCTGACCTCAAGTCAATCTTAGAGAACACAGCAGCTCCCCGAAATTGATCAAAGAGATCATCAATCCTCGGCAAAGGATACCGATTCTTGATAGTCAACTTGTTCAGCTGACGGTAATCAATGCACATTCTCATAGTGCCATCCTTCTTCTTCACAAACAAGACCGGTGCTCCCCAAGGTGACACACTCGGCCGGATGAAACCACGATCAAGCAACTCTTGCAACTGCGTCTTCAGCTCCTTCAGCTCCTTAGGTGCCATTCTATAGGGAGTAATGGACACAGGAGTTGTATTCCCATACAGCTCAATTCCAAACTCCACCTCGCGGTTAGGAGGTAAACAAGGCAACTCCTCAGGAAACACACCAGGAAACTCCTTCACAACTCTGATATCTTGCACCCTCAACTCTTTAGAGCTAGGATTCAACACAAAAGCTAGATAGGCTTCGCAACTTTGCCTCAGCATCCTGCTCGCCTCCAAGGTAGACACCACATTGGCAAGAAACTTCACATTCTCACCAACCAAAACAACTTCATAATCATCCGCAAGCTTAAGCGAAACTCGCTTGTTTTCACAATCCACAACAGCACGATGCTCAGCAAGCCAATCCATACCAAGGATTACATCAAAACCATAAAAGGGCAACTCCATAAGATCAACATGAAAAACATGTTCTTGAACAACCAAGGGACACCTTCTATAAAGCTTTCGAGTCACAACAGTCTCACCAAAAGAACTAGTGACACGAACACCAACATCCAAAGACTCAACAGGCAAACCAAGCAATTCAGCATGCTCACGCAAAATGTATGAATGCGTAGATCCAGAATCTATCAAAGAAAGCAATGACAAGGATTGCAAAGTAAAGGTACCTGCAATCACATTCGCATCATTCCTTCCCTCACGCTGAGCATACATCCTCGCTTGGCCTCCACCTTCAGGCTGAATAGCCACAACATGGGCCACTCCACGACCACCTTCCTCTCTCCTCTGGAAATTATCACGGCCGCGCCCACGACCTCTCTGCGGTGCAGCAACAACAGGAGCACGCACTTGATCACCAGCCAACCTAGGACAATCTCGCCTCAAATGGTCTGCGGATCCACAATTCCAACACCCATTACCAGCTGCCGCAACAGGAGCTTGCACCTCTCTCACAGCACGAGGACAGTCACGCTTCATGTGACCACGTGAACCACAGATCCAACAAGCACTTGGATCAGCTCTAGCATTACCTCCTCTAGCAGGTGCACCACCACCTCTCTTAGCTGAAGACTGATACTTTTGATCACGTCCCCTCTTGTTCCGTCCACCTCCGGAACTATACTCAGCAGCTCTCTTACCAGAACTTGCTCCAGCACCTTTCGCAGATAAACCCAAGTTCATCTCAATGTCCTTGTCTCGGCCCACCAACACATCAAAATCATCATACTCGGTGGCCAGCACATACATTTTCACATCCGTCACTAAGCCATAACGGAACCTCTCGCACCTTGCCCGCTCATCAGGTACCAGCTCAGGTGCATACTGACTGAGTCACACAAACTGTACTTCATACTCAGCCACATTCATGCTCCCTTGGGTAAGAGACATGAATTCACGCTTCTTCTCATCAAGGTATCTAACACCAAGATATCTCCGCTTGAACACATTCTGGAAGAATGTCCAAGTCACATCAGCTTCAACCATCCCAGCTATGGTGGTCGTCCACCACGTATACGCATCTTCCTGCAGCAAGGACACAACACAACCCAGCTTTTGCACATCCGTGCAGCTCATCTGACCCAAGATTCGCTTGGTACTCTCTAGCCAAGCTTCAGAACTCTCAGCAGACATACCCCTGAACTCAGTCCCACCAAGACTGCGTAAGCGCTCCAAAGGTAGTCTAACACCAGCATCTCCCTGATGCCCAGCTCCTTGAGCTCCGGCTACTGCTGCTCGGAAAGCACCCGCAATAGCTTGTACCAACATAGACATATCAGGCATAGCTTGCCCCTGACCAACCTCTAGTCCAGCAGCTCCAGCACCAGCTGCAGCTTCAGCTCTTTCACCCTCAGCACCACCACCAGGTGGAGGAGGAGGTATCACCGCACTACCCGTGTTTTCCTCATTCTCGTTCTCATTAGGAGCCGTAGCTCGCACATTACCTCGTAACTCTCTACGTGGTGCCATACTTTTACCATGCAATCACAATGCAAATAAAACGAAGTCAGGCCCAGCAAGGTAAGCAATCCAAGTATTCAAGCTCAATTTCATTCAAAATCAACACCATTTCATTAGCTTTTATTTGGCAATGGGTACCCACAACATGCTACATCACAGCATACATCTCAATTGCATCCAAATCACAAGCCACTAAACATGCTTTCGATCAACAAGCATACAAGGCACACATACTTCAATCATGCACACATTCATTCCCAATTACTCGAGAACTCAGCTCTGATACCACCAAATCTAACCCCCTTAACCCGGCCTAGACGGTTGACCCGAATTAAGAGAGTCACACGGGGAAAACCAAAGTCAACCCGAAAGTCAACCTTGATTAACGACCCTTTTTTTTCTTTTTAAACTTGTCTAGATGCATATTAATCCTTAGATATGATCATACAACAGCATACTCAAAGATCATAAACATCAGAGATCAAACAGGGATCCAATTGAACAAATTACAACTTTAGGGACCAAATTGTAATTTCTGATATATATAAGGACTTAACCCAAATTAAAGTTACCAACTTGAAATTAATCAGGTTTCATGCTTCTCTGTGAAATTTCAGCTCAAAAGGACTTCCCAAACTCATACAATTGCACAAACAAGATTCAGGACCAAAATGCAAACAATTCAAAACATTTAACTGCCAATGTCAGCCCCTAACGGTCACCCGTTCTGAAACAGGCAGAGCCCGTTTCGAAACGCGGGGCCGTTCCGCAACGCGTACCGCAACACGGGCTGACAGTAGCCAACCGTTTCGGAACGGTCCCTCCCGTTTCGGACGCCTGGGCTTGTTTAAGGCACCCGTTCCGAAACGGTAGGTACTGTTCCGGAACACCCTGCACAGATTACCCCAAAATGCATACTTAAACATGCAATTAAACATCCAATCATGCTCCAAATGCCACCAAACTTTACCAACATGCAATTCAACATATATGAGACATACTTGCATCAACAATTCATCAAAACATCAACATATGTGAAAAACCCCAATTCTATAGGCATGCTTCCTACACAAGCAACCATTCAAGCATAAACTTCCAATTCAAACATATAATGGCCAACCACAAAATCCAGCATTCTCAACAACATTCAATATACTCAGGGAGTTCAAAACATCTCCCAAAACATACACATAGGTCCCCCATTGCCAAATTACCAAAAGCTAAATGTACTTAAGAAAACCTTCCATACTTTGAGCTTTACTTCCACATGAATGCTTGCCTTCCTTGCTGCCCTCAAAGTACTTTAATGTTCTACATTATTGATTTGAGAAAACAAAGAGAGAGCGTAAGCAAAGGCTTAGTGAGGAGTGCTCAATAAAACCATTCAATAATGCATTTATAAAACACTTTATAAATCATGCTTCAAATCATCATTTACACATGCTCAAAAGCATACTTAAACATGCATCTCATGCTTCATATCATAACATGTCATATTGGCCACAAGTGATAAATTCCATTTCTTTAAAAACAAGTTCATCAACTTTCACCCCAAGGACTTTTAAACACCTTGGCCCCAAGGACTTTTAAACACCTTGGCCCATGGACTTTTAACCACCATGGAAAGGACCACACAAGGACTTTTAACCACCTTTGTGTCCGTATCAAGTTTCACCCCAAGGACTTTTAAACACCTTGGCCCCAAGGACTTTTAAACACCTTGGCCCCATGGACTTTTAAACACCATGGAAAGGACCACACAAGGACTTTTAACCACCTTTGTGTCCGTATCAAGAATCATCCAAGGACTTTTAACCACCTTGATGTTCTTAAGTAAACAAGGCTCACTCAAGGACTTTTAACAACCTTAGTGACCTTAACCTTTGCAAAACATCACTTGCCAATATACATCATTATCATCAATTTATCCACTGTTTTAAAGCATTAAACCAAGCCATATTCATCATGCATTTAAAAGTATCAAACCACATTTAATCAATGCTCAAAAACAAGGAACTCTTACCTTGAACTTCCTTCAACATATGGCTTACAAAAACAGCATTAACCATGCTAAATCATGCTTTCAAAACAGAGTTTAAAACATGCAATAAACCACATTGCACAACAATCAAATCATGGCCACCACTAGAGAGTATTTCCGAAAACTTACACTTGAGCTTAGCAAAGTTGTTTAGACTTAAACTAAGCTCCCAAGACATTGGTTTCAAAGCCGAAAACCCAATTTCACTCACCGATTCAACTTCGCCTCTTGCCGAAGCACCAAATCAAGCCTCCGGATCACCACCACTTGGATCCAAAGATGACTCCCCTGTTTTAACACATCAAAACAGTAGATTAATGCATCATCATGCATTAATATCCTCAATGAAAGCACCTAAACTCGCTGCTCTCATCCCCACTCCATTTTCGGCCACCAAACACAACCGAAAATGCATCCAAACCACTTCTCAACAAAGCCCAGCCATTAACCATCAAAACCTAACATCCTTTAACATCATTTAACATCTAAAAAGAACCTAATAACATCCTTATACCTCCAGCAACACCAGATCCACAAGATCACCTCAAAAACAATCAAGAATCACAAGCTAAACTTAGGAAACCCAACCTATCCGGGATTGCATCAATCAAAAATCAATTCCTTATCAATTTAGAGTTCAAATAACATCAAAAACACATCTCAAATCACAGATTTAACAGATCAAACGAAAATCATCAAAAATCACCAAATCTTGCATTATAAGCCAAGATCCATTTCACAACTTAAAAGCCTTTAATAAAACATCAATTAAGGATTGAAAACTTAGGAATTTCAGTAAAGAACTGATAGTTTAGAGGAGAAGGGCGTTCTTACCTCCAAACTTGAGTTTCTCCTCTTTTTGGAATCAAAAACCTTGATGAATCAAGTAGCAAATGATGAGGTTTTGTAGATATGATGATTAGGAATCAAAAGAGAGTTGAAAGGAGAGATTTAGGTGAGAAAATCAGAAACAATTCTCTGGAAAGAAAGTGTTTGGGTTGAGAGAAAATGAGAGAAAAGAAAATAGGAAGTTAGTTATCAAAATGGCCAAAATGGCTTTCCCTCCTCTTTTGATATGTTTTAAAATCAGAATATAGCTTAAAATAACTTAGAAAAATCTGGAGAAACTACTTTTGGAATAATAGCTCCTTAAAGATTCAAAGTTTCAACCCTTTCTAAAACAGTCACAAAACTTTCAAAAATTACATTTTGGTCACTAGCCAAAATGTCACCCTTCCAAAACTCATTTTCCAAAATTGATTTCACAGTTCACTTATATATATTAAAAGATGATTTTAGAACATTTTTCCATAATTTTAATGCAACCCGAACTAGGCTTTCCTAAATTCACCCTTTTAGATTCGAACAGTACTTTGACCAAACCGGTCAACGCCCAAAACCGGGGCGTTACACTCTGGGCCTACAAAACAACATTCAAAACATCATTGGGGATGTCACCCTATAGACTCATCTATGGGAAAACCTGTCATTTACCTGTTGAGATAGAACACAAAGCTTATTGGGCTATCAAGGCAGTAAATATGGACTGGGATAAGGCAGGACAAAAAAGGCTACTAGACTTGAATGAGATTGAGGAAATTCGAGCAATGGCCTACGACAATGCCAAGATCTACAAGGATAAAACCAAGAAGTGGCACGACATGAAACTGTTGCCACGACAATTCTGCCCAGGGCAGCAGGTGTTGTTATTCAACTCTAGGTTGAAGCTTTTCCTAGGAAAGCTTAAATCTAGGTGGTCTGGTCCTTTCCAGGTTGTCCAAGTTTTCCCCCATTGTACCATTACAATCAAATCCCTAAAGGATGAGCACCAGTTCAAGGTCAATGGACAGAGACTCAAGCACTGTCAGGGGACTAAAGCCCTAAGGATGCAGGAAGTAGTTACTTTAGGATATTCCCCTCAAGGCATCCCTAATTTAACTTAGTTTATATTTTATTTTATTTTATTTATTTATTAGGAATTAAGATTTTTATTTATTTATTTAGGAACCAAGAATTTAATTCAGATTATTTATTTAATTATTTTTAGGAAATAAAGGAAGAAAAGCAAAGAGGAGGAATAAACCAGCCCACCGCATTCACAACAGCCCAAAAAGCCCAACGGACAAGCCTGTCGTCACAACCTGTCAACAGTTGTCACGTCAGACGCAGAAAATGCATCCTGTCAAGGAGATGTCGCGACAGAGACGCAAACGCGTAACAGACGTGCAGCAGACACGGAAACGCATGTCAGACGCATCAGAAACTGCGTAACAGCTGGCCCTGTTATTCGCGCCTGCCGTTACAGACCCAACGGGCAGAAAATCCCCATTCTATATAAACCCCCACTCCCTATTCATTTTTCATCTCATTCTCATTCTCTCAACTTGGTTCCTCTATTTTAGATCTCAGAAATTTCTTTTCATTTTTGCTACAGATCTTGCAATGGCTAGCAGAAACACACGCCGCAGTGCTGCCTCCACTTCTGCCACAGCAGTATCAACCCCAAGCCATAGTGCCATTCCCAATCGATTCGCATCCACAGAATCTGCCAAGAGGTACTACAGTTCTTTCCAAGAGAGGGAAATGTGGGAGGAACGAGGGTTTATCTACACCCAACAAACGAGAGATCTAGGGCTAGAAGGTTTCATAGCCAAGAAGATACAAGCCCTCAAGTGGCAGAAATTTGCTGCCCAACCCGAGGAAATGAACGTAACACTCGTTCGAGAATTCTACGATGCCGTCAACAGTAAGGATGCCACGACAGTGACCGTTCGAGGTAAAGAAATCTCTCTCGAGCCAGTGTACATCAACACTCTATACGGGTTGTACGCGAGCAAGAAGGAGGACGCCCACCAAAGGTTCGTGAATAGTCTGTCGCCGGCAGACTATGACGCTTTCATCGAAGAGGTTACAGAGGAAGGAATAGAGTGGAACAATGACCCTAAACACCGATGGACCGTGAGGAGGACCCAGCTGACTCCACAAGCCAAGCTGTGGAACCACTTCGTCAAGAAACGCCTCATGCCTACCTCCCACAACAGCACTGTCGACAGACCGAGGTTAGCCCTTGTCCATTCTATTCTTAACGAAAGGCAAATTAATGTCAACCGCTACATCCGGGACGAAATCCTCGAGTGTGCTCTCCGATCGTTAGGCCCCCTCGTCTTCCCCTACCTCATCACCACAATCTGCCTGGGCAACAACGTACCAGAAATTGGAGAGGATGTCAAGGTCCAAGGAAAAGGGTGGACGCAGCGGAATACTTACAGTCTGATGGAGTTGAAAGCTGTCACTCCTCTATCGTACATTAACCCCTCTGCCGCGACAGAACCGACGGCAGGCCCCAGCTCCCCTGAACCTGTCATAGCAGACCCACAACAGACGGTAGCAGAAGCACCGGGAGACACCTCCATTCAAATCCTAACGATGCTACAAAGAATAGAGGAACGACAACTCGGCCTGATGGGCTTTATGAGGGACTTCAGCCCGCAACGGTAAATTTCATTCAAAATGATTTACATTTTACCCATGTGCAATTCCCCCCTTCCCATTAAACTTCTTTGCTGCCCCCACTCCTGCTGCAAGCCCAAAAACTCCCTCTGCTGCCTTCACACCTACACCTGCCACGACAAGCGAAGGCGGCAGAAAGTCTCCAAACCCCCAGAAGAGAGAAGAGGAAAGACCCCCTCCCGAAGATCCATCCCAAATACTTTTAAGGGTTCTCCTCTTCTTCCGTCTGGCAGGATTCTGACTCCGAGCCATCTGTAGCCCGGGACATCTCAAAGGACTACCCTCCGATGAAAAGGAAGAAGCTGAATGAGACTGTTGAAGGACCCTGCCAAGGCAGATCTGCCAGCAGCAGCAGCAGCTCCAATGATGATCTCGAGGTCCTGGACCAGCCCCCACGCATCTCACCGACACGTGTCCAGCCACCTCGAGAGGCAAAGAAGAAAATGGCCTCTGCGTCCCCGAGCAACCTGTCATCCCCTACCGTTAAGGTTACTACCCGCCGGCAGCTCCAAGTCAGCAGCAGCAGCGACGACATCTCCTCAACTTAAGTTTCTTTTCTTATATTTTGTTGTCTTTGTTGTTTTATCTATTTTGTGATGTATTTTCTTTTCTGTTTTTCATTTTTTTTCTATCATGCATTGAGGGCAATGCAACCCTCGAGTTTGGGGGTGGGCATCCCTATAGTAATGAAATTATTAGTTGTGTCTTAATTTGTGTCTAAGTGTTAGTTTATTTTTATGTCAAAAAATGAAAATAAAAAAAAATTTGGCTTAAGTCTTTGAACTAAACTTACATGTCGCGACATACTCTGTCGTGACAGTACCTTTAGGAAGTTTTAGGAATTGTTTAGAGCCTTGCTATAATTCTGATCTGTAGAACACCCTTTGTGACTCTTATGCTATCTAGACTTCTGTAGTGCACCAGAATAGGAATGTTTACCCACTTGAGTTGCCCCTAGAGGTGCCTATCACTGGCTCTGGGAAAGGAATAAAAGAATAAAAAAGAGATTTCAGACTCATTTGCTTGCAAAACTGCCTTACACCGATTCTAGGGAGATTTCTCTTTGAGCTTAAGTTAGAAAAAACTAAAGGAGCCTAAGAATTGCCTCCACAAAAGATGGAGTTAAGTCAAGAGTCAGAAAAAAACTAAAGGAGCCTAAGAATTGCCTCCAGAAAAAAATGAATTGGCATAAAACTCAAATTTGTAAGCATGACTATTCTGGTAAACTAAAGAAGTTTAGGCACATAGTTGTTCACAAAACCCGCACACACTGCACAAGAACTATAGCATTGTTCCGGATAAATCCAGAAACGCCTAACAAGGTATTGCTCTTGATAGGGAATGTGTGGTTGGTAATGAAAAGTTCATTGAATTAAGTCAAACCAAAAAGTTTTTATTTTCAGTTAGGTCGTATTTGCTTGAGGGCAAGCAAGAACTTGAGTTGGGGGTGTGTTGAGTGTATAAAAGTTCTATATTTTACACATCATTTACCCAAATTTTTGCTGCATTCAAGCATATTTCATTGCATTTAGGATAGATTTCTGCATACACATCACAATTAGATAAAATGGTACAATTGCTACTGATTTCGGTCACTTTTGCAGGTATCTGCTGCATCAGACTCAGGGCAGCAAAGGAGCAGAGCTGGATCACAGAACTGGAGTCGAGGAGTAAACACTGTCGTGGTCACTGCCGTGGCAGCCATGACGACATAAGGGTGAAGTGGAAAAGTGAAGTGGAGCTCAACAGATAGAGGAATTCAAGCCAGTCTGTCGTGGGCCACTCCTATATTTTTCTGAGCCCTGAGGATGAATGAAGGCTAAGCCCAAAGTCCAAGGAAGAAACCCAAAGCAAGAAAAGATGACGAATTAAAGGCAACTACTCAAAAGATTTAATCTTTAATAGAGTTATACTTTAGTTTAAACTTGTATTCTTGCCATATTAGAAAACTTGGACCCAAGGCCTATATAAAGGCATGTAATTTGACCTAGGGAAAGATATCTCATTCCTAGCCATTTTCCCTAAAACCTTTGTCATTTTCCATTCTTCGTCATGTTCTAAACTCCCCCTAGGGCTAAGGGTTAATTATGTAAAGTAGTTGCAAGGATTGTACTGTTTTAGGAATTTTCTGTCAAGCAATAAAAACTTCAAGTTTATTTATTCTGGTTTTCATATCTCGCAAGAGTATCGGGAGAGCATTGTGAGGTTATCCATTTGTTTGATATCGGGAGAGTCAAGCATACGAACGAAATAAATACGTGTTTTCCAGTTTATGGTTAAACCATCTCGGCTTAGGGATAAGTACGAGGTTAAGTGGCTAAGGAAGAATTCAACAACATTGGTGTTCACCCTTTGATTCACGCCGGGAGGTATTATCCAAGAAGTGTCCATCAACAGAACTTAGGCCTAGGGATAGGACAAGTCATAGCAGGGATTCTTGCCAAGCTTGAAGTACAGAGTTGTGTGATCGCTGCCGCGACATCAACAGACTTCTGTAGCGACAGGTGCTACCGCGACAGGGACAACGACAGAGAACAGAAGTTCCTCGTACAGTGCAACACCTGTACTACGGAGCAAATCAATACCGGCCTATTTCTTAAACCTGATTCCTTACTCTTTTATTTTAGTTGCTTATCAAGATTACTTCACAATTCAATTAAACTATTTCTCTCTCTTGTGCAGCAATTCAAGGATAGAGTTATTTCCAGTCCCTATGGAGACGATATTCGATATCCAAGTATCACTGTACTACTTGCGTCGTGTACATTTGCAGTATTTACGATAGGCCTCTTTTACACGTAACAATCAACAGCTTCTATGGCCTAGAGATGGACGACAACCCTCACCAGGAATGAAGGTAGTAAATGACGGCTGCCAACTACGACAGACTCAAGGACAAGTTGTGCAAGCCCAACACGCCATGGTTGGCAGGAAAGCATGGCGGCTCTGTCCAACGCCGCCACCTGCTTTTTGAGCCTATGATGTGGATTACCTTTATCAAACTTCGTCTGATGCCCATCTCCCACAACTCCACTGTCGACCGGCCACGCCTTGCACTCATCCACAACATCATGGTGAATCGACCCATCAACGTTAGGGAGATTATATGCAAGGAGATCCAAAACTACTTCCGCAGGACAAAGAGAAGGTTGTACTTCCCGTCTCTCATCACATGCCTTTATTCCAACTTCAACGTCCCAACCGACCCTGAAGATGAGATGACAACTGCCAAGAAGGGGTGAACCAAGAAAGTCTGCCTGCAAATGATGCATGCTCCAGAGAAAGAGCCCATCACCCCCAGCCAGCCCTCTACCGCAAAACCATCCACTCCAACTGCCCCTGATAGTACTGAAGCTGCCCCGACCAATGAAGTCCTCACTCTGTTGTGCACCCTAATTGACAGCAACAAACAGACCGAGCAGCATCAGTTGACCTTCATGAAGTACGTGGGGGAGGTACAAGATGCCTTTGTGGCACATCTCCTTCAGAAATTTCCAGACAACGGCCCCACTCTGCCAACCTTCACTGCCGACCTCGCCGCCGCATCTACACCCAAAGAAGGCACACCATCAAAAGCAGTTGCCCGCTACGCTGCCTTCTACCGCCAGATGTCGTCTCCGACGCACTACCCATCGTACTCTGCCACCTTCGCTTCCAACATGGTGGCAGACTCCCCAAAGCAGCATCAACAACATCATTCCCTCGTCTACTCAGTGGCAATGGTGGCAAACACGTCCTCCTCCGATGAGGTAGAGCAGCCACCGTCAACGATAGCATCAGTAGCAGAAGCAGCAGCCCCAATGGCGATTGATCCTCCAGAATCACCAACAACAGAAGGAACAAGGAAGAGGAAGCGGCAAATCATAGCCGCCGAGCCAGTGGATGAGGAGACAGATTCCGAGGAGAGCGAAGCCCCTCCAGAAGAACCTCATGAAGAGCCTCGCCCTACTTCTAAGAGAGTCCAGTCGCCGTGGACAGCAAAGGTCTCACCAGCCAAGTCTACTGCCTCTACCGATCGTCGCCTTGTCATCCAATCCTCCTCTTCCTCCTCTGCAGCCAAGACCCAAGTCTCCTCTCAACCCTCAACCAATTTCTAGACTTCTTTTTTTTTCTTCTCTTAATTTTTTTCGATTTTTATTTTAATTATATTTTCTGTTTTTTCTTTTCGAGTTTGGGGGTTAGCACTCATTGCTTTTGTTTAGGCATATTTTAGGGCATTATAGGATGCATTATGTACTTGCCTTAGAAAATTAATCAAAAATAATTTTTTTAGAACTTGTGCCTATGATAGGATAGCCGACTTTAAATTTTCGCACCAAGTTAAAATGAACCTAATTTTGGGGAAAACATGAAGTAAACTTAGGATTTTTCTATAGTTTCCAAAAATTAAAAACACTACTGTTACTTGCTGAATTTGTTTGAGTTTCTGATAAACATTGCATGTTGAATTATTTGTAAAATTCTAACACGGTTGCAGGAAGCTGTCGCGACAGGAAACAAACAGGAAAAACAAAAAACACTACCAAGGTAAAAGAAAATTTTTATGTTGTCTATCGCTAGAGGTGCCCAAAACAGGCTCTAGGAAGAATCATGTGCAAGGACACTCTGGTGCTCTCAAATTCCATGAATCTGAAAATTTTGAAGTGATGAACAAATTGGCATGAGTAAATGAAAGTCTTCACGGAATGACTCCACTCCATGGGTTCGGTGTTTTGTAGTTTGCTCCTATCTTAATTTCAAACCTAGAAGAGTAGCTATGATGAGTTGAAACCCTTATTGCCATGATTAATTTAATTATGCTTAATTATGTTGTCTCGGCAGCAACCTTGTATATCATGACAACATCTCTGTTTACTTAGAATATTCATGAGATTCAGCCTGTACACAGTTTTGCACACACTTCACTGGCATATTATAGTTTAATTATGAGGTAATTCATGTTATTCCCCTATCACTAATCCAATGACAGGTGTCACGGCCTTGAGGTGTTAAATCATGTTTAAAAAGATTTTTTTCTTAATGTTTAGGTTGCATTGCTTGAGGACAAGCAATAGTTCGAGTTTGGGGGTGTGTAAAGTTTCCATAAGTTCTATATTTTATGCACATTCCATCTCATATTATTCCTGTTTTTAGGTACATTTTAAGCATAAATAGGATCATGCATTGCATTTTACAGAATTCTTTACTTGGCCATGCTTTTTATTTATTATTTTTTATTTGGTAAAGAAAATGTACTATTTTAGCTTAGTTTTAGTTTTAGGTACTAAAGGCTGATAGAAGAAGAGAGGAGCTGAGGCAGCAAACTAAGGAGTTGTACTGATGTAGTTCCAAACAAAGACAACAGCTTCCGAGTAGCTTTCGCTGCCCAACATTCCGCCCAAGACAGCAAACTGAGGAATTGGAGAACTGGAGTGCGAGCTGTAGAGCAAAAAATTCTGATCTTAACGATGTTGGCCACTCAATTCTCTGATGACTGTAGCAGCAGGCAGAGCCGCCGAAAGAGGTTTTCGATATTACTTGCGGAGCAAGGCAACGTGAAGAAGTCCATATCCAACTCAAAGATGTCAGAATTTAAGTTTGCATTTATTGCAAAAGCTACTTTGAAGACTTCTACTTAAGAAGGACTAGACCTAGCTAATGCCTATATATACCCATTGTAGTTTTACTTCAAAACAACTTAGGTTTTCCCTTAGGCATAGTTTAAGTTTTTTTTTTGCCGCCATTATGTTCTAAAATTCTCTTTGGGTTTGGGTTATGTTGTAATTAGTGTGAGAACGATTGTTTAGGTTTTTTAGTTTGTTTTTGCAATAAAGCTTCAAGGTTTGCTTATTCCATGTTCTTCATGGTTTTCAATTAAGGCAAAAGATTAGTTGATTACTATCCATTTGTTCGGTATCGAGAGAGTCGAACTCACGAAAGGAGTAAGTACGGTCTTCACCTTAATCAAGTGTTGATCAATCAAGCCTAAACACAGGTTAGGGTTTAAGACGGCTAAAAGAGAATGAACCAAACATTGTTATTTTTGCACGATTCACGCCACGACTCGTGTTATCTTCAGTGGGTATCAACAGCATTCTGACTTAAACATAAGCGGGATCACTTTTGAAGCGTTCTGCCAAGCTCGCCGCTGAGACAAACATCCATTTCACTGCCAAGGCATCGAGAGCGTCACAGCAGCCAATCTGGAATCTCCCGCCGAGGAAGCGAAGTTTGGCAGCGCAAAACAACTTATCCTATTCAATGCAAATTCACACTAAACAGCAGCATAACCCGGCCCATTCCATCAATCTAAACTCTTCCCTTTATTTACTTGTGTTTTATTTTATTTTCTTCTTAAACAATTCAAGTTATTTGTGCATTTAATTTTCTTTTGTGAAGGAGTTATGATTCGAGTCAAGCTGTTCAATCCCTGTGTACCTTCGAGGTCTAGGCAAAGAAAATGTTATTTTGATGAACGCGAGGAAACCTTCATTGTGTGCATTCACGTTAGAAGCTAAAGATGAATCACATTTGCGAGACATTGACACTTTATACGAATTTCCTAATGTATTCCCTGATGAACTTCCAGGATTGCCCTCAACCTGTGAAGTTGAGTTTGGCATCGAGGTGCAACTTGGGACTGCTCCAGTTTCTATTGCACCATATCGTATGGCAGCTGTTGAATTAAACGAGTTGAAAGCTCAATTTTAGGAATTACTGAGAAAAAGGTTCATTCAACCGAGCTCTTCGCCTTGGGGAGCACCGATTCTCTTTTTAAAGAAGAAGGAATGTTCTATGCGATTGTGCATTAACTACTGACAGTTGAACAAGGTAACCATCAAGAACAAGTATCCATTGCCTAGAATTGACGACATGTTCAATCAACTAAAGGATGCCTCAGTGTTTTCCAATATCGATTTCAGGTCAGGCTATTACCAAATGAGAGTTAAAGAATGTGATGTACCGAAGACTGCTTTCCATACAAGATATGGAGACTACGAATTTTTGGTAATGCCCTTTGGGTTAACCAATGCACCGACAGCCTTTTTGGATTTGATGAATCAGACCTTTCGACCATATCTCGACAAGTTCCTACTGGTGTTTATAGATGACATATTGATCTATTCCAAGAATGTAGCGGAACACCGAGATCATCTTCGTATCGTGCTCCAAACCTTACGGGAGAAGCAATTACATTTGAAATTTTCCAAGTGTGAGTTTTGGCTCACCGAAGTTGCATTTCTTGGAAACATTGTTTCGGCTTCAGGGATTCAAGTGGACCCGAAGAAAATCCAAACTATTGTAGATTGGCACCTACCGAAGAACATTGGCGAAGTTAGAAGCTTCTTTGGGCTTGTTGGCTATTATAGGAGATTTGTGAAAGGGTTTTCTATGATAGCTGCTCCTTTGACTAAGTTATTGCGAAAAGAAGTTCCTTGTGTTTGGACCGAGGTTAAACAATGGAGTTTTAACCAATTGAAACAATTGTTGACCCATGCACCAATCCTAACCTAACCCGAGACAACTTAAGCTGTACGAAATGAATTATCCCACACATGACCTTGAATTGGTTGCAGTTGTCTATGCATTGAGAATCTAGAGACATTACCTCTACGTAGAAAAATGTTACCTCTTCACTGATCATAAAAGCCTCAAGTATCTATTGACCAAATAAGAGTTGAATCTTCGATAACGGAGGTAGATAGAACTCCTTAAAGATTACGATCTTGTCATCGATTACAATCCGGGCAAGGCCAACGTTGTAGCTGATGCACTCAACCGCAATCCTTTGTCTGATATGTATAGATAGTGAATATAGAGTAATACGTATCGTATGGCACATTGACATGATGTAATATTGTTGCCTTGTAGCCCCTCGGGCAATTAATGCTCACTTCTGACTTCAGAAGCATCATTGTCTTGTAGCTGAACTCCAAGTTTAGTCTACCATCGTTTCTCGTATCAAGGATTTGCAAGAGCAAGATCTTGAGCATCAATCCATTGTCTCTAAGTTATCGGACAACCCCGACTTCAGAATTAATTCTAAAGGGCTCTTGTGATTTCACGACCGGGTCTGTGTACCTAATAATGAATCTCTTCGCACTGATATTCTCTCTGAAACTCATTTGAGTTCCCTTTCTATTCACTCCGGGTCTGTGAAGATGTATAAGGACTTACATGAACTATATTTGTGGTCGGGCATGAAGCAGGCCATAGTCAACTACACTTCCAAATTCCTTGCGTGCCAAAGTGTTAAAGTAGAACATTGTGCTCCTACCAGATTATTGCAACCTATCGATCTACCGAAGTGGAAGTGGGAAAATATCGCTATGGATTTTTTTAGTGGTCTACCTTTAACTCTCGCAAATCATGATAACATATAGGTCATTGTAGATCGTTTCACAAAGTCAGCTCATTTCATACCGGTTAGAATGGACTACGTTCTCCCTAAATTAGCTTACTTGTACATCAAGGAAGTGATTCAACTCCACGGAGCACCTAAGTCTATTATCTCTGATCAAGATCCCCGATTTGCATCCCAGTTCTAGAGAACCTTACAAGGAGCTCTGGGCACCAGAGTTAACCTTAGCACAACCTTTCACCCTCTATCCAACGGCCAGTCAGAAAAGTTAATCCAAGTATTTGTTGAAAGACTCTTCTATTGAAACCTTAGAAATATGTATTGTTATTGAACCTTTCTATACAGATCTTGGAAAGATATGCTTCGTGCATGCATCATCGATTTTGGTGGAACTTGGGAGAAATCCCTACCTCTTGTTGAATTCACCTACAATAATCGTTATTAGGCATCAATCCAAATGGCCCCATATGAAGCATTGTATGGTAGACGATGTCGAACCCCATTGTGTTGGTCTGAGCTTGGTGAAGGCAAGGTGTTGGGTTCTGACTTACTTCGGGAAACCGAAGAGCGGGTCACCATCATTCATGATCGTTTAAAGGCTACTTTTGATCGACAAAAGGCTTATGCTTATCTTAAAAGACGATATATTGAGTATGAAGTTGGCGAAAAAACCTTTCTTAAAGTTTCACCGTGGAAGAAGGTCTTGAGGTTTGGCAAGAAGGGAAAATTGAGTCCTCGATTAATTGGACCCTTCGAAGTTATAGAATGAGTTGGCCCCGAGGCATATCGATTATTTTTGCCCTCTGAATTGAGTAAAATCCACGATGTTTTCCATGTATTGATGCTCAGGAAGTATCATTATGATCCAATGCATATTGTGGAATCTGAATCTGTAGAAATTCGACCAAATCTATCCTACAAAGAGGAACCAGTTCAGATTCTTGCAAGAGAAGTCAAGAGGCTTTGCAACAAAATTGTACCGTTAGTTAAAGTGCTCTGGAGGGGCCACACTATTGAAGAAGCTACCTGGGAACCTGAAGAGATAATGAAATAGAAATATCCACATCTCTTCGGTTCAGGTAAATAATTGAGGACAATTTTTTCTTAAGGGAGGAGAGTTGTAACACCTCAAAATCTAGTCAAATTGGAATTAGGTTCTAATGATAAAAAATCTCATACTGATAAAATCCAAATATTGTATTGGATGTTGATATATATTAAGACTAATTATGGATTGGTAACCTTTCATCTTGTTAAGTCCTCTAAATTTTGGAAATTTACGTTTTGGTCCCTAAAGGACGTTTCTATGTAATTAAACCTATGTTTGAGTTCCGTTCGCCGTGTCGCTTCCGCTAAAGTGATTTGCTAATCATGTAGGTTAATAAGGTGCATCTAGATAAGATAAAAAGGAAAAGAGGGTCGTTAATCAAGGTTGACTTTGGTTTTCCCTGTGTAATCTTCGTAGTTCGGGTCGGGCGTCTAGGCCGGACTAAGGGGGTTACATTGTCCGTCACTTTAATTAATTTGAGATACTTGGACTTTGATAGCAGTGGAGTGTCCTTGCTCATGATCCTTCCTAGAGCCTGTTTCGGGCACCTCTAGGGTATTAAGCATCCTTCCGAGAGCCTGTTTCAGGCACCTCTAGGGTATTAAGCATCTTTGTGCTTCGCTGCCTTGTGCTGCCGCGGTGGCAAACCTGCATCCAATTAAGATTTTTTATTAAATAAAGCAGGTAGTGTTAAACTTAGAACTCAAGCAAACTCAGCACTTAACAGACGGTGTAAGAATAATTGGCAACTAAAAAAATTTCTAAGTATTTTTCATGCTTCCTCCCATGATTAAGTGAAATTTTTAAGTATGGTGTGAATATGATGTTGGAGTATGCCCAAAGACCAATCATATGATGATTGAATAGACATACTATTTTACTAGATTTATCAAGTAATGGCATTGCCGTTATTATCATTTGGCATGTTTCTGTGCATCAAACTAACCATTGGATAATAATGTCCATACAATAATACGATTATTGTTAAATAGAATCCTTAGTTGAATATTATTACGGATATGGACAGTGATTATATATAAAGACTAATATGTGATTGATTGATAACAAGTGTTGTTATTGACATAGAGATGTCAAAATCAACACATAAGTATTTGTTAGAGAACAACATACTGCATTGACCCGCTATGAGCATGTTTCTTGGGTAATTATGTGACAGTCACAACATTGCTCATGATAAACATATGTATGATCCTCAGACTTGAAGGTGCACAAGAAGAACTACCTTACGCACGACATTGAGTTAGCAGCAGTTCTATTTGCGTTGAAGATTTGGTGTCACTACTTGTATGGTGAGAAGTGCACGATTTACACTGATCATAAAAGCTTGAAGTATCTGATGACTCGGAGAGAGCTGAACTTTAGACAGAGAAGATGGCTTGAACTGTTGGAAGACTATGATTTGACTATTGAGTACCATCCGAGTAAGGCAAATGTAGTGGCCGATGCGTTAAGCAGAAAAGTCGCAGTTGAGTTGCGAGCTATGTTTGCTAGGCTGAGTGTATCAGAGGACGGTGGTTTGATTACAGAGTTGCAAGTGAAGCCTTCATTGATTCAGATGATTAGAGAGAAACAGTTGCAAGACGTATCATTAGCTTCACATGTTCAGGACATTGTAGAGGGTAAACCGACAGAGTACAGTTCCAGTGATGAGAATGTGTTGTGTTTCAGAGACAGAGTGGTAGTGCCTGCAGATGTTGAGTTGAGACGTATGATTCTGAGCGAAGCACATTCGAGTCCTTTTTCTATGCATCCGGGCAGTACTAAGATGTACCGAGATCTGAAGAGTGATTATTTATGGGTTGGTATGAAGAATGATGTGGCCGAGTATGTGAGTTCTTGCATGGTATGTCAGAGAGTAAAGGCAGAACATTAGGTCCCTAATGGCTTGTTACAGCCTTTGAAAATTCTGGAATGGAAGTGGGAAAGAATCACTATGGACTTTGTGTCAGGGTTGTCGTTGTCTCCTTCGAAGAAGAATTCTGTCTGGGTGATAGTCGATAGATTCACTAAGTATGCTCATTTCTTAGCGGTGAACACCACAGATTCTTTAGACAAGCTGGCAGATTTGTATGTCCGAGAGATTGTGAGACTGCATGGGGTTCCGATGTCTATTGTATCAGACAGAGATCCGGGATTCACATCGAGGCTCTGGAGTTGTTTGTATAGTGCCCTAGGTAGTCGCTTGCATTTCAGTACTTCATATCACCCGCAGTCAGATGGTCAATCAGAGCGAGTAATACAAGTATTAGAGGATATGCTCCGTTGTTGTGTGATCGACTTCCATGGATCGTGGGAGAAGCATTTACCCTTAGTCGAGTTTTCTTACAACAACAGTTACTAGGCTAGTATCCAGATGGCTCCTTATGAGGCGTTGTATGGTAGGCGATGTAGGACTCCGATCTGTTGAGCCGAAGAGGGTCAGAAGTTGTTACCTATGCCGGACTTGCTTAAGGGGACTACCGATAAGGTGAAGTTGATTTGTGACCGTCTGAAAGCAGCTTCCGATCGTCAGAAATCTTATGCTAATTTGAAGAGAAAAGAGATTGAGTATTCGGTGGGTGAGAAAGTGTTTCTGAAAGTGTCTCCGTGGAAGAAGGTAATGCGATTTGGCCGGAAGGGCAAGTTGAGTCCGAGGTTTATCGGTTCGTATGAGATAGTTGAGCGGATTGGGCCAGTAGCTTACCGTTTGAGATTGCCTTCAGAGTTAGAGAAGATCCATGATGTATTCCATGTGTCGATGCTTAGGAGATATAGATCGGATCTGTCCCACGTTACGCCCATTGAAGAGAGAGAACTGAATCCATATTTGTCGTACAATGAAGAACCAGTAGAGATACTTGCTTCAGATATCAAGGTGTTACGTGGCAAGACCATAGAGTTGGTCAAGGTGTTGTGGCGACATAGAGGCGTGGAAGAGGCCACGTGGGAGAGGAAAGCCGATATGCTTGAGCAGTTTCCGTACTTGTTTCCGTCAGGTAATTTCGGGGACGAAATTCCTTAAGTGGGGGAGAGTTGTAACACCCGGGTTAGGGGGTCGGGTGAAATTAAATTATTAAAATATAATTTTGGGTTTTATATTTTCAAAACAAATAAATATATGTTGGACTAGTCATCTTTTTAAGCCCAAATCATGGATTTTATACTATTGAAATTATCCCTATTCATTAAGGGTATTTATGACCTTTGGCTTTTAAAATAAGACAAGACAAATAAAATACCTTTTTGCTCATCTTCCTCCCCTTCTCTTTCAAAGAAACCAACGACATCATCCCCTCCCAATTTCAAATTACTGTTCCATTTCTTCCTTGCTCGATTCTTGAAGATTTTTCAAAGGTAAAATCAATTTTATGTTGTCCTTTCTATTTTCATCTAACCTTAGTCTTCATTGTTCATAAAACTCATGTTTCTATACTTTGGGTTTTCCAAAGATTTTAATAAAGGTTGCAGCTTTATGGATTTTTAGTTAAGCTTTTGATTTATTATTGTTAGGCAAGTTATTTGTAAACCATAAGGTCCAACATATCTAATTTTTACATGGTTTTAACTTGATTTTCGGATATGGGTTTTTGTGGGGTTTTAGAGTGTTCAAAAATGGAGTTTGGGGCTGTTTTGGTGCGAAAGTTGATGGCTGATGTTTAGGTTATGTTTGAAGGTTGTTTTAGGTGTGTTAGATGGCAATTTGGATGTTGGAAACATTGGTTATCTGCTGAGTTTGAGGGCTGCTCGAAAATGATATTTTGAGAGTGTTCTTGGGTCGAATACATGCTTGAATTGTGTTATGGGTTTGCAGCAAGTTTTGGTGATTGATTATTGATGTTTTGATTGTGTTGGATGATTAAAGTCAAGGTTTTGTATTGGCGAAGCCTCGGGAACGAATCCGGATAGCTTGGTGGATTGATTGGATAGTGTTGAGCTTGGACAGTTGGTGAGTGGTTCTTCGGTTTTAAATTGGTTTTCAAACTGCCTTGGTTCGAGCATATGGACCAAAGTTGGGCTTGGTAAACCCACCTAGAGTTGGGATTAGATTGGTAGTCTAATCCCAAGCTTTAGTTTAGAAGACTATGGTTAAACTTGTAAATGTTGTGTTTATGCCTCATGTATTAATTGTGATTGGTGTTGCTATGCATATTGTGGCTATGTGTAATGATGAGGCATGATGATTTATTTATGCATTGTGATATGCATGTGTTTGATGAAATGTGGGTTGCATGATTGTAAATCATGGTGGATACGTTCTAAGTATGGGAATTGGTAAGGATATGGTGTTATGATGAGCTTGTGATGAGATAGTGTTTGCACTAGTATGCTTGGGTACAAATGATCGATCATTAGGATGTTAGTGTGCACACGAGTGTCGAAATGCGCGTGTGGTCTTGGTGATGGTAGTCACCAAGATAGAGTACGGGTACGCCCGGAAATCTTCATTTATATTTTAGTCGATGATGAGTGGAATCCCATCGACGGGGCGTGAGGATGAGTGGAATCCCCTCCGCGTGGAACGGTGATGAGTGGAATCCTACCGTAAGGTAATGTAATGGTTGAGTTGTTGGATGTGAGTTCCAACGGTTGTTATCCGCGTATTCGGGTCATAGCTAGGTGTCAATACGGTTTGTTAAATGTGATTCATATGGTTGTGTTATGGACATGTTGAGCATGGCATGATAATTGAGGTTATGTTCATGCATTTCATATATTTGATTCATGTGGTTTCGAAGGTAAGGAAACATGCATTCATCATTGGTTTGATGCTCGTGCTTGGACCCTGCATTGTCGAGGTTGTTTTATGAGCTTACCCTCACTAAGGCTTGCGCTTACGCTCTCCTTTGTTCGACGATGCATATCCTTAGTTCGTGGGTTGTTTGTGCGAGGAGAAGGGCCTCCAAGTGTGCTATTTCTACCTTCAAGTATGGACTTTTAAGTTAATTGATGTATGAGCTAAGCAATGGGATTCGAGTATGTTGTTTTGTGTTAAGGAGCGTGTTAAGACTCCTTTAGTATGTTGATGTTTTGGTTTGTGGCTTGTTTATGCCATGTATGTTGACCATGTGGCCCTTATCTCTATGCTTATATGACATGTTTAATGGTTGGATCTTTAGCTTCTTTTATGGTATGCTATATGGATGTTGTTGATGATCCGTTGTTCGTTTAAATTGTTCTGTATGATGTTTCTTGGTTTCTAAAGGTTGTATGTATATTTGCTTGTGGCTATGTGAGTCGTAAATTGCATTTAGAGTTGAGTCTTGGTGTGTTTTACAGCTAAATTAAGGCTTGCAGTGCAGGGCGTATCGATACGCCCAAGGGCCGTATCGATACGGTCATACACTTTGGGCCTCAGTTTAAGCCTGGCGTACCGGTACACGGGGGTGTATCGATACGCCAAAAGCCCTCTGGAAATCTGAGAATTTGACGAGATTTTGGCGTATCGGTACGAGTCTAGGGTGTATCGGTACGGTCTTTTATCGTTGACCGTGAGAAGTTGACCAGTGAGGGTGTATCGGTATGGTCAACCAGTGTACCGATACGGTCTTCCTATGTTGACTATGGGTTGTTGACCTAGTCAAGGAGTATTGATACGCACTTCTAGTGTATCGATACGGCCTGCTGTACAAACTAAAATGGGCTGTTTTAGATTGCTTGTTTGATTGTTTCGCATCGCTTTGTTGTTTCCGTTGTCGTTGTTTCATATAGGAAGTATTAAAGCCTTTAGACAAGATAATGTTAAAAGAAATTTTCTAAGGTTGCTAACCGAAGAGAAGCCTTAACGGGTTTCACTTCGGTTTTCCTCGTGTGACCCACTCGGACCGGTCAGTCGTCCAGGCCGGGACGAGGGGTTACAAGTGGGCTCTGGTGCGGGGCATGGATATAAGGGCTAGGGTTTCTGCACTTGATATGGACCGTTGGACCAATATGAGATCCAACGATGGTGAGTTGGCTGCACAAGGGAAAAAATCAAGAGTTTGAGATGGAGTTTCAATTATGTATCATGATTCGACCGAGAAGCGTTCTCTCTCAATGCTTCAAATAAACCCCAAATTTCTGCCACCTTTCTGAATGTATCATGATTCCAACAACTCCATATTTTGGATTGAAATTGAGAACATTTTGCCGCCCATTCTTTGTATTTTAATCTCCCCCATACCCCAATCTTCCCAACACTGCAAACTGAAGTCGTCACTCCTACCAGTTTCTAAAGGTGCCCCGAGATTCTTATGTCTTCCTATAATCACATTTTCTTGTTTCTCATTTCATCTTTTCGACTCAATATCATCTTTCGCGATAGATAGTATCTACCTTTTCAGCTACTTGATTCGACCTCATCCGTCGCCAATACTTTGTTCTCCCGTTGAATCTGGCAATTTTATATCCATACAAATAAAACCCGTTCAATCTTTCCATGGCTCTTGTTGTATCAATTCTGTTTTGGAGAATCTCACAAAACCAAATCTTCTTCCCTCTCTACTCAACTTACTTGCTAAACATGTCGTGTCGACAACATCGCCGTAATTCCCAAAGGTGTGTCAAAGCCCTTTCCAACGCATCTTCATCGGTACATTATGCACGAAGAGGGTGACCGTCTATTCCTTCGCTGGAATGTTCCACATTAGGTTGCCTATCCTTTTGCAAAATTGTTTACTTCGTTTTTGAACAAGTTAAATTAGTTCATTTTTTTATTTATAAACGAACAACAATGTATGTTTAAACAAAATAAAAATTCATAAGTTTTAATTTATGAATTATTATCGGTGAATAATGGTTTACACATGTGGGGTTATTTAGGGATTCACTACACCAGACTTGTTCTATGGCGGCGCTATTTGTGGCGTTTTTTATACAAACGCCGCCAACATTTCACCTATACCGGCGTTTTTTGAGACAAACGCCACAAACGGCAAATATTGGCGGCGTTTTTAGGACAAACGCCGCAATAGGATGACATATAGTGGCGTTTGTCTCAAAAAACGCCGGTATAGGTTTAACGTTAATGGCGTTTATAAAGGTAAACGCCGCAAAAGGGTTTGGTTTGTGGCGTTTTTAAAGGTAAACGCCGCAAAAGGGGTTTTGTTTGTGCCCTACCCGCTCCTGCTCTTCTTTCCCCTGTCACTAAGTTAAAATATATCCCCAACCTCAGACACAAATTAAACATCGTGCAAAACTAAAAAACCCCAAATCTGTGCCCTACCCGCTCCTGCTCTTCTTTCCCCTGTCACTCCTCGCCGTCGCCGTCGCCCCTCGCCGTCGCCGTCGCCCCTCGCCGTCGCCGTCGCCCCTCGCCGTCGCCGTCGCCGTCGCCCCACGCCCTCGACGACCATCCGTCCCATGATGTTGCTAATGGCCAGAAGCTTGTGAAGGAGGTGTAGGAGACATTGAGGGCGAGCCCTCAATGGAACCAGACACTCTTGGTGATTACTTATGATGAACATGGTGGATTCTATGACCATGTCAAGACTCCTTATGTTAATGTCCCGAACCCGGATGGAAACACTGGCCCTCCACCCTCTTTCTTCAAGTTTGATGGAACCAATGCTTAAACCATGGGTAGATGAGTTCTCTCTGATCTTGAAACATCCTGTACAGCCTGAAGATCCTGATGATTGGAGCATTAGAATGGAGGTTGGTATTATGCTTGCATCTCCATCCGTTGTCTTTTTTTGCACTCTTTGCTTATAATTTGATTTTCCCAGGTTTTAAAATGCTTGAACCAGTTTGTTCAGAATTTTCCTAGCTTCACTGAGAGTTTGTTTATGGGTTAGTTGGCCATATCTCTTTATATGTTTCTTTTAGCATATTTTCTGAATTTTAGTTTTGATGTTTTAGTACTAATGGTGACTTCCTGAGGTTCCATTTCTGCAGATATTTTGGGGCCACTATGGCAGACGTTTGTATCATCTCTGAGAGTATATACGCAATCAGCAATTGAGGGTACAGAGGATCCCTATGAGGGCAGTTATGACTCTGATGGTGCAGAGAAAAGCCTTGATTCCTTTGTTGTTCAGGTAATATCAGTGGCCAAAATGAAAAGGCAATTCTAAATTTAACGTTACACAAATGTTTGTTTATTTTATGCACATTACAGATAGATGTAGAATCCTGATCTTTCTTTTAATTTAATTTCTTGCCGAAAGTAAGATCTGAAATGTGCATTCATATGTTTCCTAATCTTTTAGTGATAAACTCAGAAGTGTTTCACCTATAAAAAGTTGAGATACAAGGGCTTGCTCCCCCCCCCCCCCCCTTTTATGGATGCTTTTCCCCCTTAAAAATGTCTGTACATTTATAGGGATTTGCATGTAGCCAAGCTTTGAAGAGGCAGTGAGGATTAATCAGGTTCTAGATTCGTCTGGATAAAATTTGTTTTCAATTTGATTTAGTTGGACATTCATTTATGCCTTTACTCGTGTACCTGCACATTGGAGCATGTGTGAACATATGCAGCTAGAATTACAGATTAGTAGTCAATTTATATATGAGCTGAAGTTGTGTTCTGAGTTGATTGAATGCTATGGTATTTGTACAAAGTTGGCTGAAGCTGAATGCAAAGGAGCAATCCTTCTTATGGTTAGGTCAGGGTGTCAACAAACAGGTTAATCTCTTTTGAAGTCATTCCATCCACCTTTGGAAAGTGAAAATTCATTATCCTTGGTGTGGTTGGAAATAGGAAGGTAGATGGCTGCGATAAAAAGCTGCAGCAAATGTTATGAATTTTAATTGTTGATTTTGTTTGAAGAAAGTTGTAATGGGCTTGTTCTTGTAGCTGTACATAGTTTTTGGATTCTCCTAAAAGTCTAAAACTATGGTTTTCTGTCAAGTGCTCAAATATAAGTTGTTTCTAGTTTAAACTAATGGAGATGCCTGCCTACTAGTCATTCAGCGTTGGTAAAATCAATTAAACTATTGTGGTTAGTTGCTTCCAAAATTTTTATGAATCACTTGCCTTATATTTTAACTGCTGTAAGCTTATTACTCACACCAGTCATTGGCCTTATTCCATTGACTGCAGTTCATAATGGCAGTTCATCTCTAAATATCTCTACAATTGCTTAGCTGTTGTGAATGAGAATTATTTATGATCAAAACATTGTATAAGAGCTTCACTTTTATCGTGGCAAAGACTGATTCCTGAGAGCAGTTGAATCTCTTCATTCAATCATTAATTACAACCAATAGTTAGGTCATGGTTTGTCATTTTCACCGTCGATTTTAAACCGGTGTTTCCATTGGGAAAGATGTCGATTGTCGGGTCTGTGGGTTTTGAATTTACACACTACTAGTGATTGCAACCAGCCAACCTGTCATCATAATTTTCCAGGCTTTTTACTACTGCTAAGCTGATCACCCGCACTTTGTGCCAATGTTTACGAGGACCTAGACATGCATTTTCCCCTTTTTTCATTTATGCTGTAAAAACTTTCAATCTTTTGTGTGCTCTTCCTTTAATCATAACCCTTAGTTTCCTTTAAATTTAATTCTTTTAAGATTCAGTTTACACTCTTCCCATCATTCCTTTGTTCGAATCCTTTCTAGGTCCATGTGTGGTCAACGGATGCTAACCAATTTGTAGCTGACGAGGATGATGTCACTTATAGCTGCCGTGTCTCTGGTAAGTAGCTTATACATTGGTGACTTGTTTTGGATATTTCTATTGGCACCCAGGTTAATTGTGATTCCTCAGTGATGTTATATATGGTTGTTTTGTTTCTCTTGAAGCATATATGCCATGCATTTATATGATCTTACCAAGACATTCTTTTCTTCATACTGGAAACTAATAACTTTTTCTTTTTCCATAGTTATATATGGTTAATTATACACTTTTATATAGGCATAAAGCAGATTGTCAATTCGCCTAAGGCAGATGTAAAGTCAATTGCTGGGTCATTCCATTTCAAAGGTGGTGAACGAGCTGAAAGAAGAAAAGAGGCAAGCGAGCATGTTGTCATTATGAAATTTTTTTCTTTAGTTTAAGGATGGACTTTAATGTGCTTATTCTTTTTTTATTTCTTTAGTTTATGGACCACATTCAAGGGATCACATTTTTGTCTTTTAGTTTAAGGATAGACCTTAATGTAATGCATTTTAAATTATTATATAATATGTATGCTTTATTTGAATTTTTTTTTTGAAACATGGTGTTATTCGCGGCGTTTGTAAAAGAGACGCCACTATAGAACATGTTCTCGCGGCGTTTGAGTTTACAAACGCCGCTACAGAACTTGACTTTTTGCGGCGTTTGCAAAATCAAACGCCACTATAGAACATGTTCTCGCGGCGTTTGTTTTTAAAAACGCCACTATAGAACATGTTATCGCGGCGTTTGTAAACACAAACGCCGCGATAGAACTTGTCTTTTTGCGGCGTTTGCAAAAACAAACGCCACTAAAGGACACTTATTCGCGGCGTTTGTATTTACAAACGCCACTATAGATCTTGACCTTTTGCGGCGTTTTTACCAAAAAAACGCCGCGAACTATTGCGGCGCTGCTTTAAGCGGCATTTCTTGTGGCGCTTCTTTAAGCGCCGGGAAAGTTTTTAGCGGCGCTAAAAAACGCCGCTATAGGGTTAAAAAAACGCCGCGAAAGAACTGTTTTGTTGTAGTGATTAAAATTTTAGTTTAGGGTTTAGATTGTAGAGTTTTGAATTTAAGGTTCAATATTAGAATTTAAGTTGGAGGGTTAGGCTAAACGAACCGAACGAACACGAACAAGAGTATATTCATCTTCGTTCGTTTAATTAACTGAACAAACGAACGAACACGAACAACTAAACGAATACAATTTCTTGCTCGTATTTATTTGTTAAGGAATGTAGTTTATTCGTGTTCATTCATGTTCGTTCGTTAAAATGATAAACGAACATAAATGAACAAACATAAACGAACACACACACACACACACACACACACACACACACACATATATATATATATATATATATATATATATAAATTTAAACGAACATAAACGATCAAACATATGCGAGTAAAATTATTATTTTTAAATATAATACTTTTATTATAAAAAATAATAAATATAAATGGACATATGTGAATAAATTTAAGCGAACATAAATGAACTAATTACCGAACGTTCACGAACATAAATGAACGAACGAGTCATTTCTTCGTGTTCGTTCATTTAATAAATGAACAGAAAATCTTGTTCATATTCGTTTGTTTAATAAATAAACGAACTTCACGCCAAACGATTCACGAACGGTTCGTTGAACGTTTGGATTGTTTACGGCCCTATTAAGGGTTCAAGGTTAGAGTTTTAGGGTTAAAATTTTAAATTTTAGATTAAAAATAAGCATATTTGTATAAATTTTTTGCACCACAATATATCAAATATTATCTTTAATTTATTATAACAATAACAATTCCCGCTAGGTAAAAATTGTAAAAAAAAAAAAACAATAAAAATTCCAAACAAATCAATATCCTAATTAACATTAACATGATAATATTAAATATTTCATAATTTCATTAATTTGTATTTATAAGAATATTTGGTAGATTGGAATTTTATGAATATTCGATAGACCAAGAAAAATTGCAACGGATAAAAACGATAGGATATGCTGGTAAGTTAGGCACTTTGGTTTTAATATCCTTTCGTTTCTTTTTTTCGAACCCACGATGCAAAAGGAGAGAAAAATGTCATTTGCTCTAAATATTGTTAACACGATGACACCTAACCCATAACCCACGATCCGGAAAAAAAGGCTGATTATCAATCTCCGCTAATATTCGACTCATCCTCACACCTCCCAATCTCCGCTAATATTCCAAGGCCACCAACACTTCATCTTTTTTCCCCATTTCTCTTTTTCTTTTCCAGTTAGGTCAGTTCACACTTTTTAGTTTTCGCTTCATTCTACTTTTTTCTCATTATATATATTTTTTGAATCGTAATTTTTCATTTGATCGCAGGTGAAATTTTCTGAAGCATCGATTTGCTCAATTAAGGTAATTTATAAGTTTTGAGTTTTTTTGTTCAATTTCCACTTCTTATAAATTTGTTAGGTTTGATTTTTTTAATAGAATCTTTCACATGTTAATCATATCATCTTTTAACAAAAAGTTTAGATTGTTTTCTTTCAATGTAATTACAAGAACATTATCAATTTCTTTCTGTTGTTAGAACGTTTTTTTATATATTTTCATGCTATTTGTTGGTAATGTTGATTTATTTAGATTTTTGGTAGTCTTAATAGTATTGTTATCATTTTTATGGCATTTTGTCAATATTTTTTCAAAGTAATGTCTGCAATACAAACAATCCTAACTCGGTTCAATAGAATTTGATTCTATTTTATATACTGAGTAACTGTCTATCACGATGTAGGATTTTAATTGGTACAATAGTCATGGATCGGATTACTAAGGCAGCACGTCTCATGATTGTATCTGATCTTGATCACACAATGGTATGCTTTTATCTTTTGAATATTTGCTTTAATTTGCAGAAAATTTTCTTCTATGGTTGCTTAACCGATATGGTGAGCTTTTTCCTTTTTGCAGGTTGATCATCATGATCCCGAGAACTTGTCTTTACTTAGGTTTAATGCCCTGTGGGAGTCGAATTATCGTCATGACTCTCTGCTGGTTTTTTCCACTGGGAGGTCACCTATACTGTACAAACAGCTAAGAAAAGAGAAACCCATGCTGACTCCTGATATAACTATCATGTCAGTGGGAACCGAGATAACATATGGCAACTCGATGCTGCCGGATGATGGCTGGGTTGAAATTTTGAATCAGAAATGGGATAGGAACATAGTCACTGAAGAAACCAGCAAGTTTCCTGAGCTCACTCTTCAGGTCTACTTAATATATGCTTTTAACTGCAACGTTATATCTACACATTGAGATTATTCTGTTGAGTGTCTTCAATGCAACTGGATATTTAGGTCCTGGTCTTGATATCTTTGATGAATTCAAGCATTTTGGAACATGCAGGCAGAAACAGAGCAGCGACCACACAAGGTTAGCTTTTATGTTGACAAGACTAAGGCCCAAGTAGTGATGAAGGAACTTTCAGACTGTTTGAAGAAACGAGGGGTAAGATTCAACTTTCAGACTAAGGCCCAAGGTTAGCTTTTATGTTGATATTTAGGATATGCATTTTTCCCAAGTAAATATGCTTTGAATGATGTACATCAGGCTACAGGACATTGGTATTCATTTCTCCTTCATCTTCAATGTTTAGTTGTTTCATGTTTATTTAATGTTGTATTGCTATCATTAACTTGTGTCTTATGTTGTGCCAGTTGGATGTTAAAATAATTTATAGTGGAGGAATGGATTTGGATATATTACCACAAGGTGCTGGAAAAGGACAGGCCCTCGCATATTTACTAAAGAAGTTGAAAACTGAGGGAGTACCACCTGTTAATACTCTTGCCTGTGGTGATTCTGGAAATGATGCCGAACTCTTCAGCATTCCAGATGTGTATGGAGTCATGGTTGGTAGTCATAAGAATTTTACATATTTCAGAGTTACTATTACTTTATAAATTGCAGTAGTGTTTTAGGTCTGTTAATCTTTTACCCTCTTCAGGTCAGCAATGCCCAAGAAGAATTGTTGCAATGGCATGCTGAAAATGCAAAAGGTAACCCTAATATAATCCATGCCAAAGAAAGGTGTGCAGCTGGAATCATAGAAGCCATTGGACATTTTAAGCTTGGTTCAAACTCTTCTCCAAGAGATGTTGCTGATTTCGTGGAATGTAAGGTAGACCATGTCAATCCAGGTTATGAAGTAGTGAAATTTTACTTGTTCTATGAGCGATGGAGGCGAGGGGAGACTGACAACTGTGAGACTTATATATCAAGTCTGAAAGCTTCTTGTGTACGTTTCTCCTCTACCTTTTTCTTTCATTGTTATGTTTTGTCATGATACTTAGCAGCAGTTCATCAGAATTTGGCCCCATCTTACGTTCCTCTTACTATTAGGTAAAAACAGTAGGCAACAACCATGTCACTTATCAGCATCTTCTAAATAATGAATTAACAATGTGCGATTGCTCTAGTTGGCCTGCATTTGTTTATTTTGATGTGGTGCATCATTGGCTTTTATTTTTTGGTTAATCTAAATTCTTTACACATTGAAAAATTTGATTTATAATACCTGTCATGATTTAAAACTCATCTCTGAACTGGATGAATTAGCTTTACTGTATATAGGTGTGTTAGTGAATCAGGTCCTCTAATACGGTTCCTCATTGCATTTTGTCGTATGATTTTAGACATGAATTTTTAGTCTGTGTCTTCCATCATTTGTTTTATGTAAGATATGGCCAACCTACAACACCCTATCGTTGACAAAGCCAGGGCACTGTAGGGATGAAAAGTTGTGGGACTTTTGGGTAAGCATTCTAGGTAACTAGGAAAGGAAATAGGTAAAAGTGTATTGTGAGAAAGGGGCCATGGTGGCTGGAGATGCAATGAATAATGGTAGTTTGTGTGTGATCAGTGGTTAGTGATTTGTTGTTTTAAGAAGATGAACATGATATTTTCCAGAGAGAACAATGTGTTTCTCTACATTTTCTTATTATTCTTAATTATCAAATGTATACAAAGTAAGCCTTTAAATAGGCTAGTATAGTGTTTTAATATAACTAAAACTATATTTTTATCTTTAATTTAAATAATACTTATTCCTAATTTAACTAAGACTTCTAGTAAATCTAAATTATTGATTAGGAATAAACTCTAATTATACATTAAATAAAACTCTAACACTCCCCATCAACTTACGCTCCCCTCAAGCTCTAACACTTCTCGGATAACTTACATGTATCAATTTGTTCATCAGTGATTTTATGTATCTTAAACCTGATTTTATCATACGTTGATATGTTGAGAAAAACTCCCACACTCAGCCAAAGATTAGAATTTGCCACGGGTGTGTCTACAAATTGGAGTGCATGCGAATCAGTTTTTGGCTGAGCTTGTGGTTAGTCACAGATTTACCCAAGTCCTAACTCCTGTGGATATGGTTTTCTTGACCTATCATTTCTTCTAAGAAAATGTGGTTTCCTTTTTCATTTACGTGATTAAAATCTAATTTTGAGTCTTACTAATTAGTACCACGAATAAACTCTGTTATCTTTCTTAGGATCCGTCTGCTATTGTTGTCTTTCCATCTGGTGCTGAGAAAACTCTTCATGAATGCATACACACAATGAAAGGGTGCTACGGAGACCAAAAGGGTAAACAGTTCCGGATCTGGGTTGATCGTGTATTATCCACACCAACTGGCTCAAGCACATGGCTAGTGAAATTTGATAAGTGGGAGTTATCTGGTGAGAGTTATTTCTTCATAAAATTGCCTTGTCATTTTCTTTGCTTTGTAGATGCATTTTCTTACAAGCAAAACTCATATTGTATGTCCACTCGAAAATATTAGCATTATGAACATGTACACTATGCACTAGGCGAACTTCTAATAGCCACCGATTTCTCACTTTTTATCGACTTGCTAATTATTGTAGGAGATGAGCGCTGTTGTTGTGTGATCACTGCTAAAATAAGTGCTAAGGTAAGACTTGTTAAATCTTAGATTGTGTTTGATTGATACCTTTGCTATTGCTTTTTTTTTCTATTCATTTTTTTTAAATACACGAGTGAAAAATTTGATTGATACCTTCTTTTTACATATCTCTCCTTATTTGGGACGCTATTCACGTCTTTTCTTTTTTCTTCTATTGAATCGAGAAATAAATAGGTTAGATTGTCCATATTTTTAATATAATCTATAGTTTATATATATATATATATGACATCCTCCAGATACTTCAAACCGAAGCAATTGGATGTCCGATTCGGGCCTATTTTGTTCTAAGATGATTACCTTTATGTTGGCAGGGATCTGGTGCTTCATACGGGTACACTTGGGTGAATGTGCAGCAGAAGTGGTTAGAAGAATATGAAAAGAAGGATGACTCAACCTGGCTTTTCTAAGGTACACTGCAACAACATCCTGAATCTGGAATCAGTATGAAAATTCTATATGAATAAATGTATCAAAATTTTAATAGTTTTTAAAATTATATTTGTTCTGAACAATACGTTGGCTGAATTTATTAGAAAATAAAATAAACATTTCAAACGAAATGAAAATTATTCCAGAAATATAACAAAAAAAGTAAAACTAAATTGAAAAAAACTAGAAAACGAAACATTAAACCAGCAAAACACACCTCCAATAACTGCAAAGATAAAGATGTGATGAAATACTGGAGAAAAGAAGCAAGAAACAAAAATCATTGTCTCTATCCACTTACACGCTTGAAGCGGGAATGGTGAGCGAAACCAACAATCTTGTAGGGTGTTTTACAAGACAGATTTAATTGCATCAACAAACAAACCATAAAGGGGATTAAATTATTAAAATGCCATCGACAACTGCAAATAAGAGTTGAAAGGCGTGAGAAAATTATTCACGAACGTAAATTTACCACAAAGGTAAGCGAAAACCTCTATAAGATAGAAGCATGTCATAAGATTGAGGGAAAATGTGTTACACGACAGAGAAAAACATTTCACAAAGACAAATAAAAATTAGAAGAAAATTAAGACAAATAAAGAGAAAAAAATATTGACAGTCGACAACTAAGCATTAAAATTAATGTTAACGTCGACCAACATAAGCAAAAGAAAAAATTAGAGTGACGCTAGGTTCAGGGTTATTTATTTATTTATTTATTACAAAAGACGCTAGGCTCAGGTTTTGATACATATATTTGAATAATTAATATGCAACTTAAGAGATGATACTCTATTTAGATAAAGTGATATAAATACTTTAGGCTTATTTCTTGTTTGATACTCCTTTTTATTTTTTATTTTCTATGCTCATGCAGTTTGTTCGGTATCTATGAGTTACAAATTTGCATTATCCTTGGGATTTCAAACCCTCACTGCATCTAAAATTGATTATTTTATATTTGATCTTCCTTTGTTTATCTTTCATTCAGCGGCCGGTTAATTAATAGCAAGGGTTTTGGCTTAATTTCCAAATTTTCTACTTATCATTTTTATTAAGGTTAAAGTTTATTTTTGTCCATCTACGAAGAGGGGCATTTTATCCCATGTATGTTTGAAAAAAAATATTTTAGTCTAGTTAACTTAAATATTTTAGTTTAAAGATTATTTTTTGTGAATGGTTTAAACCTTTTTTAAGTAATTTCAATTTTGAAATTGAACAATTTGATCCCTTCTAGAAAAAAATTTATTCGATGCATATTTTAAAAATGAGAAAACAAGGAGATTAATTTGTAGCACCAAAATTTAATTTCAAAATTGACGTTACAATTTACATTCCTATTCGGATTATCATCTTCCTCGGGGTAATCTTCCTTGGCAAACAAATAGATTATCTTACCTGAGCTAAAACATAATTTTAAAATTTAATTTCAAAATTGACGTTACAATATATATATGGTTATCGAAAGTCATTTAAATTGAAATTAATTAATATCATAACAATATAAATGTCTAGCATTAAATTTGTACAGAAACTTAAACAACTCAATCTAAAAAATTTCAAATAAAACTTGAGTTATAAAATAAGATTCGTCAACTTGATTAACTTAATTTTTTTATTTGACTCGATCAAATGCTCACCCCTATTAAAGGATGAGTCTATCACGTGCGACGAACATTGATGAACACCACTAACGATGAACACCGATGAACACCATTAATTTTTTTAATTTTAAAAATCTAAAGAACTAAAATTATAATTAAAATCCTCTCTTAAAAAAATAAAAATCAAATTTAATAGTTACTTTATAATATCTTTTAATAGGTTAGAATCAAATATACTCAATTCTCTTAAACTCTAACAAAATCATTCTCTTACAAAAAAATACAAATTATAAACTGATCATCATAATAATCAGATACTACTCAATCATCGTTTTCGATCATCACTAAGAAACCCATAATTGATGAAACAAAGTAAAACAATTTAAACTCTAAACATAAGAAAAACGTAATAGTGAAGAAAATGAAGAAGAACACAAACCGGTTTTATGCATCTCTTTAAGAAATCATAAATTATAAATTGATTTCTATTTTTTAAGAGATTGATTTTGTTAGGGTTTATGAGAATTGGGTATATTTAATTCTAACCTATTAAAAATATTATAAAGTAACTATTAAATTCGATTTTTATTTTTTAAGACATAATTTTAATTATAATTTTAGTCCTTTAGATTTTTAAAATTTAAAAAAAAATAATGTTGTTCATCGGTGTTCATCGTTAGTGGTGTTCATCAATGTTCGTCGCCCGTTGTAAAATTTTCCCCTATTAAAACTCGTCAGAATACTCGATTTTTTTCATCCTTATCTATATTATTATTATTATTATTATTATTATTATTATTATTATTATTATTATTATTATTATTTGCATCTAACAAATCTATGAATTTGAAAAATAATCATTATTGCTATATTTCTAAGTATTTATTACTCAAATTACACTATCTTTAAAATTTTAATTCTAAATATTACCTTAGTAAGTCTCAAATCAAGACAGACTCATTTTTTATTATATGTATGTTTTGTTTAGCTTTGTTTTGGATTTATTCAATTATATGTTAATTTTTATGTCAATATTTTTATTTGTTATAATTCATTAATTTTTAAAGTAATACTTAACATAATTTGTTTAAAAAAACTCAGAAAAGAATGAATCCTCTATTCCCAGTTATTGAAAAACCTAATTAAAAATAAAATCAAGGAGTTGGGATCATAAGTAGAATGATAAAGAATTTAATATCAATCAAGTTTTCAATTGATGCTGATAAAAAAAGTTTTCAATTGATATTTAAATTCGATTCCTAGATGAATAGAAATTCACTGCCCTTTTTTAATGTTCCTATTTATATCTCACATTTTAAAAAATAGGTTTAGAGTTTAAGATTAAGGTTTAAGGTTAAGTCTTAGGGTTAGTATGTAAGAAATTAGGGGTAAGATTTATTTTTTAAAGTTTAGGGTTTAAAATTTAAGATTTAGAGTTAAAAATTAAAATTAAAATTTTTAATATTAAGGCATAGATAGAGGCACCAAAAAGAGGCTTTTTGGACAAATCTTACACTATCACTCTTTAATTTATAAGTAACAAAGAACCAAACAATACTTTTTGTCAAAATATCTCTAAGTTTATATTTCAGATCGCTCAATTATTACTCAAGCTATAAATGAATCATATTTTTTTTAAAAAAAATATAATTTAGTGACTTAATTAAAATTATGTTACAATCGAGTCACTCTGCCATAAAAACTAAACTGGCATTAAATATTTTTATGATATAATAGCAGCTTTAGTTCCTAAGACATATATTCTATCAATTTGGTCTTAATTCGAAATAATTCATAAATTTAACCCTTCATATTTAAAATTTCTACCAATTTAATTTTTGTTCTTCACTGTTCATCATCCCTACTTGGATACTCTCATTAACAATAGAATACTTTATTTAAAATTATTAATTAATCTAATACACAAATTTATAAGTGTAAATATATTTATAGTTAATTTTTATGTTAGATCTTTGATTGGTATATACTGTAAGATTAAATATTCTTTGAAATCTTTTAAAATTATTTAGGAAAAAACTTTAGGTTATAGTTGTAGCTACCACACAATTTTCTATAAAAAGATTAGATTTTCATATTATTATAAATTTTCTTAGTAATTTCATATTTTTGAATGATTTTATTTCTTTTTTTATTTGAAAATAAACTACTATTTGAACTTTTTTAAGTTACTGAAATTTCAGTATTAAACAAATTTCTAAATTGTTAAACAAATTTTATTATTATGATAATTTATATTTTTAATGGTTTGATTAAATAACGATTTTATTTGTATGACTTTATATAAGTCGAATTAATTTTCAATTGAGAACTGGTGATTCATAAAAAGATTCTGGTGACTGAAATAAAAATGGATGCTAGCTAATAATATTCTTTATGGAGCTTATTGATCAATTTTGTTTTAATTAAAAATTCCCATTATTTTCAACAAGAAAACTATCGACTGTTATTTCTCTCAAAACGAAGAGTTTTTCGTTTTCTCTCAAAACTATTCTCTAGGTTTTCTATCACTTACACAAAATCTTTTGAATTCTAAAACTATTTTAGATAATTTTCCTTCCTAAGTTCTTTCTTGATTCTTATAAATCAATTGATTTTTTTCTCCAATGATTTTCTACGGAAAATGGAGTCAAACTAGGGGAAACATCTTCTAAATTCGTTTTGTCAATTACTCAAGTCAAACTAGAGATGTTTCTTTATGATATTTCACATGCTTATCATTCCTTGTTTCAAGTTTTAATTGTGTTTTAAAGCAAACTCGGGATTTAATATTAAATTGAGTTCTTTGAGTAATTTAATGGTGAAATCTTGATTTATAATAGGGTAAAATACTGAAATCATCACTCAACTTTGGTCATTTGACCTATTTTAGACACTCAACTTTAAAAACGCTCAATTTACTTATCAAACTTTATTTTTGACCTATTTTGGTCACTTTGGATTATTTTATTAATATTTAGGTATGACATGGCATATTTTATTATTATATATAAAAAATAATTTAAAATAAAAATAAATAATATTTTTTATTAATAAATAAAAAAGCAATTTAAAATAAAAACCCTAATCTCAAACACTCCAAATATCCCAAATCCCAAACACCCAAATTCTCAAACCCCCCTTACCGGTGTTACTCTCACCGGCTGCCACCACTCCCTCTACCGCCGACGACAACATCACCTGCCGCCGACGGTGCAATGATTCCCGATTATGTTTTTATAGTAAACATCATCAGAGTGACAGAAGCTCAGAATAGAACTTAAAACAACTGTGACATAGCCAGGACGCAGAATAGAACAAGTCTTTCATTGTTTCTAACACTACCAGTTGGCAATCTGTCATTATAGTCGGCCGTTTTTGTCTCTAAAACCACAACTACAAAACCCTTCTTCTTCACTTCCCTTGTCTCTCAATCAGATTATGTTTTTTTAGGTTTTGTTTTTTTTCCCATCAAAATCCACCAAGAAAACACTATTAACTTGTCAAGAAAGAGATATGGATAGGCTTATTAGTATGGAGCCATCAAGCCTTGTTGCGATCAGGGTCGAGCCAGGGCAGAAATGTTTCGGCGAGCTTACTTTGCGCAACGTTATGTATACCATGCCGGTCGCGGTCCGCATCCAGCCAGTTAACAAGGGTCGATACACTGTCAAGCCTCAATCGGGAATCATTGCACCGCTTGGAACACTGACTGTGGAGATTGTGTACCATCTCCCTCCTGATTCTCTGCTTTCGGAGTCGTTTCCTCATAGTGATGATTCTCTACCGTCGGCGGCAGGTGATGTTGTCGTCGGCGGTAGAGGGAGTGGTGGCCGCCGGTGAGAGTGACACCGGTAAGGGGGGTTTGAGAATTTGGGTGTTTGGGATTTGGGATATTTTGAGTGTTCGGGATTAGGGTTTTTATTTTAAATTACTTTTTTATTTATTAATAAAAAATATTATTTATTTTTATTTTAAATTATTTTTTATATATAATAATAATAATAAAATATGACATGTCATACCTAAATATTAATAAAATAATCCAAAGTGACCAAAATAGGTCAAAAAGTAAAGTTTAATGAGTAAATTGAGCGTTTTAAAGTTGAGTGGCTAAAATAGGTCAAATGACCAAAGTTGAGTGATGATTTCAGTATTTTACCCTTTATAATATAAACCTAATTGATTTTAAAACCAATTGTTAAACAGCTAGATTGTGTTTTTTTGAGGAAAAACATCCCCTAATCAACGAAAAAATGAGAGGAAAGGGAGGTGGTGACGGCGTGGAGATCGTGTCAGGTGGGCATAGTGGCGAAGGCAAATTTGAGATTGAGTCCATTCGGAGTAGAGGATAGACTCTGTTCGTGAGGAATTTATCAGAGCAATTACACTGGAAAGGGTTATGGCAAGTGTTTGATCGGCATGGGCAGGTAATTGATGTGTTTATTCCGAAAAAAAGAACGAGAACTAGTTCCCGTTTTGGGTTTGTGCGTATGAATTCGAGGGCGGAGGCACAAAGAGTGAGGGATTGTTTAGATGAGCTATGGATTTATGGATCGCGTATTTCGGTTTCGCTTGTGCAAGGAGGAGCGAAATCGTTGCTTTAGCGGAAACAGACTGAGGGGTGGGTACGTAGGCGAAGTAATACAATGGATAACTCATCGGTAAGGTTTGATGTCAAACAAAATGAATCGCTAGGAAAGAGGGTTGTGAAACAAAAGGATTGTGTGCAAGGAGTGACTGACGAGAGTACGATGGATACGTTACGGAATTGTGCAGTGGGTTGGTGCCGACAAGCAAAAGGATTGGTTACTTTGGCAAAGGATTTGCACGAGGAAGGTATAAAGGATATGTCAATTATGCGAATTGTTGGATCTAGAGTACTCCTTATATTTGCCAATGAAATGGCCAGAAGTGAAACATTGAATTTAGGGGTGCTTCTTAAATGGTTTATTGATGTTAAAGAGTGGTCACCGGAGGTTGACATGGGCAATAAGAGAGCATGGCTTTCAATCCGAGGAATCCCTATACATGCTTGGTCGAAGAGTTCTTTTGAGAATGTGGTAGCTGTATGGGGGTGTATGATAAAGTGTGAGGAGTCGGTCACGGAACCTACATCATTTGAGAGAGGAGAAATGTTGATTGAGACGGATCAATTGAATTTTATAGAGGGAATTATTGATTTCAAAGTTGGGGGACAAATATACATGGTCTGAGTGCTTGAATTTGAGCTGATGATGGAGGATTCGGAATGTCGTAATTGTACGGAGATGACAGACTCCGAAGCTGTTGAAGAGGACATCGGTCCAAAGAGTAGTGGTTATGTTATTGTACGTGACTACAAAAGAGACAATGGAGAGAATAGGGAACAAAAGTGTGATTTGGATGTTGGTGCCAAGGAGATTGATGGTGTCGTTAACGACGATAGGGATAAGATGGGGGCTGAGCATAGTGAGTCCCCCATACGCTCTAAAGGGTGGATGTCAGACAAGGAGGTGGGGATAATTTTGCGTGACGATGGTGCTATACATGTGCTGGATTATGGTAACGAGGGAAAAGAATCGTGCTTGGTGGAGTGCCCAGTGGAATTTTTGGTGGGTGGGAACATGGTGATGACTCAACAATTGGACGTTGAGGTTATTGGTGGTGGAAAGGATGAGGCTAACTTAAAGGATAAGCGGGTTGGAGACTTAGTGGAGTTTGGGTTAGAGTCTAAGTCATTTTCTAGAAGTAAGAAGGAAGTGTCCAAGTGTAGTAAAAAGTCTAGAAAATTAAATACGATAAAGCGAAAAAATGGAAAAGAAATCTTGGGTATCACAGATGATGTAAATGTGCAACTCGATTTGCTACAAGAAGCTCGAGCTACGGTGGATTTGAGTAAGATTTTAGGGGCTAACACGATTGGGAACGAGACATGTATCGTTAGAGATATTGCCGATTTGTTGCATCGGCAAGAGCGTATTCATTAGCAGTCTGGGATGAAGGTGTTGTCTTGGAACATTCAGGGTATGGGCTCGGGTTTGAAGTGTAAAGCGATTCAGTCTTTGTTACGACAACATCATTGAGAGATGTTTTTCATACATGAAACCAAATTGGAGGTGGTAACTGATCAAGTAGTAAAAAGGGTATGGCATTCCGATTCTTTTAAATTTTTATTTTCCGCGGCTATTGGAAGCTTAGGGGGTTTGTTGGTGGTATGGGAAGCATCTCGTTTTCAGTTGGAGGCAGCGGAAGTAAAACAAAATTTTGTGGCGTTTTGGGGTAGATGGGTGATGGATGATTGGTGTTGCGGCATGGTGAATGTATATGCGCCTTGTACGGTGGATGGTTAGAGTTCATTGTGGGATTTATTACAGGTCACAGTGAGTACTGTGTCATTGCCGTGGTGCATTGCCGGCGATTTTAATATGGTGAAATCAAGAGAGGAGAGGTATAGTTGTCACAGTTCGAATAGAGGTATGCTTCAATTCGTTAAATTCATTGACATGGTTGGTTTAATTGACGTTAAAATGTCGGGAAAAAGATTCACCTGGTTTGGATTGGGTAACAAATGTAGTCGTTTGGATCGGTTTTTAGTTAGCGGCGATTGGGTGGAGAGATTCCCTCGTTTGATTCAGTTTAATTTGCCAAGGGGTTTGTCGGATCATGCAACGATTAAATTGGCGTGTGAGGAGGTTGATTGGGGACCTAAACCGTTTCGCTTTCTTTAATTGTTGGTTAGAGAAAAAGGCGTACGTTCAAGTCATGAAGGGTGAATGGGCGAAATTTTCCAGTCCAAGTTATGGTGGTCGACCGTATTCATTGCTAGATAAGTTGGATGGGCTACGCAAATTTCTTCTAGTATGGAACCGCACCTTGTTTGGAAGTGTATAGCAGAAAATTGAAGCAACAACTACGTTAATTAAGGAGCTTGATAAATGAATGGGACAAGGGGGTATGTTAGATTTTGACTTGGAGGAAAAGAGAAAGTTACAAGCGAAGCTGTGGAAACTAAGCAGGTTTGGAGAATTAATGTGGAGACAAAAATCGAGGGCAATTTGGCTACAAGAGGGAGATCAGAATACTAAATTTTTTTCAATGAGTAGATACGATTCGAGGGATGGGAAACAATATATCCGAATTACGAGTCAATGGACGGTGGGTGTCGAATTCGGATATGTTGAAGCGTCATGTAATTGCTGCGTTTAGAGCACATTTTGCGTAGAAACATCAGCATGGCTTGTTTGGAACAAATTTGCATTTTAACCAATTAAGTGAGTTGCAACGCCATGGGCTTGAGCTGGTTTTTATTGAAGAGAAAGTAAAGACAGTAGTTTGGAGTTGTGATGGCAGCAAAGCACCGGGTCCAGATGGTTTTACGTTCGAGTTTTATCGCAAATGTTGGTCGTTTGTAAAGAAGGATGTGATGTTATTGTTTCATGAATTTTACAATACAAGGAGGTTTCCGAAAGGAATAAATTACGCATACATTGTTCTTATTCTGAAGAAAGAAGGGGCGAGGGAAGTAAGCGACTTTCGGCCGATTTGTTTGTTTAATTCCGTTTATAAGATTTTTGCGAATGTACTCGCTAATAGGTTTCAAGGGGTGGCGAGCCATTTGACAAGCGACACTCAAACGACATTCATTAAAGGTCGACAAATAATAGATGGCGTCTTGCTTCGGTTAGCGGTTCTTCTTAATGGGTGTGCGACAAAATATTTCTGATGGAGTGTGGGGTTCGACAAGGCGATCATTTATCGGCATTGTTGTTTGTAGTGGTGACGGAGGCGTTTCATCGATTAATGGAAGAGGCGATGTCGTAGGGGGTTATTCAAGGAATCAATGTCGCTACAGGGTTCCGAATATCACATTTACAATTTGCGGACGACACATTGGTTTTTCTCAGTGGGAATGTGGATGAAGCGATTCAGATTAAGCGAATTTTGGTGAGTTTCCAAAATGGTTCGGGTTTGCATATTAATTTTTCAAAATCTTGTGTATATGCGATAGGAGTAGTGGAAGATGTGGTGAATGATATGGCACAGGTTTTAGGATGTGATACGGGGACATTGCCTTTTACGTACTTGGGTATGCCTATCGGGATGAATCCGAGGAGTATTGTTGTAACCCCCTTAGCCCGGCCTAGACGGTTGACCCGAACTACGAGGATTACACAGGGAAAACCAAAGTCAACCCGAAAGTCAACCTTGATTAACGACCCATTTTTTCCTTTTAATCTTATCTAGATACAAATTAACCCTATGTGAGCACGCATGAAACATACAGGTGAAAAGCACATCGATCGAACAACATGAGGGACTCAAATGCGCAAAATACAAATATTAGGGACCAAAATGTAAATTCTGGAAATTAGAAGGTCTTAACTGATTTTTAAGTTACCAATATTAAATTAGTCACATTACATGCATCTCTGTCAAATTTCACCTTAATCGGACATCTCAAACTCTTATAATTGCAATTACAAATTTCGGGACTAAAACGTAAAGCTTGCAAACCTCAAAACCATTCAAATCAGTGCCCAACGGTCACCAGTTTCGAAACGGTGTTGACCGTTCCGAAACACGGGTTCGTTTCGAGACTTGTTCCGAAACAGGGCCTTCTAGTGGCCAAACCGTTTCGAAACAGTCACCAGCCGTTTCGAAACACCAAGGCCATTTCAGGCCCCCGTTTCGAAACGCCAATGAGTGTACCGATACGGTTTGCCCAGAAGCTGCAGAATTTGCTGGTTTTTCATGCTTAAACCCAGTCAAACACATCTTAGTAACCCTTTAACCATACCAACAAGTCATCATACATATAAGGTGCGTGATTGCAGCTTCAAAACACATTCATTGCATCAAACATTAAACTTCACATGTCTATAGGCATGCATCCTAATTTCCAAAACCAAACAACCAACCAAACTCCAAAATAAGCATCAAAAGGCCAATTACAAATCCAAAACATCAAAAGCACCATGACACAAACTAGGGAGTCCAAAACATCTCCCAAAAACACAACCTTAGGTTCCCATTGCCAAATTACCAAAACTAATAGTGTATGAAAACATCACCATACATGAGCTTAATTTCCCTTGGACTCTTAGCTTCCTTGCTGCTCTCAAACACTTCAATTGTCTGCATTATTGGTACAAAAGAGAGAGAGAGTAAGCACAATAGCTTAGTGAGGCATGCTCTAAAGAAAACAACACAATAATGCCTTATTAGAAAACACTTTCAACAAGCTTAAAAACACAAGCTTAACTCTTTTCATGCAACCTTGCATACTTTACAAGCATCTCATGCTTCATTACATCAATTCAACATATTGGCTTTCAAGTGATAATTCATAAACTTTTACAACACAAAACACAATCGGATACGCGGATTACAAGCGTTGTCCCACACGCTTCATACACACTACCGAACAACATAAGGTGGAGTTTACGGTACAATCACAACCCCTCAACACCCGTGATAGAGTTTACAGTACAATCACAACCCCTCCACATCACTCATCGGTAGTTGTATAACTTCCTAACGAGAGTACGGGACACATAACACAAGGTCCACACACATGGACTTTTAACCACCGTTGTGACCTTAACAAGATCCACACACGGACTTTTAACCACCATTGTGATCTTACCTCTCTCGTTAGGATACTTGGATGGAGTTTTCGGTACAATCACAACCCCTCAACATCCAACGCGACTTTATTCACGGTGCACTCAATCCTATAGCCGGCTAACTATATCCGATTCAAGTACTTTAAAACCAATTCATCACTTGCCAATATACATCATTTACCATCAACAATTCACTGTTTTAAAGCATTAATCAAAGTCATTAAACATCATGCATCACTATGCATCAAAACCATATTAACAATATGTTAAACCAAGGATCTCTTACCTTGAGCATCCTTCATTACATGGCTTTCAAAACCAGCACTAACCATGCTAAAACATGCTTTCAAAACAGAATTTAAACATGCACATCATAACCAATGCATTCAACCACTTCATGGCTCATTCAAGGGAGTTTCACCGAAAACTTACACTTGAGCTTAGTTAAGTTGCTTAGACTTAAACTAAGCTCCCAAAACCTTCAAATAACTGTTTCAAAGCTGGAAACCAAACTCCACTCACCAATTCCGTTTCGCAAGCTTGCCGAAACGCCGATCAAGCCTCCAGATCAACTCCAAAGGTGTCCGAAGATGTCTCCTCTGTTTTTAACACATCAAAGCAGAGGATTAATGCATCATCATGCATTAAAATCTTCAGCCATCACACTAAACTCGCTGTTCTAACCAAAACTAACATTTCGGCTACCAAACACAACCGAAATCACCTCCAAACTCTTCCAAAACTTAACCCAGCTAAGATCCATCACTTCTAACCATTTCTAAACATCAAATAACATCCAAAATGAACCTAAACTCGTCCTTATACCTCCAGCTATAACAGAACATCAAGATCACCTCAAAAACCACCATTTTCATAAGCAAAAACTTAGGAAATCCAACCTATTCGGGATTGCATTGATAAAACCTCATTTACACATCATTAGAAATCCAAAATACATTTAAGAATCATCTCAAAACAGAGTCCAAACAATCACAACGAAATTCTTCAAGATTTCTTCCAAATCTTGAGTTTTAAGCCAAAATCAAGTTCCTATCATTAAAACCATTTATAAAACTTAAATTAAGGATTGATAACTTGAGAATTTCAATAAAGAACTGAATATTTAGAGGAGAAGAACAATCTTACCTCTAAATGGTGATTTCTCCTTGATTTGAGCCAATTTCCTTGAAAATTCAATGAGGAAATCAAAAGGATTTGATGCTAGCTTGATTAGGAATTAATTGATGATAGAAATCTCATCAATTGAAGTGAAAATCAAAGCAAAAGCTGCTGGAGAAAAGTGTTTGGATGATGGAATTTTGAGAGAAAAAGAAATGAGAAAATTTTAGGAAAAGTTAGTTATGAAATTCTAAAAAGTGGTTTCCCTTTTTTCTTTTAATTAATTAAAAAATTAATTGAATCATCTAAATCAAGGAAAAATCTGGAGAAATCATTTTTGGGTAAATTAGCTCCTTAAAGATTCAAAGTTTCAATACTTACAAAACAGTCACCACTAAACTTTTCAAAAATTGCATTTTAGTCACTACACCGAAATGTAGTATTCCAAAACCTTATTTTGTAAAATTGATTTCACCACTCTCTTATATATATTAAAAGAGAATTTTTAGATATTTTCCATATTTTTAAAGCATCCCGAACTAGGTTTTCCTAAAACGTCCTTTTATATTCGAACCGAAAATCAGACTGGTCCGGTTCAGACCCTAAACTTCCAAGCCCAAAATTGGGGTGTTACAACTGTGATGTGGGAACCGGTTATTCAGAAAGTTCGCAAAAAATTAGCAGGGTGGAAGAAACGATCGTTGTCTTTTGCATCACGTTTAGTCTTGGTAAATTCGGTTCTCTCCTCCTTACCTTTATATTATATGGTGTGTTTGCTGCCCCTAAGGGAGTTATATTGAAGATTGACAAAATCAGACGTGTTTTTTTATGGGGCAACGTTGATTTGAAGAGGAAAATGAGTCGTGTTAGTTGGGCTCGTGTATGTTGGCCAAGAAGGTTAGGTGGTTTAGGTGTAGTGGATTTGCATTTACGTAATTTATCCTTATTGGCCAAATGGGCATGTCGTTATGCGACAGAGCAGCACTCTCTATGGCGTGATTTGATTGTGGCAAAATATGGGGAACATGTTCTTAAATGGCGTGTAAATTTCGCAAATAAACATCGTATATCTACACTGTGGAAACAAATTGTGGAGGTACATGAAGATGAAAGAATGGCTCTTTTTATGGATGCGTGTCGGTTCAAGTGGATTGTGAGGAATGGGTTGCATGTATTGTTTTGGTATGATATGTGGTGTTTGGATATGCCGTTGAAAGTAACATTTCCGAGGCTGTTTCGATTGGCTATGGATAAAATGGCACGCGTGGTTGATTACTCAAGGGGGGCTATTTTGAGCATGATGAATGGCACGCTTTTTTTGGTCGTGAGTTGCGTGTCTTTTAACAATATATGGTGTTGGAATTGAGGGAGGCTTTGCGGGGGTGGAGGCTGTGCGAAGGGCAGGTGGACATGCTCATTTGGTGCCAAATGCGAGGGGTAATTTTTCAACAAAAGAGTTGATGCACTTGATGACATGCTATGGTGTTGAAGAGGGGGATATGGAGATATTTGTAATATGGAAAATCGACGTGCCACCCAAGGTACAATGTTTTCTTTGGTTTATTCTTCTTAGTCGCTTGCCAACGTTGTGTTTTTTAAGTGATCAGAGAGTTCCGTTGTTTGATACATCGATTGTTTGTGTGTGGTGTGGGGAGGGAGAAGATGAATTGAATCATATTTTATTTTCTTGTCCGATAACCAAAGGCATTTGGGACCAGTTTTTTCAATGGTGGGGGCTGGTTATGGTGAGACCTAAGACGATTCAAGAGTTCATTTGCCAATGTTATGAGGGCGTGTTTAGGGGGCTGATGAGAAAATGGTGGATTGCGGGATGTGCGGCGTTGTTATGGTCTGTGTGGTTAGCTCGAAAGGATATGATTTTTCGACAGAAAAGGTTGGCGATAGAAGAAATTATGTTCTTAATTAAAATGCATTCGTTTCATTGGATAAAAGAATCACATGAGGGTTAATTGGTTGAAGAGGCTTCTTGGTCGAATTGTCCACGCGTGTGCGTCTCGGCTGTAGCGGAGGGTGTGCCACAACCAATGATGGTTTGGTCTTCGCCTATATATGGTACGGTAAAATTTAATGTGGATGGGGCGTCACGAGGCAAGCCGGGGCCAGCGGGATGTGGTGGTGTCCTAAGGGATGCGAATGGAAATATTTTAGCGATGTTTTATGGACCTTTAGGTGAGATGGATTCTAATATGGCGGAGTTATGTGCTATTGCGTCTACGTTGGCGATGTTGTTGGAATTGAATTTAGCGGTATCATCCATCATCATTGAGTCCGATTCTCAAGTGGCTTTGACATGGGTGCTAAAATGTGATACGAGACCGTGGTAATTATGGTCTTGGTTTCGTTTGATTGATGAGGCATGTCGACGTTTACCATGTGTGTGCTTTAACCATGTGTTGCGCGAGGCTAATAGTGTAGCGGATGCTTTAGCGAAAGGTGGGGTGGTACAAACATCTTGGTGTTGGGTTGTATCTTAAGGTGTGTCAGCCTGACTTTCATGCTGTGAATGGGGGGTTGCGAGCTGGGTGTAGGGAGGTCGTTGTTAGGAGGCATTTTTATTTCACCTTAAAGGATGAAGGGTGGTTCGGTTCTTTGCTGGGTGTTGTCTTTTCATTGTTTTGCATTTACACGTCGTACTCTTTTCACCTATCTAGGTTGTAGGGAGGTTTTTAACGAGGCGCGTGTAAGTGTTTTTTTGTATGATTTGGCGCTTAATAAAATCATACTTTTCTGATAAAAAAACATAAATGATTTTGATTGGGTTGTGATGTTTTTATATGGTTTAGATATAATCTAAACTTAATTTTGTAAGATTAACCCGGAATTAATTAATTTGATTAAATTAAGTTGGACATTTTTGAAGATTTATGAAAGAATGATGGTGATTTGGATTCTTAAGTGTTAGCTACTGTTGTAGGAGATTTTTGAATGATATTTGAGATTGAAAAGGATTAGACTTTGAGATTATAGGATGATTTGAAGTTCGAATAAGATTTTATGTTGTTTCAGATGAATTTTCGGTGTTTCAGAAGTGTTGGAGTTCATGATTAGGTTTAGACATTGTAATACCCGAATTCTGCCTGGGTACAACTATATATATAAATATTCTCTTTAAATAAATAATAAACAGTCCAAAAAATCCATTTTATATTTTTCAAAACCCATTTTCAATCCAAAAGCCCAAATTACAATTGTTTCATGCCCCAAATATATCAGATTACAGCCCAAAAAAACCAAATTCAACTTTTCTCACCCAAAAATGCCACGTGACAGACACCCATTGGTCTAAACCGAGTAGCACGGATTGTGCTTTCTCCAGACACAACTGGATCCAACTGGGGAATTTGTCCAGATATTCCCTTTTGGGGAATTATCTGGAAAAATACCTCCTTTTGCGGAACATTTGGAAAAATACCCCCCATTTGGCCCACGTCAGGCAAAATCGTGTCCTGTAAGGCGCGAGATCCAAAACCGCGTTGTACACGGAGCTATTTCAGTCTGATGTGGATTATATTATCTGGTATTTATTTTTTTAAATAAATTGAAGTCGCGTTCTGTAGGACGTGACTTCCACGAGAATTTCAAACGACTCGTCGCGATAAGGTGAAGTCGCGTTGTGTGAGTCGCGATTTCCACGTTAATAAATTGGAACGATTGAAAATTTAATTACCGTGTTAGGGTTATGAAGAAGTTGTGCTGTGTAAGACGTGATTTCTGAGGTCGCGTTGTACAAGACGCAATTTTCATTCAGTAATCGCACCCCAACCGACACAGTTTCCACTATAAATTGATCACCAACCCTCCTTCTACCCCACACCAAAAAATAACTCTCTATCAAATCTTTTTTCTTGGTTGATTTTTCGTGATTGATATAATGGCGGGATTGATAAGGTTGGATCACAAGCACGTGTTCAATTATCATCGGAGACATGTAAGTTTTATATCGTTTTATTTTTATTTTTTTATATATTGTTATTAGTAAATACATATTTTGATATTTTTATATAGTTTAATTTTTACATATGCGTTTATTTTTTTAGAATATGGAATGACGTTTGGAGGCTGCCATCAAGCATTACAACATACGCAACTCAGTTACGTCCACCGTCCGGAAATCTGAAGTGGACAAATATATTGTTGAATGCCCCCACAAAAATTTTGAATGTAAATGGAGGGTCCGTGCATCGCGTTTGAAGAGGATGAACAACCTCTGGCAGATAACAAAATACGAAGGACCCCATACTTGCTCCGTGGGATACCTGAATCAAGATCATCCTAACTTGCATGTGCACGTGCTCTCTGATCATATCCTTCCACTCGTGAAAGAAAATCCACGTGTATCTGTGTCGGTATGTATAGCATCGATCCATTCTCGTTACAAGCACATTGTTAATTACGATAAGGCGTGGTATGCAAGATATCGTTCCATCTGTAAACACTAATTTTATACGGGTTATTTAACCCAAAATCTTATTTAATTTATATTATTATTATTACAAAAAGAAAAAAAGAAAAAATTTACATTTTAAAAATAATAATAAAATCTATTTATTTAAAAGTCCATTACAAAAGAAGTCCGGTCTGGACCCAATCTAATAAAACAACCAAAAACCCTAATTATCCCCTCTTTTTTTATGCAGCCGCCCCAAAACCGTTGGATCAAAATTTGATCCAACGGCTGAGATCGAATAAGAGAAACCCTTCGGAATGCGCGTGTGTCACATGCGCGGGCCATCCGTCTCCCCATGCGCGCGTGCATAGCACGCCGAGACACTTGGAGTTCCGCATGCCACGTGTCTGCATCTAGAGAGTGCTGCGTCATCATCGAAGTGCAATCTCGACTGTCCGCTCCCAAGCCGAATCCAATCGTTCCTCTCTGCGACGCCAACGACCACGATGCCACCGCCAACAAGTGGCCGAAAATAAAAAATATTCGATGTCAGAAACAATGAAAGTCATCGTAAAACTTCGAATATATACAAATGTAAAAGATAAAAGTTTACTACTTTTCTAACAAGCAATAAAAAAAAGACTCAGTTTCAGAAATAATCTTTTTTTCATCTCGATTATTTTTTTTTACTTTCACATATTTGATACAAAAAAGGGAATAGGAAGGGTTATCTTTTTTCGAACCAAGTCGTTTCGTGCTCCGATGACGAACCGCATGGTTTCCCGTTCGAGCCTTGCATGGTGAGCCAAATAGGGGAAACATCAAAAGGGGTTAGGGTTTTCAAAACAAGAAAAATAGAAGTAAAAAAGGGAAATCAATGGGATACTTCGGGCTAGATCTGAAATTGAATGGGGTTTAGACTCGAAAACGAATAAAAATAAAAAGGGAGTTTGGGCTCGCCGACGTCGACTAGCGACGGTCGGCGACTAGCGACGGTCGGCGACGCGAGTACAACCGGGAACTTAAGGGGGAGAGAAAACCAGAGGTCAGTGAAAAGGATGAAAAATTTGATTTTGGGATTTAAAATAAATTTTATATTCACTTAATTTTAAAATGGCATAATTGCATAATAAACTCCTCTGTGTTGGGTATATTACACGACAAGCCATTCCGCAAGGGAAAATCGCGTCCCTAGTCCCTCAAAGTTTCTTTTGACTTTCAATTTGACCCTAAATCAATGACTTTAATCAAATAATAACGGGTTAATTACCCCTTAACCCCTATTAATATGCATGTTTACATTCCATCACTTATTATTTGATTATTTATTTAATTTAAGCACTTTTTTCAATTTATTTTATTTAATTTAAGTCCTTAATTTCATGTATTTATATTCAAGCATTTATGAATGTGTTCAATACATGTTATTTACTTGTTTTTAATTGGCTAATTGATTAACTTTATTTGCTTATTTATTTTAATTTATACCATTTATGTATATATTTATTTTATGCAACCTACAGTATAATGATGTATTCCCTTGATGAATATATGGATTTAATTTTCGTATGACTCATTGTTATTAAAATATTAAATTTTACATTAATTTGAGCACATGTTTTATATATTTATTTTGTTCATAGCTCGTATGAGACAAATATGCATTTAGTATGCCACTGTTTCTTATTATTATGTTGTTTTTTACATATATTATATGCTCAATTTACTTATTATTGCATATGTGTATATATGTGTTTGTTTTTTATTTATTTTATCCATGTCATATTTTAGTTATATTACCATCTTCATGTTCACATCTTGACCATGCATAATTAATTATCATGTTTAAATTGTTGCACTAATTAATTTTAGTACTCATAATTCTGATATTCTTGTGGGAGTGTCGTCCCAAATATTTGGGCGTCATCTCCTTTGGTATCGTGGATTGCGAGTTAGGTTGCTTGACTCGTATGACCATGCATTAATGCATTCGGGAATTATTAATTAAATCATAACGAGTTTTTTAAATTCTTCTAATAAATATGTTATGAACTGTTAGGTACCAATTTTGGGCGGCGTGGGGGTGCTAAACATTCCCCATCCGTAACCGACTCACGAACCCAAGTTTCTTAAAAATCTCTGGTTTTAATTTACAGTTTTCGGTCTACCCTTTTTTGAACGAGTAATTTTTTAGACCCCTTAAAATTAATTTTAAAAAAAAACAAAGAGGGACAAAAACCTTTTTTGGATTTTTAGTCGCTACAGCATGGCGACTCCGCAGGGGAGAATTTTTGTTTTCAGAAAAACAAAAATAGAGTCAAGCCTTAGATTCAGTTCGTATTATAATTATTAAGAAAAATTTTAAACACGGCCTAATTTAATTTTTAATTCTTCGAACTTGTTTGATTATACGATGTTTGCTATTTTGTCATCATATATTAGTTTCAGAACCCTTAAGTGGGAACAATTACTTCGCCCCGTGAAGTTGCCACTTCCGTATGGTGTTGTAATTCGTTTCCGGGATCCGATCCTTATACTTCGTGGAGCTCCGCTTCCGTATGGTATATCGGTCGTATCCCCTTGAATCGATGTCCTAGAAACAGTTCGAGTACCCATTACTTTAGATTCAAACTGCATATAGTAAATCGTAGAGCCAACCCCTAAAGAGCCATGCCAAAATGATGCCCGTTTAGAGGGAGCTCCTTTGCATATCCTTGTGTGCTTTCTGATTTTTTCAATTTATTGCCTTGTTTTATTTAACAATGTGCTTGTTACCTCACACTTAATTTGTTTAATTTATTCATCAAATGATACTAACTCCTTTTAATTTTTCTTTTTGTTTCCTTTTGCTTTTATCGCATACAATTTGCATTACATCACATGCATATGTGTTGATTCAAAGGAAAGTCCGATTTAGAAGTAATTTAATATGGGAGAGAGGTTCTGTGGCACCAAAAGCGACAATGCTTCAGTATGGGGCTAGTCCGAGCGGATGCAAATGGAAAAGGGAGACAATTTGAGAGCCAATCACGTGTCAGAAGTCATCGGGCATACTGCAATAATCTCTACACAAAATGACCTTTCTGAATTGCAAGAAATATTGCAGAGCTGGGATCAGGAGATGAAACACACTTTTCAACAAGAATTCGGGGATATAACACTTTTGCTGAATGTTGAAAATGACAAGTATTTGTTCCGAGCTTTGACCCAGTTCTGTAATACAGGCTACAATTGTTTCACTTTTTGTAAAGTGGACATGACCCTAACTATAGAAGAGTACACGATGTTGCTTCGTTGTCCAAGGTTCAAGGAAGGGAAGGTCTATACGAAACCAATAAATGCTCCGTTCTTTATAGAAAACTTGGTCAACATCACCGGAATGAGTGGAAACTGGTTCCAAGGCAAGATCACGAGGAGCAGAAAGACTGATTGCATAGCTTGGGGGCACGTTAATGAGTTAATTCAACTGCATCCAGATCTACCGAAAAAGAGACAGTTGTTTGCCTATGGAATCTATGGGTTAGTCATATTTCCCAAAGCGCGGAGACACGTAGACTACGCAACGACTGACTTGTTTGATAAACTCAGAAAAGGGATCAACCCAACACCATCCATCCTAGCAGAAACTTTTCGATCACTGAATGCATGCCAGAAAAGAGAGGGAGATAGATTCTTATGTTGTGTTCCGTTGTTGAAAATCTGGATCCGCAGCCACTTCTGGGTTTGAAGTTTTCTTATCAAATGCATATGACCCACTATTCCCTCATAAAATTATTTTTAGAAGAATACCAGGCTAAAGCAATGACCGAGGAACAATGGATGGTTGCATTCTGCGACCTCCAAGATGAAACTGTTAGGTGGAAGGTACCCTGGCTGATAGTAGAATATTTTTTTACTGCTATGGGGGATACGACTGAGTGCCTTTGCTTGGAATTTGGGGCGGAACGGGTTATTGTCCACTGCTTGTGTCATGTCAGTTTGACTCAATGCAATTCATCCCTTCTACCTATTGTTTAAATGCATATAGCTTCTCACACGAGGGCAGTGGATACAAAGCACAAGTATTGATGATGAGCCGTGCCTGGAAGAGCTTACACAATGTCGAGGTTTACAATGATGGAACCCTTTTTACCCGAGAATATGAACATTGAAGGCTCAATCGGGTCAACGATACTATCCTCTGTCCAAATCGGGAAAACGTTCGGCCTATGGAGGAACATATGAGAGATGCTCCTTCCGAATTAGAAAAAGCTAGGAAGGCACACCAGAGAGAGTTACGTGCTCTGAAAAAATGCATCTCGGACCTTGAAGCTGCAAATTATTTAGCACCAGTCGATATGGACAAATACAAGAATCGGGAAGAGCAATTGCTGAAGAAGAAGAAAGTGCTGCAAGATGATCACGAAGAATTGAGGCATGAATGGATGGAGTTAAAGCAAAACTTAAGAAATAGCAGCTTAGGCACCACCGCCAAAGAATTAGCCAACAAGCTGGTGACAACAAGGAAGAAGACCGATAGTTATGCTCGTGAATACGAAGCAAGCCAGAAACAAGTCACAAAAAAGACTGAGGAATTGGAAGTTCCTAATCAGAAGCTAGCCCTTAGTCAAGACCAGATTCAGAATCTAATGGCTCAGTTACCATAGCTGGGATTATCTCATCAAGACAGCCAAAGCCTGGCAGAGCAGAAGATAGCCGAAGTGAATGCAATTACCCACGAGTTAGTCATCAGTCAAACCTTGAATCAAAAATTAATAATCCAAAATGGAGAACTTGGAGCTCAGGTGAGGCAATTAGAAGGGCTTCTTTATGACTATCATATTCAGGGTAAAATCGCCTTGAATTTTGCCCAGGAAGAAAACGAGGTACAAAGGGCAAAAGTGACAGAGCTGGAAGCTGCTCTGCAAGGATGCGGGGAGCAACTCGTCTCGTTTGAAGGGGCCATACAAAAAGATAACAGTAGAATAGTTTGGGGACATCAACAAGCCGACTAGCTAATCAAGGACCAGCACAGAGCTGTGATAAGGTTTTTGAGAACGACTAGGTCTTATCACTTTTTGAAATTGGTTTATTAAAAGGGGGGGGGGAATTCGTATTTTGGAAAACTGTAAAAATTTGGAGTCGCCACCGGCCACTAGGTAGGTCGGACACCACAAAACCAGAGATTCATTTTAAAATGGGTTCGAGAGTTGGTTACGTGTGGGGAAGGATTAACACCCCCATCACGCCCAGAAATCGGTACCAAATTACTTGTTGCCTTTTGATCGATAGAAATTATTTAAAAACCAAAGTGAATTTAATAAAGTGTTCTTGAATGAAAATGTGACTTAAATAGCACAGGCTTTATCGAATAGTGTCATTGGAATTAATTAAACATTTAATTAGAAAGGACGACGGTACACTGGACCCTAGACTAAACCGACATCATATAAGACTGACTGTCGTGTTAGTTTAGGGTTCGAATCTTGTACGTCACATTTATGCATGATGCAAGTAAAATAAAGGATGATGTGTGACATTTTCATTTTTATGCTTCCGCTTACCTAGAGATGGTGGAAATTAATCCGAGTATTTGATCGACATCCATTAAGCTAGGACTGTCGTTTCTCGGATACCGGGGCTAATTAATACCTCTCTTGGGGTAGATTTTTAAGTCCGGTTATCATGCTTAATTACCAGGCCTCATGAATGACAAGTATATATGTATGTCATAAAAGTACTCAAAATAAACACATAAAAGCCCACCCAAGGCCCTAACTTAAAGGTCCAAGTTATGGAACATTAATTAGTGGTTTAATCACTTATCATATAATTCTAATATTAGACCCTAGATCGTTTATATCCTAATTAAAAGGCTCGAATTAATTATGGATTATCTTGTATTATTTCGTTTAAGTGTCACATTAATTCTAGTTTTTAGAAATGGGTGCGATTAAACCTAATAAAAGCCTTAAATCCGAACTGACCTAATCACTCGAATCATGCCCCTATAAGGCGGGCGCACAAACCGAAGTAATTAAACTAATCGAGATAACTTAAAACTAAGCTAACTAACCCAAGCCCATTTTAAGAAAGGGTGAGGCCCATAAGATACTAACCAACCTATCTAACCTAAGGCTCAAAAGGCCCATATTAAGGATACTAACAACAAAACCACTACGAGGCCCAAATTTAACACCCTAAACATGCATTAATTGATTAAATCGAAAGGACATCTTACATTAGTTTAATTAATACGTAGAACTCATGAATAAAAAGACAAGTCATGGCAAAACATATATTTGATACATGTAGCTACTCGAACAAAACATGAAAACATAAAAAAAACACTAAACATTCTAGACCATAGAAACGAACCAAAAAACATATATATTCGATACGACAATAAATAAAAACGAAGCATAGAAGACACTCACCCACAAAACTATGAAAAACAAGTTAGCACCCTAAACATATTTGACCCGCAAAACAACACATGGCATCAGAAAAAACATTAAACATACACGAATGGATGAACAAGAAACATGGCCAAAATGAATGAAATGCAAAAAACAGTGACAAAATTAAAAAAACACAAAATAGTTTAACACTTGGACCAATTTGAAAACGGAACAGAACACGAGGGACCGGGGAGACGGTTTGGACCAGAAACGACTCGATCTGTGGTGAAAAGGCGAAACGACTCAAAACTCTAGGGACCTAGGATGCTATTTCCTCATGTGGAAACCCCTAAGACGCTAATAACCCGACGCGGAGGGACCTATCGTGCTAATAACCCGAAAACAAAATGACACGTCCCTATAAGTACCACCTTAAACACCCTGGTTACCCTTTTCGCCCGAGAAACAAAACCCTAGCCGTCACCTTAACATTCTACGTCTCGACTCAAACGCCAGCCGGTGATATTCACCGTCCGGAGACCCTAAAAGACCTCAACCAACGAAAACGGAGCTAAAAAAACCTACAAGACTCACCCTCACCTGGCTTGCTCTGAGAAAACCCTCTAAAACAACCCTTTTTGCTTCGTAAAAACCAAAGACAACCAAAACCTGGCCCCCATTTTTAAAAATCGAGACAAAACGACACCCAACCAAACAAAGGCCTCTCTGCGTTCCGATCGAGTCACCGTTAACGACTGTCTGAGGTCTGACTTATTCTCGATGAAAGGAGGGAGAAAGCGCAGAGAAAAACAAAGGTAAATAAAAAACAAACTCCCCTTTTCAATATTTTTTATGCCATGCAAAATGCCAGAAACGAAGAGGTTACCTCTGTAAAACGCCTCTGTGCACTTTTCTTTTGTATATTCAAAAAGGTGAATCCTTTACATGATGAAATTCTTGGCTTTTATAGCCCGAGAATATTCGGCTTTTCTGATTACAAAATAGGAAAAAATAAAAGGAAAATCGCCTCTGTGGTATGTGATTTGTTTGCATGTGCTCTGAAATTCCTCGTATAGGCGTCACCGCGTTCGTCCTTTCTAACATTTCTGTTCCTTTTCATTTTTTGGCTGTCCTTTTCTTTTATTATTTTTTGTTATTTTCTTTGTCGTTTGATGGTTCTGACCTCTGCATTTTTTAGTTTGCATGGTACGACAGACTGTCGTGGCCACTGGATCGACCGTTGAATTAGATGGGGACGACGTTGTGAGCTCTCGGGTGCACTGAAACGTCGGGCGTGTGCTACACGCGTGCGCGTGATGACCTCAAACGCCGCGCGTGGACGTGCTGAAGATTGGGGAAGTCGCGCGTAGAATTCTCTTTGCATCCGAGCCGTTAGATTGTGTTTGATCCAACGGTTCAGATTCGGGCGGCGTATCATAATCTGATGGATGCTAGGGTTTCTGTGAAGGGGCATTCTAGAGCGTTGGATCTCCGTCTGATCCAAAGGCTCTGAACGTGCGGCGCGGACCAGGGCAAACCCTTCTCTAGGGTTTCTGGCACCTTCCGTCTGAGCCATTAGATCTAATCCAGATCTGATGGCTGGTAATTGCCTGCGCAGACAAAGTTGGGTTAGGGTTTTTTGATCAGCATTGGGCTAACATTTGGGCCAACGGGCCATGTAATAACCTTTTTTAGATTTTTTCTTAATTTGTAAATGGACTATGATATTGAATGGATAATTGGGCTTTTGTTATTTAATTGGGCTTTATGTTTATTTAATTTGGGCTTGTTTATATATATCAGTTGTTTCTTTTTTTTTTATTTTCAGAATCATTAATAATAATAATAATAATAATAATAATAATAATAATAGGATAATAATAGTAATAATAATAATAGTAGTAATAACAACACACGAAAATATTAAATTGTATTAATAACATAACATAACACTAATAGATATAATAATAATAGGTAATAATAATAATATATGTGATAATAAATATAGATAGGTAAATAATACAATAGATAGTAATAATGATAAGCATAATATTGATAACATATAGTACTTATAATAGTAATAGTGAAGATGATGGGGATAGTAGATAATGGCTAATAATATGATAAATAATATTTTCATAACAACATCAATATATATATATATATATACTGTTTTTTCATTTTTATTTTCAATTATTCGATATATATATATAAGAAAGTAATAAAGCCCATTATTATGAAACGAAATAAAAGGATGTTAACCCGAACAAAATTAGTGATTACAGTTACCCCTCTTTGCTTGTACTTGTGCAACAAGAATAAAACAAAGACCATAAGCACTAATTTTGTCCAACTTCCCTGTTTGGGTGATTTGCTCTTTCGAAGCGGCAGAAACAAAGTGAGTATCGTTGGCATGTCCTTTCGGAACGGCAAGGGACATAATTTATTCATTTTCCCGAAGCGGCAAAGAATAAACCCCAAATAACTTGTTTTCCCGAAGCGGCAAAAACAAACTGAGCAGCGTTGGCGTGTCCTTCCGGAACGACAAGGGACATAATTGATTCATTCTTCCGAAGCGGCAAAGAATAAACCCTAAATAACTTGTTTTCTCAAAGCGACAAAAACAAACTGAGCAAGCCTTCTGGCTTTTCTACCCGAAAATCCTTGAGCTCTTTTGCTCTTAGATCCTGATGCGGCGAGTCTGAAATTCTTCGCCTGAAGCTACGTTTGCTCCCCCGAAGCGGCAGGAACAAAGTGGGTAGCGTTGGTATGTCCTTCCGAAACGGCAAGGGACATAGTTGATTCATTCTTCCGAAGCGGCCAAGAACAAACCCTAATAAATTGTTTTCCCGAAGCGGCAAAAACAAACTGAACAGGCCTTCTGGTTTTTCTGCCTGAAAATCCTTGAGCTCTTTTGCTCTTAGATCCTGATGCGGCGAGTATGAAATTCTTCGCTTGAACTTCATTCCTTTTGCGTTGTTTTCTTCCTTTTTGGTGGAAAATGCCTTCGCGTATCTGTAAAAGGAAAATATTATGATGCCATATGTTAGTATGATCCTAGCACATGTATGCCTATGATGATGCATGAATGAGTATGCCGCATATGGGCCTGGTGCCACAACTTCTTCTGCCGATCTCTCCTGATCTTTTGCTTTCTCTTCAATGCCGATATTTGTCTCACACTCGGGTTTAACCGATAGATCTTTTGGGAAGCCCTTTTGCAGATTCCAGCCTCGGGTTTTCCCTCCCAAAAGCGCCTTTTCAGGTTTTCACTTTGGTATTTATCTTTTTATGAAGCGCCCTTTCGGGTTTTCACTCCATTTTTCTTTCTTTTTCCTTTCTCTTTCTCTTTTGTTCTTTTTCTTCTTGTTCTTTTCTTTCTTTCTTTCTTTTTTCTCTTTTTCTCTTTTTCTTTTTTCTTTTTCTTCTCTTTTTTCTTTTTACTTTTCTTTAGGGTCCTCGTCACTTATCCCGACATCAGGCTGATTTAGCTTCTTTTATTCACCTGCATTCATGAGATCAAACCACAAAAATAGCAAGAAATCTTTTGCTTTGTAAGTCTATTTCAAACTGCTCGAGTAATTCTTTGAAAAGAGATGAATGAAGATGCCAGATAATATTTATTAATATATTTTGAAGTTCATGAAAAGTTCATGTATCATGCATGAGGAGAACAAATGATGCAATATCCTAAGCATTTTCCTCGTGAATGATGTGGGAATCTATCGACCTAGGCAGACCCTTTGCTAGCATTATCCTGCCTGTTTCTAAATTCTAAAATATCCTACTCGCTGGTCGTGTACTTATTGGTACTTCCTTGCTGATACCCCTCTTCAATTCTCAACTCCCTCTTAATCTCAAGACGCCCTTTTCGGGTTTTTGTCCTGCGATTCCCCCTTTTTCTCCTTTTTTTTTTCTCTTTTTTTTGTTTTTATTTTGTTTTGTGAAGCGCCCTTTCGGGTTTTCACTCCACCTTTTTTTTAATACTTGAAGCGCCCTTTTCGGGTTTTCACTTTAAGTATTTATTTCCCGCGAGGCGCCCTTTCGGGTTTTCACCCCACTTTGTCTTTCACGCATAGTACTTCTTGACTGAATCTGAATTCACTGGGTTGCCCAACTCTTCCCCATCCATTTCCATCAGGATCAGTGCCCCTCCAGAATAGGCCTTTTTAACCACGTAGGGCCCTTCCCAATTTGGCATCCATTTCCCTCGAGAATCTCTTTGGGTGGATAATACCTTTCGCACCACCAAGTCTCCTTCCTGAAACTCTCTCGGACGAACCTTCTTGTCATAGGCTCGCATCATTATTTTCTGGTACATTTGACCATGGCAAATGGCCCTCAGTCGCTTCTCCTCAACGAGATTCAACTGATCAAACCGAGCTTGTATCCATTCAGCTTCTTCCAGTTTTACCTCGTCCAATATACTGAGAGATGGGATTTCTACCTCCATAGGCAATACTGCTTTTGTACTATAAACCAGAGAGTACGGTGTTGCCCCAGTCGAGGTACGTATGGACGTCCGGTATGCGAAGAGAGCAAATGACAACTTCTCATGCCAATCCTTGAATGTATTCGTGGTCTTGGCTATAATCTTCTTGATGTTCTTATTTTCGGCCTCTACTGCCCCATTCATTTTTGGGCGATATGCAGTGGAGTTATGGTGTTTTATTTTGAACTGCTCGCATACTTCATCCATCATCTTATTATTCAGATTGGAAGCATTGTCAGTAATGATTCTTTCCGGCATCCCGTATCGGCAAATGATCTCCCTTTTCAGGAACTTGCAAACCGCTGCCCTAGTAAAATTGGCATAAGAAGAAGCCTCTACCCACTTAGTGAAGTAGTCAATGGCAACAAGGATGAAGCGATGTCCATTGGAAGGCTTGGGGTGGATCTGGCCAATCACGTCCATTCCCCACATGGCAAAGGGCCAAGGGGAATTCATGGTATGCAATGGCATCAATGGTGAATGTATTTTATCAGCATATATCTGACATTTATGACACCGCTTAACGTAGTCAATACAGTCCCCTTCCATGGTTGACCAAAAGTAGCCATACCTCATGATCTTTCGGGCCATTGAGAAGTCGTTGGCGTGAGTCCCACACAACCCATCGTGAACTTTTGCCAGAATGCTTTTGGCCTATAACCCCCTTAACCCGGCCTAGACGGTTGACCCGAATTAAGGAAGTCACACGGGGAAAACCAAAGTCAACCCGAAAGTCAACCTTGATTAACGACCCTTTTTTTCTTTTAAAAACTTATCTAGATGCACATTAACCCTAAAAATGATCATACAAACGACATACTAAAAGATCATAAACATGAGAGATCAAACAAGGACCTAATTGAACAATTTACAACTTTAGGGACCAAATTGTAAATTCTGATAAATGTGAGGACTTAGCCCAAATTAAAGTTACCATCTTGAAATTAATCGTGTCTCATGCATCTCAGCCAAATTGCAGCTCAAAAGGACATTCCAAACTCATACAATTGAACATACAAGATTCAGGACCAAAATGTAAACAATCCGAAACATATAACTGCCACTGTCAGCCCCCAACGGTCAGCCGTTCCGAAACAGGGGACAGCCCGTTTCGAAACTCGGGGCCGTTCCGCAACGTGTACCGGAACGGGGTCGGGCAGTAGCATATCCGTTCCGGAACGGTGTTGCCCGTTTCGAACGCCTGGGCTGCTTCGAGGCACCCGTTCCGAAACGGCAGGCACTATTCCGAAACGGCCTGCACAAAATGCAGAATTTTACCTACTTTAACATGCAATTGACCAACCAATCATGCTCCAAATGCCACCAAACTTTACCAGCATGCAATTCATCATACAAGAGACATGTTTGCATCAACCAATCAATATATTAGCATCACATATGAAAAGCCCCAAATCTAATGGCATGCTTCCTACACAAGCAACTACTCAAGCATAAAACCTCCAATCCATACATGTAAAGGCCAATTACAAAACCAGCATTATCAGCGACATTAAACATACTCAAGGAGTTCAAAACATCTCCAAACAACATTCACAAAGGTCCCCCATTGCCATACACCAAAAGCTAAATGTGTTCGATAAAACCTTTCCATACTTGAGCTTAGTTTTCCCTTGGTTGCTTGCCTTCCTTGCTGCCCTCAAATCACCTTAATGTTCTGCATTATTGGTTTAAGAAAACGAAAGAGAGCGTAAGCAAAAGCTTAGTGAGGAAAGCTCCTTAAAACCACACAATAATGCATTTATAAAACTCATTCATAAATCATGCTTCAAGATACACTTTAACATGCTCACAAGCAAACTTTAAACAAGCATCTCATGCTTCATATCATTACATGTCATATTGGCCACAAGTGATAATTACCATCTTTAAAACAAGATCAACATAAGATTCACACATGGACTTTTAAACACCATTGTGATCTTATCCCCAAGGACTTTTAAACACCTTGGCCCATGGACTTTTAAACACCATGGCAAGGACCACACAAGGACTTTTAAACACCTTTGTGTCCTTAACAAGTTTCACCTCAAGGACTTTTAAACACCTTGACCCCAAGGACTTTTAAACACCTTGGCCATGGACTTTTAAACACCATGGTATAATTCACCCCAAGGACTTTTAAACACCTTGGCCCCAAGGACTTTTAAACACCTTGGAAAGGACCACACAAGGACTTTTAAACACCTTTGTGTCCGTAACAAGAACCATCCAAGGACTTTTAACCACCTTGATGTTCTTAAGTAAACAAGGCTCACTCAAGGACTTTTAACCACCTTAGTGACCTTAACCTTTTCAAAAACATCACTTGCCAATATACATCATTTCATCATTAAATCCACTGTTTTAAAGCATTAAACCAAGCCATATTCATCATGCATTTCAAAGCATCAAACTACATTAAATCAATGTTCAAAAACAAGGAACTCTTACCTTGAGCTTCCTTCAACATATAGCTTACAAAATCAGCAATAACCATGCTAAATCATGCTTTCAAAACAGAATTTAAAACATGCAATAAACCAATTTGCACAACAACCAAACCATGGCCACCACTAGAGAGTATTTCCGAAAACTTACACTTGAGCTTAGCAAAGTTGTTTAGACTTAAACTAAGCTCCCAAGACATTGGTTTCAAAGCCGAAAACCCAATTTCACTCACCGATTCCACTTCGCCTCTTGTCGAAGCACCAATCAAGCCTCCGGATCACCACCACTTGGATCCAAAGATGACTCCCCTCCAAACTTGAGTTTCTCCTCTTTTTGGAATCAAAAACCTTGATGAATCAAGTAGCAAATGATGAAGTTTTGTAGATATGATGATTAGGAATCAAAAGAGAGTTGAAAGGAGAGATTTAGGTGAGAAAATCAGAAACAATTCTCTGAAAAGAAAGTGTTTGGGTTGAGAGAAAATGAGAGAAAAGAAAATAGGAAGTTAGTTATCAAAATGGCCAAAATGGCTTTCCCTCCTCTTTTGATATGTTTTAAAATCAGAATATAGCTTAAAATATCTTAGAAAAATCTGGAGAAACTACTTTTGGAATAATAGCTCCTTAAAGATTCAAAGTTTCAACCCTTTCTAAAACAGTCACAAAACTTTCAAAAATTACATTTTGGTCACTAGCCAAAATGTCACCCTTCCAAAACTCATTTTCCAAAATTGATTTCACAGTTCACTTATATATATAAAAGATGATTTTAGAACATTTTTCCATAATTTTAATGCAACCCGAACTAGGCTTTCCTAAATTCACCCTTTTAGATTCAAACAGCACTTTGACCAAACCGGTCAACGCCCAAACTTCTAAGCCCAAAACCGGGGCGTTACAACTCTCCCCCCCTTAAGAAATTTCGTCCCCAAAATTTACCTGAAGGAAAGAGATAAGGAAACTGCTTCAGCATGTCTTCCTTCCGCTCCCACGTGGCTTCCTCAACACCTCGATACTTCCACATCACCTTCACCAACTCAATGGTCTTGCCACGAAGAACCTTGCTATCCGAATCCAGAACCTTCACCGGTTCCTCATCATAGGTCAAATCCGGATTCAATTCCACTTCCTCCACAGGCATTACGTGCGAAGGATCAGATCTATACTTCCGGAGCATAGAAACATGAAACACATCATGAATCTTCTCCAACTCCTGAGGTAACCTCAGCTTGTACGCAACAGGACCCACACGCTCAACCACCTCGTATGGTCCAATGTACCTAGGGCTCAACTTACCCTTCCGGCCAAACCTCATCACCTTCTTCCAAGGCGAAACCTTCAAGAACACACGGTCACCCACCGCATACTCAATCTCCTTACGCTTCAAATCCGCGTAAGACTTTTGCCGATCAGAGGCAGCCTTCAACCGCTCACAAATGAGCTTTACCTTCTCTGTGGTCCCTTTCAACAAAGCCGGCATCGAAACCAACTTTTGACCAGTTTCAGCCCAACAAAGAGGAGTCCTACACTTCCTCCCGTACAAAGCCTCATAAGGTGCCATCTGTATACTTGCCTGATAACTGTTGTTATAAGCAAACTCAACCAAAGGCAGATGCTTCTCCCAAGAACCCTGAAACTCAATCACGCAGCACCTCAACATATCCTCCAAAATCTAGATAACATTCTCAGACTGACCATCCGACTGAGGATGATAGGATGTACTGAAATGCAACCTTGTACCCAGAGCTTGATGCAAACACTGCCAGAAACGCGATGTGAACCTCGGATCCCTATCCGACACAATCGACTTAGGCACACCATGCAGCCGCACAATCTCAGCAATGTACAGCTCTGCCAACTTATCCAAAGAAAACGTTGTATGCACAGGCAAGAAATGCGCACACTTCGTTAGGCGATCCACAATCACCCAAACAGAATTCTTCTTCGAGGGAGACAAAGGTAAACCAGATACAAAATCCATGGTAACCCTTTCCCACTTCCATTCAGGGATTTTCAACGGTTGCAACAACCCTGAAGGAACCTGATGCTCAGCCTTAACTCGCTGACACACCAAACACTTGCTCACAAACTCCGCAACATCCTTCTTCAAACCCACCCAATAGTACTCATCACGAAGATCACGATACATCTTGGTACTACCAGGGTGCATAGCAAAAGGACTACTATGACCTTCAGTCAGAATAGCACGCCTCAACTCAGCATCAGCAGGCACTACTATCCGACTCCCAAAACACAACACACCATCATCATTAAAGCAGAAATCCGAAGGTCTACCCTCCGCGATATCCTGAACATGAGACACCAAGGAATCATCCAACAACTGCTTATCCTTGATCAACTGAACCAAAGATGGTTTCACTTGCAACTCAGCAACAAGACCACCATCTTGCGATATGCTCAAGCTAGCAAACATAGCCCTCAGCTCAACAGCTACTTTCCTACTCAAGGCATCCGCAACAACATTAGCTTTTCCAGGATGATACTCAATCGTCAGATCATAATCCTTGAGCAACTCCAACCAACGCCGCTGCCTAAGATTCAACTCCTTCTGAGACATCAGATACCTCAAACTCTTGTGATCTGTGTACACAGTACACTTCTCACCATACAGATAATGTCTCCAGATCTTCAGAGCAAAAACCACTGCAGCCAGCTCAATATCATGCGTAGGGTAATTGCGCTCATGCACTTTCAACTGCCGCGATGCATAAGCCACCACCTTACCCTCCTGCATCAGCACACACCCCAAACCAACATAGGATGCATCACTGTAAACCACAAACTCTTTCCCTGATTCAGGCTGAATCAAGATAGGAGCTTGCGTCAAAGTCGCCTTAAGCTTCTCAAAAGCCTGCTGTCTCGCTTCCGTCCACTCATACTTAACATCCTTTTGCAACAGCTTCGTCAAAGGAGCAGCAATCTTGGAAAAACCATCCACAAACCTTCGGTAGTATCCCGCCAAACCAAGGAAACTACGGACCTCATGACAGACTTAGGAACCTTCCAGTTCATCACAGCCTCAATCTTCTGAGGATCGACACGAATCCCCTCAGCAAAAACCACATGCCCAAGAAACACCACCTCCTTAAGCCAGAACTCACACTTGCTCAGCTTAGCATAGAGCTGATTCTCCAACAAAGCCTGCAGCACAATCCTCAAATGCTCTTCATGCTCCTCCTCAGTACGCGAGTACACGAGGATATCATCGATGAACACCACAACAAACTTGTCCAGGTATTCATGAAACACACGATTCATCATGTCCATGAAAGCAGCAGGAGCATTTGTCAAACCAAATGGCATCACAAGGAACTCATAATGCCCATACCTTGTCCTGAAAGCTGTCTTAGGCACATCCACATCCTTCACCTTCAACTAATAATACCCTGACCTCAAGTCAATCATAGAGAACACAGCAGCTCCCCGAAATTGATCAAAGAAATCATCAATTCTCGGCAAAGGATACCGATTCTTGATAGTCAACTTGTTCAGCTGACGGTAATCAATGCACATTCTCATAGTGCCATCCTTCTTCTTCACAAACAAGACCGGTGCTCCCCAAGGTGACACACTCGGCCGGATGAAACCACGATCAAGCAACTCTTGCAACTGCGTCTTCAGCTCCTTCAGCTCCTTAGGTGCCATTCTATAAGGAGTAATGGACACAGGAGTTGTATTCTCATACAGCTCAATTCCAAACTCCACCTCGCGGTTAGGAGGTAAACCAGGCAACTCCTCAGGAAAAATACCAGGAAACTCCTTCACAACTCTGACATCTTGCACCCTCAACTCTTTAGAGCTAGGATTCATAACAAAAGCTAGATAGGCTTCGCAACCTTGCCTCAGCATCCTGCTCACCTCCAAGGTAGACACCACATTGGCAAGAAACTTCACATTCTCACCAACCACAACAACTTCATAATCATCCTCAAGCTTAAGCGAAACTCGCTTGTTTTCACAATCCACAACAGCACGATGCTCAACAAGCCAATCCATACCAAGTATTACATCAAAACCATAAAAGGGCAACTCCATAAGATCAACATGAAAAACATGTTCTTGAACAACCAAGGGACACTTTCTATAAAGCTTACGAGTCACAACAGTCTCACCAAAAGAACTAGTGACACGAACACCAACATCCAAAGACTCAACAAGCAAACCAAGCAATTCAGCATGCTCACGCAAAATGTATGAATGCGTAGATCCAGAATCTATCAAAGAAAGCAATGACAAGGATTGCAAAGTAAAGGTACCTGCAATCACATCCGCATCATTCCTTCCCTCACACTGAGCATACACCCTCGCTTGGCCTCCACCTTCAGGCTGATTAGCCACAACATGGGCCACTCCACGACCACCTTCCTCTCTCCTCTGGAAATTACCACGGCCGTGCCCACGACCTCTCTGCAGTGCAGCAACAACAGGAGCACACACTTGATCACCAGCCAACCTAGGACAATCTCGCCTCAAATGGTCTGCGGATCCACAATTCCAGCAACCATTACCAGCTGTCGCAACAGGAGATTGCACCTCCCTCACAGCACGAGGACAGTCACGCTTCATGTGACCCCGTGAACCACAAATCCAACAAGCACTCGGATCAGCTCTAGCATTGCCTCCCCGAGCAGGTGCACCACCACCCCTCTTAGCTGAGGACTGATACTTCAGATCACGTCCCCTCTTGTTTCGTCCACCTCCGGAACTATACTCAGCAGCTCTCTTACCCGAACTTGCTCCAGCACCTTTCGCAGATAAACCCAAGTTCATTTCAATGTCCTTCGCTCGACCCACCAACACATCAAAATCATCATATTCGGTGGCCAACACATACATCTTCACATCCGTCACTAAACCATAACGAAATCTTTCGCACCTTGCCCGCTCATCAGGTACCAGCTCAGGTGCATACTGACTGAGTCGCACAAATTGTACTTCATACTCAGCCACATTCATGCTCCCCTGGGTAAGAGACATGAACTCTCGCTTCTTTTCATCCAGGTACCTCACACCAAGATACCTCCTCTTGAACACATTCAGAAAGAATGTCCAAGTTATGTCAGCTTCAGCCATCCCAGCTATAGTGGTTGTCCACCACGTATACGCATCATCCTGCAGCAAGGATACAACACACCCCAGCTTCCGCACATCAGTGCAACTCATCTGCCCAAAATCCTCTTGGTACTCTCTAACCAAGCTTCAGAACCTTCCGCAGACATACCCCTAAACTCAGTCCCACCAAGACTGCGTAAGCGCTCCAAAGGTAGTCTAACACCAGCATCTCCCTGATGCCCAGCTCCTTGAGCTCCGGCTACTGCTGCTCGGAAAGCACCCGCAATAGCTTGTACCAACATCGTCATGTCAGGCATAGCTTGCCCCTAACCAACCTCAGGTCCAGCAGCTCCAACACCAGCTGCAGCCCCAGCTTCCTCAGCCCCAGCACCACCACCACCAGGTGGAGGAGGAGGTAACACCGCACTACCTGCATTCTCTTCATTTTCATTCTCATTCGGAGCCGTAGCTCGCACATTACTTCTCAACTCTCTACGTGGTGCCATACTTAACCATGCAATCACAATGCAAATAAACAAAGTCAGGCCCAGCAAGGTAAACAATCCAAGTACTCAAGCTCAATTTCATTTAAAAGCAACATCATTTCTTAGCTTTGATATGGCAATGGGTACCCACAACATGCTTCATCACAACATACAACTCAATTGCATCAAACTCACATACTACTCAACATGCTTTCACTCAACAAGCATATATAGCAGACATACATCAAACATTCACATACACATTCCCAATTACTCGAGAACTCAGCTCTGATACCACCAAATGTAACCCCCTTAACCCGGCCTAGACGGTTGACCCGAATTAAGGAAGTCACACGGGGAAAACCAAAGTCAACCCGAAAGTCAACCTTGATTAACGACCCTTTTTTTTCCTTTAAAAACTTATCTAGATGCACATTAACCCTAAAAATGATCATACAAACGACATACTAAAAGATCATAAACATCAGAGATCAAACAAGGACCCAATTGAACAATTTACAACTTTAGGGACCAAATTGTAAATTCTGATAAATGTGAGGACTTAGCCCAAATTAAAGTTACCATCTTGAAATTAATCGTGTCTCATGCATCTCAGCCAAATTTCAGCTCAAAAGGACATTCCAAACTCATACAATTGCACATACAAGATTCAGGACCAAAATGTAAACAATCCGAAACATATAACTGCCACTGTCAGCCCCCAACGGTCAGCCGTTCCGAAACGGGGGACAGCCCGTTTCGAAACTCGGGGCCGTTCCGCAACGCGTACCGGAACGGGGTCGGGCAGTAGCATATACGTTCCAGAACGGTGTTGCCCGTTTCGAACGCCTGGGCTGCTTCGAGGCACCCGTTCCGAAACGGCAGGCACTGTTCCGAAACGGCCTGCACAAAATGCAGAATTTTACCTACTTTAACATGCAATTGACCAACCAATCATGCTCCAAATGCCACCAAACTTTACCAGCATGCAATTCATCATACAAGAGACATGTTTGCATCAACCAATCAACATATTAGCATCACATATGAAAAGCCCCAAATCTAATGGCATGCTTCCTACACAAGCAACTATTCAAGCATAAAACCTCCAATCCATACATGTAAAGGCCAATTACAAAACCAGCATTATCAGTGACATTAAACATACTCAAGGAGTTCAAAACATCTCCAAACAACATTCACAAAGGTCCCCCATTGCCATACACCAAAAGCTAAATGTGTTCGATAAAACCTTTCCATACTTGAGCTTAGTTTTCCCTTGGTTGCTTGCCTTCCTTGCTGCCCTCAAATCACCTTAATGTTCTGCATTATTGGTTTAAGAAAACGAAAGAGAGCGTAAGCAAAAGCTTAGTGAGGAAAGCTCCTTAAAACCACACAATAATGCATTTATAAAACTCATTCATAAATCATGCTTCAAGATACACTTTAACATGCTCACAAGCAAACTTTAAACAAGCATCTCATGCTTCATATCATTACATGTCATATTGGCCACAAGTGATAATTACCATCTTTAAAACAAGATCAACATAAGATTCACACATGGACTTTTAAACACCATTGTGATCTTATCCCCAAGGACTTTTAAACACCTTGGCCCATGGACTTTTAAACACCATGGCAAGGACCACACAAGGACTTTTAAACACCTTTGTGTCCTTAACAAGTTTCACCTCAAGGACTTTTAAACACCTTGACCCCAAGGACTTTTAAACACCTTGGCCATGGACTTTTAAACACCATGGTATAATTCACCCCAAGGACTTTTAAACACCTTGGCCCCAAGGACTTTTAAACACCTTGGAAAGGACCACACAAGGACTTTTAAACACCTTTGTGTCCGTAACAAGAACCATCCAAGGACTTTTAACCACCTTGATGTTCTTAAGTAAACAAGGCTCACTCAAGGACTTTTAACCACCTTAGTGACCTTAACCTTTTCAAAAACATCACTTGCCAATATACATCATTTCATCATTAAATCCACTGTTTTAAAGCATTAAACCAAGCCATATTCATCATGCATTTCAAAGCATCAAACTACATTAAATCAATGTTCAAAAAAAAGGAACTCTTACCTTGAGCTTCCTTCAACATATGGCTTACAAAATCAGCAATAACCATGCTAAATCATGCTTTCAAAACAGAATTTAAAACATGCAATAAACCACATTGCACAACAACCAAACCATGGCCACCACTAGAGAGTATTTCCGAAAACTTACACTTGAGCTTAGCAAAGTTGTTTAGACTTAAACTAAGCTCCCAAGACATTGGTTTCAAAGCCGAAAACCCAATTTCACTCACCGATTCCACTACGCCTCTTGTCGAAGCACCAATCAAGCCTCCGGATCACCACCACTTGGATCCAAAGATGACTCCCCTCCAAACTTGAGTTTCTCCTCTTTTTGGAATCAAAAACCTTGATGAATCAAGTAGCAAATGATGAAGTTTTGTAGATATGATGATTAGGAATCAAAAGAGAGTTGAAAGGAGAGATTTAGGTGAGAAAATCAGAAACAATTCTCTGGAAAGAAAGTGTTTGGGTTGAGAGAAAATGAGAGAAAAGAAAATAGGAAGTTAGTTATCAAAATGGCCAAAATGGCTTTCCCTCCTCTTTTGATATGTTTTAAAATCAGAATATAGCTTAAAATATCTTAGAAAAATCTGGAGAAACTACTTTTGGAATAATAGCTCCTTAAAGATTCAAAGTTTCAACCCTTTCTAAAACAGTCACAAAACTTTCAAAAATTACATTTTGGTCACTAGCCAAAATGTCACCCTTCCAAAACTCATTTTCCAAAATTGATTTCACAGTTCACTTATATATATAAAAGATGATTTTAGAACATTTTTCCATAATTTTAATGCAACCCGAACTAGGCTTTCCTAAATTCACCCTTTTAGATTCAAACAGCACTTTGACCAAACCGGTCAACGCCCAAACTTCTAAGCCCAAAACCGGGGCGTTACATGGCCTCCCGAGCGTTAATGCACCTCAGCAATACTTGGTCCTTTCCCTTTTTGTACAAGATTTCCCTGTCTAGGACATATCTGGTCGCCATTCTCCTAAGTCCTCTTATCATTCTCATTAGCTTCTGCGGGGTATGTCTGGTATCTAATGTACCGCAAGATGTTATGATACCACGGATTACCGTCCACCTCTTCTTCTATGTTGTAGCAGTGGGCTGGTACTTCCAACATTCGCATCTTAATCGGTCTCATCTCTGCACCTGAGCCTGCCTTGAATGTGGCAGCTAAGGTTGTTAGGGCGTCTGCCATCTGATTATCCTCCCTGGGGTGGTGAGTAAAACTGATCTTCTCAAAATTCTTGATCAGTCCCTGGACCAAGTCATAATACTTGACCAACTTTGGATCCCTGGTCTCCCATTCATCCCTGAGCTGATATATCACCAATGAAGAATCCCCAAACACATGGAGTTTCTTTATCCTTCTTTCAATGGTTGCATGCAACCCCATGATGCACGCCTCATATTCGGCCATGTTGTTGGTACAGAAAAAGTCCAGTCTACTGGTGAAAGGGTAATGTATCTCCTCCGGAGAAACTAGCACTGCCCCGACTCCATGACCTAGAGTGTTGGATGCCCCATCAAAGTATAGCCTCCATAATTCTTCTTCAACGATGTCATTCTCCCTCTTAGTTATACACAGCAGGTCTTCGTTCGGGAAGCTGAAGTCTAATGGTTCATAATCATCTGAGGCTCGGCTCGCCAAGAAGTCTGCTATAGTGCTCCCCTTTACTGCCTTCTGACTTACGTACATTATATCAAATTCAGACAACAACATTTGCTAACGGGCTAACTTTCCTGTGAGCGCTAGCATTTCCATCAGAAATTTTAAAGGGTCCAATTTGAAGATCAGCCACGTGGTGTGGTACAACATGTACTATCTAAGCCTCTTGGTTACCCATACTAGGGCACAACATAACTTCTAGATTTGCGGGTATCGAGTCTCACACTCGGTAAACTTCTTACTCAAGTAGTAGACTGCCTTTTCTTTCTTGCCGGTCTCATCATGCTGCCCTAGGACACATCCCATCGAATTCTTAAAAACTGTCAAGTATAGGATCATCGGCCTATCTGGTACTAGGGGTACTAAGACTGGAGCATTGGTCAAATACCTCTTGATCCTATCTAGAGCCTCTTGACACTCTTCATCCCTAACCTCGGGGTTTTTCTTCCGGAGTAGTCTGAAGATAGGGTCGCATTTGTCGGTTAACTGGGAGATGAACCGGGATATGTAATTTAACCTCCCTAGGAACCCTCGAACTTCCCTTTGGGTCTGAGGCGGTGGGAGATTTTGGATGGCTTTTACTTTATCGGGATCGATCACAATCCCCCTCTTGCTAACCACAAAGCCTAAAAGCTTACCGGATGTGACGGCAAAAGTGCACTTCGCTGGGTTGAGTTTCAACTGATACTTCCTCAACCTCTGGAATAATTTCCTCAAGTTCTGAATATGCCCTCCTTCCGTTTGGGACTTTGCTATCATGTCGTCCACATAGACCTCGATTTCTTTGTGCATCATGTCATTGAAGTGCGGCACCATGGCCCTTTGATACGTTGCACTGGCATTTTTCAAACCAAAGGGCATTACCTCATAACAAAATGTTCCCCACATTGTCACAAATGTCGTTTTGGTCATGTCACTAGGATCCATTTTTATTTGGTTGTATCCTGAAAAACCGTCCATGAAGGAGAACCACGAATGACCCATTGTGTTGTCAACTAGGGTATCGACATGAGGTAGAGGGAAGTTATCCTTTGGGCTTGCCTTGTTGAGATCTCTATAATCCACGCACATGCGGACCTTTCCATCCTTCTTGGGGACAGACACTATGTTGGCCACCCATTCTGAATACTCGACCACCTTTAGGAACCCAACTTGATACTGCTTTCTTACTTCATCCCGGACTTTCAGCAAGGTATTTGTTATCATCCTTCTCAATTTCTGTTGGACCGACTTGCACTCTGGCCTGATTGGTAGCTTTTGCACCACAATACTCGTGTATAGACTTGGCATGTCTTGGTAGGTCCAAGCAAAGATGTCCTTGAATTCTAACAACAGGCTCATTAGCTGAACCCTGGTTTCGGACGAAAGTGTTGTGCCAATCTTGACCTCCTTTCGATCTTCATCACCATTCCCCAAATTTAGGATCTCTATCTCCTCTTGGTGAGGGACTATCTGTCTATCTTCACTCTCTGTTAGTCTGAGGAATTCTTCCAGAATTTCATACTCATCCTCATTGCCAATCTCGGCCAGATACAATGGTTGCTAAAAATCCACCTCGGGATTAAATTCAGCATCATTCACAAAGTTAATAATAGTGGTCCTGCAACATTTATGAAAAGAATGCGTATTGGGAAAACGAATGTATATATTATTTACAGAGTAGGTGGAATAATAAATAATAAACGAATAATGAATGGAATGAATGGGATGCTTGCAATTTTGGAAAAGCGTCTTTTTATTGAATTAAAAACGAGCAAATTAACATAGGTGCCCTTTACAAAAGATCCCTATTGCTCACGGGCACAGGCAAATAGGGTGAGTTCTGAGTATTACTCTAGCTTAGACCTAAAGATTACAGGCACATCCTGAACAATCCAGTTGTTAAGAGCCTCTCTAGGAAGACAAGGGCAGATTCCTGCCAAGAAGGTCGAGCTCCCCTCATCTTTGGATATCACATTAACATCCAACTCTCTTAATGCCTCACTGATCTCCTCTTTCTCACAAAGTTTGGCATTCTCCAAATTTGCCTCATGTACCATATGTTCGGGGTTGATGACTCCACCCGACACAAAGATGTTTCTCATATCGGTATAGACAATTGGCTCCCATAACATATCTTCTCCTCGGAGTCCATCCATTCTCCGTTCGGCTCTCTTTTTCCATTCCAATTTTCTTTGCTGAAATGTGGACTTATGACCAAGCCCAAACCTGTCTTGTTTGTTGATAACACCTCTGACGCGTAAACATCCTTGCAAGTTTCTACCGAGTCCTCTTCCTTTCTTTTCTCCCCATCCCAAAGTCTGCCATACTTGCATCTTGGCGCATTTAGATAATTTCGGGCACTGTAACCCCCTTAGCCCGGTCTAGACGGTTGACCCGAACTACGAAGATTACACGGGGAAAACCAAAGTCAAACCGGAAGTAAACCTTGATTAACGACCCTTTTTTTTCTTTTTAAAACTTCTCTAGATGCACATTAAACCTATGTGAAAGCCCAAGAACCTTGGGAGAGAAAAGCACAGCGATCGGAAACGTTTAAGGACTAAAATGCAAGAAATACACTTTTAGGGACCAAAATGTAAATTTTGGAAAATAAAAGGACTTCCAAGATTTTAGTTTTATCAAACCTCAATTAATCATATTACCAGTCTCTGCCAAATTTCAGCTTAAAAAGACATCTCAAGCTCAAGCAATTGCAATTACAACTTTCAGGACTAAAATATAAAGCATGCAAAAACTGTCCAACGGTCACCCGTTTCGAAACACTGACACCCGTCTAGAAACACCCGTGTCGTACGCCCGTATCGAAATGGTGTTGACCGTTTCGAAATGCGGGTATGTTCCGAAACTAGTTCAGAAACGGACACCTCCAGTAGCCAAAGTGTTTCGAAACACCTCTAGCCGTTTCGAAACGCCCACGCCATTTCATGCACCTGTTTCGAAACAGCCAAGGGTGTTTCGATACACCCTGCCCAGAAACAACAGAAAATTCTGGTTTTACACATCCAAACACCAACAAACATACTTTAAACCATTCCTCAACATATCAACAACATGCCAAGCATCATAACTACCAAATTGCATTAAAAACTAGATACAAATCAAACCTTAGGTGCACCAACTCATTCAACACATCCAACACATGATCTTGCTTTTAATCAAAGAGCATAACATATCAAGTTATGAAGAAGATGATTCAAATATGGCAAAGCGATCAACAACAAAGTTCAAACCATAAACTGAACATGGTCAACATACACAATCTCATTACACATCAATATAAAAGACTCTCCCCCATTGCCTTTATTGTCTATAGCTATAAACCAAGACATACTTCTCAAGTGGAGCTCTTCTTGAATCCCTTGCTTCTTGCTGTCCCAACTTCAAATATCTGCATTGATGGACAAAAAGGAGCGTAAGCACATAATGCTTAGTGAGGAGTGCTCAAAACCAAAACACCATCAATGCAGCGAATCATAAAACCCTCTTTAATTGTAGTTACAATTCAATAAACCAAAGCATTGGTGGAAAACTTCCTTTGAAACAACATTGCTTTAAATCATGCATTGCTCATCATGAAAACCAACCTTTAACTTTGAAAAGCTAAACAACTCACCCCAAAACACATTTTTGCAAATACTATCATTTAAACCTTTCCATGCATGAACACCACATGCAAAATTAAACTCAAATTCCTTGGAAAACACTTCCACTTCACAACATACTTTCCTCATGCTTGATGATCATTTCAAAGCAAAATACCTTTGAAAACCATTTGTTCCTTCTAACTATCTCATGCATTCAACAAATGAAAAACACATGAACTACAAAAGCAACATTTGCATTACATGCCTTTTTAAACAAGCCTTCACAAGACTCCAATGCACTAAAGAGATTCCATGCACATATGCACCATTCACAATAGAAGATATACACTTGCTCATGCTTAACAAGTAATACATGCATTCTTAAATCACTACACAATTCCCATGCAACCTTGCATCATTTCCAAGCATCTCTCGCTTCATTACATTCAAATACATTATATTGGCTTCAAGTGATAGTTCACAAACCATTTCAACTCAAGACACAATCGGATACGCGGATTACAGGCGTTGTCCCACACGCTTCATACACACTACCGAACAACATAAGGTGGAGTTTAACGGTACAATCACAACCCCTCAACACCCGTGATGGAGTTTAACAGTACAATCACAACCCTTCAACATCACTCATCGGTAGTTGTATAATCTACTAACAAGAGTACGAGACACATAACATAAGTTCCACAAACGGACTTTTAACCACCGTTGTGACCTTAACAAGATCCTCACACGGACTTTTAACCACCGTTGTGACCTTAACAAGATCCTTACACGGACTTTTAACCACCGTTGTGAGCTTATCAAGATCCACACACGGACTTTTAACAACCGTTGTGATCTTACCTCTCTCGTTAGGATACTTGGATGGAGTTTACGGTAAAATCACAACCCCTCAACATCCAAGGCGACTTTATTCACGGTGCACCCAATCCTATAGCTGGCTAACTATATTCGATTAAAGTAACCAGAAACCACTTACATCACTTGCCAATACACATCAATTACCATCATCAATTCACTGTTTTAAAGCATTAAACAAAGCCATTAAACACCATGCATCACCATGCATCACTACCAATTTAACAACATGCCAAAATAAGGATCTCTTACCTTGAGCATCCTTCAACATATAGCTTTCAAAACCAGCATTAAACCATGACTAAACATGCTTAAAAACAGTAATTAAACTCAACCACCCCAAGTGCATTTAAAACCAAATCATAGCACAATCCACGAGAGAAATTCCATTTACTTACTCTTGAGCTTAGCTAAGTTGTTTAGACTCAAAGTAAGCTCCCAAAACCTCGTCCAAAATGTTTCAAAGCTGGAAAACTCTTTTCCACTCACCGATACACAAAACTATGCTAGCCGACAAGCCTTCCAAGCATCCGAAACTTCCAACGGCACCTCTATTGCTTCCGGATCATTCTCCCCTGTTTTAAACACATAACAACAGAGGATTAATGCATGCATTAAAAACACCAGCAACACAACCCAACTCGCTGCTCTACATAAATCTAACATTTCGGCTACCAAACACAACCGAAATCACCTCCAAACTCTTCCAAAACATAACCCAGCCAAGATCCATCAAATCCAACCTTCTATAAACATCAATTAACATCCAAAATGAACCTAAACTCGTCCTTATACCTCCAGCTATAACAGAAAACCAAGATCACCTCAAAAACCACCATTTTCATAAGCAAAAACTTAGGAAATTCAACCTATTCGGGATTGCATTGATAAAACCTCATTTACACATCATTAGACATCCAAAATACATTTAAGAATCATCTCAAAACAGAGCCCAAACAATCACAACGAAATTCTTCAAGATTTCTTCCAAATCTTGAGTTTTAAGCCAAAATCAAGCTTCTATCATTAAAACCTTTTATAAAACTTAAATTAAGGATTGACAACTTGAGAATTTCAGTAAAGAACTTAACATTTAGTGAAGAAGAACAACCTTACCTCTAAATGATGATTTCTCCTTGATTTGAGCCAATTTGCTTGAAAATCCAATGAGCAAAACAAAAGGATTTGATGTAGATTGGATTAGGAATTAATTGATGATTGAAACCTCATCAATTGAATTGAAAACCAATGGAAAAGATGCAGGAGAAAAGTGTTTGGGTGAGGGAATTTTGAGAGAAAATGAGATGAGAAGTTTTAAGAAAAGTTAGTTATGATTTAATCAAAAGGTAGTTTCTCTCCTCATCTAATTAATTAAAACATTAATTAAATCACTTAAATTTAAGAAAAATCTTGAGAAATCTTTCTTGGGTAAATTAGCTCCTTAAAGATTCAAAGTTTCAATCCTTACAAAATAGTCACCACTGAACTTTTCAAAAATTGCATTTTAGTCACTATTTCAAAATGTTGCATTTCCAAACCTTATTTTTTAAAATTGATTTCACCACTCACTTATATATATTAAAAGAGAATTTTTAGATATTTTTCCATATTTTTAAAGCATCCCGAGCTAGGCTTTCCCTAAAACCTCCTTTTATATTCGAACCGAAAATCAGACCGGCCCGGTTCAGACCCTAAACTTCCAAGCCCAAAATTGGGGTGTTACAACTCTCCCCCTCTTAGGAAATTTCGTCCTCGAAATTCCAACCAGCGAAAGGAGCACGATACCAAACTTCTCAAAGCAATACACAAAGCAACACATGAGACTTAACCACCACTGAAACATCCTCCACTTAGAACACCACAAAAATCAACTCCTCCTCAAAACAAACTCACACTATACCCAAATCCTACACCACTACTTACGGTTCAAGACTTCCAGAACATTCGGTTATTAACCTCAGATTAACTTTTCACACTTTCGAACTGTGCATAGCCCTAACAACCCGAAGAACTCTCAAATCTTTACAACATACTCCGCCTTATCTCATAACTCCCTCAACAAAACTCGCACATTCGGTGATACCAGCCCATCCATTTTTCAGCCACCATGTGACCCACCACCTTCGCTGCTCCTAAAACCCCTTCCAAAACCGCTCAACTCCTTTCAAAGATTACCACAACAAGCAAAAATTTCTTAAGCATCAACTGCTTACTCAAACTTCTCAACATATTGATGACATTCCTTCACATCCGCCACTATCACTACCATAACAACTCATCAAAACTACCCACACAACATTCGAAACCCAAGCCACAAGACTCCAACCTTAATTTCGCCAACTGTTCCACTCACCCCTAGCTGACTTAGAAAAAGATTTACTTATACCCCAACCAACAAACCACTTCTCACAAGAACCCGGCCAACCAACAATGGCCCTTGAACTTACATTGCCTTTCCACTTCAATCTTTGACCATAACACTAGCCTTACCTGGATACCGCCCATTCTATACAACAGGTTAAGATTACGAAACCTCTACTCAACTCCTCGAAGGTTGCTACAAACCATCACCTACATAAACAACCCTCATATTGCAAACATCAATGCCAAGACACCTCAGCACTCTGGAGACACATCCACTAACCTACAACATCACTTAACACAAAGAAACTACCACATCTACTAGCTATTCACAACCACTTGACCGATTCTAACTCCAACCGGTAATCTCCTCACCACCACACCGCTAAACTCTTTAAGCACCAAAACACTTCCCCTCGGCCAACATGCTAGATCGCACTCACTATTACTGACAACTCGCTTACTACCTTCCACTACTTCTAACATTCTCCTAGCACCAAAACAACTCTTAAAACCCACCATCCAACCTAATCCTACCACAACACTAACGGACCCAATTAGCTATTAGCAAGTGTGAACGTTCGTATGCATGGTCACCAATATGCCCTATCAATGCCTGTATACATGTATGCAAAACCTCTAATGTCATGTCGCACGTATGCATGTACCAACATATATATATAATATAGTATATAACAATGGTTTTAACTGTGCATGTATGTTGGTTCACACCCACCAATAACATCCTCAGAATCCGCCTAAGAACAACCTCTTACCTCACTTCCATCTTGCCCAGCTCTATCATTCTAACAATCCACTAACCATAGAATACCCACTAATGCCCTTTTCATACTAAAATTGTTTCCAAAACAACACCGGCTACTACCCCAAACTTGCTAGCTATAAGACCAAACCCACTACGCAAGGGAAACCCAACGGAAACCAAACAAAGATAACTAGGGCAAAGATTACTTAACAAGGTTACCTGTAATCACCTCACTGCCCCGGAGCTTCCACAGACAAACACACTTCCTCGCAGAACCATCATTCTCTAGCCGCACCGCCGCAGCATCAACCAACACTTTAAGGTCATCACCGTCTCCCTGCGGTAAAGAACCCTGACTACCCTGAGCCAACTCTACACAATTTCGTCTCAAATGTCCAACAGACCCACAATTCCAACAAGATCCATCCCCCAAGCTCCTCACGCCTTCCTGCCTTTCTTGCCACCTCTGAACTCTGTCTCGGCGGCGCTCACGACCCTTCTGAGACCCTTTTGCAACCACTGAAGCTGATCTCACCACTTGAGGACAATTCCGCTTCACATGCTCCATAGAACCATAGTTCCAACAAACTCCCACGCCCCAACAACCTCCAACGTGACACCTTCCAACACGGTCACACTTCGGCAACCGAGCTACCACTCCTTGATCATGTAGCACTTGACCCACATCTGTACTACAACCCAGACTTCGATTCAAGCAAACCCTTCCATCACGTAGCCTCTTACACTGACCGCTCCCGAGGTCAGTACCCACAGCTCTTTTGCTTAAACTTTTCTCACCTTCATAGTCTGAAGCCACACCCCTACGTTGCTTAACCCCTGAGAACTTCTCTCCCAGGTATCTTCCATTAAAGGCAGACACAAAGAACTCCCAGTCTATATCGTGGATATGCGTTGCCACCGCCACAGATGTCCACCAGGCACAAGCATCCTCCAACATTAACGAGAAAACACTTCCCAGCTTACAGGCGTAGTCACACCCTTCCTGATCCAAAATCGGAATTACACTGGCTAACCAAGCCTCGAATGCCTCAGGTGTCGAACCATGATACTCTACAGCTCCCAAATCATATAAACGTTGTTTTGACAAACTCGCATGTCCCACAGTCGGCACGTCTACAAGCCTCACTTTCACCACAGCCTGAGATGTTCCCGACACCTCTTGAACCACAGGTGACGAACCCTTCATCACAGAACCAGCTTCCTCCTCCTGCCTTACTACCTCAACTCCAGGCACTGTAGACTGAAACGAAACACCTCCATCAAAAGGTGAATTCCACGCCTTAACAACCTGCTCTAAAGCAGCAACCATCTCACCCAACTGCCATTCTCCCATCGATCTCATTGTGCTATTAATAACAAGCAAAGATAACAAAACAAACAAAACGATCAGGCCAGCTTCAAGTAAGGATTCATGACTCCAACTCCAACATAACACAATAGCTATAATAATAAGGCAATGGGTACCCCGAATTCTCCCCTTTTTACATGACATAACAATCAATAAAAACATTGATATCACAAACATCGAGCATATCAATCAACAAACTTCAATCATGCTCTCATCAAACAACATTCACCCTCAACAGCATAATATCAACTTATAATCCCCATCACATTTTCATTACTCAGAAAATCAACTCACAACACCAGCATATCACCAATACATGTTCACACTAGCTCACAGAAGATTCATAACCAAAAAGCATGATAAAAACATTAACAACTCGCTCAAAGACATATTTTTCAACTAACTTTCAACCACACATCCGAATAAACATCCAACATTTATTATAACAACTTACCGCAAACTTACCATCGCCCTAAATATTCGCAACTTGGCTCTGATACCAACAAATGTAACCCCCTTAGCCCGGTCTAGACGGTTGACCCGAACTACGAAGATTACACGGGGAAAACCAAAGTCAACCCGGAAGTCAACCTTGATTAACGACCCTTTTTTATTTTTAAAACTTCTATAGATGCACATTAAACCTATGTGAAAGCCCAAGAACCTTGGGAGAGAAAAGCACAGCGATCGAAAACGTTTAAGGACTCAAATGCAAGAAATACACTTTTAGGGACCAAAATGTAAATTTTGGAGAAAAAAAAGGACTTCCAAGATTTTAGTTTTATCAAACCTCAATTAATCATATTACAAGTCTCTCTGCCAAATTTCAGCTTAAAAAGACATCTCAAGCTCAAGCAATTGCAATTACAACTTTCAAGACTAAAATATAAAGCATGCAAACACTGTCCAACAGTCACCCGTTTCGAAACACTGACACCCGTATAAAACACCCGTGTCGTACGCCCGTATCGAAACGGTGTTGACCGTTTCGAAACGTGGGTATGTTCCGAAACTAGTTCAGAAACGGACACCTCCAGTAGCCAAAGTGTTTCGAAACACCTCTAGCCGTTTCGAAACGCCCAGGCCATTTCATGCACCTGTTTCGAAACAGCCAAGGGTGTTTCGATACACCCTGCCCAGAAACAGCAGAAAATTCTGGTTTTACACATCCAAACACCAACAAACATACTTTAAACCATTCCTCAACATATCAACAACATGCCAAGCATCATAACTACCAAATTGCATTAAAAACTAGATACAAATCAAACCTTAGGTGCACCAACTCATTCAACACATGATCTTTCTTTTAATCAAAGAGCATAACATATCAAGTTATGAAGAAGATGATTCAAATATGGCAAAGAGATCAACAACAAAGTTCAAACCATAAACCGAACATGGTCAACGTACACAATCTCATTACACATCAATATAAAAGACTCTCCCCCCATTGCCTTTATTATCTATAGCTATAAACCAAGACACACTTCTCAAGTGGAGCTCTTCTTGAATCCCTTGCTTCTTGCTATCCCAACTTCAAATATATGCATTGATGGACAAAAAGGAGCGTAAGCACATAATGCTTAGTGAGGAATGCTCAAAACCAAAACACCATCAATGCAGCGAATCATAAAACCCTCTTTAATTGTAGTTACAATTCAATAAACCAAAGCATTGGTGGAATACTTCCTTTGAAACAACATTGCTTTAAATCATGCATTGCTCATCATGAAAACCAACCTTTAACTTTGAAAAGCTAAACAACTCACCCCAAAACACATTTTTGCAAATACTATCATTTAAACCTTTCCATGCATGAACACCACATGCAAAATTAAACTCAAATTCCTTGGAAAACACTTCCACTTCACAACATACTTTCCTCATGCTTGATGATCATTTCAAAGCAAAATACCTTTGAAAACCATTTGTTCCTTCTAATTATCTCATGCATTCAACAAATGCAAAACACATGAACTACAAAAGCAACATTTGCATTACATGCCTTTTTAATCAAGCATTCACAAGACTCCAATGCACTAAAGAGATTCTATGCACATATGCACCATTCACAATAGAAGATATACACTTGCTCATGCTTAACAACTAATACATGCATTCTTAAATCACTACACAATTCCCATGAAACCTTGCATCATTTCCAAGCATCTCTCGCTTCATTACATTCAAATACATTATATTGGCTTCAAGTGATAGTTCACAAACCATTTCAACTCAAGACACAATCGGATACGCGGATTACAAGCGTTGTCCTTCACGCTTCATACACACTACCGAACAACATAAGGTGGAGTTTAACGGTACAATCACAACCCCTCAACACCCGTGATGGAGTTTAACGGTACAATCACAACCCCTCAACATCACTCATCGGTAGTTGTATAATCTACTTACAAGAGTACGAGACACATAACACAAGTTCCACAAACGGACTTTTAACCACCGTTGCGACCTTAACAAGATCCTCACACGGACTTTTAACCACCGTTGTGACCTTAACAAGATCCTCACACGGACTTTTAACCACCGTTGAGATCTTACCCAAAATCCTCACACGGACTTTTAACCACCGTTGTGAGCTTACCAAGATCCACACACGGACTTTTAACCACCGTTATGATCTTACCTCTCTCGTTAGGATACTTGGATGGAGTTTACGGTACAATCACAACCCCTCAACATCCAAGGCGACTTTATTCACGGTGCACCCAATCCTATAGCCGGCTAACTATATCCGATTAAAGTAACCAGAAACCATTTACATCACTTGCCAATACACATCAATTACCATCATCAATTCACTGTTTTAAAGCATTAAACAAAGCCATTAAACACCATGCATCACCATGCACCACTACCAATTTAACAACTTGCCAAAACAAGGATCTCTTACCTTGAGCATCCTTCAACATATAGCTTTCAAAACCAGCATTAAACCATGACTAAACATGCTTAAAACAATAATTAAACTCAACAACCCCAAGTGCATTTAAAACCAAATCATAGCACAATCCACGAGAGAAATTCCATTTACTTACTCTTGAGCTTAGCTAAGTTGTTTAGACTTAAACTAAGCTCCCAAAACCTCGTCCAAAATGTTTCAAAGCTGGAAAACTCTTTTCCACTCACCGATACACAAAACTATGCTAGCCGACAAGCCTTCCAAGCATCCGAAACTTCCAACGCCACCTCTATTGCTTCCAGATCATTCTCCCCTGTTTTAAACACATAACAACAGAGGATTAATGCATCATCATGCATTAAAAACACCAGCAACACAACCCAACTCGCTGCTCTACATAAATCTAACATTTCGGCTACCAAACACAACCGAAATCACCTCCAAACTCTTCCAAAACATAACCCAACCAAGATCCATCAAATCCAACCTTCTATAAACATCAATTAACATCCAAAATGAACCTAAACTCGTCCTTATACCTCCAGCTATAATAGAACACCAAGATCTCCTCAAAAACCACCATTTTCATAAGCAAAAACTTAGGAAATTCAACCTATTCGGGATTGCATTGATAAAACCTCATTTACACATCATTAGACATCCAAAATACATTTAAGAATCATCTCAAAACAGAGCCGAAACAATCACAACGAAATTCTTCAAGATTTCTTCCAAATCTTGAGTTTTAAGCCAAAATCAAGCTTCTATCATTAAAACCTTTTATAAAAATTCAATTAAGGATTGACAACTTGGGAATTTAAGTAAAGAACTTAACATTTAGAGGAGAAGAACAACCTTACCTCTAAATGATGATTTCTCCTTGATTTGAGCCAATTTGCTTGAAAATCCAATGAGCAAAACAAAAGGATTTGATGTAGAATGGATTAGGAATTAATTAATAATTGAAACCTCATCAATTGAATTGAAAACCAATGGAAAAGATGCTGGAGAAAAGTGTTTGGATGAGGGGATTTTGAGAGAAAATGAGATGAGAAGTTTTAAGAAAAGTTAGTTATGATTTAATCAAAAGGTAGTTTCTCTCCTCATCTAATTAATTAAAACATTAATTAAATCACTTAAATTTAAGAAAAATCTTGAGAAATCTTTCTTTTGTAAATTAGCTCCTTAAAGATTCAAAGTTTCAATCCTTACAAAACAGTCACCACTGAACTTTTCAAAAATTGCATTTTAGTCACTATTTCAAAATGTTGCGTTTCCAAACATTATTTTGTAAATTTGATTTCACCACTCTCATATATATATATATTAAAAGAGAATTTTTAGATATTTTCCATATTTTTAAAGCATCCCGAACTAGGCTTTCCCTAAAACCTCCTTTTATATTCGAACCGAAAATCAGACCGGCCCGGTTCAGACCCTAAACTTCCAAGCCCAAAATTGGGGTGTTACAGGCACGGTATCTTTCTTCCCTCTGTCACAAATGTTTCATTGATGAATTCAAGGGCCCTAAAGGCACATTCGACTGCTTCCTCATCAGCTTGGACATACGCAGCATCAGTAGCCACAAGCGCTATAATGTGCTGTTCGACAGACACGCTCACTAATTTTCCCTCGATAACGAACTTCAGCTTCTGGTGCAATGTGGAAGGTACAACCCTTGCTGAATGGATCCAAGGCCTCCCTAATAGGCAATTATAGGTTGGCTTGATATCAATCACCACAAAGTTGACCACGTACTCGGTAGGTCCGATTAGCAACGATACCTTGATCTTCCCCACAACTTCCCTTCGGGTTCCATCGAAAGCTCTGACTGAATTATGACAAGGCTTCATATGTGAACTGTCTATAGGCAACCTTTGCAAAGTCGCCATCGGCATCACATTCAAAGCTGAACCGTTATCAACAAGCACCCCCGGTAGAACATACCCTTTGCAATGTGTAGTTATGTTCAAAGCCTTTGTTTACCCCATTCCTCCGTCTGGGATCTCGTCATCACTGAAGGTGATGAAATTATCCGCAGCGATGTGACCTACAATTCGGTCTAGCTTGTTGAACAAAATGTCGTTCGGGACAAACATCTGGTTTAGTACCATTAGCAGTGCATCACGGTGTTTCTCAGAATTCAACAACAATTCTAACACTGAACTCCGGGCCTGATGCTTTCGAAGCTGATTGACAATGCTATACTCGATGTGCTTCAAAAATCTCAAAAACTCTTGAGCCCGTGCTTCCGTCACTGGTTCATTAATTTTGGGAGGAGGGTCCTCTCCAAACAACTTTTCAGTTTCCGGCTCGGTCGACTTCCCTTTTTCCTTCGGATCTATTTCTTTGGGAGTGTCTGGTGAGTAACACCTCCCACTTCTTATGAGATTCCCCACCTCGTTTACTACTTCAATTTCCTACTCCTTCGTACCACTCTCCTTATCGGGCTCTTCCTCACTAGGTGACCTGCTTTCTTTCATCGAATTCGCATTCTCTGGCACCGAGACACGGGCAACATAGTTCCATGGAACCTTCCTTTCGTCCTTAAAAGGGAAGGACGTCGGGCAAGATATTCTCAATTTTGGGGCCAGTTTAGGGCTTTCTCCCTCGGATATGCTTCCCTCCTTTGCCTTGCGAGGTATAACGAAGGGTCGGTCTAAGCCAAACTTGACTTTGGCGTCATCAGACGCGCACATATCTAGGTCCCCACTTTCTTCATCCTTCTCAAAAAATTCAATTTCTTTATTGTCCATCATTTCTTGGACCACTTGCTTGAACTCCCCACAATACTGAATGTCATGTCCCTCTTGCTGGTGGTATTCGCAGTATGGTCCACACCCTTCCAACACAACATTCATCCCTCAGTCAATTAGACGTGCCATGCATAGATGTTGAAAAACCCATCGTAACGGGGACCTGACCTCAGACACACTGGCTTTAGCCCTTCTGGTGCACTCCTCCTCAATTGCATTCACTCCCCGACCCGCATGATTCGGCAACGGGTTAGCGGTGGTATTTGGCTTATCAAGCTGTAATACCCCAGTTTTAATCAAATGCTGCACAAACTTCTTAAAAGCTATGCAATTCTCAATTGTATGCCCCGGAAAACCGCCATGATACTCGCAGTTGGCTTTCTCATCATACCAAGCTGGGAATGGTGGCTTGAATGGAGTGACATGGTAGGGTCGAACTAATTCTGCCTCGTACAAGTGAGTATACAAGTCAACGTAGGATATTGGGATCGGGGTGAAATTCATCTTTTCATCCTCTTTCTTGGGAGCCCTAGTCTCCTTATTCGAACTCTGTCCTCCGCCTGATGTAGCATGCGGTGCCGAAAGGGTAAAACTCTTTGGGGCTGTATAGGTGTTCACAGTATTCACTTCGTTTTCTTTCTTCTTATAGTTCTTGTGATGACTTTCTCAACTGTCGATCATCCCACTTTTGATGGCCACTTCAATGGACTCCCCTATCTTTACCATGTCCGCAAAGTTTTGAGTAGTATTATTTATCAACCGGTCAAATAATGTCCCCTTCAATGTGTTGATGAACATTGGGGTGATCTCGTGTTCTGGGATCGAGGGTTGGATCTGAGCAGCCACATTCCGCCACCTCTGGGTGTTTTGGCGTAAACTCTCATTTACTCTTTGTTCCATTCCCTCCAACATAATCCGGTTTGGGGTCATATCTGTCACATGCTTATAATGATCTATGAAGGCCCTTGAGAGGTCATTCCAAGTCTTGACATTCACTCAACTGAGCGTAGTATACCATCTGATGGCGGAGCCGGTCAAACTATCATGAAAATAGTGGATAAGCAGCTTCTCATCCTTGACAAAAGTGGTCATCTTTCGACAGTACATAGTGATGTGTGCTGACGGGCAGGTGGTGCCATCATATTTATCAAAGCCAGGGACCTTGAACTTGGGCAAAAGTACTAAATCTGCCACCAGACTCAAATCATTGGCACTGTTTCCTTGTTCATCCACCTCTTGGATATTTTTGAGTTTCTCCACGAATGACCGAAATTTCTCCTCGTATTTCTTCTTTATCTCGGCTCTGACCCTTTCTACCTCTTCTAACATGCTCTAATCTGGCACCCCATTCTCGTGGTCGCCTTCTATATCAACAAGCTAACTTGCTGCCACTCCTCCGGGGCAACTAGCAGATGCCCCCGCGAGGTTAATGAAGACATTCTTCCCTTACTCTAGCACTTCTTGGTTAACACTCGTGTGAGACGCAACACCTTCGTGTTCTTCCACATGTGAGCTGTCAGCAGAAACTCCTTCCTTTCCCTTCATCTTGGCTAACAAACTAGTCATCTGAGCAATGGTGGACACCTACGACTGTGCTATCTGGTCGCTGATATTCCTGTTAACCCCATCCAAACGGTTCTTCAAATCCTTCTGGCCTTGTTCCACTTTAGCCAACCTTTCCTCTATGACTCGACACTGGGATCGTGTATCGTACGAATGTGGAATGGTTGAAAATTTTAATGAACCAAAATGCAATTCTTATCTAAAATGCAAAGTCTTTTAGTTAAGTTCAAATTATTTAAACAATATGTGCAAATAAATGTTCAAATAGATGTATAATGTATGAATGTTCAAATAAAGGTATAATGTATGAATAAATGTATAATGTGTGAATACGAAGAGCAACACTGGATTCGGCAAATATCCTCCTCAAACAGCTCGTATTAAGTGGAATATTGTTTGATTACAAATTTTGGGGAAGCTAATTACATCAAAAGTCCTACATTACTAACCACAAAAACCTAGTAATCCTAACGCTTCTTCTTCTTTCTTCCAACCCTTCTTCTTCATACATATTGGTCTAGCCTGGCGCTCAAATCCACAATCTCCTTGAGAATCCATACGACCGTCTCTCATGCCTTGTTTGAGTCGTCCATCTGATCATGAAGCTCGGCAGCGTCTTCGGCTAAAAACTACACCTTCGCGGCAATATAGCGCACATGGGCGTCCCACTGTGCCAATTCCTGTTCTTGCCTCCAAATAGTAAAGGTGGTGAAGTGTAATTGCTCCAAAGTGGGCGTAGGGCGTACTTGAATTGCCCCATGATGCTCTCAATGTGATCTTTAAGCTCTTGTACCTTGGTTTCTAGCTCGTCGATGCGATCCCTCAAGACTTGGTTTTCTGAATCACTCACTTTGAGTTTGCTAGTTGACCCCTTGTGCCGGAAAAGAGACTTTTCCAGATTCTTCATTTGGTCTTTCAAGGTCCCATTCTGATTCACCTCTCTCTCGAGCTTCCCTGAATACTCGGTGCGTAGGCTCTTCATTTCTCGAGTCAAAGTAAGTACCCGGTCTTTGAACTCATGGTACCCTCTCTTATAGTTTTCAGCCCTTGCCCTTTCTTCCTTGAGGCGGAGTTCAGCCCCCTGACTCACCCCACCTTCGCTAGCTCTCTTACCCTTGTTCATCCTTTGCAACTTTTGTATTTCCTCCTTTTCCAACCTTAGTTCAAGCTGTAACTCGTCATTCTTCTTTTGTAATCCCCTAATGTTCCCTTCATATCGCACTCTTTCTAGTTCGAAATCAAACTTCTCTCTATTTTCCATCTCTTCAAGCTGTGCATACTTCTTTTGTTTCTCCTCTAGTTGTTCCCTCATTAGGTCTGCTTCAGTAGGAAGTGAAGCCAATCTTTCTCTTATGGTCCTCCTCTTATCCGGGTTCAATTGGGGAACTTTATCATTGACGCGGTTAAACCTCCACACCTCGTATTCTAGGGTGACCATGTAAGGAGCATTTAGGATCCTTACTCGCCTTGCATTATTCCATGCTGAAGAAGCGGTACACACCTTTCCTTTGTAGCCTTTTTCTTTCTGGTAGTCGATGTCGAAATCATTCAAACCGCTCGTAGCTGGCACAAACTGCTTTGACCCATATTGTCTTAAAACTAACAGAGGTGCGTAGGTCGTGTGTCCCCAAAGTCCCAACAAAGGTACCCACGAGTACATCTCACACCTATAGCGAATACTTCTTGCTGACAACCATGGGACTCTCCAAACTACGTCATCGACATTCAAATTCTAAAGCACATCAAGCCAAACTTCCTCGGTTCGCTTTGTAGGCCAATTCCCTATGTTCAAAAATTCTTCTAAAGCTGAAAACTTACTATCATAAACCGACCTTGAAAAACTGACATCTGTCCAAAAGTGGCTATAGAACCACACCGTCAAGAGCTGTGGACATCCCAAGAAACGACCACCTCTGTGCTTTCTACAAAATCTTAAAGACTGGAAGGTTTCTGACAGAATGACCGGAACTGGATTACCTCCCTCGGCCAATTTATCGAACAAACCTAACGTTGCCGGATGGATGAAGCGTAAGGCTTTAGGAAAGAGGACCAACCCATAAATCAACAGTGAGAATAAATTTCGCTGAACCCTACCCGACGGAAGTACCGAAGCTAAGGCCAAAATCCTGTCAACCTTTAGGTACTCCTTGTTGTTCCATGTCCCAACTTGTTGGTCTACCCAAGATGCCAAAGTATTTGAAAGCTTCAGAAGTTTTGCCCGAAAAAAGTTTGTACTTGTTTGTCTTCGAAAAGACACGATCCTCCTGTATTTTCTTGCAAATCACAAGATCTTGGTACTCTTCGATAGTCGGTGTTAAGTCTAAATCCCCGATCGTAAAGCAACTGTAGGCTGGGTTCCAAAACCCGGCTAAGGCTCGAAGTAACGCTTGATCAACTAGGACATATAACAGATACGTTATGTCACCAAACTAACCTTTGAAAGCAGTCCTTGCTTCGGAATCCCAACTGTTCCACACTTGCTTCAACCCTGACACATCATTGATTTTTGTGTTCATGAAAGTCTTGTTTGCCATCTCTGACCTGAACCCAACGGTAATGCTATCTCCTTCGTGTTGTTGCTCTCCTTCTCACAACACTTGTACCTCTGAATTCTTTTCATCCATACTACTCACTATTTCCCCCATAATTCTCGCCTTTAATTCAGACTATGTCCAAACCAATGTGCTCTTTATGACATGATGATATATGCAAAATAAGAGAAAGGGGAAGAAAAGAAAAGGTGTTAGTCATATGATAAATATAAATCATAAGGCAAGCAATGAAATTCAAGCATTAAAAAAAAGAAGCGTAGAAACAAGCAATTAGCAAGAAAAACCTAGACACTCTAAACTCTAGGGTTATCCGCATGGCTCTAATGGGGTAGGCTTCTCAAATTCTCACACATGAGTTCGGTTCTAATAAAGGGTACCCGAACCTATCTTATCACCTACTAAGGCAATAAGAACCCCAATTCTGGCCCGTTACAGGCTTGCGAATTGGTTTCGGCTCGAGGGAAAGCACGACCTAATGACGTGGAGGGCTGCTCACGTGTCAAAAGGCGTGGATTCCGGAAGTGAATTACCGACCCGTGGAGGGATACTCACGTGGGTATGGGTGTTTCACTCCCACTTAAGGGTAGCTCGGGTATAGAGCTTAATGAACATGGTGCAACACATGTTGGTGATTTCCTTAATAATTAAATTGAAAATTAATTCGAATGTCACAAATTTTCAAAGCCCGTTCAACTTAAGTCGTATTTTCATAAAAGAACGAATTTATTAACTTCACTTTGAATTTTAAATAGTTTCTATCGATTAAATTGCAACAAGTGTTTTATTGGCTTAACTCTCTTTTTTTTGTTTTGTAAAAAACAAAAATTTAGCCTCCAGCGGAGTCGCCAAACTGTGATAAGGTTTTTGAGAAAGACTATGTCTTATCACTTTTTTGAAATTGGTTTATTAAAAAGGTGGGGGGGGGGAATTTGTATTTTGGAAAACTGTAAAAATTTGGAGTCGCCACCGGCCACTAGGTAGGCCGGACACCACAAAACCAGAGATTCGTTTTAAAACGGGTTCGGGAGTTGGTTACGTGTGGGGAAGGATTAGCATCCCCATCACGCCCGGAAATCGGTACCAAATTACTTGTTGCCTTTTGATCGATATAAATTATTTAAAAACCAAAGTGAATTTATTAAAGTGTTCTTGAATGAAAATGTGACTTAAATAGCACGAGCTTTATCGAATAGTGTCATTGGAATTAATTAAACATTTAATTAGAAAGGATGATGGTACAGCGGACCCTAGACTAAACCGACATCATATAAGACTGACTGCTGTGTTTGATTAGGGTTTGAATCCCGTACGTCACCTTTATGCATGATGCAAGCAAAATAAAGGATGATGCGTGGCATTTTCATTTTTATGCTTCCGCTTACCTAGAGACGGTGGAAATTAATCCGAATATTCGATCGACATCCATTAAGCTAGGACTGTCGTTTCTCAGATACCGGGGCTAATTAATACCTCTCTTGGGGTAGATTTTTAAGTCCGGTTATCATGCTTAATTACCGGGCATCATGAATGACAAGTATATATGTATGTCATAAAAGTACTCAAAATAAACACATAAAAGCCCACCCAAGGCCCTAACTTAAAGGTCAAAGTTATGGAATATTAATTAGTGGTTTAATCACTTATCATATAATTCTAATATTAGACCCTAGATCGTTTATATCCTAATTTAAAGGCTCAAATCAATTATGGATTATCTTGTATTATTTCGTCTAAGTGTCACATTAATTCTAGTTTTTAGAAGTGGGTGCGATTAAACCTAATAAAGCCTTAAACCCGAACTGACCTAATCACTCAAATCATGCCCCTATAAGGCGGGCGCACAAACCGAAGTAATTAAACCGATCGAGATAACTTAAAACTAAGCTAACTAACCCAAGCCCATTTTAAGAAAGGGTGAGGCCCATAAGATACTAACCAACCTATCTAACCTAACGCCCAAAAGGCCCATATTAAGGATAGTAACAACAAAACCACTACGAGGCCCAAATTTAACACCCTAAACATGCATTAATTAATTAAATCGAAAGGACATCTTACATTAGTTTAATTAATACGTAGAACTCATGAATAAAAAGAGAAGTCATGGCAACACATATATTTGATACATGTAGCTACTCGAACAAAGCACGAAAACATAAAAAAACACTAAACATTCTAGACCATAGAAACGAACCAAAAACATATATATTCGATACGACAATAAATAAAAACGAAGCATAGAAGACACACACCCACAAAAATATGAAAAACAAGTTAGCACCCTAACATATTCGACCCGCAAAACAACACATGGCATAAAAAAACACTAAACATACACGAATGGATGAACAAGAAACAGGGCCAAAATGAATGAAATGCAAAAAACAGTGACAAAATTAAAAAACACAAGAGTTTAACACTGGGACCAATTTGAAAACGGAACAGAACACGGGGGACCGGGGAGACGGTTTGGACCAGAAACGACTCGATTTGTGGTGAAAAGGCGAAACGACTCAAAACTCCGGGGACCTAAGATGCTATTTCCTCATGTAGAAACCCCTATGACGCTAATAACCCGACGCGGAGGGACCTATCATGCTAATAACCCGAAAACAAAACATCGCGTCCCAATAAGTACCACCTTAAACACCCCGGTTACCCCTTTCGCCTGAGAAACAAAACCCTAGCTGTCACCTTAACGTTCTACGTCTCGACTCAATTGCCGGCCGGTGATATTCACCGTCCGGCGACCCTAAAAGACCTCAACCAACGAAAACGGAGCTAAAAAAAACCTACAAGACTCACCCTCACCTGGCTTGCTATGAGAAAACCCTCTAAAACAACCATTTTGCTTCGTAAAAACCAAAAACAACCAAAATATCCCCCCTTTTTTTAAAACCGAGACGAAACGACACACAACCAAACAAAGGCCTCTCTGCGTACCGATCGAGTCACCGTTAACGACCGTCTGAGGTCCGGCTTATTCTCGATGAAAGGAGGGAGAAAGCGCAGAGAAAAACAAAGGTAAATAAAAAAACAAACTCCCTGTTTCAATATTTTTTATGCCTCGCAAAATGCCAGAAACGAAGAGGTTACCTCTATAAAACGCCTCTGTGCACTTTTCTTTTGTATATTCAAAAAGGTGAATCCTTTACATGATGGAATTCTCGGCTTTTATAGCCCGAGAATATTCAGCTTTTCTGATTACAAAATAGGAAAAAATAAAAGTAAAATCGCCTCCGTGGTCTGTGATTTGTTCGCATGTGCTATGAAATTCCTCACACAGGCATCGCCGCGTTCGTCCTTTCTGACATTTCTGTTCCTTTCCATTTTTTGGATGCCCTTTTCTTTTATTATTTTTTGTTATTTTCTTTGTCGTTTGATGGTTCTGACCTCTGAATTTTTTTGTTTGCATGGTACGACGAACTGTCGTGGCCATTGGATCGGCCGTTGAATTGGATGGGGACGATGTTGTGAGCTCTCGGGTGCACCGAAACATCGGGCGTGTGCTACACGCGTGCGCGTGATGACCTCAAACGCCGCGCGTGGACGTGCTAAAGATTGGGGAAGTCGCGCGTGGAATTCTCTTTGCATCCGAGCCGTTAGATTGTGTTTGATCCAACGGTTGAGATTCAGGCGGCGCAGCATCATCTGATGGATGCTAGGGTTTCTGTGAAGGGGCATTCTAGAGTGTTGGGTCTCCGTCTGATCCAAAGGTTCTTAACGTGCGGCGCGGACCCGGGCAAACCTTTCCCTAGGGTTTCTGGCAACTTCCGCATGAGCCGTCAGATCTAATCCAGATCTAATGGCTGGTAATTGCCTACGCAGACAACATTGGGTTAGGGTTTTTTTATCAGCATTGGGCTAACATCTGGGCCAACGGGCCATGTAATAACCTTTTTTAGATTTTTTCTTAATTTGTAAATGGACCCTGATATTGAATGGACAATTGGGCTTTTGTTATTTAATTGGGCTTTCTGTTTATTTAATTTGGGCTTGTTTATATATATCAGTTGTTTCTTTTTTTATTTTCAGAATCATTAATAATAATAATAATAGGATAATAATAGTAATAATAATAATAGGATAATAATAGTAGTAATAACAACACACGACAATATTAAATAGTATTAATAACATAACATAACACTAATAGATATAATAATAATAGGTAATAATAATAATATATGAGATAATAAATATAGATAGGTAAATAATATAGTCGATAGTAATAATGATAAGAGTAATATTGGTAACATATAGTACTTATTATAGTAATAGTGAAGATGATGGGGATAGTAGATAATGGCTAATAATATGATAAATAATATTTTCATAACAACATCAATATATATATATATATATATATATATATTGTTTTTTCATTTTTATTTTCAATTATTCGATATATATATATATAAGAAAGTAATAAAGCCCATTATTATAAAACGAAATAAAAGGATGTTAACCCGGACAAAATTAGTGATTACAAGAACGATGATGGATGCCATGGCACAAGCACATGGAGTAGCTCAGTACATCCAATGTCTGGTAGGAGCGGCAACTGAACTATATACACGTATTAGTCTAGAGACAGATCTAGGAGCCCGAGTTCGAGCCCTACTTCATGAAGTCAAAGTTCTAGGCGTAGAAGCTAGCCGATATCTGTAGCTTGTTATCACTACTTTTTGTAATCAAGACCTCTTTTGCTAATGGAAGTCTTTCTAAGGACTGTTTAAGAATCAACGCCTTTATTGCATTCATCTTCATACACCATTCATTCACTTTTTTACACTATGCATTGCATTTAATGGTTAAAGCAATAAAAATTTAATTGTGGGAAATAATATGGTAGAAAACTAAGCTGCAATCATTCTGCACCAATACGGTACTCGACTGCAAAGAAAAATAATGGAAGATAAAGTAACTAGCCCAAAACATGGTTAGAAGGACCTCGAGACCCGGTTTAATCAGGCTGAACAAAACATCACCGATCAAATTGCTCAGTCACGAGCAGTGATGATGGCTCAGATAACTGCGCTACTTGAGAAAATGGCTGGCAAAGGAAAGGTCTTTGATAGTACTGGTGAAGAGACGGAAGAAACCACATCTTACACTAGGGTTCAATCGAGCACACCTGATCCCGAGAAGAGAGTGTACATCAATACTGCTGGAGTGTCGACAGAACAACAAGCTGGGGCATGTACAAAACAACCCATAGATGTTGAAGTGGGTCGTGAAGATGAAATTCCAGACCTGAACGTGGTAGAAAGGATCAGCGCAGAGATAGAGAAGAAAAATGAGGAGAGGTTTCGTCTCTTCGAGGAAAGATTCGACTCTATGCGAAGTGGAAGCGAACATGAGAATGAGGCTAGTGATTTGAGCCTAGTGGCAGATTTAGTTCTTCCACCAAAATTCAAAACATCCGATTTTAACAATTATGACGGAACTACTTGTCCTTCTGCCCACAAAACTATGTACTGTAGGAAATGGCAGCCTTCATGAAGGATGAAAAACTGTTGATCTATTGCTTTCAGGATAGCCTGACCGGCTCAGCTATTCGATGGTACATCCAACTCATCCAAGTAAATATCAAATCGTAGAAAGATCTCTCAAAAGCTTTTTTTGGAGCAATATAAGCATGTGACCGATACGACCCCGAATCGAATTATACTAGAGGGAATGGAGCAGAGATCAAACGAAAGTCTACGCAAATATGCTCAAAGGTAGCGTGAAGTCGCCGCCCAAATTCAACCACATATTCCCGAACATGAGATTACACCCTTGTTTGTGAATACATTGAGAGGAGCATTGTTTGATGTCTGATAAATAACACCACCCAAACTTTTGCTGATTTGGTGAGGACAGAAGAATCAATTGAAGTGGCAATAAAAAGCGGGAGAATCGACAGTGGTGAAAATACCCAGAGAAACTACAAAAAAGAAAGACAATAAGGTTAATGCTACCAGTACCTGCTGCGTCCCAGCAAACATTACCATTTCACAACCCAAGGTTCCACTGGGAATGTGAAAAACTCGAACAAGAAGGAAGAGAGGGCTCCGAAGAAGGAGAGAGAGAAGATGTCATTCACTTATTTGCATGTGTCTTATGCTGAATTATACTCACAATTGCATAAAGCTTATTTGGTCCGACCATATTATGTTACTCCGTACAAACCCCTTTCCCTGCCTGGTATGATGAGAAGGCGCAATGTGAATATCACGCGGGTGCCCCTGGTCACTCAATAGAGAACTTTATTTCCTTTAAGAAGGTTGTTCAAAATATTATAAACACCAGAATTTTGTCGTTTGATGAACCAAACGTGACTGCTAATCCTTTGACAAACCATGGAGGTCGTAGTGTGAACGCAGTTGAGGATGAAGGCAATAGAAGAGATAAAGTGAAAATTTCTGAAGTTAGGTCCCCTCTTCGATGGGTATTCCAACAGCTGTGTACGACATACCTAATAGATCGGAGTATGGAACTAGTGCAAGAAGGATGTGGGCCCTACTGCGAGTTTCATTTGGAAGGAGGGTATTAAATCCAAACATTGTGAGAAGTTTAAACAGTTGGTCCAGGGAATGATGGACAACAAGGAAATTGAATTTTCGAGAAAGTTGAAGGAAAGAAGGAATGGGACGTATGCATGTCAGATCACCCTTATGTCAAATACGGGGTGGGCAAACCATTCATCATTTCATCCAAACCAAAAGAAGGCGGCTCGGTTCAAGGGGAAAGTTCAAAGACGACCCCTAAGCTTATCATCTTTTCTCTGACCCCTTTCCAATTCAAAGACACACGAAAAGTTCCATGGAATAATACCGCCAATGTTTCAATGCCGGAAGGTTTAGAGTCGCATAATGAGGAAAGATCACCTGAAGGCACAAAACCCACTCAGCAGGAGGGACCGACGGAGCCGAAAGCCGAAGCTATAAATGAAGTGGGACATTTCACTCGAAACAGTACGTGTTATTCACCGAAAACGACGGAAGCAGAGTAAAAGACAAAGGAAAGAATGTGTTAGTTTTGCCTGAGAAGACATTTGGGGAAGAACCTCTTATAAAGATCAATGGGCCGGTGACTGAAGCCCAAGCACAAGAATTTTTAAGATTCTTAAGCCACAGTGAATACAACATCATCAAACAACTTCGCAAACAACAAGCAAGGATCACGGTACTTGAGCTTCTACTAAGCTCAGAAAAGCATCGTGATGCATTGTTGAAGGTGTTGAATCAAACATTTGTTCCAAATGATATCTCTGTGAACAAGCTGGAATGCATAGTGGGATATATGGCCGTAGACAACTACATCACGTTCAGTGATGACGAGATCCCGAATGGGGGTATGGGGTCCACCAAGGCTTTAAACATCACCACCCATTGCAAAGGATACATCTTACCGGGGGTGCTCATTGACAATGGGTCTGCATTGAATGTGCTACCGATGACAACCCTGCAAAGGCTGCCCATAGATAGTTCCCATTTGAAACTGACCCAAAACTTTTTGAGAGCCTTTGATAGAACTCAAAGAGAAGTGGTGGGAAAAATAGAGATACCCTTACTGATCGAACCGAAAGAATATGTCATTGAGTTTGTGGTGATGGACATCCACCCGACGTATAAATGCTTGCTGTGAAGGCTTTGGATTCATTCATCTGGTGTTGTTCCTTCGTCACTACATCAAAAATTGAAGTTTATAATTGAAGGGAAACTGGTGAGTGTTGGAGCAGAACAAGACATCATAGCTTCGGTTACATCCGATACCCCTACATTCTACCTGACGAGGATGCTATAGAATGTTCATTTAGGGCCTTGGAATTTATCAACGCCACTTTTGTCGTAGAAGGGAGCAATATCCCGTGCCCTAAACTATCTAACTGCACCAAGATGACAGTTTGACAAACTCTGGGACGAGGAGCTAAAACTGGAAAAGGTCTGGTGAAAAACTTGAAGGGGAGTCTACGTGCAAAGAAGGTTATCTTCAAGAAAGACAGATACGGGTTGGGACATAAGCCTAGTATACTACAGAAAAGAGAGGAGTATAGAGAAAAAGAAGAGAAGAAGAGAGCCAGATTCAAGGGAGTAGATATCCCATGGAAGCCGATGACTTTTCCCCAGCTAAGAGATACCTTCGTGTCTGGTGGGATTATCAATGCTGAGTAGAAAGTACAAGAAGAAAACCAAAAAAGGAATAAGCTTAATGAAGAAGAGGTTTTCAGCGAACTGCTTGAGGGGATGTCTGCCAATATGATATCCAATGATGGAGGTGGTAGCAAGCTTTTAACTGGAATCCGTCCTTGCTTTCCGGGGGAATCACTTGATAACTGGAGCAGTATCGACTTGCCTATAGTTTTTAAGACGGAAACAGAGTAATGCTTCGAACAAACCCTTTTGCCTTTGCCCGCGGGCATTAGGGATCTTTTGTAAAGGGTTGCTATGTTAAATCTGCTTCAAAATAAAATAAGATGATGCCTTCTCTGTTTTTTCTCAAATGGCAAACATATCATCCACTACATACATTTATTATTTGTTCTCATTCCTCTTATTTTATTTATTTGTTTATTCTTTCATTCATTTCTATTCATTCTATATAAATATCTTTCCCTTTCGAATACTTTTCCTTTTTAATCTACACATGGCCCATACCATTAACTGTATGAATGATTATGAATCTGACACTGAGGTGGATTTCGAGCTGTCTTCGTGTTTGGTAGAGTCTGATGAGGGACAAGATGAAGTGGACTACGAAGTTCCGGAAGAGTTGCTAAGGATGATGGAAAGTGAGGAAAATCAAATCCTACCCCACAAAGAAGAAGTAGAGACTCTTAATCTGGGAACCAAAGTAGAAAGTTGAGAAGTGAAGATCGGCGTCGTCCTCTCTCCCAAAACTAGGCATGACCTAATAACCCTGCTCTGAGAATTCAAAGACGTGTTCACTTGGACTTACCAAGATATGCCGAGGCTGAACATAGACATTGTGGTACACAAGCTGCCAATAAAACCAGAGTGTATGCCAGTCCATCAGAAGCTCAGAAGAATGCGAACTGATATGTCATTAAAAATTATAGAAGTGAGAAAGCAGTTCGGAGCTAGTTTCTTTAAGGTTTTCAAATATTCCGAATGGGTGGCCAATACAGTTCCAGTACCAAAGAAAGATCAGAAGGTTCGTTTTTGTGTAGACTACAGAGACCTCAATAGAGCGAGCCCGAAGGATAACTTTCCTTTACCCCACATTGATACCCTGGTTGACAATACGACAGTGCATTCATGGTTTTCCTTCATGGATGATTTTTCGGGGTACAATCAAATAAAAATGCGCCTGAAAGATATGGAGAAGACTACATTCGTGACTAAATGGGGCACATTTTGTTACAAAGTAATGCCTTTCGGACTAAAAAATGCTGGGGCAACCTATCAAGGGGCTATGGTGACCCTCTTTCACGACATGATACACAAAGAAATTGAGGTATACGTGGATGACATGATCACTAAGTCTAAGACGGAGGAGGAACATATCCAGAATTTGAGGGCATTGTTCCAAAGATTAAGAAAGTACCAATTAAAGCTCAATCCTGCTAAGTGCACATTCACAGTTATGTTCGTCAAGCTCTTGGGGTTTGTGGTTAGTAGAAGTGGAATTGAGATCGACCCTGACAAGGTCAAAGCTATCCACGATCTTCCGCCAACTCAAACACAAAATGAGGTCCGAGGCTTCTTGGGAAGGGCTTAACTATATATCTCGGTTCATTTCTCAATTAACTGACAAATGCGATCCTATTTTCAAACTACTTCGGAAGAACAATCCGGGGGTATGGGACACGAAATACCAAGAAGCTCTGGAAAAGATTAAGAGATACTTGATGAATCCCCCAGTCCTGGTGGCCCCGGTGCCAGGCAGACCACTGATCTTGTATTTAACGGTCTATGAAAACTCCATTGGATGCGTCCTAGGGAAGCACGATGAGTCCGGAAGAAGAGAAAGAGCCATCTACTACCTAAGCAAGAAGTTCACCGATTGTGAAACACGATATCCACCAATTCAGAAATTATGTTGCGCTCTAGTTTGGGTTACAAAAGACTCAGACAGTACATGTTATATCACACCACTTGGTTGATATCCAAGATGGACCCGTTGAAGTACCTGATGGAAGCACCACCCCTAACCAGGAAAATGGCCCGTTGGCAGATGCTATTGTCAGAATTTGACATTGTGTATGTAAATCAGAAAGCTATAAAGGGAAGCGCCATAGCCGACTTTTTAGCAAGTCGTGCATCCGATGATTACGAACCTCTGAATTTCAAGTTTCCATATGAACACCTGATGTGTATTACAACTGGAGGGGATGTAGTCCCAGGAGAAAGTTCATGGAAGCTCTACTTTAATGGGGCATCTAATGCCTTAGGTCATGGCATAGGAGCAGTATTAATCTCACCAGAAAATGTCTACTACCCTTTCACAAGTAGATTGGAATTCTTTTGCACAAACAACATAGCCGAATATGAGGCATGTGTCATGGGATTGACCGCGGCTATCGAGAGGAGGATCAAGGTTCTTCAAATTTTCGGTGACCCATCCTTGGTGATCTACCATCTCCGAGGAGAATGGGAAACTAGAGACCCGAAATTAATTAAGTATTATGATTTGATTCAAGAGCTCATTAAAGAATTCGAGAAGATCACTTCTACCTACCTCCCAAGAGAAGACAATCAAATGGCAGATGCTCTAGCAACCTTGGCCGCAATGTTCAAGACGAGCACGAAGGCAGAGATGAGGCCAATTGAAATACAGATCTTTGAAATGCCAGCTCACTGTTGCAGCCTGGAAGAAGAAGCAGACGAAAACCCTTGGTATTATGATATTCTACAATATATCAAATTCCAAGCCTACCCTAAAGAAGCAAACGAGAATGATAAAAGGACTATAAGGAGAATGGCAGCCAGATATGTCCTGGATGGTGAAATCCTATACAAGAAAGGTAGGGACCAAGTGCTATTGAGATGTGTTGATACACGAGAGGCAAAAAACATTCTTGCTGAAGTGCACGATGGGTTATGTGGGACACATGCCAACAGTTTCTCGATGGCGCGGAAAATAATGAGGTATGGCTATTTCTGGTCCACAATGGAGGGAGATTGTATCGACTATGCCAAGAAATGTCACAAATGCCAGATATATGCCGACAAAATCCATTCTTCATCGCTGCCTTTGCACACCATGAACTCACCATGGCCCTTTGCAGTATCGGGGATGGACATTGTAACACCCCAATTTTGGGCTTAGAGGTTTTGGGTTTGAATCGGACCGGTCGAATTTTGGTTCGAATATAAAAGGTGGTTTTTAGGGAAAGCCTAGTTCGGGATGCATTAAAAATATGGAAAAATATCTTAAAATCCTCTTTTATTATATATAAGAGAGTGGTGAAATCAATTTTACAAAATGAGGTTTCGAAATGTGACATTTCAAGTTAGTGACTAAAATGTAATTTTTGAAAAGTTGGTGACTGTTTTAAAAGGATTGAAACTTTGAATCTTTAAGGAGCTAATTTACCCAAGAAGAGTTTTCTCCAGATTTTTCTTAATATTAAACATTTATTAAATGATATTTAATAAAAGGAAAAAGGGGAAATAGATATTTTGAGTTCATAACTAACTTTTCTCAAAATTTTCCCTCTTCATTTTCTCTCCCTTTTCTCTCAGCCAAACACATTTTCCCCAGCCATTTTCCCTCTGATTTTAACACCTAAAGATGAGATTTCAATCTCCAATTGGTTTCTAATCATTCCTACATCAAATCATTTCCATTTGCTTATTGAATTTTCAAGAATCTTGGCTTTAAACAAGGAGAAACTCACATTTAGAGGTATGAACGTCCTTCTCCTATAAATACTCAGTTCTTTACTGAAATTCCCAAGTTCTCAATCCTTGATTTGAGTTTTAATAAAGGTTTTTATGTTGTGTTCTTGATTTTGGCTTAAAATGCAAGATTTGGATTTAATTTTGATTAAATTCGTACTAAGTGATTGGGCTGTGATTTGAGATGTCTATTTGATGTTTATTGAATGTATAAATGATGTGAAATTGAGGTTTAATCAATGCAATCCCGGATAGGTTAATTTTCCTAAGTGTTTGATTGAGTTAATGGTGGTTTTTTGGGTGATTTAGATGTTCTGCTATAGCTGGAGGTATAAGGACGTGATTAGATCCTTTTTGGATGTTAATTGATGTATAAGGATGTTTGGAATTGATGGATCTTGGCTGGGCAAGGTTGTAGAGGTGTTTGGATGTGATTTCGGTTGTGTTTGATAGCCGAAATGTGAGTGTTGATGAGAGCAGTGGGTTTAGGTGTCTTGGTTGAAGATATTAATGCATGATGATGCATTAATCCACTGCTTTGATGTGTTTAAAACAGGGGAGTCATCATCGGATCCTTGTGGTGTTGATCCGGAGGCTTGATCGGTGTTTCGGCAAGCTTGCGAAACGGAATCGGTGAGTGAAGTTTGGTTTTCAGCTTTGAAACCAATGTTGGAAGGTTTTGGGAGCTTAGTTTAAGTCTAAACAACTTAGCTAAGCTCAAGAGTAAGTTTTTCGAGAAACTCTCTTGTTGATGAACCATGAGATGGTTGAATGCAATGTGTTTTGTTTGCATGATTAAATTCTGTTTTGAAAGCATATTTTAGCATGTTTAATGCTGGTTTTGTAAGCCATGGATTGAAGGATGATCAAGGTAAGAGATCCGTGTTTTGGAACATTGATAAATGTGGTTTAATGCATTGTAATGCATGATGATTAAATGGCTTTGTTAAATGCTTTAAAACAGTGAATTAATGATGTTATATGATGTATATTGGCAAGTGATGTGTTGGTTTTAAAGTACTTGAATCGGATATAGTTAGCCGGCTATAGGATTGGGTGCACCGTGAATAAAGTCGCCTTGGATGTTGAGGGGTTGTGATTGTACCGTAACTCCATCCAAGTACACTAACGAGATGGTTAAGATCATCATGGTGGTTAAAAGTCCATGAGTGGATCTTGTGTTAAGATCACAATGGTGGTTAAAAGTCCATGTGTGGATCTTGTGTTGTATGTCCCGTGTTCTCGTTAGTGATGTTATACAACTACCAATGAGTGATGTTGAGGGGTTGTGATTGTACCATAGTCTCCATCACGGGTGTTGAGGGGTTGTGATTGTACCATGCTCCACCTTGATATTGGTAGTTTGTATGAAGCGTATGGGACAACGCTTGTAATCCGCGTATCCGATTGTGTTTTGAGTTGTAAAATGTTATTGATTATCACTTGTAAGCCAATATGACATGTTGATGATATGAAGCATGAGATGCTTGGTTTGTATGCTTAATTGCATGGTAAATGTTGTTTTGAAACTAAAGGCCTTGAAAAGGTGTTTTACAAATGCATTATTGTGATGTTTTAATTGAGCATTTCCTCACTAAGCTATGTGCTTACACTCTCTCTTTCTTAAACCAATAATGCAGAGCATTGAGGTGCTTAAAGGGCAGCAAGGAGGTCAAGGATCCAAGTGAGAGATTAAGCTCATGTATGGTGAATGTTTTCCTAACACTATTAGCTTTTGGCATTTGGCAATGGGAACCTAGATTGTGTTTTTGGGAGATGTTTTGGACTCCCTAAGTTTGGCTAATGCTTTTGATGATGTTGGAACATGTAAATGGCCTTTTGGTATTTGGTTTTGGTGATTTGATGGTTGCATGGTTTTCAATATAGGAAGCATGCCTATAGAATTGGGTTTTTCTTTGAATGATGCCATGATTGTGTTTAGTTGATGCTAATATGTTCCTTAAGTGCTTGATGACTTGCTGGTACGATTTGAGTGTCATCGGAATGTGTTTGATGGGTCAATTGCTTGTTAAACCAGCAAAATTCTGCAATTCTGGGCATCTCGTTTTGGAACGGGTGCTACTGTTTCGGAACAGGTGGCCTGAAATGGCCTTGGCGTTTCGAAACAGGTAGAGCTGTTCCGAAACGGTTTTGCCACTGCCAAGCCTTGTTCCGCAACAAGTTTCGGAACGGTCCCGCGTTTCGGAACGGATGATCCCCGTTTCGGAACACTCGACCGTTGGGCACTGAATTTGATGGTTATATGTTTTGAAACTCTTACGTTTTGGTCCCAAACTTTGTATATGCAATTGGTTGAGTTTGTGACGTCCGTTTGGGATGAAATTTGACAGAAAGGCATGGAATATGATTAATTTTATAATGGTAACTTTAAAACATGTTAAGTCCTCTTAATTTCCAGAATTTGCATTTTGGTCCCTAAATTTGTATGTTGTGCAAGCGAGTCCCTAAATGTTTTCCGATTGCTGTTATTTTTGAGTATGTTCTTCTCAAGAGTTCACCTAGGAATAATATGCATTTAGACAAGTTTAAAAATAAAAAAAGGGTCGTTAATCAAGGTTGACTTTCGGCTTGACTTTGGTTTTCCCCGTGTAATCTTCGTAGTTCGGGTCGACCGCCTAGGCCGGGCTAAGGGGGTTACATTTGGTGGTATCAGAGCTGAGTTCTCGAGTAATTGGGAATGGTTATGTGGGTGATATGTGCATGATTGCTATGTATGCATGATGAGCGAAAGTATGATGTATAAATTGTAAGTATGTGGCAATTGTGGTGTATGTTGTGGTGAAGCATGTTAGAGGGACCAATTGCCAAATCAAAGCTAATGAAATGATTTGTTTTTAGTTGGAAATGAGCTTGAGTACTTGGATTACTTACCTTGCTGAACCTGACTTTGTTTATTGCATTGTGATTGCATTGTTTAGTGAATGGGACCTCGTAGAGAAACGAGGATTAATACGCGAGCTATGGCTCAAAATGAGAATGAGGAGAACGCTGAGAATGTAGTGGATTTACCTCCTCCACCTGGCGGTGGTGGTGTTGGGGGTGAAGGAGCTGGTGTTGCTGATGGTGCTGGGGTCGCTGGACCTGAAGCTGGGCTGGGGCAAGCTGCTCCTGACATGACAATGCTGATACAAGCTATTGCTGGAGCCTTTCGGGCGGCGGTAGCTGGAGCTCAAGGAGCTGGGCATCAGGGAGATGCTAATGTAAGACTACCTCTGGAACGTTTGCGCAGTCTGGGAGGGACTGAGTTCAGGGGATTGTCTGCTGAAGGTTCTGAATCTTGGTTGGAAAGTACCAAGAGAATCTTGGGACAAATGAACTGCAATGATGTGCAGAAGCTGGGTTGTGTGATATCACAGTTGCATGACGATGCGTATACTTGGTGGACAACCACTATTTCCGGAATGGAGGAAGCTGATGTAACTTGGACGTTCTTTCTGAACGCGTTCAAGAGGAGGTATCTGGGTGTGCGATACCTGGATGAGAAGAAAAGGGAATTCATGTCTCTTACTCAAGGGAGTATGACAGTGGCTGAGTACGAGGTTCAGTTTGTCCGACTCAGTCAGTACGCACCTGAGCTTGTTCCTGATGAGCGGGAGAGGTGTGAACGTTTCCGTTATGGTCTGGTGACGGAAGTGAAGACTTATATGCTGGCTGCTGAGTACACTGATTTTGATGTGCTGGTTGGAAGGGCAAAGGACATTGAGTTGAATTTGAGTTTATCTTCTAGAGGAGCTGGTCCTAGTGTGGGCAAGCGAGCTGCTGAGTATAGTTCCGGTGGCGGACGGAACAAGAGAGGACGTGATCGGAAGTATCAGTCTTCGGCTAGGCAAGGTGGTGGAGGGCAAGGTGCGCCTGTTCAGGGAGATAGGGTGAGAGTTGATCCGAACACATGCTGGACATGTGGATCGCGTGGACACCTGAGGCGTGATTGTCCTCGAGCAGCGAGGGAGGTTCAGGCTCCTATTGTGGCGGCCGGTAACTCGTGCTGGAACTGTGGTTCGGCGGATCATATGAGGAGGGAATGTCCTCTGTTAGCCGGTGGTGGCCAAGGACGTGCTCCTGGAGTTGTTGCACCACAGAGAGGTCGTGGGCGCGGCCGTGGTAACTTCCAGCGTAGAGAGGATGGTGGAAGGAATGTGGCTCATGTGGTAGCTGTTCAGCCTGAGGGTGGTGGCCAGGCCAGAGTGTATGCTCAGAGAGAGGGGAGGAATGACACGGATGTGATCGCAGGTACTTTTACTTTGCAATCCTTGTCATTAATTTCCTTGATTGATTCTGGATCTACACACTCATACATATTGCGTGAGCATGCTCAATTGCTTGGTTTGCCTGTTGAGTCTTTGGATGTTGGTATGCGTGTAACTAGTTCTTTTGGTGAGACTGTTGTGACACGAAAGCTTTATAGAGGATGTCCCTTGGTTGTACAAGATCATGTTTTTCATGTTGATCTTATGGAATTGCCTTTCTATGGCTTTGATGTAATCCTTGGTATGGATTGGCTTGTTGAGCATCGAGCGGTAGTGGATTTTGAGAATAAGCGAGTTTCGTTGAAGCTTGCGGATGATTATGAAGTGGTGGTGGTTGGTGAGAATGTGAAGTTTCTTGCCAATGTGGTGTCTACCTTGGAAGCGAGCCGGATGTTGAGGCAAGGCTGTGAAGCTTACCTAGCCTTTGTGATGAATCCTAGCTCTAAGGAGTTGCGAGTGCAAGATATCAGGACTGTGCGAGAGTTTCCTGGTGTGTTTCCGGAGGAGTTGCCTGGGTTGCCTCCTAATCGAGAAGTGGAGTTTGGGATTGAGCTGTATGAAAACACAACTCCAGTGTCCATTACTCCTTATCGAATGACACCTAAAGAGTTGAAAGAGCTGAAGACGCAGCTTCAGGAGTTGCTTGATCATGGTTTCATTCGGCCGAGTGTGTCACCTTGGGGTGCACCGGTGTTGTTTGTGAAGAAAAAGGATGGCACTATGAGAATGTGCATTGATTACCGTCAGCTTAACAAGTTGACTATCAAGAATCGGTATCCATTGCTGAGAATTGATGATCTTTTTGATCAATTTCGGGGAGCGGCTGTGTTCTCTAAAATTGACTTAAGTTCAGTGTATTACCAGTTGAAGGTGAAGGATGTGGATGTGCCAAAGACAGCTTTCAGGACGAGGTATGGGCATTATGAGTTCCTGGTGATGCCGTTTGGTTTGACGAATGCTCCTGCAGCTTTCATGGACATGATGAATAGAGTATTCCATGAATACTTGGATAAATTTGTCGTGGTGTTCATTGATGATATCCTCGTGTACTCTCGTACTGAGAAGGAGCATGAAGGGCATTTGAGAATTGTGTTACAAGCTTTGTTGGAGAATCAACTCTATGCTAAGCTGAGCAAGTGTGAGTTCTGGCTTAGAGAAGTGGTGTTTCTTGGTCATGTGGTTTCTGCGGAGGGTATTCGTGTTGATCCTCAAAAGATTGAGGTAGTGATGAATTGGAAGCCTCCTAAGTCTGTTCATGAAGTCCGTAGTTTCCTGGGTTTGGCAGGATACTATCGAAGGTTCGTGGAAGGGTTTTCCAAGATTGCTGCACCTTTGACGAAGTTGTTGTAGAAAGATGTTAGGTATGAGTGGACGGAAGTGAGACAACAGGCTTTTGAGAAGCTTAAGGCAGCTTTGACGCAAGCTCCTATCTTGGTTCAACCTGAATCAGGGAAAGAGTTTGTGGTGTATAGTGATGCGTCCTACGTTGGTTTGGGATGTGTGTTGATGCAAGAGGGTAAGGTGGTGGCTTATGCATCACGACAGTTGAAGGTGCATGAGCGCAATTACCCTACGCATGACATTGAGTTAGCTGTGGTGGTTTTTGCTTTGAAAATCTGGAGACATTACCTGTATGGTGAGAAGTGTACGGTGTACACGGACCACAAGAGTTTGAAGTATCTGATGTCTCAGAAGGAGTTAAATCTTAGGCAACAACGTTGGGTGGAGTTGCTTAAGGATTATGATTTGACGATCGAGTACCATCCGAGTAAAGCTAATGTTGTAGCGGATGCCTTGAGTAGGAAGGTAGCTGTGGAGTTGAGGGCTATGTTTGCCAGTTTGAGCATTTCGCGTGATGGTGGTCTTGTGGCTGAGTTGCAAGTGAAACCATCCTTGGTTCAGTTGATTAAGGAGAAGCAGTTGTTGGATGATTCCTTGGTGCCACATGTTCAGGATATTGCAGAGGGTAGGCCATCGGATTTTTGCTTTAATGATGATGGGGTTTTATGTTTTGGGAGTCGGATAGTAGTGCCCAATGATGCTGAGTTGAGGCGTGCTATTCTGACTGAAGGTCATAGTAGTCCTTTTGCTATGCACCCTGGTAGCACTAAGATGTACCGTGATCTTCGTGATGAGTACTATTGGGTAGGTTTAAAGAAAGATGTTGCTGAGTTTGTAAGCAAGTGCATGGTTTGCCAGTGAGTTAAAGCTGAGCATCAGTTTCCTTCAGGGTTGTTGCAACCGTTGAGGATTCCTGAGTGGAAGTGGGAAAGGATTACCATGGACTTTGTGTCTGGTTTGCCTTTTTCGCCATTGAAGAAGAATTCAGTGTGGGTGATTGTGGATCGCCTAACGAAGTGTACGCATTTCTTGCCTGTGCATACTACGTACACTTTGGATAAGCTTGCGGAGCTGTACATTGCTGAGATTGTGCGTCTGCATGGTGTGCCTAAGTTGATTGTGTCGGATAGGGATCCGAGGTTTACATCGCGTTTCTGGCAGTGTTTGCATCAGGCTTTGGGTACACGGTTGAATTTCAGCACTTCTTATCATCCACAGTCGGATGGACAGTCTGAGCGTGTTATCCAGGTGTTAGAGGATATGTTGAGGTGCTGCGTGATTGAGTTTCAGGGTTTTTGGGAGAAACATCTGCCTTTGGTGGAGTTTGCCTATAATAACAGTTATCAGGCAAGTATTCAAATGGCACCTTATGAAGCTTTGTACGGGAGGAAGTGTAGGACTCCTCTTTGTTGGGCTGAAACAGGTCAGAAGTTGGTTTCGATGCCAGCTTTGTTGAAAGGAACCACTGAGAAGGTGAAGCTCATTTGTGAGCGTCTGAAGGCAGCTTCTGATCGGCAAAAGTCTTACGCGGATTTGAAGCGTAAGGAGATTGAGTATGCGGTGGGTGACCGTGTGTTTTTGAAAGTTTCGCCTTGGAAAAAAGTGATGAGGTTTGGCCGAAAGGGTAAGTTGAGCCCTAGGTACATTGGACCATACGAGGTGATTGAGCGCGTGGGTCCTGTTGCGTACAAGTTGAGGTTACCGTAGGAGTTGGAAAAGATTCATGATGTGTTTCATGTTTCTATGCTTCAGAAGTATAGATCGGATCCTTCGCATGTGATGCCTGTGGAGGAAGTGGAATTGAATCCGGATTTGACCTATGATGAGGAACCGGTGAAGATTCTGGATTCGGATAGTAAGGTTCTTCAAGGCAAGACCATTGAGTTGGTAAAGGTGTTGTGGAAGCATCGTGGTGTTGAGGAAGCCACTTGGGAACGGAAGGATGACATGTTGAAGCAGTTTCCGTATCTCTTTCCTTCAGGTAAATTTCGAGGACGAAATTTCTTAAGGGGGGGAGAGTTGTAACACCCCAATTTTGGGCTTAGAGGTTTTGGGTTTGAATCGGACCGGTCGAATTTTGGTTCGAATATAAAAGGTGGTTTTTAGGGAAAGCCTAGTTCGGGATGCATTAAAAATATGGAAAAATATCTTAAAATCCTCTTTTATTATATATAAGAGAGTGGTGAAATCAATTTTACAAAATGAGGTTTCGAAATGTGACATTTCAAGTTAGTGACTAAAATGTAATTTTTGAAAAGTTGGTGACTGTTTTAAAAGGATTGAAACTTTGAATCTTTAAGGAGCTAATTTACCCAAGAAGAGTTTTCTCCAGATTTTTCTTAATATTAAACATTTATTTTGAGTTCATAACTAACTTTTCTCAAAATTTTCCCTCTTCATTTTCTCTCCCTTTTCTCTCAGCCAAACACATTTTCCCCAGCCATTTTCCCTCTGATTTTAACACCTAAAGATGAGATTTCAATCTCCAATTGGTTTCTAATCATTCCTACATCAAATCATTTCCATTTGCTTATTGAATTTTCAAGAATCTTGGCTTTAAACAAGGAGAAACTCACATTTAGAGGTATGAACGTCCTTCTCCTCTAAATACTCAGTTCTTTACTGAAATTACCAAGTTCTCAATCCTTGATTTGAGTTTTAATAAAGGTTTTTATGTTGTGTTCTTGATTTTGGCTTAAAATGCAAGATTTGGATTTAATTTTGATTAAATTCGTACTAAGTGATTGGGCTGTGATTTGAGATGTCTATTTGATGTTTATTGAATGTATAAATGATGTGAAATTGAGGTTTAATCAATGCAATCCCGGATAGGTTAATTTTCCTAAGTGTTTGATTGAGTTAATGGTGGTTTTTGGGGTGATTTAGATGTTCTGCTATAGCTGGAGGTATAAGGACGTGATTAGATCCTTTTTGGATGTTAATTGATGTACAAGAATGTTTGGAAATGATGGATCTTGGCTGGGCAAGGTTGTAGAGGTGTTTGGATGTGATTTCGGTTGTGTTTGGTAGCCGAAATGTGAGTGTTGATGAGAGCAGTGGGTTTAGGTGTCTTGGTTGAAGATATTAATGCATGATGATGCATTAATCCACTGCTTTGATGTGTTTAAAACAGGGGAGTCATCATCGGATCCTTGTGGTGTTGATCCGGAGGCTTGATCGGTGTTTCGGCAAGCTTGCGAAACGGAATCGGTGAGTGAAGTTTGGTTTTCAGCTTTGAAACTAATGTTGGAAGGTTTTGGGAGCTTAGTTTAAGTCTAAACAACTTAGCTAAGCTCAAGAGTAAGTTTTTCGAGAAACTCTCTTGTTGATGAACCATGAGATGGTTGAATGCAATGTGTTTTGTTTGCATGATTAAATTCTGTTTTGAAAGCATATTTTAGCATGTTTAATGCTGGTTTTGTAAGCCATGGATTGAAGGATGCTCAAGGTAAGAGATCCGTGTTTTGGAACATTGATAAATGTGGTTTAATGCATTGTAATGCATGATGATTAAATGGCTTTGTTAAATGCTTTAAAACAGTGAATTAATGATGTTATATGATGTATATTGGCAAGTGATGTGTTGGTTTTAAAATACTTGAATCGAATATAGTTAGCCGGCTATAGGATTGGGTGCACCGTGAATAAAGTCGCCTTGGATGTTGAGGGGTTGTGATTGTACCGTAACTCCATCCAAGTACACTAACGAGATGGTTAAGATCATCATGGTGGTTAAAAGTCCATGAGTGGATCTTGTGTTAAGATCACAATGGTGGTTAAAAGTCCATGTGTGGATCTTGTGTTGTATGTCCCGTGTTCTCGTTAGTGATGTTATACAACTACCAATGAGTGATGTTGAGGGGTTGTGATTGTACCATAGTCTCCATCACGGGTGTTGAGGGGTTGTGATTGTACCATGCTCCACCTTGATATTGGTAGTGTGTATGAAGCGTATGGGACAACGCTTGTAATCCGCGTATCCGATTGTGTTTTGAGTTGTAAAATGTTATTGATTATCACTTGTAAGCCAATATGACATGTTGATGATATGAAGCATGAGATGCTTGGTTTGTATGCTTAATTGCATGGTAAATGTTGTTTTGAAACTAAAGGCCTTGAAAAGGTGTTTTACAAATGCATTATTGTGATGTTTTAATTGAGCATTTCCTCACTAAGCTATGTGCTTACGCTCTCTCTTTCTTAAACCAATAATGCAGAGCATTGAGGTGCTTAAAGGGCAGCAAGGAGGTCAAGGATCCAAGTGAGAGATTAAGCTCATGTATGGTGAATGTTTTCCTAACACTATTAGCTTTTGGCATTTGGCAATGGGAATCTAGATTGTGTTTTTGGGAGATGTTTTGGACTCCCTAAGTTTGGCTAATGCTTTTGATGATGTTGGAACATGTAAATGGCCTTTTGGTATTTGGTTTTGGTGATTTGATGGTTGCATGGTTTTCAATATAGGAAGCATGCCTATAGAATTGGGTTTTTCTTTGAATGATACCATGATTGTGTTTAGTTGATGCTAATATGTTCCTTAAGTGCTTGATGACTTGCTGGTACGATTTGAGTGTCATCGGAATGTGTTTGATGGGTCAATTGCTTGTTAAACCAGCAAAATTCTGCAATTATGGGCATCTCGTTTCGGAACGGGTGCTACTGTTTTGGAACAGGTGGCCTGAAATGGCCTTGGCGTTTCGAAACAGGTAGAGCTGTTCCGAAACGGTTTTGCCACTGCCAAGCCTTGTTCCGCAACAAGTTTTGGAACGGTCCCGCGTTTCGGAACGGATGATCCCCATTTCGGAACACTCGACCGTTGGGCACTGAATTTGATGGTTATATGTTTTGAAACTCTTACGTTTTGGTCCCAAACTTTGTATATGCAATTGGTTGAGTTTGTGACGTCCGTTTGGGATGAAATTTGACAGAAAGGCATGGAATATGATTAATTTTATAATGGTAACTTTAAAACATGTTAAGTCCTCTTAATTTCCTGAATTTGCATTTTGGTCCCTAAATTTGTATGTTGTGCAAGCGAGTCCCTAAATGTTTTCCGATTGCTATGATTTTTGAGTATGTTCTTCCCAAGAGTTCACCTAGGAATAATATGCATTTAGACAAGTTTAAAAATAAAAAAGGGTCGTTAATCAAGGTTGACTTTCGGGTTGACTTTGGTTTTCCCCGTGTAATCTTCATAGTTCGGGTTGACCGTCTAGGCCGGGCTAAGGGGGTTACAGACGTTATAGGGCAAATTGACCCGAAGGCTTCCAATGGGCATCATTTCATTCTCGTCATCATTGACTACTTCACCAAATGGGTAAAGGCAACCTCTTATGCCAGCATCACCCGGGCAACAGTCTGCAAGTTCCTAAAAAAGAAATCATTTGCCGGTATGGACTACAGAGAGGATCATCACCGACAATGCCTCCAACTTAAACAACACAATGGTGGCTGGGGTGTGCGAGCAATTTAAGATAGTGCATCATAACTCAACCGCCTATCGTCCCAAGATAAACGAGGCAGTCGAGGCAGTGAATAAAAATATCAAGAAGATCATATCAAGAACAACAGACACCTTTAAAGATTGGCATGAGAAACTACCATTTGCTCTCTTCGCCTACCGGACATCCATACGCACATCAACTGGGGCAACACCCTACTCTTTGGTTTATGGGACTGAGGCAGTACTACCTATCGAATTTGAAATCCCATCGCTTCGAATTCTAAACGAAGTAAAGCTGGATGAAGCCGAATGGATACAAGCCAGGTAGGACCCGCTGAATCTCATTGAAGAAAAAAGGTTGAGAGCCATCTGCCATGGTCAAATGTATCAAAGGAGGATGATGCGGGCTTACGACAAGAAGGTTCGCCCACAGGAATTTCGAGAGGGGATTTGGTGCTTAAAAGGATCTTGCCAAATCATAGAGACTCCCGCGGAAAATGGACACCTAATTGGGAAGGACCGTACGTTGTCAAGAAGGCTTTTTCTGGAGGAGCACTGATCTTAAGAGAAATGAATGGGAGGGAGTTGAAAAACCCAATAAATTCTGACTCGGTTAAAAAATACTACGCTTAAGTAAAAAGTATGCAAAAAAAAGAAAAAAGAAGTGCCAAAGAATGGGTTTCAAGATGAAAACCCGAAATGGGCTTCTTGGAACCAAAAGAAAAAATTGAGCTGGAAACCCGTACAAGGCGGTTCAAAAAAGTTTCAAGGTCAGACACCTGACAGACATGTCCTCTTAGAACCAGACACTTTGTGAAGAATTCCAAGCAAGATTTCACCTCAGTCGACAAGCTCATGTATCATTCATACAGTGGATGTTTAGGGCATCATGTATCATTTCATCTTCTCATGTTTTCCATGACTTTACAAAGCTGTTAATGATAATAAAGTACTATTTCGTGTTTTCCCTCGTGTTTTCTATTAGTATCAAGCAAGTAGATTAATATAGACTCAAGATAAACAAAAAGGTTTCGTGGTATTACTATGATCTATCCTTTGAAATATATGCAATTTGAAAATAGGTCCACTTCAACATTCTGTATGCTCGAGAGAAGATCTCAAGCCTTGTAACATAAAACCAATACTGAAGCTGAAACTTTACAAAGCGAAGCATTTGAATTATGAAAATAAAAGTACCACAGGGTAAGAACTTGAAAAGGAGCAAAAAAGGAGGAGAAAGCCAAAGCAGAAGTCGGAAATCTACAAAGCAAATTTTTAACGATTCGAGGGGAGGAGTTAGGCTGAAAAGATTGAACCCGAGCCTGAGATGACAAGATGCTACTACAAGAGATCAAGAAATGAAGGCAACAAAGAATGGGATAGGTTGATCAAAAGAAGAGAAGAAAAAGTAAGAAAAAACATCATTAATCATGCATCATGCGTAGTTAGACATCCCTAAGATAGGAGCATGCTAACTCATAACATTGAAATGAATTGTCTATTTTCTCGACATGGAGCTCAAGAGGTTGACAAATGATCAGATTCTACTTCACCTCTGAGACACCAAACAATGGATGTTCGTCGTAATGAAGCAACAACGAATTGGGACTTTGTCTCAATTTTTTTAAACTCTAGAATTTGAAAGATAAAGGTTCTATATAGGAAGGACCTGAAACTGCAAAAGGAGGGTTCTATATAGGAACAACATATTATCAACTGGCTACCCTTTTTTGCAACCCTCGAAAAACAAGCTATGAACTGGATGGCAGGTGGCCATAGGTTCCATCCAAATCTCCAAAAAAAATTTCAGATATACCGTGCGCAAGCACGATGGGTTCCATATGCTTCTCTCGTCACCAACATAGGTTTACGGTTACTAAATTTTTACGACCACTTGAAGGAATTATGCACCATAACTACGTTGTTAATCTACAAGAGCGAACATGTGATTGCGGAGTCTTTCATACATTCAAGTACCCGTGTGCTCTCGTCTTCGCTGCATGTGTATATGTTCATCTCGACGCAATGACACTCGTTGATCCTGTTTACAAACTTGAAAACATTTTCAAGGTATATCGATCCGAGTTTCCTCCGATCAGAAATGAACGTCATCCTGATGTGGTTCAAAATGAACCTAAGATTCGGCCAAATGAATCCTTGCAACGCAACAAAAAAGGTCGCCCAAAGTCAACTAGGATTCATTGTGCCAAGGATATGGCTCATCGAGAACCGACCGACCAACCTAAGTTGTGTGAAAATTGTAGGAACCATGGACACGACATCAGAAAATTTCCTTTTAAGAGTCAGTCTTGAATTAACTAACTGTAATTTGTAATTCTAATGTTTTAATCCTAAATAACATGTGTTCTGGTACTACCATGTGAAAGTTATATAACAAAAAACGACACGAACATACACTAAAACAACAAAATTGACTAAAACATGAATATCGAACCATGTTTCTATTTTCTTAATGCAAAGGAATATAACAATATAACATTTTAATACAATTCTAAACTCTTTAGGATGCATTTTACGCGTCAATTTTTACACTATTGTAAACATGTATTACCGTACTACGACGTCAAAGTTAAATAACAAAAAACCGTGAAATTCACATGCAAATCAACCATAAATAACCCTACCAACCCATGTTCTCATTTCTTCAATCAAAGAAACATGACAAGGTAGTGTTTTTAACGCGATTTAAACACCGTTTCAAATGCTTTATATATGTCAATTTTTACACTGTTTTGAACAGAAATATCTCTACTATGAGGTAAAAACATTAAAATCACGAAACATTATCCCCCAAGACCATGCAAATTAACCCTAAACAACCCTATCCAGAATTGTATAAACAGTAAATTTACGCAAAAGTCGCATTCTGCATAACGTGACTTCTGCATATTACTCGATAAATTTGCAAATAGTCGTTTAAAATTCTCGTGGAAGTCGCATCCTACAAAATAAAATGCGACTTCAATTTATTTTTTTAAATAAATACCGTATAATATAATCCACATCGGATTGAAGTCGCTTCGTGTACAATGCAATTTTGGATCTCGCGCCTTGCAGGACGCGATTTACCCTGACATGGGCCAAATTGAAAGTATTTTTCTAAATGTTCCCCATATGGGATATTTTTCCAGATAATTTCCGAAAAGGAAATATCTAGACAAATTCTCCGAATCCAACTAGCCAGTGATATCATCATCATGACATCATCACACTCAAACCTATGTATATAGAGGAGAGAGAATTGTCAGATTTCATTAATAACCATAGTTAAAAAATAATAATTTTATATTAAAACAAGAGAGAAACTTATCATTTTTGGGAAGCCGAACCGCTAGGGAAAATCGAGGTGTCGCCGGAGTCGAATTGACGCCAGAGAAAATAAACGGTCGTCGTGTAATAAGATAGCCGAAAGCACCGATATGATGGTAATTTTATTTATTCGATTCCTGTAAAAAGAAACAATACAAGAGTTGGTAAATTTTCAGATTCAAAATCTCTGAAAGAAAAATAAGAATTTTTTTTGTTAAATTTCTTATCTTATGGTTTGATACGGTGGCCGGAAATTGAGGAGAAGTGGTTAGAGTGAGTGTATGGTGGTTGTAAGTGTTGGAGATGACCGTAAGAGTTGAAAATGGGTAGAGATTCAGGTAATTTAGTGTAGATCGGTGAAGAACGGGAATGGTTCTGATGAACCAGGGTTTAGAAATGAAGAAGATGAAGAATATGGAGAGTTTCTTAGGTTTTAGGTGGGTTAGATCTGGGGAAACAAAGAATGATGAAAGGAAAAGTGTTTGTTAGGATCGAAATAAAAGGAAAGATGAACAATTTAGTATTTTTGTGTTTTCTAGAATTTTGATCTTTAAAAACATAAAATCAGTAATGATTACATGTTTTATTATATCTAAGAGTGATTTTTAATACATATGTTACTACTCGACGCTTCTAATACTGATTCACACCAGCCTAATGTCTACAGCTATATTTGGAAAGCACATTGCCCTTCTAAAGTGAGAATTTCATGCTGGAGGATTGTACGTAACTATGTCCCTACAATGCAAAATCTAGTTTTTAAGCGCGTTCTACATGAGCCCAGATGTCCTCGCTGTCATCTGGTTGTGGAAACATCTCTCCATGTTACAAGGGATTGTTTTTTTGCTATGGCAATTTGGAATCAATTGGGTTTTTCCCTACCAACTACGCAATTGCAAGCAAATTTGGAAGATTGGTTATTGAGTCTTTTTCAAGCAAACAATCAAAACATACATCGAAAAATTGTGCTAATTATTTGGGCCCTATGGAACTCCCGAAATAAATTACTGTATGAGGGTATTGTACAAACCTTTGAAGAAGTCACTACTTTAGTCATCAGCTACTGTCAGGAGCTTGATGCGGTGGTCACTTCTCTCCATCATCCTCGACGCCATAGTGGTGACCGTTGGCTTGCTCCAGCTCCGACGACCTACAAAATAAACACAGATGCAAGTTATGATGGTTCTGAGAATCGATCTTGTTCAGGTCTGATTGTTCGAAATAGTAAAGGTCTAATAATGGGCTCTGCCTATCAGACTAATTTACACATCACCTCTGTGTTCAGAGCAGAAGCCATGGTGGTTTTACAGGGTCTGCAGTTTGCTCAGGACCTTGGGCTTCGCAAAGTTGTTGCCGAAACGGACAATAAAGCGGTGATCACGAAACTCAACTCACCATCCCAAGATCTGTCTGACATTGGCTCGATCATCAGAGATGTTAAAACACTAGCTTCGAGCTTCACTTTGTGCCGGTTTTCCTTCATCGGCCGAAGCGGCAACAAGCCGGCACATGCACTTGCATCGGAGGGCTTGCGTCATCGGGATGAACGGTCGTGGGTGGAGGACGCGCCCGCTATCGTCTTTTCTCTGGCCGACCAGGACCGTCGTCTCATAGATCCACCATAAAATTTAGGCTTTCTGTCACTATACCTTGGGTTTTCTTCTTCACATGCTTGGTCATCCCCAATTTTAGCATCTTCTACACGACGCCTTCATCTTGACGAATCAATTCTGTGGAATAGCAGCCGATTGCTTTTGTCTCTGTTTTCTTTTTGCTTTGGTCGCTTCATTTTCTTTTTGCCGCTTTACTTTACCAGTTTTTTGGGCTTTTTCATCTTTTGTATTTGAATTTGATTATAATAATACTTGACCGGCCTTCTATAAAAAAAAGTTATTTGAAATGAGTTTGAATTTTGGGTGTTTGTTCTTGAGAGAGTAGAGAGAGTTAAGAGCATGGAGAGTTAGAGAAAGAATAAATTTCGGGGAAAAAATGAAAGAAAAAGCTATAATTCAATCGGGTGGGGATTTTATATTTCAACCCATAGATTTGACCTGGATCCGAGAGAGGATCCATGCCCGTTTTTATGGATCTTTGCAATTTGAACACTCCATTTTAAGTCAATTCATTTCAGTCCCTTTTTCATGATATTTTCTTTTTTAACATTTTGATTTGTTTCAATTTAGCCATTTTTTTGCTCGAATTAACTGTTTACTTTTTTTAATGCAATTAACTGTTTACTTTTAAATTAATGTGATTTGTATGTTTTTTATTTGAATTAATTGATTGATTAGATTTAGTCAACTGGTTTTGTGTTAATACCATAAATAATAAATGTTTACTATATTATACACGTTTTCCTTATAAATAATAAATGTTTACTATATATATATATATATATATATATATATATATATAAGGATTAATATCCTATACACTAGTGGTGGAAATTGAAAGTTTTCACAAGCACCTTAATTTTAGGGTATATAGAGTTAGTTTAGGGTATATGGTTTAGGGGTTTATGCATAGGTGTTTAGAATTTAGGGATAGTTGTTTCAATTTAAGGTTTAGGGTTATAATTTAGGGTTTATAGGTTAGGGTTTAGTTTTTAGGGTAATATGGTAAGGATTTAGGTTTTAACCTATAAAGCCTAAATTATAACCCTAAACCTTAAATTGAAACAACTATCCCTAAATTCTAACCCCCTACACCTAAACCCTTACACCCTATACCCTAAACTAACTCCTTATACCCTAAAACTAAGGCGCTTGTGGAAACTTTCAGTTTCTACCGCCTGTGTATAGAATATTTATCCTATATATAATATACGTTTTCAATAATATATTTCATACATTATTTGATAGGACTTTAATTAAATGTTTACTATACATAATAAATTTTAACATATATGTATATAATATATGTTTTCCTTATTGAATCTAATAGATATTTTATACTATACATATATACAATAATATATATTTTAAATGTATATCTATAGTAATATATACGTTTATTATTATTATTATTATTATTATTATTATTATTATTATTATTATTTTGCATGCATTTTGTCTTTAGGTTAGGTATTAGATTAGTTTAATTAATTAACGTAGATTAAATTTAAATAGTATATTAGAGCCTTAGTCTTAGTTTCTTTAATTAAATAATTTGATTAGGTAGACAATTATAGAAAATTAATGGGTATTGAATGAGAAATTTTAGAGTTTCAAATTTGAATGGTGTCCTAATGTAATAGGATGTTGTTCAACATGAGCTCTTAAGTAGAATATTGAATATTCATTGAACCCAACGAGTGGTCCCAGTGGAAAAGAGGATGCTATTTATCTTAGAGACCCGGGTTCAATCCACTTTGTCTGCAAGGTGTGTAGCACATCGAAGGTTAAGAAAAATATGCACAAATACTACATTGTAATCATCGTAGGACTATAAAAAATTTAATATTCATTAGAAGGGCTTTTCTTGAAAATTTCAGATTCAAGGCTGAAAAATCAAAGAAACGAAGATAAGAAAGAAGATTAGGGGATAAATAGTAAGAATTAAAATAAAAAGATTAAAAAAGATTGATAGAGAGGTAGATAAAACAAATTTGAAAATTCATCTTTGTTTATGGCTATGGAGATGGCTTGATGGATTTGTGATGGTTTTTTCCTTGGCACCCTATTAGACGCAATTACCTAAGCAAGCAACCTCAAGCGGCTCTAACTCACCCTCCTAGACGCGATTACCTAGGTAAGCAAGAGTGTGAAGATGATCTTCCTTACAAGAACTCGTCGAACTTATGTTGAAGAACGAACTCACTAAATATTTCATTAATCAAAGAAAATCTCAATAATCTGAATTACAATGGTGGAAGCTTCATCCTTTTATAGGTGTAAGATAGCCAAAGTAATTTAACTTCTACTAAAACAAGGAAACCCTAATTTAATTAAAAAATAAAAGAAAAACAACATTTAAACTCTTTGTACTTGGGCTGCAAGTGATAAGCTGATAAGAGTTGCTTGGGAGAAGGGTGGCTGGTTTTTAAAGTATATAAAACCCTAAAAACATAATTTAAATGTTAATAATTAAATTGGGCTAAGTCTAATTTGTCCAAAAGCTTTATATAATAGCCTTTGGGCTGAATTTTACAAAATCCCGTATCCAGTTTTCTGCATGCGCAGTCTTCAGTAAAATGGACGTATCTTGTGTTCCCGATGTCCAATTGATGTGTTTTAAGATGCGTTGAAAAGGTAACTGAATGAAGGTCAATTTTATAGAAGATAACTTTGCCCAGAAATACCTGAATCCCATCCGAAAAGTCGTCGCAAGTTGGCTGACTTTCCCGACTTTACAAACAGATTCAGCTTCTTGTCCAATATGCATTAACCCTAGAAAATTAATAAATAATTTAGATTAGTTAATTAGAGCTTTAAATAGGACTAGATCTTTAATAATTAGTTTAATTAATTAAATTAGGAATATTATATATAATTTCGGGGTTTAAATATGGATGATTCCTAAGGAATTGGGTGTTGTCTCAGGTAAACCTTTAAATTAAATAATATTCATAGATTTAATAAATACACAAATTTAATTAGAACTATTTTAAGCTAACATTTAAAATAAACACGACCATAATTAATCATGCATAAAAACCTTTTATACGTGATATATATTTTTGGAATATGAATAGAGGTGTCCTAAGCGTATATGGGTGTTTTTAATTTATATTCGAAGCAAAAATATATTTCCTTATAAAAAGAATATTTTTATTTGGAACATAAACCCAATTAATATTTAATGATTAAATAAATTTGAATTATTATTCCAAAATGCCGACATGCCACACAAAATTAAAAGTACTGATATCGGGAGTTTGAGGGGTTCTAATCCTTCCCCACACGTAACCGACTCTTGAACCCTAATTTCAAAATTACAAATCTCTTATTATTTTTATGGTGTCCGGTCTACCAAAGTGATCAGTGGCGGCTCAAATCATTTTTCAAAATCAAAATTTAATAGAAAACCCCTAATTCCAAAATTAATCGTCCAAGCTATTTTATCAGTTAAAAATGGTTTCGATAGCTTGACGACTCCGCTGGGGATCACTTCATGAGTCGGGCCTAATTAATTTTGTGTGGTATTTTGGTATTTTAGAACAATAATTTGAATTTAATTTCTTCATCAATTATTGGATGGGTTTGTAGGAGGAATGGAAATATGCTTTTTATTTGTTTGGTATAACTGTCATTCATGCATAAGCCTTCTACTCGAGCTTTCTCCCTTAAGTGGAAGCGAGACATGATCCTATGTGGGGTTTACCACCTCCGTGCGAGCATTTTATCTTTCTTCTTGTATACCAACCTTATACATCATGGGCAATTCACCTCCGCTATAAGGGGTTGTATACTCCCGAATCAATGTCTTGTTGTCGCAATAGACAATAACGACAGTTCGGGTACCCATAGTCTAGAAGAAAATCGCATGATCGGTGTGAAAACATCACACTATTAGTGCAAGCTACATTGTCAATGCAAGAATAGAAACAGGGAAATCTTGTTTGAATATCGATCCCACGAGGATGATGTATTAAGCTTATACTTATGTAACTACAATAGAATACTTTAAGAGTGTTAATTGTGGGTGCAATGGTGGTTGTAGTAAAAGGATAAAAAAGTAAATAAATGATTAATTGTGGTAGCAATAACAAAGTGTAATAAAAAATAGAGAAATATGAGAATAAAGCATGGATCTCCTTGATTGAGTTTGGCAGAAAAATCAAGTACACTTCGAGGGAAAATGATGGTTCAATCAGCGATGAGGTGGTCAGCTTGAGTATTACCTTCCATTTAACCTTCAACCATTGGCTCAGGGATGTAGATCGGCTTCAACTTTCGTCGTAAGTCGAGATTATAGCCCTTCAAACAATTGGATCAACTTTCATTGCATCCAATTAACTTTTGTTGCAAAACTCGTTAATCAGAATTGTCACTGCATCCGTCGATGTCAGTGGCTAGTTTAACACTCTCATGCAAAATTGAAATCGGATCCAACAATTAAAGCTTAAGAAAAAGCTCATACAAATATATATTAAACTGAAGAAATAGTTTTAACAAGTTTATAAAGCTCTAGAAAATTAAACATCGTCAAGTTGAGCACAAAATACAAAATAAATCTCCACAAACATCAAAATAAAGAAGAGTTTAAGAAGATAACAATGTATTTCCTCGATTCAGAACTTGATTCCTCTTTTCCTCGGATAAATCTGCCTCACCTCACCTCACCTCGGATCTCTTGAAACATGCTTAAGCCACCATGGAAAAAGGGAGAGAGCTCGAAGGTTGAAGATGATATGAAAAAAATAGGAAAAGTGTGACTCTCTGTCGCCCTCCAAATTAGACCTTTTATAGGCCACCCAAGGAAGGAACCTATCTTACAGGTTAATTTCGTGCCCAAATCCGTACATAATTTATTGTAACAAACTGGACAGCTAGCAGAGTCGTCTTTATCCTAGACAGCTGACAGATGTAGTGTCGAACTGATTGCAGTGGTGAAAACTTTCTCCACAGGACATTAGAAATGCAACAACGAGATAAAAATAGGAAGAAATATATAAAACATAAACCACTGAGACTAAGTTAGAAAAATACAAAAAATAGACATGAAATTGCAGAAATGGATGCAATGGACACCAATGTGGGGACAATTAGACCTATAAATCAAGGGATAATACATGCTCTTTAAAGAGCTATCACACCCCCAAACTTGAGTTTTTACTTGTCCTTAAGTAAATATTAAAGCAACAAGGTCCAACAACAAATCGGATGTATTCTAGGTACTTGAATCATTCAAATCAATTAATAAATCATATGCATAGACACGATAGAGAATTGCTTTACCAACTCCACATCAATAGAAAGCAAGAAATTCAAGAATACCTAACATGTCAGATTCATTTCTCCTATCAGCATTTATTTAGCTACTTTATTTATTTTCATGAACTCACTTTGGAATGCCTTTTATTTATACTCAACACACACACACACACACACACACACACACACACACACTCACACACACACACACACACACACACACACACACACACTCACACACACACACACACACACACACACACACAAACACACACACACACACACACACTCACACACACACACACACGCGCGCGCGCGCATATATATATAACACATGTTGAAATAAGAGAAATTCATCAAAAATCAAAGGAATGATGCAAGATTTTCTCTAATCAAACCAACCAAAATATCAATGAATAGTTAAGAAATGCAATTATCCATCATGTATATCCAACAAACTTATTAATGATTAGAATAATTTAAGATTTACACATCGAATACAAGAAAAAGATTGTTCAAAACAAAGGGTGAAACATCCTAAACACGGCTTAGTAGTAAACCAAGCATAGAATGTTAAAGACTAAACAAATGACTAACTTCTGTCATAATTTAGTATTTGAATGACTCCAAAAAGATTAACTTGTTTTCAAAGTTAATGTTCAAACAAGCTAAGATACAAAGTAAGATTTCTTAACATTTTCGTTTTCTATTACCTACCATTTTAGTTTGGTTATCAAGGTGATCAAAAGCTTTAAAAGAATGACTTATTATTCAAGGAACAAGTTCAACTTAAGGTTTGTTACTACATAATCAAACATAGCCAAATTATCTAAATCCAATTCATACCAAACTCCAAAATTTCCTTATAGCATACCAACAACCGATTACTACAACTTGTTCAAGCATACGCATATCTCAACCATAACACACTTGACACCTATGTTTTACACATTTAAGCTTTTAAAAACTTAATCAACGGTTGTAATCATTCCAAAACAAGCATTTCTATATCAAGCTTAACGTATAGTACAAGCAAAGTAGACAACCATTCGACATATCAACTTAAATGATCAAGTTACCAATTCCATGATTTCAAACAACTACTAAATTATCTAACATTAGCTATGATTATCGAATAGCAACCAACCAAAATATATAAAGGCCTTACAACATATAGTTTAAGTGTTACACATGCCAAAAGGATAAACTACATGCACTAATTTAGATCATTGTGCCACCATACTAGGAGTTTTACAAAAGTAACAAAACATAATCTTGTATAGTACTTGTGATCCGATTGAGCTCTAAGAGAGGCTAAGCTTACGATGTTTACCCTGAAATGTAGTGAAAAGAGTTTGTAAGTAAACACTTACTGAGGTAGTTTAAAGTAATAAAGCAATCAAGACATCTTTTCACTACAATTCAATGATACATGAAATCGAAACTTGAACAAGACAAAGGATATGACAAAGTTATTCAACTAAACCAAGTTGATCAATGAGCATGAATTGTCAACTTATAAGGCATCCATTCGATTAAAATTTCTAATGAACAAGTATATTTAACCGGCTTAGAATTAAGAAATCCACCAAATTCACACTATCATGCAAGTATTCAATCGAAACATATCTCTTATTAAAGTAGTATTCAAGTGTTAATAGAAACACATTTCTTGTCGAGCAAGTTATCACAATTCTTCATTATTTTAGCTTATAATTCATTCTTTCTTATTAACATAGCCTTGAGAATCGAATTACAGTCTAGGTACACGAATCCATAACCAACTGTAGCCAAAAGAGGGTACTCAGAGTACCGGTCAATCCCTCCTACTATCGCCAAGTGACCACAAAACTTCTTTCCTACTGTAGCCAAAAAAAGACCGTAATCCACCTCTAAAACGAGCTCTATAGACACTATGGCATGCCAACTATACCTAAGAATGACTCGAAACCAAGGCTTTCACATTTATCATCTTTATTAGGACAAGGTGAGCATAGCTCCTTTTCACGATATCATATCAATAACTCATTACCCCTTTTTCTTTAAATTCGGGTATGTATTCACTACATGTGAACTTCTTGTTATCTCATTTCTTTCAACCAAATGGCTAATAACCCAAGTTACTATAAGCATGTATCATGTATAGTTACCGATATAGGTATGTTACCAAATTCATATATATATATATATATTGTTATCATCAAGAATTTCACACTATCATGCATAACATAGAGCAACTTACTTCAAGTCCAAGCTTGCTCATACATAGCATGATTCAAAATAGTTCAAAGTAAATAAAAATCAGTAAACAATGCTTGGGAGGGTTATCATCCCATCCCGAGATTTTAAACTACAGTCACAGATTAATCCAAGCTAATCTTTCTCCCGGATCGCAATTCCCTTCTGCTTTTCACCAACACGAGTTTAACAAAGCCTTAGAACATATTCTTTCTTTTTCTATTCATAAAAATGTGTCACTTGATAAATTCCTTCTTTGTCTATTCATAACAAGAGTTAACTAAGCATTAGAAGCTATTCTTGGATTCCAAATTCACAAAACAATCACCAACAATCATTTGATCACAAACAACCCCAAAATTCTTTTGATCATTCATGCTTGTGGCAACTTAACTACATGTTCTTATACATAAAACATGGCAACCTTCACTCATTTATATTTATTGGACCAAAACAGACCAATTACTTTTACTATTTACACCAAAATAGCCCTTACTACATGCATTTACTTATGTAAGCACTTAACAGTCCACTAATGTATTTTATCTAAGCATAACAGTCCCTAACATAGATACATGCATTTAAACACACCAAAACAACACTTGATACATTGTACTCATTCAAAACAGTCCCTTATACTTGAAAAAACAACCCATTCCCTGTTCTTATCATTTCAAAAACAGTCCAAAAATTCATTTAATTGTACACAGAACAGTCCTCAACTACATAAACTCCCACATTCATTTTAAAATAGTCCAGAAATTCCCTATATTGTTAGAACAGACCCAAATCACTTATGTTCATATTTTACAAGCAAAACAACCCCATAAGGCTCATGTATGTGCTAAAACAGATTTAGCTATATATATATAGACACATACAAAGCAATCAAGTTTCCTTTATTCAAATGTTTCAAAATAGACCCTAGAATAAGACTTCAAATTGTTTACTTATCCTTATCAATCCAAGAAGCTATTATAAAGATTTAGACTTAATTTCACTGACAATAAGATATCATTCGAGTATAAAATTGACAACAACCAAACATATTTCAAAAACCAGCCTTTAAACAGATTTTTACCAAAGTGCTAATCCTCAATACATGGAAATTTCATTACATGAATCACCCAAATGAATTTAGAACACTATTTTCATGAATTGATCTCAACAAAGCTAATAACATCATGTTCAATTTACAATGTAATCAATCCCTTAATAAAATTTACATAAGAAGAAGAAAAGAAGATGGGTTTTTAAGTTTTTGTAAAGAATTAAAATTCAAGTTTTAAAACTCAAAACCGACTTAAAACGAATTTTGGCTCTTATATTACTTCTCCCCCTTTTTGTTAGATCAAAAGGAATAATAAACAAGGCTCATCAAGAGAAGAAACAAGGTTAAAAGCAATAGGCAACATAATATAGATCCATATAATTCAAATATCCAAACATAAAACTTAAAGCAATAAAGTTGAAAGCTCAATCCCAAACAAAGTAATCAAATCATATGTTCATAAAGCATAAAGAAAATAAAGGTGCAAACTTAGTCCTAATATGATAATCTAATATGTGATGCAATAAATATCCTAAGCCTTGTCATCGTCTCCATCAACATCCGAAGAGTCATCATCGTTCTTAGCTTGAGAGCGACGAAAGGTCATCCATTGACCGTAGAAGGTAGAGAATGACAAGTCCATTTATTGATGTTGATTCTAAAGGGAGGTGAGACGATTCTCCACGGATTGCAAATGATTATTGATAGCACTGAGACCTGACTCCATTGTGTTGAACCGCTCGGTGAGGAAAGCCATAAGAGCTTCATTGTTAGGACCCGGAGCTTGAGGTTGAGGTTCAACTTGAGGTGGAAGAGCATGTCTATAAACCTGCTCCCATTGGCCAAGATTGTAATGGAACCCAGACTTGTGGAGAGAATATTCACCAATCTTGTTCTTACGGGGTTTCGGAGAATCATATGAGCAAGCAAAGTTGAGCATGCCAAAGATATAGCTCAAAACAGTCTCATAAGTGAAGGATTTAAGAGCATCGGTTTCACAAAGCTTCACATTATTGACCATCTCGGCGAACATAATCTTGACAAGATTTGGCCGTTCTCCTCGGCGAAAGCACTCAAGCCAGAAATAATCAACTTGACGAATATGAGAGAATTTACCTCCGGAGGGGCGAATGAACCATGAAATCATCAAGTGAAGGAAACGGTCATGAGCATCCAATGAAAGCACTGAACCGGTGTGAGCACCAAAGTGGGTTTCATCCTCAATTCCTTCGTTCTTGAGCCCAAGAAAATTCTCTAAAAAGGAGACGCTGATAACAAACTTCTTCCCCAAGAGATATGACTCAATGCCGATGACTTTAGAGTGATCTTCATTATCAAGGAGCTAGGCATTTGAGTAGAAGATGAAAACCATGTGCTTGTAGACAATATCTGGTATGTTCAAGAAAGCCATGAAGTTCCATTCTTGCAAACGCTCTAGATAGCGAAAAGTGTAACGCTCGGAATCAAGGAATGAGACACCAACAACATGCTCACGACGAACGACAATATCCTTGACATAAGAGAAACGATCCTTCATCTCTGGAGTCCAAAGACTTTTGAGAAAAAGTTGGGTGAGATTAGGACGGATATTGGCTTGACCAACAGCTTCACTCGATTGACCCGTCTTACGTTTCTTGTTAGCGTTTTCCATTGAAAAATCCTAAAAATATAAAGCAAGCAATTTTAAAATTGAAGTGTATGCATGAATATCCTCAATTCAATCCAATGACAAATCCCATTTAGGTTTAAAAGATTTTTTAAAAAAATATTTAAGAGAAAACAACTGTTGAAAAACTAAAAAGTATACGAGTAAAAAATAATATATTCGAACAAAAAATTTTAAGATTTTGAATTTTTTTTACAAGTTTTAAAAAAACCAATAGTCAAAACAAATAATCTATACAAAATTAAGATTTTTTAACAAAAAAACGACTAAAATCAAAGGAAAAAAGAAGAAGAAGAAAATATACCTTAGATGGGGATTTTAGATGAATGAGTGGAAAATCTTGCACAAGATTGGTAAGGCTTGCTTAGACTTGAGTTTGTGTGTAAAAGCCCTCAAGATTTGATGAAAAACAATGAAGTTTAGAGGGTTTTGATAGGGAAAATTGGTTTAGGGTTTTTGAAGAGTTTTAATTTAAAAGTGATTTTGTCATTAAATAACCCTTATAAACTGTCCGCATACCCGTTTCAGAACAGGCACGATCATTCGGAAACGTGGGTACCAAAACGTTGACTGTTGTTTCGAGTCTAGTTGACCGTTTCGATACGGCTTTTACTGTATCGAATCCCACATGTTGACCTGTATCGAAACTCGTTTCGATATACTTCTTGGTAGAGGAAAAATATTTTCGAAACCCTTTTAAGGCGTTTCGAAACACCCTACTCATGGATCACTCTTTTAAGGCACCCGTATCGAAACAGTTGGACCCGTTTCGATACACCTAGGCCTGGAAGTGCAGATGAGGCTCTAATATTGCAGAAAAATGGATTTCATGAAGTCCTATATGCATAAATGACATGAATGACCAGAAAAGAAATGTATAAACAAAAACATACTACCCCTAACTATTAGCATGGAAGAAACTAGGACTAAAAACACATAAGCATGTCATTTTTCAAGAAATCAAGCAATTTAAGCACAAAAAGGGTCCTAAAAGGTCAAGAAAGGCTAGTTAGACCTAACTCTCTCCTAAGGGACCAAAAACGCTCCCTGTCCAAAGGCTTTGTAAAAATGTTCGCTAGTTGGTTTAAGGTGTCAACGTACTCTATAACAACATCTTCCTTAAGAACATGATCTCTAATGAAATGATGCCTTATCTCTATATGTTTGGTTCTAGAGTGTTGGATGGGATTTTTAGTTAAGCATCTGGCACTAATGTTATCACACTTAAGGGGTATTGTTTAACCTTTAATACCATAATCTAAGAGTTGTTGCTTCATCCAAAGGACTTGAGCACATCAACTCCCTAAGGATATGTACTCGGCTTCGGTGGTAGATAGAGCTACACTATTTTATTTCTTAGAGAACCAAGATATTAACATACTACCTAAGAATTGACATGTTCCTGAAGTACTCTTCCTATCGATTTTACACCCCCATAATCTGCATCCGAATAAGCATGAAGGTTGAAGGTTGAGTCTCTAGGGTACCAAAGACCTAGACAAGGAGTATCTCTAAGGTACCTAAAGATTCTCTTAACGGCTATAAGGCGAGACTCTCTAGGACTAGCTTGAAACCTAGCACACAAGAAAACACTAAACAAAATATCCGGTCTACTTGCGGTAAGGTAAAACAAAGATCCAATCATAGAGCGATAAAGCTTAGATTCAACACACTTACCTCCTTCATCTTTGTCAAGCTTTGTAGATGAGCTCATTGGTGTGGCTTGAGGCTTTGCATTCTCCAAGCCAAACTTCTTGAGCATATCCTTGATGTACTTTGCTTGATTGATGAAGGTGCCATCCTTCCTTTGCTTGATTTGGAGTCCCAAAAAGAATGAGAGCCCCTCGTCATGCTCATATCGAATTCACATTGCATTAACTTCGCAAACTCTTTGCAATGACACTCATTAGTAGATCCAAAAATAATATCATCAACATATATTTGTACTACTAAGATGTCATTTTTATACCTTTTTATGAAAAGTGTAGTGTCCACCTTAACTTTTTCAAAACCTTTTTCAATAAAAAAGTTTGAAAGTCTTGCATACCAAGCTCTAAAAGCTTGTTTTAAACCATAAAGTGCTTTAGTTAGTTTGAAAACATGATTTGGAAATTCTGAATCTTCAAAACTCGGTGATTGTTCCACAAACACTTCCTCATTTATAAAACCATTTAAAAATGCGCTTTTAACATCCATTTGAAAGAGCTTGAAATCATGATAACATGCATATGCAATCAACATTCTAATGGCCTCCATTCTAGCTACAAGTGCATAGGTTTCATCAAAGTCTATTCCCTCTTCTTGAGTGTAACCTTGAGCAACTAATCTAGCTTTATTTCTCACAATGTTACCACTCTAATCTAGTTTGTTCCTAAATACCCATTTAGTTCCTATAGTAGATTTATTACTAGGTCTTTCAACTAATATCCAAACATTACTTCTCTCAAATTGATTTAACTCTTCTTGCATAGCCATAATCCGAAAGTCATCTTTTAATTCTTCTTTAATGTTCTTAGGCTCTATGCATGAGATAAAAGCAACATGATTCATGAGTTTAAGAAAAGATCTAGTAGTTACCCCCTTGGATGGATCACCTAAGATTTCACCACCTTTGACATAGTTGTACTCCCTTGGGTAGCTCATTTCCTTTTCCTCAAGAGCCAAGTCCTTCAAGGCTTCAAGAGGTGGATCTTGTGTATCCTCTTCTTTCGTTGGAATCTCATCCTCCTTTGAAGTTTGTCCTCCATCAAAGGCATCAAGGATTCCTACATCATCATCATCACAAGAATCCTTCCTCGGAAGGAGGTTATCATCGAATACAACATGAATAGACTATTTTACTACTAAAGTTCTCTTATTAAATACATGATAGGCTTTAGAGTTTAAGGAATAACCTAAGAAAATAACTTCATCACTTTTAGCATCAAATTTACCTAAGTTATCTTTTTCATTGTTTAAAACAAAACACTTGCAACCAAATGGATGAAAATAGCTAATGTTCGGCTTTTTAGATTTTAAAATCTCATATGGTGTTTTCTTTAAAAGTGGCCTAATCATTACTCGGTTTACAATGTTGCAAGCGGTGTTTGTGGCTTCCGCCCAAAAATATTTAGGCTAATTGTTTTCACAAAGCATGGTTCTAGCCATTTCTTGTAAAGTCTTATTTTTCCTCTCAACTACCCCATTTTGTTAAGGAGTTCGAGGAGCCGAAAAATTGTGGCTAATACCATTTTCATTTAAAAACTCTTCAAAACCTAGATTTTGAAATTGGTTCCATAATCACTTCTAATATGAGAAATTTTAAGTTCAAGATCATTTTGAGTTAATTTTGAAAATGTTATGAATTTTTCTAAAGTCTTATCCTTAGTACTTAAGAATAGAACCCAAGTAAATCTAGAATAGTCATCAACAAGTACAAATGCATACGATTTACCACCCAAACTCATAGTTCTAATAGGCCCAAATAAATCCATGTGGATAAGTTGTAAACACCTACTTGTAGAAACATCATTAATGGATTTAAAGGATGATTTATATTGTTTACTGTTAGAGCATGCATCACAAATTTTGTCATTTGAGAACTTAATTTTGGGTAAACCTCTAACTAGATCTAGGGAAACTAATTTTCTAAAACACTAATGCTAGCATGTCCTAGTTTCATATGCCATAGCCATGCATCATTTTCATTTTGTGCAACAAAGCATGCATGTGATGTATGAATGTCATCTAAATGCACCATGTATATATTACCTATGCGATGACCAATGAACATTATATAATTTGATTTAATGTCAACAAATTTGCACCCATTTTTATCAAATAAGACATTAAACCATTTGTCACATAATTGACTAATGCTCAATATATCATGTTTTAGACCATCACCATATAAAACATTTTCAATGAGAATAGTAGAGTGATTACCTATGGATCCAATACCTTTAATGTGGCCTTTGGAGTTGTCACCAAATGTCACTACTCCTCCACTTTTTGGCTTTAAGTCCATGAAGCGACTCTTGTCTCTGGTCATGTGCCTCGAGCATCCACTATCAAGGTGCCATGAGTTTTGACTTTGTGTTTTGGCCTTGTAGCAATTCTCCCCCTACAAACAAAGATACTAAACTTTGGTTTTTGGTACCCAAATCATTTTGGGTCCACGAGTGTTAGCTCCCAAAAGCTTGGTTCCCTTAGGAATTCAAGGTGACATAGCAACAACATTATTAGACTTGATGAGTTCCTTAGAAACCCATACACTTCTAATATTCTTAGTTCTATTATGCCTATGGAAGCCACTTCGTTTGTAGTTATATGTCTTTCTTTTAGGTTGGTTAGTTTTAGATGATTCACCTTTTTCATATTTCACATTACCAACATTTTTGAAAGACTCATTGAGCTTGTTAAGCTCATCTAACACCTTTTGGTGTTCACTATTGCATTGAGAAATAAGATTGTTTAAGTCTAAATTTTCATCTTGAAAAAATTTAAGTTCATCTTGTTATCCTAAAATCTTTTTCTCAAATTTTGAGTTAGCTTGAGAAAGTGAGTTATTTTTAGCATTCAATTCAGAAATAATCTTTTTATTTCTTAAAACCGACTCTTTATACTTCTCAACTAACTCATCATAAACCTCTTGCAACTCATCAAATGTAAAATCTAAAGATGATGAGTTAGAGGTTACCATAGAGGAATCGTCCTCAAGAACCATGAGGCAAAGGTTGGCCACTTCGTGTTCCTCATCCTCGGATGACTACTCGTCACTCCAAGTAGCAAGCTTGGCTTTGAGCTTCTTCTTCTTCTCAAAGCCCTTGTTCTTGTGTTGAGGGCACTCCGAACGAATGTGACCGGTTTTTTTTGCACTCAAAGCAAATGATTTGATCCCTCTCTTCTTATATGTTTTTGGTTTTGAAGTCCATTTTTCGTTGAATCTTCCTTCCTCGGTTAGACCTCATAAACCGTGAGAACCTTTTGGCTATCATAGCCAATTCTTCTAGGTCTTCCTCCTCACTAGAAGTACTCTCCTCATGTAGTGAAGCTTTGATAGCCACTCCTATCTTATTCTTCTTTTATACCTCTAACTTCTCCACTCTTCTATCTTCCTTTTTCTTTTCATCTTCCCTTCCTTGCTTCATTATCTCATGAGTTAGGAGAGAACCCACTAGCTCATCAAGCTTGTGTGTCTTCAAATTTTTGGCCTCAATGATGACGGTTCTCTTCCCATCCCAAGACTCGGGAAGTGAGTAGAGTAGCTTCCGGACTAGTTTGTCTTCTGAGATTATCTCTCCAAAACCTTTTAGCCCGTTGATGATTGTTGAGAAACGATCGAACATCTTTGACACGGTTTCATCGGGCTCCATTTTGAAATTCTTATAGCTAAGGTTGAGAATTCCAATCTTTGTCTCCTTCACATCACTTGTTCCATCATAAGTGGTCTTTAGTGTATCCCACACTTCCTTGGCACTTTCAATGGAGGAAACTTTGGAGTAAATGTCGGGACCGAAAGAGAAAAACAACATGTGAAGAGCTTTATCATTGATTTGAATCTTCTTTCACTCTTCTTCACTCATCTCATATTTCTTCTTTAGCACCAATCTTCCTTCGTCGTCCCTCTTCATCGGAATATAGGGACCATCTTCAATGGCATCCCAAACTAGATAATCGTTGGATTTGATGAAGAGGCGCATCCGATTATTCCAAAATGGGTAGTTATCACCGTTGAAGAAAGGCGGTTTGGTGGTTGATTGAGACTCGTACATGCTTGACCCGGAGGTAGATGCCATGGCTTGATTTTTGGATGATCACACTCTTCCTAGGAACTCCTCTTGTGGTTGTTAATCTTTCAAAGAGGTAGGCTTTGATACCACTTATTGAATGTATCAATGAAACAATATAAGCCAAGAGGGGGTGAATTGGATTTTTAGAACTTTGGTGGTGGAATGGAAAAATAAAAATGATAGACAAGAGGATTTAGAGTTGTTCAAGTTCCAATCGAACTCTACATCCACTACCTTAGCTTCACTAAGGATTTTCCAACAATCCACTAATTGTTTTCCCCTTTTCTAGGCTAATGAGGTAACCGTTACAATACCGGTCAAATTTTCTACCCAAAATTTTACCCAATCCTCACTTGAAAAATACAAAGAAGATAAAGGCTAAAACTAATATCTCTCAATACAAAATATAGCCCTTTTACAAGCACTCAACCCAATTGAATAGATAAGAATGGGAATTACAAATTTCACAATTGGGGTTTACAAGAAATATTGGGATTTTTGCACAAATGCATGGCTTTGATGTTTGGATAAGACTTTTGAGATCAATAGTAGTTGCTGAAGCTTTTAGAGGTCCATTTTATACCTTCTCATTGAATTCTAGCCGTTGGGGTTGTTGCATTCATCAATAGAGCCGTTGGGATGTTATCTTCCCTCCATAAATGCAGTCTGCAACCACCCGTTCCGAAACACCCGATCCTATTTCGAAACAGACCAAAATAGAAAGAGCGTTGGGGTGTAATAAATAGACCGTACCGAAACGGGCACGATCGTTTCGATACTCTAAGAGCTCGTTTCGAAACTCGTTTCGAAACACTTTGCCACTAACAAAGCTTGTATCGAAACGGCTTGAAAGCTTTTCGATACGCCTTAACGACAAGTATAAATTCAATTGAACACTTCAAAGGTCATATTTTTAAAACAAGTTTGAATTCCGTTTCGAAACGTTTGAGGTCGTTTCGATACTACCGTATCGAAATGGGTCAAACCGTTTCGATGTTCTTCATCCGTTTCGAAACAGAGGTTAACAGTTTCAAAACTGTTCCGGAACGCCCAATGGCCGTTCTGAAACGGTGACTCGAAAATCATTGTTTTGGCTTGATAAAAACTTACAAAACATATGACAAGTTGAGGTTTTGACTTAAACATATTTCTTTAAATATATAGAGTGATTTTGAGGACTTAAAAATTCGTTTTCTCTTTTTCAATTTAGTCCTTAAATTCTATAGTTATATCAAAATCAATTTATCGGTTTCACAGTTAGGGTACTCGGATGGAGTATACAGTACAATCACAACCCCTCGACATCCAAGGTGACTTTATTCACTGTGCACCCAATCCTATAGCCGACTAACTATATCCGATTAACGTAACCACAAACTATTTCCATCACTTGCCTACATAATCATTTAACATCATTATTCAACTGTTTTACAAGCATAAATCACAATGTCATTTTCACAAGCATAAACATGTTTAAACTCAAATGCATACATCTCTTAAATCCAAGGATCACCTACCAAGTGCATCCTTAACAAAATGGCATTAAACACTAGCATTATCAATGCTCAAAACATGCTTTAAAATAGTAAATTAAACCACATTTAATTCAAGTGTATTTTCCAACAAAAACATAGCACATTCCGAGAGAGACTTTCAAATCACTTACTCTTGAGCTTAGTTAAGTGTTTCAAACTTACACTAAGCTCCCAAGACCACGCACAAAGCGTTACAAAGCTGGAAAATCCATTTCCACTCACCGATATGCGAAACTTTGCTCACTGACACGAAAATCACCCTTCCGAAGCCTCCAAAAATGCTTCGTTTACTTCCGGATCAAGATCCCCTGTTTTTAGAGCATCAAAACAGAGATTAAAATGCATTACAATGCATTTCAACACCAACAACTAAACACAAACTCATTGCTAACCAAAAACTACACCAATTTACCCATCCAACATCCATCTCTTTCAAACATTATTAAACATCAAAACACTTTTAAAAAAGACATAAACCCTTCCTTATACCTCCAACAAGCATAACTTCATCATTTCACCTCAAAAACCCAACTAAAACAATAAAGAAACTCAAGGATCTCAAGGATTTCGGGATTTATATCATCAAAGCCCCTTTTCAACATAATAATCAACTCAAAACTCAATTGTAATCAATCCAAAACAGAGCTCATCAATACCAATCTGAAAATCAAGATTTAAATCATAATTTTGCAAGATTTTGTTATTAAATCAAAACTATTATCAAAACTCAGCCAAAAACAAAATTTAGAAGTCAAAGATCTTGGGAATTTCAATAAAGAACCTAGATTGAAGGTTAAGAACGAGATTTACCTCCAATTCTTGCTTTCCTTAATGATTGACAAGTTTTTCCTTCACAAATCTTGAAGAATTTGAAGAGAACTCTTGAAAATGGTTTAGAAATCAAAGAGAGGGTGTTTGGGAGAAAAGAAATCTGGAGAAAAGAGCTGAGAAAATGATTTTGCTGAAATGAAAGTTAGTTACGTCAAAAACTTCTCATTATTTTATTTTAATCAATTTAATAAAATAAAAATCCTTTATTTTAATCATCTAAAAGCCCTTTTAAAACACATGTCAATTTAAAGAAGGTGTAATTGCACCATAGCTCCCTAAAGATTCTAAGTTTTTTACTCTTTTTTTTAAATTACATTTTCCACAGTTTTGAAACTTTACATTTTGGTCACTACCCAAAATGTATCACTTCCAAAGCTTATTTTGTAAAATTGATTTAACCAACCCCTTAAACATGATTTTAGAGGATTTTAGCAATTTTACCATGTTTTTATCCTTTCCCGATCCTTGATTTCCCTAAACCTCCTAATACGATTTGAACCGTTTCCGACCGGTCCGATCCGATGTCTAATCATCTAGGCCCAAAACCAGGGCATTACAACTCTCGCCCACTTAGGAAATTTCGTCCTCGAAATTTTACTTGAAGGAAAAAGGTGTGGAAACTGCTTCAGCATGTCTGCCTTGCTTTCCCAACTTACCTCCTCAACTCCTCGGTGTCGCCACAACACCTTTACAAACTCTATCGTCTTGCCACGAAGAACATTGCTACTCACATCCAGAATCCTCACCGGTTCCTCATCATAAGACAGATCCAGATTCAACTCTATCTCCTCAACAGGCATCACATGTGAAGGATACGATCTGTACTTCCGCAACATCGAGACATGAAACACATGATGGATCTTTTCTATATCGGAAGGCAACCTTAACCGATATGCCACAGGAGCAATACGCTCCACAACCTCATATGGTCCAATAAACCTCGGGCTAAGCTTACCCTTACGCCCAAATTTCATCACCTTCTTCCAAGGCGATACCTTCAAGAACACACGTTCGCCAACCGCGAACTCAATCTCCTTATGCTTCAGATCCGCGTAAGACTTTTGCCGATCCGATGCTGCCTTCAAACCCTTACAAAATGAGCTTCACTTTATCGGTGGTTCCTTTCAACATAGCCGGCATCAAAATCAACTTCTGCCCCATCTCCGCCCAACAAAGAGGCGTTCTGCACTTCCTCCCAAACAAAGCCTCGTATGGAGCCATTTGAATGCTTGCCTGGTAACTATTGTTGTAAGAAAGCTCAACCAAAGGCAAGTGCTTCTCCCAAGAACCCTGAAAATCAATAACGCAACATCTCAACATGTCCTCAAGCACCTGGATAACACGTTTTGACTGTCCATCCGTCTGAGGATGATAAGAAGTAATGAAATTTAACCGTGTACCCCAAAGCTTGATGCAAACATTCCCAAAATCACGATGTAAACCTCGGATCCCTATCCGACATTATTGACTTTGGCATACCGTGCAACCGCACAATCTCAGCAATGTACAACTCTGCCAACTTATCCAAGTTATACGTAGTATGCACATGCAAGAAATGTGCACACTTCGTGAGGCGTTCAACAATCACCCAAACTGAATTCTTCTTTGATGGTGACAACGGCAAACCAGACACAAAATCCATGGTAATCCTTTCCCACTTCCATTCTGTAATTCTCAAAGGTTGCAACAACCCAAAAGAAACTTGATGTTCAGCCTTTACTCGCTGACACACAATGCACTTGCTAACAAACTCGGCAACATCCTTTTTCAACCCCACCAAGTAGTACTCATCCCTCAAATTACGATACATCTTTGTACTACCAGGGTGCAAAGCAAAAGGACTGCTATGAGCTTCAGTCAGAATAGTGCGCCTCATCTCAACATCATCTGGCACCACTATTCGACTCCCAAAACACAAAACACCATCATCATTAAAACCGAAATCTGAAAGCTTACCCTCCGCAATGTCCTGAACATGAGGAACAAGCGAATCATCGAGCAACTGCTTAACATTGATCAACTGAATCAATGATGGTTTTACTTGCAATTCAACAACAAGACCACCATCTCACGATATGCTCAAGCGAGCAAACATCGCCCTCAACTCCACAACCACTTTCCTACTCAAAGCATCGGCCACAACATTGGCCTTTCTTGGATGATACTCGATCGACAGATCATAATCCTTAAGCAACTCCACCCAACGACGTTGCCTAAGATTCAACTCCTTCTGAGACATAAGATACTTCAAGCTCTTATGATCCGTGAACACCACACACTTCTCCCCATACAGATAATACCTCAAAATCTTCAAGGCAAAAACAACAGCCACAAGCTCAAGATCGTGAGTAGGATAGTTACGCTCATGCACCTTCAACTACCTAGATGCATAGGCTACTATCTTACCCTCCTGCATCAACACACAACCCAAACCAACAATGGTCACATCAATATAGACCACAAACTCCTTACCTGACTCAAGTTGAATCAAGATAAGAGCTTGCGTCAAAGCTTCCTTCAGCTTCTCAAAAGCTTGTTGCCTAGCCTCTGTCCACTCAAAGAGAACATTCTTCTACAACAACTTGGTCAAAGGTGCAACAATCTTCGAGAAACCCTCGACGAACCTACGATAATACCCAGCTAAACTAAGAAAACTTTGTACCTCTGTCACCGACTTAGGCACCTTCTAACTCATCATAACCTATACTTTATGCTGATCAACGCGAATACCCTCAGCCGATACAACATGCCCAAGGAAGACCACCTCCTTAAGCCAAAACTTACATTTACTTAGCTTGGCATACAACTGGTTCTCCAACAACGCTTGCAAAACTATCCTCAAGTGTCTATCATGATCCTCATCGGTACGAGAGTACACAAGGATATCATCGATGAACACCACCAAAAACTGATCCAAGAACTCATGGAACACACGATTCATCATGTCCATGAAAGCAGCAAGTGCGTTGGTCAAACCAAACGACAGTACTAAGAACTCATAATGTCCATACCTTGTCCGAAAAGCCGTCTTAGGTACGTCCACATCCTTTACCTTCAACTGGTAATACCCTGACCTCAAGTCTATCTTAGAAAACACCGAGGCTCCTCGAAACTGATCAAAGAGATCATCAATCCTTGACAAAGGGTATTTGTTCTTGATCGTCAGCTTGTTCAATTGACGATAATCTATACACATCCACATTGTCCCATCTTTCTTTTTTACAAACAACACTGGCGCACCCCAAGGTGACACACTCGGCCGGATGAACCCTCCATCCAGCAACTCCTGAAGTTCTGTCTTCAACTCTTTCAGCTTCATAGGTGTCATGCGATAAGGAGCAATGGACACCGGAGTCGTATTCACATATAACTTGATACCAAACTCAACTTCTCTGTTTAGTGGAAACCCAGACAATTTTTCCGGAAAGACACTCGAAAAATCGCAAATGGTTCTGATATCCTACACACATACATCCTTTGCACCTAGATTCATCACATACGCAAGGTAAGCCTTACATCACAACCTTAGCATACGGCTTGCTTCCAAAGCCAAAACCACATTAGACAAGAATTTCACATTCTCGCTTACTATCACCACTTCATAATCATCAACAATCTTTAAGGTGACTCGCTTAACATCAAACTCTGATACAATTTCCTAGTGACTATAGTCTCACCAAAAGAACTAGTTACTTGCATTCCTACTTGAAGAAACTCAACAGGTATATCAAGGAAATGCGCATGCTCATTCAAGATATATGAATGCGTGGATCGAGAATCAATCAAAGCCAACAATGATAAAGAATGAAGAACAAAGGTACCTGCGATGACATCCGTATCGTTGCCCTCCTCGCGTTGAGCATAGACCCTCGTAGGACTGCCTCCTCAGGACGAACTGCTACAACATGAGCAATACCACGCTGACCCTCATCTCTCCTCTGGAAATTCCCTCGGCCGCGCCCATGACCTCTCTGAGGTGCAGCCATAACAGGTGCACGTCCCTGGCCTCCACTAGCCAACAGAGGACATGTTGAGTTGTGAGGAGCTCTATTCGTTCAACCAATGTGGCTCACCAAGTGGTGGAGAGGTGGATTTTTGGGTGGAGGTGGTGTGGAAGCTAAAATGGAAATTGACACAATGATTTATAGTGGTTCAACCTTCTAACCAAGGTCTACATCCACTACCTTATCTTCCCACTAAGGATTTCCAATCAATCCACTATTGATTCGCCCCCTTTTCTAAGCTTAGAAGGAAACCCTTTACACCGATCAAGCTTTCTACCCAAAGCCTTGATCAAACCCTCTTTTACAAAGAGATAAACAAAGCAAACACAAATCCCTCTAATAGGTGTTTGTTTGCACAATTTAAGCACTCACCCAAAACCTAAAACACTTGAGCAAATTTGACAATTTTGGCTCACTAGTGTTTGTCTATACAATAAATGACAATTCTTGATCATTTGTTGATTGATAGTATAAGCATTAGCCTTTACTTGATGCTTGGAGGTCCCTTTTATACTCCTTGATGAGTTTATAGTCGTTACTAGCCGTTGGGGATGATTTAGAGCCGTTGAGGACTTTATTTCCCTTCATTAATGATGTTCTGCAGCCTTCCGTATCGATACGCTTGGACCCGTATCGGTACGGCCTTCATCAGAAACTAGCCGTTGGGCTCTTGCCAGCCTAGGCGTATCGATACGCTTGAGGGCGTATCGGTACGATTTCACATTTAAATTACCGTTGGGAAAATAGCCGTTGGGGTTGTTAAAAAGGGATCAGTACGCTTACGAGGCGTATCGAAACGATCCCTCACTATATCGAAACGGCCAAGCCTATTTCGATACGGGTTTTGGCATTAACCAAACTGGGCAGAAAATGTATCGATACGGGTTAGACCGTATCGGTACGGGTACTTTGAAAACACAAGTTTGGCTATTTAAAAGCATGAAAAGTCTTGCCAAAAACCTCTTAAAATACCTCAAACATAAATTCAAGTTTTTTGGACTTAAAACCAAGTTTTAAATTCTTTTCAAATTAGTCCAAGACATTTTTCAATTATTATATCAAAACATTAGTTCTACAGGACACTCACACCTCATATGGTCTGCTGAACCACAGTTCTAGCAAGAATTCCCTGCCATCACAACAGGAGCATGTACCTCCCTAGTCGCACGAGGACATTCTCGCCGTAGATGACCCATAGAACCACACGTCTAGCACGTGTTCTGTTCCGCCCTCATCCTGTATCCCTAAGCCGGTGCACCATGTCCAACATTACCTCACCTAGCAGCAGGCTGATATCTCCTATCTCAACCTCTCTTGTTCCGTCCACCACCGGAACTAGACTCAGCTGCTCTTTTACCAGAGCTAGAACCACCTCCACAAGATGACCGACCCAAGTTCTGCTCGATGTCCTTAGCTCGACATACAAGCACATCAAAATCTGTATAGTCTGTAGCCAACATATAGGTCTTGACATCATGCACCAGCCTATAACGGAAGCGATCACAATGATGCCTCTCACTCGGCATCAACTCAGGGGCGTACTGACTCAAACGTACGAACTAGACCTCATACTCAGCCACCGAGAGATTTCCCTGAACAAGCGACATGAATTTGCGCTTCTTCACATCCAAGTATCTCACACCAAGATACTTCCTCTTAAAGGCACCTCGAAAGAACTCCCAATCTACCTCATTGGGTTCCATACCAGCGGTGATAGTCGTCCACCAACTATAAGCATCACCCTGGAGCAAAGAAACTGCGCATCCTAGCTTGCGCACATCATTACATCCCGTCTGATCCATGATATGGATCGTGCTAGCTAACCAGGCTTCCGACACCTTAGAAGACATACCATAGAACTCCACAGCTCCTAAACTCCCCAGCCTTTCCAAAGGCAAACCCGCCTGCCCAGCTGCAGGGACCTGAAAATGCGTTCCAGCTACCACAGCCTGAAACGCTCCGGTGATCACCTGAACCAATGGCGTTAGATCACCAAGACTGGACCAGCTTGTCCTTGTTGCTCCGGCTCTCCACCTCCAGGTGGTGGCGGGGGAGGTAAAGTCTCATCAGCTGAGTTCTCAACCCTCTGATTACCCTAATTGCCCTGCTCAACCGCAGGCACAATCGCGTTCGACCTAAGCTCTCTCCTCGGACCCATTGTGCTATTTTTAACAAGGCATAACAACAAAACCAAATCAAGCTATGATTTAGGCCAGCCTCAGACAAGGATCCAAGTTTACAAAAACATTTAACTACTGTAATAAGGCAATGGGCACCCCGATTTCCCTCAAGCATAACATAGCATACAATAGCATTTCATAATCAACATGATTTACACCATCCAAAATCAACATACATTCCTATCACATTATCAACATAAATTTATATTGGTCGCACCTATGTTCTATAACAATAAAGCATAGCATAAGCTCCAACATTCAATCAAAACATGCTTTTTCAAACCACCATACATTAAAACATACCAATTTCACTTGCCATCATCCCCAATTATATCGTAACATGGCTATGATACCAACAAATGTAACCCCCTTAACCCGGCCTAGACGTCCGACCCGAACTAAGAAGATTACACAGGGAAAACCAAAGTCATCTTGTAAAAGTCAACCCCAATTAACGACCCTTTTTTTCCTTTTATCTTTTTTAGATGCACATTATTATCCTATATGATTAGCAAAGCGATTAGGCGAAAATAGCACAACGACCGGAGATCAATTAGGGGTTCAAATGCATTCATTTGACTTTTAGGGGCTAATTTGTAAACTTCAAGGATTATAAGGACTATCCAGATTTTAAAGTTACCAATCCAAAATTAGTCATATAACATGCCCACATGTCAAATCTCATCTCAAACGGAACATCCAAACTCAACCGATTGAACAATCAATACTCAGGGACCAAAACGTAAGAAACAGGAACTCGGTACAATTCAAATTCAGCCTCCAACGGTCAAGTGTTTCAGAACAGAGAACCCTGTATCGGTACGGCCATTTTGAAACAAGAATGACTGTTTCGATACGCGGGGCATTCCGAAACCTCCAAAAACCCGTTTCGATACGTTGGTTCACAGTGGCGAAATGTTCCGGAACTTGCTTTCCTGTTACGCACCATGGTCATTACAGGCCTCCGTTCCGAAACAGACAAGGGCATTCTGAAACGCCTGGGCCTGCAAATTTCCAAATTGCTGGTTTTAACATGTTTTCATCCCCGTAACCATTCTGACACTTGTCCCAACACACATACAACATGGTTAAACTTCAAGGACCAACCATACGAAGCACAAGCTATATCATAGCACCAATCTTGCAAGCTATAGGACTATAGACATGCTTCCTAGATGTCAAAACAACAAAAAGGCTAAAAACCATATTCAAGCTCAAACCAACACTCAAAGGCCATTTACAAATCCAAATAAGCAAACTAAACATGTTCAAGTTGTTTAACATCATCGAATATAACCAAAAGTTGAAATCCCACCCATTGCCTCTTACTACACTAAGGTAAAACCACATACATTGCTTATTCAAAAATGCTTGGGTTTCACTTGCTTTCTTGCTGTCTTAATTGCTTAATTTCATGCATTGATGAAACAAACGAGCGTAAGCATAAAGCTTAGTGAGGATCGTTGAAACCAAATATTTATCAATGCATTTTATAAAACCAAGATATAATCATTTTCAAAATCATGCCTTCCATTAAAACATGCTCTCTAAAGCATCAATGCACTTTTAAAACCACAAGCTCATAGCCTCATTAAAACAACAACAAAATCCTTTGCTCATGCTTAAACCAAGCATCACATGCATTCTAGCATAATTTCCGAGCATCTCATGCATAATCATTAATCATCAACATTATATTGGCTTGCAAGTGATCAATCTCAAACCATATCAAAACCAACACTAATGACACAATCGGATACGCGGATTACAAACGTTGTCCCACATGCTTCATAAACACTACCAGACTATTCAAGGCTCACACACGAGATTAGACTATCAACCGTTGTGACACCCGTGGTGGAGTTTAACGGTACAATCACAACCCCTCAACACCACTCATCGGTAGTTGTATAATTCTACTAACGAGAGCACGGGACACATACCACAAGATCCACACACGAGATTAAACCATCCTCCGTTGTGATCTTAGCCTCAATCATTAGGGTACTTGGATGGAGTATACGATACAATCACAACCCCTCGACATCCAAGGAGACTTTATTCACGGTGCACCCAATCCTATTACCGGCTAACTCTACCCGATTAAAGTAACCACAAACCATTTCTATCACTTGCCAATATAATCATTTAACATCATTATTCCACTGTTTTACAAGCATAAATCACAATGCCATTTTCACAAGCATAAACATGTTTAAACTCAAATGCATACATCTCATAAATCTAAGGATCACCTACCAAGTGCATCCTTAACAATATGACATTATACACTAGCATTATCAATGCCCAAAACATGCTTTAAAATAGTAAATTAAACCACATTTAATTCAAGTGCATTTTCCAACAAAAACATAGCACATTCCGAGAGAGACTTTCAAATCACTTGCTCTTGAGCTTAGCTAAGTGTTTCAAACTTACACTAAGCTCCCAAGACCATTCCCAAAGTGTTACAAACCTGGAAAATTCGTTTCTACTCACCGATACGTGAAACATCGCTCGCCGACACGAAAATCACCCTTCTGAAGCCTCCAAAAATGCTTCGTTTACTTCTGGATCAAGATCCCCTGTTTTTAGAGCATCAAAACAGAGAGTTAAATGCATTAGAAAGCATTTCAACACCAGCAACTAAAAATAAACTCGTTGCTCACCAAAACTACACCAAATTACCCATACGAAACAACCGAAAACTCAATCGATTACTTCCTAAACCAAGCCCAGCCAACATTCATCACTTTCAACCATTATTAAACATCAAAACACATCTAAAAACAACCTAAACCCTTCCTTATACCTCCAGCAAGCACAACTTCATCATTTCTCCTCAAAAACCCAACTAAAACCATCAAGAAACTCAAGGATCTCAAGGATTTCGGGATTGATACAATCAAAGCCCCTTTTTAACATAATAATCAACTCAAAACTCAATTGCAATCAATCCAAAATAGAGCTCATCAATATCAATCCGAAAATCAAGATTTAAATCATAATTTTGCAAGATTTTGATCTTAAATCAAAACTATTATCAAAACTCAGCCAAAAACAACATTTAGAAGTCAAAGATCTTGGGAATTTAAATAAAGAACCTAGATTGAAGGTTGAGAACGAGATTTACCTCCAATCCTTGCCTTCCTTAATGATTGACAACTTTTTCCTTCACAAATCTTGAAAAATTTAAAGAGAACTCTTGAAAATGGTTTAGAAATCAAAGAAAGAGTGTTTGGGAGAAAAGAAATCTGGAGAAAGAGTTTAGAAAAATGGGTTTGCTGAAAATGAAACTTGAAAGTTAGTTACGTAAAAAGAGATCTCTCAAATAGCCATTTAATTAATTAAAATAATTAAAATTCAATTTTAATCAATTATATTAAATTCATTTAAAAAACATGTCAATTTAAGGAAAGGGTAATTGCACCATGGCTCCCTAGAGATTCTAAGATTTTTGCATCTTTGAAAATTACACTTTTTCACAGTATTAAAACTCTACATTTTGGTCACTACCCAAAATGTACCACTTCCAAAACTCTTTCTATGAAATTGATTTGACCAACCTCTTAAACATGATTTTAGAGGATTTTAGCAACTTTTGTCATATATTTATCCTTTCCCGATCCTTGATTCCCTAAACCACCTAATACAATTCGAACCATTTCCGACTGATCCGATCCGATGTCTAAAACATCTAGGCCCAAAACCAAGGCGTTACAACTCTCTCCCACTTAGGAAATTTCGTCCCCGAAATTTTATCTGAAGGAAAAAGGTGCGGAAATTGCTTCAACATGTCCGCCTTGCTTTCCCAAGTGGCCTCCTCAACTCCTCGGTGTCGCCATAACACCTTCACAAGCTCTATCACCTTGCCACAAAGAACTTCGCTGCTCGAATCCAGGATCTTTACCGGTTCCTCATCATAAGACAAATCCGGATTCAACTCTATCCCCTCAACAGACATCACATGCGAAGGATCCGATCTATACATCCGCAACATCGAAACATGAAACACATCATGAATCTTTTCAAGCTCGGGAGGCAACCTCAACCGATAAGGAACAGGATCAATACGCTCCACAACCTCATATGATCCAATTAACCTCGGGCTAAGCTTACCCTTACGCCCAAATCTCATCACCTTCTTCCAAGACGATACCTTCAAGAACACACGTTCGCCAACCGCGAACTCAATCTCCTTACACTTCAGATCTGCGTAAGACTTTTTCTGATTTGATGCAGCCTTCAAACGCTCACAAATGAGCTTCACCTTCTCGGTGATTGCTTTCAACATGGCCGGCATCGATATCAACTTTTGTCATGTTTCCGCCCAACAAAGAGGGATTCTACACATTCTCCTATACAAAGCCTCGTATGAAGCCATTTGAATACTTGCATGGTAACTATTGTTGTAAGCATACTCAACCAAAGGCAAGTGCTTCTCCTAAGAACCCTGAAAATCTATAACACAACATCTTAACATATCCTCAAGAAATTGTATAACACGTTCCGACTGTCCATCCGTCCGAGGATGATAAGAAGTACTAAAATTCAACCGTGTACCCAAGGCTTGATGCAAACACTCTCAGAACCTCGACATGAACCTCAGATCTTTATCTGATACTATAGATTTCTGTACCCCGTGCAACCTCACATTCTCAGCGATATACAGGTCTACCCGCTTATCCAAGGTATACGTAGTATGCACAGGCAAGAAATGTGCACACTTCGTAAGGCGATCAACAATCACCCAAACAGAATTCTTCTTTGATGGTGACAAAGGCAATCTAGACACAAAATCCATGGTAATCCTTTCCCACTTCCATTCTGGGATTCTCAAAGGTTGCAACAACCCAAAAGGTACCTGATGTTCAGCCTTCACTCGCTAACACACCATGCACTTGCCAACGAACTCAACAACATCCTTTTTCAACCCCACCCAATTGTACCCATCCTTCAAATCACGATACGTCTTCGTACTACCAGGGACCATAGCGAAAGGACTACTATGAGCTTCAGTCAGAATAGTGCGCCTCAACTCAACATCACTCAGCACCACTATCCGACTCCCAAAACACAGAACACCATCCTCATTAAAACTGAAATCCGAAGGCTTACCATCTGCAATATCCTGAACGTGAGGAACAAGAGAATCATCAAGAAACTACTTATCCTTAATCAACTAGATCAGGGATGGTTTCACTTGCAATTCAGCAATAAGACCACCGTCTCGCGATATGCTCTAGCGAGCAAACATCACCCTCAACTCCACAGCCACTTTTCAGCTCAAAGCATCGGCCAAAACATCGGCCTTTCTCGGATGATACTCGATCGAAAAATCACAATCCTTAAGCAACTCCACCCACCTTCGTTGCCTAAGATTCAACTCCTTCTAAGACATAAGATACTTCAAGCTCTTATGATCCGTGAACACCACACACTTCTTGCCATACATAAAATGTCTCCAGATCTTCAAAGCAAACACATCAGCCGCAAGGTCAAGATCGTGAGTAGGGTAGTTACGTTCATGCACCTTCAACTGCCTAGACACACACGCCACTACCTTACCCTCCTGCATCAACACCCAACCCAAACCATCAATGGACGTATCACTATAGACTACAAACTCCTTACAGACTCAGGTTGAATCAGGACATGAGCTTGCGTCAAAGCTTCCTTCAGATTCTCATAAGCTTGTTGCCTCGCATTTTTCCACTCAAAGCGAACATTCTTCTACAACGGTAATATCTAGCCAAACCAAGAAAACTTCGCACTTTTGTCTTCGGCTTAGGCACCTTCGAACTCATCACCGCCTCAACCTTATACGGATCAACACGGATACCCTCAGCCAATACAACATGTCCAAGGAAGACCATCTCTCTAAGACAAAACTCACACTTGCTCAGCCTAGCATACAAATTGTTCTCCAACAACACTTGCAAAACTATCCTTAAGTGCTTATCATGATCCTCCTCGGTACTAGAGTACACAAGGAAATCATCGATGAACACCACCACAAACTGGTCCAAAAACTCATGGAACACACGATTCATCATGTCCATGAAAGCAACAGGTGAGTTGGTTAAACCAAAAGGCATCACTGAAAACTCATAATGCTCGTACCTCGTTCGAAACGCCTTCTCAGGTACATCCACATCCTTGACCCTTAACTGGTAATACCCTGACCTCAAGTCAATCTTAGAAAACACCGAGGCTCCTCGAAACTGATCAAAAAGATCATCGATTCTTGGCAAGGGATACTTATTCTTGATCGTCAACTTATTCAGCTGCCGATAATCTATACACATCCGCATTGTCCCATCTTTCTTCTTTACAAATAACATCAGCGCTCCCCACGGTAAAACACTCGGCCGGATGAACCCTCAATCAATCAACTCCTGAAGTTGCGTCTTCATCTGTTTTAGCTCTTTAGGTGCCATGCGATAAGGAGCAATGGACACTGGAGTCGTATTCTCATACAACTCGATACCAAACTCAACTTCTCTGTTTGGCGGCAACATTGACAATTCTTTCAGAAAGACACCCAGAAAATCGAAAATGGTTCTGATGTCTTGCACACGTACATCCTTTGTACCAGGATTCATCACGTATGCAAGATAAGTTCATAACCCATCCTTAACATACGGCCTTCTTCCATAGCCGAAACAACATTATACAAGAATTTCACATTCTCGTCTACAATCACCACTTCATAATCATCAGTAAGCTTTAAGGTGACTCGTTTAACATCAAAGTTCACCACTGCTCTATGCTCGGATAACCAATCCATACTAAGGATCACATCAAATCCATAAAAGGGTAACTCCATCAAATCCACAAGAAAGACATGACCCTGAAAAGATAAGGGACACCTCCTATACAACTTCCTAGTGACTACAGTCTCACCAAATGAACTAGTCACTTGCATTCCTACTTCAAGCAACTCAACAGGTATATCAAGCAAATGCGCATGCTCACTTCAGATATAATAATGTGTGGATCCAGAATCAATCAAAGCCAATAATGATAAAGACTGTAGAATAAATGTACCTGCGATAACATCAGTGTCGTTGCGCCCCTCGCGTTGAGCATAGTCCCTCGCAGGACCACCTCCCTCAGGCTGTACAGCTACAACATGAGCAATACCACGATGACCCTCTTCCCTTCTCTAAAAGTTACCTCGGCCGCGCCCACGGCCTCTATGAGGTTCCACAGCATGCACTGGTGCCTGCCTCACCAACTGCGGACAGTCACGCTTCACGTGACCCTACACTCCACAGTGCCAGCAAGTCCCTGAGACACCCCAGCACTCCCCAGAGTGATGCCTTCCATAACATTTACAAATAGGAGCACGAGCACCAACATTCTGACCAGGCTACCCTCGGCCTGCTCCACCACTACCACCACCACCTCGACGATGATCCCTCTGATAACCTCTATCCCGTGGCCTTTTGCTACGATCACGCCCACCATCATGGTCTGCATATCTCTTCCTGGAACTAGATCCTCTAGATCGAGCCGCAATCCCTAGGATCATCTCTATATCCTTCGCTCGCGAGACCAGCACATCAAAGTCTGTGTACTCAGCCGCTAGCACGTATGTCTTAACTTCTCTTACCAATCCATAGGGAAAACGTTCACACCTCGCCTGCTCGTCCGATATTAACTCAGGTACATACTGGCTCAACCTTACAAATTGCACATCATATTCGGCAACCGACATACTACCTTGTACTAAAGTCATAAACTCACATTTCTTCTCGTCCAGATAATGGACCCCCAAGAACTTTTTCTTAAACGCGCTTGTAACCCCCTTGGCCCGGCCTAAACATTTGACCCGGACTACGAAGATTACACAGGGAAAACCAAAGTCAACCCGGAAGTCAACCTTGATTTACGACCCTTTTTTCCTTTTTATCTTGTCTAGATGCTTGTTTATATCCTAAGTGATCAGCAAGACACTCAGAAGGAAACGGAACAACGATCGGAGTTCAATTAAGAGTTCAATTGCATACACTTGACTTTTAGGGACTAAACTATAATTTTCATAAAATACAAGGACTTTCAGGCTTTTAAAATTACCAACCTTCAATTAGTCATGTAACATGCTTGCATGTCAAAATACAACTCAAACGGACCATGCAAACTCATTGAATTAAGCATCCAACATTTAAGGACCAAAATATAAGGAAACAGAAACTTGAAACGATTCAAAAATTCAACCCAACGGTCAAGCGTTTCGATACGGATTACCCTGTACCGAAACGGTCGTTTCGAAACAGGGTTGACCGTTTCGAAACTCGGGTACGTTCCGAGGCCCGTATCGAAACACCCATTTCCAGTAGCTAAATCGTTTCGATACGTCCCCACCCGTTCCGAAACCCCTTGGCCATTTCAGGCTACTGTTCCGAAACAGGAAAGGGCGTTCCGATACGCCTTGCCCTACAAAAGCAGATTTTTGCTGGTTTATGATGTCTTTTCGTATCCAAAACGTTTCCGAGACATGCCACAACTTACATACAGCTCACATATACATCAAGGACCATATCTATGAAACATAATCTAGAACATTGCATCAATCTCATAATCCTAGGTAATAAAGGCATGATCTCAAATCCACCAAAACCTCATCAAGCCAAAACAACATTCAAACCAAGTTCCAAGCAATCAAAGATCAATTACAACTCAAATATAAGCAAACTAACATGCTCAAAGCATAGGGAAACATCCTCAACCATGCAAAAGCATAAATCCCACCCATTGCCTCTTATTACACTTGAGTAAAATCACATACATTGTTTAACCAAAACTCTTGGAATCCCCTTGCTCTTGGGCTGCCTTGATTGCTTAAATCTTTGCATTGATGAAACAAATGAGAGTAAGCATAAAGCTTAGTGAGGTCCGCTATAAACCAAACATTCATCAACGCACTTTAAAACCAAAACAACGTCCTTGTTAAACATAAAACTTCCTTTAAAACATGCACTTTTAGTCACCAAATACCTTTCAAAATCACATGCTCATAGCATCATTTATTACAACAATAAGAACCTTTACTCATACTTAAATGAAGCATCATATGCATTCAGGCATATTCTCAAGCATCAAATGCTTCCTCAAAACAAATGTTCTTTCGTAAATCATTATGTCAACAACATCATATTGGCTCACAAGTGATCTTAAACATGAATCATAACAAAACACATCACAATAGACACAATCGGATACGCGGATTACAAGCGTTGTCCCACACGCTTTATACACACTACCGTCTTTACAAGGTGGAGTTCATTGGTACAATCACAACCCCTCAACACCCGTGATGGAGTTTAACGGTACAATCACAACCTTCCAACATCATTCATCGGTAGTTGTATAACCCACTAGCGAGAGCCGGGACACAACACATGGCTTACACATGGAAGCTACCTCAACCATTGTAATCACCTTAACCAAGCTCACACACGAGAGCAATCCTCCACCATTGTGACGCTTAACCAAGTCCACCCACGAGAGCCATCCTCCATCGTGGTGACGCCAATTTTCCTCAATCGCTAGGGTACGTGGATGGAGTTTACGGTACAATCACAACCTCTCGACATCCAAGGCGATTTAATTCACGGTGCACCTAATCCTATAGCCGGCTAACTATATCCGATTCAAATAACCAAGACCATTAACCATCACTTGCCAATATAATCATTTCATCTCATTAGTTCACTGTTTTACAAGAATAAACCCCAATGCCACATTCACAAGCACTAACATGCTTAAAACCAATTGCACAAATCATATAACCTCAAGGATCACTTACCATGTGCATCCTTAACAAAATGGCATTAAAACCATCAACTCTATTTCTCAAAACATGCTTTAAAATAGCAATCAAAACACATTTAAACCAAATGCATTTTAAGCCAAAACATAGAACAAACCGAGAGAGACTTTCGGTTTACTTACTCTTGAGCTTAGCTAAGTGTTTCAAACTTACACTTGCCTCCCAAAACCACGTTCAAAATGTTTCAAAGCTGGAAAACTCTTTTCCACTCATCGATACGTGAAGCCTTTCTCGCTGACACACAAATTACACCTCTGGAGCCTCCAAAACCATCTCGTAAGCTTTCGGATCAAGATCCCTTGTTTTCACACCACCAAAACAGAGATCTAAATACATTAAAATGCATTCTAACACTAGCAACAAATCACAAACTCGTTGCCCACTCAAACTACACCAAAATACCCTTCCAAAACAACCGAAAACACAATTGATTGCTTCATAAACCAAGCCCAGCCAACTTACATCACTTCCAAAGCATTAACAACATTAAAACACATCAATTAAACAACCTAACACATCCTTATACCTCCAGCAAGCAAGATTCCACCACTCCACCCCAAAAACACACTTAAAACCACCAAGAAACTCAAGGATCTCAAGGATTTCGGGATCTATGTTATCTGTAACCCCCGTAGCCCGGTCTAGACGGTTGACCCGAACTACGAAGATTACACGGGGAAAACCAAAGTCAACCCGAAAGTCAACCTTGATTAACGACCTTTTTTTTCTTTTTAGACTTTTCTAGATGCACACCAAACCTAGGCATACTCTTGAGATAAGCATACTAAAAAATCACAGCAATCGGAACACAATAAGGGACCCAATTGCACAAAATATGAATTTAGGGACCAATTTGTAAATTCTGAAAATTAATAGGACTTTACCAATTTTTAAGTTACCATTATGTAATTAGTCATGTTTCATGCCTCTCTGCCAAATTTCATCTCAAACGGACATCTCAAACTCAAGCAATTGCACATACAAAAATCGGGACTAAAACGTAAAGCTTGCAAACCTCAAAACATTCAAATTTTATGCCCAACGGTCAGGTGTTCCGAAACGGGTCTAGGCCGTTCAGGAACACCCCTTGGCAGTAGCCAAAGTGTTCAGAAACGGGTCTAGGCCGTTCAGGAACACCCCTTGGCAGTAGCCAAAGTGTTCAGAAACGGGTCTAGGCCGTTCAGGAACACCCTGGCCAAAACAAGGGCCTGTTTCGAAACAGGCAAGGGTGTTTCGAAACACCCTGCCCAGAAACAGCAGATAGGCCTGTTTTAACACCTTTAAACCCCATCAAACATGCTCCAAACCATTCCACAATAAATCAACAACATGCCAAGCATCATACCTACCAATTTGCATCAAAATCTAGATACAAAACCACTCCTAAGTGCACCAACTCATTCAACACATCCAACACTCAACCATGCTTTTAAAACAAGAAGCATAGCATAACGACTTAAGAATAAGAAGACTCAACGTTGCAAGCGTTAAACCACATAGTTCAAAATCATAAACCAAACTTGTCCAACATACACAATCTCATTAAACATCAACATAAGAGATTCTCCCCCCCATTGCCTTTATTATCTATAGCTATTAACCGAGACATACATCTCAAATGGAGCTCTCCTTGAATCCCTTGCTTCTTGCTGTCCCAACTTCAAATATCTGCATTGATGGACAAAAAGGAGCGTAAGCACATAATGCTTAGTGAGGAATGCTCAAAACCAAAACACCATCAATGCAGCGAGTCATAAAACCTCTTTTAAAAGTAAACACAATTCGATAAACCAAAGCAATGTTTGAAAAACCCCCTTTTAACAACATGCTTTAAATCATGCATTGCTCAAACATGAAAAACCAACCCTTAGCTTAGAAAAGCTAAGTAATTCACTTCAAAGCACAATCTTGCAACACATCAATTTAACCATTCCATGCATGAACATCCTATGCAAAGTTAAATACAAGATCCTTGGAAAACACTTCCACTTCACATTATACTTTTCTTATACTTGAAAATCATTTCAAAGCAAGAAACCTTTAAAAACCACTTACACCCTCAATTCTATCTCATGCATTAAGCAAATGCAATACATGAACCACAAAATCAACATTTGCATTACATGCCCTTTTTAACACAAGCCTTCACAAGACTTCAATGCACCAACGAGATTCTATGTACACAACGCAACATTCTCAATAGAAAATAAACACTTGTTCAAGCTAACAAGTAAAACATGCATTCATAGAACATTACTCACTTCTCATGCAACCGTGCATCATTTCAAGCATCTCATGCTTCATCATATTCAAGAACATTATATTGGCTTCCAAGTGATAATTCACAAACCATCATAATGCAAAACACAATCGGATACGCGGATTACAAGCGTTGTCCCCACGCTTCATACACACTACCAATCTCAAGGTCCCCAAATGGAATTTAAACCACCATTATGACCTTACCATACACAAGGTCCTCATATGGACTTTTAACAACCATATGACCTTAACATTCACAAGGTCCTCAAATGGAATTTTAACCACCATTATAACCTTACCATCACTCATTGGTAGTTGTATAACATCACTAACGAGATCACGGGACATACACACAAGATCCACACATGGACTTTACACCACCATTGTGATCTTACCATACACAAGGTCCTCAAATGGAATTTTAACCACCATTATGACCTTAACATACACAAGGTCCTCAAATGGAATTTTAACCACCATTATGACCTTAACATACACAAGACCCACCCATGGACTTTTAACCACCATGGTGTTCTTAACCATCTCGTTAGTGTACTTGGATGGAGTTACCGGTACAATCACAACCACTCCACATCCAAGGCGACTTTATTCACGGTGCACCCAATCCTATAGCCGGCTAACTATATCCGATTCAAGTAACCAAGAACCACTTACATCACTTGCCAATATAACCAATTTACCACATTAATCCATTGTTTTACAAGCATAACCAAAATGCCAAAACCACCAATTACCATCATCAATCCACTGTTTTTGAAGCATTACACAAAGCCATTAAACAACATGCAACACTATGCAACAATTCCACAATTTCAATGTACAAAACCAAGGATCTCTTACCTTGAGCAACCTTCACACATGGCTTTCAAAACCAGCATTAAACCATGCTAAAATATGCTTTCAAAACAGAATTTAAAACATGCAAATCACATGCATTGCATCCAACAATCACAAGTGCTTTAAAAACCAATTCATAACACAACCAAGAGAGAAATTCTATTTACTTACTCTTGAGCTTAGCTAAGTTGTTTAGACTTAATCTAAGCTCCCAAAACCTTCAAACCTTTGTTTTAAAGCTGAAAACCCAACTTCACTCACCGATACACAAAGCAAGGCTAGCCAACAAGCCTTCCAAGCATCCGAAACCTTCAACGCCACCTCTATTGCTCACGGATCATTCTCCCCTATTTCAAGCACATAACAACAGAGGATTAATGCATCATAATGCATTAAAACACCAGCAACACACCTAAACTCGCTGCTCTTTGCAAAAACCAACATTTCGGCTACCAAACACAACTGAAATCACCTCCAAACACTTCCAAGACTTAACCCAGCCAAGATCCATCACTTCTAACCATTTTTAAACATCAATTAACATCCAAAATGATCCCAAACACGTCCTTATACCTCCAGCATTAACAAAACACCAAGATCACCCCAAAAACCACCATTTTCACAAGTAGAAACTTAGGAAAATCAACCTATTCGGGATTGCATTAATTAAACCTCAATTTCTCATCAAATATACATCCATTTTACATTAAAAACACATCTCAAAACAGTACCCAACCATTTCATACGAATTTCATCACAAATTAACCAAATCTTGCATTTTAAAGCCAAGATCAAGAACACAATTGTAAAACCTTTAATAAAACAAAAATCAAGGATTGAGAACTTGGGAATTTCAGTAAAGAACTGAGAATTTAGAGGAGAAGGACGTTCATACCTCTAAACTTGAGTTTCTCCCTTTTTGGAACCACAATTCTTGAAAATCCAATAAGCAAATGCTAAGGTTTTGTTGTAGAATTGATTAGAGATCAATTGAGGATTGAAATCTAATCTTTAGTTGTCAAAATCAGAGAGAATTTTGCTGGAGAAATGTGTTTGGGTTGAGAGAAAAGAAAATGGAAATTTAGAGAAAAGTTAGTTATAATGCCAAAATATCTTTTCCCTCCTTTTGTACTTAATTAAAAACCATTAATTAAATTGATTAATATTCAGAGAAATATGGAGAAACTCTTTTGGGTAAATAGCTCCTTAAAGATTCAAAGTTTCAATCCTTTTTAAAACAGTCACCCAGTTTTCAAAAATTACATTTTGGTCACTAACCCAAAATGTCACTCTTCCAAACCTCATTTTGTAAAATTGATTTCACCTTTCTCTTATATATAATAAAAGAGTATTTTAAGACATTTTTCCATATTTTTAATGCAACCCGAACTAGGCTTTCCTAAATTCACCCTTTTATATTCGAATCGAAAATCCGACCGGTCCAGTTCAAACCCAAAACTTCTAAGCCCAAAATTGGGGTGTTACATTATCAACACATCATTTTAACAAATAAATCAACTTAGAACTCATTTAAAAGCAATAAAAAACAAAGCCCAACTCATCAAGTCCGAAAATCAAGATTTCATCCACAATTTTAAAAGATTTTGATCTCAAATCAAAACTATATTGGAACCTCAATCAAAAATAGTATTTAGAAGCCAAGTATCTTGGGAATTTCAATAAAGAACTTAGATTAGAGGTTGAGAACGGGATTTACCTCCAATCCTTGCTTCCTTCAATAGATGACAAGTTTTCTTTGCAAAAACCTTGAAGAATCAAGGAAGATATCTTGAAAATGATTTAAGAAATGTTGAGAGGATTTTTGGAAGAAAGAATTCTGGAAAAGATGAAAGAAAATAATGTTTGGCTGAAAATTAAAGAGGGAAAAGTAGTTACGTAAGTGAAAATCTCATTAACTACCTTTAAATTAATTAATTATAAAAATCCAATTAAAAATCATTTAATTAAAAACCCTTTTAAATCACATGTCATATTGAAGAAAGGTCAAATTGACTTAAAGCCCCCTAAAGATTCTAAGATTTTGGCTTCCATCTTAAAAATCACATTTTCCCAGTTTTGAAACTTTACAATTTGGTCACTACACAAAGTGTCCATTTTCCAAAACCCTTTTTTTGTAAAATTGACTTGACCAACCTCTTAATTATATTTTTAGACGATTTTAGCAAATTTTACCACAATTTTATCCTATCCCGATCCTTGATTTCCTAAAATCACCTTACGCGATTCGAACCGTTCTCAACCGGTCCGATCCGATGTCTAAAACATCTAGGCCCAAAACCAGGGCGTTACAGGGCTCATGAAAAAAGTCCAATCAATCTCATCCTGCTCCATCCCAACTGTAATAGTTGTCCACCACGTATACACATCGCCATGCAGCAACGACCCTATACAACCCAACTTCTGAACATCATTACAGTTCATCTGTTCCAATATTTGCTTGGTACTCTCAAGCCTCAGACCCCTCAGAAGTCAATCCTCTAAACTCAACACTGCCCAGGCTACGTAAACGCTCCAGAGGCAACCCAGGGTTGGCACCATGTTGTGGTGCAATTACGTGAAACCCAGCCACTACCGCCTGAAAGGCTCCAGCAATAGCTTGTACCAAAATTGTCATATCCGGAACACCTTGCCCTGGTGCTCCCTCATGTGCAACACCTCCGGCACCATCTCCAGCCTCGACTCCTGCCCCACCACCTGCAGGTGGTCCACCCGGAGGAGGAGGCGGTTGATTCTCAACTTGATCTTCCGGCCCATTCAGAGCCACAACTCATCCATTGCCCCTCGTCTCTCGTCTCAGACCCATGGTGAAAGAGGTATACTATAACGCAAACACAACAATAAAATCAATCAAGCCTTCGGTAGCAAGGACCTAAGTCACTCAATTCATTTGCACAAAACAAAATTTCCTTTATTAGTAGCTTGGCAATGGGTACCCTAGTTATACTTCAACTATCACACAAAATCAACTTACAATACTATCTTATCATCAACACATGTTCATATTGAACTTCACATATAATTCACAACACCCAAACATGGCATAGATACCAACATTCAACCAAAACATGATTCTACAACCAACATGCCATTTAACACTGAATCAAACATCAAAACATACCAATTTCACTTACCAACATCCCAGTTCTTTCATAACCTGGCTCTGATACCAACAAATTAAACCCCTTTAGCCCGGCCCAGACGCTTGACCAGAACTAAGAAGATTACATGGGGAAAACCGAAGTCAACTTGTTAAAGTCAACCTCGATTAACGACCGTCTTTCTTTTTATCTTCTCTAGATGCACATTAAGATCTTATGTGATCAACAAGACAATTAGAAGAAAATGGCACATCGATCGGAGTTCAATTTGGGGTTAAATTGCATGCATTTGACTTTTAGGGACAAAAATGTAATTTCCAGTAAATACATGGAGTTTTCAGATTTTAAATTTACTAATCCTTAATTTGTCATGTAACATGCCAACATGCCAAATTTTAGCTCAAACGGATCATCCAAACTCATCCAATTGAAAATACAACATTTAGGAACCAAAGTGCAACAATTCAGAACTTAAAAAGATTCCAATAACTGAAATTAATGAACCCGTATCGATATGCCTTAACCTGTATCGATACACAAAATGGCAGTAGCCAAAGTTGGCAAAAGGGTATCGATACGCTCAAGCTCGTATCGATATGACCTTCAAAATTTTGCCTAGGCGTATCGATATGCGGGCAAATCGTATCGGTACAACCTAAGCGGAAAAGCCTGAGTTAAGCCTTAGTGTATCGATACTCTTCTCCGAGTATCGATACACATACCAGATTTGCACTTCCAACAACCATTTAAACACATTTAACGATACCTAAACATGCTTAAAACAACCTTACATGTTATAACCAATCACCCACGCAATTAAGCATCAACAACATTCATAACATAAACTTCTAACATGGAAATTCAAGGTGAAGCATAAGCTACCCAAGCTTGATTTTCAACATAAGTCATAGCATAGCCAAAAACACCATAAGCAAAACAATAAACCATATAGAGGAAACCAACATATCTCAACTAGGAGGTTACAAAACCAAACTCTCAAACTGAGGTTCTTTCCCCATTGCCAAAATCTAATTATTTTAATTCACCAAAGTTCATACTTGAATTTGAGTGACGACTTAGGTGCTCCCACTTGCTACTTCTCAGCCCTCAAGCTTAGTTATCTGCATTGTTTGGAAAAAGGAGCGTAAGCACTCTTGCTTAGTGAGGGAAAGCTCAAAACACAACAACAATGTAGTTTTTAAAACATCAATTGAAACCATATCATGCTCAATCTCAAACATGCTTCTAAACCAAAGTAAAACATTCTTTAACCATGTTCCACATGTATCATTAGCCTCGTGCATTGTTCACAATGCAAAACTCCATTAAGCCTCACTTGCTTAATTCACATACGTAGATATACCATATGCAACATCTCATCATCACATCACATGCATAATAATCCATTATGAAACCACCAATAATCGTGATACATAGGCAACAACAACAAACACATATATTGGCATAATACATTCTGGCATAGGCTCACCCCTATCCGTTATGATAGACTCACCTCTATCACTTTCACACAAAATATCGGATACACGGACTCCTATAGGCTCACCCCTATACTCAGTGATGGCTCACCTCATCTTAATGGCTAGGAATGTAATTAGGCTCACCCCTAACCTATAGTGATAAACTCACCTCTACCACCCGCAATAGGCTCACCCGTAACCCATAGTGATAAACGCACCTCTACCACCCGCAATAGGCTCACCCCTATTACGTCACGTAGCTAGACACACGTACAATTTATAAATTATAGGGCACTCACATTCTATTGGTCGACCAACGTATCCGAATATTAAAAATAGATCCAACACTTGCCAATATACTCATAAAACCATGTTAACTCACTACTTTCAATGCATCACTGAAAATCTTCACATATCCCAAATTAAACATGCTTTTTAAATAGCAAAACCATTTCATACAAGATCAACTCATCTTGTATTCAAACCAAATTATTCCATGGGATAAACGCAAGCAAAAACATGCTTAAATCCATGCATAACACCGAGTAACAACCATTATCAAAACATGAGCATGATTAACCATGGAGTCCATTTCAAACCGAAATCCGAGAGTACAAGTATCCATACTTACTTTGAGATTAGCTAAGCGTTTCAAGCTTACACTAACCTACCAACACCTCGTATCCAATCTTAACAAAGCTTTAAAACACATCCACTTACTGATACGCGAAACTTAACGGTCCAACGCGAAGATCACCCGTCAGAAGCCTAAAAAATGTTCCTCTTACTTCTGGATCAAGATCCCCTATTTTTAGATCATCAAAACAGAGATCCAAATGCATTTCAACACCATCAACTAAACACAAACTCGTTGCTCACTAAAACTACATCAAATTACCCATCCGAAACAACCGAAAACTCAATCGATTGCTTCCTAAACCAAGCCCAGCCAACAAACATCACTTTCAATCATTACTACACATCAAAACACATCTAAAAACAACCTAAACCCTTCCTTATACCTCCAGCAAGCACAACTTCATCATTTCTCCTCAAAAACCCAACTAAAACCATCAAGAAACTCAAGGATCTCAAGGATTTCGGGATCTATATTATTAAAACCTTTTTTCAACATAATAATCAACTCAAAACTCAATTAAAATCAATCCAAAATAGAGCTCATCAATACCACTCCGAAAATCAAGGTTTAAATCATAATTTTGTAAGATTTTGATCTTAAATCAAAACTAAAATAAAAACTCAACCAAAAACAACAATTAGAAGTCAAAGATCTTGAGAATTTCAATAAAGAACCTAGATTGAAGGTTGAGAACGAGATTTACCTCCAATCCTTGCCTTCCTTAAGGATTGACAAGTTTTTGCTTCACAAAACTTGAAGAACTTGAAGAGATTTCTTGGAAATGATTTAGGAATCAAAGAGAGAGTGTTTGGGAGAAAAGAAATCTGGTGAAAGAGTTGAGAAAAATAGGTTTGCTGAAAATGAAACTTGAAAGTTAGTTACGTAAAAAGAGATCTCTCAAATAACCATTTAACTAATAAAAATAATTAAAAATCAATTTTAATCAATTATATTAAATTCATTTAAAACACATGTCAATTTAAGGAAGGGCTAATTGCACCATAGCTCCTTAAAGATTCTAAGATTTTTTACTCCTCTTTGAAAATTACACTTTTCACAATTTTAAAACTTTACATTTTGGTCACTACCCAAAATGTACCACTTCCAAAACTCTTTTTGTAAAATTGATTTGACCAACCTCTTAAACATGATTTTAGAGGATTTTAGCAACTTTTGTCATATTTTTATCCTTTCTCGATCCTTGATTTCCCTAAACCACCTAAAACAATTCGAACCGTTTCCGATCGGTCTGATCCATTGTCTAAAACATCTAGGCCCAAAACCAGGGTGTTACAGTTATGATGTTGAATATGCTATGTTTGATTGAGGATTGATCCTTAGATATGTTGTGTATGCCCTAGAAGCATGTATAAGTCGTATGCTTAGCTAAATCGAATGTTAAACCAACAAAAATGGGCATTTCAGGCCTATGCGTATCGGTACGGGTAGGCCATTTCTGGCTTGGCATATCGGTACGGAAAGACACGTATCAATACGATCTTTGTGAAATTCGTTAGGCGAATCGGTACACGGGACCTTATCGATACGTTTTGATCTACTAGAATCTAGGTTATAGATTATCTCAAAACCGTACTGATACGGTGCTTAGTATATCGATATGGTGGCAGGTAAATTAGTTGTTTGGGATATTTTTGAGGTTTTGTTTCTTTACATTTTTGTCCCTAATTGTTACACATGCAATTAAATAAGTTTGGAAGATCGAATTGAGTTGAAAATTGACATAGTGGCATGAAACCTGATTATTTAAAGGATGGTAACTTAAAATTGGATGAATCCCCTATAATTTACTAGAATTACAAATTGGTCCCTAAAATATGTTCATAACCAATTAAATGCCAAATCATTGTATGTTTGTGTTGAAGTCTCTTCCGCTGCAAGTGTGAATCACATAGGATGTTAATGCGCATCTAGACAAAGATAAAAGAAAAAAATAGGGTCGTTTATTGAGGTAAACCTTCCCGGTTTACTTTAATATTCCCCGTGTGACCCGTTCGGTTTGGTCTCGCGTCTAGACCGGGTCGAGGGGGTGACAAAAGTGGTTTAAAGCATGAGAATAAATGAGCATGATGTGATAGAGATTTCTATTTAAGAAATTGTTTCTAAAATGCATTGTTGTTGGTTTTAATTTGAGCATCTCACACTAAGCAATTGTGCTTATGCTCTTTTTTACAGCAATGTAGAGAATTGGCATTTGAGGGTAGCAAGTGGAAATCTAATAGAAGACACATAGCTCAAGTATGGAATTTGGTTTACTTAATAGTAATAATTGGCAATGGGAGGATGCCTTTATGTTTTGGGAGAGTGTGTTTTGAAACTCCCTAGTGTGTGGCAAGTTTTATATGCCTATTTTGACTTGTAAATGACCTTTAATTGCTGGTATTTGGTTTGGTTTGCATTTTGGTACTGAATGGCTATTTTGCTTAGGAAGCATGCCTATAGATAAACATGTTGTGTTGATGTTGAAAGCATGCCTTGGTGTTATTTTTCTTTAGAATCATGATCTAAGAGATTACTTATGCTTTGATAACATGTTAGATTGATATCGTATGTGTTTTGACATGTAAAACTAGAAAAAATATAACATTACAAGCCTAGGCGTATCGATAAGCGAGATACCGTATCGGTACAGTATAGCCAAATCAGGCATACCGTATCGATACGACTAAATGGGCAAAATGAGGAACTGTATCGGTACACAGGGTCGTATAAATACCTTATTGTGCCACTGGAAATCTGAGAAATTGACGAGATAATGGCGTATCGATACGGGCACAAGTGTATCAATATGCTTAGCTGTTAAGTTGGTTATTTGAAGCTTTTTGATGTTCTGTTTTCTTACATTTTGGTCACTGAATATTTGGATGATCGAAATGAGCTAAAAATTGACATGTGAACATGAAACCTGAATAATTGATTATTGGTAACTTTATCTTTGTATTAGGTCCCTAAATTTTGTAAGTGTTACAAAATGGCCCCTAAAGCATATTCAGTCTTAATCGAATGAAAAATTGATCTCGTCCGAGTTGTAATTTTATCTGCTGTGAGCATGATCACCTTGGGATTCATAAGAGCATCTAGACAAGATAAATGAAAAAATAGGGTCATTTATTGAGGTAAATTTCACTGGTTTACTTCAATATTCCTCATGTAACTCGCTCGAGTCGGTAAACGATTAGACCGGGACTAGGGGTTACACACTTGAAACCTTTGTTTTACACATTTAAGCTTTTAAAAACATAACAAATGGTTGTAATCATTCCAAAACAAGCATTTATATATCAAGCTTAACCTATAACACAAGCAAAGTAGTCAACCATTAGACATATAAACTTAAATGATCAAGTCACCAATTCCCTAATTTCAAACAACTATTAAATTATCTATCATTAGCTATGATTATTGAATAACAACCAACCAACCAAAATATATAAAGGCGTTGCAACATATAGTTTAAGTGTTACACATGCCAAAAGGATAAACTACATGCACTAATTTAGATCATTGTGCCACTATACTAGGAGTTTTACAAAGTAGCAAAATATACTCTTGTATAGTACTTGTGATACGATTGAGCTCCAAGAGAGTCTAAGCTTACGATGTTTACCTTGAAATGTAGTGAAAAGAGTTTGTAAGTAAACACTTAGTGAGGTAGTTTAAAGTACTTAAAAGTATAAAGCAATCAAGGCATCTTTTCACTACAATTCAATGATACATGAAATCCAAACTTGAACAAGACAAAGGATATGGCAAAGTACATCAGCTACACCAAGTTTATAAATGAGCATGAATTGTCAACTTATAAGGAGCCATTTAATTAAAATTTTCAATGAACAAGTATATTTAATCGGCTTAGAATTAAGCAATCTACGAAATTCACACTAACATGCAAGTATTCAATCGAAACATATCTCATATTAAAGTAGTATTCAAATGTTAATAGAAACACATTTCTTGTCATGCAAGTTATCAGCACTCTTCATTATTTTAGCATATAATTCATGCTTTCTTATTAACATAGCCTTGAGAATCTAATTACAGTCCAGGTACAAGAATCGCCAACCAACTGTCGCCAAAAGATGGTACTCGTAGTACCGGTCAATCCCTCCTACTGTCGCCAAGTGACCACAAAACTTTCCTCTTATTATCACCAAATAAGGACCGTAGTCCACCCTAAACAAAATATCTATGGACACTATGGCATGCCAACTATATCTAAGACTGCCTCGAAACCAAGGCTTTTGCATTTATCATCTTTATTAGGGCAAGGTGAGCATAGCTCCTTATCACGATATCATATCAATAACTCATTACCCCATTTTCTTTCAATTCGGGTATGTATTTACCACATGCGAAGTTCTTGTTATCTCATTTCTTTCAATCAAATGGCTAATAACCCAAGTTACTATCAGCATGTATCATGTATAGTTACTAATATGGGCATGTTACCAAATTCACACACACACACACACACACACACACATACACACATATATATATATATTATCATCAAGAATTTTACACTACCATGCATAACATAGAGTGACTTACCTCAAGTCCAAGCGTGCTCATACATAGCATAATTCAAAATAGTTCAAAGTAAATAAAAATTAGTAAACAATTCTTGGGAGGGTTATCGGCCCATCCCGAGATTTTAAACTACATTCACAAATTAATCCAAGCTAATCTTGCTCCCGGATTGCAATTCCCTTTTGCTTTTCACTAACCTGATCTACTTTATGCGTCACTTGATAAATTCCTTCTTTGTCTATTCATAACAAGAGTTTAACTAAGCATTAGAACCTATTCTTGGCTTCCCAATTCACAAAACAATCACCAAAAATCATTTGATCACAAACAACCTCAAAATTCATTTGACCATTCATGTTTGTTGCAGTTTAACTACATGCTTATATACACAAAACAGGGCAACCTTCACTCATTTATATTTACTGGACCAAAACAAACCCATTAGTTTTACTATTTACACAAAAACTACCCTTACTACATGCATTTACTTATGTAAGAACTTAACAATCTACTAATGTATTTTATCGAAGCATAATAGTCCCTAACATAGATATATACAGATAAACACACCTAAACAACACTTGATACATTGTACTCATACAAAATAGTCACTTATACTTGAAAAACAACCCCTCCCCTATTCTTATCATTTCAAAACAGTCCACAAATTCTTTTAATTGTACACAGAACAGTCCTCAACTATATAAACTCCCACATTCATTTTAAAATAGTCCAAAAATTATCTATATGTTTAGAACAGCCCCAAATCACTTATGTTCATATTTTTACAAGCAAAACAACCCCCTAAGGCCCATGTTTGTGCTAAAACAAATTCAGCTATATATATATATAGACACACATACAAAGCAATCAAGTTTCCTTCATTCAAATGTTTCAAAACAGACCCTGAAACAAGACTTCAAATTGTTTACTTATCCTTATCAATCCAAGAAGCTATTATAAAGATTCAGAATTTATTTCACTAACAATAAGATATCATTCGAGTATAAAATTGACAACAACCAAACATCTTTCAAGAACCCGCCTCTAAACTGATTTTACCAAAGTGCTAATCATCAATACATGGTAATTTCATTACATGAATCACCCAAATGAATTTAGAACACTATTTTCATGAATTGATCTCAACAAAGCTAATAACATCATGTTTAATTTACAATGTAATCAATCCCTTAATGAAATTTACATAAGAAGAAGAAAACAAGAGGGTCTCACCTTCTTCCTCAATCTATTTAGATCAAAGCTAAACTCATTGACTCGATTCAAGCTAAATTCTTCTAAGCTAAAGCAAATTCTCATTCCATTTTCCTTCTACCATTTTGTTTTGGATAAGAGAAGAGAAAGCAGATGACAAATAGTGATTCATCCCTTTGACCGACCTTCCGCACATGTCTCCCGCAAAGATGACCGACCTTTCCCTATTAGCTAGCTTTCTTTCCATTCCTTCAATTTTACACCTTAATGATTCCATTTTTTTAATTTATGTGTAACCCCCTCGACCCGGCCTAGCCGATAGACCGAACCGAACTGGTCACACGAGGATTATTGAAGTAAACCGGGAAGGTTTACCTCAATAAACAACCATATTTTCTTCCCTTTTTATCTTACCTAGATGCTAATTAGAATCATATGTGTTAAACATTGTAGCGAAACATTCGTAACTCGATTGATCATCAATTACATTCAATTATGGCTTTAGGGACCAATTTGCATTTTTTGTGATTTATAGGGACTTATGATATTTTTATGTTACCAACTTTTAATTAGTCTCATTTCATGCATCTCGGTCAATTCTAAGCTCAAAATAATCATTCGTGCTCACTTAATTGCATTCACAACATTCAGGGACTAAAACACAAAGAATCATAACTTCAGAATATTCCATTAAACTAACATAACATCCAGTTGTTTCGGTACAGACTAGCCCTATATCGAAACAGGTGTATCAAAACAGTACTTCACGGCTCGTAACACGGGTCTATATCGAAACACCCTTGAAGTATTTCGAAACTATGGTTTTTAGTAGCGAAACGTACCGGAACACACCTACCCTATTTCGAAACCCTTAGGGCATTTCAGGCTCATTGTTTCGGTACAGGCTTGAGTGTACTGAAACACTTGGGCCCATAATGACACTTTTGCTGGTTTTCACACTTAAATCCATCCTAAATCAATCCAACATGCTTCCAACATGCTTACATCATACATAAACATTAATCCACAAACACCCATATCATGCTTAGTATCAAATCATGGCAAATTGCATCAATGGAAAACTAAAGCCATGCAACCTATCAAATAAGCTACTCAATAGGCAAAACTCAAACCAATGCACAAACCACCAAATACAGGCCTTTTACAATTATAAAAAAACATAAAGCAAACATGCTCCACCAGGGTGTTCATACACATCACCCAACTAAACCATGAAACCCCCATTGCCATTCACGTTGCCTTGTTCCGCAAGTTATATTCAATCTCTTCCTTCGGCGGCTATGTCTACTGCTACAAGCATCAGAAAATTGAGTGGAGTTAGAATTAGGGTTTTCTGCTCTACATATCACACTCTAGTTCTCCAATTCCTTAGCTTGCTGTCGTGGGCGCCAGGTATGGCGGCGACAGCTACTCGAAAGCTGATGTCTCTGTCTGGAACTACATCACAATAGCTCCCTGGTCTGCTGCCTCAGCATCAGCTCCTGCTGTTGCGGCGGGTTCCAGCAGCGCTTTGTTGTCGCAGCAGGCAATTTTCTTGCATGCACCGAAATACATACCAAAACAACACCTTTTCCACAAAATACACTAAAATATATAATCAAGCTTAATGGTGAAGGAAATTATGAGAATATGCATTAATTCCTAATTATGTAACTAAAATGTGGCTAAGTCTAACAATAATTATAGTAAAAAGGGTAAATAAAATAAGACTTTTAGACACTTTACACACCCCAAACTCAAACTATTGCTTGTCCTCAAGGAATGCAATCCTAAACATACTTGCCCTTGCACTAATAAGAAAGAAGAACTTGTTTTAAACTTGATTTAGCAACTCAAGGCCGTGGCACCTATCATTAGATTAGTGAGAGGAGATTAACATGAATTACCTCAAAAGTAGACTATAATGCCAGTGTAGTGTGTGCAAAAGCTGAAGCTGAACATGAATTACCTCCTAGAGCCGGTTTTGGGCACCTCTAGAGAAAGACAACATAAAAATTTCTTTCAGTCGTGGCAGTGCTTTTCTTTTTCTGTTTGTTGCCTGCCGGGACAACTTCCTACAACCAGTGTTAGAATTTTGCAAATAATTCAAGCATACAATGTTTACCTGAAATTCTTAACAAATTCAGCAAGTAATAGTAGTGTTTTTAATTTTTGACATTTGTAGAAAAATTATAAGTTTACTTCATGCTTTCCTCCAAAATTAAGTTTTTTTTATGGTGCGAAAAATTTAAGATCGGCTATCCTATCATAGGCATAAGTTCTAACAAAAATTTTCCTTTCTTGATTAATTTTAGATGCAAATACATTATGCAACCTATATGCTCTAATTATGCCTAAAAAATTATGAGTGCTAATCTCCCCAAACTCGAGAGGAGCATTGTCTTCAATGCATGAGAAAAATAAATGAGTTAGCCGGAAAGGCCATCACCTTGCATGATGAATTTCCTTCGATCCATGTTTGCTTGTGTGGTTATCGAATGTGTGTATCTTCTAGTCGAACCATGTGCAGTCGTTACCTTGGCAACCATGGGCAGTTGTAGTTGCAGTTGTCGTGGCGTCGATCTGGGTTGCTAGGGCGAGTGATGGCGGGTAAGTATTTCAGCATGAAATTTGGGGAACCAGACTGCACTGTCAGGGAACATCCCTGGTGTATTGCATAAATCGGAGCTCCTGCCTTTCCATCCTATTGAGTTGGTTCCAGAGATGATGGAGGAGTACTACTTGTATTGGGGTCTGTTTGGCAGCTTCAGTACTACCGAGTGGCGGGAGCTGGGCGGCAGCATCAGTACTATAGGGTGGAAAACTGTCATCGATGATGTTTCTGGACTTCCTCTATTGGAATTCTCTTGAAGGCTACTTGGTTGCTAGTTGTGGCCATTGATAGGCTGTCAGACGGTTGAATTTTATTTGCAAGACGACAAAAAAATCAAAATTAAATAATAAAATGCAGAAAGAAATAAAAGCTGAAAATTTAAAAAATTCTAAGTCTATGAAAGCATAAAAAATGTGGAAGATAAAAATAAAAAAATGTTACTCTAGGAGTGCATTGGCATGCATCTCCTAAAGTAACTACTCCCTTGTGGATTTGAGCTTAAGATGGTCGTTTCCGATACTTCTTGTAATCCACCCGCACCCTTCATCGAGTGATTATTCTTGTGGTTGGGGAGTCCTTCTTCTTCGTTCCCTTGTAATCCATGTGCACCTTCCTCCTTTTTCCTATTCCTAAAGGCATGAACATGTGATTAGGAAAAAACTATTTTACTACCTAACCATGTACATACCTTTTTTTCGTTAAAGATCATCATGGTGAAAATTTGCTTTTGCTACTGCGGCAACTAGGTGTTGCGGCAGTCTTCTATCATAATGTTGTGCAGATCAAGGGAAAATTCTATAGGCTCCTCGAGAATCTCCATGTAAAGTGTCCACAAGTTCTATATTTCATGCACATTCCATCTCATATTATTGCTGTTTGGAGTACATTTTAGGCATAATTAGGATCATGCATTGCATTTTACAGTATTTCTTTACTTTACCATGTTTTTCTAGATTATCCTTTGTTTGGTAAAGAAAGGTATTGTTTTACTGTTCTTTTAGTTTTAGGTACCAGAGGCTGACAGAAAGAACGAGGAGCATAGGATGTGATGTTGAGGCAGCGAACCAAGGAACTATACTGATGCAGTTCCAGATAGAGACAACAACTGTTGAGTAGCTGCCGCCGCCCAAGATAGCAGACTATGGAGTTGGAGAACCGGAGTGCGATTTGTAGAGCAGAAAATCCTGATTCTATCGATGTTGTCTGCTCAATTTTCTGACGTCTGTAGCAACGGCCAGAGCCGCCGAAGGTGAATCTCGAGATTACTTGCGGAACAAGGAAACACGATAAAGTCCACATTCAACCCAAAGAAGTATGAGTTTAAAGTCACATTTAATGTGGAAATCTACTTTGAAGACTTCTACTTCAAGAAGGACTAGACCTAGCTAATGCCTATACATACCCATTGTAATTGTAATTCAAAGGAGCAGAGGTTTTCCTTAGGCATGTTTTAGGTTTGCTTGCCACCAACATATTCTAATTCTTTGCATGGGTTTGGGTTATGTTGTAATTAGTTGTGAGAACAATTGTTTAGGATTTCAAGTTTGTTTTTGCAAATAGAATTACAAGGTTTACTTATTCCATGTTCTTCATAGTTTTCAATTAAGGCGAAAGATTAGTTGAATTCTATCTATTTGTTCGGCATCGAGAGAGTCCAACAAAAGAAATGAGTAAGTAAGATTTCATCTATAGACGGTGCGATCAATCTGGCCTAGACATAGGTTAAGGGTTTAAGACGGCTAAAAATGACGAATTAACATTGTTGTCTTTGCATGATTCACACTGCGACTGGTATTATCTGCAATGGGCATCAACATAACTCTAACTTAGACATAAGCGGAGTCACTTTCGAAGCGTTCTATCGAGCCTTGTAGTTCTGCCAAGTTTGTCGCCGAGACACAGTTCCATTCCCCTCCCGAGGCAGCGAGAGGGTCTCAGCAGTCCACCCGCCATTCACCGCCGAGGCAGCAGAGTCTGGCAGGGCAAAACAACTTGATCTATTCAACGCATTTCACGCTGATCAGCAGCATAACCCTGCCCTTTCTATCAATATGACCACTTCATTTTTAATTACTTGTGTTTTTATTTTACTTTTCTTCTTAACATCCACCTTACTTGTGCATTTACTTTTCTTTTGCAGGATCAGTAATTCTAATCAAGCTGTCCAATCCCTGTGGGAGACAATATCTTTCATACTATAACTTGATAGGAGTGTGCACTTGCGCTCATAAATAGAGAACACCCAAACACTCTACAATTTTTTTGCGTCGTTTCCACGGATTGGTAACAACGAAATTCGTCTTTAAATTTTGCACCTTTATTTCTATATATTTTATTTTTATTTTTAATCGAAAAAAAGAATTTTACAGTTTCCTTTGCTAGTGTATGACCATGGCGAATCCAAAAGGAGAAATCCTCTTCTACGATGATATCGAACGAAGAGCAAGAGAGCTCAAGAAGGAAATCAGAGTAACCCTAGGGAAAACTAGAGAGGAAAAACAAAAAAGCAAAGGTAAACATGGACCCGCCCAACAATACATCGAATGGCAGGGATGAGCAGCAAGACTTGCCGCCCAGAGAACAACAAGACCACCAAGGCAACAACCCCCTTTTCCGCCCAAGCAGCCCCATAATGTTCGAACCACCAGAGATTATCTGGAACATGACTTCAGAGGGTTCGATCCGACAGTGACAAAACTAGAGATTGAAGGGGATCACTTCAAGTTGAAGCCCATTATGTTTAACATGATCAACACATTAGGGCAATTCGGAGGGACTGCCATAGAAGATGCTCAGCAGCACTTGAGAGGATTCCTGGACATCTGCAGAGCATTCAAAATACATAGGGTCCATCAAGACGTACTGAGGCTTAGATTATTTCCCTACTCACTGAGGGATAGGGCAAAACAGTGGCTAAACAACCAGCCAACAGGATCGTTCAACACATGGACAGAGCTGTGTAAAGACTTTCTGGACCGTTTTAGCCCGTCCAATGTCACAGACAAACTGCGAAACAAAATAACTACCCAACACGGATGATGATTGATGCCTCAGCTAATGGAATCGTCCTTGATAGACCGCCAGAAGAGGCACTGCGTATTCAGAACCAAGCCCCCAAGAACGACTACAAGTATCCAACAGCCCACCGAGGCGGCGTTAAGCGGCCAGCCACTGTGAACGAGGTAGAGGCCTCAGAATCTGTCAATGCCTGTTTTGACAAGCAGACAGAGCTAGTTATGACGGTCATGAAACCTGCTGGGAAAGTCTATGAGGTCAGGGCTATGGAGCCATTCTGTGATGAGTGTGGGGGCAACCACGATTCCTCTGAATGTACAATATCTCCAACTTTATGAGAGGATATGAGAGGAACATCAGACTTGAACAGAACACCTACAACCCTGGATGAAAGAACCATCCTATCTTCTCCTGGAGCAACTCAAAAACGGCTGCGAACCCTCAACAACAATAGAGAGGCTACCAACAAAACATGTCCAAAGAGCAGGCTCAACAACCGCAAAACAATAATTCACTAGAAGCAACTCTTCATACTTTTATGTCTAGAACTAGTGATTTTATTGTTCGCACTAATTAATTTACTGATAAAACTGAGTCTTTCTTGGGCAAGACGGTGATGAAGATGAACTACAAGGAGGCTGCTACAAAGAACATGGAAACCCAATTTGGGTAGTTCACAGAGATCTTCAGTAGTAGAATAATGGGAGCAACATCCAGCAGCACAGAGGCAACAACTAAACCCACTTACGAGCAGTGCAAAGCCATATCTACTAGAAGTGGGAAGCAGTTGGATGAACCCATGGTGGAAAAACAACCAGAATCACAACCAGCACAGAAAGAGCAGCCTGTCGTGGCATCATCGACACCAGCCGCCTCGACAGCTGAACATGATAGCGGTTCGGAAGCAGATGATCCTCCACAGATAAAGTTCCCATGCAAAGAATGTATAGAGGACATCTGCCTGCCAACACCTTTCCCCAGAGGCTTAACCAACGAAAGCAAGAGCACCAGTTCAGAAGATTCCTGGATATTTTAAAGTAGGTGCACATAAACATCACTCTAATAGAAGCCATTCAAAATATGCCCAACTCTGCCAAATATCTCAGGGACATGGTTTCTAAAACGAAGATGATTGGGGAGTTTGAAACAATTGCTGTAACAGAGGAGTGCATGGCAATGCTGCACAACAAACTGCCTCCCAAGCAAACAGACTCGGGCAGCTTTGTTATTCCATGCAGGATAGGTAGCAAGCATGAAACAAAAGCCCTATGCGACTTGGGAGCCAGTATCAACCTAATGCCTAAGGTATTCTTCGTTAAATTAGGAATTGGGCCAGCCAAACCCACCTCTGTCATGATAAAAATTGCCGATCATTCTTTTGTGTAGCCGGAGGGCAAAATCGAAGACATCCTAGTGAAGGTGGGAAACCTTATTCTCCTAGCTGATTTCCTCATCCTAGATTGTGAGGCCGATGAAAAATCCCCTATCATCCTTGGGCGACCATTCTTGGCCACGGGCAGAAAGTTAATAGAAGTGAAACATGGGGAGCTGACCGTGAGGGTAGACAACCATAGCATTAAGTTAAATGTGCTACAACCCTCAGGAAAAGAAATGGACGGATGCCCATATGATAAAGCTGCCAAAATTAGCACAGAGACAAGCCAAGGCAGCAGCTTTCGCGACAGACCAAAGAGCAGGCAGAAGGACCCACAACACATCACATGAAGGAAAAAGAGGACACCCTAGGAGAGAAAGACAAGCCAAATTACCTCAGGAAGTGGTTATGTCTAGGAGATGCACCTAAATGCACTCCCAACATAACTTAATTTTTAATTATTTTTCTTTATTTTTAATTTTATGCATTAAGAGTAAAATTTATTTCATTGCAATTTTTTAGGATTAGATTAATTACCACATTTTTAATTTTTATAATTTATTTTTAATATTTAATCATCTTTATTTAGTGTTTCAAGATTAGGAATAAAAGAGCTGGATCAAGAAGAAGGCCCAGCAAGAAGCCCGCCCACCATACCACCGAGACAGCCCAAGGTACCCTAGCGCAGAAACGCGTAATGGCTAGCTGCCAACGGCTACAAAAATAACAGGCAGAAATCCGGCAACGTGCGCGAGACAACTGGACCGTTAGACATTTAATGCTGCCACGACATCTCTAGGCAACCTCTATTTAAACCCTTCTCACTTCATTCATTTAATTTACTTTTACCTTCTTGCAATCTTATTCTTCTATTTGTTGCTCTCGCCTATTTTCTTTTAACTTTCAATAAAACTTCAACTGTTTCACATGGCTTCCTCATCAGCACTGAAATCCACCTTCCAATGCTTATTCTCCTACGAAGATGAAAAGAGATACAGAGCCCAGTTCGAAAAATAGGCTATATGAGATGTGCAAGGCTTTCATTATACAAGGAAGACATGGGATTTAGGCCTAGAACCAAATCTGTCCGAAACCATCCACAAAAAGGGATGGGAAATATTTGCACGGCAGCTGGAGATAGCCAACATCACCATGGTTAGGGAGTTTTATGCCTGCCATCCCCGCTCGGAGATGATGTTCGTGTTCGTCCGAGGGAAACCTGTCAAGCTAAACGCTGCCGTCATAAATGGTTTTTATGGCCTGGATATGAACGACAACCCTCACGAGGAGTGGAGGCAGTCACTGATGGCTGCCGATTATGAGAAAATAAAGGTCAAACTGTGCAATCCCAACACGTCGTGGTTCATAGGAATGCATGAAGGATCTGTCCAACGCTGCCACCTGCTGCCCGAGGCAATGCTGTGGAACACATTCGTCAAGAGGCGCCTGATGTCCACCTCCCACAACTCTACTGTAGATCGGCCGCGCCTAGCCCTAATCCAAAGCATCATCATGAACCGACCCATCAATGTTGGGGAAGTTATCTGGAAGGAGATCCACACCTGCTTCTGGAAGACGAAGGGTAGATTGTACTTCCCGTCCCTCTTTAATGGCCTTTGCACCAACCTTGGTGTACCGACCGACCCAAAAGACGAGATAACGACATCCAAAGAAGGGTTGACCAGAAAAGTGCGCCTGCGGATGATGCAGGCCCCGGAGACAGAGCTAATAACGCCTAGCCAACATTCAGCCCCTAGCCTGAGACTCCAGCCACCTCCGGCAGTACTGACGCTGCCCCAAGCAACAAAGTCCTCACGCTACTGTGCACCCTTATTGACAGCAACAAATGCATCGAACAACAGAAGTTGACCTTCATGAAATATGTGGGGGAAGTCGAAGAAGCCTTTTTGGTTTATCTCATACAGAAGTTCCCTGATGACGGCCCCACCCTACCTCCATACCCCGCAGAAATTCCCGTAGCTGCCCCAGCGCAAAGAACACCATCTGCCGCAGCTGCCCGCCATGCCGCTTCCCGCCACCACGTGCCCTCTCCGACGCACTACCCATCTTACTCAACCACCACAACATTCAACACAGTGGCATACTCCTCCGAGAGGCACCAGCAACACCATTCACATGCATGTACATCGACAACAGTGGCAAACACTTCATCATCAAAGAAGATTGAGCAGCAGCCGCAAAAACCAGCAACATTAGTAGTAGCAGCAACAGCAGCCATCCTAATGGCAGTAGACCCTTCGGCAGCACCCACGTAGGAAGGCACCAGGAAGAGGAAGTGATACATCATAGCCGTCGAGCCTGTGGACGAAGAGACAGAGTCAGACGAGAGCGAAGCACCTCCTGCAGAACTTCAAGAAGAGCCTCGTCCCACGCCCAAAAGAGTCTAGCCGTTGCGGACAACAAAGATCTCACCTGCTAAGTCTGCCGCCCAGACATCTGTCGGTCGCCGCCTAATAATCCAAACCTCGTCTTCCTCCTCAGCAGCAAAGACTCAAGCCTCCTCTCAACTGTAACCTCCTTAGGCCGGCCTAGACGCTTGACCCGAACTACAAAGATTACACGGGGAAAACCAAAGTCTACCCGAAAGTCAACCTTGATTAACGACCTTTTTTTTCTTCTTTTTTATCTTTTCTATATGCAATGTTAAGCCTATGTGATCCTTTAAGATCGTAGGAAGGAAAGGAACAGCGATCGGAATTCATTTAGGGGTTTAATTGTAAGAATTAGACTTTAAGGGACAAAAACATAAATTTTTTAAATTGCGAGGACTTTGTAGATTTTAAGTTTACCATTATGCAATTAGTCATATTCCATGCATCTCTGTCAAAAATCAACTTAATTGGACATCCCAAACTCAACCAATTCCGTCCAAAATCAACAACGACTAAACCGTAAGAAGTAAGAACTTGAAACCATTCAAAATGCAGACCAACGGTCGGGTGTTTCGAAACACTGACCCTTGTATCGAAACGGCCGTAACGAAACTGGATTGACCGTTTCGGTACTCGGGCTCGTTCCGAAACCCGTATCGAAACATGGCTCTCCAGTAGCTAAAGTGTTCCGAAACACTCTTACATGTTCCGAAACACTATGGCCATTTCAGGCCCCTGTTCCGAAACAGATAAGGGTGTTTCGATACACCCTGCCATGCAACTATATAATTTTCTAGTTTTTTCAAACTTTACACATTCAAACACATCCCAAATCAAACCATAACACGCCAACAACATGATTAAACATCAAATATCACTACTATGAGGTTTAAGCTAAAGCATGGCATCAACCATATGATCATTGAGTCTATAGGCATGCTTCCTAGTCATAAAAACCATATAAAAGCCTCAAGCCTCAAACCAAATCAAATAGGACAATTACAAACTTCAAAAACCATATTAAACTTGCTACAAACATAGGGAGTTCAAAACACATCTCCCAAAACCAACCATAGGCCCCCTATTGCCAAATATCAATACTAAAGCATACGAAAACATCATCATACATGAGCTTCTCACTTTCTTGGATGACCTTAGCCTCCTTGCTGCCCAAAAACGTCTCAATTATCTACATTGTTGGTAAAAGAGAGCGTAAGCACATTTGCTTAATGAGGCAAGCTCTAAGAAAGCCAACACAACAATGCATCATCAAAACACTCTCTCAAAAACCATTTTCTACAACATGCTCTTTCTATCTCATGCTTGAAAATCATTTCAAAGCAACTCTCCATTTGAAAACACATGTACCTTTATTCTATCACATGCATTAAACCAATGCAAATCTCATGGCAAAGCCAAACACATTCTTAAAGAAAACAAAAGCATTTCATACCATAAATCTCATATGCATTTCTCATAGCATAAATCATCTCAATATTTGGTACATGTGAATCAAATACAATTTCATATATTGGCATTTCATATTATATCTTTCCATGGATATGCGGATTAGCTTGACTAGAAGTCAAGTCCTACCCCGGTGGAATCTCACATCACCGAACTCTCATGGCGGTATCTCTCTTTGCCATAAAGCTTGGGTATTTCACCAAGTCCTACCCCGATGGTATCTCTCATTATCAGATTCTCACTTTGGATCGTGATGGCACTACCCCTATTCCCCGACTCCAAAGAGCACGTACGAATTTTAAGTTTATAGTGCACTCTCATCCTATTGCTCAACCAATTTTATTCGGTAATCATCTTATCATTTATGCCAATATATTACATTAAAATCATCATCTCACCTACTGTTTTGATGCAAAATTTCTCAAATCTTTCTCATCTCATTTCAAAACCATATCTCATGTTTTGCATTAAATCAAAATCTCAAAACTCTTTAATACAACATGCTACCTCATGAAAACTCTACAAAGCATCATCTCATGCTACAAATCATGCACAAAACAGTAGGAATTTGTCTATCTCAAAACAAGAGCATGTAAAAGCATTTAGGGGCATCAACCACATATTTGAGAGCAAATCTAACCATACTTACTTCCGGACTTAGGATGGTGTTTCAAATCAATCCTAAATCCCCAAACCTTGTTTCTTTGTCCCTCAAGGACTTCTAAAACCATTCGCACTCACCGATTACGTTTCGCTTGCTTGCTGAAACGATAGCTAAGCTTCCGGCACTTCCGAATCAACACCAAAAGCGTCCGAAGATGTCTCCCTTGTTTAATACACATAAGAGCAGATGATTAATGCATCATCATGCATTGAAATCACCAGCCACTCAAACAAACTCGCTGCTCTACTCAAAAACACCATTTCAGCTACCCAAAATAACCAAACTCAACTCCAAACTTTTCCAAAACAAAGCCCAACCAAGATCTATCAATTCTAATCATTTCTAAACCTCAATCAACACCAAAAATCACCATAAACACGTCCTTATATCTCCAGCAACAACAGGACACTCCAAAAACCACAAATCTAGCATGTAAAACTTAGGAATCCAAACCTATTCAGGATTTATTTGATAAAACATCATTTATAACATCAATTATCATCCAAAATACATTAGAAATCAACCTCAAAACAGATCCTAACCAAGAGTTACATAAATCATCAAGATCTCACCAAGAATCTTGAGTTTTACTACAATTTCACGTTTCTAACATTAAAACAACTCAAAAATCATTAACAAAGGATTGATAACTTGGGAATTTCAGTAAAGAACTGATCATTAGAGGAGAAGGATGAAGCTTACCTCTAATGGTTGATTTTTCCTCAATTTGGGCAAGATTTCTTGAAAATCCGAAGTAAAAACAAAAGGATTTGATGAGCTACGATTAGGAATCTTTAGGAGAATGAAATCTCAGCAAAAGAGATGAAAATCAAAGGTTATTTGGTGAAAGAAATGTGTTTGGCTGAGTGGAAGTTGAGAGAAAATAAAATGAGAGAAATCTAACGTAAGGTAGTTATGAAAAAGTCAACTTAGACTTTCTTTTTAATTCTATTTTATTCCTTAATTAAAACATTATTAAAAACTCCCAAATTAAAGAGAAGTCTGATGAAAAACATTTTGGTAAAATTAGCTCCTTAAAGATTCAAAGTTTCAATCCTTTACAAAATAATCACTAGTCAACTTTTGCAAAAATTGCAATTTGGTCACTACACCGAAATGTAGTATTTCCAAATCACATTTTGTAAAATTGTTTTCACGATAACGATTTATATAATAAATGAGGATTTTTAGATATTTTCCATATTTTTAAAATATCTCGAACTAGGTGTTCCCTAAACCTCCCTTAAAGATTCGAACCGTTCTCGACCGACCCGATTCAACCTCTAAAACATCTAGGCCCAAAACCAGGGTGTTACAACTCTCCCCCACTTAAGAAATTTCGTCCTCAAAATTTACCTGGAGGAAAAAGGTAAGGAAATTGCTTCTGCATGTCATCCTTCCTTTCCCACGTGGCTTCCTCAACGCCACGATGTCTCCACAAGACCTTGACCAGCTCGATGGTCTTACCCCGGAGAACCTTACTATCCGTATCCAGAATCTCAACGGGTTCCTCATCATACGTCAAGTCCGGGTTCAACTCAACCTCTTCCACATGTATAACATGCGACGGATCCGATCTATATCGCCGAAGCATGGATACATGAAACACATTATGTATCTTTTCTAACTCTTGAGGTAGTCTCAGCTTGTAGGGAATAGGACCAACACGTTCTATCACCTCATATGGTCCAATGAACCTTGGACTCAATTTGCCCTTCCGGCTAAATCTCATCACCTTCTTCCAAGGTGAAACTTTCAAAAACACACGCTCGCCCACTACAAACTCTATCTCCTTACGCTTTAAATACGCGTAAGACTTTTGCCGGTTCGGTGCTGCCTTCAAACACTCACAAATGAGTTTCACCTTCTCGGTGGTTCCTTTCAACAAAGTCGGCATCGAGACCAACTTTTGTCCCGTTTCAGCCCAACAAAGAGGAGTTCTGCACTTCCTCCCGTATAAATCCTTATAAGCTGCCATTTGAATACTTGCCTGGTAACTGTTATTATAAGCAAACTCCTCCAAAGGCAAGTGCTTCTCCCAAGAGCCCTGAAACTCAATAACACAACACCTCAACATATCCTCAAGCACTTGGATAACACGCTCTGACTATCTATCCGACACTATAGACTTTGGTACTCCATGTAGACATACAATCTCAGCAATGTACAACTCCGCAAGCTTATCCAAGGTATACGTAGTGTGCACAGGCAAGAAATGTGCACACTTCGTAAGGCGATCCACAATCACCCAAACAAAATTCTTCTTTGATGGTGATAACGGCAAACTAGACACAAAGTCCATAGTGATCCTCTCCATTTCCATTCTGGGATGCTCAACGACTGCAACAACCCTGAAGGAAATTGATGTTCAGCCTTAACTCGCTGACAAACCATGCATTTGCTAACAAACTCAATGACATCATTCTTCAATCCCACCCAATAATACTCATCCTTCAAATCACAGTACATCTTTTTACTATCAGGGTGCATAGCAAAAGGACTACTATGAGCTTCAATCAAGATAGTGCGCCTCAACTCAACATCATTCGGCACCACTATCCGACTCCCAAAACATAAAACACCATCATCATTGAAATAGAAATCCGAAGGCCTACCTTCAGCAATATCCTGAACATGTGGCACCAAAGAATCATCCAACAGTTGTTTATCCTTTATCAATTGAACTAGAGATGGTTTCACTTGCAATTCAGCAACAAGACCACCATCTTGTGATGTGCTCAAGCTAGCAAACATCGCCCTTAATTCCACCGCCACTTTCCTGCTCAAAGCATCAGCCACAACATTGGCCTTCCCCGGATGATACTCGATCGTTAGATCGTAATCCTTAAGCAACTCCACCCAACGTCGTTGCCTAAGATTTAACTCCTTCGGAGACATCAGGTACTTCAAACTTTTATGATCCGTGTACACAGTACACTTCTCACCATAGAGATAATGTCTCCAAATCTTTAAAGCAAAAACCACCGCTGCTAGCTCAATGTCATGCGTAGGGTAATTGCGCTCATTCACTTTCAACTGTCGCGATACATAAGCCACTACTCTACCCTCTTGCATCAACACACACCCCAGACCAATATATGATGCGTCACTATACACCACAAACTCTTTTCCTGACTCAGATTGAACCAAGATGGGAGCTTGCGTCAAAGCTGCCTTTAGCTTCTCAAAAGCTTGTTGTCTCGCTTCCGTCCACTCAAACTTAACATCCTTTTGTAATAATTTTGTCAAAGGGGCAGCAATCATAGAAAATCCATCCACGAACCTCGGGTAGTAACCTGCCAACCCAAGGAAACTACAAACTTCATGAACAGACCTAGGAGGCTTCCAATTCACCACCGCCTCAATCTTCTGAGGATCAACACGAATCCCTTCAGCCGAAACTACATGTCCAAGAAAAACAACCTTCTTTAGCCAAAATTCACATTTACTCAGCTTAGTATAAAGCTGATTCTCTAACAGCGCACGATACTCAAATGTTCTTCATGCTCCTCCTCGGTACGAGAGTACACAAGGATATCATCGATGAACACTACAATGAACTTATCTAAGAATTCATGAAACACCCTGTTCATCATATCCATGAAAGCAACGGGAGCATTCTTCAATTCGAACGACATCACTAGAAATTCATAATGCCCATATCTCGTTCGGAAGGATGATTTCGGCACATCAACATCCTTCACCTTTAACTGATAATATCTTGACCACAAATCTATATTTGAATACACATCCGCTCCTCGAAACTAATCGAAGAGGTCATCAATCCTCGTCAGAGGATACTTGTTCTTGATAGTCAACTTATTCAGCTGACGATATTCAATGCACATCCTCATCGTGCCATCTTTCTTTTTAACAAACAAGACCGGTGCACCCCAAGGTGACACACTTGGCCGAATAAAGCCTCGGTCAAGCAACTCTTGAAGTTGCGTCTTCAACTCCTTGGGTCCCATGCGATAGGGAACAATGGACACTGGAGTTGTGTTCTCATACAACTCAATTCCGAATTCAACCCCTCGACTAGGCGGCAAACCCGATAATTCCTCTAGAAACACTCCAAGGAATTCACACACGGTCCTTATATCCTGTACATGAGCCTCCTTTGTTCTAGGATTCATAACAAAGGCTAGATAAGCCTTGCATCCCTGACGCAACATCCGGCTTGCTTCAAGCGTCGATACCACATTGGACAGGAATTTTACATTTCTCCCACCACCACAACTTCATAATCGTCTGCAAGTTTTAGGGAAACTCGCTTACTTTCAAAATCCACAACGGCCCTATGCTCAACAAGTCAATCCATACCAAGGATTACATCGAATCCATAGAACAGAAATTCCATAAGATCAACTAGAAACACATGCTCTTGCACCTTTAAGGGGCATCTCCTATACAACCTCCTTGTTACAACCGTCTCACCAAAGGAACTAGTCACATGCATACCCACATCCAAAGACTCAATAGGAAAACCAAGCATTTGAGCATGTTCACGCAATATGTACGAGTGTGTAGATCCAGAATCAATCAAAGAAAGTAATGACAAGGATTACAAAGTGAAGGTACCTGCGATCACGTCCGTGTCATTCCTCCCTTCTCGATGGGCATACACTTTGGCCTGGCCACCACCTTCAAGCTGAACAACCACCACATGTGCTACATTCCTTACACCTTCATCTCTACGCTGGAAGTTGCCACGGTCGTGCCCACGGCCTCTCTGCGGCTCAACTGCTCTCACCGGAGCCTGACCTTCTCTCATCGGCTGTGGACAATCCCTCTTCATGTTCCCATGATTACCGCAATTCCAGCATGTACCAAGATTGCCCCAACACTCACCAGTGTGCCTTCTACCGCACCGATTGCACTCAGGAGTCCGTAAGAAAGCATTCGGTCCTTGCTGACCTCTTCCAGGGTTGCCACCCCCACGTCTAGCATCCACATACGACCTTCTATCCTTATGTCTCTTGAACCGATCTCTATCAAGATCACGTTCCGCAGGTCGCTTCCCTGAGCTAGATCCTCCCGATAGGCTTGCCAGACCAAGATTCAGCTCAATGTCCTTGGCTCTAGTGACTAAGACATCAAAATCAGTATAGTCTACTGCGAGCATATAAGTTTTCACATCAGCCACCAGCCCATAACAGAATCGTTCATATCTTTCCCGCTCGCTAGGAATCAGCTCGGGTGCATATTGGCTGAGGCGTACAAATTGCACCTCATACTAAGCCACTATTATACTCCCTTGCACTATGAACATGACCTCCCTCTTTTTCTCATCCAGGTAGCGGACTCCCAAATACTTTCGCATGAACGCATTCAAGAAAAATGTCTAAGTCACCTCATCATCATCCAACCCTACTATTGTGGTTGTCCACCACGTATATGCATAACCGTGCAACAGGGACACAATACATCCCAACTTCTGAGTATTGTTACAGTTCAGCTACCCAAGTATCATCTTGGTACTTTCTAACCAAGACTCAGAACCTTCCGGGGTCAGCCCTCTGAACTCAGTCCCTCCCAGACTGCGGAGTCGCTCCAACGGCAACCTCACATTAGCAGCATCCTGAGGTGCAGCCCCATGAGCTCCAGCTACTGCTGCATGAAAAGCTCCAGCAATAGCTTGAATCAACACTGACATATCAAGAGCAGCTTGCCCTTGAACTCCCTCAGGTCCAGCAACCCCCGTACCAGCTCCCGCAGCACCAACCCCTACTCCACCACCACCGGGTGGTCCACCAAGAGGAGGAGCCGGTAAATCCTCAACATTCTAAACATTCTCATTCTCAGTCGTAGCACGAGTATTAATTATAAGCTCTCTACGTGGCCCCATATGAAAACAATGCAACTGGCAAAATACAATAAATTCAATTAGGCAACATAAGGCAAGTAAGTCAAGTACTCAAGCTCATTTCTTTGAAAACAATTCCTTCCAATAGTAATGATATGGCAATGCGATCCCCAACTATACCCCAAACATGGCATAGCATTACAAATTCATTTCAATCTATCACTTTACATGCATTACATCTTATTAGGACTAGAACACCAACAATCATATACCATGCTTTAACCAAAAAGGCACAACCATTCATACTAACACACATTAACCACTTACCAAGCCCCAAATGTTCGTAAACCTAGCTCTATTACCAAAAAATGTAACCCTCTTATCCCAGCCTCGACGCTTGACCCGAACTACTAAGATTACACGGGGAAAACCAAAGTCAACCTTGATTAACGACCCTTTTTTATCTTTTCTATATGCAATGTTAAGCCTATGCGATCACTCGAGATCGTAGGAAGGAAAGGCACATCGATCGGAATTCATTTAGGGGTTTAATTGTAAGAATTAGACTTTTAGGGACCAAAACATAAATTTTGGAAATTGTGAGGACTTTGCAGATTTTCAGTTTACCATTATGCAATTAGTCATATTCCATGCATCTCTGTCAAAAATAAACTTATTTGGACATCCCAAACTCAAACAATTGCATCCACAATCAACAAGGACTAAAACGTAAGATGCAAGAACTTGAAACCATTCAAAATGCAGACCAACGGTCAGGTGTTTCGAAACACTGACCCTTGTATCAAAACGGCCGTGTCGAAACTGGATTTACCGTTTCGGTAGTCGGGCTCGTTCCGAAACCCGTACCAGAACATGGCTCTCCAGTAGCTAAAGTGTTCCAAAATACTCTTACCTGTTCCGAAACACTATGGCCATTTCAGGCCCCTATTCCGAAACAAATAAGGGTGTTTCGATACACACTGTCCTACAACTATATAATTTTCTGGTTTTTCACAACTTTACACATTCAAACACATCCCAAATCATACCATAACACACCAACAACATGATTAAACATCAAAGATCACTACTATGAGGTTTAAGCTAAAGCATGGCATCAAGCATATGATCATTGAGTCTATAGGCATGCTTCCTAGTCATAAAAACCATATAAAAGCCTCAAGCCTCAAACCAAACCAAATAGGACAATTACAAACTTCAAAAACCATATTAAACTTGCTACAAACATAGGGAGTTCAAAAACATCTCCCAAAACCAACCATAGGCCCCCCATTGCCAAATATCAATACTAAAGCATACGAAAACATCACCATACATGAGCTTCTCACTTCCTTGGATGACCTAGCCTCCTTGCCGCCCAAAAACATCTCAATTATCTGCATTGTTGGTAAAAGAGAGCTTAAGCACATTTGCTTAGTGAGGCAAGCTCTAAGAAAACCAACACAACAGTGCATCATCAAAACACTACCTCGAAAACCATTTTCTACAACACCCTCTTTCTATCTCATGCTTGAAAATCATTTCAAAGCAACTCTCCATTTGAAAACATATGTACCTTTATTCTATCTCATGCATTAAACCAATGCAAATCTCATGGTAAAGCCAAACACATGCTTAATGAAAACAAAAGCATTTCATACCATAAATCTCATATGCATTTCTCATAGCATAAATCATCTCAACATTTGGTACATGTGAATCAAAGAAAATTTCATATTATATCTTTACACGGATATGCGGATTAGCTTGACTCGAAGTCAAGTCCTACCCCGGTGGAATCTCACATCACCAGACTCTCATGGCGGCATCTCTCTTCGCCATAAAGCTTGGGTATTTCACCAAGTCCTACCCCGATGTTATCTCTCATCTTCAGATTCTCACTTTGGATCGGGATGGCACTACCCCCATTGCTCGACTCTAAAGAGCACGTACAAATTTTTAGTTTATAGTGCACTCTCATCCTATTGGTCGACCAATTATATCTGGTAATTATCTCATCATTTATGCCAATATATTACATTAAAATCATCATCTCACCTACTGTTTTGATGCAACATTTCTCAAATCTTCCTCATCTCATTTCAAAACCATATCTCATGCTTTGCATTAAATCAAAATCTCAAAACTCTTTAATACAACATGCTACCTCATGAAAACTCTACAAAGCATCATCTCATGCTACAAATCATGCACAAAACAGTAGGAATTGTCTATCTCAAAAGAAGAGCATGTAAAAGCATTTAGGGGCATCAACCACATATTTTATTTGTCCATCAAGGACTTCTAAAACCATTCGCACTCACCGATTACGTTTCGCATGCTTGCAGAAACGATATCTAAGCTTTCGGCACTTCAGATCAACACCAAAAATGTCCGAAGATGCCTCCCCTGTTTATTACACATAAGAGCAGATGATTAATGCATCACCATGCATTGAAATCACCAGCCACTCAAACAAACTCGCTGCTCTACTCAAAAACACCATTTCGTCTACCCAAAATAACCAAAATCAACTCCAAACTTTTCCAAAACAAAGCCCAGCCAAGATCTATCAATTCCAATCATTTATAAACCTCAATAAACACCAAAATCACCATAAACACGTCCTTATATCTCCATCAACAACAGAACACCAAAAACACTTCAAAAACCAAAAATCTAGCATGTAAAATTTAGGAATCCAAACCTATTCGGGATTTGTTTGATAAAACCTCATTTATATCATCAATTATCATCCAAAATACATTAGAAATCAACCTCAAAACAGAGCCTTACCAAGAGTTACGAAAATCATCAAGATCTCACCAAGAATTTCGAGTTTTACTACAAATTCATGTTTCTAACATTAAAACAACTAAAAAATCATTAACAAATGATTGATAACTTGAGAATTTTAGTAAAGAACCGATACTTAGAGGAGAAGGACGAAGCTTACCTCTAATGGTTGATTTCTCCTCAATTTTGGCAAGATTTCGTGAAGATCCAAAGTAAAAACAAAAGAATTTGGTGAGATAAAGATTAGGAATCTTTAGGAAAATGAAATCTCAGCAAAAGAGATGAAAATCAAAGTTTATTTGGTGAAGGAAATGTGTTTGGCTGAGTGGAAGTTGAAAGAAATGAAATGAGAGAAATCTAACGTAAGGTAGTTATGAAAAAGTCAACTTAGACTTTCTTTTTAATTCTCTTTTATTCCTTAATTAAAACATCATTAAAAACTCCCAAATTAAAGAGAAATCTGATGAAAAACATTTTAGTAAAATTAGCTCCTTAAAGATTCAAAGTTTCAATCCTTTACAAAACAGTCACTAGTCAAATTTTGCAAAAACTGCAATTTGGTCACTACACCGAAATGTAGTATTTCCAAATCACATTTTGTAAAATTGTTTTCACCATAACAATTTATATAATAAATGAGGATTTTTAGATATTTTTCCATATTTTTAAAATATCCCGAACTAGGTGTTCCCTAAACCTCCCTTAAAGATTCGAACCGTTCTGGACCTACCCGATTCAACCTCTAAAAAATCTAGGCCCAAAACCAGGGCGTTACATCAACCCTCAGCCAATTTTTAGTTTTTTTCTTTCTCTTTTCCTTATTTTTATCTTTTATGTTTCTTCTTTATTTCTTGTATTTATTTTTTTGTTATTATTTTCTATTTTATTTTGTGCATCGAGGGCAATGCCCATCTCGAGTTTGGGGGGGATATCTCTCGCATCTTTTGTCTAGGCATACTTAGTAGCATATAGATTGCATTGTACTTGCTTCAGTATTAATCGGAACAAAAAAACTTGTTATATAACTTGTGCCTATGACAGTTAGCCGATTACTTATTTTCGCACCAATAATAAATTGAACTTAATAAGGGAAAAGCATGCAAAATGAATTATAATTTTTTTAATTGCCAAAACTGTCAATCACTTTTGTTACTTGCTGAATTTTTTAGAATATCTAATGAACACTGTCTACTTTGTCTTTAGAATTATTTGCAAAGTTCTAACAATGGTTGTAGGTAGCCACCGAGGCTGAAAACAAAAACAAAAAATACAGCACTGCCACGGCAGCGAAAGAAAAACAAAGAACATTGATGTTTTACCCTAGAGGTGCCCACAACAGGCTCTAGGAAGAATCATGTGCGAGGACTCTCCGATGCTATCAAAGTCCATGAATCTGAAAGTTTTAAATGACAAACAAAATATAATGAGTGAATTAAAGTGTTCACGGGATGACTCTACTCCAAGGGTTCGGGGGTTTGTAGTTTGCTCCTATCTTAATTTCAGACCTAGAAGAGTAGTTGTGATAAGCTGAAGCCCTCATTGCCATGATTAAATATTGTGCTTAACTGTGCTCTCACCTATTTTCTTTTAACTTTCAGTAAAACTTCAACTGTTTCACATGGCTTCCTCATCAGCACTCAAACCCACCTTCCAACGCTTCTTCTCTCGCGAAGATGAAAAGAGATACAGAGCCCAGTTCAGAAAATAGGCTATGAGTGAGGTGCAAGGCTTTCATTATACAAGGAAGACATGGGATTTAGGCCTAGAACAAAATATGTTTGAAACCATCCACAACAAGGGATGGGAAATCGAAAGCTGGAGATAACCAACATCACCATGGTTAGGGAGTTTTATGCCCGCCATCCCCGCTCGGAGATGTTGTTCATGTTCGTCCGAAGGAAACCTGTCAAGCTCAACGCTGCCGTCATCAACAGTTTTTATGGCTTGGATATGAACGACAACCCTCATGAGGAGTTGAAGCAGTCACTGACGGCTGCCGATTATGAGAAAATAAAGGCAAAACTGCGCAAGCCCAACACGCAGTGGTTCGCAGAAAAGCACGAAGGATCTGTCCAATGCCACAACCTTTTGCCCGAGGCAATGCTGTGGAACACATTCGTCTAGAGGCGCCTGATGTCCACGTCCCACAAATTTACCGTAGATCGGCCGCATCATCTACAGGCGCCTGTTGCCCGAGGCAATGCTGTGGAACACATTCGTCTAGAGGCGCCTAATCCAAAGCATCATCATGAACGGGCCCATCAATGTTGGGGATGTTATCTGCAAGGAGATCCACACCTGCTTCTGGAAGACGAAGGGTAAATTGTACTTTTCGTCCCTCATCAAAGCCCTTTGCACCAACTTTGGTGTTCCAACCGACCCAAAAGACGAGATAACGACAACCAAAGAAGAGTGGACCAAAAAAGTGCGCATGTAGATGATGCAGGCCCCGGAGACAGAGCCAACAACACCCAACAAACCTTTTTCCGCCTAGCATGACACTCCAGCCGCCTCCGGCAGTACTGACGCTGCCCAAAACAACGAAGTCCTCGCGCTACTGCGCACCCTTATTGACAGCAACAAATGCATCAAACAACAGTAGTTGACCTTCATGAAATATGTGAGGGAAGTCGAGAAGCCTTTTTGGTTTATCTCCTGTAGAAGTTCCCTGATGACGGCCCTACCCTGCCTCCATACCACGCAGACATTGCCATAGTTGCCCCAACACAAAGAACACCATCCGATGTAGCTGCCCGCCATGCCGCTTCCCGTCGCCAAGTGCCTTCTCTGACCCACCACATCATCCAACACAGTGGCATACTCCACCGAGAGGCACCAACAACACCATTCACCTGCCTGTACATCGGCAACAGTGGCAAATACTTCATCATTAGAGGAGATTGAGCAGCAGCCGTTGGAACAAGAAACAACAATAGAAGTAGCAGCAACAGCCATCCTAATGGCAGTAGACCCTCCGGCAGCACCCACGAAGGAAGGCACCAGGAAGAGGAAGCAACACATCATAGCCGTCAAGCCTTTGGACAAGGAGATAAAGTCAAACGAGAGTGAAGCACCTCCTGTCGAACCTCAAGAAGAGCCTCGTCCCACGCCCAAGAGAGTCCAGCCGCTGCGGACAACAAAGATCTCACCTGCTAAATCTGCTACCTAGACATCCTTCGGCCGTCGCCTAATCATCCAAACCTCGTCCTCCTCCTCAGCAGCAAAGACTCAAGCCTCCTCTCAACCCTCAGCCAATTTTTAGTTTTTTTCTTTCTCTTTTCCTTATTTTATCTTTTCTGTTTTCTTCTTTATTTCTTGTATTTATTTTTCTGTTATTATTTTCTGTTTTATTTTGTGCATTGAGGGCAATGCCCATCTCGAGTTTGGGGGGGATAGCTCTCGCATCTTTTGTCTATGCAGACTTAGTAGCATATATATTGCATTATACTTGCCTTAGTGTTAATGGGTACAAAAAAACTTGTTATATAACTTGTTCCTATGACAGTTAGCCGATTACATATTTTCGCACCAATAATAAATTGAACTTAATAAGGGAAAAGCATGTAAAATGAATTAGAATTTTTTTTAATTGCCAAAACTGTCAATCACTTTTGATACTTGCTGAATTTGTTAGAATATCTAATGAACATCGTCTTCTTTGTCATAGAATTCTTTGCAAAGTTCTAACAATGGTTGTAGGTAGCCACCGAGGCCAAAAAAACAGAAAAATACAGCACTGCCACGACAGTGAAAGAAAAACATAGAACATTGATGTTTTACCCTAGAGGTGCCCGCAACAGGCTCTAGGAAGAATCATGTGCGAGGACACTCCGCTGCTATCAAAGTCCATGAATCTGAAAGTTTTGAAGCGACAGACAAATTAGCATGAGTGAATGAAACTCTTCACGGGATGACTCTACTCCATGGGTTCGGGGTTTTGTAGTTTGCTCCAGTCTTAATTTCAGACCTAGAAGAGTAGTTGTTATAAGTTGAAGCCCTCATTGGCATTATTAAATATTGTACTTAACTGTGTTGTCTCGGCAGCAACCTTACATATCATAACTACATCTTTGTTTATCTAGTTATTCTACATAATTCAGCTTGTATACAGTCTGCACACACTGCACTGGCATTATAGAAATTTATTCTGAGTTATTTTCTTGCTAAGTGCCCTTCGCTGATCTAATATAGTTGGCACAGTCTTGAGGTATAAAATCAAGTTGAAAACAAGTTTTTCTTTCTGGCTAATATAACGACAAGTATGTTTAGGTTGCATTGCTTGAGGAAAAGCAATGCTTCGAGTTTGGGGGTGTGTAAAGTGTCCAAAATTTCTATATTTCATGCACATTTCATCCCATATTATTGCAGTTTTTAGTACATTTTAGGCGGCAAACTCGGCAGAACTACAAGGCTCGGCAGAACACTTCAAAAGTGACTCTGCTTATGTCTAAGTCAGAGTTCTGTTGATGCCCACTGCTGATAATACCAGTCGCGGCGTGAATCATGCAAAGACAACAATTTTAATTCGTCCTCTTTTAGCCGCCTTAAACCCTTAACCTATGTCTAGGCCGGATTGATCGCACCGTCTATAGATGAAATCTTACTTACTCCTTTCGGGAGTTTGACTCTCTCGATACCGAACAAATGGATAGAATTCAACTAATCTTTCGTCTTAATTGAAAACTATGAAGAACATGGAATAAGTAAACTTTGTAATTTTATGTGCAAAAACCAACTTAAATCCTAAACAACCGTTCTCACACTAGTTTACAACATAACCCAAACCCAAAAGAGAATTTATAACATAATGGCGGCAAGAAAACCTAAACTATACCTAAGGGAAAACCTAAGTTGTTCTTGAAGTGAAAAATACCTTGAGTATATATAAGCATTAGCTAGGTCAAGTCCTCCTTGGACTATAATTCTTCAAAGTAGTTTTACATTAAATGCAACATTTAATTCTGACTTATATGAGTTGAATGTAGACTTCTTCACGTTGCCTTGTTCCGCAAGTTATATTCGATCTTTTTCTTCGGCGGCTCTGTCTACTGCTACAGGCATTAGAAAATTGAGTTGATGGCATTGTTAGAATCAAATTTTTTTGCTCTACAGATCGCACTCCAATTCTACAATTCCTTAGCTTGCTGCCCTAGGCGGCAAGTATGGCGACGACAGCTATTCGACAGCTGTTGTCTCTGTCTGGAACTACATCAGTACAGCTCTCTGGTTTGCTGCCTCAACATCAGCTCCTCAGCTCTTACTGTCACGGTGGGTTCCGGTGGCACCTTGCTGTCGCGGCGGGCAATTTTCCTGTATGCACCGGAATTCATACCAAAACAACACCTTTTTTTGTAAAATAGACTAAAATATGTAATCAAGCTTAATGGTGAAGGAAATTATGAGAATATGCATTAATGTCTAATTATGTAACTAAAATGTGCCTAAGTCTAACAATAATATGAGTAAAAATGGTAAATAAAATAAGACTTTTAGACACTTTACAAAAACTGAAGTCAACTCGTTAAAGTCAACCTCGATTAGCAACCCTTTTTATTTCTTTTTATCTTATCTAGATGCAAATTAGGTTCCTATGTGTTTAAAATTGCAGTGGATCATTCACAAATTAAGTGTAGATTAATTTCATCCATTTACGGTTTTTAGGGACCATTTCGTAATTTTTCGAATTCACAAAGACAAGCCATTTCATTGTTACCACCCTTTAATTATCTTAATTACATGCGTGCAGGTGAAATATCAGCATCATACGATCATTCAATCATCCATAATTTCAAATCATACAAACATGGACTAAAATGTAAACATTCAAAAACTGACAAATTAAGCCATTTTAACTAACTTAACGACCCCGTTTCGAAATAGTCACCCCTATTCCGGAACCATGCATTCCAGTAGCATTTGGTCTCGAAACGGCCCTTACTCGTTTCGGAACCAAATCCCTAAATTGATCTCCCCTACATTCAGACAACACCAAGCCGAATCGAAACGGCCCCGAGTTTTGATACGGGACCAAAATATAACTAGAGGTCTCGAAATGGTCTAGTAGTGTTCCAAAACATTAAGGCCAAATATGCAAGTTGTATCGAAACATCTGCTACTATTTCGAAACACTTACCAGAATTGCACTAAAACAGCAACAATTAAGCATCTTAATTCACACCATATGGCCACCGATCATCATACAATCATAAGTAAACATTATCGACACAATTATCCAACACATAAGCATCATCAAAGGCATCTATAATCAGGAATTGCAAAACATGATTACTCTAGAGGCATGCAACCAATAAGCAATCCACATAGAGCATCAAAATTCACAAAACAAAGCATATCAACAAATAAAGGCTAATTACAAGTCTCAAAAGGCAAAACACACTTGCCAAACCAAGGAGTTTAAACAAACATCTCCCAAATACCGAGGTATCCTCCCCATTGCCATTTCTACCTTATTAAAAGTGTCAAAACCCATACTTGTAAATCGAGTGTCGTCTTGGGTGAAATTCCTTGCTAATTTGCTGCCAATGAGCTCACTAATCTGCATTGCTGGAAAGGAGAGCGTAAGCATATTTGCTTAGTGAGGGAAAGATCAATTTAAATAACAATAATGCATTTTTCAAACCAATGAATTCTTTAAACCATAGCCACATCATGCTCAACTTCCTCATGATTTTAAAACCACATTTAAAGCATCATTTATAAACCACATGTATCATTTCCACATGCATATCTCAATGCATCCAAACCAAAGCTTCGCAGGCTTAAATCTCATAAAGCATAATCATCATTTATAAAAGTCTTTATACAAAAGCATTTCAAAACCATGATACATGTTCAACTCATATATTGGCATTTCAAGTGAACCGGATGGAATCTACCCCAGTCCATGAATGATAGGATATACGGACACACTTGACGGAATCAACCCCTGCCAAGCCCTTGATAGAATGTACCCCTATGAAGTCACATGGTGAAATTAACCCTCATTATAATCTCACTTCGGTCGGGATGCCACTACCCGCATTACCCGTGGTGATAGAATCTACCCCTATAACTCGTAACATAATAAAATCTACCCCTATTGTGTAACCAAAGAATTTATCACACGCGCAAATTATATATATTATAGTACACTTTACATCCTATTGGGTGACTAACATATCTGATAATAGAAATCTCATCACTAAGCCAATATATCATTAAAATCCATGTTAACTCACCGCTTTCAACGCATTAATAAAATCACCACATATCCCATCTTAAAACATGCTTCAAATTAATCAAATATAGCATAATATTTTATCAAGAATATAACCTCTTGAAACATAACTAAATCATTTCATGGGATATAAATCAGCAGAACCATGCTTATAAAATTTGCATAACAATGAGTAACAAAATATAAATAAAAAACATGAGCATGATAATCCACACGGACTTTAAATCGAAAACCGAGAGCTTTAGTAACCATACTTACTTCCGAGATTAGCTAAGCGTTTCAAGCTTACACTAACCTCCCAAAACATTGTTTCCAAGCTTATGAAAATGTTCAAACCACATCCACTCACCAATACAACTTTGCCTCACTTGCTGAAGCTATTCCAAGCTTCCAAAACTCTAAATACGCCTTATAACAATCAAACAACGTCTTGCCTTGCTTCTAACAAAAAACAGAGGATTAATGCATACCCTTGCATCAAAACCTCCAACAACACAAACCCCCACACAACTTCAACATTCGCCAAGAAATTAACAACCGATACAACCCAGAAACATCAACAAAACCACTCTAAACAATTCCCAATCATTACCCAGCAAAAGCAACCATCAATTTTCATCAATTTACAACCTAAAACACTTCCCTAACCTCTATAAACCTCCAGCAATCAAGAGATCACAACAACAACCCCTAAAACTCAAGATTTCATCACTAACAACTAGAAATCTAACTAGTTTCAGGATTAATCAACAAATCCATCAACTTAACATTATTAGTCATTAACACCATGTTAATAATCAATCATTAACTCAGAAATTAACATCAAATTCAAAGATCCACCACAAATCTTCAAGAAACCTTAATTAAACAAGATTTCTTCAATATATATATAAAAACCCATTAGAAACAATATGTAAAAGACTAAATACTTGGGAATTTAAGTAAAGAACATGTCATTAGAGGAGGAGAACGAACCTACCTCTAATGACGAGCTCTTCCTCCATTTTTGAACAGAAACCAAAAGGAAACCAAAGAGAAAATAGTAGATTCAATAGGAATTCAACAGAAAATTGATAAGTCTTTAAAATTAAAATCAAATTTAGATTTTACCTTGAAAATCTCGATGTTTGGATGAAGGAAACTTGAGAGAAAATGAGAGAAGAAAACTATCATCAAATGTAAATGAGTAACTGTCCTTACAAATTCTCTCCATCCTTTTTAATTATAATTATTTAATTGAAATTGTAAAATAGGAGGAAAAGTCTCTAATAGCCCTTGGTATTGCTCCTTAAAGATTCAAAGCATTAGCCTTTTACATTTTTACCCTTAAACCAAACTTTGCCATTTTTACATTTTAGTCACTAAACCAGAATGTCCAATTTCCAAAAATTGTTTTCTTTAAATTACCTTTACCAAAATTAATCATATATGTAATCATGATTTTAGGAAATTTTCTCATATGTAACGCCCCGATTTTGGGTCTAGATGTTTTAGACATCAGATCGGGTTGAGTGAACTGATTAGAAATGGTTCGAATCGTATTAGGTGGTTCAGGGAAAACAAGGTTCGGGATAGGATAAAAATATGAAAAAATTTGCTAAAATCTTGTAAAATCATGTTTAAGAGTTTGATTAAATCAATTTTACAAAATGGGTTTTGGAAAATGTACATTTTGGGCAATGACCAAAATGTAAAGTTTTAAAACTGTGGAAAATGCAATTTTCAAAGGAAGAGTCAAAATCTTAGAATCTTTAGGGGGCTTTTAAGAAAATAAGCCTTTCCTTAATATGAAATGTGTTTTAAATGGATTTTAAATAATTTATTTATTAGTTTTATTATTTAATTAATAAAAGTTAGTTATTTTGGAGAACAAAAATTCACGTTAGTTATCATTTTCAGATAAACACATTTCTACAGTTTATGAGCGAAGAAGGATGGCAGGAGCGAATTCTTCTCTCCATCGAAGGGCTTTCCCTGGCGGTGAAAGTCAGCACATCTGGTTAAACGGAAGAGAAGAGAAGTCCGGTCAAAGGAAGGGCGCTGACGGTGGTAGTTCTAGCTCGACGATCGATAAGGAGAAGGAAAGACAATGGACTGTTTTTATTGACAATCTGAGCAAGAAAGTATCTCGAGGGGCGTTGAAGGAACTATGCAGTCACTATGGAAAAGTTGTTCGTGTCTTTATCCCTTTTGTCAATAGAAGACTCAGCTACAAAGATTCGACGTTTGCCTTTGTCTCAGCCGGAAGTCAGAAAGATATGGATTCTCTCATTCAAAACCTCAACAATACCCCCATTTATGGTAAAATTGTCAGGGAATCGAAGGAAAGATATCCTAAAAGAGGCAGCAACAATGATAAACACTCTTTTCGGGGATCCAAACCTTCGACCCCACCGGTTCAATCTCAGGCACCCGAGAAAGGTAGTACACCAAAATATACCCTAGGAAGCGTTAGAAGACCAGATGTATCGTACAAAGAAGCTCTCTTGAAGTCTACAGTGAGGGGCTCGGTGGATTTGTCTGCGGCTTTTCTGGGGAAGTCTATCTTTCAGGAAGACAATAGCAGCATCCCAACAGAATTTTCCTCCGGTACCGAAGATACAGATTGGATGAAGATGTGCCTGGTAGGAATGGTGAAAAACTCATTTGAGTTTAATTTGGTGCAACAAGGGATTAACCATGACGGAATTGAAGCGAGAATAATTAATTGGGAGGAGTCTCAACACGTGGTCATTGTGAAATTTGACTCAGTCGAGGCTTTGGAGGATTCCTGGCTAAGGAAAAAAGAAGCTTTGATGTTCTGGTTCGATTACTTAGATCTTTTATTGATCAATGGAATCCCTTACGGTTATTACAAAATTTGTCTACTTGGGGTTCCTCTTCCCTGTTGGAATGAAAATTTCTTTAAACTACTAGGCAACCGGTGGGGATATCATATTGCGACTGAAGATGGTACAGTTAGGAAGTTTCAGCTTGATAAAGGGAACATGGTTATCAGGGCGGTGAGTATGTCGGACATTCCAAACATGATCCATGTCCGGTCTATGGGCACCACCTTCAATATCTCCATCTCTGTGGGTGAGACAGTTGCCATCTCGTGCTCTCCCTTTTCCGAGGGTGGTGATGTTAATTATGCCGATGTGTGGCCAGATGACCCCGTATCTAATGGTGAAAACGACGAAGTATATCCCCCACAGACAGGTCCTGAAGCGGCGGCTGGCATGGAGCCGGCGGGATTGGTTCGGCCGATGACCCCCGTGGAAGTGGTCTCGTCGCCTGATGTAAACGCTTCGGCTTCTGAAACGTATAATATTAATGAAGGCTCCTCTCCCAATCCTCCTCCCTTCCCCATGCAAGATCATGCAGTTAATTCCCCCGGGTCTTGCCGCATCTCAGTTGAATCGGGTGATAATTCAATTCATATGGAACACGTGGTCAACTTGGGCCATTCTATTGGGCTGAAGGATTCAAGTAACTCCTCTCAGGACCCAGTGTATAATAACCCTACTCGCCCAATGCCGGATCGGCCTTGTCTAGGAGAAAATCACGCTATCCTCGGGGCTAACGGAGGTGAGGGAGATAGCATCCCTGATTTATCAGGGGTTATGGCCCCTGATTCGGTTTCTGGGTCTCTCAATATCAGGAGCGGGGCATCTATTGATATCTTGCCTGATAGCTTCGACTCTCAATTGCCGTCATTCAAAAGGAACTCCGAGACGTGGTCAATGGCGGGTACAAATGGTCAAAAGAAAGTGTGTCCTAATGGTTATTTCCAAGCCAACTTCAGGAGGATACTCCGAAAGTGCATTAGGGAGTCTCTGGATGAGCCGCGCCCAAACGGAAGGCCCTCGCCTTCGCGAGTTTGTTCAGAGGGGAGGTGCCCAGACGTTCTGGCTGAAGCAGAAGCAGTGTGGGAGATGAGTAAACTTCTTGTCTTCTCGTTCAAAGGGGGAAATGACGTAGTGGTAGCGAAGGTCTGCGAGTTGGAAAATGAACTCTGGCAGAGTTATTGAAGAAGGAGTTTTGCGGTAATTCATTCCTTATCATTAATCATGTCAAATTTCTCTATTCTAAGCTGGAATATAAGAGGTCAGTCGAAAGGAAAAATCGCGGGCGGTGAAACGTGCTATTGCAAAATCAAGTCCGGGAATTCTATTCTTACAAGAAACAAAGGTGGAGTCGGTATTGCCATCAAAGATATGCAATTTATGGCCTGGGGCTGTGGTCAAGTATGTTATTTCTCCAGAAAATGGTACGGCAGGTGGGTTATTGACTATTTGGGATTCAGAATTTTTCGAAGCCACCGATCAATTAATTTCCTCAAGCTTCATCGTAATAGTGGGGAATCTGAAGAAGACTGGTTTTTGCTGTGGATTCACGGACGTCTATGGTCCCCCGATCGAGTCGGAGAGAGCAGCATTCCTTAACAGTCTTCATGACGTTCTGAAACGGTGGAATATCCCCTGGTGCATAGGGGGTGATTTCAACCTATTCCTGCATCCGGAGGAAAAAATTGGTGTCTCGCTTAACTTATCGCTAATGGAGGCCTTCCAGAGCTACATTTTTGAATCTGAATTAAAGGATCTCCCCCTTCAAGGCGGCAGATTTACGTGGAGCAACAATAGAGATCCTCCGACGTTCATTCGGTTAGACCGTTTCTTGATTTCTGCTGAATTAGAAGAAAAGTTTCCGGGTATCATCCAAAAGCTTCTTGATAAATCAATCTCTGACCACGCGGCTATCTCTCTGTCCGAACCGAAAGTAAATTGGGGGCCTAAACCCTTTCGGTGTTTTAATTATTGGTACTCGATAGAAGGCTTTGATGAGATTGTGAAGTCTGTGTGTCAACCAGGTATGACGAGGCAGCAATCCTACAGTATAGGCAAGTGTCTTCGAAATGTGAAAGGTAGTCTGAAAGAATGGTCGAACAAACTGGAAAAAGATGGGGCCAAATCCATTAAGAATCTGGAAGCCGAAATATCTCATCTCGAAGGGCTAATCCAATCTAATCTTGAGAATGAAGAATTAAAGAATAGGCTGGGTTTGTTGAGGTGTAATCTATGGACAGTGTATCGGCAAGTGGAAAGTGCATGGCTACAAAAATCAAGATTGCGATGGTTCACCGAAGGCGATAGAAACTCGCGTTTTTTTCACCTCCACGCATCTGCTAGAAGAAGGGCAAATTCAATTAATGTTATTAAAGCTGGTGATTCCTTTATCCACGAACCTGCAGAGATTAAAGCTAAGGTTCACGAATTTTTCAAGCAAGCATACAACGAGGTGAATGCTCTTGAGCTCCTAGATTTCGATCTGAATTTTAAGGCTATCAATGAAGATTTGTCAAAGTCCCTTGATCGTGAATTCTCCACTATAGAAGTTTGGACTGTATTGAATGAGTCAGACGGGAATTGAGCACCGGGGCCAGACGGCTTCAACATGGGTTTCTATAAAAAATTCTGGCCCCAACTAAAAGAGCTCATAATGAAAGCAGTAAAGGATTTCGGAGATGGCCGAAACTGGGAGAATGGTCTAAACCATTCCTATATTACTCTTATACCAAAGATTTCGAACGCTGAAAACCTTGAGGACTTCAGGCCAATCAGTTTGGTGGGTGGAGTCTATAAAATTATTGCAAAATTGTTGGCAAACAGACTACGTGAGGTTATAGGTTTTGTTATTGGCGAAACCCAATTTGCATTTATCAGAGGCAGGCAGATTCTCGATTGCGTCTTGATCGCAAATGAGTCTATTGATTTTGTGACAAAGGCTGGAAGAAGTGGTATTGCTTTTAAGATCGACTTTAGAAAAGCGTACGACAATGTAAGTTGGGGTTTTCTGTTGGATATTCTAAAAAATGTGGCTTTAGTTCGAAATGGTGTAGGTGGATCGATCAGTGTATTTCAACAGCAAAAATATCGATATTAGTGAATGGGGCTGCCACTGAGGCTTTCGAAATATCAAAAGGGCTACGTCAAGGGTGTCCTCTCTCGCCCCTTTTATTCAATTTCGTAGGGGAGGCTTTAAATCTCATGTTGACAAAGGCAGTGAGTCTGGGTTTATTCTCAGGATTTAATATCAGAAGAAGAGACGGCAACATTCTTGTATCTCATCTCCAGTTCGCCGACGACCTTCTGATCTTTTGCGGGGCGTCGGAAACCCAAGTGAAAAATGTGAAGCGTATACTTAGATTATTTGAATTGTCTTCTGGGCTTAAATTAAATTTGAAGAAGAGCAAAATCATGGGTATAAATGTGGAAACTAGTCTCCAAAGCTGGGCAGATTCCATAGGGTGCATGACCGAAAAATTCCCTACATCGTATCTTGGACTACCGCTAGGCGCAAGAAGGAACTCCGCTGCTCTATGGGAACCTGTTGTAAGTAAGATTAATAAAAATTTGGAAGGTTGGCAAACTAAATTCCTCTCTTATGGTGGCCGTTTGGTCCTAATCAAATCGATCTTGTCTAGCCTGCCATCTTATTATTTAGCAATATTTAAGATGCCGGCTGCAGTTGCTGTAAAGATAAACTCCCTCAATGCAAGGTTTTTTTGGGGAGGAACGTTGGACAAGACCAAAATTCACTGGCTGCGGTGGGAGTCTTTGTGTAAACCTTTAAACTCTGGAGGGCTTGGGATCGCAGATTTGGAAAGTACTAACAAGGCTCTATTGTGCAAATGGGGGGCTAGGTTCGGTAATGAGAGAGGAAGCTTGTGGCGGCGCATTGTGGAAGTAAAAAATCCGGGTGAGACAAATGGGCTACTCCCTCCGGAAAGTGCTTACAGGAAATCTTCCTAGATTTGGAACGATATCACTAAGACAATTCAAAGTGTAGATAGAGTAGGGGCTTGTTTTAGAGCCAACTTGTCGCTTCAAGTAGGGAATGGTGAAAGTATCCTGTTTTGGGACGATGTATGGCTTGGCGATAGTCCCCTGAAAGTGAGGTTTCCACGTATATTCGCCCTCGCCTCAAAAAAATCCGGTTTCATTTCAGATTTTGGGGTAAAAAATTCAGATGGATGGAGCTGGGTTATTCCTCTGCGCAGACCCCTTTTCGACCGAGAGCTTCACAACTGGTCCGAGTTGATGTCATGCTTAAGAGAGTTTCGAGATAGCGGGCTTGAGAATGACTGGGTTAGGTGGATGGGATCTAGTGACGGATCCTTCTCGGTGCGTTCCCTGAAACAATTATGTGCTGGAGATATCCCGGAAGCTAAGTTCTGGAAAACTTTTGTGTGGCTAGGATTAGCGCCTCTGAAGATCGAGCTATTCATATGGCTGGTCATGAAGAAAAGAATTCATGTGAGGTCGGATTTAATAAAACGTGGCGTCGCTCTTGAAGATATGAGCTGCCCCCTATGCGGTATGTCCACGGAAAATGTCAGTCACCTTTTTTTCAGTTGCCGGGTGAGTTGGTAATTGTGGTGTTACTTCTGCAGACAGTTGAGTTTGGTTGTTGTGCTCCCAAATGAGCCATCGAAGTTTATTGAAGCATGGGGAGGTATGGCGAACTCTAATATAAGTGTGGTTTGGTCCATTTTGCCTTTTGCTATAATATGGTCTATTTGGTTGTTGCGTAATGAAGTCGTATTCAGTAAAGCGAAAGTCGACATAATCAGCTTCTCTTCCTGATTCGGTTGAGAATTGCTACCTGGATCAAAGCTAAGTTTACAGAATGATGTATCCACTTCGACTTGATCATCTCAAATCCGTTGATTGCTGTGAATAACACACTAAGGCTAAAATCAGCGCCTATCAAATCCTGGCTTCCCCCTCCTTCGGGATGGCTGAAACTCAATGTCGACGGGGCCATTCGTCCGTCGGATGGCAAGGGAGGAGTGGGAGGAGTGCTACATGATGAGGATGGCGTGGAACTGGGTAAATTTTCTGAACCTTCCCCCTCGGGTCCGCCATTATTGATTGAGCTGTTAGCCATTCGAGCTGGTCTAAAATTTGCCTTAAATTCTGGTCTGGTAAAATCTAGAAGGGTTGTTGTCGAATCCGATTGCAAGGCGGCTGTGGAAATGATTATATTTGAGATTCCTACCCCGGTTCATCTTATGCATCTTGTTGAAGAGATCAGGGTGATAATTAGAGAGTCGAACTATATTCTGAAATGGATTCCAAGATGCTGCAATACTAAGGCTGATACTCTGGCCAAGGAGGGCATTGGCTAAGCAATTCAGTTTTTGTCGTTGTCCTGGACCTGCTGTGTTTAAGTCTAAATAGGGAGTCAAAAGGGCCATTTGGTTCAAGGAGGCGATGCCGTTAAAACAGAGGTCTTATGTTAGGAGATTCAATGGTTGAGATGTTGTTTCGAACGATGGTCCTTGCTTTTGGTCCTGTATTTTCTGGTTATGATTGTAAACACACTAATGCTGGGCACTCTTTTTCCTCTATAGGTTTAGGGAGGTTTTTTAACGAGGCCGACATTAGTGTCTTCGGATTAATTAATAAATTCATACATTTCAAAAAAAGATAAACACATTTCTAAACCAATTTCTCCATCTTTCTTTTCTCCCAAACACTCTCTTTTTGATTTCTCATCCATTTCAAAGAATCATTTTCAATTTCTTCAAAATTTGTGAAGCAAAAACCCTTCAAATATTGAGGAAAGCAAGGATTGGAGGTAAATCTCGTTCTCAACCTCTAATCAAGGTTCTTTATTGAAATTCCCAAGATTTTTTACTCTTAAATGTTATTTTTAATTGAGTTTTGCTTATAGTTTTGATTTGAGATCAAAATCTTGTAAAATGATGAGTAAAATCTCAATTTTCGGAGTGATCATGATGTGCTTTGTTTGTGATGGATTTTAATTGAGTTTTGAGTTGATCTTGATGTTGAAAATGAGTTTTCATGATATAGATCCCGAAATCTTTGAGATCCTTGAGTTTTATGTTGGTTTTAGTTGGGTTTTTGAGGTGATTAGATGCTTATATTCTTGCTAGAGGTATAAGGAAGTGTTTAGGTTGTTTTTAGAAGTGGATTGATGAGTCTAATTGATTGGAAATGTTAGTAGATGACTGGACTTGGTTTAGGAAGCAATCGATTGAGTTTTCGGTTGTTTCGGATGAGTAATTTGGTTTGTTTTTGTTGTGCAACGAGTTTGTGTTAAGTTGTTGGTGTTAAGATGCATTTTAATGCTTTGGGCCTGTGTTTTGATATACTGAAAACATGGGATAGTGTTTCGGGAACAATTAACGCGTTTGTGGAAGCTTCGGACGGTTGATTTGTGCGTCAGCTAGCGGCGTTTTGCAATTCAGTGAGTGGATTTTGGTTTTCCAGCATGGAAAAATTTTAGAAAAGGTTTCGGGAACTTAATAAGAGCTTGAAACGCTTTATTAAGTTCGGAAGTAAGTAAATCAAAATTTCTCCCTCAGTTGTGCTAGGTTTTAACCTTTGGTTGCACTTGATTTTAAATGCATTAATATACTGTTTTAAAGCATGTTTTGAGTACATGAGATGTGTATGATGATTCCATGTGGTCTAAGGATGCACTAGGTAGGCGATCATTGTATGCATGTGTTGATGCATAAGATTTTAAACATAGTCTAATTCTTTTTGATGGCTTATCATGAATGCTTTGTAAAAACATTGAGTTATGCATGTGTTATGGATTATATTGGCGAGTGATGTGGTTTAAAGTGTTATAAATGAAATCAGATATAGATAGCCGGCTATAGGATTGAGTGCACTATAAACAAGTCGCTTTGCATGTTGAGGGGTTGTGATTGTACCAAATACTCCATCCAAGTACCCTAACAATTGAGGATTTTTTAAGGTTTCAACGGTTGAGGGTATCTTCCGAGTGTGAACCTTGTGTTTTGTCCCGTCTCTCGTTAGTGGGTTATACATTTACCGATGAGTGGTGTTGAGGGGTTGTGATAGTACCGAATACTCCACCACGACTGTCACAATGATGGAGGGTCGCTCTCGTGTGTGAGCATTGATATGTAGGTTAAGTGTATAAAGGGTGTGGACAACCCTTGGTAATCTGTGTATCCGATACTTTGTTTTTGAGATTATTGTTATCACTTGTGAGCCAATATAATAGAAATGTATATCATGGAGAATGTTGCCAATGCGTGGTTTGTAAGATGCATGTTTTGGTTTAAGCTTAGCATAATGGTGTTTATGCTTGGAATGCTTGGTAAATGAGTAGCAATTGTTAATTGCCGGTTTTTGATTTTGATCATGTTGCATGATGTTTAAATTAGTGATTTTGATGAAAAAGTGCATGATTTATCAAGAAAGGCATGTTGGATTTGAAAAGAGTGAAAAACGGTTTTGTGCATTGACGATGTTAGTGATTTTGAGCAACCCTCACTAAGCTTGCATGCTTATGCTCTATTTGTTTCATCAATGCATATAATTAGACTATTGGAAGCAGCATCTTTGAGGAATCACACCAAGACATTTTGCTAAAAGTATGTTGCATAATTGAACTAGTGTAATGGGGGTATCCAATGCTTTAAATACTGTTGTTGTATTGTAACACCCCAATTTTGGGCTTAGAGGTTTTGGGTTTGAATCGGACCGGTCGAATTTCGGTTCGAATAAAAAAGGTGGTTTTTAGGGAAAGCCTAGTTCGGGATGCATTAAAAATATGGAAAAATATCTTAAAATCCTCTTTTATTATATATAAGGGAGTGGTGAAATCAATTTTACAAAATGAGGTTTCGAAATGTGACATTTCAAGTTAGTGACTAAAATGTAATTTTTGAAAAGTTGGTGACTGTTTTAAAAGGATTGAAACTTTGAATCTTTAAGGATCTAATTTACCCAAGAAGAGTTTTCTCCAGATTTTTCTTAATATTAAACATTTATTAAATGATATTTAATAAAAAGGAAAAAGGGGAAATAGATATTTTTGAGTTCATAACTAACTTTTCTCAAAATTTTCCCTCTTCATTTTATCTCCCTTTTCTCTCAGCCAAACACATTTCCCCAGCCATTTTCCCTCTGATTTTAACACCTAAAGATGAGATTTCAATATCCAATTGGTTTCTAATCATTCCTACATCAAATCATTACCATTTGCTTATTGAATTTTCAAGAATCTTGGCTTTAAACAAGGAGAAACTCACATTTAGAGGTATGAACGTCCTTCTCCTCTAAATACTCAGTTCTTTACTGAAATTCCCAAGTTCTCAATCCTTGATTTGTGTTTTATTAAAGGTTTTAATATTGTGTTCTTGATCTTGGCTTTAAATGCAAGATTTGGATTTAATTTTGATTAAATTCGTACTAAATGATTGGGCTGTGTTTTGAGATGTCTTTTTGATGTTTATTGGATGTATAAATGATGTGTAATTGAGGTTTAATCAATGCAATCCCGGATAGGTTGTTTTTCCTAAGTTTTTGCTTGAGTTAATGGTGGTTTTTGAGGTGATTTTGAGGTTCTGCTATAGCTGGAGGTATAAGGACGTGAATAGATCCTTTTTGGATGTTAATTGATGTATATGTATGATTGGAATTGATGGATCTTGGCTGGGTAAGGTTGTAGAGGTGTTTGGATGTGTTTTCGTTTGTGTTTGGTAGCCGAAATGTGAGTGTTGGTGAGAGCAGTGGGTTTAGGTGTCTTGGTTGAAGATATTAATGCATGATGATGCATTAATCCACTGCTTTGATGTGTTTAAAACAGGGGAAACATCATCGGATCCTTGTGGTGTTGATCCGGAGGCTTGATCGGTGTTTCGGCAAGCTTGCGAAACGGAATCGGTGAGTGAAGTTTGGTTTTCAGCTTTGAAACCAATGTTGGGAGGTTATGGGAGCTTAGTTTAAGTCTAAACAACTTAGCTAAGCTCAAGAGTAAGTTTTCGGGAAAACACTCTTTTTGATGAACCATTAGATGGTTGAATGCAATGTGTTTTGTTTGCATGTTTAAATTCTGTTTTGAAAGCATATGTTAGCTTGTTTGATGCTGGTTTTGTAAGCCATGTGTTGAAGGATGCTCAAGGTAAGAGATCCTTGTTTTGAACATTGATAAATGTGGTTTGATGCATTGTAATGCATGATGCTTTAATGGCTATGTTAAATGCTTTAAAACAGTGGATTAATGATGTTATATGATGTATATTGGCAAGTGGTGTGTTGGTTTTAAAGTACTTGAATCGGATATAGTTAGCCGGCTATAGGATTGGGTGCACCGTGAATAAAGTCGCCTTGGATGTTGAGGGGTTGTGATTGTACCGTAAACTCCATCCAAGTACACTAACGAGATGGTTAAGATCATCATGGTGGTTAAAAGTCCATGAGTGGATCTTGTGTTAAGATCACAATGGTGGTTAAAAGTCCATGTGTAGATCTTGTGTTGTGTGTCCCGTGTTCTCGTTAGTGATGTTACACAACTACCAATGAGTGATGTTGAGGGGTTGTGATTGTACCATAGTCTCCATCACGGGTGTTGAGGGGTTGTGATTGTACCATGCTCCACCTTGATATTGGTAGTGTGTATGAAGCGTATGGGACAACGCTTGTAATCCGCGTATCCGATTGTGTTTTTGAGTTGTAAAATGTTATGGATTATCACTTGTAAGCCAATATGACATGATGATGATTTGAAGCATGAGATGCTTGGTTTGTATGCATAATTGCATGGTATACGTTGTTTGAAACTAAAGGCCTTGAATAGGTGTTTTTGCAAATGCATTATTGTGATGTTTTAGTTGAGCATTCCTCACTAAGCTATGTGCTTACGCTCTCTCTTTCTTAAACCAATAATGCAGAGCATTGAAGTGCATAAAGGGCAGCAAGGAGGTCAAGGATCCAAGTGAAGACTAAGCTCATGTATGGTGAATGTTTTCCTAACACTATTAGATTTTGGCATTTTGCAATGGGAACCTAAAGTGTGTTTTTGGGAGATGTTTTGGACTCCCTAAGTTTGGTTAATGCTTTTGATAATGTTGGAACATGTAAATGGCCTTTTGGTATTTGGTTTTGGTGAATTGTTGGTTGCATGGTTTTCAATATAGGATGCATGCCTATAGATTTGGGTTTTTCCTTGAATGATGCCATGATTGTGTTTAGTTGATGCTAATATGTTCCTTAAGTGCTTGATGACTTGCTGGTATGATTTGAGTGTCATCGGAATGTGTTTGATGGGTCAAATGCTTGTTAAACCAGCAAAAATTTGCAATTCTGGGCAACTCGTTTCGGAACGGGTGCTACTGTTTCGGAACAGGTGGCCTGAAATGGCCATGGCGTTTCGAAACAGGTAGAGCTGTTCCGAAACGGATTTGCCACTGCCAAGCCCTGTTCCGCAACAATTTTCGGAACGGTCCCGCGTTTCGGAACTGATCTTCCCCGTTTCGGAACACTCGACCGTTGGGCACTGAATCTGATGGTTAAATGTTTTGTAACTCTTACGTTTTGGTCCCAATCTTTATATATGCAATTGGTTGAGTTTGAGATGTCCAATTGAGATGAAATTTGACAGTGAGGCATGAAATATGATTAATTTCATAATGGTAACCTTAAAACATGTTAAGTCCTCTTAATTTTCAGAATTTGCAATTTGGTCCCTAAAATTTTATGTTGTGCAATTGAGTCCCTAAATGTTTTCCGATTGCTGTGATTTTTGAGTATGTTTTTCTTAAAAGTCCACCTAGGGTTATTATGCATTTAGACAAGATTAAAAATAAAAAAGGGTCGTTAATCAAGGTTGACTTTCGGGTTGACTTTGGATTTCCCCGTGTAATCTTCGTAGTTCGGGTCAACCGTTTAGGCCGGGCTAAGGGGGTTACATTTGGTGGTATCAGAGCTGAGTTCTCGAGTAATTGGGAATTGTTATGTGGGTGATATGTGTATGATTGCTTTGTGTGCATGATGAGTGAAAGTATGATGTATAAAATGTAAGTATGTTGCAATTGTGGTGTATGCTGTGATGAAGCATGTTAGAGGGACCCATTGCCAAATCAAAGCTAATGAAATGATTTGTTTTTAATTGGAAATGAGCTTGAGTACTTGGATTGCTTACCTTGCTGAGCCTGACTTTGTTTATTGCATTGTGATTGCATTGTTTAGTGAATGGGTCCTCGTAGAGAGACGAGGATTAATACGCGAGCTATGGCTCAAAATGAGAATGAGGAGAACGCTAAAGATGTAGTGGATTTACCTCCTCCACCTGGTGGTGGTACTGGGGGTTAAGAAGCTGGTGTTGCTGCTGGTCCTGGGGTCGCTGGGCAGGGGCAAGCTGCTCCTGACATGACAATGCTGATACAAGCTATTGCTGGAGCCTTTCGGGCGGCGGTAGCTGGAGCTCAAGGAGCTGGGCATCAGGGAGATGCTAATGTAAGACTACCTCTAGAACGTTTGCGTAGTCTGGGAGGGACTGAGTTCAGGGGATTGTCTGCTGAAGGTTCTGAATCTTGGTTGGAAAGTACCAAGAGAATCTTGGGTCAAATGAACTGCAATGATGTGCAAAAGCTAGGCTGTGTGATATCACTGCAATGGAGGAAGCTGATGTAACTTGGACGTTCTTTCTGAACGCGTTCAAGAGGAGGTATCTGGGTGTGTGATACCTGGATGAGAAGAAAAGGGAATTCATGTCTCTTACTCAAGGGAGTATGACCGTGGCTGAGTACGAGGTTCAGTTTGTCCGACTCAGTCAGTACGCACCTGAGCTTGTTCCTAATGAGCGGGAGAGGTGTGAACGTTTCCGTTATGGTTTGGTGACGGAAGTGAAGACTTATATGCTGGCTGCTGAGTACACTGATTTTGATGTGCTGGTTGGAAGGGCAAAGGACATCGAGTTGAATTTGAGTTTATCTTCTAGGGGTGCTGGTCCTAGTGTGGGCAAGCGAGCTGCTGAGTATAGTTCCGGTGGCGGACGGAACAAGAGAGGACGTGATCGGAAGTATCAGTCTTCGGCTAGGCGTGGCGGTGGAGGGCAAGGTGTGCCTGTTCAGGGAGACAGGACAAGAGCTGATCCGAACACACGTTGGACATGTGGATCGCGTGGACATCTGAGGCGTGATTGTCCTCGAGCTGGAAAAGAGGTTCAGGCTCCTGTTGTGGAGGCTGGTAACTCATGCTGGAACTGTGGATCGGCGGATCACATGAGGAGGGAGTGTCCTCTGTTGGCCGGTGGTGGCCAGGGATGTGCTCCTGGAGTTGTTGCACCACAGAGAGGTCGTGGGCGCGACCGTGGTAACTTCCAGCGTAGAGAGGATGGTGGAAGGAATGTGGCTCATGTTGTAGCTGTTCAGCCTGAGGGTGGTGGCCAAGCCAGAGTGTATGCTCAGAGGGAGGGGAGGAATGACACGGATGTGATCGCAGGTACTTTTACTTTGCAATCCTTGTCAATACTTTCCTTGATTGATTCTTGATCTACACACTCATACATATTGCGTGAGAATGATCAATTGCTTGGTTTGCCTGTTGAGTCTTTGGATGTTGGTATGCGTATAACTAGTTCTTTTGGTGAGACCGTTGTGACACGAAAGCTTTATAGAAGATGTCCCTCGGTTGTGCAAGATCATGTTTTTCATGTTGATCTTATGGAATTGCCTTTCTATGGCTTTGATGTAATCCTTGGTATGGATTAGCTTGTCGAGCATCGAGCTGTTGTGGATTTTGAGAATAAGTGAGTTTCGTTGAAGCTTGCGGATGATTATGAGGTGGTGGTGGTTGGTGAGAATGTGAAGTTTCTTGCCAATATGGTGTCTACATTGGAAGCGAGCCGTATGTTGAGGCAAGGTTGTGAAGCTTACCTAGCCTTTGTGATGAATCCTAGCTCTAAGGAGTTGCGTGTGCAAGATATCAGGACTATGCGAGAGTTTCCTGGTGTGTTTCCGGAGGAGTTGCCTGGATTGCCTCCTAATCGCGAAGTGGAGTTTGGGATTGAGCTGTATGAAAACACAACTCCAGTGTCCATTACTCCTTATATAATGGCACCTAAAGAGTTGAAAGAGTTGAAGACGCAACTTCAGGAGTTCCTTATAGAATGGCACCTAAAGATTGAGGCAGTAATGAATTGGAAGCCTCCTAAGTCTGTTCATGAAGTCCGTAGTTTCCTTGGTCTGGCAGGATACTATCGGAGGTTCGTGGATGGGTTTTCAAAGATTGCTGCACCTTTGACGAAGTTGTTGCAGAAGGATGTTAAATATGAGTGGACAGAAGCGAGACATCAGGCTTTTGAGAAGCTTAAGGCAGCTTTGACGCAAGTTCCTATCTTGGTTCAGCCTGAATCAGGGAAAGAGTTTGTGGTGTATAGTGATGCGTCCTACGTTGGTTTGGGATGTGTGTTGATGCAAGAGGGTAAGGTGGTGGCTTATGCATCACGACAGTTGAAGGTGCATGAGCGCAATTATCCTACGCATGACATTGAGTTAGCCGCGGTGGTTTTTGCTTTGAAAATCTGGAGACATTACCTGTATGGTGAGAAGTGTACGGTGTACACAGACCACAAGAGTTTGAAGTATCTGATGTCTCAGAAGTAGTTGAATCTTAGGCAACGACGTTGGGTGGAGTTGCTTAAGGATTATGATTTGACGATCGAGTACCATCCGGGTAAAGCTAATGTTGTAGCGGATGCCTTGAGTAGGAAGGTAGCTGTGGAGTTGAGGGCTATGTTTGCCAGTTTGAGTATTTCGCGTGATGGTGGTCTTGTGGCTGAGTTGCAAGTGAAACCATCCTTGGTTCAGTTGATTAAGGAAAAGTAGTTGTTGGATGATTCCTTGGTTCCACATGTTCAGGATATTGCAGAGGGTAGGCCAACGAGTTTCTGCTTTAATGATGATGGAGTTTTATGTTTTGGGAGTCGGATAGTAGTGCCCAATGATGCTGAGTTGAGGCGTGCTATTCTGACTGAAGGTCATAGTAGTCCTTTTGCTATGCACCCTGGTAGTACTAAGATGTACCGTGATCTTCGTGATGAGTACTATTGGGTGGGTTTAAAGAAGGATGTTGCTGAGTTTGTAAGCAAGTGCATGGTTTGCCAGCGAGTTAAAGCTGAGCATCAGTTTCCTTCAGGGTTGTTGCAACCGTTGAGGATTCCTAAGTGGAAGTGGGAAAGGGTTACCATGGACTTTGTGTCTGGTTTGCCTTTGTCGCCATCGAAGAGGAATTCGGTGTGGGTGATTGTGGATCGCCTGACGAAGTGTGCGCATTTCTTGCCTGTGCATACTACGTTCACTTTGGATAAGCTTGCGGAGCTGTACATTGCTGAGATTGTGCGGCTGCATGGTGTGCCTAAGTCGATTGTGTTGGATAGAGATCCGAGGTTTACATCGCGTTTCTGCCAGTGTTTGCATCAGGCTTTGGGTACGCGGTTGAATTTAAGCACTTCTTATCATCCACAGTCGGATGGACAGTCTGAGCGTGTTATCCAGGTGTTGGAGGATATGTTGAGGTGCTGCGTGATTGAGTTTCAGGGTTCTTGGGAGAAACATCTGCCTCTGGTGGAGTTTGCCTATAATAATAGTTATCAGGCAAGTATTCAAATGGCACCTTATGAAGCTTTGTACGGGAGGAAGTGTAGGACTCCTCTTTGTTGGGCTGAAACGGGTCAGAAGTTGGTTTCGATGCCAGCTTTGTTGAAAGGAACCACCGAGAAGGTGAAGCTCATTTGTGAGCGTTTGAAGGCAGCTTCTGATCGGCAAAAGTCTTACACGGATTTGAAGCGTAAGGAGATTGAGTATGCGGTGGGTGACCATGTGTTTTTGAAAGTTTCGCCTTGGAAAAAGGTGATGAGGTTTGGCCGAAAGGGTAAGTTGAGCCCTAGGTACATTGGACCATACGAGGTGATTGAGCGTGTGGGTCCTGTTGCGTACAAGTTGAGGTTACCGCAAGAGTTGGAAAAGATCCATGATGTGTTTCATGTTTCTATGCTTCGGAAGTATAGATCGGATCCTTCGCATGTGATGCCTGTGGAAGAAGTGGAATTGAATCCGGATTTGACCTATGATGAGGAACCGGTGAAGATTCTGGATTCGGATAGTAAAGTTCTTCGAGGCAAGACCATTGAGTTGGTAAAGGTGTTGTGGAAGCATCGTGGTGCTGAGGAAGCCACGTGGGAACGGAAGGATGACATGTTGAAGCAGTTTCCGTATCTTTCCCTTCAGGTAAATTTTGAGGACGAAATTTCTTAAGGGGGAGAGTTGTAACACCCCAATTTTTGGGCTTAGAGGTTTTGGGTTTGAATCGGACCGGTCGAATTTCAGTTCGAATATAAAAGGTGGTTTTTAGGGAAAGCCTAGTTCGGGATGCATTAAAATATGGAAAAATATCTTAAAATCCTCTTTTATTATATATAAGGGAGTGGTGAAATCAATTTTACAAAATGAGGTTTCGAAATGTGACATTTCAAGTTAGTGACTAAAATGTAATTTTTGAAAAGTTGGTGACTGTTTTAAAAGGATTGAAACTTTGAATCTTTAAGGAGCTAATTTACCCAAGAAGAGTTTTCTCCAGATTTTTCTTAATATTAAACATTTATTAAATGATATTTAATAAAAAGGAAAAAGGGGAAATAGATATTTTTGAGTTCATAACTAACTTTTCTCAAAATTTTCCCTCTTCATTTCTCTCCCTTTTCTCTCAGCCAAACACATTTCCCCAGCCATTTTCCCTCTGATTTTAACACCTAAAGATGAGATTTAAATCTCCAATTGGTTTCTAATCATTCCTACATCAAATCATTACCATTTGCTTATTGAATTTTCAAGAATCTTGGCTTTAAACAAGGAGAAACTCACATTTAGAGGTATGAACGTCCTTCTCCTCTAAATACTCAGTTCTTTACTGAAATTCCCAAGTTCTCAATCCTTGATTTGTGTTTTATTAAAGGTTTTAATATTGTGTTCTTGATCTTGGCTTTAAATGCAAGATTTGGATTTAATTTTGATTAAATTCGTACTAAATGATTGGGCTGTGTTTTGAGATATCTTTTTGATGTTTATTGGATGTATAAATGATGTGTAATTGAGGTTTAATCAATGCAATCTCGGATAGGTTGTTTTTCCTAAGTTTTTGCTTCAGTTAATGGTGGGTTTTGAGGTGATTTTGAGGTTCTGCTATAGCTGGAGGTATAAGGACGTGAATAGATCCTTTTTGGATGTTAATTGATGTATATGTATGATTGGAATTGATGGATCTTGGCTGGGTAAGGTTGTAGAGGTGTTTGGATGTGTTTTCGGTTGTGTTTGGTAGCCGAAATGTGAGTATTGGTGAGAGCAGTGGGTTTAGGTGTCTTGGTTCCAAATATTAATGCATGATGATGCATTAATCCACTGCTTTGATGTGTTTAAAACAGGGGAGACATCATCGGATCCTTGTGGTGTTGATCCGGAGGCTTGATCGGTGTTTCGGCAAGCTTGCGAAACGGAATCGGTGAGTGAAGTTTGGTTTTCAGCTTTGAAACCAATGTTGGGAGGTTATGGGAGCTTAGTTTAAGTCTAAACAACTTAGCTAAGCATAAGAGTAAGTTTTCGGGAAAACACTCTTTTTGATGAACCATGAGATGGTTGAATGCAATGTGTTTTGTTTGCATGTTTAAATTCTGATTTGAAAGCATATGTTAGCATGTTTGATGCTGGTTTTGTAAGCCATGTGTTGAAGGATGCTCAAGGTAAGAGATCCTTGTTTTGAACATTGATAAATGTGGTTTGATGCATTGTAATGCATGATGCTTTAATGGCTATGTTAAATGCTTTAAAACAGTGGATTAATGATGTTATATGATGTATATTGGCAAGTGATGTGTTGGTTTTAAAGTAATTGAATCAGATATAGTTAGCCGGCTATAGGATTGGGTGCACCGTGAATAAAGTCGCCTTGGATGTTGAGGGGTTGTGATTGTACCGTAAACTCCATCCAAGTACACTAACGAGATGGTTAAGATCATCATGGTGGTTAAAAGTCTATGAGTGGATCTTGTGTTAAGATCATAATGGTGGTTAAAAGTCCATGTGTGGATCTTGTGTTGTGTGTCCCGTGTTCTCGTTAGTGATGTTATACAACTACCAATGAGTGATGTTGAGGGGTTGTGATTGTACCATAGTCTCCATCATGGGTGTTGAGGGTTTGTGATTGTACCATGCTCCTCCTTGATATTGGTAGTGTGTATGAAGCGTATGGGACAACGCTTGTAATCCGTGTATCCGATTGTGTTTTTGAGTTGTAAAATGTTATGGATTATCACTTGTAAGCCAATATGACATGATGATGATTTGAAGCATGAGATGCTTGGTTTTTATGCATAATTGCATGGTATACGTTGTTTGAAACTAAAGGCCTTGAATAGGTGTTTTTGCAAATGCATTATTGTGATGTTTTAGTTGAGCATTCCTCACTAAGCTATGTGCTTACGCTCTCTCTTTCTTAAACCAATAATGCAGAGCATTGAACTGCATAAAGGGCAGCAAGGAGGTCAAGGATCCAAGTGAAGACTAAGCTCATGTATGGTGAATGTTTTCCTAACACTATTAGCTTTTGGCATTTGGCAATGGGAACCTAAAGTGTGTTTTTGGGAGATGTTTTGGACTCCCTAAGTTTGGTTAATGCTTTTGATAATGTTGGAACATGTAAATGGCCTTTTGGTATTTGGTTTTGGTGAATTGTTGGTTGCATGGTTTTCAATATAGGATGCATGCCTATAGAATTGGGTTTTTCCTTGAATGATGCCATGATTGTGTTTAGTTGATGCTAATATGTTCCTTAAGTGCTTGATGACTTGCTGGTATGATTTAAGTGTCACCGGAATGTGTTTGATGGGTCAAATGCTTGTTAAACCAGCAAAAATCTGCAATTCTGGGCAACTCGTTTCAGAACGGGTGCTACTGTTTCGGAACAGGTGGCCTGAAATGGCCATGGCGTTTCGAAACATGTAGAGCTGTTCCGAAACGGATTTGCCACTGCCAAGCCCTGTTCCGCAATAAGTTTCGGAACGGTCCCGCGTTTCGGAAGGGATCTTCCCCGTTTCGGAACACTCGACCGTTGGACACTGAATCTGATGGTTAAATGTTTTGTAACTCTTACGTTTTGGTCCCAATCTTTATATATGCAATTGGTTGAGTTTGAGATGTCCAATTGAGATGAAATTTGACAGTGAGGCATGAAATATGATTAATTTCATAATGGTAACCTTAAAACATGTTAAGTCCTCTTAATTTTCAGAATTTGCAATTTGGTCCCTAAAATTGTATGTTGTGCAATTGAGTCCCTAAATGTTTTCCGATTGCTGTGATTTTTGAGTATGTTTTTCTTACAAGTTCACCTAGGGTTAATATGCATTTAGACAAGATTAAAAATAAAAAAGGGTCGTTAATCAAGGTTGACTTTCGGGTTGACTTTGGTTTTCCCCGTGTAATCTTCGTAGTTCGGGTCAACCGTCTAGGCCGGGCTAAGGGGGTTACATGTATTTTCTTGTTTTGAGCAAGTTTATTATGCATTCATGATATTGTAATTGGCCTCTATGTGGTTTTTGGACCTTTAATTGGTTTTTTGGTCATGTTTTGGTTTTGTGGTTGAAGGCATGATTTATTAGTTGCTTGTTCAATATGAATGGATGTGCCTAATGCTTGTTAGGTGGCTAGTTTGTGATGCATATATGTTTGATGTGATTATATATGCATGTATATGAGTTATGGGTGTGATCGGATGATGATTGATGCGTTTAAGAGGTATTCCTTGTAAACTTTTGGTATGGGTATCGATACACGAGCCTCAATATCCATACTCATAGGCTAATTTTGGTCAGATTGGTGCAGGTGTATCGATGCGATTTTGAACTGTATCGTTACGACTTGGAAGTGTATCGATGCCCCAATGTATAATGCACACCTGTACCGATACGTAGGGAAGGGTATCGATACCGTCTCTCAAACATTGGTTACTTCCTTCCCGAGTATCGATACATGATGTAGGTGTACCGATACCTAACGTTTAAATTAGTTAAATGGAATCTTTTAAAGTCTGAAATGTTACATTTTAGTCCCTAAACTTTGTGTATGGAATTGGATAGGTTTGGATGGTTCATTTGTGTTGGAATTAGTTAGAGAAGCTTGTTTTATGATTAATTAAAGGTTGATAACCATAAAATTTGAAAGGTCCCTATAATTTATAGAAATTACGTTTTGGTCCCTAAAAGCTTAAAATGTTCAATTGAACCCCTAAACGTTATCTGTTTGTTGCACCGTTTCTTTCTAAATGTTTTGTTGATCATATAAAGTTTTGAATTGCATCTAAAGGAGATAAAAAGGGTCGTTAATCGAAGTCGGCTTTAACGAGTTAGCTTCGGTTTTCCCCGTGTAATCTCCTTGGTTCGGGTCGGACGTCTAGGCCGGGCTAAGTGGGTTACATTTGGTGGTATCAGAGCCAAGTTATGAAAGATTGGGATGATGGTAAGTTGTGGGTAAATGATTTGTGATGTGGTTATGTGTTGTGGTACTATTTGCTTTATCCGGTGAATGTTTAAGCATGTTATTGTTGAATGTATGATAATGACGTTGTACTTGATGAATGAATGTGGATGTGATGACGATTTAGCTGAGTCTTGATGCTTGAGATATATGATGCTGAAGTATGCATGTGATATGCTTTGTTCCATGTTTGGGGGGGGGGGAATTGGAATACCCATTGCCTTACTACCTAGTAAAATGTTTTAATTGGTTTTGAAAGTCTTGGGATTCTTGTAAGAGCTGGCATGATTATTTGTTTGTTGTATGTTCATGTTTTAATGATAACTAGCACAATGAGATTGAGACACGAGTTGCGTTATGGAGCGATAGCTCATGCTGAAGAATAGCGTGACCAAGAGAATGTGGTTCCACCTGGTGGAAACCTACCTCCTCCTCTGCCACAACCGCCTAGGGGTGATGGGCAGGGCCAACACGGACAGGCTGGTCCGAGGATTGGAGATTGGACGCCTTTAGTACAAGCGATGACTGGAGCATTTTAGGTTTCTGTTACTGGAGTGCATGAGCAGGCTCCTGCTACTGGCCAAACAGGATTCCCATTGGAGCGATTTAGGAGTTTGGGAGGAGTAGATTTTCGGGGATTATCTTCTGAGGCGTCCAAAGAATGGTTGGCTAGTACTATCTGTATATTGGATCAGATGGGGTGTAGTGATGCATGAAAGTTGGGTTGCGCAGTATCATTTCTGCATGGTGATGTGTATACCTGGTGGACTACTGCGACTGCGGCCTTGGAGCCGGAAGAGGTAGATTGGACGTTTTTCTGGTCTGCTTTTAAGAGGAAGTACCTTGGAGTTAGGTACCTTGATGATAAGAAGAGAGAATTTATGTCTCTTGTTCAGGAGAGTATGACTGTAGCGGAGTACGAGGTCCAGTTCGTACGGTTGAGTTCGTATGCTCCAAATTTGATGCCGAGTGATAGGCTTCGATGTGATCATTTTTAGTACGGTCTAGTATAGGAGGTGAAGACATATATGCTTGCTACAGATTATACGGATTTCGATGTGCTCGTGACTCGAGCTAAAGATATAGAACAGAGCTTGGGTCTAGCCTCGCGTTGGAGTGGTTCCAGTCTGGGCAAGAGGGCTGCTGATGCTGGCCCTAGTGGTGGCCAAAGTAACAGAAATTTGGACCGTAGATATCAGCCTGCTGTTAGGCGTGGAAATTTTGGATGTGGTGGACCGGTTCAGGGCAACATACGGAGAGATGAACAGAACACGTGCTGGATGTGTGGGTCACGGGAGCACTTGAGGAAGGACTACCCTCGTGCTGCTCGTGAGGTTCAGGTTGCTGTTGTTGGAGCTAACTCGTGTTGGAACTGTGGATCTGTTAACCATATGAGACGTGAGTGTCCCCCGTTAGCGGGAGGTGGTCAGGGTCGTGCACCAGCTGTTTCACAGCAGAGAGGCCATGGGCGCGGCCGAGGCAACTTCCAGAGGAAAGAGGATGGCCAGAGAGGTGTGGCCCATGTCGTTGCGGTTCATCCCGAGGAAGGTGGTCCCGCGAGTGTGTATGCGAATCGTGAGGGACACAACGACACCGATGTGATCGCATGTACCTTCACATTGAAATCCCTATCCTTGTTAGCATTGATTGATTCTAGATCTACACATTCATACATCTTGAGTGAGCATGCGCATTTGCTTGAAATTCCTGTTGAGATGTTAGATGTAGGAATGCAAGTAACAAGTTCCTTTGGTGAGACTATGGTTACAAGGAATCTGTATAAGAGGTGGCTATTTTCTGTTCAAGGTCATGTATTTCCTGTTGATCTGATGGAATTACCTTTTTATGGTTTTGACGTGATTCTCGAAATGGACTGGTTGGTTGAGCATCAGGCTGTGGTGGATTTTGACGTTAAGTGTGTCACCCTAAAGCATACGGATGATAACGAGGTAGTAATCGTAGGTGAGAACGTGATGTTCTTGTATAACGCAATTTCGGCTCTTGAAGCGAGTCAGTGCTAGAGTTGGGATGCGAATATTTCTTGGCGTATGTGATGAATCTTGACATTAAGGAAGTGTCTGTTCAAGACATACGAATTGTGTGCGAGTTTCAGGGTGTCTTTTCGGAGGAGTTTCGAGGGTTGCCACCCTACTAGGAAGTTGAGTTTGGCATAGAATTGTATGAGAATACGTCTCTGGTGTCCATTGCTCCTTATTGCATGGCACCTAAGGTGTAACCCCCTTAACCCGGCCTAGACGGTTGACCCGAATTAAGAAAGTCACACGGGGAAAACCAAAGTCAACCCGAAAGTCAACCTTGATTAACGACCCTTTTTTTTTCTTTTTAAACTTGTCTAGATGCATATTAATCCTTAGATATGATCATGCAACAGCATACTCAAAGATCATAAACATCAGAGATCAAATAGGGACCCAATTGAACAATTTACAACTTTAGGGACCAAATTGTAAATTCTGATAATTATAAGGACTTAACCCAAATTAAAGTTACCAACTTGAAATTAATCAGGTTTCATGCTTCTCTGTGAAATTTCAGCTCAAAAGGACTTCCCAAACTCATACAATTGCACAAACATGATTCAGGACCAAAATGCAAACATTTCAAAACATCTAACTGCCAATGTCAGCCCCCAACGGTCACCCGTTCCGAAACGGGAGACAGCCCGTTTCGAAACACGGGGCCGTTCCGCAACGTGTACCGAAACAGGGGTCGTGCAGTAGCCTTTCCGTTTTGGAACGGTCCCTCCCGTTTCGGACGTCTGGGCTTGTTTAAAGCACCCGTTCCGAAACGGTAAGTGCTGTTCCGAAACACCCTGCACAGATTGCCCAAAAATGCATACTTAAACATGCAATTGACCAACCAAACATGCTTTAAATGCCACCAAACTTTGCCAACATGCAATTCAACATATATGAGACATACTTGCATCAACAATTCATCAAAACATCCACATATATGAAAAGCCCCAAATCTATACGCATGCTTCCTACACAAGCAACCATTCAAGCATAAACTTTCAATTCAAGCATATAGAGGTCAACCACAAAACCAGCATTCACAACAACATTCAACATACTTAGGGAGTTCAAAACATCTCCCAAAACATACACATAGGTCCCCCATTGCCAAATTACCAAAAGCTAAATGTACTTAAGAAAACCTTCCATACTTTGAGCTTTACTACCACTTGAATGCTTGCCTTCCTTGCTGCCCCTAAAGTACTTTAATGCTCTGCATTATTGATTTGAGAAAACAAAGAGAGCGTAAGCAAAAGCTTAGTGAGGAATGCTCAATAAAACCATCCAATAATGCATTTATAAAACACTTTATAAATCATGCTTCAAATCATCATTTACACATGCTCAAAAGCATACTTTAACAAGCATCTCATGCTTCATTTCATTACATGTCATATTGGCCACAAGTGATACATTTCGTTTCTTTGAAAACAAGTTCATCAACTTTCACCCCAAGGACTTTTAAACACCTTGGACCCCAAGGACTTTTAAACACCTTGGCCTATGGACTTTTAAACACCATAGAAAGGACCACACAAGGACTTTTAACCACCTTTGTGTCTGTATCAAGTTTCACCCCAAGGACTTTTAAACACCTTGGCCCCAAGGACTTTTAAACACCTTGGCCCCAAGGACTTTTAAACACCTTGGCCTATGGACTTTTAAACACCATAGAAAGGACCACACAAGGACTTTTAAACACCTTTGTGTCCGTAACAAGAATCATCCAAGGACTTTTAACCACCTTGATGTTCTTAAGTAAACAAGGCTCACTCAAGGACTTTTAACCACCTTAGTGACCTTAACCTTTTCAAAACATCACTTGCCAATATACATCATTATCATCAATTTATCCACTGTTTTAAAGCATTAAACCAAGCCATATTCATCAAGCATTTAAAAGCATCAAACCACATTTAATCAATGTTCAAAAGCAAGGAGCTCTTACCTTGAGCTTCCTTCAACATATGGCTTACAAAAACAGCATTAACCATGCTACATCATGCTTTCAAAACAGAATTTAAAACATGCAATAAACCACATTGCACAACAATCAAATCATGGCCACCACTAGAGAGTATTTCCGAAAACTTACACTTGAGCTTAGCAAAGTTGTTTAGACTTAAACTAAGCTCCCAAGACATTGGTTTCAAAGCCGAAAACCCAATTTCACTCACCGATTCCACTTCGCCTCTTGCCGAAGCACCAAATAAAGACTCCGGATCACCACCACTTGGATCCAAAGATGACTCCCCTGTTTTAACACATTAAAACAGTAGGTTAATGCATCATCATGCATTAATAGCTTCAATGAAAGCACCTAAACTCGCTGCTCTCATCCACACTCCATTTTCGGCCACCAAACACAACCGAAAATGCATCCAAACCACTTCTCAACTAAGCCCAGCCATTAACCATCAAAACCTAACATCCTTTAACATCAAATAACATCCAAAAAGAACCTAACAACATCCTTATACCTCCAGCAACACCAGATCCACAAGATCACCTCAAAAACAACCAAGAATCATAAGCTAAACTTAGGAAATTCAACCTATCCGGGATTGCATTAATCAAAACTCAATTCCTTATCAAATTAACATTCATTAATCATCATTTTAACACCTTAAAACACTGCTTAAACAGATCCAACGAAATTTCATCAAAAACACACCAAATCTTGCATTTTAAGCCAAGATCCATTAAACAATCTTAAAAGCCATTTATAAAACATCAATTAAGGATTGAGAACTTAGGAATTTCATTAAAGAACTTGAAGTTCAGAGCAGAAGGACGTTCTTACCTCCAAACTTGAGTTTCTCCTCCTTTGGAACCAAAAAGCTTGATGAATCAAGTAGCAAATACAAAGGTTTTGATGATGAGATGATTAGGAATCAAAAGAGGATTGAAAAGAAGTATTTAGGTGCTAAAAATCAGAGGAAAAGATCTGGAGAGAATGTGTTTGGTTTGAGAGAAAAGATGAGAGAAAATGGAAATGGAAAATTTAGAAAGTTAGTTAAAAAATGACTAAAATATCTTTCCCTCCTTTTACTTTTATTTTAAACCATTATTAAATCATTTAATATTCTAGAAAATCTGGAGAAACTCCCCTTTGGGTAAATAGCTCCCTAAAGATTCAAAGTTTCAATTCTTTTTAAAACAGTCACAAAACTTTCAAAAATTACATTTTGGTCACTAACCAAAATGTCACCCTTCCAAACCTCATTTTTCAAAATTGATTTCACAATTCACTTACATATATTAAAAGATGATTTAGAACATTTTTCCATATTTTTAATGCAACCCGAACTAAGCTTTCCTAAATTCACTCTCTTAGATTCGAACAGCACTTTGACCAAACCGGTCAACGCCCAAAACTCCTAAGCCCAAAACCGGGGCGTCACAACTCTCCCCCCTTAAGAAATTTCGTCCCTGAAATTTACCTGAAGGAAAGAGATAAGGAAACTGCTTCAGCATGTCTTCCTTTCGCTCCCACGTGGCTTCCTCAACACCTCGATGCTTCCACAGCACCTTAACCAACTCAATGGTCTTGCCACGAAGAACCTTGCTATCCGAATCCAGAACCTTCATCGGTTCCTCATCATAGGTCAAATCTGGATTCAAAACCACTTCCTCCACAGGCATCACATGCGAAGGATCAGATCTATACTTCCGGAGCATAGAAACATGGAACACATCATGAATCTTCTCCAACTCCTGAGGTAATCTCAACCGATACGCAACAGGACCCACACGCTCAACCACCTCATATGGTCCAATGTACCTAGGGCTCAACTTACCCTTTCGGCCAAACCTCATCACCTTCTTCCAAGGCGAAACCTTCAAGAATACACGGTCACCCACCGCATACTCTATCTCCTTACGCTTCAAATCCGTGTAAGACTTCTGCCGATCAGAAGCAGCCTTCAACCGCTCACAAATGAGCTTTACCTTCTCTGTGGTCCCTTTCAACAAAGCCGGCATCGAAACCAACTTTTGACCAGTTTCAGCCCAACAAAGAGGAGTCCTACACTTCCTCCCGTACAAAGCCTCATAAGGTGCCATCTGTATACTTGCCTGATAACTATTGTTATAAGCAAACTCAACCAAAGGCAGATGCTTCTCCCAAGAACCTTGGAACTCAATCACGTAGCACCTCAACATATCCTCCAAGACCTGGATAACTCGTTCAGACTGACCATCCGACTGAGGATGATAGGACGTACTGAAATGCAACCTTGTACCCAGAGCTTGATGCAAACACTGCCAGAACCGCGATGTGAACCTCGGATCCCTATCCGACACAATCGACTTAGGCACACCATGCAGCCGCACAATCTCAGCAATGTATAGCTCTGCCAACTTATCCAAAGAAAACGTGGTATGCACAGGCAAGAAATGTGCACACTTCGTCAGGCGATCCACAATCACCCAAACAGAATTCTTCTTCGAGGGAGACAAAGGTAAACCAGATACAAAATCCATGGTAACCCTTTCCCACTTCCACTCAGGGATTTTCAACGGTTGCAACAACCCTGAAGGAAACTGATGCTCAGCCTTAACTCGCTGACACACCAAACACTTGCTCACAAACTCCGCAACATCCTTCTTCAAACCCACCCAATAGTACTCATCACGAAGATCACGGTACATCTTAGTACTACCAGGGTGCATAGCAAAAGGACTACTATGGCCTTCAGTCAGAATAGCACGCCTCAACTCAGCATCAGCAGGCACTACTATCCGACTCCCAAAACACAACACACCATCATCATTAAAACAGAAATCCGAAGGTCTACCCTCCGCAATATCCTGAACATGAGACACCAAGGAATCATCCAGCAGCTGCTTATCCTTGATCAACTGAACCAAAGATTGTTTCATTTGCAACTCAGCAACAAGACCACCATCTTGCGAAACACTCAAACTAGCAAACATAGCCCTCAGCTCAACAGCTACCTTCCTACTCAAGGCATCCGCTACAACATTAGCTTTTCCAGGATGATACTCAATCGTTAGATCATAATCCTTGAGCAACTCCAACCAACGCCGCTGCCTAAGATTCAACTCCTTCTGAGACATCAGATACCTCAAACTCTTGTGATCTGTGTACACAGTACACTTCTCACCATACAGATAATGTCTCCAAATCTTCAGAGCAAAAACCACTGCAACCAGCTCAATATCATGCGTAGGGTAATTGCGCTCATGCACTTTCAACTGCCGCGATGCATAAGCCACCACCTTACCCTCCTGCATCAGCACACACCCCAAACCAACATAGGATTCATCACTGTAAACCACAAACTCTTTCCCTGATTCAGGCTGAATCAAGATAGGAGCTTGCGTCAAAGCCGCCTTAAGCTTCTCAAAAGCCTGTTGTCTCGCTTCCGTCCACTCATACTTAACATCCTTTTGCAATAGCTTCGTCAAAGGAACAGCAATCTTGGAAAACCCATCCACAAACCTTCGGTAGTATCCCGCTAAACCAAGGAAACTACGGACCTCATGAACAGACTTAGGAACCTTCCAACTCATCACCGCCTCAATCTTCTGAGGATCAACACGAATCCCCTCAGCTGAGACCACATGCCCAAGGAAGACCACCTCCCTTAACCAGAACTCACACTTGCTCAGCTTAGCATAAAGCTGATTCTCCAACAAAGCTTGCAAAACAATCCTCAAATGCTCTTCATGCTCCTCCTCAGTACGCGAGTACACGAGGATATCATCAATGAACACCACAACAAACTTATCCAGGTATTCATGAAACACACGATTCATCATGTCCATGAAAGCAGCAGGAGCATTTGTCAACCCAAACGGCATCACAAGGAACTCATAATGCCCATACCTTGTCCTGAAAGCTGTCTTAGGCACATCCACATCCTTCACCTTCAACTGATAATACCCTGACCTCAAGTCAATCTTAGAGAACACAGTAGCTCCCCGAAATTGATCAAAAAGATCATCAATTCTCGGCAAAGGATACCGATTCTTGATAGTCAACTTGTTCAGCTGACGGTAATCAATGCACATTCTCATAGTGCCATCCTTCTTCTTCATAAACAAGACCGGTGCACCCCAAGGTGACACACTCGGCCGGATGAAACCACGATCAAGCAACTCTTGCAACTGCGTCTTCAGCTCCTTCAGCTCCTTAGGTGCCATTCTCTAGGGAGTAATGGACACAGGAGTTGTATTCTCATACAGCTCAATTCCAAACTCCACCTCGCGATTAGGAGGTAAGCCATGCAACTCCTCAGGAAAAACACCAGGAAACTCCTTCACAACTCTGATATCTTGCACCCTCAACTCTTTAGAGCTAGGATTCATCACAAAAGCTAGATAGGCTTCGCAACCTTGCCTCAGCATCATGCTCGCCTCCAAGGTAGACACCACATTGGCAAGAAACTTCACATTCTCACCAACCACAACAACTTCATAATTATCCGCAAGCTTAAGCGAAACTCGCTTGTTTTCACAATCCACAACAGCGCGATGCTCAGCAAGCCAATCCATACCAAGGATTACATCAAAACCATAAAAAGGTAACTCCATAAGATCAACATGAAAAACGTATTCTTGAACAACCAAGGGACACCTTCTATAAAGCTTTCGAGTCACAACAGTCTCACCAAAAGAACTAGTGACACGAACACCAACATCCAAAAACTCAACAGGCAAACCAAGCAATTCAGCATGCTCACGCAAAATGTATGAATGCGTAGATCCAGAATCTATCAAAGAAAGCAATGACAAGGTTTGCAAAGTAAAGGTACCTGCAATCACATCCGCATCATTCCTTCCCTCACGCTGAGCATACACCCTCGTCTGGCCTCCACCCTCAGGCTGAATAGCCAAAACATGGGCCACTCCACGACCACCTTCCTCTCTCCTCTGGAAATTACCACGGCCGCGCCCACGACCTCTCTGCGGTGCAGCAACAACAGGAGCACGCACCTGATCACCAGCCAACCTAGGACAATCTCGCCTCAAATGGTCTACGGATCCACAATTCCAGCACCCACTACCAGCTGCCGCAACAGGAGCTTGCACCTCTCTCACAGCACGAGGACAGTCACGTTTCATGTGACCACGTGAACCACAGATCCAACAAGCACTCGGATCAGCCCTAGCATTGCCTCCTCTAGCAGGTGCACCACCACCTCTCTTAGCTGAAGACTGATACTTCTGATCACGTCCCCTCTTGTTCCGTCCACCTCCGGAACTATACTCAGCAGCTCGCTTGCCAGCACCCTTAGCAGATAAACTCAGGTTCATCTCAACGTCCTTGGCTCGGCCCACCAACACATCAAAATCATCATACTCGGCGGCCAGCAAATACATTTTCACATCCGTCTCTAAGCCATAACGGAACCTCTCGCACCTTGCCCGCTCATCAGGTACCAGCTCAGGTGCATACTGACTGAGTCGCACAAACTGCACCTCATACTCAGCCACACTCATTCTCCCTTGAGTAAGAGACATGAATTCACGCTTCTTCTCATCAAGATATCTCACACCAAGATATCTCCGCTTGAACACATTCTGAAAGAATGTCCAAGTCACATCAGCTTCTGCCATCCCAGCTATGGTGGTCGTCCACCACGTATACGCATCCTTCTGCAGCAAGGACACAACACAACCCAGCTTCTGCACATCAGTGCAACTCATCTGTCCCAAGATTCGCTTGGTACTCTCTAGCCAAGCTTCAGAACTCTCAGCAGACATACCCCTGAACTCAGTCCCACCAAGACTGCGCAGACGCTCCAAAGGTAGTCTAACTCCAGCATCTTCCTGATGCCCTGCTCCACGAGCCCCAGCTACTGCTGCTTGAAAACCACCAGCAATAGCTTGCACTAACATTGTCATATCAGGGATAGCTTGCCCCTGACCAGCCCCAGGTCCAGCAGCTCCAGCACCAGCTGCAGCTCCAGCTTCCTCAGCCCCAGCACCACCACCACCAGGTGGAGGAGGAGGTAACACCGCACTACCCGTGTTTTCCTCATTCTCGTTCTCATTAGGAGCCGTAGCTCGCACATTACCTCGTAACTCTCTACGTGGTGCCATACTTTTACCATGCAATCACAACACAAATAAAACAAAGTCAGGCCCAGCAAGGTAAGCAATCCAAGTATTCAAGCTCAATTTCATTCAAAATCAACACCATTTCATTAGCTTTTATTTGGCAATGGGTACCCATAACATGCTACACCACAACATACATCTCAATTGCAACATACATGCAATTCACTGAACATGCTTTCACCCAACAAGCATACAAAACATACATACTTCAACATTCACATACACATTCCCAATTACTCGAGAACTCAGCTCTGATACCACCAAATGTAACCCCCTTAACCCAGCCTAGACAGTTGACCCGAATTAAGAAAGTCACACGGGGAAAACCAAAGTCAACCCGAAAGTCAACCTTGATTAACGACCCTTTTTTTTCTTTTTAAACTTGTCTAGATGCATATTAATCCTTAGATATGATCATGCAACAGCATAATCAAAGATCATAAACATCAGAGATCAAACAGGGACCCAATTGGACAATTTACAACTTTAGGGACCAAATTGTAAATTCTGATAATTATAAGGACTTAACCCAAATTAAAGTTACCAACTTGAAATTAATCAGGTTTCATGCTTCTCTGTGAAATTTCAGCTCAAAAGGACTTCTCAAACTCATACAATTGCACAAACATGATTCAGGACCAAAATGCAAACATTTCAAAACATCTAACTGCCAATGTCAGCCCCCAACGGTCACCCGTTCCGAAACGGGAGACAGCCCGTTTTGAAACACGGGGCCGTTCCGCAACGTGTACCGAAACGGGGGTCGGGCAGTAGCCTTTCCGTTTCGGAACGGTCCCTCCCGTTTCGGACGCCTGGGCTTGTTTAAAGCACCCGTTTCGAAACGGTAAGTGCTGTTCCGAAACACCCTGCACAGATTGCCCAAAAATGCATACTTAAACATGCAATTGACCAACCAAACATGCTCCAAATGCCACCAAACTTTGCCAACATGCAATTCAACATATATGAGACATACTTGCATCAACAATTCATCAAAACATCCACATATATGAAAAGCCCCAAATCTATAGGCATGCTTCCTACACAAGCAACCATTCAAGCATAAACTTTCAATTCAAGCATATAGAGGTCAACCACAAAACCAGCATTCACAACAACATTCAACATACTTAGGGAGTTCAAAACATCTCCCAAAACATACACATAGGTCCCCCATTGCCAAATTACCAAAAGCTAAATGTACTTAAGAAAACCTTCCATACTTTGAGCTTTACTACCACTTGAATGCTTGCCTTCCTTGCTGCCCCCAAAGTACTTTAATGCTCTGCATTATTGATTTGATAAAACAAAGAGAGCGTAAGCAAAAGCTTAGTGAGGAATGCTCAATAAAACCATCCAATAATGCATTTATAAAACACTTTATAAATCATGCTTCAAATCATCATTTACACATGCTCAAAAGCATACTTTAACAAGCATCTCATGCTTCATTTCATTACATGTCATATTGGCCACAAGTGATACATTTCGTTTCTTTGAAAACAAGTTCATCAACTTTCACCCCAAGGACTTTTAAACACCTTGGACCCCAAGGACTTTTAAACACCTTGGCCTATGGACTTTTAAACACCATAGAAAGGACCACACAAGGACTTTTAACCACCTTTGTGTCCGTATCAAGTTTCACCCCAAGGACTTTTAAACACCTTGGCCCCAAGGACTTTTAAACACCTTGGCCTATGGACTTTTAAACACCATAGAAAGGACCACACAAGGACTTTTAAACACCTTTGTGTCCGTAACAAGAATCATCCAAGGACTTTTAACCACCTTGATGTTCTTAAGTAAACAAGGCTCACTCAAGGACTTTTAACCACCTTAGTGACCTTAACCTTTTCAAAACATCACTTGCCAATATACATCATTATCATCAATTTATCCACTGTTTTAAAGCAATAAACCAAGCCATATTCATCAAGCATTTAAAAGCATCAAACCACATTTAATCAATGTTCAAAAGCAAGGAGCTCTTACCTTAAGCTTCCTTCAACATATGGCTTACAAAAACAGCATTAACCATGCTACATCATGCTTTCAAAACAGAATTTAAAACATGCAATAAACCACATTGCACAACAATCAAATCATGGCCACCACTAGAGAGTATTTCCGAAAACTTACACTTGAGCTTAGCAAAGTTGTTTAGACTTAAACTAAGCTCCCAAGACATTGGTTTCAAAGCCGAAAACCCAATTTCACTCACCGATTCCACTTCGCCTCTTGCCGAAGCACCAAATCAAGCCTCCGGATCACCACCACTTGGATCCAAAGATGACTCCCCTGTTTTAACACATTAAAACAGTAGGTTAATGCATCATCATGCATTAATAGCTTCAATGAAAGCACCTAAACTCGCTGCTCTCATCCACACTCCATTTTCAGCCACCAAACACAACCGAAAATGCATCCAAACCACTTCTCAACTAAGCCCAGCCATTAACCATCAAAACCTAACATCCTTTAACATCAAATAACATCCAAAAAGAACCTAACAACATCCTTATACCTCCAGCAACACCAGATCCACAAGATCACCTCAAAAACAACCAAGAATCATAAGCTAAACTTAGGAAATTCAACCTATCCGGGATTGCATTAATCAAAACTCAATTCCTTATCAAATTAACATTCATTAATCATCATTTTAACACCTTAAAACACTGCTTAAACAGATCCAACGAAATTTCATCAAAAACACACCAAATCTTGCATTTTAAGCCAAGATCCATTAAACAATCTTAAAAGCCATTTATAAAACATCAATTAAGGATTGAGAACTTAGGAATTTCATTAAAGAACTTGAAGTTCAGAGGAGAAGGACGTTCTTACCTCCAAACTTGAGTTTCTCCTCCTTTGGAACCAAAAAGCTTGATGAATCAAGTAGCAAATACAAAGGTTTTGATGATGAGATGATTAGGAATCAAAAGAGGATTGAAAAGAAGTATTTAGGTGCTAAAAATCAGAGGAAAAGATCTGGAGAGAATGTGTTTGGTTTGAGAGAAAAGATGAGAGAAAATGGAAATGGAAAATTTAGAAAGTTAGTTAAAAAATGACTAAAATATCTTTCCCTCCTTTTACTTTTATTTTAAACCATTATTAAATCATTTAATATTCTAGAAAATCTGGAGAAACTCCCCTTTGGGTAAATAGCACCCTAAAGATTCAAAGTTTCAATCCTTTTTAAAACAGTCACAAAACTTTCAAAAATTACATTTTGGTCACTAACCAAAATGTCACCCTTCCAAATCTCATTTTTCAAATTGATTTCACAGTTCACTTACATATATTAAAAGATGATTTTAGAACATTTTTCCATATTTTTAATGCAACCCGAACTAAGCTTTCCTAAATTCACTCTCTTAGATTCGAACAACACTTTGACCAAACCGGTCAACGCCCAAAACTCCTAAGCCCAAAACCGGGGCGTCACATAAGGAGTTGAAGATACATCTCCAGGAGTTTATTGACCGAGGGTTCATAAAGCCGAGTATTTCACCTTGGGGTGCACAAGTTTTGTTCGTAAAGAAGAAGGATGGTACCATGCGTATGTGCATTTATTATTGGCAACTGAACAAGATGACGATTAAGAACAAGTACCCATTGCCAAGAATCGATGATTTTTTCGATCAGTTTCGAGGTGCTTCGGTGTTTCCTAAGATAGACTTGAGGTCTGGGCACTATCAACTTAAGGTTAAGGATGTGGATGCACCTAAGACAAATTTTTAGACTAGGTACAACCATTACGAGTTTCCAGTGATGCCGTTTGGGTTGACAAATGCACCGGCTGCATTCATGGACATGATGAATAGGGTGTTTCATGAGTATCTGGATCAGTTTGTGGTTGTGTTCATCAATGATATTCTTGTGTACTCGCGTACTGAGGAGGATAATGACAAGCACTTAAGGATTGTGCTGCAAGTGTTGTTGGAGAATCGGCTCTTTGCTAAGCTTAGCAAGTGTGAGTTTTGTCTCAGGAAGGTTGTTTTTCTTGGACATGTGGTGTCGGTCGAAGGTATCCGGGTTGATCCACATAAGGTTGAGGTGGTGATGAATTGGAAGACACCTAAGTCAGTGATGGAGGGACGTAGTTTCCTTGGGTTGGCTGGTTACTACCGAAGGTTTGTTGAAGGTTTTTCTAAGATTGCTGCTCCTTTGACCATGTTGTTGCAAAAGAATGTCCGCTTCGAGTGGAATGACAATAGGCAGCAAGCATTTGAGAAGTTATAGGAGACTTTCACACAAGCTTCTGTCTTGATTCAACCAAAATCGGGTAAGGATTTTGTAGTGTATAGTGATGCGTCATACGTTGGTTTGGGATGCGTATTGATGCAAGGTGGAAAGGTTGTGGCTTATGCGTCTAGACATTTGAAAGTGCATAAGCACAAGTATCCTACACATGATCTGGAGCTCGTGGCGGTGGTGTTTGCTCTAAAGATTTGGAGACTATCTTTATGGTGTGAGATGTGTGGTTTACACCGACCATAAGAGTTTGAAGTACCTTATGTCTCAGAAGGAGTTGAACCTTAGGCAACTAAGATGGGTGGAGTTGCTTAAGGATTATGATCTGACCATTGAGTATTATATAGGAAAGGCCAATGTTGTGGCCGATGCTTTGAGTAGGATGGTGGTTGTTGAGTTAAGGGCTATGTTTGCTCGTTTGAGTATATCACATGATGGAGGCTTTAGCAGAGTTGCAGGTGAAACCATTCTTAATTCAGTTGATTAAGGAAAAGCATTTGTTGGATGATTCGTTGGTGCCTCACATTCAGGATATAGCCAATGGAAGGGCTACAAATTTTTGCTTTAATGATGATGGAGTTCTATGTTTTAAAAGTTGGATAGTGGTGTCGAAAGATGCTGAGTTGAGACGCACCATCTTGAATGAGGCTCATAGCAATCCTTTTGCTATGCACCCTGGTAGTACCAAGATGTATCGTGGCTTAAAGGATGAGTACTACTGGGTGGGGTTGAAAAAAGGATGTGGCGGATTTTGTTAGCAAGTGTATGGTTTGCCAATGGGTGAAGGCTGAGCACCAGTTTCCTTCCGGTTTGTTATAGCCTTTGAGGATACCGGAGTGGAAATGGGAGAGAATTACGATGGATTTCGTATCTGGGTTGCCCTTGACACCATCAAAGAAAAACTCAGTGTGGGTGATTGTAGATCGCCTTATGAAGTGTGTACATTTCCTGGCCGTGCATACTACGTATACGTTGGACAAGCTAGTTGAGTTGTATATTGCTGAGATTGTGCGGTTGCAAGGTGTGCCCAAGAGCATAGTGTCGGATAGAGATCCAAGGTTTACAACGAGGTTCTTGGAGTGTTTGCACCAGGCGTTGGGTACATGGTTGAAGTTCAGCACTGTATATCATCCTCAGTCGAATGTGAAATTGGAACTAGTTATCCAGGTGCTTGAGGACATGTTGCGATGTTGTGTAATTGATTTCCAGGGTTCTTGGGAAAAGCATCCGCCGTTGGTTGAGTTTGCCTATAATAATAGTTTTAAGGCAAGTATTCAAATGGCACCGTATGAGGCCTCTTTGTTGGGCTGAGGCGGGGCAAAGGTTGCTTTCCTTGCTGGATATGCTCAAGAGAACAACAGGGAAGGTGAAGCTCATCTGTGAGCAGTTGAAGGTTGCATCGGATTGCCAGAAGTCTTACGCGAATTTGAAGCGTAAAGAGGTTGAGTTCGCGGTTGGGGATCGCGTGTTCCTTAAAGTATCACCTTAGAAGAAGGTAATGAGGTTCAGATGAAAGGGAAAGCTTATTCCGAGGTTTATTGGACCCTCTAAAGTTGTAGAGCGAGTTGGTCCTGTGGCTTATCGGTTGAGGTTGCCTCCCGAGTTGGAAAAGATCCATGATGTGTTTCATGTATCTATGTTGTGAAAATATAGATCAGATCCTTCGCTTGTGATGCCACTTGAGCAAATATATTTGAATCCGTATTTGTCCTATAATGAGGAACCGGTGAAGATTCTTAACTCGAGCAGTAAGATTCTTCGTGGCAAGACGATAGAGCTTGTGAACGTGTTGTGGAGACATCGAGGAGTTGAGGAGGCCACGTGGGAAAGAAAGCTGGACATGCTGAAGCAATTCCCGCATCTTTTTCCTTCAAGTAAAATTTCGAGGACGAAATTTACTAAGTGGGGAAGAGTTGTAACGCCCCGATTTTGAGCCTAGATGTTTTAGACATCTGACCGGGTTAAGTGAACCAGTTGGAAACAATTTGAATCGTGTTAGGTGGTTCAGGGAAATCAAGGTTCGAGATAGAATAAAAATATGACAAAATTTGCTAAAATCGTGTTTAATAGTTTGGTTAAATCAATTTTACAAAATGGGTTTTGGAAAAGGTACATTTTGGGCAGTGACAAAAATGTAAAGTTTTAAAACTGTGAAAAAATGCAATTTTCAAAGGAAGAGTCAAAATCTTAGAATCTCTAGGGTTCTTTTAAACAATGAAGCCTTTCCTTAATATGACATGTGTTTTAAATGGATTTTAAATAATTTATTTTTAGTTTTATTATTTAATTAATAAAATTTAGTTATTTTGGAGAATAAAAAGTCACGTTAGTTATCATTTTCAGCCAAACACATTTCTAAACCAATTTCTCCAGATTTCTTTTCTCCCAAACTCTCTCTCTTTGGTTTCTCATCCATTTCAAATAATCCTTTTCAATTTCTTCAAGATTTGTGAAGCAAAAACTTGTCAAATTTTGAGGAAAGCAAGGATTAGAGATAAATCTCATTCTCAACCTCTAATCAAGGTTCTTTATTGCAATTCCCCTAGATTTTTTACTTTTAAATGTTGTTTTTAATTGAGTTTTGGTTATAGTTTTGATTTGAGATCAAAATCTTGTAAAATGATGAGTAAAATCTCAATTTTCGGATTGATCTTGATGTGCTTTGTTTGTGATGGATTTTAATTGAGTTTTGAGTTGATCTTGATGTTGAAAAATGAGTTTTATGATATAGATCCCGAAATCCTTGAGATCCTTGAGTTTTATGTTGATTTTAGTTGGGTTTTTGAGGTGATTTGATGCTTATAGGCTTGCTGAAGGTATAAGGAAGTGTTTAGGATGTTTTTAGAAGTGGATTGATGAGTGTAATTGATTGGAAGTGTTAGTAGATGGCTGGGCTTGGTTTAGGAAGCAATCAATTGAGTTTTCGGTTGTTTCGGATGGGTAATTTGGTGTGTTTTTGTTGGGCAATAAGTTTGTGTGAAGTTGTCGGTGTAAGGATGCATTTTAATGTATTGGACCTCTGTTTTGATGTGTTGAAAACATGGGATAGCATTCCGGGAACAATTGACGCGTTTATGGAAGCTTCGGACGGTTGATTTGTGCGTCGGCTAGCGAGGTTTCACAAGTCAGTGAGTGGATTTTGGTTTTCCCAGTGTAGAAACATTTTAGAAAATGTTTTGGGAACTTAATAAGAGCTTGAAACGCTTTATTATGTTCGGAAGTAAGTAAATCGAAATTTCTCCCTCGGTTTTGTTAGTTTTGATCCTTTGGTTGCACTTGATTTTAAATGCATTAATCTACTATTTTAAAGCATGTTTTGAGTACATGATATATGTATGATGATGCCATGTGGTCGAAGGATGCACTAGGTAGGTGATTCTTGTATTCATGTGTTGATGCATTAGATTTTAAGCATGGTCTAATGCTTGTTGATGGCTTATCACGAGTTTACAATAAACAAGTCACCTTGGATGTGAGGGGTTGTGATTGTACCAAATACTCCATCCAAGTACCCTAAAGATTGAGGATTGTTTAAGGTTGCAACAGTTGAGGGTATCTTTCGGGTGTGAACCTTGTATTTTGTCCCGTCTCTCGTTAGTGGGTTATACATCTACCGATGAGTGGTGTTGACGAGTTGTGATTGAACTGAATACTCCACCACAGGTGTCACAACGATGGAGGGTCATTCTCGTGTGTGAGCCTTGATATTGCAGTAAAATGTATGAAGGGTGTGGGACAACCCTTGGTAATCCGTGTATCCAGTACTTTGTTTTTGAGATTATTGTTATCACTTGTGAGCCAATATGATGGAAATGTATATCGTGGAAAATGTTGGCAATGCATTGTTTGTAAGATGCATGTTTTGGTTTAAGCTTAGCATAATGGTGTTTATGCTTGGAAGGCTTGGTAAATAAGTAGAAATTGTTAATTGTTGGTTTTGATTTGGATCATGTTGCATGATGTTTTAATCAGTGAGTTTGATGAAAAAGTGCATGGTTTATCAAGAAAGGCATGTTGGATTTGAAAAGAGTGAAAAATGGTTTTGTGCATTGATGATGTTAGTGATTTTGAGCAACCCTCACTAAGCTTGCATGCTTATGCTCTCTTTGTTTCATCAATGCAGATAATTAGACTTGTAACCCCCTTAGCCTGGCCTAGACGTCCGACCCTAACTAAGAAGATTACACAAGGAAAACCGAAGTCAACTCGTAAAAGTCAACCTCGATTAGTGACCGCTTAGCATATCAAATTTCATCCCAAACAGATCATCCAAACTCAACTATTTGAAAAAACAATATTCATGGACCAAAATGCATAAATTCTAAACTTAAAAGATTCCATTAACTGAAAATAACTAACCCGTATCGATACACTTCTCCTCGTATCGATACGCAAATCGACAATAGCAACCTTTGGGAAAAGGGTATCGATACACCCAAGCCCGTATCGAAATGACCTTCAAACATATGCCTAGGCGTATCGATACGCGGACAAATCTTATCGGTACACCTAAGCTGCAAAGCTTGGTTTTGGCCTTAGCGTATCGATACTCGTCCCCGTGTATCGATACGAATACAAGAGATGCATTTCCAAAAGTCATTTTAACTCATTTAATCACATCTAAACATGCTTAGATCATACATACAAGCTATAATGAATCTACTAAACATGTAAGTTGTACCGCCCCGATTTTGGGCCTAGATGGTTTAGAGTTCGAATCAGACCGGTTGGAAACGGTTCGAATCTTTAAGGAAGATTTAGGGAACACCTAGTTCGGGATGTTTTAAAAATATGGAAAAATTTCTAAAAATCCTCATTTAATATGTGAACAATTATGGTGAAATCAATTTTACAAAATAAGGTTTGGAAATACTACATTTTGGTGTAGTGACGAAATCATAGTTTTGCAAAAGTGGAATAGTAATTGTTTTGTAAAGGATTGAAACTTTGAATCTTTAAGGAGCTAATTTTACCAAAATGTTTTTCATCAGATTTTTCCTTAATTTGGGTGTTTTTAATAATGCTTAATTAAAAGGAATTAAAGGTTAATTAAAAAGAAAAACTACTTTGACTTTTCATAACTACTTTTCACCAATTCCCTCTCATTGCATTTTCTCTCAAATTCTTGGTAGCCAAACACTTTTCCTCCAGCAAATAACCTTTGATTTTCATTCCAAATGATGAGATTTCAATAGTCTTTTGATCCTTAATCAATTCCTCATCAAATCCTCTCAATTTCCACATAGATTTTCCAAGAAAACTTGCCCAAATCAAGGAGAATTCATCCATTAGAGGTAAGTTTCGTCCTTTTCCTCTAATGATCAGTTCTTTACTGAAATTCCCAAGTTATCAATCCTTTCTTGATGATTTTTGAGTGGTTTTAATGTTAGAAACAAGAAATTGTGTTGAAACTCAAGATTTTGGATGAGATCTTGATGATTTTCGTGGTTTGTCTTTAGGCTCTGTTTTGAGGTTGATTTTTAATGTATTTTGGATGTTATTTGATGTTACAAATGAGGTTTTATCAATCAAATCCCGAATAGGCTTGGATTCCTAAGTTTTGTATGCTAGAATGGTGGTTTGGGGGTGATTTTGGTGTTCTGTCATATCTGGAGAAATAAGGATGAGTTTGTGGTGATTTTTGATGTTAATTGATGTTTATAAATGGTTAGAAGTGATAGATCTTGGCTGGGCTTTGATTTGGGAGAGTATGGAGAGGATTTCGGTTGTGTCTGGTAGCCGAAACGTGGAGGGATTACTCTTGTGTGTGAGCCTTGTGTAGTCCGGTAGTGTGTATGAAGCGTGTGGGACAACGCTTGTAATCCGTGTATCCGATTTTGTCTTGTGTTGAAATGGTTTGTGGACTATCTGTAACCCCCTTAGCCCGGCCTAGACGGTTGGCCCGAACTACGAAGGTCACACGGGGAAAACGAAAGTCAACCCGAATGTCAACCATGATTCACGACCCTTTTTTTTCTTTTTAATCTTATCTAGATACACATTAGTCTTAAGTGAGCTCTCACGAGATACGATAGAGAAAGGCACAGCGATCGGATTTCAATGAGGGACTCAATTGCACAAAATACACATTTAAGGACCAAAATGTAATTTCTGATAATTAGAAGGTCTAACTGATTTTAATGTTACCATTATGAAATTAGTCATGTTACATACTTCACTGTCAAATTTCATCCTAATTGAACATCATAAACTCAAGCAATTGCAACTTTAACATTAGGGACTAAAATGTTAAGCTTGCAAACTTCAGCATCATTCGAATCAGTGCCCAACGGTCACCTGTTTCGAAACACCCACCTGCCGTATCGAAATGCAGGATCGGAACGGCGTTGACCGTTTCAATACACGGGTTGGTTCCGAGACTGGTTCCGAAACGAGGCCTTATAGTGGCCAAATCGTTTCGAAACATCCCTTAGCGTTTTAGAACACGAAGGCCATTTCAGGCCCCCGTTTCGAAACACTATGGGGTGTTTCGATACGGTTTACCCAGAAACAGCACCAAATGCTGGTTTTTCAAGCACAAACTCAATCAAACACATCCAAATGACTTCCCAATCACTTCAACAAGTCAACATACATACAAGGTACACATTTAGAGCCCCTAAACACCTTCATAGCATCAAACAAGAAAATTCATAAGTCTAGAGGCATGCACCCTAATATCCAAACCAAATAAGGAAGTCAAACCTCCAAACAAGAAATTAAGGCAATTTACAATTCAAATCTACCAAGGCACACATGCCACAACCTTAGGGAGTTCAACATATCTCCCAAAACAAAATATAGGTTCCCATTGCCAAATTATCAAAACTAATAGTGTATGAAAACTTCACCATACGTGAACTTGGAATCCCTTGGACAAACTTAGCTTCCTTGATGCCCTTAAACACCTCAATTATCTGCATTATTGGTAAAAGTCAGCGTAAGCACAAATGCTTTGTGAGGCATGCTCTAAAGAAAACCAACACAATAATGCATTTTAGAAAACACTTTCATCAAAGCTTTTAAACCACATGCTCATCTCATTGTCATTCTTGATAAACTTTCAAAGCAAAACTCGTTGAAAACATGTGTACCTCCATTCTATCTCATGCATTAAAACCAATGTAAAACTAATGGCAAGGCCATCCACATGCTTGTATTGTCAAAGCATTTCTAAACAAAACACATATGCATATCTCATAGCATAAATCATTTCATCAAGGTGCATGTGTAACAAAAACCATTTAATCATTTATATTGGCATTTAGCATCTCATCAATACTCGGATATGCAGACACATTTCTACACTAGACTTTCGGTGGAATCTCACATCACCGTACTCACTTGTCTAGCAACGACTTCCGGTGGAATCTCTCATCACCGTACTCACATGGCGGAATCTCTCATCGCCACAAAGCTTGGGTATTTCACCAAGTCCTACCCGATGGAATTCCCATCATCGGAAAATCTCCCTTTGGCTTAACCAAAGAGCACGTACGAATTTTTAGTTTATAGTGCACTCTCATCCTATTGATCGATCAAATTTATCCGGTAAGTTTCTCAACATCTATGCCAATATAATGTGTTAAAATATCATCACACCTACTATTTTTCATGCAAAATAACTCAAGTGTTTTCTCATCACTTTTCAAATCAATAATCATATTTTGCTTTAAACCAAAAGCTCAAATTTATTCAATGCATCATGCCAACTCATGACAACTCTACAAGCATAATCTCATGCTCCAAAACATGCATAAAAACAGTAGGAATTTATCCAATACAAACCATGGGCATGTAAAAGCAATTTGGGGCCAAACACCACTTTAGAGAGATCAAATCAAGCCATACTTACTTCCGAATTTAGGAAGGTGTTTCAAACCTCTCCTAAATCCCCAAACCTTGTATTTTTGTCCTCATGGACTTCTAAACCGATCACACTCACCAATTTCGTTTCGCTTGCTTTCCGAAACGCCGATTAAGCCTCCGGATCAACTCCAAAAGTGTCCGAAGATGTCTCCCCTGTTTTAGATACATCAAAGCAGAGGATTAATGCATCATCATGCATTGAAATCTTCAGCCAATACTCCTAAACTCGCTGCTCTACCTAAAACCAACATTTCGGCTACCAAACACAACCGAAATCACCTCCAAACTCTTCCAAAACTTAACCCAGCCAAGATCCATCACTTCTAATCATTTCTAAACATCAATTAACATCAAAAACAACTCTCAACTCGTCCTTATACCTCCAGCTATAACAGAACATCAAAAACACCACAAAAACCACCATTTTCATAAGCAAAAACTTAAGAAACACAACCTATTCGGGATTGGATTGATAAAACCTCATTTCTAACATGATTTAACATCCAAAATACATTAAAGAACCATCTCAAAATAGAGCCCAATCAATTGCAACGAAAATCTTCAAGATCTCTTCCAAAATCTTGAGTTTTAAGCCAAAATCTTGTTTCTAACATTAAATCCATTTATGAAACTTTAATAAAGGATTGACAACTTGGGAATTTCAGTAAAGAACTGAGTATTTAAAGGAGAAGAACAATCTTACCTCTAAATGGTGATTTCTCCTTGATTTGGGCCAAATTCCATGGAAATTCAATGTGGAAATCAAAAGGATTTGATGCAACATTGATTAGGAACCAATGAGTGATGGAAATCTCATCAATTGAAGTGAAAATCTATGTGAAAGTTGCTGGAGAAAAGGTGTTTGGATGATGGGATTTTGAGAGAAAAAGGAATGAGAGAAAATTAGAGAAAGGTAGTTATGAAAATTAAAAAGTAGTTTTCCTTTTCTTTTATTTAATTAAAACATTAATTAAAGCTCCCAAATTAAGGAAAAATCTGGAGAAAAACATTTTGGGTAATTAGCTCCTTGAAGATTCAAAGTTTCAATCCTTTACAAAACAGTCACTACTAAACTTTTCAAAAAGCGCATTTTGGTCACTACACCGAAATGTAGTATTTCCGAACCTTATTTTGTAAAATTTATTTCACCACTCTCTAATATATATTAAATGAGGCTTTTTAGATATTTTTCTATATTTTTAAAGCATCCCGAACTAGGCTTTCCCTAAAACCTCCTTTTATACTCGAACTGTTTCTCAGACCGGTCCGGTTCAAACCCTAAACTTCTAAGCCCAAAATTGGGGTGTTACAACTCTCCCCCTCTTAAGAAATTTCGTTTTCGAAATTTACCTGGAGGAAAAAGGTAAGGAAACTGCTTCTTCATGTCATCCTTTCTTTCCCACGTGGCTTCATCAACACCAAGATGCCTCCACAACACCTTAACCAACTCAATGGTCTTACCACGAAGAACTTTACTGTCCGTATCCAGAATTTCAACCGGCTCCTCATCATAGGTCAAGTCTGAATTCAACTCCACTTCCTCCACAGGCATAACATGCGAAGGATCCGATCTATACCTCCGAAGCATAGAGACATGAAACACATCATGTATCCTTTCCAACTATTGTGGTAACCTCAACTTGTACGCAACAGGACCAACACGTTCAATCACCAAGTATGGTCCAATATACCTAGGGCTCAACTTACCCTTCCGGCCAAACCTCATCACCTTCTTCCAAGGTGAAACCTTCAAAAAAACACGGTCACCCACCGCAAATTCGATCTCCTTAAGCTTCAAATCCGCGTAAGACTTCTGTCGATCAGAAGCTGCCTTCAAGTGCTCACAAATGAGCTTCACCTTCTCGGTGGTTCCTTTCAACAAAGCCGGCATCGATACCAACTTCTGACCTGTTTCAGCCCAGCAATGAGGAGTTCTGCACTTCCTCCCATACAAGGCTTCATAAGGTGCCATTTGAATACTTGCCTGGTAGCTATTGTTATAAGCAAACTCCACCAGAGGCAAATGCTTCTCCCAAGAGCATTAAAACTCAATCACGTAGCACCTCAACATATCCTCAAGCACTTGGATAACACGCTCAGACTGACCATCCGACTGTGGATGATAAGAAGTACTGAAATTCAGCCGCCTACCCAAAGCTTGATGCAAACATTCCCAAAAACGCGATGTGAACCTCGGATCTCTATCTGACACTATAGACTTTGGCACACCATGCAGATGCACAATCTCAGCAATGTACAGCTCTGCAAGCTTGTCCAAAGTATACGTTGTATGCACAGGCAAGAATTGCGCACACTTTGTAAGACGATCCACAACCACCCACACCGAATTCTTCTTCAATGGCGACAAAGGTAAACCAGACACAAAGTCCATGGTAATCCTTTCCCACTTCCACTCAGGAATCCTCAACGGTTGCAACAACCCTGAAGGAAACTGATGCTCAGCTTTAACCCGCTGACAAACCATACACTTACTCAAATACTCCGCAACATCTTTCTTCAAACCCACCCAGTAGTACTCATCCCTCAGATCACGATACATCTTTGTACTACCAGGGTGCATGGCAAAAGGACTACTGTGAGCTTCAGTCAGAATAGTATGCCTCAACTCTACATCATTAGGCACTACTATTCGACTTCCAAAACATAGAACTCCATCATCATTAAAACAAAAATCCGATGGTCTATCCTCAGCAATATCCTGAACATGTGGCACCAAAGACCTCCATCTTGCGAAATACACAAGCTGGCAAACATAGCCCTTAACTCCACTGCCACCTTCCTGCTCAAGGCATCCGCTACAAAATTAGCTTTTCCTGGATGGTACTCGATCGTCAGATCATAATCCTTAAGGAACTCCACCCAATGTCGTTGCCTAAGATTCAACTCCTTCTGTGACATCAGATACTTCAAACTCTTATGATCCGTGTACACAGTACACTTCTCACCATACAGATAATGTCTCCAAATCTTCAAAGCAAAAACCACCGCAGCTAGCTCAATATCATGCGTAGGATAATTGCGCTCATGCACCTTCAACTGTCGCGATGCATAAGCCACCACCCCACCCTCCTGCATTAGCACACATCCCAAACCAATGTAAGATGCGTCATTGTACACCACAAACTCTTTTCCTGATTCAAGTTGAACCAGGATAGGAGCTTGCGTCAAAGCTGCCTTAAGCTTCTCAAAAGCTTGTTGTCTTGCTTCCGTCCACTCATACTTGACATCCTTTTGCAACAACTTCGTCAAAGGTGCAGCAATCTTCGAAAAACCATCCACAAACCTCCTATATTATCCTGCTAACCCAAGGAAACTACAGACTTCATGAACAGACTTAGGAGGCTTCTAAATCATAACCGCCTCGATCTTCTGAGGATCAACACGAATCCCCTCCGAAGAAACCACATGACCAAGGAACACAACTTCATTTAGCCAAAACTCACACTTGCTCAGGTTAGCATAAAGCTGATTTTCCAGAAGCGCTTGCTAGACAACCCTCAAATGACCTTCATGCTCCTCCTCAGTACGAGAGTACACAAGGATATCGTCGATGAACACCACAACAAACTTGTCCAAAAATTCATGGAACACTCTATTCATCATGTCCATGAAAGCTGCATGAGCATTTGTCAAGCCAAACGGCAATACAAGGAACTCATAATGCCCATACCTCGTCCTGAAGGCTGTTTTTGGCACATCCACATCTTTCGCCTTAAGCTGATAATACCCTGTCCTTAAGTCAATCTTAGAGAACACAGCCGCTCCACGAAACTGATCAAAAAGATCATCAATCCTCGACAAAGGATACCGATTCTTGATAGTCAACTTGTTCAGCTGACTATAATCGATGCACATTCTCATAGTGCCATCCTTCTTCTTCACAAACAAGACAGGCGCAACCCGCGGTGACACACTTGGCCGAATGAACCCATGATCAAGCAACTCCTAAAGTTGCGTCTTCAACTCCTTAGGTGCCATGTGATAGGGAGCAATGGACACCGGAGTTGTATTTTCATACAGCTCAATTCCAAACTCCACCTCTCGACTAGGCGACAATCCAGGCAACTCCTCCGGAAACACTCCAGTAAACTCACGAACAGTTCTGATATCCTGAACGCGCAACTCCTTTGAACTAGGATTCATCACAAAGGCTAGGTAAGCCTCGCAACCTTGCCTCAGCATTCGACTCGCTTCCAATGTAGACACCATATTCGCAAGAAACTTCACATTCTCACCAACCACCACCACTTCGTAATCATCCGCAAGTTTTAGCGAAACTCGCTTGCTTTCGAAATCCACTACAGCTCGATGTTCAACAAGCCAATCTATACCAAGGATTACATCAAAAGCATAGAATGGCAATTCTATGAGATCAACAAGAAAAACATGGTTTTGCACTTTCAAGGGACATCTTCTATACAACTTTCGTGTCACAACGGTCTCATCAAAGGAACTAGTCACACGCATACCAACATCCAAAGACTCAACAGGTAAACCAAACATTTGAGCATGTTAACAAAATATGTATGAGTGTGTAGATCCAGAATTAATCAAAGAAACTAATGATAAGGATTACAAAGAAAAGGTACATGCGATCACATCCGTATCATTCCTTCCCTCACGTTGAGCATACACTCGAGCCTGGCCACCACCCTCTGGTTGAACGGCCACAACATGAGCTACATTCCTGCCACCATCATCTCTGCGCTGAAAATTACCACGGCCGCGCCCACGGCCTCTCAGTGGCTCAGTTGCTCTCACCGGAGCATGTCCCTCCTTCAAAGGCTAAGGACAAACCTTTTTCAAATGCCCACGGTTTCCGCAATTCCAGCATGTACCAAGGTTACCCCAACACTCGCCACCATGTCGTCTACCACAACGGTTACACTCAAGAGTCCTCTGAACAGCATTAGGTCCTTGCTGACCTCTACCAGGGTTACCACCTCCACGCCTAGCATCAAAGTGCGGCCTCCTATCCTTATGCCTCTTGTTGCGATCTCTAACATAATCGCGTTCAGCCGCTCTCTTCCCAGGGCTAGATCCACCCGCACGGCTAGTCAAACCAAGATTCGACTCTATGTCCTTGGCTCTGGTGACCAAGACATCGAAATCTGTGTAGTCAGCCACAAGAATGAAAGTCTTCACATCCGTTACTAACCCATAACGGAATCGTCCGCACCTCTCCCGCTCATTAGGGATCAGCTCAGGTGCATATTGACTGAGGCGGACAAACTAGATCTCGTACTCAGCCACCGTCATGCTACCTTGCACAAGAGACATAAATTATCTTTTCTTCTCATCTAGGTATCGCACACCTAGATACTTCCGCTTAAACGCACTCAGGAAGAACGTCCAGGTCACTTCATCATCTTCCATCCCAGAGATAGTGGTCATCCACCACGTATAAGCATCACCATGCAGCAGTGACACCACACAACCCAACTTCTGCACATTATTGCAGTTCATTTGTCCCAAAATCCTCTTGGTGCTTTCCAACCAAGACTAAGATCCTTCTAGAGATAGACCTCTGAACTCAGTCCCTCCGAGACTACGAAGACGTTCCAAAGGCAATCTCACATTGGCATCATCCTGATGCGCAGCTCCATGAGCTCCAGCTACTATGCCTGAAAGGCTCCAGCAATAGCCTGAATCAACACCGTCATATCAGGAGCAGCTTGCTCCTGCACACCTTCAGGTCCAGCGACCCCAGCACCAGCACCAACACCAGCACTATCACCTCCAGCACCACCACCATCGGGTGGTGCACCACCAGGGGAGGAGGTAAATCCACAACATTCTCAGCGTTCTCATCATTCTCATTCTGATCCATAGATCTTGTGTTTATCGTCATCTCTCTACGTGGCCCCATTTACAAAGAAAACAATGCACTGACACAAATGCAATAAACATAATTAGGCTCAGTAAGGTAAGTAATCCAAGTACTCAAGCTCTTTTCCGAAAACAATTCCTTTCATTAGTTTTGATATGGAAATGGGATCTCCTAACACACTGCAACATGGCATCATATCACAAAAACATCACAAATGATATCATACATCACTATTCATACAACCTTTTTCACCCAAAAGGCATATCATGCAAATACACATACATCTCCCACATAACAATTCCCAATTACAAGAGAACTAAGCTCTGATACCACCAAATGTAACCCCCTTAGCCCGGCCTAGACGGTTGACCCGAACTACGAAGGTCACACGGGGAAAACCAAAGTCAACCCGAAAGTCAACCGTGATTCACGACCCTTTTTTTCTTTTTAATCTTATCTAGACACACATTAGTCCTAAGTGAGCTCTCACGATATACGATAGAGAAAGGCACAGCGATCAGATTTCAATGAGGGACTCAATTGCACAAAATACAAATTTAAGGACCAAAATGAAATTTCTGATAATTAGAAGGTCTAACTGATTTTAATGTTACCATGATGAAATTAGTCATGTTACATACTTCACTATCAAATTTCATCTTAATTGAACATCTCAAACTCAAGCAATTGCAACTTTAACATTTGGGACTAAAATGTAAAGCTTGCAAACTTCAACATCATTCAAATCAGTGCCCAACGGTCACCTGTTTCGAAACACCAACCTGTCGTATCGAAACGCAAGATCGGAACGGCGTTAACCGTTTCGATACGCAGGTTGGTTCCGAGACTGGTTCCGAAACGAGGCCTTACAGTGGCCAAATCGTTTCGAAACAACCCTTAGCGTTTCGAAACACGAAGGCCATTTCAGGCCCCCGTTTCGAAACACTAGGGGGTGTTTCGATACGGTTTGCCCAGAAACAGCAGCAAATGCTTGTTTTTCATGCACAAACTCAATCAAACACATCCAAATGACTTCCCAAGCATTTAAACAAGTCAATATACATACAAGGTACACATTTAGAGCCCCTAAACACCTTCATAGCATCAAACAAGAAAATTCATAAGTCTAGAGGCATGCACCCTAATATCCAAACCAAATAAGGAAGTCAAACCTCCAAACAAGCAATTAAGGCCATTTACAATTCAAATCTACCAAGGCACACATGCCACAAACTTAGGGAGTTCAACATATCTCCCAAAACAATATATAGGTTCCCATTGCCAAATTATCAAAACTAATAGTGTATGAAAACTTCACCATACACGAACTTGGAATCCCTTAGACAAACTTAGCTTCCTTGATGCCCTTAAACACCTCAATTATCTGCATTATTGGTAAAAGAGAGCGTAAGCACAAATGCTTAGTGAGGCATGCTCTAAAGAAAACCAACACAATAATGCATTTTAGAAAACACTTTCATCAAAGCTTTTAAACCACATGCTCATCTCATTCTCAAGCTTGATAAACTTTCAAAGCAAAACTCATTGAAAACACATGTACCTCCATTCTATCTCATGCATTAAAACCAATATAAAACTTATGGCAAGGCCATCCACATGCTTGTATTGTCAAAGCATTTCTAAACAAAACACATATGCATATCTCATAGCATAAATCATTTCATCAAGGTACGTGTGTAACAAAAACCATTTAATCATTTATATTGGCATTTAGCATCTCATCAATAACCGGATATGCGGACACATTTCTACACTAGACTCTTCCGGTGGAATCTCACATCACCGTACTCACTTGTCTAGAACCGACTTCCGGTGGAATCTATCATCATCGTACGCACATGGCGGAATCTCTCATCGCCACAAAGCTTGGGTATTTCACCAAGTCCTACCCGATAGAATGCCCATCATCGGAAAATCTCCCTTTGGCTTAACCAATGAGCACGTACGAATTTTTAGTTTATAGTGCACTCTCATCCTATTGATCAATCAATTATATCCGGTAAGTTTCTCATCATCTATGCCTATATAATGTGTTAAAATATCATCACACCTACTGTTTTTCATGCAGAATAACTCAAGTGTTTTCTCATCACTTTTCAAACAATAATCATATTTTGCTTTAAACCAAAAGCTCAAATCTATTCAATGCATCATGCCATCTCATGACAACACTACAAGCATAATCTCGTGCTCCAAAACATGCATAAAAACAGTAGGAATTTAACCAATACAAACCATGAGCATGTAAAAGCAATTTGGGGCCAAACACCACTTTAGAGAGATCAAATCAAGCCATACTTACTTCCGGATTTAGGAAGGTGTTTCAAACCTCTCTTAAATCCCCAAACCTTGTATTTTTGTCCTCATGGACTTCTAAACCGATCGCACTCACCAATTTCGTTTCGCTTGCTTGCCGAAACGCCGATTAAGCCTCCAGATCAAATCCAAAAGTGTCCGAAGATGTCTCCCCTATTTTAGACACATCAAAGCAGAGGATTAATGCATCATCATGCATTGAAATCTTTAGCCAACACTCCTAAACTCGCTGCACTACCTAAAACCAACATTTTGGCTACCAAACACAACCGAAATCACTTCTAAACTCTTCCAAAACTTAACCCAGCCAAGATCCATCACTTCTAATCATTTCTAAACATCAATTAACATCAAAAACAACTCTCAACTCATCATTATACCTCCAGCTATAACAGAACATCAAAAACACCACAAAAACCACCATTTTCATAAGCAAAAACTTAGGAAACACAACCTATTCGGGATTGGATTGATAGAACCTCATTTCTAACATCATTTAACATCCAAAATACATTAAACAACCATCTCAAAATAGAGCCCAATCAATTGCAACGAAAATCTTTAAGATCTCTTCCAAAATCTTGAGTTTTAAGCCAAAATCTTGTTTCTAACATTAAATCCATTTATGAAGCTTTAATAAAGGATTGACAACTTTGGAATTTCAGTAAAGAACTGAGTATTTAGAGGAGAAGAACAATCTTACCTCTAAATGGTGATTTCTCCTTGATTTGGGCCAAATTCCATGGAAATTCAATGTGGAAATCAAAAGGATTTGATGCAAGATTGATTAGGAACCAATGAGTGATGGAAATCTCATCAATTGAAGTGAAAATCTATGTGAAAGTTGCTGGAGAAAAGGTGTTTGGATGATGAGATTTTGAGAGAAAAGGAATGAGAGAAAATTAGAGAAAGGTAGTTATGAAAATTAAAAAGTAGTTTTCCTTTTCTTTTATTTAATTAAAACATTAATTAAAGCTCCCAAATTAAGGAAAAATCTAGAGAAAAACATTTTGGGTAATTAACTCCTTAAAGATTCAAAGTTTCAATCCTTTACAAAACAATCACTACTAAACTTTGCAAAAATCGCATTTTGGTCACTACACCGAAATGTAGTATTTCCAAACCTTATTTTGTAAAATTGATTTCACCACTCTCTAATATATATTAAATGAGGATTTTTAGATATTTTTCTATATTTTAAAGCATCCCGAACTAGTCTTTCCCTAAAACCTCCTTTTATACTAGAACCGTTTCTCAGACCGGTCCGGTTCAAACTCTAAACTTCTAAGCCTAAAATTGGGGTGTTACACTATCAGTTAAAAGCCAATATAATGTATTTGAATATAATGTAGCATGAGATGTTTGTAAATGTTGCAAAGTTGCATGAGAAATATGTATATGATGCAAGAAAGCATGTGATGCTTGTTAAAGCATGAGCAAAGGTTTATATGTTGTTGTAATTGATGCATGTGTGCATGGGATTTCAAAAGTGCATTGAAGTCTTGAGAAGACTTGTTTTATAAAGGCATGTAGAGTAAAACGTTGCTTTTGCAAATCATGAGTTGAGCATTGATGAATGTTGTCAAGCGGTCCTCACTAAGCTTAGTTCTTACGCTCTTTTATTTCATCAACGCAGAGAATTGAACACTTGAAGGCAACTCACGAGCAAGAGACATCCAAGATTTTCGTTAAAGAAATGTATGTGGTTCATCCTTAGTGTAGTAAAAGGCAATGGGTGGGAGTTTATACTTTGGAAGGTTTGAGAATGTTTCTTTACTTTGAGCATGTTGGTTTGACCATATTTGAGTTGTAAATGGTCTTTGGAGTTTAGATTTTGGATTATTTTGGAGTTTTGACTTGCTATGGTTTTGCTAACTAGGAATCATGCCTATAGTGCCTTTGCTTATGTAAATGTTGTTATGTTTAGGCTATGGCTTTGATATGTTGATTGTTGACACGTATCCTTGATATATGCACGGTGTGGCAAGTCTCGGGGTTGGTTCGGGTACGAAAAAGCATGTTAAACCAGCAAATTCTGATGTCACTGGGCAGGGCGTATTGGAACACCTACAACAGTTTCGAAACGGGCCCCTGTAATAGTCATACTGTTTCGGAACGGGTTGTGGTGTTTCGAAACATTTTGGCCACTAGAGTGCCATGTTCCGATACTGGTCTCAGAACATACCCGTGTACCGAAACGGTCAACACCGTTTCGTTCCGGGCGTTTCGGTACGGTAGGTGAGTGTTTCGGAACAGATGACCGTTGGATGTTGTTTGAATTATTCTAAGTTTACACTCTTTACATTTTAGTCATGGAAGTTGTAGATGCAATTGCATGAGCTTGGATTGTCTTTTAAAGTTGAATTTTGGCAGAGGAGATGTAATATGATTAATTAAATATTGGTAAACTTAAAATCCATAAAGTCATTATATTTTCTAAAAATTACATTTTTGTCCCTAAAAGTGTTATTCTTGCAATTGAACCTTTAAATGACTTCTGTTTGCTGCGTCGTTTCCGCTACTATGTTTTGTTAACCATCTAGGTTAATAATGTACATCTAGACAAGATTAAAATAAAAAAGGGATCGTTAATCAATGTTGACTTTTGGGTTGACTTTGGTTTTCCACGTGTAATCTTCGTAGTTTGGGTCTAGCGTCTAGGTCGGGCTAAGGGGGTTACATTTGGTGGTATTAGAGCGTGGTTTCAAATGAAATGGGAATGTTGGTATGTGTAATTGATGTGATTTGAGTTATGATGTTTGAAAAGCATGTTAATGTATGAATTTGGAACCTTATGCCATGATTGATTAGTGTGTTGTATTTATGGAATGAATAGGACTGTTTAGTGATGATGTTACATGAGTATGTGCTGATTTGAAATGGTGGAATGTATGTGAGCATGATGGTGGTGTATGCTATGTTTTGTGGGGGAATTGGGAGCCCATTGCCTTATTACACTAATCAAATGTTTTGTAATCTTGGATTCTTGCTTGCAGCTAGCCTAAATGGTTTAATTTGTTTCGTTGTTGTGTTTGTTTAAATTAGCACATGGGACCTAGAAGAGAGCTGAGGTCCAATACGATTATACCTGCTGCTGAGCAGGAAAATCAGGCTGAGCAGGGGGCTGATGTTCCTCATGGTGGATATTTAACTCCTCTGCCACCACCTGGAGGTGAGGAGCGGGCACAACAAAGACAAGCTGGTCCTAGACTGGGTAATTTGGCACCCTTAGACAAAGCGATTGCTGGAGCGTTTCAGGTTGCTGTTGCCGGAGCACAAGTGCAAGCCCCTGCTGCTGGGCAGGCGGGTCTACCTTTAGAAAGGTTGAGGAACCTGGGAGCAGTAGAGTTTTATGGATTGGCACCTGAGGCGTCTGAGGTTTGGTTGGCTAGTACGATCCGCATAATGGATCAGATGGGTTGTAGTGATGAGCGCAAGCTTGGTTGTGCAGTTTCCTTGCTGCAAGGAGATGCTTACAGCTAGTGGACGACTGCCACAACTAGTATGGAACCAAACGTAGTTGATTGAGAGTTCTTCAGGAGTGCTTTCCGGAGGAAGTATCTAGGTGTGAGATACCTGGATGAGAAGAAGCGGGAGTTTATGTCTCTCGTTCAGGGGAGTTTATCAGTGGCCGAGTACGAGGTCCAGTTCGTACGCTTGAGCCAGTATGCTCCTGAGCTGGTGCCTAGTGAGAGGCAACGCTGTGATTGATTTCGTTATGGATTGGTGCAAGATGTTAAGACATACATGCTGGCTGCGGATTACACAGATTTTGATGTGCTTGTGTGTCGAGCGAAGGACATCGAGCAGAACCTGGGCTTGTCTTCTAGAGGTGTTGGTTCTAGCTCCGGAAAGAGAGCTGCTGAGCATAGTTCTGGTGGTGGACGGAACAAGAGGGGACGAGATAGGGGGTACCAGTCTACTGCTAGGCGATGTAAGGGAGGAAATGGTACGCCTGTTCAGGGAGACAGGATGAGGGCTGATCAGAACACATGCTGGACGTGTGGTTCTCGTGGTCACTTGAGGTGAGATTGTCCTCGAGCAGCTAGGGGAGTTCATGCTCCTGTTGCAGCGACAGGGAACTTCCGTTGGAATTGTGGTTCGACAGATCACATGAGGAGAGAGTGTCCTTTGTTGGCCGGTGGTGGTCAGGGACGTGCTCCTGGGGTAGCTGCACCTCATAGAGGTCGTGGGCGCGGCCGTGGGAACTTCTAGAGAAGGGATGAGGGACAGCGAGGTATTGCTCATATGGTTGCTTTTAGACCTGAGGGAGGTGGACCAGCGAGGTTGTATGCTCAGGGCGAGGAGCGCAACAACACTGATGTGATCGCAGGTACCTTTGCTCTCCAGTCTTTATCTTTGCTGGCTTTGATTGATTCTGGATCCACACATTCTTATACCTTGAGTGAGCATGCACATTTGCTTGATATACCTGTTGAGATGCTTGGAGTAGGAATGCAAGTGATTAGTTCTTTTGGTGAGACTATAGTCACTAGGAGGTTGTATAAGAGGTGTCCTCTGTCTATGCAAGGTCATGTTTTCCTTTTGGATTTGATGGAATTGCCATTCTACGGATTTGATGTAATCCTTGGTATGGATTGGTTGACAGAGCACATAATTGTGGTTGACTTTGATGTTAAGCGAGTCATCTTAAATTTGGCCGACGACTATGAGGTTGTTATAGTAGGCGAGAATATGAAATTCTTGTCAAATGTGATATCGGCCTTAGAAGCAAACCATATGATAAGGTTGGGGTATGAAGATTACCTTGCTTATGTGATGAATCCTGGTTCTAAGGATGTGCGTGTGCAGGACATTCGAACGGTTCGCGATTTTCCGGGTGTCTTTCCGGAAGAATTGCCTGGTTTGCCACCAAACAGAGAAGTTGAGTTTGGTATAGAGTTGTATGAGAACATAACTCCGGTGTCCATTGCTCCTTATCGCATGGCACCTAAAGAGCTAAAAGAATTGAAAATGTAGTTGTAGAAGTTGTTGGATCGGGGTTTCATTCGGCCTAGTGTGTCACCTTGGGGTGCACCAGTTCTATTTGTAAAGATGAAAGATGGAACGATGAGAATGTGTATAGATTATCGGCAACTGAACAAGTTGACGATCAAGAACAAGTATCCGTTTCCTAGAATTGATGATCTCTCTGATCAGTTCCGGGGAGCCTCAGTGTTTTCTAAGATAGACTTGAGATCGGGATACTATCAGCTGAAGGTGAAGGATGTGGACGTACCTAAAACTGCTTTTCGGACGAGGTATGGGCATTATGAGTTTTTGGTGATGTCATTTGGTTTGACCAATGCGCCTGCTGCTTTCATGGACATGATGAATCGTGTATTCCATGAGTACTTGGATCAATTTGTGGTGGTGTTCATCGATGATATCCTTGTGTATTCGCGTACTGAGGAGGATCAAGATAAGCACTTAAGAATCGTTTTGCAAGCGTTGTTGGAGAATCAGTTATATGCCAAATTGAGCAAGTGTGAGTTTTGGCTTGGGAAGTGGTTTTCCTTGGTCATGTGGTATCGGCGGAGGGTATTCGTGTTGATCCGCAGAAAGTTAAGGCTGTGATGAGTTGGAGAGTGCCTAAGTCAATGACCGAGGTACGGAGTTTCCTTGGGTTGGCTGGGTATTATCGTAGATTTGTTGAGGGTTTTTCAAAGATAGCAGTGCCTTTGACCAAGTTTTTGCAAAAGAATGTTCGTTTTGAATGGACAGAGGCGAGGCAACAAGCTTTTGAGAAGCTGAAAGAAGAGTTGACTCAAGCTCCTGTTTTGATTCAACCTGAATCTGGTAAGGAGTTTGTGGTCTATAGTGATGCGTCCATTGTTGGTTTGGGCTGCATGTTGATCCAAGAGGGTAAGGTGGTGGCCTATGCATCTAGGCAGTTAAAGGTGCATGAGCGCAACTACCCTACTCATGATCTTGAGCTTGCAGCTGTGGTGTTTGCCTTAAAGATCTAGAGGCATTACCTGTATGGCGAGAAATGTATGGTGTTCATAGATCATAAGAGCTTGAAATATCTTATGTCTCAGAAGGAGTTAAATCTTAGGCAACGACGTTTGGTAGAGGTTCTTAAGGATTATGATATGGCGATTGAGTACAACCCAGACAAGGCTAACGTGGTGGCCGATGCGTTGAGCCGGAAGGTGGTCGTTGAGCTGAGAGCGATGTTTGCTCGTTCAAGACATTGCGAAAGATAAACCTTTGGATTTCAGCTTTAATGCTGATGGTGTTCTATGTTTTGGTAGTCGAATAGTGGTCCTAGATGATGCTGAGTTAAGACGTACTATTCTAACTGAAGCCCATTGTAGTCCTTTTGCTATGCACCCGGGTAGTACGAAAATGTATCGCGACCTAAAGGATGAGTATTACTGGGTGGGTTGAAAAAGGATGTGGCGGAGTTCGTTAGTAAGTGTATGGTATGTCAGCGAGTGAAGGCTGAGAATTAGGTTCCTTTTGGATTGTTGCAACCTTTGAGGATTCTAGAATGGAAGTGGGAGAGAATCACCATGGATTTTGTGTCTGGGTTGCCTTTGTCGTCGACAAAGAAGAATTCAGTATGGGTGATTGTGGATTGGCTTACAAAGTGTGCACATTTCCTGCATGTGCATACTACGTATACCTTGGATAGGTTGGCTAAGCTATATATAGCTGAGATTGTGCGGTTGCACGGTGTGCCAAAGTCCATTGTGTCGGATAGAGATCCGAGGTTCACATCACGATTTTGGGAATGCTTGCATCAAGCCTTGGGTACACGTTTGAATTTCAGCACTTTATATCATCCGCAGACAGATGGACAGTCGGAACGTGTGATCCAAGTGCTTGAGGATATGCTGAGATGTTGTGTGATTGATTTTCAAAGTTCTTGGGAGAAACACTTTCCGTTGGTTGAGCTTGCGTATAACAATAGTTACCAGGCAAGTATCCAAATGGCCCCATACGAGGCTTTGTATAGGAGAAGATGTAGGACCCCTCTTTGTTGTGCAGAAGCTTGGCAAAAGTTGATTTCAATGCCGGCTATGCTTAAGGGAACCACCGAGAAGGTGAAGCTCATTTGTGAGCGGTTAAAAGCGGCATCGGACCGACAAAAGTCTTACGCGGATTTGAAGCATAAGGAAATTGAGTTCGCGGTTGGCAAACGTGTGTTCTTGAAAGTTTCGCCTTGGAAGAAGGTGAAGAGATTTGGGCGTAAAGGTAAACTTAGCCCAAGGTTTATTGGACCTTATGAGATTGTGGAGCGTATTGGTCCTGTGGCATATCGGTTGAGATTGCCTGCTGAGTTGGGGAAGATACATGATGTGTTTCATGTCTCCATGTTACGGAAGTACAGATCGTATCCTTCGCATGTGATGCCTGTTGAGGAGATAGAGTTGAATCCGGATCTGTCTTATGATGAGGAACCAGTGAGGGTCCTGGATGTAAGTAGCAAGGTTCTTCGTGGCAAGACGATAGAACTTGTGAAGGTGTTGTGGTGACACCGGGGAGTTGAGGAGGCCACGTGGGAAAACAAGGCGGACATGCTGAGGCAATTTCTGCATCTCTTTTCTTTAGGTAAGAATTTTGAGGACGAAACTTCCTAAGTGGGGGGGAGTTGTAACGCCCCGATTTTGGGCCTAAATGGTTTAGAGTTCGAATCAGACCGGTTGGGAACAGTTCGAATCTTTAAGGATGATTTAGGGAACACCTAGTTCGGGATGTTTTAAAAATATGGAAAAATGTCTAAAAATCCTCATTTAATATGTGAACAATTATGGTGAAATCAATTTTACAAAATAAGGTTTGGAAATACTACATTTTGGTGTAGTGACCAAATCGCAGTTTTGCAAAGGTGGAATAGTGATTGTTTTGTAAAGGATTGAAACTTTTAATCTTTAAGGAGCTAATTTTACCTAAATGTTTTTCATCAGATTTTCCTTAATTTGAGTGTTTTTAATAATGCTCTATTAAAAGTAATTAAAGGTTAATTAAAAAGAAAAACTACTTTAACTTTTCATAACTACTTTTCACAAATTCCCTCTCATTTCATTTTCTCTCAAATTCTTGGTAGCCAAACACTTTTCCTCCAGAAAATAACCTTTGATTTTCATTCCAAATGATGAGATTTCAATAGTATTTTGATCCTTAATCAATTCCTCATCAAATCCTTTCAATTTCCACATTGATTTTCCAAGAAAACTTGCCCAAATCAAGGAGAATTCATCCATTAGAGGTAAGTTTCGTCCTTCTCCTATAATGATCAGTTCTTTACCGAAATTCCCAAGTTATCAATCTTTTATTGATGATTTTTGAGTGGTTTTAATGTTAGAAACAATAAATTGTGTTGAAACTCAAGATTTTGGATGAGATCTTGATGATTTTCGTGGTTTATCTTTAGGCTCTGATTTGAGGTTGATTTTAATGTATTTTGGATGTTATTTGATGTTACAAATGAGGTTTTATCAATCAAATCCCGAATAGGCTTGGATTCCTAAGTTTTGTATACTAGAATGGTGGTTTTTGGGGTATTTTGGTGTTCTGTCATAGCAGGAGACATAAGGATGAGTTTGTGGTGATTTTTTTATGTTAATTGATGTGTATAAATGGTTAGATGTGATAATCTTTGCTGGGCTTTGATTTGGGAGAATTTGGAGATGATTTCGGTTGTGTTTGGTAGCCGAAACGTGGTTTTTGGGTAGAGCAGCGAGATTAGATGTGTGGCTGATGGTTGATGTGTATAAATCCTTTGTTCTTATGTGTTATAAACATGGGAGACATCTTCGAACACATTAGGTGTTGATCCGAAAGTGCCAGAAGCATACTTAGTGTTTCGGCGAGCAAGGCGAAACGTAATCGGTGAGTGGAAATGTGATTTCCTGCTTTGTAACGCCTTGAGCGTGCTCTTGGGAGCTTAGTGTGAGTTTGATACACTTAACAAAGCTCAAGTGTAAGTGTTTTGGTAATCCCTCTCTTGAAAATGTGATATGTTGGATGGAAATGCATTTGATGTAAGCGTGGATTTGTTTACTGTTTTTAAGCATGGTTTAATGCTGGACTTTGATGTCATTATGTTAAGGATGCAGTAGGTAAGTGATCCTTAGTTTTCATATGAAAATGCATTTGATGTTAAGCAAGTGTGCTTGTGTAAATGGCATTGTGGTTATGCTTGAGAAACAGTGGATTAATGTAGATAAATGATTATATTGGCAAGTTATGAAAATGGTTTTTGGTTACTTTAATCGGATATAGTTAGCCTGCTATAAGATTGGGTGCACCGTAAGTAAAGTCGCCTTTGATGTCGAGGGGTTGTGATTGTACCGTAAACTCCATCCATGTACCCTAACAATTGAGGTAAGAACACAACGGTGGTTGAAATTCCATGTGTGGATCTTGTGTCATGTGTCCCTTACTCTCGTTAGTGGAATTATACAACTACCGATGAGCGGCGTCGAGGGGTTGAGATTGTACCGTTATACTCCACCACGTGTGTCACAACAATGGAGGGATTACTCTTGTGTGTGAGCCTTGTGTAGTCCGGTAGTGTGTATGAAGCGTGTGGGACAACGCTTGTAATCCGTGTATCCGATTGTGTCTTGTGTTGAAATGGTTTGTGGACTATCACTTGAAAGCCAATATAATGTATTTCAATATAATGTAGCATGAGATGTTTGTAAATGTTGCAAAGTTGCATGAGAAATATGTATATGATGCAAGAAAGCATGTGATGCTTGTTAATGCATGAGCAAAGGTTTATATGATGTTGTAATTGATGCATGTGTGCATGGGATTTCAAAAGTGCATTGAAGTCTTGAGAAGACTTGTTTTATAAAGGCATGTATAGTAAAATGTTGCTTTTGCAAATCATGAGTTGAGCATTGATGAATGTTGTTAAGCGGTCCTCACTAAGCTTAGTGCTTATGCTCTTTTGTTTCATCAATGCAGTGAATTGAACATTTGAAAGCAACTCACGAGCAAGAGACATCCAAGATTTTCGTTAAAGAAATGTTTGTGGTTCATCCTTAGTGTAATAAAAGGCAATGGGTGGGAGTTTATACTTTGGAAGGTTTGAGAATGTTTCTTTACTTTGAGCATGTTGGTTTGACCATATTTGAGTTGTAAATGGTCTTTGGAGTTTGGATTATTTTTGAGTTTTGACTTGCTATGGTTTTGCTAACTAGGAAGCATGCCTATAGTGACTTTGCTTATGTAAATGTTGTTATGTTTAGGCTATGGCTTTGATATGTTGATTGTTGACACGTATCCTTGATGTATGCACGTTGTGGCAAGTCTCGGGGTTGGTTCGGGTACGAAAAAGCATGTTAAACCAGCAAATTTTGCTGTCACTGGGCAGGGCGTATCTCAACACCTGCAACAGTTTCGAAACGGAGCCTTGTAATGGTCATACTATTTCAAAACGATTTGGGGTGTTTCGAAACATTTTGGCCACTAGAGTGCCCTGTTCCGATACTGGTCTCGGAACATACCCGTGTACCAAAACGGTCAACACCGTTTCGATGCGGGCGTTTCGGTACGGTAGGTGAGTGTTTCGGAACAGATGACCGTTGGATGTTGTTTGAATTATTCTAAGTTTGCATGCTTTACATTTTAGTCCTGGAAGTTGTAGATGCAATTGCATGAGCTTGGATTGTCTTTTAAAGTTGAATTTTGGCAGAGGAGCATGTAATATGATTAATTAAATATTGGTAAACTTAAAATCCATAAAGTCCTTATATTTTCTAAAAATTACATTTTGGTCCCTAAAAGTGTTATTCTTGCAATTGAACCTTTAAATGACTTCTGTTTGCTGCGTCGTTTCCGCTGCTATGTTTTGTTAACCATCTAGGTTAATAATGTGCATCTAGACAAGATTAAAATAAAAAAGGGTCCTTATTCAAGGTTGACTTTTGGGTTACTTTGGTTTTCCCCGTGTAATCTTCGTAGTTTGGGTCTAGCGTCTTGGCCGGGCTAAGGGGTTACATTTGGTGGTATAAGAGCGTGGTTTCGAATGAAATGGGAATGTTGGTATGTGTAATTGATGTGAGTTGAGTTATGATGTTTGAAAAGCATGTTAATGTATGAATTTGGAACCTTATGCCATGATTGATTAGTGTGTTGTATAAATGGAATGAATAGGACTGTTTAGTGATGATGTTAGATGAGTATGTGCTGAATTGAAATGGTGGAATGTATGTAAGCATGATGATGGTGTATGCTATGTTTTATGGGGGAATTGGAAACCTTATGTCATGATTGACTTTTGGGTTGACTTTGGTTTCACCGTGTAATCTTCGTAGTTTGGGTCTAGCGTCATTGTCGGGCTAAGGGGATTACATAAGCATCAACAAATAATATAACATACTCATCAAGCTCATCAACCCATGGTGAATCATAAGCTACTCAAGCATTCTTAAGGAAACTAGCCATAGCATAGTCAAAACAATTAAAGGAATATCGTAAACCAATTAAAGGCCATTTACAAACCAAGATCAGAAACCAAAACATGTTTAAGGTGTTAACATCACCAACAAAACAATAGTAGAAATCCCACCCATTGCCTCTTATTACACTAAGGTAAACCACATACATTGCTTAGATCAAAGTGCTTGGATTTCACTTGCTCTTGGACTGTGTAACGCCCCGGTTTTGGGCTCGGAAGTTTTGGGTGTTGACCGGTTCGGTCAAAGTGCTGATCGAATATATAAGAGTGAATTTAGGAAAGCCTAGTTCGGGTTGCATTAAAAATATGGAAAAATGTTCTAAAATCATCTTTTAATATATAAAAGTGAACTGTGAAATCAATTTTGGAAAATGAGGTTCGGAAGGTTGACATTTTGGCTAGTGACCAAAATGTAAATTTTGAAAGTTGCGTGACTATTTTATAAAGGGTTGAAACTTTGAATCTTTAAGGAGCTATTTACCCAAAGGGGAGTTTCTCCAGATTTTATAAAGATATTAAATGATTTATTTATGGTTTTTAAATAAAATAAGAGTGGAGGGAAGATATTTTTATTCATAACTAACTTTTCTCTCAAATCTTCCATTTTCATTTTCTCTCATTTTCTCTCAAACCAAACATCTTTCTCCAGATCTTTTCTCTCTGATTTTGTCATCTAAATTCATCCTTTCAACTCTCTTTTGGTTCCTATTCATCTCTACAACAAAACCTCACCATTTGCAAGTTGTTTCATCAAGCTTTTTGGTTCTAAAAAGGAGAAACTCAAGTTTGGAGGTAAGAACGTCCTTCTCCTCTGAACTTCAAGTTCTTTACTGAAATTCCTAAGTTCTCAATCCTTGATTTGTGATTTGTTAAAGGCTTTTCAATTGAAATCTTGATTTTTGGCTTAAAATGCAAGATTTGCTTGATTTTGGTGAAATTTTCGTGTGAACTGTTTGGGCAGTGTTTTGAGGTGTCAAATTGATGTAAAATGAATGCTAAATTGATTAGAAGTTGAGGTTTAATTAATGCAATCCCGGATAGGTTGAATTTCCTAAGTTTAGCTTGAGTTTTTGGTTGTTTTTGGAGTGTTTTTGGTGATCTGTTATACCTGGAGGTATAAGGACGTGCTTGTGATCATTTTGGATGTTAATGGATGTTTAAAAATGGTTAGAAGTGATGGATCTTGGTTGGGTTAAGTTTTGGTAGTGTTTGGAGGTGGTTTCGGTTGTGTTTGGTAGCCGAATTGTTGGTTTTGTGATGAGCAGCGAGTTTGGTTGTGTTGCTGGTGTTTTTAATGCATAATGATGCATTAATCTTCTGTTGTTATGTGCTTGAAACAGGGGAGGAAGATCCGTGAGCATTTGAGGTGGTGAGGAAGGTTTCGGATGCTTGGAAGGCTTGTTGGCTAGCCTTGTTTTGTGTATCGGTGAGTGAAGTTGGGTTTTCAGCTTTTAAACCAAGGTTTGAAGGTTTTGGGAGCTTAGTTTAAGTCTAAACAACTTTGCTAAGCTCAAGAGTAAGTAAATGGATTTTCGCTCTTGAATTGTGTTGTGATTTGGCTTTGGAAGCAATGGTGTTTAATGGTTCCAATGCATGTGTTTTGCATGGTTTAATTCTGTTTTGAAAGCATATTTTAGCATGGTTTAATGCTGGTTTTGAAAGCCATATGTGAAGGATGCTCAAGGTAAGAGATCCTTGGTTTTATACATTGAAAATGTAGTTTTGATGCATGGTGTTGCATGACGTTTAATGGCATTGTATAATGCTTTAAAACAGTGGATTGATGATGGTAAATGATGGTTTTTGCATATTGGTTATGCATGTGAATCATTGGATTAATGTGGTAATGGTTTTGCATATTGGTTATGCATGTGAATCATGGGACTAATGTGGTAAGATGGTTATATTGGCAAGTGATGTAAGTGGTTCTTGGTTCGTTGATCGGATATAGTTAGCCGGCTATAGGATTGGGTGCACCGTGAATAAAGTCGCCTTGGAGGTGGAGTGGTTAAGTGTGAACCGGTAAACTCCCTTCAAGTATCCTAACGAGATGGTTAAGGTCATAATGGAGGATGAATGCCCATTCGAGGACCTTGGTTAAGCAAAGGTTATATGGTGGTTAAAAGTCCATATATGGGAACCTTGTGCTTGTTGAGATCACAATGGCGGTGTTAAGTCCATGTGTGGATCTTGTGTAGGGTGTCCCGGATCTCGTTAGTGATGTTGTACAACTATCAATCGGTGAATGCAAAGGTTGTATGGTGTTTGAAAGTCCATACATGGGAACCTTGTGCAAGTCAAGGTTGTATGGTGTTTGAAAGTCCATACATGGGAACCTTGGGAAAAGTTGAGGTTGTATGGTGTTTGAAAGTCCATACATGGGAACCTCGGGAAAGCTAAGGTTGTATGGTGTTTAAAAGTCCATACATGGGAACCTTAGGATGGTGAGGTCAAATGGTGTTTAAAAGTCCATTTGGAGACCTTGGATTGGTAGTGTGTATGAAGCGTGGGGGACAACGCTTGTGATTCGCGTATCCGATTGGATGTTGAGTTGAAAAGTGGATGTGGTTGATCACTTGAAAGCCAATATGATGTTCTTGATTATAAAGAAGCATGAGATGCTTGAAAAGATGCATGGTTGCATGATAAGTGTTAAATGCTTGTGAATGCATGTTTACTTGTTAAGTTGAGCAAGTGTTGATTATCATTTGGTAAATGATGCATATGTGCATGAAATCTCCTTAATGCATTGGAGTCTTGTTGAGACTTGTTTTGAAAGGCATGTGAAGATGATGTTGTGGTTCATATGTTGCCTTTGTTTAATGCATGTGTTGGATTTCTTGAGTAAATGTTTTTAAAGGGTTTCTTGCTTGGAATGGTTTTCAAGTATAAGAGAGGTATGTTGTGAATTGGAGGTGTTTTCCAAGGTTTGAATTTAACTTTGCATATGGTGTTTATGCAAGGGATGATTAAATGGTTGATTTTGCAAGTTGTGCTTTGAAAAGGGTTTTCTTAGTTTGCTAAACTAAGGGTTGGTTTTTCATGTTTGTGCAATGCATGATTTTGAAGCGTGTTGTTGAAAAGGGTTTCCAAACATGGCTTTGGTTTATTGAAACGAGTTGCTTTTCAAAGAGGTTTCATGACTCGCTGCATTGATGGTGTTTTGGTTTTGAGCATTCCTCACTAAGCATTATGTGCTTACGCTCCTTTTTGTCCATCAATGCAGATAAGTGAGGTTTGGACAGCGAGGAGCAAGGGATTCAAGGAGTACTCCAAGTGAGATGTATGTCTCGGTTAATAGCTATAGTTAATAAAGGCAATGGGGGTAGAATCTCTCGGGATATGTGTATGTGTTCGTTTATGCTCGGACAAGGGTGTTTTAATGTTGTTGGATCATGTTGTGGCTTTTATGAGATTGATATGGAAGTTTATGCTTGAATGGTTGCTTGTGTAGGAAGCATGCCTATAGATTTGGGGCTTTTCATATATGTGGATGTTTTGATGAATTGTTGATGCAAGTATGTCTCATATATGTTGAATTGCATGTTGGCAAAGTTTGGTGGCATTTGGAGCATGATTGGTGGGTCAATTGCATGTTTAAGTATGCATTTTTGGGCAATCTGTGCAGGGTGTTTCGGAACAGCACCTACCGTTTCGGAACGGGTGCCTTAAACAAGCCCAGGCGTCTGAAACGGGAGGGACCGTTCCGAAACGGAAAGGCTACTGCCTGACCCCCGTTTCGGTACGCGTTGCGGAACGGCCCCGTGTTTCGAAACGGGCTGTCTCCCGTTTCGGAACGGGTGACCGTTGGGGGCTGACATTGGCAGTTAAATGTTTTGAAATGTTTGCATTTTGGTCCTGAATCTTATTTGTGCAATTGTATGAGTTTGGGAAGTCCTTTTGAGCTGAAATTTCACAGAGAAGCATGAAACATGATTAATTTCAAGTTGGTAACTTCAATTTGGGTTAAGTCCTTTTAATTATCAGAATTTACAATTTGGTCCCTAAAGTTGTAAATTGTTCAATTGGGTCCCTGTTTGATCTCTGATGTTTATGATCTTTGAGTATGCTGTTGCATGATCATATCTAAGGATTAATATGCATCTAGACAAGTTTAAAAAGAAAAAAAAAAGGTCGTTAATCAAGGTTGACTTTCGGGTTGACTTTAGTTTTCCCCGTGTGACTTTCTTAATTCGGGTCAACCATCTAGGCCGGGTTAAGGGGGTTACAGACTGCCTTGAAAGCTGAATTCTTTGCATTGATGAAACGAATGAGCATAAGCATAAAGCTTAGTAAGGATGCAAAAACCAAACATTCATCAATGCATTTTATAAAACCAACGTATCATCATTTGTAAACACATGCCTTCCTTTAAAACATGCCCTTCAAGGACTCAATGCACTTTTAAAACAACCTTCTTATTGCATCATTATAACCAACTAAAAAAATCGTTTTCTCATGCTTAAACCAAGCATCACATGCATTCTAGCATAATTCACAAGCATCTCATGCTTAATCATTAATCATCAACATTATATTGGCTCGCAAGTGATTAATCTCAAACCATATCAAAACCAACACAATTGACACAATCAGATATGTGGATTACATGTGTTGTCCCACACGCTTCATACATACTACCGGACTATACAAGGTGGAGATACAAGACACAATCACAACACCTCAAAACCCGTGACGGAGATTAATGGCACAATCACAACCCCTCAACATCACTCATCGGTAGTTGTATAATTCCACTAACGAGAGTACGGGACACATACCACAAGACTCACACACGGGATTAAACCATCCTCCGTTGATATCTTAGCCTCAATCGTTAGGGTACTTGGATGAAGATTACGACACAATCACAACACCTCGACAACCAAGGCGACTTTATTCACGGTGCACCCAATCCTATAGTCAGCTAACTATATCCGATTAAAGTAACCAAGGACCATTTCCATCACTTACCAATATAATCATTTATCATCATTATTCCACTGTTTTACAAGCATAAATCACAATGCCTTTTTCACATTCATAAACATGCTTAAAATCAAGTGCATACATTTCATAAATCCAAGGATCACCTACAAGTGCATCCTTAACAAATGGAATTAAACACCAGCATTATCAATGCTCAAAACATGCTTTACAACAATAAATAAAATCACATTTAACTCAAATGCATTTTCCAACAAAAACATAGCACATTCCAAGAGAGACTTTCGAATCACTTACTCTTGAGCTTAGATAAGTGTTTCAAACTTACACTAAGCTCCCAAGACCATGCTCAAAGCGTTACAAAGCTGGAAAATCCATTTCCACTCACCGATACGAGAAACCTTGCTCGCCGACACGAAAATCACCCTTCAGGAGCCTCCAAAAATGTCTCGTTTGCTCCCGGATCAAGATCTCCTATTTTTTATCACCAAAACAAAGATCCAAAGGCATTAAAATGCATTTCAACACCAGCAACTAAACACAAACTCGTTGCTCACCCAAACTACACCAATTTACCCATCCGAAACAACCGAAAATTCAATCGATTGCTTACTAAACCAAGCCCAGCTAACATACATCACTTTCAACAATTTATAAGCATCAAAACACATCTTAAAACAACCTAAACCCATCCTTATACCTCTAGAAAGCATAACCTCAACATTTCACCAAAAAAACCCAACTAAAACCATCAAGAAATGCAAGGATCTCAAGGATTTCGGGATCTATATTATCAAAACCCTTTTTCGACATAATAATCAACTCAAAACTCAATTAAACCCAATCCAAAATAGAACTCATCAATATCAATCCGAAAATCAAGATTTTACTCATATTTTTGCAAGATTTTGATCCCAAATCAAAACTATAATGAAAACTCAGCCAAAAACAATAATTAGAAGCCAAAGATCTTGGGAATTTCAATGAAGAACCTAGATTGAAGTTTGGGAACGGGATTTACCTCCAATCCTTGCATTCCTCAATGATTGACAAGTTTTTCCTTAAAAAATCTTGAAGAATTTGAAGAGAGCTCTTGAGATTTGTTTAGAAACCAAAGAGAGAATGTTTGGGAGAAAAGAAATTTGGAGAAAATGATTTAGAATGGTGTTTGCTTGAAAATGAGAAGAGAAAGGTAGTTACGTGATTAAAATCTCACAAATTAACTATCTAATTAATTAAATAGATAAAAGCCTTTTAAAATCAATTAGTTTACAAATCATTTTAAACACATGTCAAATTAAGTAAAGGCTAAATTGCCATAAAGCTCCCTAAAGATTCTAAGATTTTGGCTCCTCTTTTAAAATTACACTTTTCCACAATTTTGAAACTTTACATTTTGGTCACTACCAAAAATGTACCACTTCCAAAGTCAATTTTGCAAAATTGACTTGACCAACCTCTTAAACATGATTTTAGATGATTTTAGAAATTTTTACCATATTTTTATCCAATACCGATCCTTGATTTCCCTAAATCACCTAACGTAATTTGAACTGTTTCTGATCGGTGCGATCCGATGTCTAAAACATCTAGTCCCAAAACCAGGGCGTTACAACTCTCCCCCTCTTAGGAAATTTCGTCCTCGAAATTTTACCCGAAGGAAAAAGGTGCGGAAACTGCTTCAGCATGTCTGCCTTCCTTCCGAAGTGGCCTCCTCAACTCCTCGGTGTCGCCACAACACCTTCACAAGCTCTATCGTCTTGCCAGGAAGAGCTTTGCTGCACATATCCAGAATCCTCACTAGTTCCTCATCATATGAGAGATATGGATTCAATTTGATCTCCTCAACAGGCATCACATGTGAAGGATCCGATCTATACCTCCGCAACATCGAGACATGAAACACATCATGTATCTTTTCCAGCTCGGAAGGCAACCTCGACTGATATGCCACAGGACCAACACGCTCCACAACCTCATATGGTCCAATAAACCTCGGGCTAAGCTTACCCTTACTCCCAAATCTCATCACCTTCTTCCAAGGCGATACTTTCAAGAACACATGTTCGCCAACCGTGAACTCGATCTCCTTACGCTTCATATCCACGTAAGACTTTTGCTGATTCGATGCTGCCTTCAAACGCTCACAAATGAGCTTCACCTTCTTGGTGGTTTCTTTCAACATAGCCGACATCGAAAATCAACTTTTGCCCAGCTTCTGCCCAACAAAGAGGAATTCTACACTTTCTCCCATACAAAGCCTCGTATGGAGCCATTTGAATACTTGCCTGATAACGATTGTTGTAAGCAAACTCAACCAACGGTAAGTGCTTCTCCCAAGAACCCTGGAAATCTATAACACAACATCTCAACATGTCCTCAAGCACCTTGATCACACATTTTGACTGTCCATCCGTTTGAGGATGATAAGAAGTACTGAAATTCAACCGTGTACCCAAGGCTTGATGCAAACATTCCTAAAACCGCGATGTAAACCTTGGATCCCGATTCGACACTATGGACTTTGGCACATCGTGCAACCGCACAATCTCAGCAATATATAGCTCTGCCAACTTATCCAAGGTATACGTAGTATGCAGAGGCAAGAAATGTGCACACTTCGTGAGGCGATCAACAATCACCCAAACCGAATTCTTCTTTGATGGTGACAAGGGCAAACCAGAAACAAAATCCATGGTAATCCTTTCCCACTTCCATTCTGGAATTCTCAAAGGCTGCAACAACCCCGAAGGTACCTGATGTTCATCCTTCACTCGCTGACACACCATGCACTTACTGACGAACTCAACCACATCCTTTTTCAAACCCACCCAATATTACTCATCCTTCATATCACGATACATCTTTGTACTACCAGGGTGCATAGGGAAAGGACTACTATGCGCTTCAGCCAGAATAGTGTGCCTCAACTCAACATCATCTAGCACCACTATTCGACTCCCAAAACACAGAACACCATCATCACTAAAACTGAAATCCGAAGGCTTACCCTCCGCAATGTCCTGAACATGAGGGATAAGAGAATCATCCACAACCACTTTCCTGCTCAAAGCATCGACCCCAACATTGGCCTTTCCTGGGTGATACTCGATCGGCAGATCATAATCCTTAAGCAACTCCACCCAACGTCGTTACCTAAGATTCAACTCCTTCTGAGACATAAGATACTTTAAGCTCTTATGATCCGTGAACACCACACACTTCTCGCCATACAGATAATGCCTCCAGATCTTCAAAGCAAACACAACAGCCGCAAGCTCAAGATCATGAGTAGGGTAGTTACGTTTATGCACCTTCAACTGCCTAGATGCATAGGCTACTACCTTACCCTCCTGCATCAACACATAGCCCAAACCTGCAATGGACTCATCACTATAAACCACAAACTCCTTACCAGACTTAGGTTGAATCAAGACAGGAGCTTGCGTCAAAGTTTCCTTCAGCTTCACCAAAGCTTGCTGCCTCGCATCCGTCAACTCAAAGCGAACATTCTTCTGCAACAACTTGGTCAAAGGTGCAGGAATCTTCGAGAAACCCTCAATAAACCTACGGTAATACCCAGCTAAACTACGAAAACTTCATACCTCTGTCACCGACTTAGGCACCTTCCAACTCATCACAGCCTCAACCTTATGCGGATCAACGCGAATACCCTCAGCTGATACAACATGCCCAAGGAAGACCACCTTCTTAAGCCAAAACTCACATTTACTTAGCTTGGCATACAACTAGTTTTCCAACAACGCTTGCAACACGAACCACAAGTGTCTATCATGATCCTCCTCGGTACGAGAATACACAAGGATATCATCGATGAACACCACCACAAACTGATCCAAGAACTCATGAAACACAAGATTCATCATGTCCATGAAAGTTGCAGGCGCGTTGGTCAAACCAAACGGCATCACCAAGAACTCATAATTCCCGTACATTGTTTGAAAAGCTGTCTTAGGTACGTCCGCATCCTTTACCGTCATATGATAATACCCTAACCTCAAATTTATCTTAGAAAACACCGAGGCACCTCGAAACTGATCAAAGAGATCATCAATCCTTGGCAAAGGATACTTGTTCTTGATCGTCAACTTTTTTTAGTTGCCGATAAACTATACACATCCGCATCATTCCATCTTTCTTCTTTACAAACAACACCGGTGCACCCCAAGGTGACACACTCGGCCGGATGAACCCTCGGTCCAGCAACTTTTGAAGTTGCGTTTTCAACTCTTTTAGCTCTTTAGGTGCCATGCGATAAGGATCAATGGACACCGGAGTCGTATTCTCATACAACTCGATACCAAACTCCACTTCTCTGTTTGGTGACAACCCTGGCAATTCTTTCGGAAAGACACCCGGAAAATCGCAAACGGTTTTGATGTCTTGTACACGTACGCCCTTTGTACCAGGATTCATCACATATGCAAGATAGGCCTCATAACACAATCACAACATACATCTTGCTCCCAAAGCTGAAATCCAATTGTTCTATTATAGCTGGAGGTATAAGGACAAGTTTGTGGTGGTTTTTGGTGTTGATTGATGTTTAGAAATGTTTAGAAGTGATAGATCTTGGCTAGGCTTTGTTTTGGAATAGTTTGGAGATGATTTCGGTTGTGTTTGGTGGCCCAAATGAGGATCTTGAGTAGAGCAGCGGGTTTAGATGTGTGGCTGATGGTTTCAATGCATGATGATGCATTAATCCTCTGCTCTTATGTGTTATGAATAGGGGAGACATCTTCGGTCGCCTTTGGTGTTGATCTGGGAGCTTAGATAGCGTTTCGGAGAGCAAGCGAAACGTAATCGGTGAGTGCGAATGGTTTTAGAAGTGCTTGAGGGGAAAAGAAACAAGGTTTGGGGATTTAGGAAAGGTTTGAAACACCTTCCTAAGTCCTAAAGTAAGTTTGGCTAGATTTGCTCTCATATATATGGTGGTTGCCCCTAAAATGCTTTTACATGCTCATGTTTTGAGATATATAAATTCCTACTGTTTTTATGCATGGTCTATAGCACGAGATGATGCTTGAAGAGATTCCATGAGATAGCATGTTGCATTGATGAGTTTTGAGATTTTAATCTAATGCAAGCATGTGTTTTGATTTTGAAATGAGATGAGAAAGATTTGAGAAATGTTGCATGAAAAATAGTAGGTGAGATGATGTTTTGACATAATATATTGGCATAGAAGATGTGATACTTACCGGATATATTTGATCGATCAATACGATGAGAGTGCACTATAAACTAAAATTCGTACGTGCTCTTTGGATTCAATCCAAAGAGAGAGATACCACTATGTGAGTACGGTGATGTGAGATTCCACCGGAAATTATGTTTACTAGACGAGTGAGTACGTTGATGAGAGATTCCACTGGAAGTGTCTGGTGGGTTTGAGAAAGTTATCCGCATATCCGAGTAACAATGAGATGTGAAATGCCAATATAATATATGAAAATGCTTTTGGTTCACATGTACCTATTGATGAGATGATTTATGCTATGAGAAATGCATATGAGATTTGTATATGAAATGCTTTAGTTTTCACAAGCATGCGTATAGCCTTGCCATGAGATTTGCATTGGTCTAAATGCATGAGATAGAATTGAGGTACATGTGTTTTCAATGGAGATTTGCTTTGAAACGGTTTTCAAGCATGAAATAGAATGAGCATGTTGTAGAAAAAGGCTTTTGAGAAAGTGTTTTGAATAACGCATTGTTGTGTTGGTTTTTTTAGAGCTTGACTCACTAAGAAAATGTGTTTACGCTCTCTTTTACCAACAATGCAGATAATTGAAGTGATTTTTGGGAAGCAAGAAGGTTAAGAACATCCAAGGAAGTTCAAAGCTCATGTATGGTGATGTTTTACATACTTTAGTATCGATATTTGGCAATGTGGCTCCAAGGTTGTCGTTGGGAAATTAGTTTTGAACTCCCTAAGTTTGTGGAATGTTTGTGTTGGCTTTTGAAGGTTGTAAATGATCTTATATGGTTTGCTTGAGGATTGGAGTTTATATTTGGCTTTGTGGTTAGGAAGCATGCATATAGTTTGAATGTTCACATGTTCGATACCATGCTTTAGCTTGAGCTTCCTAATATGTTCCTTAATGTTTAATTAAGTTGCTGGTATTATATGGTATGCTTTGAAGCGTGTTTGAGTGGTTTAAGAGGTGAAAAACCAGCATTTTCTACTGTTAAAGGGCAGGGTGTATCGGAACACCCTTAACTGTTTCGAAACAGGGCTTGTATTGGCCATAGCGTTTCGGAAAGGTCGAAGGTGTTTCGGAACATTTTGGCTACTGGAGAGGCCTGTTCCGATACTGGTCTCGGAACGCACCTGAGTACCGAAACGGTCAACACCATTTCGATACGGGCGTTTCTGTACGAAGGTCAGTGTTCCGAAACGGATGACCGTTGGACGATGTTTTTGAATTGTTTTAAGTTTTCATTCTTTCCATTTTAGTCATGAATATTGTGGAGGCAATTTCTTGAGCTTGGAATGTCCTTTTATGTTGGAATTTGACAGGGAGGCATGTAATATGACTAATTACCTATTGGTAAGCTTAAAATCTGCAAACTCCTTATATTTTCCAAAAATTACATTTTGGTCCCTAAAAGTGTTATTCATGCAATTGAGTCCTTAAATGATTTCCGATCGCTGTGCTTTTCTCTCCTATGTTTCCTGAGTGATCACTTAGGCTTAATATGCATCTAGAAAAGATAAAAAGGGTCGCTAATCAAGATTGACCTTCGGGTTAACTTTGGTTTTCCACGTATAATCTTCGTAGTTCGGGTCAACCGTCTAGGCCGGGCTAAGGGGGTTACATATGCACTCAGCAACAAACCTTTGCCTGGTAAGCATTGACAGTTAATATGGAGTTATATGTATTGTGTGGTACATTAACTAATTGTAATATCGCTATATTGTAGCCCCTCGAGCAATTAACGCTCACTTCTGACTTCGGAAGCATCATTGTCTTGTAGATGAACTTCAAGTGCAGTCTACCATCGTTTTGCGAATCAAGGATTTGCAAGAACAAGACCCTGAGCTTCATTCCATTGTTTCCAAGCTATCGGACAACTCCAACTTTAGAATTAATTCTGAAGGACTCTTGTATTTTCATGACCGGGTCTGTGTACCTAATGATGAATCTCTTCACACCGATATTCTTTCCGAAGCTCATTCGAGTTCTTTCTCCATTCACCTCGGATCCGTGAAGATGTATAAGGACCTACGTGAACTCTATTGGCGGCCAGGCATGATGCAGGCCATAGTTGATTACATTTCCAAATGTCTCACATGCCAACGTGTTAAGGCAGAACATTGTGCTCCTACTGGATTATTGCAGCCTATCGATCCACCGAAATGGAAGTGGGAAAAGATCACTATGGATTTTGTTAGTGGTCTTCTGTTAACTCCTGCGAAGCATGATGCCATATGGGTCATTGTAGATCGTTTCACAAAGTTAGCTCATTTCATACCGGTCAGAATGGATTATGTACGGTCTTCCTAAATTAGATGACTTATGCATCAAGGAAGTGATCCGACTCCATGGAGTACCTAAGTCTATTATCTCAAATCGAGATCCCCGATTTACATCTCGGTTTTTGAGAACCTTTCAAGGATCTCTGGGCACCATAGTTAATCTTAATACAACCTTTCATTCTCAATCTGACGGCTAGTCAGAAAGGGTAATCCAGGTAATTATCAAAAAACTTGTCCATTGAAACCTTAGAATATGTATTGTTATTGAACCTTCCTATACAGATCTTGGAGGATATGCTTTGAGCATGCATCATTGACTTTGGTGGAACTTTAGAAAAATCCCTACCCCTTATTGAGTTTGCCTACAATAATAGCTATCGGGCTTCAATCCAAATGGCCTCATATGAAGCATTGTATGGTAGATTGTGTCGAACTCCATTGTGTTGGTCGGAGCTTGGTGAAGGCAATATGTTGGGTCCTGACTTACTCCGGGAAACTGAAAAGCGGGTTGTCAATATTCATGATGGTTTAAAGGCTACTTTTGATCGACAAAAGGCTTATGTTGATCTCAAGAGAAGAGACATTGAGTATGAAGTTGGTGAGAAAGCCTTTCTCAAAGTATCACCGTGGAAAATGGTTTTAAGGTTTGGCAAGAAGGGAAAACTGAGTCCCCGATTCAGTGGACCCTTTGAAGTCATTGAAAAAGTTATCCCCGTGGCATATCGATTATTGTTGCCCTTTGAATTAAGAAAGATCCACGATGTTTTTCATGTATCGATGCTCCGGAAGTATCGTTCTGATCATACGCATATTGTGGAACCTGAATCTGTGGAAATTTAACCGAATTTGTCCTACGAGGAAGAACCGGTTCAAATTCTTGCAAGAGAAATCAAGAGGCTTTGTAACAAAACTGTACCGTTAGTTAAAGTGCTATGGAGGAGCCACATCGTTGAGAAAGCCACTTGGGAACCCTAAAAGACCATGAAACATCATTATCCGCATCTTTTCGGTTTAGGTAAAAATTCGAGGACGAATTTTTCTTAGGGGGGAGAGTTGTAACACCCCAAAATCCGGTCTAGTCGAAATTAGGTTCTGATGATCGGAAATTTTACATCGATAAGGTCTAATTATTGTAACGGCTAGCTAATTATTGATATCGGACTCTATATGAGCTAAAATATTGTCATTGGACTCTAACGAATAATATTGAAACCTATATAGTGGCTAATTTGAGAAAAATGCAAGTTGAAGGGAAAACTATAGTATAGTGAGAGTTGAGGGACTAATATAGCGATTAGCCCCTCCACAATTATATTTTCACCTACGTGGATCAATTTGTGAGCTTTCCTCAATTGAAGGAAAGCTATCGGTTAAGAATTCACAATAAAAGAAAAAAGAATAGATAAGCAAAAAGGGAACAAGAGACTTACCCGAAATATTGAAAACAAGCACCTTCTTCATCATCTTCTTCTTTGATGCATACACCTCCATTGGAGATAACTTGAAGCTTTCCATTTCCTTCATCTTATTTATATAAAATCATTGCTATCAATCGGGTAAGCTATATTCCTCAATCGGTTATTGGATTCCATGGAAGTATTGAGTTTAATCTTAAGCTAGGTTTTTGACCATCCATGGATATCTCATTGTTGTCATCTATATTAATATCGAATATCGATTTTGATATTGTTATATTGGTTTTGATATCGTATTATCAATGCTAATAGTCTCCCTATTGATTTCCTAGCTCAAAACAACGAAAAGTAACATCCGAGAGCCGTAGGTGCATCAGATTCTAAGGTGAGTGTAATTAGAGTCTCGGGATTAGGTGAGAAGCCTTCCCTTATCTTTTATTGATGTTTTAAATTATATCGCTATCAATATCATTGAAGAAGTCGTATTGGATTGTTAATCAGATTCATTGCTAAGTGTCGATAAGTTGTTATTGAATATCAGACATAGTTATTGGCTTCACTATCATCCATTGTCATCGATATGGTTAGTGTTATTGAAATAGTGTAAAGAAATCATCGGATATTCATATTGACATTGACATTGAAACATGGTATATTATTAATGAAACATGTTTGCTATTGATAATATTGAAGTCATTGGTCATTGAAATTCTCATCGAACATTGAATATGGATACATACATTGAAACCTTGGATTTGAATGGACGATGGATACAATTGGCATGCCATAGAATTCATGAGTCCAGTTTACGAGTGGACTACGGTCCTAAGCCTACAATCGATATTGATTCTGCAACGCCCTGGTTTTGGGCCTAAATGTGTTAGAGGTTGAATCGGGCCGGTCGGGAACGGTTCGAACCCTTTAAGGTTGGGTTAGGGAACACCTAGTTCGGGATGCTTTAAAAACATGGAAAAATATCTAAAAATTCTCATTTATTATATAAATGTTTATGGTGAAAACAATTTTACAAAATGTGATTTGGAAATATTACATTTTGGTGTAAGACCAAATTGCAGTTTTTGCAAAAGTTGACTAGTGACTGTTTTGTAAAGGATTGAAACTTCGAATTTTTAAGGAGCTAATTTTTCCAAATTGTTTTTTATCAGATTTCTCTTTCATTTGGGAGTTTTAATAATGATTTAATTAAAGGAATTACAAGAAAATTCTTATGTTGACTTTTCATAACTACTTTACGATACTTTTCCCTCTTTTCATTTTCTCTCAACTTCCACTCAGCCATACACATTTCCCCCATCAAATAATCTCTAGTTTTCATCTCTTTTGCTGATATTTCATCTCCCTAAGGATTTCCAACCTTTACTTCATCAAATCCTTATGTTTTCACTTTGGATTTTCAAGAAATCTTGCCTAAATTGAGGAGAAATCAGCAATTAGAGGTAAGCTTCATCCTTCTCCTCTAATGATCAGATCTTTACTGAAATTCCAAAGTTATCAGTCCTTTATTAAAGATCTTTAAGTTGTTTTAATGTTATAATTAAGAAATAGTTGCTAAATTCATGGTTCTTTAGGTGATTTTGATAATTTTCGTATTTCTGAGTTAAACACTGTTTTGAGGTTGATTTCTATCATTTTTTGGATGATATTTGATGTTAATATTGAGGTTTTAGCAAGTAAATCCCGAATAGGCTTGGGTTCCTAAGTTTTACATGTTAGATTTGTGGTTTTTGGGGTGCTTTTGGTGATCTGCTATTGCTGGTGATATAAGGACGTGTTTGTGATGATTTTTGATGTTGATTGAGTTTTAGAAGTGCTTAGAATTGATAGATCCTAGCTGGGCTATGATTTGAGAAAGTTTGGAGGTGATTTCGGTTATTTCGAATAGCCGAAATGGTGTTTTTGGTTAGTGCAGCGAGTTTGAATGAGTGGCTGGTGATTTCAATGCATGATGATTCATTAATCCTCTGCTCTTATGTGTAATGAACATGGGAGACTTCATCAGACGCTTTTGTTGGTTATCCGGAAGTGCCGGAAGCTTAGGAATCGTTTCGGCAAGCAAGCGAAACATAATCGGTGAGTGCGAATGGTTTTAGAAGTCCTCGAGGGACAGGGAAATAAGGTTTGGGGATTTAGAATTAATTTGAAATATCATCCTAAGTCCGGGAGTAAGTATGGCTAGATTTGCTCTCGATATGTGGTTGATGTCCTTAAATGCTTTTAACATGCTCTTGATTTGCGTTAGACAAATTCCTACTATTTTATGCATGGTTTATAACATGAAATGATGTTATGTGTTGATCCCATGAGATAGCATGATTTTATAAAGAGCTTTGAGATTTTGATTAGATGCTATGCATGAATTGTGGTTTTGAGATGGGATGAGTTAGACTTGAGAAATGTTGCATCAAAACAGTAGGTGAGATGATGATTTTAATGTAATATATTGGTATAAATGATGAGATGATTACCGGATATAATTGGTCGACCAGTAGGATAAAAGTGGACTATAAACTAAAAATTCGTACGTGCTCTTTGGAGTCGGGCAATGGGGGTAGTGCCATCCCTATCTAAAGTGAGAATCTGATGATGAGAGATACCATCGGGTTAGGTCTTGGTGAAACACCCAAGCTTTGTGGCGAAGAGAGATACCGCCATGATAGTCTGGTGATGTGAGATTCCACCAGGGTAGGAGTTGGCTTTAAGTCAAGCAAATATGCATATCCGAGTAAAGATATAATATGAAATGCCAATATATGAAATTGTATTCGATTCACATGTACCAAATGTTGAGATGTTTTATGCTATGAGAAATGCATATGAGATTTGAGGTTTATGAAATGCTTTTATTTACATTAAGCATGTGTATGGCTTTGCCATGAGATTTGCATTGGTTGAATGCATGAGTTAGATTGATGGTACATGTGATTTTCAAATGAAGATTTGCTTTGAAAGGTTTTCAAGCATGAGATAGAAAGAGCATGTTGTAGAAAATGGATTTTGAGAATGAGATTTAAAGTTGCATTGTTGTGTTGGTGTTTTTAGAGCATGCCTCACTAAGAAAATGTGCTTACGCTCTCTTTTACCAACAATGCAGATAATTGAGACACTTTTGGTAGCAAGGAGGCTAAGGATTTCCAAGGAATTTAAAAGCTCAAGTATGGTGATGCTTTACGTTTACTTTAGTAATGATAATTGGCAATGGGAACCAATGGGTTGCTTTGGGAGATGTATTTTGAACTCCATGTGGTTGTTGCATGTATAATATGGTTTATGTGGTTTATAAGAGGCCTTTATGGTAGTTTTGGTGCTTTATGTTACTATTTGGTATGTTCATGGTTTGTGTCATAAGTATGTTTCATGATTTGCCTTGCTAAGATTGAGATAGTAAACCAAAATGCTGTTATGTGTTAGGAGTTGCATGTCTATAAGTTTGTGTGGACGCCAATAACATGTATGTATGATTTGTGGATGATTTGCCAAAGTATGAAGTGTTTTCGAGGCTGTTTTTAGGACAGTTCTGGTATGCGTATCGATTCACGGGCTTGCATATCGATACGCATAAGCCAAATTTGTGCCTTGCTGCATAGGCTTTTCGGTAAGATTACGAGGTGTTTCGGTATGGACTTGAAGGGCGTATCGATATGCGGGGAAGCGTATCGATACACTCTTGGTGACTTTGGTCACTGCCATCCCGCGTACCGATACGGTCTCAAGTGTATCTATACGCGATCGTTAATTCTGTTAAATGGCATCTTCATAAGTTTGATTTTGTTACATCTTAGTCCCCGAAATTTATGGAAGCAATTGAATGAGTTTGGAATGTCTGATTGTGGTGAAAATTGACAGAGTGCCATGAAATAGGAAAATTTGAATATTGGTAACCTTAAAATCTGTAAAGCTCTTGTATATTATAAAAATTACATTTTGGTCCCTAAATATATAAATAGTTCAATTAGAACCCTAAACGTGGTCTGATCGTTGTGTCATTTCTTCATATGATCTTTGGTTGTTACATAGGTTTAATGTTGCATTTAGAAAAGATAAAAGAAAAAAGGGTCGACAATCGGAGTTAACATTAACGAGTTAGCTTCGGTTTTCCCCGTGTAATCACCTTGGTTTGGGTCAATCGTCTAGACCAAGCTAAGGGGCTTACATTTGTTGGTATCAAAGCTAGGTTTGTGAATAATTGGGGCTTGGTAAGTGGTTGATAAGTGTAGATATGAATGGTTATGACTTTTTGTGAAAGCATGTTGTGTGATTGTTCGATGTTCTAGCTTTAATGAGGTGTAATGCATGCAAGTTGATGATTTAAGATGAAATTGTAATGCTATGTTATGTTTGGGAGTATAGATGGGGAACTCGTTGCCATGTCATTACTATTGGAAAGAATTGTTTTGAAAATGAACTTGAGCACCTAGATTTCTTGCCTTATAATGCCTAACTGTGATTTATTGCATTTTGCTAATTGCATTGTTTTGAAATAGGGCCACGTAGAGAGCATAGAATAAACATGCGTAACACATTCGAGAATGAAACAAATGAGAATGATGAGCGTGTCGAGAATCTACTGCCTCCTCCTCTTCGTGGACCACCTGGTGGTGGTGGAGTGGGAGTTGGTGCTGCGGGAGCTGGAATAGGGGTTGCTGAACCCGAGGGAGCACAAGGGCAAGCTGCTCCTGATATGACAGTGCTAATACAAGCTATTGCTGAAGCTTTTCGAGCGGCAGTAGCTGGAGCTCATGTGGCTGCACCTCAGGCCGGTGCTGGTGCGAGTTTACCTCTGGAGCGACTCCGTAGTTTGGGAGGGACTGAGTTTAGGGGGCTGACCCTTGAGGGTTCTGAGTCTTGGTTGGAGAGTACGAAGAGAATCCTTGGACAAATTAACTATAATAATGTTCAGAAGTTGGGGTGCATCGTATCTCTGTTGCATGGTGATGCCTACACGTGGTGGACGACCACTATTGCTGGTTTAGAGGATGTTGAGGTGTCTTGGACGTTCTTTCTGAACGTGTTCAAGAGGAAATATTGGGGAGTCCGTTATCTGGACGAGAAGTAGAGGGAGTTTATGTCCCTAGTACAAGGTAGCATGTCGGTGGCAGATTATGAAGTACAGTTCGTACGCCTTAGCCAATATGCGCCAGAGTTGGTCTTGAGTGAACGGGAGAGATGCGAGTGATTCAGATATGGGCTGGTAGCTGACGTGAAAACTTATATGCTTGCATCAGATTATACCGATTTTGATGTCTTGGTCACTAGAGCCAAGGATATTGAGCTGAACCATGGTCTGGCGAGTCGAGCGGGAGGATCTAGCTCGGGGAAGTGACCTGCAGATTGTGTTATTGGAAGGGATCGGTTCAAGAGACCTAAGTATAGAAGGTCACACATGGATGCTAGACGTGGGGGAGGTAACCATGGGAGAGGTTAGCAAGGGCCGAATACTTTTGTTCGTACCCTTGAATGTAACCGGTGTGGTAAAAGACACACGGGAGAGTGCTGGGGCAATGTTGGTAAGTGCTGGAATTGTGGTTCTCGTGGGCTCATGAAATCGGATTGTCCTCAATCGGTACGAGAAGGGCAGGCTCCGGTGAGAGCAGCTGAGCCACAGAGGGGCCGTGGGCGCGGTCGAGGAAATTTCCAGCGTAGGGATGACGGAGCGAGGAATGTAGCACACGTTGCAGCTATTTAGCCTCAAGGTGGTGGCCAAGCCAGAGTGTACGCCCATCTTGAAGGGAGGAATGACACGGACGTAATTGCATGTACCTTTACTTTTCACTCCTTGCCATTACTTTCTCTAATTGATTCTGGATCTACACACTCGTACATATTGCGTGAACATGCTCAAATGCTTGGTTTGCCTATTGAGTCTTTGGATGTTGGTATGCGCGTGTCTAGTTCTTTCAGTGAAACGATTGTAACGAGGAGGTTGTATAGGAGATGTCCCTTAAAGGTACAAGAACATGTGTTCGTGGTGGATCTTATGGAATTTCCTTTCTATGGATTCAATGTAATCCTTGGTATGGATTGACTCATCAAACATAGAGCAGTTGTGGATTTTGAGAATAAGCGGGTTTCGCTGAAACTTGCTGATGATTATGAAGTTGTTGTGGTAGGAGAGAACGTGAAGTTCTTATCTAATGTAGTTTCGACGCTTGAGGCGAGCCGGTTGATCCGTCAAGGATGCGAGGCTTACCTAGCCTTTGTGATGAGTCATAGCACAAAGGAAGTACGGGTGCAGGATATAAGGACGATACGTGAATTCCCTGGGGTATTTCCGGAGGAGCTGCCTGTTTTGCTGCCTAGTCGAGAGGTTGAGCTCGGAATTGAGTTGTATGAGAACACACCTCCAGTGTCCATCGCTCCTTGTTGAATGGCACCAAAGGAGTTAAAGGAGCAGAAGACTAAACTTCAAGAGTTGTTGGATCGGGGCTTTATTCGACCTAGCATGTCACCTTGGGGTGCACCAGTCTTATTTCTTAAGAAGAAAGATGGCACCATGAGAATTTGCATTGATTATCGTCAGCTGAATAAGTTGACTATCAAGAATAAGTATCCTTTACCAAGGATTGATGATATTTTCGATCAGTTTCGTGGAGCGGCTGTGCTCTCAAAGATAGATCTACGATCAAAATATTATCAATTGAAGGTTAAGGATGTGGATGTGCCAAAAACAACTTTTCGAACAAGATATGGACATTATGAATTTCTGGTGATGTCGTTTTGTTTAAGGAATGCTCATGCTGCTTTCATGGATATGATGAACAGTGTGTTTCATGAATTCTTGGATAAGTTCATTGTGGTGTTCATCGATGATATCCTTGTGTACTCTCGTACCGAGGAGGAGCATGAGGAGAATTTGAGGATTGTTTTACAAGTGCTGCTAGAGAATCAGCTTTATGCTAAGCTGAGCAAATGTGAGTTTTGGTTGAAGGAGGTTTTTTTCCTTGGTCATGTAGTTTTGGCTGAGGGAATTCGTGTTGATCCTCAAAAGATTGAGGCGGTGGTGAATTGGAAGCCTCCTAGGTCTGTTCATGAAGTTCGTAGTTTCCTTGGTTTGGCGGGTTACTACCGAAGGTTTGTGGATGGGTTTTCCAAGATTACTGCTCCTTTGACGAAGTTATTACAGAAGGATGTTAATTTTGAATGGAAGGAAGCGAGACAACAATCTTTTGAGAAGCTAAAGGAAGCTTTGACGCAAGCTCCTATCTTGATTCAGTCTCAGTCAAAAAAATAGTTTGTGGTGTATAATGACGCATCCTATATTGGTTTGGGGTGTGTGCTGATGCAGGAGGGTAGGGTATTAGCTTATGCATCACGATAGTTGAAAGTGCATGAGCGTAACTATCCTACGCATGACATTGAGTTAGCGGCAGTGGTATTCACTTTAAAAATCTAGAGACATTATCTATATGGTGAGAAGTGTACTGTGTACACGGATCATAAGAGTTTGAAGTATCTTATGTCTCAGAAGGAGGTGAACCTTAGGCAACAACGTTGGGTGGAGTTGCTTAAGGATTATGACCTAATGATTGAGTATCATTCGGGAAAGGCCAATGTTGTGGCTGATGCTTTGAGCAGGAAAGTGGCGGTCGAGTTGAGGGCGATGTTTGCTTGTCTTAGCATATCGCGAGATGGTGGTCTTATTGCTGAGTTGCAAGTGAAGCCATCTTTGGTTCAGTTGATAAAGGATAAACAGTTTCTTGATGATTCTCTGGTACCACATGTTCAAGAAATTACAGAAGGAAGGCCTTCGGATTTCAGTTTTAATGATGATGGTGTTCTATGCTTTGGGAGTCAGATAGTGGTGCCAAGTGATGTGGAGTTGAGGCGCACTATTTTGACTGAAGCTCATAGTAGTCTTTTCGCTATGCACCCTGGTAGTACGAAAATGTATCTTGATTTGAAGGATGAGTACTACTGGGTGGGGTTGAAGAAAGATGTTGCCAAGTTCGTTAGCAAATGCATGGTTTGTTAGCGAGTTAAGGCTGAACATCAGGTTCCTTCTGGGTTGTTGCAGCCGTTGAGAATCCCAGAATGAAAGTGGGAAAGAATTACCATGGACTTCGTGTATGGGTTGTCGTTGTCGCCATCAAAGAAAAATTTTGTTTGGGTGATTGTGGATCGCCTTACGAAGTGTGCACATTTCTTGCATGTGCATACTACGTATACTTTGGATAAGCTAGTTGAGTTGTACATTGCTGAGATTGTACATTTGCATGGGGTGCCAAAGTCTATAGTGTCGGATAGAGATCCGAGGTTCACAGCAAGGTTTTGGGAATGTTTATATCAAGCTTTGGGTACGCGGCTGAATTTAGTACTTCTTATCATCCGCAGACGGATGGACAGTCGGCGCGTGTTATCCAAGTGCTTGAGGATATGTTGAGGTGTTGCGTTATTGAGTTTCAAGGCTCTTTCGAGAAGCACTTGCCTTTGGTTGAGTTTGCTTCTAATAATAGTTACCAGGCAAGCATTCAAATGGCACCTTATGAGGCTTTATAAGGGAGAAAGTGTAGGACTCCCCTTTGTTAGGCTGAAACGGGACAAAAGTTGGTTTCAATGCCAGCTTTGTTGAAATGAACCACCGAGAAGGTGAAGCTCATTTGTGAGCGTTTGAAGGCAGAATCAGACCGACAAAAGTGTTACGCGGATTGAAGCGTAAGGAGATAGAGTTCGTAGTTGGCGAACGTGTATTTCTGAAAGTCTGACCTTGGAAGAAGGTGATGAGATTTGGCCGGAAGGGCAAATTGAGTCCGAGGTTCATTGGACCATATGAGGTGATAGATCGTGTGGGTCGTGTTGCTTACAAGCTGAGACTGCGTTCAGAGTTGGAAAAGATACATAATGTGTTTCATGTATCCATGCTTCGGAGGTATAGGTTGGATCCGTCGCATGTTATGTCTGTGGAAGAGATTGAGCTAAATCCATACTTGACATGTGATGAAAAGCCCGTTGAGATTCTGGATACGGATAGTAAGTTTCTCCGGGGTAAGATCATCGAGCTGGTAAAAGTCCTGTGGAGACATCGTGGCGTTGAAGAAGCCTCGTGGGAAAGGAAGGATGACATGAAGAAGCAATTTCCTTACCCTTTTCCACCAGGTAAATTATGAGGACGAAATTTCTTAAGTGGGGGAGAGTTGTAATGCCCTAGTTTTGGGCCTAGATATTTTAGAGGTTGAATCGGGCCGGTCGGGAACGGTTCGAACCCTTTAAGGTTGGGTTCGGGAACACCTAGTTCGGGATGCTTTAAAAATATGGAAAAATATCTAAAAATCCTTATTTATTACATAAATGTTTATGGTGAAAACAATTTTACAAAATGTGATTTGGAAATATTACATTTTGGGGTAGTGACCAATTTTCAGTTTATGCAAAAGTTGACTAGTGATTGTTTTGTAAAGGATTGAAACTTTGAATCTTTAAGGAGCTAATTTTACAAATTGTTTTTCATTAGATTTCTCTTTAATTTCGGAGTTTCAATAATGATTTAATTAAAGGAATTTAAAGAAAATTCTTATGTTGACTTTTCATAACTACTTTACGATACTTTTCCCTCTTTTCATTTTCTCTCAACTTCCACTCAGCCAAACAAATTTCCCTCATCAAATAATCTCTGGTTTTCGTATCTTTTACTGAGATTCCATCTTCCTAAGGATTTCCATCCTTTACTTCATCAAATCCTTTTGTTTTCACTTTGGATTTTCAAGAAATCTTGCCCAAATTGAGGAGAAATCAGCCATTAGAGGTAAGCTTCGTCCTTCTCCTCTAATGATCAGTTCTTCACTGAAATTCCCAACTTATCAATCGTTTGTTAATGATCTTTAATTTGTTTTAATGTTATAATCAAGAAATAGTTGCTAAATTCATGGTTCTTGAGGTGATTTTGATGATTTTTGTATTTCTGAGTTAAACACTGTTTTGAGGTTGATTTCTATCATGCTTTGGATGATATTTGATGTTAATATTGAGGTTTTAGCAAGCAAATCCCGAATAGGCTTGGGTTCCTAAGTTTTGCATGTTAGATTTGTGATTTTGGGGGTGTTTTTGGTGATATGCTATTGCTGGTGATATAAGGACGTGTTTGTGATGATTTTTGATTTTGATTGAGGTTTAGAAGTGTTTAGAATTGATAGATCCTAGCTGGGCTTTGATTTGAGAAAGTTTGGAGGTGATTTCGGTTATTTCGAATAGCCGAAATGGTGTTTTTGGTTACTGCAGCGAGTTTGAATGAGTGGCTGGTGATTTCAATGCATGATGATGCATTAATCCTCTGGTCTTATGTGTAATGAACATGGGAGACTTCATTGGACGCTTTTGGTGGTTATCCGGAAGTGCCGGAAGCTTATGAATCGTTTCCGCAAGCAAGCGAAACGTAATCGGAGAGTGCGAATGGTTTTAGAAGTCCTTGAGGGACAAAGAAACAAGGTTTGGGGATTTATAATTGATTTGAAATATCATCCTAAGTCTGGAAGTAAGTATGGCTAGATTTACTCTCGATATGTGGTTGATGGCCCTAAATGCTTTTAACATGCTATTGATTTGCGGTAGACAAATTCCTATTGTTTTATGCATGGTTTAAAACATGCAATGATGTTATGTGTTGATCCCATGAGATAACATGATTTTATAAAGAGCTTTGAGATTTTGATTAGATGCTATGCATGAATTGTGTTTTTGAGATGGGATGAGTTAGTTTTGAGAAATGTTGCATCAACATAGTAGGTGAGATGATGATTTTATTGTAATATATTGGCATAAATGATGAGACGATTACCGGATATAATTGGTCGACCAATAGGATAAAAGTGCACTATAAACTAAAAATTCGTACGTGTTCTTTGGAGTCGGGCACTAGGGGTAGTGCCATCCCGATCCAAAGTGAGAATCTGATGATGAGAGATACCATCGGGGTAGGTCTTGGTGAAACACCTAAGCTTTATGGCGAAGAGAGATACCGCCATGAGAGTCTGGTGATGTGAGTTTCCACCGAGGTAGGACTTGGCTTTAAGTCAAGCTAATCAGCATATCCAAGTAAAGATATAATATGAAATGCCAATATATAAGATTGTATTTGATTCACATGTACCAAATGTTGAGATGTTTTATGCTATGAGAAATGCATATGAGATTTGAGGTTTATGAAATGCTTTTATTTACATTAAGCATGTGTATGGCTTTGCCATGAGATTTGCTTTGGATGAATGCCTGAGTTAGATTGATGGTACATGTGATTTTCAAATGAAGTTTTGCTTTGAAAGGTTTTCAAGCATGAGATAGAAATAACATGTTGTAAAAAATGGTTTTTGAGAATAAGATTTAAAGTTCCATTGTTTTGTTGGTGTTTTTAGAGCATACCTCACTAAGCAAATGTGCTTACGCTCTCTTTTACCAACAATGCAGATAATTGAGACACTTTTGGCAGCAAAGAGGCTAAGGATTTCCAAGGAATTGAAAAGCACAAGTATGGTGATGTTTTACGTTTACTTTAGTAATGATAATTGGCAATGGGAACCAATGGGTTGCTTTGGGAGATGTATTTTGAACTCCATGTGGTTCTTCCAAGTTTAATATGGTTTATGTGGTTTGTAAGAGGCCTTTTTGGTAGTTTTGGTGCTTTATGTTACTATTTGGTATGTTCATGGTTTGTGTCATAAGCATGTTTCATGATTTGCCTTGCTATGATTAAGATAGTTAACCAAATGTTGTTATGTGTTAGGAGTTGCATGTCTATAAGTTTGTGTGGACGCCAATATCATGTATGTATGATTTGTGGATGATTTGCTGAAGTATGAAATGTTTTCGAGGTTGTTTTTAGGACAGTTCTGGTATGCGTATCGATACACGGGCTTGCATATCGATACGCATAAGCCAAATTTGTGCCTTGCTGCACAGGCGTTTCGGTACGATTGCGAGGTGTTTCAATATGGACTTGAAGGGCGTATCGATACGCGGGGAAGCGTATCGATACACTTTTGGTGACTTTGGTCACTGCCATCCCGCGTACCGATACGGTCTCAAGCGTATCGATACGCAATCGTTAATTCTGTTAAATGTCATCTTCATAAGTTTGATTTTGTTACATCTTAGTCCCCTAAATTTATGGATGCAATTGAATGAGTTTGGAATGTCTGATTGTGGTGAAAATTGACAGAGTGGCATGAAATGGAACTAATTGAATATTGGTAACCTTAAAATCAATAAAGCTCTTGTAGATTATAAAAATTACATTTTGGTCTGATCGTTGTGCCGTTTCTTCCTATGATCTTTGGTGGTTAAATAGGTTTAATGTTGCATTTAGAAAAGATAAAAGAAAAAAACAGTCGTCTATCGCATTTAACTTTAACGAGTTGGCTTCAGTTTTCCCTGTGTAATCACCTCGGTTCGGGTCAATCGTCTAGACCGGGCTAAGGGGGTTACAGATTTGGCGAGGCGAAGGGAGGTGTATTGATATTGGCCATATTGGTGAGGTGGAGGGATTAGACCATTCATTAATTTGGAGAGGTGTAGGAATTCGCGTACCAACTATCTTGATTCAATCCAAGAGTTAATGATGAGATTACTATGTCAAACATTGGATTTGGATGCATAAGTATTGACATTGATGAGCATGAGATCATATATAGATATATACTTCTTACATTGATGTTAATGTTTCATTTGGCTACCTCATTAGGCAATGCATGCCGAATGTATTTCATCTCATGCATTTTAGGTTGATGAATCGACCCCCTTTTTATGACCAGACAAGTCACTACAGGCCATGTAATGTAAATTGTCCTTAAGAACACCTAGGAAGGTGGAAAGTAGTGGAACTAGTCTTATATGCCAGTTTTGTTATGCCTAATATGTGTAAGAGATGAGGAGTGGTTAAGGGTCTAAATATGACTTTTAGTTTAGCTATAACTTGGTAAAAATTACATATTTGGCTCATAAAGGTCAAAACCTAGTAAACGTATTCATTTGATGATGAAATTTGGCATGCCAATAGTTTATGACATTTAAAAGTTGAATGTAAAGTTTCATTGCATTTGAACACCATTTGTCAGGTCAATTAGATTAAAAACAAGCAAAAATATGTCATTAAAGGTCATGCCGTATCGATATGGGTTATGGCGTATCAAAATGATTAGGCATAATTGGACTCTAAGAACAGAGCGTTTCGATACGGTCTGAGGCAGTATCAAAACATTTTGCTACTGGAATTCATTGTTTCGATACGGGTCATTAGTGTACCAAAACAGGTCAAAGTCAAATGGAGTCAACCCGTACTGATACAGGGCTCTCATGTACCGATACGGTTTAAAGGACAAGTCAACTTAAGTTGACCATCGATCACCTGTTTCGAAACGACCTTAAGGTGTTTCGATACATGGTTAGTTATTTTTGTTAAAAGGGCTGAAATAGAAGTGTAACATGTGTTTATCGGTATCACCTTTCGATACAGGGTTAGTTATTTTTGTTAAAAGGGCTGAAACAGAAGTGTGACATGTTTTGTTCATCGATATAACCTTTCGACCCAGTACTCGTCTAGACTGAGAAGAGGGTGTTACAGACTTAAGAAACTTGAGACTCTTATGATCCGTATACACGTACACCTCTCACCATAAAGATAATGCCTCCATATCTTTAGAGCGAATACCACAGCCGCAAGCTCAAGATCGTGAGTAGGATAATTACGCTCATGCTCCATCAATTGCCTCGATGCGTAAGCAACTACTCTACCCTCCTTCATCAACACACATCCTAAACCCATATAGGTTGCATCACTATACACCACAAACTATTTTCCCCATTCAGGTTGAATCAAGATCGGAGCTTGCACCAAATATTCCTTTAACTTTTGAAAAGCTTGCTACCTTGCCTCTGTCCACTCAAACTTAACATCTTTCTGAAGCAACTTCGTCAACAGAGCAACTATCATAGAAAACCCATCCATGAACCGACGGTAATATCCAGACAAGCCTAGAAAACTATGAACCTCTGTCACTGATTTCGGTTGTTTCCAACTGTAACGCCCCGGTTTTGGGCTTAGAAGTTTTGGGCGTTGACCGGTTTGGTCAAAGTGCTGTTCGAATCTAAAGAGGTGAAATTAGGAAAGCCTAGTTCGGGTTGCATTAAAAATATGGAAAAATGTTCTAAAATCATCTTTTAATATAATTAAGTGAACTGTGAAATCAATTTTGGAAAATGAGTTTCGGAAGGGTGACATTTTGGCTAGTGACCAAAATGTGATTTTTGAAAGTTTTGTGACTGTTTTAAAAAGGATTGAAACTTTGAATCTTTAGGGAGCTATTTACCCGAAGGGGAGTTTCTCCAGATTTTCTAGAATATTAAATGATTTAATAATGGTTTAAAATAAAAGTAAAAAGGAGGGAAAGATATTTTTAGTCATCTTTAACTAACTTTCTAAATTTTCCATTCTCATTTTCTCTCATCTTTTCTCTCAAACCAAACACATTCTCTCCAGATCTTTTCCTCTGATTTTTATCACCTAAATACTTCTTTTCAATCCTCATTTGATTCCTAATCATCTCCTCATCAAAACCTTTGTATTTGCTACTTGATTCATCAAGCTTTTTGGCTCTAAAAGAGGAGAAACTCAAGTTTGGAGGTAAGAACGTCCTTCTCCTCTGAACTTCAAGTTCTTTAATGAAATTCCTAAGTTCTCAATCCCTAATTGATGTTTTATAAATGGCTTTTAAGATTGTTTAGTGGATCTTGGCTTAAAATGCAAGATTTGGTGTGTTTTTGATGAAATTTCGTTGGATCTGTTTAAGCAGTGTTTTAAGGTGCTAAAATGATGATTAATGAATGTTAATTTGATAAGGAAATGAGTTTTGATTAATGCAATCCCGGATAGGTTGTGTTTCCTAAGTTTAGCTTGTGATTCTTGGATGTTTTTGTGGTGATCTTGTGGATCTGATGTTGCTGGAGGTATAAGGATGTTTATAGGTTGTTTTTAGATGTTAGATGGTGTTGATGGATGTTAGGTTTTGCTGGTTTATGGCTGGGCTTTGTTGAGAAGTGGTTTTGATGCAATTTCGGTTGTGTTTGGTGGCCGAAATTGGAGTATGAATGAGAGCAGCGAGTTTGAGTGCTTTCATTGAAGCTTTTGATGCATGATGATGCATTAAATCTTTGCTTTAATGTGTTTAATCAGGGGAGGCATCTTTGGATCCAAGTGGTGGTGATCCGGAGGCTTGATTTGGTGCTTCGGCAAGAGGCGAAGTGGAATCGGTGAGTGAAATTGGGTTTTCGGCTTTGAAACCAATGTCTTGGGAGCTTAGTTTAAGTCTAAACAACTTTGCTAAGCTCGAGTGTAAGTTTTCGGAAATTCTCTCTAGTGGTGGCCATGATTTTGTTGTGATGCAATGTGGTTTATTGCATGTTTTGATTACTGTTTTGAAAGCATGATTTAGCATGGTATTTGCTGTTTTGATAAGCCATATGTTAAAGGAAGCTCAAGGTAAGAGTTCCTTGTTTTTGAACATTGATTAAATGTGGTTTGATGCTTTTAAGTGCATGATGAATATGGCTTGGTTTAATGCTTAAAACAGTGGATTAATTGATGAAAATGATGTATATTGGCAAGTGATGTTTTGAAAAGGTTGAGGTCACTAAGGTGGTTAAAAGTCCTTGAGTGAGCCTTGTTACTTAAGAACATCAAGGTGGTTAAAAGTCCTTGGATGATTCTTGTTACAGACACAAAGGTGTTTAAAAGTCCTTGTGTGGTCCTTTCTATGGTGTTTAAAAGTCCATAGGCCAAGGTGTTTAAAAGTCCTTGGGCTCAAGGTGTTTAAAAGTCCTTGAGGTGATTCAATTCATGGTGTTTAAAAGTCCATGGCCAAGGTGTTTAAAAGTCCTTGGGGTCCAAGGTGTTTAAAAGTCCTTGGGGTGAAAGTTGATGAACTTGTTTTCAAAGAAATGAAATGTATCACTTGAGGCCAATATGACATGTAATGAAATGAAGCATGAGATGCTTGTTTTAAGTATGCTTTTGAGCATGTGTAAATGATGATTTGAAGCATGTTTTATAAGTGTTTTATAAACGCATTATTGGATGGTTTTATTGAGCATTCCTCACTAAGCTTTTGCTTACGCTCTCTTTGTTTTCTTAATTCAATAATGCAGAGCATTAGAGTACTTGAGGGCAGCAAGGAGGGCAAGCATCCAAGTGGAAACAAAGCTCTAAGTATGGAAGGTTTTCTAAGTACATTTTAGCTTTTGGTAATTTGGCAATGGGGGACCTATGTGTATGTTTTGGGAGATGTTTAGAACTCCCTAAGTATGTTGAATGTTGTTGAGAATGCTGGTTTTTGTGGTTGGCCTTTATATGCTTGAATTGGAAGTTTATGCTTGAATGGCTTACTTGTGTAGGAAGCATGCCTATAGATTTGGGGCTTTTCATATATGTGGATGTTTTGATGAATTGTTGAAGCAAGTATGTCTCATGTATGTTGAATTGCATGTTGGCAAAGTTTGGTGGCATTTGGAGCATGATTGGTTGGTCAATTGCATGTTTAAGTATGCATTTTTAGGCAATCTGTGCAGGGTGTTTCGGAACAGCACCTACCGTTTCGGAACGGGTGCCTTAATTATGCCCAGGCGTCCGAAACGGGAGGGGCCGTTCCGAAACGGAAAGGCCACTGCCAGACCCCCGTTTCGGTACGCGTTGCGGAACGGCCCCGAGTTTCGAAACGGGCTATGCCTATTTCGGAACGGGTGACCGTTGGGGGCTGACATTGGCAGTTATATGTTTTGGAATGTTTGCGTTTTAGTCCTGAAACTTGTTTGTGCAATTGTATGAGTTTGGGAAGTCCTTTTGAGCTGAAATTTTACAGAGAAGCATGAAACCTGATTAATTTCAAGTTGGTAACTTCAATTTGGATTAAGTCCTTATAATCATCAGAATTTACAATTTGGTCCCTAAAGTTGTAAATTGTTCAATTAAGTCCCCGTTTGATCTCTGATGTTTGTGATCTTTTGGTATGATGTTTGTGTGATCACAATTAGGTCTAAAGTGCATCTAGACAAGGTTAAAAAGAAAAAAAGGGTCGTTAATCAAGGTTGACTTTCGGGTTGACTTTGGTTTTCCCCGTGTGACTTTCTTAATTCGGGTCAACCGTCTAGGCCGGGTTAAGGGGGTTACATTTGGTGGTATCAGAGCCAGCTTTGTTGAAAGGGACCAAAGAGAAGGTAAAGCTCATTTGTGAGCGGTTGAAGGCTGCTTCTGATCGGCAGAAGTCTTACGCGGATTTGAAGCGTAAGGAGATAGAGTATGCGGTGGGTGACCGTGTGTTCTTGAAGGTTTCGCCTTGGAAGAAGGTGATGCGGTTTGGCCGAAAGGGTAAGTTGAGCCCTAGGTACATTGGACCATATGAGGTGGTTGAGCGTGTGGGTCCTGTTGCGTATCGGTTGAGGTTACCTCAGGAGTTGGAGAAGATTCATGATGTGTTTCATGTCTCTATGCTCCGGAGGTATAGATCTGATCCTTCGCATGTGATGCCTGTGGAGGAAGTGGAACTGAATCCGGATTTGACCTATGATGAGGAACTGGTGAAGGTTCTGGATTCGGATAGCAAGGTTCTTCGTGGCAAGACCATTGAGTTGGTGAAGGTGCTGTGGAAGCATCGTGGTGTTGAGGAAGCCACGTGGGAGCGGAAGGAAGACATGCTGAAGCAGTTTCCTTATCTCTTTCCTTTAGGTAAATTTCGAGGACGAAATTTCTTAAGGGGGGAGAGTTGTAACGCCCCGGTTTTGGGCTTAGAAGTTTTGGGCGTTGACCGGTTTGGTCAAAGTGTTGTTCGAATCTAAAGAGGTGAAATTAGGAAAGCCTAGTTCGGGTTGCATTAAAAATATGGAAAAATGTTCTAAAATCATCTTTTAATATAATTAAGTGAACTGTGAAATCAATTTTGGAAAATGAGTTTCGGAAGGGTGACATTTTGGCTAGTGACCAAAATGTGATTTTTGAAAGTTTTGTGACTGTTTTAAAAAGGATTGAAACTTTGAATCTTTAGGGAGCTATTTACCCGAAGGGGAGTTTCTCCAGATTTTCTAGAATATTAAATGATTTAATAATGGTTTAAAATAAAAGTAAAAAGGAGGGAAAGATATTTTTAGTCATCTTTAACTAACTTTCTAAATTTTCCATTCTCATTTTCTCTCATCTTTTCTCTCAAACCAAACACATTCTCTCCAGATCTTTTCCTCTGATTTTTATCACCTAAATACTTCTTTTCAATCCTCATTTGATTCCTAATCATCTCCTCATCAAAACCTTTGTATTTGCTACTTGATTCATCAAGCTTTTTGGCTCTAAAAGAGGAGAAACTCAAGTTTGGAGGTAAGAACGTCCTTCTCCTCTGAACTTCAAGTTCTTTAATGAAATTCCTAAGTTCTCAATCCCTAATTGATGTTTTATAAATGGCTTTTAAGATTGTTTAGTGGATCTTGGCTTAAAATGCAAGATTTGGTGTGTTTTTGATGAAATTTCGTTGGATCTGTTTAAGCAGTGTTTTAAGGTGCTAAAATGATGATTAATGAATGTTAATTTGATAAGGAAATGAGTTTTGATTAATGCAATCCCAGATAGGTTGTGTTTCCTAAGTTTAGCTTGTGATTCTTGGATGTTTTTGTGGTGATCTTGTGGATCTGATGTTGCTGGAGGTATAAGGGTGTTTATAGGTTGTTTTTAGATGTTAGATGGTGTTGATGGATGTTAGGTTTTGCTGGTTTATGGCTGGGCTTTGTTGAGAAGTGGTTTTGATGCAATTTCGGTTGTGTTTGGTGGCCGAAATTGGAGTATGAATGAGAGCAGCGAGTTTGAGTGCTTTCATTGAAGCTTTTGATGCATGATGATGCATTAAATCTCTGCTTTAATGTGTTTAATCAGGGGAGGCATCTTTGGATCCAAGTGGTGGTGATCCGGAGGCTTGATTTGGTGCTTCGGCAAGAGGCGAAGTGGAATCGGTGAGTGAAATTGGGTTTTCGGCTTTGAAACCAATGTCTTGGGAGCTTAGTTTAAGTCTAAACAACTTTGCTAAGCTCGAGTGTAAGTTTTCGGAAATTCTCTCTAGTGGTGGCCATGATTTTTTTGTGATGCAATGTGGTTTATTGCATGTTTTGATTACTGTTTTGAAAGCATGATTTAGCATGGTATTTGCTGTTTTGATAAGCCATATGTTAAAGGAAGCTCAAGGTAAGAGTTCCTTGTTTTTGAACATTGATTAAATGTGGTTTGATGCTTTTAAGTGCATGATGAATATGGCTTGGTTTAATGCTTAAAACAGTGGATTAATTGATGAAAATGATGTATATTGGCAAGTGATGTTTTGAAAAGGTTGAGGTCACTAAGGTGGTTAAAAGTCCTTGAGTGAGCCTTGTTACTTAAGAACATCAAGGTGGTTAAAAGTCCTTGGATGATTCTTGTTACGGACACAAAGGTGTTTAAAAGTCCTTGTGTGGTCCTTTCTATGGTGTTTAAAAGTCCATAGGCCAAGGTGTTTAAAAGTCCTTGGGCTCAAGGTGTTTAAAAGTCCTTGAGGTGATTCAATTCATGGTGTTTAAAAGTCCATGGCCAAGGTGTTTAAAAGTCCTTGGGGTCCAAGGTGTTTAAAAGTCCTTGGGGTGAAAGTTGATGAACTTGTTTTCAAAGAAATGAAATGTATCACTTGAGGCCAATATGACATGTAATGAAATGAAGCATGAGATGCTTGTTTTAAGTATGCTTTTGAGCATGTGTAAATGATGATTTGAAGCATGTTTTATAAGTGTTTTATAAACGCATTATTGGATGGTTTTATTGAGCATTCCTCACTAAGCTTTTGCTTACGCTCTCTTTGTTTTCTTAATTCAATAATGCAGAGCATTAGAGTACTTGAGGGCAGCAAGGAGGGCAAGCATCCAAGTGGAAACAAAGCTCTAAGTATGGAAGGTTTTCTAAGTACATTTTAGCTTTTGGTAATTTGGCAATGGGGGACCTATGTGTATGTTTTGGGAGATGTTTAGAACTCCCTAAGTATGTTGAATGTTATTGAGAATGCTGGTTTTTGTGGTTGGCCTTTATATGCTTGAATTGGAAGTTTATGCTTGAATGGCTTACTTGTGTAGGAAGCATGCCTATAGATTTGGGGCTTTTCATATATGTGGATGTTTTGATGAATTGTTGAAGCAAGTATGTCTCATATATGTTGAATTGCATGTTGGCAAAGTTTGGTGGCAATTGGAGCATGATTGGTTGGTCAATTGCATGTTTAAGTATGCATTTTTAGGCAATCTGTGCAGGGTGTTTCGGAACAGCACCTACCGTTTCGGAACGGGTGCCTTAATTATGCCCAGGCGTCCGAAACGGGAGGGGCCGTTCCGAAACGGAAAGGCCACTGCCAGACCCCCGTTTTGGTACGCGTTGCGGAACGGCCCCGAGTTTCGAAACGGGCTATGCCTGTTTCGGAACGGGTGACCGTTGGGGGCTGACATTGGCAGTTATATGTTTTGGAATGTTTGCGTTTTAGTCCTGAAACTTGTTTGTGCAATTGTATGAGTTTGGGAAGTCCTTTTGAGCTGAAATTTTACAGAGAAGCATCAAACCTGATTAATTTCAAGTTGGTAACTTCAATTTGGATTAAGTCCTTATAATCATCAGAATTTACAATTTGGTCCCTAAAGTTGTAAATTGTTCAATTAAGTCCCCGTTTGATCTCTGATGTTTGTGATCTTTTGGTATGATGTTTGTGTGATCACAATTAGGTCTAAAGTGCATCTAGACAAGGTTAAAAAGAAAAAAAAGGGTCGTTAATCAAGGTTGACTTTCGGGTTGACTTTGGTTTTCCCCGTGTGACTTTCTTAATTCGGGTCAACCGTCTAGGCCGGGTTAAGGGGGTTACACCAACCAACAACTACCTCAATCTTTTGAGGATCCACACGGATACCCTCGGCTAACACCACGTGACCAAGAAACACCACCTCCCTAATCTAGAACTCACATTTACTCAACATGGCATAAAACTAATTATCCAACAAAGTCTGTAGCAGTATCCTCAAATGCTTATCGTGATCCTCCTCGGTACGAGAGTACATAAGGATATCAATGATAAACACCACCACAAAATGATTAAGATATTCGTGGAACACCCGGTTCATCATGTCCATGAACCCAGCTGGTGCATTGGTCAAACCAAAAGGCATCACTAGGAACTCGTAATGCCCATACCTCGTACGAAAAGCCATCTTCGGTACGTCCATATCCTTCACCTTAAGCTGATAATACCCCGACCTTAGATCAATCTTGGAAAACACATCAACACCACGGAACTGATAAAAAAGATCATCAATCCGAGGTGAAGGGTATTTATTCTTTATCGTCAACTCGGCCTATTGAAACCACGATCTAACAATTCCTAAAGTTGCGTCTTTAACTCTTGTGGTGTCATTCGATAAGGAGCAATGGATACCAGAGGCATATCCGCATACGTCTCTATGCAAAACTCAACCTCTCTATCCGGTGGCAACCCAGGTAACTCTTCCGAAAACACCCCCAGAAAATCACAAACACACCGAATAGCCTGCGGACGTGCTTCCTTCATATTTAGGTTCATCACATATGCCAAATAAGCTTGGCAATCACCATTCATCGACTTTTGAGCTTCCACCACTGAAACAACACTAGGCGAGAACTTTATGCTCTCACCCACCACCACAACTTCAAAATAATCGGCAAGCTTCAACGAAACACGCTTGGTCTCACAATCAACCACGACTTTATGTTCCGACAACCAATCCATCCCAAGGATAACATCGAAACCATAGAAAGGTAACTCCATTACATCAACATGAAACACATGTCCTTGAACCATCAATGGACATCTTCTATACAACTTACGAACTCGTAACTTGTATATCCACATCAAGAAATTCTAATGCCACAACAAGAAACTGATCATGCTCATGCAAAATATATGAATGCATAGAACCAGAATCTACCAAATCAAGCAATGACAAGGGTTGCAAGGAAAAGGTACCTGCTATCAAATCTGTGTCATTCTGGCCATCCCGGAGAGCATAGACTCGAGCTGGTCCTCCACCCTCCGGCTGCACTGCGACTTCATGCGCCACATTCCTCTGACCATCCTCTTGACGCTGAAAATTACCTCGGTCGCGCCCACGGCCCCTCTAAGGCTCTTTAGAGTGTCCACAAGTTCTATATTTTGTACACATTCATACCCTTATTATTGTTGTTCTTAAGCTCATATAAGCATATTTAGGTGCATTGAATGCATAATAACAATATTTTCTCTTTTGCCATGCTTTTATTGAATATTTTATGTTTGGTTAAGAAACGATATTGTTTTAGTTTAGTTTTTATTTTCAGGTGTTGTATTTGAGTAGAGGAGGAGAGGACATGAAAGCTGGGAGCAAAAGGGAGTTGTACTGAAGCAGTTCTAAGTGCCGCCAAGGACGACGTTGTAGCATCACTTCCGTTGAGTGCCGCCCAGACAGGAGTTAAACCGACATAGCCAAGATGGGTCACGATTGAAAGAGGGCAATTCTCTGATCCCAATGAGCCTAGTCTTGCAATTATCTGAAGCCTGTAGCGGCCCAAAGAGCTAATTAAAGATATATAAATAGGACTACTTATCTTTACTTGTTGAAGAAGGAAACATCCAAATAGTCAATATTCAAGTCAAAAAGGAGTCAGCATTTAATGTAAAGTTACTTTAAGGACTTATACTCCAAGAACGAGTCAAACTTAGGCCATGAGCCCTATATATACCCATGTATGTGAGGGTATAAAGGCATGGGGGGTTATAGCGGTGAGGTTGATAGATAGATTAATGGAGGTGTTGGAGGTCGCGACCCAACTCTCTTAGGGTTTAGGTTTTTGTATGTAAAGTAGTTGTGAGAAACGGTAGTAATAGTTTAAGTGTGTTTTCAATAAAATATTCTCAAGTTTGCTTAATTCATGTTCTTCACTTCTTCAATTAGTTTCAAAAGTCCAACTGAGGAAATCCATTTTTCGGGTAAGAGAGTGTCAAACTCACGAAAGGGTTAAGCACGGTCTCATCATGTCGAGGTTTTGACCAATTCGGCTTAGACATAAGTTAGAATTTCAGTGGCTAAAAGGAGCAACCAAACGTCAGCTGCCTGTGTTAGGTTTACGCTGAGATTGCTAGGTATTGCCTACATCACGTTGTGACAAATTCCTTGCCTACACATAGGGAGGATCACTTAAGAATTGCTCTGCCAAACTTGGAGTCTCTGCCAGACTTGCCACCAGTACTTATCTCCATTCCACCTGCCGAGACAACGAAAGTTACAAGAGCAGAGACCCGTTACGGCCGCGTGATAGGGTTGTAGGTGCCATCCACCATTACCCGCCGAGGCAGCAGATCGTGGTAGCATAAAACACACTTAGGCTTTACAATGCTGTCTACACACTACTGAGCTAAAATTACCTTACCCGATCAATCGACCTTATCTCTTCCTATCATCCTTATCATCACTATTTGATTTTATTTGTGTTTTTACTTTTCCACATTCAGAAATTTAATTGTGCATTTACTAAATCCTTGTGCATGATAACACTCATAGGATCCGTTCCAATCCCTGTGGAAGAGGATATATTTTATACTATAACTTGACAATAGTGTGCACTTGCCCTCATAAATAGAGAATACCCAAACGCTCTGCAAGTTTTTGGTGCCGTTTCCAGGGATTGGCAACATCAACTGTGTTTGAATTTCTGTAGTTCTATTTTAGTTTTTGCACTTAAATTTCTATTTATTTTCAAAAAAAAATGCCTCTTGTTTGTCTTTGGTGTATGTCCCGCCAGGGCAGAAAAGATGGCAACCAACACCCACTCGAGGAGAGGGAGGACATACTTGGACGAAAAGCCAAACGCAAAGCCCCCAGGAAGTCGTTATGTTTGGGAAAAGCGCAACCCAACATAACCTAATTTTTTTATTTTTAATTTATTTTTATTCATTAGGATTAGATTTAATTTTCAGTTATTTAATTTTTGCATTTAATGTATTTCAGGTTAGGAATGAAGGCAAGACCAAGAAGGATAAAAGCATAAAGGAAAGGCCCAACCCAGCGGCCAAGGAAGCCCAAGGCAGATGTGCATAATGGCTAGCAGCTTAATAACGGCTAGCCGCAACGGCTACATTTGCAACAGCTGGTGGAACGGCTATCCATGTAATGTCTAGAAGCGCGTAAATCACACCGCAATCATTACCGCCCGTTGGCAGCGTGCCCGCCAAGTTAGCGGAGAGAGGCGGATATATAAGGCCATCTATTCTCTCCTCGTTATTCACTTTGCTCTCTCTTTTACTCTCATTTCTTCTTGTCATCTTTGTTTTCAAGATTTCGTTTGCTTCACTTTCTTGCAATTTCTTTTTCTTTCTTTAGGAAAACACAACCGTTCTCACAAGTATGGCCACATCAAAACAAACCGCCTTCACCTCCAAGACAACCTTCCAGAGGTTCTTAAACCCTGCTGTTGCGGCAATTTACAAGCAGCACTTCCCCGAGCGGCAACTCTGGGAAGAAATAGGCTTCCAATACACTAGGCAAGATGGGGATCTTGGCCTTGAACACACCATATTCGAAAGGGTTCACAAATTGGGATGGGATATTTTCGCACGACAGCCAGAGGAAATAAATAGCAACCATGTGCGAGAATTCTATGCCCACAAGCCTACACCGGGAAACCATTTTGTTTATGTCCGCGAGGAAGGAGTCAAGCTCACAGCGGGAACAATCAACAACTTTTACGGCATAGAAATAAGAGGGAATCCACACGAAGAATGGAGACCCTATTTAACGGCGGCTAACTACGAAAAGATCAAGAAAGACATCTACCAACCTAACACCAAGTTGCTAACCAGTAAGAACAAAGGATCAGTCAACCATCGCGATCTGCTGCCAGAGGCCATCCTTTGGAGCAACTTTGTCCAACGCCGCCTGATGCCCACATCGCACGAATCAACAGTCAACAGGTCGTGGCTGGCCGTATCCATAGTATTATGAAGTGGCAGCCAATCAATGTTGGCGAAGTGATTCTTGAGGAGATCTATGCCCATACAGACAAGTCCAAAGCCAAGGCACCCCTCGTCTTCCTTGCACTCATCACAAGCCTATGCGCCAACTTCCGTATGTCGCCACGCCCCAAAGATAAAATCATTGCCGCCAAGGAAGGAAGGACAAGAAAGACACACCTGCAAATGATGTAGGAGCCAGAGCCGGAAACGCCAACAACCGCCCAGCCGTCGTCCCAACCTACTGTCACCCCAGCCGCAGGGGGCAGTATTGATGCTGCACTCCCCTCTGACGTGATTTCTCTGCTGCGAAGCCTTGTGGATAGTTGCCAGATGATCGAGCATAAATAGATAATCTTCACCAAGTACATCGTGAAGGTGCAAGAGGCTTTTGTGGCCTACTTGCTAGACAAGTATCGTGACGACAGACCAAAATTGCCCGCCTTCCACTCCAACCCATATCACACCCAGACCAGCTGCCACTCTAGTTGCCGCTGACAGTGAGGGGCCGCACATTCCCCCTAAAAGAAGGACCTCGCCCACCCCAATCCAGCCATACAACCTCACATCCTCGTCAGATTCTTAGAAAGAGGAGGAAACTATCGCTGCCTCCCCATCAGCAAAAGAGGCGGCCGCCAAAGAAGTCGAGGACTCAGACATGGAGATATCTGATTCCTTCGATGATGAACCGACAGAGGCAGCAGGTAAAAGGAAGGGGCCCATTAATGCGACCAAGTCTCTAGGTGAAGGGTCTGAGGCAGAAGCACCAGCAAAATGACCCACTCCCAGCCGCATCCAGCCGCCACGTGGAAAGAAGAAGAGCCCAGCCGCCAAACCTTCCGCCACATGCCACCTCGTCCTGCCCGCCTCCTCAGAATCCTCCTCCGAAGCAGCAGCAATAAAGGGGAAATCCCCTAGTCTATAGCACTCTTTTCTTATTTTTTCTTTTTATGTTTTCTTTTAATTTTTCTGTTTCTTTTTATGTTTTATGTTTTATGTTTTATTTTTTATTTTGTGTAAGGCATTGAGGACAATGTCAGCCTTGAGTTTGGGGGGGGATTGTCCTATTTGTTTCATTTAGGTTCATTTAGTAGCATATATGAGCATATGTAAATTCTGCCCTAAAAACTTAATGAAGTAGACATTTTTAGCTTAAAACTTTAGCCTATGATAGTTAGCCGATTTCTTATTTTCGCACCATACTTAAAAATTTGACTTAACCATGGGAAGAAGCATGAAAAATACTTAGAAAATTTCTCTTTTTGCCAATTATTCTTACACTGTCTGTTAAATGCTGAATTTTTGCTTGAGTTCTAAGTTTAACACTGCCTGCTTCATTTAATGAAAAATTCTTAATTGGATAAAGGTTTGCCGTCGCGGCAGCACAAGGCAGCAACACAAAAATGTTTGATACCCTAGAGGTTCCCGAAACAGGCTCTAGGCATGATGTTTAAATACCCTAGAGGTGCCTGAAACAGGCTCTAGGAAGGATCATGAGCAAGGACACTCCGCTACTATCAAAGTTGTGAACCTATCTTAGCTTCAGACTTGGAGAATAGTTGTGATGAGCGGAAGCCCTTAGAGCCATGATCAGGAAAAGAAGAAAAGAAGTGCTTAATTGTCCTACCAAGGCAGCAACTCGTATCCTTTTTAGTAATCTAATTATTTTTAGCATTCTTTGTTAACTTAGCATACTTAGCATGTTTAGTATGGACACAGACCTTCACACACTACACTGGCACTAAGAAAATTAAATTATAAGTTAATTCATGACATTCCCTATCATTAACATTAAATAGGTGCCACGACATTGAGCTAAGAAATCAAGTTAAAGGCTGCTTTTCTATTAATTTTCTGCATGGGGCAGGTTTACTAGTTAGGTTGCATTGCTTTAGGACAAGCAATAGTTCATGTTTGGGGGTGTAGAGTGTCCACAAGTTCTATATTTTGTACACATTCCCGCCCTTATTATTGTTGTTTTTAAACTCACTTAAGCATATTTAGGTGCATTGCATGCATAATAACAATATGTGCTCTTTTACCATGCTTTTATTGAATAATTTATGCTTGGTTAAGAAAAAAATACTATTTTAGTTTAGTTTTTATTTTCAGGAGTTGTAGCTGAATAGAGGAGGGGAGGATAGGAAAGCTGGCAGCAAAAAAGAGTTGTACTGAGGCAGTTCCAAGTACAGCCAAGGACGTCGCCGTAGAAGCACTGTCGCTGAGTGTCACCCAAAAAGGAGTTAAACCGACTTAGCCAAGATGGGTCACGATTAAAAGATGACAATTATCTTAGCCCAATGAGCCCAGTCTTGCAATTATCTTAAGCATGTAGCGGTCTGAAGAGCTAATTAAAGATTGATAAGTAAGACTACTTATCTTTTCTTGCTGAAGAAGGCAACACTCAAAGAGTCCGTTTTCAAGTCAAAAAAAGAGTCAGCATTAAATGTAAAGTTACTTTAAGGACTTCTACTCCAAGAAGGACTCAAACTTAGGGCATGAGCCCTATATATACCCATGTATGTGAGGGTATAAGGGCATGAGGGGATATAGCAGAGAGGTAGGTAGATAGATTGACAGAGGTGTTGGAGGTCGCGACCCAACTGTAACACCCGGGTTTGGGGGTCGAGTGAAAATAATATTAAAAATAATGGTTCGGGTTTCGGTTTTATAATTAAAATAATAGAATATTATTTTAGGCTTCAAATATTCAAAGCAAACATTTATGTTGGACTTAAATTGGTTTGGAAATCAAATCCCATGGATTTTAGAATTAATGAGATTGTCATCTCATTAATGGCAAGATTGTAAATATGTGGACTTTCAAATTAAAACCCCCTTTATATTAAAAGACAACTTTTATTACATCTTCTTCTTCTTCCTTTTTCACTCTTCACGTCAAAACCCCTTCTCTCCCCAAATCACTATTCCATCACCTCCCATGCTCTTTGTTGGTGATTTTTGAAAGGTAAATATATTTTTGACTTGGCCTTGCCATCCTGTACATTTTGGTACCATTAGATTTCATAAAAACTAGGTATTTCATATTTTGGGTTTTCAAAGTTTTTGGTCAAAGGTTGAAGCTTTATGATTCTTTATCAAAGCTTTTGATATATTATGGTTAGATAAGCTGTTTATGAACCATAAGGTCCAACATACATTAATTTTAAAATGTTTTATAAAGATTTCCGGATTTGGGTTTTGATGGGGTTTTGAAGGGTTTAAAGGATAGTTTTAGGAGTGTTTGATGTTGGAAATTGAGGGCTTTTGGTTGTATGTTGGTTGAGGGTTGTTTTGGAAGCTTTTAGAGGTGTTAAAAGTGTTTGACACAAGAGTTTTGGATTGGATTTGAGGGCTGCTCGGGTTTGTAGTTTTGGGGTTGTTATTGGCTTGTAAATCATGTGTTTTATGCTTGAATAGTGTTCCAGGTTTGCTACATGGATGTGTGGACTGATTTGAGGTTGTTTTGTTTGTGTTGAGTTGATTAGAAGCAAGAGTTTGTGTAGGTGAAGCATCGGGAACAAATCCGGAATTGTTGGAAGCTTGATTGGCTAGTGGGTTGAGCTTGGAATAGTCGGTGAGTGGTTAAATGCTTTTAAATGGTTTTCGATTGTTTGGTTCAAGCATGTGGACTAGGTTTGGGCTTGGTAGACCCACCTAGAGTTTGGATTAGAGTGGTAGCCTAATCCCAAGCTTTAATTAGAGACTTTGGTTGACCTTTAGTTGATGTGTATGCCTCTTGTTTACTTGTGCTTATGGTGCTATGTATATCGTATTATACATGTATGATGAGGCATGGATGTACTGCATTGTGTTATGCATGTGGATTGTTCATGATGGTGATCATGGTGAGTACGTGCTAAGCACGGAAGATGTTATGAAATGATGTTGTGGATTGTGTTTAATATTGGCACTAGTATGCTTGGGTACAAATGATCGATCATTAGGATGTTAGTGTGCACACGTGAGTCAAATGCGCGCGTTGTCTTGGTGATGGTAGTCATCAAGAGGGAGTATGGGTTTGCCCAGAAAACCATCTTATATATATGTTAGTCGATGACGAGTGTAATCCCATCGACGGGGCGTGAGGATGAGTGGAATCCCTTCGCTTGAATGGTGATTAGTGTAATCCCACCGTAAGGTAATGATTGTTGTTGGATGTGAGTTCCAACGTGTTATCCGCGTATTCGAGTCATAGCTAGATGCCAATGAGATGATATGTGTACCAATATGATTTGAGATGTGTTTCCATTATGGATTAATATATGTGGTTACATATGATGTAGATTTAAGCTTGTTGAGCATGGCATAATATTGAATATATGTTCATGCATCATGTGTATTTTGGCTCATGTGGATCGAAGGTAAGAACATGCATTTTACCTTGGTCGTGCTCGTGCTTGGACTGTGCATTGTCGAGGTTTGTTTTAATGAGCTTACCCTCACTAAGCTTTATGCTTACGCTCTCTTTGTTCGACAATGCAAATCCGTAGTTCGTGGGTTGCTAGTGCAAGAAGGGGGCCTCCAAGTGTGCTTGTGTCACTTTTTGGTTAGCTCAAGTATGAACTTTAAATTGAAGGATTGTAGTAGTCAGGCAATGGGATTTGAATGTTTTGGACTTATGTGGTTGATGTTGGTTGTTTAGAAGCATGTTAGACTTCCTGTTATGATGTTGTTAGTTTGTCTTTTGTAAACAATGCTTTAGTTGCTTACCATGTATGTTGGCCTTGTGCCTTTTGTGGATGCCTAAGTGTATGTTTGTTGAAGCATGAACCTTAAAGTGCTTTATGTCTCCTTTTAGTAAATGTATGAATCCTTGAATGAATGTTCCTTATTCGTGTTGGTTGCCTCGTATGTTGAGACCTTGGTTGTTAAGTGGTGTATGTATGTGTGTATGTGGCTAGGGAAGTCTTACATTGCATCTACAGTTTTGTTTGAGTGTCTTAGGCTGCAAAATTGAGTGTTGCAGTGCAGGGCGTATCGGTACGCCCAAGGGCCGTATCGATACGGTCCTACACTATGGGACTCAAGTTTGGCCTAACGTATCGATACACGGGGGTGTATCGATACTCCCAAAGCTCACTGGAAATTTGAGATTTTGACGAGACTTTGGTGTATCAGTACGAGTCTAGGGTGTATCGATACGGTCTTGTATCGTTGACCGTGAGAAGTTGACCAGTCAGGGCGTATCGGTACGGTCAACCTGTGTACCGATACGGTTTCCCTGGTTTGACCTAGGGCTGCTGACCTAGTCAAGGCGTATCGATACCCTCTCTTAGTGTATCGATACGACCTGCTTTAAAAAGGTAAATTGGGTTGTTTTATGTCTTTTGTTCGTTCGTTCGCCTCGCTTGTTGCTTCCACTGTCGTTTATCCACGTAGGATATATAATAAAGCATCTAGAGAAGATAATTAATGAAAATGTTTTTCTTGGGTCGGTAACCGAAGTGGAGCCTTAACGGGTTTCGCCTCGGTTATCCATGTGTATCCCATTCGGATCGGTCAAGCGTCCGGACCGAGATAGGGGGGTTACTCTTGTTGGTATCAGAGCATAAGGTTTCCGAGACCTTGGGCAGGTAAGTGAGGTAAGTTATGTTCTTGTATTAAAATGCACGGTGTTTGTTTTCCATGTAAGCATGTTTGCTTGTTTATCAAGTATGCCTTGTTGTATACTTGTTTGATCATGTATGTTGATTGAAGCATGTTGTGTAGAGTCCCATTGCTACATTACTTCGGAAAAAGGATTTTTAAAGTGACGGAACATACTTAAGCCACTTGGGACCCTTGCCTTGCTAACCTTATCTTTTGTGCGTTGTTGTTGTTGTTGTTGTAGTTGTTGTTTGTGAGCGCGATGTCGAGGCCTAAGGGTAGACCGAGGGTGGTTCGTCAAGAACCACGAGTTGCGGCTCCTGTTGACGAGCCGGTGGCTGGAGTAGGGGCTCATGTGGAAGAGCCTGTTGCTGCTGGAGTTGGAGCTCCTCCACCACCACCTCCTCAGCCGGAAGCGGGAGGCGAGGCTGGAGTTGAGGGAGCGGGACCTCAAGTTGTTCAAAGTGGCTAAGGTCCTGCGGGAATAGATATGGCTCCGCTTGTACAAGCTATAACGGGATCATTTCAGGCCGCAGTTGCCGGGGCTCAGGCTGCAGCTCAGCCTAGAGGTGATGATACTAGTTTACCGTTAGAGAGGCTCCGTAGCTTAGGGGCAGAAGAGTTAAGAGGGTCTACACCTGAGATATCCGAGTTGTGGTTGGAGAAGACAGTCCGCATCTTAGCTTAGATGGGTTGTGTGGGAGCTTGCAAGTTGGGCTGCGTGATTTCTTTGCTATAGGGTGATGCCTACACTTGGTGGGTCACCATTACTACTGGGGTTCCTGAGGCTGAGATTGGATGGGATTTCTTTGAGTCTGCTTTCCGGAAGAGGTACTTGGGGCCGAGAAGAAACGAGAGTTCATGGCTCTTATTCAAGGAGATGCTTCTGTGACTGACTACGAGATATGTTTTGTTCATTTGAGTCAGTATGCACCAGAGTTGGTTCCTATTGAGAGGGGCCGTTGTAACCGTTTCCGATATGGGCTTCATGAGGAAGTTAAGAGGTATACCTTAGCTTCATATTATTTAGATTTTGATGTCTTGGTCGCTAGGGCCAATGACATTAAGCATAGCTTGGGGCTGACCAAGCGTTCAAGAGGATCTAGTTCGGGAAAGAGATATAATAACTTTGACTGTGGTGATGCCAAGAGGCATCGGGGTGGCGGACAACAGTTTGACCATAGACGTTGCGGTGGCCACCATGGTAGAGGCCAGCAGGGCCATAGAGCTGGAGGGCGGTTGCCCGAGTGTACACGTTGTAGGAGACATCATTCTTGAGATTGTTGTGGTAACTTACATGCTTGTTGGAACTGTGGTTCGAGAGACCACTTTAGGAGGGAGTGTCCGCATCAGGCGGCACACGCACCAAATCTTGCTCAGGCTCCTGCGATGCCCATTGATTATCAGAGAGGCCGTGGGTGCGGTCGTGGCTACTTCCAGCCTAGGGCTGATGCACCTAGGATAGAGGCTCAGAGGAACCTTGCTCATGTTGTGGCAGTGCAGCCAGAGGCAGGTGGACCAGCGAGAGTCTAGGCTCAGAGAGAGGCCGGAAACGACACTGATGTGATAGCAGGTAATTTTGAGTTACAGTCTATGTCTTTGCTTTCTTTGGTTGATTCGGGTTCTACGCATTCCTACATTTTGAGTGAGCATGCAAAGAAGTTAGATATACCTGTTGAGATCTTAGATGTAGGTATGCATGTGACTAGTTCCTTTGGTGAGACAGTCGTAGTTAGACGAATGTATAGGTGGTGTCCGCTGAAGATTCAGGGTCATGTGTTTTCTGTTGATATGATGGAGCTTCCATTTTATGGCTTTGATATTATTCTGGGTATGGACTGGTTAGTTGAGCACAAAGCTAGCGTAGACTTTGAGACGAAGAGAATTGCTTTGAAACTTTCTGATGACTACGAGGTAGTAGTAGTAGGCGAGAACATTAAGTTCTTGTCGAATGTTGTGTCAGCTTTAGAGGCTCATAGGTTGATGGATTCCGGTTGTGGGGCTTACTTAGCTTATGTGATGAATCCTAATATGAGTGAGGTCAGACCGAAGGATATTAGAACAGTTTGTGATTTTCTGGGTGTATTTCCTGAAGAGCAACCAGGTTTGCCTCCTGACAGATATGTAGAGTTTGTAATTGAGACTGTTTCAGGGTCCGCTCCAGTTTCTATAGCTTCGTATCGTATGGCTCCGAAAGAGTTGAAAGAATTGATGAGTCAGCTTCAAGAGTTGTTAGACCATGGTTTCATTAGGCCTAGTAGTTCTCCTTGGGGTGCTCATGTGTTGTTTGTAAAGAAGAAAGATGGCAGCATGAGAATGTATATTGACTACAGGCAGTTGAATCAATTGACCGTGAAGAACAAGTATTCGTTGCCTCATATAGATGATTTGTTTGATCAGTTGAGGGGTGCTCCAGTGTTCTCGAAGATAGATTTGAGGTCAGGGTACTATCAGTTGAAAGTAAAAGAATGTGATGTTCCGAAAATAGGTTTTAGGACTAGATATGGTCACTATGAGTTCCTTGTGATGCCGTTTGGGCTCACGAATGCACCTGCAGTATTCATGGATATGATGAACAGAGTTTTCAGAGACTATCTAGACCGGTTTGTAGTTGTTTTCATAAATGACATTCTTGTATACTCGAGATCAGAAGAAGAGCATGATGAGCACTTGAGATTTGTTTTACACAGATTGATGAGCAATCAGTTGTATGCGATGCTTAGTAAATGTGAGTTCTGGATTCGAGAAGTTGTGTTTCTTGGCCATGTTGTAGAAGTTGAAGGTATCCGTGTTGATCCAACGAATATTGAGGCTATTGTTGAGTGGAAACAACCTAAGTCCGTTTGTGAGATTAGGAGTTTCCTAGGATTAGCTGGTTACTATAGGAGATTTGTCGATGGTTTCTCTAGAGTAGCTGCTCCTTTGACTAAATTGTTGCAAAAATGAGTTAAGTTTGAGTGGTCAGATGCAAGACAGAAGGCCTTTGAGAAATTGAAAGAAGCTTTGACGAATGCTCCAGTGTTAGTACAACCAGTTTCAGGTAAATAATTTGTGATCTATAGTGATGCTTCCTACATAGGTTTAGGGTGTGTTCTGATGCAAGAAACAAGAGTTGTTGCCTATGCTTCGAGATTGTTGAAAGTGCATGAGAAGAACTATCCTACTCACGATATAGAGTTAGATGCGGTTGTGTTTGCATTGAAGATTTGGCGTCACTACTTGTATGATGAGAAGTGTATAGTTTACACTGGTCATAAGAGCTTGAAGTATTTGATGGCACAGAGAAAGTTGAACTTGAGGCAGAGAAGATGGCTTGAGTTGTTGAAAGACTATGATTTGACCATAGAGTACCATCCGGGTAAGGCAAATGTAGTAGCTGATGCTTTGAGCAGAAAAGTTGCAGTTGAGTTGCGAGCTATGTTTGCTAGATTGAGTGTATCCGGTGATGGTGGTTTGATCACAGAGTTGCAAGTGAAGCCTTCTTTGATTCAGTTGATTAGAGAGAAGCAGTTGCAAGATGTGTCTTTAGTTCCTCATGTTCAGGACATAGCCGAAGGTAGACCGACCGAGTATAGTTTTAGTGGTGAGAATGTGTTGTGTTTCAGAGACAGAGTTGTTGTACCAGAAGATGTTGAGTTGAGACGTCTGATTCTGAGTGAAGCACATTCGAGTCGTTTTTCTATGCATCCGGGTAGTACTAAGATGTACAATGACTTGAAGAATGATTATTTCTGGGTTGGTTTGAAGAATGATGTAGCCGAGTATGTGATCCGTTGTATGGTATGTCAGAGAGTGAAGGCAGAACATCAGGTTCCTTCAGGTTTGTTACAACCTTTTAAGATTCCGGAATGGAAATGGGAGAGGATCATTATGGACTTTGTGTCGGGTTACCGTTGTCTCCTTCAAAGAAGAATTCTGTTTGGGTGATTGTTGATAGGTTCACTAAGTGTGCTCACTTCTTAGTAGTGAACACTACAAATTCTTTAGACAAGTTGGCGAATTTGTACATTCTCGAGATTGTGAGACTTTACGGAGTTCCTAAGTCTATTGTATCAGACAGAGATCCAAGATTCACAGCTAGGTTCTTGAGTTGTTTGCATAGTGCCTTAGGTAGCCGTTTGCATTTCAGTACTTCTTATCATCCGCAGTCCGATGGACAGTCAGAGCGAGTGATACAGATTTTAGAGGATATGCTTCGTTGTTGTGTGATTGACTTCCAGGGTTCTTGGGAGAAGCACTTGCCCTTAGTCGAGTTTTCTTACAACAATAGTTACCAGGCTAGTATTCAGATGGCTCCTTATGAGGCTTTGTATGGTAGACGATGTAGGACTCCGATCTGTTGGGCTGAAACGGGTCAGAGATTGTTACCTATGCCAGATTTGCTTAAGGGGACTACCGAAAAAGTGAAGTTGATCTGTGACCGTTTGAAAGCAGCTTCCGATCGTCAGAAGTCTTATGCAGATTTGAAGAGAAAAGAGATTGAGTTCTCCGTGGGTGAGAAAGTGTTTCTAAAGGTATCTTCGTGGAAGAAGGTAATGAGATTTGGCCGGAAAGGCAAGTTGAGTCTGAAGTTCATTGGTCCGTATGAGATAGTTGAGCGGATTGGGCCAGTAGCTTATCGTTTGAGATTGCCTTCTGAGTTAGAGAAGATCCATGATGTTTTTCATGTGTCGATGCTTAGGATGCTTAGGAAATATAGTTCAGATCTGTCTCATGTTATGCTCGTTGAAGAGATAGAGTTGAATCTGAATTTGTCTTACAATGATGAACCTGTTGAGATACTTGCTATGATAGCAAGGTGTTGCGTGGCAAGACCATAGAGTTGGTCAAGGTGTTGTGGAGACATAGAGGCGTGGAAGAGGCCACGTGGGAGAGGAAAGCTGATATACTTGAGTAGTTTCCGTATCTGTTTCCGCTAGGTAATTTCGGGGATGAAATTCCTTAAGTGAGGGAGAGATGTAACACCCGGGTTTGGCGGTCAGGTGAAAATAATATTAAAAATAATGGTTCGGGTTTCATTTTTATAATTAAAATAATAAAATATTATTTTGGGCTTCATATATTCAAAGTAAACATTTATGTTGGACTTAAATTGGTTTGGAAATCAAATCCCATGGATTTTAGAATTAACTAGATTGCCATTCATTAATGGCAAGATTGTAAATACGTGGACTTTTAAATTAAAACCCCCTTTATATTAAAAGAAAACTTTTATTACATATTCTTCTTCTTCCTTTTCACTCTTCACGTCAAAAACCCCTTCCCTCTCCAAATCACTATTCCATCACCTCCCATGCACTTTGTTGGTGATTTTTGAAAGGTAAATATATTATTGACTTGGCCTTGCCATCCTCTACATTTTGGTGCCATTAGATTTCATAAAAACTAGGTATTTCATATTTTGGGTTTTCAAAGTTTTTGGTCAAAGGTTGAAGCTTTATGATTCTTTATCAAATCTTTTGATATATTATGGTTAGATAAGCTGTTTATGAACCATAAGGTCCAACATACGTGAATTTTAAAGTGTTTTATAAAGATTCCCGGATTTGGGTTTTGATGGGGTTTTTGAAGGGTTTAAAGGATAGTTTTATGTGTGTTTGATGTTGGAAATTGTGGGATTTTAACTGTATGTTGGTTGAGGGTTGTTTTGGAAGCTTTTAGAGGTGTTAAAAGTGTTTGAAACAAGAGTTTTGGATTGGGTTTGAGGGCTGCTCGGGTTTGTAGTTTTGGGGTTGTTATTGGCTTGTAAATCATGTGTTTTATGCTTGAATAGTGTTTTGGGTTTGCTACATGGATGTGTGGACTGATTTGAGGTTGTTTTGTTTGTGTTGAGTTGATTAGAAGCAAGAGTTTGGGTTGGTGAAGCATCAGGAACTAATCCGGAATCGTTGGAAGCTTGTTCGGCTAGTGGGTTGAGCTTGGAATAGTCGGTGAGTGGTTAAATGTTTTTAAATGGTTTTTGAGTATTTGGTTCAAGCATGTGGATTAGAGTGGTATCCTAATCCCAATATTTAATTAGAGAATTTGGTTGACCTTTAGTTGATGTGTATGCCTCTTGTTTACGTGTGCTTATGGTGCTATGTATATCGTATTATACATGTATGATGAGGCATGGATGTAATGCATTGTGTTATGCATGTGGATTGTTCATGATGGTGATCATGGTGAGAGCGTGTAACGCCCCGGTTTTGGGCTTAGAAGTTTTGGGCGTTGACCGGTTTGGTCAAAGTGCTGTTCGAATCTAAAAGGGTGAATTTAGGAAAGCCTAGTTCGGGTTGCATTAAAATTATGGAAAAATGTTATAAAATCATCTTTTAATATATATAAGTGAACTGTGAAATCAATTTTGGAAAATGAGTTTTGGAAGGGTGACATTTTGTCTAGTGACCAAAATGAAATTTTTGAAAGTTTTGTGACTGTTTTAGAAAGGGTTGAAACTTTGAATCTTTAAGGAGCTATTATTCCAAAAGTAGTTTCTCCAGATTTTTCTAAGATATTTTAAGCTATATTCTGATTTTAAAACATATCAAAAGAGGAGGGAAAGCCATTTTGGCCATTTTGATAACTAACTTCCTATTTTCTTTTCTCTCATTTTCTCTCAACCCAAACACTTTCTTTCCAGAGAATTGTTTCTGATTTTCTCACCTAAATCTCTCCTTTCAACTCTCTTTTGATTCCTAATCATCATATCTACAAAACCTCATCATTTGCTACTTGATTCATCAAGGTTTTTGATTCCAAAAAGAGGAGAAACTCAAGTTTGGAGGTAAGAACGTCCTTCTCCTCTAAACTATCAGTTCTTTACTGAAATTCCTAAGTTTTTAATCCTTAATTGATGTTTTATTAAAGGCTTTTAAGTTGTGAAATGGATATTGGCTTATAATGCAAGATTTGGTGATTTTTGATGATTTTCGTTTGATCTGTTAAATCTGTGATTAGAGATGTGTTTTTGATGTTATTTGAACTCTAAATTGATAAGGAATTGAGTTTTGATTGATGCAATCCCGGATAGGTTGGGTTTCCTAAGTTTAGCTTGTGATTCTTGATTGTTTTTGAGGTGATCTTGTGGATCTGGTGTTGCTGGAGGTATAAGGATGTTATTAGGTTCTTTTTAGATGTTAAATGATGTTAGGTTTTGATGGTTAATGGCTGGGCTTTGTTGAGAAGTGGTTTGGATGCATTTTCGGTTGTGTTTGGTGGCCGAAAATGGAGTGGGGATGAGAGCAGCGAGTTTAGGTGCTTTCATTGAGGATATTAATGCATGATGATGCATTAATCTACTGTTTTGATGTGTTAAAACAGGGGAGTCATCTTTGGATCCAAGTGGTGGTGATCCGGAGGCTTGATTGGTGCTTCGACAAGAGGCGAAGTGGAATCGGTGAGTGAAATTGGGTTTTCGGCTTTGAAACCAATGTCTTGGGAGCTTAGTTTAAGTCTAAATAACTTTGCTAAGCTCAAGTGTAAGTTTTCGGAAATACTCTCTAGTGGTGGCCATGGTTTGGTTGTTGTGCAATGTGGTTTATTGCATGTTTTAAATTCTGTTTTGAAAGCATGATTTAGCATGGTTATTGCTGATTTTGTAAGCCATATGTTGAAGGAAGCTCAAGGTAAGAGTTCCTTGTTTTTGAATATTGATTAAATGTAGTTTGATGCTTTGAAATGCATGATGAATATGGCTTGGTTTAATGCTTTAAAACAGTGGATTTAATGATGAGATGGTGTATATTGGCAAGTGATGTTTTGAAAAAGGTTAAGGTCACCAAGGTGGTTAAAAGTCCTTGAGTGAGCCATGTTACTTAAGAACATCAAGGTGGTTAAAAGTCCTTGGATGATTTTTGCTAAGGTCACTAAGGTGGTTAAAAGTCCTTGAGTGAGCCTTGTTACTTAAGAACATCAAGGTGGTTAAAAGTCCTTGGATGGTTCTTGTTAAGGACACAAAGGTGGTTAAAAGTCCTTGTGTGGTCCTTGCCATGGTGTTTAAAAGTCCATGGGCCAAGGTGTTTAAAAGTCCTTGGGGCCAAGGTGTTTAAAAGTCCTTGGGAAGAACACAAAGGTGGTTAAAAGTCCTTGTGTGGTTCTTGGAAATTATAAGATCACAATGGTGTTTAAAAGTCCATGTGTGAGTCTTATGTTGATCTTGTTTTTTTTAAAAGATGAAATGTATCACTTGTGGCCAATATGACATGTAATGATATGAAGCATGAGATGCTTGTTTAAAGTTTGCTTGTGAGCATGTTAAAGTGTATCTTGAAGCATGATTTATGAATGAGTTTTATAAATGCATTATTGTGTGGTTTTAAGGAGCTTTCCTCACTAAGCTTTTGCTTACGCTCTCTTTCGTTTTCTTAAACCAATAATGCAGAACATTAAGGTGATTTGAGGGCAGCAAGGAAGGCAAGCAACCAAGGGAAAACTAAGCTCAAGTATGGAAAGGTTTTATCGAACACATTTAGCTTTTGGTGTATGGCAATGGGGGACCTTTGTGAATGTTGTTTGGAGATGTTTTGAACTCCTTGAGTATGTTTAATGTCGCTGATAATGCTGGTTTTGTAATTGGCCTTTACATGTATGGATTGGAGGTTTTATGCTTGAATAGTTTTTTTGTGTAGGAAGCATGCCATTATATTTGGGGCTTTTCATACGTGATGCTAATATGTTGATTGGTTGATGCAAACATGTCTCTTGTATGATGAATTGCATGCTGGTAAAGTTTGGTGGCATTTGGAGCATGATTGGTTGGTCAATTGCATGTTAAAGTAGGTAAAATTCTGCATTTTGTGCAGGCCGTTTCGGAACAGTGCCTGCCGTTTCGGAACGGGTGCCTCGAAGCAGCCCAGGCGTTCGAAACGGGAAACACCGTTCCGGAACGGATATGCTACTGCCCGACCCCGTTTCGGTACGCGTTGCGGAACGGCCCCGAGTTTCGAAACGGGCTGTCCCCCGTTTCGGAACGGCTGACAGTGGCAGTTATATGTTTCGGATTGTTTACATTTTGGTCCTGAATCTTGTATGTGCAATTGTATGAGTTTGGAATGTCCTTTTGAGCTGAAATTTGGCTGAGATGCATGAGACACGATTAATTTCAAGATGGTAACTTTAATTTGGGCTAAGTCCTCATATTTATCAGAATTTACAATTTGGTCCCTAAAGTTGTAAATTGTTCAATTGGGTCCTTGTTTGATCTCTGATGTTTATGATCTTTTAGTATGTCGTTTGTATGATCATTTTTAGGGTTAATGTGCATCTAGATAAGTTTTTAAAAGAAAAAAAAGGGTCGATAATCAAGGTTGACTTTCGGGTTGACTTTGGTTTTCCCCGTGTGACTTTCTTAATTCGGGTCAACCGTCTAGGCCGGGTTAAGGGGGTTACATTTGGTGGTATCAGAGCTGAGTTCTCGAGTAATTGGGAATGTGTATGTGAATGTTTGATGTATGTCTGCTATATATGCTTGTTGAGTGAAAGCATGTTGAGTAGTATGTGAGTTTGATGCAATTGAGTTGTATGTTGTGATGAAGCATGTTGTGGGTACCCATTGCCATATCAAAGCTAAGAAATGATGTTGCTTTTAAATGAAATTGAGCTTGAGTACTTGGATTGTTTACCTTGCTGGGCCTGACTTTGTTTATTTGCATTGTGATTGCATGGTTAAAGTATGGCACCACGTAGAGAGTTGAGAAGTAATGTGCGAGCTACGGCTCCGAATGAGAATGAAAATGAAGAGAATGCGGGTAGTGCGGTGTTACCTCCTCCTCCACCTGGTGGTGGTGGTGCTGAGGCTGAGGAAGCTGGGGCTGCAGCTGGTGCTGGAGCTGCTGGACCTGAGGTTGGTCAGGGGCAAGCTATGCCTGACATGATGATGTTGGTACAAGCTATTGCGGGTGCTTTCCGAGAAGCAGTAGCCGGAGCTCAAGGAGCTGGGCATCAGGGAGATGCTGGTGTTAGACTACCTTTGGAGCGCTTACGCAGTCTTGGTGGGACTGAGTTTAGGGGTATGTCTGCGGAAGGTTCTGAAGCTTGGTTAGAGAGTACCAAGAGGATTTTGGGCCAGATGAGTTGCACTGATGTGCAGAAGCTGGGGTGTGTTGTATCCTTGCTGCAGGATGATGCGTATACGTGGTGGACAACCACTATAGCTGGGATGGCTGAAGCTGACATAACTTGGACATTCTTTCTGAATGTGTTCAAGAGGAGGTATCTTGGTGTGAGGTACCTGGATGAAAAGAAGCGAGAGTTCATGTCTCTTACCCAGGGGAGCATGAATGTGGCTGAGTATGAAGTACAGTTTGTGCGACTCAGTCAATATGCACCTGAGCTGGTACCTGATGAGCGGGCAAGGTGCGAAAGATTTCGTTATGGTTTAGTGACGGATGTGAAGATGTATGTGTTGGCCACCGAATATGATGATTTTGATGTGTTGGTGGGTCGAGCCATGGACATTGAGATGAACTTGGGTTTATCTGCGAAAGGTGCTGGAGCAAGTTCGGGTAAGAGAGCTGCTGAGTATAGTTCCGGAGGTGGACGGAACAAGAGGGGACGTGACCTGAAGTATCAGTCCTCAGCTAAGAGGGGTGGTGGTGCACCTGCTCGGGGAGGCAATGCTAGAGCTGATCCGAGTGCTTGTTGGATTTGTGGTTCACGGGGTCACATGAAGCGTGACTGTCCTCGTGCTGTGAGGGAGGTGCAAGCTCCTGTTGCGACAGCTGGTAATGGTTGCTGGAATTGTGGATCCGCAGACCATTTGAGGCGAGATTGTCCTAGGTTGGCTGGTGATCAAGTGCGTGCTCCTGTTGTTGCTGCACCGCAGAGAGGTCGTGGGCGCGGCCGTGGTAATTTCCAGAGGAGAGAGGAAGGTGGTCGTGGAGTGGCCCATGTTGTGGCTATTCAGCCTGAAGGTGGAGGCCAAGCGAGGGTGTATGCTCAGCGTGAGGGAAGGAATGATGCGGATGTGATTGCAGGTACCTTTACTTTGCAATCCTTGTCATTGCTTTCTTTGATAGATTCTGGATCTACGCATTCATACATTTTGCGTGAGCATGCTGAATTGCTTGGTTTGCCTGTTGAGTCTTTGGATGTTGGTGTTCGTGTCACTAGTTCTTTTGGTGAGACTGTTGTGACTCGAAAGCTTTATAGAAGGTGTCCCTTGGTTGTTCAAGAACATGTTTTTCATGTTGATCTTATGGAGTTGCCCTTTTATGGTTTTGATGTAATCCTTGGTATGGATTGGCTTGCTGAGCATCGTGCTGTTGTGGATTGTGAAAACAAGCGAGTTTCGCTTAAGCTTGCGGATGATTATGAAGTTGTTGTGGTTGGTGAGAATGTGAAGTTTCTTGCCAATGTGGTGTCTACCTTGGAGGTGAGCAGGATGCTGAGGCAAGGTTGCGAAGCCTATCTAGCTTTTGTGATGAATCCTAGCTCTAAAGAGTTGAGGGTGCAAGATATCAGAGTTGTGAAGGAGTTTCCTGGTGTTTTTCCTGAGGAGTTGCCTGGTTTACCTCCTAACCGCGAGGTGGAGTTTGGAATTGAGCTGTATGAGAATACAACTCCTGTGTCCATTACTCCTTATAGAATGGCACCTAAGGAGCTGAAGGAGCTGAAGACGCAGTTGCAAGAGTTGCTTGATCGTGGTTTCATCCGGCCGAGTGTGTCACCTTGGGGAGCACCGGTCTTGTTTGTGAAGAAGAAGGATGGCACTATGAGAATGTGCATTGATTACCGTCAGCTGAACAAGTTGACTATCAAGAATCGGTATCCTTTGCCGAGAATTGATGATCTCTTTGATCAATTTCGGGGAGCTGATGTGTTCTCTAAGATTGACTTGAGGTCAGGGTATTATCAGTTGAAGGTGAAGGATGTGGATGTGCCTAAGACAGCTTTCAGGACAAGGTATGGGCATTATGAGTTCCTTGTGATGCCGTTTGGTTTGACAAATGCTCCTACTGCTTTCATGGACATGATGAATCGTGTGTTTCATGAATACCTGGACAAGTTTGTTGTGGTGTTCATCGATGATATCCTCGTGTACTCGCGTACTGAGGAGGAGCATGAAGAGCATTTGAGGATTGTGCTGCAGGCTTTGTTGGAGAATCAGCTCTATGCTAAGCTGAGCAAGTGTGAGTTCTGGCTTAAGGAGGTGGTGTTTCTTGGGCATGTGGTTTCTGCTGAGGGGATTCGTGTCGATCCTCAGAAGATTGAGGCTGTGATGAACTGGAAGGTTCCTAAGTCTGTTCATGAGGTCCGTAGTTTCCTTGGTTTGGCGGGATACTACCGAAGGTTTGTGGATGGTTTTTCCAAGATTGCTGCTCCTTTGACGAAGCTGTTGCAAAAGGATGTTAAGTATTAGTGGACGGAAGCGAGACAGCAGGCTTCTGAGAAGCTTAAGGCGGCTTTGACGCAAGCTCCTATGTTGGTTTGGGGTGTGTGCTGATGCAGGAGGGTAAGGTGGTGGCTTATGCATCGCGGCAGTTGAAAGTGCATGAGCGCAATTACCCTACGCATGATATTGAGCTGGCTGCAGTGGTTTTTGCTCTGAAGATCTGGAGACATTATCTGTATGGTGAGAAGTGTACTGTGTACACAGATCACAAGAGTTTGAGGTATCTGATGTCTCAGAAGGAGTGAATCTTAGGCAGCGGCGTTGGTTGGAGTTGCTCAAGGATTATGATCTGACGATTGAGTATCATCCTGGAAAAGCTAATGTTGTTGCGGATGCCTTGAGTAGGAAAGTAGTTGTTGAGCTGAGGGCTATGTTTGCTAGCTTGAGCATATCGCAAGATGGTGGTCTTGTTGCTGAGTTGCAAGTGAAACCATCTTTGGTTCAGTTGATCAAGGATAAGCAGTTGCTGGATGATTCCTTGGTGTCTCATGTTCAGGATATCGCGGAGGGTAGACCTTCGGATTTCTGCTTTAATGATGATGGTGTGTTGTGTTTTGGGAGTCGGATAGTAGTGCCTGCTGATGCTGAGTTGAGGCGTGCTATTCTGACTGAAGGTCATAGTAGTCCTTTTGCTATGCACCCTGGTAGTACCAAGATGTATCGTGATCTTCGTGATGAGTACTATTGGGTGGGTTTGAAGAAGGATGTTGCGGAGTTTGTGAGCAAGTGTTTGGTGTTTCAGCGAGTTAAGGCTGAGCATCAGGTTCCTTCAGGGTTGTTGCAACCGTTGAAAATCCCTGAATGGAAGTGGGAAAGGGTTACCATGGATTTTGTATCTGGTTTACCTTTGTCTCCCTCGAAGAAGAATTCTGTTTGAGTGATTGTGGATCGCCTAACGAAGTATGCGCATTTCTTGCCTGTTCATACCACGTTTTCTTTGGATAAGTTGGCAGAGCTGTACATTGCTGAGATTGTGCGGCTGCATGGTGTGCCTAAGTCGATTGTGTCGGATAGGGATCCGAGGTTCACATCGTGTTTCTGGCAGTGTTTGCATCAAGCTCTGGGTACAAGGTTGCATTTCAGTACATCCTATCATCCTCAGTCGGATGGTCAGTCTGAGCGTGTTATCCAGATTTTGGAGGATATGTTGAGGTGCTGCGTGATTGAGTTTCAGGGTTCTTGGGAGAAGCATCTGCCTTTGGTTGAGTTTTCTTATAACAACAGTTATCAGGCAAGTATACAGATGGCACCTTATGAGGCTTTGTACGGGAGGAAGTGTAGGACTCCTCTTTGTTGGGCTGAAACTGGTCAAAAGTTGGTTTCGATGCCGGCTTTGTTGAAAGGGACCACAGAGAAGGTAAAGCTCATTTGTGAGCGGTTGAAGGCTGCCTCTGATCGGCAAAAGTCTTACGCGGATTTGAAGCGTAAGGAGATTGAGTATGCGGTGGGTGACCGTGTGTTCTTGAAGGTTTCGCCTTGGAAGAAGGTGATGAGGTTTGGCCGGAAGGGTAAGTTGAGCCCTAGGTACATTGGACCATACGAGGTGGTTGAGCGTGTGGGTCCTGTTGCGTACAAGTTGAGGTTACCTCAGGAGTTGGAGAAGATTCATGATGTGTTTCATGTTTCTATGCTCCGGAAGTATAGATCTGATCCTTCGCACGTGATGCTTGTGGAGGAAGTGGAATTGAATCCGGATTTGACCTATGTTGAGGAACCGGTGAAGGTTCTGGATTCGGATAGCAAGGTTCTTCGTGGCAAGACCATTGAGTTGGTGAAGGTGCTGTGGAAGTATCGAGGTGTTGAGGAAGCCACGTGGGAGCGGAAGGAAGACATGCTGAAGCAGTTTCCTTATCTCTTTCCTTCAGGTAAATTTCGGGGACGAAATTTCTTAAGGGGGGAGAGTTGTAACGCCCCGGTTTTGGGCTTAGAAGTTTTGGGCGTTGACCGGTTTGGTCAAAGTGCTGTTCGAATCTAAAAGGGTGAATTTAGGAAAGCCTAGTTCGGGTTGCATTAAAATTATGGAAAAATGTTCTAAAATCATCTTTTAATATATATAAGTGAACTGTGAAATCAATTTTGGAAAATGAGTTTTGGAAGGGTGACATTTTGGCTAGTGACCAAAATGTAATTTTTGAAAGTTTTGTGACTGTTTTAGAAAGGGTTGAAACTTTGAATCTTTAAGGAGCTATTATTCCAAAAGTAGTTTCTCCAGATTTTTCTAAGATATTTTAAGCTATATTCTGATTTTAAAACATATCAAAAGAGGAGGGAAAGCCATTTTGGCCATTTTGATAACTAACTTCCTATTTTCTTTTCTCTCATTTTCTCTCAACCCAAACACTTTCTTTCCAGAGAATTGTTTCTGATTTTCTCACCTAAATCTCTCCTTTCAACTCTCTTTTGATTCCTAATCATCATATCTACAAAACCTCATCATTTGCTACTTGATTCATCAAGGTTTTTGATTCCAAAAAGAGGAGAAACTCAAGTTTGGAGGTAAGAACGTCCTTCTCCTCTAAACTATCAGTTCTTTACTGAAATTCCTAAGTTTTCAATCCTTAATTGATGTTTTATTAAAGGCTTTTAAGTTGTGAAATGGATCTTGGCTTATAATGCAAGATTTGGTGATTTTTGATGATTTTCGTTTGATCTGTTAAATATGTGATTGGAGATGTGTTTTTGATGTTATTTGAACTCTAAATTGATAAGGAATTGAGTTTTGATTGATGCAATCCCGGATAGGTTGGGTTTCCTAAGTTTAGCTTGTGATTCTTGATTGTTTTTGAGGTGAACTTGTGGATCTGGTGTTGCTGGAGGTATAAGGATGTTATTAGGTTCTTTTTAGATGTTAAATGATGTTAAAGGATGTTAGGTTTTGATGGTTAATGGCTGGGCTTTGTTGAGAAGTGGTTTGGATGCATTTTCGGTTGTGTTTGGTGGCCGAAAATGGAGTGGGGATGAGAGCAGCGAGTTTAGGTGCTTTCATTCAGGATATTAATGCATGATGATGCATTAATCTACTGTTTTGATGTGTTAAAATAGGGGAGTCATCTTTGGATCCAAGTGGTGGTGATCTGGAGGCTTGATTGGTGCTTCGACAAGAGGCGAAGTGGAATCGGTGAGTGAAATTGGGTTTTCGGCTTTGAAACCAATGTCTTGGGAGCTTAGTTTAAGTCTAAACAACTTTGCTAAGCTCAAGTGTAAGTTTTCGGAAATACTCTCTAGTGGTGGCCATGGTTTGGTTGTTGTGCAATGTGGTTTATTGCATGTTTTAAATTCTGTTTTGAAAGCATGATTTAGCATGGTTATTGCTGATTTTGTAAGCCATATGTTGAAGGAAGCTCAAGGTAAGAGTTCCTTGTTTTTGAACATTGATTAAATGTAGTTTGATGCTTTGAAATGCATGATAAATATGGCTTGGTTTAATGCTTTAAAACAGTGGATTTAATGATGAGATGATGTATATTGGCAAGTGATGTTTTGAAAAAGGTTAAGGTCACCAAGGTGGTTAAAAGTCCTTGAGTGAGCCATGTTACTTAAGAACATCAAGGTGGTTAAAAGTCCTTGGATGATTCTTGCTAAGGTCACTAAGGTGGTTAAAAGTCCTTGAGTGAGCCTTGTTACTTAAGAACATCAAGGTGGTTAAAAGTCCTTGGATGGTTCTTGTTAAGGACACAAAGGTGGTTAAAAGTCCTTGTGTGGTCCTTGCCATGGTGTTTAAAAGTCCATGGGCCAAGGTGTTTAAAAGTCCTTGGGGCCAAGGTGTTTAAAAGTCCTTGGGAAGAACACAAAGGTGGTTAAAAGTCCTTGTGTGGTTCTTGGAAATTATAAGATCACAATGGTGTTTAAAAGTCCATGTGTGAGTCTTATGTTGATCTTGTTTTTTTTAAAAGATGAAATGTATTACTTGTGGCTAATATGACATGTAATGATTTGAAGCATGAGATGCTTGTTTAAAGTTTGCTTGTGAGCATGTTAAAGTGTATCTTGAAGCATGATTTATGAATGAGTTTTATAAATGCATTATTGTGTGGTTTTAAGGAGCTAACCTCACTAAGCTTTTGCTTACGCTCTCTTTCGTTTTCATAAACCAATAATGCAGAACATTAAGGTGATTTGAGGGCAGCAAGGAAGGCAAGCAACCAAGGGAAAACTAAGCTCAAGTATGGAAAGGTTTTATCGAACACATTTAGCTTTTGGTGTATGGCAATGGGGGACCTTTGTGAATGTTGTTTGGAGATGTTTTGAACTCCTTGAGTATGTTTAATGTCGCTGATAATGCTGGTTTTGTAATTGGCCTTTACATGTATGGATTGGAGGTTTTATGCTTGAATAGTTGCTTGTGTAGGAAGCATGCCATTAGATTTGGGGCTTTTCATATGTGATGCTAATATGTTGATTGGTTGATGCAAACATGTCTCTTGTATGATGAATTGCATGCTGGTAAAGTTTGGTGGCATTTGGAGCATGATTGGTTGGTCAATTGCATGTTAAAGTAGGTAAAATTCTGCATTTTGTGCAGGCCGTTTCTGAACAGTGCCTGCCGTTTCAGAACGGGTGCCTCGAAGCAGCCCAGGCGTTCGAAACGGGCAACACCGTTCCGGAACGGATATGCTACTGCCCGACCCCGTTCCAGTACGCGTTGCGGAATGGCCCCGAGTTTCGAAACGGGCTGTCCCCCGTTTCGGAACGGCTGACCGTTGGGGGCTGACAGTGGCAGTTATATGTTTCGGATTGTTTACATTTTGGTCCTGAATCTTGTATGTGCAATTGTATGAGTTTGGAATGTCCTTTTGAGCTGAAATTTGGCTGAGATGCATGAGACACGATTAATTTCAAGATGGTAACTTTAAGTTGGGCTAAGTCCTCATATTTATCAGAATTTACAATTTGGTCCCTAAAGTTGTAAATTGTTCAATTGGGTCCTTGTTTGATCTCTGATGTTTATGATCTTTTAGTATGTCGTTTGTATGATCATTTTTAGGGTTAATGTGCATCTAGATAAGTTTTTAAAAGAAAAAAAAGGGTCGATAATCAAGGTTGACTTTCGGGTTGACTTTGGTTTTCCCCGTGTGACTTTCTTAATTCGGGTCAACCGTCTAGGCCGGGTTAAGGGGGTTACAGAGCGTGCTAAGCACGGAATATGTTATGAAATGATGTTGTGGATTGTGTTTAATATTGGCACTAGTATGCTTGGGTACAAATGATCGATCATTAGGATGTTAGTGTGCACACGTGAGTCAAATGCGCGCATGGTCTTGGTTGATGGTAGTCATCAAGATGGAGTACGGGTTCGCCCGGAAAACCTTCTTATATATATGTTAGTCGATGATGAGTGTAATCTCATCGACAAGGCGTGAGGATGAGTGGAATCCCCTCCGCGTGAACGGTGATGAGTGTAATCCCACCATAAGGTAATGGTAGTTGTTGGATGTGAGTTCCAACGTGTTATCCGCGTATTCGAGTCATAGCTGTAACCACCTTAAACCGGCCTAGACGGTTGACCCGAATTAAGAAAGTCACACGGGGAAAACCAAAGTCAACCTGAAAGTCAACCTTGATTAACAACCCTTTTTTTAAAAAACTTGTCTAGATGCATATTAAGCCTTAGATATGTTCATACAACAGCATACTCAAAGATCATAAACATCAGAGATCTAACAGGGACCCAATTGAATAATTTACAACTTTAGGGACCAAATTGTAAATTCTGATAATTATAAGGACTTAACCCAAATTGAAGTTACCAACTTGAAATTAATCATGTCTCATGCTTCTCTGTGAAATTTCAGCTCAAAAGGACTTCCCAAACTCATACAATTGCACAAACAAGATTCAGGACCAAAATGCAAACATTTCAAAACATTTAACTGCCAATGTCAGCCCCCAACGGTCACCCGTTCCGAAACGAGAGACAGCCCGTTTCGAAACACGGGGCCGTTCCGCAACGCGTACCGAAACGGGGGTCGGGCAGTAGCCTTTCCGTTTCGGAACGGTCCCTCCCGTTTCGGACGCCTGGGCTTGTTTAAGGCACCCGTTCCGAAACGGTAGGTGCTGTTCCGAAACACCCTGCACAGATTGCCCAAAAATGCATACTTAAACATGCAATTGACCAACCAATCATGCTCCAAATGCCACCAAACTTTGCCAACATGCAATTCAACATATATGAGACATACTTGCATCAACAATTCATCAAAACATCCACATATATGAAAAGCCCCAAATCTATAGGCATGCTTCCTACACAAGCAACCAATCAAGCATAAACTTCCAATTCAAGCATATAAAGGCCAACCACAAAAACCAGCATTCTCAACAACATTCAACATACTTAGGGAGTTCAAAACATCTCCCAAAACATACACATAGGTCCCCCATTGCCAAATTACCAAAAGCTAAATGTACTTAAGAAAACCTTCCATACTTTGAGCTTTACTACCACTTGAATGCTTGCCTTCCTTGCTGCCCTCAAAGTACTTTAATTCTCTGCAATATTGGTTTGAGAAACAAAGAGAGCGTAAGCAAAAGCTTAGTGAGGAATGCTCAATAAAACCATCCAATAATGCATTTATAAAACACTTATAAATCATGCTTCAAATCATCATTTACACATGCTCAAAAGCATACTTTAACAAGCATCTCATGCTTCATTTCATTACATGTCATATTGGCCACAAGTGATACAATTCATTTCTTTGAAAACAAGTTCATCAACTTTCACCCCAAGGACTTTTAAACACCTTGGACCCCAAGGACTTTTAAACACCTTGGCCATGGACTTTTAAACACCATGATATAAATTACCTCAAGGACTTTTAAACACCTTGACCCCAAGGACTTTTAAACACCTTGGCCATGGACTTTTAAACACCATGAATTAAATCACCTCAAGGACTTTTAAACACCTTGACCCCAAGGACTTTTAAACACCTTGGCCTATGGACTTTTAAACACCATAGAAAGGACCACACAAGGACTTTTAAACACCTTTGTGTCCGTAACAAGAATCATCCAAGGACTTTTAACCACCTTGATGTTCTTAAGTAACAAGGCTCACTCAAGGACTTTTAACCACCTTAGTGACCTCAACCTTTTCAAAACATCACTTGCCAATATACATCATTATCATCAATTTATCCACTGTTCTAAAGCATTAAACCAAGCCATATTTATCATGCATTTAAAAGCATCAAACCACATTTGATCAATGTTCAAAAACAAGGAACTCTTACCTTGAGCTTCCTTCAACATATGGCTTACAAAAACAACATTAACCATGCTAAATCATGCTTTCAAAACAGAATTTAAAACATGCAATAAACCACATTGCACAACAATCAAATCATGGCCACCACTAGAGAGTATTTCCGAAAACTTACACTTGAGCTTAGCAAAGTTGTTTAGACTTAAACTAAGCTCCCAAGACATTGGTTTCAAAGCCGAAAACCAAATTTCACTCACCGATTCCACTTCGCCTCTTGCCGAAGCACCAAATCAAGCCTCCGGATCACCACCACTTGGATCCAAAGATGACTCCCCTGTTTTAACACATTAAAACAGTAGATTAATGCATCATCATGCATTAATAGCTTCAATGAAAGCACCTAAACTCGCTGCTCCCAACCACACTCCATTTTCGGCCACCAAACACAACCGAAAATGCATCCAAACCACTTCTCAACTAAGCCCAGCCATTAACCATCAAAACCTAACATCCTTTAACATCTTTTAACATCTAAAAAGAACCTAACAACATCCTTATACCTCCAGCAACACCAGATCCACAAGATCACCTCAAAAACAACCAAGAATCATAAGCTAAACTTAGGAAATTCAACCTATCCGGGATTGCATTAATCAAAACTCAATTCCTTATCAAATTAACATTCATTAATCATCATTTTAACACCTTAAAACACTGCTTAAACAGATCCAACGAAATTTCATCAAAAACACACCAAATCTTGCATTTTAAGCCAAGATCCATTAACCAATCTTAAAAGCCATTTATAAAACATCAATTAAGGATTGAGAACTTAGGAATTTCATTAAAGAACTTGAAGTTCAGAGGAGAAGGACGTTCTTACCTCCAAACTTGAGTTTCTCCTCTTTTGGAACCAAAAAGCTTGATGAATCAAGTAGCAAATTGAGAGGTTTTGTAGATATGATGATTAGGAATCAAAAGAAGATTGAAAAGAGAGAAATGAGTGACAAAATCAGAAGGAAATCTCTGGAGAGAAAGTGTTTGGGTTGAGAGAAAATGAGAGAAAAGAGAAATTGGAAAATATGAGAATTAGTTACAAAATAACCAAAATGATTTTCCCTCCACTTTTCTTTTGCTTGAAAATCAGAATTAATCATTAAAATATCTTAGAAAAATCTGGAGAAACTCCCTTTGGGTAAATAGCTCCTTAAAGATTCAAAGTTTCAATCCTTTCTAAAACAGTCACAAAACTTTCAAAAATTACATTTTGGTCACTAGTCAAAATGTCACCCTTCCGAAACTCATTTTCCAAAATTGATTTCACAGTTCACTTAAATATATTAAAAGATGATTTTAGAACATTTTTCCATATTTTTAATGCAACCCGAACTAAGCTTTCCTAAATTCACTCTCTTAGATTCGAACTGCACTTTGACCAAACCGATCAACGCCCAAAACTTCTAAGCCCAAAACCGGGGCGTTACAACTCTCCCCCCTTAAGAAATTTCGTCCCCGAAATTTACCTGAAGGAAAGAGATAAGGAAACTGCTTCAGCATGTCTTCCTTCCGCTCCCACGTGGCTTCCTCAACACCTCGATGCTTCCACAGCACCTTCACCAACTCAATGGTCTTGCCACGAAGAACCTTGCTATCCGAATCCAGAACCTTCACCGGTTCCTCATCATAGGTCAAATCCGGATTCAAAACCACTCCCTCCACAGGCATCACATGCGAAGGATCAGATCTATACCTCCGGAGCATAGAGACATGGAACACATCATGAATCTTCTCCAACTCCTGAGGTAACCTCAACCGATACGCAACAGGACCCACACGCTCAACCACCTCATATGGGCCAATATACCTAGGGCTCAACTTACCCTTTCGGCCAAACCGCATCACCTTCTTCCAAGGCGAAACCTTCAAGAACACACGGTCACCCACCGCATACTCCATCTCCTTACGCTTCAAATCCGCGTAAGACTTCTGCCGAGCAGAAGCAGCCTTCAACCGCTCACAAATGAGCTTTACCTTCTCTGTGGTCCCTTTCAACAAAGCCGGCATCGAAACCAACTTTTGACCAGTTTCAGCCCAACAAAGAGGAGTCCTACACTTCCTCCCGTACAAAGCCTCATAAGGTGCCATATGTATACTTGCCTGATAACTGTTGTTATAAGCAAACTCAACCAAAGGCAGATGCTTCTCCCAAGAACCTTGGAACTCAATCACGCAGCACCTCAACATATCCTCCAAAATCTGGATAACCCGCTCAGACTGACCATCCGACTGAGGATGATAGGACGTACTGAAATGCAACCTTGTACCCAGAGCTTGATGCAAACACTGCCAGAACCGCGATGTGAACCTCGGATCCCTATCCGACACAATCGACTTAGGCACACCATGCAGCCGCACAATCTCAGCAATGTACAGCTCTGCCAACTTATCCAAAGAAAACGTGGTATGCACAGGCAAGAAATGCGCACACTTCGTTAGGCGATCCACAATCACCCACAACGAATTCTTCTTCGAGGGAGACAAAGGTAAACCAGATACAAAATCCATGGTAACCCGTTCCCACTTCCACTCAGGGATTTTCAACGGTTGCAACAACCCTGAAGGAAACTGATGCTCAGCCTTAACTCGCTGACATACCAAACACTTGCTAACAAACTCCGCAACATCTTTCTTCAAACCCACCCAAAAGTACTCATCACGAAGATCACGGTACATCTTAGTACTATCAGGGTGCATAGCAAAAGGACTACTATGACCTTCAGTCAGAATAGCACGCCTCAACTCAGCATCAGCAGGCACTACTATCCGACTCCCAAAACACAACACACCATCATCATTAAAACAGAAATCTGAAGGTCTACCCTCCGCGATATCCTGAACATGCGACACCAAGGAATCATCCAGCAACTGCTTATCCTTGATCAACTGAACCAAAGAGGGTTTCACTTGCAACTCAGCAACGAGACCACCATCTTGCGATATGCTCAAGCTAGCAAACATAGCCCTAAGCTCAACAGCTACTTTCCTACTCAAGGCATCCGCTACAACATTAGCTTTTCCAGGATGATACTCAATCGTCAGATCATAATCCTTGAGCAACTCCAACCAACGCCGCTGCCTAAGATTCAACTCCTTCTGAGACATCAGATACCTCAAACTCTTGTGATCTGTGTACACAGTACACTTCTCACCATACAGATAATGTCTCCAGATCTTCAGAGCAAAAACCACTGCAGCCAGCTCAATATCATGCGTAGGGTAATTGCGCTCATGCACTTTCAACTGCCGCGATGCATAAGCCACCACCTTACCCTCCTGCATCAGCACACACCCCAAACCAACATAGGATGCATCACTGTAAACCACAAACTCTTTCCCTGATTCAGGCTGAATCAAGATAGGAGCTTGCGTCAAAGCCGCCTTAAGCTTCTCAAAAGCCTGCTGTCTCGCTTCCGTCCACTCATACTTAACATCTTTTTGCAACAGCTTCGTCAAAGGAGCAGCAATCTTGGAAAAACCATCCACAAACCTTCGGTAGTATCCCGCCAAACCAAGGAAACTACGGACCTCATGAACAGACTTAGGAACTTTCCAATTCATAACCGCCTCAATCTTCTGAGGATCAACACGAATCCCCTCAGCTGAGACCACATGCCCAAGAATCCCCTCAGCTTGTTGAGCATGGCATAATATTGAATATATGTTCATGCATCATATGTATTTTGGCTCATGTGGATCGAAGGTAAGAACATGCATTTTGCCTTGGTTGTGCACGTGCTTGGACCATGCATTGTCGAGGTTTGTTATAATGAGCTTACCCTCACTAATACGCTCTCTTTGTTCGATAATGTAGATCCGTAGTTCGTGGGTTGCTAGTGCAAGAAGGGGGCCTCCAAGTGTGCTTGTGTCGCTTTTTGCTTAGCTCAAGTATGAACTTTAAATTGAAGGATTGTAATAGTCAAGCAATGGGATTTGAATGTTTTGGACCTATGTGGTTCATGTTGGTTGTTTAGGAGCACGTTAGACTCCTTGTTATGATGTTGTTAGTTTGGCTTTTATAAACCATGCTTTAGTGTCTTACCATGTATGTTGGCCTTGTGCCTTTTGTGGATGCCTAAGTGTATGTTTGTTGAATCATGAACCTTAAAGTTCTTTATGTCTCCTTTTAGTTAATGCATGAATCCTTGAATGAATGTTCCTTATTCGTGTTGGTTTCCTCGTATGCTGAGACCTTGGTTGTTAAGTGTTGTATGTATGTGTGTATATGGCTAGGGAAGTCTTAAATTGCATCTAGAGTTGTGTTTGAGTGTCTTAGGCTGCAAAATTGAGTGTTGCAGTGCAGGGCGTATCGGTACGCCCAAAGCTCACTGGAAATCTGAGATTTTGACGAGACTTTGGCGTATCAGTACGGGTCTAGTGTGTATCGATACAGTCTTGTATCGTTGACCGTGAGAAGTTGACCAGTCGGGGCGTATCGGTACGGCCAACCTGTGTACCGATACGGTCTCCATGGTTTGACTTAGGGCTGCTTACCTAGTCAAGGCGTATCGATACCCTCTCTTAGTGTATCGATACGTCATGATTTAAAAAGGTAAAATGGGTTGTTTTATGTCTTTTGTTCGTTCGTTCGCCTCGCTTGTTGCTTCCGCTGTCGTTTATCCACGTAGGATATATAATAAAGCATCTAGAGAAGATAATTAATGAAAATGTTTTTCTTGGGTCGGTAACCGAAGTGGAGCCTTAACGGGTTTTGCCTAGGTTATCCCTGTGTAGCCCACTCGTATCGGTCAAGCGTCCGGACCGGGACGAGGGGGTTACACCAACTCTCTTAGGGTTTAGGTTTTTGTAAGTAAATTAGTTGTGAGAAACAATTATAATAGTTTAAGTGTGTTTTCAATAAAATATTCTCAAGTTTGCTTAATTCATGTTCTTCACTTCTTCAATCAGTTCCAAAAGTCCAGTTGAGGAAATCCATTTGTCGAGCATGAGAGTGTCAAACTCACGAAAGGTTTAAGCACGGTCTCATCATGTCGAGGTGTTGACTAATTCGGGTTAGAAATAAGTTAGAATTTCAGCGGCTAAAAGGAGCAACCAAACGTAACTGCGTGTGTTAGGTTTACGCTGAGATTGCTACATATTGCCTACATCACGTGGTGAAAGAATCCATGCCTACACATAGGGAGGATCACTTAAGAATTGCTCTGCCGAACTTGGAGTATCTGCCAGACTTGCCGCCAGGACTTATCTCCATTCCACCTGCCGAGACAAAAAAAAAGTTGCAAAACTAGAAACCCGCTGCGGCCGCGTGAAGGGGTCTCAGCTGCCATCCACCATTACCCACCGTGGCAGCAGATCGTTGCAGCATAAAACACACTTAGGCTTTACAATGCAGTCTACACACTACTGAGCTACAATTACCTTACCCGATCAATCGACCTTATCTCTCCCTATCATCCTTATCATCACTATTTGATTTTATTTGTGTTTTTACTTTTCCACATTCAGAAATTTAATTGTGCATTTACTAAATCCTTGTGCATGATAACACTCATAGGATCCGTTCCAATCCCTGTGGAAGAGGATATCTTTTATACTATTACTTCACAAGAGTGTGCACTTGCGCTCATAAATAGAGAACACCCAATCGCTCTGCAAGCTTCATACCACGAGCTGGTGCTTGCCTCGCCAACTGTCGACAATCACGCTTCACATGACCTTAAGCTCCACAGTGCCAACATACACCGGGATTACCCCAACATTCTCCCATGTGATGCTTCCCGCAACGACATGTGTAGCAACATTCTGACCATACTGGCCTTGGCCCTATCCACCACCACCGCCTAGACGATGGTCTCGCTGATAGCTCCTATCCCATTGATCTTTTACCTCGATCACGTCCACCATCATACTCAGTAACTCTCTTCCCGGAGCTAGAACTCCCCGAGCGTGAAGTCAATCCCAGACTCTACTTAATGTCTTTGGCTCGAGTAACCAGCACATCAAAATTTGTATACTCAGCCGCAAGCATATAGGTCTTCACTTCCTTCACCAACCCATAGTGAAACCTATCACATCTTTTTCATTCATTCGGTACCAGCTCAGGGGCGTACTGGCTCAATCGGACGAATTGCACCTCATACTCTGCAACGGTCATGTTGCCCTGCATCAACGCCATAAATTCCCTCTTCCTCTCATCCATGTAATGGAAACGCAATAACTTCTTCTTGAAAGCATTCACGAAGAATGCCCAGATACCATCATCAGGTTCCATACCAGCTGTGATGGTCATCCACCATGTATATGCATCTCTATGTAACAAAGAGGCCACACAACCCAACTTTTGCATATTATTGCAATTCATCTACCCCAAAATCCTATTGGTACTTTTGAACCAAGCCTCTGAACCCTCCCGAGATAAACCTCTAAACTCTATCCCACCCAAACTGCGCAGATGCTGTAAAGGTAAATCAGCATTGGCACCAGGCTGAGGTGCAGCCTCGTGCATACCAGTCATTGCTGCTTGAAAGGCTCTTGCAAAAGCCTGAATCAAAGATGTCATGTCAGGAGCAGCTGGACCTTGCGCTAGCTGAGGTCCACCACCTCCAACGCCAGCTCCTGTCTCAATTCCACCTCCACCAAGAGGAGGAAGAGGAAAATTATCAGCATCCACCTCTACCTCATTCTCAACTACATTCCGGACATTGCCTCTCAGCTCTCGTCTCGGTCCCATGATATGATAAACAGTTCTACCATGCAAATACAATAGCAAAAATAGTTAGGCTCACAAATAGCAAGAACCCAAGTCACTCATTCCACTTTTTAAAACAAAACTATTCTCTTTACCGGTAGTATTGGCAATGGGTACCCCAGTCGCACATATCAATTCATCACATAATCAATATACATCACATACTATCAATCCAAACATGATACAATCATTCACCGTGCATAGAATGGAATACAACATGCTATCAATCATAATTCAACATTCAACATACCTCCCAATCTTTCGAAACCTGGCTCTGATACCAACAAATGTAACCCCCTTAGCCCGGTCTAAGCGTTTGACCCGAACTAAGAGAATTACACGGGGAAAACTGAAGTCAACTCGTTAAAGTCAACCTCGATTAGTAACCTTTTTTTCTTTTTATCTTATCTAGATGCAAATTAGGTTCCTGTGTGTTTAACAATTTAACGGATCATTCACAAATCAAGCGTAGATCAATTTCATCCACTTACGGTTTTTAGGGACCATTTTGTAATTTTTTCGATTCGCAAAGACTTAAGCCATTTCACTGTTACCACCCTTTAATTAGGTTCATTAAATGCTTGCGGGTGAAATATCATCATCATATGATCATTCAATCATCCATAATTGCAAATCATACAAACATGGACTAAAATGTAAACATTCAAAATTGATAGATTATGCCATTTTAACTAACTTAATGACCTCGTTTCGAAATAGTCACACCTTGTTCTGAAACCATGCATTCTAGTAAAATTTGGTCTCGAAATGACCCTAACCCATTTCAAAACCAAATCCCCAAATTGATCTCCCCTGCATTCAGACAAAACAGAGCGTATCGAAACGACCCGAGTTTCGATACTCGACGGAAATATAACTAGAGGTCTCGAAACGGTCTAATAGTGTTCCGAAACATTAGGGCCAAATATGAGAGCTGCATCGAAATATCTGCTACTGTTTCGAAAAACTTACCAGAACAGCACTAAAACAACAACAATTAAGCATCTTAATTCACACCATATGGCCAGCAATCATTACACAATCATAAGTAAACATCATCCACACATTTATCCAACACGTAGGCATCATCAAAGGCATCTATCATCAAGAATTGCAAAACGTGATTACTTTAGAGGCATGCAACCTATAAGCAATCCACATAAAGCATCAAAATTCACAAAACAAAGCATATCAACAAATAAAGGCCCATTACAAGTCTCAAAAGGAAAAACGCACTTGCTAAACCAAGGAGTTTAAACAAACATCTCCCAAAAACCGAGGTACCCTCCTCGTTGCCATTTCTACCTTATTAAAAGTGTCAAAACCCATACTTGTAAATTTAGTGTCGTCTTGGGTGAAATTCCTTGCTAATTTGCTGCCAATGAGCTCACTAATCTACATTGTTGGAAAAGAGAGCATAAGCATATTTTCTTAGTGTGGGAAAGCTCAATTTAAACAAAAACAATGCATTTTTCAAACCAATGATTTCTGTAAACCATAGCCATATCATGCTCAACTTCCACATGCTTTTAAAACCACATTTAAAGCATCATTTTAGAAACAACATGTATCATTTCCTCATGCATATCTCAATGCATCCAAACCAAAGCTTCACATGCTTAAATCTCATAAAGCATACTCATCATGTATAAAAGTCTTTATACAAAAGCATTTCAAAAACCATGATACATGTTCTACTAATATATATGCATTTCAAGTGAACTGGATGGAATCTTCCCCCATCCAATAATGATCGGATATACAGACACACTTGATGGAATCAACCCCCGCCAAGCCCTTGATAGAATCTACACACGTGCAAATTTTATATATTATAGCACACTTTACATCACTAAGCCAATATATCATTAAAATCCATGTTAGCTCACCGTTTTCAATGCAATAATAAAATCACCACATATCCCATTTTAAAACATTCTTCAAATATAGCATAATATTTCATCAAGAATATAACCTCTTGAAACATAAACAAATCATTTCATGGGATATAAATCAGCAAAACTATGCTTATAAAACATGCATAACAGTGAGTAACAAAACATAAATCCAAAACATGAGCATGATAATTCATATGGACTTTAAACCGAAAACTGAGAGCTTTAGTAAGCATACTTACTTCCGAGATATGCTAAGCGTTTCAAGCTTACACTAACCTCCCAAAACCTTGTTTCCAAGCTTATGAAAACGTTCATGTAACACCCCAATTTCGGGCTTGGAAGTTTAGGGTCTGAACTAGACCGGTCTGATTTTCGGTTCGAATATAAAAGGAGGTTTTAAGGAAAGCCTCGTTCGGGATGCTTTAAAAATATGGAAAAATACTTAAAAATCCTCTTTTAATATATATAGAAGAGTGGTGACGTCAATTTTGCAAAATAAGGTTTGGAAATACTACATTTCGGTGTAGTGACTAAAATGCAATTTTTGAAAAGTTTAGTGGTGACTGTTTTGTAAGGATTGAAACTTTGAATCTTTAAGGAGCTAATTTACCCAAAAATGATTTGTCCAAATTTTTCCTTAATTTGGGTGAATTAATTAATGTTTTAATTAATTAAATGAAAAGGGAAACTACTTTTTGGAATTTCATAACTACCTTTTCCTTAATTTTTCTCATTCCTTTTTCTCTCAAAATTCTATCATCCAAACACTATATCTCCAGCAACTTTTGCATTGATCTTCACTTCAATTGATGAGATTTCTATCATCAATTAATTCCTAATCAATCTTGCATCAAATCCTTTTGATTTTCTCATTGAATTTTCAAGGAAATTGGCTCAAATCAAGGAGAAATCACCATTTAGAGGTAAGATTGTTCTTCTCCTCTAAATACTCAGTTCTTTACTGAAATTCCCAAGTTGTCAATCCTTAATTTAAGTTTTATAAATGGTTTTAATGTTAGAAACTTGATTTTGGCTTAAAACTCAAGATTTGGAAGAAATCTTGATGAATTTCGTTGTGATTGCTTGGGCTCTTTTTTGAGATGATTCTTAAATGTATTTTGGATGTCTAATGATGTGGAAATGAGGTTTTATCAATGCAATCCCGAATAGGTTGTATTTCCTAAGTTTTTGCTTATGAAAATGGTGGTTTTTGAGGTGTTTATGGTGTTCTGTTATGGCTGGAGGTATAAGGACGAGTTTAGGGTTATTTTGGGTGTTAATTGATGTCTAGAAATGGTTAGAAGTGATGGATTTTGGCTGGGTTAAGTTGTGAAAGAGTTTGGAGGTGTTTTCGGTTGTGTTTGGTAGCCGAAATGTTGGTTTTGGGTAGATCAGCGAGTTTAGGTGTGTTGGCTGAAGATTTCAATGCATGATGATACATTAATCCTCTTTTTGATGTGTTTAAAACATGGGAAGCATCTTCGGACACTATTGGAGTTGATTCGGAGGCTTGATTGGAGTTTCGGCAAGCGTGCGAAACGTAATCGGTGAGTGGAGTTGGATTTCTAGCTTTGAAACAATTATTTGAAGGTTATGGGAACTTAGTTTAAGTCTAATCAACTTAGCTAAGCTCAAGAGTAAGTTTTCGGAAAAACTCCCTCGAATGTGCCATGAAGTGGTTTGATGCATTGGTTATAAATTGCATGTTTAAATTCTGTTTTGAAAGCATGTTTTAGCATGGTTAATGCTGGTTTTGAAAGCCATGTGTTGAAGGATGCTCAAGGTAAGAGATCCTTGTTTTTGCATGTTTTTAAATTGGTAATGATGCTTGGTGATGCATGGTGTTTAATGGCTTTGTTTAATGCTTTAAAACAGTGAATTGATGATGGTATTTAATGTATATTGACAAGTGATGAATTGGTTTTCAAGTACTTGAATCGGATATAGTTAGTCGGCTATAGGATTGGGTGCACCGTGAATAAAGTTGCCTTGGATGTTGAGGGGTTGTGATTGTACCGTAAACTCCATCCAAGTACCCTAACGAGTGAGGTAAGATCACAACGGTAGTTAAAAGTCTGTGTGTGAATCTTGTGTTATGTGTCCCTTGCACTCGTTAGTGGAATTATACAACTACCGATGAGTGTTGTGGAGGGGTTGTGATTGTACCGTTAAACTCCATCACGGGTGTTGAGGGGTTGTGATTGTACCGATAAACTCCACCTTATGTTGTTCGGTAGTGTGTATGAAGCGTATGGGACAACGCTTGTAATCTGCGTATCCGATTGTGTTTTGTGTCGTAAATGGTTATGAATTATCACTTGAAAGCCAATATGATTGGTTGAATGTAATGAAGCATGATATGCTTGTAAAGTATGCAAGGTTGCATGAAAAGAGATGAGCTTGTGTTTAAAAGCTTTGTTGAAAGTGTTTTCTAAAATGCATTATTGTGTTGTTTTCTTTAGAGCATACCTCACTAAGCAATTGTGCTTACGCTCTCTCTCTTGTACCAATAATGCAAATAATTGAAGTGTTTAAGGGCAACAAGGAGGCTAGAGTGTCCAAGGGAAACCAAGCTCATGTATGGTGATGTTTTCATACACTATTAGTTTTGGTCATTTGGCAATGGGAACCTAAGATGTGTTTTGGGAGATGTGTTGAACTCCCTAGGTTGTGGCATGTTGTTTTTGATGGGTTGAACTTGTAAATGGCCTTTTAATGCTTGTTTTGGAGATTGGTTGATTGCTTGGTTTTGGATAATAGGAAGCATGCCTATAGATATGTGAAATTCCATGATTGATGCCATGAATGTGTTTAGGAGGTGCAATCATGCTCTATATATGTATGATGACTTGTTGGCATGATTAGGAAGTCATTAGGTTGTGTTTGAGTGGATTTTTGTATGAAAAACCAGCAAAATCTGCAGCTTCTGGGCAAACCATATCAGAACAGGCACTGGCGTTTCGAAACGGGGGCCTGAAATGGCCTTCATGTTTCGAAACGGCTGGAGGCTGTTCCGAAACGATTTGGCTACTGGAAGGCCCTGTTTCGGAACCAGTCTCGGAACGAACCCGCGTTTCGGAACGGTCAATGCCGTTTCGAAACTGGTGACCGTTGGGCACTGATTTGAATGGTGTTGAAGTCTGCAAGCTTTACGTTTTATTCCCGAAAGTTGTAATTCCAATTGTATGAGTTTGAGATGTCCAAATAAGGTGAAATTTGACAGGGAAGCATGTAATATGACTAATTTAATATTGGTAACTTAAAAATCAGTTATGACCTTCCAATTTACAGAATTTACGTTTTGGTCCCTAATATTTGTTTAATGTGCAATTGAGTCCCTCTCTAAAATCCAATCGTTGTGCTTTACACATATATGTTTCTCAAGTGTTCTCTTAGGGTTAACGTGCATCTAGAAAAGATTAAAAAAAGGGTCATTAATCAAGGTTGACTTTCGGGTTGACTTTAGTTTTCCCCGTGTAATCTTCATAGTTCGGGTCAACCGTCTAGGCCGGGCTATGGGGGTTACATTTGGTGGTATCAGAGCTTAGTTCTCATGTAATTGGGAATTGTTATGTGGGTGATGTATGTGTTTTTGCATGATGGACCTTTTAAGTGAAGGAATGTTTCATGAATTGTGATGCTATGCTATGTTGAAGCGTGTTAGGGGAACCCATTGCCATATCAAAACTAATGAAAGGAATTGTTTTTGGAAAATGAGCTTGAGTACTTGGATTACTTACCCTGTTGAGCCTAATTATCTTTACTGCATTTGTGTCAGTGCATTTTTTTATAAATGGGGCCTCGTAGAGAGATGAGGATGAATACGAGAGCTATGGCTCAGAATGAGAATGAGGAAAATACTGATAATGTTGTGGATTTACCTCCTCCCCCTGGTGGTGGACCACCCGGCGGTGGTGGTGCTGGAGGTGATAATGCTGGTGTTGGTGCTGATGCTGGGGTCGCTAGACCTGAAGGTGTGCAGGGGCAAGCTGCTCCTGATATGATTGTGTTGATTCAGGATATTGCGGGAGCCTTTCAGGCAGCAGTAGCTAGAGCTCACGGAGCTGCGCATCAGGGTGATGCTAACGTGAGATTACCTTTGGAACGTCTTCGAAGTCTGGGAGGGATTGAGTTTAGAGGTTTATCTCCTGAAGGATCCGAATCTTGGTTGGAAAGCACCAAGAGAATTTTGGGGCAAATGAATTGCAACAATGTGCAAAAGTTGGGTTACGTGGTATCACTGTTGCATGATGATGCGTATACGAGGTGGACGACCACTGTCTCATGAATGGAGGAAAATGATGTGACTTGGACGTTCTTCTTGAACGCGTTCAAGCGAAAGTATCTCGGTGTGCGATACCTAGATGAAAAGAAAAGAGAATTCATGTCTCTTGTGCAAGGAAGCATGACAGTGGCTGAGTATGAGATCCAGTTTGTCCGCCTTAGCCAGTACGCACCTGAGCTAATCCCTGATGAGCGGGAGAGGTGTGAACGTTTCCGTTATGGTTTGGTGACGGACGTGAAGACTTTCATGCTTGCTGCTGAGTATACGGATTTTGATGTGCTGGTGAGTAGAGCGAAGGACATTGAGCAGAACCTGGGTTTGACTTCCAGAGGCGTTAGTTCTAGCTCGGGCAAAAGAGTTTCTTGTTGACCTCATGGAATTTCCATTCTATGGTTTCGATGTAATCCTTGGAATGGATTGGCTTGTTGAACATCGAGTTGTACTGGATTTTGAGAACAAGCGAGTTTCGTTGAAACTTGCGGATGATTACGAGGTAGTGGTGGTTGGTGAGAATGTGAAGTTTCTTGCCAATGTGGTGTCTTCGTTGGAAGCAAGCCGAATGCTGAGGCAAGGTTGTGAGGCTTATCTAGCCTTTGTTATGAATCCTAGCTCTAAGGAGTTGCGAGTTCAAGATATCAGGACTGTGCGAGAGTTTCCTGGAGTGTTTCTGGAGGAGTTACCTGGATTGCCTCCTACTTGAGAGGTGGAGTTTGGGATTGAATTGTATGAGAACACAACTCCAGTGTCCATTACTCCTTACCGAATGGCACCTATGGAGTTGAAGGAGCTGAAGACGCAACTTCAGGAGTTGCTTGATCGTGGTTTCATTCGGCCGAGTGTGTCACCTTGGGGTGCACCGGTCTTGTTTGTGAAGAAGAAGGATGGCATTATGAGAATGTGCATCGATTATCGTCAGCTGAACAAGTTGACTATCAAGAATCGGTATCCTTTGCCGAGGATTGATGATCTTTTTGATCAGTTCCAGGGAGCGGATGTGTTCTCTAAGATTGACTTAAGGTCAGGTTATTATCAGCTTAAGGCGAAGGATGTGGATGTGCCAAAAACAGCTTTTAGGACGAGGTATGGGAATTATGAGTTCCTTGTGATGCCGTTTGGCTTGACGAATGCTCCTGCAGCTTTTATGGACATGATGAATAGAGTGTTCCATGAATACTTGGACAAGTTTGTTGTGGTGTTCATTGATGATATCCTTGTGTACTCTCGTACTGAGGAGGAGCATGAGGGGCATTTGCGGATTGTGTTGCAAGCGCTGTTGGAGAATCAGCCTTCATGCTAAGCTGAGCAAGTGCAAATTCTGGCTTAGGGAAGTTGTTTTCCTTGGTCATGTGGTTTTTTGCTGAGGGGATTCGTGTTGATCCTCAGAAGATTGAGGCGGTGATGAATTGGAAGCCTCCTAAGTCTGTTCATGAAGTTCGTAGTTTTCTTGGGTTGGCAGGATACTATCGGAGGTTTGTGGATGGATTTTCAAAGATTGCTGCACCTTTGACGAAGTGATTACAAAAGGATGTCAAGTATGAGTGGACAGAAGCAAGACAACAAGCTTTTGAGAAGCTTAAGGCAGCTTTGACGAAAGCTCCTATCCTGGTTCAACCTGAATCATGGAAAGAGTTTGTGGTGTACAGCTACGCATCCTATGTTGGTTTGGGGTGTGTGTTGATGCAAGAGGGTAAGGTGGTGGCTTATGCATCACGCCAGTTGAAGGTGCATGGGCGCAATTATCCTACGCATGATATTGAGTTAGCTGCGGTGGTTTTTGCTTTGAAGATTTGGAGATATTACCTGTATGGTGAGAAGTGTAATGTGTACACGGATCACAAAAGTTTGAAGTATCTGATGTCTCAGAAAGAGTTGAATCTTAGGCAATGACGTTGGGTGGAGTTGTTTAAAGATTACGATCTGACGATCTAGTACCATCCGGGAAAAGCTAATGTTGTAACGGATGCCTTGAGTAGAAAGGTGGCAGTGGAGTTGAGGGCTATGTTTGCCAGCTTGAGTATTTCGCGAGATGGGGGTCTTGTGGCTGAGTTGCAAGTGAAACCATCCTTGGTTCAGTTGATAAAGGATAAGCAATTGTTGGATGATTCTTTGGTTCCACATGTTCAGGAGATAGCTGAGGATAGACCATCGGATTTCTGTTTTAATGATGATGGAGTTCTATGTTTTAGGATTCGGATAGTAGTGTCGAATGATGCAGAGTTGAGGCGTACTATTCTGACTGAAGCTCATAGCAGTCCTTTTGCTATGCACCCTGGTAGTACAAAGATGTATCGTGATCTTAAGGATGAGTACTATTGGGTGGGTTTGAAGAAGGATGTTGTGGAGTACGTGAGTAAGTGCATGGTTTGTCAGCGGGTAGAGGCTGAGCATCAGTTTCCTTTTAGGTTATTGCAACCGTTGAGGATTCCTAAGTGGAAGTGGGAAAGGATTACTATGGACTTTGTGTCTGGTTTGCCTTTGTCGCCATCGAAGAAGAATTCAGTGTGGGTGATTGTGGATCGCCTTACGAAGTGTGCGCATTTCTTACCTGTGCATACTACGTATACCTTGGACAAGCTTGCAGAGTTGTACATTGCTGAGATTGTGCGACTGCATGGTGTGCCAAAGTCTATAGTATCGGATAGGGATCCGAGGTTTACATCGCGTTTTTGGGAGTGTTTGCATCAAGCTTTAGGTACGCGTCTGAATTTCAGTACTTCTTATCATCCATAGTCGGATGGACAGTCTGAGCGTGTTATCCAAGTGCTGGAAGATATGTTGAGGTGCTGTGTGATTGAGTTTCAGGGTTCTTGGGAGAAGCATTTGCCTTTGGTGGAGTTTTCTTATAACAATAGCTACTAGGCAAGTATTCAAATGGCACCTTATGAAGCCTTGTACGAGAGGAAGTGCAGAACTCCTCTTTGCTGGGCTGAAACAGGTCAGAAGTTGGTTTCAATGCCGGCTTTGTTGAAAGGAACCACCGAGAAGGTAAAGCTCATTTGTGAGCGATTGAAGGCAGCTTCTGATCGCCAGAAGTCTTACACGGATTTGAAGCGTAAAAAGATTGAGTTTGCTGTAGGTTACCGTGTGTTCTTGAAGGTTTCACCTTGGAAGAAGGTGATGAGGTTTGGCCGGAAGGGTAAGTTGAGCCCTAGGTACATTGGACCATACGAGGTGATTGAACGTGTGGGTCCTGTTGCGTACAAGCTGAGGTTACCGCAAGAGTTGGAAAAGATACATGATGTGTTTCATGTCTCTATGCTTCGGAGGTAGAGTTGAATCCAGACTTTACCTATGATGAGGAGCCGATTGAAATTCTTGATTCGGACAGTAAATTTCTTCAAGGCAAGATCATTGAATTGGTTAAGGTGTTGTGGAAGCATCGTGGTGTTGAGGAAGCCACGCGGGAAAGAAAAGGATGATATGAAGAAGTAGTTTCCGTATCTTTTTCCTCCAGGTAAATTTCGAGGACGAAATTTCTTAAGGGGGGAGAGTTGTAACACCCTAATTTTGGGCTTGGAAGTTTAGGGTCTGAACTAGACCGGTCTGATTTTTTGTTCGAATATAAAAGGAGGTTTTAGGGAAAGCCTCGTTCGGGATGCTTTAAAAATATGGAAAAATACTTAAAAATCCTCTTTTAATATATATAGAATAGTGGTGAAGTTAATTTTGCAAAATAAGGTTTGGAAATACTACATTTCGGTGTATTGACTAAAATGCGACTTTTGAAAAGTTTAGTGGTGACTGTTTTGAAAGGATTGAAACTTTGAATCTTTAAGGATCTAATTTACCCAAAAATGATTTCTCCAGATTTTTTCTTAATTTGGGTGAATTAATTAATGTTTTAATTAATTAAATGAAAAGGGAAACTACTTTTTGGGAATTTCATAACTACCTTTTCCTAAATTTTTCTCATTCCTTTTTCTCTCAAAATTCCATCATCCAAACACTATTTCTCCAGCAACTTTTGCATTGATCTTCACTTCAATTGATGAGATTTCTATCACCAATTAATTCCTAATCAATCTTGCATCAAATCCTTTTGATTTTCTCATTGAATTTTCAAGGAAATTGGCTCAAATCAAGGAGAAATCATCATTTAGAGGTAAGATTGTTCTTTTCCTCTAAATACTCAGTTCTTTACTGAAATTCCCAAGTTGTCAATCCTTAGTTTAAGTTTTATAAATGGTTTTAATGTTAGAAACTTGATTTTGGCTTAAAACTCAAGATTTGGAAGAAATCTTGAAGAATTTCGTTGTGATTGCTTGGGCTCTGTTTTGAGATGATTCTTAAATGTATTTTGGATGTCTAATGATGTGGAAATAAGGTTTTATCAATGCAATCCCGAATAGGTTGTATTTCCTAAGTTTTTTTTCTTATGAAAATGGTGGTTTTTGAGGTGTTTATGGTGTTCTGTTATGGCTGGAGGTATAAGGACGAGTTTAGGGTTATTTTGGATGTTAATTGATGTCTAGAAATGGTTAGAAGTGATGGATTTTGACTGGGTTATGTTGTGAAAGAGTTTGGAGGTGTTTTCGGTTGTGTTTAGTAGCCGAAATATTGGTTTTGGGTAGATCAACGAGTTTAGGTGTGTTGGCTGAAGATTTCAATGCATGATGATGCATTAATCCTCTGCTTTGATGTGTTTAAAACAGGGGAAGCATCTTCGGACACTATTGGAGTTGATCCGGAGGCTTGATTGGCGTTTCGGCAAGCGTGCGAAACGTAATCGATGAGTGGAGTTGGATTTCCAGCTTTGAAACAATTATTTGAAGGTTATGGGAGCTTAGTTTAAGTCTAATCAACTTAGCTAAGCTCAAGAGTAAGTTTTCGGAAAAACTCCATCGAATGTGCCATAAAGTGGTTTGATGCATTGGTTATAAATTGCATGTTTAAATTCTGTTTTGAAAGCATATTTTACACATATTTGAATGGTGTTGAAGTCTGCAAGCTTTACGTTTTAGTCCCGAAAGTTGTAATTGCAATTATATGAGTTCGAGATGTTCAAATAAGGTGAAATTTGATAGGGAAGCATGTAATATGGCTAATTTAATATTGGTAACTTAAAAATCAGTTATGACCTTCCAATTTACAGAATTTACGTTTTGGTCCCTAATATTTGTATAATGTGCAATTGAGTCCCTCTCTGAAATCCGATCGCTGTGCTTTGCACATATATGTTTCTCAAGTGTTCTCTTAGGGTTAACGTGCATCTAGACAAGATTAAAAAGAAAACAAAAGGGTCGTTAATCAGGGTTGACTTTCAGGTTGACTTTGGTTTTCCCTATGTAGTCTCCGTAGTTCGGGTCAACCGTCTAGGCCGGGCTAAGGGGGTTACAGTTCAAATGACATATACTCGCCGATAAAACTTTGCCTCATTTGACAAACTATTCAAAGCTTTTGAAACTCCAAATATGCCTTCTATCGATCAAGCAACGTCTAGCCATGCTTTTAACCAAAGAAAAATAGAGGATTAATGCATACTCTTGCATCAAAACCTCTAGCAACACAAATCCACATGAAACTCCAACATTCGCCAAGAAATTAACAACTGATACAACCCGGAAACATTGGCAAAACCACTCTAAACCATTCCCAACCATTGCCCAGCAAAAGCAACCATAAATCTTCATCCATTTACAACCTAAAACACTTCCCCAACCTCTATAAACCTCCAGCTCTAAAGAGATCACAACAACAGCCTCTAAAATTGAAAATTTCATCACTAACAACTAGCAATCTAACTAGTTTCAGGATTACTCAACAAAATCCATCAACTTAACATTATTAGCCTTTAACAACATGTGAATAATCAATCAATAACTAAGCAATTAACATCAAATTCAAAGATCCACCATAAATCATCAAGAAACCTCAATTAAACAAGGTTTCCGCAATATATATATATATAAACCCATTCAAAACAATATGTAAAAGACTAAATACTTGGGAATTTCAGTAAATAGCATGTCATTAGAGGAGAAGAATGAACCTACCTCTAATGATGAGCCCTTCCTCCATTTTTGAAAAGAAACCAAAAGGAAACCAAAGAGAAAAGAGTAGATTCAATAGGAAATCAATAGAAAATTTATAAGTCTTTAAAATCAAAATCAAATTTATAGTTTACCTTAAAAATCTTGTTGTTTGGATGAAGGAAACTTGAAAGAAAATGAGATAAGAAAACTATCGTCAAATGAAAATGAGTAAACGTCTCTACAAATTCCCTCCATCCTTCTTAATTATAATTATTTAATTAAAATTGTAAAATAGGAGGAAAAGTCTCTATTAGCCCTTGGTATTGCACCTTAAAGATTCCAAGCATTAGCCTTATGCGTTTTACCCTTAAATCAAACTTTTCCATTTTTACATTTTAGTCACTAAACCATAATGTCCAATTTCCAAAAAAAAATCGTTAAATTACGTTTACAAAAATTAATCATATATATTATTATGATTTTAGGAAATTTTCTCATTTTTTTATCCGACTAAAACCTTTAGATTTAATCATTTCCTGAAACTAGATTAGACCGCTAAACTGGTTCAAATTGAACCGCCTAACCAAACCTAGATAATACATAGGCCCAAAACCGGGGTGTTACATGGATCGTCGGCTTTCTTAAGGGTTTGTCAAACATTTAGTTTGACTTGTTGATCATTTACCCTCATCGTGAGTTCTACTCTTTTGACATCGATCAAGGTCCTTCTCGTCCATGTGAACTTCACTAATATACTTCATCTTGAACTCATTCAAGAGGATATACCAGGTTGGAAGTGCAGGCTGCAGTCCCAACTACAACGTCCTGTAACACCCTCTTCCCGGCCTCGTAGAGAACCGGGTCGGAACGTGTTACCGATGAACAGTGCGGTGTTTGGTGCGATAAAATTTCAACTTTTAAATAACATTTAGTCAATTTCACACACAAACATTCCAATATACATATTAATTCATTTCATTTATAAAAGAACCACTTTTAACTAACCCTGTATCGAAACGCTCAGGGCCATTTCGATACGGGAGGACAATGGTCAATCTTGTTGACTTTCTTTCTTAGATAGTATCGATACATGAGCCCCCGTATCGGTACGAGTTGACTACCCTTGACTTAGACTTTGACTCGTTTCGATACGCTGTGAACCCGTATCGAAACTGAGGTCTCCAGTGACAAAATGTTTCGGAACATCCCTACCCGTTTCGGTACACCCTATTTACTAAGGTTCAATTATGCTTACTGTAGAGCGTCTAGGTGTTCTCCATTTATGAGCGGAAGTGCACACTCTTATCAAGTTATAGTATAAAACTTATCATCTCCCAAAGGGATTGGAGTAGCTCCTATGAGTGGCTTCCTGCGCAAAGATTTAGTAAATGTGTAATTAAATCTCAAAATGTGGAAATATAAAAACACAAATAAAATAAAGATAGTGCTGAGAGGAATGATAGGGAGAGATTTGGGTGATAGATTGGGTAAGACAAATGTAGCTCAATAGCATGTCGACTGAATTGTAAATTCTGAGCATGTTTTGAGCTGCCATGAATTGTTGCCTCGGCGAGATGGCGGGCGGCAAACTACGACCCTGTCACGCGGCCGCAGCAGGTCACGACCACTGCAAGAGTGTACTGTCTCGACAGGTGGAACGGAAAGAAGTCCTATCAGCAAGTCTGGAAAACATTCCAATGTTCGGCGGGATAGTCGACAGTGATCCCTCCTATTTCTAGGTTAGGATGTTCGAACACTAACGTGATGTAGGCAATACCCAACAATCTCAGTGTCAACCTAACACATGTAAGTTCATTCGATTGGTGATCCCTCATAGCCGTGAAACTTGTGGACTGGTGTAGAACCAAGTTAGTTACACCTTTGCATGTTGTGACTGTGCTTAACTCTTTCGTGAGCCTTGCACTTTCGTGCCCGACAAATGGATTTTCTCTTCAACTGACTGGTGTAGACTAATTGAAAGAACAAAGATCATAGATTAAGCAAACTTTGGGATTTTATTGAAAACAACTCAAAACTATTACAATCGTTTCCCTCAAACTACTTTACATACATGCACTTAAACCCTATGAGAGTTGGGCCGCGACCCCCAACATCTCCAACCTATCTAACTACATCTCGTTGTGCGGCTTCTCAGGCTCGCATCCCCTCACCCTCGTCACCATGCCCATATACCCTTAGATACAATTGGTATATATAGGGCTCAGGGCCTAAGTTTGAGTCCTCCTTGAAGTAGGAGTTCTAAAAGTAAGTTACATTAAATACAGACTCCGTTATACTTTAAATATGGACTTTTTGGACGTTGCCTTCTTCCGCAAGTAAGGATAAGAGCTCATACTTATCAGTCTTGGATCAGCTCTACCGGCCGCAACAGGCTTCAGAAAATTGCAAGACTGGGCTCATTGGGCTTAGGAAATTGCCCTCTTTAAATCGCGACCCATCTTGGCTAAGTCGGTGTAACTCTTGCCCGGGCAGCACTTGGCGGCAATACTGCTTCAGCAACATCTTTGGCAGTATCTGTAACTGCTTCAGTATAGCTCCATTTTTTCTAGCTCTCCTGTCCTCTCCTCTCCATCCCTTGCTACAACATCTGAAAAAATAAACTAAACTAAAACAATAACTTTTCTTAACCAAACATCAAATATTCAATAGAAGCATGGTAAAAGAGAATATATTGTTATAATGCATACAATGCATCTAAATATGCCTAAATGAGATTAAGAACAACAATAATACGGGCAGGAATGTGTACAAAATATAGAACTCATGGACACTCTACACTCCCCAAAACTCAAACTTTTTCTTGTCCTCAAGCAATGCAACCTAGCGTGTAAACCCGCCCTTAGCACAAAATTAATAGAAACATTAGCCTTTAACTTGATTTCTTACCTCAAGGCTGTGGCACCTGTTTTTATGTTAGTGATAGGGAATGGTATGAAATAACTTATGTTTTAATTTTCTTAATGCTAATGCAGTGTGTGCAAGTCTGTGCTCATGCTAACCATGCTGAGGTAATTAAGTTAACAAAGAATGCCTAAAATAATTAAATTACTAGAAAGGATACGAGTTGCTACGTTGGAAGCACAATTGGGTACTTTTGTTTTCTTTTTCTGATCATGGCTTTAAGGGCTTCAACTCATCACAACTATTCTCCAGGTCTGAAGCTAAGATAGCTGCACTCTAAGAAACCCCGAACCCTTTGAATAGAGTCATCCCGTGAAGAATTTCATTCACTCTTGCTAATTTGTCTGTCACTTGGTTTAGATTCATGGACTTTGATACCAGTGGAATGTCCTTGCTCACGATCCTTTCTAGAGCCTGTTTTGGGCACCTCTAGGGTATTTAATCTTTTTTGCCTAGAGCCTGTTTCGGGCACCTCTAGGGATTAGACCTATGTTGCCCTATGCTGCCATGGCGGCAAACCTGTATTCATTTAAGGGTATTTAATCTTTCTACCTAGAGCCTGTTTCAGGCAGTGTTAAACTCAAAACTCAAGAGAAAATTCAGCATTTAACAGACAAGTGTAAAGATAGTTGGCAAAAAGAAAAAAAAATCTAAGGCTTTTTTATGCTTCTTCCCATAGTTAGAAAAAAAAATTAGTATGGTGTGAATATAAGTAGTTGGCTAAACTATCATAGACACAAGTTTTCAACTAAAAGTTTCTACTTCATTAAGTGCTAGGGGGACGAATTTACATATGCATTTAAATGCTACTAAATGAACCTAAAACAAAGAGGACTAATTCCCCCCAAACTCAAGGTTGGCATTGTCCTCAATGCCTCTAGAAAAAAAATAAAAACAAGACATGAAATATAAAAAGAAAAATTAAAAACAGAAAATAAAACATAAAGAAGAAATAAAATAAAACACAAATATTAAAAAGAAAAGAAAAGAAAAATGGTGCAATAGACTGAGGGAGTTCCCCTCTATTGCTGCCGCGTAAGAGGAGGATGCTAAGGAGGCGGGCATGACGAGGCGACACGTAGCAAATGGTCTATTAGTTGGGCTCTTCTTCTTGCTACGCGGTGACTGGATGCGGCTGAGGGTGGGCTTCTTTGATTGTTTTTTAGCTCCTCCACCCTGGGGCTTTGTTGTTGGCCGCTTTCTCTTTCTATTTGCCTCTGTTGGTTCGTCATCAAAGGAGTCTGAGATTTCCATGTCTAAGTCGCCGGCGTCTTTGGTAGCGGCCCCTTTTGCTAATGGGGATGCAGTAGTGTTTTCCTTCTCCTTCTTTGGTTCGGATGAAGAGGTTAGTTCATATGGTTGGATTGGGGTTGGAGAGGTTCTTCTCTTGGGGTGGCGGTGCGACCCCTCGCTTTTTTCGGCAGCTAGTCTTGGAGTGATCTGGATTGGCTTGGAAGCTGATAACTCCATGGGAAAGGCGGGCAACTGTGGGCCGGCGTCCTGGTACTTGTTGCGGCTAGCCGTTATGAAGCCACTAGTCGTTATGCTTATCTGCCTTGGGCATCCTTGGCTGCTAGTTAGGCCTCTCCTTTATTCTTTAATCTTTCTCAATATTTACTTCATTCATAACCTGAAATAAATTAAATACAAGAATTTAATAAAAAATTAAATCTAATCCTAATGCATAAAAATAAATAAAAAAATTAGGCGATGTAAGGCTGCACTTTTCCCAAACATGGCCACTTCCTGAGGGTCTTTGTGCTTGGCTATTCATCTGGGCATGTTGTTCCCCTCCTCAGGTGGATGTTGCTGCCAACCTTGCTGCCTTGGCGAGACATACACCAAGAAAACAAAGACGCTTTCTTTTGGCAAATATCAGCTATGTTTCGATAACACTCTGCATGAGTCGTATGTGCTTCAGGCTCCAGACCCCGAACATGAGAGTTCTAGGGATTCAGAGGATTTCCTCCTCGTATCTCCTCTCCATGAGTCGAGGAGTTAGAAGTAAACTTATTATTACAAGCTTCGTTAGTTTGAGACATATCTATACAAAAAGAGATCGGATCAATTGACAAGTCACAATACTCAACAGAATAACTCCTAGGTGGCAAAGTAACAAAACAAACAATACAAACACACATAGGTTTAGTCCAGAACCGACTAAACTCTAGCTCTGATACCATAAATGTAACACCCCTTTCCCGGCCTAGTAGAGAACCCGATCAGAACGTGTTACCGATGAATAGTGTAGTGTTCGGTGTGATAAAATATCAACTTTTAAATATCATTTAGTCAATTTCACACACAAACGTTCCAATATACGTATTAATTCATTTCATTCATAAAAGAACCACTTTTAACTAACCATGTATCGAAATGCTCTGGGCCGTTTTGATACGGGAGGACAATGGTCAATCTTGTTGACTTTCCTTCTTAGACTGTATCGATACAGGAGCACCTGTATCGGTACGGGTTGACTACCCTTGACTTAGACTTTGACTCATTTCGATACACTGTGAACCCGTATCGAAACATAGGTCTCTAGTGACAAAATGTTTAGGAACATCCCTACCCGTTTACTAAGGTTCAATTATGTTTACCCGTATCGAAACGTCTTCACCCGTTTCGATATGACCTGACCTGTAATGAAAGATTCTTGTTGGTTTTAGTCCTTTTACAATACTAAATCATTCCCAAAAGTAGTGAAACTTCACACACAACATTATAAACATATATTCTACTTGTAAGTCTAATTTTTGCCCCATTGAAACCAATTACCCGATTTGTACCCTTTAGTACTAAAACATACATTTAAAGCCATTCTTACCCATATAGAAAGTTCATATTATCATATTATACTTTAAAACACCTAACCACAACATATGCACATCAAAAGAAACATAATAGACTCATATGTAGACCTTTCCACCATCTAGGAGTTCGAAAGTCGATAAACATTACTTAGAGCTTGTCTGTGACTTGTGCAACGCCTCAACTGCTCCGATCTCGATCCAAAAACTTGGCTATCCTAAAATGGATGCAATTGAATGCATTAGGCATACTTTTCCTAGTGAGGTAGTCACAAATACAAAGAATGCTATGGATGCCAAATATAATGCTTCAATAATAATCAAAGTATCAATATGCATTATACATAGCATGTTCCCTATTCTTATTAAAGCTTAGTATCTTGTCATCAATATCAAAATCATGATTTCATAGCAAATATTATCAATAATCAACAATCCCCTTGGATCGATTCATGGTATATGGATACTCGAATTCCACCTCCTCGCCAAATCAATAAATGGTCATCCCACCGACATCGCCAAAGACCAATACTGTAACCCCCTAAACCCGGCCCAGAAGGAATGGGCCGAATCTAGAAAGTAGCAATTGGAAACTTGTCCCTCAAGAAACAATTTAGGTTAAAATATTTTGTAATTCAAAAGAATCGATTAAATAAGTAAAACTCAACAAATATTTCGATTAAAATAAAACTCAATCTTTTGAACGATGTTCCGATAATTAATTAAAAATTCGAAAGTAACTTCATAAATGCATGCATTTAATAAAACCCAAACTAAAAACAGTTCCAATGTCCATATTACACAAATATCCCAAAATATATTAAAATAATAATTCTGAGGTAACAGAAAATTTCATACTGAATAATAATTTATCTGAATAAACAAGAGATGCTCCAAGTACCGATCGCCTAAAAAGTCTGAGATATCTGAAAAGTAAAAACTAAGGGGTGTAAGCTAAAGAGCTTAGTGTGTCTCTAAAGTGCAACCGAAAACAAAACAAAACAAAACAATATTTTATTTTCCGATAAAGACTTTTCTGAAAACACAACAAAACCGGATCATGATGATATGATGTCTGATGCACATGAATCATAGTACCCATCTCCGATACACCGAAAAGTAAGGTTCCCCAGAACCTACTTTCTCCATCGTCACCATCCGAAGTGGAACTCAGCCCGAAGGGTAGAACCACTAATCTGAAGCGGAATTCAGCTCGAAGGGTGAAACCACTGAACTTCCCCGAACAAATCCCAAACCATATACCCACAATGATTTGATGCAGATTTTAAAATCTGAGTCTGATCCGAAACTTGAATTATGAAAATTCAAGTTGCACAATATTATAAATCCGATGTTTTACGATTTCGAAAATCTGATATTTCACTTAAATCATAGTATGATATGTTATGCATGATTTTCTGAAAACATTCACCCAATCACAACAGAGTATGCACACAAAATGTACAAAACATTTACTTATATTAATACCAGAAAAAACACATAAAATTTATAGCACAGAAAGAAACACACAAGTTTATAAAACAGGAAGAGACACACCTTTAAGCAACAGAAGCTCTAATATCGAGAAAAGCGCATCTCACGCTCAGATCTAGCTGAATCAGGACCTACGAAGGTATGAATACTATATTAGTATTTATTATAACACTAAGCCACCGACTAAAATACTTAGAACTAAAATGAAGATATACTCACGTGAAGATCTTGGAGAACGAGTACGGTTGATCTGTACAACTGGAGGTAATTCGTCGACCTCGAAGACGTTATCACCTGAACACAGGAATATTCCGAATCAGATTCTGAAAACCATAACTTATCAAAATTTATGAATAATTAACTGAAATTAGAAGAAAGTATCTTTCGGATTTGAATTTGACAAAACGGGTAGCGAATACAGACTCAGGACGTAGAAAAAGGTCAAGAGGAACGTTTCCCGAAAAAGTCAACTCTAGTCAAAGTCAAACTGGTCAAAGTCAACCATGACGGTCAAAGTCAACGGGTCAAAGAGTCAACAAGTCAAATCCGGTCAACTGTGGTCCACTGGGTCAGAGTTGATTTGGTCAAACTCGGTCAACTGTACAAGTCAATGGTCCGAGTAGGTCAAAGGGTCAAACTAGTCAACAATTCAGATATGGTCAAGGTCAACAAGTCAAACGGTTCGGTTCAAGACTTATGGTTCGATTCGGTTTGGTCCAAGTTTCACTGATCCAGTTCGGTTGCACAACTCGGTTCATTTCACTGCTCCAATTTACTTGGTAATTCAATTCATTGGGCTTATAGATCTGGTCTGGTCAACTCAGCTTAATGGGTTACACTGATGGGCTATTGATTTTAGGGATTCTGAAGAAAAGAACAAAGGTTTGGGCTCAACCCAATCCACTACATAGCACACCTCTCTTAACCCCTTTACCAGATTTGGGGCTAGGGTTTCTAACACCCAAAACGGCGGCGGCACGAATACAAAACGACGGCAGTGGCGCAAATACAAAACAACGGCAGCGGCGGCACGACCAAACCACGACGGTGGCAGATCCAGACGAGCACGGAGGCGTAACCCTTATCAACACGGAAGGCGGCGGTTCACCAGTCCGACGAACAGAGGTGAGGTTGCGCAAACTCGTTAGAGATGATGCGACGACGACGGTTTGCAAAAGAAAATATATCCCGATGAGCAAAACGAACGTTTTCGATAAGAAATAAACAGAAAAAACAAGGAATTCACAACCAACAACGCATGAACAAACGAAAACTAGCGAGGCTTACCCAAACTTGAACGGTGATGACGACGGTGCGAGGAAACTGAAAGGTTTCTTACCGTTTCCAGGCGAACGACCGACGATGAGGGGAAACTGAGGCCTGGGCTTTGATCGGACGACAAAGGGAAACACAAGGGTGGTCTCGATTTTACGAACGACGGCCGATAAGTCCCTGATCGGAGCTAAGCCGGACTCAGGGAAGGTGGGGACAACGACAGTAAAGGGGAGAGGGGTGTGGCTGAGTCTTTCAAAAAAATGGGAGATGAAGAGATTTTTAGGGTTAAAACATACTCAAATACACTAAATAAGGGGTAAATCACACGTATGGTCACCGAACATTTTAGGATTTGCATAACGGCACCATAACTTAACTTATCTTACAAACCAACCCCCGAAATTCTAATTTAAGCCAAGAAATTTTGAATTTATTCAATTAAACCCCTTAATCAAATTAGGGTTTTATACTAAAAATTCCCAAATTTTAGGGTTTCCGAATTAGGGTTTTCAAATTTTAGATTTCCGAATTAGGGGAACTTTGGGGTGTTACAACTCTCCCTCCCTTATAAGAAATTTCGTCCTCGAAATTTCTAGACTTAACAAAGGATCCCAAAACCAACTGAACATTCATAACTTTCCCATTCTGAATTCATGATATATCATAACCGAAATTACTGAAACATAGAACTGAAAATGGAACCAAAATATATTAAATTGGACCTTCCATGTCATCCTGTATATTATTATACCCAACGCGATCACCGATCGGAAGTACCGAACTTGAACGTCTAATCTAAGATCTAGCTGATCCACCACTCGGAGCATGTCTACCACTACTAGCAGTACCAAAAGAAACTAATCTAATCTGCCCTCTACCTCGGTGAGGTGCCTGAACTTATGCATGTCTCTGAATCTGTACGGATGTACCAGTAGGTGAACATGGACAATTCTTCAAATAATGATCATGAGAACCGCATCTAAAACACGATCTGCTCATCAGTCTGCACTCTTCGTTATGCTTCTTATTGCAAAAACCACATATAGCAATAGACTGACCAACTTTTGAACTACCCAGGATGCCAGACGGAACTGTCGATACTACGGGTCTTACATTCTGATAACTATGAGGAACATACTCATATCTAGGCCTCTTTCCAGACGAGTTAACAAAACTAGGCTGAGCAGATATATCCGGTTGCTTCGCGACTTGGTCAGAATTCTGAAGTTCATCCTTTTCCATTAGTGCAAGAATCCTCTCTGCAGTTTTAGCTCGACTAACCATGTTACTGAATACTTTATCATGATGTGTTGCAACATCTCTCTGAATCGGTAGTTGAAGTCCCTTTAAAAAAAGTCACAATTATCTTTCTCAGTCACAACTAACTCAAGAGCATACTTGACCAACCTCCGAAATTCTCTCTCATTATCATTCACTGACATAATATTCTGTTTCAGACTCACAAATTCATCGCGACATTTCGCTAAAAACACGACTCCCACACATCGGTCAGTGTTCTCAATATCAAGTGAGTTATCACTTCCGATCTGATATCCTCCTAACGAATGGTTCTCATCAACATGTAACTTATTCTGAATTTCTGCTTGCCCAACAGAAAGTGGGTGATCACTACCAGAAGCAGCAGTACGACCTCGGTCACGACCTCGAACAAACGATAGATTAAGACTCCTACACGGTGGCATAATGAGCTATATACCAGAAGCTAATAACCTAGAGTCAGAATCGGTACTGGAATCTCAGATTTAAAACACATTGAAAATGTTGAAGGCAAAATCACAAAATACCATAGTATATATATTTTTCCACAAAATTATCATCCGTCACAAAATATTTTAAATGCATGCAGAAGTCGAAAAACATTTTGAAAACAACTTTTGTGAGCCTCACAGTCCGAGGGTTGAACCTGGCTCTGATACCACTAAATGTAACCCCCTAAACCCGGCCCAGAAGGAAAGGGCCGAACTAGGAAGTAGCAATTGGAAACTTGTCCCTCAAGAAACAATTTAGGTTAAAATATTTTGTAATTCAAAAGAATCGATTAAATAAGTAAAACTCAACAAATATTCCGATTAAAATAAAGTCAATCTTTTGAACGATGTTCCGATAATTAATTAAAAATTCAAAAGTAACTTCATAAATGCATGCATTTAATAAAACCCAAACTAAAAACAGCTCCAATGTCCATATTACACAAATATCGCAAAATATATGAAAATAATAATTCTGAGGTAACAGAAAAGTTCGTACTGAATAATAATTTATCTGAATAAATAAGAGATGCTCCAAGTACCGATCGCCTAAAAAGTCTTAGATATCTAAAAAGTAAAAACTAAATGGTGTAAGCTAAAGAGCTTAGTGTATCTCTAAAGTGCAACCGAAAACAAAACAAAACAAAACAATATTTTATTTTCCGATAAAGACTTTTCTGAAAACACAACAAAACACAACAAAACAATATTTTATTTTCTGATGCACATGAATCATAGTACCCATCTCCGATACACCGAAAAGTAAGGTTCCCCAGAACCTACTTTCTCCATCGTCACCATCCGAAGTGGAACTCAGCCCGAAGGGTGGAACCACTGATCCGAAGCAGAATTCAGCCCGAAAGGTGAAACCACTGAACTTCCCCGAACAAATCCTAAACCATATACCCACAATGATATGATGCAGATTTTAAAATCTGAGTCTGATCCGAAACTTGAATTATGAAAATTCAAGTTGCACAGTATTATAAATCCGATGTTTTACGATTCCGAAAATATGATATTTCACTTAAATCACAGTATGATATCTTATGCATGATTTCTGAAAACATTCACCCAATCACAACAGAGTATGCACACAAAATGTACAAAACATTTACTTATATTAATACCAGAAGAAGCACATAAAATTTATATCACAGAAAGAAACACACAAGTTTATAAAACAGGAAGAGACACACCTTTAAGCAACAGAAGCTCTAATACCGAGAAAAGCGCATCTCACGCTCAGATCTAGCTGAATCAGGACCTACGAAGGTATGAATACTATATTAGTATTTATTACTAACACTAAGCCACCGACTAAAATACTAAGAACTAAAATGAAGATATACTCACGTGAAGATCTTGGAGAACGAGTACGGTTGATCTGTACAACTGGAGGTAATTCTTCGACCTCGAAGACGTTATCACCTGAACACAGGAATATTCCGAATCAGATTCTGAAAACCATAACTTATCAAACTTTATGAATAATTAACTGAAATTAGCAGAAAGTAGCTTTCGGATTTGAATTTGACAAAACGGGTAGCGAATACGGACTCAGGACGTCGAAAAAGGTTAAGAGGAACGTTTCCCGAAAAAGTCAGCTCTTGGTCAACTCTGGTCAAAGTCAAAGTCAAACTGGTCAAAGTCAACCCTGACGGTCAAAGTCAACGGGTCAAAGAGTCAACAAGTCAAATCCGGGCAACTGTGGTCCACTGGGTCAAAGTTGATTTGGTCAAACCCGGTCAACTGTACAAGTCAACGGTCCGAGTAGGTCAAAGGGTCAAACTAGTCAACAATTCAGAAATGGTCAAGGTCAACAAGTCAAATGGTTTGGTTCAAGACTTATGGTTCGGTTCAGTTTGGTCCAAGTTTCACTGATCCGGTTCGGTTGCACAACTCGGTTCATTTCACTGGTCCAGTTTACTTAGGAATTCAATTCATTGGGCTTACAATCTGGTCTGGTCAACTCAGCTTAATGGGTTACACTGATGGGCTATTGATTTTAAGGATTCTGAAGAAAAGAACAAAGGTTTGGGCTCAACCCAATGCACTACACAGCCCACCTCTCTTAACCCCTTTACCAGATTTGGGGCTAGGGTTTCTAACACCCAAAACAGCGGCGGCACGAATACAAAACGACGGTAGTGGCGCGAATACAAAACGACAGCAGCGGCGGCACGACCAAACCACGACGGTGGCAGATCCAGACGAGCACGGAGGCGCAACCCTTATCAACACGGAAGGCGGCGGTTCACCAATCCGACGAACAGAGACGAGGTTGCGCAAACTCGTCAGAGATGATACGACGACGACGGTTTGCAAAAGAAAATATATCCCGATGAGCAAAACAAACGTTTCCGATAAGAAATAAACGGAAAAACAAGGAATTCACAACCAACAACGCATGAACAAAATGAAAACTAGCGAGGCTTACCCAAACTTGAACGGTGATGACGACGGTGCGAGGAAACCGAAATGTTTTTTACCGTTTCTAGGCGAACGGCTGGCGATGAGGGGAAACCGAGGCCTGGGCTTTGATCGGACGGAAAAGGGAAACACAAGGGTGGTCTCGGTTTTACGAACGATGGCCGATAAGTCCCTGATCGGAGCTTGGCCGGACTCGGGGAAGGTGGGGACAACGACAGTAAAGGGGAGAGGGGTGCGGCTGAGTCTTCCAAAAAATGGGAGATGAAGAGATTTTTAGGGTTAAAACATACTCAAATACACTAAATAAGGGGTAAATCACACGTATGGTCACCGAACATTTTAGGATTTGCAGAACGGCACCCTAACTTTACTTATCTTACAAACCAACCTCTGAAATTCTAATTTAAGCCAAGAAATTCTGAATTTATTCAATTAAACCCCTTAATCAAATTAGGGTTTTAAACTAAAAATTCCCAAATTTTAGGGTTTCTGAATTAGGGTTTTCAAATTTTAGATTTCCGAATTAGGGGAATTTTGGGGTGTTACAAATACACAATACATCCCTCCGCCTCACCAAATCAATAGGTCGTAGCCCTAGGACCGTAGTCCACCCGTACACTGAGCTCATTAATTCTATGGCATGCCAATTGTATCCAATACTTCGAATCCAAGGTCCAATAACAATAGTTCGGTATTCATGATTCTTTAACAATATTACCACATCAATATCGATATCAATAATTCAATAGAAATAATGACATATCAATAACTCAACAATCATGATTTCCATGTTAATAAGCAATAACAGTAATTCATGTCAATGATTCTTACATGTCGATGTTTCAATGATTTCCATGACAGTGATAGCAATGCTATGAACAATGAGTCGATGAAATACTTACGAAATACTTACCAATATGGCTATAATAATGCTTCATGCAAAACCCTTAGAAATCAATGGTTTATAAATCGATAAGCAATGATTCGAGATGGCACCTAGCCACTCTCTAGACTCCGACTACACTCACCTTGCTCGGTTAAGGCTTTATGGTTAATAATACCTCGTTTGATGCTTAAATCCTCCTTCTCATATTTGAATGGATTAAACGAGACTCTCAAACGAAGGAAGACAAATCTTTGGTTTTGTCTTCAATGGAGGTGCTTGCTTAAAGCTTGAGGTTGAAGATAGAAATGGAGGAGCTTACATGTTTTCTAAAGAAGAGCTTAGGCTCGGTAGGTAATAAAAAATCCAAACTCCTCTTCACTCTCTTCTTATTTATAGAAGATTATGGAATTATTAATTTATTTAGCACCTTTCTAACAACAAATAAAAGGGTTTCCCTTGCTTGAGGGTTTGCTAGGCCCAACACACCTCATCAAGTAACCAATAAGAACATTTCCTCCTTCCTAAGATTCTCCTATTTAATTATTCCCATCAATCTCACATTATAATTGTTGATAAAAAGTCACTTACTCAGCTGAAAAACATGTGAGAAGATGCCAAGCAAGTAGGTGACTCACTAAGGGCCTCAACTTTTGACTTTCGGAGCACCTACTCTGTTTTCTATAGGGTATTGTACTGATACGCACGAGGCCGTATCGATACGGGTAAGCAAAAGTGCAAATGAGTAGTTAAAACCGTTACACCGTATCGATACGCCCTTTGTGGTTCTGATACGCCTTTGCTCTGTTGTTTTGATACGCCCCTAAACCATATCGAAACGCTGGCCTTAAAAGCTCTATTTGTAAACTTCCAGAGGGTTCTTGGCCACTGATAAATACAATTAATATCTCATACAATATCAATGCAATTTACCCAAATTTTCTGGTGGATTTTTGGCCTTCAGAACCCTAATCTGACTAGGCTAGTTTTTGGGGTGTTACACGTCCCCCATCATTCATGGGCATTGCCCTTTTGGAAAGAGAAAATACAATCGAGGTTAATTGTGGTTTACTACCATTTTTACAAGTTATTAACATGAAATCTAGATTATGCCATTAAATGTCTCTAAACACCCATTAACCTCCAAACTCGATCTGACATCTTATGGGAGTGTTTATGGTTAGTTACTACCATTTTTACAAGTTATTAACATGAAATCTAGATTATTCCACCAAAGGTCTCTAAACACCAAAGCAACCATAACATCACGATGATATCAAGAAACAAAGCAATCATGTTTATGATGTCCATGAAGGCATAAGAGTTAGTAGTGTACTAACCTTAAGCAAAGATTCCCTAAATCAAGGTTTCACTCAACATCATTCAAACTTACTCACTGATTCAAGCTTAGGGGTTTTCTTCAACTAGTAACACATGCCAATAAAAATATGGAAATCAAACCAAGCTTAGACTAATGATATAGGATGTCTTAACCGCAAAATTACAACCTTTAAATCAAAGGGAAACACTCCAAAAGCATAACTTCCTCAAAACCCATAAATCTATATATTACCTTTCTAAGAGATACTAGGCTTTTCTTGAATCTATTGAAGAGAAGATTAATTTCTTCTTCTATCATGAATCTCAAAATGAACTTTGGAAGATAAAGATTTGATCTTTAAACTTTGGTGAACATAGCTTCCATGGAAAGAAAAGGTAGAGATGAAAGAGAAGATGATAAAGTGAGTGGGTGGGTGATCTCATCCAAAAAAAGTGTATTTTCCCTTTAAAACCCCAATCACTCAATATCATATCCTATTAGGCACAAACACGATTCAGTAGGTCATAATATCCAACCTAACACGAAGGTACACAACCCGGTAAATGTTCATTCGTTAACTTAGAAATTTGGGTCGTTACAAATAACACCAATATGTCAAATTTTTAATGATATTTGATATAAGAAATAATGATTTGAAATGATACTTTTGTAAGACTTTAAATTCTTGTTTCGATAAGCTTACAAAGCATGTTTTCTCTATGTTTTGATTTATATGCATTAATGAATGTTTTGTAGCGATGCACTCACGAAGCTATATAAGCTCACTCTTGTTTTATTTCATTAATACAGAGAAATAGACCATTTCGTGATGTTACCATGGATTGTTCAATGTTAGTTTAAATTTTAATAGCAGAGTGACTCGATTGTAATAGAAGATCTGCTAACATTGCCAGATGTAGAAGCGATTAATGCTTAGTTGGCCAAAGTTTGTTACAAGGAAATAAAAAATGAAGGGGGGTTTTAATGTAAGCTTTTTGGCATTTTTTAGGTTTGTGTATTGTCTTCATGAATTTGGATGTTGTTGGTAGTGGAATAAATCTTGGACACTCTTTTCTTTTTTCCAATGTCCAGAATTTCTCTCGTCTGAACTCGGTTATGAAAGGAAGTTTTAACGATTTTTTTTTCAAAAAAAAAAGAAAATAAAAAATGAAAAATACAAGAAATCATATGATTGGAGATTCATTTGAGCTTTGGGAGATATAAAAGGGCATTCGAGAATTTTTCTCTACAATTCACGAGAAGTCATGAACCATTCATTTTCTCACCTTTTCTCTCTCATATCATCTTCATCCTTGAGTTAACCTGGAATAGTTTGTGTACCCAAGAATGGTGCTTTGAGGCATAACATACGCAATGAGACCTATAGTAGCTGATTCACTAAATAAGATATATAGATATTTCAAAATGTTTGATGTGTAAGCAGGTTAAGACTAAATACCAAGTTTCCTTAACATTGTTATTGTCTATTGCAACACATGAAAAGAAATTGACTGAGATGCCAATTACACCAATTAAACGAGCTTTCATCTAGATTATTGAGTACATATTGTGCAAGGCCATGTCATAAAATACTTTTCAGAAAGCACTTTTAGGACTAAAAGTAATGTATAACGGCAAAAGTGTTTTTCATCAGCTTTTCAAAATCAAGAAATTATTGCTTTTAGTTTTTTCAAAAGCACTTTGGATTCCTCAATGATATCACCATTCTTTCAATTTTCAAAATTAATATTTTTGATAGCAATCTTAAACACACAAAAATCAAACTATACAAAAACACATTTCGAAAAGGTTTTCTAAAAGCAATATCAAATTAACACAAAAGAGCTCATTTTCTCAATTTCAAATGAATTGTTCGATTAAAAAGCTAGGTAAGGTGTATATTGGAGTTTAAGAATGAAATTATTTTTCATTTTCACTTTTGTTAATTAGAGTATGATAAAATATAATTTAGATTCAAAAAAATTAGCTTAAATTTTTATTTAAAATGATAATATTATTTTTGGGTAAAGTAAAAAAATGGTCACTAAACTAACTCAAAAAATACAAAATAGTAACCAAACTTTCAAAAGTTACAAAATAGTAATTAAACTTTTGGTTTTGTTACAAAACAGTAACTTGACCGTTAGTTCACTTGACCGTCGTTAGTTCACATTAACTCATGTTTCATTCCCCTAAGATGACAATGGAAATCCCTGAAAGCGACCTCTCCACATCACAAACTCTTCAGTATATGCATCAATCATCAATGTCAACAAGAAAATACTCATTGAGCAAAGACAATGTCGCCACACTTTTCATACATGTTAAGAACCAAGTTATTAATCGGAGCTTCACCATCATATCCGATTTTTAGAACAAGAGAACGAACTGATGATGCCAATAACAAATTCCCTGCTTCTACACAACCCGGAAGGATCTTAACAAACAACACCATATCCTGACTAACATACCCTATTTGCCTCATTCTATTAAAAGGATTGAATACTTCCCCCAACATTTCATCACTTACATAACCACCAATCATAGTAGTCCATGATAGGATTGAACTTTCATCCATTATATCAAAAACGGAACGAGCACTGTTAATTAAACCAAATTTAACATACATATTCACAACTGAATCTGCCAAACGTATCTTGCATTGCATCAATCCGAGTTTAAACAAGCAAAAATGCATTGATAAGATAAGTTGGCGACCGATTAAAGCTGCTATAACACTAATAAAAGTGGAAGCATTCATCTCAAAACCAAGAACCCATATTTATTTTAACAAATTCATCGCTTCCATCAAACGGGGACAACTATAATAAGCAAAAATTATAGTATTTCAACAAAAAAACATTTCTCATACCCATTTCGTCAAACATTCTGTGCAAAATCCAAATCATAACATTTCTAGTACATAACGAGACGAGATGCTTGTACGAAGATGTCTTGTTGGAAACCGAGCTGAAGCATGTCGACGTGGGGCTTTATGCCATCTCGAAGACAAGTAAGGGCAGCACAGGCTTTGAGATAAATGGGAAAGTAAAGTTTTTTCCATGTACATTAGTGTTTTGTAACATTGATGAGTAGATTTTGAGGGTGTCAGTGAAATCGCCCTTGGTAGTTGAGTTTCTGATTTTCAAGTTTAATAGATAAAGAGGGGGCTTCTTTGAAGTTATTGATTTTCAAGTCTAAATATAGAAAATGAAATGAGAAGATGGATAAGGGTGGAGAGAAGGGGAAGGGCATGAGGGACCAAAAGAGAAATTACTCATTAAATTTTAATGTGATCTAACGGCGACAAGTGAACTAACGACCGAGTTACCGTTTTGTAACAAAATGAAAAGTTTAATCGTTATATTGTAAATTTTAAAAGTTTGATTACCATTATGTGTTTTTAGACAAAGTTTAGTGATCATTTGTGTACTTTACCCTTATTTTTATTATTGAGAATATGACAATTTTATTTTATTAGCCTTTTATAGCGACCTAAAAGATAGAAAGAAGTGGTCAAAAGAAGTAAAAAAAAGGAGAGGATTGGAAGAACATGAAGGCCGAAAAGTAGGGTAAGTCGATAAAAGACCTACTCCTTGTTGGTTCTATATCTTACGCAACGCTTCTCCTTGTGTATTTTGCCGGAGACAACATCACGTATATCTCTTCTTCACCTCTTATGACTCTTGTGTTCTTCTAAACAAGATCTTTGAACAACGAATTCTATGAAAAATGAGTTGAAATTTTTATTCGTTGTTTTCGTTGTTCAGGATCGTTAAGAAGAACATCTTGTTCTTAAGAAAAAATATATATTATCACACATATTAGAGGAGGGGTTCATTTGAATCATTTCCCTTTTTTATTTTTGAGGTTTTGAGAATCATAAGGCTGAAATCCAAGAATTTGCTTTTTTGTTTCGTTGTTTATCGTTATTTTGATAGTACCTTTTTAAACCCAACAGGTTGTTTTTGTTTCTATTTAGAATATCAAAACAGTGTCTATTGTTGCGGGGAATAAAAAAGAAAAGAAAAAAAAGGTAAACCGAACATTACTACGACAACCATTAAAGTAAACCAAGGTCGAAATAATTCACTCTAAATCATTTGACAATGTCTAGCCCGACAGCCCTTAATAACCCAAACACCCTGCAACGACGACAACTACTGCAGCACCACAACCATTCCAGCAGCGTCGAGAGTGACGGCAGCATCACCCCTCGGACGAAGACGAATGCCAAGTTCGGGGAGGCTTGCGGGGGTACGACCGCTGACGTTGCGGCAGTTTGCTGCTGTTGCCCATGTGGGTTGGCCAACCTGGTAGTTTTAGCAATATACAAGGTGCCCGCAGGGCTGTATCGCAAGGCTCAACGGCAGAAACGACAACGGAAACTGCAAAAAAAGGGGATGCTTCAACAAAAGAACAACGACGCCCATTTCCGAGTTAATGATCCGGACTCACTTTGTCTTGATGATAACTATCCAGACGTTGGGTCTTCGGAAGAAACAGAGAAAGCTGCGGTGGAACTGGAAAATGAAATGTGGCAAAAGTTTTATGGTACTGGATTTTGGAGAAGCCCCTCTCAAATTTAAGGAAAGCCACCCAAATTCCACTCCTTTTCCTTTACTCTAATATTCCATAAATTTTAATAATTTGTATTTTGTTTTTATTTGATAAAATGAGGTGGTGAATTTTTTTAATTTTCTTGATTGTCGCCTTCAAAACTTCATGTTCGAGCCATTGAATTGATCAACCCATTTTGTGAGCTATTTATTTATTTATTTATTTACTAATAAAGATTGTTTTTAAGTTATTGATATCATTTTGATATATATTATTACATTTTTATTTATCTTTGACTATTTAATTTATATTAGTTTATTTTGTGCCTTTTGTATTTAGTTATTTTAATTAAGGCTTAAAACGATATTTTTATTGTTGAGTTCATACAAAATAATCAATTATCACATCCTCAAAAAACACATACACTTAGGTTTTTGAACTCGCAAATTGTATTAATTTAGCCCTTTGACTAACATTGAACGTTAATATGCTCACGTAGTAGAGGGGCAACATTTGATTTTTTAAGGAGTTCGAGGACTAAATTAATTTTTACTGAGTTTGAGCGTAATTTCTAGTGACTTTGAGGCTAAATTATTTTTTATGTACTATTTAAATTAAAAAGTAAGAAATTAAATTGAAAATATTAAAAATACATTATAACAATATTAAAAAAATAAGATGCTATTAAAAATTATAAAATTAAAAATATGAGAAGCTATAAAGTGATAAATTATTAAAAACTATTAAAAATAAAAATATTTAAATTATATTAGAAAGTTATTAAAAACTTAAAATTTTATTATATATATATATATATATTAAAAAATAAAATTATTTATATTGTTGTATTATAGATTTTGCAGGGTAACACTGAAGTTGACAAACTAGCTAAAAAAGTAATTGTCATGGGTGCCCAACTGTTTTACATGTTATGTTCTTATGTTGTATGCCATGTTTGTGTTATGATTTGTCAAGATGATTGTGTTCCATAAATATATTTCTTAGCTAGTTTGTCAGCTTCATCATTGCCCTTATTACTAGAGAATTTGTAAGGTTTACAAATTCTAAAATTTAAAAATATTTTTATTTTTAAAATATCTATTTTATAATTTTATAATTTCAATTTACAATTTTCAATATAATTTTAATATTTTTATAATTTTAAAATTTTATATAATTTTTTAAAATTTTGATTTGTTATTAACTTATAATTTATCATGTTATAGGTTTTTGATATTTTTAAAATTTTGCTTAGTTTTTTTTCTCAAAACTGATAATACTTTTAATAAAAATCATGACATAAAAATCAATTAAGTCCTCGAATTAATACCCCAAAATCCAGTTAGTGACTAAAATGAAAAAAAAATAAAAGTTTAATGTCTAGAGTGAAGTGACTAAAATAAAAGTTTAGTGTCTAAATTGTAAACTTTAAAAAAGTTTGGGATTTTAAATGATTATTTTCCTGCAAATAAATATCATCATGTAAATAGATAGTTTACATGGAAGTGGGTTGAAAATAAAATTACGATGTTGATTAGATATTTATGTTGGAAGGAATTAATATAAATTTTTTCTAAAATTTACGGATAATCGTATCGAATAGGAATTTAAAAAATAATTTTTTTTCATTAGATCTAAGGGAAAGAATGTCATTTTACATGCTTTATAATATTAGGATTTAATTCGGGTTATTGGATTTAAGTTAAATTTCATGTTAAATTTTAGCAATTGGGTTAAAAATGATAATATTAAAATTCAATTTTCATGCAAAGGTATAGTTGTAAACCACTAACTTCATGGTTTAATCTTAATTATTGCATCAAGAAATGTGACAAGTAGAACAATATGAAGTCTTGGATTAAAGCGTAAAATGGTCATTTGAATATTTGAAAGACATTTTACTACTCTTGGATATTAAAGATGACAAATGGCAAATCGAAAGAAAAAGTATAAAATAAATTTTTTTCTTCCTCCCTCCAAACCGTGAAGCACTAAAGCAAGGTAAGTGAACTTTGTTTTGATCTTTAGATCCTAAATACTTGGATTTAGGTTTTTCTCATGAAATACAAAATTAATTTGCATTAATTTTCAACTCCAACATGAATTAGCAACAACAATTGTAGAAGCCTGTCCTTCACGATCTAAATGTGGGCAATCTCGCCTCATGCGATTACGCGATCTACAACCCAACAAGTGTTATGTGCTGCTCTAGCTTGGTATCCTGACCCTACGATCATCATCCATTACTACTTCGACTACACCTCAAATCAGGGTGATACCTCTAATCACGTTGCTTCTTAAACTAACCACCACTGAGACTAGAGTCCGCGAATCTCTTGCAAGAACCAGAACCTCCCATATGAACTGATAAACCTAGGTTCTACTCAATATCTTTCGCTCGTGTAACCAACACGTCGAATCGGTGTAGCTAGAAGCCAATATATAGGTCTTAACATCTTGTACCAAACCGTAACGAAATCGTTCACAACAACGCCTCTCATCTGGTACCAGTTCAGAAGCATACTGGCTCAACCGAAAAAATTGTAGCTCACTCTCTACCACAAACATATTGCCCTGAACTAAGGCCATGAACTCGCGCTTCTTCACATCAAAGTATCTAACTCCAGATACTTCTTCTTAAAGGTAGCTTGAAAGAAATCCCAAGTCACATCACCGGGTTCTATGCCCATTGTCACGGTGGTCCACCAACTATAAGTGTCTCCTTGCAACAGAGATACAACACATTCCATCTTACGGGAATCATTGTACCTCGTTTGTTCCAAAATCCGATTAGTGTTGGCCATCCACTCCTTGGATGCATCAGTTGCAAACCCTCTAAACTCAACTCCTTTCGAGCTATACAAGTGATCCAATAGTAACCCCGTTTGTCCTATAGATGGTGCAGGTACATGCACTCCAGCAATGACAACTTGAAATGCTCCGATCATCGCCTGGATCAAAGGTGCCATATCACCCAACATTCGCCCAGTTGGCACGTGTGGTTCTTGCACCACTCCCTTATGAGGATTAGGCAAAGGGTGTGGCAAACGGCTAGGAGGTACAACATTCACCTGACATCCCTGCACAACGGCAACTACACTCGCGCTAACCCTCATTTCTCCCCGAGGTCCTATCGTACTAATATAGCTAAGGCATGATAATAACATCAAACAAAACAATCAGGCCAGCTTCAAGAAAGAATGCAAGACATTTATTTCAAATAAAACATTTCAGATTGTAGTAATAAGACAATGTGTCCCACAAAACATCCCCAACATGGTATATAGCAATCAACGTACATATAACAATCACCATGCATAGCAACCAACGGTAATCAATCAATAACAAGATCCCAACAATCAAAACCTCATACAAATTATCACAATCTGGCTATTTTACCAACAAATGTAACCCTATCGACCGAGCCTACACGCTCAACCGAACCGAGTGAGCTACATTGGGTTTGCCGAAACAAACTAGTAAATAGTTAACTAGAATTACGCCATTTTTTATCTTATCTAGATGGAGCATTATATCTTAAGGTGAGCATTCTAGCAGCGGGTGAAATATTAACTGAATCAAGCGTCAAAATACATCCAATTGCACATAGTTATAGATTAGGGACCAAATTGCAAAACTATAAAGTCACAAGGATTTAATTGGATTTGCAGTTACCAAAACTCGATTAGTCAGGTTTCTTTCTTACGTACCAAGTTTAAGCTCAAAACTATCATAAAAAATTATACAACTACATTCACAAAGATCAATGACTAAAATGAAAGAATGAAAAACTCACAAGAACACATTAACTGATATAACAACAACATGTATCTGTACACGAGCAAGTGTATCGGTACAATTTCACAATTCCAAAATTCCAGATTCTAGTAGCTCAAAATTGTACTAATAAATACAAAAGTTGTACTGGTATCGGTCCCCGCGGACCGAAACCCAGCCTCAAAAAACACTTACCCGTATTGGTACAAGGAGACGTGTAGCGGTACAAGTCTACTTTTGCTGGTTTTTCATACTTTTAAGGATTCGTACACAACCTAACATACTTAAATCATAACCATAAACATACTAAGGATCGATCCATGTTAAAACATCACATAATCAATATCAAATCAAGACATCATGCTTAAAATCAAAGTCTAAAGGCATGTTCCCTAAAAACCACATCAACCAAAGAACGAAACATAAATCCGCAACACAAACTAACATACAATGCCAATGACAAACCCTGAACAACAATATAAACTTGCACAAATAGGGAGTTTAGAAAATAACCCTCCTAAACCACAAAGAACCCATTGCCTTTGTTACTACTAGTCTAGTTCAAAAACCATACTTTCAATTGTCCAAGTCCTTGGATTTCCCCTCGCTTGTTTGTTGCCTCCAACCTTTAATTCTCTATATTGATGGAAAAAAATAGCGTAAGAGACACTAGTCTTACCGAGGATCTCTCAAAACATAAACACTATCAATGCAATTAAAACCATTTTCCGAAACACATTGAAATCACCATTTCAATCATTTTACAAAACATCATGAAGTGAAAACCATGCACTTAACATTTTCGAAAACCAACATATTAAACCATATGTAACATGTATCATGGATCAACAACAAATTCCCATTTGCTAACGCTCAATTTAAGCTTTTCTATGCATAACAACCCATATCCAAGGCTTAAAGAGTAAACATGTATAAATCAACATAATCCATCAACATGATACATTATCAATCATATTGGCTTTCAAGTGGCCATAAACCACGTTCCACTTTCCAAAATTGTACATCGGATACACATATTCAACAAGTGTCTTGTAACACCCCGAAATCCGGTCTAGTCGGAATTAAGTTCCGTTGATCGGAAATCCAACATTGGCAGAGCTTAAATATTACTCCGACTAGTTAATTATTGTTATCAAACCCTAGGTTGGCTTAAAACATTGTTGATTGAACTCTATTAATTAATGTTGAGCTTTTAGTGGCTAAAATAGAAGAAGTGTAAGTTGGAGGACAAATCTATAGATGTATGAAAAGTGAGGGACTAACCTTGCGATTAGCCCATCCTCTATTATAATTGATTACATAGGGTTGTCTGAGAGCTTTCCTTCAATGGAAAGAAAGCTAAATAGCCAAAGTTTATTTGGATAAAACAAAGGATCAAGAAAAGAAAGACTTACCCAAAAATATTGGAAGCAAACACCACCCTTTCATTATCTTCTTCATCTAAGCACACACCTCCATTGGAGGAAATTCAAGCTTTGCTATTTCTTCACTTTATCGATATCGAAACGCTGCTATCGATCGGGTAAGCTATATTCCTCAATCGATTTTTGGATTCCATGGATATTTTGAGTGTAATCTAAGCTAGGGTTTTGATTATCCATGGATATCTCCTCGTTGTCATCTGTAGAACTAAGTTTTGATATAATATTTGAAAAATGTTTTGGACTAAATTGCAAAGAATTTAAAATAAGTTTTTAGTCAAAAACAACTTGAAAATATGGTTAAGGGTTTTCAAAAGGTTTTGGAATGATTTAAAGTGTATTTTAAGTAGTCAAAACCATGATTTTCAAGTGACCATACCGATACGGTATTGGACCGTACCGATACGCCTTAGGGTTTCAAACTACCAGATTTTCCAGTAGCCAAAACCCGTACCGATACGCTTAGCCGTATCGATACTGTGTGCTTTGAAAGAGCCCAATGGCTAGTCGCGTACCGATACGGTTGTATCGCGTACCGATACGCCTAACTACCCCAACGGTCATTTCCCAACGGTCATTTGAATTTGTAGGACCGTACCGATATGCTAGGCAAGCGTATCGATATGCATCAGCTGAAGAAGCCCAACGACTCTTTCCTCATTGAGACCGTGTCGATACGGTTGGACGAGTATCGATACGCCAAGCTGCAAAACTGCATTTATGGTTGGAAATAAAGGCTCCAACGGCTCCAATTCAATCCCAACGGCTAGTAACGGCTACAAACTCAATTGGGAGTATAAAATGGACCTCCAAGCATCTTGTAATGGTTAATGCTTCAATTGTTACAACATTATGATGTCAAAATTTGTCTAGAGCTTAAATTGTTTATTTCTTGCTTTGACAAAACTTGTGAGCTAACATTGTTAAATTTTCTCAAGTGTTTAGGTTTTGGGTGAGTGCTTAGAATTGCAAACAAACACCTATTAGAGGGATTTCTAGTTTGCTAAGTCTTTCTTTGTACAAGAGAGTGTTCCTTCAAGCTTTGGGTAGAAAGCTTTGAGGGCTGTAACGGTTTCCTCCTAATCCGAAAAAAAGGGGACGAAATTCTTAGTGAATTTGTTTGGAAATCCTTAGTGGGAAGCTAAGGTAGTGGATGTAGACCATGGTTAGAAGTTTGAACCACTATAAATCCTTGTGTCAAATTGCCAAATTTTCACCTCCCACTAAAACACCCAATTATCTAACTTCTCCACACTTGGCGAGCAAGAACGGTTGATCGAATCGAGCCCCTAAAATCTCAACAATTGGTATCAGAGCTTGGCTCAATCGAAGGGGATTCACATCCTATTGAGAAGATCCGACAAACTCGATCAAAATTTCACCAACCAGCTCAAATGGCGCAATCCATCGACAAACTGCCATTCTTCGACGGAAATCACTATGCCTATTGGAAGACAAAGATGAAATTTTTCTTGAAGTCAAGAGATTACAAGCTATGGGACATAGTTGAAGATGGTTCGTTCGTGCCTCAAGGAAGCAAAGCGGAATAGAGTGTCGATGATCGCAAGAAGATGGAGCTTAATTGCAAAGCCTTGCACATGCTCTTTTGTGCTTTTGGCCCAACCATCTATGAGAAGATGTCTTCTTGTGAGAGTGCCAAGGAGGTATGGGACAAGCTTGAAGTCACTTACGAGGGAACCGATGAAGTCAAGGAGACCAAGATTGGGCTCCTCACCTTAAAGTATGAGAACTTCAAGATGGATCCGGAAGAGAACATCGAGAAGATGTTTGATAGGTTCTCCACCATCACCAATGGTCTTAAAGGTTATAGAGAAGACATTCCGGAAGAGAAGCTTGTCCGAAAGCTCATCTACTCCCTTCCCGAGTCATGGGACTCAAAGAGAACCGCCATCATCGAAGCCAAGAATCTTAAAACCTTGAAGCTTGATGAACTAATGGGGTCACTTCTCACTCACCAAATAATGAAGAAAAACAAAGAAGACGAGAAGAGGAATGAAGAGATTAGAGCGATGGGGAAGAAGAAGATCATGGAGCTAGGCATCAATGCAAGTGTCATAGCTCTCAAATCCTCCACATGCCATCATGTAGATTCAAGTGAGGAGGAAAGTGAAGATGAAGAGATGGCCTATCTCTTCAACAAATTTGCCCGGTTCATGAAGAGCAAAATGGAAAAATCCAAGCATGAATCGATGAAGAGGATGAAGGACTCCCACAAATCCAAAAAGAAGGGATCATCTTCAAAACAAGCATATGTGGCCACATGAAGTGATGAAGACTCCACCGATGATGAAGTAGCCCACCTATGCCTGATGGCCCTCAATGAGGGGGAGGTAACTTCTAACTCATATATTTCAAATTCATATACATTTGGTGAGTTACAAGATGCCTATGATGATTTGCTTTTGGAATTCAAGGCATCATTTTCCAATAACAAAAAGTTGATTTCAAAAATAAAAATTGAAAATGATTTGCTTTCCAAAACAAATCTTGAACATGAAGCAAAGTTGAAAGATTTTGAACAAAAATGTTTTGATTTACAAAATTTGCTTCTTAAAGTTCAAAAAGAAAAAGATTTAATTTCCAATGAACTTGAAAAGAAAAATAGTTTTGGAAAATCAGACTTTTATGTAAGACAATATAGTGCCCCTAGATTTGTGAATGGAAAATGGTTTAGAAGTGTTTGGGTCCCAAAAGGACTAACCACTTCAACTAAAAAGGATGAAATTGAAAAATGGATTCCTAAGGGGACTAAATTTTGTGCTACTAATGTCTATGGATCCAAAGCAATTTGGATACCAAAAATTACTTGATTGTCTTTTGCTAGGTGTGATTGAGAGTGATCAACAAGCAAAAAGTGAGGGGGAGCTCCATGCACACAAAGGAAGAACACTTGAAGAAGGAAGGCTACACATCCTCCCTTGAGTTCAAGTGTAGTAAAATCTAGTTGCTTTTGTGTTTATTTGATTTATTTTCATTTATGTCAACTAGATAATCATATACGTTGAACTAACATTCTCATGATGCTTTGAGTAAGGGGGAGCCTATCTTAAACCAAAATTTTAAATGTGTCAATTTTTTTTGCCTCCTAAGTTATTTTGAGCTCAATGTCATTTTAAATTCTTTTTGATATAACAAAAAAAGGGGAGAAATTAGTTTGAAAATTTGAATTTTCAAATGTGAATAAAGGGGGGCTTTATTTGATTTCACATCTTTAATCTCTTATTCCAAACAATTTTAAAGTTAAAGGGGGAGAATTCCAAACAATTTTTCAAGTTGGTTTTATTATATCAAAAAGGGGGAGATTGTAGAACTAAGTTTTGATATAATATTTGAAAAATGTTTTGGACTAAATTGCAAAGAATTTAAAATAAGTTTTTAGTCAAAAACAACTTGAAAATATGTTTAAGGGTTTCCAAAAGGTTTTGGAATGATTTAAAGTGTATTTTAAGTAGTCAAAACCATGATTTTCAAGTGACCGTACCGATACGGTATTGGACCGTACCGATACACCTTAGGGTTTCAAACTACCAGATTTTCTAGTAGCCAAAACCTGTACCGATACGCTTAGCCATATCGATACGGTGTGCTATGAAAGAGCCCAATGGCTAGTCGCGTACTGATACAGTTGTATCGCGTACCGATACGCCTAACTACCCCAACGGTCATTTCCCAACGGTCATTTGAATTTGCAGGACCGTACCGATACGCTAGGCAAGCGTATCAATACGCATCAGGTGAAGAAGGCCAACAGCTCTTTCCTCATTGAGACTGTATCGATACGGTTGGACGAGTATCGATACGCCAAGCTGCAGAACTGCATTTATGGTGGGAAATAAAGGCTCCAACGGCTCCAATTCAATCCCAACGGCTAGTAACGACTACAAACTCAATTGGGAGTATAAAAGGGACCTCCAAGCATCTTGTAATGGTTAATGCTTCAATTGTTACAACATTATGATGTCAAAATTTGTCTAGAGCTTAAATGGTTTATTTCTTGCTTAGACAACACTTGCGAGCTAACATTGTTAAATTTGCTCAAGTGTTTAGGTTTTGGGTGAGTGCTTAGAATTGCAAACAAACACCTGTTAGAGGGATTTCTAGTTTGCTAAGTCTTTCTTTGTAGAAGAGAGCGTTCCTTCATGCTTTGGGTAGAAAGCTTTGAGGGTTGTAACGGTTTCCTCCTAATCCGAAAAAAGGGGACTAAATTCTTAGTGAATTTGTTTGGAAATCCTTAGTGGGAAGCTAAGGTAGTGGATGTAGACCTTGGTTAGAAGGTTGAACCACTATAAATCCTTGTGTCAAATTGCAAAATTTTCACCTCCCACTAAAACACCCAATTATCCAACTTCTCCACACTTGGCGAGCAAGAACGGTTGATCGAATCGAGCCCCTAAAATCTCAACATCATCTCTATTGAAGTCGGATATTGATTTCGATATCGTTATGTTGATTTTGATATCGAAACGTCAACTCTAATAAGTTTCCTATTAATTTTTCTAGCTCAAGAAGTGGAGAAAAAGGTATCACCATCTTCTTCACAAGTTAGGAACAAAGGGATCACTATCAAAGAGCCTTGAAGCTTCGAATTGCTCAGGTGAGTGTAGTCGGAGTCTCAGGTTTAGGCGAAAGGCCTTCCCGGATCATTATTTGTTATTTTACATTACTTCGCTAACATTTCTATTGAAGCAATTGCATCGAGTGGTTAATCAGACACTTTGGTAAGTGTCGGTAGTTTCCTTTGAACATTGATTATTGCCATTGCAAATTGTCATCGATATAAGCATTGTCATTGGATTAATGCATTGAAATCATCAGACATTTATAATGATACCAATTTATGAGATATTGATGTTGAGACATGTATATTGATCACTCGCAACATTGAATTCATTGGACATTGGTATATCATTGATTATTGAAAGGAATATGTATTTTGCGACCTTGGATTGTAATGGACTCAGGATACAATTGGCATGCCATAGAATTCATGAGCTAAGTGTACGGGTGGACTACAATCCTAAGGATACAACCTATATTGATTTGGCGAGGCGGAAGGATGTGTATTGTTATTAGTCATATTGGCGAGGCGGAAGGATTAGACCATTCATTGATTTGGCCAGGCGTAGGAATTCATGTATCCACGATCTTGAATCAATCCAATGACTATGAATGAAAACAAAACATGTTTATACTTAGTGCATCGTTGCATAGCATTGATAATGTGGACATGAGATTATGAACAAGTGTAATCATGACCTTTCTATTACTTGCTTTGCTTATGACTACCTCACTAGGCAAGTGTGCCTAATGTGTCTCATCTCATGCATTTTTCAAGTTAGGAAGGTTTGCTCGTGGAAGATCGGATCGACCACCAAGACAAGTCACTACCAAGCTACAAGTAATGTAATTATGACTTTTGAACTCCTAGTAAGGTGGCAAAGTAGTGGAACTAGTCATACATGCCCATTTTGTTCTGTTGGTGCAATGTTTATTTTGTAACTTGGTCATTGGCCCTAAATGGCCTTTTTGGCGCTTTTGGAATAGCTTTGAAAATGCATGCTTAGCCAAAATGGTAAAAACAAGGTAAACGTACTCATGTAGCCAAGAAAATTGGCATGATAGTAGTCCATACCATGGAAATGATGCGTATAAAGTTTTGTTGCATTTGGACATTATATAGTAGGGTAAATTGATTAAAAACTAGTAAAAATCTGTTATTACAGGTCTATACATATCGAAACGGGTGATGTCGTTTCGGTACGGGTACACACTTTTGAACCTGAGATTGTGGGCGTTCCGAAACGAAGTAATGTCGTTTCGGAACATTTTGCTACTGGAATTGGGTGTTTCGAAATGAATTATTGCCGTTTCGGAACATTTTGCCTCTGGAAACCATTGTTTCGATACGGGTTTTGGAACGGTCAAAGTCAAAGTCAGTAGTGGTCAATCCGTTCTGATACGGGTCAAGCCTGTATCGAAATGGTCTAAAGGGAAAGGTCAACAGGGTTGACTCTCGTGCACCTATTCCGAAACAACCTAAGCTGTTTCGAAATCGGGTTAGGTAAGTTGGTTGAAGAATCTTTGAATCGTTTGTTAATGTTATAATCTAGTCACTGAAATTTGTAAAGTGATTTGATGGTGTTACAGAATCCCGAATTGCATGAAATTTGGTGAGCATGACCCATTAGTAATAAATTTCATCTTGGTAGAGTTTTTACATCGAAGGACCTCAAATTTTTTAAAATTTACAAATGAGTCCTTAATACATGTAAAAGTTGTAAAACGACCCTAGATTGTCAATTGTGCATTCTATTTGATAATATTGGACTAATAGGTACATTGGTCACACATTGTATGCCTTATATTTTTTTATCGTGTGATTAAGATGAAATTTTATAACACCATTTGTCGCATCGTCCTCGGGTAACACGCTTTGACCCGGTTCTCTACTAGACCAGGAAGGGGTGTTACATTTGTAGTATCAGAGCTAGAGTTTAGTCGATTCTAAACTGAAGTCTATTGCATTGTTATTGTGTTACTTTGCCACCTATGAGTTTTATATTGTATATTGTGACTTGTCGACTAATCCGATCTTTCATTTAGATATGTTTGAGACAAATGAAGCTCACATCGATGAGCATACTATCGAGTCCTCGACGCATGGTGAGGAGGTTAGGGGAGGAAATCCTCAAGATCCATCGCAACCACATGACCCTCCTATTCAGGATGTTGAGCCTGCTGCACCTACTGCTCAGGCTGAATGCTATAAGAATATGGCCAACATGTTTAAGCAGTTTATGACTGCGATGCAAGCAACACCACCAGTTCAGCCTACTTCTCCTGTGGCTCAGTATGTTTGAGCCCCTGTGGACAAACTGGCTTCACTTCGAGCCTATTCTTTCACCGGACAGGATGATGATAACCCTAAAATTGCTGAATACTGGTTAGATAATACCTTATGTATTTTGAATAAACAGTTGCAGTGTTCCGATAAGCACAAGCTAGAGTGTGCTATTACCTTGTTGATCGGTGAAGCCTTTATGTGGTGGGAGACTACTATTCTTACCTCCCCTGAAGAATTGGTCACTTGGGAATTCTTTCTTAAGGAATTCCGGAACAAGTACGTCAACGAGTGCTATCTTGCAGAAAGGCGGAGCACTTTTCTTCATTTAAAGCAAGGCGAGCGGCCCATCGAGTAGTACATCCATGATTTCTGCAAGTATTGTCAATACTGAGCCGAGTTTATAAAGAAAGAAGAAGACAAGTGCTGAATGTCAATCGCTGGGTTGAGCGATGAGCTACGGCCTATGTTTACGACCCTAGGTATCAACAACTTCCAGGATTTGGTGAACCGAGTTAAAGAACTGAAGCAGCGTAGAAAGCTCAGAGAGGAAATATGTCTAGCAGATCTGAGAAGAGAACATAGAGCGATTCTCGACCTCCCAAGTGGAATAAGAAAGGCAAGTATCGAGGTTCGAAGCAAGCTTCATTTCCACAGCCTTCCCGTACAGGGAACATTGAGAGACCAAAGACTATTACCTAGTCCTGGTCTATGGCAGCCTCAATTGAGAGTACTAGAGGTTCGAACCGGAGTGTTCAGCATCCAATTTGGAATTTTTGTCAGAAACGACACCCAATAGGACAGTGTCGCAAGCAGACGGGAGCATGTTTCTTTTGTGGGGAACAAGGACATTTTATCAAGGACTGTCCTCAAAACCCCTCTAAGTCAGTGGTTGTGCACATAGACATTTCTTCACCAGCTCATTCCTTTCAAGGAAAAGGGCCAAGACAAGCACCATCGGGAACCTCAGGTAGGCCAGGAGTATCCGGGAAACAAAGTAATAAACAAGAATCGAAGGCCTCTGCTCAGATGTATCATGTGAGAGGCCGCAAGGAGGATGACGAGCCTGATGTTATAGCAGGTACCGTTATGTTATATGCATACTCGTTGTATGTATTGATTGATCCTGGATCTACACATTCTTTTATAAGCTTGGAATTGGTTAAAAGACATAGGATGTCTAGTGAACCTTTGACAACAAAAATCTCCGTGACAAATCCGTTAGGTGATTGTGTTTCTCTAAGCCTTGTATGTAAGAATTATCCGATCTTGATTCAAGGAATTTCGTTCCCTGTGGATTTCATGGTCTTACCAATCCACGAGTTTTATGCGATTATAGGCATGGATCGGCTTAGTAAACATCAGGCATGGGTACATTGCAGAAAGTAAAAATTGTATCTTCGAGGCCTTGGCAAGGAAAGGATAATGTTGATGGAGTCTCGGAACTCCATGTTGTGTGCGTTGTCCATAGAATCCAAGAATAGACATCAGATCCATGACATTGACACAATAAATGAATTCCCAGATGTTTTTCCGGATGAGCTTCCGGGATTGCCCCCAACCTGTGAAGTGGAATTTGGTATTTAGGTTCAACCTGGGACTGCTCCAGTTTCCATTGCACCCTATAGGATGGCGGCTGTGGAGTTGAAAGAATCAAAGGCTCAAATTCAAGACCTTATGAACAAGGGTTTTATTGAACCGAGCTCTTCACCTTGGGGGGCCCCTGTTCTTTTTGTCAAGAAGAAGGATAGTTCTATGTGTTTATGCATTGATTATAGACAACTGAATAAAGTCACCATCAAGAATAAGTATCCTTTGCCCAGGATAGACGACCTGTTCGACCAATTAAAAGATGTCTCTGCGTTTTCCAAGATTGATTTAAGGTCGGGTTACTATCAAATGAAAGTCAAGGAATGTGATGTGCCCAAGACTGTCTTTCGTACAAGATATGGACACTATGAATTCTTAGTGATGCCTTTCGGACTAACTAAGGCATCAGTGGCTTTTATGGATTTAATGAATCGGGTATTTAGACCCTATCTTGATAAATTCATTGTGGTGTTCGTAGGCGATATCTTAATCTATTCCAAGAATGAATCGGAGCATCGAGATCATCTTCGTATTATATTCCAGACTCTGAGAGAGAAACAATTGTATGCGAAGTTTTCTAAGTGTGAGTTCTGGCTCACTGAGGTGGCCTTTTTGGGGCATGTTGTATCAGCTTCGGGTATTCAGATGGACCCGAAGAAAATTCAAGCTATTATAGATTGGCATCCACCGAAGAATGTTGGTGAGGTTAGAAGTTTCCTTGGGCTTGCTGGCTATTACCATAGATTCGTGAATGGATTTTCTATGTTAGTCGCTCCTTTGACCAAATTACTGTAGAATGAAGCTCCTTTTGTTTGGTTCGAGGTTCAACAACGAAGCTTTGATCAGCTAAAACAAGTCCTGACACATGCACCAGTCTTGACCCAGTCTGAGTCTGGAAACGACTATACAGTTTACAGTGATGCTTCGCGTCTTGGGTTAGGGTGTGTATTGATGCAAGAAGGTAAGGTTATTTCTTACGTTTCGAGGTAACTTAAGCCACATGAGATGAATTATCCCACCCACGAAATGGAATTGGTTGTAGTTGTCTTTGCATTGAAAATCTGGAGGCATTATCTCTACGGGGAGAAATGCTATCTTTTCACCGATCACAAAAGCCTCAAATACTTATTGACGCAAAAGGAGTTGAATCTTCGACAACAGAGGTGGATGGAACTTCTTAAAGATTATGATCTAGTCATTGATTACCATCCACGCAAGGCCAATGTTGTAGCTGATGCGCTCAGCCGTAAACCTTTTCCTGGTAATCATTGATTATGGACTTGAAGTTATAAGTATTGTGAAGTATATTAACTCATTGTTATATCGCTCTCTTGTAGCCCCTCGAGCAATTAATGCTCACTTCCGACTTCGGAAGCACCATTGCCTTGTAGCTGAACTTCAAGTTCAGTCTACCATCATTTCACGAATTAAAGACTTACAAGAACAAGAGTCCGAGCTCCAGGCCATTGTCTCTAAACTATCCGATAATCCAAACTTCAGAATTAATTATGAAGGACTCTTAAGCTTTCATGATCAAGTTTGTGTACCTAATGATGAAACCCTCTACACCGACATCCTTGCTAAAGCTCATTCGAGTTCTTTTTCCGTTCATCTCGGGTCTGTGAAAATGTATAAGGATCTACGTGAGCTATATTGGTGGCCAGGAATGAAGCAGGCCATCAGTTATCACATTTCCAATTGTCTCACGTGTCAACGTGTCAAGGTAGAACATTATGCCCCTACATGACTTTTGCAACCTATTGATCCACCAAATTGGAAATGGGAAAAGATAACCATGGACTTTGTTAGTGGTCTACTGTTAACCCCTGCGAAGCATGATGCTATATGGGTTATTGTAGATCATTTAACGAAGTCAACTCATTTCATACCAGTTAGAATGGACTACGGACTTCCTAATTTAGATGACTTATACATTAAGGAAGTAATCCGACTCCAAGGAGTACCTAAGTCTATCATCTCCGATCGAGACCCTCGATTTGCATCTCGGTTTTGGAGAACTCTACAAGGAGCTCTGGGCACCAGAGTTAACCTCAGCACAGCTTTTCACCTTCTGTCTGACGGTCAGTCTGAAAAGGGTAACTCGGATATTGGAAGACATGTTACGGGCATGTATTATCGATTTTGGTGGGACTTGGGAGAAATCTCTACCCTCGTTGAATTTGCCTACAACAATAGTTACCAAGCATCCATCCGAATGGCCCCGTATGAGGCATCGTATGGTAGACAATGCAGAACCCCTTTGTGTTGGTCGGAGCTTGGTGAGGGTAAAATGTTAGGCCCTGATTTACTTCGCGAGACTGAAGAACGAGTCACCATTATCCATGATCGTTTAAAAGCTGCGTTTGATCGACAAAAAGCTTATTTTGATCTCAAGAGGAGAGACATTAAATATGAAGTTGGTGAAAAAGCCTTTCCTAAAGTGTCACCGTGGAAGAAAGTCTTGAGGTTTGGCAAGAAGGGAAAACTGAGCCCCAGTTCATTGGACCCTTTGAAATCATTGAAAAGATTGGCCCAGTGGCATATCGGCTCTTCTTACCCTCAGAATTGAGTAAAAGCCACGATGTCTTTCATGTATCGATGCTTTGGAAGTATCAGTCTGACCCCTCACACTTTGTGGAACCCGGATCTGTAGAACACCACAAATCTATCCTACGAAGAAGAACCAGTTCAGATTCTTACTAGGGAAGTCAAGAGGCTTCGCAATAAAGCTGTACCGTTGGTTAAAGTGCTCTAGAAGAGTCACACTGTAGAGGAAGCCACTTGGGAGCCTGAAGAGACTATGAGGCAACAATATCCACATCTCTTCGGTTCATATAAAAAAATTGAGGACGAATTTTCTTAAGGGGGGAGAGTTGTAACACCGCGAAATCCGGTCTAGTCGGAATTATGTTTCGTTGATCGGAAATCCAACATTGGCAGAGCTTAAATATTACTTCGACAAGTTAATTATTGTTATCGAACCCTAGGTTGGCTTAAAACATTGTGATTGAACTCTATTAATTAATGTTAAGCTTTTAGCAGCTAAAATAGAAGAAGTGTAAGTTGGAGGTCAAATCTATAGATTATGAAAAGTGAGGGACTAACCTTGCGATTAGCCCATCCTCTATTATAATGGCTTACATAGAGTTGTCTGATAGCTTTTCTTCAATGGAAGGAAAGCTAAATAGCCAAAGTTTATTTGGATAAAACAAAGGGTCAAGAAAAGAAAGACTTACCCGAAAATATTGAAAGCAAACACCACCCTTTCATTATCTTCTTCATCTAAACACACACCTCCATTGGAGGAAATTCAAGCTTTGCTTTTTCTTCACTTTATCGATATCGAAACGTTGCTATCGACCGGGTAAGCTATATTCCTCAATCGGTTATTGGATTCCATGGAAATTTTGAGTGTAATCTAAGCTAGGGTTTTTATTATCCATGGATATCTTCTCGTTGTCATCTCTATTGAAGTCGGATATTGATTTCGATATCGTTATGTTGATTTTGATGTCAAAACATCAACTCTAATAAGTTTCCTATTAATTTTTCTAGCTCAAGAAGTGGAGAAAGAGGTATCACCATCTCCTTCACAAGCTAGGAACAAAGGGATCGCTATTCGAGAGCCTTGAAGATTCGGATAGCTAAGGTGAGTGTAGTTGGAGTCTCGGGTTTAGGCGAAAGGCCTTCCCAGATCATTATTTGCTATTTTACATTACTTCGCTAACATTGCTATTGAAGCAATTGCATCGGATGGTTAATCGAACACTTTGGTATGTGTCAGTAAGTTGCCTTTGAACATTGATTATTGTCATTGCATATTGTCATGGATATAAGCATTGTCATTGGATTAATTCATTGAAATCATCGGACATTGATATTGATACCAATTTATGAGATATTGATGTTGAGACACATATATTGATCACTGGCAACATTGAATTCATTGGACATTGGTATATCATTGATTACTGAAATGAATATGTATTATGCGACCTTGGATTGTAATGGACTCGGGATACAATTGGCATGCCATAGAATTCATGAGCTCAGTGTACGGGTGGACTACGGTCCAAAGCCTACGACCTATATTAATTTGGCGAGTCAGAGGGATGTGTATTGTTACTGGTCATGTAACGCCCTGGTTTTGGGCCTAGATGTTTTAGATATCGGATCGGACCGGTCAGAAACGGTTCGAATCGTATTAGGTGGTTTAGGAAAATCATGGATCGGGAAAGGGTAAAAATATAAAGAAAAAAAATGCTAAAATCCTCTAAAATCATGTTTAAGGTGTTGGTTAAATCAATTTTACAAAAATAAGCTTTGGAAGTGGTACGTTTTGGGTAGTGACAAAAATGTAGTGTTTTAAAACTGTGGGAAATGCAATTTCAAAAGAGGAGTCAAAAATCTTAGAATCTTTAGGGAGCTATGTTGCAATTACACGTTCCTTAAATTGACATGTATTTTAAAAAGATTGTTAGATGATTAAAATAAAAAGGATTTTATTTAATTAAAATGTTAAAATAGAACAATGGGAAGTTTTGACGTAACTAACTTTCATTATTCAGAAAAATCATTTTCTCAACACTTTCTCTATAATTCTTTTCTCCCAAACACTCTCCCTTTGATTTCTAACTCATTTTCAGTAACTCTCTTCAAACTCTTCAAGCTTTGTGAAGGAAAAACTTGTCAATCACTAAGGAAGGAAAGGATTGGAGGTAAATCCCGTTCTCAACCTTCAATCTAGGTTCTTTATTGAAATTCCCAAGATCTTTGACTTCTAAGTGTTGTTTTTAGCTGAGTTTTGATTATAGTTTTGATTTAAGATCAAAATCTTGCAAAATTATAATTTAAATCTTGATATCAGAGTGTTGTTGATGAGCTCTATTTTGGATTGATTTTAATTGAGTTTTGATTTGATTGTTATGTTGAAAAAGAGTTTTGATAATATAGATCCCGAAATCCTTGAGTTTCTTGATGGTTTTAGTTGAGTTTTTGAGGTGGTTTGATGGTGTTATGCTTGCTAGAGGTATAAGGAAGGGTTTATGTTGTTTTTAGATGTGTTTTGATGTTTAATAATGGTTGGAAGTGATGTATGTTGGCTGGGCTTGGTTTAGGAAGCAATGGATTGAGTTTTCAGTTGTTTTGGATGGGTAAATTGGTGTAGTTTTAGTGAGCAACGAGTTTCTGTTTAATTGCTGGTGTTGAAATGCATTTTAATGCATTTTTTATCTGTTTTGATGCTATAAAAATAGGGGATCTTGATCTGGAAGCAAACGAAGCATTGTTGGAGGCTTCGGAAGGGTGATCTTCGCGTCGGCGAGCGAGGTTTCGTGTATCGGTGATTGGAAAAAAGTTTTCCAGCTTTGAAACGTTTTGAACGTGGTTTTGGGAGCTTAGAGTAAGTTTGAAACACTTAGCTAAGCTCAAGAGTAAGTGAATCAAAAGTCTCTCTCGGATTGTGCTATGTTTTGGTTTAAAATGCACTTGATTTAAATGTGTTTTGATTACTATTTTAAAGCATGTTTTGATCAATGATGTTGCTGATTTTAAATGCCATTTTGTTAAGGATGCACATGGTAAGAGATCCTTAAGTTTATATGATTTATGCAATTGGTTTTAAGCATGTTAATGCTTGTGAAAGTGGCATTGTGGTTTATGCTTGTAAAACAGGGGATTAATGATAATTGATGATTATATTGGCAAGTGATGGTAAATGGTCTTGGTTATTTTAATCGGATATAGTTAGCCGGCTATAGGATTGGGTGCACCGTGAATAAAGTCGCCTTGGATGTCGAGGGGTTGTGATTGTGCCGTAATCTCCATCCAAGTACCCTAGCGATTGAGGAATTAGTATCACCATGATGGAGGATGGCTCTTGTGGGTAGACTTAGTTAAGCGTCACTACGGTCGAGGAATGCTCCCTTGTGTGAGCTTGTTTAAGGTGATTACAATGATTGAGTTAGCTCCCATGTGTAAGCCTTGTTTTGTGTCCCGACTCTCTCTAGTTGGTTATATATCTACCAATGAGTGATGTTGAGGGGTTGTGATTGTGCCATTAACTCCACCACGGGTGCTGATGTAACCCCCTTAGCCCGGTCTAAACGTTTAACCCGAACTACGAAGATTACACGGGGAAAACCAAAGTCAACCTGAAAGTCAACCTTGATTAACGAACCTTGTTTTTTTTCTTTTTATCTTCTCTAGATGCAAATTAAGCCTATGTGATTACTCAAGAAACATAGGAGAGAAGGGCAACGCGATTAGAAAACATTTAGGGACTCGATTGCATAATTTATACATTTTAGGGACCAAAATGTAGTTTTTAGAAAATATAAAGACCTGACTGAATTTAAGATTATCAATATGTAATTAGTCATATTTCATGCCTCTCAGCCAAATCTCAACTAAAATGAACATTCCAAGATCAAACAATTGCATCCACAACATTCGGGACTAAAACGTAAGACATGGAAACTTTAAACCATTCAAAAACATCTTCCAACGGTCATCCGTTTCGGAACACCAAACCTTGTACCGAAACGCCCGTATCAAAACGGTGTTGACCGTTTCGATACTCGGGTGTGTTCCGAGACTAGTATCGAAACATGCCTCTCTAGTGGCCAAACTGTTCAGAAACACCTTCAGCTGTTCCGAAACGCTATAGCCATTATAGACCCCCGTTTGGAAACAGTTAAGGGTGTTTCAATACACCCTGGACTGTGACAGCAGAAAATGCTGGTTTTTCATACTTCTCCATACTCGAATCACTTCCGAGACATGCCACATCATGCATACATCAAGGATACATATCCACAATCAACATATAGAAACTACAGCATAAACGTAGCAACTAACATGTAGGCAAAGACACTAAAGGCATGCTTCCTAATTTGCCAAAACCATAACAAGTCAAAACTCCAAATAAACCAATATCCACACTCCAAAGGCCATTTACAAACCAAATATAGTCAACCCAAAATGCTCAAAGTAAAAGGAACATTCTCAAACACTCCAAAGTATAAATCCCACCCATTGCCTCATATTACACTAAAGGTGAACTACATACTTTTCTTTGACAAAAACCTTGGATTACTCTTGCTCTTGAGCTGCCTCCAAATGTTCAATTTTCTGCATTGAAGAAACTAACGAGAGTAAGCAATAAGCTTAGTGAGGAACGCTAAACACATTCACCAATGCATAACTCAAGTTTACAAATTCATCACTTTACAGTACATGCCCTTTATAAAACAAGTCTTCTCAAGACTTCAATGCACTTTTGAAACCTCATGCACGTATGCATCAATATACAACAGTAAATAAACCTTTGCTCATGCTTAAACAAGCATTCTTGCAGCATACACATATTTCCCATGCACTCTTGCATTATTTACAAGCATCTCATGCTTCTCTTAGATCATTTACATTATATTAGCTTACAAGTGAAAGTTCACAAATCCTTTCAACACAAGACACAATCGGATACACGGATTACAAGCGTTGTCCCACACGCTTCATACACACTACCGGACTACATAAGGCCCACACACAAGAGCAACCCTCCATTGTTGTGGCACCTGTGGTGGAGTATAACGGTACAATCTCAACCCCTCAACACCACTCATCGGTAGTTGTATAATTCCACTAACGAGAGCACGGGACACATAACTCAAGACCTACACACGGAATTTACAACCATCGTTGTGATCTTACCTCAATCGTTAGGGTACTTGGATGGTGTTTACGGTACAATCACAACCCCTCGACATCCAAGGCGACTTTATTCACAGTGCACCCAATCCTATAGCCGGCTAACTATATCCGATTAAAGTAACCCAAAAACCATTTTCATCACTTGCCAATATAAACATTTAGCCACATTTATCCACTATTTTTCAAGCATAACCACAATGTCATTTCTACAAGCACACATGCTTAACATCATATGAATTTTCATATGAAAACCAAGGATCACTTACCTAGTGCATCCTTAACACAATGACATAAAAGTCCAGCATTAAACCATGCTTAAACATGCCTAAAAAAACAGTAAACATATCCACTCTTGCACCAAATGCATATTCATTAAACTTATCACATTTCCAAGAGAGGGATTACCGAAACACTTACACTTGAGCTTAGTTAAGTGTATCAAACTTACACTAAACTCCCAAGAGCACGCTCAAGGCGTTACAAAGTAAAAAAAATTGCATTTCCACTCACCCATACGCGAAGCCTTGTTCGCCGACACAGAAATTACACCTTCGAAGCCTCCAAAATCACTTCGTGAGCTTCCGGATCAAGATCCACTATTTTCACAACATCAAAACAGAGATCTAAATGCATTAAAATGCATTCTAACACCAGAAACAATCTTTAGACTCGTTGCCCACTCAAACTACACCAAAATACCGTTCAAACACAACCGAAAACTCAATCGATTGCCTCCTAAACCATGCCCAGCCATCATGCAACACTTCTAAAGCATCATCAACATCAAAACACATCTAATAAACATCCTAACTCATCCTTATACCTCCAGCAATCATAATTCAACCATTACACCCAAAAATCACCCTTAAAACTACCAAGAAACTCAAGGATCTCAAGGATTTCGAGATCTATGTTATTAACACATCATTTTTAACATATAAATCAACTTAAGAATAATTTAGAATCAACACAAAATAGTGCCCAACTCATCAAGTCCGAAAATCAAGATTTCATCCACATTTTCACAAGATTTTGATCTCAAATAAAAACTATATTGAAAACTCAATCAAAAATAATTATTAAAAGCCAAATATCTTGGGAATTTCAATAAAGAACTTAGATTAGAGGTTGAGAACGTGATTTACCTCCAATTCTTGCTTCATTCAATGAATGACAAGTTTTGCTTTCAAAGATCTTGAAGAATTTAAGAAAATCTCTTGAAATTGATTTAGAAAATGTTGAGAGAACTTTTGAGAGAAGGAATTCTGGAAAAGATGAGAGAAAATTGTGTTTGGCTAAAATGCGAGGGAATTGGTAGTTACGTAAAATGAAAATCCACTAACTACCAATTAATTAATATCTCATTTAATTAAAATCCTTTAATTAATAATCCATTTAAAACACATGTCATATTTGAAGAAAGGTCAAATTGACTTAAAGGCCCCTAAAGATTCTAAGATTTTGGCTTCCACCTTTAAAATCACATTTTTCCAAGTTTTGAAACTTTACAATTTGGTCACTATTCAAAATGTCCATTTTCCAAATTCCTTTTTGTAAATTTGACTTGACCAACCTCTTAATTATATTTTTAGAGGATTTTAACCATTTTTATCACAATTTTATCCTATCTCGATCCTTGATTTCCAAAAGTCACCTTATGCGATTCGAACCGTTCTCAACCGGTCCGATCCGATTTCTAAAACATCTAGGCCTAAAACCAGGGCGTTACAACTCTCCCCCACTTATGAAATTTTGTCCTCGAAATTCTTACCTGATGGAAAGAGATGCGGAAACTGCCTCAGCATGTCCGCCTTGCTTTCCCACGTGGCCTCATCAACTCCTTGGTGTCGCCACAACACCTTCACAAGCTCTATCATCTTTCCACGAAGAACCTTACTACTCACATCCAGAACCTTCACTGGTTCCTCATCATATGACAGATCCGGATTCAACTCTATCTCCTCAACATGCATTACTTGCGAAGGATCCGATCTATACTTTCGTAACATGGAGACATGAAACACATCATGTATCTTCTCCAACTCAGCAGGGAATCTCAACCGATATGCCACAGGACCAATACGCTCCATAATCTTGTAGGGTCCAATAAACCTTGGGCTAAGTTTACCCTTACGCCCAAATCTCATCACCTTCTTCGAAGGCGATACCTTCAAGAACACACGTTCACCAACGACGAACTCAATTTCCTTACGCTTCAAGTCCGCGTAAGACTTCTGCCTATCTGATGCTGCTTTTAACTACTCACAAATGAGCTTCACCTTCTCGGTGGTTCCCTTAAGCATAGCCGGCATTGAAATCAATTTTTGCCCAGCTTCTGCCCAACAAAGAGGGCTTCTACATCTCCTCCCATACAAAGCCTCGTATGGAGCCATCTGGATACTTACCTGGTAACTATTTTTATACGCAAATGTTGAGTGCCTAAAAGTCCAATATTTTAACCCTCATTTATCCTTATTTTTGCTGCACTCAAGCACATTTAATTGCATTTTAGGCTAGTTTTTGCATAAACATCACATATGGATAATTTTGCACAGATGCTTCTGATTTCGGTTAATTCTTGTAGATAACTGTCGTGGAAGAATCCAGGGCAGCAGAGGAACAAAAGATAACTGTCATGGCTTCATCCAGGGCAGCAGAGGAATAGAAGATAACTGTCATGGCAACATCTAGGGCAGCAGAGGCACAGAAGAGCTGGAGTGAAGAAAACTACCTCATACATCACTGTCGTGACAGTGATGCCGTGACAGTGATGTCGTGATAGTGATGTCGTGACAATGATGTTGTGACAGATGCCGTGGAAGATGCCGTGACAGATGCCGTGGCAGTAGCCGTAACAGATGCCGTGACAGAAGTGGCGACAGTGTTGAAGCAAACTGCCTTATAACTCGCTATCGTGACATATGTCGTGACAGAGGTGGCGACAGTGAAGAAGAAGAGATGGAAATTGTGAAGTGGAGTTCGACGGATAGAGGATTTCAAGCCTAATTTTTAGAGACCACTCACATAAGTTTTGGAGGCCAGAAGCACAAGAAAAGCCTTGCCCAAAGTTTGAGGAGAAAGTCAAAGCAAGAAGATAGGGCGAACTAAAGGACGTTTATTCAGAGATTTAGTCTTTAATGTATTGTACTTTAATTCGAACTAGTATTCTTGACCATTAAGAAAACTTGTACCCAAGGCCTATATATATGCTTGTAATTCGACCTAGAGAACATCATCTTACTCTCTAAACTTCTCTTCTAAACCCTAGTCGTTTTCCCTTCCTCACCATGTTCTAAACTTCCTCTAGGACTAAGGGTTGATTTGTAAAGTAGTTGCAAGGATTGCATTTGTTTTAGGAATTTTTATGTTCAATAAAATAGACTTCAAGTTTGCTTATTCTGGTTTTCAACATCTCGAAAGAGTATCAGGAGAGTTAAGTATACGAAAGGAATAAGTACGGGCTCTCTAGTTTATGGTTGAACTATCTCGGACCTAGGGATAGGAGGAGGTTAAGTGGCTAAGGAACAATTCAACAACATCGGTGTTCATCCTTCGATTCACGCCAGGAGGTATCATCAAGACGTGTTCATCGACAGACTTGGACCTAGGGATAGGCCAAGCCACATCAGGGATTCTTGCCAAGCTTTAAGTACAGAGTTGTGTAATCCCTGCCGCGACAATCAACAGACCGCTGCCGCGACATGTGATGCCGCGACAGAACAGAGATTCCTAGACTTTGCAACACCTACACTACTGAGCAATTCAATACCGGCCCATTCTCTCTATCATGTTTACTTTACTCTTCTATTTTCAGTATTCTTTATCATCTAGTGACAAACATTTAAACTCTTTCTTTACCCCTTCGAGCAGCAAATTCCAGGTTAAAGATATTAGCCCAGTCCCTGTGGAGATGATATCCGATACTTACGTGTCACTTTACTACTTACGTCGTGTACACTTGCACTACATTGCGATAGAAACTTTTACACACAACAAGTTTTTGGCGCCGTTGCCGGGGACTGGCAACATACCTCTACCTTTAATTACTGCACTTTTATTTATTTTATCTTATTTTTATTTTTATTTTTTCTTTTTCTATTTATGGTTTAAATCTCAGGCACAATACAAGTTCAAGGGCATCAACATGTCAGGAAAAACCATTCGAGAGTTGATGTGGGAAAGTTCTTGCATTTACCGTAAAGGTAATCATGTAGTCGAAAGTTATCCTCATTTTTTCGGTGAATATATGGACAACCAACGATGGAACCAACAAGAATAAGATATGCCGCCACAGTAGCAACATGGACAATATATGCCGCTGCCGCAACAACAAAATTTTTTATGGTATGATCAAAACTCGCAAAATTTTTTGTACCATAAAGTTTTGCTGCAGAACCCGACATGCCCTGGTAATGTCATCATCCTCAAGAGCAGTCAAAATCCTTAGAAGACACACTGCAAGCCCTCATGGCACTCACTCAAGAACTGTCGGCTTCTATGGACGCAAGTATCACCAAGATGGATGCACTCTTGAGCAGACCGATCCTCATTCATGCCACGGATGAACCTGAAATCCTGAGGCAAGATGACAAGGATGCCCATGTGAAGGAATACCCAACACATGACGAGTCTGAGCAACAACTTGCCATGGCAATGATCGAGGAGCCGGAATGGAGAAACACTGCAACAACGCTGAGTGAAATTCAAGAGAATGGCACTGCGACAACCACATCCGAGACAAACTCTCAACCCACTACATCGATTATGCCCGACCAAGATTGCACACATCCATCCCTGTCATGGCACTCGCACGACCACCTAGAAGAGCTACCCAATAACAATGCCTCGCAAATGGAATACGAGCAGGTAATAAATGAACATTTTGAATTCATTAAAAACTCACAAATTCCATTGCAAGTATTAGAGGAACCAAAGACGGTGGACTCAGAATCATCGAAGTCTCTACTGATGGAGACCTACGAGTGGCCAACGAAAATTGATCTGGGTAGTCATGGCACTTTCCAATGTCCCCTTGATCTGCAAAGCAACCTGACAAAGGACTGTCAAAATAATTGGCTACCACAGCAGCAGACACGACAACAAGGGCTACATTCGACCACAACAACATTCAACGAAAACAAGGTAAGTTTGTGGTCGAATGTCAATTTAATTTTTTCTAATCATATATTCATACCCTCAGAAACATTACCAAGAATGAATGACTTCATAGACTACAAAGGGAAGAGAAAGAAAGGAGCCTCCACCATGAGAATAATCACCAGATGGAGGGTACAGATGGACTTCAAGAAGTACAGGAAACGATCCCTCAAGCATCAATAGAACATGGAGTAGTTACTTTAGAAGATACCCCTCAAGGCGCTCCTAATTTAACTTATTTTATTTTTATCTTATTTTATCTTTATTGTTTTAAGAATTAGAAATTTAATATTAGTTTTTAGTTTGTTTGTGTTATTAGGTAAACAGAGAGAACCCCTGCAATGACGATACAAGCAACCCGAGGAAGCTCTGCCTCCACCCCTGTCGCGGCAGCACTCATACTCCTTGAGATGAATTCCAAAGTGACTGCCGCTAACAGCAGTGAAGATAGTAACGCAAGGCAGAAGACAACCTTCGTGTCTCCAACTCCCATGGCAGCACCCACAGCTCCTCCGACAAAGCCCAAGGAGACTGCCCGCCGACAGCTCCTCATCCAAAGCTCCAGCAGCAGCGACGACAGCCGCACAACTTAAGTTTTATTTTCTTTTTCTCTGCTGCCTGCTGTATATATTATCTTTTTGTGATGTTTAACTTTTTTGTCATTTTTTTGTTTTTCATTTTTTGTGTCATGCATTGAGGACAATGGAACCCTTGAGTTTGGGGGTAGGCAGTCCTCCTAATTATTAATATAACATTTCATTTAGTTTTCATTGTGTCGCATTTATTTTTTATGCAAAAAAAATTGGCTTAATTTATTGAACTTTTATTATCTGCTGCTGCCATCTCTGTCATGACAGCCCCTTAAAAATATTTTAGGAAGTAAGTAGAGCCTTAGTATAGTTCTGAAAAACTGAACCACGTTGTGACTTACTTGATGACAGACTTTCTCTAGCATACTTAGAATAGAAAACTTAGCACTTATAGTAGAAAGAGACTAGAAACTCAGGAAACCTAGAGGTGCCTATCACTGGCTCTAGGAAAATAACCAGAGAAAAACTTCTAGAGGTGCCTATCACCGGCTCTATATAGTTAACTAGAGGTGCTTGGAATACTGGCTCTAGTAGAAAAAAGAAAAATTCAGAAAAAAGGAAAACAACTAGAGGTGTCCGATACTGGCTCTAGTAAAAAAAATAAAAAAAAAGAATTAAGTCTCAAAGGAAAACTCTAAACAAGCTAAGTATAATATTCTAGTTGCTAGGGAAGTCTATATTCATGTATGTTCACAATAATTGCACACACATGCACGAGAACTATACTTTTGCTCTAAGTAGATCCATAAATATTTGAACAAGTGCTAAACATGATAGGGATGGTGCTGGGGGTAAGGATTGTTCATTGACTTAAGCCAAGAAATATATATATATATATGTCTGCATGCATGTTAGTTAGGTTGCATTTACTTGAGGACAAGCAAGGATTCGAGTTTGGGGGTGTGTTGAGTGCCTAAAAGTCCTATATTTTACCCCCCATTTATCCTTATTTTTGCTGCACTCAAGCACGTTTAATTGCATTTCAGGCTAGTTTTTGCATAAACATCACAAATGGATAATTTTGCACATATGCTGTTGATTTCGGTCATTTCTTGCAGATAACTACCGTGGCAGAATCCAGGGCAGCAGAGGAACAGAAGATAACTGTCATGACTTCATCCAGGGCAGCAGAGGAATAGAAGATAACTGTCATGGCAACATCTAGGGAAGCAGAGGAACTGAAGAGCTGGAGTGAAGAAAAATGCCTCATACATCACTGTCGTGACAGTGATGCCGTGACAGTGATATCGTGATAGTGATGTCGTGACAGTGATGTTGTGACAGATGTCGTGGCAGATGCCGTGACAGATGCCGTGACAGATGCCAGGGCAGATGCCGTGACAGATGCCGTGACAGATGCCGTGGCAGTAGCCGTGACAGATGTCGTGACAGAAGTGGTGACAATGTTGAAGCAAACTGCCTTATAACTCGCTGTCGTGACATATGTCGTGACAGAGGTAGAGACAGTGAAGAAGAAGAGATGGAAAATGCGAAGTGGAGTTCGACTGATAGAGGATTTCAAGCCTAATTTTTAGAGACCACTCGCATAATTTTTGGAGCCGAGAAGCACAAGAAAAGCCTTGCCCAAAGTTTGAGGAGAAAGTCAAAGCAAGAAGATAGGGTGATCTAAAGGACGTTTATTCAGAGATTTAGTCTTTAATGAATTGTACTTTAATTCGAACTAGTATTCTTGTCCATTAAGAAAACTTGTACCCAAGGCCTATATATATGCTTGTAATTCAACCTAGAGAACATCATCTTACTCTCTAGCCTTCTCTTCTAAACCTTAGTCGTTTTCCCTTCCTCACCATGTTCTAAACTTCCCCTGGGGCTAAGGATTGATTTGTAAAGTAGTTGCAAGGATTGCATTTGTTTTAGGAATTTTTCTGTTCAATAAAATAGACTTCAAGTTTTCTTATTCTGGTTTTCAACATCTTGCAAGAATATCGGGAGAGCATTGTGAGATTACACATTTACTTAATATCGGGAGAGTTAACTATACGAAAGGAATAAGTACGGGTTCTCCAGTTTATGGTTGAACTATCTCGGACCTTGGGGTAAGACGAGGTTAAGTGGCTAAGGAAGAATCCAACAACATCGGTGTTCATCCTTCGATTCATGCCGGGAGGTATCATCAAGACGTGTTCATCGACAGACTTGGACCTAGGGATAGCCCAAGGCACAGCAGGGATTCTTGCCAAGCTTGAAGCACATAGTTGTGTAATCGCTGCAACGATAACCAACAAACCGCTGCTGCGACAGGCGCAACGACAGAACAGAGATTCCTAGACTTTGCAACACCTACACTACTGAGCAATTCAATACCGGCCCATTCTCCATATCCTGATTACTTTACTCTTCTATTTTTAGTATTCTTTATCATCTCGTGACAAACATTTAAATTCTTTCTTTACCCCTTCGTGCAGCAAATTCCAGGTTAAAGCTATTAGCCCAGTCCCTGTGGACACGATATCCGATACTTACGTATCACTTTACTACTTGCGTCGTGTACACTTGCACTACATTGCGATAGACACTTTTACACGCAACAAGTTTTTGGTGTCGTTGCCGGGGACTGGCAATATACCTCTACCTTTAATTATTGCACTTTTATTTATTTTATCTTATTTTTATTTTTTCTATTTCTAGTTTTTATATCTCAGGCACAATACAAGTTCAAGGGCATCAACATGTCAGGAAAAACCATTCGAGAGTTGATGTGGGAAAGTTCTTGCAATTACCGTAAAGGTAATAATGCACTCGAAAGTTGTCCTCATTTTTTCGGTGAATATATGGACAACCAACGATGGAACCAACAAGAACAAGATATGCCGCCAAAGCAACAACAAGGACAATATATGCCTCTGCCGCAACAACAATTTTTTATGGTATAATCAAAACCCGCAAAATTTTTTGTACCATAACAGTTTTGCTGCAGAACCCGACATGCCCTGGCAAAGTCAATATCCTCAAGAGCAGTCAAAATCCTTAGAAGACACACTACAAGCCTTCATGGCACTCACTCAAGAATTGTCTCCTTCTATGGGTGCAAGTATCACCAAGATGGATGCACTCTTGAGCAGACCGGTCCTCATTCATGCCACGGATGAACCTGAAATCTTGAGGCAAGATGACGAGGATGCCCATGTGAAGGAATACCCAACACATGATGAGTCTGAGCAAAAACTTGCCATGGCAATGATCAAGGAGCCGGAATGGAGCAACACCACAACAACGCTGAGTGAAATTCAATAGAATGGCACTGCGGCAACCACATCAGAGACAAACTCTCAACCCACTACCTCGATTATGCCCGACCAAGATTGCACACATCCATCCCTGTCATGGCACTCGCACGACCACCTAGAAGAGCTACCCAATAACAATGCCTCGCAAATGGAATACGAGCATGTAACAAACGAACATTTTGAATTCATTAAAAACTCACAAATTCCATTGCAGGTATTAGAGGAACCAAAGACGGTGGACTCAGAATCATCAAAGTCTCTACTGATGGAGACCTACGAGTGGCCAACGAAAATTGATCTGGGTAGTCTTGGCACTTTCCAATGTCCCCTTGACCTGCAAAGCAACATGACAAAGTACTGTCAAAATAACTGGCTGCCACAGCAGCAGACACGACAACAAGGGCTACATTCAACCACAACAACATTCAACGAAAACAAGGTAAGTTTGTGGTCGAATGTCAATTTAATTTTTTCTAATCATATATTCATACCCTCAGAAACATTACCTGTAACCCCCTTAACCCGGCCTAAACGGTTGACCCGAATTAAGAAGTTTACACGGGGAAAACCAAAGTCAACCCGAAAGTCAACCTTGATTAACGACCCTTTTTTTCTTTTTAATCTTATCTAAATGCACATTAACCATAGATATGTTCATACAACAGCATACTCAAAGATCAGCGCATTCGGAAAACATTTAGGGACTTAATTGCACAACATACTAGTTTAGGGACCAAAATGTAAATTCTGGAAATTAGAAGGACTTAACCCACTTTTAAGTTACCATTATGAAATTAGTCATATTTCATGCTTCCCTGCCAAATTTCAACTCAAACAGACTTCTCAAACTCATTCAATTGCATAAACAAAATTCAGGACCAAAACGCAAAGGTTTCAAAACATATAACCAACAATTTCAGTGCCCAACGGTCGGGTGTTTCGGAACAGGGATGATCCGTTCCGAAACGCGGGACCGTTCCGAAACGCGTTGCGCAACAGGGCCTGGCAGTGGCCAAACTGTTTCGGAACTGCTCTGCCCGTTTCGAAACGCCTAGGCCATTTCAGGCCCTCTGTTCCGAAACGGCAGCACCTGTTCCGAAAGAGGCTGCCCAGATTGCAGAAATTTAGCTAGATTATCACACAATTGATCCATCAAACATGCTCCAAAGGAAACCAAATTATACCAGCAACACAATACATGCATAAGGAACATAATGGCATCAACAATTCATAAACATGGCATCAAACAAGAAAAGCCCCAATTCTATAGGCATGCATCCTATATTGAAAGACCATTCAACACCAAAACATCAAACAATCCTCATAATGGCCATTTACAAGTTCCATCAACAACAACAACATAAAACCATCTTAGGGAGTCCAAAACATCTCCCAAAACAACAACATAGGTTCCCCATTGCCAAATGCCAAAAGCTAATCAAGTTATGAAAATATTCACCATACATGAGCTTAGTTCTTCACTTGGATTCTTGACCTCTTGCTGCCCTTATATGCACTTCAATGCTCTGCATTATTGGTTTAAGAAAAGAGAGAGAGTAAGAACATAGCTTAGTGAGGAATGCTCATTTAAAACAACACAATAATGCATTTATAAACACTTTTATAAATCTCAATTCAAAACAATCTTTAACCATGCACAAAAGCATTTAAAACAAGCATACATGCTTCAAATTATTAACATGTCATATTGGCCACAAGTGATAATCATAAACTTTCCATTTCATAATACAATCAACATAAGACTCACACATGGACTTTTAAACACCATTGTGATCTTACAATTCACAAGGACCACACATGGACTTTTAACCACCATTGTGTCCTTAGCACAAGAATCACCCATGGACTTTTAACCACCATGGTGTTCTTAAAATACACAAGGCTCACACAAGGACTTTTAACCACCTTTGTGACCTTAACACAAGAATCACCCATGGACTTTTAACCACAATGGTGTTCTTACAATACACAAGGCTCACACAAGGACTTTTAACCACCTTTGTGACCTTAGCACAAGATCCAATCATGGACTTTTAACCACCATGTTGTTCTTAACACAATAACCACCTATGGACTTTTAACCACCATAGTGTTCTTAACCTTTCTCAAAACATCACTTGCCAATATGCATCATTTAACAACAATAATCCACTGTTTTAAAGCATTTAACAAAGCCATTAATCATCATGCATCCTTATGCATCAAAACCACATTTTATCAAATGTTCAAAACAAGGATCTCTTACCTTGAGAATCCTTCAACACATGGCTTATAAAACCAGCAAATAAACATGCTATATATGCTTTCAAAACAGAATATAAAACATGCAAACAATCACCTTGCACACAACCAACACATGGTTCATCAACAAGAGAGTTTTTCCGAAAACTTACTCTTGAGCTTAGCAAAGTTGTTTAGATTTAAACTAAGCTCCCAAACCTTCAAAACATTGGTTTCAAAGCTGAAAACCAAAATCCACTCACCGATTCCGTTTCGCCACTTGCCGAAACACCAATCAAGCTTCCGGATCAACACCACAAGGATCTGAAGATGTCTCCCCTGTTTTAAACACATCAAAACAGTAGATTAATGCACCATCATGCATTAATATCCTCAACCAAGACATCTAAACTCGCTGCTCACATCAACACTCACATTTCGGCTACCAAACACAACCGAAATCACATCCAAACATCTCCTCAACACTACCCAGCCAAGATCCAACAATTCCAAACATCTATAAACCACAATTAACATCCAAAATGGATCTCATCACGTCCTTATACCTCCAGCTATAGCAGAACATCAAGATCACTCCAAAAACCACCAAAAACTTAAACACAACTTAGGAAAATCAACCTATTCGGGATTGCATTGATTAAACCTCAATTTCTCATCAATTATACATCCATTTTACATCAAAAACACATCTCAAAACAATGCCCAATCAGATCATACGAATTTCATCAAAATTAAAGCAAATCTTGCATTTTAAAGCCAAGATCAAGAACTCAATTACAAAACCTTTAATAAAACATAATTCAAGGATTGAGAACTTGGGAATTTCAGTAAAGAACTGAGAATTTAGAGGAGAAGGACGTTCATACCTCTAAACTTGAGTTTCTCCCTTTTGGAACCAAGATTCTTGAAAATCCAATAAGCAAATGCTAAGGTTTTGTTGTAGAAAAGATTAGAGATCAAATGAGGATTGAAATCTCATCTTTTGTTGTCAAAATCAGAGGGAAATTTGCTGGAGAAAATTGTTTGGGTTGAGAGAAAAGTTGAGAGAAAAGAAAATGGAAAATTTGAGAAAGTTAGTTAAAAATGACAAAATATCTTCTTCCCTCATTTTTCCTTTAATTAAAACCATTAATTAAATTGATTAATATTAAGAAAAATCTGGAGAAACTCCTTTGGGTAAATAGCTCCATAAAGATTCAAAGTTTCAATCCTTTTTAAAACAGTCACCAGTTTTCAAAAATTACATTTTGGTCACTAACCCAAAATGTCACTCTTCCAAACCTCATTTTGTAAAATTGATTTCACCTTTCTCTTATATATAATAAAAGAGGATTTTAAGACATTTTTCCATATTTTAAATGCAACCCGAACTAGGCTTTCCTAAATTCACCCTTTTATACTCGAACCGCAACCCGACCGGTCCGGTCCAAACCTAAAACTTCTAAGCCCAAAATTGGGGTGTTACAACTCTCCCCCCCTTAAGAAATTTCGTCCTCAAAATTTACCTGAAGGAAAGAGGTACGGAAACTGCTTCAACATGTCATCCTTCCGCTCCCACGTGGCTTCTTCAACCCCACGATGTTTCCACAACACCTTTACCAACTCGATGGTCTTGCCACGAAGAACCTTACTATCCGAATCCAGAATCCTCACTGGTTCCTCATCATAGGTCAAATCCGGATTCAATTCCACTTCTTCCACAGGCATCACATGTGAAGGATCCGATCTATACTTCCGAAGCATAGAAACATGAAACACATCATGGATCTTCTCCAACTCTTGCAGTAACCTCAACTTATACGCAACAGGACCCACACGCTCAATCACCTCGTATGGTCCAATGTACATAGGGCTCAACTTACCCTTTCGGCCAAACCTCATCACCTTTTTACAAGGCGAAACCTTCAAAAACACATGGTCACCCACCGCGTACTAAATCTCCTTACGCTTCAAATCCGCGTAAGACTTTTGCCGATCAGAAGCTGCCTTCAAGCGCTCACAAATGAGCTTCACCTTCTCGGTGGTTCCTTTCAACATAGCTGGCATCGAAACCAACTTCTGACCCGTTTCAGCCCAACACAGAGGAATCCTACACTTCCTCCCATACAAAGCCTCATAAGGTGCCATTTGAATGCTCGCCTGATAACTATTGTTATAGGCAAACTCCACCAAAGGCAAATGTTTCTCCCATGAGCCCTGAAACTCAATCACGCAGCACCTCAACATATCCTCCAAAACCTGGATAACACGCTCGGACTGACCATCCGACTGAGGATGATAAGACGTACTGAAATTCAACCGTGTACCCAAAGCTCGATGTAAACACTGCCAGAAACGCGATGTAAACCTCGGATCCCTATCCGACACAATCGACTTATGCACACCATGCAGCCGCACAATCTCAGCAATGTACAGCTCCGCAAGCTTATCCAAAGAATACGTAGTATGCACAGGCAAGAAATGCGCACACTTCGTCAAGCGATCCACAATCACCCACACCGAATTCTTCTTCGATGGCGACAAGGGTAAACCAGATACAAAATCCATGGTAATCCTTTCCCACTTCCACTCAGGAATTCTCAACGGTTGCAACAAACCTGACGGAAACTGATGCTCAGCCTTAACTCGCTGACACACCATGCACTTGCTTACAAACTCAGCAACATCCTTCTTTAGACCCACCCAATAGTACTCATCACGAAGATCACGGTACATCTTAGTACTACCAGGGTGCATAGCAAAAGGACTACTATGACCTTCAGTCAGAATAGCACGCCTCAAATCAACATCATTGGGCACTACTATCCGACTCCCAAAACACAACACTCCATCATCACTAAAACAGAAATCCGAAGGCCTACCCTCCGCGATATCCTGAACATGCGGTACCAAGGAATCCTCCAACAACTGCTTTTCCTTGATCAACTGAACCAAAGATGGTTTTACTTGCAATTCAGCCACAAGACCACCATCACGCGAAATACTCAAACTGGCAAACATAGCCCTCAACTCAACAGCTACCTTCCTACTCAAGGCATCCGCTACAACATTAGCTTTCCCAGGGTGATACTCAATCGTCAAATCATAATCCTTGAGCAACTCCACCCAGCGTCGCTGTCTAAGATTCAACTCCTTCTGAGACATCAGATACTTCAAACTCTTGTGATCCATGTACATAGTACAATTCTCACCATACAGATAATGTCTCCAGATCTTCAAAGCAAAAACCACCGCAGCCAACTCGATGTCATGCGTAGGATAATTGCGCTCATGCACCTTCAACTGCCGTGATGCATAAGCCACCACCTTACCCTCCTGCATCAACACACATCCCAAACCCACATAGGACGCATCACTATACACCACAAACTCTTTCCCTGATTCAGGTTGAACCAAGATAGGAGCTTGTGTCAAGGCTGCCTTAAGCTTCTCAAAAGCCTGCTGTCTCGCTTCCGTCCACTCATACTTAACATCCTTCTGCAACAACTTTGTCAAAGGTGCAGCAATCTTCGAAAACCCATCCACAAACCTTCGGTAGTATCCCGCCAAACCAAGGAAACTACGAACTTCATGAACAGACTTAGGAACCTTCCAATTCATCACCGCCTCAATCTTCTGAGGATCAACGCGAATCCCTTCAGCAGAAACCACATGACCAAGAAACACCACTTCCCTAAGCCAGAACTCACACTTGCTCAGCTTAGCATAAAGCTGATTCTCCAACAAAGCTTGCAGCACAACTCTCAGATGCCCTTCATGCTCCTCCTCAGTACGCGAGTACACGAGGATATCATCAATGAACACCACAACAAACTTATCCAGGTATTCATGAAATACACGATTCATCATGTCCATGAAAGCTGCAGAAGCATTTGTCAAACCAAACGGCATCACAAGGAACTCATAATGCCCATACCTCGTCCTGAAAGCTGTCTTTGGCACATCCACATCCTTCACCTTCAACTGATAATACCCTGACCTTAAGTCAATCTTAGAGAACACAGCTGCTCCCCGAAATTGATCAAAAAGATCATCAATTCTCGGCAATGGATACAGATTCTTGATAGTCAACTTGTTAAGCTGACGGTAATCAATGCACATTCTCATAGTGACATCCTTCTTCTTCACAAACAAGACCGGCGCACCCCAAGGTGACACACTCGGCCGAATGAAACCACGATCAAGCAACTCTTGCAACTGCGTCTTCAGCTCTTTCAACTCTTTAGGTACCATTCGATAAGGAGTAATGGACACTGGAGTTGTGTTTTCATACAGCTCAATCCCAAACTCCACCTCACGATTAGGAGGCAATCCAGGCAACTCCTCCAGAAACACACCAAGAAACTCTCGCACAGTCCTGATATCTTGCACACGCAACTCCTTAGAGCTAGGATTCATCACAAAGGCTAGATAAGCTTCACAACCTTGCCTCAGCATCCGGCTCGCCTCCAATGTAGACACCACATTGGCAAGAAACTTCACATTCTCACCAACCACAACCACTTCATAATCATCCGCAAGTTTCAACGAAACCCGCTTATTCTCACAATCCACTACAGCACGATGCTCAGCAAGCCAATCCATACCAAGGATTACATCAAAACCATAGAAAGGCAATTCCATAAGTTTAACATGAAAAACATGATCTTGCACAACCAAATGACATCTTCTATAAAGCTTTCGAGTCACAACAGTCTCACCCAAAGAACTAGTGACACGCATACCAACATCCAAAGACTCAACAGGCAAACCAAGCAATTCAGCATGCTCACGCAAAATGTATGAGTGCGTAGATCCAGAATCAATCAAGGAAAGTAATGACAAGGACTGCAAAGTAAAAGTACCTGCAATCACATCCGCGTCATTCCTCCCCTCCCTCTGAGCAAACACTCTAGCCTGGCCACCACCTTCAGGCTGAACAGCTACAACATGAGCCACATTCCGTCCACCCTCTTCTCTCCGGTGGAAGTTACCACGGCCGCGCCCACGACCTCTCTGTGGTGCAGCAACTACAGGAGCACGCCCTTGGCCACCAGCCAACATAGGACACTCTCTCCTCAAGTGATCCGTAGATCCACAGTTCCAGCACGAATTACCAGCTGCCACAACAGGAGCTTGCACCTCCCTCACAGCTCGAGGACAATCACGTTTCATATGGCCACGCGATCCACATGTCCAACATGCGTTCGGTTCAGCTCTTGCCTTGCCTCCCTGAGCAGGCGCACCACCACCTCGCTTAGCCGAAGGCTGATACCTCTGATCACGTCCCCTCTTGTTCCGTCCACCACCGGAACTATACTCAGCAACTCGCTTACCAGCACCAGAACCAGCACCTTTAGATGATAAACCCAAATTTGTCGAAATGTCCTTTGCTCTCCCAACCAGCACATCAAAATCATTATACTCAGCAGCTAGCATATACGTCTTTACTTCCGTCACCAAACCATAACGGAATCTTTCACACCTCTCCCGCTCATCAGGAACAAGCTCAGGTGCGTATTGACTGAGTCGGACAAACTGAACCTCGTATTCAGCTACAGACATGCTCCCTTGGGTAAGAGACATGAATTCTCTCTTCTTTTCATCTAGGTACCTCACACCCAGATATCTCCTCTTGAACGCGTTCTGAAAGAACGTCCAAGTTACATCAGCTTCCTCCATTCCAGAGATAGAGGTTGTCCACCAAGTGTAAGCATCGTCTTGCAACAATGATACCACACAGCCCAGCTTCTGCACATCAGTGCAATTCATTTGCCCCAAGATCCTCTTGGTACTTTCCAGCCAAGACTCAGAACCTTCAGCAGACAAACCCCTGAACTCAGTCCCTCCCAGACTGCGCAAACGCTCCAAAGGTAGTCTAACTCCAGCATCTCCCTGATGCCCAGCTCCTTGAGCTCCAGCTACCGCTGCTCGAAAAGCTCCAGCAATGGCTTGAACCAGCATTGTCATGTCAGGAATAGCTTGTCCCTGACCAGCTTCAGGTCCAGCGACCCCAGCATCAGCACCAGCAGCAGCTCCTTCACCCCCAGGACCACCACCACCAGGCGGAGGAGGTAAATCCACCATATTTTCAGCATTCTCCTCATTCTCATTTTGAGCCATAGCTCGTGTATTAACCCTCAATTCTCTACGAGGTGCCATTCACTAAACAATGCAATCACAATGCAATAAACATAGTCAGGCCCAGCAAGGTAAGCAATCCAAGTACTCAAGCTCATTTCCAATTAAAAACAACATCATTTCGTTAGCTTTGATTTGGCAATGGGTCCCCCTAACATGCTTCACCTTAGCATACATCACAATTGTAACATACTTACAATTCACACAACATACTTTCATTCAACAAGCATACAAAGCATACATACATTAATCACCCACATAATCATTCCCAATTACTCGAGAACTCATCTCTGATACCACCAAATGTAACCCCCTTAACCCGGCCTAGACGGTTGACCCGAATTAAGAAGTTTACACGGGGAAAACCAAAGTCAACCCGAAAGTCAACCTTGATTAACGACCCTTTTTTTCTTTTTAATCTTATCTAAATGCACATTAACCCTAGATATGTTCATACAACAGCATACTCAAAGATCAGCGCATTCGGAAAACATTTAGGGACTTAATTGCACAACATACTAGTTTAGGGACCAAAATGTAAATTCTAGAAATTAGAAGGACTTAACCCACTTTTAAGTTACCATTATGAAATTAGTCATATTTCATGCTTCCCTGCCAAATTTCAACTTAAACGGACTTCTCAAAATCATTCAATTGCATAAACAAGATTCAGGACCAAAACGCAAAGGTTTCAAAACATATAACCAACAATTTCAGTGCCCAACGGTCGGGTGTTTCGGAACAGGGATGATCCATTCCGAAACGCGGGACCGTTCCGAAACGCGTTGCGCAACAGGGCCTGCTAGTGGCCAAACTGTTTCGGAACGGCTCTGCCCGTTTCGAAACGCCTAGGCCATTTCAGGCCCTCTGTTCCGAAACGGCAGCACCTGTTCCGAAACAGGCTGCCCAGATTGCATAAATTTAGCTAGATTATCACACAATTGACCCATCAAACATGCTCTGAAGGCAACCAAATTATACCAGCAACACAATACATGCATAAGGAACATAATGGCATCAACAATTCATAAACATGGCATCAAACAAGAAAAGCCCCAATTCTATAGGCATGCATCCTATATTGAAAGACCATTCAACACCAAAACATCAAACAATCCTCATAATGGCCATTTACAAGTTCCATCAACAACAACAACATAAAACCATCTTAGGGAGTCCAAAACATCTCCCAAAACAACAACATAGGTTCCCCATTGCCAAATGCCAAAAGCTAATCAAGTTATGAAAATATTCACCGTACATGAGCTTAGTTCTTCACTTGGATTCTTGACCTCTTGCTACCCTTATATGCACTTCAATGCTCTGCATTATTGGTTTAAGAAAAGAGAGAGCATAAGCACATAGCTTAGTGAGGAATGCTCATTTAAAACAACACAATAATGCATTTATAAACACTTTTATAAATCGCAATTCAAAACAATCTTTAACCATGCACAAAAGCATTTAAAACAAGCATACATGCTTCAAATTATTAACATGTCATATTGTCCACAAGTGATAATCATAAACTTTCCATTTCATAATACAATCAACATAAGACTCACACATGGACTTTTAAACACCATTGTGATCTTACAATTCACAAGGACCACACATGGACTTTTAACCACCATTGTGTCCTTAGCACAAGAATCACCCATGGACTTTTAACCACCATGGTGTTCTTAAAATACACAAGGCTCACACAAGGACTTTTAACCACCTTTGTGACCTTAACACAAGAATCACCCATGGACTTTTAACCACCATGGTGTTCTTACAATACACATGGCTCACACAAGGACTTTTAACCACCTTTGTGACCTTAGCACAAGAACCAATCATGGACTTTTAACCACCATGTTGTTCTTAACACAAGAACCACCTATGGACTTTTAACCACCATAGTGTTCTTAACCTTTCTCAAAACATCACTTGCCAATATGCATCATTTAACAACAATAATCCACTGTTTTAAAGCATTTAACAAAGCCATTAATCATCATGCATCCTTATGCATCAAAACCACATTTTATCAAATGTTCAAAACAAGGATCTCTTACCTTGAGAATCCTTCAACACATGGCTTATAAAACCAGCAAATAAACATGCTATATATGCTTTCAAAACAGAATATAAAACATGCAAACAATCACCTTGCACACAACCAACACATGGTTCATCAACAAGAGAGTTTTTCCGAAAACTTACTCTTGAGCTTAGCAAAGTTGTTTAGACTTAAACTAAGCTCCCAAACCATCAAAACAATGGTTTCAAAGCTGAAAACCAAAATCCACTCACCGATTCCGTTTCGCCACTTGCCGAAACACCAATCAAGCTTCCGGATCAACACCACAAGGTTCCGAAGATGTCTCCCCTGTTTTAAACACATCAAAACAGTAGATTAATGCACCATCATGCATTAATATCCTCAACCAAGACATCTAAACTCGCTGCTCACATCAACAATCACATTTCGGCTACCAAACACAACCAAAATCACATCCAAACATCTCCTCAACACTACCCAGCCAAGATCTATCAATTCCAAACATCTATAAACCTCAATTAACATCCAAAATGGATCTCATCACGTCCTTATACCTCCAGCTATAGCAGAACATCAAGATCACTCCAAAAACCACCAAAAACTTAAACAAAACTTAGGAAAATCAACCTATTCGGGATTGCATTGATTAAACCTCAATTTCTCATCAATTATACATCCATTTTATATCAAAAACACATCTAAAAACAATGCCCAATCAGATCATATGAATTTCATCAAAATTAAAGCAAATCTTGCATTTTAAAGCCAAGATCAAGAACTCAATTACAAAACCTTTAATAAAACATAATTCAAGGATTGAGAACTTGGGAATTTCAGTAAAGAACTGAGAATTTAGAGGAGAAGGACGTTCATACCTCTAAACTTGAGTTTCTCCCTTTTTGGAACCAAGATTCTTGAAAATCCAATAAGCAAATGCTAAGGTTTTGTTGTAGGAAAGATTAGAGATCAAATGAGGATTGAAATCTCATCTTTTGTTTTCAAAATCAGAGGGAAATTTTCTGGAGAAAAGTGTTTGGGTTGAGAGAAAAGTTGAGAGAAAAGAAAATGGAAAATTTGAGAAAGTTAGTTAAAAATGACAAAATATCTTCTTCCCTCCCTTTTCCTTTAATTAAAACCATTAATTAAATTGATTAGTATTAAGAAAAATCTGGAGAAACTCCTTTGGGTAAATAGCTCCTTAAAGATTCAAAGTTTCAATCCTTTTTAAAACAGTCACCCAGTTTTCAAAAATTACATTTTGGTCACTAACCCAAAATGTCACTCTTCCAAACCTCATTTTGTAAAATTGATTTCACCTTTCTCTTATATATAATAAAAGAGGATTTTAAGACATTTTTCCATATTTTTAATGCAACCCGAACTAGGCTTTCCTAAATTCACCCTTTTATACTCGAACCGCAACCCGACCGGTCCGGTCCAAACCTAAATCTTCTAAGCCCAAAATTGGGGTGTTACATTACCAAGAATGGAGGACTTCATAGACTACAAAGGGAAGAGAAAGAAAGGAGCTTCCACCATGAGAATAATCACCAGATGGAGGGTACGGATGGACTTCAAGAAGTACATTAACGACCCCTCCAGCATCAATAGAACATGGAGTAGTTACTTTAGGAGATACCCCTCAAGGCGCTCCTAATTTAACTTATTTTAATTTTATCTTATTTTATCTTTATTGTTTTAGGAATTAGAAATTTAATATTAGTTTTTCGTTTGTTTGTGTTATTAGGTAAACAGAGAGAACCCTTGCAATGACGATACAAGCAAACCGAGGAAGCTCTGCCTCCACCCCTGCCGCGGCAGCACTCATACTCCCTGAGATGAATTCCAAAGTGACTGCCGCTAACAACAGTGAAGATAGTAACGCAAGGAAGAAGGCAGCCTTCGCATCTCCAACTCCCAGGGCAGCACCCACAGCTCCTCCGACAAATCCCAAGGAGACTGCCCGCCGACAGCTCCTCATCCAAAGCTCCAGCAGCAGCGACGACAACCGCACAACTTAAGTTTTATTTTCTTTTTCTCTGCCGCCTACTGTATATATTATCTTTTTGTGATGTTTCACTTTTCTGTCATTTTTTCTGTTTTTCTTTTTGTGTGTCATGCATTGAGGATAATGCAACCCTTGAGTTTGGGGGTAGACAGTCCTCCTAATTATTAATATAACATTGCATTTAGTTTTCATTGTGTCGCATTTATTTTTTATGCAAAAAATGGCTTAATTTATTGAACTTTTATTATCTGTTGCTGCCATCTCTGTCATGACAGCCCCTTAAAAATATTTTAGGAAGTAAGTAGAGCCTTAGTATAGTTCTGAAAAAACTGAAACACGTTGTGACTTACTTGATAACAGACTTTCTCTAGCATACTTAGAATAGAAAACTTAGCACTTAGAGTAGAAAGAGACTAGAAACTCAGGAAACCTAGAGGTGCCTATCACTTGCTCTAGGAAAATAACCAGAGAAAAACTTCTAGAGGTGCCTATCAACGGCTCTAGATAGTTAACTAGAGGTGCCTGAAATATTGTCTCTAGTAGAAAAAAGAAAAATTCAGAAAAAGAAGGAAAACAACTAGAGGTGCCTGATACTGGCTCTAGTAAAAAAAGAAAAAAAAAGAATTAAGTCTCGAAGGAAAACTTTAAACAAGCTAAGTATAATATTCTAGTTGATAGGGAAGTCTATATTCATGTATGTTCACAATAATTGCACACACATGCACGAGAACTATACTTTTGCTCTAAGTAGATCCTTAAATATTTGAACAGGTGCTAAACATGATAGGGATGGTGCTGTGGGTAAGGATTGTTCATTGACTTAAGCCAAGAAATATATATAGCTTTAACCTGGAATTTGCTGCACGAAGACAAGTTAAATGTTTGTCACGAATGTAGTGCAAGTGTAAAAGTGTCTATCGTCTCCATAGGGACTGGGCTAATAGCTTTAACCTGGAATTTGCTGCACGAAGGGGTAAAGAAAGAATTTAAATGTTTGTCACGAGATGATAAAGAATAATAAAATTGAAGAGTAAAGTAATCAGGATATGGAGAATGGGCCGGTATTGAATTACTCAGTAGTGTAGGTGTTGCAAAGTCTAAGAATCTCTGTTCTGTCGTTGCGCCTGTCGCAGCAGCGGTTTGTTGGTTATCGTTGCAGCGATTACACAACTATGTACTTCAAGCTTGGCAAGAATCCCTGCTGTGCCTTGGGCTATCCCTAGGTCCAAGTCTGTCGATGAACACGTCTTGATGATACCTCCCGGCATGAATCGAAGGATGAACACCGATGTTGTTGGATTCTTCCTTAGCCACTTAACCTCGTCTTATCCCTAGGTCCGAGATAGTTCAACCATAAACTGGAGAACCCGTACTTATTCCTTTCGTATAGTTAACTCTCCCGATATTAAGTAAATGTGTAATCTCACAATGCTCTCCCGATATTCTTGCAAGATGTTGAAAACTAGAATAAGAAAACTTGAAGTCTATTTTATTGAACATAAAAATTCCTAAAACAAATGCAATCCATGCAACTACTTTACAAATCAACCCTTATCCCTAGGGGAAGTTTAGAGCATGGTGAGGAAGGGAAAACGACTAGGGTTTAGAAGAGAAGGCTAGAGAGTAAGATGATGTTCTCTAGGTCGAACTACAAGCATATATATAGGCCTTGGGTACAAGTTTTCTTAATGGCCAAGAATACTAGTTCGAATTAAAGTACAATTCATTAAAGACTAAATCTCTGAATAAACGTCCTTTAGTTCGCCCTATCTTCTTGTTTTGACTTTCTCCTCAAACTTTGGTTAAGGATTTTCTTGTGCTTCTGGGCTCCAAAAATTATGCGAGTGGTCTCTAAAAATTAGGCTTGAAATCCTCTATCAGTCGAACTCCACTTCGCATTTTCCATCTCTTCTTCTTCACTGTCGCCACCTCTGTCATGGCATCACTTTCACGATAGTAATGTATGAGGCAGTTTTCTTCACTCCAGCTCTTCTATTCCTCTACTGCCCTGGATGCTGCCATGACAGTTATCTTCTGTTCCTCTGCTGCCCTGGATGAAGCCATGACAGTTATCTTCTGTTCCTCTGCTGCCCTGGATTCTGCCACGACAGTAATCTGCAAGAATTAACCGTAATCAGCAGCATCTGTGCAAAATTATCCACTTGTGATATTTATGAAAAAACTAGCCTAAAATGCAATTAAACGTTCTTGAGTGCAGCAAAAATAAGGATAAATGATGGGTAAAATATAGGACTTTTAGGCACTCAACAGCAAACTCAACCAATGGCAAGTGCTTCTCCTAAGAACCCTGAAAATCTATTACACAACATCTCAACATATCCTCAAGCACTTGAATCACACGTTCTGACTATCCATCCGTCTACGAATGATAAGAAGTGTTGAAATTCAACCGTGTGCCCAGGGCTTGGTGCAAACATTCCCAAAATCGTGTTGTAAACCTCGGATCTCTATCCGACGCAATGGACCTTGGCACACCATGCAACCGCACAATCTCAGCTATGTATAGCTCAGCCAACTTATCCAAAGTATACGTAGTATGCACATGCATAAAATGTGCAAACTTCGTAAGCCTATCCACAATCACCCAAACTGAATTCTTCTTTTTCGGTGACAAAGGCAAGCCAGACACAAAATCCATGGTGATTCTCTCCCACTTCCATTTTGGAATTCTCAAAGGCTGCAACAATCCAGAAGGAACCTGATGCTCAGCCTTCACTCGCTGACACACCATACACTTACTAACGATACATCTTTGTACTACCCGGGTGCATGGCAAAAGGACTACAATGAGCTTCAGTCAGAATAGTGCGCCTTAACTCAGCATTATCTGGCACCACTGTTCGACTTCCATAACACAGAACACCATCATCACTAAAGCTGAAATCTGAAGGTCTATCATCCGCAATGTCTTGAACATGCGACACAAGAGAATCATCAAGCAATTGTTTCTCTTTAGTCAACTGTAACAAAGATGGTTTCACTTGCAACTCCGCCACAAGACCACCTTCACGCGATATGCTCAAACGAGCAAACATCACTCTCAACTCAACAACCACCTTCCGGCTCAACGCATCGGCCACAACATTGGCCTTGCTTGGGGTGATACTCAATCGCCAGATCATAATCCTTAAGCAACTCCACCCAATGTCGTTGCCTAAGATTTAACTCCTTCTGAGACATAAGGTACTTCAAGCTCTTATGATTCGTGAACACAACACATTTCTCACCATACAGGTAATGCCTCCAAATCATCAAGGCAAATACCATAGCTGCAAGCTCAAGATCATGAGTAGGGTAGTTGCGCTCATGCACCTTCAACTGCCTAGAAGCATAGGGCACCACCTTACCTTCCTGCATCAATACGAAGCCCAAACCAACAATGGATGCATCACTATAGACCAAAAACTCCTTACCAGACTCAGGTATAATCAAAACAGGAGTTAGCGTCAAAGCTTCCTTTAGCTTCTCAAAAGCTTGTTGCCTCACCTCCGTCCACCCAAAGCGAACATTCTTTTGCAACAACTTGGTCAAAGGTGCCACTATCTTTGAGCAAACCCTCAACAAACCTATGGTAGTACCCAGCCAACCCAAGGAAACTTCGTACCTCCGTCACTGACTTAGGCACTTCCAACTCATCACAGCCTCCACTTTTTGTGGATTAACGCGAATACCCTCAGCCGATACCACATGCCCAAGAAAGACCACTTCCTTAAGCCAAAACTCACATTTACTCAGCTTCACATACAACTAGTTCTCCAACAACTCCTGCAAAACGATTCTCAAGTGCTTATCAAGATCTTCCTCGGTACGCGAATATACAAGGATATCATCGATGAACACCACCACAAACTGATCCAAGAATTCATGGAATACACGATTCATCATGTCCATGAAAGCAGTAGGCGCGTTGGTCAAACCAAACGGCATCACCAAAAATTCATAATGCCCGTACCTCATCCGAAAAGCAATTTTAGGTACATCCACATCCTTCACCTTCAGATGATAGTACCCCGATCTCAAGTCTATCTTAGAAAACACTGAGGCTCCCTGGAATTGATCAAAGAGATCGTCAATTCTAGGCAAGGGATACTTGTTCTTGATTGTCAACTTGTTCAGTTGCCGATAATCTATACACATTCTCATCGTCCCATCTTTCTTCTTTACAAACAGAACCGGTGCACCCCAAGGTGACACACTTGGCCGGATGAAACCTCAATCCAACAACTCCTGTAATTGCATTTTCATCTCTTTGGGTGTCATGCGATAAGGAGCAATGGACACCAGAGTTGTGTTCTCGTACAACTCTATACCAAATTCAACCTGCCTATTTGGTGGCAATCCAGGCAATTCTCCCGAAAAGACACCCAGAAAATCGTGAATCGTTCGGATGTCCTGCACACGCACATCCTTAGTTCCAGGATTCATCACATAAGCAAGGTAAACCTCACACCCCAACCTCATCATACGGTTTGCCTCCAAGCCCAAAATCACATTCGCCAAGAATTTCACATTCTCACCTACTACAACAACCACATAATCGTCGGCCAACTTTAAGGTGACTCGCTTAACATCAAAGTCAACCACCACTCTATGCTTTGTCAACCAATCCATGCCAAGGATTACATCAAATCCGTAGAAAGGAAATTCCATCAAATCCACAAGGAAAACATGACCTTGCACAGATAGAGGACACCTCCTATACAACTTCCTAGTGACTACATCTCACCAAAAGAACTAGTCACTTGCATTCCTACTCTGGGCATCTCAACAGGTATATCAAGCAAAAGTGCATGCTCACTCAAGATATAAGAATGCGTGGATCAAGAATCAATCAAAGCCAACAAAGATAAAGACTGGAGAACAAAAGTACATGCAATCACATCGGTATCGTTGCGCTCCTCGCGCTGAGCATACACCCTCGCTGTCCACCTCCCTCAGGTCGAACGGCTACAACGTGAGCAATACCTCGATGCCCCTCATCCCTCCTCTGAAAATTCCCTCGGTCGCACCCACGGCCTCTCTAAGGTGCAGCTACCCCAGGAGCACGTCCTTGGCCACCACCGGCCAGCAAAGGACACTCCCTCCTCATGTGATCTGCCAAACCATAATTCCAGCAATAGTTCCCCGTCACCACAACAGGAGCCTGAACCTCCCTAGCTGCTCGAGGACAGTCTCGCCTCAAGTGTCCACGAGAACCACACGTCCAGCACGTGTTCTGATCTGCCCTTACCCTATCCCTCTGAACAGGTGCACCATGGCCACAATTACCACGCCTAGCAGCAGATTGGTACCTCCTATCTCGTCCCCTTTTGTTCCGTCCACCACCGAAACTAGCCTCATCCACTCTCTTCCCAGAGCTCGAACCAACACCTCGGGAGGACAAACCCAAATTCTGCTCAATTTCCTTCGCTCGACAAACGAATACGTCAAAGTCCATGTAGTCCGCAGCTAGCATGTACGTCTTAACATCTTGTACCAATCCATAACGGAAACGATCACAGAGATGCCTCTCACTAGGCACCAGCTCCGGAGCATATTGACTCAAGCGTACGAACATGACCTCGTACTCAGCCACCGATAGGTTACCTTGAACGAGAGACATAAACTCCCGTTTCTTCTCATCCAAGTATCTCACACCTAGATACTTCCTCCGGAAGGCACCCCTAAAGAACTCCCAATCAACATCGTTGGGTTCCACACAAGCTGTGGTAGTCGTCCACCAGCTGTAAGCATCGCCCTGTAGCAAAGAAATCGCGCATCCCAACTTGCGCACATCACTACAACCCATTTGATCCATTATGCAGATCGTACTGGCCAACCAGGCCTCAAACGCCTCAGGTGCCATATCATAGAACTCTACCGCTCCCAAGCTCCTCAATCTTTCTAAAGGTAGACACGCCTGCCTAGCTGCAGGGGCCTGTACTTGCGCTCCAGCAACAGCAGCATGAAACGCTTCGGTAATCGCCTCAACTAATGGCGCCAAATTACCCAACCCAGACCCAGCTTGTCCTTGGTGCTCTTGCCCCCCACCTCCAGGTGGTGGCGGAGGAGGTAGATCTCCACCAGGAGGGACATCAGCCCCCTACTCAGCCTGGTTTTCCTGCTCGGCTGCAGGCACTATCGTATTGGACCTTAATTCTCTTCTGGGTCCCATTTGCTATTTTACACAAACACAACAATGAAACAAATCAAACCATTTAGGCCAGCTGCAAGCAAGAATCCAAGTTTACAAAACATTTGATTAGTGTAATAAGGCAATGGGCACCCAATTTTCCCCACAAAGCATATCATTCACGAAACATCATTTTCACATACTTTCCATCAATCCAAATCAGCACATCTCCACATAACATCATCATCATACCTTCATATTCATCTCACATGCAATTCAGGTCAATCAACATGATATAAGCTCAAAAATTCAAACATTAGCATGCTTTTCAAACATCATACTTCAACTCACATCAACATCACATACCAACATTCCCAATTCCTTCGAAACCACGCTCTGATACCAACAAATGTAACCCCCTTAGCCCGACCTAGACGTTTAACCCGAACTACGAAGATTACACGGGGAAAACCAAAGTCAACCCGAAAATCAACCTTAATTAACAACCCTTATTATTTTTTCTTTTTATCTTCTCTACATGCAAATTAAGCCTATGTGATTACTCAAGAAACATAGGAGAGAAGGGCAACACGATTAGAAAACATTTAGGGAGTCGATTGCATAATTTACACATTTTAGGGAGCAAAATGTAATTTTCAGAAAATATAAGGACTTGGCTGAATTTAAGATTATCAATATGTAATTAGTCACATTTCATGCCTCTAAGCCAAATCTCAACTAAAATGAACATTCCAAGATCAAACAATTGCATCCACAACATTCGGGACTAAAACGTAAGACATGGAAACTTTAAACCATTCAAAAACATCTTCCAACGGTCATCCGTTTCGGAACACCAAACCTTGTACCGAAACGCCCGTATCGAAACAGTGTTGACTGTTTCGGTACTCGGGTGTGTTCCGAGACCAGTATCGAAACATGCCTCTCCAGGGGCCAAACTATTCTGAAACACCTTCAGCTGTTCCGAAACGCTATGGTCATTACAGACCCCCGTTTCGAAATAGTTAAGGGTGTTTCGATACACCCTGCAGTGTGATAGCAGAAAATGTTGGTTTTTTATACTTTTCCATACTCGAATCACTTACGAGACATGCCACATCATGCATACATCAAGGATACATATCCATAATCAACATATAGAAACTATAGCATAAATGTAGCAACCAACATGTAGGCAAAGACACTAAAGGCATGCTTCCTAATTTGCCAAAACCATAACAAGTCAAAACTCCAAATAAACCAATATCCACACTCCAAAGGCCATTTACAAACCAAATATAGTCAACTCAAAATGCTCAAAGTGAAAGGAACATTCTCAAACACTCAAAAGTATAAATCCCACCCATTGCCTCATATTACATTAAAGGTGAACCATATACTTTTCTTTGAGAAAAACCTTGGATTTCTCTTGCTCTTGAGCTGCCTCCAAATGTTCAATTTTCTACATTGATGAAACAAACGACCGTAAGTAATAAGTTTAGTGAGGAACGCTAAACACAATCACCAATGCATAACTCAAGTTTACAAATTCATCACTTTACAGTAAATGCCCTTTATAAAACAAATCTTCTCAAGACTTCAATGCACTTTTGAAACCTCATGCACGTATGCATCAATATACAACAACAAATAAACCTTTTCTCATGCTTAAACAAGCATCACATGTATTATTGCATCATACACATATTTCCCATGCACTCTTGCATTATTTACAAGCATCTCATGCTTCACTTAGATCGTTTACATTATATTGGGTTACAAGTGAAAGTTCACAAATCCTTTCAACACAAGACACAATCGGATATGCGGATTACAAGCGTTGTCCCACACGCTTCATACCCACTACCGGACTACATAAGGCCCACACACAAGAGCAACCCTCGATTGTTGTGGCACCTGTGGTAGAGTATAACGGTACAATCTCAACCCCTAAACACCACTCATCGGTAGTTGTAACGAGAGCACGGGACACATAACTCATGATCCACACACGGAATTTACAACCACCGTTGTGATCTTAACTCAATCGTTAGGGTACTTGGATGGAGTTTACGGTACAATCACAACCCCTCGACATCCAAGGTGACTTTATCCACGATGCACCCAATCCTATAGCCGACTAACTATATCCGATTAAAGTAACCCAAAAACCATTTTCATCACTTGCCAATGTAAACATTTAACCACATTAATCCACTGGTTTTCAAGCATAACCAAAATGTCATTTCTACAAGCACACATGCTTAACATCATATGCATTTTCATATGAAAACCAAGGATCACTTACCTAGTGCATCCTTAACACAATGACATAAAAGTCCAGCATTAAACCATGCTTAAACATGCCTAAAAATAGTAAACAAATCCACTCTTGCACCAAATGCATTTTCATTAAACTTAGCACATTTCCAAGGGAGGGATTACCGAAACATTTACACTTGAGCTTCGTTAAGTGTATCAAACTTACACTAAGCTCCCAAGAGCACGCTCAAGGCGTTACAAAGTAGGAAATTGTATTTCCACTCACCGATACGCGAAGCCTTGTTCGCCGACACAGAAATTACACCTCCGGAGCCTCCAAAATCACTTCGTGAGCTTCCGGATCAAGAACCCCTGTTTTCACAACATCAAAACAGAGATCTAAATGCATTAAAATGCATTCTAACACTAGCAACAATCCTTAGACTCGCTGCCCACTCAAACTACACCAAAATGCCCTTCAAACACAACCGAAAACTCAATCGATTGCCTCCTAAACCAAGGCCAGCCATCATACAACACTTCTAAAGCATCATCAACATCAAAACACATCTAATAAACATCCTAACTCATCCTTATACCTCCAGCAATCACAATTCCACCATTACACCCCAAAATCACCCTTAAAACTACCAAGAAACTCAAGGATCTCAAGGATTTCGGGATCTATGTTATTAACACATCATTTTAACATATAAATCAACTTAAGAATCATTTAGAATCAAAACAAAATAGTGCCCAACTAACCATGTCCGAAAATCAAGATTTCATCCATATTTTCACAAGATTTTGATCTCAAATCAAAACTATATTGAAAACTCAATCAAAAATAGTTATTAGAAGCCAAATATCTTGGGAATTTCAATAAAGAACTTAGATTAGAGGTTGAGAATGGGATTTACCTCCAATTCTTGCTTCCTTCAATGAATGACAAGTTTTGCTTGGAAAGATCTTGAAGAATTTAAGAAAATCTCTTGAAATTGATTTAGAAAATGTTGAGAGAACTTTTGAGTGAAGGAATTCTGGAAAAGATGAGAGAAAATGGTGTTTGATAAAATGACAGGGAATTGGTAGTTACGTAAGATGAAAATCCACTAACTACCAATTAATTAATATCTCATTTAATTAAAATCCTTTAATTAATAATCCATTTAAAACACATGTCATATTTGAAGAAAGGTCAAATTGACTTAAATCGCCCCAAAGATTCTAAGATTTTGGCTTCCACCTTTAAAATCACATTTTCCAAGTTTTGAAACTTTACAATTTGGTCACTATTCAAAATGTCCATTTTCCAAATACCTTTTTGTAAAATTGACTTGAACAACCTCTTAATTATATTTTTAGAGGATTTTAACCAATTTTATCACAATTTTATCCTATCCCGATCCTTGATTTCCAAAAGACACCATACGCGATTTGAACCGTTCTCAACCGGTTCGATCCGATGTCTAAAACATCTAGGCCCAAAACTAGGGTGTTACAGTTGAGGGGTTGTGATTGTGCCATTAACTCCACCACGGGTGTTGAGGAGTTGTGATTGTACCATTAACTCCACCACGGGTGTTGAGGGGTTGTGATTGTGCCATTAACTCCACCACGGGTGTTGAGGGGTTGTGATTGTGCCATTAACTCCTCCACGGGTGTTGAGGGGTTGTGATTGTGCCATTAACTCCACCACGGGTGTTGAGGGGTTGTGATTGTGCCATTTAACTCTATCACGGGTGTTGAGGGGTTGTGATTGTGCCATTGAACTCCACCATGTAAAGCTGATAGTGTGTATGAAGCATGTGGGACAACATTTGTAATACGCATATCCGATTGTATTGAATTGTGTGGTGGGTTGGTTAATGTTCTTGTTGTTGATCACTTGCGAGCCAATATAATGACGTTGACATAATGATTTAATGGAGAACATTTATTTCGAGAAAGCATTTGATACTTGAGAATTACACTAAAATGCATATGATGCTTGGTTTAAGCATGAACAAGGGTTTTTGTTGTTGTAATAAATGATGCTATGAGCATGTGGTTTTGAAAGTGTTTTTGGTGTTCTAAAGTGCATGTTTTAATGGAAAGCATATATTTGCAAAGGATGACGTTTTGGTTTTATAAAATTAATTGATGATTGTTTGGTTTAGTGATCCTAACTAAGCTCTATGCTTACGATCATTTGTTTCATCAATTCAGAGAATTGAGCAATCAAGGCAGCCCATGAGCAAGGGGTTTCCAAGAGTTTTTGGCTAAATAATGTATGTGGTTTACCCTTAGTGTAATAAGAGGCAATGGGTGGGATTTCTACTCTTGGTTTTGTTGGTGTTGTTAAACACCTTTAGCATGTGTGGTATATGTTGGTGGATTTGTAAATGGTCTTTATTTGGTTTGTGGCCTTGCTTTTAGTATTTTGGATATGCTATGGTTTATGTTTTAAAAGCATGCTTGAATATTTAGTGACTCTCCATGAATTTCCATTCTTGTTGTTTATGTCGTGGATTTTTGTTGATACATAAGTGTTGGTATGTTGATTATTATATGTAATAATGATTAATACATGAATAGATGATGTTAAAAGTGTTTTTGGAGCTATTTCTTGAGCATTTCTGGTATGGGTATCGATACTCGGGAAAGTGTATCGATACCCTTAAGCTAAAATGGTACATGTGTATTGATACGGGCATCAGGTGTTTTGATAAGCATGTGCAAACTTTGAAGGGTATATCGATACACTTGGGAAGTGTATCGATACCCTTAAGCTAAAATGGTATATGTGTATTGATACGGTCATCAGGTGTATTGATACGCCTGTGCAAGCTTTGAAGGGTGTATCAATACACTTCAGAAGTGTATCGATACCCTTAAGCTAAAATGGGGCAGGTGTATTGATACGGGCATCAGGTGTATTGATACACCTGTACAAATTTTGTACGTGTATCGATATATGAGGGAAGTGTATCGATAGCCTTGCTCAAATTTGGCTACTTCCATTTTGCGTATCGATACAGGCTAAGGCGTATCGGTACGGGTAGTTGAAATTCAGTTAAAAGAATCTTTTTAAGTTTGGAAATGTTTCATTTTGGTCCATGAATGTTGTATGTTCATTTGAACGAGTTTGGATGATTCGTTTGAGCTGAAATTTGGCATGTTGGCATGTTACATGACTAATTGAATATTGGTAACTTTAAAATCTTGAAAGTCCCTGTATTTTATGGAAATTACAGTTTAGTCCCTAAAAGTCTAATCTATGCAATTGAACCCCTAATTGAACTCTGATCGCTGTGCCCTTTTCGCCTAATCGTTTTGCTGAACATATAGGGTAATATTGTTCATATAGAGAAGATAAAAGAAAAAAGGTCTTTAATCGAGGTTGACTTCGGTTTTCCACGTGTAATCTCTTTAGTTCGGGTCGGGCGTCTAGGCTGGGCTTATGAGGTTACATTTGTTGGTATCAGAGATAGGTTATGAAATAATTGGGGATGATGGTAAGTTAAATTGGTATGTTTTGATGTTTAATTCAATGTTTAATGGCATGTTGTTTGAAGAAAGCATATTTTTGGTTGAATATTGGTGTTTATGCCATGCTTGGTTGTTATGAATCATATGTGATTAAAATAGGATTGTATGATGATGATGTGCTGAGGATGTATGTCGAATGAGGATGATGTAAGGCATGATGATTATAATATGTTATCGGATGCAATGTTATGCTTGAGGGAAATCGGGGTGCCCATTGCCTTATTACACTAGATAAATGTTTTAAATTTGATTTGTAAACTTGGATCCTTGCTTGAGGCTGACCTACATTGTGGTTTGATTTGTTTTTGTTAGTATGCCTTGTTAATAATAGCACAATGAGTTCGAGGAGAGAGTTGGGATCGGATACAATCGTACCTGTGGGTTAGCAGGGTAATCTGGGGAACGATGTTCCGTCTGTTGAGAATGTGTCTGTTTGGCCGTTCTTACATGAAGTTGAGGCGATAGGGCAACATAGGGGGGCTGGCCCTGTGATGAAAGTTTTATCATCGGTGGTTCAGGAGATGTCTGGAACATCTCAGGTCGTAGTGAATGAAAAATCTGTGCATGTACCGTCTATCGGACATACTAGTTTGTCATAACAGCGTCTGCATGATTTGGGGGCTGTTGGGTATCATGGGTCGACAGCAGAGGCGTTCAAGGCTTGGTTAGCCAGTACGATTCCAATTCTTGATCAGGAAGGGTGTAACAACGCCTGTAAGCTAGGAAGTGTTGTCTCGTTAATGCTGGACGATGTTTGTAGTTGGTGGGTAGTTGTGTCGGCAACGCTAAATAGACATGACGTGGATTGGGAGTTCTTTTTAGCCGCCTTCATGAGGAGATATCTTGGAGATAAGTCTCCAGGTAACCAGAAGCGCGGGAGTATGGCTTTAGTTTATGTTGATGAGCAGAACTTGGGTCTGGCATCTCATGGTGGTGGTTCTAGCTCTGGTAAGAGAGCTGCTGAATTCGGTTTTGGAAGTGGACGAGCCAAGAAAGGCTGAGATAGGAGGTATCAACCTACTTCTAGGCGAGGTAACCTTGGACATGGTGCATTGGTTTAGAGAAACATAATGAGGGCGGAGCAGCACACGTGCTGGATGTGTGGTTCTTGGGAGCACTTAAGGAGGGACTGTCCTCGTGCGGTTGGAGAGGTACAAGCTCCTATTGTAGTGACGAGGAATTTTTGCTGGAACTGTTGTTCAGCAGATCATATAAGGTGTGAGTGTCCTCTGTTAGCTGGTGGAGGCAAGGGTCGTGCACCCGTTGTGGCTGCATTTCAGAGAGGCTGTGAGCGCGGCCGAGATAGGGTTCGAAGGTGGCAAGAAGGGTAGAGAGGCGTGCGATGGTTGAGTTTTGTTGGAATTGATGTTCAACCTTAACCCGCTGACAAACCATGCATTTGCTAACATACTCAGCGACATCATTCTTCAATCCCACCCAATAGTACTCATCCTTCAGATCATGGTACATCTTTGTACTACCATGGTGCATAGAAAAAGGACTACTATGAGCTTCAATCAGAATAGTGCGCCTCAATTCAACATCATTCGGCACCACTATCCGACTCCAAAAACATAGAACACCATCCTCATTGAAACAGAAATCCGATGGCCTACCTTCTGCGATATCCTGAACATGTGGCACCAAAGATCATCCAACAATTGTTTATCCTTTATCAACTGAACTAGAGATGGTTTCACTTGCAATTTAGCAACAAGACCGCCATCCCACGATATGCTCAAGCTAGCAAACATCTCTCGCAGTTCCACCGCTACTTTCCTTCTCAAAGCATCGGCCGCAACATTGGCCTTCCTCGGATGATACTCGATCGTTAAATCGTAATCCTTAAGCAACTTCACCCAACGTCATTGCCTAAGATTTAACTCCTTCTGAGACATCAGGTACTTCGAACTTTTATGATCCGTGTACACAGTACACTTCTCACCATAGAGATAATGTCTCCAAATCTTTAGAGCAAAAACCACTACAGCCAACTCAATCTCATGCGTAAGGAAATTGCGCTCATGCATTTTCAACTGTCGCGATGCATAAGCCACTACCATACACTCTTGCATCAACACACACCACAAACAAACATAGGATGCGTCACTATACACCACAAACTCTTTTCCTTATTCAGGTTGAACCAAGATAGGAGCTTGCGTCAAAGCTGCCTTTAGCTTCTCAAAAGCTTGTTGTCTCACTTATGTCCATTCATACTTAACATCATTCTATAACAACTTCGTCAAAGGGGCAGCAATCTTAGAAAATCCATCCATGAACCTCCGGTAGTAACCTGCCAACCCAAGGAAACTACGAACTTCATGAATAGACCTAGGAGGCTTCCAATTCACCACCGCCTCAATCTTCTGAGGATCAACTCGAATCCCTTCATCCGAAACCACATTGCCAAGAAAAACAACTTCCTTTAGCCAAAACTCACATTTGCTCAGCTTAGCATAAAGCTGATTCTCTAACAGCGCTTGCAAAACGATCCTCAAATGACCCTCATGCTCCTCCTCCGTACGAGAGTACACAAGGATATCATTGATGAACACAACAACGAACTTATCTAAGAATTCCTTGAACACCTTGTTCATCATGTCCATGAAAGCAGTAGGAGCATTCGTCAATCCGAACGACATCACTAGAAATTCATAATGCCTATACCTCGTTCGAAATGTTGTTTTCGGTACATCCACATCCTCATCCATTAACTGAAGATAATCATTGATAGTCAACTAATTCAACTGACGATAATCAATGCACATCCTCATCGTGCCATCTTTCTTTTTAAGAAACAAGACTGTTGCACCCCAAGGTGACACACTAGGCCGAATAAAGCCTCGGTCAAGCAACTCTTGAAGTTGCGTTTTCAACTCCTTCAACTCTTTGGGTGCCATGCGATAGGAAGCAATGGACACTGGAGTTGTGTTCTCATACAACTCAATTCCAAATTCAACCTCCCGACTTGGCGGCAAACCAGGTAATTCCTCCGGAAACACTTCAAGGAACTCACACACGGTCCTTATATCATTTACGCGAACCTCCTATGTACTAGGATTCATAACAAAGGCTAGATATGCCTCACATCCTTGACGCAACATCCAGCTTGCTTCGAGCGTCGACACCACATTAGATAGAAACTTCACATTTTCTCCCACCACCGCAACCTCATAATCATCCACAAGTTTTAGCGAAACTCGCTTGCTTTATGCTCTATGTTGAGTGTGTAAAAGTTCTATTATTTACACCCTTTTTAACCCATATTTCTGCTGCATTCAAGCATTATTCATTGCATTTAGGTCAGTTTACAGCAAAACATCACAAATATATTAAAGGCACAGATTCTACTAAAAATAGCTATTTTTGCAGGTATCTGACATAGCTAACGGAGAGGGCAGGCGCTGGGCAGAGAAGCAGAAGAGCTGAACTGGACAAGCAGACAAAGAGGACGATGCTACCATGGTGCCGTCGTGACAGCGTGGTGACAGCAGTTTTGTAGAGAGAAAAAAAGCAAAGTGGACCTCGACAGATAGAGAAAATTCAGCCCTTCTGTCGTGTGAAAACCTCATATTTTTCCGAGCCCCAGATCAAAAGATATGTCAAGCCCAAAGTTCAAGGAGAGAAAATCCCAAGAAACAATGAGGACGGCTGGAAAGTAGATTCCTTGAAGATTTAGTCTTTATTAGAATCATACTTTTAATTAAAGTTGTAATCCTTGTTAACTTAGAATACTTGAGCCCAAAGCTTATATAAGGGCATGTATTTTAACCTAGAGATACGTCATACCCCATAACCGACAACCAAAAACCCCTCCGCCGTTTACCCGCCGTCGTTATGTTCTAAAAACCCCCTAGGGCCACGGGTTGTTTTGTAAAGTAGTTGCAAGGGTTGCTTTTGTTTTAGGATTTTCCATGTTCAATAAAATAAACTTCAAGTTCTCTTATTTTGGTTATTAATGTCTTGCAAGAGCATCGGGAGAGCATTGTGAGGTTATCGATTTACTTAGCATCGGGAGAGTTAAGTATACGAAAGAAATAAGAGCGAGTTCTCTAGTTTATAGTTGAACTATCTTGTGCCTAGGGATAGGGCAAGGTTAAGTGGCTAAGGAAGAATTCATACACATCGGTGTTCATCCTTCGATTCACGCCGGGAGGTATCATCAAAGACGTGATCATCGACAGACTTGGACCTAGGGATAGGCCAAGGCAGATATGGGATTCTTGCCAAACTTGAAGTACGGAGTTGGTGTGTTTGCTGCCGCAACGATCAACGGACTGCTGCCGCGACAGGTGCTGCCAGCGACAGGCGCGCGGCAGAACTGGAGTTCCTAAGCATTGCAATACCTGCACTACTGAGCAATTCAATACCAGCCCATTCTCTCTATCTTGATTACTCTACTCATTTATTTACGTTTTCTTCATTATTCTCGTGACAACTTTCTCAAATATTTTCTTTACTTTCGTGCAGTGAATTTAGGTGAAGCTATTAGCCCAATCCCTGTGGAGACGATATCTGATACTTCGTATCACTTTACTACTTGCGTCGTGTACACTTGCACTACAATTGCGATAGACTCTTTTACACGTAACAAGTTTTTGGCGCCGCTGCCAGGGATTGGCAACATAACTCTACCTTTCTTTTACTGCACTTTTCGTTTTAGTTTTAGTTTTTCTTTTTATTTTTCTTTTTCTATTTTTCGTTGGTGCTTTCAACTCTTGCTTTTCACGAGGTTTTCTTGTTTATCCGCAGATCGAATAGAGGTAAAGATCCTGAGTATCAATTAGATCCAGAGATCGAACGTTCATTCAATCTCAAGAAACAACTTCGTCACCATTTAGCCAGGAACGAATACCTTGAGGAACAGCTAGAGAAGATGGCCCGTAACCCACCCGCTGGTGATGGTATACCGCCTGTCGGCGACCCGCCTGCGGCAGCCGGAAGACGGTCCTGTCGTGACTACATGTTGAATGATCACGTAGAGTTGGAGACCACGCTGCGGGATATTGAAGTTGATAACTTTGAGCTGAAACATGTCATGTTTAGTATGATCAACAATGTCGGGCAGTTTAGTGGTGCTGTGACAGAAGATGCTAGGAGCATCTCAAAAGGTTCCAGGAAATATGTGGTTCGTTTAGACTACCAGGAGTTAATCCGGAGATACTGAGGCTTCGGTTATTTCCCCACTCATTGAGGGACAGAGCTAAAACTTGGTGGAATAAACTTACGCCGGGTTCAATCATAACTTGGGCAGATTTATCTCGTGAATTTTTATCTCGTTTTAATCCTTCGCATTTATCTGAGCGATTACGTAATGAAATTGCTACTTTTCAGCAGGAAGATGACGAGCCGATGCACGAGGCCTGGGACAGATTTACTACTCTTCTTCGGAACTGCCCAATGCATGGATTCCCCGTCTGGAATCAGGTAACAAAGTTCTATAATGCTGCTAACTTACAAACTCGTATTCGAATTGATTCTGCAGCAAATGGACTATTATTGGATAAAGATCTAGACGAGGCATTGCAAGTTTTGAAAAATCTGGCCAAGAATGAGGAACAGTTTCCGACCGCAAGAAGAGGGGGTAAACGGGTACTTGCTGTCAAGGACTATGAAGCAGACAGCACGTTAAACTCACAGGTAGCATTCCTTACTAAAGCAATGAAAAGGTTATTGAATGATGATGGTCAACAAGGATTTGCTGTAGAGGAAGTATGTGATATCTGTGAGGGAAATCATAGTCGGGATGCGTGCCCAATACAATTAGAAGAGGGAAAGTATGTTGGAAATTACAACAACCCGAATTACAACTCCAACAATTATAATCCCAATTGGAGGAAAGATCCCAAGTTTTCCTGGAGTAACCCCAATAACGCCCTGAATCCTCAAGCACATAATCAGAATCAGGGAGGACCTAGATTGCTGACGCGACAGCAACTGCCGCAGCAGCTGCCGACGCACCTGCCGCCGCCGCAGCAGCAGCAGCCACCAGCTGCCACGAGCAGTATACTGGAACAGACTCTGGCCACCTTTATGTCTCAGACAGGTACTTATATTGAGAATATGAATCAGTTTGTCAAGAAGACAGAAAATTTCATGGATAAAACAGAGATGAGGATGACAAATCATGAGGCTACATTGAAATCTCTGGAGACACAAATGGGTCAGGTTTCCCAACATATTAAGCTGAGGCAGACTGGAGGATTACCTAGTAACACTGAAAATGCTAGGCCACCCACACATGAGCAATGTAACGCAATTACGACTAGAAGTGGGAAGAAACTACCAGGACCAGAAAAAGAAGCTGAAACAGTAAAGGAACCTGCCTTGGACAAACCTGCCAAGGAAGCTGCCCCGACAGGTGATAAACAGACTGGTGCCGATGAGCATGTCACGACAGCAGAAGCGACAGAGGAGAAAATTGATGAACCTAAACCTCCTCAGGTTCGTATGCAGTGGGAAGGACGTATTGCTGATTATCGTCCCCCACCTCCTTTTCCTCAACGGATACAGCAAGCTAAGCAAGAATCTCAACTTAAAAAGATTTATGATATTTTTAAGCAGGTTCATATTAATATTTCGCTGTTAGAAGCCGTTAGGGAGATGCCCGGTTACGCCAAATTTCTCAAGGATGTCATGTCAAAAAATATAAACTGGGGGAATTTGAAACGGTAAGGATGGCAGATGGTTGCATGAGTATTCTTCATCGGAAGCCACCCCAGAAAAAGAAGGATCCGGGGAGCTTTATCATACCTTGTGTAATCGGAGATAAATACGTGGGTAAGGCACTTTGTGATCTTCGTGCTAGTATTAATTTAATGCCAAAATCTGTTTTTCAGAAATTAGGTATTGGAAAGGCGCGGCCTACGACAGTAATCCTGCAGCTTGTAGACCGCTCTTACGTTCATCCAGAAGGAAAAATCGAAGATATTCTGGTAAGAGTGGATAAATTTATTTTTCCTACTTACTTTCTTGTTTTAGATTGTGAAGCAGACGAAAACGCACCAATCATCCTTGGGCGACCCTTCTTAGCCACGGGAAGATCACTGATTGATATGGAAAAAAGGAGAACTCACCATGCGAGGAGTGCAAGGCTATCACTGAAGTTATCCATGATCAACCCTGCATCTGGTCGGGCTGTCACGACATAAAAATCGGGCACTGCCGCGGCAGCCACCTACAAGGCTGTCACGATAGCACTGACGACAGCACCGACGACAACAACTCCTCTGACTCCGATACATCTGATACTGAAGATCAGGAGGAGGTAAACTGGATAGGTGATCGTCCAGGTAAGTTATTCGAACCTTTGAATTACACTTCGGATAACCATGCAATTCAAAAGCCATCTACTGTTGAACCACCTGCCTTAGAACTGAAGCCCCTGCTAGGGCAGCTAAAATATGCTTTTCTTGGTTCAAATGATACATTACCCGTAATCATCTCTTCTAAGCTGCCACAAGAACAAGAACGGCAGCTAGTAGGCATGTTGCGGCAGCATAAAAAGGCAATTGGATGGATGATCGCTGACATTCAAGGCATCAGTCCGGCGTTATGCATGCACAAAATCCTTTTAGAGGAAGATCATAAGCCGACTATAGATGCCCAAAGGCGGCTAAACCATGCGATGAAAGAGGTGGTCCGTAAAGAGATAATCAAATGGTTAGATGCTGGTATTATTTACGCCATCTCTGACAGCAAATGGGTGAGCCCGGTGCAATGCATTCCCAAGAAAGGAGGAATGACCGTGGTGACCAATGAAAACAATGAGTTAATCCCAACCTGGACTGTGACCGGTTGGAGGGTTTGTATGGACTATCGGAAGCTCAACAAAGCTACCCGAAAGGACCATTTTCCTTTACCCTTTATTGATCAAATGCTCGACAGATTAGCGGGTAAATCTTACTATTGTTTTCTTGATGGTTATTCAGGTTATAATCAAATTGCTATTGCACCAGAAGATCAAGAAAAGACGACTTTCACATGCCCCTACGGAACGTACGCTTTTAGAAGAATGCCATTTGGATTATGTAATGCACCCGCCACCTTCCAAAGATGCATGATGGCCATATTCTCCGATATGGTGGAGGACTTCCTTGAGATATTTATGGATGATTTTTCAGTCTTTGGGGACGATTTTGAGAGCTGCCTTCGCAATCTACAAAAGGTACTTGAAAGATGTGAAAAAGCAAACCTAGTCTTAAATTGGGAAAATGCCACTTTATGGTGGATGAAGGGATAGTCCTTGGCCACAAGATTAGCTGCCGTGGGATAGACATCGACAGGGCTAAAATAGAAGTGATCGAAAAGATCCCGCCGCCGACTACAGTCAAGGGCATTAGAAGTTTCTTGGGACATGCTGGTTTTTACAGGAGGTTCATTGCAAATTTCTCAAAAATCACCAAGCCCCTATGCCATCTTTTGGAGCAGAACCGACCCTTTGACTTTAATGATGAATGTACTGAAGCATTCAAGGTTCTGAAGGAAAAACTAGTAACAGCCCCCATAGTACAGCCACCAGACTGGACACAGCCATTTGAGATTATGTGTGATGCTAGTGACTATGCTGTCGGGGCAGCGCTTGGGCAGCGCAAAGATAAGTTATTTCATGTCATATACTATGCCAGTAAGACATTGAATGACGCCCAAGTAAACTACACCACCACAGAAAAGGAGCTATTGGCTGTGGTGTTTTCCATCGACAAGTTTCGTTCTTACATACTTGGGACGAAGGTAATAGTGCACACAGACCATTCTGCCCTGAAGTATTTGTTCGCAAAGAAGGATGCAAAGCCTAGATTGATACGGTGGATCCTGCTATTGCAAGAGTTCGACCTTGAAATCAAAGACAAAAAAGGGACAGAAAATTAGGTGGCAGATCACTTGTCAAGATTGGAGAAGGGGCAGAGTCTGCCAATAGATGAGACAAACATACTGGAGACCTTCCCAGATGAACAGCTCTTTGCTGCCGCAATTGCTGCCGCAACAGCCATGGCGGCAGGTAAGTCCTCTGAACTCCCCTGGTATGCTGATTTCGTTAATTTTATAGTTAGCAGAATACTTCCTTCTGATCTTAATTATCAAGACAGGAAGAGATTCCAAAATGATGTTAAGCATTTTTATTGGGACGAACCTCTTCTTTTCAAAATGTGCGCAGATCAGGTTATAAGGAGGTGTGTACCACAGGAAGAGCAAGAAGACATTCTTCATCACTGCCATGCTTCAGAGTATGGAGGTCACTTAGGAGGCAATAAAACTGTTGCCAAGGTGCTGCAGTCAGGGTTCTACTGGCCGACACTGTATAAAGATGCACAGGACTTCTACAAGAACTGTGACAGGTGCCAGCGGACAGGTAACATCTCGAGGAGAAACGAGATGCCACTGCAGAATATTCTAGAAGTCGAGATCTTTGACGTTTGGGGGATTTATTTTATGGGACCTTTTCCATCTTCATGTGGAAATCTATACATCCTCCTAGCAGTGGATTATGTCTCTAAGTGGGTTGAAGCTATCGCCACACAAAGTAATGATGCCAAGACAGTCCAAAAATTTCTACACAAAAACATCTTTTCTAGGTTCGGCATCCCTAAGGCGATAATCAGTGATGAAGGGAGACATTTCGACAATAGGGTTATTGCTGCCGCCCTGAAGAAATATGGTGTCCAGCATCGAATCGCGACAGCATACCACCCACAGACCAATGGACAAGTTGAAATATCCAATAGGGAAGTTAAGAACATTCTTGAGAAGATGGTTAAGCCAACTAGGAAAGATTGGTCTTTACTTCTAAATGATGCATTATGGGCATATAGGACAGCATTCAAGACTCCATTGGGCATGTCTCCATACCGATTGATTTATGGGAAAACCTATCATCTTCTTGTCGAGATAGAGCACAGGGCATACTGGGCAATCAAGGCAGTGAATATGGACTTGGACAAGGCAGGCCAGAAAAGGCTGTTAGATCTGAACGAGATTGACGAAATAAGAACAATGGCCTACGACAATGCAAGAATTTATAAGGAGAAGACTAAGAAGTGGCATGATAGGAAGTTGCTGCCACGACAGTTCTGCCCAGGGCAGCTTGTGTTGTTGTTCAATTCTAGACTGAAACTCTTCCCAGGGAAGCTAAAATCTAGATGGTCTGGCCCGTTCCAAGTTGTACAAGTTTTTCCCCATGGTGCCATCACAATTCGATCATTAAAAGACGGGTACCAATTCAAAGTCAACGGACAGCGCCTCAAGCATTATCAGGGGACTGAAGCCCCAGGAATACAGGAAGTGGTTACCTTAGGAGATGCCCCACAAGGCACCCCTAATTTAACCTAATTTTTATTTTTATTATTTAATATTTATTAGGAAATTAGGTTTATTTTATTTGAATAATATTTTTATATTTACTGTTTTTAGGAAATAAAGGAGTCAAGAAGAACAGGAGAAGTGAACTCAGCCCACCATCCATCCATCAGCCCAACAAAGTCCAATATTGAAGCCTGTCGTTATAGCTTCAACGGGCAGCAAATCCTTTTCTATATAACCCCGTTTCATTTTCATTTTCACTCACTTCTGCCATTCTTACTTGTTCTCCCTTTTTAGTTTTCATTTGCTTTCATTTACTTTTCACAACCCTTGCACTAATATGTCTTATAGGAAAACCCGACGCAATGTTGCCTTTACTTCCTCAGCGGCAGCAGCTCTGAAATTCAGGTTGTACAGCAACCACCCCAGCCCACCCCGAGAACCAGAATCCGCCGCCAAATCCGCCTCAGCAGCAGCAGTGAAGACATTGCTTAAAAATTTAAGTTTCTTATTTTCCTATTGCTGCCTGCCATTTATATATATTTTGTGATGTACTGCCTTCATTTATTTTGCTTTTTATTTTGTCATTTGCATTGGGGGCAATGCAACCCTTGAGTTTGGGGGTGGCAACCCTCTATATTAATGGAGTCCAAGTACATCTTAGTTAAATTGTTGTGTCTTCTACTTAGTTTATTTTCGTCAAAAAAAAAAATCTGAAAAATTGGAAATTCTGGCTGAAAACTGTGAACTGAACTTACCTGTCGTGACAGCTCTGTCATGGCAGAAACTTTAGGATAGTTTTAGGAGAAGTTTAGAGCCTTTCTATAGTTCTGAAAACTTAAACACCATTGTGACTGTTAGACTGCTTAGATTTCTTTTAGCCAAACTAGAATAGGAAGCTTAGCACTTGAATAGCCCCTAGAGGTGCCTAACACTGGCTCTAGGAAAGAAGTTTAGCAAAAGAGACTCAATAGCCCTAGAGGTGCCCGAAACCGGCTCTAGGAAGTTAGCTAGAGGTGCCCGAAATTGGCTCTAGCGAAACTTTAGCTTTAAAAAATAAAAAATCAAGTCAAAACAGAAAATCAAAGAAGCATGAAAATGTGCCTTCAAAAAGATAAACTTTGGCATAAAAATTCGAGTTAAGAGTTGAATATTCTAGTGAAACTAAGAGAGTCTTGGCATATAACTGTTCACAAGCATGCACACACTGCACGAGAACTATAGTGAGATTTCGGACAGATCCTAAATTATCCGACAGGTTGCTGCCGTCACAGGGAACGAACGACTGGTAAGGGAAAGTCCACTGTTTGAAAGCCAAAACAAAAATATTTCATTTTTCTTTTAGGTCTGAATTGCTTGAGGGCAAGCAAAAACTTGAGTTTGGGGGTGTGTTGAGTGTGTAAAAGTTCTATTATTTACACCCTTTTTAACCCATATTTCTGCTGCATTCAAGCATTATTCATTGCATTTAGGTCAGTTTACAGCAAAACATCACAAATATATTAAAGGCACAGATTCTACTAAAAATAGCTGTTTTTGCAGGTATCCGCCATAGCTAACGGAGAGGGCAGGCGCTGGGCAGAGAAGCAGAAGAGCTGAACTGGACAAGCAGACAAAGAGGACGATGCTGCCATGGTGCCGCCGTGACAGCGTGGTGACAGCAGTTTTGTGGAGAGAAAAAAAGCAAAGTGGACCTCGACAGATAGAGAAAATTCAGCCCGTCTGTCGTGTGAAAACCTCATATTTTTCCGAGCCCCAGATCAAAAGATATGTCAAGCCCAAAGTTCAAGGAGAGAAAATCCCAAGAAACAAGGAGGACGGCTGGAAAGTAGATTCCTTGAAGATTTAGTCTTTATTAGAATCATACTTTTAATTAAAGTTGTAATCCTTGTTAACTTAGAATACTTGTGCCCAAAGCTTATATAAGGGCATGTATTTTAACCTAGAGATACATCATACCCCATAACCGACAACCAAAAACCCCTCCGCCGTTTACCCGCCGTCGTTATGTTCTAAAAACCCCCTAGGGCCACGGGTTGTTTTGTAAAGTAGTTGCAAGGGTTGCTTTTGTTTTAGGATTTTCCAAGTTCAATAAAATAAACTTCAAGTTCTCTTATTTTGGTTATTAATATCTTGCAAGAGCATCGGGAGAGCATTGTGAGGTTATCGATTTACTTAGCATCGGGAGAGTTAAGTATACGAAAGAAATAAGAGCGAGTTCTCTAGTTTATAGTTGAACTATCTTGTGCCTAGGGATAGGGCAAGGTTAAGTGGCTAAGGAAGAATTCATACACATCAGTGTTCATCCTTCGATTCACGCCGGGAGGTATCATCAAAGACGTGATCATCGACAGACTTAGACCTAGGGATAGGCCAAGGCAGATCTGGGATTCTTGCCAAAGATGAAGTACGGAGTTGGTGTGTTTACTGCCGCAACGATCAACGGACTGCTGCCGCGACAGAACTGGAGTTCCTAAGCATTGCAATACCTGCACTACTGAGCAATTCAATACCAGCTCATTCTCTCTATCTTGATTACTCTACTATTTTATTTACGTTTTCTTCATTATTCTCGTGATAACTTTCTCAAATATTTTCTTTACTTTCGTGCAGTGAATTTAGGTGAAGCTATTAGCCCAATCCCTGTGGAGACGATATCTGATACTTCGTATCACTTTACTACTTGCGTCGTGTACACTTGCACTACAATTGCGATAGACTCTTTTACACGCAACACTCTACAAGCCAATCCATACCAAGAATTACGTCAAATCTATAGAATGGTAACTCCATAAGATCGACAAGAAACACATGATCTTGCACCTTTAAGGGGCATCTCCTATACAATCTTCTTGTTACAACCATCTCACCAAAGGAACTAGTCACCCACATACCCACATCCAAAGACTCAAAAGGCAAACCAAACATTTGAGCATGTTCACGCAATATGTACGATTGTGTAGATCCAGAATCAATCAAAGAAAGTAATGACAAGGATTGCAAAGTACAGGTACCTGCGATCACGTCCGTGTCATTCCTCCCTTCTCGATGGGCATACACTCGAGGCTGGCCACCCCCTTCAGGTTGAATAACCACCACATGTGCTACATTCTTTCCACCTTCATCTCTGCGCTGGAAGTTACCACGACCACGACCACGCCCATGACCTCTCTGTTGCTCAGCTACTCTCACTGGAGCCTGACCCTCTATCAACGGCTACGAACAATCATTCTTCATGTGCCCATGATTACCACAGTTCCAGCATGTACCAAGATTGCCCCAACACTCAGTAGTGTACCTCCTACCACACCAATTGCACTCATGAGTCCGAATGAAAGCATTTGGTCCTTGCTAACCTCTCCCAAGGTTACCACCACCACGTCTAGCATCGACATGTGACCTTCTATATTTATGACTCTTATAACGATCTCTTCCAAGATCACGCTCCGCAGCTCACTTCCCTGAGCTAGATCCTCCCGCTCGACTTGTCAGACCAAGATTCAGCTCAATGTCCTTGGCTCTAGTGACAAAGCCATCAAAATCAGTATAGTCTGCTGCGACCATATAGGTTTTCACATCCGCCACCAACCCATAACAGAATCGTTCACATCTTTCCCGCTCGCTAGGAATCAGCTTAGGTGCATATTGGCTAAGGCGTTCAAATTGCACATCATATTCCGCCACCGTCATACTCCCTTGCACAAGGGACATGAACTCCCTCTTTTTCTCATCAAGGTAACGAACTCCCAAGTACTTTCGCTTGAATGCATTCAATAAGAATATCCAAGTCACATCATCATCATCCATCCCCGCCACTGTGGTTATCCACCACGTATATGCATCACCATGCAACATGGACACAATACATCCCAACTTCTAAACATTATTACAATTCAGCTGTATGAGAATCCTCTTGGTACTCTCCAGCCATGACTCGGAAACTTCCGGGGTCAACCCTCTGAACTCAGTCCCTCCCATATTGTGGAGTCACTCTTTTTGCAACCTCAGATTAGCACCATCCTAAGGTGTAGCTTTATGAGCTCCAGCTGCTACTGCCAGAAAAGCTCCATCAATAGCTTGTATCAACACAGGCATATCAGGCGCAGCTTGCCCCTGAACTCCCTCGGGTCCAGCAACCCCAGCACCAGCTCCCGCAGCACCAACCCCATCTCCACTACCACCTGGTGGTCCACTAGGAGGAGGAGGAGGTAGATCCTCAGCATTCTCAACATTCTTATTCTCGGCCGTAGCACGGGTATTAATTCTAAGCTCTCTATGTGGCCCCATAAAAACAATGCAACTGACAAAATACAATAAATTCAATTAGGCATAATAAGGCAAGTAATCCATGTACTCAAGCTCATTTTTGAAAACAATTCTTCTCAATAGTAATGATATGGAAATGGGGTCCCCAACTATATCCCAAACACAACATAGCATCACAAGGTCATCTCATTAGAACCAAATATCAACAATCATACATCACACTTTCACCAAAAAGTCACAAACATTCTTAATCACACACATTAACCACTTACCAAGCCCCAAATATTCGCTAACCTGGCTCTGATACCAACAAATGTAACCCCCTTAGCCCGACCTAGACGCTTGACCCGAATTACGAAGATTACACGGGGAAAACCAATGTCAACCCGAAAGTCAACCTTGATTAACGACCCTTTTTTTCCTTTTTATCTTTTCTAAATGCACATTAAGCCTATGTGATTACTCAAGAATCATAGAAGAGAAAGGCACATCGATCGGAAATCAATTAGGGATTCAATTGTAAGAATTACACTTTTAGGGACCAAAATGTAAATTTTAGAAAATATAAGGACTTTGCAGATTTTAAACTTGCCAATATGTAATTAGTTATTTTACATGCATCTCTGTCAAATATCAGCTTAAAATGACATTCCAAGCTCAAGCAATTGCATCCACAACATCAAGGACTAAAATGAAAGACATGAGAACTTGAAACAATTCAAAAACACAGACCAACGGTCATCCATTTCGAAACGTTGACCCTGGTATCGAAACGGTCGTATCGAAACGGTGTTGACCATTTCGGTACTCGGGTGCGTTCCGAGACCAGTATCGAAACATGCCTCTCTAGTAGCTAAAGTGTTTCGAAACACCTTTACCCGTTCCGAAACACTATGGCCATTTCAAGCCCCTGTTTCGAAACAGACAAGGGTGTTTCGATACACCCTGCCCTGCAACCTTCCAAATTTCTGGTTTTTCATATCTCTTCACATTTGAACATATCCCAAATCATACCATAACATACCAGCAACATGATTAAACATTAAAGAACATACTTAAGAAGCTTAAGCTAAAGCATGGCATCAACACATGAACATTTAGTCTATAGGCATGCTTCCTAACCACAAAACCAAATATAGACCTCAAACCTCAAACCAAACCAAATAAGACCATTTACAACCTTCAAAATCCATAACAAACTTGCCACAAACATAGGGAGTTCAAAATACATCTCCCAAAAACAACCTTGAAGCGCCATTGCCAAATATCAATACTAAAGTATGTAAAAACATCACCATACATGAGCTTTTCACTTCCTTGGATGTTCTTAGCCCTATCTCTACCCAAATTCGTCTCAATTATATGCATTGTTGGTAAAAGACAGCGTAAGCATATTTGCTTAGTGAGGCAAGCTCTAAAGAAAACCAACACAACAATGCATCATTCAAAACTCTTTCTCAAAAGCCATTTTCAACACCATGCTCTTTCTATCTCATGCTTGAAAACCATTTCAAAGCAAATCTCCATTTGAAAACACATGTACCTCTATTCTATCTCATGCATTTAAACCAATGCAAATCTCATGGCAAAGCCATACACGTGCTTGTGAAAACTAAAGCATTTCATATACAAATCTCATATGCATTTCTCATAGCATAAATCATCTCAACATTTGGTACATGTGAATCAAATGCATTTTCATATATTATATTGACATTTCACATTTCATTTTTACTCGGATATGCAGATTAGCTTGACTCAAGGCCAAGTCCTACCCCAGTGGAATCTCTCATCACCAGACTCTCATGGCGGTATCTCTCATCGCTACAAAGCTTGGGTATTTCACCAAGTCCTACCCCGATGGTATCTCTCATCATCGGATTCTCACTTTGGATTGGGATGGCATTACACCCATTTCCCTACTTCAAAGAGCACGTACGAATTTTTAGTTTATAGTGCACTCTCATCTTATTGATCGATCAATTATATCCGGTAAGTATCTCATCTTCTATGTCAATATATTTTGTCAAAAAATCATTTCACCTACTGTTTTTATGCAACATTTCTCAAATCTTTCTCATCTCATTTCAAAATCATATCTCATGCTTTGCATTAAGTCGAAATTTCAAAACTCTTCAATGCAACATGCTATTTCATGGAATATCTACAAAGAATCATCTCATGCTACAAATCATGCATAAAACAGTACGAATTTGTCTATCTCAAAACAAGAGTATGTAAAAGCTTTTAGGGGCATCAGCCACATATTTGAGAGCAAATCTAGCCATACTTACTTCTGGACTTAGGATGGTGCTTCAAACCAATCCTAAATCCCCAAACCTTGTTTCTTTGTCCCTCAAGGACTTCTAAAACCATTTGCACTCACTGATTACGTTTCGCGTGCTTGCCGAAACGATAACTAAGCTCCCGACACTTCCAGATCAACACCAAAAGCGTCCGAAGATGTCTCCCCTATTTATTACACATAAGAGCAAAGGATTAATGCATCATCATGCATTGAAATCACCAGCCAACTAAACAAACTCGCTGCTCTACTCAAAAGCAGAATTCCAGCTACCCAAAACAACCGAAATCATCTCCAAACTCTTCCGAAACAAAGCCCAGCCAAGATCTATCACTTCTAATCATTTCTAAACCTCAATCAACACCAAAAATCACCATAAACTCGTCCTTATATCTTCAACAACAACAAAACACCAAAACCACCCCAAAAACCACGAATCTAGCATTTAAAACGTAGGAATCCAAACCTATTCGGGATTTGTTTGATAAAACCTCATTTATAACATCAATTACCATCCAAAATACAATAGAAATCAACCTCAAAATAGAGCCTAACCAATAGTTACGAAAATCATGAAGATCTCTCCAAGAATCTTGAGTTTTAACACAATTTCATGTTTCTAACATTAAAGCAACTCAAAAATCATTAACAAAGTATTGATAGCTTGGGAATTTTAGTAAAGAACTGATCATTAGAGGAGAAGGACGAAGCTTACCTCTAATGGCTGATTTCTCCTTATTTTGGGCAAGTTTTCTTGAAAATCCAATGTGAAAACAAAATGATTTGATAAGGAAAAGATTAGGAATCCATAGGAGAATGAAATCTGATCAAAAGGGATGAAAATCAGAGGTTAATTGATGAAGGAAATGTTTTTGGCTGAGTGGAAGTTGAGAGAAACTGAAAAGAGGGAAAAGATCGTAAAGTAGTTATGAAAGTCAAAATAGGATTTTCTCTTTTAATTCCCTTTATTAAATCATTATTAAAACACCCAAAATTAGAGAGAAATCTGATAAAAATATTTTGGAAAATTAGCTCCTTAAAGATTCAAAGTTTCAATCCTTTACAAAACAAGCACTAGTCAACTTTTGCAAAAACTGCGTTTCGGTCACTACACCGAAATGTACTATTTCCAAATCATATTTTGTAAAATTGTTTTCACCATAATCATTCATATAATAAATGAGGATTTTTAGATATTTTTCCATATTTTTAAAATATCCCAAACTAGGTGTTCCCTAAATCTCCCTTAAATATTCGAACCGTTCCCGACCGGCCCGATTCAAACTGTAAAACTTCTAGGACCAAAATCAAGGCGTTACAGTTCAACACCTTGAGCATGTGTGGTATATGTTGGTGGATTTTTAAATGGTCTTTATTTGGTTTGTGGCCTTGCTTTTGGTATTTTGGATATGCTATGGTTTATGTTTTAAAAGCATGCTTGAATAGTTAGTGACCCTCCATTAATTTCCATGCTTGTTGTTTATGTGGTGGATGTTTGTTGGTACATAAATGTTGGTATGTTGATTATTATATGGGTGAATGATTAGGACATGATTAGATGACGATAAAAGTGTTTTTGGGGCTATTTCTTGAGCGTTTCTGGTATGGGTATCGATACTCGGGCAAGTGCACCGATACCCTAAGCTAAAATGGTACATGTGTATTGATACGGGCATCAGGTGTATTGATACGCATGTGCAAACTTTGAAAGGTGTATCGATACATTTGGGAAGTGTATCGACACCCTTAAGCTAAAATGTTACATATGTATTGATACGAGCATCAGGTGTATTGATACACATGTGCAAACTTTGAAGGTGTACCGATACACTTGGAAAGTGTATCGATACCCTTAAGCTAAAATGGTGCAGGTGTATTGATACGTGCATCAGGTGTATTGATACACATGTGCAAAATTTGTAGGGTGTATCGATACATGAGGGAAGTGTATCCATACCCTTGCTTAACTTTGGCTACTACCATTTTGTGTATCTATACATGCTAAGGCGTATCGATACGAGTAGTTGAAATTCAGTTAAAAGAATCTTTTTAAGTTTGGAAATGTTGTGTTTTGGTCCCTGAATGTTGTATATTTATTTGAACGAGTTTGGATGATCCGTTTGAGCTGAAATTTGGCATGTTGGCATTTTACATGACTAATTGAAGATTGGTAACTTTAAAATCTTGAAAGTCTCTGTATTTTATGGAAATTATAGTTTAGTCCCTAAAAGTCAAATGTATGTAATTGAACCCCTAATTGAACTCCGATCGCTGTGCCGTTTTTGCCTAATCTTTTTGCTGAACATATAGGGTAATAAGGTGCATCTAGAGAAGATAAAAGGGAAAAAAGGGTCTTAATCGAGGTTGACTTTAACGAGTCGACTTCGGTTTTCCCCATGTAATCTCCTTAGTTCAGGTCAGGCATCTAGGCCGGGCTTAGGAGGTTACATGTCGTATTGCCAAAGCGGAGGGATTAGACCATTCATTGATTTGACGAGACGTAGGAATTCGTTTATCCACGATCTTGAATCAATCCAAGGACTATGAATGAAAACAAAACATGTTTATACTTAGTGCATCATTGCATAACATTGATAAAGTTGATATGAGATTATGAACAAGTGTAATCATGTCATTTCCATTACTTGCATTGCTTAGGAATACCTCACTAGGCAAGTGTGCCTAATGTGTCTCATCTCATGCATTTTTCAGGTTAGGAAGGTTTGCTCGTGGAAGATCGTATCGGCCACCCAGACAAGTCACTACCAAGCTACAAGTAATGTAATTATGACTTTTGAACTACTAGTAAGGTAGCAAAGTAGTGGTGTAACACCCCAATTTAGCCCCAATTTGTAAACCCTAAATCGTAAAATCCCCAATTGGAAACCCTAGAATTTGGGGACAGTTTCGGAATTTAACCTAATCTAAAATGGGGACCAAATTGAATAAATTATAAGTTTGGTGGTTATTTTGTTAGGCGGGCAAAAGCTGGGACCCTTCTTCTGTAATTTACCCATTTATCTAGGGTAAACACCCATTTTGTATCAGATTGTTGTTTTTGCGCTGCACTCACTCACACCCTCTCTCTCTCGGTTTCTCTCAAATAAAAAGAAAAATATTAAAACAATCAACCCTTCCCCATCGTTTTTCCGTCGAAGTTCCGGCCAGGGAGATTGCGTCGGCCATTCGTCGTTTCGCGGCCACCGGTATGATCGTTGTGGCCGTCTGATCAAAACCCACAGTGGGGAAATTCGTTCGTCATCTCCTATCGTCAGAAGGGAGGCTTGAAAGCTTCGATCTTCCGCTGCCGCCGCCGTCCTCTATGCGCGCGTCGCCACCGTCTCGAACTGAGTGAGTAACGGGGTCAGGGTCGGTTGGGCTTTGAGATCGTCGCTGTCGTCGGTTTGCCGGCCGCCGTGGATGTTGTTGGTTGCGGTCGGTAAGCCTTGGCCGCCGTTGGTTCGCTTGGTGCGCTGTCAGGGTAGATCTAAGGTTGGGGGATAAGGGATTTAGGGTTTGCTTGATTTGGGGGCTGAACCGAACCGGGTTGGGTTTGGTGAACCGGACGGCTAAACCTAACCGGCATGAGGAGTTGGGTTGGATGATGTCATCGATGACGTCATCTGCTGGTATAAGACTGATGCATGCTGACGTCAGCGATGACGGCATCACAGTCATGATGACGTCAGCGATGACGTCTGCGTTGACTTTCTCGTTGACTTTTTCGGCCGAGATCACCTTAATGTTTTTCGACGTTTCGGTTCCGTTGGCGCTGTCCGTTTCTTCAAATTCGAACCCGAAATGCCTTTTTTGGATAAAGTTTATATGCTGAGCTCAGATTTTTGTAAAGTGTTGCATCGGAATTTGACTCAGATATTTTCGTGTTCAGGTGACGTGGACTCTGACCCCGAGATTTTACCTCGTCTTTCACCAGGCAGACCTCCGGTGGCACAATCTTCGAGATCTGCTAGTAAGATATCTGTTAAGCGTAGTTTATTCGAATGTGGCATAGTAGGAAATCTCACATAGTGTTCTGTATTTTTTTAGGAGCTGATTCTGTCTGACCTTCCGCTAGGGCTGAGCGTGGGAGACGTCATTATCGACGTTGACTTTTTAGCTGTCTAAGGTGTGTTCTCTGTCTGTGCTACATGTTTCTGTTTTCTGATTGCATGATCTGTATGTTATATGAATATATGTATCTGTATGCTATTCTGTTCTGTTATCTGATAAACATTATATGACTCGGATGTTGTGATCATGTTATGTAATACATATCGGAATCGAATTATTATGTACATGCATCTTAGTTATTTAACAAGATTGTATTCGGACTCTGAAATCGGATTACATGTCACATCATTGGGTTGGGATATTGTACGGAGGAAGCTCAGCGACTTCATCCTTCGGGTTGAACTTCGCTTCGGATTAGTAGTTCCATCTTTTGGGATGAGTTCTGCTTCGGACACGGTGTTGAGGTGTAGAGTGGTTCAGGGGAACCTCACTCTTTGGACGGTGATGTAGATGGGTGCATGTCATGCTATGATATCTGTATGCATTGCTTGTAATACTTTGGAATATCTGTTAATTCTTGATTGTGATGTTATTGTTGGGTTGAGTTCTGTTATGCACTTTAGAGACACACTGAGCTTTATAGCTGACTCCCCCTTAGCATCTGTTCCAGATTTCCAGACTTAGGTTTCGGTACTTGGAGGACCTCGTACGAACAGTATTTGACACTATTTATCAGTATGTTTTGTTCTAGACTTATATTTAATTATTTAAGTATTTTCAGTTTTGGTTGTAAAAGTGGACTTTGGACATTTATTATTTTTGGGATTTGATAAACTATTTTTAGCATGCTTGTTTTAAGATTAAACATTAAAGATTATCATTTATATTGAATAATAATTTCAGCACGGTTTTTCATAAATAATCTTACTTGAGCGGAAAGTTTCCAAATCGTCAAATTCAACTTGTTTCAAACCCTTAGGTCAAAATAGGGGGTTACAAGTGGAACTAGTCATACATGCCCATTTTGTTGTGTTGGTGCAATGTTTATTTTGTAACTTGGTCATTGGCCCACAATGGCCTTTGTGGTGCTTTGGGAATAGCTTTGAAAATGCATGCTTAGCCAAAAAGGTAAAAACAAGGTAAACATATTCACGTAGCCATGAAAATTGGCATGCTAGTAGTAAATACCATGGAAATGTGACATACAAAGTTTCGTTGCATTTGGACATTATATGGCAGGGTAAATTGATTAAAAACCAGTAAAAATATGTCAATACAGGCATGTTCGTATTGAAACAGTTGATGTCGTTTCGGTACGGGTACACACTTTTGAACATGAGATTCAGGCGTTTCGAAACGAAGTATTGCCATTTCAGAACATTTTGCTACTGAAATTGGGTGTTCCAAAACGAAGTAATGCCATTTCAGAACATTTTGCCTCTGGAAACCATTGTTTCGATACAGGTTTCAGAACGGTCAAAGTCAAAGTCAATAGTGGTAAATCCGTTCTGATACGGGTCACGCCTGTATCGAAACGGTTTAAAGGGAAAGGTCAACAGGGTTGGCTCTCGTACACCTGTTTCGAAACAGCCTAAGGTGTTTCGAAACGGGGTTAGGTAAGTTGGTTGGAGACTCTTTGAATAGTTTGATAATGTTATAATCTAGTCACTGAACTTTGTTAAGTCAATTGATGGTGTTACAGAATCCCGAATTGTATGAAATTTGATGGGCACGACCCTTTAGTAATAAATTTGATCTTGGTAGAGTTTTTACATCGAAGGACCTCAAACTTGTTAAAATTTACAAATTAGTCCTTAATACATGTCAAAGTTGTAAAACGGCCCTAGATTGTCAATTGTGCATTCTATCTGATAATATTGGACTATATTGGTCCCACATTGTACGCCTTCTATTGATTATCGTGTGATTAAGATGAAATTTTATAACACCGTTTGTCGTATCGTCCTCTAGTAACACGCTTCGACCCGGTTCTCTACCAGACCGGGAAGGGGGTGTTACATGTCCTCTCAATACTTCATACCATCCCAACTGGAATTTATGGTACAATCACAACCGGGTACAATCTCAACCTCAACCATCGGTTAGAGACATAAGCCACTAACAGGTATTTTCGGTACCATATAACCCCTTGATCGTTTGGGTACTCATGGAGGTGTATTTGGTACACATAAACCCCTCAACACCTAAGGCGAGTTATTTATAGTGCACTATTAATCCTATGGCCGGCCAACTATATACGATAATATTTAAAATCACATCACTTGCCAATATAATTCATTATTAACCATGTACCTCATTGTTTTTATAAACAACATCCAAAACCATTTCAATGCATTAAACCATGCATTAACAATTATTTCTCATACTTACTTGAATCATTTTCTAAATGCATTCATCATCAATATATGATGAAAATCAGTATAAACCGTACTCAAATCATGCTTAAACAATAGGTACCATGTAATTCAAAAACAAGTGCATAAAACCAATTTCGCCAAAAGAATACCAAGGGAGAAATCTCGTCACACTTACTTCTGAGTTTAAACTAGTGTTTCAAGATTAATTTAAACTCCAAAAATAACCTTTAAACCATTTCAATGCTGAAAACCATGTCCTCTCTCACCAACAATGCAAAGCCTCATTCGCCGATGCGAACTTCTCCTCCAATGCTTCCGGAATGGTGCCACAAGCTTGAGGATCAACCTCCTCTAATTTTACGACACAAAAACAGAGGATTCAATGCATCAAAATGCCTTCACAAACCCAGAAACATAAAATCACAACAACTCTAACCAAAACCCCTCAACAACAACTAAAATCAACATCAAACATCTTCCAAACTTAACCCATCCAAAACCTAAAGGTTTAAACCATAAATTATTCTATATTAACATCCAAAAACAACCTAACATCATCCTTATACCTCCATAATTCATTATGTAAGGCCCCAATTTTGGGCCTAGGAGTTTCTAGGTTGGTTTCGGGGTCTGGTGAACCTAGACTAGAGATTCAGGTTAGTTCAGGAGTAGTTCATGAAAAACATGGTTTGGGATGTGATAAAATTATGAGAAAAATTCCTAAAATCATCTTAAAATATATAAAAGGTTGTGGTGATGTCAATTTTGGAAAATGTCTTTTGGAAGATGGACATTTCTATTTTGTGACTAATTTGTAAAAATGTAAAAACTATTTTTAAAGGATTGTTTTGAAAGAGGGCCAAAACTTAGAATCTTTAGGGAGATAATTCAAAAGTAATCAGCTATTCCTTTAATTGAGCACATTCCTAAGATATGGGATTACAAAAGATATGGTAAGATGCTATGGGAATATGCCATAAAAAGAGATGCTTCTTGCCATAACGAAATGCTTGACTATTCAACCCCAAGTGATGGGCTGATCTGGTTTGGTGGAGACAAGCCCAAGATGGTGTGGAGCTCTTGTTCTAGGGCCTGGTGTGCACTGGACTCGGCTGGTTGGGCTTGGTCTGTAACATTCTCCCCCACTGGATCTGGCGATGCCCTCGTCGCTCTGCTGGAATGGAAGCTGCTCACTTGGTCTCTGAATTGCCAAAGGGCCTCGACTGGTTCCCAACTCCCCTCACTGTCGGGAAGTCCCTTCCATTGTACAAAGTACTCGTGCCTCGGCCGGTGACCAACTTGTCGAATAACTCGTTCTGCTTGGACCTCAGGAACCTAGTTCTCATAGGAGACCTTCACTCCGACTGGCGCTCGGTGTGACTTGCCCCGATCCGGATCTAGCTCATCTTGATGGAACGGCTTGAGTAGACTTACATGGAACATTGGATTAGCTCGGATGGTCAGTGGCAACTCCAAACTATAGGACATGGTCCCTATCCGCTTCACAACCTTGAATGAACCCTCGTATCTCCGTATAAGCCCCTTGTGCACGGTTGGGTTGCGCAAGATCCTGGTGAGCTTGGCAAGGACTAAGTCACCAACACTGAAATTCACGTCCCTGCGCTTGGTGTCCGCCCACTTCTTGGTCTGTTTCCCCGCCTTGTGTAAGCAAGCTCGGGTTAGGTCACGATGCTCTTGCCACTCCTTGGCAAACTTGTGTTCTGCTGGATTGGGCCCCTCATACTTGGTGGCAACCGCGTTGGGTGTGAGCGGTTGCTGCCCCGTCACGATCTCAAACGGGCTTTGGTTGGTCGCCTCGCTCCGTTGCAAATTATAAGAAAATTGGGCCACATCTAGCAACTTCGCCCAGTCTCGCTGAGTAGCACTCACATAGTGCCTCAAGTAGATCTCCAACAATGCATTCACTCGCTCGGTTTGCCCGTCCGTCTGTGGGTGCACACTGGTGGAGAAGTTCAGGCTCGATCCCATGAGCTTGAACAACTCGGTCCAAAACTTGCCCGTAAACCGCGTGTCTCGGTCACTAATGATCATCTTTGGCACTCCCCAATACTTCACCACATGTTTGAGGAAAAGACGAGCTGCTTCACTGGCTGAGCACACCTTCGACGCTGGTATGAACGTCGCATACATGGAAAAACTGTCAACCACAACCATTATACTAGACAGGCCGTCAGTAATGGGAAAACCAACTGTAAAATCCATGGATAAACTCTCCCATGGTCGCTCGGGAATGGGCAATGGCTGCAACAGTCTCGCGGGTCTCTTCATCTCGATCTTGTCTTGTTGGCACACTAGACAAGTTCTCACATAGGCCTTAATATCCTTGCCCATGCGTGGCCAATAGTAGTGCTCCGAGATGAGTGCTAAGGTCCAACGCATTCCCGGATGTCCCGCCCACTTGGAATCATGACACTCCCTCATGGTCTCCTTGCGAAGCTCCCCAAACTGAGGCACAAAGAGGCGGTGTCCTCGAGCATAAAGCAAATCTCCATCGAGCCAGAACTTTCGGGTCTTTCCTTCTTTGGCATAGTTAATCAACATTTTGGTCGTTGGGTCATGTGATAGCCCCTCTTTGATGCGCTCCTACAATTGTCCTTTCGGAAAACTCACCACTTCAATATTATACCTTCGGCTTAAGGCATCGGCAACTGAGTTGACTTTCACTGGCTTGTACTCCATGGCAAAATCAAACTCTGCAAGAAACTCTTGCCAACGGGCCTGCTTGGGAGACAATTTCTTTTGGGTCAGAAAGTAACTATTGGCAATGTTATCTGTAAATACCACAAACCTGGACCCAAGGATGTGGTGTCGCCACGCGCGCAAACAGTGCACCACCGCGGTCATCTCCTTCTCATGGACCGTGTATCTCCGTTCGGTCACATTGAGCTTCCGGCTTTCATATGCAACCGGATGTGCTTCTTGCATAAGGACCCCTCTAATGGCCACAGGGGACGCATCGATGTAAATCTCAAACGGCTTCGTGTGATCCGGCAACACTAACACGGGTTCGCTCGCCATGGCTTGCTTCAAAGCCTGAAAAGCACTTTGACAATTAGGACCCCATTCCCAACCCTTGTCCTTCTTCAACAGTTCGATCAAGGGAGAGGCGAGCTTGGAGTAGCCTCGGACAAACCTCCGGTAGTAGTTGGCTAGCCCCAAAAACGATCTCAACTCGGTCACCTTAGTGGGCGGCTCCCACTCAACAATGGCTTTGATCTTGGCCCCATCCATCCGGATCTTGCCACCTCCAACAATGTGGCCTAAGAATGGAACCTCTTCTTGGGAAAATGAGCACTTCTCCTCTTTGACATAGAGCTCATTGTGTCTAAGAACCTCAAACACCTGTCTCAAGTGTTCCACATGCTCCTCGAGGGTCTTGCTATAGATGACAATGTCGTCAAGATAAACTACAACGAATTGATCAAGAAAGGGTTGTAGTACCTTGTTCATAAGAGTGTAGAAGGTAGGGGAGCATTCGTGAGGCCGAAGGGCATCACCAAAAATTCGAACGAACCGTAGCATGTCACACATGTTGTATCTGGTTCATCACCTTATGCAATTCTGACTTGCCAGTATCCGGATCGCAAATCCAACTTGGTGAACCACCTTGCACCACCAAGTTGATCAAACAAGTCGGCTATGAGTGGGATCGAGTACTTGTTCTTCACGGTGAGCTTATTTAAAGCTCGGTAGTCGATCCACATCCGAAGTGAGCCATCATGCTTCTTCTTGAACAGCACCGGTGCACCAAAGGGTGCCTTGGACGGTCGGATATACCCCGCATCAATGAGCTCTTTCAACTGTCTGCGTAGCTCATTAAACTCAGGCGAAGCCATTCGGTAGGGGGAACGGGCTGGTTGGGCAAAAGATCAATCTTGTGGTCTACATCCCTCTTAGGTGGGAGATGTTTGGGCAACTCGGCGGGCAGCACGTCTCTAAACTCGGCCAAAACTTGTCTCACATCAGATGGAACTTCACTAGACTTGCTGAGTTCATCTTGCACCAACAAATCTAAGTTGGTTGGTTCCTCCTTGCGCACCTCCTTGCTAAGCTGAATGGCTGAAAGCATATTTTCAACTCTGGACCCACGGCTTACCGGTACAACACATTGCTTCCCCGGATCGAGTATGCACAAACAATCATAAGCAAGAAAGGGAAAAGCTTTAATCCGGTCAAGTAAAGAAATCCCAATAACAAAGTCGAAATCATCCAAAGGGATTACCTGGATACTTTCCTTACAGGACCAATCACCGATGTCAAGCTTGACTCCCTTGGTAACCCCGGTAATTGGTGTTCCTTCGGCATTCATGGTCTTTATGAACCTGCTTGTCTTCTCAATGTTTAGACCAAGTCTCTTGGCAATCCGCTCGGACACGAACGAATCTGAGGCCCCGGTGTCCACTAGAGCACTCAACTTTTGTCCCGCCAAAGTAATGTCCACAAACATGAGGCCCTTCTTCTTGGAACATCCTTTACTCTCCATTGAACTAATGATGGAGTTCACGTGAGCTATCTTCTCTTCGCCACTCTTCTCCTGAATGGCCGCCACTTTCTCACCATTAGGGCAATTCCTCGCCAAGTGCTTGCCCCCACAAGTGTAGCACTTGAAATCAATGTTGCTCCTCTCAGATGGCTTGCCCTTATCAAGTGGCCTACGGAAGTTGGATAGCTTCCCGGAATTCTCGGACTCATTCCTGGTCGGCTTGTCCCCCTTACTACCTTTGTACCTCGGCTTTTCTTTGGTAGTGTCTGACCTCTTGTGCTGAAATTCACTAAGGGACTCGGCGGTGGCAATTGCTTTGGTAAGGTCGAAATTCTCCATCCGGTTCAGCTCCATCATGACCCATTGTCGCAACCCACTCTTGAAAGCAAAGTGGGCATCGGCTTCACCCATGTCCTGGATTTGGAGCCTAAGCTCGGTGAAGCGTTTGACATACTCCCAGATGTTACCCTCGTGCTTCAATTGGCGCAACTTCTCTTGGGCTTCCTCTTGAGCATTCTTTGGGTAAAAATGCTCCTTGAACTCAAACATGAATTCCTTCCATGTCTTCATTGGAAGTGTCCCATCCTCCACTTGTGCACATTTGTGTCGCCACCATAAGAGAGCGGCATCAGTCAAGTAAATAGAAGCGGTGTTTACCTTAGTGGAGTCATCATCGATGCCCATGAGTCGGAAGTACTACTCCAACCCCCAAACGAAGTTGTCCACTTCTTGGGCTGCCCTCACCCCTTTGAACTCCTTCTGCTTCGGAACATCGATCTTGGGCTTAGCCACCACTACTTCGCCCACCATGCCATTAACCACGACATTCTTGTAGAGGAGTAGCTCGACAGTGAGCTTCTTGATCTCCCCCATAAACTCGGCCTTCATAGCATCCATTGCAACTTGAAAGGCCTCGATCTTCTTGTTCATGGTACCAACCGACTCATCGATGATGCCTTGAACCTCCTTCTTGATCGTATCGATCAACTTGAGGCGTGGATCTGCCTCCTCAAGGGTGTCTTGGAAGTCGCCCATGGTAGTCTCCAATCTAGCAATCCTCTTTTCCATGGACGACAACAGGTCCTTGGAACTCTCTCGCTTCTTCCTGGTAGCTGCAGCATGAGTCTCTCGGTCAGATGGGGGAACCTCGTTGTTTCTTTGCGGTGCCATTTCTTCACACAAACTCGCTATGATACCACTTGTCACGCCCTTGGAAACTTAAAGCCTAAAGCGTTCGGCCTTAGACGCATCGAAACCGGTTTGCGCCTAAGTAAGCCTAACCGTTCAAAGCTAAGAAGTTCAGAACCTTGCGGAAATGAATAGACAACTGAAAGGGAAATGGAAAACAAACAACACAAGGAGAATTGAGTGAATGCTCAATGTATTACTCAAATCTAAAGTGAGGAAATGAGGTGTGGTGAGCCTCTATTTATAGTTAGAGCCCACTACATCCAACGGCTACAATGGAAGTACATCGACGGTCCAGATTGAAGATGGACAATACAATCCCTAAATCTAAGGAGATTCTATTGTCCATCTTCAATATGGACCGTCGATGTACTTCCATTGTAGCCGTTGGATGTAGGGGGCTCTAACTATAAATAGAGGCTCACCCCCACCTCATTTCCTCACTTCAGATTTGAGTAATACATTGAGCATTCACTCAATTCTCCTTGTGTTCTTTGTTTGCCATGTAACGCCCCAATTTTGGGCTTAGGAGTTTTGGGATTCGGACCGGTTCGGTCGGATCGCGGTTCGAATATATAAGAGTGAATTTAGGAAAACCTAGTTCGGGTTGCATTAAAAATATGGAAAAATGTCTTAAAATTCTCTTTTATTATATATAAGAGTTTGGTGAAATCAATTTTACAAAATGAGGTTTGAAAGTGTGACATTTTGGTTAGTGACCAAAATGTAATTTTCGAAAACTGTGAGACTATTTTAAAAAGGATTGAAACTTTGAAACTTTAAGGAGCTATTTACCCAATGGGAGTTTCTCCAGATTTTTCTAAAATATTAAAGGTTTAATAAATGGATTTTAAATAAAAAGAAAAGGGAGGGAAGATATTTTCCTAAATTTCCAACTAACTTTCCACATTTTCTATTTTCATTTTCTCTCATCTTTTCTCTCAAACCAAACACATTTCTCCAGAGCTTTTCCCTCTGATTTTGTCATCTAAATATCTCATTTCAATTCTCTTTTGATCTTCAATCATCTCTTCAACAAAACCTTTGCATTTGCTAAGTGGATTTTCAAGAATTTGGTTCCAAAAAGGGAGAAAACTCAAGTTTGGAGGTAAGAACGTCCTTCTCCTCTAAACTCTCAGTTCTTTACTGAAATTCCTAAGTTCTCAATCCTTGATTTATGTTTTATAAAAGGTTTTATAGATGTGTTCTTGATTTTGGCTTTTAAATGCAAGATTTGATTGATTTTGATGAAATTTCATATGATCTGATTGGGCAGTGTTTTGAGGTGTCAATTTGATGTTAAATGAATGTTAAATTGATGTTTAAGGATGCTTATATTTGATGGATCTTGGCTGGGTAGTGTTGTGGAGTTGTTTGGATGCATTTTCGGTTGTGTTTGGTAGCCGAAAATGGAGTGTGGATGAGAGCAGCGAGTTTAGGTGCTTTCATTGAGGATATTAATGCATGATGATGCATTAATCTACTGTTTTGATGTGTTTAAAACAGGGGAGTCATCTTTGGATCCTAGTGGTGTTGATCCGGAAGCTTGATTGGTGTTTCGGCAAGAGGCGAAACGGAATCGGTGAGTGGATTTTGGATTTCAGCTATGAAACCAATGTTTTGAAGGTTTGGGAGCTTAGTTTAAGTCTAAGCAACTTAGCTAAGCTCAAGAGTAAGTTTTCGGAAAAACTCTCTTGATGATGAACCATGGATTGGTTGTATGCAATTTGGTTTGTTTGCATGTTTTAAATCCTGTTTTGAAAGCATATTTAGCATGTTTATTTGCTGGGATTGTAAGCCATGTGTTGAAGGATGCTCAAGGTAAGAGATCCTTGTTTTTGAACATTGTTTTAATGTGGTTTGATGCTTAAAGATGCATGATGTTTATGGCTTTGTTAAATGCTTTAAAACAGTGGAATATTGTTGTTAATGATGTATATTGGCAAGTGATGGTTAAGGTCACAAAGGTGGTTAAAAGTCCTTGTGTGAGCCTTGTTTATTTAAGAACAACATGGTGTTTAAAAGACCATGGTTGGTTCTTGGTTAAGGTTCAAGGTGGTTAAAATTCCTTGTGTAAGCCTTGTTTATTTAAGAACAACATGGTGTTTAAAAGTCCATGGTTGGTTCTTGGTTAAGGTTCAAGTTGGTTAAAATTCCTTGTGTAAGCCTTGCTTATTTAAGAACAACATGGTGTTTAAAAGTCCATGGTTGGTTCTTGGTTAAGGTTCAAGGTGGTTAAAATTCCTTGTGTAAGCCTTGTTATTTAAGAACACCAAGGTGTTTAAAAGTCCTTGGGAGATTCTTGTTAAGGACACAAAGGTGTTTAAAAGTCCTTGTGTGGTCCTTGTCATGGTGTTTAAAAGTCCATGGATGATTCTTGTTAAGGACGCAATGGTGTTTAAAAGTCCATGTGTGGTCCTTGGAAAATTGTAAGATCACAATGGTGTTTAAAAGTCCATGTGTGGATCTTATGTTGATTGTATCACTTGTGGCCGATATGACATGTTATGATCTTGAAGCATGGTTTGCTTGTTTTAAATGCTTATGAGCATGTATATTGTGGTTTTGAACAATGGTTTATAAAGGTGTTTTATATATGCATTGTTGTGTGGTTTTAACGAGCATTCCTCAGTAAGCTTTTGCTTACGCTCTCTCTTTTCTTAAACCAATAATGCAGAGCATTAAAGTGCATTGAGGACAGCAAGGTGGACAAGAATCCAAGTGGTGAACAAAGCTCATGTATGGTGAAGGTTTCTTAAACACTATTAGCTTGTGGGCATTTGGCAATGGGGGACCTATGTTGTTGTTTTGGGAGATGTTTTGGACTCCCTAAGTTGGTATTATGTTGTTAATGTTGTTGGAACTTGTATTTGGCCATTATGTGTTTGGACTGATGCTTTGATGCTTGTATGGATTGCTAAGTAGGATGCATGCCTATAGAATTGGGGATATTCATAATTGATGCCATGTTGATGAATGGTTGATGCAATTATGTTCTTTGTATGTTGAATGAGTTGCTGGTAAAGTATGGTTGCTTTTGGAGCATGTTTGATAGGCCAATTGTGTGTTAAACCAGCAATTTTTCTGCAATCTGGGCAGCCTGTTTCGGAACAGGTGCTACCGTATCGGAACGGGGGCCTGAAATGGCCTGGGCGTTCCGAAACGGAAGCAACCGTTCCGGAACGGATATGCCACTGCCAGGCACTGTTTCGGAACCAGTTGCGGAACGGTCCCGCGTTTCGGAACGGGTCTTCCCTGTTCCGAAACACTCGACCGTTGGGCACTGAAATTGTTGGTTAAATGTTTTGCATTGTTTGCGTTTTGGTCCTAAATCTTGTTTATGCAATTAAATGAGTTCGTGATGTCCGTTTGAGCTGAAATTTGACAGACAAGCATGAAATATGACTAATTTCATATTGGTAACTTAAAAGTGGGTTAAGTCCTTGTAATTTCCAGAATTTACATTTTGGTCCCTAAGTTTGTGTTTTATTCAATTAAGTTCCTGATCGTTTTCCGTTTGCGCTGATCTTTGAGTATGATGTTTGTATGAACATAACTAGGGTTAACGTGCATCTAGATAAGATTAAAAGAAAAAAAAGGGTCGTTAATCAAGGTTGACTTTCGAGTTGACTTTGGTTTTCCCCGTGTAAACTTCTTAATTCGGTTCAACCGTCTGGGCCGGGTTAAGGGGTTTACATTTGGTGGTATCAGAGCTGAGTTCTCGAGTAATTGGGAATGGTTGTGTCTGTGATTAAAGTATGTATGCTTTGTATGCTTGCTGAGTGAAAGCATGATGTGTGAATTGTAAGTATGATACAATAGTAGTGTATGCTGTGGTGAAGCATGTTGTGGGTACCCATTGCCAAATAAAAGCTAATGAAATGATATTGTTTTTAATTGAAAATGAGCTTGAGTACTTGGATTGCTTACCTTGTTGGGCATGACTTTGTTTATTTGCACTGTGATTGCATTGTTAGAGTATGGCACCTCGTAGAGAGTTAATGAGTAATGTGCGAGCTACGGCTCAGAATGAGAATGAGAATGATGGGAATGTTGAGAGTGCGGTGGATTTACCTCCTCCACCGGGTTGTGGTGGTGCTAGGGTGAAGGATCTGGAGCTGCAGCTGGTGCTGGGGTCGCTGGACCTGAGGCTGGTCAGGGGCAAGCTGTTCTTGACATGATAGTGTTGATACAAGCTATTGCTGGAGCTTTTCAAGCAGCAGTAGCTGGAGCTCAAGGAGCTGTGCATCAGGGAAATGCTGGAGTTAGACTACTTTTGGAACGTTTGCGCAGTCTAGGAGGGACTGAGTTCAGAGGGTTGTCTGCTGAAGGTTCAGAGTCTTGGTTAGAGGGTACCAAGAGAATCTTGGGTCAGATGAGTTGCACTGATGTGCAGAAGTTGGGCTGTGTAGTATCCTTGCTACATGATGATACTTACACGTGGTGGACAACCACTATCGCTGGGACGGCTGAAGCTGACGTAACTTGGACGTTCTTTCAGAACGCGTTCAAGAGAAGGTATCTAGGTGTGAGGTACCTAGATGAGAAGAAAAGGGAGTTCATGTCTCTTACCCAGGGGAGCATGTCCGTGGCTGAGTATGAAGTACAGTTTGTTCGACTCAGTCAATACGCACCTGAGCTTGTTCCGGATGAGCGAGCGAGGTGTGAAAGGTTCCTTTATGGTTTGGTGACGGATGTAAAGATGTATGTGCTGGCTACCGAGTATGATGATTTTGATGTGCTGGTGGGCCGAGCAAAGGATATTGAGATGAACTTGGGTTTATCTTCTAAAAGTGCTGGTTCTGGTGCTGGGAAGCGAGCTGCTGAATATAGTTCCGGTGGTGGACGGAACAAGAGGGGACGTGATCAGAAGTATCAGTCCTCAGCTAAGCGAGGTGGTGGTGCGCCTGCTCGGGGAGGCAACGCTAGAGTTGATCCGAGTGCTTGTTGGACATGTGGTTCGCGTGGCCATATGAAACGTGATTGTCCTCGTGCTGTGAGGGATGTGCAAGCTCCTGTTGTGGCAGCTGGTAATGCGTGCTGGAATTGTGGATCTACGGATCACATGAGGAGAGAGTGCCCTATGTTGGCTGGTGGCCAAGTGCGTGCTCCTGTTGTTGCTGCACCACAGAGAGGTCATGGGCGCGGCCGTGGTAACTTCCAGTGGAGAGAGGATGGTGGTCGGGGTGTGGCTCATGTTGTGGCTATTCATCCTGAGGGTGGCGGCCAAGCCAGGGTGTATGCTCAGCGAGAGGGAAGGAATGACGCGGATGTGATCGCAGGTACTTTTACTTTGCAATCCTTGTCATTACTTTCCTTGATTGATTCTGGATCTACGCACTCATACATATTGCGTGAGCATGCTGAATTGCTTGGTTTGCCTGTTGAGTCTTTGGATGTTGGTGTGCGTGTCACTAGTTCTTTTGGTGAGACTATTGTGACTCGAAAGCTTTATAGAAGATGTCCTTTGGTCGTGCAAGATCATGTTTTTCATGTTGACCTTATGGAGTTACCTTTCTATGGTTTTGATGTAATCCTTGGTATGGATTGGCTTGCTGAGCATCGTGCTGTTGTGGATTGTGAGAATAAGCGAGTTTCGTTGAAGCTTGCGGATGATTATGAGGTTGTTGTGGTTGGTGAGAATGTGAAGTTTCTTGCCAATGTGGTGTCTTCTTTGGAGGCAAGCCGGATGCTGAGGCAGGGTTGTGAAGCTTACCTAGCTTTTGTGATGAATCCTAGTTCTAAGGAGTTGCGTGTGCAAGATATCAGGATTGTACGAGAGTTTCCTGGTGTGTTTCCTGAGGAGTTGCCTGGTTTACCTCCTAATCGCGAGGTGGAGTTTGGGGTTGAGCTGTATGAGAATACAACTCCTGTGTCCATTACCCCTTATCGAATGGCACCTAAGGAGCTGAAAGAGCTGAAGACGCAGTTGCAAGAGTTGCTTGATCGTGGTTTCATTCGGCCGAGTGTGTCACCTTGGGGTGCACCGGTCTTGTTTGTGAAGAAGAAGGATGGCACTATGAGAATGTGCATTGATTATCGTCAGCTGAACAAGTTGACTATCAAGAATCGATATCCTTTGCCGAGGATTGATGATCTCTTTGATCAATTTCGGGGAGCAGCTGTGTTCTCTAAGATTGACTTGAGGTCAGGGTATTACCAGTTGAAGGTAAAGGATGTGAATGTGCCTAAGACAGCTTTCAGGACGAGGTATGGGCATTATGAGTTTCTTGTGATGCCGTTTGGTTTGACAAATGCTCCTGCAGCTTTCATGGACATGATGAATCGTGTGTTTCATGAATACCTGGATAAGTTTGTTGTGGTATTTATTGATGATATCCTCGTGTTTGTTGGGCATGTGGTTTCTGCCGAAGGGATTCGTGTCGATCCTCAGAAGATTGAGGCGGTGATGAATTGGAAGGTTCCTAAGTCTGTTTAGGAGGTTCGTAGTTTCCTTGGTTTGGCGGGATACTACCGGAGGTTTGTGGATGGGTTTTCTAAGATTGTTGCACCTTTGACGAAGTTGTTGCAGAAAGATATTAAGTATGAGTGGACGGAAGCGAGACAGCATGCTTTTGAGAAGCTTAAGGCAGCTTTGACGCAAGCTCCTATCTTGGTTCAACCTGAATCAGGGAAAGAGTTTGTGGTGTATAGCGATGCGTCCTATGTTGGTTTGGGATGTGTGTTGATGCAAGAGGGTAAGGTGGTGGCTTATGCATCGCGGTAGCTGAAGGTGCATGAGCGCAACTATCCTACGCATGATATAGAGTTGGCTGCGGTGGTTTTTGCTTTGAAAATCTGGAGACATTACCTGTATGGTGAGAAGTGTACTGTGTACACGGATCACAAGAGTTTGAAGTATCTGATGTCTCAGAAGGAGTTGAATCTTAGGCAGCGGCGTTGGGTGGAGTTGCTCAAGGATTGTGATTTGACGATTGAGTATCACCCTGGGAAAGCTAATGTTGTAGCAGATGCCTTGAGTAGGAAGGTAGCTGTTGAGTTGAGGGCTATGTTTGCCAGTTTGAGTATTTCGCGTGATGGTGGTCTTGTGGCTGAGTTGCAAATGAAACCATCTTTGGTTCAGTTGATCAAGGAAAAGCAGTTGCTGGATGATTCCTTGGTATCTCATGTTCAGGATATTGCGGAGGGTAGGCCTTCGGATTTCTGTTTTAATGATGATGGTGTGTTGTGTTTTGGGAGTCGGATAGTAGTGCCCAATGATGCTGAGTTGAGGCGTGCTATTCTGACTGAAGGTCATAGTAGTCCTTTTGCTATGCACCCAGGTAGTACTAAGATGTATCGAGATCTTTGTGATGAGTACTATTGGGTGGGTTTGAAGAAGGATGTTGCTGAGTTTGTGAGCAAGTGCATGGTGTGTCAGCGAGTTAAGGCTGAGCATCAGGTTCCTTCAGGGTTGTTGCAACCGTTGAGAATCCCTGAATGGAAGTGGGAAAGGATTACCATAGATTTTGTATCTGGTTTACCCTTGTCACCAACGAAGAAGAATTCGGTGTGGGTGATTGTGTATCGCCTGACGAAGTGTACGCATTTCTTGCCTGTGCATACTACGTACTCCTTGGATAAGCTTGCGGAGCTGTACATTGCTGAGATTGGGCGGCTGCATGGTGTGCCAAAGTCGATTGTGTCGGATAGGGATCCGAGGTTTACATCGCGGTTCTGGCAGTGTTTGCATCAAGCTTTGGGTACACCGTTGAATTTCAGTACATCTTATCATCCTCAGTCGGATGGTCAGTCTGAGCGTGTTATCCAGATTTTGGAGGATATGTTGAGGTGCTGCATGATTGAGTTTCAGGGCTCTTGGGAGAAACATTTGCCTTTGGTGGAGTTTTCCTATAACAATAGTTATCAGGCGAGCATTCAAATGGCACCTTATGAGGCTTTGTACGGGAGGAAGTGTAGGACTCCTTTGTGTTGGGCTGAAACGGGTCAGAAGTTGGTTTCGATGCCGGCTTTGTTGAAAGGAACCACCGAGAAGGTGAAGCTCATTTGTGAGCGTTTGAAGGCAGCTTCTGATCGGCAAAAGTCTTACGCGGATTTGAAGCGTAAGGAGATTGAGTATACGGTGGGTGACCGTGTGTTTTTGAAGGTTTCGCCTTGGAAAAAGGTGATGAGGTTTGGCCGTAAGGGTAAGTTGAGCCCTAGATACATTGGACCGTACGAGGTGGTTGAGCGTGTGGGTCCTGTTGCGTACAAGTTGAGGTTACCTCAAGAGTTGGAGAAGATTCATGATGTGTTTCATGTTTCTATGCTTCGGAAGTATAGATCGGATCCTTCGCATGTGATGCCTGTGGAAGAAGTGGAATTGAATCCGGATTTGACCTATGATGAGGAACCGGTGAGGATTCTGGATTCGGATAGTAAGGTTCTTCGTGGCAAGACCATTGAGCTGGTAAAGGTGTTGTGGAAACATCGTGGTGTTGAGGAAGCCACGTAGGAACGGAAGGATGACATGCTGAAGCAGTTCCCGTATCTCTTTCCTTCAGGTAAATTTCGAGGATGAAATTTCTTAAGGGGGGGAGAGTTGTAACGCCCCAATTTTGGGCTTAGGAGTTTTGGGATTCGGACCGGTTCGGTCGGATCGCGGTTCGAATATATAAGAGTGAATTTAGGAAAACCTAGTTCGGGTTGCATTAAAAATATGGAAAAATTTCTTAAAATTCTCTTTTATTATATATAAGAGTTTGGTTAAATCAATTTTACAAAATGAGGTTTGGAAGTGTGACATTTTGGTTAGTGACCAAAATGTAATTTTCGAAAACTGTGAGACTGTTTTAAAAAGGATTGAAACTTTGAATCTTTAAGGAGCTATTTACCCAATGGGAGTTTCTCCAGATTTTTCTAAAATATTAAAGTTTTAATAAATGGATTTTAAATAAAAAGAAAAGGGAGGGAAGATATTTTCCTAAATTTCCAACTAACTTTCCACATTTTCTATTTTCATTTTCTCTCATCTTTTCTCTCAAACCAAACACATTTCTCCAGAGCTTTTCCCTCTGATTTTGTCATCTAAATATCTCATTTCAATTCTCTTTTGATCTTCAATCATCTCTTCAACAAAACCTTTGCATTTGCTAAGTGGATTTTCAAGAATTTGGTTCCAAAAAGGGAGAAAACTCAAGTTTGGAGGTAAGAACGTCCTTCTCCTCTAAACTCTCAGTTCTTTACTGAAATTCCTAAGTTCTCAATCCTTGATTTATGTTTTATAAAAGGTTTTATAGATGTGTTCTTGATTTTGGCTTTTAAATGCAAGATTTGATTGATTTTGATGAAATTTCGTATGATCTGATTGGGTAGTGTTTTGAGGTGTCAATTTGATGTTAAATGAATGTTAAATTGATGTTTAAGGATGCTTAGATTTGATGGATCTTGGCTGGGTAGTGTTGTGGAGTTGTTTGGATGCATTTTCGGTTGTGTTTGGTAGCCGAAAATGGAGTGTGGATGAGAGAAGCGAGTTTAGGTGCTTTCATTGAGGATATTAATGCATGATGATGCATTAATCTACTGTTTTGATGTGTTTAAAACAGGGGAGTCATCTTTGGATCCTAGTGGTGTTGATCCGGAAGCTTGATTGGTGTTTCGGCAAGAGGCGAAACGGAATCAGTGAGTGGATTTTGGATTTCAGCTATGAAACCAATGTTTTGAAGGTTTGGGAGCTTAGTTTAAGTCTAAGCAACTTAGCTAAGCTCAAGAGTAAGTTTTCGGAAAAACTCTCTTGATGATGAACCATGGATTGGTTGTATGCAATGTGGTTTGTTTGCATGTTTTAAATCCTGTTTTGAAAGCATATTTAGCATGTTTATTTGCTGGGATTGTAAGCAATGTGTTGAAGGATGCTCAAGGTAAGAGATCCTTGTTTTTTAACATTGTTTTAATGTGGTTTGATGCTTAAAGATGCATGATGTTTATGGCTTTGTTAATGCTTTAAAACAGTGGAATATTGTTGTTAATGATGTATATTGGCAAGTGATGGTTAAGGTCACAAAGGTGGTTAAAAGTCCTTGTGTGAGCCTTGTTTATTTAAGAACAACATGGTGTTTAAAAGTCCATGGTTGGTTCTTGGTTAAGGTTCAAGGTGGTTAAAATTCCTTGTGTAAGCCTTGTTTATTTAAGAACAACATGGTGTTTAAAAGTCCATGGTTGGTTCTTGGTTAAGGTTCAAGGTGGTTAAAATTCCTTGTGTAAGCCTTGTTATTTAAGAACACCAAGGTGTTTAAAAGTCCTTGGGAGATTCTTGTTAAGGACACAAAGGTGTTTAAAAGTCCTTGTGTGGTCCTTGTCATGGTGTTTAAAAGTCCATGGATGATTCTTGTTAAGGACGCAATGGTGTTTAAAAGTCCATGTGTGGTCCTTGGAAAATTGTAAGATCACAATGGTGTTTAAAAGTCCATGTGTGGATCTTATGTTGATTGTATCACTTGTGGCCGATATGACATGTTATGATCTTGAAGCATGGTTTGCTTGTTTTAAATGCTTATGAGCATGTATATTGTGGTTTTGAACAATGGTTTATAAAGGTGTTTTATATATGCATTGTTGTGTGGTTTTAACGAGCATTCCTCAGTAAGCTTTTGCTTACGCTCTCTCTTTTCTTAAACCAATAATGCAGAGCATTAAAGTGCATTGAGGACAGCAAGGTGGACAAGAATCCAAGTGGTGAACAAAGCTCATGTATGGTGAAGGTTTCTTAAACACTATTAGCTTGTGGGCATTTGGTAATGGGGGACCTATGTTGTTGTTTTGGGAGATGTTTTGGACTCCCTAAGTTGGTATTATGTTGTTAATGTTGTTGGAACTTGTATTTGGCCATTATGTGTTTGGACTGATGTTTTGATGCTTGTATGGATTGCTAAGTAGGATGCATGCCTATAGAATTGGGGATTTTCATAATTGATGCCATGTTGATGAATGGTTGATGCAATTATGTTCTTTGTATGTTGAATGACTTGCTGGTAAAGTATGGTTGCTTTTGGAGCATGTTTAATAGGTCAATTGTGTGTTAAACCAGCAATTTTTCTGCAATCTGGGCAGCCTGTTTCGGAACAGGTGCTACCGTATCGGAATGGGGGCCTGAAATGGCCTGGGCGTTCCAAAACGGAAGCAACCGTTCCGGAACGGATATGCCACTGCCAGGCACTGTTTCGGAACCAGTTGCGGAACGGTCCCGCGTTTCGGAACGGGTCTTCCCTGTTCCAAAACACTCGACCGTTGGGCACTGAAATTGTTGGTTAAATGTTTTGCATTGTTTGCGTTTTGGTCCTGAATCTTGTTTATGCAATTAAATGAGTTCATGATGTCCGTTTGAGCTGAAATTTGACAGACAAGCATGAAATATGACTAATTTCATATTGGTAACTTAAAAGTGGGTTAAGTCCTTGTAATTTCCAGAATTTACATTTTGGTCCCTAAGTTTGTGTTTTGTTCAATTAAGTTACTGATCGTTTTCCGTTTGCGCTGATCTTTGAGTATGATGTTTGTATGAACATAACTAGGGTTAACGTGCATCTAGATAAGATTAAAAGAAAAAAAGGGTCGTTAATCAAGGTTGACTTTTGGGTTGACTTTGGTTTTCCCCGTGTAAACTTCTTAATTCGGTTCAACCGTCTGGGCCGGGTTAAGGGGGTTACATGCCATTTCCCTTTCAGTTGTATATTCATTTCCGCAAGGTTCTTAGCTTCTTAGCTTTGAACGGTTAGGCTTACTTAGGCACAAACCGGTTCCGAGGCGTCTAAGGCCGCAAGCTTTAGGCTTTGAGTTTCCAAGGGCGTGAGAAGTGGTATCAGAGCGAGTTTGTGTGAAGAAATGGCACCGCAAATCTATTTTTGATTTGCAAATGATTTCTTTGGTGTTTCCTCAATTTATCTCAAAGGAATCTTGAAGTTTTTTCATCAAAATCTTGTCAGTTGAAGAAATAGCAAGGGATTAGAGGTAATTTTCGTGCTTCTCCTCTAATCAAGGTTCTTTAATGAAATTCCCAAGTATTTAGCTCTTTAATTGTGTTTCCTAATTAGGTTTTATGATTTATTAAAGAAAAATGGTTAAAACAAGCTTAAAATGGTGATTTTGAATGATTTTCATATTGGATCTGTTATGGCTAATTTATGATTGATTTTAATCATGTTTTGGATATTTATTAATGTGAAATGATGGTTTGATCATGTTAATCCTGAAACTAGTTGGATCTCTAGTTGTTTATGTAACACTCCTCGCTCGGGTTAGGAGCGAAGAGCATTACGACGAGTATACGAGCGAGTGAACGAGAAATACAGATCTATTAAAATTTTCCTCTTATCAACAAGAAATCACCACTAATAGATGAGTTGCTTATCTAGCAAGTTATTACTAATTAACTTGTTCATTTACATATACATGATTAACCATACACTAGTATACCATTCGAATAAGCTTATACAACCAACATTAACATTCATTTGTCTTAGAAAACAAATTGACTAGCTTCAAACCTTATCATAGTATTCGAATAACAACATAGACTAGGTTCATGAACTTCACAATTCTTTTTACCTTAATGCATAGCCATTAAACCAATAAATCCATTGCACTAACATGTTTTATTCACTTAGCACAAATCTAGATTATTAAAGTATATAAATTGAAGTAAGAAAGTTCTTCAGACTCTAACTCTTATTCGAATAGGGTTCCAATTAAGGTAGTCTCGTGCATGTTATTCCTATTTTCCTTTACATTAGACAAGTTCTAGTATTCTTCTCATTACCTTCCTATATTCGAATTGGATAATCTTGTTCATAATATTCTAATTCACTCACATTCAAACAAGGTCATAATGTTTACATATGACTATTACTTATATATATATATTCAAAGTGTATCCTTAAACATTCCAAACAATTACAACAAGGTTTCATTTACATATTTACAATCATCAAATGCATGACCTATTTGTCTTATACACAAATCTAATAGCCACAAACTAGAAGTACTTTAAAGTAAATAAAAAATCATACTTCAAGCATAGCAAGCCGTGCTCCAGGTCCATGATAACTAACTTCAAGGTCAAGCATTGATCGAGATGTCTTTAACCTGAGGTTTGTGAAGAATGTAAACAAGAGTGGTAAGTACAAGATTGTACTTACTGAGGTAGTATCTAATCTATCATGTTTTTAGGTTTCAAGGGTCTTTAATCCATTTACAACTTAATTAAGACTTAAACTTAAATTCAAGCCTTAGGCTAGAATTTCAAACATCATTCAGATGTACAAACACAATGATCAAGGAATCGAATTCAAGGATTTACACTACACATTCAAGCAATAACCTCATGAGCAGTAACTAGGCAAGCCAACAAACGTTCGATCATTTTCATTCGAATTAGGCATCCGAACTAGATAGTCATACCTTCCTATTCAAATTAGATTCATTTATGCTTTAATTTATCTTTCAAGTAACAAATAATCTTGACATTCAATTTATCAAGTGTCTTCATTGACCTTTTACCTTTATACATTACACAATTCATTTCTTTACTCCACTTAACATGTAATTTTATTAGACTATTGTGTTAAGCTTAGTATTCCATGTTAGTTAGATCTTGACTTGGTTTCAAGTATAATTATCTATGGTGATTCACCATTCAAGGTCAAGAATTCATTTAGGGCACTAGCAAATGTCCAAACTGTTTACAAAACATTTTACAAAATTATCCAAATCACCTAGACTACTACGGCCAGGCAGCATTTGCATTGTTTACTTAAACATACATAATTTTCATTCCGTGCGTTGAAATTTCGATTAATTTACACCGTTCGAAAGCTTACTTAACCCTCTTTACAACCGTTTAGACCTTTCATTTTAATGTCTTTCCAATTAATACAAATTTTAGTTCGAAGACGGGGCATTTACATTTCTGGACAATTTGCATTGTCCAGATTTTGTCATCTCTAGATTCTAGCTCACAATTAGGAATTCAATTCTGTTTTCTCCTAATGAAAATAGACATACTATGGTTCATTCCATAAAATTTTCAGCCCTTAATTCGACTTACTCAATTTATGGTGACTTTTCAAAGTTGCTGCCCAAAACAGAATTTTCTGGGCAGATTTCACTACACTTGATATTAGCTTCATTATTCACTTAGACCACGCTTCTAACATTATTATTCAACATGCACACATATTCTTACTAGTCTAGGTGAGTCCAACTTACCTATTAATGTGATTAAACTAGGGCATTATAATACTATGTCGAATTAATCCATTTGATTAACAACATTACTTTAATTCACTATTTAAGTAGTCCATCATCTAGTCATGGCCGATTTAATCACATATAGTTATGATTCATTTTAATTCACTTAACAAGCATGAATAATCCCTTATTTTAAATCTAGACTTCTAATCCATTTTAGGACCATACCATTTAGGTAGAAGTAGACAATTGGTCTGGGACTTTTAGTTCTATTCGAATGACGCCAAGGTAGCTTATGTTGTATAATCACATTTTACATCTAATTCTCTTTTAATTTAGTCCAAGCATTTTAGACTCTTAACACTAGCACTCAATAGCCTAGTATCACAAGCATCCAATCTAGCAACAAGCATTCCAGTTCGAACAAGATCAAGCAATTCACTTCAAGGATCTACTTATACAAGCCAAGTAAGCAACACAATCATAAGAACTAACCAGATTTTACTCGAACATGAGGCATTGCATTTCATTTTATCTATTAGGTATAAGTTAGTTCAAGTGATTAAATTCATTATCATGTTCTTGTAAGTTCATTAGATTCAAGCTCATTATCGAGGGTTTTATTTCAAGAATTACTTCACACAAGCTAAAACAATAACACACATTCAAGTACAATCAATTGAAGCCATGTATTTACACCAATCGATTCGAATAGTAGTCTCCTATATTACCAAGTTTTAGCTTTCAATATTCAAGCAAGATTGGGTTATCAAGTTCATCATTTCATCCTTGTAGGTCATTTACTATTACAAGTAACCATTTTCAAGTACTAGGTGATCAAACAAGCAATATGTTTAGCAAGAATAAACCATACCAAGCAAGAAGGACATCAATTCCATTCGAAAAAGAGGTCATTTACTTTTTTGCTTATCTTTCAAGTAACATGTAATTCAAGTTAACATGATTACCATTTTATTCATTTGAATTCATTACCTTTCCATTTCATTATCAATAGTTAAGTTTGCTTATTCTTCTTTCACATTTACAAGTTTTATTTCAAGCTTATTAATCTTGTTTTGCCTTGGTAGATAGTAGGACTAGGTAATCAAGTCACGTATTAGGGTACATGAGGTACATAGCCAGATGATACCCAAGGTATCTAACAAGAAGGTTCCTACAACACCAATCAAGATGGTACACATAATACCTAACATTTTATCGTATGAAGTCGAGCTCTAGACTCTAGGGCATGTCGTTCTACCTACGACCAACTAGCAACCAAGGTCATGTTGAGTGTTTTATTTGTAAACAATCGCACATCAAGTGATTAAGCAACAAGCATATCATGATCAATTTCCTTTTTAAGTTATTAGGCCATATAGTATTTAGTTCATATCACATGTGATCAAGGAATTCAAGCATCAAACATTGTCACCTAGACCATCAAGTAATTCGATTAGGCCAATCAAGGCATGTGGCACATTTCATTCATTTTACAAGTGATTATTACTTATCAAGCAAGCTCATTTTAATCTAGTATTACTTGATTGGTCATCCTACACAAGCAAGTACCATCTTACAACCAAAATAGCAAAATTTAGTCATATTAAGGTATACACATCAAATTTCAAGCAAGGGCAATCCAAACAAGTACATTCCACTATAATTCGATTGATTATCAAGAAATCGAGCATGCATGTATTCATCATCAAGTTTCCAATTAAGCATCCTTCCCTTATTATCAGTTAGAAAGTTCATATTAAGTTCATTTCATATCAATTTCATATCACAAGGTAACAAATTTAATTGGTTAGGACCTAAGTCCTAACCCTAAGTAAGCTACACTCACCTTGTATCCTGAAGTTACAGAATTCCCGAATCCTCATTCACATCTCGAAACTTATCTATCCTTTCTACCATTTTCTTAATCTAGTATTCAAACGATGCAAGCTCGTATTAGAACCAAATCAAACTTGTACCATCAAGCACATTCACACTATAGCACTAAACTGTTTACTGCCCTTGGCAGATTACATACTAGTTACTATTTTGCCTATATCTTTTAATTTATACGTCAAAATTTTGATTAGTTTATACCGTTGAAAATCTAATTCATTTATCTATTCAACCATGTATGTAAAATATTTTTAGCCTTTCGAGATCAAAACAGAATTCAATTTAAAGTCATGTCAAATTAAAGTTACAAATTTGATCAGTTCTCATTTAACTCCACTTTTATGAGCTAATTGACTTAGGACCTTTACTTGTTCATTTTAGTCCTTTTTCCTTAGTTTCCCTATTTTCTCCATGTTCTTTCAAGTTAGGATACGTCCCTAAACAATCCAATTCAGTCCTTAATTAATCCATTATTCCAGATTAGTCCAGATTTCACTATCATGCCAATTCATCACTTTAAAGCTATCAATTCCTTACTAATCAAGCCATACAACCTATTAGACATTAATTTTAGTTTATCCACTGTTTTTAGCTAACATTTCCAGCCCTTAACTATATTCAATTCAATCCCAATTTTACCAATTTATTCAAAATAGTCCTTATTAGTCGATTACACCATCTAGGTGACTAGTTTCACTATTAATTCAATTTCCATGATCCTAAGCACTATTTTCAGTTAATCACTAATCCAATTCATTAGTATCCAAGTTAAGGATAATGAATCTAGATGCATGTTCATTCGAAAGCTCCTATAATACCATTACAATAACAATAAATTCGGATTGAACCTAATCTAGCTATTCGAATGGAATAGTGAGGAAAAGAGCTTACATTGCTTTACATGATGACCTTACATATTTTAATTCAAGCTCATATCTAGATTTCCATGGCTGATTATTCCCCCCTCTCTCTAGGATTTCTCTCTCTATTTCTTTCTACATTTTGGTGAGAATGATAAACAATGAATGGAGAAGATGATTCTTTGCCAACTTTGTTTCCATGCACTAATCGAGTGGCATGATGTTAGACGCATGCTATCCTTCAAATTATCTTATGTGGAAATGGTTTCATTTTATTAAAAATTTACATGCATGGCCTTCGATTGGTCATTTATTTGTTTTAGTCATATCATTTAGATCACCCATCTTCAATTTTATTGAATTAATTCACTAGATATCCTAATTAATTTAAGATTAAGTTCAATTAAATTAATCTAACATAGGTGACAAGCTTCAATTCTTCTAGGGTGCGTTTTAGGGTATTATAGTTTAGGTTGTTAGAATTGGGTTTTTGTGGTGTTAATGTGAAATTGGGGTTGCTAGAAATATAAGGATGCAAATATCTTGATTTTGGATGTTAATTGATGATTAAAAATGGATGGAAGTGTTAGGTTTTGGTTGGGTTGAGGTTGTAGTGTAATCGAAGGTGTTTTCGGTTGTTTCGGATAGGTGTTTTTTTGGGCAGAACAACGTGGTAGGTTTGTTTTCTGGAGATTTTAATGCATTGAGATCCATTAAGCCTCTGTTCTTGTGTGGTATAAACATGAGAGAACGTATCAGAAGCAATCAGTGAAGTTTCGTGAGCTTCGTACGTGTGGTTACGCGTCGGCTAGTCAAGGTTTTGCGTGTTAGTGAGTGAGAACGTGATTTTTAGCTTTGAAACACTTTAAAGGTTGTTTTGGGAACTTATATGTAAGCTTAAAATGCTTGTCTAAGTTCGGAAGTAAGTATAAGGAATTTCTCTCTCGGTTGTGCTATTATGGGTTGGTTTATGCACTTGATTTTATATCCATGTTTACCTATTGTTAAAGCATATTTTGAGTAAGTGATTTTTTTTTTGTGATATGGTGGTGAAGGATGTGCATGGTAAGTGATCTTTGTAAGTATATGTATTATACTCGAGATTTAAAGCATGGTTTAATGCTTTGGTAAATGTTTTAATGATGATTCTTTGAAAATAGTGAGGTATATGATTAAATGTGAATTATATTGGCAAGTGATGCTATGGAAATGGTTTTGCAAATGCTATCGGATATATTTATCAGAATATAGGATTGAGTGCACTATAAACAAGTCGCCTTGGATGTTGAGGGGTTTATACGGTGTATCAAATACTCCATCAAAGTACCCTAACAATTGAGGAAAGTGTGTGGTGTCTCGTCTCTCGTTAGTGAGGTTATACATCTACCGATGAGCGGTATTGAGGGGTTTATACGGTGTACCAAATACTCCACCACGAGTGTTACAACAGTGGAGGGTAGCTCCCGTGTGTGAACCTTGAGATGCCGATGAAAATGTATGAAGTGTTGGGACAACACTTGTGAATCCGCGTATCCAATGTTGTTTTGAGAAATGAGCATGTTGATGATCACTTGTAAGCCAATATAATTGATGATGCATTATGAAATGGTTTATGATGCATAATGTGTAAATGCATGTTTTACTCTTTAAGCTTGGCATATGGTAGTTATGCATGGGAAGGCTTAAATTGAGTGTTAGCAATGGGATTTGATGTTGATTCATAATACATGTGGCATAAGGTTTATATGCTGATTTTTGACTAAGGAAAGTACATGGCTTTGAAGGCATGATGGTTTTCAATTGATGTTATGAAGTAATTGAAATGTGATTTCAATGTGGCCTTGGAAAATGGTTTTAATGCATCAACAGTGTTTTGTTTTTTAGCACTCCTCACTAAGCCTTGTGTAGTTACGCTCTCAATTGTCCATCAATGCAAATGATTAAGGTTTTAGAGGCAACAAGTAGTAAGGGATTCCAAGAGACTTCGTTTAAGAAAGTATGTTTTGGTTTAGACTAAAGTAGTAAGGGCAATGGGGGATCCGTTGTGTTTTTGGGAGACTTTTGTAAACTCCATTTTGAGAAAGTTTTCTATGTGGTTATATACTTGTAAATGGCATTTGGTATTTTGGTACAAACTTGATTATGCATTTTTGGCATTATTGCTTGATTCAAATTCTAGGTTGCATGCCTATAGTATATACTAGATGCAATTCGCCATGCAATGATGTTGATCTTGCCATGTGTGATTGATGTCTGATGTTTAGATAAGTTGTTTGCAAGTTGGAAGCATGTTGGAATGATTATTATTGCATTAAAGTGTGAAAACCAGCATAAAGTGTCATCATAGGCCTAGGCGTTTCGGTACGCCCAAGGTTGTATCGAAACGGTGAACCTGAAATGGCCTAGGGGTTTCGAAACAGGAGAAAATTTTAAATACATGCTCATTTAGGTTGAATACTAGAAGTTCGAGTTTTGAAACACTTTAAAAGGTGTTTCGATACAGGCCCGTGTTCTGAAACACTTGGACATGTTACGAAACAGGGTGTTCTGATACATGGCAATGTGTATCAAAACGTCGTGCTGTTAAGTTGGTTATTGGAATATTTGGAAGTTCAGTTTCTTTATGTTTCAGTCCCTGAATGTTGTTGGTGCAATTAAATAAACATGAATGATCGTTTTGAGCTGAGATTTAAAAGAGTGGCATGTAATGTGATTAATTAAAGGTTGGTAACTTAAAAACTGAAGAAGTCCTTGTAAATTGATAAAATTATAGAATGGTCCCTAAAATGTGGTTATATTCAATTGAGTGCCTATTTGATGTTTGATTGAGCTGATGATTCTTTCGCTGCAAGTCTAAACACATAGGGTAACAATGTGTATCTAGAGACGATTAAAAGAAAAAAATATGGTCATTTATTAAGGTAAACCTCCCAATTTACTTTAATATTCCCCGTGTGACTCGTTCGGTTCGGTCTTTCGCCCAGGCCAGGTCGAGAGGGTTACATTTGGTGGTATCGGAGCCAAGTTACGAAAGAATGAGATATTTTTAGGTTGATGGTAAGTTGATACGACATGATTGCAAATTGTACAATGATGTGTGCTTTACACGGTGATTGTTTATATTTATATTGATGAAGAATGAAAGTTGTTGATGCCATGCACGATGGTTCTAATATATGTGCTAGTCGCTATGTATATACTGTTGTGAGTTGAATCTTGTTGATTGCTTTGCACGATGCTTGCGATACGTATGTTGTTTGTGTTGGGACACGTCGGCACGCCCCATGGCGCAGCGGAAAAATTAATCCGACGTAATCCAGCCAGGATCCATGTACAGGAACAAATCTGAGGTGAAAAGATGAAGAGTTGCCTTTTAAAACTCTAGAAACTGGAAAACCGACGGTATGTCAGAATAACCACGTCATGTAAAACCGGAATCGTCACAGGTTCGCAACGAGCTCTACGGAGTCCACCTGAACAAAACGAACAAAGTTTCCGCCTCCCTAACACTTAGGGATAAATTTCGACATGTTTGAATACCTTCCAGGGAGAAGTCGAAATCCCTCCAGGGATTCCTGAGGGAGTCTGAAATCGACCAGGAGTTCAACATGGACTTGCAATCGAGCAAGGGAACCATCAGGGATTTGCCATGGGGCAAGTAGAACACCAGAAAAATATCAAACAGCTTCTCAGAGAGCTTTCTGGGATATGTCGAATTCCAGTGGGGAATCCCTAAGAGTGTTGTTGAAATCTTCAAGAGGAGGAAGAGGGATGATTTGGTTGCTAGCCCTTGTCCCTTTAAATAGTATTCAGAGACTTAATTCTAGTTGAATTCCTTAAATCCAAGTTCAACAAAAATTCGTAGAATCTAATTCTACTTGAAATTAGTTTATATTAAATATACATTATATTTAATAATATTAAATGAAATATATATATTTGATTATGTAGAATCTTATTATACGTAAAACATGGATTTAAATATACATTATATTTAATCTAAATATATATATTTCTATTATATAAAATCTCATTTTATCTTTACTTGGATTTAAATATATTTAAATATATATTTTTAATTATGTGGAATCTAATTCTACATAAACTTGGAATTAAATATACATTATATAAATTCCAAATATATATTTAAATTTCTAGAATCTTATTCTATAATATTTAAGTCTCTAAATATTTTCCATACTCTAAATAATATTTGATAAATACAATCTTTATCCAATATTATTCTCATTTAAGGGAGTTGCCGATTTCCCTTATCACATAGGGGATTTTCGGCAACCTCCCTGAAATAGGGAGTATGGTTTCCAATTTTTGTTCGTTTCATTCGAAGGGTGTGACCCTTGTAGGTTCATGCAACATTAGCAGCAAAATTAGAACTGTTCTAATTTTACAAACAATGAGTGGCATCTAGCAATACATCATTGCTACCTAAGTTGCATGAAGTCATGGTTTGACTTTCCTAATTCCTAAATAAACTTCCTTTATGCATTTCATCCTTTTTTCCTTTATATCTTAGATGAACACAAGTCATGGGTTAGTCACACTTGCGTTGTCCATCCAGTGTTTCTTGATGTCTTGAGTAGATTATGATAAACGAATCTCTATGATATCTCATATCATAATATTCGAACATGGCCATGCATTTTCTAATCTCACTCAATCAAGTGGCCGAAGATACTTCTCCCATTATGTAGTAGGGACAAATCCTTTCTTTATCAACCATATTTCACTACATAGGTCATCGCGTATCCAATCATCAGTCTTTATAATGTAGTCAGTTACGACACACGTTTGACTATGTCAAAATACGTAAATCTTTATGTTGAAATCATGTTGATCTCAAGTCTGAGGATTATACATATGTTTATCATGAGCAATGTTGTGACTGTCACATAATTACCCAAGAAACATGCTCATAGCGGGTCAATCCAGTATGTTGTTCTCTAACAAATACTTATGTGTTGATTTTGGCATCTCTATGTCAATGACAACGCTTGTCATCAACCACATATTAGTCTTTATATATTATCACTGTCCATACCCGTAATAATATTTGATTAAGGATCCTATTTAACAATAATCATATTATTGTATAGACATTATTATCCAATGATTAGTTTGATGCACAGAAACATACCAAATGATAATAACATCAATGTTATTACTTGATAAATCTTGTAAAATAATATGTCTATTCAATCATCATATGACTGGTCTTTGGGCATACTCCAACAGTTTGCCTTATTACTATAATAAAAAAGCTTGGATCCTTTATTGGGGTTGGCCTGATTATTTTGATTTTTTTTATTACCATTCCTTAATAATTATAGTAGCACAATGAGAACGAGAAGAGAGTTGCGATTTGGTACGATTGGTGCTGCCATAGGGCAAGGAAATCATGAGAACGAGGTACCTCCTAGTGGGAATTTACCTCCTCCACCACCTCCACATGGGGGTGAGGAGCATGTACAGTATGAGCAAGTTGGACCCGTGTTGGGTGATTTGATGCCTTTATTTCAGGCGATGACTGGAGAATTCCAGGTTGATGTTGCCGGACTTCAAGTTCAAGCACCTGCTGCTGGGTAAGTGTAACCCCCTTAGCCCGGTCTAGACGGTTGACTCGAACTGAGGTGATTACATGGGGAAAACCGAAGCCAACTCGTTAAAGCAAACTCTGATTAACGACCATTTTAATCATTTCTAGATGCAATATTAGTCCTATGTAATAACAAAAGAGTATTGGAAGAAACGACACAGCGATTAATCTCGATTAGGGGTTTAATTGCACAAACTAGACATTTAGGGACCAAAATGTAATTTCTACAAATTACAAGGGCTTTACTGATTTTAAGTTTACCATTGCTTAATTAGTCATGTTTCATGCTTCTAGGCAAATTTTCATCAAAAACCGACTAACCAAACACATGTAATTGCATAATTGGAATTTAGGGGACTAAAATGTAACAATTTCAAACATAAAAAGATGCCATTAATTGAATTAACGGTCGCGTATCGGTACGCCTGGAACCATATCGATACGCGAGATGGCAGTGACCAAAGTCACAGGAGTGTATCGATAAGCTTCCTCGCGTATCGTCACGCCCTTCAAGGCCGTACCGAAACACTTCTCAATCGTACCGAAACGCATGTGCATAAAAGGACAAATTTTGCTTATGCGTATAGATACGTAAGCCCGTGTATCGATACACATACCAAGATTGTCCCACTTTCAGCCTTGAAATCATTTCTAACCTCAACTAATAATCCTAAAATCATAACTGCATACTTATAACACCCACTCAAACATATAAACATGCATTTCCAAACACATAGCAACATTTAGTTGATTAACTCAAGCATAGTGCTGAGTGGATCAAATGATCGATATAAACCAAGAGGGGGTGAATTGGATTTTTATACTTTTACGTAGTGGAATTGACAAATAAAAAGATAGACAAGGGGATTTAGAGTGGTTCAAGTTCCAATCGAACTCTACATCCACTACCTTAGCTTCACTAAGGATTTTCAACAATTCCACTAATTGCTCTTCCCATTTTCTAGGCTAAGGTGGTAACCGCTACAGTATCGGTCAAATTTTCTACCCAAAATTTGACCCAATCCTCACACAAGAATTACAAAGAAGTTGATGGCTAAACAAGTATCTCTCAATACACAACGTAGCCATATTACAAGCACTCAACCCAATTTGAAATGATAAGAATGGAAATTACAATCTCACAATTGGGGTTTACAAGATATAATGGATTTAGGCTCAATTGCTTGAATTTGATGTTTGGATGTTTGCTTTAAGATCAATAGCTGTTGCTGAAGCTTTTAGAGGTCCCTTTTATACCTTCTCATTGAATTCTAACCGTTGGGGTTGTTGCATTCATCAATAGATCCGTTGGGATGTTATCTTCCCTCCATAAATGCAGTCTGCAACCACCCGTTTCGAAACGCCCGATCCTATTTCGAAACAGACCAAAAAAGAAAGAGTCGTTGGGGTGCATTAAAGAGACCGTACCGAAACGGGCATGATCGTTTCGATACACTAAGAGCCCGTTCCGAAACTCGTTTCGAAACACTTTACCACTCTCAAGGCTTGTATCGAAACGGCTTGGAAGCGTTTCGATACGCCTTAACGACAAGTATGATATCAGTTAAAAACTTCAACGGTCATATTTTGAAATCAAGTTTGAATGTCGTTTTGAAACGTTTGAGGCCGTTTCGATACTACCGTACGGAAACGGGTCAAACTGTTCCGATGTTCTTAAGCCATTTCAAAACAAAGGTTCACAGTTTCAAAAGTGTTTCGGAACGCCTAAGGTCGTTCCGAAAAGGTGACTCGAAAATCATTGTTTTGGCTTTAAGAACACTTAGAAAAGTTTTGACAAATTGAGTTTTTAACTTAACCATTTTCCTTTAAACATATAGAGAGGTTTGAGGACTTAAAAATCCGTTTTCTCATTTTCAATTTAGTTCTTAAATTCTTTAGTTATATCAAAATCAATTTATCAGTTTCACAAACACCTCTTTTTTATATAAAAAAACTAAAGTTAGAATTTTTAAGAGTTTTGAAAATCTTGAATACATTCTAATTCCCCCTCAATTTAAGATGGGTTTTAAAGTTTGGAAAAGATTTAAAATCCAAGTTTTAAAACTCAAAAACACTTAAAACACTTAAAACGAATTTTGGCTCTTAGATTACTTCTCCCCTTTTTTGTTAGATAAAAAATTAATAAACAAGGCTCAAAGAGAAGAAACAAGGTTAAAAGCAATAAGCAACATAATATAGATTCATAGAATTCAAATATCCAAAACATAAAACTTAAACAATAAGGTTCAAAGCTTAATCCCAAACAAAGTAATCAAAGCATAGGTTCATAAAACATAAAGGAAATAAAGATGTAAACTTAATCCTAATATGATAAGCTAATATGATATGACATGAAAATCCTAAGCCTCGTCGTCGTCACCATCACCATCCGAGGAATCATCATCGTTCCTAGCTTGAGAGCGACGAAAAGCCATCCATTGACCATAGAAGGTAGAGAATGACAAGTCCATAGATTGATGTTGATTCTCAAGGGAGGTGAGACGATCCTCTACGGATTGCAAGCGAGTATTTATAGCACCAAGACCTGACTCCATTGTGTTGAGCCGCTCGGTGAGAAAAGCCATAAGAGCTTCATTGTTAGGACCCAGATTTGTGGTTGAGGTTCATCTTGAGGTGGAGGGGCATCCCTATTAACTCGTTCCCATCGGCCAAGGGTGTAATGGAATTCGGACTTGTGGAGAGACGCTTCACCAATCTTTTGCTTACGGGGTTCCGGAGAGTCATAAGTGCAATCAAGGTTGAGCACGCCAAAGATATGGCTCAAAATAGTCCCATAAGTGAAGGATTTGAGAGCATCAGTCTCACGAAGCTTCAAATTATTCACCATCTCAGCGAACATAATCTCGACAAGGTTTGGTTGTTCACGTCGACGAAAGCATTCTAACAAAAAATAATCAACTTGTCGAATGGGAGAAAATTTACCTCCGGAGGGACGAAGAAACCAAGAAATTATCAAGTGGAGGAACCTATCATGAGCATCCAAGGAAAGCACGGAACCAGTGTGAGAACAAAAATGAGTCTCATTCTCGATGCCTACGTTCTTAAGGCCAAGAGTAGTCTCTAAATAAGGGATGTCGATGATAATCCTCTTCCCCATGATAAGAGACTCAATGCCAACAACTTCGGAGTGATCTTCAATATCAATAAGTTGAGCATTCGAGTAGAAGATGAGAACAATGTGCTTGTAGCAAATATCCGGGATGCTCAAGAAAGCCATGAAGCTCCATTCTTGTAAACGGTCGAGATAACAGAAGTGAAAGCGCTCGAAGTCAAGGAACAAGATGTCAACAACACGCTCACGATGAACGACAATCTCCTTGACATATGCAAAACGCTCCTTCATCGCGGGAGTTTTGAGACTCTTGAGAAAAAGTTGGGTGAGGTTGGGATGGATAGCGGCTTGGTTTGAAGTTCACCCGATTGAGGTGCCTTACGTTTCTTGTTAGCGGGTTCCATTGAAAAATCCTAAAAACATAAAGCAAGCAATTTGTAAAAAATTAAAGTGTATGCATGAAAATCATTAATTCAATCCAATGGCAAATCCCACTTAGGTTAAAAAAATTTAAGAACATAGATACATAAAAATTTTTTGAGAGAAAACAATTTTAAAAAAAACAGTAAAAAAATACGAATAAAAAATAATATATTCGAATAAAAAAATTAGATTTTGAAATTTTTTTACAAGATTTTAAAAACCTAAGTAGCCAAACACATAATCTATACAAAATTAAAATTTTCTAACCTGGGATTCGAATAAAAATTGGAGGAAAAAGAAAAAGATGAAAATATAACTTAGATTGGGATTTTGGATGAATAGATGGAAAAACTTGCACAAGATTGTTGATGCTTGCTTAGAATTGAGTTTGTGTGTAAAAGCCCTCAAGATTTGATGAAAAACAATGAGGTTTGGAGGGTTTTTATAGGGAAAACCGCGTTAGGGTTTTTACGGTTTTGAAAGAGTTTTAATTAAAGTGAAATTTTAACATTAAAAGCCCTCTTTAAAGCTGTCCGCATACCCGTTTCGGAACACGGCTCGACCGTTCCGAAACGCGAGCACCGAAATGTTGACTGACATTTCAAGTCCAGCTGACCGTTCTGATACGGATTTGACCGTATTGAATCCCACGTTGACTCGTATCGAAACACGTTTCGATACACCCCTTGGCAGTAGCAAAAACGTTTCGAAACCCTGTGAAGGCGTTTCGAAACACCCTTCTCTCAGATGGATTTTTTAAGGCACCCGTATGAAAACAGTTGGACTCGTTTCGATACACCTGGGCCTGGAGGTGCAGATGAGGCTCTAAAAATGCAGAAAAGTGAATTTCATGAGGCCCTATATGCATAAATGACATGAATGAGCTGGAATAACATGTGCAAACATAAACATACTCCCCTGACTATAATCATGGCATTTTTCAAGAATTCAAGCAACTTAAGCACAAAAAGGCCCTAAAAGGTCAAGATAAGCTAGTTAGACCTAACTCTCTCATAAGGGATCAAAAACGCTCTTTATCTAAAGGCTTTGTAAAGATGTCCGCTAGTTGGTTTAAGGTGTCAACGAACTCTATAGCAACATCTTCCTTAAGAACATGATCTCTAATGAAATGATGCCTTATTTCTATATGTTTGGTTCTAGAGTGTTGGATGAGATTTTTTGTCAAACATATGGCACTAATGTTATAACACATAAGGAGTATGGTTTCAACTTTAATACCATAATCTAAGAGTTGTTCCTTCATCCAAAGGCCTTGAGCACAACAACTCTCTAGGGATATGTACTCGGCTTCGGTGGTAGATAAGGCTACGCTATTTTGTTTCTTAGAGAACCAAGATATGAACAAACTACCTAAGAATTGACATGTTCCCGAAGTACTATTCCTATCGATTTTACACCCCCATAATCCGCATTTGAATAAGCATGAAGGTTCAGTCTCTAGCATACCAAAGACCGAAACAAGGGGTATCTCTGAGGTACCTAAAGATTCTCTTAACGGCTATAAGGTGAGACTCTCTAGGACTAGCTTGAAACCTAGAACACATGCAAACACTAAACAAGATATCTGGTCTACTTGCAGTAAGGTAAAACAATGATCCAATCATAGAACGGTAAAGCTTAGAGTCAACACACTTACCTCCTTCATCTTTATCAAGCTTTGTAGATGAGCTCATGGGTGTGGCTTGAGGCTTTGCATTCTCCAAGCCAAACTCTTGAGCATATCCTTGATGTACTTTGCTAGATTGATGAAGGTGCCATCCTTCCTTTGCTTGATTTGGAGTCCAAAAAAGAATGAGAGTTCCCTCATCATGCTCATCTCGAATTTACCTTGCATTAAATTAGCAAACTCTTTGCAATGACACTCATTATTATATCTAAAAATAATATCATTAACATAAATTTGTACTACTAAGATGTCATTTTTATACCTTTTATGAAAAATGTAGTGTCCACCTTTCCTTTTTCAAAACCTTTTTCAATCAAAAAGTTTGAAAGTCTTTCATACCAAGCTCTACGAGCTTGTTTTAAACCATAAAGAGCTTTAGTAAGTTTGAAAACAAGATTTTGAAATTTTGAGTCTTCAAAACTCGGTGGTTGTTCCACATACACTTCCTCATTTATAAAACCGTTTAAAAATGCGCTTTTAACATCCATTTGAAAAAGCTTGAAATCATGTTAATATGCATATGCAACCAGCATCCTAATGGCCTCCATTCTAGCTACGGGTGCATAGGTTTCATCAAAATCTATTCCCTCTTCTTGAGTGTAACCTTGTGCTACTAATCTAGCTTTATTCTCACAATGTTACCACTCTCATCTAGTTTGTTCCTACAGACCCATTTAGTTCCTATAGTAGATTTATTACTAGGCCTATAAACTAATGTCCAAACATTACTTCTCTCAAATTGATTTAACTCTTCTTGCATAGCCATAATCCAAAAATCATCTTTTAATGCTTCTTTTATATTCATAGGCTCTATGCATGAGATAAATGCAACATGGTTCATAAGTTTAAGAGAAGATCTAGTGGTTACCCCTTTGGATGGATCACACAATATTTCACCACTTTTGACATAGTTGAACTCCCTTGGGTAGCTCACTTCCTTTTCCTCAAGAGCCAAGTCCTTCAAGGATTCAAGAGGTGAATCTTGTGTATCCTCTTCTTTTGTTAGAATCTCATCCTCCTTTGAAGTTTGTCCTCCATCAAAGGCATTAATGATTCCTACATCATCATCATCACAAGAATCCTTCATTGGAAGGAGGTTATAATCGAATACAACATGTATAGACTCTTCTACTATTAAAGTTCCCTTTTTAAATACACGATAGACTTTAGAGTTTATGGAATATCATATGAAAATAGCTTCATCACTTTTTGCATCAAATTTACCTAAGTTATCTTTTCCATTATTTAAAACAAAACACTTGCAACCAAATGGATGAAAATAGCTAATGTTAGGCTTTTTAGATTTTAAAATCTCATATGGTGTTTTCTTTAAAAGTGGCCTAATCATTACTCGGTTTACAATGTAGCAAGCGGTGTTTGTGGCTTCCGCCCAAAAATATTTAGGTAAATTGTTTTCACAAAGCATGGTTCTAGCCATTTCTTGTAAAGTTCTATTTTTCCTCTCAACTACCCCATTTTGTTGAGGACTTCGAGGAGACGAAAATTTGTGGCTAATACCATTTTCATTTAAAATTTATTCAAACCCTAGATTTTAAAATTCAGTTCCATGATCACTTCTAATATGAGAAATTCTATGTTCAAGATCATTTTGGGTTAATTTTGAAAATGTGATGAATTTTTCTAAAGCCTCATCTTTAGTACTTAAAAATAGAACCCAAGTAAATCTAGAAAAATCATCAACAAGAACAAATGCATAAGATTTACCACCCAAGCTCATAGTCCTAATTGGCCCAAATAAATCCATATGGATAAGTAGTAAACATCTACTTGTAGAAACATCATTAATGGATTTAAAGGATGACTTATGTTGTTTACCCTTAGAGCATGCATCACAAATTTTGTCATTTGAGAACTTATCTTGGGTAAACCTCTAACTAGATCAAGGGAAACTAATTTTTCTAAAACACTAATGCTAGCATGTCCTAGTTTCCTATGCCATAGCCATGCATCATTTTCATTTTGAGCTACTAAACATGCATGTGATGTATGTATGTCATCTAAATGCACCATGTAAATATTACCTATGCGATGACCTATGAGCATAATATTATTTGATTTAATGTCAACAATTTTGCACCCATTTTTATCAAATAAGACATTAAACCCTTTATCACATAATTGGCTTATGCTCAACAAATTATGTTTAAGACCATCGACATATAAAACATTTTCAATAAGAATAGTAGAGTGATTACCTATGGAGCCAATACCTTTAATGTGGCCTTTGGAGTTGTCACCAAATGTCACTACTCCTCCACTTTTTGGCTTTAAGTCCATGAATCTACTCTTGTCTCCGGTCATATGCCTCGAGCATCCACTATCAAGGTACCATGAATTTTGACTTTGTGCTTTGGCCTTGTAGCAATGCTCCCCCTACAAACAAAGATATTAAACTTTTGTTTTTGGTACCCAAATCATTTTGGGTCCACGAGTGTTAGCTCCCAATAGCTTTGTTCCCTTAGGAATCCAAGGTGATATAGCAATAATATTATTAGATTTGACAAGTTCCTTAGGAACTCATACACTCCTAATCTTTTTAGTTCTATTATGTCTAGGGAGGCTACTTTGTTTGTAGTTATTAGTCTTTCTCCTAGGTTGGTTTGTTTTAGATGATTCACCTTTTTCATTCTTCACATTACCAACATTTTTGAAAGACTCTTTGAGCTTGTTAAGCTTATCTAACACCTTTTGGTGTTCACTATTGCATTGAGAAAGAAGATTATTTAGGTCTACATTTTCATCTTGGAAGAATTTAAGTTCATCTTTTAAACCTAAAATCTTTTTCTCAAGTTTTAAGTTAGCTTGAGAGAGTGAGTCATTTTTATCATTTAATTCCAAAATAATTTCTTATTTCTAATGACCGACTCTTTGTACTTCTCAACTAACTCATCATAAACCTCTTGCAACTCATTATATGCATCATTTAATTCATCAAATGTAATGTCAAAAGATGATGAGTTAGAGGTTACAATGGAGGAATCCTCCTCAAGTTCCATGAGGCAAAGGTTGGCCACTTCTTGTTCGTCATCCTCGGATGACTCCTCGTCACTCCAAGTAGCAAGCTTGGCTTTGAGCTTCTTCTTCTTCTCAAAGCCCTTCTTCTTGAGTTGAGGGCACTCCGAACGAATGTGACCGGACTTTTTGCACTCGTAGCAAATGATTTGATCTCTCTCTTCTTCTTTGTTTTTGCCCTTGAAGTCCATTTTTCTTTGAATCTTCCTTCCTAGATTGGACCTCATGAATCGTGAGAATCTTTTGGCTATCATAACCAATTCTTCTAAATCATCATCCTCACTAGAAATGCTCTCCTTGTAACCCCCTTAACCCGGCCTAGACGGTTGACCCGAATTAAGAAAGTCACACGGGGAAAACCAAAGTCAACCCGAAAGTCAACCTTGATTAACGACCCTTTTTTTTCTTTTTAAACTTGTCTAGATGCACATTAACCCTAGTTATGATCATACAAACAACATATTCAAAGAACATAAACATCAGAGGTCAAACAGGGACCCAATTGAACAAATTAAACCTTTAGGGACCAATTTGTAAATTCTAATAATTATAAGGACTCAAACTAAATTAAAGTTACCAACATATAATTAATCAGGTTTCATGCTTCGCTGTCAAAATTCAGCTCAAACGGGCATCCCAAACTCATACAATTGCACATACAAGATTCAGGACCAAAATGCATACATTCCAAAACATATAACTGCCAATGTCAGCCCCCAACGGTCAGGTGTTCCGAAACAGGGAGAGCCTGTTTCGAAACGCGGGGCCGTTCCGCAACGCGTACCGAAACAAGGGCTGGCAGTGGCCTTTCCGTTTCGGAACGGTGTCTCCCGTTTTGGACGCCTGGGTTGCTACAAGGCACCCGTTCCGAAACGGTGGCTACTGTTCCGATACGGCCTGCACAGATTGCAGAAAATTGCTTGCTTAAACACACAATTGATCAACCAAACATGCTCCAATTGCTATCAAACTTTACCAGCAACTCATACAACATACAAGAGACATATTTGCATCAACCAATTATCATTATATCATCATTTATGAAAAGCCCCAAATCTAAAGGCATGCTTCCTACACAAGCAAACCATTCATGCACTAAATCCTTCAAACCAACACATAATGGCCAATTACATGTACCAACATTAACAACAACATAAATCCAAAATAGGGAGTCCAAAACATCTCCCAAAACAACAACATAGGTCCCCCATTGCCAAAAACCAATAGCTAAAGGTGTTTAAGAAAACCTTCCCATACATGAGCTTAGCTTTCACTTGATTGCTTGCCTTCCTTGCTGCCCTCAATGCACCTTAATGCTCTGCATTATTGGTTTAAGAAAAGAGAGAGAGCGTAAGCAAAAGCTTAGTGAGGAATGCTCCTTAAAACCACACAATAATGCATTTATAAAACACTTTACAAGTCATACTTCAAAATACACTTTAACATGCTCACAAGCAATCTTAAACAAGCATCTCATGCTTCATATCATAACATGTCATATTGGCCACAAGTGATAATTACCATCTTTTAACAAGATCAACATAAGACTCACACATGGACTTTTAAACACCATTGTGATCTTATCCCCATGGACTTTTAAACACCATGGCCCATGGACTTTTAAACACCATGGCAAGGACCACACAAGGACTTTTAAACACCTTTGTGTCCTTAACAAGTTTCACCTCAAGGACTTTTAAACTTCTTGACCCCAAGGACTTTTAAACACCTTGGCCCCAAGGACTTTTAAACACCTTGGAAAGGACCACACAAGGACTTTTAAACACCTTTGTGTCCGTAACAAGAACCATCCAAGGACTTTTAAACACCTTGATGTTCTTAAGTAAACAAGGCTCACTCAAGGACTTTTAACCACCTTGGTGACCTTAACCTTTTCAAAACATCACTTGCCAATATACATCATTTATCATCAATAATCCACTGTTTTAAAGCATTTAAACAAGCCATAAACATCATGCATCTTTAAGCATTAAACCACATTTAAACAATGTTCAAAAGCAAGGAACTCTAACCTTGAGCTTCCTTAAACACATGGCCTATAATCTCAGCAAACAAACATGCTAGATATGCTTTAAAAACAGAATTTAAACATGCAACAAACACATTGCACCTAACCATCACATGGTTCCTCATCAAGAGTGTTTTTCCGAAAACTTACTCTTGAGCTTAGCAAAGTTGTTTAGACTTAGACTAAGCTCCCAAACCTCCAAAACATTGGTTTCAAAGCCGAAAACCAAAATCCACTCACCGATTCCGTTTCGCTTCTTGCCGAAACACCAAATCAAGCTTCCGGATCACCACCACTTGGATCCAAAGATGACTCCCCTCCAAACTTGAATTTCTCCCTTTTAGAATCAAGTTTTCATGAAAATCCACTTAGCAAATGGTGAGGTTTTGTTGTAGAGATGATTAGCAATCAGTAGGTAATTGAAAAGATGAATTTAGGTGACAAAATCAAAGAGAAAAGCTCTGGAGAAAGATGTTTGGCTTGAGAGAACATGAGAGAAAATAGTTGAGAGAAAAGTTAGTTAAAACTAAAATATCTTCCCTCCACTTTGTTTATATTTAAAACCTTTTAATTACTCATTTAATATATTTAGAAAATCTGGAGAAATTCCCATTGGGTAAATAGCTCCTTAAAGATTCAAAGTTTCAATCCTTTTTAAAACAGTCACGCAGTTTTCAAAAATTACATTTTGGTCACTAACCGAAAATGTCACCCTTCCAAACCTCATTTTGCAAAATTGATTTCACAGTTCACTTATATATATTAAAAGAGGATTTTAGAACATTTTCCCATATTTTTAATGCAACCCGAACTAGGTTTTCCTAATTTCACCTTTTTAGATTCGAACAGCACTTTGACCGAACCGGTCAACGCCTAAAACTTCTAAGCCCAAAACCGGGGCGTTACAACTCTCCCCCCCTTAAGAAATTTCGTCCTCGAAATTTACCTGAAGGAAAGAGATAAGGAAACTGCTTCAGCATGTCATCCTTTCGCTCCCACGTGGCTTCCTCAACACCGCGATGCTTCCACAGCACCTTTACCAACTCAATGGTCTTGCCACGAAGAACCTTGCTATCCGAATCCAGAACCTTCACCGGTTCCTCATCATAGGTCAAATCCGGATTCAATTCCACTTCCTCCACAGGCATCACATGCGAAGGATCAGATCTATACTTCCGGAGCATAGAAACATGAAACACATCATGAATCTTCTCCAACTCTTGAGGTAACCTCAACCTGTACGCAACAGGACCCACACGCTCAACCACCTCGTATGGTCCAATGTACCTAGGGCTCAACTTACCCTTCCGGCCAAACCTCATCACCTTCTTCCAAGGCGAAACCTTCAGAAACACACGGTCACCCACCACATACTCAATCTCCTTACGCTTCAAATTCGCGTAAGACTTCTACCGATCAGAAGCTGCCTTCAAACGCTCACAAATGAGCTTCACCTTCTCGGTGGTTCCTTTCATCAAAGCCGGCATCGAAACTAACTTCTGACCCGTTTCAGCCCAACAAAGAGGAGTCCTACACTTCCTTCCGTACAAAGCCTCATAAGGTGCCATTTGAATACTTGCCTGATAACTATTGTTATAAGCAAACTCAACCAAAGGCAAATGCTTCTCCCAAGAGCCCTGAAACTCAATCACGCAGCACCTCAACATATCCTCCAAAATCTGAATCACACGCTCTGACTGACCATCAGACTGAGGATGATAGGATGTACTGAAATTCAGCCTTGTACCCAAAGCTTGAGGTAAACACTTCCAAAAACGCGACATGAACCTCGGATCCCTATCCGACACAATCGACTTAGGCACACCATGCAGCCGCACAATCTCAGCAATGTACAGCTCCGCAAGCTTATCCAAAGAAAACGTAGTATGCACAGGCAAGAAATGCGCACACTTCGTCAGGCGATCCACAATCACCCACACCGAATTCTTCTTCGATGGTGACAAGGGTAATCCAGATACAAAATCCATGGTAACCATTTCCCACTTCCACTCAGGGATTCTCAACGGTTGCAACAACCCTGAAGGAAACTGATGCTCAGCCTTAACTCGCTGACACACCATACACTTGCTGACAAACTCCGCAACATCTTTCTTTAAACCCACCCAATAGTACTCATCACGAAGATCTCGATACATCTTAGTACTACCAGGGTGCATAGCAAAAGGACTACTATGACCTTCAGTCAGAATAGCACGCCTCAACTCAGCATCATTGGGCACTACTATCTGACTCCCAAAACACAACACTCCTTCATCATTAAAGCAGAAATCCGAAGGTCTACCCTCCGCTATATCTTGTACATGAGACACCAAGGAATCATCCAGCAACTGCTTTTCCTTGATCAACTGAACCAAAGATGGTTTCACTTGCAACTCAGCCACAAGACCACCATCACACGAAATACTTAAACTGGCAAACATAGCCCGCAACTCAACAGCTACCTTCCTACTCAAGGCATCCGCTACAACATTAGCTTTTCCAGGATGGTACTCAATCGTCAGATCATAATCCTTGAGCAACTCCATCCAACGCCGCTGCCTAAGATTCAACTCCTTCTGAGACATCAGATACCTCAAACTCTTGTGATCCGTGTACACAGTACACTTCTCACCATACAGGTAATGTCTCCAGATCTTCAAAGCAAAGACCACCGCAGCCAACTCTATGTCATGCGTAGGATAATTGCGCTCATGCACCTTCAACTGCCGCGATGCATAAGCCACCACCTTACCCTCTTGCATCAACACACATCCCAACCCAACATAAGACGCATCACTATACACCACAAACTCTTTCCCTGATTCAGGTTGAACCCAGATAGGAGCTTGTGTCAAAGCTGCTTTAAGCTTCTCAAAAGCCTGCTGTCTCGCTTCCGTCCATTCATACTTAACATCTTTCTGCAAAAACTTCGTCAAAGGTGCAGCAATCTTAGAAAACCCATCTACAAACCTTCGGTAGTATCCTGCCAAACCAAGAAAACTACGAACCTCGTGAACAGACTTAGGAACCTTCCAATTCATCACCGCCTCAATCTTCTGGGGATCAACACGAATCCCTTCAGCAGAAAGCACATGCCCAAGAAACACCAATTCACTTAACCAGAACTCGCACTTGCTCAGCTTAGCATAAAGCTGATTCTCCAACAAAGCTTGCAACACAATCCTCAAATGCTCTTCATGCTCCTCCTTAGTACGCGAGTACACGAGGATATCATCAATGAACACCACAACAAACTTGTCCAGGTATTCATGAAACACACGATTCATCATGTCCATGAAAGCAGCAGGAGCATTTGTCAAACCAAACTGCATCACGAGGAACTCATAATGCCCATACCTTGTCCTGAAAGCTGTCTTAGGCACATCCACATCCTTCACCTTCAACTGGTAATACCCTGACCTCAAGTCAATCTTAGAGAACACAGCAGCTCCCCGAAATTGATCAAAGAGATCATCAATTCTCGGCAAAGGATACCGATTCTTGATAGTCAACTTGTTCAGCTGACGGTAATCAATGCACATTCTCATAATGCCATCCTTCTTCTTCACGAACAAGACCGGTGCACCCCAAGGCGACACACTCGGCCGAATGAAACCATGCTCAAGCAATTCTTGCAACTGCGTCTTCAACTCTTTCAGCTCCTTAGGTGCCATTCTATAGGGATTAATGGACACAGGAGTTGTATTCTCATACAGCTCAATTCCAAACTCCACCTCGCGATTAGGAGGTAAACCAGGCAACTCCTCAGGAAACACACCAGGAAACTCCTTCACAACCCTGATATCTTGCACCCTCAACTCCTTAGAGCTAGGATTCATCACAAAAGCTAGGTAAGCTTCACAACCTTGCCTCAACATCCGGCTTGCCTCCAAGGTAGACACCACATTGGCAAGAAACTTCACATTCTCACCAACCACTACAACTTCATAATCATCCGCAAGCTTCAGCGAAACTCGCTTATTTTCGCAATCCACCACAGTACGATGCTCAGCAAGCCAATCCATACCAAGGATTACATCAAAACCATAGAAAGGTAACTCCATAAGGTCAACATGAAAAACATGATCTTGAACAACCAAAGGACACCTTCTATACAGCTTTCGAGTCACAATTGTCTCACCAAAAGAACTAGTGACACGCATACCAACATCCAAAGACTCAACAGGCAAACCAAGCAATTCAGCATGCTCACGCAATATGTAAGAGTGCGTAGATCCAGAATCAATCAAGGAAAGTAATGACAAGGATTGCAGAGTAAAAGTACCTGCGATCACATCCGCGTCATTCCTCCCCTCACGCTGAGCAAACACTCTCGCATGTCCACCACCCTCTGGCTGTACAGCTACAACATGAGCTACACCTCGGCCACCTTCCTCTCTTCGCTGAAAATTACCACGGCCGCGCCCACGACCTCTCTGCGCTGCTGCAACAACAAGAGCACGAACTTGGCCACCAGCCAACATAAGACAATCACGCCTCAAATGATCCGTAGATCCACAGTTCCAGCAACCATAACCAGCTGCCGCAATAGGAGCTTGCACCTCCCTCACAGCACGAGGACAATCACGTTTCATGTGGCCATGCGAACCACATATCCAACAAGCACTCGGATCAGCTCTAGCGTTGCCTCCCCGAGCAGGTGCTCCACCACCTCGCTTAGCCGAGGACTGATACTTCTGATCACATCCCCTCTTGTTCCGTCCACCACCAGAACTATATTCAGCCGCTCGCTTACCAGCACTTGCTCCAGCACCTCTAGCAGATAAACCCAAGTTCATCTCAATATCCTTGGCTCGGCCCACCAACACATCAAAATCATCATACTCGGTAGCCAGCACATACATCTTCACATTCGTCACTAAACCATAACGGAACCTTTCACACCTTGCTCGCTCATCCGGGACAAGCTCAGGTGCATATTGACTGAGTCGAACAAACTGCACTTCATACTCAGCCACCGTCATGCTCCCTTGAGTAAGAGACATGAACTCCCTCTTTTTCTCATCTAGGTACCTCACACCCAGATACCTTCTCTTGAACACATTCTGAAAGAATGTCCAAGTCACATCAGCTTCTGCCATCCCAGCAATAGTGGTTGTCCACCACGTATATGCATCCTTCTGCAGCAAGGACACAACACATCCAAGCTTCTGCACATCAGTGCAACTCATCTGTCCCAAGATTCTCTTGGTACTCTCTAACCAAGCCTCAGAACCTTCAGCAGACATACCTCTGAACTCAGTCCCTCCCAGACTGCGCAAACGCTCCAAAGGTAGTCTAACTCCAGCATCTTCCTGATGCCCAGCTCCACGAGCTCCAGCTACCGCTGCTTGAAAAGCACCAGCTATAGCTTGAATTAACACAGTCATGTCAGGAACAGCTTGCCCCTGACCAGCCTCAGGTCCAGCAGCCACAGCACCAGCTGCAGCTCCAGCTTCTTTAGCCCCAGCACCACCACCACCAGGTGGAGGAGGTAAAACCGCACTCTCAACATTCTCCTCATTTTCATTCTCATTCTGAGCCGTAGCTCGCACATTACTCCTCAACTCTCTACGAGGTGCCATACTCTAACTATGCAATCACAATGCAAATAAACAAAGTCAGGCCCAGCAAGGTAAGCAATCCAAGTACTCAAGCTCAATTTCATTTAAAACCAACATCACTTCACTAGCTTTGATTTGGCAATGGGGTACCCACAACATGCTTCATCACAGCATACATCTCAATTGCAACATACATGCAATTTACTCAACATGCTTTCACCCAACAAGCATACAAGGCATACATACTTCAACATTCACACACATATTCCCAATTACTCGAGAACTCAGCTCTGATACCACCAAATGTAACCCCCTTAACCCAGCCTAGACGGTTGACCCGAATTAAGAAAGTCACACGGGGAAAACCAAAGTCAACCTGAAAGTCAACCTTGATTAACGACCCTTTTTTTTCTTTTTAAACTTGTCTAGATGCACATTAACCCTAGTTATGATCATACAAACAACATACTCAAAGAACATAAACATCAGAGGTCAAACAGGGACCCAATTGAACAAATTACAACTTTAGGGACCAATTTGTAAATTCTGATAATTATAAGGACTCAACCAAAATTAAAGTTACCAACTTATAATTAATCAGGTTTCATGCTTCGCTGTCAAAATTCAGCTCAAACGGGCATCCCAAACTCATACAATTGCACATACAAGATTCAGGACCAAAATGCATACATTCCAAAACATATAACTGCCAATGTCAGCCCCCAACGGTCAGGTGTTCCGAAACAGGGAGAGCCTGTTTCGAAACGCGGGGCCGTTCTGCAACGCGTACCGAAACAAGGGCTGGCAGTGGCCTTTCCGTTTTGGAATGGTGTCTCCCGTTTCGGACTCCTGGGTTGCTACAAGGCACCCGTTCCGAAACGGTGGCTACTGTTCCGATATGGCCTGCACAGATTGCAGAAAATTGCTTGCTTAAACACACAATTGTCCAACCAAACATGCTCCAATTGCTATCAAACTTTACCTGCAACTCATACAACATACAAGAGACATATTTGCATCAACCAATTATCATTATATCATCATTTATGAAAAGCCCCAAATCTAAAGGCATGCTTCCTACACAAGCAAACCATTCATGCACTAAATCCTTCAAACCAACACATAATGGCCAATTACATGTACCAACATTAACAACAACATAAATCCAAAATAGGGAGTCCAAAACATCTCCCAAAACAACAACATAGGTCCCCCATTGCCAAAAACCAATAGCTAAAGGTGTTTAAGAAAACCTTCCCATACATGAGCTTAGCTTTCACTTGATTGCTTGCCTTCCTTGCTGCCCTCAATGCACCTTAATGCTCTGCATTATTGGTTTAAGAAAAGAGAGAGAGCGTAAGCAAAAGCTTAGTGAGGAATGCTCCTTAAAACCACACAATAATGCATTTATAAAACACTTTACAAGTCATACTTCGAAATACACTTTAACATGCTCACAAGCAATCTTAAACAAGCATCTCATGCTTCATATCATAACATGTCATATTGGCCACAAGTGATAATTACCATCTTTTAACAAGATCAACATAAGACTCACACATGGACTTTTAAACACCATTGTGATCTTATCCCCATGGACTTTTAAACACCATGGCCCATGGACTTTTAAACACCATGGCAAGGACCACACAAGGACTTTTAAACACCTTTGTGTCCTTAACAAGTTTCACCTCAAGGACTTTTAAACACCTTGACCCCCAAGGACTTTTAAACACCTTGGCCCATGGACTTTTAAACACCATGACATGAATCACCCCAAGGACTTTTAAACACCTTGGCCCCAAGGACTTTTAAACACCTTGGAAAGGACCACACAAGGACTTTCAAACACCTTTGTGTCCGTAACAAGAACCATCCAAGGACTTTTAAACACCTTGATGTTCTTAAGTAAACAAGGCTCACTCAAGGACTTTTAACCACCTTGGTGACCTTAACCTTTTCAAAACATCACTTGCCAATATACATCATTTATCATCAATAATCCACTGTTTTAAAGCATTTAAACAAGCCATAAACATCATGCATCTTTAAGCATTAAACCACATTTAAACAATGTTCAAAAGCAAGGAACTCTAACCTTGAGCTTCCTTAAACACATGGCTTATAATCTCAGCAAACAAACATGCTACATATGCTTTAAAAACAGAATTTAAACATGCAACAAACACATTGCACCTAACCATCACATGGTTCCTCATCAAGAGAGTTTTTCTGAAAACTTACTCTTGAGCTTAACAAAGTTGTTTTGACTTAGACTAAGCTCCCAAACCTCCAAAACATTGGTTTCAAAGCCGAAAACCAAAATCCACTCACCGATTCCGTTTCGCTTCTTGCCGAAACACCAAATCAAGCTTCCGGATCACCACCACTTGGATCCAAAGATGACTCCCCTCCAAACTTGAATTTCTCCCTTTTAGAATCAAGTTTTCATGAAAATCCACTTAGCAAATGGTGAGGTTTTGTTGTAGAGATGATTAGCAATCAGTAGGTAATTGAAAAGATGAATTTAGGTGACAAAATCAAAGAGAAAAGTTCTGGAGAAAGATGTTTGGCTTGAGAGAAAATAGTTGAGAGAAAAGTTAGTTAAAACTAAAATATATTCCCTCCACTTTGTTTATATTTAAAACCTTTTAATTACTCATTTAATATATTTAGAAAATCTGGAGAAATTCCCATTGGGTAAATAGCTCCTTAAAGAATCAAAGTTTCAATCCTTTTTAAAACAGTCACGCAGTTTTCAAAAATTACATTTTGGTCACTAACCCAAAATGTCACCCTTCCAAACCTCATTTTGCAAAATTGATTTCACAGTTCACTTATATATATTAAAAGAGGATTTTAGAACATTTTTCCATATTTTTAATGCAACCCGAACTAGGTTTTCCTAATTTCACCTTTTTAGATTCGAACAGCACTTTGACCGAACCGGTCAACGCCCAAAACTTCTAAGCCCAAAACCGGGGCGTTACACTCCTCATGTAATGAATATTTGAGAGCCACTCCTATTTTCTTCTTCTTTTCTACTTCTAGCTTCTCCACTCTTTTCTATTCCTTCTTCTTTTCATCTTCCCTTCCTTGGTTCATTTTCTCATGAGTAAGGAGAGAACCCACTAGCTCATCAAGTTTTAGTGTCTTCAAGTTTTTGGCCTCGATGATGGCGATTCTCTTCCCGTCCCAAGATTCGAGAAGTGAGTAGAGTAGCATCCGGACAAGTTTGTCTTCCGGGATTGTCTCTCCAAAACCCTTAAGCCTGTTGACGATAGTTGAGAAGCGATCGAACATCTTAGACACGGTTTCGTTCGGCTCCATCTTGAAATTCTCATAACTAAGATTGAGAATTCCAATCTTGGTCTCCTTCACATCACTAGTTCCTTCATAGGTTGTCTCTAGTGTATCCCACACTTCCTTGGCACTTTCAATGGAGGAGACTTTGGAGTAGATGTCGGGACCGAAAGAACAAAAGAGCACGTGAAGAGATTTGTCATTAATTTGGATCTTCTTTCTCTCATCTTCACTCATCTCAACCTTCTTCTTTAGAACCATTTTTCCTTTATCATCCATCTTCAAAGGAATATAGGGACCATCTTCAATGACATCCCATACAAGTTAATCGTTGGATTTGATGAAGAGGCGCATCCGGTTCTTCCAAAATGGATAGTTGTCACCATTGAAGAATAGTGGTTTTGTGGTGGATTGAGACTCGTACATGCTTGATCTGGAGGTAGATGTCATGGCTTGATTTTTGGATGATCACACTCTTCCTAGGAACTCCTCTTGTGGTTGTTAATCCTTCTAAGAGGTAGGCTCTGATACCAATTGTTGAGTGGATCAAATGATCGATATAAACCAGAAGGGGTGAATTGCATTTTTAGACTTTTTGTAGTGGAATTGACAAATAAAAAGATAGACAAGGGGATTTAGACCGGTTCAAGTTCCACTCGAACTCTACATCCACTACCTTAGCTTCACTATGGATTTTCAACAATTCCACTAATTGCTCTTCCCCTTTTCTAGGCTAAGGAGGTAACCGTTACAATATCGGTCAAATTTTCTACCCAAAGTTTGACCCAATCCCCACACAAAGAAGTTGATGGCTAAACAAGTATCTCTCAATACACAAAGTAGCCCAATTACAAGCACTCAACCCAATTTGAAAGGATAAGAATGGAAATTACAATCTCAAAATTGAGGTTTACAAGATATATTGGGATTTAGGCTCAATTGCTTGAATTTGATGTTTGGATGTTTGCTTTAAGATCAATAGTTGTTGTTGAAGCTTTTAGAGGTCCCTTTTATACCTTTTCATTGAATTCTAGCCGTTAGGGCTGTTGTATTCATCAATAGAACCGTTGGGATGTTATCTTCCCTCCAAAAATGCAGTCTGCAACCACCTATTTCGAAACGCCCGATCCTGTTTCGAAACAGACAAAAAAAGAAAGAGTCATTGGGGTGCATTAAAGAGACCGTACCGAAACGGGCACGATCGTTTCGATACGCTAAGAGCCCGTTTCGAAACTCGTTTCGAAACACTTTGCCATTATCAAGGCCTGTATCGAAACGACTTGGAAGTGTTTCGATACACCTTAACGACAAGTATGAAATCAGTTAAAATCAGTTAAAAACTTCAACGATCATAGTTTTGAAATCAAGTTTGAATGCTGTTTCGAAACGTTTGAGGTCGTTTCGATATGGTAGTATCGAAACGAGTGAAAACGTTCCGATGTTCTTAAGCCGTTTCGAAACACGTTTCGAAAAAAAGGTTCACAGTTTCAAAATCGTTTCCATACACGTTCCGAAACACAGTTTCATAGTTTCAAAAGTGTTCCGAAACGCCTAAGGCCGTTCCGAAATGGTGACTCGAAAATCATTGTTTTGGCTTCAAGAACACTTAGAAAAGCTTTGACAAATTGAGTTTTTAACTTAACCATTTTCCTTTAAACATATAGAGAGGTTTGAGGACTTAAAAATTCATTTTCTCATTTTCAATTTAGTCCTTAAATTCTTTAGTTATATCAAAATCAATTTATCGGTTTCACACATAGCAAGGCAATTGATTAAGCATGCTTAAGACACAAACCATACTCACATCAAATAGCAAGAATAAGTACCAAAACCAAAATAAAGTCCTCTTACAAACCATATAAACCATACAAAACTTGCATCAACCACGGGGAGTCCAAAATACATCTCCCAAAGCAACCCACTAGATCCCATTTCCAAATATCATTACTAAAATAAATGCAAAACATCACCATATTTGAGCTTTACAATCCCTTGGATCTTCTTAAGCCTCCTCGCTGCCCAAAGTGTCTCAATTATCTGCATTGTTGGTAAAATAGAGGGTAAGCACGATAGCTTAGTGAGGCATGCTCTAAAAACACCAACACAACAAATGAAAGCTTTTAAATCTCTTTCTCAAAAACCATTTTCTACAACATGCTCTTTCTATCTCATGTTTGAAAACCATTTCAAAGCAAAACTCCATTTGAAAATCACACGTACCATCTATCTATCTATCTCATGCATTCAACCAAAGCAAATCTCATAGCAAAGCCATACATGCTTGACATTCAAAAGCATTTCATAAATCTCAAAATCTCATATGCATTTCTCATAGCATAAACATCATTTCAACATTGGTACATGTGAATCAAATACAATCTCATATATTGGCATTTCATATTATATCTTTACTCGGAAATGGGAATTAGCTTGACATAAAGCCAAGTCCTACGCCGATGGAATCTCACATCACCAGACTCTCATGGCGGTATCTCTCTTCGCCACAAAGCTCTGGTGTTTCACCAAGACCTACCCCGACGGTATCTCTCATCATCGGATTCTCACTTTGGATCGGGATGGCACTACCCCCATTGCCCGACTCCAAAGAGCGCGTACAAATTTTTAGTTTATAGTGCACTTTTATCCTATTGGTCGACCAATTATATCTAATAATCATCTCATCATTTATGCCAATATATTACATTAAAATCATCATCTCACCTAATGTTTTGATGCAACATTTCTCAAATCTATCTCATCCCATTTCAAAACGACAATTCATGCATAGCATTTAATCAAAATATCAAAACCCCTTACAAAGTCATGCTATCTCATGGGATCAACACATAACATCATTTCATGTTATAAATCATGCATAAAAATAGTAGGAATTTGTCTATCTCAAATCAAGGGCATGTTAAAAGCATTTAGGGGCATCAACCACTTTTCGAGAGCAAATCTAAACATACTTACTTCCGGACTTAGGATGGTGTTTCAAACCAATCCTAAATCCCCAAACTTTGTTTCCTTGTCCCTCAAGGACTTCTAAAACCATTTGCACTCACCGATTACGTTTTGCTTGCTTGCCAGATCGATTTATAAGCTTTCAACACTTCCGGATCAACACCAAATGCGCCCGATGAAGTCTCCCCTGTTCGTTATACATAAGATCAGAGGATCAATGCATCATCATGCATTAAAATCACTAGCCACTCATTCTAACTCGATGCACTACTCAAAATTAACATTTCGGCTATCCGAAATAATCGAAATCACCTCCAAACTTTCTCAAATCAAAGCCCAGCCAAGATCTATCAATTCTAACCCTTTCTAAACCTCAATCAACATAAAAAATCATCAAAAACACGTCCTTATATCTCCAGCCACAGCAGATCACCAAAAACACCTCAAAAACCACAAATCAAACATCTAAAACTTAGGAACCCAGACTATTCGGGATTTATTTGTTAAAACCTCAACATCGAATATCATCCAAAACACGTTACAAATCACCCTCAAAATAGAGTTTAACTCATAAATACGAAAATCATCAAAATCACATCAAGAACCTTGAATTTAGCAACTATTTATTGTTTATATCATTAAAAAACTTAAAAACCATTAACAAAGGATTGATAACTTGGGAATTTCAGTAAAGAACTGATCATTAGAGGAGAATGACGAAGCTTACCTCTAATGGCGGATTTCTCCTTGATTTGGGCAAGATTTCTTGGAAAACCAAAGCAAAACAAAAAGGATTTGATGAAGTAAATATAGGAAATCCTGTGAAAGATGAAATCTCAGCAAATGAGATGAAAATCAAAAGTTCTTTGGTGAGGGAAAAGTGTTTGGCTGATTGGAAGTTGAGAGAAAATGAAAAGAGAGAAAACTATCGTAAAGTAGTTATGAAAAGTCAACCTTTGATTTTTCTTCTAATTCCTTTAACTAAATCATTATTCAAAACTCCCAAATTAAAGAGAAGTCTGATGAAAAACAAATGGTAAAATTAGCTCCTTAAATATTCCAAGTTTCAATCCTCTACAAAACAGTCAATAGTCAACTTTTGCAAAAATTGCATTTTAGTCACTACGCCAAAATGTAATATTTCCAAATCACATTTTGTAAAATTGTTTTCACCACAATCATTTATATAATAAATGAGGATTTTTAGATTTTTTCCATATTTTTAAAGCATCCCGAACTAGGTGTTCCCTAAACCAACCTTAAGGGTTCGAACCGTTCCCGACCGGCCCGATTCAACATCTAAAACATCTAGGCTCAAAACCAGAGCGTTATAGTAAACGATGTTGTCTTTAGAACAATTGCGTAGTTTAGGCGGCGTTGAGTATCGTAGTTTGTCGCCCAAGGCATCCAAGGCTTGGATGGCTAGTACGATCCGGATTTTGGATCAAATGGGATGCAACGATGCACGTAAGCTGGGATGTGCTATTTCGCTGTTGCAAGGTGATGCTTACAATTGGTGGATGACTGTAATTGCGGATTTAGAGCCTAATGAAGTGAATTGGGGGGGGGGGGGGTTTCAAGCTGCCTTTAAGAAGTATCTAGGAGTTAGATACTTGGATGACAAGAAACATGAGTTCATATCGTTGGTTCAAGGTAGCACGAATGTGGCTGAGTATGAGATTCAGTTTGTACGTTTGAGCTAGTATGCTCCTGAGTTGGTGCTGAATGATAGACGCCATTGTGATCGTTTCCGTTATGGCTTAGTGCAAGAGGTGAAGACTTTCATGTTGGCCTCTGATTACACAGATTTTGAGGCGTTGGTGACGCGAGCTAAGGATATTAAGCAGAGTTTGGGCTTGTCCTCTCAAGTGGGTGGTTCTAGCTTGGGTAAGAAAGATGTGAATTCTGATCCTAGTGGTGGACAGTTTAAGAGGCATCGTGATCATAGGTATCAGTTTGAGCCGATGTGAGGTAATGTTGGGCGTGGTGCGTCAGTTCAAGGTAACAGGGTGAGGTCCGAGCAAAATGCTTGTTGGATTTGCAGATCGCGTCAGCATTTAAGGTGGGACTGTCCGCGTTTGGCTCGAAATGGACAGGCTCCTGCAACTATGGCAGCTAACTCTTGTTGGAGTTGTGGATCGGCTTATCATTTGAGGCTTGATTTTTACCGACACTTTATTGGGAAATGGAAGTAGAAAGCTTACCCGAGAATTTCCTAAGCAAGCACCTTCATCTTCCTCATCTTCTTCCTTCAAGCACACACCTCCATTGGAGAAAGTGTTGAGCTTTAGTTTTTCTTTGTTTTATCGTTATTGTTTATATTGAAGTCGAATATCGATTTTGATATCGAAATATCGATTCTAATAATCTTCTTATCGATTTCCTAGCTCAAGAAGTTGATAAAGGGCATACATTGCCTCCATCCCAAGCTAGAAACAAGGGGATTATTATCCAAGAGCCTTGAAAGCTTCGGATTGTCAATGAGAGTGTAGTCGGAGTCTCGGGATTAGACAAAAAGCCTTCTCGAATCTTTCTTTGATGTTTTAGATTATATCGCTCATATTGATATTGATGAAGTTGCATTGGATGGATAAACGGACACCTTGGTAAGTGTCGGTAAGTTTGTCATTGAACATTAGTCATAGTTATTGGAATCTTCATTGAGCATTGTCATTGTATAGATATTTTTATTGAAACATTGTTAAGAAATCGTTGATTATTGTTATTGGTATTGAATTATGAAACATTAATTATAAAGCATATTGGCTATTGATAATATTGAAATCATTGATCATCAAAATACTCATTGATTATTGAAATGGATATGAACATTGGAACCTTGGATTTGAATAGACATTGGATACAATTGACATGCCATAGAATTCATGAGCTCAGTGTAAAGGTGGACTACTGTCCTAAGGCTACGACCTATTTTGATTTTGCGAGGCAGAGTGATGTGTATTGATATTGGTCATATTTGTGAGGCAGAGGGATTAGACCATTCATTGATTTGGTGAGGCATAGAAGTTCGCGTATCCACTATCTTGATTCAATCCAATGATTTATAATGAAAATAATATGTTAATCATTGTATATTGTTGTATAACATTGACATTGTTAAGCATGAGATCATATATGTATTGATACCTAACATATTGATGTTCTTATTGTTTATGACTACCTCACTAGGAAACATATGCCTAATGTGTCTCATCTCATGCAATTTCAGGTTGAAAGATCTTGTGTCAGAGGATCGGATTAGCAAGGTAAGACAAGTCACTACCAGCCTTCAAGTAATGTATTTTGATCTTGTGGACTCCTATTAAGGTGGAAAAGTAGTTGAACTAGTCATTTATGCCTATTTTTATGTGTTTGTGAGATGCCTATGATTTAATATGGTTAATGGCCCGAAATGGCCTTTTTGGTTGGTTTAAAATGGCATAAAGATGCATACTTAGCTCAAAATGGTAAAAACACAGTAAATGTATTCGTATGGTCATGAAATGGTGCATGCTAGTAGTTTATACAATTGAAATATTCTGGGTAAAGTTTCGTTGCATTTGGACATAGTTCGATAGGTCAAACTGAATGAATACGAGCAAAAATCTGTTATTACAGGCCATGCCGTATCGAAACGGGTGATGGCTATTTGATACGGGTAAGCACAGTTTGGTCTGAGGAATAGGGTGTATTGGAACGACTTATGGCCCTATCGAAACATTTTGTCTCTAGAATCTCACATTTCGATACGGGTTTATAACGTATCGAAATGGGTCAAAGTCAAAGTCAAAGGAGGTCAACCTATTTCGATACAGGACATACTCGTATCGATACGGTCTAAAGGGTAAAGTCAACAGGAGTTGACCATCATTCACCCGTTTTGAAACATCCCTAGGGTGTTTCGATACGAAGTTAGTTAAGTTAGAGACTACTAAACAGATTACAAGTTTCACAGTTTGGTCATTGAATGTTGTAAGGCTAAATTTAATGTGATAACAATCTCTTAATTACATGAACTTTTGCAAGTAGGATGTGTTGCGTGTCAAAAGTCCTATCGCAATGTAGTGCAATGTACATGATGCAAGTAGTAAAGTGATACAAGAAGTATCGGATGTCGAATCAACAAGGACTGGAAATAGCTTTATCCTCAAATTGCTGCACAAGAGAGAAAGAAGAGAGTTTAAATTGTTTGGAAATTAATATTGGAATATGATGAATATAAAAGAATAAAGATTCAGGGATAAGAGATAGGCCGGTATTGATTTGCTCGGTAGTGCAGGTGTTGCACTGAATAAGAATTCTTGTTCTGTCGTCGTCCCTGTCGCGGCAGCACCTGTCGCAGCAGAAGTCTGTTTTTGTCGCGGCAGGGATCACACAACTCTGTACTTCAAGCTTGGAAAGAATCCCTGCTGTGACTTGTCCTATCCCTAGGCCCAAGTACTGTTGATGACACTTCTTGGATGATACCTCCCGGTGTGAATCGAAGGGTGAACACCAATGTTGTTGAATTCTTCCTTAGCCATTTAACCTCGTCCTATCCCTAGGTCCGAGATAGTTCAACCATAAACTAGAGAACCCGCACTTATTCCTTTCGTATACTTAACTCTCCCGATAATAAGTAAATAGATAATCTCACAATGCTCTCCCGATACTCTTGCAAGATGTTGAAACCAGAATAAGCAAACTTGAAGTTTTATTCAATAAACAGAAAATTCCTAAAAACAGTACAATCCTTGCAACTACTTTACAGAATCAACCCTTAGCCCTAGGGGAAGTTTAGAACATGATGAGAGGAGGTAAACGATAAGGGTTTTGGGGAAGATGGCTAGAGATGAGATATCCTTCCTTAGGTCGAATTACATACCTTTATATAGGCCTTGGGTTCAAGTTTTCTAATAAGGTAATAATACAATTTTAAACTAAAGTACAACTCTAATTAAGATTAAATCTTCTGAGTAGATGCCTTTAATTCGTCCTCTTATCTTGCTTTGGGTTTCTTCCTTGAACTTTGGGCTAGGCCTTCATTCTGCCTTAGGGCTCAGAAAAATATAGGAGTGGTCCACGACAGACCGACTTGAATTCCCCTATCTATCGAGCTCCACTTCACTTTTCCCTTTCACCAACGCTGTCATCATGGCTGCCACGACAGCGTCCCCCTTCTCGACTCTAGTCATGTGTTCCAGCTCTGCTCCTTTGCTGTCTTGAGTCTGGCCCGACATATACCTGCAAAAGCAGCCAAAATCAGTAGCAACTATGCCATTTTATCTAATTGTGGTATATATGTGAAACTTCACCTAAATGCAATGAATTATGCTTGAATGCAGCAGAAATATGGGTTAAATAAGGGGTAAAAAGTAGAACTTTTGCACACTCAACACACCCCCAAACTCAAGTTCTTGCTTGCCCTCAATTAAATATGACCTAACTATTTTGTTTGTTTGTTTGGCTTAATTCAGTGAACTTTTCATTACCTACCGCTTATTCTCTATCAAGAGCAATACCTTGTCGGGCATCTCTGGATTCATTCGGAACCATGCTATAATTCATGTGCGGTGTGTGCAGGTTTTGTGAACAACAATGTGTCTAGACTCTTTTAGTATACCAGAACAGTCATGCTTACAAACTTGAGTTTATGCCAATTCAATTTTTTAAGGCAATTCTTAGGCTCCTTTAGTTTTTCTGACTCTTGATTTAACTGCATTTTTTTCTGGAGGCAATTATTAGGCTCCTTTAGTTTTTTCTAGCTTAGATCAAAAAGAAATCTCCTAAAATCAGTGCAAGGCAGTTTTTGCAAGCAAATGAGTCTGAATAATTTTCTTTCCTTTATTGTTTTACTGGAGCCGGTGATGGGCAGTTTCAAGTGGGTAAACATTCCTATTCCAGAGTACTTAAGAAATCTAGATAGCATAAGAGTCACAAAGAGTGTTGTACAGATTAGAATCATAGCAAGGCTCTAAATAGATCCTAAAATTTCCTAAAGGTGCTGTCACGATAGAGTATGTCACGGCAGGTAAGTTCAGTTCAAAGACTTAAGCCAAATTTTTTTATAAGAAAAAATAAACTAAGTAATAACTAAGACTTAGACACAATTTCAAGACACAACTAATACTTCATTACTGGAGGGATGCCACCCCCAAACTCGAGGGTTGCATTGCCCTCAATGCATATGACATGAAAAATAAAATAAAAAATAGAAAATACATCACAAATAAATAAAAGAGAGCCAAGACAACAATTATAAGCTATAAACTTAATTTGAGGAGCTGTCGTCGCAGCTGCTGCTGATCTGGAGCTTCCGACGAGCGGAGAATTTCATGGCAGGTGCCGGCAGAGGATTTAGAGAAGCGGAGGTTGTCTTCTTTTTGGCTTCCCTTAGTGGTTGGACACGGGTTGGTGAGATATGTGGAGGCTTTTCCAGAACTTGTACCTCATCGTCGGAGCTATTGTTGCTGCTACTGCTAGTGGCAGATCTGTGCTTGCCGGAGGGTCCTTCGTCAGCCTCGTTGGGCTTCTGCTTTTTCATTGGAGTGAACTCCTTAGAGAGGTTTCGGCCAACAGAGGGCTCCCCGTTAGAGTCCTACCAGACGGATGATGAGGAGAACCCTTCGAAGTAGTCTTCGTTGAGCTCTGGCAGTGGCTCCTTTCTTTTCTCACCTATGGTACTGGTAGGTTGGCTGCCACCTTCAGCTGTCGCGGCTGGTGTAGGTGTAGAGGCAGCAGACGGAGTCTTCGGTGTGGCAGTAGGAGTGGGGGAAGCAAAATATTGTTCTGGGAAGGTAGGGAATAGTACATTTGTAAATTTTAAATCGTTATGAATAGAATTTACCGTTGCTGCCGTGAAGTCCCTTATGAAGCTCATCAGACCGAGCTGCCTTTCCTCCATCATGTTGAGTGTTGACAGAATCTGGGTGGGGGCATCTGGTGGAGGGGTTGTTGCCGTTGGCTGCTGCTGCTCTGTTGCGGCTGGTTCTGGGTGACTGGGTCTGCCGTCTGCTCTGCCGTGGTAGATGGGTTGAAGAAGGGCAGTGGGGTGGCAGCCTTTAGCTCCATGAGGCTGAAGATGTTTCTTTCCGTCCACCCTTTCCCTTGGACTTTAAAGTCTTCGGCAATTTCTGGAACGTTGTGGCCTCGGCATATTGCGGTGGTGAGGTACGGGAAGACAAGAGGTCCCGATGGTCGGAGAGCACATTCCACAATCCCCTCCCTTATGTATCTGCCGACGTTAATGGGTCTTTCATTAAAAAGTGAATGTACAAGTGCTAACCTGGGTCGGTCGACCGTACTATTATGGGAGGATAGCATGATTCTCTTCTTCACGAAGTGATTCCATTATTTGGCCTCAAGAGTTAGTTGAGTTCTTTTCACCGTCAATCGATGCTTTGGGTCGGTATTCAATTCTGTTCCCTCCTCCGTTAACTCTACCATCACCGCGTCACAGTCTACCGGCGACAAACTTTTGACGAATCTCTTGTGGGCATTCTCCTTTTTGCTGACGTAGAGGCCATAGAGGGTGTTGATGTAAGAAGGCTCGAAAGAAAGCTCTTTACCTCGAACTGTCACAGTCGTAGAATCTTTGTTGTCGACGGCATCATAAAATCCACTAACAAGCGTGACGTTCATCTCTTCCGGCTGGGGAGCAAGCATCTACCATTTGAGGGCTTTGATTTTTCGTGCAATGAAAGGTTAAAGCCCGAGGTCTTCCGTGGGTTTGGTGTAGAGAAACCCCCGTTCTTCCCACATCTCCCTCTTCTAGAAGGAGCGGTAGTATCTGCTGGCGGAGTCGGTGGAGGCGAAGCAGTATGGGATGGCACTGTGGCTGGGTGTGCTGACTGCTGCAGCAGAGCTGAAGGCAGCACTTCTGCGAGTTTGTCTACTATTCATGGTTGCATGGGCTGTGGAAATAAAGAGAAATTTGAGATCTAGAGAAAACAAGTTGAGAGAGTAAAAGTGAGAAGAAAAATGAATAGTGAATGGGGGTTTATATAGATAGATGATTTTATGCCCGTTGGAGCTGTAAAGGCAGGCGCGAATAACAGGGCTAGCTAATACGCAGTTTCTGACGCGTCTGTCACGTGTTTCCATGTCTGCTGCGCGTCTGTTACGCGTTTTCGTGTCTACCGCGACAGCGTGGTGATAGGCTGTATTTTCTGTGTCCGTCGTGACAGCTGCTGACAGGCTGTATTTTCTGCGTCCGACGTGACAGCTGATGACAGGCTATGACGAAAGACTCATCCTTTGGGCTTTTTTGGCTGCTGTTGACATGGTGGGCTGGTTCACTTCTTCTCCTCTCCTTGTTTCCCTTATTTCCTAAAAAGAAAAATAATAAAAATAAAATCTTAGTTCCTAAAATAAATAAATCTTAATTCCTAATAAATAAATAAATAGAATAAATAACATAAAAACTAAGTTAAATTAGGGATGACTTGAGGGGCATCTCCTAAAGTAACTACTTCCTGCATCCTTGGGGCTTCAGTCCCCTGATAATGCTTTAGTCTATGTCTGTTGACCTTGAATTGGTGCTCGTCCTTTAAGGATTTGATCGTGATGGCACCATAGGGAAAACCTGCACAACTTGAAAGGGGCCGGACCATCTAGATTTAAGCTTTCCTGGGAAAAGTTTTAACCTAGAGTTAAACAACAACACAAGCTGCCCTGGGCAGAACTGTCGTGGCAGCAACTTCTTGTCATGCCACCTTTTGGTTTTATCTTTGTAAATCTTTGCGTTGTCGTAGGCCATTGCTCGGATTTCTTTAATTTCATTCAAGTCAAGTAGCCTCTTCTGTCCTGTCTTGTCTAAGTCCATGTTTACTGCCTTGATAGCCCAGTAAGCTCTGTGCTCTATCTCGATAGCTAAGTGGCATGTTTTTCCATATATAAGCCTGTAGGGTGACATTCCCAATGGTGTTTTAAATGTTGTTCTATAGGCCCAGAGTGCATCATTGAGATGTAAAGACCAATCTTTTTGAGTAGGTTTTACCATCTTCTCAAGTATGTTTTTTACTTCCCGGTTGGATATTTCAGCCTGTCCATTGGTCTGAGGGTGGTATGCTGTTGCAATCCGGTGCTTTACTCTGTATTTTCTTAAGGCAGCAACAATTACCCTATTATCAAAATGTCTCCCTTCGTCACTGATGATCGCCTTAGGTACGCCAAACCTAGAGAAAATATTCTTGTGCAGAAATTTCTGAACAATCTTGGTGTCATTTCTCTGTGTGGCGATCGCTTCAACCCATTTAGACACATAATCTACTGCCAGTAGGATGTAGAGGTTCCCACAAGATGCTGGGAACGGTCCCATGAAATCGATCCCCCATACATCGAAGATTTCGACTTCCATGATGTTCTGCAATGGCATCTCATGTCTTCTTGAGATGTTCCCAGTCTGTTTGCAGTTGTCACAGCTCTTGTAAAAGGCTTGGGCATCCTTGAACATTGAGGGCCAATAAAAACCGGATTGCAAAACCTTGGCAGCGATTTTGTTTCCACCTAAGTGTCCTCCATATGGGGAAGCATGGCAGTGATGAAGCATAGCTTCTTGTTCATCCTATGGTATACACCTCCTGATAATTTGATCTGCACAATGTTTGAAGAGAAGAGGTTCGTCCCAATAATAATGTTTTGCATCATTTTGGAACCTCTTCCTTGCTTTTTAATTAATTTCAGGAGGGAGTACTCCGCTAACAATGTAACTAACAAAATCAGCGTACCAAGGAAGTTCAGAAAACTTACATGCCGCCATGGCTGTCGCGGCAGTGCTTGTGGCAGCAAACAGTTGCTCATCCGGGAAGGTCTCCAGTATGTTGGTCCTATCCGTTGGTAGACTCTTTCCCGTCTCTAATCTTGACAAGTGGTCTGCGACTTGGTTTTCTGTCCCCTTTTTATCCTTGATTTCAATGTCGAATTCTTGCAACAGCAGAATCCAACGTATCAGTCTAGGTTTTACATCTTTTTTAGCGAACAGATACTTCAGTGTTGAATGGTCTGTATGGACCACCACCTTCGTTCCAAGTATGTATGAACGAAACTTGTCAATCGAGAACACCACTGCTAATAGTTCCTTTTCTGTTGTGGTGTAGTTTACTTCGGCGTTGTTTAGTGTTTTGCTAGCGTAGTAAATTACATGGAAGAGCTTGTCTTTCTTCTGCCCAAGTGCTGCCCCTACAGCGTAGTCACTGGCATCACACATAATTTCAAATGGCAAACTCCAGTCTGGTGGCTGTACAATCGGGGCTGTTACCAGCTTCCCTTTCAGGATTCTGAATGCCTAAGTACATTCAGCATTGAAGTCAAAGGGACGATTCTGCTCTAATAAGTGGTACAACGGCTTGGTATTCTTCGAGAAATTTGCAATAAATCTTTGATAAAACCCAACATGCCCTAAGAAACTCCGAATTCCCTTGACTGTGGTGGGTGGCGACAGCTTTTCAATAACTTCTATCTTTGCTCTGTCTACCTCTATGCCGCGGCAGCTTACCTTGTGGTCTAGGACAATCCCTTCGTCCACCATGAAGTGGCATTTTTCCTAGTTTAAAACCAAGTTTGTAACACCCCAATTTTGGGCTTAGAAGTTTAGGGTCTAAACCGGACCGGTCTGAAAACGGTTCGAATATAAAAGGGAGTTTAGGGAGTATAGAAAAATACTACATTTCGGTGTAGTGACCAAATCACGATTTTTGCAAAGTTTAGTAGTGACTGTTTTGTAAAGGATTGAAACTTTGAATCTTTAAGGAGCTAATTTACCAAAAATGTTTTCATCAGATTTTTCCTTAATTTGGGTGTTTTAATTAATGATTTAATTTAATAAAAGAAAGGTGATAAACTTGTAACCCCCTTAACCCGGCCTAGACGGTTGAACCGAATTAAGAAGTTTACACGGGGAAAACCAAAGTCAACTCGAAAGTCAACCTTGATTAACGACCCTTTTTTTCTTTTTAATCTTATCTAAATGCATATTAACCCTAGATATGTTCATAACAACAGCATACTCAAAGATCAGCGCATTCGGAAAACATTTAGGGACTTAATTGCACAACATACAAGTTTAGGGACCAATATGTAAATTCTAGAAATTAGAAGGACATAACCCACTTTTAAGTTACCATTATGAAATTAGTCAAATTTCAGGCTTCTCTGTCAAATTTCAACTCAAACGGACATCTCAAACTCATTCAATTGCATAAACAAGATTCAGGACCAAAAACGCAAAGGTTTCAAAACATATAACCAACAATTTCAGTGCCCAACGGTCGGGTGTTTCGGAACAGGGATGATCCGTTCCGAAACGCGGGACTGTTCCGAAACGCGTTGCGCAACAGGGCCTGGCAGTGGCCAAACTGTTTCGGAACGGCTCTGCCCGTTTCGAAACGCCTAGGCCATTTCAGGCCCTCTGTTCCGAAACGGCAGCACCTGTTCCGAAACAGGCTGCCCAGATTGCAGAAATTTAGCTAAATTATCACACAATTGACCCATCAAACATGCTCCAAAGGCAACCGAATTAAACCAGCAACACATTACATGCATAAGGAACATAACGGCATCAACAATTCATAAACATGGCATCAAACAAGAAAAGCCCCAATTCTATAGGCATGCATCCTATATTGAAAACCATTCAAACACCAAATCACCAAACCATCCTCATAAAGGCCATTTACAAGTTCCATCATCAACAACAACATAAAACCATCTTAGGGAGTCCAAAATATCTCCCAAAACAACAACATAGGTTCCCCATTGCCAAATGCCAAAAGCTAATAGTGTAAAGAAACTTTCACCATACATGAGCTTAGTTCTTCACTTGGATTCTTGACCTCTTGCTGCCCTTATATGCACTTCAATGCTCTGCATTATTGGTTTAAGAAAAGAGAGAGCGTAAGCACATAGCTTAGTGAGGAATGCTCATTTAAAACAACACAATAATGCATTTATAAACACTTTTATAAATCTCAATTCAAAACAATCTTTAACCATGCACAAAAGCATTTAAAACAAGCATACATGCTTCAAATTATTAACATGTCATATTGGCCACAAGTGATAATCATAATCTTTCCATTTCATAGTACAATCAACATAAGACTCACACATGGACTTTTAAACACCATTGTGATCTTACAATTCACAAGGACCACACATGGACTTTTAACCACCATTGTGTCCTTAGCACAAGAATCACCCATGGACTTTTAACCACCATGGTGTTCTTAAAATACACAAGGCTCACACAAGGACTTTTAACCACCTTTGTGACCTTAACACAAGAATCACCCATGGACTTTTAACCACCATGTTGTTCTTAAAATACACAAGGCTCACACAAGGACTTTTAACCACCTTTGTGACCTTAGCACAAGAACCAACCATGGACTTTTAACCACCATGTTGTTCTTAACACAAGAACCACCTATGTACTTTTAACCACCATAGTGTTCTTAACCTTTCTTGAAACATCACTTGCCAATATGCATCAATTATCAACAATAATCCACTGTTTTAAAGCATTTAACAAGCCATCAATCATCATGCATCATTATGCAACAAAACCACATTTTATCAAATGTTCAAGACAAGGATATCTTACCTTGAGCATCCTTCAACACATGGCTTATAAAACCAGCAAATAAACATGCTATATATGCTTTCAAAACAGAATTTAAAACATGCAAACAATCACATTGCACACAACCAACACATGGTTCATCAACAAGAGAGTTTTTCCGAAAACTTACTCTTGAGCTTAGCAAAGTTGTTTAGACTTAAACTAGGCTCCCAAACCTTCAAAACAATGGTTTCAAAGCTGAAAACCAAAATCCACTCACCGATTCCGTTTCGCCACTTGCCGAAACACCAATCAAGCTTCCGGATCAACACCATAAGGATCCGAAGATATCTCCCCTGTTTTAAACACATCAAAACAGTAGATTAATGCACCATCATGCATTAATATCCTCAACCAAGACATCTAAACTCGCTGCTCACATCAACACTCACATTTCGGCTACCAAACACAATCGAAATCACATCCAAACATCTCTACAACACTACCCAGCCAAGATCCATCAATTCCAAACATTCATAAACCTCAATTAACATCCAAAATGGATCTCATCACGTCCTTATTACTCCAGCTATAGCAGAACATCAAGATCACTCCAAAAACCACCAAAAACTTAAACAAAACTTAGGAAAATCAACCTATTCGGGATTGCATTGATTAAACCTCAATTTCTCATCAATTATACATCCATTTTACATCAAAAACACATCTCAAAACAATGCCCAATCAGATCATACGAATTTCATCAAAATTAAAGCAAATCTTGCATTTTAAAGCCAAGATCAAGAACTCAATTACAAAACCTTTAATAAAACATAATTCAAGGATTGAGAACTTGGGAATTTCAGTAAAGAACTGAGAATTTAGAGGAGAAGGACGTTCATACCTCTAAACTTGAGTTTCTCCCTTTTTGGAACCAAGATTCTTGAAAATCCAATAAGCAAATGCTAAGGTTTTGTTGTAGAAATGATTAGAGATCAAATGAGGATTGAAATCTCATCTTTTGTTGACAAAATCAGAGGGAAATTTGCTGGAGAAAAGTGTTTGGGTTGAGAGAAAAGTTGAGAGAAAAGAAAATGGAAAATTTGAGAAAGTTAGTTAAAAATGACAAAATATCTTCTTCCCTCCTTTTTCCTTTAATTAAAACCATTAATTAAATTGATTAATATTAAGAAAAATCTGGAGAAACTCCTTTGGGTAAATAGCTCCTTAAAGATTCAAAGTTTCAATCCTTTTTAAAACAGTCACCCAGTTTTCAAAAATTACATTTTGGTCACTAACCCAAAATGTCACTCTTCCAAACCTCATTTTGTAAAATTGATTTCACCTTTCTCTTATATATAATAAAAGAGGATTTTAAGACATTTTTCCATATTTTTAATGCAACCCGAACTAGGCTTTCCCAAATCCACCCTTTTATATTCGAACCGCAACCCGACCGGTCCGGTCCAAACCTAAAACTTCTAAGCCCAAATTTGGGGTGTTACAACTCTCCCCCCCTTAAGAAATTTCGTCCTCGAAATTTACCTGAAGGAAAAAGGTACGGAAACTGCTTCAACATGTCATCCTTCCACTCCCACGTGGCTTCTTCAACACCACGATGTTTCCACAACACCTTTACCAACTCGATGGTCTTGCCACGAAGAACCTTACTATCCGAATCCAGAATCCTCATTGGTTCCTCATCATAGGTCAAATCCGGATTCAATTCCACTTCTTCCACAAGCATCACATGTGAAGGATCCGATCTATACTTCCGAAGCATAGAAACATGAAACACATCATGGATCTTCTCCAACTCTTGCGGTAACCTCAACTTATACGCAACAGGACCCACACGCTCAACCACTTCGTATGGTCCAATGTACCTAGGGCTCAACTTACCCTTTCGGCCAAACCTCATCACCTTTTTCCAAGGCGAAACCTTCAAAAACACACGGTCACCCACCGCGTACTCAATCTCCTTACGCTTCAAATCCGCGTAAGACTTTTGCCGATCAGAAGCTGCCTTCAAGCGCTCACAAATGAGCTTCACCTTCTCGGTGGTTCCTTTCAACATAGCTGGCATCGAAACCAACTTCTGACCCGTTTCAGCCCAACACAGAGGAGTCCTACACTTCCTCCCGTACAAAGCCTCATAAGGTGCCATTTGAATGCTCGCCTGATAACTATTGTTATAGGCAAACTCCACCAAAGGCAAATGTTTCTCCCATGAGCCCTGAAACTCAATCACGCAGCACCTCAATATATCCTCCAAAACCTGGATAACACGCTCGGACTGACCATCCGACTGAGGATGATAAGATGTACTGAAATTCAACCGTGTACCCAAAGCTTGATGCAAACACTGCCAGAAACGCGATGTAAACCTCGGATCCCTATCCGACACAATCGACTTAGGCACACCATGCAGCCGCACAATCTCAGCAATGTACAGCTACGCAAGCTTATCCAAAGAATACGTAGTATGCACAGGCAAGAAATGCGCACACTTCGTCAAGCGATCCACAATCACCCACACCGAATTCTTCTTCGATGGCAACAAAGGTAAACCAGATACAAAATCCATGGTAATCCTTTCCCACTTCCACTCAGGAATTCTCAACGGTTGCAACAAACCTGACGGAAATTGATGCTCAGCCTTAACTCGCTGACACACCATGCACTTGCTTACAAACTCAACAACATCCTTCTTTAGACCCACCCAATACTATTCATCACGAAGATCACGGTACATCTTAGTACTACCAGGGTGCATAGCAAAAGGACTACTATGACCTTCAGTCAGAATAGCACGCCTCAAATCAACATCATTGGGCACTACTATCCGACTCCCAAAACACAACACTCCATCATCACTAAAACAGAAATCCGAAGGCCTACCCTCCGCGATATCCTGAACATGCGGTACAAAGGAATCATCTAACAACTGCTTTTCCTTGATCAACTGAACCAAAGATGGTTTCACTTGCAATTCAGCCACAAGACCACCATCACGCGAAATACTCAAACTGGCAAACATAGCCCTCAACTCAACAGCTACCTTCCTACTCAAGGCATCCGCTACAACATTAGCTTTTCCAGGGTGATACTCAATCGTCAAATCATAATCCTTGAGCAACTCCACCCAGCGTCGCTGTCTAAGATTCAGCTCCTTCTGAGACATCAGATACTTCAAACTCTTGTGATCCGTGTACACAGTACACTTCTCACCATACAGATAATGTCTCTAGATCTTCAAAGCAAAAACCACCGCAGCCAACTCGATGTCATGCGTAGGATAATTGCGCTCATGCACCTTCAACTGCCGTGATGCATAAGCCACCACCTTACCCTCCTGCATCAACACACATCCCAAATCCACATAGGACGCATCACTATACACCACAAACTCTTTCCCTGATTTAGGTTGAACCAAGATAGGAGCTTGTGTCAAAGCTGCCTTAAGCTTCTCAAAAGCCTGCTGTCTCGCTTCCGTCCACTCATACTTAAAATCCCTCTGCAACAACTTTGTCAAAGGTGCAGCAATCTTCGAAAACCCATCCACAAACCTTCGGTAGTATCCCGCCAAACCATGGAAACTGCGAACTTCATGAACAGACTTAGGAACCTTCCAATTCATCACCGCCTCAATCTTCTGAGGATCAACACGAATACCTTCAGCAGAAACCACATGCCAAGAAACACCACTTCTCTAAGCCAGAACTCACACTTGCTCAGCTTGGCATAAAGCTGATTCTCCAACAAAGCTTGCAGCACAATTCTCAGATGCCCTTCATGCTCCTCCTCAGTACGTGAGTACACGAGGATATCATCAATGAACACCACAACAAACTTATCCAGGTATTCATGAAATACACGATTCATCATGTCCATGAAAGCTGCAGGAGCATTTGTCAAACCAAACAGCATCACAAGGAACTCATAATGCCCATACCTCGTCCTGAAAGCTGTCATTGGCACATCCACATCCTTCACCTTCAACTGGTAATACCCTAACCTTAAATCAATCTTAGAGAACACAACTGCTCCCCGAAATTGATCAAAAAGATCATCAATTCTCAGCAATGGATACCGATTCTTGATAGTCAACTTGTTAAGCTGACGGTAATCAATGCACATTCTCATAGTGCCATCCTTCTTCTTCACAAACAAGACCGGCGCACCCCAAGGTGACACACTCGGCCGAATGAAACCACGGTCAAGCAACTCTTGCAACTGCGTCTTCAGCTCTTTCAACTCTTTAGGTGCCATTCGATAAGGAGTAATGGACACTGGAGTTGTGTTTTCATACAGCTCAATCCCAAACTCCACCTCACGATCAGGAGGCAATCCAGGCAACTCCTCCGGAAACACACCAGGAAACTCTCGCACAGTCCTGATATCCTGCACACGCAACTCCTTAGAGCTAGGATTCATCACAAAGGCTAGGTAAGCTTCACAACCTTGCCTCAGCATCCGGCTCGCCTCCAACGTAGACACCACATTGGCAAGAAACTTCACATTCTCACCAACCACAACCACCTCATAATCATCCGCAAGCTTCAACGAAACTCGCTTATTCTCACAATCCACTACAGCACGATGCTCAGCAAGCCAATCCATACCAAGGATTACATCAAAACCATAGAAATGCAATTCCATAAGATCAACATGAAAAACATGATCTTGCACAACCAAAGGACATCTTCTATAAAGCTTTCGAGTCACAACAGTCTCACCAAAAGAACTAGTGACACGCATACCAACATCCAAAGACTCAACAGGCAAACCAAGCAATTCAGCATGCTCACGCAAAATGTATGAGTGTGTAGATCCAGAATCAATCAAGGAAAGTAATGACAAGGACTGCAAAGTAAAAGTACCTGCAATCACATCCGCGTCATTCCTCCCCTCCCTCTGAGCAAACACTCTAGCCTGGCCACCACCTTCAGGCTGAACAGCTACAACATGAGCCACATTCCGTCCACCCTCTTCTCTCCGCTGGAAGTTACCACGGCCGCGCCCACGACCTCTCTGTGGTGCAGCAATTACAGGAGCACGCCCTTGGCCACCATCCAACATAGGACACTCTCTCCTCAAGTGATCCGTAGATCCACAGTTCCAGCACGAAATACCAGCTGCCACAACAGGAGCTTGCACCTCCCTCACAGCTCGAGGACAATCATGTTTCATATGGCCATGCGATCCACATGTCCAACATGCGTTCGGTTCAGCTCTTGCCTTGCCTCCCTGAGCAGGCGCACCACCACCTCGCTTAGCCGAAGGCTGATACCTCTGATCACGTCCCCTCTTGTTCCATCCACCACCAGAACTATACTCAGCAACTCGCTTACCAGCACCAGAACCAGCACCTTTAGATGATAAACCCAAATTCGTCTCAATGTCCTTTGCTCTCCCAACCAGCACATCAAAATCATTATACTCAGCAGCTAGCATATACGTCTTTACTTCCGTCACCAAACCATAACGGAACCTTTCACACCTCTCCCGCTCATCAGGAACAAGCTCAGGTGCGTATTGACTGAGTCGGACAAACTGAACCTCGTACTCAGCTACAGACATGCTCCCTTGGGTAAGAGACATGAATTATCTCTTCTTCTCATCTAGGTACCTCACACCCAAATATCTCCTCTTGAACGCATTCTGAAAGAACGTCCAAGTTACATCAGCTTCCTCCATTCTAGAGATAGAGGTTGTCCACCAAGTGTATGCATCGTCTTGCAACAATGATACCACACAGCCCAGCTTCTGCACATCAGTGCAATTCATTTGCCCCAAGACTCTCTTGGTACTTTCCAGCCAAGACTCAGAACCTTCTGCAGACAAACCCCTGAACTCAGTCCCTCCCAGACTGCGCAAACGCTCCAAGGGTAGTCTAACACCAGCATCTCCCTAATGCCCAGCTCCTTGAGCTCCAGCTACCGCTGCTCGAAAAGCTCCAGCAATGGCTTGAACCAGCATTGTCATGTCAGGAATAGCTTGTCCCTGACCAGCTTCAGGTCCAGCGACCCCAGCACCAGCAGCAGCTCCTTCACCCCCAGCACCACCACCACCAGGCGGAGGAGGTAAATCCACCATATTTTCAGCATTCTCCTCATTCTCATTTTGAGCCATAGCTCGCGTATTAACCCTCAATTCTCTACGAGGTGCCATTCACTAAACAATGCAATAAACATAGTCAGGCCCAGCAAGGTAAGCAATCCAAGTACTCAAGCTCATTTCCAATTAAAAACAACATCATTTCATTAGCTTGATTTGGCAATGGGTCTCCCTAACATGCTTCACCTTAGCATACATCACAATTGTAACATACTTACAATTCACACAACATGCTTTCATTCAACAAGCATACAAAGCATACATACACTAATCACCCACATAATCATTCCCAATTACTCGAGAACTCAGCTCTGATACCACCAAATGTAACCCCCTTAACCCGGCCTAGACGGTTGAATCGAATTAAGAAGTTTACACGGGGAAAACCAAAGTCAACCCGAAAGTCAACCTTGATTAACGACCCTTTTTTTTCTTTTTAATCTTATCTAAATGCATATTAACCCTATATATGTTCATAACAACAGCATACTCAAAGATTAGCGCATTCGGAAAACATTTAGGGACTTAATTGCACAACATACAAGTTTAGGGACCAAAATGTAAATTCTGGAAATTAGAAGGACTTAACCCACTTTTAAGTTACCATTATGAAATTAGTCATATTTCAGGCTTCTCTGTCAAATTTCAACTCAAACGGACATCTCAAACTCATTCAATTGCATAAACAAGATTCAGGACCAAAAACGCAAAGGTTTCAAAACATATAACCAACAATTTCAGTGCCCAACGGTCGGGTGTTTCGGAACAGGGATGATCCGTTCCAAAACGCGGGACTGTTCCGAAACGCGTTGCGCAACAGGGCCTGGCAGTGGCCAATTTGTTTCGGAACGGCTCTGCCCGTTTCGAAACGCCTAGGCCATTTCAGGCCCTCTGTTCCGAAACAGGCTGCCCAGATTGCAGAAATTTAGCTAAATTATCACACAATTGACCCATCAACAAGCTCCAAAGGCAACCAAATGAAACCAACAACACATTACATGCATAAGGAACATAATGGCATCAACAATTCATAAACATGGCATCAAACATGAAAAGCCCCAATTCTATAGGCATGCATCCTATATTGAAAACCATTCAAACACCAAATCACCAAACAATCCTCATAAAGGCCATTTACAAGTTCCATCATCAACAACAACATAAAACCATCTTAGGGAGTCCAAAATATCTCCCAAAACAACAACATAGGTTCCCCATTTCCAAATGCCAAAAGCTAATAGTGTAAAGAAACTTTCACCATACATGAGCTTAGTTCTTCACTTGGATTCTTGACCTCTTTCTGCCCTTATATGCACTTCAATGCTCTGCATTATTGGTTTAAGAAAAGAGAGAGCGTAAGCACATAGCTTAGTGAGGAATGCTCATTTAAAACAACAAAATAATGCATTTATAAACACTTTTATAAATCTCAATTCAAAACAATCTTTAACCATGCACAAAAGCATTTAAAACAAGCATACATGCTTCAAATTATTAACATGTCATATTGGCCACAAGTGATAATCATAATCTTTCCATTTCATAGTACAATCAACATAAGACTCACACATGGACTTTTAAACACCATTGTGATCTTACAATTCACAAGGACCACACATGGACTTTTAACCACCATTGTGTCCTTAGCACAAGAATCACCCATGGACTTTTAACCACCATGGTGTTCTTAAAATAGACAAGGCTCACAGAAGGACTTTTAACCACCTTTGTGACCTTAACACAAGAATCACCCATGGACTTTTAACCACCATGTTGTTCTTAAAATACACAAGGCTCACACAAGGACTTTTAACCACCTTTGTGACCTTACAATACACAAGGCTCACACAAGGACTTTTAACCACCTTTGTGACCTTAGCACAAGAACCAACCATGGACTTTTAACCACCATGTTGTTCTTAACACAAGAACCACCTATGGACTTTTAACCACCATAGTGTTCTTAACCTTTCTCGAAACATCACTTGCCAATATGCATCAATTATCAACAATAATCCACTGTTTTAAAGCATTTAACAAGCCATCAATCATCATACATCATTATGCAACAAAACCACATTTTATCAAATGTTCAAGACAAGGATCTCTTACCTTGAGCATCCTTCAACACATGGCTTATAAAACCAGCAAATAAACATGCTATATATGCTTTCAAAACAGAATTTAAAACATGCAAACAATCACATTGCACACAACCAACACATGGTTCATCAACAAGAGAGTTTTTCTGAAAACTTACTCTTGAGCTTAGCAAAGTTGTTTAGACTTAAACTAAGCTCCCAAACCTTCAAAACAATGGTTTCAAAGCTGAAAACCAAAATCCACTCACCGATTCCGTTTCGCCACTTGCCGAAACACCAATCAAGCTTCCGGATCAACACCACAAGGATCCGAAGATGTCTCCCCTGTTTTAAACACATCAAAATAGTAGATTAATGCACCATCATGCATTAATATCCTCAACCAAGACATCTAAACTCGCTGCTCACATCAACACTCACATTTCGGCTACCAAACACAACCGAAATCACATCCAAACATCTCTAGAACACTACCCAGCCAAGATCCATCAATTCCAAACATTCATAAACCTCAATTAACATCCAAAATGGATCTCATCACGTCCTTATACCTCCAGCTATAGCAGAACATCAAGATCACTCCAAAAACCACCAAAAACTTAAACAAAACTTAGGAAAATCAACCTATTCGGGATTGCATTGATTAAACCTCAATTTCTCATCAATTATACATCCATTTTACATCAAAAACACATCTCAAAACAATGCCCAATCAGATCATACGAATTTCATCAAAATTAAAGCAAATCTTGCATTTTAAAGCCAAGATCAAGAACTCAATTACAAAACCTTTAATAAAACATAATTCAAGGATTGAGAACTTGGGAATTTCAGTAAAGAACTGAGAATTTAGAGGAGAAGGACGTTCATACCTCTAAACTTGAGTTTCTCCCTTTTTGGAACCAAGATTCTTGAAAATCCAATAAGCAAATGCTAAGGTTTTGTTGTAGAAATGATTAGAGATCAAATGAGGATTGAAATCTCATCTTTTTTTGACAAAATCAGAGGGAAATTTGCTGGAGAAAAATGTTTGGGTTGAGAGAAAAGTTGAGAGAAAAGAAAATGGAAAATTTGAGAAAGTTAGTTAAAAATGACAAAATATCTTCTTCCCTCCTTTTTCCTTTAATTAAAACCATTAATTAAATTGATTAATATTAAGAAAAATCTAGAGAAACTCCTTTGGGTAAATAGCTCCTTAAAGATTCAAAGTTTTAATCCTTTTTAAAACAGTCACCCAGTTTTCAAAAATTACATTTTGGTCACTAACCCAAAATGTCACTCTTCCAAACCTCATTTTGTAAAATTGATTTCACCTTTCTCTTATATATAATAAAAGAGGATTTTAAGACATTTTTCCATATTTTTAATGCAACCTGAACTAGGCTTTCCCAAATCCACCCTTTTATATTCGAACCGCAACCCGACCGGTCCGGTCCAAACCTAAAACTTCTAAGCCCAAATTTGGGGTGTTACAAAACTACTTTTGACTTTCATAACTACTTTTCTCAAATTTTCTCTCATTTCTTTTTCTCTCTCAAAATCCTATCAACCAAACACTTTTTCTCCAGCAAAATTCACCTTGATTTCCACTTCATTTGATGAGATTTCCATCACTCATTGATTCCTAATCAATCTTGCAACAAATCCATTTGATTTCTACATTGTATTTTCATGGAAATTTGCCCAAATCAAGGAGAAATCATCTTTTAGAGGTAAGATTGTTCTTATTCTCTAAATACTAAGTTCTTTACTGAAATTCTCAAGTTGTCAATCCTTTATTAAAGATTTATGAATGGTTTTAATGTTAGAAACAAGATTTTGGCTTAAAACTCAAGATTTTGGAAGATATCTTGAAGATTTTCGTAGTAATTGATTGGGCTCTGTTTTCAGATGGTTATCTAATGTATTTTGGATGTTAAATGATGTTAGAAATGAGGTTTTATCAATCCAATCCCGAATAGGTTATTTTTCCTAAGTTTTTGCTTGTGAAAATGGTGGTTTTTGGGGTGTTTTTGGTGTTCTGTTATAGCTGGAGATATAAGGACGAGTTTAGGGTTGTTTTTGATGATAATTGATGTTTAGAAATGTTTAGAAGTGATGGATCTTCGCTGAGTTAAGTTTTGGAAGAGTTTGGAGGTGATTTCGGTTGTGTTTGGTAGCCGAAATGTTGGGTTTAGGTAGAGCAGTGAGTTTTGGAGTGTTGCCTGAAGATTTCAATGCATGATGATGTATTAATCCTCAGCTTTTATGTGTTTAAAAAAGGGGAGACATCTACAGACACTTTTGGAGTTGATCCGAAAGCTTAATTGGCGTTTCGGCAAGCAAGCGAAACGAAATCGGTGAGTGCGATTGGGTTAGAAGTCCATGAGGACAAAAATATAAGGTTTGGGGATTTAGGAGAGGTTTGAAACACCTTCCTAAATCCGGAAGTAAGTATGGTTTGATTTGGTCTCTCTAAAGTGGTGTTTGCCCCTATAATGCTTTTACATGCTCATGGTTTGAGATTGATAAATTCCTACTGTTTTTATACATGATTTAGAGCATTAGATCATGCTTGTAAAGATGTCATGAGATGGCATGTTGCATTGAATAGATTTGAGCTTTTGGTTTGAAGCAAAGTACGATTTATGATTTGAAATGTGGTGAGAAAACCTTTAAGTTATGTTGCATGAAAAACAGTAGGTGTGATGATGTTTTAACACATTATATTGGCATAGATGTTGAGAAAGTTACCGAAAATAATTGATCGATCAATAGGATGAGAGTGCACTATAAACTAAAAATTCGTACGTGCTCTTTGGTTAAGCCAAAGGGAGATATTCCAATGATGGGCATTCCATCGGGTAGGACTTGGTGAAATATCCAAGCTTTGTGGCGATGAGAGATTCCGCCATGTGAGTACGGTGATGAGAGATTTCAACGGAAGCTATGTTGCTAGACAAGTGAGTACGGTGATGCGAGATTCCACCGGAAGAGTCTAGTGTAGAAATGTGTCTGCATTTCCGAGTATTAATGAGATGTTAAATGCCAATATAAATGATGAAATGGTTTTTGTTGCACATGTACCTTTGATGAAATGATTTATGCTATGAGTTATGCATATGAGATTTGTTTAGAAATGCTTTGACAATACAAGCATGTGTATGGCCTTGCCATGAGTTTTGCATTGGTTTTAATGCATGAGATAGAATGAAGGTACATGTGGTTTCAATGAGTATTGCTTGAAAGTTTTCCAAGCATTAGAAGAAGATGAGCATGTGGTTTAAAAGCTTTTGATGAAAGTGTTTTCTAAATGTGCATTGTTGTGTTGGTTTCTTTAGAGCATGCCTCACTAAGCATTTGTACTTACGCTCTCTTTTACCGATAATGCAGATAATTGAGGTGTTTTCGGACATCAAGAAAGAAAAGTTCATCCAAAGAAGTTCAAGATCATGTATGGTGAAGTTTTCATACACTTTAGTTTTGATACATTGGCAATGGGAAACCAAGTTTTGTTTTTGGGAGATGTGTTAAACTCCCTTAGGTTGTGGCATATTTGCTTTGGCTGGATTGACTTGTAAATGGCCTTAATTGCTTGTTTTGAGGTTTGATTGCCTATTTGGATTTTGATACTAGGAAGCATGACGTATCGAAATTACATATTGGTAACCTTAAAATCAATGAAGACTTTCTAATTTACAGAAATTACAGTCTGTTCCCTAAATTCGTGTAAAGTGCAATTGAGTCTCTATATGATATCCGTTCGCTGTGCCTTTTTCAATCGTATCTCGTGAGTACTCACTTAGGGTTAACAAGCATCTAGATAAGATTAAAAAGAAAAAAAAGGGTCGTGAATCAAGGTTGACTTCCGGGTTGACTTTGGTTTTCCCCCGTGTAACCTTCGTAGTTCGGGTCAACCGTCTAGGCCGGGCTAAGGGGGTTACAAAGTTCGCTTTTTCGCATCTTTCAAGCACCTTCTATAGGTTGCCTAAACAGCCTTCAAAACTGTCTCCAAAGACGGAAAAATCGTCCATGAAAATTTCCAGGAAGTCCTCCATCATGTCAGAGAATATTGCCATCATACACCTTTGGAAGGTTGCTGGTGCATTGCAGAGTCCAAATGGCATTCTCCGAAAAGCATAAGTGATGCATGGGCAAGTGAATGTCGTTTTATCTTGATCCTCCGGTGCAATAGCTATCTGGTTGTAACCTTAGTAACCATCAAGAAAACAATAATAAGGTTTCCCCGCTAATATATCAAGCATTTGATCAATAAAAGGTAGGGAAAATGATCTTTCTGGGTAGCTTTGTTAAGCTTCCGGTAATCCATACAAACCCTCCAACCGGTCACAGTCCTGGTTGGGATTAGTTCATTCTCTTCGTTGGTCACCACGGTTATTCCTCCCTTTTTAGGAACACACTGCACCAGGCTCACCCACCTACTATCCAAGATGGCATAAATTATCCCAGCATCGAGCCATTTGATGATCTCCTTTCTCAACACTTCTCGCATAGTGTCGTTTAATCGTCTCTCAGCATCAATGGTCGGCTTATGATCATCCTCTAGGAGAATTTTGTACATACATAATGCCGGACTGATGCCTTGGATGTCAGCTATCGTCCATCAAATGGCCTTTTTATGCTGCTGCAGCATCCCAATTAGTTGTTGTTCATGTCTTTGAATTAACTTGGAAGAGATGATTACAGGCAACGTATCATTTAAACCAAGAAAAACATTTTTAAGCTGCCCTGGCAGGGGCTTAAGGTCTAAAACAGGTGGTTCTACAGTTGAAGGCTTTTGGATTATGTGTTCATTCGAGGTATAGTTTAAGGGCTCGAATAACTTACCTAAACGATTTCCTATTCAATTTACCTCCCCGTGACCTTCAGTGTCAGATATGTCTGAATCAGAGGAGTTGTTGTCGTCGTTGCTTCCGTAACAGTCTTCAAGATGACTGCCGTGTCAATGACCAAATTTTATGTCATGGCAGCTCGACCTGATGCAGGGTTGGTCAAGGATTACTTCAGTGATAGCCTTGCATTCTTCTTCTGCATCAACATTTTTGATTGCTTGGAGAAAATTCAGTTTGATCTCTTGATCATTTACTCTCATTGACAGTTCTCCTTTCTATACATCAATCAGTGATCTACCTGTGGCTAGGAAGGGTCGCCCCAGGATGATTGGTGCATTTTCATCTGCTTCACAGTCTAATAAAGAAAGTCAGCAGGAAAAATGAACTTATCCACTCTTACCAGAATATCTTCAATCTTCCCTTCTGGTTGTACGTAAGAGCGGTCTGCCAGCTGCATCATGACTGTCGTGGGCCGAGCTTGTCCAATACCTAATTTCTGAAACACAGATTTTGGCATTAAATTTATACTAGCACCTAGATCACAAAGTTCCTTACCCACGAATTTGTCACCAATTATGCACGGTATGGTGAAGCTCCCAGGATTCTTCTTTTCTGGGGTGGATGCCTGTGCAGAATAGTCATGCATCCCTCTGTCATTTTTATCGTTTCAAATTCCCCAAGTCTGGATCTTCTTGACATAGCATCCTTGAGAAATTTTACATAACTGGGCATCTGCTTGATGGCCTCTAATAGATGTATATTGATGTGAACCTGCTTAAAAATATCATAGATCTTTTTGAGCCAATACTCCTATTTCTGTTTTTGTAACCGATGTGGAAAAGGAGGCGGAGGACGGAAATCTTCCAGACGTCCTTCACATGGTATTCGAATCTGAGGAGGCTTAGGTTCTTCAGCATTCTTTTCTTGCTCCTCTGTCTCGTCTGCTGCCGTGACAGGTATGTCGGCAGCAGGTTTCTCTTCTTCTGCCGGGGCAATGTTCGCGGCAGGTGTTTCTAGGGCTGGTTCCTCAATCGGTACGATTTTCAACTCTGGCCCTTGCATTTATTTCCCACTCCTAGTTGTAATTGCTTTACACTGCTCATGTGTGGGTTTTCTACCGACTTCAGTATCACTAGGGAATCCTCCGTTTTGCCTTGGCTTGATATGCTGGGAAACCTGGCCCATCTGTGTCTCCAGTGATTTTAGTGTAGCCTCATGGTTGGTCATTCTCATCTCTGTTTTATCCATGAATGACTCAGTCTTCTTGACAAAGTGATCCATGTTGGCCATGTAAGCTCCTTTCTATGACATGAATGTGGCCAAAGTCTGCTCCAGTATACTAGGTGCGGTTGCCGGCTGCTGCCGTGACATGATTCTGGGTGCTCCTTGGTTCTGGTTGTTCGGCATCTGAGGATTAAGAGCGTTATTTGGGTTGCTCCAGGAGAACTTGGGATCTTTCCTCCAGTTGGGATTGTAATTGTTGAAGTCGTAATTTCTCGGCTTATTGTAGTTTCCAACATACATCCTTTCCTCTAGCTGTAACGGGCAGTCTTCCGAACTGTGATTCCCACTACAAGTTTCACATACCTCTTCTGCAGAATAGACAGGTTTCGAATCTTTCTTCAACAGATTTTCCACTGCTTTTGTGAGGTATGTAACTTGTGTCTTCAGGGAATTGTCGGCTTCATAGTCTTTTACAGCTAACACTTGTTTACCGCTCCTTGATGTAGGAATTGCTCGTCATTCTTTGCTAGAGTTTTCAACTCTACCATGGCTTCGTCTTGATCTTTATCCAACAACAGTCCATTTGCTGCTGAATCTATTCTCATCCGAGTGTGTGTGTTGGCAGCATTGTAGAATTTGATGACTTGATTCCATACTGGGAATCCATGTATGGGGCAGTTCCTTAGCAGAGTTGTAAACCTGTCCCATGCCTCGTGCATTGGCTCGTCATCATCCTATTGAAAAGTAGCAATTTCATTACGCAATCGCTCAGATAAGTGAGAAGGATTAAAACGATATAAAAATTCACGAGTGAGATCTGCCCAAGTTCGTATTGAACCCGACGTTAGGTTATTCCACCAAGTTTTAGCTCTGTCCCTCAGTGAATGAGGAAATAAACGGAGCCTCAGTATTTCTGGATTTACTCCTGGTAGTCTAAACGATCCGCAAATTTCTTGGAACGTTTTCAGATGTTCTCTGGCATCCTCTGTTGCAGCACCACTAAATTGGCCAGCGGAATTTATCATACTGAACATAACATTTTTCAGCTTGAAATTTTTAATAACTCATTGGTTATCATCTACCCCGTTGTTCTGTCTTTCGTTCACCATTGCTTCTAGTTGTTCAACAAGATAGTCTTTTCTTGCTATCAAGAGGCGGACTCGGTTCCTGAGATTGCACGTACGTTCGATTTCAGGGTCTAGTTCATACTCATGTTCTTTGCTTCGTTTTGATCTGCGCATAAGCAAACGAAAAACCTTGTGAAAAGCACAGGGTAAATAACACCAATAAAAAAAGAAAAATAAAAAAAGAAAAGTGCAATAAATATAAGGGTAAAGATATGCTGCCAGTCCCCAACAACGGCGCCAAAAACATGTTGCGTGTCAAAAGTCCTATCGCAATGTAGTGCAAGTGTACACGACGCAAGTAGTAAAGTGATACACGAAGTATCGGATGTCGAATCCACAGGGACTGGAAATAGCTTTATCCTCGAATTGCTGCACAAGAGAGAAAGAAGAGAGTTTAAATTGTTTGGAAAATAATATTGGAATATGATGAATATAAAAGAATAAAGATTCAGGGTTAAGAGATAGGTCGTTATTGATTGGCTCAGTAGTGTAGGTGTTTCACTGAATAAGAATTCCTGTTCTGTCATCGTCCCTGTCGAGGCAGCACCTGTCGCGGCAGAAGTCTGTTGTTATCGCGGCAACGATCACACAACTCTGTACTTCAAGCTTGGCAAGAATCCCTGATGTGACTTGTCCTATCCCTTGGCCCAAGTACTGTTGATGACACTTCTTGGATGATACCTCACGGCGTGAATCGAAGGGTGAACACCAATTGTGTTGATTTCTTCCTTAGCCACTTAACCTCGTCCTATCCCTAGGTCCGAGATAGTTCAACCATAAACTAGAGAACCCGCACTTATTCCTTTCATATACTTAACTCTCCCGATGTTAAGTAAATATATAATCTCACAATGCTCTCCTGATACTCTTGCAAGATGTTGAAACCAGAATAAGCAAACTTGAAGTTTTATTCAATGAACAAAAAAATTCCTAAAAATAGTACAATCCTTGCAACTACTTTACAGAATCAACGCTTAGCCCTAGGGGAAGTTTAGAACATGATGAGAGGGGGAAAACGACAAGGGTTTTGGGGAAGACAGCTAGAGATTAGATATCCTTCCTTAGGTCGAATTACATACCTTTATATAGGCCTTGGGTTCAGGTTTTCTAATAAGGTAAGAATACTATTTCAAACTAAAGTACAACTCTGATTGAGATTAAATCTTCTGAGTAGATGCCTTTAATTCGTCCTCTTTTCTTACTTTGGGTTTCTTCCTTGAACTTTGGGCTTGACCTTCATTATGCCTTATGGCTCATAAAAATATAGGAGTGGTCCTACACAGACCGGCTTGAATTCATCTGTTTGTCGAGCTCCACTTCAGTTTCCCCTTTCACTAACGCTGTCGTCATGGCTGCCACGGTATTGGCCACGGCAGCGTCCTCCTTCTCGACTCCAGTCCTGTGTTCCAGCTCTACTCCTTTGCTGTCCTGAGTCTGCCCCGGTAGATACCTGCAAAAGCAACCAAAATCAGTAGCAACTGTGCCATTTTATCTAATTGTGTTGTATATGTGAAACTTTACCTAATTGCAATGAATTATGCTTGAATGCAGCAGAAATATGGGTTAAATAAGGGGTAAAAAGTAGAACTTTTGCACACTCAAAAGGATGCAATGAAGTGAATTTCATTATGGTAAAATCAACTGCATTGAAAGGCCCTTAGTTTGTCGAAATTACAAATTGGTCCCTAAAACTTTTAATGGTTGCGATCTAGCACTTGAATGATTAATCATTGCTTATATGGGTAAATTGGATTAAGTTATTTGATCGTGACACTTCGTTGTATGATATAGTTGAAAAATGTTAATAATAAAATGAAATTTTATTGCACTGATTTATGTATTTATCATCGGTTTCACCTTCCGACCTAGTTCTCGACCAGACCGGGAAGGGGTGTTACACCTGTTGCTTCACCTCAACGAGGCCGTGGGCACGGTTGTGGTAATTTCCAGCGTAGGGAGGATGGTCAAAGAGTTGTAGCACATGTTGTGGCTGTGCAACTTGAGGGTGGTGGTCTACTGAGGGTGTATGCACGTCGCGAGGGATGCAGTGACACCAATGTGATTGCAGGTACTTTCACTTTGCAATCTTTGTCATTGTTATCTTTGATTAATTCTGGCTCTACGCATTCATATATCTTGAGTGAGCATGCACTTTTGCTTGATATCCCTGTTGAGATGTTAAATGTGGGAATGCAAGTAACTAGTTTCTTTAGTGAAACGATTGTTACGAGAAAGTTGTTTAGGAGATGTCCTTTATCTGTTCAAGGTCATGTGTTTGCAGTTGATTTAATGGAATTACCTTTCTATGGTTTTGATGTAATCCTTGGGATGGATTGGTTAACCGAGCATAGGGCTTTGGTTGATTTTGATACCAAGCGAGTTACTTTGAAACTTGCTGATGATTACGAGGTGGTAATCGTGGGTGAGAATGTTAAATTCTTATCCAATGTTATTTCAGCTCTTGATGCGTGTCGGTTGATGGAATCTGGTTGCGAGGCTTTCTTAGCTTATGTGATAAAGCCATGATCAAAGGAAATGCGTGTGCAGGACATACGTACGATATGTGAGTTTCTGGGTGTATTTTTGGAAGAGTTTCCTAGGTTGCCACCGAATTGAGAGGTTGAGTTTGGAATTGAGTTATATGAAAATACGACTCCAGTGTCTATTCCTCACTAACTAATGGCACCAAAAGAGTTGAAGACGCAACTTCAGGTGTTGCTTGACCGAGGGTTCATTAGGCCTAGTGTTTGACCTTGGGGTGCACCAGTTTTGTTTGTGAAGAAGAAAGATGGCACAATGCAAGTGTGTATAGATTATCGACAATTGAACAAGTTGACGATTAAGAATAAGTATCCTTTGCCAAGTATTGACGATTTGTTTGATCAATTTCGAGGTGCTTCAGTATTTTCCAAGATTGATTTAAGATCAGAATATTATCAGTTAAAGGTAAAGATGTGGATGTGCCAAAGACAGCTTTTCGTACGAGGTACGAGTATTATGAGTTTTTGGTGATGTTGTTTAGTTTGCCGAATGCACCGGCTACATTCATGGACATGATGAATCATGTGTTTCATGAGTTTTTAGATCGGTTTGTGGTTGTGTTTATAGATGATATTCTCGTGTACTCTCGTACCGAGGAGGATCATGATAAGCACTTGCGGGTTGTGTCGCAAGTTTTGTTGGAAAGTCAGCTTTATGCAAAGTTGAGTAAGTTTGAGTTTTGGCTTAAGGATGTTGTCTTTCTTGGACATGTGGTGTTGGCCAAAGGTATTCGGGTTGATCTACATAAGATTGAGGTGGTGATGAGTTGGAAGACGCCTAAATCGGTGACAGAAGTTCGTAGTTTCCTTGGTTTTGCGTGTTATTACTGTAGATTTGTGGACAGTTTCTCTAAAATTGATGCACCGTTAACCATGTTGGTGCAAAAGAATGTTCGCTTTGAATGGAAGGATGTTAGATAACAGGATTTCGAGAAGTTGAAGGAAGTTTTGGTGCAAGCTCCTATCTTGATTCAACCCGAGTCGGGTAAGGAGTTTGTGGTTTATAGTGATGCATCATGTGTTGGTTTGGGTTGCGTGTTGATGTAAGGTGGGAAAGTCGTGGCTTATGCATCTAGGCAATTGAAGATGCACGAGAGCAACTATCCTACTCATGATATTGAGCTTGCCGCGGTTGTGTTTGCTTTGAAAATTTTGAGGCATTACCTTTATGGTGAGAAATGTGTAGTTTATAAGGATCATAAGAGTTTGAAGTATTTGATGACACTAAGGGACTTAAATCTTATGCAACGTAGATAGTTGGAGATGCTTAAGGATTATGATTTGACTATCGAGTTTCATCCAGGGAAAGGTAAAGTGGTGGCTGATGCTTTGAGTAGAAAGGTTGCGGTTGAGTTGAGAGCCATGTTTGCATGGTTGAGTGTAACACGAGATGGTGGGTTGTTGGCCGAGTTGAAAGTTAAGCCACTTTTGTCGCAGTTGATAAAGGAAAAGAAACCTTATGATCATGAGTTAGTACCTCATGTTAATGATATTATGGATGGGAATCCGACAGATTTTTGGTTTGATGATGATGGAGTGTTGTGTTTCAAGGATAAGATAGTTGTGCCAAACGATGATGAGTTGAGGCGATCTATCTTGACTAAACGCATAGTAGTCATTTTGCTATGCATCCCAGTAGTACAAAGATGTATCGAGGCTTGAAAGAAGAGTATTATTGGGTTTGTTTAAAGATAGATGTGGCATGGTGTGTCAAGGTTGAACATTAGTTTCCTTCCGAGTTGTTGCAACCTTTGAGGATACCGGAATGGATGTGGGAGAGAATCACCATGGATTTTGTATCGGGCTGCCATTGACACCATCTAAAAAGGATTCCTTTTGGGTGATTGTTGATCGATTTACGAAGTGTGCACATTTTTCCCTTATGCATACGACGTATACTTTGGATATGTTGGCGTATTTGTACATTGTTGAGATAATGTGTTTGCACGGAGTGCCCAAGCCTACAGTTTTGGATAGAGATCCGCGGTTCACATTGAGGTTTTGGGAGTACTTACATCGAGCTTTAGGTACTCGGTTGCGTTTTAGCATTTCGTATCAACCTTAGTCGGATGGCCAATCTGAACGTGTGATTCAGATTTTGGAAGATATGTTGAGATGTTGTGTTATTGAGTTCTAAGGAACTTGGGTAAAACAATTGCCTTTAGTAGAATTTGAGTATAACAATAGTTATCAAGCAAGTATACAAATAACAACGTATGAGGCTTTGTATGGTAGAAGGTGTCATACGCCTTTGTGTAGGACCTAGGTGGGTGAGAAGCATGTTTCCTTGCCTGACGTGTTGAAAAGCGAAAATGAGAAAGTGAAGCTCATTTGTGATCATTTGAAAGACGCATAGGATCGTCAGAAATACTACGCGGATTTAAATCGTAGGGAGATTGAATTTGTCATTGGTGATCGCGTGTTTTTGAAAGTGTCACCTTGGAAGAAGGTGATGATGTTTGGACGTAAGGGTAAGCTTAGTCAATGGTTTATTAGGACATATGAAGTTGTGGAGCGTGTTGGTCCTGTTGCGTATGGGTTGAGGTTACCTCTCGAGTTGGAAAAAATTTATGATGTGTTTCATGTGTCGATGTTGCGGAGGTATATGTCGGATCCATCACATGTTGTGCCGGTTGAGGACAGAATTTGTCTTATAATGAGGAACCTGTTGAGATTCTTGATTCTAGTAGTAAAGTTCATCGTGGTAGGATGATTGAACTTGTGAAGGTTTTGTGGCGACATCTAGGATTTGATGAGGCCACGTGGGAAAGCAAATCAGACATGTTGAAACAGTTTCCACAACTTTTTCCTCCAGGTAAAATTTAGAGGATGAAATTTCCTACGAGGGGGAGAGTTGAAATGCCACGATTTTGGGCCTATGAGTTTCTAGGTTTGTTTTGGGGTCCGGTGCTCCTAGACTAGAGATCCGGGTTAGTTTGGGAGTTGTTCAGGGAAAATATGGTTCGGGTTGTGATAAAAATACGAGAAAATTTCCTAAAATCCTCTTAAAATATATAAAAGGGTGTGGTGAAGTAGATTTTGGAAAATGACTTTTGGAAGATGGACATTTCGATTTACTGACTAATTTGTAAAAATGTAAAAACTGTTTTTAAAGGGCTTTTTTTAAAGAGGGCCAAAACATAGAATATTTAGGGAGCTAATTCAAAAGTAATCAACTATTGCTTTAATTGCGCAAATTTTAATTGTGGTTTAATTAAAAGATAAAAATCGTTTTATTAAAAGCAAATTTGGTTTTATAAATCTATTTTTGACGTAACTTCAATTTTCTATATTTTCTCATCAGCTAAACATCTCTTTTCTCTCATAACTTATAGAGATCTTTATCTTTCCATTTCACTTTGATTTGCAAAAGATTTCTTTGGCGTTTCCTCAATTTATCTCAAAGTATTCTTGAAGTTTTTTTCATCAAAATCTTGTCAATTGAAGGAATAGCAAGGGATTAGTGGTAATTTTCGTGCTTCTCCTCTAATCAAGGTTCTTTAATGAAATTCCCAAGTATTTAGCTCATTAATTGTGTTTCCTAATAAGGTTTTATGATTGATTAAAGGAAAATGGTTAAAACAAGCTTAAAATGGTGATTTTGAATGATTTTCGTATTGGATCTGTTATGGCTAATTTATGATTGATTTTAATCATGTTTTGGATGTTTATTAATGTGAAATGAAGGTTTGATCATGTTAATCCCGAAACTAGTTGGATCTCTAGTTGTTTATGTAACACTCCTCGCCCGGGTTAGGAGCGAAGAGCATTATGACAAGAATACGAGCGAGTGAACGAGAAATACAGATCTATTAAAATTTTCCTCTTATCAAAAAGAACTCACCATTGATAGATGAGTTGCTTATCTAGCAAGTTATTACTAATTAACTTGTTCATTTACATATACATGATTAACCATACACTAGTATACCATCCGAATAAGCTTATACAACCAACATTAACATTCATTTGTCTTAGAAAACCAATTAACTAGCTTCAAACCTTATCATAGTATTTGAATAACAACATAGACTAGGTTCATGAACTTTACAATTCTTTTTACCTTAATGCATGGCCATTAAACCAATAAATTCATTGCACTACTAGCACAGTCTAGATTACTAAAGTATATAAATTCAAGTAAGAAAGTTCTTCAGACTCTAACTCTTATTCGAATAGGGTCCCAATTAAGGTAGTCTCATGCATGTTATTCCTATTTTCCTTTACATTAGACAAGTTCAAGTATTCTCATTACCTTCCTATATTCGAATTGGATAAGCTTATTCGTAATATTCTAATTCATTCACATTCAAACAAGGTCATAATGTTTCAATATGACTATTATATATATATATATATATATATATATATATATATATATATATATATATTCAAAGTGTATCTTTAAACATTCCAAACAATTACAGCAAAGGTTTCATTTACATATTTATAATCATCAAATGCATTACCTATTTGTCTTATACACAAATTTAATAGCCACCAACTAGAAGCACTTTAAAGTAAATAAAAAATCATACTTCAAGCATAGCAAGCTATGCTCCAGGTCCATGATAACTAACTTGAAGGTCAAGCATTGATCGAGATGTCTTTAACCTAAGGTTTGTGAAGAATGTAAACAAGAGTGGTAAGTACAAGATTGTACTTACAAAGGTAGTATCTAATCTATCAAGTTTTTAGGTTTCAAGGGTCTTTAATCCATTTACAACTTAATTAAGCCTTAAACTTAAATTCAAGCCTTAGGCTAGAATTTCAAACATCATTCAGATGTACAAACACAATGATCAAGGAATCCAATTTCAAGGATTTACCCTACACATTCAAGCAAGCACCTCATGAGCAGTAACTAGGCAAGCCAACAAAGGTTCAATCATTTTCATTCGAATTAGGCATCCAAACTAGATAGTCATACATTCCTATTCAAATTAGATTCATTTATGCTTTAACTTATCTTTCAAGTAACAAATAATCTTAACATTCCATTTATCAAGTGTCTTCATTGACCTTTTACCTTTATACATTACACAATTCATTTCTTTACTCCACTTAACATGTAATTTTATTAGACTATTGTGTTAAGCTTAATATTCCATGTTATTTAGCTCTTGACTTGGTTTCAAGAATAATTATCTACGGTGATTCACCATTCAAGGTCAAGTATAATACTGTCCAAACTATTTACAAAACATTTTACAAAATTATCCAAATCACCTAGACTACTACGGCCAGGCAGCATTTGCACTGTTTACTTAAACATACATAATTTTCATCCCATGCGTCGAAATTTAGATTCATTTACACTGTTTGAAAGCTTACTTAACCCTCTTTACAATCGTTTAGACCTTTCATTTTAATGTCTGTCCAATTAATACAGTTTTAGTTTGAAGACGGGGCATTTACATTTCTGGAAAGTTTGCACTGTCCAGATGTTGTCATCTCTAGATTCTAGCTCACAAATCATAATTCAATTATGTTTTCTTCTAATGAAAATAGACATACTAAGGTTCATTCCATAAAAGGTTCAGCCCTTAATTCGACTTACTCAATTTATGGTGACTTTTCAAAGTTGCTGCCCAGAACAAAATTTTCTGGGCAGATTTCACTAGACTTGGTATTAGCTTCATTATTCACTTAGACCACGCTTCTAACATTATTATTCAACATGCACACATATTCTTACTAGTCTAGGTCAGTCCAACTTACCTATTAATGTGATTAAACTAGGGCATTATAATACTATGTTCGAAATTTTACCAAGTATTTGGCTTTTTAATTGTGTTTCCTAATAAGGTTTTATGATTGATTAAAGGAAAATGGTTAAAACAAGCATAAAAATGGTGGTTTTGAATGATTTTCGTATTGGATCTGTTATGGCTGATTTATGATTGATTTTAATCATGTTTTGGATGTTTATTAATGTTGAAATGAAGGTTGGATCATGTTAATCGGGAAACTAGTTGGATCTCTAGTTGTTTAGGTTGTTAGAATTGGGTTTTTGTAGTGTTAATGTGAAATTGGTGTTGCTGGAGATATTATGATGCAAATAGGTTGATTTTAGATGTTAATTGATGATTAAATAGGGATGGAAGTGTTAGGTTTTGGCTGGGTTGAGGTTGTAGCGTAATCAAAGGTGTTGTTGGTGGTTAAGGATATGCGTTTTGGTGATTTTGGCAGAACAACGTGGTAGGTTTGTTTGCTGGAGATTTTAATGCATTGAGATGCATTAATCATCTATTCTTGTGTGTTATAAACAAGGGAGAACATATCAGAAGCAATCGGTGAAGTTTCGTGAGCTTTGTATGCTTGGTTTCACGTGTCGGTGAGTGAGAACGTAATTTTCAGCTTTGAAACACTTTAAAGGTTGTTTTAGGAACTTAGCTGTAAGCTTGAAACGCTTGTCTAAGTTCGGAAGTAAGTATAAGGAATTTCTCTCTCGGTTCTGCTATTATGGGTTGGTTTAAGCACTTGATTTTAAATCCATGTTTACCTATTGTTAAAGAATGTTTTGAGTATGTGATCGTTGTAACTATATGTTTTAAACTTGGGATTTAAAGCATGGTTTAATTCTTTGGTAAATGTTTTAATGATGATGCTTTGAAAACAATGATGTATATGATTAAATGTGAATTATATTGGCAAGTGATGCTATGGAAATGGTTTGTAAAATGCTATCGGATAAAGTTAGTCGGCTATAGGATTAAGTGCACTATAAACAAGTCGCTTTGGATGTTGAGGGGTTTATACGGTGTACCAAATACTCTATCCAAGTACCCTAACGATTGAGGAAAGTGTGTCGTGTCCCGTCTCTCGTTAGTGAGGTTATACATCTATCGATGAGTGGTGTTGAGGGGTTTATACGATGTACCGAATACTCCACCACGAGTGTCACAACAGTGGAGTGTAGTTCCTGTGTGTGAACCTTAAGATGCTGGTAAAAATGTATGAAGTGTTGGGACAACACTTGTGAATTCTTGTATCCAATGTTGTTTTGAGAAATGAGCATGTTGATGATCACTTGTAAGCCAATATAATGGATGATGTATTATGAAATGGTTTATGATGCATAATGTGTAAATGCATGTTTTACTCATTAAGCTTTACATATGGTAGTTATGCATGGGAAGACTTATATTGAGTGTTAGCAATGGGATTTACTGTTGATTCATAATACATGTTGCATGAGGTTTATATGATGATTTTTTATCAAGGAAAGTTCATGGTTTTGAAGGCATGATGGTTTTCAATTAATGTTTTGATGTAATTGAAATGTGGTTTCAATGTGGCCTTGGAAAATGGTTTTCATTGCATTGATGGTGTTTTGTTTTTTAGCACTCCTCACTAAGCCTTGTGTACTTACGCTCTCAATTGTCTATCAATGCAGATAATTGAGGTTTTGGAGGCAGCAAGTAGCAAGGGATTCCAAGAGACTTCGTTTAAGAAAGTATGTTTCGGTTTTGACTAAAGTAATAAGGGCAATGGGGGGTCCGTTGTGTTTTTGAGAGACTTGTGTAAACTCCATTTTGAGCAAGTTTGCTATGTGGTTATATACTTGTAAATGGCATTTGGTATTTTGGTACAAACTTGATTATGCATTTTTGGCATTATTGCTATGATGTTGATCTTGCCATAGTATATACTTGATGCAATTTGCAATGCTATGATGTTGATCTTGCCATGTGTGATTGAGGTCTGATGTTTAGATAAGTTGTATGCAAGTTGAAAGCATGTTAGAATGATTATGATTGCATTAAAGTGTGAAAAGACAACATAAAGTGTCATTACAGGCCCAAGCGTTTTGGTACGCCCAAGGTTGTATCGAAATGCCATGTTGTTATGTTGGTTATTGAATCTTTTGAAGTTGTATTTCTTTACATATCAGTCCTTGAATGTTGTGGATGCAATTAACTGAGCCTGGATTATCGTTTTGAGCTGTGATTTGACAGAGTGGCAAGTAATGTGACTATATAAAGGTTGGTAACTTAAAAATTGAAGAAGTCTTTGTAAATCGATAAAATTATAGAATGGTCCCTAAAATGTGGTTATATTCAATTGAGTGACTAATCGATGTTTGATTGAGCTTATGATACGTTCGTTGCAAGTTTAAACACATAGGGTAAAAATGTGCATCTAGACAAGATTAAAAGAAAAGAAATAGGGTCGTGACCCGTTCGGTTTAGTCTTTCGCCCAGGCCGAGTCGAGGGGGTTACACATTAAACACCCACAATTCCTCAAAAACTCATAACTAGCAACCTAGAAAATTAGAGATTCGCATAGCTTCGGGATTCCAATGTTAAAAATAACTTATTAACATTATTAATCATCAAAATCATGACTAAAACTAATCAAGAACTGAGCAAAAAAGATCCAAACCGAAAATCACTTAATCTCATCAATTAAACCTTAATTTAACCGATTTTCCATAATTAAATCATTAAAACTCATTATGAAACATGAGTAAAGGATCAAATACTTGTGAATTTCAATAAAGAAACATTCATTAGAGGAGAAGAACGAACCTTACCTCTAGTGGATGAATTTCCTCTCAATTGGATGTTTTACTCTTGAAAAACAAAGGGGAAACAATAAGATTTTAGAAAAAAAGATTGGAGAATCAATTTAGAAATCATATGTTCAATAAATCAATAGCATTTCCTAAAATCTTTGATGATAAAGAGTGTTTGGTTGGAGAGATTTTGATAGAAAACTTGAGAGAAAAAAATTACGTCAAAATAGTTTTTAGGAAAATAACCATCTCTCCTTATATAAATCATTTTTAATCTTTAATTATAACCTTTTAAAATAATCCAATTGAGAATCAAGTCTGATAAAATATTTAGGTAAAATAGCTCCTTAAAGATTCTAAGATTTGACCCTTTTACAAAATAGTTAGTAAAAAAGTTTTGAAACTTTACATTTTGGTCACCAACCAAAATGTCCGATTTCTAAATTCCATTTTCCAAAATTGACTTTAGCAAAATCATCCATATATTAAATAATGATTTTAGGATATAAGATTTTGTGATCAAATAGAAAGGAGTGTAGATTTGGGGTTATGTCGTAAACATACATCTGAGGCAAACATGAAAGGGCTCATCCAAAGGTTTAGTCCAATCATATCAAATGATACTCGCATCGGTGAAGAGCGAAATGAGATACAAGAGTTGCAGAATCAAAATGACCGAAATGATGAACATGATGATTGCTATGGCTAAAGAGAAAGGGATTGTTGAATCAAAAGAAGAATTGGACAAGAAACAAAACATGAAGCTTGATGGTCAATGTTCTACCCTTGAACATGGCGGATCTAGAAAATACTCGAGTTTGCACCAAGTTGTTATTCGCATAAACAAACACGTTGAGGTATAACTGAGTCAAGCTCGACGAAAGTGGTAGCAAGTCAAGAAAAAGACCGAGAAGTAAGAGATGTGAAGAATTATGTTTTAATTCCAGTGAAATACACCGAGTTACTTCTGATGCTTGTTAAAAGGAAACTTATCACCCTGGTTTAATCTATATCGAAAGAACCTCCTTATCCGAAAGGTTACAATATTCATTTTACATGCAATTATCATTTAGGAAGTTCGAGTCATACAACCAAGAATTGTGGAAATTTGAAGAACAAAGTCCAAGATGGTAACCACCTCAACTCGGCCTAGACGCGAGACCGAACCGAACGGGTCACACGGGGAGTATTAAAGTAAACCCGGAATGTTTACCTCAATATATGACCCTAATTTTTTTTCTTATTTATATGCACATTATTATCCTATGTGATTAGAACACGTAGCGAGAGAAACCTCATTTCAACAAACAACGATTAGATATTCAATTGATTACAAAGATAGGTTAGGGACCAATTTGTAACTTCAGCAAATATTAGGGACTTTTACCAAATAAAAATTACCATCATTTAATTAGACATGCTTCATGCCACTCTAACAAATCTCAGCTCAATCCTGTCATTCAAACTCTTTTAATTGCATGGATAGCAATTAGGGACCAAAACGTAAAGAAACAGAACCTCAAAAAGATCATAAACAACTAATTTACATGTCACCTTATCGGTACACTAAGCACCGTATCGATACGGTTTTCATATCCAAAATTTCAGTGGCTCAAAATCGTATCGATTCGCCCAGGCAATTACACTAAGACCGTATCGATACGGTACTCATTGTACCAATACGACATGCTTGAAATGGCTTTACCGTATCGATAGAGGTAGTCGCATAATGATACGCCTGGGCCTAAAATGCCCATTTTTGCTGGTTTAAAATACAATTAGGCCAAGCAATCCTCTTAATCATTCTTCTAAGACATTCATAACATATCTAAGGAAAGATCCTCAATCAAACATGGTATTCAACATCATTTCATATCATCGTGCTTCAAAAGGAAATATATAGGCATGCTTCCTAAAACCACTTCAAGCAAGATACCAAAAACCATAGCAAAGCATAATCCAAATATTGAAGGCCATTTACAAGTCTAAAACATCAATATAAACCTGCTCAAACAGGAGTTTAAACATATCTCCAAAAAACACAACGGATTCCCTATTACCCTTATTACTCATAGTCTAACCTAAAAACATACTATCGGTTAACGAAGTCTTAGTTGGTCCCTTTCCCCTCGCTGCCTTCCAAGCCTTAATTGTCTGCATTGATGGACAAAGAGAGCGTAAACACACAAGGCTTAGTAAGGAGTGCTCAAAAACAAAACACCATCAATGCATTTTAAAACCACTTTCCACAACACATTAAAATCTTATTTCAATTACTTCAAATCATCATTTGAAAACCACTGTGCCCTTAAAATCATGCACTTTAACCAATAAAAAAGCAGCATATTAGACCATACGCAATATATATCATAACATCATAGCAATTCACATTGCCAATCTCAATTTCAGCCTTCCCATGCATAACATACCATATGCAAAGTTTAAAGAGAAACCATGTATAAATCACATTATAAAAAACATGATACATCCACGATTATATTGGCTTACAAGTGATCATTTATAAAGTTCCATTCTCCAAATATCATATCTGATGCACGGATTATACAAGTGCTCTCATAACAGTTCAAGCCATCCTAACCGGAAAAATGGTACAATCACAACCAAATGGTAAAATCACAACCAACGAGGACAACAACCCCAACATCGGTTAGATGCTTAACCCACTAACGAGAGACGAAACACCAACATGCTCGATCTTTAGGGTACTAGGATGGAGATGGGACACCAACCTTGTAACACCCCGGTTTTGGGCCCAAATGTTTTAGGTATCGATTTAATTTGGTCGAACCTAGAATTTGAGATTCGAGCTTTTATAATCAGTTTTGGGGAATCATGATTCGGGATAAGGTAATAATATTGTAAAATTTCTAAAATCATCTAAAATAATATTGATGGGTTTGGTAAAATCAATTTTACAAAATGGATTTTGGGACATGAACATTTTGGGTAGTGACTAAAATGTAAAGATTTAAAACTTTGTAAAAAGTATGATTTTCAAAGAAGAGTCAAATTCTTAGAATCTTTAGGGAGCTTTATGGAAATTAAGCCTTTTCTTTTAATTGGCATGTGATTATAATGTTTTAATTAAAGTTGAGGAGAGTGATTTTATTAAAAATGCCGTAGTTATTTGGTTAAATCATTTTTGACGTAACTTTTCTATTTCTCCTTCTCTCTTTAGCCAATCAATCACTCTTTTCTCTCAATTTCCAGAAATTCGTTTCATTCTTTTGCTCTTTTGATTTATAATTTTTTTCCAATGTTTTTTCTCAACGATTTACAAGATTTCCTTAAAGCTTCATGAGTTGAAACTTGCCAATTAGAAGAAATGTAACCCCCTTAGCCCGACCTAGACGCTTGACACGAACTACGAAGATTACACGGGGAAAACCAAAGTCAACTCGAAAGTCAACCTTGATTAAAGATCCTTTTTTCTTTTTAATATTTTCTAGATGCATATTAAGCCTATGTGAACACTCAAGAACCACAGGAGAGAAAGGCACATCGATCGGAAATCATTTACGGACTCAATTGCACAAATTTCACTTTTAGGGACCAAAATTTAATTTTTAGAAAATAAGAACATTTAATAGGTATTAAGCTTACCAATATGTAACTAGTCATATTACATGCTCCTCTGTTAAATTTCAGCAAAAAAGGACATTCCAAACTCAAGCAATTGAATCCACAACATTTAGGACTAAAATGTAAAGCATGAAAACATGAATCATTTCGAATCAACATCCAACGGTCATCTGTTTCAGAACACCCACACTTCGTACTGAAACGCCCGTATCAAAACGGTGTTGACCGTTTCGGTACTCGGGTGCGTTCCGAGACCGGTATCGAAACATACTTCACTAGTAGCCAAATCGTTTCGAATCAGCTTCAACCGTTCCAAAACACTATGGCCATTACAGGCTCCCGTTTCGAAACAGTTGAGGGTGTTTCGATACACTTTGCCCAGTGACAGCAGAAATTGATGGTTTTTCTCCTTTTAAACAAATCAAACATGCCTCAAAGATTACCAAATCATACCAGCAACTCATATTGACACAAGAGAACATATTTAAGACCCTTAGACTAGAGCATGGCATCAAACACCAAAACACACAATCTAAAGGCATGCTTCCTAGTCTCAAATCCAAATATGAGCTCTCAAACCTCAAACCAACCAAAAGGACCATTTACAACTCACAAATGCAACATAAACATGCCACAAACTTAGTGAGTTCAAACACATCTCCTAAATACAACCTTGAAGTCCCATTGCCAAATATCAAAACTAAAGTGTGTAAAAACATCACCATACAAGAGCTTTACACTTCCTTGGATGTTCTTAACCTTCTCGCTGCCCAAAACACTTCAATTATCTGCATTATTGGTAAAAGAGAGCGTAAGCACAATTGCTTAGTGAGGCATGATCTAAAGGAAACCAACGCAATAATGCATTGTTTTAAACACTTTCTCAAAAGCTTTCCTACACCATGCTCATTCTATCTCATGCTTGAAAACCATTTCAAAGCAACTTCTCATTGAAAACACATGTACCTCAATTATATCTCATGCATTTAAACCAATGCAAATCTCAAGGTAAGGCCACACACATGCTTGTAAAACCAAAGCATTTCATATACAAATCTCATATGCATTTCTCATAGCATAAATCATCTCATCAAAAGGTACATGTGATTCAAAAGCATTTTCATATATTATATTGGCATTTCACATCTCATTAATATTAGATATGCAGTCAACATTCTCTAACCACTAGACGCTTCCGGTGGAATCTCACATCACCGTACTCACTTGTCTAGTAACATAATATTCGGTGGAATCTCACATCACCGTACTCACATGGCGAAATCTCTCATCGCCATAAATCTTGGGTATTTCACCAAGTCCTACCCGATGGAATGCCCATCATCGGTTCTCTCCCTTTGGATTAAACCAAAGAGCACGTACGAATTTTTAGTTTATAGTGCACTCTCATCCTATTGATCGATCAATTATATTCGGTAAGTATCTCAACATCTATGCCAATATATTATGTCAAAACATCATCTCACCTACTATTTTTCATGCAACATTTCTCAAATAATTCTCATCTCATTTCAAAACCATAACGTTTTCCATGCTTTGAAACAAGACCTCACAACTCATCAATGCAACATGTTATTTAATGAAATCAACTCAAGCATCATCTCATGCTATAAATCATGCATAAAAACAGTAGGAAATTATCTATCTCAAACCATGAGAATGTAAAAGCATTTTCGGGGCAACCACCACATTTAAGAGAGCAATCTAGCCAATACTTACTTCCAGACTTAGGAAGGTGTTTCAAACCTTTCCTAAGTCCCTAAACCCTGTTTCTTGTCCCTCAAGGACTTCTAAACCATTCCTACTCACCGATTACGTTTTGCTAGCTTGCCGAAACGCTATCTAGGCTCCCGGATCAACACCAAAGGCGTCCGAAGATGTCTCCCCTGTTTATAACACATAAGAGCAGAGGATTAATGTATCGTCATGCATTGAAATCATCAGCCACACACCTAAACTCGCTGCTCTACTCAAGAACCTCATTTCGGCTACCACACAAAACCAAAATCATCTCCATACTCTTCCAAAACAAAGCCCAGCAAAGATCTACCACTTCTAATCACTTCTAAACATCAATCAACATCAAAACCACCACAAACACGTCCTTATACATCCAGCTATGATAGAACACCAAAACCACCCCAAAAACCACCATTCTAGCTTACAAAACTTGTAACGCCCCGGTTTTGGGCTTAGGAGTTTTGGGCGTTGACCGGTTCGGTCAAAGTCCTATTCGAATCTTAAGAGGTTAAATTAGGAAAGCCTAGTTCGGGTTGCATTAAAAATATGGAAAAATGTTCTAAAATCATCTTTTAATATAATTAGATGAACTGTGAAATCAATTTTGGAAAATGAGTTTTGGAAGGTTGATATTTTGGCTAGTGACCAAAATGTAATTTTCGCAAGTTTGGTGGCTGTTTTATAAAGAGTTGAAACTTTGAATCTTTAAGGAGCTATTAATCCAAAAGTGATTTCTCCAGATTTTTCCAAGATATTTTAAGTCTAAATTCTGATTTTAAAGGTGATTAAAATTGGAGGGAAGCCATTTTGGCTATTTTAGATTTTATAACCAACTTTTCCAATTTTCTTTCTCTCATTTTCTCTCCAACCAAACATTACCTTTTCCAGAGAATTTGATCTGATTTCTTCACCTAAATTCCTCCTTTCAACTCTCAATTGATAGCAAATCATTGTGTCTTCAAAATCTCTTCCATTGCTACAAGTTTCATCAAGGTTTTTCATTCCAAAAAGTGGAGAATCACAAGTTTGGAGGTAAGAACGCCCTTCTCCTCTAAACTATCAGTTCTTTACTGAAATTCCCAAGTTCTCAACTCTTAATTGATGTTTAATTAAAGGTTTTAAAGTGTTGAAATGAATCTTGGCTTATTATGCAAGATTTTGATGATTTTTGATGATTTTCGTTAGATCTGAGTAATCTGTGATTTAAGAGATGTTTTTGATGTTAAATGATCTCTAAATTGATAAGGAAATGAGTTTTGATCAATGCAATCCCGGATAGGTTGAGTTTCCTAAGTTTAGCTTGTGTTTTAAGGTAGTTTTTGAGGTGATCTTGTGGATCTGTTGTTGCTGGAGGTATAAGGATGTTAATAGGTTGTTTTTAGATGTTGTATGGTGTTGATGGATGTTAGGTTTTGCTGGTTTATGGCTGGGCTTTGTTTAGAAGTGGTTTGGATGCAATTTCGGTGGTGTTTGGTGGCCGAAATTGGTGTATGAATGAGAGCAGCGAGTTTGAGTGCTTTCATTGAAGCTTTTGGTGCTTGATGATGCATTAAACATCTGCTTTAATGTGTTTGATCAGGGGAGGCATATTTGGATCCAAGAGTTGTTGATTCGGAAGCTTGAATTCGTGCTTCGGCAAGAGGCGAAGTGGAATCGGTGAGTGAAAATGGGTTTTCGGCTTTGAAACCAATGTCTTGGGAGCTTAGTTTAAGTCTAAACAACTTTGCTAAGCTCGAGTGTAAGTTCTCGGAATTCCTCTTTAGTGGTGGCCATGACTTCGTTGTGATGCGAAATGATAATTTGCATGTTTTACATACTGTTTTGAAAGCATGTTTTAGCATGGTTTTTGCTGTTGATGTAAGCCATATGTTGAAGGTAACTCTAGGTAGGAGTTCCTTGCTTTTGTACATTGAAATGATGTGGTTTAATGCTTTTAAATGCATGATGAATATGGCTTGGTTTGATGCTTTAAAACAGTGATGTAAGTGATGAAAATGATGTATATTGGCAAGTGAAGTTTTTAAAATGTTAAGGTCACTAAGGTGGTTAAAAGTCCTTGAGTGAGCCTTGTTACTTGTGAACATCAAGGTGGTTAAAAGTCCTTGGATGGTTCATGTTGTGGACACTAAGGTGGTTAAAAGTCCTTAGGTGATCCTTTCTATGGTGTTTAAAAGTCCATAGGCCAAGGTGTTTAAAAGTCCTTGGGATCAAGGTGTTTAAAAGTCCTTGATGTGATTCATTCATGGTGTTTAAAAGTCCATGGCCAAGGTGTTTAAAAGTCCTTGGGATCAAGGTGTTTAAAAGTCCTTGATGAGATACTTTCTATGGTGTTTAAAAGTCCATAGGCCAAGGTGTTTAAAAGTCCTTGGGGCCAAGGTGTTTAAAAGTCCTTGGGAAAGTTGTTGAACTTGTTTTAATAAATGGAATGTTTCACTTGAGCCAATATGACATGTTAAGAATATCGAGAAGCATGAGATGCTTGTTTTAAAGTTTATGTTGAAGCATGAGATTGCTTGTTAAGAATGCTTTTAAGCATGTGAAAAGGTTGATTTAAAGCATGTTTTGTAAATGTTTTGAATTGCATTATTGAATGGTTTTTTTAAGAGCTTTCCTCACTAAGCTTTTGCTTACGCTCTCGTTGTTTTCTGAATTCAATAATGCAGAGCATTAGAGTACCTTGAGGGCAGCAAGAAAGGGCAAGCAATCAAGTTCAAGTGAAGCTCAATGTATGAAGGTTTTATAAGTTCATTTTAGCTTTTGTATGATTTGGCAATGGGGGACCAATGTGTATGTTTTGGGAGGTGTTTTGGACTCCCTAAGTATGTTGAATGTTGTTGAGATTGTTGGTCTTTGGTTTGGAACCTTATATGCTTGTTTTATAAGTTTAGTGTTTGAAGGCCTAGCTTGTGTAGGAAGCATGCCTATAGAATTGGGGCTTTTTGCACATGATGATGATTGGCTGAATTGATGATGCTAATATGTTGTTTATATGTTGAATTGCATGTTGGCAAAGTTTGGTAGCGTTTGGAGCATGTTTGAATGATCAATTGCATGTTTATGTAAGCCTTTTTGCTGCATTTTGTGCAGGCGTTTCGGAACAGTGTGCACCGTTTCGGAACGGGTGCCCTGCATGAACCCAGGCGTCCGAAACGGTATGCACCGTTTCGAAACGGTTTAGCCTCTGCCAGACCCCCGTTTCGAAACGGGCTATGCCTGTTTCGGAACGGCCCCGCGTTTCGGAACGGGCTGTCTCCCGTTTCGGAACGGTTGACCGTTGGGGGCTGACATTGGCAGTTATGTGTTTTGAAAAGTTTGCGTTTTGGTCCTGAATCTTGTTTGTGCAATTGTATGAGTTTGGGAAGTCCTTTTGAGTTGAAATTTCACAAGGAAGCATGAAACCTGATTAATTTCAAGTTGGTAACTTCAATTTGGATTAAGTCCTTTAATTTATCAGAATTTACAATTTGATCCCTAAAGTTGTAAATTGTTCAATTGAGTCCCTGTTTGATCTCTGATGTTTGTGATTTTTAAGTATGAGGTTTGTGTGATTACCATTAGGCTTAATGTGCATCTAGACAAGTTTAAAAAGAAAAAAAAAGGGTCGTTAATCAAGGTTGACTTTCGGGTTGACTTTGGTTTTCCCCGTGTGACTTTCTTAATTCGGGTCAACCGTCTAGGCCGGGTTAAGGGGGTTACATTTGGTGGTATCAGAGCTGAGTTCTCGAGTAATTGGGAATGTTTGTATGCATGATTGAAGTATGTATGCTATGAATGCTTGTTGTTGGAAAGCATGTTCAGTGGCTTGAGTTGTAGATGCAATTGAGTTGTATGTTGTGATGTTGCATGTTGAGGGTACCCATTGCCAAACAAAAGCTAAAGGAAAGATGTTGTTTTGAAATGAAATTGAGCTTGAATACTTGGATTGCTTACCTTGTTGGGCCTGATTTTGTTTTTATTTGTGTTGTGATTGCATGATAAAAGTATGGCACCACGTAGAGAGTTAAGGAGTAACGTGAGAGCTACGGCTCCTAATGAGAACGAGAATGAGGAGAGTGCGGTTCTACCTCCTCCACCTGGTGGTGGTGGAGCTGAGGGAGGTGGAGCTGAAGCAGCGGCTGATGCTGGAGCTGCAGGACCTGAGGTTGGTCAGGGGCAAGCTGTGCCTGATATGTCTGCTTTGGTACAAGCTATTGCGGGTGCTTTTCGAGCAGCGGTAGCTGGAGCTCAGGGAGCTGGGCATCAGGGAGATGCTGGAGTCAGATTGCCTTTGGAGCGTCTGCGCAGTCTTGGAGGGACTGAGTTTAGAGGTTTATCAGCTGAGAGTTCTGAGGCTTGGCTGGAAAGTACCAAGCGTGTCTTGGGTCAGATGAGTTGCACGGATGTGCAAAAGCTGGGCTGTGTTGTGTCCTTGCTGCAGGACGATGCTTATACATGGTGGACGACTACCATTTCTGGTATGGCTGAAGCTGATGTTACCTGGACATTCTTTCAGAATGTGTTTAAAAGGAGATATCTGGGAGTGAGATATCTGGATGAGAAAAAGCGGGAATTCATGTCTCTTACCCAAGGGAGCATGAGTGTAGCTGAGTACGAGGTACAGTTTGTACGGCTCAGTCAGTATGCACCGGAGCTGATACCTGATGAGAGGGCTAGGTGCGAGAGGTTTCGTTACGGTCTCGTGACGGATGTTAAGATGTATCTGTTGGCCACCGAGTATGTTGATTTTGATGTGTTGGTGGGCCGAGCTAAGGATGTTGAGATGAATCTGAGTTTGTCTGCTAAGGGTGCTGGCAAGCGAGCTGCTGAGTATAGTTCCGGAGGTGGACGAAACAAGAGGGGACGGGATCAGAAGTATCAGTCCTCAGCCAAGAGAGGTGGTGGTGTGCCTGCTAGGGGAGGCAATGCTAGAGCTGATCCTAGTGCTTGTTGGATCTGTGGTTCTCGTGGTCACTTGAAGCGTGACTGTCCTCGTGCTGAAAGAGTGGCACCAGCTTCTGTTGTGACAGCTGGTAATGCTGGTGGAAATGGGTGCTGGAATTGTGGTTCTGCGGACCACATCAGGCGAGATTGTCCAAGGTTGGCTGGTGAGCAGGTGCGTGCTCCTGTTGTTGCTGCACCGCAGAGAGGTCGTGGGCGCGGCCGTGGTAGTTTCCAAAGGAGAGAGGAAGGTGGCCGAGGGGTAGCTCATGTTGTAGCTATTCAGCCTGAAGGTGGAGGCCAAGCGAGGGTGTATGCTCAGAGAGAGGGCAGGAACGATGCAGATGTGATTGTAGGTACCTTTACTTTGCAGTCCTTGTCATTGCTTTCTTTGATTGATTCTGGATCTACGCATTCATATATTCTTCGTGAGCATGCTGAATTGCTTGGTTTGCCTGTTGAGTCTTTGGATGTTGGCGTTCGGGTCACTAGTTCTTTTGGTGAGACTGTGGTGACTCGAAAGTTGTATAGAAGGTGTCCTTTTGTTGTTCAAGAGCATGTCTTTCATGTTGATCTTATGGAGTTGCCCTTCTATGGTTTTGATGTGATCCTTGGTATGGATTGGCTTGCTGAGCATCGTACTGTTGTGGATTGTGAGAATAAGCGTGTTTCGCTTAAGCTTACGGATGATTATGAAGTTGTGGTGGTTGGTGAGAATGTGAAGTTTCTTGCCAATGTTGTGTCTTCTTTGGAGGCGAGCAGGATGCTGAGGCAAGGTTGTGAAGCTTATCTAGCTTTTGTGATGAATCCTAGCTCTAAGGAGTTGAGGGTGCAAGATATCAGGGTTGTAAAGGAGTTTCCTGGTGTTTTTCCTGAGGAGTTGCCTGGTTTACCTCCTAATCGCGAGGTGGAGTTTGGAATTGAGCTGTATGAGAATACAACTCCTGTGTCCATTACTCCATATAGAATGGCACCTAAGGAGCTGAAGGAGCTGAAGACGCAATTGCAAGAGTTGCTTGATCGTGGTTTTATCCGGCCGAGTGTGTCACCTTGGGGTGCTCCTGTCTTGTTTGTGAAGAAGAAAGATGGCACGATGAGAATGTGCATTGATTACCGTCAGCTGAACAAGTTGACTATCAAGAATCGGTATCCTTTGCCGAGGATCGATGATCTCTTTGATCAATTTCGGGGAGCTGCGGTGTTCTCTAAGATTGACTTGAGGTCAGGGTATTATCAGTTGAAGGTGAAAGATGTAGATGTGCCTAAAACAGCTTTCAGGACAAGGTATGGGCATTATGAGTTCCTTGTGATGCCGTTTGGGTTGACAAATGCTCCTGCTGCTTTCATGGACATGATGAATCGTGTGTTTCATGAATACCTGGACAAGTTTGTTGTGGTGTTCATTGATGGTATCCTCGTGTACTCGCGTACTGAGGAGGAGCATGAAGAGCATCTGAGGATTGTTTTGCAAGCTTTGTTGGAGAATCAACTTTATGCAAAGCTGAGCAAGTGTGAGTTCTGGTTAAGGGAGGTGGTGTTTCTTGGGCATGTTGTTTCGGCTGAGGGGATTCGTGTTGATCCTCAGAAGATTGAGGCGGTGATGGGCTGGAAGGTTCCTAAGTCTGTTCATGAGGTCCGTAGTTTCCTTGGTTTGGCGGGATACTACCGGAGGTTTGTGGATGGTTTTTCCAAGATTGCTGCTCCTTTGACGAAGCTGTTGCAGAAGGATGTTATGTATGAGTGGACAGAAGCGAGACAGCAGGCTTTTGAGAAGCTGAAGGCGGCTTTGACGCAAGCTCCTATCTTGATTCAGCCTGAATCAGGGAAAGAGTTTGTGGTTTACAGTGATGCATCCTATGTTGGTTTGGGGTGTGTGCTAATGCAAGAGGGTAAGGTGGTGGCTTATGCATCGCGGCAGTTGAAAGTGCATGAGCGCAATTACCCTACGCACGATATTGAGCTGGCTGCAGTGGTTTTTGCTCTGAAGATCTGGAGGCATTATCTGTATGGTGAGAAGTGTACTGTGTACACAGATCACAAGAGTTTGAGGTATCTGATGTCTCAGAAGGAGTTGAATCTTAGGCAGCGGCGTTGGTTGGAGTTGCTCAAGGATTATGATCTGACGATTGAGTATCATCCTGGAAAGGCCAATGTTGTTGCGGATGCCTTGAGTAGGAAGGTGGCTGTTGAGCTGAGGGCGATGTTTGCTAGCTTGAGCATATCGCGTGATGGTGGTCTTGTGGCTGAGTTACAAGTGAAGCCATCTTTGGTTCAGATGATCAAGGATAAGCAGCTGTTGGATGATTCCTTGGTGTCTCATGTTCAGGATATCGCGGAGGGTAGACCTTCGGATTTCTGTTTCAATGATGATGGTGTGCTGTGTTTTGGTAGTCGGATAGTTGTGCCCAATGATGCTGAGTTGAGGCGTGCTATTCTGACTGAAGGTCATAGTAGTCCTTTTGCTATGCACCCTGGTAGTACTAAGATGTATCGTGATCTTCGTGATGAGTACTATTGGGTTGGTTTGAAGAAGGATGTTGCGGAGTTCGTGAGCAAGTGTTTGGTGTGTCAGCGAGTTAAGGCTGAGCATCAGTTTCCTTCGGGGTTGTTGCAACCATTGAAAATCCCTGAATGGAAGTGGGAGAGGGTTACCATGGATTTTGTATCTGGTTTACCTTTGTCTCCGTCAAAGAAGAATTCGGTCTGGGTGATTGTGGATCGCCTGACGAAGTGTGCACATTTCTTGCCTGTGCATACTACGTTCTCTTTGGACAAGCTGGCAGAGCTGTACATTGCTGAGATTGTGCGGCTGCATGGTGTGCCTAAGTCGATTGTGTCGGATAGGGATCCGAGGTTCACATCGCGTTTCTGGCAGTGTTTGCATCAAGCTCTGGGTACAAGGTTGCATTTCAGTACCTCCTATCATCCTCAGTCGGATGGTCAGTCTGAGCGAGTTATTCAGAGTTTGGAGGATATGTTGAGGTGTTGCGTGATTGAGTTCCAAGGATCTTGGGAGAAGCATTTCCCTTTGGTTGAGTTTGCTTATAACAACAGTTACCAGGCGAGTATACAGATGGCGCCTTATGAGGCTCTGTATGGGAGGAAGTGTAGGACTCCTCTTTGTTGGGCTGAAACTAGTCAAAAGTTGGTTTCGATGCCTGCTTTGTTGAAAGGGACCACCGAGAAGGTGAAGCTCATTTGTGAGCGGTTGAAGGCTGCTTCTGATCGGCAGAAGTCTTACGCGGATTTGAAGCGTAAGGAGATAGAGTATGCGGTGGGTGACCGTGTGTTCTTGAAGGTTTCGCCTTGGAAGAAGGTGATGAGGTTTGGCCGGAAGGGTAAGTTGAGCCCTAGATACATTGGACCATATGAGGTGGTTGAGCGTGTGGGTCCTGTTGCGTATCGGTTGAGGTTACCTCAGGAGTTGGAGAAGATTCATGATGTGTTTCATGTTTCTATGCTCCGAAAGTATAGATCTGATCCTTCGCATGTGATGCCTGTTGAGGATGTGGTTTTGAATCCGGATTTGACCTATGATGAGGAACCAGTGAAGGTTCTGGATTCGGATAGCAAGGTTCTTCGTGGCAAGACCATTGAGTTGGTGAAGGTGCTGTGGAAGCATCGCGGTGTTGAGGAAGCCACGTGGGAGCGGAAGGAAGACATGCTGAAGCAGTTTCCTTATCTCTTTCCTTCAGGTAAATTTCGGGGACGAAATTTCTTAAGGGGGGGAGAGTTGTAACGCCCCGGTTTTGGGCTTAGGAGTTTTGGGCGTTGACCGGTTCGGTCAAAGTCCTATTCGAATCTTAAGAGGTTAAATTAGGAAAGCCTAGTTCGGGTTGCATTAAAAATATGGAAAAATGTTCTAAAATCATCTTTTAATATAATTAGATGAACTGTGAAATCAATTTTGGAAAATGAGTTTTGGAAGGTTGATATTTTGGCTAGTGACCAAAATGTAATTTTCGCAAGTTTGGTGGCTGTTTTATAAAGAGTTGAAACTTTGAATCTTTAAGGAGCTATTAATCCAAAAGTGATTTCTCCAGATTTTTCCAAGATATTTTAAGTCTAAATTCTGATTTTAAAGGTGATTAAAATTGGAGGGAAGCCATTTTGGCTATTTTAGATTTTATAACCAACTTTTCCAATTTTCTTTCTCTCATTTTCTCTCCAACCAAACATTACCTTTTCCAGAGAATTTGATCTGATTTCTTCACCTAAATTCCTCCTTTCAACTCTCAATTGATAGCAAATCATTGTGTCTTCAAAATCTCTTCCATTGCTACAAGTTTCATCAAGGTTTTTCATTCCAAAAAGTGGAGAATCACAAGTTTGGAGGTAAGAACGCCCTTCTCCTCTAAACTATCAGTTCTTTACTGAAATTCCCAAGTTCTCAACTCTTAATTGATGTTTAATTAAAGGTTTTAAAGTGTTGAAATGAATCTTGGCTTATTATGCAAGATTTTGATGATTTTTGATGATTTTCGTTAGATCTGAGTAATCTGTGATTTAAGAGATGTTTTTGATGTTAAATGATCTCTAAATTGATAAGGAAATGAGTTTTGATCAATGCAATCCCGGATAGGTTGAGTTTCCTAAGTTTAGCTTGTGTTTTAAGGTAGTTTTTGAGGTGATCTTGTGGATCTGTTGTTGCTGGAGGTATAAGGATGTTAATAGGTTGTTTTTAGATGTTGTATGGTGTTGATGGATGTTAGGTTTTGCTGGTTTATGGCTGGGCTTTGTTTAGAAGTGGTTTGGATGCAATTTCGGTGGTGTTTGGTGGCCGAAATTGGTGTATGAATGAGAGCAGCGAGTTTGAGTGCTTTCATTGAAGCTTTTGGTGCTTGATGATGCATTAAACATCTGCTTTAATGTGTTTGATCAGGGGAGGCATCTTTGGATCCAAGAGTTGTTGATTCGGAAGCTTGAATTCGTGCTTCGGCAAGAGGCGAAGTGGAATCGGTGAGTGAAAATGGGTTTTCGGCTTTGAAACCAATGTCTTGGGAGCTTAGTTTAAGTCTAAACAACTTTGCTAAGCTCGAGTGTAAGTTCTCGGAATTCCTCTTTAGTGGTGGCCATGACTTCGTTGTGATGCGAAATGATAATTTGCATGTTTTACATACTGTTTTGAAAGCATGTTTTAGCATGGTTTTTGCTGTTGATGTAAGCCATATGTTGAAGGTAACTCTAGGTAGGAGTTCCTTGCTTTTGTACATTGAAATGATGTGGTTTAATGCTTTTAAATGCATGATGAATATGGCTTGGTTTGATGCTTTAAAACAGTGATGTAAGTGATGAAAATGATGTATATTGGCAAGTGAAGTTTTTAAAATGTTAAGGTCACTAAGGTGGTTAAAAGTCCTTGAGTGAGCCTTGTTACTTGTGAACATCAAGGTGGTTAAAAGTCCTTGGATGGTTCATGTTGTGGACACTAAGGTGGTTAAAAGTCCTTAGGTGATCCTTTCTATGGTGTTTAAAAGTCCATAGGCCAAGGTGTTTAAAAGTCCTTGGGATCAAGGTGTTTAAAAGTCCTTGATGTGATTCATTCATGGTGTTTAAAAGTCCATGGCCAAGGTGTTTAAAAGTCCTTGGGATCAAGGTGTTTAAAAGTCCTTGATGAGATACTTTCTATGGTGTTTAAAAGTCCATAGGCCAAGGTGTTTAAAAGTCCTTGGGGCCAAGGTGTTTAAAAGTCCTTGGGAAAGTTGTTGAACTTGTTTTAATAAATGGAATGTTTCACTTGAGCCAATATGACATGTTAAGAATATCGAGAAGCATGAGATGCTTGTTTTAAAGTTTATGTTGAAGCATGAGATTGCTTGTTAAGAATGCTTTTAAGCATGTGAAAAGGTTGATTTAAAGCATGTTTTGTAAATGTTTTGAATTGCATTATTGAATGGTTTTTTTAAGAGCTTTCCTCACTAAGCTTTTGCTTACGCTCTCGTTGTTTTCTGAATTCAATAATGCAGAGCATTAGAGTACCTTGAGGGCAGCAAGAAAGGGCAAGCAATCAAGTTCAAGTGAAGCTCAATGTATGAAGGTTTTATAAGTTCATTTTAGCTTTTGTATGATTTGGCAATGGGGGACCAATGTGTATGTTTTGGGAGGTGTTTTGGACTCCCTAAGTATGTTGAATGTTGTTGAGATTGTTGGTCTTTGGTTTGGAACCTTATATGCTTGTTTTATAAGTTTAGTGTTTGAAGGCCTAGCTTGTGTAGGAAGCATGCCTATAGAATTGGGGCTTTTTGCACATGATGATGATTGGCTGAATTGATGATGCTAATATGTTGTTTATATGTTGAATTGCATGTTGGCAAAGTTTGGTAGCGTTTGGAGCATGTTTGAATGATCAATTGCATGTTTATGTAAGCCTTTTTGCTGCATTTTGTGCAGGCGTTTCGGAACAGTGTGCACCGTTTCGGAACGGGTGCCCTGCATGAACCCAGGCGTCCGAAACGGTATGCACCGTTTCGAAACGGTTTAGCCTCTGCCAGACCCCCGTTTCGAAACGGGCTATGCCTGTTTCGGAACGGCCCCGCGTTTCGGAACGGGCTGTCTCCCGTTTCGGAACGGTTGACCGTTGGGGGCTGACATTGGCAGTTATGTGTTTTGAAAAGTTTGCGTTTTGGTCCTGAATCTTGTTTGTGCAATTGTATGAGTTTGGGAAGTCCTTTTGAGTTGAAATTTCACAAGGAAGCATGAAACCTGATTAATTTCAAGTTGGTAACTTCAATTTGGATTAAGTCCTTTAATTTATCAGAATTTACAATTTGGTCCCTAAAGTTGTAAATTGTTCAATTGAGTCCCTGTTTGATCTCTGATGTTTGTGATTTTTAAGTATGAGGTTTGTGTGATCACCATTAGGCTTAATGTGCATCTAGACAAGTTTAAAAAGAAAAAAAAAGGGTCGTTAATCAAGGTTGACTTTCGGGTTGACTTTGGTTTTCCCCGTGTGACTTTCTTAATTCGGGTCAACCGTCTAGGCCGGGTTAAGGGGGTTACAAAACTTAGGAATCCAAGCCTATTCAAACCTAAACAAATCATACATACATATCAAGTTCATACGAGGCTAAACAAATCATACATGTCATATATGTTTCATAACAAACCAAAGAAACTTAAACCTAAATCATATATAACATGGTGGGCAAACAGAAACTTTTAACCTAACAAGGATCATGCAATGTTAACACAATAATAAAAATACAAGATCAACCTATTCGAACCTATCTAATTATATACACATTTGCTTATTTCAATATCATTCTAACATCAACATTATTCAAACATCAAGTGAACATGTATACAAACTATACACCTTTCATATCATCATCTATTCGAATAGGACACTAATCAGCCATGGCCATTAGAACTAATAACATGTATTAAGATCAATTCAATCACATATTCAATGATAACACTAGATGCAATTCACATTCCTAAACATATATGTATCATTCGAATCAATTAAAGATCAAGAAGCATTGATAAATTATTATTTCACCCATTCGATCTAGACAACAAACATGAAGTTCTAGATAAATTTACACCTAACCAATCAATTTACATAACATGTTAAACATATACTTGCATCACATATATCAATCCAAAGCATATACAAGATTAATATCAAGCTTTAAGAAAACATTAATACATCATATATACATTTCAAAACATAGACATTAACATGTCAAACATAGTTAGATTAACCATTACGAACCATTATCCATATGTCTTACATATTCCAACTACACATATATACAAAGTTCAAATGCATGTGACACACTAGATACACATATCTATACCACCTCCTACGAGTCTAAACAAAAGGTCATATATCATACTTTACTTTGGCTTGTGACCAGCTCCCGGATCATATTAGGCTAGCTTCGAAATCAGAACAACCTGTAGTTTTGGGAAGAAGGAAACAAAGAGTGATAAGTAAAAATAATGTACTTAGTGAGGTAGTACTTAAATCTAATAGTTGAGTCTTTTAAATGTCTTATTTCCATTTTCCAAGATTACCTAGCTAGGCTCCATTTTACACAAGCATCACCTAGCTAGTTTAAACATGCTCAAGTCATACTTAGCTAGTTTTAGAATCATGTATACAACAAATAAACATGTATACATATTGGCATCAACGTAACAATCCAGCAGTTAATCGCACAAAGCATAGACTAATAACATATCATATGATCAAAAACACATAACAAACATATCACATATTTCATTTGTTAAGTCTTATTCCAAGTACATATCATATTTTGCCTTGGTAGATTAGTAGAACAATGTAATCAAGTCTCTTTAGGTACAAAGTACCAATTCAGGGGATGCACAATGCATCAAAATCAGAGGATGCTCAATGCATCAAGATGTCTTACACCAATTCAAAGTAATGACATGTTCAGCAGAGGATGCTCAAAGCATCAATTATACAAGGTGTTAACAACACCAACAGAGAGTCTCAAAGTACTAATATCAGAGGAGCTCTAGACTCTAAGGCATGCCCTTCTACCTAAGGACTACTAGTTTACCAAAGACTTATTATGCCATTTAATTCCCAGCAAGCACAACCAAGTGATTATCAAACAATTACAAGATCATACAACATGGTCATGTCACCAATACACTAGACCTATTCAAGGTCAACATTCAAGCAATTTCCATCAAGGATATCATGCCATTTTACTCATGAATTCATCCAAAAGTAGTAGCCTAAAATCACATATAAGTTCATCACATGAAGCTCAATTACCTCATCAATCATGGGCATGGATCATATATCACACAAAAGCACTAAACTAGAGCAAACATAACAATTATATTTCCATTCAAACTTCTTCCCTTAGATCATTACCAAATATTATTTAAGTTCATTTCATGCTTATAAATCATTATATAACAAAATAAATACATTGGGTAGGACACTAGTCTTAACACTGAAGTTTAACTACACTCATAATACTCCAAGCTAGGTTGTTTCCTTGATCACTATGCCCTTGTCCTTTTTATTTGGGTACCCAACTCTTGAATCCTCTAAGGTTTCCTCTATGTCTTGGCCCTAAACATTCAAACACAACATATACAATTCATATTAGAACTCATTTCAAGCATACAAACTCATTTATACAATCACAAACACTTAAACATGTAAATTGTCCCTAATCTGGCAGCTTGAGCATTAGTCACTATATTAGCCATAACATTTTACTCACAAGTTCAAATTTCAATTACTTTAACATTCCAGAGAGCTTATTCACTCAGCTTTAAAACCATGTTTGATACATATTTTTCTCATTTTTCAATCAATACAATTTATTATTTAAATATAGGCCATTTTGCAGTTCTGGACAGTTTGTAGCACCTCCACAATTTCGGTTCCAAATTTTTAAACATACCCAAGTATTTTATATCCAAATTTCAGGTCTAAATTCCATTTATTTTATTTTTGGTGAATTTTTGAAGGTTAATGTCCAGAACAGAGCAGTGCTGGGAAGATTTATGTTCTAACTTATTTTCTTGGCTTCCACCAACTAATCTTATTTTACCATCTACTTCTACATTTTCTCGTAACTATTTTTAACACCTTCAAGCATAAATTTCAAGAATTAAAAACCCTAACAACAATAAAAAATAGAGTAGAAATCGGTTAAGCACAAGAACACTTACTTGGGTTTCCTATAAACATGCATGCATCTAATGTTTAATTTCCAGCCCTCTAGAATCCTTGTTCAAGCTTTCTAAATTCACCAGATTTCTTCTTTTCTCTCAACTTTTTCTCTCTCTATTTGGTTTCTTTGGAGATATGAAAGAAGGATGATAATTCTTTTTTTTTTGGTGTTATACACTTGTTAGCCTTGAGTTTCAAGGGAAGGACACATGGACTTATTCTTTCCATGTAATATTCAACTAATAACCCATTATCTTAGGTGATACATCGTATTATAGGTTATCCTACTAATAACCCACTTTCTTGGTCCTTTAACTTTCTCAAAGTCGTTTCACATTTTAGGTTACAACCTTTTTTTGCACCATATTTCAGGTTACACTATACTTGTACCACATTTTAGATTACAACTCGTTTTTGCACCACATTTTAGGTTACAACCCATTTTTGCACAATATTTCAGGTTACACTATACTTGCACCACATTTTAGGTTACAACCCGTTTTTTCACCATATTTCAGGTTACACTATGGTTGCGCCACATTTTAGGTTACAACCCGTTTTTGCACCACATTTCAGTTTACAACCTATTTTTACCTTCTTTATTAACTAACTTAGGGATTTTTCAACTAGGGTATTTTTAGGGTGTGACGACTCCCCCCTTTAAAAATAAATTCGCCCTCAAATTTACCTGAATTGAACAGATGAGGAAATTATTTTCGCATCGTATCCTCGGGTTCCCACGTAGCCTCTTCGACTTTGTGATTCCTCCAAAGAACTTTTACAAGGAGTATATTATTGTTGCAGAGTCGTTTGATTTCTCTATCGAGGATTTGAACGGGTTCTTCCTTGTAGGATAGATTAAGGTTTAGCTCAACTTCATCAGGTTCGTGAATGTGCGATGGATCAGATCGATATCGTCTGAGCATCGAGACGTGGAAGACATTATGAATTTTATCGATGTTAGGAGGAAGTGCGAGTTGATAAGCCACCAGACCAATTCTTTCAATCACTTCGAACGGTCCAATGAAACAAGGAATTAACTTCCCTCTTTTGCCAAATCGGAACACTTTCTTCCACGATGAGACTTTGAGAAAGACTTTATCTTCGACTTCGTATTGGATATCTCTACCTTTCAAATCAGCGTAGGACTTTTGACGATTGAAGGCTTGTTTCAATTGAGAGTGGATGATTTGGACTTGTTCTTCGATTTCAAGAAGCAATTGGGGCCATAACACTTTGTTATCATTGAGTTCAGACCAGCATAGAGGGGTTCAGCACCATCTTCCATACAATTCTTCAAAATGAGCCATTTTTATCAAGGATTGTAAGTTGTTGTTGTAAGCAAACTCGACTAATGGTAGCGACTTTTCCCAATTCTTTCCGAAGTCAATGATACAAGCCCAAAGCATGTCTTCCAAGACTTGAATCACTCGATTAGATTGTCCGTCACTTTGCGGATGGAAAGTTGTACTCAGATTCAACTTGGTGCCAAGATCTCATTGAAGACTCCTCCAGAAACGAGTTGTGAATCGCAGATCTCGATCGGAGACAATTGATATGGGAACTCCATGAAAACTGATGATTTCTGGATGTAAAGATTGGCCAAAGTTTCCAAACTATAATTCATATGGACTGGAATGAAATGGGCAGATTTGGTGAATCTATCGACGATTACCCAAACAACGTCACACTTTCTTAGAGAGCAAGGAAGACCAGATAATAAATCCATTGTAATTCGTTCCCATTTCCATTGTGGAAATTTGAGAGTTTGGAGTAATCTGGTAGGGACTCGGTGCTCAGCTTTCACACGTTGGCAATTCAAACACTTCGAGACCTAGTCATTGATGGCTGATTTCATTCCGGGCCACCAATACAAGGGCTTGAGGTCCTTGTACATCTTAACCAATCCAAGGTGAATTGAAAATGAACTTTGATATGCTTCATTTAATATTTCTTCTTGTAATTCCTTGTTGTCAGGAACACAAACTCTACCTTTAAAACAGAGGAGATTATTTGACTTAACCAAGAAGTATGAATTAGACTAAACCTTAGAAGTGATCTTCTGGAGTTTTGGGTCAACTTTATAAAGTTCTTTAATCTTAGAGATGATACTGGACTGAACTTGCAATTCAGATAGATAGTTTCGAGCTTTAGAGAGTCGGAAATGAGCGTTGATTGTCAAGGAAGCTACGAATAAACAATTCAACTGGGTTGCTTGGATGACAAGGCAAATTCGAATAGTTACTTCCTAAGAAAGAAAGAATTCGAACCATGTCTTATTGAGCAAGGTAAAATTTGAATGGTTTAAGGCTAGAATGTCTTACCGAGGGTCGGTTTTTGACTGAGAGTATCCACAACCACATTGGCTTTCCCGGGATAATAGTCGATAATTAGATCGTAATCTTTCAACAATTACATCCATCTTCGTTGTCTGGGATTAAGATTCTTCTGAGTAAGTAGATACTTGAGACTCTTATGGTCGGTAAACAAGTGGCACTTTTCACCGTAGAGATAGTGTCTCCAGATTTTAAGAGCGAAGACGATGGCGGCTAATTCAAGATCGTGTGTCGGGAAATTGAGTTTATGTGGCTTCAATTGCCAAGATGTGTATTCCACAACATTGTCGCCTTGCATCAAAACACATCCTAATCCCGAATGAGAGGTGTCGCTATAGACCATGAATTCTTTACCCGGCTCAGGTTGGATTAAAACCGTGGCATGAGTCAACACTTACTTCAATTGGTCAAAGCTCCTTTGCTGATTTTCCAACCAATTAAATGGTTGATCTTTGCAGAGGAGTTTAGTTAGCGGTAAGTCGATCGTAGAAAAGCCTCTAACGAATCTCCTGTAGTAACCGGCTAAACCAAGAAAACTATGAACCTCACTAACATTCTTCGGAGGTCGCCAATCAAGAATTGCTTGTATTTTCTTAGGGTCGACTTTGATGCCTTCGGCAGATATTACGTGACCAAGGAAAGTGACTTCCGATAGCCAAAACTCACACTTGGAGAAATTGGCGAACAGTTGACGATCTCGGAGTGTTTGCAGAACAATTTGGAGGTGTTTAGCATGTTCCTCCTTATTCCGGGAATAGACAAGAAAATCATCGATGAAAATAACCACGAACTTGTCGAGATAGGGTTTGAACACTCGGTTCATCAGGTCCATGAATACGGCAGGAGCATTCGTCAATCCGAAAGGCATAACAAGAAATTCAAAGTGATCATATCAAGTACGAAAACTTGTTTTTGGGGCGTCTTCATCCTTCACTTTTATCTGATAGTAGACTGATTGAAGATCAATCCTTGAGAAAATCGAAGCTTTCAACGACGGGATGCTTAAACCGAAATCATATTCAAGTTGTAAGACCATTGTAGCAAAATGGAAGTTGTCTTTTATCTATCAATAGAATAGATTACTTATAGCTTAAGAAAGGTTCGGAAAGTCTCTTAACACTCAAGATAGTGTTCAAATGGAAGCTTATCCAACAAGAAGAATTCGGATTTTTGTTTATTTAGAAAGAAAGGTTCGAATTGATACTATTTATCAAGGTGATGTTCGAATTCTTGCTCACTTAACAAGGAAGAATTCGAATAGTTTCTTAGGGGACTAGAAGGAACAAATTTTGAATACTTTAATGCTTATTTTTGTATTTCCTCTTTTTGGCTTCGATTCGATACTATAAGGCTCGATTTAACTATTTCAGGTTCCATGCTGAGCTTATCTGGCAAGAAGGATTCGAATGGTTACTTGTTTACCAATGAGGGTTCAATTTTTTTTGGGGATTTTGTAAGAACAATTTCGAATAGCTTAAAACTTGTTTTAGCTTAATTGGTTTCCATACATACTTATCAAGCTAGTAAGAGCGTATGAACATATGAGTATGGCATGTTCTCAAACTAAACATGTACTCGGAGCTCGTCATGCCTTAGAGGGTTCGATTCTATCTTCACACTATTACTTTTATTCAAAAAGCCTCAGGACTTTCATCGTCGCGGGCAAGACGATTCAAAGCTTTTATGATTGTTTAGGCAGAATGGGACTAGAAGAGTTAAATCACAAGCAATTAATATTATGACTCCTAGGTGGCATAGTTCAAACCTATATGATGCATGTAGACACATATGAACTTTAGGACCTATAACCTAAAGTTTCGATTACCACTCATTATGAAACACCCCTCGCCCAGGTTAGGAGCGAGGAGCGTTACCGGAACGCTGGACTGATTCGGATAACAAATAAACATATAACATATGGTATTACATCATATATATATCAAGTTCATACGAGGCTAAAAAAATCATACATGTCATATATGTTTCATAACAAACCAAAGAAACTTAAACCTAAATCATATATATAATCGTGGGCAAACAAAAACTTTTAACCTAACAAGGATCATACAATGTTAACACAATAATCAACAATACAAGATCAACCTATTCGAACCTATCTAATTATATACACATTGTGTAACCCCCTTAACCCGGCCCAGACGGTTGAACCGAATTAAGAAGTTTACACGGGGAAAACCAAAGTCAACCCGAAAGTCAACCTTGATTAACGACCCTTTTTTTTAATATTATCTAGATGCACGTTAACCCTAGTTATGTTCATACAAACATCATACTCAAAGATCAGCGCAAACGGAAAACGATGAGGGACTTAATTGAACAAAACACAAACTTAGGGACCAAAATGTAAATTCTGGAAAATACAAGGATTTAACCCACCTTTAAGTTACCAATATGAAATTAGTCGTAATTCATGCTTGTCTGTCAAATTTCAGCTCAAACGGACATCACAAACTCATTTAATTGCATAAACAAGATTCAGGACCAAAACGCAGACAATGCAAAACATTTAACCAACAATTTCAGTGCGCAACGGTCGAGTGTTTCGGAACAGGGAAGACCCGTTCCGAAACGCGGGACCGTTCCGCAACTGGTTCCGAAACAGTGCCTGGCAGTGGCATATCCGTTCCGGAACGGTTGCTTCCGTTTCGGAACGCCCAGGCCATTTCAGGCCCCCGTTCCGATACGGTAGCACCTGTTCCGAAACAGGCTGCCCAGATTGCAGCAAAATTGCTGGTTTATCACACAATTGGCCTATCAAACGTGCTCCAAAAGCAACCATACTTTACCAGCAAGTCATTCAACATACAAAGAACATAATTGCATCAACCATTCATCAACATGGCATCAATTGTGAAAATCCCCAATTCTATAGGCATGCATCCTACTTAGCAATCCATTCAAGCATCAAAAACATCAATCCAAACACATAATGGCCAAATACAAGTTCCAACAACATTAACAACATAATACCAACTTAGGGAGTCCAAAACATCTCCCAAAACAACAACATAGGTCCCCCATTGCCAAATGCCCATAAGCTAATAGTGTTTAAGAAACCTTCACCATACATGAGCTTTGTTCACCACTTGGATTCTTGTCCACCTTGCTGTCCTCAATGCACTTTAATGCTCTGCATTATTGGTTTAAGAAAAGAGAGAGCGTAAGCAAAAGCTTAGTGAGGAATGCTCGTTAAAACCACACTACAATGCATATATAAAACACCTTTATTAACCATTGTTCAAAACCACATTATACATGCTCATAAGCATTTAAAACAAGCAAACCATGCTTCAAGATCATAACATGTCATATCGGCCACAAGTGATACAATCAACATAAGATCCACACATGGACTTTTAAACACCATTGTGATCTTACAATTTTCCAAGGACCACACATGGACTTTTAAACACCATTGTGTCCTTAACAAGAATCATCCATGGACTTTTAAACACCATGACAAGGACCACACAAGGACTTTTAAACACCTTTGTGTCCTTAACAAGAATCACCCAAGGACTTTTAAACACCTTGGTGTTCTTAAATAACAAGGCTTACACAAGGAATTTTAACCACCTTGAACCTTAACCAAGAACCAACCATGGACTTTTAAACACCATGTTGTTCTTAAATAAACAAGGCTTACACAAGGAATTTTAACCACCTTGAACCTTAACTAAGAACCAACCATGGACTTTTAAACACCATGTTGTTCTTAAATAAGCAAGGCTCACACAAGGACTTTTAACCACCTTTGTGACCTTAACCATCACTTGCCAATATACATCATTAACAACAATATTCCACTGTTTTAAAGCATTTAACAAAGCCATAAACATCATGCATATTTAAGCATCAAACCACATTAAAACAATGTTAAAAAACAAGGATCTCTTACCTTGAGCATCCTTCAACACATGGCTTACAATCTCAGCAAATAAACATGCTAAATATGCTTTCAAAACAGGATTTAAAACATACAAACAAACCACATTGCATACAACCAATCCATGGTTCATCATCAAGAGAGTTTTTCCGAAAACTTACTCTTGAGCTTAGCTAAGTTGCTTAGACTTAAACTAAGCTCCCAAACCTTCAAAACATTGGTTTCATAGCTGAAATCCAAAATCCACTCACCGATTCCGTTTCGCCTCTTGCCGAAACACCAATCAAGCTTCCGGATCAACACCACTAGGATCCAAAGATGACTCCCATGTTTTAAACACATCAAAACAGTAGATTAATGCATCATCATGCATTAATATCCTCAATGAAAGCACCTAAACCCGCTGCTCTCATCCACACTCCATTTTCGGCTACCAAACACAACCGAAAATGCATCCAAACAACTCCACAACACTACCCAGCCAAGATCCATCAAATCTAAACATCCTTCAACATCAATTAACATCCAAAAAGGATCCTACCACGTCCGTATACCTCCAGCTATAACAGATCATCAAGATCACTCCAAAAACAACCAAGAACACAAGCTAAACTTAGGAAATTCAACCTATCCGGGATTGCATTAATTAAACCTCAATTTCACATCAATTTAACATTCATCAAACATCAAATTGACACCTCAAAACACTGCCCAATCAGGTCATACGAAATTTCATCAAAATCAATCAAATCTTGCATTCAAAAGCCAAAATCAAGAACACATCTATAAAACCTTTTATAAAACATAAATCAAGGATTGAGAACTTAGGAATTTCAGTAAAGAACTGAGAGTTTAGAGGAGAAGGACGTTCTTACCTCCAAACTTGAGTTTTCTCCCTTTTTGGAACCAAATTCTTGAAAATCCACTTAGCAAATGCAAAGGTTTTGTTGAAGAGATGATTGAAGATCAAAAGAGAATTGAAATGAGATATTTAGATGGCAAAATCAGAGGGAAAAGCTCTGGAGAAATGTGTTTGGTTTGAGAGAAAAGATGAGAGAAAATGAAAATAGAAAATGTGGAAAGTTAGTTGGAAATTTAGGAAAATATCTTCCCTCCCTTTTCTTTTATTTAAAATCCATTTATTAAACCTTTAATATTTTAGAAAAATCTGGAGAAACTCCCATTGGGTAAATAGCTCCTTAAAGATTCAAAGTTTCAATCCTTTTTAAAACAGTCTCACAGTTTTTGAAAATTACATTTTGGTCACTAACCAAAATGTCACACTTCCATATTTTTGATATATGGATTTTAAGACATTTTTCCATATTTTTGATGCAACCCGGACTAGGTTTTCCTAAATTCACTCTTATATATTCGAACAGCGATCCGACTGAAGCGGTCCGAATCCCAAAACTCCTAAGCCCAAAATTGGGGCGTTACAACTCTCCCCCCCTTAAGAAATTTCGTCCTCGAAATTTACCTGAAGGAAAGAGATACGGGAACTGCTTCAGCATGTCATCCTTCTGTTCCCACGTGGCTTCCTCAACACCACGATGTTTCCACAACACCTTTACCAGCTCAATGGTCTTGCCACGAAGAACCTTACTATCCGAATCCAGAATCCTCACCGGTTCCTCATCATAGGTCAAATCCGGATTCAATTCCACTTCTTCCACAGGCATCACAAGCGAAGGATCCGATCTATACTTCCGAAGCATAGAAAAATGAAACACATCATGAATCTTCTCCAACTCTTGAGGTAACCTCAACTTGTACGCAACAGGACCCACACGCTCAACCACCTCGTACGGTCCAATGTATCTAGGGCTCAACTTACCCTTCGGCCAAACCTCATCACCTTTTTCCAAGGCGAAACCTTCAAAAACACACGGTCACCCACCGTATACTCAATCTCCTTACGCTTCAAATCCGCGTAAGACTTTTGCCGATCAGAAGCTGCCTTCAAACGCTCACAAATGAGCTTCACCTTCTCGGTGGTTCCTTTCAACAAAGCCGGCATCGAAACCAACTTCTGACCCGTTTCAGCCCAACACAAAGGAGTCCTACACTTCCTCCCGTACAAAGCCTCATAAGGTGCCATTTGAATGCTCGCCTGATAACTATTGTTATAGGCAAACTCCACCAAAGGCAAATGTTTCTCCCAAGAGCCCTGAAACTCAATCACGCAGCACCTCAACATATCCTCCAAAATCTGGATAACACGCTCGGACTGACCATCCGACTAAGGATGATAAGATGTACTGAAATTCAACCGTGTACCCAAAGCTTGATGCAAACACTGCCAGAACCGCGATGTAAACCTCGGATCCCTATCCGACACAATCGACTTTGGCACACCATGCAGCCGCACAATCTCAGCAATGTACAGCTCCGCAAGCTTATCCAAGGAGTACGTAGTATGCACAGGCAAGAAATGCGCACACTTCGTCAGGCGATCCACAATCACCCACACCGAATTCTTCTTCGTTGGTGACAAGGGTAAACCAGATACAAAATCCATGGTAATCCTTTCCCACTTCCATTCAGGGATTCTCAACGGTTGCAACAACCCTGAAGGAACCTGATGTTCAGCATTAACTCGCTGACACACCATGCACTTGCTCACAAACTCAGCAACATCCTTCTTCAAACCCACCCAATAGTACTCATCACGAAGATCTCGATACATCTTAGTACTACCTGGGTGCATAGCAAAAGGACTACTATGACCTTCAGTCAGAATAGCACGCCTCAACTCAGCATCATTGGGCACTACTCTCCGACTCCTAAAACACAACACACCATCATCATTAAAACATAAATCCGAAGGCCTACCCTCAGCAATATCCTGAACATGAGATACCAAGGAATCATCCAGCAACTGCTTTTCCTTGATCAACTGAACCAAAGATGGTTTCACTTGCAACTCAGCCACAAGACCACCATCACGCGAAATACTCAAACTGGCAAACATAGCCCTCAACTCAACAGCTACCTTCCTACTCAAGGCATCCGCTACAACATTAGCCTTCCCAGGGTGATACTCAATCGTCACATCATAATACTCGAGCAACTCCACCCAACGCCGCTGCCTAAGATTCAACTCCTTCTGAGACATCAGATACTTCAAACTCTTGTGATCCGTGTACACAGTACACTTCTCACCATACAGGTAATGTCTCCAGATTTTCAAAGCAAAAACCACCGCAGCCAACTCTATATCATGCGTGGGATAGTTGCGCTCATGCACCTTCAGCTGCCGCGATGCATAAGCCACCACCTTACCCTCTTGCATCAACACACATCCCAAACCAACATAGGACGCATCGCTATACACCACAAACTCTTTCCCTGATTCAGGTTGAACCAAGATAGGAGCTTGCGTCAAAGCTGCCTTAAGCTTCTCAAAAGCCTGCTGTCTCGCTTCCGTCCACTCATACTAAACATCTTTCTGTAACAACTTCGTCAAAGGTGCAGCAATCTTAGAAAACCCATCCACAAACCTCCGGTAGTATCCCGCCAAACCAAGGAAACTACGAACCTCATGAACAGACTTAGGAACCTTCCAATTCATCACCGCCTCAATCTTCTGAGGATCGACACGAATCCCTTCGGCAGAAACCACATGCCCAAGAAACACCACTTCACTTAACCAGAACTCACACTTGCTCAGCTTAGCATAAAGCTGATTCTCCAACAAAGCTTGCAATACAATCCTCAAATGCTCTTCATGCTCCTCCTCAGTACGCGAGTACACGAGGATATCATCAATGAATACCACAACAAACTTATCCAGGTATTCATGAAACACACGATTCATCATGTCCATGAAAGCTGCAGGAGCATTTGTCAAACCAAACGGCATCACAAGGAACTCATAATGCCCATACCTCGTCCTGAAAGCTGTCTTAGACACATCCACATCCTTTACCTTCAACTGGTAATACCCTGACCTCAAGTCAATCTTAGAGAACACAGCTGCTCCCCGAAATTGATCAAAGAGATCATCAATCCTCGGCAAAGGATACCGATTCTTGATAGTCAACTTGTTCAACTGACGATAATCAATGCACATTCTCATAGTGCCATCCTTCTTCTTCACAAACAAGACCGGTGCACCCCAAGACGACACACTCGGCCGAATGAAACCACGATCAAGCAACTCTTGCAACTGCATCTTCAGCTCTTTCAGCTCCTTAGGTGCCATTCGATAAGGGGTAATGGACACAGGAGTTGTATTCTCATACAGCTCAATCCCAAACTCCACCTCGCGATTAGGAGGTAAACCAGGCAACTCCTCAGGGAACACACCAGGAAACTCTCGCACAATCCTGATATCTTGCACACGCAACTCCTTAGAACTAGGATTCATCACAAAAGCTAGGTAAGCTTCACAACCCTGCCTCAGCATCCGGCTTGCCTCCAAAGAAGACACCACATTGGCAAGAAACTTCACATTCTCACCAACCACAACAACCTCATAATCATCCGAAAGCTTCAACGAAACTCGCTTATTCTCACAATCCACAACAGCACGATGCTCAGCAAGCCAATCCATACCAAGGATTACATCAAAACCATAGAAAGGTAACTCCATAAGGTCAACATGAAAAACATGATCTTGCACGACCAAAGGACATCTTCTATAAAGCTTTCGAGTCACAACAGTCTCACCAAAAGAACTAGTGACACGCACACCAACATCCAAAGACTCAACAGGCAAACCAAGCAATTCAGCATGCTCACGCAATATGTATGAGTGCGTAGATCCAGAATCGATCAAGGAAAGTAATGACAAGGATTGCAAAGTAAAAGTACCTGCGATCACATCCGCGTCATTCCTTCCCTCTCGCTGAGCATACACCCTGGCTTGGCCGCCACCCTCAGGCTGAATAGCCACAACATGAGCCACACCCCGACCACCTTCCTCTCTCCGCTGGAAGTTACCACGGCCGCGCCCACGACCTCTTTGTGGTGCAGCAACAACAGGAGCACGCACTTGGCCACCAGCCAACATAGGGCACTCTCTCCTCATGTGATCCGTAGATCCACAATTCCAGCACGCATTACCAGCTGCCACAACAAAAGCTTGCACCTCTCTCTCAGCACGAGGACAATCACGTTTCATATGGCCACGCGAACCACATGTCCAACAAGCACTCGGACCAACTCTAGCGTTGCCTCCCCGAGCAGGCGCACCACCACCTCGCTTAGCTGAGGACTGATACTTCTGATCACGTCCCCTCTTGTTCCGTCCACCACCGGAACTGTATTCAGCAGCTCGCTTCCCAGCACCAGAACCAGCACTTTTAGAAGATAAACCCAAGTTCATCTCAATATCCTTTGCTCGGCCCACCAGCACATCAAAATCATCATACTCGGTAGCCAGCATATACATCTTTACATCCGTCACCAAACCATAACGGAACCTTTCACACCTCGCTCGCTCATCCGGAACAAGCTCAGGTACGTATTGACTGAGTCGAACAAACTGTACTTCATACTCAGCCACAGACATGCTCCCCTGGGTAAGAGACATGAACTCCCTTTTCTTCTCATCTAGGTACCTCACACCTAGATACCTTCTCTTGAACGCGCTCTGAAAGAACGTCCAAGTTACGTCAGCTTCAGCCATCCTAGCGACAGTGGTTGTCCACCACGTGTAAGCATCATCCCGTAGCAAGGATACTACACAGCCCAACTTCTGCACATCAGTGCAACTCATCTGACCCAAGATTCTCTTGGTACCCTCTAACCAAGACTCCGAACCTTCAGCAGACAACCCTCTGAACTCAGTCCCTCCCAGACTGCGCAAACGTTCCAAAGGTAGTCTAACTCCAGTATCTCCCTGATGCACAGCTCCTTGAGCTCCAGCTACTGCTGCTTGAAAAGCTCCAGCAATAGCTTGTATCAACACTGTCATGTCAGGAACAGCTTGCCCCTGACCAACCTCCGGTCCAGCGACCCCAGCACCAGCTACAGCTCCAGCTCCTTCACCCCCAGCACCACCACCACCAGGTGGAGGAGGTAAATCCACCGCACTCTCAACATTCTCATCATTCTCGTTCTCGTTCTGAGCCGTAGCTCGCACATTACTCCTTAACTCTCTACGAGGTGCCATACTCTAACAATGCAATCACAATGCAAATAAACATAGTCAGGCCCAGCAAGGTAAGCAATCCAAGTACTCAAGCTCATTTTCAATTAAAAACAATATCATTTCATTAGCTTTGATTTGGCAATGGGTACCCACAACATGCTTCACCACAACATACACTACAATTGTAACATACTTACAATTCACACATCATGCTTTCACTCAACAAGCATACAAAGCATACATACTTTAATCACACACACAACCATTCCCAATTACTCGAGAACTCAGCTCTGATACCACCAAATGTAACCCCCTTAACCCGGCCCAGACGGTTGAACCGAATTAAGAAGTTTACACAGGGAAAGCCAAAGTCAACCCGAAAGCCAACCTTGATTAACAACCCTTTTTTTAATCTTATCTAGATACACGTTAACCCTAGTTATGTTCATACAAACATCATACTCAAAGATCAGCGCAAACGGAAAACGATCAGGGACTTAATTGAACAAAACACAAACTTAGGGACCAAAATGTAAATTCTGGAAAATACAAGGATTTAACCCACCTTTAAGTTACCAATATGAAATTAGTCGTAATTCATGCTTGTCTGTCAAATTTCAGCTCAAACGGACATCACAAACTCATTTAATTGCATAAACAAGATTCAGGACCAAAACGCAGACAATGCAAAACATTTAACCAACAATTTCAGTGCCCAACGGTCGAGTGTTTCGGAACAGGGAAGACCCGTTCCGAAACGCGGGACCGTTCCGCAACTGGTTCCGAAACAGTGCCTGGCAGTGGCATATCCGTTCCGGAACGGTTGCTTCCGTTTCAGAACGCCCAGGCCATTTCAGGCCCCCGTTCCGATACGGTAGCACCTGTTCCGAAACAGGCTGCCCAGATTGCAGCAAAATTGCTGGTTTATCACACAATTGGCCTATCAAACATGCTCCAAAAGCAACCATACTTTACCAGCAAGTCATTCAACATACAAAGAACATAATTGCATCAACCATTCATCAACATGGCATCAATTGTGAAAATCCCCAATTCTATAGGCATGCATCCTACTTAGCAATCCATTCAAGCATCAAAACATCAATCCAAACACATAATGGCCAAATACAAGTTCCAACAACATTAACAACATAATACCAACTTAGGGAGTCCAAAATATCTCCCAAAACAACAACATAGGTCCCCCATTGCCAAATGCCCATAAGCTAATAGTGTTTAAGAAACCTTCACCATACATGAGCTTTGTTCACCACTTGGATTCTTGTCCACCTTGCTGTCCTCAATACACTTTAATGCTCTGCATTATTGGTTTAAGAAAAGAGAGAGCGTAAGCAAAAGCTTAGTGAGGAATGCTCGTTAAAACCACACTACAATGCATATATAAAACACCTTTATTAACCATTGTTCAAAACCACAATATACATGCTCATAAGCATTTAAAACAAGCAAACCATGCTTCAAGATCATAACATGTCATATCGGCCACAAGTGATACAATCAACATAAGATCCACACATGGACTTTTAAACACCATTGTGATCTTACAATTTTCCAAGGACCACACATGGACTTTTAAACACCATTGTGTCCTTAACAAGAATCATCCATGCACTTTTAAACACCATGACAAGGACCACACAAGGACTTTTAAACACATTTGTGTCCTTAACAAGAATCACCCAAGGACTTTTAAACACCTCGGTGTTCTTAAATAACAAGGCTTACACAAGGAATTTTAACCACCTTGAACCTTAACCAAGAACCAACCATGGACTTTTAAACACCATGTTGTTCTTAAATAAACAAGGCTTACACAAGGAATTTTAACCACCTTGAACCTTAACCAAGAACCAACCATGGACTTTTAAACACCATATTGTTCTTAAATAAGCAAGGCTCACACAAGGACTTTTAACCACCTTTGTGACTGTTGAGTGTGTAAAAGTTCTATTATTTACACCCTTTTTAACCCATATTTCTGCTGCATTCAAGCATCATTGCATTGCATTTAGGTTAGTTTTCAATAAAACATCACAATTATATAAAAGGCACGGATTCTACTAAAAGATGGCTATTTTTGCAGGTATCTGCCATAGTAGATGTTGAAGGCAGGCGCAGGGCAGAGAAGCAGGAGGGCTGAACTGGACAAGCAGACGAAGAAGACGAACCTGTCGTGGACCGGTCGTGACAGCAAGGTGACAGCAACCTTATGAAGAGGAAAAGTAAAGTGGACCTCGATAGATAGAGAAAAATCTGCTCGTCTGTCGTGTGAAAGCCAAATAATTTTCCAAGCCCCGGATCAAAAGATATGTCAAGCCAAAGCTCAAGGAGAGGAAATTCCTAGAAACAAGGATGGCGGCTGGAAAGTAGGAGTCTTTAGAGATTTAGTCTTTATTAGAATCTTACTTTTAATTAAAGTTGTAATCCTTGTTACCTTAGAGGACTTGAGCCCAAAGCTTATATAAGGGCATAGATTTAACCTAGGAGGCAGAGCCGATTACCCCATAACCGAAACCAAAAACCCCCTGTCGTCCACCCGTCACCGACATGTTCTAATTTCCCCCTAGGGCTACGGGTTGTTTTGTAAAGTAGTTGCAAGGGTTGCTTTGTTTTAGGATTTTTCAAGTTCAATAAAATAAACTTCAAGTTCTTTTATCTTGGTTTTAATATCTTGCAAGAGCATCGGGAGAGCATTGTGAGGTTATCCATGTACTTAGCATCGGGAGAGTTAAGTATACGAAGGAGATAAGAGCGCGTTCTCTAGTTTATAGTTGAACCATCTCGTGCCTAGGGATAGGGCGAGGTTAAGTGGCTAAGGAAGAATTCATACACATCGGTGTTCATCCTTCGATTCACGCCGGGAGGTATCATCAAAGACGTGATCATCGACAGACTTGTGCCTAGGGATAGGGCATGGCAGATCTGGGATTCTTGCCAAGCTTGAAGTACAGAGTTAGTGTTCGCTGCCGCGATAGCTAACGGACAGCGGCCGCGACAGGTGCTGTCGGCGACAGGCGCGACGACAGAACTGGAGATCCTAAGCAATTCAATACCTGCACTACTGAGCAACTCAATACCAGCCCATTCTCTCTATCTTGATCTCTCAACTCTTTATTTTACGTTTTTACCTCATTATTCTCGTGACAACTCTTAATTATTTCCTTTACTTTCGTGCAGTAAACAAGGTGAAGTCATTAGCCCAATCCCTGTGGAGACGATATCCGATACTTCGTATCACTTTACTACTTGCGTCGTGTACACTTGCACTACAATTGCGATAGACTATTTTACACGCAACAAGTTTTTGGCGCCGTTGCCGGGGATTGGCAACATAACTACATCTTTCTTTTATTGCACTTTTTACTTTTATTTTTATTTTCGTTTTCGTTTTTATTTTTTTCTTTTCTTTAATTTTTCTTTTGTGTCTTCAACTCTTGCTTTTCACGAGGTTTTCTTGTTTATGCGCAGATCCAAAAGAGGTGAAGATCCTGAGTATAAATTAGATCCGGAGATCGAACGTTCCTTCAACCTCAAGAAACAACTTCGCCGACTTTTAGATAGAAACGAATATCTCGAAGAACAGCTAGAGAAGATGGCCCATAATCAACCTGCTGGTGGTTTCATACCACCCCTTGGCAATAATAACCCACCTGTCGGCGATCCGCCCGCAGCAGGTGGACGACGGTCATGTCGTGACTACATGCTGAATGATCATGTAGAGCTGGAGACCACGCTGCCGGATATTGATGTTGATAACTTCGAGCTTAAACCTGTCATGTTTAGTATGATCAACAACGCCGGACAGTTTAGTGGTTCTGCGACAGAAGATGCTAGGGAGCATCTCAAAACGTTCCAGGAGATCTGTGGTTCGTTTAGACTGCCAGGAGTTAGTCCGGAGATACTGAGGCTTCGGTTATTTCCCCATTCCTTGAGGGACAGAGCTAAAACTTGGTGGAATAAACTAACACCGGGTTCCATTATGACTTGGGCCGATTTAACTCGTGAATTTTTATCTCGTTTTAATCCTTTGCATTTATCTGAGCGATTACGTAACAAAATTGCTACTTTTCAACAGGAAGATGACGAGCCAATGCACGAGGCCTGGGACAGGTTTACTACTCTTCTTCGGAACTGCCCAATGCATGGATTCCCCGTCTGGAATCAGGTAACTAAATTCTATAATGCTGCTAACTTACAAACTCGCATTAGAATTGATTCTGCAGCAAATGGACTATTATTGGATAAAGATCCAGACGAGGCGCTGCAAGTTCTGAAAAATCTAGCTAAGAATGAAGAACAGTTTCCGACAGCTAGAAGAGGGGGTAAACGGGTACTTGCTATCAAGGACTATGAGGCCGACAGCACTATGAAATCACAGGTAGCATTCCTTACTAAAGCCATGAAACACTTATTGAATGAAGAGGACTTACGAGGATTTGCTGTCGAGGAAGTTTGTGCTACTTGTGAGGGAAATCATAGTAGGGATGAATGCCCTATAAATATAGAAGAGGGAAAATATGTTGGAAATTATAAGCCAAACTACAATTCCAACAACTACAATCCTAATTGGAGGAAAGATCCCAAATTTTCTTGGAGTAACCCCAACAATGCTCTGAATCCGCAAGTGCATAATCAGAATCAGGGGGGCCCTAGAGTGTTGACGCGACAGCAACAGCAGCCGCAAAACCTGCCGCAGAACCTGTCGCCGCAACAGCAACAGCAGCCACCACCTGCCACGAGTAGTGTTTTGGAGCAGACCCTGGCCACTTTTATGTCTCAGACTGGTACGTATATGGACAATATTAATCAGTTTGTCAAGAAGACGGAAAACTTTATGGATGAAACCAAGATGAGGATGACAAATCATGAGGCTACCTTGAAATCTCTAGAGACACAAATGGGTCAGGTGTCCCAGCACATTAAGCCAAGGCAGAATGGAGGTTTCCCTAGCAATACTGAAAATGCTAGACCGCCCCCACATGAGCAATGTAAGGCGATTACTACTAGGAGTGGGAAAAAGTTACCTGGACCGGAAAAAGCTGAAACAGAAAAGGAACCTGCCTTAGATAAACCTGCCGAGGAAGCTGCCCCGACAGGTGATAAACAGACTGCTGCCGATGAGCCTGTCACGACAGCAGAAGCGACAGAGGAGGAAAATGAAGAACATCGTCCTCAGATTCGTATGCAGTGGGAAGGACGTGTTGCTGATTACCGTCCCCCACCACCCTTTCCTCAACGGATAAAGCAAGCTAAGCAAGAATCTCAACTTAAAAAGATTTATGATATTTTTAAGCAGGTTCAGATTAATATTCCGCTGTTAGATGCCGTTAGGGAGATGCCCGGTTATGCTAAATTTCTCAAGGATGTCATGTCAAAGAAATATAAACTTGGGGAGTTTGAAACGGTAAGGATGGCAGATGGTTGCATGAGTATTCTTCATCGGCAGCCACCCCAGAAGAAGAAGGATCCAGGGAGCTTCCTCATACCTTGTGTAATCGGTGACAAATTTGTGGGTAAGGCACTTTGTGATCTTGGAGCTAGTGTTAATCTAATGCCCAAATCTGTTTTTCAGAAATTAGGTATTGGGAAGGCGCGGCCCACGACAGTTACTCTACAGCTAGCCGAACGCTCTTACGTTCATCCAGAGGGAAAGATTGAAGACATTCAGGTAAGAGTGGATAAGTTTATTTTTCCTGCTGACTTTCTTGTTTTAGACTGTGAGGTAGATGAAAACGCACCAGTCATCCTTGGGCGACCCTTTTTAGCCACGGGAAGATCACTGATTGATGTGGAGAGAGGAGAACTCACCATGCGAGTAAACGATCAAGAGATTAAGTTGAATGTTCTCCAATCAATGAAACGTGCTGATTTGGACGAGGAATGCAAGGCCATCATTGAGGTGACCTTTGATTACCCCTGCATCAGGTCGGGCTGCCATGATAAAAAATTTGGTCACTGCTGCGATAGCCATTTACAGACCTGTCACGACAGCGATGACGACAGCACCGACGACAGCAACTCCTCTGAATCCGATACATCTGATACTGAAGGACATGAGGAGGTAAATTGGTTAGACCATCGTCCAAGTAAGTTATTCGAACCCTTGAACTACACTTCGGATAACCATTTAATCCAAAAGCCCTCTACTGTTGAACCACCTGTCTTAGAACTTAAGCCCCTGCCAGGGCAGCTTAAATATGCTTATCTTGGTTGTGATGACACACTGCCCGTAATCATCTCTGCTAAGCTGCCGCAGGAACAGGAACGACAGCTGATCGACATGCTAAGGCAGCACAAAAAGGCGATTGGATGGACGATAGCAGACATTCAGGGCATTAGTCCGGCGTTATGCATGCACAAAATCCTTCTTGAGGAAGATCATAAACCGACTATAGATGCCCAAAGGCGGCTAAACCATGCGATGAAGGAGGTAGTGCGTAAGGAGATCATTAAATGGTTAGATGCTGGTATTATTTACGCCATCTCCGACAGCAAATGGGTAAGCCCGGTGCAATGTGTTCCCAAGAAAGGAGGCATGACCGTGATAACCAACGAAAACAATGAACTAATCCCAACCAGGACTGTGACCGGTTGGAGGGTTTGTATGGACTATCGGAAACTTAACAAAGCTACCCGAAAGGACCACTTCCCTTTACCCTTTATTGATCAAATGCTTGATAGATTAGCGGGTAAATCTTATTATTGTTTCCTTGATGGTTATTCAGGTTATAACCAAATTGCTATTGCACCGGAAGATCAAGAGAAAACGACTTTCACATGTCCCTACGGAACATACGCATTTAGGAGGATGCCGTTCGGCCTCTGTAACGCACCTGCCACCTTCCAAAGGTGCATGATGGCAATATTCTCCGACATGGTAGAGGATTTCCTTGAGATTTTCATGGATGATTTTTCCGTCTTTGGAGACGATTTTGAGAGCTGCCTCAGCAACCTTCAAAAGGTACTTGAAAGATGTGAAAAAACTAATCTTGTTCTAAATTGGGAAAAATGCCATTTTATGGTAGATGAAGGGATAGTTCTAGGCCATAAGATTAGCTTCCGTGGGATAGAGGTCGACAGGGCAAAAATTGAAGTAATAGAGAAGCTGCCACCGCCAACCACAGTCAAGGGCATTAGGAGTTTTTTAGGGCATGCCGGTTTTTACAGAAGATTTATTGCAAATTTTTCAAAGATCACCAAGCCGCTATGTCATCTCTTAGAGCAGAACCGACCCTTTGACTTTAATGAGGAATGTACTGAAGCATTCAAGGTTCTGAAGGAAAAGTTAGTGACAGCCCCCATAGTACAGCCACCAGACTGGACACAACAATTCGAGATCATGTGTGATGCTAGTGACTATGCTGTCGGGGCAGCACTTGGGCAGCGCAGAGACAGGCTGTTTCACGTCATATATTATGCTAGAAAAACATTAAATGAAGCCCAAGTGAACTATACCACCACAGAAAAGGAGCTGTTAGCTGTGGTGTTCTCCATCGACAAGTTTCGTTCTTACATACTTGGAACGAAGGTAATAATACACACCGACCATTCTGCCCTCAAGTACTTGTTCGCAAAGAAGGATGCGAAGCCTAGGCTGATACGATGGATCTTGCTATTACAAGAGTTCGACCTTGAGATCAAAGATAAAAAGGGGACAGAAAATCAAGTGGCAGACCACTTGTCCAGGTTGGAGACGGGACAGAGTCTACCGTTAGATGAGACACACATACTGGAGACCTTCCCAGATGAGCAGCTCTTTGCTGCCGCAGTCGCTGTCGCGACATCCATGGCGGCAGGTAAGTCTTCTAACCTTCCATGGTATGCTGATTTCGTTAATTTTATAGTTAGCGGAATATTACCTTCTGATCTTAATTATCAAGCAAGGAAGAGGTTCCAAAATGATGTTAAACATTATTATTGGGAGGAACCTCTTCTTTTCAAAATGTGCGCATATCAGGTTATAAGAAGGTGTGTACCACAAGAAGAACAAGAAGACATTCTCCATCACTGTCATGCGTCACAATATGGAGGTCACTTAGGAGGCAATAAAACTGCTGCCAAGGTGCTGCAGTCAGGGTTCTACTGGCCGACACTTTATAAAGATGCACAGGAATTTTACAAAAGCTGTGACAGGTGCCAGCGGACAGGTAACATCTCGAGGAGAAATGAGATGCCACTGCAGAATATTCTAGAAGTAGAGATCTTTGATGTTTGGGGGATTGATTTTATGGGACCTTTTCCATCTTCGTGTGGAAATCTTTATATCCTCCTAGCAGTGGACTATGTCTCCAAGTGGGTTGAAGCAATCGCAACTCAAAAGAATGATGCCAAGACGGTCCAAAAGTTTTTGCATAAAAACATTTTTTCTAGATTTGGCATCCCTAGGGCGATTATCAGTGATGAGGGGAGACATTTCGATAATAAGGTAATTGCTGCTGCCTTGAAGAAATATGGTGTCAAGCACAAGATCGCGACAGCATACCACCCACAAACCAATGGACAGGCTAAGATATCCAATAGGGAAGTGAAGAACATCCTTGAAAAGATGGTTAAACCAACTAGGAAAGATTGGTCTTTACTTCTGAATGATGCATTATGGGCATACCGGACAGCTTTCAAGACTCCATTGGGAATGTCTCCATTCCGACTGATTTATGGGAAAACCTGTCACTTGCCTGTCGAGATCGAACACAAAGCATATTGGGCAATCAAGGCAGTAAATATGGACTTGGAAAAGGCCGGCCAGAAAAGGTTATTAGATTTAAACGAGATTGAAGAATTACGGGCAATGGCCTACGACAACGCAAAGATTTACAAGGAAAAGACTAAAAAGTGGCATGACAAGAAACTGCTGCCACGACAGTTCTGCCCAGGGCAGCTTGTGTTGTTATTTAATTCTAGACTTAAACTCTTCCCAGGAAAGCTAAAGTCTAGATGGTCTGGCCGGTTTCAAGTAGTTCAAGTTTTTCCCCATGGTGCCATCACAATTCAATCATTAAAAGACGGGCACCAATTCAAAGTCAATGGACAACGACTCAAGCATTATCAGGGGACTGAAGCCCCAGGAATTCAGGAAGTGGTTACTTTAGGAGATGCCCCACAAGGCACCCCTAATTTAACCTAAGTTTTATTTTTTATTTTATTTATTTATTATTTATTAGGAAATTAGGAAATAAAGTGGTGCCTTGTGGGGCATAAAGGAGTCAAGAAGGAAAGAAGAAGTGGCCCAAGCCCACCGCCCATCCATCAGCCAAATAAAGCCCATTTATGATAACCTGTCGTTTCGGCTGTCAACAGACTGACACGGCAGACGCAGAAGCGTGCGACAGACGCGTAACAGACGAATAACTGCGTGTCAGACGTGCCAGACACGCTAAATCCAATCTGCCGCTCCGTTCTTCATGCCTGCCGTTGCGGCATTAAATGGGCAGCTCGACGACCGCTATATAAACCCCTTCCCATTTTCATTTTTCATCACTTCTGATTTTGCTCTCTTGTTATTTTTCTCCTCTAGTTTTATTTGCTCTCTCTTTTCTTTTTTTTCACACAGCCCTTGCAACCAATATATCGTCGAGACAAACCCGCCGTAGCACTGCTGCCGCCTCTTCTTCCGCAGCAACATCCCCCTTTGCCAACAAAGAGTTATGGGAGGAACGTGGCTTCGTGTACATCCGACAGACGCCCAACATGGGACTCCGGCCGTTCATTTTCAAGGCCATCAAGGCTCAACTATGGGAGTCTTTTGCTGAACAACCGGCCGAGCTTAACGACACCTTAGTCCGAGAATTCTACGCAGCCATAGACAGCAGAACGGCGACATCTGTCACTGTTCGAGGAGTGCAAGTACCTTTCACTGTCGACATCATCAATCACATGTTTGGCCTTTTCTTTGGCCCCGGTGATGATGCTCACCAGGAATTCATCGACTCCCTCGACGCTGCCGCTTACGATGCCATCATGGTGGAGTTGACAGAGGCCGGTACATCATGGACAACCAGCAAGAAGAACCCCCACTCCGTCAATAGGGGGCAGCTCCGCCCGGAAGCCAAACTTTGGAACGCTTTCATCAAAAAGCGTATCCTGCCCTCGTCCCACCACACGACAGTCAACCGACAGCGGCTTGCCCTGATTCACTCCATCATGCACAACAGGGCCATTAATGTGGGCAGATATATGAGGGACAGCATCCTGGACTGTGCCTTCCGCTCTGACTCACGCCTCTGCCTGCCGTTCACCATAACTTCCCTCTGCCGATGTGCTGCGGTGCCCGAGGATCCCTCCGACAAAATCAGGAAGGGCAGAGGTTGGACAGACAATAACATTAACAGCCTCATGGAGCTGATCGCGGCTACACCTGTCTCCTCCTTCAACCCTGCCGGCTCACCAGCAGAATCATCAGAGGAACCACCCACCGACCCTGCCACCGAGCCTGCCCCTGATGCTGAAACCAACACCACTCCGACAGACCAGTCTGCCCTCATCCTAGCTACTTTACAACGGGTAGAGGAACGCCAATTGGGATTGATGACATTTATTCGAGACTTCACAAACTCCACGGTAAATTTTATTACCCAAACTTTAAATTTTCCCGTTGTTCAATTCCCTACTTTTCCTGCCCATTATTTCCATATCCCCACTCCTGTCCACACACCTATCCATACGCCCACACCACCTGCCTCCCCGTCCCACTCGACCGCTTCCACCAAATCACCTGCCCCGACGGCAGAAGGCAACCCACCGGCAGACACTTCCCCTCGAGGAACCAAGAGACCTGCCACTGATGACAGCCCTCTTATCCGGAGGAATTTGGAGAGTGACTTTACCAGGGTCAAGAGGATTAAACATGTGGCAGACAAGAAAAGGCTGCCTAAGGCTAGTACCACTTCCACCAGCAGTTGGGACAGCGGCAGCAGTTCCGATGTTCAGCCCGTGGAGCAACCTGTCCCTGAACCTGTCTCTGAACCTGTCCAGCCTCCCCCACATCGCAGACGCCGCCGGCAGATCCGAATCAGCAGCAGCAGCGAGGGCAGCGCCTGAAAATTTAAGTTTTTATTTTCCTCTGATTGCTGCCTGTCTTTATATTTTGTGATGTACTTTTTCTTTATTATTCATGTCATTTTGCATCGAGGGCAATGCAACCCTCGAGTTTGGGGGTGGCAACCCTCCATCATTAATGGAGTCTTAAGTACAACTTTTTATTATTTGTGCTGTCTTTTATTTAAAAAAAAAACACAGAAAAGATTAAACTGTTGGCTTAAAACTGTGAAGTTAACCTACCTGTCATGACATCTCTGTCGTGGCAGCATCCTTAGGACAGATTAAGGAGAAGTTTAGAGCCTTTCTATAGTTCTGAAAATTTAAACACTTTTGTGACTGTTATACTGCTTAGATTTCTTTTAGCCAAACTAGAATAGGAAAGCTTAGCACTTAGAGTAGAAAAGAGACTAGAATCTCAGGAAACCTAGAGGTGCCTATCACTGGCTCTAGGTAGATAACCAGAGAAAAACTTCTAGAGGTGCCTATCACAGGCTCTAGACAGTTAACTAGAGGTGCCTGAAATACTGGCTCTAGTAAAAGAGAAGAAATTTAAAAGAAGAAATAACTAGAGGTGCCCAATTCTGGCTCTAGTAAGAAAAAGAAAGAAAACAGTCTCGTAGGAAAAACTCTAAACAGGCTAAAGTCGAATATTCTAGTGAAACTAAGAGAGTCTTAGCATATAATTGTTCACAAGCATGCACACACTGCACGAGAGCTATAGGGAGATTCCGGACAGATCCTAACCTATCCGACAGGTTGCTGCCGCCATAGAGAACGAGCGACGGGTAAGGGACAGTTCACTGTTTGAAGGCCAACACCAAATTTTTTTCTTGTTTTCATTTTTAATTGCTTGAGGGCAAGCAAAGACTTGAGTTTGGGGGTGTGTTGAGTGTGTAAAAGTTCTATTATTTACACCCTTTTTAACCCATATTTCTGCTGCATTCAAGCATCATTGCATTGCATTTAGGTTAGTTTTCAATAAAACATCACAATTATATAAAAGGCACGAATTCTACTAAAAGATGGCTATTTTTGCAGGTATCTGCCATAGTAGATGTTGAAGGCAGGCGCAGGGCAGAGAAGCAGGAGGGCTGAACTGGACAAGCAGACGAAGAAGACGAACCTGTCGTGGACCGGTCGTGACAGCAAGGTGACAGCAACCTTATGAAGAGGAAAAGTAAAGTGGACCTCGATAGATAGAGAAAAATCTGCTCGTCTGTCGTGTGAAAGCCAAATAATTTTCCAAGCCCCGGATCAAAAGATATGTCAAGCCAAAGCTCAAGGAGAGGAAATTCCTAGAAACAAGGATGGCGGCTGGAAAGTAGGAGTCTTTAGAGATTTAGTCTTTATTAGAATCTTACTTTTAATTAAAGTTGTAATCCTTGTTACCTTAGAGGACTTGAGCCCAAAGCTTATATAAGGGCATAGATTTAACCTAGGAGGCAGAGCCGATTACCCCATAACCGAAACCAAAAACCCCCTGTCGTCCACCCGTCACCGACATGTTCTAATTTCCCCTTAGGGCTACGGGTTGTTTTGTAAAGTAGTTGCAAGGGTTGCTTTGTTTTAGGATTTTTCAAGTTCAATAAAATAAACTTCAAGTTCTTTTATCTTGGTTTTAATATCTTGCAAGAGCATCGGGAGAGCATTGTGAGGTTATCCATGTACTTAGCATCGGGAGAGTTAAGTATACGAAGGAGATAAGAGCGCATTCTCTAGTTTATAGTTGAACCATCTCGTGCCTAGGGATAGGGCGAGGTTAAGTGGCTAAGGAAGAATTCATACACATCGGTGTTCATCCTTCGATTCACGCCGGGAGGTATCATCAAAGACGTGATCATCGACAGACTTGTGCCTAGGGATAGGGCAAGGCAGATCTGGGATTCTTGCCAAGCTTGAAGTACAGAGTTAGTGTTCGCTGCCGCGATAGCTAACGGACAGCGGCCGCGACAGGTGCTGTCGGCGACAGGCGCGACGACAGAACTGGAGATCCTAAGCAATTCAATACCTGCACTACTGAGCAACTCAATACCAGCCCATTCTCTCTATCTTGATCTCTCAACTCTTTATTTTACGTTTTTACCTCATTATTCTCGTGACAACTCTTAATTATTTCCTTTACTTTCGTGCAGTAAACAAGGTGAAGTCATTAGCCCAATCCCTGTGGAGACGATATCCGATACTTCGTATCACTTTACTACTTGCGTCGTGTACACTTGCACTACAATTGCGATAGACTATTTTACACGCAACAGTGACCTTAACCATCACTTGCCAATATACATCATTAACAACAATATTCCACTGTTTTAAAGCATTTAACAAAGCCATAAACATCATGCATCTTTAAGCATCAAACCACATTAAAACAATGTTCAAAAACAAGGATCTCTTACCTTGAGCATCCTTCAACACATGGCTTACAATCTCAGCAAATAAACATGCTAAATATGCTTTCAAAACAGGATTTAAAACATACAAAGAAACCACATTGCATACAACCAATCCATGGTTCAGCATCAAGAGAGTTTTTCCGAAAACTTACTCTTGAGCTTAGCTAAGTTGCTTAGACTTAAACTAAGCTCCCAAACCTTCAAAACATTGGTTTCATAGCTGAAATCCAAAATCCACTCACCGATTCCGTTTCGCCTCTTGCCGAAACACCAATCAAGCTTCCGGATCAACACCACTAGGATCCAAAGATGACTCCCCTGTTTTAAACACATCAAAACAGTAGATTAATGCATCATCATGCATTAATATCCTCAATGAAAGCACCTAAACCCGCTGCTCTCATCCACACTCCATTTTCGGCTACCAAACACAACCGAAAATGCATCCAAACAACTCCACAACACTACCCAGCCAAGATCCATCAAATCTAAACATCCTTCAACATCAATTAACATCCAAAAAGGATCCTACCACGTCCCTATACCTCCAGCTATAACAGATCATCAAGATCACTCCAAAAACAACCAAGAAGACAAGCTAAACTTAGGAAATTCAACCTATCCGGGATTGCATTAATTCAAGCTCAATTTCACATCAATTTAACATTCATCAAACATCAAATTGACACCTCAAAACACTGCCCAATCAGATCATACGAAATTTCATCAAAATCAATCAAATCTTGCATTCAAAAGCCAAAATCAAGAACACATCTATAAAACCTTTTATAAAACATAAATCAAGGATTGAGAACTTAGGAATTTCAGTAAAGAACTGAGAGTTTAGAGGAGAAGGACGTTCTTACCTCCAAACTTGAGTTTTCTCCCTTTTTGGAACCAAATTCTTGAAAATCCACTTAGCAAATGCAAAGGTTTTGTTGAAGAGATGATTGAAGATCAAAAGAGAATTGAAATGAGATATTTATATGGCAAAATCAGAGGGAAAAGCTCTGGAGAAATGTGTTTGGTTTGAGAGAAAATGAAAATAGAAAATGTGGAAAGTTAGTTGGAAATTTAGGAAAATATCTTCCCTCCCTTTTCTTTTATTTAAAATCCATTTATTAAACCTTTAATATTTTAGAAAAATCTGGAGAAACTCCCATTGGGTAAATAGCTCCTTAAAGATTCAAAGTTTCAATCCTTTTTAAAATAGTCTCACAGTTTTCGAAAATTACATTTTGGTCACTAACCAAAATGTCACACTTCCAAACCTCATTTTGTAAAATTGATTTCACCAAACTCTTATATATAATAAAAGAGGATTTTAAGACATTTTTCCATATTTTTAATGCAACCCGGACTAGGTTTTCCTAAATTTACTCTTATATATTCGAACCGCGATCCGTCCGAACCGGTCCGAATCCCAAAACTCCTAAGCCCAAAATTGGGGCGTTACACATTGCTTATTTCAATATCATTCTAACATCAACATTTTTCAAACATCAAGTTAACATGTATACAAACTATACACCTTTTATATCATCATCTATTCGAATAGGACACTAAACCCCCATGGTCATTCCAACTAATAACATGTATTAAGATCAATTCAATCACATATTCAATGATAACACTAGATGCAATTCATATTCATAAACATATATGTGTCATTCGAATCAATTAATGATCAAGAAGTATTGATCAATTATTATTTCACTCATTCAAACTAGACAAGAAACATGAAGTACTCTATATACATTTAGATGTAACCAATCAATATACATAGCATGTTAGACATATACTTGCATCACATATATCAATCCAAAGCATATACAAGGTTAATATCAAGCTTTAAGCAAACATTAATCCATCAAATATACATTTCAAAACATAGACATTAACATGTCAAACATAGTTAGATTAACCATTACCAACCATTATCCATATGTCTTACATATTTAAACTACATATATATACAAAGTTCAAATGCATGTGACACACTAGATACACATATCTATGCCATCTCCTAGGAGTCTAAACAAAAGGTTATATATCATACTTTACTTTGTGTTATGATCAGCTCCCGGATCAAATTAGGCTAGCTTCGGAATCATAACAAACTATAGTTTTGGGAAGAAGGAAAGAAAGAGTGATAAGTTGTAACACCCTTAGCCCGGCCTAGACGCCCGACCCGAACTAAGAAGATTACACGGGGAAAACCGAAGTCTACTCGTTAAAGAAAATCTCGATTAACAACCATTTTTTTTCATTTTATCTTCTCTAGATGCACATTATTATCCTATATGATCAGCAAAACGGTTTGGTGAAAATGGCACAGCGATTTGAGTTCATTTAGGGGTTCAATTGCATACATTTGACTTTTAGGGACTGAATTGTAATTTCCATAAAATATAGGAACTTTTCAGAGTTTAAAGTTACCAAACCTTAATTAGTCATGTAACATTCTAACATACCAAATTTCAGCTCAAACGGATCATCCAAACTCATCCAATTGAACGTACAACATTCATGGACCAAAATAAAACATTTCAGAACTTAAAAGATTCTTTTAAGTGAAATTAACGAACCCGTATCGGTACGCCTTAGCATGTATCGATACGCAAAATGGAAGTAGCCAAAGTTGGCAAAAGAGTATCGATACGCTCTAGCCCGTATCGATACACCCTTCAAACTTTAGCCTATGCGTATCGATATGCGGGCAATTCATATCGGTACACCTAAGCCACAAAGCCTGAATTTAGCCTTAGTGTATCGATACTCTTCCCCGAGTATCGATACGCATACTAGATTTTCACATTCATCAGCCATTTAAACACAATTAACAACATCTAAGCATGCTTAAAACATACATACATGATGTTGACAACTTACCAAACACATATGCATCAACAAACATCATAACAAGATCATCAAGCATATCACATCATGGTGAAAATATTAGCTACTCAAGCATGCTTTAGAGAGTAAGCCATAGCATATCCAAAACACTATAAGCAAGTCCATAAGCCAATTAGAGACCATTTACATGTCCAAAAACATATTCCAAACATGCTCAAGGTGTTTAACATCACCAACAAAACCAAGAGTAGAAATCCCTCCCATTGCCTCTTATTACACTAAAGTAAAACCACATACATTGCTTAGCCAAATACTTGGATTTCCCCTTGCTTTCTTGCTGCCTCAAATGCTCAATTCTCTGCATTGATGAAACAAATGAGCGTAAGCATAAAGCTTAGTGAGGGCCGCTAAAAACCAAACATTCATCAATGCTTTTGTAAAACCAAAATATCATCATCATTTGTCAACATATGCCTTCCTTTAAAACATGCTTTTTAAAGCATCAATGCACTTTTAAAACTACATGCTCAATGTAACCCCCTTAGCCCGGCCTAGACGCCCAAACCGAACTAAGAAGATTATACGGGGGAAATCGAAGTCAACTCGTAAAATTCAACCTCGATTGACGACCTTTTTTCTTTTTATCTTCTATAGATGCACAATATTAACCTATGTGTCCAGCAAGACCATTAGAAAGAAACGGCGCAGTGATCGGAGTTCAATTAGGGGTTCAATTGCATTCTTGTGATTTTTAGGGACCATTTTGCAAATTATAGAAATTATAGGGACCTTTTAGGTTTTAAAATTACCAATCCTCAACTATTCATGTAACATGCTATCACGTCAAATTTTAGCTCAAACTGATCATCCAAACTCATCCAATTGATCAAATAACATTCAAGGACCAAAATGTAACATTTCAAGACGTAAGAAGATACTTTTAACCGAATTTTAACTACCCGTATCGATACACCTGAGCATGTAACGATAAGCCGGAAGACAGCGGCAAAAGAAAGGAAGAGTGTTTCGATATGCTTCCCCGCGTATCGGTATGACCTTCAAACTTGGCTTGGGCGTATCGATACGCGGGCAATCCGTACCGATACCCCCGTACTGAAAAGAATGAAATTTGCCTTAGTGTATCGATACACTTCTCCGTGTATCGATATGTATACCAGAAAAGCACAAGAAATAGCCCCAAAAATAATTTTGAGTACCCCGATTTCCCACAAGCATAACATGGCATACAAGAGCATATCAAACCCATCATGCTTTCCATCACCCACTATCAGCACATATCAATATCACATCATCATCACACAATCATATTCATCTCGCATGCGAATCACATCAATCAAGCATGTCATAAGCTCCAATATTCAACCACAATCATGCTTTTCAATCAACATACATCAATACATATCAATTTCACATACCAACATCCCCAATTCTTTCACAACCTTACTCTAATACCAACAAATGTAACCCCCTTAGCATGGCCTAGACGCTCGAACAGAACTATGAAGATTACACGGGGAAAATCGAAGTTAACTCGTAAAAGTCAACCTCGACTGATGACCTTTTTCTTTTTATCTTCTCTAGATGCATAGTATTAACCTATGTTTCCACCAAAACCATTAGAAAGACATGGCGCAGCGATCGGAGTTCAATTAGGGGTTCAATTGCATTCTTGTGATTTTTAGGGACCATTTTGCAAATTACAGGGACTTTTTAGGTTTTAAAGATACCAAACCTTAATTAGTCATGTAACATGCTATCACGTCAAATTTAAGCTCAAACTGGTCATCCAAACTAATCCAATTGATCAAATAACATTCAAGGACCAATACGTAACATTTCAAGACTTAAGAAGAAACTTTTAACCGAATTTTAACTACCCGTATCGATACACCTTAGTCTGTATCGATACGCAGGAAGACACTAGCAAAAGAATGGAAGAGAGTTTCGATACGCTTCCCCGAGTATTGGTACGACCTTCAAACTTGGCGTGGGCGTATCAATACGCGGGCAATCTGTACCGATACCCCTGTACTAAAATGCTTGAAACTTGCCTTAGTGTATTGATACACTTCTCCGTGTATCGATACACATACCAGAAAAGCACAAAAAATAGCCCCAAAATCACTTTTCACAACATCTAATCACGTCCTAAACATCCATACGTGTTATAAACACCATCCCAACACTTACGCATCGCCAAATATTCACCATAAGAGCATCAAGCATGGAAATTGATAGAGAGATATTAACTATTCAAACATGCTTTTAAAACATAACCCAAAGCATAGCCAAAACACCATAAACAAGGCCACAAACCGAGTAAAGACCATTCACAAGTCTTAAGACATAAACCAAACATGCATAAGGTGTTTAACATCACCAAGCAACACATGAGTGGAAAACCCTCCCATTGCCTCTTATTACACTAAAGTAAAATCGCATACATTGCTTATCCAAAATACTTGGTTTTCCTCTTGCTCTCTTGCTGCCTCTAATGATCAATACTATGCATTGTTGAAACAAATGAGCGTAAGCATATAGCTTAGTGAGGGCCGCTAAAAATCAAACATTCATCAATGCATTTTATAAAACCAAAACATCATCATGAGCTAACACATGCCTTCCATTAAAACATGCACTTTAGAGCATCAATGCACTTTCAAATCCACATGCTCAAAGCATCAATAATTCAACAGCAAAAACCTTTGCTCATGCTTAAACCAAGTATCACATGCTTCCTCAAAACCAAAGCATCACATGCATTCTAGCATAAGTCTCAAGCATCACATGCTTCCTCAAAACCAAAGCAAACCATTCTTTAACCATGTTCCACATGTATCATTAGCCACATGCATTGCTCACAATGCAAAACCACATTAAGCCTTACTTGCTTAATTCACATGCATATATTTGTCCTATGCAACATCTCATCATCGATCATCTCATTCACAATAATCCATTATGCATTCATTATAATCATGATACATGGGCTACAATAAACACATATATTGGCTTACAACATTTCGGCATAGGCTCACCCCTATCTGTTGTGATAGACTCACCTCTATCACCTTTACAACAATACCAGATACACGGACTAGTATAGGCTCACCCCTATACTCAATGATGGACTCACCTCCATCTCAAAGGCTACGAATGGAATTAGGCTCACCCCTAACCCATAGTGATAAGCTCACCCTACTACCTACAATAGGCTCACCCCTATTACGACACGTAGCTAGACACACGTACGATTTATAGATTATAGTGCACTCATATCCTATTGGTGGACCAACGTATTCGTATATTAATAATAGATCACGCACTTGCCAATATAATCAACTTTCAACAACATTCCAATGTTCTATAAAGCATAATCCATAATGCCATTTCCACCAACATAAACCATGCTTAAAACCAAGTATTCAACCACATAAACTCAAGGATCACTTACCATGTTCATCCTTAACAAAAATGACATTTAAAACCAGCAATATCATTGCTCAAAACATGCTTTATAACAGTAACCAAACCACATTTAAATCGAGTGCATTTTTAACCAAAACATAGCACAAGTCGAGGGATATTTTCGCTTTACTTACTCTTGGGCTTAGCTAAGTGTTTCAAACTTACGCTAAACTCCCAAAACCACTTTCAAAATGTTTGAAGCTAGAAAATCCTTTTTCACTCACCGATACACGAAACCTCGCTCGCCAACACGATGATCATCCGTCCGAAGCCTCCAAAAATGTTTCGTTTGCTTCCGGATCAAGATCCCCTATTTTTAGAGCATCAAAACAGAGATCCAAATGCATTAAAATGCATTTCAACACCAGCAACTAAACACAAACTCGTTTCTCACCAAAACTACACCAATTTACCCATCGGAAACAACCAAAAACTCAATCGATTGCTTCCTAAACCAAGCCCAGCCAACATACATCACTTTCAACCATATAAAAACAAAAAAAAAACACATCTAAAATCAACCTAAACCTATCCTTATACCTCCAGCAATCATTACTTCATCATTCACCTCAAAAACTCAACTACAACTATCATAAAACTCAAGGATCTTAGGATTTCGGGATCAATATCACAAAAACACTTTCTCATCACAAAAACCCTAAACCATCTAAAACAGAGCTCATCAAAACAAATCCGAAAATCAAGAATTAAATCACAATTTTGCAAGATTTTGATCTTAAACCATAACTATTATCAAAACTCAGTTAAAAACATCAATTGAGATTCAATAATAGATGTGAGCACGATTATGCCACCCAACGATGCAACTTCAACCTTTTAGGGAAGTTTTCTTTTTCACTTGTTACATACTGATGTGTAACATTTTTTATACTTATATTATTTATATTAGTATGTTTGGTGTGTTTTAACTTAGTTTGATATAAATAATGGTGTGTCTATATTTGTTTGTGAGTTAATAACTAAGGTTGCAAGTGTTTACGACTTGTATTATTGTTTCCATTAAGTTTACAATGCTTTGATGGAATGTTTGCTGTCTTTTGACATAGGTACGTTGGAGGACGTTGCATGTACCATGAACGATCAAGTCCTAATATGTAACAAGTGCATCCGAGTATCCCTTATTGTTTTACCCATGTGCGTACAATGGGGTTTGAAATTTCTCTACACATGTGCGCTAATTACGTGGAATTCACCATGCAGCAGGCCATGCGTAACCATGCAACACAACTTAAATGCGTAACCCTTGCAAGTGGACGAGTATGCATGACAAATGGAGCTCCTCACAGCCAAGTGTCACTTGTTGAACGTGATTTCACCATGTGCAAAATTCAATTATGTGCGGCAGAGAATGAGATAAGGACAGAGGGAGTTACTACTTTGAATTTCAAAGTTCAAAGCACAATTAACATGTGCTTATTATCAAATTAACGCACATCATTTCAAAATGCATGGCAGAAATGCATTTCTGCCCCTTTTAGAAGTTATTTCTAATTCAAATGAAATTTTTGAATTGGCAAATAATGGCCACATAATTTAAAATTCGGCCAGCCCTTTGTATCTATATATATATGTATTCTTTTGATGTAAACAAGGTTAGACATTTTGGAAATAAAAATTGTTTGAGAGAGTTTCTCTTGTTCGGTTCTTTTTAGAACTATCTTTTGACATTTCAGACTTTGTTTTGACTTGTCAAATTTACTTCATACTTCGGGTTCCTAGATCGCTATCTAGTGGGTCCAAGTCCTCCGACGTGAAGCATATTCGATTCGGGTTTGCTCAGTAGATTGTGCAGGTTCATTCGAGCTTTCCGTCTTTGACGTTAGACAGATTCGATTCGGGTTCGTTCAGAAGATTGTTCGAGTTCTTTTGAGTTTAACGTTGCCAAACTTTCGCTGATTTTTCTAGCAACATTTCTGCCATTTTAGGACACCGAAACAGCCATGAAAGCTACTTGAAGCATTCGTCCTTTTTGTCGTCCAAATCTGTCCAGGAATTCCTACACCTTATTATGTCTTTCTTTTTTTGTTTTCTTTTTTGTTTATTATTATTTTTTTTTTGTTATTTTAACTATCTAAAAACGCCCATTCTTGTGTTTTATTGCAGAGAAATGTTTTCTACGATCCTAGATCCGTTTACGAACAAGGAGCGTTGTTTCTGAAGCAATATACCCCTTTATCATATGGTAATCAGAGCTTTGCTCGGATTTTGGCACTTTCTGCACTACTAGACATCAATATATATATATATAAAAAAGTCAAAAAAAAGTCAAAGTCAAAGGTTTGACCAGAAAAGTCAAAGTAAAAAAAATCGAAAAAAGTTCAAAAAAAATTCAGATTCTAATATTTAGTGTATTTTATATCCTAAAGTGCTGTTTTGTTCAAAAAATTATGAAGGATGCTCAATTATGCCATGGAATGCTTCGAAATCACCCGAAACAACTTGTTCTTGTTTGTTCGGTGATAGGACCGTTGTAAGCATTTCTTTGCAATAAGTTGTTTCCTTTTCCTTCATTTTTTTTATCAGCCTTTATTTCTTTTGTTTCATCACCAATTTCCAGCCTTCTTATTATTATTATTTTTTCAGCCTTTTTTATTTTTATTTCACCTAACAGTCCCTATTTGTCCTTTGACCATTTGTTTGTTTACCTATTATATTATCTTGTAAGTTTGACATAGTTAACAGGTCCGAAAGATCAAGTTAGTTCATTAAAGAACTGATTGCGAGAGATCGAGTGGAAAAGGCAATTGAGCGTGTGAGAACAGAAGGGGAGACAAAAAGAGTCATTCAAGTATTCTCCCGAGTGAAACACGAGCGTTTGAGTGCAATTGTTGAGCGATCTTTCCTTGTAGCGATCTGTGAGATTTTTGTTGAGTGTGCAGTGAGGTCCAATTTTTTTTATTTCACTAACATATATATATTGTGTGTTTTTGTTTGTTGTTTTGGTTTTTCAACATGGCAGGTTCTGATGATAATTTAGGTGAACAACAACCACTGAATCTCCAAATGCAAGCCTTAGAGCGCATGATGCAACGAGTGATTGCTAATGCATTGAAGCCTATACATTCTCGAATGGATAGACTTGATGGGGGTGGTTCCCATTCTGTCCATGAAGAGATAAATGATGACAATGTGCAGACATTGGCTACCGATGAAGCACTTGTTGACAAGGGAAGTCTGAATGATCAACCATCACAGGATGAACCGCAACGAAACAACCTCTTCCATACGAGATGCAACGTGAATGGCAAGGTAGTTTTGCTAACGTTGCTAGTACTCTCATGGTTGACAAGTTAGGACTGAAGACGACCACGCATTCCAATCCGTACAAGTTACAATGGTTGAATGATGGTGTTGAAATCAAAGTTACCAAACAATTTGTTATACCATTTTTCATTGGTAAATACAAGGATGAGGTAACTTGTGATGTTTGTTCTATGGATACTTGTCATTTGTTGTTAGGAAGACCGTGGCAGTATGATAAGAGAGTTTTACACGATTGTTACACCAATAGATACTCTTTTACTCATGAGGGTAAAAAGGTAACTTCGGCACCTATGACTCCAAGTGAAATATATGAAGACGAAGTTCGTTTGAAAGCGAGTATTGCAGCTTGGAAGGCCAACCAAGAGAAGAATGAATGCGAAAAGATGAAAGAAAATTCACAGGTATTATCTGATTCGACATTTTCTTCTATTTCTTCTTCTAACTTGCAGGTTAATAAGGTGACACCATGTGAAGTTCCCAAGGTTGCTACTTTTGGCATATCTAGTGCATCTATGTCCTTTCAGAAAATTCAACAACCTTCTTTACCACGGTTTGACGTTCCATTCCATTGTACTATTGAATTTTCATTTTTATATGCTGATTTCTTTGGTTGTACATTGGATTGTGAACAACCTTGTGTTGTGATTCTAGATGATCATCGAGATTCTTGTTGTTCTTTGGAGTTGCCTTTGTATGTCATTTTTTTCAGGTTTAAGGATGCACGCCGAGCATTGTCTGACTTTATGTTGTGCATTTTTCGGAAAGGTACAAGAAAGAAGGCATTTCCATTTGTGTTCTTTGTAAAAGAACTTGATTCGAGAGGATGGCATATGTGCCGAGCAAGACGACGGAAGAAGTTCCCTGCCAAGCGAAAGTTGAAATTGTTCCCTTTTGTAATGAGGGTCGATTTGGGGACAAATCGCATTAAAGAAGGGGGGATGATGTGAGCACGATTATGCCACCCAACGATGCAACTTCAACCTTTCAGGGAAGTTTTCTTTTTCACTTGTTACATACTGATGTGTAACATTTTTTATACTTATATTTTTTATATTAGTATGTTTGGTGTGTTTTAACTTAGTTTGATATAAATTATGGTGTGTCCATATTTCTTTGTGAGTTAATAAATAAGGTTGCAAGTGTTTAGGACTTGTATTATTGTTTCCATTAAGTTTACAATGCTTTGATGGAATGTTTGTTGTATTTTGACATAGGTACGTTGGAGGATGTTGCATGTACCATGAACGATCAAGTCCTAATATGTAACAAGTGCAGCCGAGTATCGCTTATTGTTTTACCCATGTGCGTACAATGTGGTTTGAAATTTCTCTACACATGTGCGCCAAATACGTGGAGTTCACCATGCAGCAGCCCATGCGTAACCATGCGTAACCATGCAACACAACTTAAATGCGTAACCCTTGCAAGTGGACGAGTATGCATGACAAATGGAGCTCCTCACAGCCAAGTGTCACTTGTTGAACGTGATTTCACCATGTGCAAAATTCAATTATGTGTGGCAGAGAATGAGATAAGGACAGGGAGTTGCTACTTTGAATTTCAAAGTTCCAAGCACAATTAACATGTGCTTATTATCAAATTGGCGCACATCATTTCAAAATGCATGGAAGAAATGCATTTCCGCCCCTTTTAGAAGTTATTTCTAATTCAAATGAAAATTTTGAATTGCCAATAATGGCCACATAATTTAAAATTCGGCCAGCCCTTTGTATATATATATATATATGTATTCATTTGATGTAAACAAGGTTAGACATTTTGGAAATAAAAATTGTTTGAGAGAGTTTCTCTTGTTCGGTTCTTTTTAGAACTATCTTTTGACATTTCAGACTTTGTTTTGACTTGTCAAATTTACTTGATACTTCGGGTTCCTAGATCGCTATCTAGTGGGTCCAAGTCCTCCGACGTGAAGCATATTCGATTCGGGTTTGCTCAGTAGATTGTACAGGTTCTTTCGAGCTTTCCGTCTTTGACGTTAGATAGATTCGATTCAGGTTCGTTCAGCAGAATTTTCAAGTTCTTTCGAGTTTAACGTTGCCAAACTTTCGCTGATTTTTCCAACAACATTTATGCCATTTTAGGACACCGAAACATCCATGAACGCTATATGAAGCATTCGTTCTTTTCGTCGTCCAAATCTGTCCAGAAATTCCTACACCTTATTATGTCTTTCTTTTTTTGTTTTCTTTTTTTTGTTATTTTAACTATCTAAAAACGTCCATTCTTGTGTTTTATTGCAGAGAAATGTTTGCTACGATCCTAGATCCGTTTACGAACAATGAGCGTTGTTTCTGAAGTAATATACCCCTTTATCAATAATCTTGGGAATTTCAATAAATAACCTTGATTAGAGGTTGAGAACGAGATTTATCTCCAATCCTTGCTTTCCTCAATGGATGACAAGTTTTTGCTTCACAAATCTTGAAGAAATTGAATATGATCCTTTGAAATGAAAGAGAAATCAAGAAGCGAACGTTTGGGAGAAAAGAATTCTGGAGAAAATGATTTAGAATGGTGTTTGCCTGGAAATAAGAAGAGAAAAGTAGTTACGTAACTAAAATCTCCCAAATTAACTATTTAATTAATAAAATAAATAAAACCTTTTTGATCCAATTAATTAAAAACCATTTTAAACACATGTCATATTAAGGAAATGCTTAATTTCCATAAAGCTCCCTAAAGAATCTAAGACTTTGATTCTCCCTTTTGAAAAGTGCATTTTTCATACTTTTGAAACTTTACATTTTGGTCACTACCCAAAATGTACTACCTCCGAAACTCTTTTCGTAAAATTGATTTCACCATCCTCTTAAACATAATTTTAGAGGATTTTAGCAACATTTACCACATTTTATCCTATCTCGATCCTTGATTTCCTTAAATCACCAAACTCGATTCGAATCGTTCCCGACCGGTCCGATCCGATGTCCAAAACATCTAGGCCCAAAACCAGGGCGTTACACTCATAGTATCATTAAAATAAGAGCAAACTCCTTTTCTCATGCTTAAACCAAGCATCACATTCATTCTAGCATAATCCCCAAACATCACATGCTTAATTCATTTCACAACATCATTATATTGGCTCGCAAGTGATCATTAACAAACCCTCTCAAAACCAAAACAATTAACACAATTAATACAATTGGATATGTTGCGTGTAAAATAGTCTATCGCAATGGTAGTGCAAGTGTACACGACGCAAGTAGTAAAGTGATACGAAGTATCGGATATCGTCTCCACAGGGATTGGGCTAATAGCTTCACCTTAGTTCACTGCACGAAAGTAAAGAAAATATTTGAGAGTTGTCACGAAAATAATAAAGAAAACGTAAAATAAAAGAATTGAGATATCAAGATAGAGAGAATGGGCTGGTATTGAATTGCTCAGTAGTGCAGGTATTGCAGAGTTTAGGAAATCCAGTTATGTCGTCGCGCCTGTCGCTGGCAGCACCTGTCCGTTGATCGTCGCGGCAGCAAACACACCAACTCCGTACTTCAAGTTTGGCAAGAATCCCATATCTGCCTTGGCCTATCCCTAGGTCCAAGTCCGTCGATGATCACGTCTTGATGATACCTCCCGGCGTGAATCGAAGGATGAACACCGATGTGTATGAATTCTTCTCTAGCCACTTAACCTCGCCCTATCCCTAGGCACGAGATAGTTCAACTATAAACTAGAGAACTTGCTCTTATTTATTTCGTATACTTAACTCTCCCGATGCTAAGTAAATAGATAACCTCACAATGCTCTCCCGATGCTCTTGCAAGATATTAATGACCAAAATAAGAGAACTTGAAGTTTATTTTATTGAACTTGGAAAATCCTAAAACAAAACAACCCTTGCAACTACTTTACAAATCAACCCGTGGCCCTAGGGGGGTTTTAGAACATATCGACGGTGGGTAAACGGCGGAGGGGTTTTTGGTTGTCGGTTATGGGGTAATCGGCTATGGGATATGAGATCTCCCCTAGGTTAAAATATATGCCCTTATATAAGCTTTGGGCTCAAGTTTTCTAATGTAACAAGGATTAAAACTTTAATTAGAAGTATGATTCTAATAAAGACTAAATCTTCAAGGAATCTACTTTCCAGCCGTCCTCCTTGTTTCTTGGGATTTTCTCTCCTTGAACTTTGGGCTTGACATATCTTTCGATCTGGGGCTCGGAAAAATATGAGGTTTTCACACGACAGACGAGCATAATTTTCTCTATCTATCGACGTCCACTTTGCTTTTCTCTGCACAAAACTGCTGTCACCATGCTGTCACGGCGGCACCATGGCAGCATCGTCCTCTTTGTCTGCTTGTCCAGTTCAGCTCTTCTGCTTCTCTGCCCAGCGCCTGCCTTCTCCGTCAGCTATGGCGGATACCTGCAAAAATAGCCATTTTTAGTAGAATCTGTGCCTTTAATATATTTGTGATGTTTTGCTGTAAACTGACCTAAATGCAATGAATAATGCTTGAATGCAGCAGAAATATGGGTTAAAAAGGGTGTAAATAATAGAACTTTTACACACTCAACACACCCCCAAACTCAAGTTTTTGCTTGCCCTCAAGCAACTAAGACCTAAAAGAAAAATGAAATATTTTTTGTTTTGGCTTTCAAACAGTGGACTTTCCCTTACCCGTCGTTCGTTCCCTGTGACGACAGCAACCTGTCGGATAATTTAGGATCTGTCCGGAATCTCCCTATAGTCCTCGTGCAGTGTGTGCATGCTTGTGAACAGTTATATGCCAAGACTCTCTTAGTTTCACTAGAATATTCAACTCTTAACTCGAATTTTTATGCCAAAGTTTATCTTTTTGAAGGCACATTTTCATGCTTCTTTGATTTTTTGTTTTGACTTGATTTAGTTTTTAAGCTAAAGTTTCACTAGAGCCGGTTTCGGGCACCTCTAGCTAACTTCCTAGAGCCGGTTTCGGGCACCTCTAGGGCTATTGAGTCTATTTTGCTAAACTTCTTTCCTAGAGCCAGTGTTAGGCACCTCTAGGGGCTATTCAAGTGCTAAGCTTCCTATTCTAGTTGGCTAAAAGAAATCTAAGCAGTATAACAGTCACAATGATGTTTTAAACTTTCAGAACTATGGAAAGGCTCTAAACTTCTCCTAAAACTATCCCAATGATGCTGCCACGACAGAGCTGTCGCGACAGGTAAGTTCAAATCACAGTTTTAAGCCAAAATTTTCAAACTTTTTTTAAGAGAAATAAAGACACAACAATTAAAAAGATGTACTTAGACTCCATTAAAATGGAGGGTTGCCACCCCCAATGCAAATGACAAAATAAAAAGCAAAATAAATGAAGGCAGTACATCACAAAATATAGATAAGGCAGGCAGCAATAAGAAGAAAATAAAAGACTTAAATTTTAAGCACTGTCTTCACTGCTGCTGCTGACACGGATTTGGCGGCGGATTCTGGGCTGTGGGGCAGGCTGGACTGGTTGCTCTACGACCTGGATGTCAGAGCTGCTGCCGCAATCCCAAGTGTTGCTGCTGCTGGTGGTGGTGCTGGCCTTTTCCATAAGCTTTCTGTTGGCCATCTTTTTCTGCCTCTTGACTGGCGTGAATTCTTTCTCCAGGTTCCTCTGAATAGAGGGTTCTGCCTCGCTTTCAGCCCAGACAGAGGAAGAAGAAAAACCAGCGACCAAGGCAGCAATGTCATCCGAGGGCCGTCGCTTCGTCCCTCGGGCGGATGTGTCGGCCTGAGGGCTGCCGGCTGCCGTCGGGGCAGGTGATGCGGTGGAGGCAGCAGATTGATGAGGTGTGGCAGCAGGTGTAGGTGTGGGGGTAGGGGAGGGGATGGTGAAATAGTGGGCAGGGAAGGTGGGAAAGACAACACCGGGATAATTTAAAGTATGGTTAATAAAATTTACCGTGGAGTTGGCAAAATCCCTGATGAATGTCATCAGACCCAGCTGTCTGTCTTCCACCCTCTAAATGGCAGCAAGGATTTGAGTGGATGTGTCTGTCGGAGCAGCTGCTGCGGTAGGTTCAGTGTTGGGCTCCTCTGATGATTATGCTGGGGCGGCATTAGGGTTGACGGACAAAATGGGGGTCGCCACTGTCAGCTCCATGAGGCTGATAATATTCTTGTATGTCCAGCCCTGTCCTTTCACTAGTCAATCGGTGGTGGCTTCTGGTACGGCAGAGCAGCGGCAGAGGGATGTAATCAAGAAGGGCAGGCAGAGGAGGGATGTTGATCTGTGCGTGCAGTCCAAGATACTCTCCCTCATGTAGCGTCCCACATCTATGGGGCAGTTGTTCATGATTCAGTGGATTAGGGCTAGCCTCTGCTGGTCCACTGTGGTATGATGGGAGAACGGCAGAATCCGCTTCTTGATGAAAGCGTTCCATAATTTGGCTTCTGGAAGCAGCTGCCCCCTTCTTACGGTGTTGGGATTTTTCTTGCTCGTGTTCCATTCAGTTCCTTCTTCTGTCACTTCTGCCATGACAGCATCGAAGGCCGCGGTGTCGAGGGTGTCCAGGAACTGCTGGTGGGCATCGTCGTTGGGGCCGAAGTAGAGGCCATAAAAATTGTTGATGCGTTCTGCTGTGAATGGCACTTCTGTCCCTCGGACAGTCACTGTTGTTGCCGTCCTGCTGTCGATGGCAGCATAGAATTCCCTCACCAGTGTTCCATTCATTTCTGCTGGTTGCTCTGCAAATTGTTCCCACTTAAGGGCTCTGATCGTCCTTGCGATGAAAGGCTTGAGACCCATATTCACTGCCCTTGGAGTGTAAATAAAACCTCGTTCTTCCCAGAGGTCCTTAGTTGCGAAGGACTACGGGGTGGGTGCTACCGGTGAAGAGGTTGAAGCAGCACTGCGGCGGGTTCTTCTGGAAGACATGTTAGTTGCAAGGGTTTTGTGAAAGTAAAGAAAACAAAGAAAAACGAGAGGGGGAAGCAGGTAAGAATAAGCAGAAGTGAGGAAAATGAAAATGAAACGGGGTTTTATAGAGGAAGAGTTGCTGCCCGTTTAATGCTGTAACGGTAGGCGTGAATAACAGAGCGACGGTTTAGCTTTAGTGTGTCTGACGCGTCTGACACGCATTTATGCGTTTGTTACGCGTCTGGCACACGTTTCTGCGTCTGCCGTGACAGTCTGATGACAGCCTGTCTTATCCGTGTCTGTGGCGGCAGCTGGAACGACAGGCTTCAATAATGGGCTATATTGGGCTGATGGATGGATGATGGGCTTGGGTCACTTCTCTTATTCTTCTTGACTCCTTTATTTCCTAAAAACAGAAAACATAAAAAACATTATTCGAATAAAATAAACCTAATTTCCTAATAAATAATAGAAATAAATAAAAATAAAATTTAGGTTAAATTAGGGATGCCTTGTGGGGCATCTCCTAAGGTAACCACTTCCTGTATTCCTGGGGCTTCAGTCCCCTGATAATGCTTGAGGCGCTGTCCATTGACTTTGAATTGGCTCCCGTCTTTTAATGATCGGATAGTGATGGCACCATGGGGAAAAACTTGTACCACTTGGAACGGGCCAGACCATCTAGATTTTAGCTTTCCTGGGAAGAGTTTCAGTCTAGAATTGAACAACAATACAAGCTGCCCTGGGCAGAACTGTCGTGGCAGCAACTTCCTGTCATGTCACTTCTTAGTTTTCTCCTTGTAAATTCTTGCATTGTCGTAGGCCATTGTTCTTATTTCGTCAATCTCGTGCAGATCTAACAGCCTTTTCTGGCCTGCCTTGTCCAAGTCCATATTCACTGCCTTGATTGCCCAGTAAGCCCTGTGCTCTATCTCGACAGGAAGATGGCAGGTTTTCCCATAAATCAATCGGTATGGAGACATGCCCAATGGAGTCTTGAATGCTGTCCTATATGCCCATAATGCATCATTTAGAAGTAAAGACCAATCTTTCCTAGTTGGCTTAACCATCTTCTCAAGAATGTTCTTAACTTCCCTATTGGATATTTCAGCTTGTCCATTGGTCTGTGGGTGGTATGCTGTCGCGATCCGATGCTTGACACCATATTTCTTCAAGACGGCAGCAATAACCCTATTGTCAAAATGTCTCCCTTCATCACTGATTATCGCCTTAGGGATGCCGAACCTAGAAAAGATGTTTTTGTGTAGAAATTTTTGGACTGTCTTGGCATCATTCCTTTGTGTAGCGATAGCTTCAACCCACTTAGAGACATAATCCACTGCTAGGAGGATGTATAGATTTCCACATGAAGATGGAAAAGGTCCCATAAAATCAATCCCCCAAAAGTTGAAGATCTCGACTTCTAGAATATTCTGCAGTGGCATCTCGTTTCTCCTCGAGATGTTACATGTCCGCTGGAACCTGTCACAATTCTTGTAGAAGTCCTGTGCATCTTTATACAGTGTCGGCCAGTAGAACCCTAACTGCAGCACCTTGGCAGCAGTTTTGTTGCCTCCTACGTGACCTCCATATTGTGAAGCATGGCAGTGATGGAGAATGTCTTCTTGCTCTTCTTGTGGTACACACCTCCTTATAACTTGATCTGCACATAGTTTGAAAAGAAGAGGTTCGTCCCAATAATAATGCCTAACATCATTTTGGAACCTCTTCCTGGCTTGATAATTAAGATCAGAAGGAAGTATTCCGCTAACTATAAAATTAACGAAATCAGCATACCAGGGAAGTTCAGAAGACTTACCTGCCACCATGGCTGTTGCGGCAGCGATTGCGACAGCAAAGAGCTGCTCATCTGGGAAGGTCTCCAGTATGTTTGTCTCATCTATTGGTAGACTCTGTCCCTTCTCCAACCTTGACAAGTGATCTGCCACCTGATTTTCTGTCCCTTTTTTGTCCTTGATTTCAAGGTCGAATTCTTGCAGTAGCAAGATCCACCGTATCAATCTAGGCTTTCCATCCTTCTTTGCGAACAAATACTTCAGGGCAGAATGGTCTGTGTGCACTATTACTTTCGTCCCAAGTATGTAAGAACGAAACTTGTCGATGGAGAACACCACAGCTAGTAACTCCTTTTCTGTGGTGGTGTAGTTCACTTGGGCGTCATTTAGTGTCTTGCTGGCATAGTATATGACATGAAATAGCTTATCTCTGCGCTGCCCAAGTGCTGCCCCGACAGCATAGTCACTAGCATCACACATAATCTCAAATGGCTGTGTCCAGTCTGGTGGCTGTACTATTGGGGCTGTTACCAGCTTTTCCTTCAGAACCTTGAATGCTTCAGTACATTCATCATTAAAGGCAAAGGGTCGGTTTTGCTCCAAAAGATGACATAAGGGCTTGGTGATTTTTGAGAAATTTGCAATGAATCTTCTATAAAAACTAGCATGCCATAAGAAACTTCTAATGCCCTTGACTGTGGTCGGCGGCGACAGTTTTTCAATCACTTCTATTTTGGCCCTGTCGACTTCTATGCCACGGCAGCTAATCTTATGGCCAATGACTATCCATTCATCCACCATAAAGTGGCATTTTTCCCAATTCAATACGAGGTTTGCTTTTTCACATCTTTCAAGTACCTTTTGTAGATTGCCGAGGCAGCTCTCAAAATCGTCTCCAAAGACTGAAAAATCATCTATAAATATCTCAAGGAAGTCCTCCACCATATCAGAGAATATAGCCATCATGCACCTTTGGAAGGTGGCGGGTGCATTGCATAATCCAAACGGCATTCTCCTAAAAGCATACGTTCCATAGGGGCATGTGAAGGTCGTTTTTTCTTGATCCTCCGGTGCGATAGCAATTTGATTATAACCTGAATAACCATCAAGAAAACAATAGTAAGGTTTACCCGCTAATCTATCAAGCATTTGATCAATAAAGGGTAAAGGAAAGTGGTCCTTTCGGGTAGCTTTGTTAAGCTTCCGATAGCCCATACAAACCCTCCAACCGGTCACAGTCCTGGTTGGGATTAACTCGTTGTTTTCATTGGTCACCATGGTCATTCCTCCTTTCTTGGGAGCGCATTGCACCAGGCTCACCCATTTGCTGTCGGAGATGGCGTAAATAATACCAGCATCTAACCATTTGATTATCTCTTTACGCACCACCTCTTTCATCGCATGGTTTAGCCGCCTTTGGGCATCTATAGTCGGCTTATGATCTTCCTCTAAAAGGATTTTGTGCATGCATAACGCCGGACTGATGCCTTGAATGTCAGCTATTGTCCATCCAATCGCCTTTTTGTGCTGCCGCAACATGTCGATTAGCTACCGTTCCTGTTCCTGTGGCAGCTTAGAAGAGATGATTACGGGCAGTGTGTCATTTGAACCAAGAAAATCATATTTTAGCTGCCCTGGCAGGGGCTTCAGTTCTAAGGCAGGTGGTTCAACAGTAGATGGCTTTTGGATTAAATGGTTATCCGAAGTATAATTTAAAGGTTCGAATAACTTACCTGGACGATTGCCTAACCAGTTTACCTCCTCGTGATCTTCAGTATCTGATGTATCGGATTCAGAGGAGTTGCTGTCGTTGGTGCTGCCGTCAGTGCTGTCGTGACAGTCCTGTAGGTGGCTGCCGTGGCAGTGCCCGATTTTTATGTCGTGACAGCCTGACCAGATGCAGGGTTGATCAAGGATAACTTCAGTGCTAGCCTTGCACTCCTCGTCTGCATCAGCATGCTTCATTGCTTGGAGAACATTCAACTTAATCTCTTGGTCATTCACTCTCATGGTGAGTTCTCCTTTTTCCACATCAATCAGTGATCTTCCCGTGGCTAAGAAGGGTCGCCCAAGGATGATTGGTGCGTTTTCGTTTGCTTCACAATCTAAAACAAGAAAGTCAGCAGGAAAAATAAATTTATCCACTCTTACCATAATAACTTCGATTTTTCCTTCTGGATGAACGTAAGAGCGGTCTGCCAGGTGCAGAATTACTGTCGTGGGCCGCACCTTTCCAATACCTAATTTCTGAATAACAGATTTTGGCATTAAATTAATACTAGCACCAAGATCACAAAGTGCCTTACCCACATATTTATCTCCGATTACACAAGGTATGATGAAGCTCCCCGGATCCTTCTTTTTCTGGGGTGGCTGCCGATGAAGAATATTCATGCAACCATCTGCCATCCTTACCGTTTCAAATTCCCCCAGTTTATATTTCTTTGACATGACATCCTTGAGAAATTTGGCGTAACCGGGCATCTCCCTAACGGCATCTAACAGCGGAATATTAATATGAACCTACTTAAAAATATCATAAATCTTTTTAAGTTGAGATTCTTTCTTGGCTTGCTGTATCCATTGAGGAAAAGGAGGTGGGGGACGATAATCAGCAATACGTCCTTCCCACTGCATACGAATCTGAGGAGGTTTGGGTTCATCATTTTTCTCCTCTGTCGCTTCTGCTGTCGTGACAGGCTCATCGGCAGCAGTCTGTTTGTTACCTGTCGTGGCAGCTTCCTCGGCAGGTCCACCCAAGGCTGGTTCCTTTACTGTTTCTACTTCCTTTTCCGGCCCTGGTAGTTTCTTCCCACTCCTAGTAGTAATTGCCTTACACTGCTCATGTGTGGGTGGCCTAGCATTTTCAGTATTACTAGGGAATCCTCCAGTCTGCCTCCGCTTAATATGTTGGGAAACCTGACCCATTTGTGTCTCCAAAGATTTCAGAGTAGCTTCATGATTTGTCATCCGCATCTCTGTTTTGTCCATGAAATTCTCTGTCTTCTTGACAAACTGATTCATATTCTCAATATAAGTACTTGTCTGAGACATAATGGTGGCCAGAGTCTGTTCCAGTATACTGCTCGTGGCAGCTGGTGGCTGCTGTTGCTGCTGCGACGGTAGGTGCGGCGGCAGTTGCTGTCGCGTCAGCAATCTAGGTCCTCCCTGATTCTGATTGTGTGCTTGAGGATTCAGGGCATTATTAGGATTGCTCCAAGAAAACTTGGGATCCTTCCTCCAATTGGGATTATAGTTGTTGGAATTGTAATTCGGCTTGTTGTAATTTCCAACATACTTTCCCTCTTCTAACTGTATCGGACATTCCTCCGAACTATGATTCCCCTCACAGATGTCACATACCTCCTCGACAGCAAATCCATGTTGTGTATCATCATTCAATAACCGTTTCATTGTTGTAGTAAGGAATGCTACCTGTGATTTCATCGTGCTGTCGACTTCATAATCCTTGACAGCAAGTACCCGTTTACCCCCTCTTCTTGCAGTCGGAAACTGCTCTTCATTTTTAGCCAGATTTTTCAAAACTTGCAATGCCTCGTCCGGATCTTTATCCAATAATAGTCCATTTGCCGCAGAATCAATTCGAATACGAGTTTGTAGGTTGGCAGCGTTATAGAACTTAGTTACCTGATTCCAGACGGAGAATCCATGCATTGGGCAGTTCCATAGAAGAGTAGTAAATCTGTCCCAGGCCTCGTGCATCGGCTCGTCATCTTCCTGTTGAAAAGTAGCAATTTCATTCCACGAAGTTTTTGCTCTGTCCCTCAAGGAATGGGGGAATAACCGAAGCCTCAGTATCTCCGGATTAACTCCTGGTAGTCTAAACGAACCACAGATCTCCTGGAACGTTTTGAGATGCTCCCTAGCATCCTCTGTAACAGCACCGCTAAACTGCCCGGCATTGTTGATCATACTAAACATGACAGGTTTCAGCTCGAAGTTATTAACATCTATGTCCGGCAGCATGGTCTCCAGCTCTACATGATCGTTTAACATGTAGTCACGACAGGACCGTCGTCCGGCGGCGGCAGGGTTACCGGCAGGCGGTATAACATCGCCAGCAGGTGGGTCGTCGGCCATCTTCTCTAGCTGTTCTTCAAGGTACTCGTTCCTAGCTAAAAGGTGACGAATTTGTTTCTTGAGATTGAAGGAACGTTCAATTTCCGGATCTAATGGATACTCAGGATCTTCACCTCTTTTAGATATGCGCATAAACAAGAAAACCTCGTGAAAAGCAAGAGTTGAAAGCACCAACAAAAAACAGAAAAAGAAAAATAAAAACTAAAACTAAAACTAAAACGTAAAGTGCAATAAAGGAAAGGTGTAGTTATGTTGCCAATCCCCGACAACGACGCCAAAAACTTGTTGCGTGTAAAATAGTCTATCGCAATGGTAGTGCAAGTGTACACGACGCAAGTAGTAAAGTGATACGAAGTATCGGATATCGTCTCCACAGGGATTGGGCTAATAGCTTCACCTTAGTTCACTGCACGAAAGTAAAGAAAATATTTGAGAGTTGTCACGAAAATAATAAAGAAAACGTAAAATAAAAGAATTGAGATATTAAGATAGAGAGAATGGGCTGGTATTGAATTGCTCAGTAGTGCATGTATTGCAGAGTTTAGGAAATCCAGTTATGTCGTCGCGCCTGTCGCTGGCAGCACCTGTCGCGGCAGTAGTCCGTTGATCGTCGCGGCAACAAACACACCAACTCCGTACTTCAAGTTTGGCAAGAATCCCAGATCTGCCTTGGCCTATCCCTAGGTCCAAGTCTGTCGATGATCACGTCTTGATGATACCTCCCGGCGTGAATCGAAGGATGAACACCGATGTGTATGAATTCTTCTTTAGCCACTTAACCTCGCCCTATCCCTAGGCACGAGATAGTTCAACTATAAACTAGAGAACTTGCTCTTATTTCTTTCGTATACTTAACTCTCCCGATGCTAAGTAAATAGATAACCTCACAATGCTCTCCCGATGCTCTTGCAAGATATTAATGACCAAAATAAGAGAACTTGAAGTTTATTTTATTGAACTTGGAAAATCCTAAAACAAAACAACCCTTGCAACTACTTTACAAATCAACCCGTGGCCCTAGGGGTTTTTAGAACATATCGACCGTGGGTAAACGGCGGAAGGGTTTTTGGTTGTCGGTTATGGGGTAATCGGCTATGGGATATGAGATCTCCCATAGGTTAAAATATATGCCCTTATATAAGCTTTGGGCTCAAGTTTTCTAATGTAACAAGGATTACAACTTTAATTAGAAGTATGATTCTAATAAAGACTAAATCTTCAAGGAATCAACTTTCCAGCCGTCCTCCTTGTTTCTTGGGATTTTCTCTCCTTGAACTTTGGGCTTGACATATCTTTTGATCTGGGGCTCGGAAAAATATGAGGTTTTCACACGACAGACGAGCATAATTTTCTCTATCTATCGAGGTCCACTTTGCTTTTTCTCTGCACAAAACTGCTGTCACCATGCTGTCACGGCGGCACCATGGCAGCATCGTCCTCTTTGTCTGCTTGTCCAGTTCAGCTCTTCTGCTTCTCTGCCCAGCGCCTGCCTTCTCCGTCAGCTATGGCGGATACCTACAAAAATAGCCATTTTTAGTAGAATATGTGCCTTTAATATATTTGTGATGTTTTGCTGTAAACTGACCTAAATGCAATGAATAATGCTTGAAAGCAGCAGAAATATGGGTTAAAAAGGGTGTAAATAATAGAACTTTTACACACTCAACAGGATACACAGATTACAAGCGCTGTCCCACACGCTTCGTACACACTACCGGACTACACAAGGCTCACACATGGGATTAGACCATCAATCGTTGTGACACCCGTGGTGGAGTTTAACGGTACAATCACAACCCCTCAACACCACTCATCGATAGTTGTATAATTCCACTAACGAGAGCACGTGACACATACCACAAGATCCACACACGGGATTAAACCATCCATTGTTGTGATCTTAGCCTCAATCGTTAGGGTACTTGGATGGAGTATACAGTACAATCACAACCCCTGAACATCCAAGGCTACTTTATTCATGGTGCACCCAATCCTATAGCCAGCTAACTATATCCGATTAAAGTAACCAAAAACCATTTCTGTAACACCCCAATTTTGGGCTTAGAAGTTTAGGGTCTGAGCCGGACCGGTTTGATTTTCGGTTCGAATATAAAAGGAGATTTTAGAGAAAGCCTAGTTCGGGATGCTTTAAAAATATGGAAAAATATCTAAAAATCCTTTTTTAATATATATAAGAGAGTGGTGAAATCAATTTTACAAAATAAGGTTTGGAAATGCAACATTTTGAAAGAGTGACTAAAATGCGATTTTTGAAAAGTTCAGTGGTGACTGTTTTGTAAGGATTGAAACTTTGAATCTTTAAGGAGCTAATTTACCCAAGAAAGATTTCTCCAGATTTTTCTTAAATTTAAGTGATTTAATTAATGTTTTAATTAAATAGATGAGGGAGAAACTACCTTTTGATTAAATCATAACTAACTTTTTCTAAAACTTTCTCATCTCATTTTCTCTCAAAATTCCCTCATCCAAACACTTTTCCCCGGTAACTTTTCCATTGATTTTCACTCCAATTGGTGAGGTTTCAATCATTAATTAATTCTTGATCCTTTCTACATCAAGTCCTTTTGATTTGCTTATTGGATTATCAAGAAAATTGGCTCTAATCAAGGAGAAATCAACATTTAGAGGTAAGGATGTTCTTCTCCTCTAAATACTATGTTCTTTACTGAAACTCTCAAGTTGTCAATCCTTAATTTAAGTTTTATAAATGGTTTTAATGATATGAACTTGATTTTGGCTTAAAACTCAAGATTTGGAGGAAATCTTGAAGAATTTCGTTGTGAATGTTTGGGCTCTGTTTTGAGATGATTATTAAATGTATTTTGGATGTTTAATGATGTGTAAATGAGGTTTTATCAATGAAATACCGAATAGGTTGAATTTCCTAAGTTTTTGCTTATGAAAATGGTGGTTTTTGGGGTGATCTTGGTGTTCTATTATAGTTGGAGGTATAAGGTCGAGTTTAGGTTCATTTTGGATGTTAATTGATGTTTAGAAATGGTTAGAAGTGATGGATCATGGCTGGGTTATGTTTTGGAAGAGTTGAGAGGTGATTTCGGTTGTGTTTGGTAACTGAAATGTTGGCTCTAGGTAGAGCAACGAGTTTAAGTGTATTGGCTAGAGATTTCAACGCATGATAATGCATTAATCCTCTGCTTTGATGTGTTTAAAACAGGGGAGACATCTTCGGACACTTGTGGTGTTGATCCGGAGGCTTGATCGGCGTTTCGGCAAGCTTGCTAAACGGAATTGGTGAGTGAAGTTGGGTTTCCAGCTTTGAAACAAATGTTTGAAGGTTTTGGGAGCTTAGTTTAAGTATAAGCAACTTAACTAAGCTCAAGAGTGAGTTTTCAAAAAACTCTCTTGGATGAGCCATGGAGTGGTTCGATGCATTTGTTTATAATTACATGTTTTAAATTTTGTTTTGAAAGCATGTTTTAGCATGGTTAATGCTGGTTTTGAAAGCCATATGTTGAAGGATGCTCAAGGTGAGAGATCCTTGGTTTGACATTTGTAAATGTGGTTTTGATGCATAGTGATGCATGATGTTAAATGGCTTTGTCTAATGCTTTTAAACAGTGAATTATTGATGATAATTGATGTAGATTGGCAAGTGATGTGTTGGTTTTAAAGTACTTGAATCGGATAGAGTTAGCCGGCTATAGGATTGGGTGCACCGTGAATAAAGTCGCCTTGGATGTTGAGGGGTTGTAATTGTACCGTAAACTCCATCCAAGTACACTAACGAGAAAGGTAAGATCACAATTGTGGTTAAAAGTCCATGTGTGGATCTTGTGTTGTGTGTCCCGTGTTCTCATTAGTGATGTTATACAACTACCGATGAGTGATGTTGAGGGGTTGTGATTGTATCGTCAAACTCCATCACGGGTGTTGAGGGGTTGTGATTGTACCGGTAAACTCCACCTTGTGTGTTCGGTAGTGTGTATAAAGCATATGGGACAACGTTTGTAATCCGCGTATCCGATTGTGTGTTTTGGTGTTGTAAATGCTTATGAATTATCACTTGAAAGCCAATATGACATGTTGATTTAAATGAAGCATGAGATGCTTTTTGTGTATGCAAGGTTGCATGAATAATGATGATTATGTGATGAAAGGCTTTGTTAAAGTGTTTTATAAAAAGCATTATTGTGTTGTTTCTTTATAGCATGTCTCACTAAGCAATTGTGCTTACGCTCTCTCTCTTGAACCAATAATGCAGATAATTGAAGTGTTTCAAGGCAACAAGGAGGCTAAGAGTCCAAGGGAAAACTAAGCTCATGTATGGTGATGTTTTCACAACACTATTAGCTTTTGATATTTTGGCAATGGGAACCTAGGTTGTGTTTTGGGAGATTTTTTGGACTCCCTAATTGTGGCATGATACCTTTGATGATTTGGATTTGTAAATGGCCATTTTGATGCTTGTTTTGGTGTTTTGATGGTTGTTTGGATTTGGATATTAGGATGCATGCCTATAGACTTGTGGAATTCCATGATTGATGTCATGAATGTGTTTTGATGTTGCAAACATGTGCCTTATATGTATGATGACTTGTTGGCATGATTAGGAAGTCATTAGGATGTGTATGAATGGTTAAATGCATGTTAAACCAGCAAATTCTGTAGCTTCTGGGCAGACCGTATCGGAACGGGTATTGGCGTTTCGAAACGGGGGCCTGTAATGGCACTGGTGTTTCGAAACGGCTGGTGACCGTATCGAAACGGTTTGGCCACTGGAAGGCCCTGTTTCGGAACAGGTCTCGAAACGAACCCATGTTTCGGAACGGTCAACCCCGTTTCGAAACAGGTTACCGTTGGGCACTGATTTGAATGGTTTTAAGGTTTGCAAGCTTTACGTTTTAGTCCCGATAATTGTTTTTGCAATTGCATGAGTTTGAGATGTCCGTTTAAGGTGAAATTTGACAGGAAAGCATGTAATATGATAAATTTAATATTGGTAATTTAAAAATTAGTTAAGTCCTTATAATTTCTAGAATTTACATTTTGGTCCCTAATGGTTATGTGAGTGATATATGAATGGTGATGTATGGTTGCAATTGTGGTGCTATTCTATGTTGAAGCATGTTAGAGGGACCCATTGCCATATCAAAACTAATGAAAGGAATTGTTTTTGAAAAATGAGCTTGAGTGCTTGGATTACTTACCTTGTTGAGCCTAATTATGTTTATTGCATTTGTGCCAGTGCTTTGCTTTTCTTGTAAATGGGGCCTCATAGAGAACGAGGATAAATACGAGTGCTATGGCTCAGGATGGGAACGAGGAGAATGTCGATAATGTTGTGGATTTACCTCCTCCTCCTGGTGGTGGACCACCCGGCGGTGGTGGTGTTGGAGGAGAAAATGCTGGTGTTGGTGTTGGTGCTGGGGTCGCGGGACCTGATGGTGTGCAGGGGCAAGCTGCTCCTAACATGACAGTTTTGATACAGGCTATTGCTGGAGCTTTTCAGGCAGCAGTAGCTGGAGCTCACGGAGCTGTGCATCAGGGTGATTCTAATGCGAGATTACCTTTGGAAAGTCTGCGCAGTCTGGGAGGGACTGAGTTCAGAGGTTTATCTCCTGAAGGTTCCGAATCTTGGTTGGAAAGCACCAAGAGGATTTTGGGACAAATGAACTGCAATGAGGTGCATAAGTTAGGTTGTGTGGTATCGCTGTTACATGATGATGTGTATAATTGGTGGACGACCACTGTCTCCTGAATGGAGGAAATTGATGTGACTTGGACGTTCTTTCTGAACGCGTTCAAGCGGAAGTATCTAGGTGTGCGATACCTGGATGAGAAGATAAGAGAATTCATGTCTCTTGTACAAGGAAGCATGACGGTGGCTGAGTATGAGATCCAGTTTGTCCGTCTTAGTCAGTACGCACCTGAGCTTATCCCTAATGAGTGGGAGAGGTGTGAACGTTTCCGATATGGATTGATGCCGGATGTGAAGACCTTTATGCTTGCTGCTGAGTACACGGATTTTGATGTGCTGGTGAGTAGGGCAAAAGACATTGAGCAGAACCTGGGTTTGTCTTCCAGGGGTGTTAGTTCTGGCTCGGGCAAAAGAGCAGCTGAGTATAGTTCCGGTGGTGGACGGAACAAGAGAGGACGCGATAAGAGGTATCAGTCTTCTGCTAGGCGTGGAAATAGAGGGCATGGTGCGCCTGTTCAGGGTGATATGATGAGAGCTGATCAGAACACGTGCTGGACGTGTGGATCGCGTGGCCATTTGAGGTGTGATTGTCCTCGAGCAGCGAGGGAGGTGTAGGCTCTTGTTGCAGTGACCGGTAATTCATGCTGGAATTGAGGTTCGGCAGACCACATGAGGAGGGAGTGTCCTTTGTTGGCCGGTGGTGGTCAGGGACGTGCTCCTGGAGTTGTTGCACCACAGAGAGGTCGTGGGCGCGGTCGTGGTAATTTCCAGCGCATAGAGGATGGTGGGAGGAATGTGGCTCATGTGGTGGCTGTTCAACCTGAGGGTGGTGGCCAGGCTCGAGTGTATGCTCAGCGAGAGGGGAGAAATGACACGGATGTGATCGCATGTACCTTTACTTTGTAGTCCTTGTCATTACTTTCCTTGATTGATTCTGGATCTACACACTCATACATATTGCGTGAACATGCACAATTGCTTGGTTTACCTGTTGAGTCTTTGGATGTTGGTATGCGTGTAACTATTTCTTTTGGTGAGACCGTTTTGACACAGAAATTGTATAGAAGATGTCCTTTGGTTGTGCAAAATCATGTTTTTCTTGTTGATCTCATGGAATTATCATTCTATGGTTTTGATGTAATCCTTGGTATGGATTGGCTTGTTGAACATCGAGCTGTGGTGGATTTTGAGAACAAGCGAGTTTCGTTGAAGCTAGCGGATGATTATGAGGCAGTGGTGGTTGGTGAGAATGTGAAGTTTCTTACCAATGTGGTGTCTACATTGGATGCAAGCCGGATGCTGAGGCAAGGGTGTGAGGCATATCTAGCCTTTGTGATGAGTCCTACCTCTAAGGAGTTGCGAGTCCAAGATATCAGGATTGTGCGAGAGTTTCGAGGTGTGTTTCCGGAGGAGTTACCTGGTTTGCCTCCTAATCGAGAGGTGGAGTTTGGAATTGAGTTGTATGAAAACACAACTCCAGTGTCCATTACTCCTTATCGGATGGCACCTAAGCAGTTGAAGATGCAACTTCAGGAGTTGCTTGATCGTGGTTTCATTCGGCCGAGTGTGTCACCTTGGGGTGCACCGGTCTTGTTTGTGAAGAAAAAGGATGGCACTATGAGGATGTGCATTGATTATCGTCAGCTGAACAAGTTGACTATCAAGAATCGGTATCCATTGCCGAGGATTGATGATCTTTTTGATCAATTTCAGGGAGCGGCTGTGTTCTCTAAGATTGATTTAAGGTCAAGTTATTACCAGCTGAAGGTGAAGGATGTGGATGTGCCAAAAACAGCCTTCAGAACGAGATATGGGCATTATGAGTTCCTTGTGATGCCGTTTGGTTTGACGAATGCTCCTGCAACTTTTATGGACATGATGGATAGAGTGTTCTATGAATACTTGGACAAGTTTGTTGTGGTGTTCATTGATGATATCCTTGTGTACTCTCGTACTGAGGAGGAGCATGAGGGGCATTTGAGGATTGTGTTGCAGGCTTTGTTAGAGAATCAACTTTATGATAAGCTGAGTAAGTGTGAATTTTGGCTTAGGGAAGTTGTGTTCCTTTGTCATGTGGTTTCAGCTGAGGGGATTCGTGTTGATCCTCAGAAGGTTGAGGCGGTGATGAATTGGATGCCTCCTAAGTCTGTTCATGAAGTCCGTAGTTTCCTTGGTTTGGCAGGATACTACCGGAGATTCGTGGATGGATTTTCAAAGATTGCTGCACCTTTGACGAAGTTATTGCAGAAGGATGTCAAGTATGAGTGGACAGAGGCGAGGCAGCAGGCTTTTGAGAAGCTTAAGGCAGCTTTGACGCAAGCTCCTATCTTGGTTCAACCTAAATCAGGGAAAGAGTTTGTGGTGTTAGTGATGCATCCTATGTTGGTTTAGGGTGTGTGCTGATGCAAGAGGGTAAGGTGGTGGCTTATGCATCGCGTCAGTTGAAGGTGTATGAGCGCAATTATCCTACGTATGACATAGAGTTAGCTGTGGTGGTCTTTGCTTTGAAAATTTGGAGACATTACCTGTATGGTGAGAAGTGTACTGTGTACACGGATCACAAAAGTTTGAAGTATCTGATGTCTCAGAAAGAGTTGAATCTTAGGCAACGACGTTGGGTGGAGTTGCTTAAAGATTACGATCCGACGATCGAGTACCATCCGGGAAAAGCTAATGTGGTAGCGGATGCCTTGAGCAGAAAGGTGGTAGTGGAGCTGAGGGCTATGTTTGCCAGTTTGATTATTTCACGAGATGGAGGTCTTGTGGCTGAATTGCAAGTGAAACCATCTTTGGTTCAGTTGATAAAGGATAAGCAGTTGTTGGATGATTCCTTGGTGCCACATGTTCAGGATATTGTTGAGGGTAGGCCATCGGATTTCTGTTTTAGTGATGATGGAGTTCTATGTTTTGGGAGTCGGATAGTAGTGCCGAATGATGCTGAGTTGAGGCGTGCTATTCTGACTGAATCTCATATTAGTCCTTTTGCTATGCACCCTGGTAGTACAAAAATGTATCGTGGTCTTAAGAGTGAGTACTATTGGGTAGGTTTGAAGAAAGATGTTGCTGAGTATGTGAGTAAGTGCAAAGTTTGTCAGCGAGTTAAGGCTGAGCATCAGTTTCCTTCTGGGTTGTTGCAACCATTGAGGATTCCTGAGTGGAAGTGGGAAAGGATTACCATGGACTTTGTGTCTGGTTTGCCTTTGTCGCCCTCGAAGAGGAATTCGGTGTGGGTGATTGTGGATCGCCTTAGGAAGTGTGCTCATTTCTTACCTGTGCATACTACGTACACTTTGGACAAGCTTGCAGCGTTGTACATTGCTGAGATTGTGCGGCTGCATGGTGTGCCAAAATCTATTATTTCGGATGGAGATCCGAGGTTTACATCGCGTTTCTGGGAATGTTTGCATCAAGCTTTGGGTACACGGCTGAATTTCAGTACTTCTTATCATCCACAGTCGGATGGGCAGTCTGAGCGTGTTATCCAAGTGCTGGAAGATATCTTGAGGTGTTGTGTGATCGAGTTTCAAGGTTCTTGGGAGAAGCATTTGCCTTTGGTAGAGTTTGCTTATAATAATAGCTACCAGGCAAGTATTCAAATGGCACCTTATGAAGCCTTGTATGGGAGGAAGTGTAAAACTCCTCTTTGTTGGGCTGAAACAGGTCAGAAGTTGGTTTCAATGCCAGCTTTGTTGAAAGGAACCACCGAGAAGGTGAAGCTCATTTGTGAGCGCTTGAAGGCAGCTTCTGATCGACAGATGTCTTACGTGAATTTGAAGCGTAAGGAGATTGAGTTTGTGGTAGGTGACCGTGTGTTTTTGAAAGTTTCGCCTTGGAAAAAGGTGATGAGGTTTGGCCAAAAGGGTAAGTTGAGCCCTAGGTACATTGGAGCATATGAGGTGATTGAACGTGTGGGTCCTGTTGCGTACAAGCTGAGGTTACCGCAAGAGTTGGAAAAGATTCATGATGTGTTTCATTTCTCTATGCTTCGGAGGTATAGATCGGATCCTTCGCATGTTATGCCTGTGGAGGAAGTGGAGTTGAATCCAGACTTGACCTATGATGAGGAGCCGGTTGAAATTCTGGATTCGGACAGTAAAGTTCTTCGAGGCAAAACCATTGAGTTGGTTAAGGTGTTGTGGAAGCATCGTGGTGTTGAGGAAGCCATGTGGGAAAGAAAGGATGACATGAGGAAGCAGTTTATGTACCTTTTTCCTCCAGGTAAGTTTCGAGGACGAAATTTCTTAAGGGGGGAGAGTTGTAACACCCCAATTTTGGGCTTAGAAATTTAGGGTCTGAGCCGGACCGGTTTGATTTTCGGTTCGAATATAAAAGGAGGTTTTAGGGAAAGCCTAGTTCGAGATGCTTTAAAAATATGGAAAATATCTAAAAATCCTCTTTTAATATATATAAGAGAGTGGTGAAATCAATTTTACAAAATAAGGTTTGGAAATGCAACATTTTGAAATAGTGACTAAAATGCGATTTTTGAAAAGTTCAGTGGTGACTGTTTTGTAAGGATTGAAACTTTGAATCTTTAAGGAGCTAATTTACCCAAGAAAGATTTCTCCAGATTTTTCTTAAATTTAAGTGATTTAATTAATGTTTTAATTAAATAGATGAGGGAGAAACTACCTTTTGATTAAATCATAACTAACTTTTTTTAAAACTTTCTCATCTCATTTTCTCTCAAAATTCCCTCATCCAAACACTTTCTCCAGCAACTTTTCCATTGATTTTCACTCCAATTGGTGAGGTTTCAATCATCAATTAATTCTTGATTCTTTCTACATCAAATCCTTTTGATTTGCTTATTGGATTTTCAAGAAAATTTGCTCTAATCAAGGAGAAATCAACATTTAGAGGTAAGGATGTTCTTCTCCTCTAAATACTCGGTTCTTTACTGAAATTATCAAGTTGTCAATCCTTAATTTAAGTTTTATAAATGGTTTTAATGATATGAACTTGATTTTGGCTTAAAACTCAAGATTTGGAGAAAATCTTGAAGAATTTCGTTGTGAATGTTTGGGCTCTGTTTTGAGATGATTATTAAATGTATTTTGGATGTTTAATGATGTGTAAATGAGGTTTTATCAATGAAATCCCGAATAGGTTGAATTTCCTAAGTTTTTGCTTATGAAAATGGTGGTTTTTGGGGTGATCTTGGTGTTCTGTTATAGCTGGAGGTATAAGGTCGAGTTTAGGTTCATTTTGGATGTTAATTGATGTTTAGAAATGGTTAGAAGTGATGGATCATGGCTGGGTTATGTTTTGGAAGAGTTTGGAGGTGATTTCGGTTGTGTTTGGTAGCCAAAATGTTGGCTCTAGGTAGAGCAGCGAGTTTAAGTGTGTTGGCTGGAGATTTCAATGCATGATGATGCATTAATCCTCTGCTTTGATGTGTTTAAAATAGGGGAGACATCTTCGGACACTTGTGGTGTTGATCTGGAGGCTTGATCGGCGCTTCAGCAAGCTTGCGAAACGGAATTGGTGAGTGAAGTTGGGTTTCCAGCTTTGAAACAAATGTTTGAAGGTTTTGGGAGCTTAGTTTAAGTCTAAGCAACTTAACTAAGTCCATGTGTGGATCTTGTGTTGTGTGTCCCGTGTTCTCGTTAGTGATGTTATACAACTACCGATGAGTGATGTTGAGGGGTTGTGATATTACCGTTAAACTCCATCACAGGTGTTGAGGGGTTGTGATTGTACCGGTAAACTCCACCTTGTGTGTTCGGTAGTGTGTATGAAGCGTATGGGACAACGCTTGTAATCCGCGTATCCGATTGTGTGTTTTGGTGTTGTAAATGGTTATTGATTATCACTTGAAAGCCAATATGACATGTTGGTTTAAATGAAGCATGAGATGCTTGTTGTGTATGCAAGGTTGCATGAATAATGATGATTATGTGATGAAAGGCTTTGTTAAAGTGTTTTATAAAAAGCATTATTGTGTTTTTTCTTTAGAGCATGTCTCACTAAGCAATTGTGCTTAAGCTCTCTCTCTTGAACCAATAATGTAGATAATTGAAGTGTTTGAAGGCAACAAGAAGGCTAAGAGTCCAAGGGAAAACTAAGCTCATGTATTGTGATGTTTTCACAACACTATTAGCTTTTGATATTTTGGCAATGGGAACCTAGGTTGTGTTTTGGGAGATGTTTTGGACTCCCTAATTGTGGCATGATACCTTTGATGATTTGGATTTTTAAATGGCCATTTTGATGCTTGTTTTGGTGTTTTGATGGTTGTTTGGTTTTGGATATTAGGATGCATGCCTATAGACTTGTGGAATTCCATGATTGATGCCATGAATGTGTTTTGATGTTGCAAACATGTGCCTTATATGTATGATGACTTGTTGGCATGATTAGGAAGTCATTAGGATGCATTTGAATAGTTAAATGCATGTTAAACCAGCAAATTCTGTAGCTTCTGGGCAGACCGTATCGGAACGGGCATTGGCGTTTCAAAACTGGGGCCTGTAATGGCACTGGTGTTTCGAAACGGCTGGTGACCTATCGAAACGGTTTGGCCACTGGAAGGCCCTGTTTCGGAACAGGTCTCGAAACGAACCCGTGTTTCGGAACGGTCAACCCCGTTCCGAAACAGATGACCGTTGGGCACTGATTTGAATGGTTTTAAGGTTTGCAAGCTTTACGTTTTAGTCCTGATAATTGTTTTTGCAATTGCATGAGTTTGAGATGTCTGTTTAAGGTGAAATTTGACAGGAAAGCATGTAATATGATAAATTTAATATTGGTAATTTAAAAATTAGTTAAGGCCTTATAATTTACAGAATTTACATTTTGGTCCCTAATGTTGTGATTTGTGCAATTGAGTCCTTTGTCGATATTCAATCGCTGTGCTTTCCTTTCAAATGTTTCTCAAGAATGTCGCTTAGGGTTAATGAGCATCTAGACAAGTTTAAAAATAAAAAAGGGTCGTTAATCAAGGTTGACTTTCGGGTTGACTTTGGTTTTCCTCGTGTAATCTTCGTAGTTCGGGTCAACCGTCTAGGCTGGGCTAAGGGGGTTACAATTTCCATCACTTACCAATATAATCATTTAACATCATTATTCCATTATTTTACAAGCATAAATCACAATGCCATTTTCACAAGCATAAACATGCTTAAACTAAATGAATTAATCTCATAAATCCAAGGACCACTTACCATGTGCATCCTTAAAAAAATCGCATTTAAAACCAGAATCAACAATGCTTAAAACATGCTTTAAAACAGTAATCGATCCACATTTAATTCAAGGGCATTTCCAACAAAAATATAGCACATTCCGAGAGAGACTTACGATTTACTTACTCTTGAGCTTAGCTAAGTGTTTCAAACTTACACTAAGCTCCCAAGACCACGCTCAAAGCATTACAAAGCTAGAAAATCCATTTCCACTCACCTATACGCGAAACCTCACTCGCCAACGTGAAGATCACCCCTCCGAAGCCTCCAAAAAATGCTTCACTTGCTTCCAGATCAAGATCCCCTGTTTTTAGAGCATCGAAACAGAGAACCAAATGCATTAAAATGCATTTCAACACCAGCAACTAAACACAAACTCGTTGCTCACCAAAGCTACCCCAATTTACCCATCTGAAACAACCGAAAACTCAATCGATTGCTTCCTAAACCAAGCCCAGCCAACATACATCACTTTCATCCATTACTAAACATCTAAACACATCTAAAAACAACCTAACCCTTCCTTATACCTCCAGCAAGCATAACATCATCATTTCACCTCAAAAACCCAACCAAAACTATCAAGAAACTCAAGGATCTCAAGGATTTCGGGATCTATATTCTCAAAGCCCTTTTCCAACATAATAATCAACTCAAAACTCAATTAAAATCAATCTAAAACATAGATCATCAATTACATTCAGAAAATCAAGATTTACACCATGATTTTGCAACATTTTGATCTTAAATCAAAACTGTTGAGTGTGTAAAAGTTCTATAATTTACACCCTTTTTAACCCATATTTCTGCTGCATTCAAGCATCATTGCATTGCATTTAGGTCAGTTTACAGCAAATCATCACAAATATATTAAAGGCACGGATTCTACTAAAAGATGGCTTATTTTACAGGTTGCTGCCATAGTAGACGAAGAAGGCAGGCGCAGGGCAGAGAAGCAGAAGAGCTGAACTGGACAAGCAGATGATGAGGACGATGCTGCCATGGATGTGTCGTGACAGAATGACGACAGCAGTTTTGCGGAGAGGAAAAGCAAAGTGGACCTCGATAGATAGAGAAAATTATGCTCGTCTGTCGTGTGAAAACCATATATTTTCCCAAGCCCCGGATCAAAAGATATGTCAAGCCAAAGCTCAAGGAGAGGAAATCCCATGAAACAAGGAGGCGGCTGAATAGTAGGATATTTGAAGATTAAAGTCTTTATTAGAATCTTACTTTTAATTAAAGTTGTAATCCTTGTTATCTTAGAATTCTTGAGCCTAAAGCTTATATAAGGGCATAGATTTTAACCTAGGAGAGATCATACCCCATAACCGATAACCAAACCCCTCCGCCATTTACCCGTCGTCGACATGTTCTAAAACCCCTCTAGGGCCACGGGTTGTTTTGTAAAGTAGTTGCAAGGGTTGTTTTGTTTTAGGATTTTCCAAGTTCAATAAAATAAACTTCAAGTTCTCTTATTTTGGTTTTAATATCTTGCAAGAGCATCGGGAGAGCATTGTGAGGTTATCTATTTACTTAGCATCGGGAGAGTTAAGTATACGAAAGAAATAAGAGCAAGTTCTCTAGTTTATAGTTGAACTATCTTGTGCCTAGGGATAGAGCAAGGTTAAGTGGCTAAGGAAGAATTCATACACATCGGTTTTCATCCTTCGATTCACGCCGGGAGGTATCATCAAAGACGTGATCATCGACAGACTTGGACCTAGGGATAGGCCAAGGCAGATCTGGGATTCTTGCCAAACTTGATCGTACTGAGTTGGTGTGTTTGCCGCCGCGACGACCAACGGACCGCTGCCGCGACAGGTGCTGCCAGCGACAGGCGCGACGACAGAACTAGAGTTCCTAAGCAATACATTATCTGCATTACTGAGCAATTCAATACCAGCCCATTCTCTCTATCTTGATTATTCTACTCTTTTATTTAAGTCTACTTTATTATTCTCGTGACACCTCTCAAATATTTCCTTTACTTCGTGCAGTGAAATTAGGTGAAGCTATTAGCCCAATCCCTGTGGAGACGATAATCCGATACTTCGTATCACTTTACTACTTGCGTCGTGTAAACTTGCACTACAATTGCGATAGACTCTTTTACACGCAACAAGTTTTTGGCGCCGTTGCCGGGGATTGGCAACATAACTACACCTTTCTTTTATTGCACTTTTCGTTTTTTTTGTTTTTCTTTTTCTTTTAATTTTTCTTTTTCCATTTTTCGTTAGTACTTTCAACTCTTGCTTTTCACAAGGTTTTCTTGTTTATGCGCAGATCTAAAAGAGGCGAAGATCTTGAGTATAAATTAGATCCAAAAATCGAACGTTCCTTCAATCTAAAGAAACGACTTCGCCACCTTTTAGACATGAACGAATACCTTGAGGAACAGCTAGAGCAGATGGCCCGTAATCCGCTCGCCGGTGATGGTATACCGCCTGTCGGCGACCCGCCTGCAGCAGCCGGACGACGGTCCTGCCGTGACTACATGTTAAACGATCATGTAGAGCTGGAGACCACGCTGCCGGATATTGAAGTTGATAACTTTGAGCTTAAACCTGTCATGTTTAGTATGATCAACAATGCCTGACAGTTTAGTGGTGCTGTGACAGAAGATGCTAGGGAGCATCTCAAAACATTCCAGTAGATCTGTGGTTCGTTTAGACTACCAGGAGTTAATCCGGAGATACTGAGGCTTCGGTTATTCCCCCATTCTTTGAGGGACAGAGCAAAAACTTGGTGGAATAAACTTACACCGGGTTCAATCGTAACTTGGGCAGATTTATCTTGTGAATTTTTATCTCGTTTTAATCCTTCGCATTTATCGGAGCGATTACGTAATGAAATTGCTACTTTTGAACAGGAAGATGACGAGCCAATGCACGAGGCCTGGGACAGATTTACTACTCTTCTTCGGAACTGCCCAATGCATGGATTCCCCGTCTGGAATCAGGTAACTAAGTTCTATAATGCTGCTAACTTACAAACTCGCATTCGAATTGATTCTGCAGCAAATGGACTATTACTGGATAAAGATCCGGACGAGGCATTACAAGTTTTGAAAAATCTGGCCAAGAATGAGGAGCAGTTTCCGACCGCAAGAAGAGGGGGTAAACGGGTACTTGCTGTCAAGGACTATGAAGCCGACAGCACGTTGAAATCACAGGTAGCCTTCCTTACTAAAGCAATGAAAAGGTTATTAAGTGATGATGGTCAACAAGGATTTGCTGTAGAGGAAGTACGTGATATCTGTGAGGGAAATCATAGTCGGGATGAGTGCCCAATACAAGTAGAAGAGGGAAAATATGTTGGAAATTACAACAAACCGAATTACAACTCCAACAATTATAATCCCAATTGGAGGAAGGATCCCAAATTTTCCTGGAGTAATCCTAACAATGCCCTGAATCTGCAAGCACACAATCAGAATCAGGGAGGACCTAGATTGCTGACGCGACAGAACCTGTCACCGAACCTGCCGCCGCAGCACCAACAACAGCCACCACCTGCCACGAGCAGTATATTGGAACAGACTCTGGCCACCTTTATGTCTCAGACCGGTACTTATATTGAGAATATGAACCAGTTTGTCAAAAAGACAGAGAATTTCATGGATAAGACAGAGATGAGGATGACGAATCATGAAGCTACTTTGAAATCTCTAGAGACACAAATGGGTCAGGTTTCTCAACATATTAAGCCGAGGCAAAATGGAGGATTCCCTAGCAATACGGAAAATGCTAGACCCCCCACACATGAGCAATGTAAGGCAATTACTACTAGGAGTGGGAAGAAATTACCAGGGCCGAAAAAAGAAGCTGAAACAGTAAAGGAACCTGCCGTGGATAAACCTGCCGAGGACGCTGCCCCGACAGGTGATACACAGACTGCTGCCGATGAGCCTGTCACGACAGCAGAAGCGACAGAGGAGAAAAATGAAGAACATCGTCCTCAGATTCGTATGCAGTGGGAAGGACGTATTGCTGATTACCGTCCCCCACCACCTTTTCCTCAACGGATACAGCAAACTAAGCAGGAATCTCAACTTAAAAAGATTTATGATATTTTTAAGCAGGTTCAAATTAATATTCCGCTGTTAGATGCTGTTAGGGAGATGCCTGGTTACGCCAAATTTCTCAAGAATGTCATGTCAAAAAAATATAAACTTGGGGAATTTGAAACGGTAAGGATGGCAGATGGTTGCATGAGTATTCTTCATCGGCAGCCACCCCAGAAAAAGAAGGATCCGGGGAGCTTCATCATACCTTGTGTAATCAGAGACAAATTCGTGGGTAAGGCACTTTGTGATCTTGGTGCTAGTGTTAATCTAATGCCAAAGTCTGTTTTTCAGAAATTAGGTATTGGAAAGGCGCGGCCCACGACAGTAACTCTGCAGCTGGCAGACCGCTCTTACGTTCATCCAGAGGGAAAGATTGAAGATATTCTGGTAAGAGTGGATAAGTTTATTTTTCCTGCTGACTTTCTTGTTTTAGATTGTGAAGCAGATGAAAATGCACCAGTCATCCTTGGGCGACCCTTCTTAGCCACGGGAAGATCACTGATTGATGTGGAGAAAGGAGAACTCACCATGCGAGTGAACGATCAAGAGATTAAGTTGAATGTTCTCCAATCGATGAAACATGCTGATTTGGACGAGGAATGCAAGGCCATCATTGAAGTGACCCTTGATCATCCCTGCATTAGGTCGGGCTGTCATGATATAAAATTTGGTCACTGCTGCGACAACCACCTACAGGCCTGTCACGACAGCAACGATGACAGCACTGACGACCGCTACTCCTCTGACTCCGATACATCTGATACTGAAGATCAGGAGGAGGTAAACTGGTTAGGCAATCGTCCAGGTAAGTTATTCGAACCTTTAAATTACACTTCGGATAACCATTTAATCCAAAAGCCATCTACTATTGAACCACCTGCCTTAGAACTTAAGCCCCTGCCGGGGCAGTTAAAATATGCCTTTCTTGGTTCAAATGATACGTTGCCCGTAATCATCTCTTCTAAGCTGCCGCAGGAACAGGAACGGCAGCTAATCGACATGCTAAGGCAGCACAAAAAGGCGATTGGATGGACGATAGCAGACATTCAAGGCATTAGTCCGGCATTATGCATGCACAAAATCCTCCTCGAGGAAGATCATAAGCCGACTATTGATGCCCAAAGGCGGCTAAAGCATGCGATGAAAGAGGTGGTGCGTAAAGAGATAATCAAATGGTTAGATGCTGGTATTATTTACGCCATCTCCGACAGCAAATGGGTGAGCCCGGTGCAATGTGTTCCCAAGAAAGGAGGAATGACCGTGGTAACCAACGAGCACAATTAGTTAATCCCAACCAGGATTGTGATCGGTTGGAGGGTTTGTATGGACTATCGGAAGCTTAATAAAGCTACCCGAAAGGACCACTTCCCTTTACCCTTTATTGATCAAATGCTTGACAGATTAGCGGGTAAATCTTACTATTGTTTTCTTGATGGTTATTCAGGTTATAATCAAATTGCTATTGCACCAGAAGATCAAGAAAAAACGACTTTCACATGCCCCTACGGAACGTACGCTTTTAGGAGGATGTCGTTTGGACTATGTAATGCACCTGCCACCTTCCAAAGATGCATGATGGCCATATTCTCCGACATGGTGGAGGACTTCCTTGAGATATTTATGGATGATTTTTCCGTCTTTGGAGACGATTTTGAGAGCTGCCTTGGCAACTTACAAAAGGTACTTGAAAGATGCGAAAAAGCAAATCTTGTTTTGAATTGGGAAAAATGCCACTTTATGTTGGATGAGGGGATAGTCCTTGGCCATAAGATTAGTTTCCGGGGGATAGAAGTCGACAGGGCTAAAATAGAAGTGATTGAGAAGCTGCCGCCACCGACCACAGTCAAGGGCATTAGGAGTTTTCTAGGGCATGCTGGTTTTTATCGAAGGTTTATTGCAAATTTCTCAAAAATCATCAAGCCCCTATGTCATCTCTTAGAGCAGAACCGACCCTTTGACTTTAATGATGAATGTACTGAAGCATTCAAGGTTCTGAAGGAAAAACTGGTAACAGCCCCCATAGTACAGCCACCAGACTGGACACAGCCATTTGAGATTATGTGTGATGCTAGTGACTATGCTATCGAGGCAGCACTTGGGCAGCGCAGAGATAAGCTGTTTCATGTCATATACTATGCCGGTAAAACATTGAATGACGCCCAAGTGAACTACACCACCACATAAAAGGAGCTATTAGTTGTGGTATTCTCCATCGATAAGTTTCGTTCTTACATACTTGGGACGAAGGTAATAGTGCACACAGACCATTCTGCCCTGAAGTATTTGTTCACAAAGAAGGATGCAAAGCCTAGATTGATACGGTGGATCTTGCTATTACAAGAGTTCGACCTTGAGATCAAGGACAAAAAAGGGACAGAAAATCAGGTGGCAGACCACTTGTCAAGATTGGAGAAGGGACATAGTCTACCAATAGACGAGACAAATATAATGGAGACCTTCCCAGATGAGCAGCTCTTTGCTGCCGCAATTGCTGTCGCGACAGCCATGGCGGCAGGTAAGTCTTCTGAACTCCCCTGGTATGCTGATTTCGTTAATTTTATAGTTAGCGGAATACTTCCTTCTGATCTTAATTATCAAGCCAGGAAGAGGTTCCAAAATGATGTTAAGCATTATTATTGGGACGAACCTCTTCTTTTCAAACTATGTGCAGATCAGGTTATAAGGAGGTGTGTACCACAAGAAGAACAAGAAGACATTCTCCATCACTGCCATGCTTCACAATATGGAGGTCACTTAGGAGGCAATAAAACTGCTGCCAAAGTGCTGCAGTCAGGGTTCTACTGGCCGACACTGTATAAAGATGCACAAAACTTCTACAAGAACTGTGACAGGTGCCAGCGGACAGGTAACATCTCGAGGAGAAACGAGATGCCACTGCAAAACATTCTGGAAGTCGAGATCTTCGACGTTTGGGGGATTGATTTCATGAGACCTTTTCCATCTTCATGTGGAAATCTATACATCCTCTTAGAAGTAGATTATGTCTCTAAGTGGGTTGAAGCCATCGCCACTCAAAAGAATGATGCCAAGACAGTCCAAAAGTTTTTGCACAAAAATATTTTTTCTAGATTTGGCATCCCCAATGCGATTATCAGTGATGAAGGGAGACATTTTGACAATAGGGTCATTGCTGCCGCCTTGAAGAAATATGGTGTCAAGCACAGGATCGCGACAGCATACCACCCACAGAGCAATGGACAAGCTGAGATATCCATTAGGGAAGTTAAGAACATTCTTGAGAAGATGGTTAAACCAACTAGGAAAGATTGGTCTTTACTCCTTAATGATGCATTATGGGCATAGAGGACAGCCTTTAAGACTCCATTGGGCATGTCTCCATACCGATTGATCTATGGGAAAACCTGTCACTTGCCTGTCGAGATAGAGCACAAAGCATATTGGGCAATCAAGGCCGTGAATATGGACTTGGACAAGGCAGACCAGAAAAGGCTGTTAGATCTGAACGAGCTTGAGGAAATACGGACAATGGCCTACGACAATGCAAGAATCTACAAGGAGAAAACTAAGAAGTGGCATGACAAGAAGTTGTTGCCACGACAGTTCTGCCCAGGGCAGCTTGTGTTGTTGTACAATTCTAGATTGAAACTCTTCCCAGGAAAGCTAAAGTCTAGATGGTCTGGCCCGTTCCAAGTGGTACAAGTTTTTCCCCATGGTGCCATCACAATCCAATCACTAAAAGACGGGCACCAATTCAAAGTCAACGGACAACGCCTCAAGCATTATCAGGGGACTGAAGCCCCAGAAATACAGGAAGTGGTTACTTTAGGAGATGCCCCACAAGGCATCCCTAATTTAACCTAAATTTTATTTTTCATTTATTTTAATATTTAGTATTATTTATTAGAAAATTAGGTTTATTTTATTCAAATAATGTTTTTATAATTTCTGTTTTTAGGAAATAAAGGAGTCAAGAAGAAAAAGGAGAAGTGACCCAAGCCCATCATCCATTCATCAGCCCAACAGAGCCCATTTATTGAAGCCTGTCGTTCCAGCTGCCGCCGCAGACACGGATAAGACAGGCTGTCAACAGAATGACACGGCAGACGCAGAAGCGTGCGACAGAAGCGTAATAGACGCATAAATGCGTGTCAGACGCGTTAGACACTCCAAAACTCAACAGTCGCCCCTTTATTCACGCCTTCCGTTACAGCTTCAACGGGCAGCAAATCCTTTTCTATATAACCCCGTTTCATTTTCATTTTCCTCACTCCTGCTTATTCTTACTTGGTCTCCCCTTAGTTTTTCTCTGTTTTCTTTACTTTCAAACAAACCCTTGCAACTAACATGTCTTCCAGAAGAACCCGCCGCAGTGCTGCCTCAGCCTCTTCGCCAGCAGCACTTGGGACAGCGGCAGCAGCTCTGACATCCAGGTCGTAGAGCAACCAGTCCAGCCTGCCCCACAGCCCAGAATCCGTCGCCAAATCCGCCTCAGCAGCAGCTGTGAAGACGACGATTAAAATCTAAGTCTTTTATTTTCTTTTTCTTGCTGCCTGCTTATCTATATTTTGTGATGTACCTGCCTTCATTTTATCTGTCATTTGCATTGAGGGCAATGCAACCCTCGAGTTTGGGGGTGGCAACCCTCCATTTTAATGGAGTCTTAGTACATCATTTATAATTATTTGTTGTGTCTTTCATTTATTTAAGTTCTCTTAAAAAAAAGATTAAACTGTTGGCTTAAAAACTGTGAAGTAAACTTACCTGTCATGACAGCTCAGTCGTGGAAGCATCTTTAGGACAGATTATGGAGAAGTTTAGAGCCTTTCTATAGTTCTGAAAACTTAAACACCATTGTGACTGTTATATTGCTTAGATGTCTTTTAGCCAAACTAGAATAGAAAGCTTAGCACTTGAATAGCCCCTAGAGGTGCCTAACACTGGCTCTAGGAAAGAAGTTTAGCAAAATAGCCCTAGAGGTGCCCGAAACCGGCTCTAGGAAGTTAGCTAGAGGTGCCCGAAACCGGCTCTAGTGAAACTTTAGCTTGAAAAATAAAAAGCAAGTCAAAACAGAAAATCAAAGAAGCATGAAAATGTGCATTCAAAAAAATAAACTTTGGCATAAAAATTTGAGTTAAGAGTTGAATATTCTAGTGAAACTAAGAGAGTCTTGGCATATAACTGTTCACAAGCATGCACACACTGCACGAGGACTATAGGGAGATTCCGGACAGATCCTAATCTTTCCGACAGGGTGCTGCCGCCATAGAGAATGAGCGACGGGTAAGGGACAGTTCACTGTTTGAAGGCCAACACAAAAAAATTTATATTCTTTTTTTTCTTTTAAGTCTTAGTTGCTTGAGGGCAAGCAAAAACTTGAGTTTGGGGGTTTGTTGAGTGTGTAAAAGTTCTATAATTTACACCCTTTTTAACCCATATTTCTGCTGCATTCAAGCATCATTGCATTGCATTTAGGTCAGTTTACAGCAAATCATCACAAATATATTAAAGGCACGGATTCTACTAAAAGATGGCTTATTTTGCAGGTTGCTGCCATAGTAGACGAAGAAGGCAGGCGCAGGGCAGAGAAGCAGAAGAGCTGAACTGGACAAGCAGATGACGAGGACGATGCTGCCATGGATCTGTCGTGACAGAATGACGACATCAGTTTTGCGGAGAGGAAAAGCAAAGTGGACCTCGATAGATAGAGAAAATTATGCTCGTCTGTCGTGTGAAAACCATATATTTTCCCAAGCCCCAGATCAAAAGATATGTCAAGCCAAAGCTCAAGGAGCGGAAATCCCGTGAAACAAGGAGGCGGCTGAAAAGTAGGATATTTGAAGATTAAAGTCTTTATTAGAATCTTACTTTTAATTAAAGTTGTAATCCTTGTTATCTTAGAATTCTTGAGCCCAAAGCTTATATAAGGGCATAGATTTTAACCTAGGAGAGATCATACCCCATAACCGATAACCAAACCCCTCCACCGTTTACCCGTCGTCGACATGTTCTAAAACGCCTCTAGGGCCACGGGTTGTTTTGTAAAGTAGTTGCAAGGGTTGTTTTGTTTTAGGATTTTCCAAGTTCAATAAAATAAACTTCAAGTTCTCTTATTTTGGTTTTAATATCTTGCAAGAGCATCGGGAGAGCATTGTGAGGTTATCTATTTACTTAGCATCGGGAGAGTTAAGTATACGAAAGAAATAAGAGCAAGTTCTCTAGTTTATAGTTGAACTATCTTGTGCCTAGGGATAGGGCAATGTTAAGTGGCTAAGGAAGAATTCATACACATCGATTTTCATCCTTCGATTCACGTCGGGAGGTATCATCAAAGACGTGATCATCGACAGACTTGGACCTAGGGATAGGCCAAGGCAGATCTGGGATTCTTGCCAAACTTGAACGTACTGAGTTGGTGTGTTTGCCGCCGCGACGACCAACGTACCGCTGCCGCGACAGGTGCTGCCAGCGACAGGCGCGACGACAGAACTGGAGTTCCTAAGCAATACAATATCTGCACTACTGAGCAATTCAATACCAGCCCATTCTCTCTATCTTGATTATTCTACTCTTTTATTTAAGTTTACTTTATTATTCTCGTGACACCTCTCAAATATTTCCTTTACTTCGTGCAGTGAAATTAGGTGAAGCTATTAGCCCAATCCCTGTGGAGACGATAATCCGATACTTCGTATCACTTTACTACTTGCGTCGTGTACACTTGCACTACAATTGCGATAGACTCTTTTACACGCAACAAAAGCACAGCTAAAAACACAGCTAAAAACAACAATTAGAAGTCAAAGATCTTGGGAATTTCAATAAAGAACCTAGATTGATGGTTTAGAACGAGATTTACCTCCAATCCTTGTCTTCCTTAAAGTTGGACATGTTTTTTTTCCTTCGCAAATCTTGAAGAACTTGAAGAGAATTTTTTTGGAAATGATTTAGAAATCAAAGAGAGAGTGTTCGGGATAAAAGAATTCTGGAGAAAGTGTTGAGAAAATGGTTTTGCTGAAAATGAAAGTTAGTTACGTGAAATGAAATCTCAATTTCCTATTTTACCAATTTAATTAAATAAAATCCTTTTTATTTTATTCATCCAAAAATCATTTTAAAACACATGTCGATTTAAGGAAGGTGTAATTGCATCATACCTCCCTAAAGATTATAAGATTTTGACTCCTTTTTTTGAAATTTGTAATTTTCCACGGTTTTAAAACTTTACATTTTGTTCGCTACCAAAATATATCACTTCCAAATATTATTTTGTAAAATTGATTCGATCAATCCCTTAAACATGATTTTAGAGGATTTTAGCAATTTTGTCATATTTTTATCCTTTCCCAATCCTTGATTTACCTAAACCACCTAATACGTTTCGAACCGTTTCTGACCGACCCGATCTGATGTCTAAAACATATAGGCCCAAAACCATGGCGTTACATATGTACAAATAATTTACTTTGTGAGGTAGTACATAAATCTAATAGTTGATTCTTTTAAATGTCTTATTTCCATTTGCCAAAGGTAACTAGGATCCATTTTAAACAAGCATCACCTAGCTAGTTTAAACATGCTCAAGTCATACTTAGCTAGCTTTAGAATCATGTATACAAGAAATAAACATGTAGACATATTGGCATCAATATAACAATCTAGCAATTAATCACACAAAGCATATAATCGTAATATATCATATGATCACAAACACATATCAAACATATCACATATTTCATTTGTTAAGTCTTATTCCAAGTACATATCATATATTTGCCTTGGTAGATTAGTATAACTAGGTAATCAAGTTTCTTTAGGTACAAAGTACCAATTCAGGGGATGCACAATGCATCAAAATCAGAGGATGCTCAATGCATCAAGGTGTCTTTCACCAATTCAAGGTAATCACATATTGAACAGAGCATGCTCAAAGTATCAATTCTACAAGGTGTTAACAACACCAACAGAGAGTACTCAAAGTACTAATATCAGAGGAGCTCTAGACTCTAAGGCATGCCCTTCTACCTAAGGACTACTAGTCAACCAAAGACTTATTATGTCATTTAATTTCCAGCAAGCACAACCAATTGATTATCAAACAATTACAAGATCATACAACATGTCCATGTCACCAATACACTAGACCTATTCAAGGTCATCATTCAAGCGATTTCCATAAAGGATATCATGCCATTTTACTCATGAATTCAACCAAAATAAGTAGCCTAAAATCACATATAAGTTCAACTCATGAAGCTCATTTAGCTCATCAATCATGGGCATGAATCATATATCACACAAAAGTACTAAAATAGAGCAAAAATAGCAATTATCTTTTCATTTAACCTTCTTCCCTTTGATCATTACCAAATATTATTTAAGTTCATTTCATGCTTATAAATCATTATATAACAAAATAAATATATTGGTTAGGACACTTGTCCTAACCCTAAAGTTTAATAACACTCACAATACTCCAAGCTAGGTTGTTTCCTTGATCACTATGCCCTTGTCCTTTTTATTTGGGTGCCCAACTCTTGAATCCTCTAAGGTTTACTCAAAGTCTTGGTTTTAAACATTCAAACACAACATATACAATTCATATTAGAACTCATTTCAAACATACAAACTCATTTATACAATCACAAGCACTTAAACACTATTTTAGCAATAACGTTCTACTCACAAGTCCAAATTTCAATTACTTTAACACTCCAGAAAGCTTATTCACTCAGCTTTAAAACCATGTTTGATACATATTTTTCTCATTTCTCACTCAATATAGTTTATTATTTAAACATAGGCCATTTTGCAGTTTTTGACAGTTCGTAGCACGTCCACAATTTCGGTTACAGAATTTTCTATAGATATCCAATTTCAGTGCCGTTTGTTTCTAGTTAAACTAGACATGCTCAAGTATTTTTTTATCAAAATTTCAGGTCTAAATTCCATGTATTTTAATTTTGGTGAATTTTTAAAGGTTAATGTCTAAACAATTTTTGTGAATTTTCTATAGAACAGAGCAGTGTTTGGCAGATTTTTGTTCTAACTTATTTTGTTGGCTTCCACCACCTAATCTTATTTAACCATCTACTTCTTAATTTTCTCATAACTATTTTTAACACCTTCAAGGATAGATTTCTAGAATTAAAAACCCTAACAACAATAAAAAATAGAGTGGAAATCAGTTAAGCACAAGAACAATTAGTTGGGTTTCTTATAAACATGCATGCATCTAATGTTTAATTTCCAGCCCTGTAGAATCCTTGTTTAAGCTTTCTAAATTCTCCAGATTTCTTCTTTCTCTCAAATCTTTCTCTCTATTTGGTTTCTATGGTTTTGGTGCAGATATTAAAGAAGGATAATAATTCTTTTTTTTTGGTGTTATAAATTTGTTAGCCATGTGTTTCAAGGGAAGGACACCTGGACTTATTTTTTCCATCTATTATTCCAATAATAACCCACTATCTTAGGTGATACAATATATTATAGGTTATCCTACTAATAACCAACTTTCTTGGTCCTTTAACTTTCTCCAAGTCTTTTCACATTTTAGGTTACATCCTCTTTTTGCATCATATTTCAGGTTACACTATACTTGTACCACATTTTAGGTTACAACCCATTTTTGCACCATATTTCAGGTTACACTATACTTGCACCACATTTTAGGTTACAACCCGTTTTTGCACCATATTTCAGGTTACACTATACTAGCACCACATTTTAGGTTACAACCCATTTTTGCACCATATATCAGGTTACACTATACTTGCACCACATTTTAGGTTACAAATCGTTTTTGCACCACATTTTAGGTTCCAACTTATTTTTACCTTCTTTATTAACTAACTTAGGGATTTTTTCAACTATGGTATTTTTAGGGTGTGACACGGCTATAGGATTGTGTAAAGTCGCCTTGGATGTTGAGCAGATGTGATTGTACCGAAAACTCCATCCAAGTACCCTAACAATTGAGGAAATTGAATTGTGTCCAGTCTCTCGTTAGTGGGGTTATACATCTACCGATGAGTGGCGTTGAGGGGTTGTAAGGTATTGAATACTCCACAACGGGTGTCACAACGGTGGAGGGTAGCTTCCGTGTGTGAACTTTGAGATGCCGGTGAGAATGTATGAAGTGTTGGGACAATATTTGAGAATCCCTGTATCCGATGCTTTTTGAGAAATGTCAATGTTATTGATCACTTGTGAGCAAATATAATTGATTAATTCCAATGGAAATTTTTATAGATGCATAACATGAAAAATGCATGTTTTACTTTTGAGCTTTGCATATTGGTAGATATGCATGGAAAGCTTGCGTTATGCGTTAGCAAATGGATTTTGATGTTGAAGTATTTGATACTTGTTGCATGGTGTATAACATGTTGATTTTAATGATGAAGTGCATTGATTTCAAAGAGAGCATGATGGTTTTCAAAAGTGTGAAAATGGTTTTAAGCATTGATGGTATTTTTTGTTTTTGAGCATTCCTCAGTAAGCTTGTATGCTTATGCTCTCTTTTGCTCATCAATGCAGATAACTAAGTGTTTGGAGGCAACAACTTGCAAGGGAATCCTAAGAGACTTTAGTATGAAAGTATTTTTTGGTTTTTGGCTAGAGGAATAAGTGCAATGGGGGATTTTATGTTTTGTTTGGGTGATGTGTATGAACACCCTTTGAGCATGTTTTCTTTATGCTTTTATACTTGTAAATGGCCTTTAAATTTTGGATAGATTGGGATTATGGTTTTTAACGACTTAAGTATTTCGAAACTAGAAAGCACGCCTATAGTATTTTCATATGTTGCTATGGTTGGTGCCTATGATGAGTTATGAAGTACCATTCTTGCTCCATGATTTTATCTTGTTTTTATATGATGAATCAAGCCATGTTTGAATGCTCTAAGTATGCTGCAATGAGCCTTTTCTGGTATGTGTTTCGAAACACCTGTTGCCATTTTGATATGGTTTGCATATTTGGCTTAAGTGATTCGAAACGCGTAAGGGTCGTTCCGAGACCCCCAAGGCTAATTTCAAGCCTATATCAAAACACGAGGCCAATTCGATACGCCTCTTGTTTACCTAAGGTAGGGGAATCGTCCCATGTGTGCTTGGTCTTGAAACGGGTGAGACTTGTTTCGATACTTTTTGCTAATGTAAGTCGTTGTTCCAAAACAAGCCCTTAGTGTTTCGAAACAGGTTACAGATATGTTAGTTATTGGAATGTTCTAAAGTTCTGATTCTTTACGTTTTAGTCCATGAATGTTGTGGATGCAATTGAAAGAACATGAATGATTATTTTGAGCTGAGTTTAGACTGAGATGCATGTAATGAGACTAATTAAAGGATGGTAACACTAAAATGGCTTAAGTCCCTCCATATCAAAAAAATTACAAAATGGTCCCTAAAAGCCATAATTGGATGAAATTGATGTATGTTTGAGTTGCTAATGGTTCGCAACAATGTTAAGCACATATGAACCTAATTTGTATCTAGATAAGATAAGAAGAAGAAAAAAATAGGGTTGTTTATTGAGGTAAACCTTCCCGGTTTATCTCAATATTCCCCGTGTGACCCGTTCGGTTCGGTCTACGGCTAGGTCATGTCGAGGGGGTTACATTTGGTGGTATCAAAGCTAGGTTATGAAAGAATGGGATGATGGTAAGTTAATGGTAAGTCAATGTGATGAGATTGTATGTATTGGTGATGTTTGCTTTGCACGGTGAATGTTATATGCATGTTAATGTCGATTGAATGATAGTGATGTTATGTATGATGAATGAGATACACATATGAGCTCTTATATATGATGATATTGTGGGCTGAATCTTATTGTTTGTGATGCACGGTGTTTGTGACATGTACATGGCATGGTTTATGTTGTGTTTAAAGGAAAATGGGATGCTCATTGCCTTATTACTGTAGTTAAGTGTTTTAAATTGAATTCGAAGTCTTGGATCCTTGCTAGAAGTTGACCTGATTTCTTGTTTTGTTTTATATTCATGCCTTAATGATAATAGCACAATGGGACCGAGGAGAGAGCTACGTTCAGGATTAGTTGCTCCAAATAATGAGCAAAGGAATAAGGAGAACGAGGTTCTTCCTGGTGCGAATTTACCTCCTCCACCACCGCCACCACCTGGAGTGAGGAGCAAGTGCAACAAGGACAGGCTGGTTCGGTGTTCGGTGATTTGAAGCCTTTGGTACAAGCAATGACTGGAGCATTACAGGCTGCTGTTACTGGAGCGTAAGTACAAGCTCATGTAGCTGGGCAAATAGGTTTGCCGTTGGAACGCTTGCGAAGTTTGGGAGGCGTGGAATATCGTGGATTGTCTCCTGAAGCATCCGAAGCTTGGATGGCTAGTACGATCGATATTTTGGATCAAATGGGATGTAATGATGCACAAGTTAGGATGTGATGTCTCTTTATTGCATGGTGATGCATACAGTTGGTGGACGATTGTGACAACGACTATGGAACCCAATGAGGTGAATTGGGAATTTTTCCACGCTGCCTTTAAAAACAAGTATCTAGGAGTTAGATACTTGGACGACAAGAAGTGTGAGTTCATGTCCTTAGTGCAAGGAAACATGATAGTGGCGGAGTACTTGGTCCAGTTTGTACGTTTGAGCCAGTATGCTCTGGAGTTGGTGCCGAGTGATAGGTATCGATGTGATTGCTTCTGTTATGGCTTGGTGCAGGAAGTGAAGACTTTTATGTTAGCTTATGATTATACGGATTTCGATGTGTTGGTTACGTGAGCCAATGATATAGAGTAGAGTTTGGGTTTGACCTCTCGCGTGGATGGTTCTAGCTCAAGAAAGAGAGCTGCAGATTTGGGTTCAAGTGGTGGACAATATAAGAGAAACCATGATCATAGATATCGGCCTGAGGCAAGGCGAGGTAATTTTGGGCGAGGAGTGCCAATTCAGAGTAATAGGGTGAGGTTTGAGAAAAATACTTGATGGACATGTGGATCACGAGAGCATTTGAAGCGAGATTGTCCTTGTGTGGCTTTAGAGGTGCATGATCCTATGGCTGGGGTGGCTAATTCCTGTTGGAACTATGGATCGGCTGATCATATGAGACGTGAGTGTCCTTTACTAGCTGGAGGTGGTCAGGGCTGAGCACCTGTTGTTGCACCAAAGAGAGGTCGTAGGCGCGGTCGTGGTAATTTCCAACAGAGGGGGGATGGGTAGATAGGTGTAGCTCATGTTGTTGTTGTTCAACCAGAGGGTGGTGGTCCAGCGAGAGTGTATGCACATCGTGAGGGATGTAACGACACCAACGTAATTGCCGGTACCTTCACCTTGCAATCCTTGTCTTTGTTAGCTTTAATTGATTCTGGATCCACTCATTCAGACATTTCGAGTAAGCATGCACACTTGCTTGATATCCCTATTGAGATGCTTGATGCAGGAATGCAAGTAACAAGCTCTTTTGGTGAAACTGTTGTTACAAGAAAATTGTATATGACATGTCCTTTATCTGTTTAAGGCCGTGTGTTTTCAGTTGATTTGATAGAGTTGCCTTTCAATGGTTTTGATGTGATTCTTGGAATGGATTGGTTGTCCGAGCATAGGGATGTGGTTGATTTTGATGTTAAGCAGGTTATCTTGTAACTTGCTGATGATTACGAAGTGGTAATCGTGGGCGAGAATGTGAAATTCTTGTCCAATGCAATTTCGGCTCTTGAAACGAGTTGTATGATGAAGTTTGGTTGTGAAGCTTTCCTAGCTTATATGATGAACCCTGGTACAAAGGAGGTGCGAGTACAAGACATACGCACAATATGTGAGTTTTCGGGTGTCTTTCTAGAAGAGTTTCTTGGTTTGCCACCGAACAGAGAAGTTGAGTTTGGCATTGAGTTGTATGAAAATACGAATCTAGTGTCATTGCTCCTTATCGGATGGCACCTAAGGAGTTGAAGACGTAACTTCAGGACTTGCTAGATCGAGGGTTTATAAGGCCAAGTCTTTCACCTTGGGGTGCACCAGTCTTGTTTTCAATGAATAAGAAAGGTACAATGCGTATGTATATAGATTATCGACAACTGAACAAATTGATGATTAAGAACAAGTACCCTTTGCCAAGGATTGATGATTTGTTTGATCAATTTTGATGTGATTCAGTGTTCTCGAAGATTGATTTGAGATCTTGGTATAATCAACTGGAGGTTAATGATGTAGATGTACCCAAGACATGTAACCCCCTTAGCCCGGCCTAGACGGTTGACCCGAACTACGAAGATTACACGGGGAAAACCAAAGTCAACCTGAATGTCAACCTTGATTAACGACCCTTTTTTTCCTTTTAAAACTTGTCTAGATGTATATTAACCCTAAGCGTAGCCTCGAGGAAAACATACGTGAAAAGCACGACGATCGGAAAGCAATAAGGGACTCAATTGCACAACTTACAACATTTAGGGACCAAAATGTAAATTCTGTAAATTAGGATGATTTAACTGATTATTAAGTTACCATTCTGAAATTAGTCATATTACGTGCTTCTCTGTCAAGTTTCACCTCAAACGGATATCTCAAACTCAAGCAATCGCATATACAAAATTCAGGACTAAAACGTAAAGCTCGCAAACCTTAAACCATTCAAATCAGTGCCCAACGGTAAAGTGTTTCGGAACAGGGGTTGACCGTTCAGAAACGCGGGTTCGTTTTGAGACTTGTTTCGAAACAGGGCTTGCAGTTGCAAATCCGTTCCGAAACGACCTTTACCCGTTTCGATACACGAAGGCCATTACAGGCCCCTGTTTCGAAACGGTAGTGCCCGTTCCGATATAGACTGCCCAGAAAGTGCATATTTTTCTGGTTTAACATACCATTAACCACTCAAACGCATCCCTATGACCCCCTAATCATGCATACAACTCATCATGCATACAAGGAACATATTTGCATCATCAAAACACATTCATGGCAACAATTAGGAAGAACCACAATCTATAGGCATGCATCCTACTATTGAAAACCATCCAAGCATCAAACCATCAAGCAAACACCAAAATGGCCAATTACAAGTCCAAAACATCATAGGCATCATACCAAACTCAGGGAGTCCAAAACATCTCCCAACAAACACAACCTAGGTTCCCATTGCCAAATACCAAAAGCTAATAATGATGTAAAAATAGTCACCATACATGAGCTTTGCCTTCCCTTGGATTCTTAGCCTCCTTGCTGCCCTTTAAGCACTTCAATTCTCTGCATTATTGGTCCAAGAAAGAGAGCGTAAGCACAAATGCTTAGTGAGGCATGCTCTAATGAAACAACACAATAATGCACTTTTACTAAACACATTTCATAAGGCCTTTTCATTCATAAAAATCATTTTCATGCAACGATGCTTTAACAACAAGCATCTCATGCTTTATAATCATCAACATGCCTTAAAAAACAAGCATCTCATGCTTCATAAACATTAACATGTCATATTGGCTTCCAAGTGATACCATAACCATTTCCAACATAAAACACAATCGGATACGCGGATTACAAGCGTTGTCCCATACGCTTCATACACATTACCAAACACACAAGGTGGAGTTTACCGGTACAATCACAACCCCTCAACACCCGTGATGGAGTTTAACGGTACAATCACAACCCCTCCACATCACTCATTGGTAGTGGTATAATATCACTAACGAGAACACGAGACACACAACACAAGATCCACACATGGACTTTTAACCACCATTGTGATCTTAAACATCTCGTTAGTGTACTTGGATGGAGTTTACGGTACCATTACAACCCCTCAACATCCAACGCGACTTAATTCACGATGCACCCTATCCTATAGCCGACTAACTATTTCCGATTCAAGTACTTTAAAACCAACACATCACTTGCCAATATACATCAATTATCACCAACAATCCACTGTTTTAAAGCATTAATCAAAGCCATTAAACAATCATGCATCACCATGCATCAAACCACATTTATCAATGTCAAACCAAGGATCTCTTACCTTGAGCATCCTTCAACACATGGCTTTCAAAACCAGCATTAATCATGCTAAAACATGCTTTCAAAAAAGAATTTAAACATGCAAATTAAACACATTGCATCCAACCATCTCATGGTTCTTCAAAGAGAGAGTTTCTCCGAAAACTTACTCTTGAGCTTAGTTAAGATGCTTAGACTTAAACTAAGCTCCCAAAACCATCAAACATTGGTTTCAAAGCTGGAAACCAAACTTCACTCACCGATTCCGTTTCGCAAGCTTGCCGAAACGCCGATCAAGCCTCCGGATCAACACCACAAGGATCCGAATGTGTCTCCCCTGTTTTAAACACATCAAAGCAGAGGATTAATGCATCATCATGCATTAAAATCTTCAGCCACAACAACTAAACTCGCTGCTCTCAACAAATCTCACATTTCGGCTACTAAACACAACCGAAATCACTACCAAACTCATCCACAACATTACCTAGCCATGATCCATCACTTCTAAACATTCTTAAACATCAATTAACATCCAAAAAGGATCTAAACTCGTCCTTATATCTCCAGCAACAACAGAACACCAAGATCACCCCAAAAAACCACCATTTTCACATGTAAAAACTTAGGAAAATCAACCTATTCGGGATTGGATTGATTAGATCTCAATTACACATCATTAAACATCCAAAATACTTTAAAAAGACTTCTCAAAATAGAGCCCAACCATTCATTACGAATTTCTTCAAGATTACATCCAAATCTTGAGTTTTAAGCCAAAATCAAGATCACAACATCAAAACCATTTATAAAACGTAATTTAAGGATTGAGAACTTGGGAATTTCAATAAAGAACTGAATATTTAGAGGAGAAGAACATCCTTACCTCTAAATGTAGATTTCTCCTTGTTTAGAGCCAAAATCCTTGAAAATTCAATGAGCAAATGAAGAGGATTTGATGTAGAAAGGATTATAAATCTTTTGATGATTGAAACCTCATCATCTAGTGTGAAAATCAAAAGAAAAGCTGTTGTGGAAAATTGTTTGGCTGAGGGAATTTTGAGAGAAAATGAAATGGGAAAATTTTAGAGAAAGTTAGTTATGAAAACTAAAAATGGTTTTCCCTCACTTTTTTTAATTAATTAAACATTAACAAAATCATTAAAATTAAGAAAAATCTGGAGAAATCCTTCCCATGGTAAATTAGCGCCTTAAAGATTCAAAGTTTCAATCCTTACAAAATAGTCACCACTAAACTTTTCAAAAATTACATTTTAGTCACTATTTCGAAATGTCACACTTCCAAACCTTATTTTGTAAAATTGATTCCACCACTCTCCTATTTATATTAAAAGAGGATTTTTAGATATTTTTCCATATTTTTAATGCATCCTGAACTAGGCTTTCCCTAAAATCACCTTTTATATTCGAACCAAAAATCAAACCGGTCTGGTTCAGACCCTAAACTTCCAAGCCCAAAATTGGGGTGTTACAACTCTCCCCCCCCTTAAGAAATTTCGTCCTCGAAATTTACCTGGAGGAAAAAGGTATGGAAACTGCTTCAACATGTCATCCTTCCTTTCCCACGTGGCTTCCTCAGCACCACGATGCTTCCACAACACCTTTACCAACTCAATGGTCTTGCCTCGAAGAACCTTACTGTCCGAATCCAGAATTCCCACCGGTTCCTCATCATAGGTCAAATCCGGATTAAACTCCACTTCCTCCACAGGCATAACATGCGAAGGATCAGATCTATACCTCCGAAGCATAGAGACATGAAACACATCATGAATCTTTTCCAACTCCTGCGGCAATCTCAACTTGTACGCAACAGGACCCACACATTCAATCACCTCGTATGGTCCAATGTACCTAGGGCTCAGCTTACCCTTTCGACCAAACCTCATCACCTTCTTCCAAGGCGAAACTTTCAAAAACACACGGTCACCTACCACATACTCAATCTCCTTACGCTTCAAATCCGCGTAAGACTTCTGTCGATCAGAAGCTGCCTTCAAGCGTTCACAAATGAGCTTCACCTTCTCGGTGGTTCCATTCAACAAAGCTGGCATTGAAACCAACTTCTGACCTGTTTCAGCCCAACAGAGAGTAGTCCTACACTTCCTCCCGTACAAGGCTTCATAAGGCGCCATTTGAATACTTGCCTGGTAGCTATTGTTATAAGAAAACTCCACCAGAGGCAAATGTTTCTCCCAAGAGCCCTGAAACTCAATCACACAACACCTCAACATATCCTCCAACACTTGGATAACACGCTCAGACTGTCCATCTGACTGTGGATGATAAGAAGTACTGAAATTCAGCCGTGTACCCAAAGCTTGATGCAAACACTGCCAGAACCGCGATGTAAACCTCAGATCCCTATCCGACACGATCGACTTTGGAACACCATGCAGCCGCACAATCTCAGCAATGTACAGTTCTGCAAGCTTGTCCAAAGTATACGTACTATGCACAGGCAAGAAATGCGCACACTTCGTCAGGCGATCCACAATCACCCACACCGAATTCTTCTTCGATGGTGACAAAGGCAAACCAGACACAAAGTCCATGGTAATCCTTTCCTACTTCCACTCAGGAATCCTCAACGGTTGCAACAACCCAGAAGGAAACTGATGCTCAGCTTTAACTCGCTGACAAACCATGCACTTGCTCACATACTCAACAACATTCTCTTTAAACCCACCCAATAGTACTCATCACGAAGATCACGATACATCTTAGTACTACCAGGGTGCATAGCAAAAGGACTACTATGAGCTTCAGTCAGAATAGTACGCCTCAACTCAACAACATTGGGCACTACTATCCGACTCCCAAAACATAAAACTCCATCATCATTAAAGCAGAAATCTGATGGCCTATCCTCAGCAATATCCTGAACATGTGGCACCAAGGAATCATCCAACAGCTGCTTATCCTTTATCAACTGAACCAAGGATGGTTTCACTTGCAATTCAGCCACAAGACCACCATCTCGTGAAATGCTCAAACTGGCAAACATAGCCCTCAACTCCACTGCCACCTTCCTACTCAAGGCATCCGCTACCACATTAGCTTTCCTCGGATGATATTCCATCGTCAGATCGTAATCTTTAAGCAACTCCACCCAACGTCGTTGCCGAAGATTCAACTCCTTATGAGACATCAGATACTTCAAACTCTTGTGATCCGTGTACACAGTACACTTCTCACCATACAGGTAATGCCTCCAAATTTTCAAGGCAAACACCACCGCAGCCAACTCAATGTCATGCGAAGGATAATTGCGCTCATGCACCTTCAACTGGCGCGATGCATAAGCCACCACCTTACCCTCTTGCATCAACACACATTCCAAACCAACGTAGGACGTGTCACTATACACCACAAACTCTTTCCCTGATTCAGGCTGAACCAAGATAGGAGCTTGCATCAAAGCTGCCTTCAGCTTCTCAAAAGCATGCTGTCTCGCTTCCGTCCACTCGTACTTAACATCCTTCTGCAACAGCTTCGTCAAAGGTGCATCAATCTTTGAAAATCCATCCACGAACCTCCGGTAGTATCCAACCAAACCAAGGAAACTACGGACCTCATGAACAGACTTAGGAGGCTTCCAATTAATCACTGCCTCAATCTTCTGAGGATCAACACGAATCCCCTCAGCATAAACCACATGACCAAGGATCACCACTTCCCTGAGCTAGAACTCACACTTGCTTAACTTAGCATAAAGCTGGTTCTCCAACAAAGCCTACAACACAATCCTCAGATGCCCTTCATGCTCCTCCTCAGTACGAGAGTACACGAGGATATCATCAATGAACACCACCACAAACTTGTCCAAATATTCATGGAACACTCTATTCATCGTGTCCATAAAAGCTGCAGGAGCATTCGTCAAACCAAAGGCATCACAAGGAACTCATAATGCCCATACCTCGTTCTGAAGGCTGTCTTTTGCACATCCACATCCTTCACCTCCAACTGATAATACCCTGACCTTATGTCAATTTTAGAGAACACAGCCGCTCCCTGAAATTGATCAAAAAGTTCATCAATCCTCGGCAATGGATACCGATTCTTGATAGTCAACTTGTTCAGCTGACGATAATCGATGCACATTCTCATAGTGCCATCCTTTTTCTTCACAAACAATACCGGTGCACCCCAAGGTGACACACTCGGCCGAATGAAACCACGATCAAGCAACTCCTGAAGTTGCATCTTCAGCTCTTTCAACTCCTTGGGAGCCATTCGATAAGGAGTAATGGAAACTGGAGTTGTATTCTCATACAACTCAATTCCAAACTCCACTTCACGATTAGGAGCCAATCCAGGCAATTCCTCCGGAAACACACCAGGAAACTCTCGCACAGTCCTGATATCTTGCACACGCAACTCCTTAGAGCTAGGATTCATCACAAAGGCTAGGTAGGCTTCACAACCTTGCCTCAGCATCCGGCTCGCCTCAAAGGAAGACACCACATTGGCAAGAAACTTCACATTCTCACCAACCACCACCACCTCATAATCATCTGCAAGCTTCAAAGAAACTCGCTTGTTCTCAAAATCCACCACCGCTCGATGTTCAACAAGACAATCCATACCAAGGATTACATTAAAACCATATAAAGGCAATTCCATAAGATCAACATGAAAAACATGATCTTGAACAACCAATGGACACCTTCTATACAACTTCCGTGTCACAACGGTCTCACCAAAAGAGCTAGTTACACGCATACCAACATCCAAAGACTCAACAGGCAAACCAAGCAATTGGGCATGTTCACGCAATATATATGAGTGTGTAGATCCAGAATCAATCAAGGAAAGTAATGACAAGGATTGCAAACTGATGGTACCTGCGATCACATCCGTGTCTTTACTCCCCTCTCGCTGCGCATACACTCGAGCCTGGCCTCCACCTTCAGGTTGAACAGCCACCACATGCGCCACATTCCTTCCACCATCCTCTCTACGCTGGAAGTTACCACGGCCGCGCCCACGACCTCTATGTGGTGCAACAACTCCAAGAGCACGTCCCTGACCACCACTGGCCAACAAAGGACACTCCCTCCTCATGTGGTCTGCCGAACCACAATTCCAGCACGAATTACCAGCTACAAAAACAAGAGCCTGTACCTACCTCGCAGCTCGAGGACAATCACGCCTCAAATGGCCACGTGATCCGCACGCCCAGCATGTGTTCTGATCAGCTCTCGCCCTGTCTCCATGAACAGGCGCACCATGCCCTCCACCACCACGTCTAGCAGAAGATTGATACCTCCGATCTCGTCCTCTCTTGTTCCGTCCCCCACCGGAACTATACTCAGAAGCTCTCTTGCCCGAGCCAGAACCAACACTCCTGGAAGACAAACCTAGGTTCCGCTCAATATCCTTCGCTCTTCCCACCAGTACATCAAAATCAGTGTACTCAGCTGCAAGCATGTATGTCTTTACATCCGTCACTAAACCATAACGGAATCGCTCACACCTTTCCCTTTCATCAGGGACAAGCTCAGGTGCGTACTGACTGAGACGAACAAACTGAATCTCGTACTCATCTACTGTAATGCTCCCTTGCGTAAGAGACATGAACTCCCTTTTCTTTTTATCCAGGTATCTCACACCTAGATACCTCCGCTTGAACGCGTTCAGAAAGAACGTCCAAGTCACATCAACTTCCTCCATTTCGGAGATAGCAGTCGTCCACCAAGTATACGCATCATCATGTAGCAGCGATACCACACATCCCAGCTTCTGCACATCATTGCAGTTCATTTGTCCCAATATCCTCTTGGTACTTTCCAACCAAGATTCGGAACCTTCAGCAGACAAACGTCTGAACTCAGTCCCTCCCAGACTGCGCAGACGTTCCAAAGGTAGTCTAACATTAGCATCTCCCTGATGCCCAGCTGCATGAGCTCCAGCTACTGCCGCCTGAAATGCTCCCGCAATAGCTTGTATCAAAACTGTCATATCATGAGCAACTTGCCCATGTCCAGCTTCAGGTCCAGCGACCCCAGCACCAGCATCAACGCCTGCTCCATCACCTCCAACACCACCACCATCGGGCGGTCCACCACCAGGAGGAGGAGGTAAATCCATTACATTATCAACATTCTCTTCATTCTCGTTCTGAGCCATAGCTCGCATATTAATCCTCGTCTCCATACGAGGTCCCATTCACTAAACAATGCACTAACACAAATGCAACAAACATAATCAGGCCCAGCAAGGTAAGTAATCCAAGCACTCAAGCTCATTTTTAAAAAACAAATCATTTCATTAGTTTTGATATGGCAATGGGTCCCTCTAACATGCTTCCACGTAGCATAGCATCACAATTGCAACATACTTTACAATTCACACATCACACTTTCATTCAAAAACGCACATCATGCAATCATGCATACATCACCCACATAACCATTCCCAATTACTCGAGAACTCAGCTCTGATACCACCAAATGTAACCCCCTTAGCCCGGCCTAGACGGTTGACCCGAATTACGAAGATTAAACGGGGAAAACCAAAGTCAACTTAAAAGTCAACCTTGATTAACGACCCTTTTTTTCCTTTTAAAACTTGTCTAGATGTATATTAACCCTAAGCATAGCCTCGAGGAAAACATACGTGAAAAGCACGACGATCGGAAAGCAATAAGGGACTCAATTCCACAATTACAACATTTAGGGACCAAAATGTAAATTCTGTAAATTAGGAGGATTTAACTGATTATTAAGTTACCACTCTGAAATTAGTCATATTATGTGCTTCTCTGTCAAGTTTCACCTCAAACGGATATCTCAAACTCAAGCAATCGCATATATAAAATTCAGGACTAAAACGTAAAGCTCGCAAACCTTAAACCATTCAAATCAGTGCCCAACGGTCAAGTGTTTCGGAACAGGGGTTGACCGTTCCGAAACGCGGGTTCGTTTCAAGACCTGTTTCGAAACAGGGCTTGACAGTGGAAAATCCGTTCCGAAACGCCCTCTACCCGTTTCGATACACGAAGGTCATTACAGGCCCCCGTTTCGAAACGGTACTACCCGTTCCGATACAGACTGCCCAGAATGTGCAGATTTTTCTGGTTTAACATACCATTAACCACTCAAACGCATCCCTATGACCCCCTAATCATGCCAACAAATCATCATGGATACAAGAAACATATTTGCATCATCAAAACACATTCATGGCAACAATTAGGAAGAACCACAATCTATAGGCATGCATCCTACTATTGAAAACCATCCAAGCATCAAACCATCAAGCAAACACCAAAATGGCCAATTACAAGTCCAAAACATCATAGGCATCATACCAAACTCAGGGAGTCTAAAACATCTCCCAACAAACACAACCTAGGTTCCCATTGCCAAATACCAAAAGCTAATAATGTTGTAAAAATAGTCACCATACATGAGCTTTGCCTTCCCTTGGATTCTTAGACTCCTTGCTGCCCTTTAAGCATTTCAATTCTCTGCATTATTGGTCCAAGAAAGAGAGCGTAAGCACAAATGCTTAGTGAGGCATGCTCTAATGAAACACCACAATAATGCACTTTTACTAAACACCTTTCATAAGACCTTTTCATTCATAAAAATCATTTTCATGCAACAATGCATTAACAAAAAGCATCTCATGCTTTATAATCATCAACATGCCTTAAACAACAAGCATCTCATGCTTCATAAACATTAACATGTCATATTGGCTTCCAAGTGATACCATAACCATTTCCAACATAAAACACAATCGGATACGCGGATTACAAGCGTTGTCCCATACGCTTCATACACACTACAAAACACACAAGGTGGAGTTTACCGGTACAATCACAACCCCTCAACACCCGTGATGGAGTTTAACGGTACAATCACAACCCCTCCACATCACTCATTGGTAGTGGTATAATATCACTAACGAGAACACGGGACACACAACACAAGATCCATACATGGACTTTTAACCACCATTGTGATCTTAAACATCTCGTTAGTGTACTTGGATGGAGTTTACGGTACCATTACAACCCCTCAACATCCAAGGCGACTTAATTCACGGTGCACCCAATCCTATAGCCGGCTAACTATATCCGATTCAAGTACTTTAAAACCAACACATCACTTGCCAATAAGCATCAATTATCACCAACAATCCACTGTTTTAAAGCATTAATCAATGCCATTAAACAATCATGCATCAAACCACATTTATCAATGTCAAACCAAGGATCTCTTACCTTGAGCATCCTTCAACACATGGCTTTCAAAACCAGCATTAATTATGCTAAAACATGCTTTCAAAACAAAATTTAAACATGCAAATTAAACACATTGCATCCAACCATCTCATGGTTCTTCAAAGAGAGAGTTTCTCCGAAAACTTACTCTTGAGCTTAGTTAAGTTGCTTAGACTTAAACTAAGCTCCCAAAACCTTCAAACATTGGTTTCAAAGCTGAAAACCAAACTTCACTCACCGATTCTGTTTCGCAAGCATGCCGAAACGCCGATCAAGCCTCCGGATCAACAACACAAGGATCCGAATGTGTCTCCCCTATTTTAAACACATCAAAGCAGAGGATTAATGCATCATCATGCATTAAAATCTTCAGCCACAACACCTAAACTCGCTGCTCTCAACAAATCTCACATTTCGGCTACCAAACACAACCGAAATCACTACCAAACTCATCCACAACATTACCCAGCCATGATCCATCACTTCTAAACATTCTTAAACATCAATTAACATCCAAAAAGGATCTAAACTCATCGTTATACCTCCAGCAACAACAGAACACCAAGATCACCCCAAAAACCACCATTTTCACATGTAAAAACTTAGGAAAATCAACCTATTCGGGATTGCATTGACTAGATCTCAATTACACATCATTAAACATCCAAAATACTTTAAAAAGACATCTCAAAACAGAGCCCAACCATTCATTACGAATTTCTTCAAGATTACATCCAAATCTTGAGTTTTAAGCCAAAATCAAGATCACAACATCAAAACCTTTTATAAAACGTAATTTAAGGATTGAGAACTTGGGAATTTCAATAAAGAACTGAGTATTTAGAGGAGAAGAACATCCTTACCTCTAAATGTAGATTTCTACTTGTTTAGAGCCAAAATCCTTGAAAATTCAACGAGCAAATGAAGAGGATTTGATGTAGAGAGGATTAGAAATCTTTTGATGATTGAAACCTCATCATCTAGTGTGAAAATCAAAAGAAAAGATGCTGTGGAAAAGTGTTTGGCTGAGGGAATTTTGAGAGAAAATGAAATGGGAAAATTTTAGAGAAAGTTAGTTATGAAAACTAAAAATGGTTTTCCCTCACTTTTTTAATTAATTAAACATTAACAAAATCATTAAAATTAAGAAAAATCTGGAGAAATCCTTCCTTGGGTAAATAAGCTCCTTAAAGATTCAAAGTTTCAATCCTTACAAAACAGTCACCACTGAACTTTTCAAAAATTACATTTTAGTCACTATTTCGAAATGTCACACTTCCAAACCTTATTTTGTAAAATTGATTCCACCACTCTCCTATATATATTAAAAGAGGATTTTTAGATATTTTTCCATATTTTTAATGCATCCCGAACTAGGCTTTCCCTAAATCACCTTTTATATTCGAACCAAAAATCAGACCGGTCCGGTTCAGACCCTAAACTTCCAAGCCCAAAATTGGGGTGTTAGAAGACAGCTTTTCGGACAAGGTATGCCCATTATGAGTTTTTAGTGATGTCGTTTGGGTTGAAAAATGCACCGACTGTATTCATGGATATGATGAATCATGGGTTCCATGAGTTCTTAGATCAATTTGTGGTAGTGATTATCGATCATATACTCGTGTACTGAGGAGGATCATGATAAGCATTTGAGGATTATGTTGCAAGTATTGTTGTAGAATCACCTTTTTGCTAAGCTGAGTAAGTGCGAGTTTTGGCTTAGGGAAGTTGTCTTTCTTGGACATGTAGTGTCAGCCGAGGGAATTCGGGTTGACCCACACAAGATCAAGGCGGTGATGAATTGGAAAAATGCCTAAATCGGTGACGGAAGTGCGTAGTTTCCTTGGTTTGGCTGGATAATATCGATGGTTTGTGGAGGGTTTTTCTAAAATTGCTGCTTCGTTGACTAAATAGTTGCAAAAGAATATTTGCTTTGAATGGACGAATGTTAGAAAACAAGCTTTCGAGAGTTTGAAGGAAGCTTTGGCGCAAGCTCATGTCTTGATTCAACCAGAATCGGCTAAGGAGTTTCTGGTTTACAGCGATGCGTCATATGTTGGTCTAGGTTGTGTGTTGATGCAAGGTGGGAAGGTTGTGGCATATGCATCTACACAATTGAAGGTGCATGAGCTCAACTATCCTACTCATGATATAGAGCTTGCTACAGTTGTGTTCGCCTTGAAGATTTGAAGCCACTGCCTTTAAGGTGAAAAGTGTGTGGTTTACACCGATCATAAAAGTTTGAAGTATCTCATGTACCAGAGAGAGTTGAATCCTAGGCAACAAAGATGGTTGGAGTTGCTTAAAGATTACGATCTGACGATAGAATACCATCATGGAAAGGCCAATGTTGTGGCTGATGCCTTGGGTAGGAAGGTGGTTGTTTAGTTAAGAGCGATGTTTGCTCGGTTGAGTGTATCGTGTGATGGTGGGTTGATAGCCGAGTTACGAGTGAAACCTTCCTTGATTCAATTACTTAAGGATAAGAAGTTGCTTGATGATTATTTGGTGCCTCATGTTCAGGATATAGCTGATGGTAATACAACATAATTTTGTTTCAATGATGATGGTGTTTTATGCTTTAAAAATCAGATAGTTGTGCCAGAGGATGTTGAGTTGAGGTGCACTATATTGCTGAAGCTCATAACAGTCCTTTTGCTATGCATCCCAGTAGTACAAAGATGTATCGCAGTTTGAAAGACGAGTATTATTGGGTTGGGTAGAAAAAGGATGTTGCTGATTTTGTGAGCAAGTGTATGGTATGTAAGCGTGTGAAAGTTGAGCATCAGTTTCCTTCTGGTTTGTTGCAGCCTTTGAGGATACCGGAATGGAAATGGGAAATGATCACGATGGATTTTGTGCCTGGTTCACCCTTGAAACCAGCAAAGGAGAACTCCATTTGGGTGATTGTAGATCGTTTTACAAAGTTTTCACATTTCTTTGTTGTGCATACTACGTATACGTTGGATAAGCTAGCGGAGTTGTATATTGTTTGAATTGTGCGTTTGCATGGTGTGCCTAAGTCTACAGTGTCAGATAGAGATCTCAGGTTTACAACAAGATTTTGGGAGTGTCTACACCAAGCGTTGGGTACGCGCTTGAATTTCAGCACTTCATATCATCCTCAGACAGATGGACAGTCGGAGCGAGTTATCAAAGTGCTGTAGGATATGTTGAGATGTTGTGTGATAGATTTACAAGGTTATTGGGAAAAGCAGTTTCCCTTGGGTTAATTTGCCTATAATAACAATTTCCAGTCATGTATACAAATGGTTCCGTATGAAACTTTGTATGGAAGAAAGTGTAGAACGCCTATTTGTTGGGCGAAGGCGGGGCAAAAGTTGGTTTCCTTACGGGATTTTCTTAAGGAAACAACTGAGAAAGTGAGGCTCATATGTGAGCAATTGAAGGCAGCTTCGGATCGTCAAAAGTCTTACTCAGATTTGATGCGTAAGGAGATTGAGTTTGTAGTTGGAGATCGCGTGTTCTTGAAGGTATCACCTTGGAAGAAGGTGATGAGATTTGGACGTAAGGGTATTCATAGTCCATGGTTTATTGGACCTTATGAGGTTGTGGAGCGAGTTGGTCTTGTTGCATATCGGTTGAGGTTGCCTCTAGAGTTGGAGAAAATTCATGATGTGTTTCATGTTTCAATGTTGCGAAGGTATAGATTGGATTCGTCTCATGTAATGCCTGTTGAGGAGATTGAGTTGAATCCGAATTTATCTTATGTTGAGGAACCAGTGGGGATCCTTCATTCTAGTAGCAAAGTTCTTCATGGTAAGACGATTGAACATGTGAAGGTGTTGTAGAAACATCGAGGAGTTGAAGACGCAACGTGGGAAAACAAGGAAGACATGTTGAAGTACTTTCCGCATCTTTTTCTTTTAGGTAAAATTTCGAGGACGAAATTTCCTAAGTGGGGGAGAGTTGTAACGCCTCGATTTTGGGCCTAGATGTTTTAGGCATCAGTTTAAGTTGGTTGAACCTAGAATTTGAGATTCAAGCTTTTAGAATCGGTTCAGGGAAATCATGATTCAGGATAAGGTAAAAATATGGTAAAATTTTCTAAAATCATATAGATGGGTTTGGTAAAATCAATTTTAGAAAATGGATTTTGGGACGTGAACATTTTGGGCAGTGACTCAAATGTAAAGATTTAAAACTATGTAAAAAGTGTGATTTTCAAAAGAGAGTCAAATTCTTAGAATCTTTAGGGAGCTTTATGGCAATTAAGCTTTTTCTTTTAATTGGCATGTGATTATAATAATTTAATTAAAGTTGAGGAGGGAGATTTTATTAAAAAGGATGTAGTTATTTGATTAAATCATTTTTGACGTAACTTTTCTATTTTTTCTTTTCTCTTCAGCCAATCATTCCCTCTTTTCTCTCAATTTCCATAATTCCTTTTCATTCTTTTACTCTTTTGATTTACAACTCTTTCCCAAAGATATTTCTCAAAGATTTACAAGATTTCCTTAAAGATTCATGAGTTGAAAACTTGCCAATTGGAAGAAAAGAAATGATTGGAGGTAATTTCGTGCTACTCCTCTAATCAAGTTTCTTTAAAGAAAATCCAAAGTATTTTACTCTTGATTTGTGTTTTCAATTGAGGTTTTAATGTTGATTTGATAAAAATGTCAAAAACTTGCTAGAAGATGAGATTAAATGTGATTTTCGTTTGGGCATTGTTTTGATTGGTTTGACAATGATTTTAAAGTTGAATTGGATGTTAAGTGATGTTGATAATGAGTTTTGATCATAATAATCCCGAAATCACTGAGATCTCTAATTGTCTAGGTTGTTAGTTTTGGGTTTTTTTGGCTTGCAAATGTGAAATCTAAGTTGTTGAATGTATAAGGATGATAGTAGGATGTTCTTGGATGTTGGTTTATGGTTAAAATGTGCTGGAAGTGTTTGTTGGTGGCTGGGTTAAATTTTGAGTAAGATCGATTGAGATTTCGATTATTTCGGATAGCCTTTTTTGGTGCCTTTTGTTAGAGATGTGGGTTTTTAGTGTTTGCTAGTGGTTTTAATGCATTGAGATGCATTAATCCTCTATTCTTGTGTGGTATAAATACGGGAGGATTCTTTGGAAGTATTTGACCAAGTTTCAGGGACTTCGAACGCTTGATTTTCGCGTCGGCGATTGTGGTTTCGCGAGTCGGTGAGTGGGAATGGGATTTCAAGCCTTGAAACATCATAAAAGTGTTTTTTGGAACTTAGTGTAAGCTTGAAACGCTTTACTAAGTTCGAAAGTAAGTAAAGCGATTTTTCTCCCTCGGATTGTGCTATTATAAGCTTGTGGATGCACTTGATTTTATATGTGTTTACCTACTGTTTTAAAGCATTATTTTGAGTAAGTGATTTGATGTTTATGATGACATATTGTTGAAGGATGCACTAGGTAAGTGATCCGTGTATGTATGTGTTTATACATGTTTTATGAAGCATGGTTTGATACTTGGGAATATATGGCTTGTTGGGAATGCTTTGAAAACAGTGAGGTTTATACTAAATGAGAATTATATTGGCAAGTGATGTTGTGTAAAATGGTTTACAAATGAAATCGGATATAGTTAGTCGGTTATTGGATAGAGTGCACTATAAACAAGTCGCCTTGGATGTTGAGGGGTTGTGATTGTACCGAAAACTCCATCCTAGTACCATAATGATTAAGGAAATTGAGTAGTGTCCTGTCTCTCATTAGTGGGGTTATACACCTACCGATGAGTGGTGTTGAGGGGTTGTAAGGTACCGAATACTCCACCACAGGTGTCACAACAGTGGAGGGTAGCTCCCGTGTGTGAACTTTCAGATGCCGGTGAGAATGTATGAAGTGTTGGGACAATATTTGGGAATCCCTGTATCCGATGCTTTTTGAGAAATGTGAATGTTATTGATCACTTGTGAGCCAATATAATTGGTTAATTTCTATGCAAATGTTTATGGATGCAAAACATGAAAAATACATGTTTTCTTTTAAGCTTTGCATATTGGTAGATATGCATGGAAAGCTTGCGTTATGTGTTAGCAAATGGATTTTTCTGTTGAAGTATGTGATACTTGTTGCATGGTGTATAACATACTGATTTTAATAATGAAGTGCATGGATTTGAAAGAGGGAATGATGGTTTTCAAAAGTGTGAAAATGGTTTTAAGCATTGATGGTGTTTTGGGTTTTTGAGCATTCCTCACTAAGCTTGTATGCTTATGCTCTCTTTTGCTAATCAATGCAGATAACTAAGTGTTTGGAGGCAGCAACTTGCAAGAGAATCCTAAGAGACTTCACTACGAAAGTATGTTTTGGTTTTGGACTAGAGTAATAAGTGCAATGGGGGATTTTATGTTTTGTTTGGGTGATGTGTACGAACACCCTTTGAGCATATTTGCTTTATACTTTTATACTTGTAAATGGCCTTTAACTTTTGGATTGTTTGGGTTTATGGTTTTTGACGACTTAAGTATTTCGAAACTAGAAAAAATGCCTCTAGGATTTTCATTTGTTGCTATGTTTGATGATAAATGCTATGGTTGGTGCGTGTGATGAGTTATGAAGTATCATTGTTGCTCCATGATTTTATCTTGCTTTTATATGATTAATCAAACCATGTTTGAATGCTCTAAGTATGTTGTAGTGACCCTTTTCTGGTATGTGCTTTTGAAACATCTGTTGTCGTTTCAATACGATATGCATATTTGGCTTAAGTAATTCGAAACACGTAAGGGTTGTTCCGAGACCCCAAGGCTAATTTCATGCATGTATTGAAACACGAGGTCTTTTCGATACACCTCTGGTTTACCTGAGGCAGCGGAATCGTCCCAAGTGAGCTTGGTCTCGAAACTGGTGAGACATGTTTCGATACTTTTTGCTACTGTAAGTCGTTGTTCTGAAATAGGCCCTTAGTGTTTCAAAACGGGTGACAATTTTGTTAGTTATTAGAATGTTTTGAAGTTCTGATTCTTTACGTTTTAGTCCCTGAATGTTGTGGATGCAATTGAATGGGCATGAATGATTATTTTGAGTTGAGTTTAGACTGAGATGCATGTAATGAGACTAATTAAAGGATGGTAACACTAAAACGGCTTAAGTCTCTGTGAATTAGAAAAATTATAAAATGGTCCTTAAAAGTCGTAATTGGATGAAATTGATGTATGTTTGAGTTGCGAATTGTTAGCTGGAATGTTAAACACATAGCAACCTAATTTGCATCTAGATCAGATAAAAACAAGAAAAAATAGGGTTTCTTATTGAGGTAAACCTTCTCAGTTTACTTTAATATTCCCCGTGTGACCTATTCGGTTCGGTCAACGACTAAGCTGGGTCGAGGGGGTTACAAACCACCTCGACATCCAAGGCAACTTATTTATAGTGCACTCAATCCTGTAGTTGGCTAACTATATCCGATAGCATTTTCAAAAACATTTCCATACCATCACTTGCCAATATAATTCACATTTAACCATATACCTTACTGTTTTCAAAGCATCAATAACAAACCATTTTCCAAAGCATCAAGTTTAAAATATATACTTACAAGGATCACTTACCATGTGCATCCTTCACCATCTTATCATTAAAAACAATGTATCACATACTTTAAACATGCTTTAACAGTAGGTAACATGAAATCAAAACCAAGTGCATAAAACCATTTTATAATAGCACAATCGAGAGATAAAACCACTTATACTTACTTCCGAACATAGACAAGCATTTCAAACTTAAATATAAGTCCCCCAAACCACCTTTAAAACATTACAAAGCATAAATTCATGTTCTCACTTATCGACACGTAAAACCTCAATTCGTTGACACAAAAATAAGTGCTGAAGCCTCCTAAGCTTCACCGGTCTCCTTCGGATCAACTCTCCCTATTTTAACCACATAATAACAGAGTATTAATGCATCTCAATTCCTTCAAAATCCCATCAAGCAATTCCACAACATTGCCTTGCCAAAAACTACCAATCGCTTATTCGAAACAACCGAAAACAACATCGATTAACCTCCAAACTTAACCCAGCTAAAAACCTAACACTTTCAACCTTCAATTATCATTGATTAACATCCAAAATTATCATATTATCAACCTTATACATCCAGCAAATTATAAAACCCTCACAACTCCACAAAAACCCAAATCTAGCAACCTAAACAACTAGAGATTCACATAGTTTCGGGATTACAATCTTAAAACCTTTATCTTAACATTATTAAACTTCAAACTCATTTTTAAAATCAATCATAAACCCATAAAAACATATCCAAACGAACCTCCATCAATTTCACCAATCAAACCTCAATTAAACCAAATTTCCACAAATTAAACATCAAAATCCAGTAGACAACATATTTAAAGGATCAAGAGCTTGGAAATTTCAGTAAAGAACCTTAGATTAGAGGAGAAAAAGCAGCTCACCTCTAATTGATGTTTTTTCCCTCAATTGGATAGGTTTTAATGTAAAAACAAGATTAAAACAATAAGGATTTGATATGAAAACAATAAGAAATCATTTGATAACAAAAGATTAAAGAAATCAAGTGTTTAACTTAAGATTTTGAATAAAAATGAATGTTTGGCTGGAGAGAATTTTAGAGAAAGCTTTTGAGAGAAAAGAAGTTACATCAAATTTGTTTTAATGAAATGACCACCAAGTAATTCCTCCAAATTTTTAAAATTAAAAACCATTTGAAATAAGCCAATTAAGCGATAAAAGTATAATATTAGACTTTGGGAAAATAGCTCCTTAAGTATTAAAAGTTTTAATCATTTTTCAAAATAGTTTTCAAAGTTTACATTTTGGTCACTAAATCCAAAATGTTTGAATTCAAAATATCATTTTCCATAATTGATATCACCAAAACCTTTTATATATTTAAAAAGGATTTTAGATAATATTTCCGTATTTTTATCACCTTCCGAAATAAGTTTTTCCGGAACTCATACCGAAACTAACCTGAATCTCTAACCTCGGTCCAACGGACCCTAAAACCATCCTAAAACCTCTAGGCCCAAACCGGGGCATTACAACTCTCCCCAACTTAGGAAATTTCGTCCTTGAAATTTTACATGAGGAAAAAGTTTCGGAAACTGTTTCAACGTGTTAGCCTTGCTTTCCCATGTGGCCTCCTCAACTCCTCGATGTTTCCACAACACCTTTACAAGTTCAATCGTCTTACCACGATAAACCTTGCTACTAGAATCAAGAATCTCAACAGGTTCCTCATCATATGACAAATCCGGTCGCAACTCAATATCCTCCACTAGCATAACATGCGACGAGTTCTACCTATACCTCCGCAACATAGACACATGAAACACATCTTGAATCTTCTCCAACTCAGAGGGTAACCTCAAACGATACACAATAGAACCAACACACACCACAACTTCATATGGTCCAATAAACCTTGGACTAAGCTTACCCTTACGTCCAAACCTCATCACCTTCTTCCAAGGTGACACTTTCAAAAACACGCGATCACCAACCGCAAACTCAATCTCCCTATGCTTTAAATCCGCATAGGATTTCTGACGATCCGAGGCAGCTTTTAGATGATCAAAAATAAGCTTCACTTTCTCATTTGTGGTTATCAAAACATCAGGCAAGGAAACATGCTTTTCCCCAACCTCAGCCCAACACAAAGGCGTACGACACCTTCTACCATACAAAGCCTCAAACGGTGCCATTTGTATACTAGCTTCGTAAATGTTATTATACGCAAACTCCACCAAAGGTAACTGTTTCTCCCAGGTTCCTTAGAACTCAATGACACAACATATGTACATATCTTCAAAAATCTGAATCATACGTTTAGATTGACCATCCGACTGAGGATGATACGAAGTGTTGAAATTCAACTGTGTACCCAAAGCTCGATGCATACACTCCCAAAACCTCTCTGTAAATCGCGGATCTCTATTCGAACCTATAGACTTGGGCACTCCATTGAAATACACAATCTCAACAATGTATAAATTCGCCAACTTATCAAAAGTATAAGTTGTATGCACATGCATAAAATGTGCACACTTCGTAAACATATCAACAATCACCCAAATGGAATCTTTCTTAGACTGCGTTAACAATAACCCATACACAAAATCCATGGTGATTCTCTCCCATTTCCATTCCGGTATCCAAAATGGTTGCAAAAACCCAAAAGGAAACTGATGTTCAGCCTTAACACGCTGACACGCCATGCACCTAGCAACAAAATCAATCACATCCTTCTTTAGACCAACCCAATAGTACTCTTCCTTCAAGCCTCGATACATCTTAATACTACCAGGGTGCATAGCAAAAGGACTACTATGCACTTCGGTCAGAATAGTTCACCTCAACTCATCATCATTAGAAACCACTATCTGACCCTTGAAACATAACACTCCATCATCTTTAAAATTAAAATCCGTCAGATTCCCATCCATAGTATCCTTAAAATACAGCACTAACTCGTCATCATAAGGTTTCTTTTCCTTCAATTGTGAAAAAGATGACTTAACTTGCAACTCGGCCAACAAACCTCCATCTCACGTCACACTCAACCGTGCAAACGGGGCCCTCAACTCAACCACAACCTTCCTACTCAAAGCATCGGCTACCACATTAGCTTTCCCTTGATGATACTCAATCGTTAAATCATAATCTTTAAGCAACTCCAACCATCTATGTTGCCTAAGGTTCAAATCCATTTGAGTCATGAAGTACTTTAAACTCTTATGATCCGTATAAACAACACACTTCTCACTATAAAGATAATTCCTCCAAATTTTCAATGCAAACAAAACCGCAGAAAGCTCAAGATCATGAATAGGGTAATTGCACTCGTGGACCTTCAATTGCCTAGATGCATAAGCCACAACTTTTCCACCTTGCATCAACACACAATCCAAAGCAACATATGATGCCTCACTATAAACTACAAACTCCTTACCTAACTCAGGTTGAATCAAGATAGGAGCTTGCAGAAAAGCTTCCTTTAACTTCTCAAAAGCACGTTGCCTATCTTCCCTCCAAACAAAGTGAACATTCTTTTCCAACAACTTGGTTAACAAAGCAGCAATCTTCAAAAATCCATCCACAAACCTACGGTAACAGCCAGCCAAACCAAGAAAACTATGAACTTCCGACACAAATTTTTAGGTGTCTTCCAACTCATATCCCCCTTGATCTTTTGTGGATCAACCCGAATACCCTCAGCTGCCACAACATGTCCAAGAAAGAAAACTTCCCTAAGCTTGCAACACTATTCGCAAGTGTCGATCATGATCCTCCTCGGTACGAGAGTACACAAGGATATTATCAATGAACACAACCACGAATTGAACCAAATACTCATGGAACACTCGGTTCATCATATCCATGAACGCCTCAGGTGAATTTGAAAAACCAAAACGAAATCAACAAGAACTAATAATGCCCGTACCTCGTATTAAAAGTACTTTTCGGCACATCTACATCCTTCACCTTCAACTTGTAATACACAAACCTCAAATCAATCTTACAAAACACCGAAGCACCTCGAAACTGATCAAACAAGTCATCAATCCTTGGAAAAGGGTACTTATTCTTAATCGTCAACTTGTTAAATTGTCGATAATCAATACACATTCGTATCATGCCATCCTTATTTTTCACAAACAACACCGACGCACCCCAAGGTGAAACAATGGGCATTATAAACCCCTGATCAAGCAAAACCTGAAGTTGCGTCTTCAATTCCTTCAACTCTTTTTGAGCCATACGATAAGGAGTAATAGACACTGGAGTTGTATTTTCGTACTACTCAATGCCAAACTCAACCTCTCTATTTGGCGGCAAACGCGACAATTCCTCTAGAAATACGCCCAGAAACTCACATAACGTATGTATGTCCTAAACACACACTTCCTTCGATCTCGGATTCATAACATAAGCTAAGAAAGCCTCACAACCTGATTCTATCAAACGACTTGCTTCCAGAGTCGAAACAACATTGGACAAGAATTTAACATTCTATACCACGATTACCACTTCATAATAATCAACAAGTTTCAAGGCAAATCGCTTAGTTTCAAAATAAACCACAACCTTATGTTCAGACAACCAATCCATACCCAAGATTACATCAAAAGCATGAAAAGGAAACTCCATTAAATCAACCGCAAACACATGACCTTGAACAGATAAAAGACATCTCCTAAACAACCTTCTTTTAACAACTGTTTCACCAAAAGAACTAGTTACTTGCATTCCCACATCTAACACCTCAACAGGGATATCAAGAAAATGTGCATGCTCACTCAAGATGTATGAATGCGTAGAATCAGAATCAATCAAAGAAAACAATGACGGGGATTCTAAAGTAATAGTACATGCAATCACATCGGTGTCATTACGTCCCTCGCGAAGTGCGTACACTCTCGCAGGACAACCACCCACAGGTTGAACCGCCACAACATGAGCCACAACCCTTTGACCATCCTCTCTACGCTGGAAATTACCAGAACCGCACTCATGACCTCTATATGGTGCATCAATAGGTGCCCTAGCCTGACCACAACCAGCCAACAACGGACAATCACATCTCAAATGGTCAGTCGATCCACAACTCCAACAAGAGTTAGCCACAACAGCAGTAGAAGCCTTCCCTTTTCGAGTCAAACCCGGAAAGTCTCGCCTCATATGCTCACGCGATCCGCACACCCAAAAAGTGATAAAAGTCGGTGTAGCCTGAGAAACTTGATTGTGTAGCTCTATCACCCCTCGCATCAGGACGATGCTTCTTGTCACGTTGCCTCTTATACCGTCCACCACCCGAGCTTAATTGTGTAGATCTCTTACCCAAGCTAGAACCATCCACACGAGAGAACAATCACAAGCTCTGTTTAATATCCTTCGCTCGCATCGTCAACACATTGAAATCCGTATAATTAGAGGCCAACATGTAAGTCTTCACTTCTAGTACCAGACCATAACGAAAACAGTCACAATGAAGCCTATCACTCGGCATGCTACTCTGAACCAAAGACATAAATTCACATTTCTTATCATCCAAGTATCTAACCCCTAGATACTTCTTCTTAACGGCAGCTTAGAAAAACTCCCAATTAACATCATTAGGCTTCATAGCCACAGTTATAGTCGTCCACTAACTTTAAGCATCACCTTCTAATAAGGAAACAACACATCTCAGCTTACGTGTATCATTGCACCCTATTTGTTCCAAATTCAGAAAGGTACTAGCCGTCCTAGCCATAGATGCCTCGGGCGACAAAGCACGATACTCAACACAGCCCAAACTAGGCAAGCGTTCTAACGGCAACCCCGTTTGCCCTGCAAATGGTGCTTGCACTTGCATTCCAGTAACAACAGCCTGGAAACCTCTAGTCATCTTCTGAACTAAAGGCGTAAAATCACAAAACACTTGCCCAATTGGCTTAGGGGGTACTTGCTCCACAATCTCGGGTGGATTAGGCGGATGAGGTTGAATTCCTCCAAGAGGCACATCATTCTCCCGATTTCCCTGCCCCCCGTCAACAACAAACGTACTAGATAACAACTCTCTCCTCGGTCCCATTGTGCTATTATGATTTAGGCATGATAATAAACCCAAACAAAATAAATCAGGCCAGCTTCAAGATTGGATCCAAGACTTCCATTACAAATCAAAACATGTAAGTAAACTTTTCAAGCTATAGTAATAAGGCAATGTGCATCCCAAATTTCCCCCAACATGGCATACATAAATTAACGTACATACCGGAAACACCGTGCATAGCAAACAACAGAATTCAATTCACAATCGTCATGTATGTAAAAATCACCGTGCATAACAATCATCAACATTCAACCAATATCAAAATTCCAAATTATTACAACTTAGCTTAAGCAATCAATAACAATACCAACCAATCACAACTTACCTCCCAATTATCGCAAACCTATCTCTGATACTAATAAATGTAACCCACTCGATCCAGCCTAGACACGAGACCAAACCGAACGGGTCACACGGGGAGTATTGATGTAAACCGAGAAGGTTTACCTCAATAAACGAAACTATTTTTTATCTTATCTAGATGCACATTATTATCCTTTGTGATTAGAACACGTAACGAAAGAAACCTCAATTCAACAAACAACGATTAGATATTCAATTGATTATAAATATATATTAGGGACCAATTTGTAATTTCAGCCAATATTAGGGACTTTGACCAAATTAAAGTTACCATCCTTTAATTAGTCATGTTTCATGCCACTCTAACAAATCTCAGCTCAATCTGATCATTCAAAATCTTTTAATTGGATGTATAACAATAAGGGACCAAAACATAAAGAAACAGAACCTCAAAAAGATCCCGAACAACTACCTTACCTATAACCGTATCGGTACACTAAGCACCGTATCGATACGATTTTCACATCCAAATTTCTAGTAGCTCAAAATCGTACCGATATGCCCCGTGTACCGAATCGCCCAGCCAATTAAACTAAGTCCATATCAATACGGTACTCACCGTACTGATACCGATACATCATGCCTAAAGTGGCTTTACCATATCGATACAGGTAGTCGCGTACCGATACGCCTAGGCCTGAAATGCCCATTTTTGCTGGTTTAACATACAATTAAGCTAAGCATTTTACTTAATCAAGCTTCTAAGATATCCATAACATATCTAAGGATCGATCCTCAATCAAACATGGTATATTCAACATCATTTCATATCTTCATGCTTCAAAAGGAAATCGATAGACATGCTTCCTAAAACCACTTCAAGCAAGATACCAAAAACCATAGCAAAGCATAATCCAAATACTAAAGGCCATTTACAAGTACAAAATAGCAATATAAACTTACTAAAACAAGGAGTTTAAACATATCTCCCAAAAACACAACGGATTCCCCATTTCTCTTTTTACTCATAGTCTGAGATAAAAATATACTTCCGGTTAACGAAGTCTTGTTTCATCCCTTGCCCCTCGCTGCCTTCCAAGCCTAAATTCTCTACATTTATTGACAAAGAGAGCATAAGCACAGAAGGCTTAATGAGGAGTGCTCAATAAACAAAACATCATCAATGCATTTTAAAACCACTTTCCAAACCACATTGAAATCTCATTTTAATTACTTCAAATCATCATTTGAAACCATCATGCCCTTAAAATCTTGCACTTTAACCAATCAAAAAGCAACATATTAGACCATACGCAATATGTATCATAACATAATAGCAACTCACATTGCCAATCTCAATTTAAGCATTCCCACGCATAACATACCATATGCAAAGCTTAAAGAGAAACCATGTATAAATCACATTATACATCCACAATTATATTGGCTTACAAGTGATCATTTACCAAATTTTATTATCAAAATATCATATCGGATACATGGATTCAACAAGTGTTCTCATGACATTTCAAGCCATCCTAACTGGAATAATGGTAGAATCACAACCAACAGGGACAACAACCCCAACATCGGTTAGATGCTTAACCCACTAACGAGAGACGGGACACCAACCTTTTCAGCATCCAATGCGACTTATAGATAGTGCACTCAGTCCTATAGCCGCGTAAATATATCCGATAGCATTTTCAAAACCATTTCCATTCCATTACTTGCCAATATAATTCACATTTAAGCATATACCTCAGTGTTTTCAAAGCATCAATAAAAAACCATTTTCCAATGCCTCAAACCATGCTTTAAACCACAGGTATAAAACCATTTTTAATAGTACAACCGAGAGAGAAAACCACTTATACTTACTTCCAAACAAAGACAAGAGTTTCAATCTTAAATCTAAGTTCCGATTACCACCTTTAAAACATTAGAAATCTGAAATCCACGTTCTCACTCACCGATACGTGAAACCTCAATTTGCCGACATGAAACGAAGAGTTTGAAGCCTCAAAAGCTTCACCGGTCTCTTTCGGATCAACCTCCCCTATTTTAACCGCATAATAATAGAGGATTAATGTATCTCAATGCATTCAAAATCCCAGCAAGCAATTCGACAACATTGCCTTGCCAAAAACTACCAATCATCTATCCGAAACAACAAAAAACAACATTGATTAACCTCCAAACTTAACCCAACCAAAATCTAACACTTTCAAACATCAATTATCATTGATTAACATAAAAAATCATCATATTATCAACCTTATACATGCAACATTCATAAACCCCCCACAATTCCTCAAAAACCCAAATCTAGCAACCTAAACAACTAGAGATTCACATGGTTTTGGGATTACAATGTTACAAACTTTATTGTAACATTATTAAACTTCAAAACCATGTTAAAAATTAACCATAAACCCAGAAAATTAGATCCAAAACGAACCTCCGTCAATTCCACCAATCAAACCTCAATTAAACCAAAATTCCACAAATTAAACATCAAAACCCATTAGACAACGTATTTAAAGGATCAAGAACTTGGCAATTTCAATAAAGAACCTTACACTAGAGGTGAAAAACGCAGTTCACCTCTAATGGATGTGTTTCCCCTCTATTGGATAAATTTTCATGTAAAAACAAGATTTAAAGAATAAGGTTTAACAGGAAAACAATAAGAAATAATTTGATAACAAAAGATTAAAGAAATCAAGAGTTTACCTTAATATTTTGAAGAAGAAATGAGTGTTTGGCAGGAGAGAATTTGAGAGAAAGCTTTTGAGAGAAAATAACTTACACCAAATTCATTTTAATAAAATAGCCACCAATTAATTTCTCCAACCTTTCTTAATTAAAAACCATTTAAAATAAGCCAATTAAGGGATAAAAGTCTGATATTAGACTTTAGGCAAATAGCTCCTTTAGGATTCAAAATTTTGATACTTTTACAAAACATTCACTAAAATAGTTTTCGAAGATTACATTTTGGTCACTAAATCCAAAATGTCCAAATTCCAAATACCATTTTCCAAAATTGATTTCACAAAAACCTTTTATCTATTTACAACGAAATTTAGATAATTTTTCTATATTTTTACCACCTTCCGAAATAGGTTTTCCATAAACTCATTTTGAAACTAACATGAATCTCTAATCTCTATCCAATGGACCCAAAAACCATCCCAAAACCTCTAGGTCTAAAACTGGGGCGTTACAAAGATCTTATCAAGATGGAATTGTTAGGTTTCGAAGATGGAAATATCATGTTCTCTAATGAACCAACGGTCACTAGAACAACATGAGATGCAAAAATAAAGAAAAGCCAATACCCAAGACAAGGTTCGAATTCCGGTATATGGTTCTTGACTGATGGCCACAAGACAAAAGTTAAGGGTCCTCATTTTGATCCAATACCCATATCATATGGACAGTTGAATACTCAATTGTTGGAAGTCCGGTTGGTGACTTTGATCTTTTTAACACCCCTGCAACTTCTATATATGGATTGGTATGAGATTAATTCTCATTGTGAATTTCATCTCGGAGTTCAATGACACACCATTGAGAATTGTATCGCCTTCAAGGGTCGAGTTCAAGGTCTTTTGGAGCATGGAAATGGAAATTCAGAACAAGGGGTCAGCCTAGTACAGTATTGGGCTGCTCACTGGAGTTAGAATCTTAGGCTAAGGATTGAAGTACCCAAGAAGATGGGCATTCGTTCGAATATAACGCTCAAGCAAACAAGCTAAGGTAAGAAAGAGATGATTTGAGTGAGGAACTAAAAAGTTTGTAAAGTAATTATTAGGAGCTTCACTTAGTGTTCAAGAATGTTGGTTTGGGTGATACTTTTGAGGATTAGAAGAATAGGGTCGTTTATCTAAATATGACTTGAAGTATTGGAAAAAGAGGAGCAAGAAAAGTGAAAATTAAGCCAAGTTGTTGTCAAGCAATTGGAAGGAAGCTGAAAGCCGATGTGACATACTCAGTGATGGGTTGAAAAGTAGTTTAGCACCGAACAAACTATTGAGTACGAGTATACAACAATGTGGGGGGGGGGAATCAAGTAACATTTAGCTGGAAAATGCAGTATTAAAAGAGCAACAAATGAGCTTATAAGTTCTTTACACACATTCCAGATTTGTGTTGAAGCTATTAAGCAAGTTCCACTGTGGAACTATCTTATAAGTTGCAAGATTCTAGACAAGAAATACAAGAAAGGAACAAGGACATTAATGTTTCTATTACCTAAGCACGTGAAGTGGCTCAACAAGTGGCAGACTTGGCCAACACAGTGATGGAGTTAAGTCAGAATATTGAACCAACACTAGATCATGGAGGGATGTTGATCGTGTTTTTGGAATAAATTAGGATATTGGGAGATATGGCTCACTATTATTTGTAAATATCTAATATCTGATGTAAACGAAACCTTTTAGTCTGAATGAAATTTTTTCTATGGGGATCACTTTTTGTAACTTGCCGGTTTTGGGCCTTGAGGTTTTAAAGGCGATTTAGGGTCTGATGAATCTAGATTAGAGATGTGGGTTAGTTTGGAGTTGGTTCAGGGAAAATTTGGTTCAGTGTGAGACAAAATTATGGGAAAATTTTCTAAAATCTTCTAAAATCATGTTAAGAAGTTTGATAAAATTAATTTCGGAAAAGGAGTTTTGAAAATTAAGATTTCAGTTTGGTGTCTATTTTGTAAAAAGTGCAAAATTGTCTTTTAAGGACTAAATTAAAAAGAGGCCAAGACTTAGAATCTTTAGGGAGCTTATATCTATTTTGTGAAACTTTTCCCTCAAATTGACCATTTTTATTGTTTTAATTAAAAAGGGTTTTAAAAGGTATTTAAAGTAAAAAGGAATTTTAATAGCTAAAAGAGATTTCACGTAAGTAATTATTCTCTCATTTTACCAATCAGCCAAACACTCTTCTTTTTCTCTAAAATTTCATAGGATTCCATTTTCTCAAATCTTTTGGTTAGCCAATAATTTCTTTGAGTTCCTTTCAATTGTTCCTTAAGCTATCTTGAAAGACTTCGTCAAAATCTTATCATTTGAGGGGAAAAGGCAAGGTTAGAGGTAAGATTTCGTTCAACTTCTCTAATCAAGGTTCTTTAATAAAATTCTCAAGTCTTTGGCTTCCTAAATATGTTTATTGACTAAGTTTCATGTTTTGATTAATGGAAAATTGATTAATCTAGCTTTTCTTGGTGAAATTCTAAGAAATTCATTTGGGCATTGTTTTGATTGATTTGAGAATTATTTTAAACTTTATTTGGATGTTAAATTATGTGATAATAATGGTTTTGTAATAATAATAATAATAATAATAATAATAATAATAATAATAATAACCTTGAAATAGGATGGACCTCTAATTGTTAGATTGTTAGATTTTTGGTTTTTGAGGTGTTAGTGTGAAATCTGAGTTGCTGGAGGTATAAGGATGTAATTAGGTTTGTTTTTTATGTTGATCGATGTCTAAAATGGGATGGAAGTGTTAGATTATGGTTGAGCTGAGTTTAGAGAGAAATGGAGGGTGATTTCTGTTGTTTTGGATTGGTATTTTGGTGCTTTGGGGCAGAGCAACGAGATAGTTTAAGTTGCTGGTGATTTTAATGCATTATGATGCATTAATCCTCTATTCTTGCGTGGTATAAACAGGGGAGAATACATTGGAAGCAATCAGTGAAGTTTCCGGGGGCTTTATACGCTTATTTCCTCGTCGGCGAATCTTGGTTTCGCGAGTCGGTGAGTGAGAACATGTTTTCCAACTTTGAAACACTTTAAAGGTGGTATTGGGAACTTAGTATAAGCTTGAAATGCGTTACTAAGTTCAAAAGTAAGTAAAAGGATTTTCTCTCTCGGATTGTGCTATTATGAGTTATTGATGCACTTGATTTTAAATGCATGTTACCTACCATTTAAAGCATGATTTGAAGTAAACTATTTATTGTTTTTGATGATATATTGATGAATGATGCACATGGTAAGTGGTCCTTGTAAGTATATGCTTATACGTGTATTATGAAGCATGGTTTGATGCTTGGAAATGTGGTTTATTGGTAATGCTTTGAAAACAAAGAGGTTTATGCTAAATACGAATTATATTGGAAAGTGATGTTGTGAAAATGGTGTACTGAATACTCCACCATGGGTGTCACAACTGTTGAGGGTAGCTCCCGTTTGTAAACCTTGAGATGACGATGAGATTCTATGAAGTGTTGGGACAACACTTGTGAATCCCTGTATCCGATGTGGTTTTGAGAAATGAGCATGTTGATGATCACTCGTGAGCCAATATAATTGATGATGTATTATGAAATGGTTAATGATGTATAATATGTAAATGCATGTTTTACTCTTGAAGCTTTACATATGGCAGCTATGTGAGGGAAGGCTTAAATTGAGTGTTAGCAATGGATTTGCTATTGAGTTCATAATGCATGATGCATGATTTTTAACATGTTTTTTAATTGAGGAGAGTCCATGTTTTAAAAAAGGCATGATGGCTTTTAAAAGGATGTTAGTAAATTGAAATGAGATTTCAATGTGAGCATGAAAATGGTTTTAATCCATTGATGGTGTTTTCTTTTTTAGCATTCCTCTCTAAGCCTTGTGTGCTTATGCTCAGCTTTTTTCCATCAATGTAGACAATGGAGGTTTGGAGGCAGCAAGAGGCAAGAGAATTCCAAGAGACTTTTCTATAGAATGTATGTTTCGGTTTAGAATAAAGTAATAAGGGCACTGGGTATCCATTGTGTTTTAGGAGATTTATGTAAACTCCCTATTTGAGCATGTGTTTAATGTTGTTTTAGACATGTAAATGGCCTTTGGTTATTGGTTTGTGCCTTATTATGTATTTTGGTATTTTGCTTGGCTTGTTTGCTAGGTTGCATACGTATAGTTTGTCTTTGATGCAATTAGCCATGCTATGATGTTGATTATGTCATGAATGATTGGGGATTGATGTCTAATTATGATGTATGCATGTTAAAGGCATGTTGGAATGGTTTAGTATGGATTAAAGTGTGAAAAACCAGCGAAAAGTGTAACACCTCAAAATCCAGTCTAATCGAAATTGGGTTTCGGTGAACGGAAATTTCACATCGATAAAGTTTAATATAGTATCGGCTAGTTACTTATTGATATTGGACTCTAATTGAGTTAAATCATTATTATTGGACCCTATCGAATAATATTGGAACCTAATACGTGACTAAATTGAGGAAAATGCAAGTTGAAGGGCAAAACCATAGTATGGTGAGAGCTGAGGGACTAATCTTGCGATTAGCCCCTCCTCAATCAAATTTCCACCTACGTGGATCAAATTGGGAGCTTTCCTTCATGTGAAGGAAAGCCATCGGTTGGCTTGATAATAAAATAAAAGTTAGACAAGAAATAGAAAGAAAATAACTTACCGAGACTTTAGTAAGCATGCACTTCTCTTTGTTATCTTCATCATCTTCCTCCAAGATAGCTCCTCCATTCGAGAGCAGGCTTTAGTTTAGTTTTTCTTTGATTTATTAATATCGAATCATTTCTAGTGATTGGGTAAGCTATATTCCTCTATCATTCATTTAATTCCATGGATGTATCAAGCTTAATCTCAAGCTAGGGTTTTGACCATCCATCGATATTTTATCGTTGTTGTTTATATTGAATTCCGATATCGATTTTGATATTTTGATATTGATTTTTTGATATCGTAATATCGATCCCAATAATCTCCCTATTGATTTCCTAGCTCAAGATAACGAAAAGAAGTATCTATCGAATTCACCGAAGACTAGGAATAAGGGAGTTGTCATCCAAGAGTCGTAAGAGCATCAGATTTTAGGGTGAGTGTAGTCGGAGTGAGCCTTCCCGAATCCTTTATTATTGTTTTGATCTTATAGCTAACATTACCATTGAGGAAGTTGCATCGGAGGTGTAAATGGATCCATTGGTAAGCGTCAGTAAGTTTGTTAATGAACATCGGACATAATTATTGGCATCGTCATCATGCATTGACATCGATATAGTTATTGTTATTGAAACATTGTAAATAAATCCTCGAATATTGATATTTATATTGACATTGAAACCATGAAATATTGATAATGAGACATGTTCTCTATTGATAATATTGAAGTCATTGGTCATCAGAATTATCCTTAAATATTGAATATGGTTATTGACATTGAAACCATGGATTTGAATGTACATTGGATACAATTGGAATGCCATAGAATTCATGAGCTTAGTGTACGGGTGGACTATAGTTTTAAGGCTACGACCTACATTGATTCGGCGAGGCGGAGGAATGTGTTTTGCTGTTGGTCATATGTGAGGTAGAGGGATTGGACTATTCATTGATTTGGTGAGGCGTAGGAATTCGCGTATCCACTATCTTGATTCAATCCAAGGATATTTAATGAATTTGATATGTTAAGCATTGTATATTAGGGTTTAGGGTTTGTTATTTACATTGTTGTGACAACCTCACTAGGCAATGTATGTCTAACGTGTCTCATCTCATGCATTTCAGGTTAAGGAATCGTCTGTGGTAGAAGATTGGATAAGTCGTAGCAAGGCAAGTGTAGGGCGTGTAGGTGTTCCCTTTTTGTAAGAGTTCAAGTGCACACTCCTGCCAAGTTATAGTATAAAAGATGTCGAATCCCGCGAGGATTAGACATCTTGTTTCGGATTGTTGTTCCTGCAAAAGGGAAAGTAAATTGCACAAGTAAAGTGATTGATGAGAAGAAGAGTAAATTAAAACACAAGTAATAAAAGAAGTGATCAGGTTGAGAGAGCGGCATGGATATACTGTAACCCCCTTAGCCCGGCCTAGACGGTTGACCCGAACTACGAAGGTCACACGGGGAAAACCAAAGTCAACCCAAAAGTCAACCTTAATTCACAACCCCTTTTTTTCTTTTTAGTCTTGTCTAGATGCACATTAACCCTAAATGAGTTCCCATAAAGCTTATTTGAGAAAGGCACGGCGATCAAATAACAATCTGGGACTCAATTGCACTTATTACAATAATAGGGACCAAAATGTAAATTCTGTGAATTAGAGGGTCTTTACTGATTTTTATGTTACCAATATGAAATTAGTCATGTTACATGCTTCCCTACCAAAATTCACCATAATTGGACATCTCAAACCCATACAATTGCAAACACAATTTTCGGGACTAAAATGTAAAGATTGCAAACTTCAGCACCATTCAAATCAGTGCCCAACGGTCACCTGTTTCGAAACACCCACCTGACGTATCGAAACGCAGGATCGGAACGGCATTGACCGTTTCGATACGCGGGTTGGTTCCGAGACTGGTTCCGAAACGAGGCCTTCCAGTGGCAAATTCGTTTCGAAACATTCCTTGGCGTTTCGAAACACGAAGGTCATTTCAGGCCCCCGTTTCGAAACACTAGGGAGTGTTCTGATACGGTTTGCCCAGAAACAGCAGATTTTGCTGGTTTTTCATGCACAAACTCGATCCAACACATCCAAATGACTTCCCAAGCATATCAACAAGTCAACATACATGAATGGTACATGTTTAGGGCACCCTAACACATTCATAACACCAAACATGAAATTTCACAAGACTAGATGCATGCTTCCTAATATCAAAACAAAAAAGGCAAACAAACTTCAAATCAAGCATTTAAAGGCCATTTACAATTCAAACCAATAAAGGAAAACACGCCACAAACTTAGGGAGTTTAACACATCTCCCAAAACAAAACTTAGGTTCCCATTGCCAAATTATCAAAACTAATAGTGTACGAAAACTTCACCATACATGAGCTTGGCTTCCCTTGGATATACTTAGCTCCCTTGAAGCCCTTTAACACCTCAAATATCTGCATTATGGTAAAAGAGAGCATAAGCACAAATGCTTAGTGAGGCAAGCTCTAACCAAAACCAATACATCAATGCATTTTTTGAAAACACTCTCAACAAAGCTTTTAAACCACATGCTCGTCTCTTTTCTCATGCTACCATGCATCATTTTCAAGCATCTCATGCTTCTTTACATTTAAACACATTATATTGGCTTTCAAGTGATAGTTCATAACCATTTACACAAAACACAATCGTATACGCGGATTACAAGCATTGTCCTACACGCTTCATACACACTACCAGACTACACAAGGTTCACACTCAAGAGCAATCCCTCCATTGATGTGACACCCATGGTGGATTATAACGGTACAATCACAACCCCTCAACACCACTCACCGGTAGTTGTACAATTCCTCTAACGAGAGTAAGGGACACATAACACAAGATCAACACACGGAATTTCAACCACCGTTGTGATCTTACCTCAATCGTTAGGCTACTTGGATGGAGTTTACGGTACAATCACAACCCCTCAACATCCAAGGTGACTTTATTTACGGTGCACCCAATCCTATAGGCGGCTAACTATATCCGATTCAAGTACTTTAAAACCATTTCATCACTTGCCAATATACATAAATTACCATCATCAATTCACTGTTTTAAAGTATAAATCAAAGCCACTTAACATCATGCATCACTATGCATCAAAACCATATTAATAACATATCAAACCAATGATCTCTTACGTTGAGCATCCCTCAATACAAGGCTTTCAAAACCAACATTAATCATGCTTTCAAAATAGTAATTAAACATGCATTTCATAACTAATGCATCAAACCACAACTTGGCACATCCGAGGGAGTTTTTCCGAAAACTTACTCTTGAGCTTAGCTAAGTTGTTTAGACTTAAACTAAGCTCCCAAAACCTCCAAATAATTGTTCCAAAGCTGGAAACCAACTCCACTCACCAATTTCGTTCCGCTTGCTTGCCGAAACGCCGATTAAGCCTCTAGATCAACTCCGAAAGTGTCCGAAGATGTCTCCCATGTTTTAGACACATCAAAGCAGAGGATTAATGCATCATCATGCATTGAAATCATCAGCCAACACTCCTAGACTCGTTGCTCTACCCAAAACCAACATTTCGACCACCAAACACAACTGAAATCACCTCCAAACTCTACCAAAACTTAACCCAGCCAAGATCCATCACTTCTAATCATTTCTAAACATCAATTAACATCAAAAACAACTCTCAAACTCGTCCTTATACCTCCAGCTATAACAGAACACCAAAACACCTCAAAAACCACCATTTTCATAAGCAAAAACATAGGAAATACAACCTATTCGGGATTGGATTGATAAAACCTCATTTCCAACATCATTAAACATCCGAAATACATTAATGAATCATCTCAAAACAGAGCCCAATCCATTACAACGAAAATCTTCAAGATCTCTTCCAAATCTTGAGTTTTAAGCCAAAATCAAGTTTCTAACATTAAATCCATTTATAAAACTTTGATAAAGGATTGACAAATTGGGAATTTCAGTAAAGGACTGAGTATTTAGAGGAGAAGAATATCCTTACCTCTAAATGATGATTTCTCCTTGATTTGGGCCAAATTCCTTGAAAATTCAATGTGGAAAACAAAAAGATTTGATGCAAGATTGATTAGGAACCAATAGATGATAGAAATCTCATCAATTGAAGTGAAGATCAATGTGAAATTTGCTAGAGAAAATGTGTTTGGATGATGGGATTTTGAGAGAAAAAAGAATGAGAGAAAATTAGGAAAAGGTAGTTATGAATATCCAAAAAGTAGTTTCCCTTTCCTTTTAATTTAATTAAAACATTATATAAATCACCTAAATTAAGGAAAAATCTGGAGAAAAACATTTTGGGTAAATTAGCTAATTAAATATTCAAAGTTCCAATCCTTTACAAAACAGTCACTACTAAACTTTGCAAAAATCGCATTTTGGTCACTACACCGAAATGTAGTATTTCCTAACCTAATTTTGTAAAATTGATTTCACCATTCTCTTATATATATTAAATGTGGATTTTTAGATATTTTTCTATATTTTTAAAACATCCCGAACTAGGCTTTCCCTAAAACCTCCTTTTACATTCGAACCGAATATCAGACCGGTCTGGTTCAGACCCTAAACTTCTAAGCCCAAAATTGGGGTGTTACAACTCTCCCCCTCTTAAGAAATTTCATCATCGAAATTTACCTGGAGGAAAAAGGTAAGGAAACTGCTTCTTCATGTCATCCTTTCTTTCCCACGTGGCTTCCTCAACATCACGATTCCTCCACAACACCTTAACCAACTCAATGGTCTTACCTCGAAGAACTTTACTGTCTGAATCCAGAATTTCAACCGGCTCCTCATCATAGGTTAAATATAGATTCAACTCCACTTCTTCCACTGGCATAACATGCGAAGGATCCGATCTATACCTCCGAAGCATAGAGACATGAAACACATCATGTATCTTTTCCAACTCTTACGGCAACCTCAGCTTGTACACAAGAGGACCCACACGTTCAATCACCTCATATGGTCCAATACACCTAGGGCTCAACTTACCCTTCCGGCCAAACCTCATCACCTTCTTCCAAGGCGAAACCTTCAAAAACACACGGTCACCCACCGCAAACTCAATCTCCTTACGCTTCAAATCCGCGTAAGACTTCTGTCGATCAGAAGCTGCCTTCAACCTCTCACAAATGAGCTTCACCTTCTCGGTGGTTCCTTTCAACAAAGTTGGCATCGAGACCAATTTCTAACATGTTTCAGCCCAGCAAAGAGGAGTTCTGCACTTCCTCCCATACAAGGCTTCATAAGGTGCCATTTGAATACTTGCCTAGTAGCTATTGTTATAAGCAAACTCCACCAAAGGTAATTGCTTCTCCCAAGAACCTTGAAACTCAATCACACAACACCTCAACATATCCTCAAGCACTTGAATAACACGCTCCGACTGACCATCCGACTGTGGATGATAAGAAGTACTGAAATTCAACCGCGTACCCAAAGCTTGGCGCAAACAGTCCCAGAAACGCGATGTAAACCTCAGATCTCTATCCGACACTATAGACTTTGGCACACCATGCAAACGCACAATCTCAGCAATGTACAGCTCTACAAGCTTGTCTAGAGTATACGTAGTATGCACTGGCAAGAAATGCGCACACTTCGTAAGGCGATCCACAATCACCCACACCGAATTCTTCTTCGATGGCGACAAAGGCTGACAATCCTTTCCCACTTCCACTCAGGAATCCTCAACGGTTGCAACAATCCTGAAGGAAACTGGTGCTCAGCTTTAACCCGCTGACAAACCATGCACTTACTCACATATTCCGCAACATCTTTCTTTAATCCCACCCAATAGTACTCATACTTTAAATCCTGATACATCTTCGTACTACCAGTGTGCATAGTAAAAGGACTACTATGAGCTTCATCCAGAATAGTACGCCTCAAACTCCGCATCATTCGACACTACTATCCGACTTCCAAAACATAGAACTCCATCATCATTAAAATAGAAATCTGACGGTCTATCCTCAGCAATATCCTGAACATGTGGCACCAAAGAATCATCCAACAACTGCTTATGTTTTATCAACAGAACCAAAGATGGTTTCACTTGCAATTCAGCCACAAGACCTCCATCTTGCACAATACTCAAGCTGGCAAACATAGCCCTTAACTCCACTGCCACCTTCCTACTCAAGGCATCCGCTACAACATTAGCTTTTCCCGGATGGTACTCGATCGTCAAATCATAATCCTTAAGCAACTCCACCCAACATCGTTGCCTAAGATTCAACTCTTTCTGTGACATCAGATACTTCAAACTCTTGTGATCTGTGTACACAGTACACTTCTCACCATACAGATAATGTCTCCAAATCTTCAAAGCAAAAACCACCGCAGCTAACTTAATATCATGCATAGGATAATTGCGCTCATGCACCTTCAACTGTCGCGATGCATAAGCCACCACCTTACCCTCCTGCATTAGCACACACACCCTAAACCAACATAGGATGCGTCGCTGTACACCACAAACTCTTTTCCTGATTCAGGTTGAACCAAGATAGAAGCTTGCGTCAATGCTGCCTTAAGCTTCTCAAAAGCTTGTTGTCATTCTTCTGTCCACTCATACTTGACATCCTTTTGCAACAACTTCGTCAAAGGTGCAGCAATCTTTGAAAATCCATCCACAAACCTCCGGTAATATCCTGCTAACCCAAGGAAACTATGGACTTCATGAACAGATTTAAGAGGCTTCCAATTCATAACCGCCTCAATCTTCTGAGGATCAACACGAATTCCCTCAGCCGAAACCACATGACCAAGGAAAACAACTTCCTTAAGCCAGAATTCGCATTTGCTCAGCTTGGCATAAAGCTGATTCTCCAGAAGCGCTTGCAAGATAACCCTCAAATGACAGTCATGCTCCTCCTCAATACGAGAGTACACAAGGATATCGTCAATGAACACTACGACAAACTTATCCAAGTATTCATGGAACACTCTATTCATCATGTCCATAAAAGCTGCAGGAGCATTCGTCAAGCCAAACGGCATTACAAGAAACTCATAATGGCCATACCTCGTCCTAAAGGCTGTTTTTGGCACATCCACATCCTTCACCTTAAGCTGGTAGTACCCTAACCTTAAGTCAATCTTAGAGAATACAGCCGCTCCACGGAACTGATCAAAAAGATCATCAATCCTCGGCAAAGGATACCGATTCTTGATAGTCAACTTGTTCAGCTGACGATAATCAATGCACATTCTTATAGTGCCATCCTTATTCTTCACAAACAAGACCGGTGCACCCCAAGGTGACACACTCGACCAAATGAAACCACGATCAAGGAACTCCAATTGTTGCGTCTTCAATTCCTTCAACTCATTAGGTGCCATGTGATAGGGAGCAATGGACACTGGAATTGTGTTTTCATACAATTCAATTCCAAACTCCACCTCTCGGCTAGGATGCAATCCAGGTAACTCCTCCGGAAACACTCCAGGAAACTCTCGTACAGTTCTTATATCTTGAACGCGTACCTCATTCGAACTTGGATTCATAACAAAGGCTAGATAAGCCTCGCAACCTTGCTGCAACATCCGACTTGCTTCCAAGGTAGACACCACATTACTAAGAAACTTTACATTTTCACCCACCACCACTACCTCATAACCGTCCGCAAGTTTCAACGAAACTCGCTTGTTCTCAAAATCCACCACAGCTCGATGTTCAACAAGCCAATCCATACCAAGGATCACATCAAAATCATAGAATGGCAATTCCACGAGATCAACAAGGAAAACATGGTTTTGCACTTTCAAGGGACATCTTCTATACAACTTTCGTGTTACAACTGTCTCATCAAAGGAACTAGTCACACGCATACCAACATCCAAAGACTCAACAGGTAAACCAAGCATTTGAGCATGTTCACGCAATATGTATGAGTGTGTAGATCCACAATCAATCAATGAAACTAATGACAAGGATTGCAAAGTAAAGGTACATACGATCATATCTGTATCATTCCTTCCCTCACGCTGAGTATACACTCGAGCCTGGCCACCACACTCAGGTTGAACAACCACAACATGCGCCACATTCCTCCCACCATCATCTCTGCGCTGAAAGTTACCACGGCCGCGCCCACGACCTCTCTGAGGTGCAACTACCCCAGGAGCACATCCCTGACCACCACCGGCCAATAAAGGACACTTCCTCCTCATGTGGTCTGTCGAACCACAATTCCAACATGAATTACCTGTCGCTGCAATAGGAGCCTGAACCTCCCTCGCTGCTCGAGGACAATCTCGCCTCAAATGGCCAGGAGATCCACACGTCCAACACGTGTTCTGATCAGCCCTCATCCTATCTCCCTGAATAGGCGTACCATGTCCTCCACCACCACGCCTAGCAGTAGGCTGAAACCTCTTATCTCGTCCTCTCTTGTTCCGTCCACCACCAGAACTATGATCAGCAACTCTTTTACCCGAGCTAGAACTAACGCCTCTGGAAGACAAACCCAAGTTCTGCTCGATGTCCTTCGCCCGACTCACAAGCTCATCAAAATCTGTATATTCAGCCGCAAGCATAAAGGTCATCACATCCGTTACCAATCCATAACGGAAACGTTCACACCTTTCCCGCTCATCAGGGATTAGCTTAGGTGCATATTGACTAAGGCGGACAAACTGGATCTCGTACTCAGCTACCGTCATGATGCCTTGCACAAGAGACACAAATTCTCTTTTCTTCTCATCTAGGTATCGCACACCCAAATACTTCCGCTTGAACGCGTTCAGGAAAAACGTCCAAGTTACATCATTGTCCTCCATTCCAGAGATAGTGGTCGTCCACCGCGTATAAGCATCATCATGCAACAGTGACACCACACAACCCAACTTTTGCACATTATTGCAGTTCATTTGCCCCAAAATCCTCTTGGTGGTTTCCAACCAAGACTCAGATCCTTCCAGAGATAAACCTCTTAAACTCAGTCCCTCCCAAACTGCAGAGACGTTCTAAAGGCAATCTCACATTAGCATCATCCTGATGCGCAGCTCCATGAGCTCCAGCTACTGCTGCCTAAAAGGCTCCAGCAATAGCCTGAATCAACACAGTCATGTCAGGAGCAGCTTGCCCCTGCACACCTTCAGGTCCAGCGACCCCAACACCAGCATTACCACCTCCATCACCACCACCACCGGGTGGTCTACCACCAGGGGGAGGAGGTAAATCCACAAATTCTCAGCGTTCTCATCATTCTCGTTCTCATTCTGAGCCATAGCTCTTGTATTTATTCTCATCTCCCTACGTGGCCCCATTTACAAGTAAACAATGCACTGACACAAATGCAATAAACACAATTAGGCTCAATAAGGTAAGTAATCCAAGTACTCAAACTCATTTTCCAAAACAATTCCTTTCATTAGTTTTGATATGGCAATGGGTTCCCCTAACACGCTTCAACATAGCATAGCATCACAATTGCAACCATGCAACATTATTCATACAACATTCTTTCACCCAAAAGGCATATCATACAAATACGCATACATCACCCACTTCACGATTCCCACTTACACGAGAACCTAAGCTCTGATACCAACAAATGTAACCCCCTTAGCCCGGCCTAGACAGTTGACCCGAATTACGAAGGTCACACGGGGAAAACCAAAGTCAACCCGAAAGTCAACCTTGATTCACAACCCCTTTTTTCATTTTAATCTTGTGTAGATGAACATTAACCCTAAATGAGTTCCCATAATGCTTATTTGAGAAAGGCACAACGATCGGATAACAATCTGGGACTCAATTGCACTTATTACAAGAATAGGGACCAAAATGTAAATTCTATGAATTAGAGGGTCTTTACTGATTTTTATGTTACCAATATGAAATTAGTCATGTTACATGCTTCCCTGCCGAAATTCATCATAATTGGACATCTCAAACTCATACAATTGCAAACACAATTTTCGGGACTAAAATGTAAAGCTTGCAAACTTCAGCACCATTCAAATCAGTGCCCAACGGTCACCTGTTTCGAAACACCCACCTGCCGTATCGAAACGCAGAATCGGAACGGTGTTGACCGTTTCGATACACGGGTTGGTTCCGAGATTGGTTCCGAAACGAGGCCTTCCAGTGGAAAATTCGTTTCGAAACATTCCTTGGCGTTTTGAAACACGAAGGCCATTTCAGGCCCCCGTTTCGAAACACTATGGAGTGTTTCGATACGGTTTGCCCAGAAATAGCAGATTTTGCTGGTTTTTCGTGCACAAACTCGATCCAACACATCCAAATGACTTCCCAAGCATATCAACAAGTCAACATACATGAATGGTACATGTTTAGGGCACCGTAACACATTCATAACACCAAACATGAAATTTCACAAGACTAGAGGCATGTTTCCTATTATCAAAACCAAAAAGGCAAAAAAACTTCAAATCAAGCATTTAAAGGCCATTTACAATTCAAACCAATAAAGGCAAACATGCCACAACCTTAGGGAGTTCAACACATCTCCCAAAACAAAACTTAGGTTCCTATTGCCAAATTATCAAAACTAATAGTGTACGAAAACTTCTCCATACATGAGCTTGGCTTCCCTTGGATATACTTAGCTCCCTTGAAGCCCTTTAACACCTCAATTATCTGCATTATGGTAAAAGAGAGCGTAAGCACAAATGCTTAGTGAGGCAAGCTCTAACCAAAACCAATACAACAATGCATTTTTTGAAAACACTTTCAACAAAGCTTTTAAACCACATGCTCGTCTCTTTTCTCATGCTACCATGCATCATTTTCAAGCATCTCATGCTTCTTTACATTTAAACACATTATATTGGCTTTCAAGTGATAGTTCATAACCATTTACACAAAACACAACCGGATACGCAGATTACAAGCGTTGTCCCACAAGCTTCATACACACTACCAGACTACACAAGGTTCACACTCCAGAGCAATCCCTCCATTGATGTGACACCCATGGTGGAGTATAACGGTACAATCACAACCCCTCAACACCACTCATCGGTAGTTGTATAATTTCTCTAAAGAGAGTAAGGGACATATAACACAAGATCCACGCACGGAATTTCAACCACTGTTGTGATCTTACCTCAATCGTTAGGGTACTTGGATGAAGTTTACGGTACAATCACAACCCCTCAACATCCAAGGTGACTTTATTTACGGTGCACCCAATCCTATAGCCGGCTAACTATATCCGATTCAAGTACTTTAAAACCATTTCATCACTTGCCTATATACATCAAATACCATCATCAATTCACTATTTTAAAGCATAAATCAAAGCCACTTAACATCATGCATCACTATGCATCAAAACCATATTAATAACATGTCAAACCAAGGATATCATACCTTGAGCATCCCTCAATACAAGGCTTTCAAAACCAGCACTAATCATGCTAAATCATGCTTTCAAAACAGTAATTAAACATGCATTTCATAACTAATGCATCAAACCACAACTTGGCACATCCGAGGGAGTTTTTCCGAAAACTTACCCTTGAGCTTAGCTAAGTTGTTTAGACTTAAACTAAGCTCCCAAAACCTCCAAATAATTGTTCCAAATCTGGAAACCAACTCCACTCACCAATTTCGTTCCGCTTGCTTGCCGAAACGCCGATTAAGCCTCTGGATCAACTCCGAAAGTGTCCGAAGATGTCTCCCCTATTTTAGACACATCAAAGCTGATGATTAATGCATCATCATGCATTGAAATCTTCAGCCAACACTCCTAAACTCGATGCGCTACCCAAAACCAACATTTCAGCCACCGAACACAACCGAAATCACCTCCAAACTCTTCCAAAACTTAACCCAGCCAAGATCCATCACTTCTAATCATTTCTAAACATCAATTAACATCAAAAACATCTCTCAACTCGCCCTTATACCTCCATCTATAACATAACACCAAAAACACCTCAAAAACCACCATTTTCATAAGCAAAAACTTAGAAAATACAACATATTCAAGATTGGATTGATAAAACCATATTTCTAACATCATTAAACATCCAAAATACATTAATGAATCATCTCAAAATAGAGCCCAATCCTTTACAACGAAAATCTTCAATATCTCTTCCAAATCTTGAGTTTTAAGCCAAAATCAAGTTTCTAACATTAAATCCATTTATAAAACTTTAATAAAGGATTGAAAACTTGGGAATTTCAGTAAAGAACTAAGTATTTAGAGGAGAAGAACATCCTTAGCTCTAAATGATGATTTCTCCTTGATTTGGGCCAAATTCCTTGAAATTTCAATGTGGAAAACAAAAGGATTTGATGCAAGATTGATTAGGAACCAATAGATGATAGAAATCTCATCAATTGAAGTGAAGATCAATGTGAAATTTGCTGGAGAAAATGTGTTTGGATGATGGGATTTTGAGAGAAAAAGGAATGAGAGAAAATTAGGAAAAGGTAGTTATGAAAATCCAAAAAGTAGTTTCCCTTTCCTTTTAATTTAATTAAAACATTAATTAAATCACCTAAATTAAGGAAAAATCTGGAGAAAAACATTTTGGGTAAATTAGCTCCTTAAAGATTCAAAGTTCCAATCCTTTACAAAACAGTCACTACTAAACTTTGCAAAAATCGCATTTTGGTCACTACACCGAAATGTAGTATTTCCAAACCTAATTTTGTAAAATTGATTTCACCATTCTCTTATATATATTAAATGAGTATTTTTAGATATTTTTCTATATATTTAAAACATCTCGAACTAGGCTTTCCCTAAAACCTCCTTTTACATTCGAACCGAATATCAGACCGGTCTGGTTCATACCCTAAACTTCTAAGCCCAAAATTGGGGTGTTACATATGCTGCTCCTTAGTGTGAAACTACGTTGTATAAGGCTAAGTTGTTTTGCGTTGTAACGATATGCTACCTCGGTGGGTACTGGCGGATTGAGGCTGCGACCCTTTCGCTTTCGCAGCGGATCTCTACTCCTGTAACTTTCGTTGTCTCGACAGGTGGAATGAAGAAAAGTCCTGGCGGCAAGTCTGGCAGATACTCCAAGTTCAGCAGAGCAATTCTTAAGTGATCCTTCCTATGTCTAGGCAAGGATTCTGTCACCATGTGATGTAGGCAATACCTAGCAATCTCAGCGTAAACCTAACACATTCAGTCGACGTTTGGTTGCTCCTTTTAGCAGCTAAAACTCAAACTTATGTCTAAGCCGAATTAGTCAACACCTCGACATGATGAGATCGTACTTAATTCTTTCATGAGTTTTGTAACCCCCTTAACCCGGCCTAGACGGTTGACCCGAATTAAGAAGTTTACACGGGGAAAACCAAAGTCAACCCGAAAGTCAACCTTGATTAACGACCCTTTTTTTCTTTTTAATCTTATCTAAATGCACATTAAAACTAGATATTTTCATAACAACAGCATACTCAAAGATCAGCGCATTCGGAAAACATTTAGGGACTTAATTGCACAACATACAAGTTTAGGGACCAAAATGTAAATTCTGGAAATTAGAAGGGCTTAACCCACTTTCAAGTTACCATTATGAAATTAGTCATATTTCAGGCTTCTCTGTCAAATTTCAACTCAAACAGACATCTCAAACTCATTCAATTGCATAAACAAGATTCAGGACCAAAACGCAAAGGTTTCAAAACATATAACCAACAATTTCAGTGCCCAACGGTCGGGTGTTTCGGAACAGGGATGATCCGTTCCGAAACGCGGGACCGTTCTGAAACGCGTTGCGCAACAGGGCATGGCAGTGGCCAAACTGTTCCGGAACGGCTCTGCCCGTTTCGAAACGCCTAGGCCATTTCAGGCCCTCTGTTCCGAAACGGCAGCACCTGTTCCGAAACAGGCTGCCCAGATTGCAGAAATTTAGCTAGACTATCACACAATTGACCCATCAAACATGCTCCAAAGGCAACCAAATTATACCAGCAACACATTACATGCATAAGGAACATAATGGCATCAACAATTCATAAACATGGCATCAAACAAGGAAAGCCCCAATTCTATAGGCATACATCCTATATTGAAAGACCATTCAACACCAAAACATCAAACAATCCTCATAATGGCCATTTACAAGTTCCATCACCAACAACAACATAAAACCATCTTAGGGAGTCCAAAACATCTCCCAAAACAACAACATAGGTTCCCCATTGCCAAATGCCAAAAGCTAATCAAGTTATGAAAATATTCACCATACATGAGCTTAGTTCTTCACTTGGATTCTTGACCTCTTGCTGCCCTTATATGCACTTCAATGCTCTGCATTATTGGTTTAAGAAAAGAGAGAGCGTAAGCACATAGCTTAGTGAGGAATGCTCATTTAAAACAACACAATAATGCATTTATAAACACTTTTATAAATCTCAATTCAAAACAATCTTTAACCATGCACAAAAGCATTTAAAACAAGCATACATGCTTCAAATTATTAACATGTCATATTGGCCACAAGTGATAATCATAATCTTTCCATTTCATAGTACAATCAACATAAGACTCACACATGGACTTTTAAACACCATTGTGTCCTTAGCACAAGAATCACCCATGGACTTTTAACCACCATGGTGTTCTTAAAATACACAAGGCTCACACAAGGACTTTTAACCACCTTTGTGACCTTAACCCAAGAATCACCCATGGACTTTTAACCACCATGGTGTTCTTAAATACACAAGGCTCACACAAGGACTTTTAACCACCTTTGTGACCTTAACACAAGAATCACCCATGGACTTTTAACCACCATGGTGTTCTTAAATACACAAGGCTCACACAAGGACTTTTAACCACCTTTGTGACCTTAACACAAGAATCACCCATGGACTTTTAACCACCATGGTGTTCTTAAATACACAAGGCTCACACAAGGACTTTTAACCACCTTTGTGACCTTACAATACACAAGGCTCACACAAGGACTTTTAACCACCTTTGTGACCTTAGCACAAGAACCAATCATGGACTTTTAACCACCATGTTGTTCTTAACACAAGAACCACCTATGGACTTTTAACCACCATAGTGTTCTTAACCTTTCACGAAACATCACTTGCCAATATGCATCATTTTACAACAATAATCCACTGTTTTAAAGCATTTAACAAGCCATCAATCATCATGCATCATTATGCAACAAAACCACATTTTATCAAATGTTCAAAACAAGGATCTCTTACCTTGAGCATCCTTCAACACATGGCTTATAAAACCAGCAAATAAACATGCTAAATATGCTTTCAAAACAGAATTTAAAACATGCAAACAATCACATTGCACACAACCAACACATGGTTCATCAACAAGAGAGTTTTTCCGAAAACTTACTCTTGAGCTTAGCAAAGTTGTTTAGACTTAAACTAAGCTCCCAAACCTTCAAAACAATGGTTTCAAAGCTGGAAACCAAAATCCACTCACCGATTCCGTTTCGCCACTTGCCGAAACACCAATCAAGCTTCCGGATCAACACCACGAGGATTCGAAGATGTCTCCCCTGTTTTAAACACATCAAAACAGTAGATTAATGCACCATCATGCATTAATATCCTCAACCAAGACATCTAAACTCGCTGCTCACATCAACACTCACCTTTCGGCTACTAAACACAACCGAAATCACATCCAAACAACTCCACAACACTACCCAGCCAAGATCCATCAATTCCAAACATCTATAAACCTCAATTAACATCCAAAATGGATCTCATCACGTCCTTATACCTCCAGCTATAGCAGAACATCAAGATCACTCCAAAAACCACCAAAAACTTAAATAAAACTTAGGAAAATCAACCTATTCGGGATTGCATTGATTAAACCTCAATTTCTCATCAATTATACATCCATTTTACATCAAAAACACATCTCAAAACAATGCCCAATCAGATCATACGAATTTCATCAAAATTAAAGCAAATCTTGCATTTTAAAGCCAAGATCAAGAACTCAATTACAAAACCTTTAATAAAACATAATTCAAGGATTGAGAACTTGGGAATTTCAGTAAAGAACTGAGAATTTAGAGGAGAAGGACGTTCATACCTCTAAACTTGAGTTTCTCCCTTTTCGAAACCAAGATTCTTGAAAATCCAATAAGCAAATGCTAAGGTTTTGTTGTAGAAAAGATTAGAGATCAAATGAGGATTGAAATCTCATATTTTGTTGTCAAAATCAGAGGGAAATTTGCTGGAGAAAAGTGTTTGGGTTGAGAGAAAAGTTGAGAGAAAAGAAAATGGAAAATTTGAGAAAGTTAGTTAAAAATGACAAAATATCTTATTCCCTCCTTTTTCCTTTAATTAAAACCATTAATTAAATTGATTAATATTAAGAAAAATCTGGAGAAACTCCTTTGGGTAAATAGCTCCTTAAAGATTCAAAGTTTCAATCCTTTTTAAAACAGTCACCCAGTTTTCAAAAATTACATTTTGGTCACTAACCCAAAATGTCACTCTTCCAAACCTCATTTTGTAAAATTGATTTCACCTTTCTCTTATATATAATAAAAGAGGATTTTAAGACATTTTCCATATTTTTAATGCAACCCGAACTAGGCTTTCCTAAATTCACCCTTTTATATTCGAACCGCAACCCGACCGGTCCGGTCCAAACCCAAAACTTCTAAGCCCAAAATTGGGGTGTTACAAGTTTGACACTCTCATGCCCGACAAATAGATTTCTTCAACTGCACTTTTGGAACTAATTAAAGATGTGAAGATCATGAATTAAGTAAAGTTGGAATATTTTATTGAAAACAACTCAAAAACCTAATACAATCATTTTCACAACTAAATTACAACATAACCCCAAACACTAGGGAAGTTTAGAACATGGCGGCGGAAGAAAATACTAGCTAAGCCTAAAGAAAACCCAAGATGATTTGAACTAGCAATACAATGAGTATTTATAGGCAAATAGCTAGGTCTTGTCCTTCTTGAAGTGGAAGTCCACAAAAGTAGCTTTTCACATTTAATGTGACTTAAAACTCTAACTTCTTTGAGTTGAATGTGGACTTTATCACGTTGCCTTAGCCCGCAAGTAATCTTGAGATTTCACTTCGGTAGCTCTGCCCGCTGCTACAAACGTCAGAAAAACAAGTAGTCGGCATCGATATAATCTGGTTTTTTGGCTCTACAGATCACACTCCGATTCTCCAACTCCATAGTTTGCTACCGTGTGTAGCAAGGTCGGCGGCGACAACACTTGACAGCTTCTCGGTAGCTACTGTCTTCAGCTGGAATTGCTTCAGTACAGCTCCATGGTCCACTACCTCAGCATTGCATCCTGAGGTCCTCTTTCCCTCTATCAGTCGTTAGTACCTAAAACCAAAAATACACTAAAACAATATCTTCTTCACCAGATAAAAGATAATATTATAGAAACAAGGTAAAGTGTAGAAATACTATAAAATGCAATGCATGATCCTAATTATGCCTAAGATGAGCTTAAAAACAGCAATAATATGAAATAGAATGTGCATGAAATATAGAACTTGTGGACACTTTGCACACCTCTAAACTCGAACTATTGTTTATCCTCAAGCATTGCAACCTAACATACTTCGCTAATAGTAATCAAAAAGAAAAACCAGTTTTTCAACTTGATTTCATGCCTCAAGGTCGTGGCACCTACATTAAATTAGTAAGGAGAATTAAACACAAAAATAACTATGAATTACTTTCTAATGCCAGTACAGTGTGTGCATGACTGTGTACAGGCTTAATAAGTAGAATAACGAATTAAACAAAGATGTTGTTACGATATAAAGTTGTTGCCGAGGCAGCACAGTCAAGCACAATATTTTAATCATGGCAGTGAGGGCTTCAGCTTATCACAACTACTCTTCTAGGTCTGAAGTTTTGATAGGAGCAAACTACAAAACCCTTAACCCTTGGAGTTGAATCATCCTGTGAAGACTTTCATTCACTCATGCTAATTTGTCCATCACTTCAAAGCTTTCAGATTCATGGACTTTGATAGCAGCAGAGTGTCCTTGCACATGATTCTTCCTAGATCCTGTTGCGGGCACCTCTAGGGTAAAACAACAATGTCCTTTGTTTTTTACTTTTGCTACTGTGGCAGTACTATATTTTTTATTTCTTTTCCCTGCCTCGGGGGCTACCTGCAATCATTGTTAGAATTTTGCAAAGAATTCAAAAATAAACAGGCATTGTTCATCAGTTATTCTAACACATTCAGCAAGTAATAGAGGTGTTTGACATTTTTTGGCAAAAATAGAAAAAAATTCTAAGTCATTTTTCATGATTTTCCCAAAATTAAGTTCAATTTTAATTTGGTGCGAAAATAATTAATCGGCTATCCTAAGGCACAAGTTATATAACAAATTTTTCTTTTCCGATTATTACTAAGGCAAGTACAATGCAACTTATATGCAACTAAGTATGCCTATACAAAAGATACGAGAGCTATCCCCCCCAAACTCGAGATGGGCATTGCCTTCAATGCACAAAATATAAAAAGAACAATACTAAAAGAGAATTAAAGGCAAGAAAAAGGGAAGAAGACTTAGGTTGCTGTCATTGGCAGGTTACGACTATAACGCCCGAGTTTAGGGGTCGGGTGTTAGGTGAGTAATTTGGGTTCGGGTCTTTGGGTTTGGTTTTAAATTAAAAAGGGCTTGTGATTTCATTAAGGGTAAAATGGGGATTTTCTAATGATAAAAATAAAACATGTAAAAGAGCCTTTTTGAAAGTCACCATCTTCTTCTCCCTTCAAACAAAACTCACGACATAAAACCTCCCTTCAACCCCAAACATTGTTCCATCAACTTCCTCCACGTTTTCAAGTGTTTTCATCAAGGTAATGGTGTTTTCGACTTCTCCTCTTCATCCTAACGTTTCTATGGTTTTAGATTTTCATAAACTCCATTTTTGAGATATTTCAAATGTTCAAATTTTAAGTAAAAGGTGGAAACTTTGTTGGGTTTTTAATGGGTTTTTGATTTGTAAAGTTAATATATGTTATAGTCTTGCCTTTAAGTGTAACATATCTTAAAATTGTGGAGTTTTGTTGAAATCCCGAAATGGGTATTTGTGGGTGTGTTTAAGGGTAGAAATCTTGAGTTTTTGAGGTAGATTTGTGAGGGAAAATTAGGCAGATGGTATGGTTATGCTTGTGGGTGTGTTTAGTGATGATTTGAATGATGATTTTGAAGGGTAATTGTTGGGTAGTGTTCAAGTCCGAAAATGGAGAGTTTGGGTTAGGTCTTGGTTTTGAAATGTAGTGAAATGGTCATGAGATTGTAATCTGGTTTGTGGCAGTGATTTTTTTGGATTTTTTGATGACTAATACGCTGTTTTTGGTTGATTAGAAACAAGGGAAACCATTGGAGAAGCTTTGGGCTCGATTCCGGGAAACTTGGAGGCTTGATCGACGTTCTTGGCTTGCATTGAGTGTGTTTGGTGAGTGGATTGTTTTCAATGGTTTTAAATTGGTTCAAAGTGTGTTATTGAGGTATTAGATTGTGCTTGGTAGGCCAATCCAATGTTGGGTTAAGTTGGTAGCTTAATCTCTTGTTTATCTTATGTATTTCTTGCTAAATGTGTATAAATGTGGTTTTATGTGATATGTGTGCGATTATACATGTTTCGATATATTTATGTTGCATGATGGTGAATTATATGTTGTGTTGCATGATTGGTGGAATCATGGTGAGAACTCGCTTAGTATGTTGGCAATAGTTATTTTACTGGATATAAATGATCGATCATTAGGATGAGTGTGCACACGGTAAGAGTCAAATTCGCGCGTGGCCTTGTGATGTGTAGTCACCAAGGAGGAGTACGATGAGGTAACATTCCACCAGAAAGTGTTTATGTGTGATGATGAGTGGAATCCCATCCGTAAAAGAAAATGGTGATGTTTGAAATCTCACCGGAAGGTAATAGTGATGTTGTTGAGTACGTTGGGCGAAAATCCCAACGGAAGTTATCCGCATATCCAAGTAAGCTATATAGTTGCCAATATACCTTGTTTATGTGTGGTTTATGTGGTAAGTTGTTCTATTCCATCTATGCTAAGCATAACATGAGGTAAGATGCCATGTTCATGCATTCTTGTAGCGGTTGGCTATGTTGCTATGTTGGTGTTAATGCATGCCTTGTTGATGTTTTGTGGATACCATGCTTTGGACCTTGCATTGTCGATATTTGTTTTTGAGCTCCCTCACTAAGCTTTCAAACTTACGATATCATTCCCGACAATGCAGATCATTAGTGTGGAAGTTAGCTAGGAGCAAGGAAGGGGAACCCAAGAACGTGTGTTGCTGCTCAAGTACGGTTTTCTTTGAATAATGTAATAGATAGCAATGGGGATGCTATGTGATGTAGGAGCGTATGTTAGAATCCTATGTGTTGGCTTTAATGTTGTTGATGGATGCCTGTGTTTTGTGTTGAAGGGTTGTAAACCTTATTTTATGTAATGCTTATGTTGATGCATGTTTCCTTTTGTTAAATGGATTTGTTATGCATGCTTGTATGTTTAATTAAGCCCCGTTGTAGGATGTGTTGCCTCTAGATTTGTTTTATGGTTGTTGCTTTGTGATCTTTGATGTTTTGGGGCAAGTTTGGGGATGTTTGAGGATGCAGAAACCTACTTTTTGGGTCACCCTGTGTGCAGGCGTTTCAAAACGCTCGAGGTGGTTTCGGAACGGTGGTAGCTCCAGGGATACTCGTATCGGAACAGGGGGTTGTGTCGTTTCGATACAATTTGACATTGTGAGCTCCCGTTTCGGTACGCGTTTCGATACAGTTCACAACTGTGAGTGCTTGTTTCAGAACATGTTCTGAAACATTTTGTCACTGTAGACCCCCGTTCCGGAATACAGTGGACCGTATCGGAACGGTCTGGTCTTGTTTTTAAACTGTAGCCAGCGTTTCAGAACGAGCAAGCCTGTTTCGAAATGCAGGCATGTAAATTGACTAATTGGCATCTTCAAAGGTTCTCGAACGTTGTGTTTTAGTCCCTAATGTTTGTTTGCTTCCTTGTTGAGTTCGTATCTATCTTTTATGTATGGTTTCGCTTCGTAAGCATGAAAATGGGACTAACATGCCCTTTGGTAAATTGAAGTTGCCTTACGTTCTACTTGGTTTGATTCCTTATCATTTTTCGACGTCGTCTTCGCACATAGGGCTAAATGTGATATTTAGATAAGATAATTAAGTGAAAAAATAGGGTTTCTATTCGGAGTGAGGGCTTAGCGGGTTTCGCCCTGATTTTCTCCATGTAACCCATTCGGATCGGCCTGTCGGCTAGACCGGGACGAGGGGGTTACATTTGTTGGTATTAGAGCCTGAGGTTTCCGCAACCTCAAGAAGGTAAGTTTGAAGTGTTATGTTGCTATATCTCGGTGTATGTTGTGCGGTGAATGCTTTTGGTATGTATGCTTGTTGTTTGCTTGTAACGCCCTAGTTTCGAGCCTAGATGTTTTAGGCATCAGATTAGACTGGTCGAGAACGGTTCGAATCGCGCAAGATGATTTTTGGAAATCAAGGATCGGGATAGTATAAAAATGTTATAAAAATTGCTAAAATCCTTTAAAAATATATTTAAGAGGTTGGTCAAATCAATTTTACAAAAAGGATTTTGGAAAATGGACATTTTAAGTAGTGACCAAATTGTAAAGTTTCAAAATTGGGAAAATGTGATTTTTATGGTGGAAGCCAAAATCTTAGAATATTTAGGGGGCTTTAAGTCAATTTGACATTTTCTCAATATGACATATGTTTTAAAAGGGTTTTTAATTAAATGATTTTATTTTGATTTATATTAAAATAATTAAAAGGTAGTTAATGGAATTCAATTACGTAACTACCAAAATCTCTCTCATTTTCAACCAAACACTAATTCTCTCATATTTTTCCAGAATTCTCACTTCCAAAAACTCTATCAACATCTCCTAAATCATTTTCAAGAGATCTCTCTTAGTTCTTCAAGATTTCACTAAGGAAAACTTGTCATCCATTGATAAAAGCAAAGATTGGAGGTAAATCTCGTTCTCATCCTCTAATCTAAGTTCTTTATTGAAATTCCCAAGATATTTGGCTTCTAAATACTATTTTTGGTTGAGTTTTCATTGTAGTTTTGATTGGAGATCAAAATCTTGAGAAATTGTGGTTGAAATCTTAATTTTTGGAATTCTCACTTCCAAAAACTCTCTCAACATTTCCCAAATCATTTTCAAATGATTTCTAAGTTGATTTATATGTTAAAATGAGGCGTTGATAATGTAGATCCCGAAATCCTTGAGATCGTTGAGTTTCTTGGTAGTTTTAAGTGAGATTTTGGGGTGAAATGGTGGAATCTTGATTGCTGGAGGTATAAGGATGAGTTAGGATGTTTATTAGATGTATTTTGATGTTGATAATTGTTTAGAAGTGATGTATGATGGCTGGGCTTGGTTTAGGAAGCAATCGGTTGAGTTTTCGGTTGTTTTGGAAGGGTACTTTGGTGTAGTTTGGGTAATCAACGTGTTGTGTATTGTTGTTGGTGTTAGAATGCATTTTAATGCATTTAGATCTCTGTTTTGATGATGTGAAAACAGGGGATCATGATCCGGAAGCAATCGAGGTGATTTTGGAGGCTCCGAAGGGGTAATTTCAGTGTCGGCGAACAAGGCTTCACCTATAGGTGACTGGAAATGCAATTTCCTGCTTTGTAACGCTTTGAGTGTGGTCTTGGGGGCTTAGTGTAAGTTTGATACACTTAGCTAAGGTCAATAGTAAGTGATTCGGAAATCTCTCTCTTGGTAATGTGCTATATTTGATGAAATTGCACTTGAAGTAAGTGTGGATTGTTTACTATTTTTAAGAATGTTTAAGCAGGGTTTAATGCTGGATTTTAATGCTATTATGTTAAGGATGCACTAGGTAAGTGATCTTTGGTTTTCATGTGTTGAATGCATATGATGTTAAGCATGTTATGCTTGTGGAAATGGCATTGTGGTTATACTTTTAAAACAGTGGATTGTTGATGTTAAATGATTATATTGGCAAGTGATGAAAATGGTTTTTGGTTACTTTAATCGGATATAGTTAGCCGACTATAGGATTGGGTGCACCGTGAATAAAGTCGCCTTGGATGTTGAGGGGTTGTGATTGTGCCGTAATTTCCATCCAAGTACCCTAACGATTGAGGATAAGATCAAAACGGTGAATGGTTAGTCTCGTGTGTGAGTCTTGTATATGTGTCTCATACTCTCGTTAGAGGAATTATACAACTACCGATGAGTGATGTTGAGGGGTTGTGATTGTGCCATTAATCTCCACCTTGTGTAGTCTGGTAGTTTGTATGAAGCGTGAGGGACAACGCTTGTAATCCGCGTATTTGATTGTGTCTTGTGTTGAAATGGTTTATGGATTATCACTTGTGAGCCAATATAATGTAAATGAATATTGTGAAGTGTGAGATGCTTATATATGACGCAAGGATGCATGAGATATTTGTGTATGACACAAGAATGCATGTGATGCTTGTTAAAGCATGAGCAAAGCTTTCTTTGTTGTTTTAAAATGATGCATATGAGCATGTGGTTAAAAAGTGCATTGAGGACTTGAGAAGACATGTTTTATAAAATGGCATGAGATGTGAAGTGTTGGTTTTGAAAAATATGAGACATGCATTGATGAATGTTATTTAGCGATCCTCACTAAGCTTTGTGCTTACGCTCTTTTGTTTCATCAATGCAGAAAACTAGGCTTTGAAGGCAGCAAGTAGGCAAAAGGAATCCAAGCTTTTAATCTTGCAAAGTATGTGGTTTTTCTTCGGTGTAATAAAAGGCAATGGGTGGGGTTTATGCTATTGCATGGTTGAGATTGTTTTCCCTTTTTCTTTGAGCATGTTGGATAGTTACTTTTGAGATGTAATTGGCTTTTATGGTTTGATTTTGGTTATGGATGATGGTTTTGGCTTGTTATTGTTTGATAGGCTAGGGAGCATGTCTTTAGTACTTTTACTTGCATGTTGGTTGCCATGTTATAGTTAATGCCTCGATATGATGATTATTGATATGTATCTATGTTGTATGCATGATGTGGCATGTCTCGGGAATGGTTTGAATGTGTTTAAGCATGAAAAACAAGCAAAATCTGTTGTTGCAGGGCAAGGCGTATCGGAATGCCCTTATCTGTTTCGGAATAGGGGCCTGAAATGGCCATAAGGTTTCGGAACGAGTGAAGGCGTATCGAAACGATTTTGCTACTGGAAGGGGGTGTTTCGATACGGGTCTCGAAATGCACCCGTGTATCGAAACGGACAACCCTGTTTCGAAACGACCGTTTCGGTACAGGGCCATCCGTATCGAAACGCCTGACCGTTGGGTTTGAATTTTGAACTGTTTTGGGTTTCTACTTCTTGCGTTTTGGTCCCTAAATGTTGGTTGCTTAACTCAATGAGTTTGAATGATTCGTTTGAGTTGAAATTTGACCTGATGGCATGTTATGTGTTTAATTTTGGACTGGTAACAGTAAAGCTCGTTTAGTCTTTATAAATCTGAGAATTTATGTTTTAGTCCCTAAAAGATGATTCTTTCCAATTGAGTCCCTGTTCGGGTTCCGTTCGTTGTGCCGCTTTCGCTGAGTTATTTTGCTAAACATATAGGTTAATATTGAGCATCTATAAAAGATAAAAAGGTTGTTAATCAAGGTTGACTTTCGGGTTGACTTTGGTTTTCCCCGTGTAATCTTCGTAGTTCGGGTCAAACGTCTAGGCCGGGCTAAGGGGGTTACATTTGTTGGTATCAAAGCCAGGTTACGAAAGAATTGGGGATGTTGGTATGTGAAAGTGATATGTGTTGAAGTATGATGTTTGAAAAGCATGTTATTGGTTGAATTTTGAACCTTATGTCATGCTTGATTGATTTGAATTGCATGTGGAATGAATAAGACTGTTTGATGATGATGTTATGTGGATATGTGCTGATTTTGGGATGATGAAAAGTATGTGAGCATGATGTTTCATGAATGCTATGCTCTGTGGGGGAAATTGGGTGCCCATTGCCTTATTACACTAATCAAATGTTTTGTAAACTTGGATTCTTGCTTGCAGCTGGCCTAAATGGTTTGACTTGTTTTGTTGTTATGTCTTGTTTAAATTTCACAATGGGTCCAAGAAGGGAGTTAAGATCGAGTACGATAGTACCTACAGCTGAGCAGGGTAACCACGCTGAGCAAGGGGCTGATGTCCCTCCTGGTGGAGATCTACCTCCTCTGCCACCACCTGGAGGTGGGGAGCAGGTGCAACAAGGACAAGTTGGTCCTGGATTGAGTGATTTGGCACCTCTAGTTCAAGCGATCACTGGAGCGTTTCAGGTTGTTGTTGCCGGAGCGCATGTACAGGCCCCTGCAACTGGGCAGGTGCGCTTTCCGTTGGAGAGGTTGAGGAGCTTGGGAGCTGTAGAGTTCTTTGGTATGTCTCCGGAAGCGTCTGAGGCCTGGTTAGCGAGTATGATCCACATTATGGATCAGATAGGCTGTAATGATGTACGCAAGCTGGGATGCACAGTTTCTTTGCTACAAGGTGATGCTTACAGCTGGTGGACGACTACCACATCTGGTGTGGAACCCAATGAAGTTGATTGGGAGTTCTTCAGAGGTGCCTTCTGGAGAAAGTATCTAGGGGTGAGATACTTGGATGAAAAGAACGGGAGTTTATGTCACTTATTCAAGGCAACCTTTCTGTGGCTGAGTACGAGGTCCAGTTCGTACGCTTGAGCCAATATGCTCCTGAACTAGTACCCAGTGAGAGGCACCGATGTGATCGCTTCCAGTACAACCTGGTGCAGGAAGTTAAGACATATATGATGGCTGCGGATTATACTGACTTCGATGTGCTTGTGTGTCGAGCTAAAGACATCGAACATAATCTGGGTTTGTCATCTAGAGGTGTTGGTTCTAGCTCTTGGAAGAGAGTCACTGAGTATAGTTTCGGTGGTGGATGGAACAAAAGAGGCTGTGATAAGAAACATCAGCCTGAAGGAAGGCGTGGTGTTACGGGTCGAGGTGGTCAGGCTCAGGGAGGTCGTGTGAGATCTAGCAGCATACATGCTGGACATGTGGTTCGAGGGACCATTTGAGGCGAGATTGTCCTCGGGCAGCTAGAGAGGTTCAGGCTCCTGTAGTGGTGATATGGAACTCTTGTTGGAATTGTGGTTCAGCGAATCACATGATGAGGGAGTGTCCTTTGTTGGCTGGTGGAGGTCAAGGACGTGCTCCTGTGGTAGCTGCACCACAGCGAGGCCGCAGGCGCGACCGTGGGAACTTTTAGAGGAGAGATGAGGGGCAGCGAGGTATAGCTCATGTTGCAGCTGTTCGACCTGAGGGAGGTGGACCAGCAAGGGTATATGCTCAGTGCGAGGAGCGAAATGATATTGATGTCATCGCAGGTACCTTTGCTCTTCAGTCTTTATCTTTGCTGGCTTTGATTGATTGTGGATCCACACATTCTTATATCTTGAGTGTCTATGCGCATTTGCTTGATATACCTGTTGAGATGCTTGAAATAGGAATGCAAGTGACTAGTTCTTTTGGTGAGACTGTAGTCACTAGGAAGTTATATAAGAGATGCCCTTTGTCTGTGCAAGGTCATGTTTTTCATGTGGATTTGATGGAGTTACCTTTCTATGGATTCGATGTAATCCTTGGTATGGATTGGTTGACGGAGCATAGGGCAGTGTTTGACTTTGATGTCAAGCGAGTCACTCTAAAGTTGGCTGATAATCATGAAGTGATGGTAGTAGGCGCGAATGTGAAATTATTGTCGAATGTGATCTCGGTGTTGGAAGCAAGTCGTATTATGAGGTTGGGCTGTGAGGCTTATCTTGCCTATGTGATGAACCCTGGCACCGAGGATGTGCGTGTGCAGGTCATCTGAACTGTGTGCGAGTTTCCAGAAGTCTTTCAGGAAGAATTGCCTGGGTTGCCACCAAACAAAGAAGTTGAATTTGGTATTGAGTTGTACGAGAATACGACTCTGGTGTCCATCGCTCCTTATCGCATGGCACCCAAAGAGTTAAAAGAGTTGAAAACACAATTGCAGGTGTTGTTAGATCGAGGCTTCATTCGGCCGAGTGTGTCACCTTGGGGTGCACCGGTCTTGTTTGTGAAGAAGAAAGATGAGACGATGAGAATGTGTATAGATTATCTGCAACTGAACAAGTTGACGATCAAGAATAAGTACCCCCTTGCCTAGAATCGATGATCTCTTTGATCAATTTCGAGGAGCCTCGATGTTTTCTAAGATAGACTTGAGATCGGGGTACTATCAGTTGAAGGTGAAGGATGTGGACATACCTAAAACAACTTTTCGGACGAGGTACGGGCATTATGAATTTTTGGTTATGCCGTTTGGTTTGACAAACGCGCCTGCTGCTTTCATAGACATGATGAATCGTGTATTCCACGAATTCTTGGATCAATTTGTGGTGGTGTTCATTGATGATATCCTTGTGTATTCGCGTACCGAGGAGGATCACGATAGGCCCTTGAGAATTGTTTTGCAAGCGTTGTTGGAGAATCAGTTGTATGCCAAGTTGAGTAAGTGTGAGTTTTGGCTTATGGAAGTGGTCTTCCTTGGACATGTTGTGTCGGCGGAGGGTATTCACGTTGATCTGCACAAGGTAGAAGCTGTGATGACTTGGAAAGTGCCTAACTCTATGATGGAGGTACGAAGTTTGTCGAGGGTTTCTCGAAGATAGCAGCGCCTTTAACCAAGTTGTTGCAAAAGAATGTTTGCTTTGAGTGGACGGATGCGAGACAATAAGCTTTTGAGAAGCTGAAAGAAGCTTTGACGCAAGCTCCTGTTCTAATTCAACCTGAGTCTGGTAAGGAGTTTGTGGTCTATAGTGATGCGTCCATTGTTGGATTGGGCTGCGTGTTGATGCAGGAGGGTAAGGTAGTGGCATATGCATCTAGACAGTTGAAGGTGCATGAGCGCAACTACCATACTCATGATCTTGAGTTTGCGGCTGTGGTGTTTGCCTTGAAGTTTTGGAGGCATTACCTGTATGGAGAGAGATGTGTTGTGTTCACGGATCACAAGAGCTTGAAGTACCTTATGTCTCATAAGGAGTTGAATCTTAGGCAACGACGTTGGGTGGAGTTGCTTAAGGATTATGATCTGACGATCGAGTATCACCCGGGTAAGGCTAATGTTGTAGCCGATGCTTTGAGCAAGAAAGTAGTTGTGGAGTTGAGAGTGATGTTTGCTCGTTTGAGCATATCATATGATGGTGGTCTTATTGCGGAATTGCAAGTGAAGCCATCCCTTGAAGGGTACTTTGGAGTAGTTTGGGTAAGTAACGTGTTGTTTATTGTTGCTGGTGTTAGAATGCATTTTAATGCATTTAGATCTTTGTTTTGATGATGTAAAAACAGGGGATCTTGATCTGGAAGCAATCGAGGTGATTTTGGAGGCTCCAGAGGGATAATTTCCGTGTCGGCGAACAAGGCTTCGCGTATCGGTGAGTGGAAATGCAATTTTCTGCTTTGTAACGCTTTGAGCGTGGTCTTGGGGACTTAGTGTAAGTTTGATACATTTTCTTTTGCTCAAGAGTAAGTGATTCGGAAATCTCTCTCTTGGTAATGTGCTATATTTGATAAAATTGCACTTGAAGTAAGTGTGGATTGTTTACTGTTTTTAAGCATGTTTAAGCATGGTTTAATGCTGGATTTTAATGCCATTATGTTAAGGATGCACTAGGTAAGTGATCCTTGGTTTTCATGTGTTGCATGCATATGATGTTAAGCATGTTATGCTTGTGGAAATGGCATTATGGTTATGCTTGTAAAACAGTGGATTGTTGATGTTAAATGATTATATCGGCAAGTGATGAAAATGGTTTTTGGTTACTTTAATCAGATATAGTTAGCCGGCTATAGGATTGGGTGCACCGTGAATAAAGTCACCTTGGATGTTGAGGGGTTGTGATTGTGCCGTAATCTCCATCCAAGTACCCTAACGATTGAGGTAAAGATCACAACGATGAATGGTTAGTTCCGTGTGTCAGTCATTTGTATGTGTCCCATACTTTCGTTAGTGGAATTATACAAATGCCGATGAGTGATGTTGAGGGGTTGTGATTGTGCCATTAATCTCCATCACGGGTGTCGCGGGGTTGTGATTGTGCCATTAATCTCCACCTTGTGTAGTCCGCTAGTTTGTATGAAGCAAGAGGGACAACGCTTGTAATGCGCGTATCCGATTGTGTATTGTGTTGAAATGGTTTATGGATTATCACTTGTGAGCCAATATAATGTGAAGTATGAGATGCTTATATATGATGCAAGGATGCATGAGATATTTGTGTATGATGCAAGAATGCATGTGATACTTGTTAAAGCATGAGGAAAGGTTTATTTGCTGTTTTAAAATGATGCATATGAGGATGTGGTTAAAAAGTGCATTGAGGACTTGAGAAGACATGTTTTATAAAATGGCATGAGATGTAAAGTGTTGGTTTTGCAATATATGATACATGCATTGATGAATGTTACTTAGCGATCCTCGCTAAGCTTTGTGCTTACGCTCTTTTGTTTCATCAATGCAGAAAACTAGGCTTTGAAGGCAGCAAGTAGGCAAGAGGAATCCAAGCTTTTAATCTTGCAAAGTATGTGGTTTTTCTTCGGTGTAATAAAAGGCAATGGGTGGGGTTTATGCTATTGCATGGTTGAGAATGTTTTTTCTTTTGCTTTGAGCATGTTGGATAGTTACTTTTGAGATGTAATTGGCCTTTATGGTTTGATTTTGTGTGAAACCGATAATTAATTTTGATATAACTAAAGAATTTAAGGACTAATTTGAAAAAGAAAAAACAAATTTTTAAGTCCTCGAACCTCTCTATATATTTAAAGGAAATGGTTAAGTTAAAAACTCAAGTTGTCAAAACTTTTCTAAGTGTTTTGAAGCCAAAACATTTATTTTCGAGTCATCGTTTTGGAACGGCCTTAGGCGTTCCGGAACACTTTTGAAACTGTGAACCTGTGTTTCGGAACGTGTTTCGAAATAATTTTGAAACTGTGAACCTTTGTTTTGGAACGGGTGAAGAACATCAGAACGGTTTGACCCGTTTCGGTACGGTAGTATCGAAACGACTTCAAACATTTCGAAACAGCATTCAAACTTTGTTTTAAAAATATGACCGTTGAAGTTTTTAACTATTTTTATACTGGTCGTTAAGGCGTATCGAAACACTTTCAATCTGTTTCGATACGGGCTTTGACAGTAGCTAAGTGTTTCGAAATGGATTGAAACACTTAGCCACTGTCAAAGCCCATATCGAAACGGATTGAAAGTGTTTCGATACGCCTTAACGACCAATATAAAAACAATTAAAAACTCTTAATCGTATCGAAACGATCGTGCCCGTTTCGATACGGTCTATTTAATACACCCCAACGACTCTTTCTTTTTTGGTCTGTTTCGAAACAGGATCGGGCGTTTCGAAACGGATGGTTGCAGACTGCATTTATGGAGGGAAGATAACATTCCCAACGACTCTATTGATGAATGCAACAACCCCAACGGCTAGAATTCAATGAGAAGGTATAAAAGGGACCCCTAAAAGCTTCAACAACAACTATTGATCTCAAAGAAAACATCCAAACATCAAATCCAAGCAATTGAGCCTAAATCCCATTATTTCTTGTAAATCCCAATTGTGAAATTCTAATTTCCATTCTTATCCTTTCAATTGGGTTCAGTGCTTGTAATTGGGCTACATTTTTGTATTGAGAGATACTTGTTTAGCTATCATCTTCTTTGTAATTCTTTTGTGAGGATTGAGTCAAATTTTGGGTAGAAAATTTGACCGATATTGTAACGGTTACCTCCTTAGCCTAGAAAAGGGGAAGAGCAATTAGTGGAATTGTTGGAAAATCCTTAGGGAAGCTAAGGTAGTGGATGTAGAGTTTGATTGGAACTTGAACCACTCTAAATCCTCTTGTCTATCTTTTTATTTGTCAATTCCACTACCAAAAAGTCTAAAAATCCAATTCACCCCCACTCTTAGTTTATATCGATCATTTGATCCACTCAACAATTGGTATCAGAGCCTACCTCTTTGAAGGATTAACAACCACAAGAGGAGTTCCTAGGAAGAGTGTGATCATTCAAATATCAAGTCATGGCATCTACCTCCGGGTCAAGCATGTACGTGTCTCAATCAACCACAAAACAACCATTCTTCAACGGTGACAACTATCCATTTTGGAAGAACTGGATGCGCCTCTTCATTAAATCCAACGATTACCTAGTTTGGGATGTCATTGAAGATGGTCCCTATATTTCTTTGAAGAGGGATGATGAAGGAAAATTGGTTCTAAAGAAGAAGATTGAGATAAGTGAAGATGAGAGAAAGAAGATCCAAATCAATGACAAAGCTCTCCACATGCTATTTTGCTCTTTCGGTCCCGCCATCTACTCCATAGTCTCCTCCATTGAAAGTGCCAAGGAAGTATGATATACACTAGAGACCAACTATGAAGGAACTAGTGATGTTAATGAGACCAAGATTGGAATTCTCAATCTTAGTTATGAGAATTTCAAGATGGAGCCCGACAAAACCGTGTCCAAGACGTTCGATCGCTTCTCAACTATCGTCAACGGGCTTAAGGGTTTTGGAGAGACAATCCCGGAAGAAAAACTTGTCCGGAAGCTACTCTACTCAATTCCCGAATCTTGGGATGGGAAGAGAACCGCCATCATCGAGGCCAAAAACTTGAAGACACTAAAACTTGATGAGCTAGTGGGTTCTCTCCTTACTCATGAGATAATGAAGCAAGGAAGGGAAGATGAAAAGAAGAAGGAAGAGAAAAGAGTGGAGAAGCTAGAAGTAGAAAAGAAGAAGAAGATAGGAGTGACTCTCAAAGCTTCATTACATGAGGAGAGCACTTCTAGTGAGGAGGATGATTTAGAAGAATTGGCTATGATAGCCAAAAGATTCTCACGATTCATGAGGTCCAACCGAGGAATGATGATTCAAAGAAAAATGGACTTCAAGGGGGAAAACAAAGAAGAAGAGAGGGATCAAATCATTTGCTACGAGTGCAAAAAGCACGGTCACATTCGTTCGGAGTGCCCTCAACTCAAGAAGAAGGGCTTTGAGAAGAAGAAGAAGAAGCTCAAAGCCAAGCTTGGTACTTGGAGTGACGAGGAGTCATATGAGGATGACGAACACGAAGTGGCCAACCTTTGCCTCATGGCACTTGAGGAGGATTCCTCCATGGTAACCTCTAACTCATCATCTTTTGACTTTACATTTGATGAATTACATGATGCATATGATGAGTTGCAAGAGGTTTATGATGAGTTAGTTGAGAAGTACAAAGAGTCGGTCATTAGAAATAAGAAAATTATTTCGGAATTAAATGATAAAAATGACCTACTTTCTCAAGCTAACTTAAAATCTGAGAAAAAGATTTTAGGTTTGAAAGATGAACTTAAATTCTTCCAAGATGAAAATGTAGACCTAAATAATCTTCTTTCTCAATGCAATAGTGAACACCAAAATGTGTTAGATGAGCTTAACAAGCTCAAAGAGTCTTTCAAAAATGTTGGTAATGTGAATCATGAAAAAGGTGAATCATCTAAAACAATCTAACCTAGGAGAAACACTAATAACTACAAACAAAGTAGCCTCCCTAGACATAATAGACCTAAAAGGATTAGGAGTGTATGGGTTCCTAAGGAACTCGTCAGGTCTAATGATATTGTTGCTATGTCACCTTGGATTCCTAAGGGAACCAAGCTTTTGGGAGCTAACACACGTGGACCCAAAATGATTTGGGTACCAAAATCAAAAGTTTAATATCTTTGTTTGCAGGAGGAGCATTGCTACAAGGCCAAAGCACAAAGTCAAAATTTATGGTACCTTGATAGTGGATGCTTGAGGCATATGACCGGAGACAAGAGTATATTTATGGACTTAAAACCAAAAAGTGGAGGAGTAGTGACTTTGGTGACAACTCCAAAGGCCACATTAAAGGTATTGGCTCCATAGGTAATCACTCTACCATTCTTATTGAAAATGTTTTATATGTCGATGGTCTTAAACATAATTTGTTGAGCATAAGCCAATTATGGGATAAAGGGTTTAATGTCTTATTTGATAAAAATGGGTGTAAAATTTTTGACATTAAATCAAATAATATTATGCTCATAGGTTATCGCATAGGTAACATTTACATGGTGCATTTAGATGACATACATGCATCACATGCATGTTTAGTAGCTCAAAATGAGAATGATGCATGGCTATGGTATAGGAAACTAGGACATGCTAGCATTAGTGTTTTAGAAAAATTAGCTTCCCTAGATCTAGTTAGAGGTTTACCCAAAATTAAGTTCTCAAATGATAAAATTTGTGATGCATGCTCTAAGGGTAAACAACATAAGTCATCCTTTAAATCCATTAATGATGTTTCTGCAAGTAGGTGTTTACAACTTATTCACATGGATTTATTTGGGGCTATTAGGACTATGAGCTTGGGTGGAAAATCTTATGCATTTGTACTTGTTGATGATTTTTCTTGATTTACTTGGGTTCTATTTTTAAGTACTAAAGATGAGGCTATAGAAAAAGTCATCACATTTTTAAAATTAACCCAAAATGATCTTGAACTTAGAATTTCTCATATTACAAGTGATCATGGAACCGGATTTCATAATCTAGGGTTTGAAGAGTTTTTAAATGAAAATGGTATTAGCCACAAATTTTCGGCTCCTCGAACTACTCAACAAAATGGGGTAGTTGAGAGGAAAAATAGAACTTTACAAGAAATGGCTAGAACCATGCTTTGTGAAAACAATTTACCTAAATATTTTTGGGCGGAAGCCACAAACACCGCTTGCTACATTGTAAACCGAGTAATGATTAGGCCACTTTTAAAGAAAACATCATATGAGATTTTAAAATCTAAAAAGCCTAACATTAGCTATTTTCATCCATTTGGTTGCAAGTGTTTTGTTTTAAATAATGGAAAAGATAACTTATGTAAATTTGATGCAAAAAGTGATGAAGCTATTTTCATATGATATTCCTTAAACTCTAAAGCATATCGTGTATTTAACAAAAGAACTTTAGTAGTAGAAGAGTCTATACATGTTGCATTCGATGATAACCTCCTTCCAAGGAAGGATTCTTGTGATGATGATGATGTAGGAATCATTAATGCCTTTGATGGAGGACAAACTTCAAAGGAAGATGAGATTCCAACAAAAGAAAAGGATACACAAGATCCACCTCTTGAAGCCTTGAAGGACTTGGCTCTTGAGGAAAAGGAAGTCAGCTACCCAAGGGAGTTCAATTGTGTCAAAGGTGGTGAAATCTTGGGTGATCCATCCAAGGGGGTAACCACTAGATCTTCTCTTAAACTTATGAACCATGTCGCATTTATCTCATGCATAGAGCCTAAGAATATAAAAGAAGCATTAAAAGATGACTTTTGGATTATGTCTATGCAAGAAGAATTAAATCAATTTGAGAGAAGTAATGTTTGGACATTAGTTGATAGGCCTAGTAATCAATCTACCATAGGAACTAAATGAGTCTTTAGGAATAAACTAGATGAGAGTGGTAACATTGTGAGAAATAAAGCTAGATTAGTAGCACAAGGTTACACTCAAGAAGAGGGAATAGATTTTGATGAAACCTGTGCACCCGTAGCTAGAATGGACGCTATTAGGATGTTGCTTGCATATGCATGCTATCATGATTTCAAGATTTTTCAAATGGATGTTAAAAGCGCATTTTTAAATGGTTTTATAAATGAGAAAGTGTATGTGGAACAACCACCGGGTTTTAAAGACTCAAAATTTCCAAATCATGTTTTCAAACTTACTAAAGCACTTTATGGTTTAAAATAAGATCCTAGAGCTTTGTATGAAATACTTTCAAACATTTTGATTGAAAAGGGTTTTGAAAAAGGTAAGGTGGACACTACACTTTTCATAAAAAGGTATAAAAATGGCATCTTAGTAGTACAAATATATGTTGATGACATTATTTTTGGATCTACTAATCAGTGTCATTGCAAGGAGTTTGCTAAGTTAATGCAAGGTGAATTCGAAATGAGCATGATGGGGGAGCTCTCATTCTTTTTGGGACTCCAAATCAAGCAAAGGAAGGATGACACTTTCATCAATCAAGCAAAGTACATCAAGGATATGCTCAAGAAGTTTGGCTTGGAGAATGCAAAGCCTCAAGCCACACCCATGAGCTCATCTACAAAGCTTGAAAAAGATGAAGAAGGTAAGTGTGTTGACTTTAAGCTTTACCGTTCTATGATTGGATCATTGCTTTACCTTACCGCAAGTAGACCGAATATCTTGTTTAATGTTTGCTTGTGTGCTAGGTTTCAAGCTAGTCTTAGAGAGTCTCACCTTATAACAGTTAAGAGAATCTTTAGGTACCTTAGAGATACCCCTTGTTTAGGTCTTTGGTACCCTAGAGACTCAACCTTCAACCTTCATGCTTATTCGGATGCGGATTATGTGGGGTGTAAAATCGATAGGAAGAGTACTTCGGGAACATGTCAATTCTTAGGTAGTATGCTCATAACTTGGTTCTCTAAGAAACAAAATAGTGTAGCTCTTTCTACCACCGAAGCCGAGTACATATCCTTAGGGAGTTGTTGTGCTTAAGACCTTTGGATGAAGCAACAACTCTTAGATTATGGTATTAAATTTGAAACCATACCCCTTAAGTGTGATAACACTAGTGCCATTTGCTTAACAAAAAATCCCATCCAACACTCTAGAACCAAACATATAGAGATAAGGCATCATTTCATTAGAGATCATGTCCTTAAGGAAGATGTTGTTATAGAATACGTTGACACCTTAAACCAACTAGCGGACATCTTTACAAAGCCTTTAGATAAAAGTGTTTTTGGTCCCTTAGGAGAGAGTTAGGTCTAACTAGTCTTTCTTGACCTTTTAGGACCATTTTTGTGCTTAAATTGCTCGATTTCTTGAAAATGCCATGTTTATGTGTTTTTACTCCTAATTCCATCCATGCTAATAGTTAGGGGGAGTATGTTTTTTTTTATGCATGTCTTTCCTACTCATTCATGTCATTCTGCATATTAGGACCTCTTAAAATCCATTTTTCTGCAAAATTAGAGCCTCATCTGTACTTCCAGGCCTAGGTGTACCGAAACGGGTCTAATTGTTTCGATACGGGTGCCTTAAAAGGGTTTCGAAACGTTTTTGCCACTACCAAGGGGTGTATCGAAACGAGTTTCGATACGGGTCAACGAGGATTCGATACGGTCAAAGCCGTATCGGAATGGTCAGCTAGACTTGAAACTTCAGTCAATGTTTCGATACTCGCGTTCCGGAATGGTCGAGCCTGTTCTGAAACGGGTATGAGGACATCTTTAAAGAGGGCTTTTAATGTTAAAATTCACTTTAATTAAAACTCTTTCAAAACCCTAAATCGTTTTTCCCTATAAAAACCCTCTAAACCTCATTGTTTTTCACCAAATCTTGAGGGCTTTTACACTCAAACACAAGTCTAAGCAAGCCTCATCAATATTGTGCAAAGAGTTTCCACTCATTCATCCAAAATCCCCTTTTTAAGGTATATTTTCATTTTTTTTCTTTTCCTTTGATTTAATTCGATTCTTAGGTTAGAAAATTCTAATTTTGTATATATTATATGTTTTTGAACTTGGGTTTTTCAAAACTTGTAAAAAAAATTCAAAATCTTAAATTTTTTGGTTCTAATATATTATTTTTCACTCGTATTTTTTTGGTTTTTCAAAAGTTGTTTTTCTCTTAAATTATTTTCTAAAATCTTTTTTAAACCTAAATGGGATTTGGTATTGGATTGAATTGAGGATATTCATGCATACACTTTAATTTCAAAATTGCTTGCTTTATGTTTTTAGGAGTTTTTCAATGGAGAACGTTAACAAGAAGCGTAAGACAGGTCAAGCAAGTGATGCCGGTAACCGTCCTAATCTCACCCAGCTGTTTCTCAAAAGTCTTCAGACTCCAGAGATGAGGGATCGTTTCACTTATGTCAAGGAGATGGCCGTTCGTCGCGAACGTGTGGTTGATGTCCCGTTCCTTGATTCGGAGCGTTTCGCCTTCCGTTATCTAGAGCGTCTACGAGAATGGAACTTCATGGCTCTCTTGAACATACTAGATGTAGTCTACAAGCACATGGTTCTCATCTTCTACTCGAATGCTCAGCTTGTTGATAATGAGGATCACTCCGAATTTGTTGGGATTGAGTCCTATCTCTTGGGGAATAATTTCATCATAGACATACCCTTTTTAGAGACTACTCTTGGCCTTAAGATCGAAGGCATCGAGAATGAGACTCATTTTGGTTCTCACACCGGTTCCGTGCTTTCCTTGGATGCTAATGATAGGTTCCTCCACTTGATGATCTCGTGGTTTATTCGCCCCTCCGGAGGTAAATTCGCTCACATTCGTCAAGTTGATTATTTTTGGCTTGAATGTTTTTGCTGTGGAGAGCGCCCAAATCTTGTTAAGATTATGTTTGTCGAGATGGTCAACAATGTGAAGCTTCGTGAAACCGATGCTCTCAAATCCTTCACATATGGAACAGTTTTGAGCTATATCTTTGGGATGCTCAATTTTGATTGCACTTATGACTCTCCGGAACCCCGTAAGCAAAAGATTGGAGAAGCTTCTCTCCACAAATCTGGGTTTCATTACAACATTAATGGCCAATGGGAACGGGTTGATAGGCATGCTCCTCCACCACAAGTTGAACCACAACCTCAAGCTCCGGATCCCAACAATGAAGCTCTTATGGCTTTTCTTACCGAGCGGTTCAACACAATGGAGGCGGGGCTTTGTACTATTAATAATCGCTTGCAATCCGTGGAAAATCATCTCAACTCCCTGAGAATCAACATCAATCAATGGACTTTTCATTCTCCACCTTTTATGGTCAATGGATGACCTTTCGTCGCTCTCAAGCTATGAACAATGATGACTCCTCCGATGTTGATGGTGACGATGATGAGGCTTAGGATCTTTTTTCTTGCATCGCATATTAGACTATCATATTAGGATTAAGTTTGCACCTTTATTTATTTATGTTTCATGCACCTATGCTTTGATTACTTTGTTTGGGATTGAGCTTTGAACCTTATTGTTTAAGTTTTATGTTTGGATTTGGATTATATGAACTTATATTATGTTGCTTATTGCTTTAACCTTGTTTCTTCTCTTTGAGCCTTGTTTATTATTCTTTTTGATCTAACAAAAAGGGGGAGAAAATATAACAGCCAAAAATTTGTTTTAGGTGGTTTTGAGTTTTAAAACTTAAATTTTAAATTTGTTCAAAACTTTAAAACTCATCTTAAATTGAGGGGGAGTTAGAAGAAAGACAGTAGTATGAGGATGTGCATTGATTATAGACAGTTGAATCAGTTGACAGTGAAAAACAAGTATCCCTTGCCGCGTATTGATGATTTGTTTGATCAGTTGAGAGGAGCATCAATCTTTTCGAAGATTGATTTGAGGTCCGGTTATTACCAATTGAAGGTAAAAGAGGTTGATGTACCGAAGACAACTTTTAGGACTAGATATGGTCACTACGAGTTCTTGGTTATGCTGTTTGGGTTGACAAACGCATCGAGTGCTCTCATAGACATGATGAACATAATCTTCCATCAGTACTTAGATTAGTTTTAGTTGTATTCATAGATGATATTTTGGTGTATTCGCGTACCAAGGAAGATCATGTCAGGCATTTGAGGTTACTTTTGTAGACTTTGCTAGACAACCAATTGTACGCTAAGTTGAGTAAATGTGAGTTCTAAATCAGAGAAGTAGTCTTTCTAGGACATGTAGTGTCAGCCGAGGGGATTAGAGTTGATCCGAAGAAGATAGAAGCCATTGTTGAGTCAAAGCAACCGAAGTCTGTGACAGAGATTCGTAGTTTGTGAAAGGGTTCTCGAATATAGTCGCTCCTTTGACAAAATTGCTTCAGAAGAATGTTCAGTTTGAGTGGTCTGATGCTAGACAGCAAGCCTTTGAGAAACTGAAAGAAGCTTTGACAGATGCACCGATTTTGATTCAGCTAGAGTCGGTGAAAGAGTATGTGTTCTACAGCGATGCTTCATATGTAGGATTAGGTTGTGTGCTCATGCAAGACGGAAAAGTTGTATCTTATGCCTCGAGGCAGTTGAAGAATCACGAGCGTAATTATCTGAAACACGACATAGACCTAGCTGCATTTGTGTTTGCCTTGAAAATCAAGAGATATTATTTGTATGGTGAGAAATGCACCGTGTATACGGATCACAAGAGTCTGAAGTATTTAATGACACAAAGAGAATTGAACCTTAGACAACGTAGGTGGCTAGAGTTACTTAAGGACTACGATCTCACGATTGAGTACCATCCGGGTAAAGCCAATGTAGTGGCAGATGCTTTGAGTAGGAAGGTATTTGTTGAGTTGAGAGCCATGTTTGCTAGTTTGAGCTTGTCCGATGATGGTGGTCTAGTGGCTGAGCTTTAGGTTAGACTTACCTTAGGCCAGTTGATTAGAGAAAACAGTTGTTAGATAGATCTTTGGCACCTCACGTGCATGATATAGCCGAGGGTAAACCATCGGACTACAGTTTCAGGGTTGATGGGGTCTTGTGTTTCAGAGATAGAATAGTTGTGCCGGATGACAGTGATTTGAGACGTACTATCTTGACTGAAGCACACAGTAGCACGTTCGCTATGCATCCTGGTAGTACAAAGATGTATCGGAATGGAAGTGGGACAATATCACCATGGACTTCGTTTCAGGTTTGCCTTTGACTCCTTCGAAGATGAACTCAGTTTGGGTTATAGTTGACCGCTTCACAAAGTGTGCTCACTTTATAGTTATTCATACGACTTACTCTTTAGATAAGTTGGCCGATTTATACATCAGTGAGATTGTGAGACTGCATGGTGTGCCGAAGTTGATTGTGTCTGACAGAGATCCGAGATTTACAGCCAGATTTTGTTAGTGTTTGCATAGTGCTTTGGGTACCTGTAACACCCCAATTTTGGGCTTAGAAGTTTAGGGTCTGAACCGGACCGGTCTGAGAAACGGTTCGAATATAAAAGGGAGTTTTAGGGAAAGCCTAGTTCGGGATGCTTTAAAAATATAGAAAAATATCTAAAAATCCTCATTTAATATATACAAGAGATTGGTGAAATCAATTTTACAAAATAAGGTTTGGAAATACTACATTTCGGTTTAGTGACCAAATTGCGATTTTTGCAAAGTTTAGTAGTGACTGTTTTGTAAAGGATTGAAACTTTGAATCTTTAAGGAGCTAATTTACCCAAAATGTTTTCTCCAGATTTTTCCTTAATTTGGGTGATTTAATTAATAATTTAGTTAAATAAAAGAGAGGTGTTAAACTACTTTTGACTTTTATAACTACTTTTCTCTAATTTTTTCTCATTCCATTTTCTCTCAAAATCCTATCATCCAAACACTTTTTCTCCAGCAAAATTCACTTTGATTTTTACTTCAATTGATGAGATTTCCATCACTCATTGATTCCTAATCAATCTTGCAACAAATCCTTTTGATTTCCACATTGTATTTTCATGGAAACTTGCCCAAATCAAGGAGCAATCATCTTTTAGAGGTAAGATTGTTCTTCTCCTCTAAATACTCAGTTCTTTACTGAAATTCCCAAGTTGTCAATCCTTTATTAAAGATTTATGAATGATTTTAATGTTAGAAACAAGATTTTGGCTTAAAACTCATGATTTTGGAAGAGATTTTGAAGATTTTCGTTGTAATTGATTGGGCTCTATTTTGAGATAATTTTCTAATGTATTTTGGATGTTAAATGATGTTAGAAATGAGGTTTTATCAATCCAATCCCGAATAGGTTGTTTCTCCTAAGTTTTTGCTTGTGAAAATGGTGGTTTTTGGGGTGTTTTTGGTGTTCTGTTGTAGCTGGAGGTATAAGGATGAGTTTAGGGTTGTTTTTGATGATAATTGATGTTTAGAAATGTTTAGAAGTGATGGATCTTGGCTGGGTTATGTTTTGGAAGAGTTTGGAGGTGATTTGGGTTGTGTTTGGTAGCCGAAATGTTGGGTTTAGGTAGAGCAGCGAGTTTTAGAGTGTTGGCTGAAGATTTCAATGCATGATGATGCATTAATCCTCTGCTTTTATGTGTCCAAAATAGGGGAGACATCTTCGGACACTTTTGGTGTTGATCCGGAAGCTTAATTGGCGTTTCGGCAAGCAAGCGAAACGAAATCGGTGAGTGCGATTGGTTTAGAAGTCCATGAGGAAAAAAATACAAGGTTTGGGGGTTTAGGAGAGGTTTGAAACACCTTCGTAAATCCGGAAGTAAGTATGGTTTGATTTTGTCTCTCTAAAGTGGTGTTTTCCCCTATAATGCTTTTACATGCTCATGGTTTGAGATTGATAAATTCCTACTGTTTTTATGCATGTTTTAGAGCATGAAATTATGCTTGTAGAGATGTCATGAGATGGCATGTTGCATTGAATAGATTTGAGCTTTTGGTTTGAAGCAAAGTATGATTTATGTTTTGAAATGTGATGAGAAGATCTTTGAGTTATAATGCATGAAAAACAGTAGGTGTGATGATATTTTAACACATTATATTCGCATAGATGTCGAGAAACTTACCGGATATAATTGATCGATCAATAGGATGAGAGTGCGCTATAAACTAAAAATTCGTACGTTCTCTTTGGTTAAGCCAAAGGGAGATATTCCGATGATGGGCATTCCATCGGGTAGGACTTGGTGAAATACCCAAGCTTTGTGGCGATGAGAGATTCCACCGGAAGCTATGTTGCTAGACAAGTGAGTACGGTGATGCGAGATTCCACCGAAAGAGTCTAGTGTAGAATTGTGTCCGCATATCCGAGTATTGATGAGATGCTAAATGCCAATATAAATTACGAAATGGTTTTTGTTACACATGTACCTTTGATGAGATGATTTATGCTATGAGATATGCATATGTGATTTGTTTAGAAATGCTTTGGCAATACAAGCATGTGAATGGCCTTGCCATGAGATTTGCATTGGTTTTAATGCATGAGATAGAATGGAGGTACATGTGGTTTCAATGAGTTTTGCTTTGAAAGTTTTCCAAGCATGAGAAAGAGATGAGCATGTGGCTTAAAAGCTTTGATGAAAGTGTTTTCTAAATGTGCATTATTGTGTTGGTTTTCTTTAGAGCATGTCTCACTAAGAATTTGTGCTTACGCTCTCTTTTACCAATAATGTAGATAATTGAGGTGTTTTCGGGCATCAAGGAAGCTAAGTCCATCCAAGGAAGTCCAAGCTCATGTATGGTGAAGTTTTTCATACACTTTAGTTTTGAGAGATTGGCAATGGGAAACCATGTTTTGTTTTGGGAGATGTTTTAAACTCCCTAAGGTTGTGGCATGTTTGCCTTGGTTGGTTTGAATTGTAAATGGCCTTAATTACTTGTTTTGAGGTTGGATTGTCTTTTTGTGATTTGATAATAGGAAGAATGCCTCTAGAATTGTGAGATTTCATGTTTGATGATATGAATGTGTTTAGGAGTTCTAAATATGTACCTTGTATGTTTGTTGACTTGTTAGCATGGTTGGAGAGTCTTTGGGAGGTGTTTGAATGAGTTTATGCATGACAAACCAACATTTGTTGCAGTTTCTGGGCAAACCGTATCGAAACATCCACTGGCGTTTCGAAACCGGGGCCTATAATGGCCTTCGTGTTTCGAAACGGTTGGAGGCTGTTTCGAAACGCTTTGGCTACTGGAGAGCCGTGTTTCAGAACAAGTTTCGAAACGGGAGAGTGTTTTGCTCTAGCGTTTCGATGCGGCTGGTAGGTGTTTCGAAACAGGTGATCGTTGGTCACAGATTTGAATTGTTCTGAAGTTTGCATGTTTTACATTTTAATCCTAAATGTTGAGATTGTAATTGCTTGAGCTTGGGATGTCCAATTAAGTTGAAATTGGGCAGAGAAGCATGTAACATGACTAATTTCATATTGGTAACTTTAAAATCAGTAATGACCTTCTAATTTTCAGAAATTACATTTTGGTCCCTAAATTCGTGTAAGGTGCAATTGAGTCCCTTAGTACAAGGCAATACTGTGGTGTTAGAATATGAGGTGAAGTTTGTTTGTTTGAGCCAATATACTCTTGAGTTGGTTCTAGATGATCGTCAGAGATGTGGTAGGTTCCGTTATTGTCTGATTAAGGATATCATGACATATTTGTTTGCCACATATTACATAGATTTTAATGTATTGGTCAACATGACCAAGGATATTGAACAATCATTGGGCTTTATTTTGCAAAACGTGACTGCTATTTTTGGAAACCGAGCAACAAAATCTGGCTATTCGGGAAGGCAAAATAATAGGTTGCGTGATGAGAACGTTTAGACTATTGTAACTGCTTTGAGGGATTGGACCATTATGGGAGGCGTCATAGTAGAGAGTGTTGGATGAAAATTGGATCATGCTTTTTGTGTGGCTCGATGGATCATCAGAAGAGGGACTGTCCACGTTCCACTAGAGATGCACCAATTCCCACAGTTTATATTGCTCCACCTGCCAGAGGTCGAGGCCATGGTAGGGGTAACTTTCAGAGGTATGAGGATGGTCAAAGTATAGTTGCTCATACATTTTCCATACAATCGGAGATGGGTGGACCAGCAAGGGTGTTTGCTCATCGCGAGGGCTGTAACGATACCGATGTGATCAGAGATACCTTTACCTTGCAATCCATGTCAATATTTTGTTTGGTTGATTTGGGTTCCATATATTCTTATGTATTGAGAGAGCATGCATATTTGTTAACTGTACCTATTGAAATTTTGGATGTCGGTGCGGTGGTAACTAGTTCTCTTGGTGAGACGGTTACCTTTAGGAGGTTATATAGGAGATGTCCTTTGGTTGTTCAAGGTCATGTGTTTTTCGTGGATTTTTTGGAGTTTCCATTTCATGGTTTCGACATTATTTTGGGTATGGATTGGTTAAATGAGCATAAAGCTGTAGTGGATTTTGAAACCAAAAGGATTTTGTTAAAGCTTGTCGATGACTACATCGTTGCAGTGGTAGGCGAGAATACTAAGTTCTTGTCTAACATTGTCATGGCAATGCAAGTCAAAAAGCTGATGGGGTTCGGCTGTCAAGCCTTGTAACGCCCCGATTTTGGGCGTAGATGTTTTGGTGAGTCGGTTGGACCGGTGGAACCGGTAACGGTTGTTCGAACCATTTAAAAGGTGTTTTAAGGAGAATAGAGTTTGGGATAGGATAAAAATATGATAAAAATTTCTAAAATCTTCTAAAATTGTGTTTAAGAGGTTGGTCAAATTAATGTAACAAAACGAGTTTTCGAAAGTATACATTTAGGGTAGTGACCAAACTGTAAAGATTTAAAAGTTGAAAAAAATGGTTTTTCGAGAAGAGTCAAAATCTTAGAATCTTTATAGAGCTACTTGGCAACAATGCATTTTCCCTAATTTTGCATGTGATTTAAAAACTATTAAAAAATAAAAGGCTTTTTAATTTGGTTCATTAAAGAAAGTAGTTAAATGATTAATGAAGATTTTTCACGAGCTTTCATTTTCTCACTTTTGCTTCAGCCATACAGCCTTCTTTTCTCTCAATTTTCCAGAAATCTTTTGCTCTCAAATCCTTTTTTGATTCTTATCATTTCTCCATTGATTTCTCCCATTTTCCTTCAAGTTTCTTCAAGCAAGAACTTTCCAAATTAGAGGAGAAGCAAGGATTGGAGGTAATTTTCGTCTTACCCCTATAATCTAAGTTCTTTAATGAAATTACATAGATATTTGACTCTTTTATACTGATTTTGATTGATGTTTTGTTGTTAGAATATTAAACTCTTGAAATCTTGATGAAAATTGGTTTAAAATGTGATTTTCGGACTTTAATTGATTTGACTATTTTGAGATAGTTTCTAAATGAGTATTGAAAGGTTCTTGATGTTGAAGTGGATTCTTAATCATATAGATCCCGAAATCCTTGAGATCGTTAGTTTTTGAAGTGTTTTTGGGTGAGTTTTTGAGGATTTTGAGTTGCTGGAGGTATAAGGATGGTTTTAGGTTTTTTGTGGATGTTAATTAATGCTTAGATTGTGTTGGATGAGTTGGGTAATGGTTGGGCTGAGGTTTGAGGTCAAACGATTGAGTTTTTGGTTGTTTTTTATTGGTGTTTTGATGCTTTAGAGTAGGGCTGCGGGATTTCTTGTGTGTGTTGGAGTTTCGGATGCGTTTTAATGCATTGAACCTCTGTTTTGATGTGTTGAAAATAGAGGACATTAATCCGGAAACAAACAAGGTGTTTTTGGAGGCTTCGGAAAGTCGTTAGTTGCGTTTGCAAGCGTGGTTTCGCAAGTCGGTGAGTGGAATTTGGTTTTCTAGCGTGGAACCATTTCAGAAAATGTTTTGGGAACTTAATAAGAGCTTGAAACGCTTTATTAAGTGCGAAAGTAAGTAAATCGGAATTTCTCCCTCGGTTGTGCTAGTTATGAGCCTTTGGTTGTACTTGATTTTAAATGCATTTACCTACTGTTTTAAAGTGTGTTTTGAGAATATAAATTGGGTATGATGATGCCATGTGGTTTAAGGATGCACTAGGTAAGTGGTCATTGTATGCATGTGTTGATGCATGAGGTTTTAAGCATGGTTTAATGCTTGTTGATGGCTTATCATGAATGCTTTGTAAAAATAGTGAGTTATGCATGTGTTATGGACTATATTGGCAAGTGATGTGGTTTAAAGTGTTTTATAAATGAAATCGGATATAGTTAGCCGGCTATGGGATTGAGTGCACTATAAACAAGTCTCCTTGGATGTTGAGGGGTTGTGATTGTATTGAATACTTCATCCAAGTACCCTAACGATTGAGGATTGTTTAAGGTTGCAACAGTTTAGGGTAGCTCTCGGGTGCGAACCTTATGTTTTGTCTCGTCTCTCGTTAGTGGATTATACACCTACCGATGAGTGGTGTTGAGGGGTTGTAATTGTACCGAATACTCCACCATGGGTGTCACAACGATGGAGGGTCGCTCTCATCTGTGAACCTTGAGATGCCGGTAGGGGGTATGAAGGGTGTAGGACAACCCTTGGTAATCTGTGTATCCGATACTTTGTTTTTGAGATTGATGTTATCACTTGTGAGCCAATATGATGAATTTGTATAATGTGGAAAATGTTGCCAATGCATGGTTTGAAAGATGCATGTTTTACTTTAAGCTTGGCATAATGGTATTTATGCTTGGAAGTGTAACACCCCAATTTTGGGCTTGGAAGTTTAGGGTCTGAACCAGACCGGTCTGATTTTCGGTTCGAATATAAAAGGTGGTTTGAGGGAAAGCCTAGTTCGGGTTGCATTAAAAGTATGGAAAAATATCTAAAAATCCTCTTTTAATATATATAAGAGAGTGGTGAAATCAATTTTACAAAATAAGTTTTGGAAGTGTGACATTTCGAAATGGTGACTAAAATGTAATTTTTGAAAAGTTCAGTGGTGACTGTTTTGTAAGGATTGAAACTTTGAATCTTTAAGGAGCTAATTTACCCAAGTAAGGATTTCTCCAGATTTTTCTTAATTTTAATGATTTTATTAATGTTTAATTAATTAAAGGAAAAGAGGGAAACCACATTTTAGCTTTTCATAACTAACTTTCTTAAAAACTTTCTCATCTCATTTTCTCTCAAAATTCCCTCAGCCAAACACATTTCCACAGCAACATTTCTTTTGATTTTCACACTAAATGATGAGGTTTCAAACATCAATTGATTCCTAATCTTTTCTACATCAAATCCTCTTCATTTGCTTATTGAATTTTCAAGGATTTTGGCTCTAATCAAGGAGAAATCTACATTTAGAGGTAAGGAAATTCTTCTTCTCTAAATACTCAGTTCTTTACTGAAATTCCCAAGTTCTCAATCCTTAAATTAAGTTTTATAAAAGGTTTTAATGTTGTGATCTTGATTTTGGCTTAAAACTCAAGATTTGGATTAAATCTTGAAGAAATTCGTGGTGTTTGTTTGGGCTCTGTTTTGAGATGGCTTTTTAATGTATTTTGGACGTTTAATGATGTGTAATTGAGGTTTAATCAATGCAATCCCGATTAGGTTGATTTTCCTAAGTTTTTATTTGTGAAAATGGTGGTTTTTGGGGTGATCTTGGTGTTCTGTTATGGCTGGAGGTATAAGTACGAGTTTAGGTTGTTTTTGGATGTTAATTGATGTTTAAGGATGTTTAGAAGTGATAGATCTTGGCTGGGTAATGTTGTGGAAGAGTTTGGAAGTGATTTCGGTTGTGTTTGGTAGCCGAAATGTTAGATTTGGTGAGAGCAGTGAGTTTAGGTGTAATGGCTGAAGATTTTAATGCATGATGATGCATTAATTCTCTGCTTTGATGTGTTTAAAACATGGGAGACATCTTTGGATCCTTGTGGTGTTGATCCGGAGGCTTGAACGGCGTTTCGACAAGCTTGCGAAACGGAATTGGTGAGTGAAGTTGGGATTTCCAGCTTTGTAATGAATGTTGAAGGTTTTGGGAGCTTAGTTTAAGTCTAAGCAACTTAACTAAGCTCAAGAGTAAGTTTTCGGAGAAACTCCCTCTTTGATGAACCATGAGATGGTTGGATGCAATGTATTTAATTTGCATGTTTAAATTCTGTTTTGAAAGCATGTTTTAGCATGATTAATGCTGGTTGTGAAAGCCGTGTGTTGAAGGATGCTCAAGGTAAGAGATCCTTGGTTTGATATTGATAAATGTGGTTTTGATGCATAGTGATGCATGATGGTTTAATGGCTTTGATTAATGCTTTAAAACAGTGGATTGTTGATGATAAATGATGTATATTGGCAAGTGATGTGTTGGTTTTAAAGTACATGAATCGGATATAGTTAGCCGGCTATAGGATTGGGTGCACCGTGAATAAAGTCGCATTGGATGTTGAGGGGTTGTAATTGTACCGTAAACTCCATCCAGGTACACTAACGAGATGTCTAAGATCATAATGGTGGTTAAAAGGCCATGTGAGGATCTTGTGTTGTGTGTCCCGTGTTCTCGTTAGTGATGTTATACAACTACCGATGAGTGATGTGGAGGGGTTGTAATTGTACCGTTAAACTCCATCACGGGTGTTGAGGGGTTGTGATTGTACCGGTAAACTCCACCTTGTGTGTTCGGTAGTGTGTATGAAGCGTATGGGAAAACGCTTGTAATCCGCGGATCCGATTGTGTTTTATGTTGAAAATTGTTACGGTTTATCACTTGGAAGCCAATATGACATGATGATGTTAATGAAGCATGAGATGCTTGTTGTGTATGCATTGTTGCATGAAAAATGATGTTTATGAATTTAAAGGCATTATTGTGTTGTTTCTTTAGAGCATGCCTCACTAAGAAAATGTGCTTACGCTCTCTTTCTTGAACCAATAATGCAGAGAATTGAAGTGTTTTGAGGGTAGCAAGGAGGCTAAGAATCCAAGGGAAAGCTAAGCTCATGTAGGGTGATGTTTTCACAACACTATTAGTTTTTGATATTTTGGCAATGAGAACATAGGTTGTGTTTTTGGGAGATGTTTTGGACTCCCTAAGTATGGCATGATGCCTTTGATGTTTTGGACTTGTAAATGGCCAACTTGGTGTTTGCTTTGATGATTTGATGATTGGTTGGTTTTGAATATTAGGATGCATGCCTTTAGACTTGTGGATTTTCCTAATTGTTGCCTTGAATGTGTTTTGATGATGCAAATGTGTACCTTATATGTATGTTGACTTTTGGGCATGATTAGGTGGTTATTAGGATGTGTTTGAGTGGTTAATTGTATGTTAAACCAGCAAATTCTGCACTTTCTGGGCAGTCCATATCGGAACGGGCACTAGCGTTTCGAAACGGGGGCCTGTAATGGCCTTCGTGTATCGAAACAAGTAAAGACCGTTCCGAAACGTTTTAGCCACTGCCACGCCCTATTTCGAAACAGGTCTCGAAACGAACCCGCGTTTCAGTACGGTCAACGCTGTTCCGAAACAGATGACCGTTGGGCACAGATTTGAATGGTTTTGAGGTTTGTAAGTTTTGCGTTTTAGTCCTAAAATGTGTATTGGCAATTGCATGAGTTTGAGATGTTCGTTTGAGATGAAATTTGATAGGGACGCATGTAATATGACTAATTTCATATTGGTAACTTCAAAATCAGTAAAGTCCTCTAATTTTCCAGAATTTACATTTTGGTCCCTAATAGTTGTAATTTGTGCAATTGAGCCCCTTATCGTTTTCCGATTGCCGTGCTTTTCAAGTATGCTTTTTTCAAGGGTACGCTTAGGATTAATATGCATCTAGACAAGATTAAAAAGAAAAAAAGGTTCGTTAATCAAGGTTGACTTTCGGGTTGACTTTGGTTTTCCCCGTGTAATCTTCATAGTTCGGGTCAACCGTCTAGGCCGAGCTAAGGGGGTTACATTTGGTGGTATCAGTGCTGAGTTCTCGAGTAAACGGGAATGGTTGTGTTGGTGATGTGTGCATGATTGCATTATATGGCTTTTAAATGAAAGTTGATGTGTGAATTGTAAAGTATGTTGCAATTGTGATGTTATGCTATGTTGAAGCATGTTAGAGGGACCCATTGCCATATCAAAACTAATGAAATGAATTGTTTTTGAAAAATGAGCTTGAGTGCTTAGATTACTTACCTTGTTGAGCCTAATTATGTTTATTGCATTTGTGTTAGTGCATTGTTTTAGTGAATGGGACCTCGTAGAGAGACGAGAGTTAATACGCGAGCTATGGCTCAGAACGAGAATGAGGAGAATGTTGATAATGTTGTGGATTTACCTCCTCCCCTGGTGGTGGACCACCTGGCGGTGATGGTGCTGGGGGTGAGAACGCTGGTGTCGGTGCTGGTGCTGGGGTCGCTGGACCTGATGGTGTGCAGGGGCAAGCTGCTCCTGACATGACAGTGTTGATACAGGCTATTGCTGGAGCCTTTCAGGCGGCAGTAGCTGGAGCTCATGGAGCCGGGCATCAGGTAGATGCTAATGCGAGACTACCTTCGGAACATTTGCGCAGTCTGGGAGGGACTGAGGTCAGAGGTTTGTCTGCTGAAGGTTCTGAATCTTGGTTGGAAAGTACCAAGAGGATTTTGGGCAAATGAACTGCAATGATGTGCAGAAGTTAGGATGTGTGGTATCGCTGTTACATGATGATGCGTATACCTGGTGGACGACCACTGTCTCCGGAATGGAGGAAGCTGATATGACTTGGACGTTCTTTCTGAACGCGTTCAAGCGGAGGTATCTAGGTGTGCGATACCTGGATGAAAAGAAAAGAGTGTTCATGTCTCTTACGCAAGGGAGCATGACAGTGGCTGAGTACGAGATCCAGTTTGTTCGTCTCAGTCAGTACGCACCTGAGCTTGTCCCTGATGAAAGGGAGAGGTGTGAACGTTTCCGATATGGTTTAGTGACAGACGTAAAGACCTTTATGCTTACAGCTGAGTACACAGATTTTGATGTGCTGGTTGGTAGGGCGAAGGATATTGAGCAGAACCTGGGTTTGTCTTCCAGGAGTGCTGGTTCTGGCTTGGGCAAGAGAGCTGCTGAGTATAGTTCCGGTGGTGGACGGAATAAGAGAGGACGAGATAGAAGATATCAATCTTCTGCTATGCGTGGTAGTGGAGGGCATGGTGCGCCTGTTCAGGGAGACAAGGCAAGAGCTGATCAGAACACATGTTGGGCGTGTGTGTCGTGTGGCCATTTGAGGCGTGATTGTCCTCGAGCAGCGAGAGAGGTGCAGGCACCTGTGGTAGTGACCGGTAATTCGTGCTGGAATTGTGGTTCGGCAGACCACATGAAGAGAGAGTGTCCTTTGTTGGCCGGTGGTGGTCAGGGACGTGCTCCTGGAGTTGTGGCACCACAGAGAGATTGAGGGCGCCGCCGTGGTAATTTGCAGCGTAGAGATGATGGTGGAAGGAATGTGGCGCATGTGGTGGCTGTCCAACCTGAGGGTGGTGGCCAGGCTCGAGTGTATGCGCAGTGAGAGGGGAGGAATGACACGGATGTGATAGCAGGTACCTTCACTTTGCAATCCTTGTCATTACTTTCCTTGATTGATTCTGGATCTACACACTCATATATATTGCGTGAACATGCTCAATTGCTTGGTTTGCCTGTTGAGTCTTTAGATGTTGGTATGCGTGTAACTAGTTCCTTTGGTGAGACCGTTGTGACACGAAAGGTATATAGAAGATGTCCCTTGGTTGTTCAAGATCATGTTTTTCATGTTGATCTCATGGAATTGCCTTTCTATGGTTTTGATGTAATCCTTGGTATGGATTGGCTTGTTGAACATCGAGCTGTGGTGGATTTTGAGAACAAGCGAGTTTCGTTGAAGCTTGCGGATGATTATGAGGTAGTGGTGGTTGGTGAGAATGTGAAGTTTCTTGCCAATGTGGTGTCTTCCTTGGAAGCGAGTCGGATGCTGAGGCAAGGTTGTGAAGCCTGCCTAGCCTTTGTGATGAATCCTAGCTCTAAGGAGTTGCGAGTGCAAGATATCAGGATTGTGCGGGAGTTTCCTGGTGTGTTTCCGGAGGAGTTGCCTGGATTGCCTCCTAACCGAGAGGTGGAGTTTGGAATTGAGCTGTATGAGAATACAACTCCAGTGTCCATTACTCCTTATCGAATGGCACCTAAGGAGTTGAAGGAGCTGAAGACGCAACTTCAGGAGTTGCTTGATCGTGGTTTCATTCGGTCGAGTGTATCACCTTTGGGTGCACCGGTTTTGTTTGTGAAGAAAAAGGATGGCACTATGAGAATGTGCATCGATTACCGTCAGCTGAACAAGTTGACTATCAAGAATCGACATCCATTGCCGATAATTGATGATCTTTTTGATCAATTTCGAGGAGCGGATGTGTTCTCTAAGATTGACTTAAGGTCAGGGTATTACCAGTTGAAGGTGAAGGATGTGGATGTGCCAAAGACAACCTTTAGAACAAGGTATGTGCATTATGAGTTCCTTGTGATGCTGTTTGGTTTGACGAATGCTCATGCAGCTTTTATGGACATGATGAATAGAGTGTTCCATGATTATCTGGACAAGTTTGTTGTGGTGTTCATTGATGATATCCTCGTGTACTCTCGTACTGAGGAGGAGCATGAGGGGCATTTGATGATTGTGTTGCAGGCTTTGTTGGAAAATCAGCTTTATGCTAAGTTAAGCAAGTGTGAGTTCTGGCTTAGGGAAGTTGTGTTCCTTGGACATGTGGTTTCTGCTGAGGGTATTCGTGTTGATCCCCAGAACATTGAGGCAGTAATGAATTGGAAGCCTCCTAAGTCTATTCATGAAGTCCGTAGTTTCCTTGGTTTGGCAGGATACTACCGGAGGTTCGTGGATGGATTTTCAAAGATTGCTGCACCTTTGACGAAGTTGTTGCAGAAGGATGTTAAGTATGAGTGGACGGAAGCGAGACATCAGGCTTTTGAAAAGATGAAGGCAGCTTTGACGCAAGCTCCTATCTTGGTTCAACCTGAATCAGGGAAAGAGTTTGTGGTGTATAGTGATGCATCCTACGTTGGTTTGGGGTGTGTGTTGATGCAAGAGGGTAAGGTGGTGGCTTATGCATCGCGTCAGTTGAAGGTGCATGAGCGCAATTATCCTACGCATGACATTGAATTGGCTGTGGTGGTTTTTGCTTTGAAAATCTGGAGACATTACCTGTATGGTGTGAAGTGTACTGTGTACACGGATCACAAGAGTTTGAAGTATCTGATGTCTCAGAAAGAGTTGAATCTTAGGAAACGACGTTGGGTGGAGTTGCTTAAAGATTACGATCTGACGATCGAGTATCATCTGGGGAAAGCTAATGTTGTAGCGGATGCCTTGAGTAGGAAGGTAGCAGTGGAGTTGAGGGCTATGTTTGCCAGTTTGAGCATTTCGCGTGATGGAGGTCTTGTGGCTGAATTCCAAGTGAAACAATACTTGGTTCAGTTGATTAAGGATAAACAGCTTTTGGATGATTTCTTGGTGCCACATGTTCAGGATATTGCTGAGGATAGGCCATCGTATTTCTGTTTTAATGATGATGGAGTTTTATGTTTTGGGAGTCGGATAGTAGTGCCCAATGATGTTGAGTTGAGGCGTGTTATTCTGACTGAAGCTCATAGTAGTCCTTTTGCTATGCACCATGGTAGTACTAAGATGTATCGTGATCTTCGTGATGAGTACTATTGGGTAGGTTTAAAGAAAGATGTTGCGGAGTATATGAGCAAGTGCATGGTTTGTCAGCGAGTTAAGGCTGAGCATCAGTTTCCTTCTGGGTTGTTGAAACCGTTGAGGATTCCTGAGTGGAAGTGGGAAAGGATTACCATGGACTTTGTGTCTGGTTTGCCTTTGTCGCCATCGAAGAAGAATTCAGTATGGGTGATTGTGGATCGCCTTACGAAGTGTGCACATTTCTTACTTGTGCATACTACGTTCACTTTGGACAAGCTTGCAGAGTTGTACATTGCTGAGATTGTGCGGCTGCATGGTGTGCCAAAGTCGATCCTGTCGGATAGAGATCCGAGGTTTACATCGCGTTTCTGGGAGTGTTTACATCAGGCTTTGGGTTCACGGTTGAATTTCAGTACTTCTTATCATCCACAGTCGGATGGACAATCTGAGCGTGTTATCCAGGTGCTGGAGGATATGTTGAGGTGTTTTGTGATTGAGTTTCAGGGCTCTTGGGAGAAGCATTTGCCGTTGGTGGAGTTTGCTTATAACAATAGCTACCAGGCAAGTATTCAAATGGCACCCTATGAAGCTTTGTACGGGAGGAAGTACATGACTCCTCTTTGTTGGGCTGAAACAGGTAAGAAGTTGGTTTCAATGCCAGCTTTGTTGAAAGGAACCACCGAGAAGGTGAAGCTCATTTGTGAGCGCTTGAAGGCAGCTTCTGATCGACAGAAGTCTTACGCGGATTTGAAGCGGAAGGAGATTGAGTATGCGGTAGGTGACCATGTGTTTTTGAAAGTTTCGCCTTGGAAGAAGGTGATGAGGTTTGGTCGAAAGGGTAAGTTGAGCCCTAGGGACATTGGACCATACGAGGTGATTGAGCGTGTGGGTCCTGTTGCGTACAAGCTGAGGTTATCGCAAGAGTTGGAAAAGATTCAAGATGTGTTTCATGTTTCTATGCTTCGGAGTTATAGATCGGATCCTTCGCATGTTATGCCTGTGGAGGAAGTGGAGTTGAATCCAGTCTTGACCTATGATGAGGAGCCGGTGGAAATTCTGGATTCAGATTGTAAAGTTCTTTTGAGTTGGTAAAGGTGTTGTGGAAGCATCGTGGTGTTGAGGAAGCCACGCGGGAACGGAAGGATGACATGAAGAAGCAGTTTTCGTACCTTTTTCCTCCAGGTAAATTTCGAGGACGAAATTTCTTAAGGGGGGGGGGGGAGAGTTGTAACACCCCAATTTTGGGCTTGGAAGTTTAGGTTCTGAACCGGACCGGTCTAATTTTCGGTTCGAATAAAAAAGGTGGTTTGTAACCCCCTTAACCCGGCCTAGACGGTTTACCCGAATTAAGAAAGTCACACGGGGAAAACCAAAGTCAACCCGAAAGTCAACCTTGATTATCGACCATTTTTTTTTTCTTTTAAAAACTTATCTAGATGCTCATTAACCCTAAAAATGATCATACAAACGACATACTAAAAGATCATAAACATCAGAGATCAAACAAGGACCCCAATTGAACAATTTACAACTTTAGGGACCAAATTGTAAATTCTGATAAATATGAGGACTTAGCCCAAATTAAAGTTACCATCTTGAAATTAATCGTGTCTCATGCATCTCAGCCAAATTTCAGCTCAAAAGGACAATCCAAACTCATACAATTGCACATATAAGATTCAGGACCAAAATGTAAACAATCCGAAACATATAACTGCCACTGTCAGCCCCCAACGGTCAGCCGTTCCGAAACGGGGGACAGCCCGTTTCGAAACTCGGGGCCGTTCCGCAACACGTACCGGAACGGGGTCGGGCAGTAGCATATCCGTTCTGGAACGGTGTTGCCCGTTTCGAACGCCTGGGCTGCTTCGAGGCACCCGTTCCGAAACGGCAGACACTGTTCCGAAACGGCCTGCACAAAATGCAGAATTTTACCTACTTTAACATGCAATTGACCAACCAATCATGCTCCAAATGCCACCAAACTTTACCAGCATGCAATTCATCATACAAGAGACATGTTTGCATCAACCAATCAACATATTAGCATCACATATGAAAAGCCCCAAATCTAATGGCATGCTTCCTACACAAGCAACTATTCAAGCATAAAACCTCCAATCCATACATGTAAAGGCCAATTACAAAACCAGCATTATCATCGACATTAAACATACTCGAGGAGTTCAAAACATCTCCAAACAACATTCACAAAGGTCCCCCATTGCCATACTCCAAAAGCTAAATGTGTTCGATAAAACCTTTCCATACTTGAGCTTAGTTTTCCCTTGGTTGCTTGCCTTCCTTGCTGCCCTCAAATCACCTTAATGTTCTGCATTATTGGTTTAAGAAAACGAAAGAGAGCGTAAGCAAAAGCTTAGTGAGGAAAGCTCCTTAAAACCACACAATAATGCATTTATAAAACTCATTCATAAATCATGCTTCAAGATACACTTTAACATGCTCACAAGCAAACTTTAAACAAGCATCTCATGCTTCATATCATTACATGTCATATTGGCCACAAGTGATACATTTCATCTTAAAAAAAAACAAGATCAACATAAGACTCACACATGGACTTTTAAACACCATTGTGATCTTATAATTTCCAAGAACCACACAAGGACTTTTAACCACCTTTGTGTTCTTCCCAAGGACTTTTAAACACCTTGGCCCATGGACTTTTAAACACCATGGCAAGGACCACACAAGGACTTTTAACCACCTTTGTGTCCTTAACAAGAACCATCCAAGGACTTTTAACCACCTTGATGTTCTTAAGTAACAAGGCTCACTCAAGGACTTTTAACCACCTTAGTGACCTTAGCAAGAATCATCCAAGGACTTTTAACCACCTTGATGTTCTTAAGTAACATGGCTCACTCAAGGACTTTTAACCACCTTGGTGACCTTAACCTTTTTCAAAACATCACTTGCCAATATACATCATTTCATCATTAAATCCACTGTTTTAAAGCATTAAACCAAGCCATATTCATCATGCATTTCAAAGCATCAAACTACATTTAATCAATGTTCAAAAACAAGGAACTCTTACCTTGAGCTTCCTTCAACATATGGCTTACAAAATCAGCAATAACCATGCTAAATCATGATTTCAAAACAGAATTTAAAACATGCAATAAACCACATTGCACAACAACCAAACCATGGCCACCACTAGAGAGTATTTCCGAAAACTTACACTTGAGCTTAGCAAAGTTGTTTAGACTTAAACTAAGCTCCCAAGACATTGGTTTCAAAGCCGAAAACCCAATTTCACTCACCGATTCCACTTCGCCTCTTGTCGAAGCACCAATCAAGCCTCCGGATCACCACCACTTGGATCCAAAGATGACTCCCATGTTTTAACACATCAAAACAGTAGATTAATGCATCATCATGCATTAATATCCTCAATGAAAGCACCTAAACTCGCTGCTCTCATGCCCACTCCATTTTCGGCCACCAAACACAACCGAAAATGCATCCAAACCACTTCTCAACAAAGCCCAGCCATTAACCATCAAAACCTAACATCCTTTAACATCATTTAACATCTAAAAAGAACCTAATAACATCCTTATACCTCCAGCAACACCAGATCCACAAGATCACCTCAAAAACAATCAAGAATCACAAGCTAAACTTAGGAAACCCATCCTATCCGGGATTGCATCAATCAAAACTCAATTCCTTATCAATTTAGAGTTCAAATAACATCAAAAACACATCTCCAATCACAGATTTAACAGATCAAACGAAAATCATCAAAAATCACCAAATCTTGCATTATAAGCCAAGATCCATTTCACAACTTAAAAGCCTTTAATAAAACATCAATTAAGGATTGAAAACTTAGGAATTTCAGTAAAGAACTGATAGTTTAGAGGAGAAGGACGTTCTTACCTCCAAACTTGAGTTTCTCCTCTTTTTGGAATCAAAAACCTTGATGAATCAAGTAGCAAATGATGAGGTTTTGTAGATATGATGATTAGGTATCAAAAGAGAGTTGAAAGGAGAGATTTAGGTGAGAAAATCAGAAACAATTCTCTGGAAAGAAAGTGTTTGGGTTGAGAGAAAATGAGAGAAAAGAAAATAGGAAGTTAGTTATCAAAATGGCCAAAATGGCTTTCCCTCCTATTTTGATATGTTTTAAAATCAGAATATAGCTTAAAATATCTTAGAAAAATCTGGAGAAACTACTTTTGGAATAATAGCTCCTTAAAGATTCAAAGTTTCAACCCTTTCTAAAACAGTCACAAAACTTTCAAAAATTACATTTTGGTCACTAGCCAAAATGTCACCCTTCCAAAACTCATTTTCCAAAATTGATTTCACAGTTCACTTATATATATTAAAAGATGATTTTAGAACATTTTTCCATAATTTTAATGCAACCCGAACTAGGCTTTCCTAAATTCACCCTTTTAGATTCGAACAGCACTTTGACCAAACCGGTAAACGCCCAAAACTTCTAAGCCCAAAACCGGGGCGTTACAACTCTCCCCCCTTAGGAAATTTCGCCCCGAAATTTACCTGAAGGAAAGAGATAAGGAAACTGCTTCAGCATGTCTTCCTTCCGCTCCCACGTGGCTTCCTCAACACCTCGATACTTCCACAGCACCTTCACCAACTCAATGGTCTTGCCACGAAGAAACTTGCTATCCGAAACCAGAACCTTCACCGGTTCCTCATCATAGGTCAAATCCGGATTCAATTCCACTTCCTCCACATGCATCACGTGCGAAGGATCAGATCTATACTTCCGGAGCATAGAAACATGAAACACATCATGAATCTTCTCCAACTCCTGAGGTAACCTCAGCTTGTACGCAACAGGACCCACACGCTCAACCACCTCGTATGGTCCAATGTACCTAGGGCTCAACTTACCCTTCCGGCCAAACCTCATCACCTTCTTCCAAGGCGAAACCTTCAAGAACACACGGTCACCCACCGCATACTCAATCTCCTTACGCTTCAAATCCGCGTAAGACTTTTGCCGATCAGAGGTAGCCTTCAACCGCTCACAAATGAGCTTTACCTTCTCTGTGGTCCCTTTCAACAAAGCCGGCATCGAAACCAACTTTTGACCAGTTTCAGCCCAACAAAGAGGAGTCCTACACTTCCTCCCGTACAAAGCCTCATAAGGTGCCATCTGTATACTTGCCTGATAACTGTTGTTATAAGCAAACTCAACCAAAGGCAGATGCTTCTCCCAAGAACCCTGAAACTCAATCACGCAGCACCTCAACATATCCTCCAAAATCTGGATAACACGCTCAGACTGACCATCCAACTGAGGATGATAGGATGTACTGAAATGCAACCTTGTACCCAGAGCTTGATGCAAACACTGTCAGAAACGCGATGTGAACCTCGGATCCCTATCCGACACAATCGACTTAGGCACACCATGCAGCCGCACAATCTCAGCAATGTACAGCTCTGCCAACTTATCCAAAGAAAACGTGGTATGCACAGGCAAGAAATGCGCACACTTCGTTAGGCGATCCACAATCACCCAAACAGAATTCTTCTTCGAGGGTGACAAAGGTAAACCAGATACAAAATCCATGGTAACCCTTTCCCACTTCCATTCAGGGATTTTCAACGGTTGCAACAACCCTGAAGGAACCTGATGCTCAGCCTTAACTCGCTGACACACCAAACACTTGCTCACAAACTCCGCAACATCCTTCTTCAAACCCACCCAATAGTACTCATCACGAAGATCACGATACATCTTGGTACTACCAGGGTGCATAGCAAAAGGACTACTATGACCTTCAGTCAGAATAGCACGCCTCAACTCAGCATCAGCAGGCACTACTATCCGACTCCCAAAACAAAACACACCATCATCATTAAAGCAGATATCCGAAGGTCTACCCTCCGCGATATCCTGAACATGAGACACCAAGGAATCATCCAGCAACTGCTTATCCTTGATCAACTGAACCAAAGATGGTTTCACTTGCAACTCAGCAACAAGACCACCATCTTGCGATATGCTCAAGCTAGCAAACATAGCCCTCAGCTCAACAGCTACTTTCCTACTCAAGGCATCCGCAACAACATTAGCTTTTCCAGGATGATACTCAATCGTTAGATCATAATCCTTGAGCAACTCCAACCAACGCCGCTGCCTAAGATTCAACTCCTTCTGAGACATCAGATACCTCAAACTCTTGTGATCTGTGTACACAGTACACTTCTCACCATACAGATAATGTCTCCAGATCTTCAGAGCAAAAACCACTGCAGCCAGCTCAATATCATGCGTAGGGTAATTGCGCTCATGCACTTTCAACTGCCGCGATGCATAAGCCACCACCTTACCCTCCTGCATCAGCACACACCCCAAACCAACATAGGATGCATCACTGTAAACCACAAACTCTTTCCCTGATTCAGGCTGAATCAAGATAGGAGCTTGCGTCAAAGTCGCCTTAAGCTTCTCAAAAGCCTGTTGTCTCGCTTCCGTCCACTCATACTTAACATCCTTTTGCAACAGCTTCGTCAAAGGAGCAGCAATCTTGGAAAAACCATCCACAAACCTTCGGTAGTATCCCGCCAAACCAAGGAAACTACAGACCTCATGAACAGACTTAGGAACCATCCAGTTCATCAGAGCCTCAATCTTCTGAGGATCGACACGAATCCCCTCAGCAGAAACCACATGCCCAAGAAACACCACCTCCTTAAGCCAGAACTCACACTTGCTCAGCTTAGCATAGAGCTGATTCTCCAACAAAGCCTGCAGCACAATCCTCAAATGCTCTTCATGCTCCTCTTCAGTACGCGAGTACACGAGGATATCATCGATGAACACCACAACAAACTTGTCCAGGTATTCATGAAACACACGATTCATCATGTCCATGAAAGCAGCATGAGCATTTGTCAAACCAAACGGCATCACAAGGAACTCATAATGCCCATACCTTGTCCTGAAAGCTGTTTTAGGCACATCCACATCCTTCACCTTCAACTGATAATACCCTGACCTCAAGTCAATCTTAGAGAACACAGCAGCTCCCCGAAATTGATCAAAGAGATCATCAATTCACGGCAAAGGATACCGATTCTTGATAGTCAACTTGTTCAGCTGACGGTAATCAATGCACATTCTCATAGTGCCATCCTTCTTCTTCACAAACAAGACCGGTGCTCCCCAAGGTGACACACTCGGCCGAATGAAACCACGATCAAGCAACTCTTGCAACTGCGTCTTCAGCTCCTTCAGCTCCTTAGGTGCCATTCTATAAGGAGTAGTGGACACAGGAGTTGTATTCTCATACAGCTCAATTCCAAACTCCACCTCGCGGTTAGGAGGTAAACCAGGCAACTCCTCAGGAAAAACACCAGGAAACTCCTTCACAACTCTGATATCTTGCACCCTCAACTCTTTAGAGCTAGGATTCATCACAAAAGCTAGATAGGCTTCGCAACCTTGCCTCAGCATCCTGCTCACCTCCAAGGTAGACACCACATTGGCAAGAAACTTCACATTCTCACCAACACAACAACTTCATAATCATCCGCAAGCTTAAGCGAAACTCGCTTGTTTTCACAATCCACAACAGCACGATGCTCAGCAAGCCAATCCATACCAAGGATTACATCAAAACCATAAAAGGGCAACTCCATAAGATCAACATGAAAAACATGTTCTTGAACAACCAAGGGACACCTTCTATAAAGCTTTCGAGTCACAACAGTCTCACCAAAAGAACTAGTGACACGAACACCAACATCCAAAGACTCAACAGGCAAACCAAGCAATTCAGCATGCTCACGCAAAATGTATGAATGCGTAGATCCAGAATCTATCAAAGAAAGCAATGACAAGGATTGCAAAGTAAAGGTACCTGCAATCACATCCGCATCATTCCTTCCCTCACGCTGAGCATACACCCTTGCTTGGCCTCCACCTTCAGGCTGAATAGCCACAACATGGGCCACTCCACGACCACCTTCCTCTCTCCTCTGGAAATTACCACGGCCGCGCCCACGACCTCTCTGCGGTGCAGCAACAACAGGAGCACGCACTTGATCACCAGCCAACCTAGGACAATCTCGCCTCAAATGGTCTGCGGATCCACAATTCCAGCAACCATTACCAGCTGTCGCAACAGGAGCTTGCACCTCCCTCACAGCACGAGGACAGTCACGCTTCATGTGACCCCTTGAACCACAAATCCAACAAGCACTCGGATCAACTCTAGCATTGCCTCCCCGAGCAGGTGCACCACCACCCCTCTTAGCTGAGGACTGATACTTCAGGTCACGTCCCCTCTTGTTCCGTCCACCTCCGGAACTATACTCAGCAGCTCTCTTACCCGAACTTGCTCCAGCACCTTTCGCAGATAAACCCAAGTTCATCTCAATGTCCTTGGCTCGACCCACCAACACATCAAAATCATCATATTCGGTGGCCAACACATACATCTTCACATCCGTCACTAAACCATAACGAAATCTTTCGCACCTTGCCCGCTCATCAGGTACCAGCTCAGGTGCATACTGACTGAGTCGCACAAACTGTACTTCATACTCAGCCACATTCATGCTCCCCTGGGTAAGAGACATGAACTCTCGCTTCTTTTCATCCAGGTACCTCACACCAAGATACCTCCTCTTGAACACATTCAGAAAGAATGTCCAAGTTATGTCAGCTTCAGCCATCCCAGCTATAGTGGTTGTCCACCACGTATACGCATCATCCTACAGCAAGGATACAACACACCCCAGCTTCTGCACATCAGTGCAAATCATCTGGCCCAAAATCCTCTTGGTACTCTCTAACCAAGCTTCAGAACCTTCCGCAGACATACCCCAAAACTCAGTCCCACCAAGACTACGTAAGCGCTCCAAAGGTAGTCTAACACCATCATCTCCCTGATGCCCAGCTCCTTGAGCTCCGGCTACTGCTGCTCGGAAAGCACCCGCAATAGCTTGTACCAACATCGTCATGTCAGGCATAGCTTGCCCCTGACCAACCTCAGGTCCAGCAGCTCCAGCACCAGCTGCAGCCCCAGCTTCCTCAGTCCCAGCACCACCACCACCAGGTGGAGGAGGAGGTAACACCGCACTACCCGCATTCTTTTCATTTTCATTCTCATTCGGAGCCGTAGCTCGCACATTACTTCTCAACTCTCTACGTGGTGCCATACTTTAACCATGCAATCACAATGCAAATAAACAAAGTCAGGCCCAGCAAGGTAAACAATCCAAGTACTCAAGCTCAATTTCATTTAAAAGCAACATCATTTCTTAGCTTTGATATGGCAATGGGTACCCACAACATGCTTCATCACAACATACAACTCAATTGCATCAAACTTACATACTACTCAACATGCTTTCACTCAACAAGCATATATAGCAGACATACATCAAACATTCACATACACATTCTCAATTACTCGAGAACTCAGCTCTGATACCACCAAATGTAACCCCCTTAACCCGGCCTAGACGGTTGACCCGAATTAAGAAAGTCACACGGGGAAAACCAAAGTCAACCTTGATTATCGACCCTTTTTTTTCTTTTAAAAACTTATCTAGATGCACATTAACCCTAAAAATGATCATACAAACGACATACTAAAAGATCATAAACATCAGAGATCAAACAAGGACCCAATTGAATAATTTACAACTTTAGGGACCAAATTGTAAATTCTGATAAATATGAGGACTTAGCCCAAATTAAAGTTACCATCTTGAAATTAATCGTGTCTCATGCATCTCAGCCAAATTTCAGCTCAAAAGGACATTCCAAACTCATACAATTGCACATATAAGATTCAGGACCAAAATGTAAAAAATCCGAAACATATAACTGCCACTGTCAGCCCCCAACTGTAACCCCCTTAACCCGGCCTAGACGGTTGACCCGAATTAAGAAAGTCACACGGGGAAAACCAAAGTCAACCCGAAAGTCAACCTTGATTAACGACCCTTTTTTTTCTTTTTAAACTTGTCTAGATGCATATTAATCCTTAGATTTGATCATACAACAGCATACTCAAGATCATAAACATCAGAGATCAAACAGGGACCCAATTGAACAAATTACAACTTTAGGGACCAAATTGTAATTTCTGATATATATGAGGACTTAACCCAAATTAAAGTTACCAACTTGAAATTAATCAGGTTTCATGCTTCTCTGTGAAATTTCAGCTCAAAAGAACTTCCCAAACTCATACAATTGCACAAACAAGATTCAGGACCAAAATGCAAACAATTCAAAACATTTAACTGCCAATGTCAGCCCCTAACGGTCACCCGTTCCGAAACAGGCAGAGCCCGTTTCGAAACGCGGGGCCGTTCCGCAACGCGTACCGAAACACGGGCTGGCAGTAGCCAAACCGTTTCGGAACGGTCCCTCCCGTTTCGGACGCCTGGGCTTGTTTAAGGCACCCGTTCCGAAACGGTAGGTGCTGTTCCGAAACACCCTGCACAGTTTACCCCAAAATGCATACTTTAACATGCAATTAATCATCCAATCAAGCTCCAAATGCCACCAAACTTTACCAACATGCAATTCTGTAACCCCCTTAACCCGGCCTAGACGGTTGACCCGAATTAAGAAAGTCACACGGGGAAAACCAAAGTCAACCCGAAAGTCAACCTTGATTAACGACCTTTTTTTTTCCTTTTTAACCTTGTCTAGATGCACTTTAGACCTAATTGTGATCACACAAACATCATACCAAAAGATCACAAACATCAGAGATCAAACAGGGACTCAATTGAACAAATTACAACTTTAGGGACCAAAATGTAAATTCTGATAAATATGAGGACCTAATCCAAATTAAAGTTACCAACTTGAAATTAATCAGGTTTCGTGCTTCTCCGTAAAATTTCAGCTCAAAAGGACTTCCCAAACTCATACAATTGCACAAACAAGTTTCAGGACCAAAACGCAAACATTCCAAAAACATATAACTGCCAATGTCAGCCCCCAACGGTCACCCGTTCCGAAACAGGCATAGCCCGTTTCGAAACTCGGGGCCGTTCCGCAACGCGTACCGAAACGGGGGTCTGGCAGTAGCCTTTCCGTTTCGGAACGGCCCCTCCCGTTTCGGACGCCTGGGCACAATTAAGGCACCCGTTCCGAAACGGTAGGTGCTGTTCCGAAACACCCTGCACAAATTGCCTCAAAAAGCATTATTAAACATGCAATTAAACATCCAATCATGCACCAAACGCCACCAAACTTTACCAGCATGCAATTAAACATAGAAGGGACATACTTGCATCAACAATTCATCAAAACATCCGCATATATGAAAAGCCCCAAATCTATAGGCATGCTTCCTACACAAGCAACCATTCAAGCATAAACTTCCAAAACAAGCATGTAAAGATCCAACACCAAAACCAACCTTCTCAACATCAAACAACATACTTAGGGAGTACTAAACATCTCCCAAAACATATACATTGGTCCCCCATTGCCAAATTACCAAAAGCTAAAATGTACTTAGAAAACCTTCCATACTTAGAGCTTTGTTTCCACTTGGATGCTTGCCCTCCTTGCTGCCCTCAAGTACTCTAATGTTCTGCATTATTGAATTAAGAAAACGGAAGAGAGCGTAAGCAAAAGCTTAGTGAGGAATGCTCGTAAAACCATTCAATAATGCATTAACAAAACATTTATAAATCATGCTTCAAAACATCAATTGTGCATGCTTAAAAGCATACTTTAACAAGCATCTCATGCTTCATTTCATTACATGTCATATTGGCCACAAGTGATACAATTCATTTCTTTGAAAACAAGTTCATCAACTTTCACCCCAAGGACTTTTAAACACCTTGGACCCCAAGGACTTTTAAACACCTTGGCCATGGACTTTTAAACACCATGATATAAATTACCTCAAGGACTTTTAAACACCTTGACCCCAAGGACTTTTAAACACCTTGGCCTATGGACTTTTAAACACCATAGAAAGGACCACACAAGGACTTTTAAACACCTTGGCCTATGGACTTTTAAACACCATAGAAAGGACCACACAAGGACTTTTAAACACCTTTGTGTCCGTAACAAGAATCATCCAAGGACTTTTAACCACCTTGATGTTCTTAAGTAAACAAGGCTCACTCAAGGACTTTTAACCACCTTAGTGACCTTAACCTTTTCAAAACATCACTTGCCAATATACATCATCAACATCATTTAATCCACTGTTTTAAAGCATTAAACAAGCCATACTCATCATGCATTTAAAAGCATTTAACCACATTTAATCAATGCCCAAAATCAAGGAACTCTTACCTTGAGTTTCCTTCAACATATGGCTTACAACAACAGCAAATACCATGCTAAACCATGCTTTCAAAACAGTAATTAAAACATGCAATAAACCACTTTGCATCACACATAGTCATGGCCACCACTAGAGAGAATTTCTGAAAACTTACACTCGAGCTTAGCAAAGTTGTTTAGACTTAAACTAAGCTCCCAAGACATTGGTTTCAAAGCCGAAAACCCAATTTCACTCACCGATTCCACTTCGCCTCTTGCCGAAGCAGCAAATCAAGCCTCCGGATCACCACCACTTGGATCCAAAGATGCCTCCCCTGATTAAACACATTAAAGTAGAGATTTAATGCATCATCATGCATCAAAAGCTTCAATGAAAGCACTCAAACTCGCTGCTCTCATTCACACTCCAATTTCGGCCACCAAACACAACTGAAATTGCATCAAAACCATTTCTCAACAAAGCCCAGCCATAAACCAGCAAAACCTAACATCCATTAACACCATTTAACATCTAAAAACAACCTATAAACATCCTTATACCTCCAGCAACATCAGATCCACAAGATCACCACAAAAACATCCAAGAATCACAAGCTAAACTTAGGAAACACAACCTATCCGGGATTGCATTAATCAAAACTCATTTCCTTATCAATTTAGAGTTCATTTAACATCAAAAACACACCTCAAATCACAGATTAATCATATCTAACGAAAATCATCAAAAATCACCAAATCTTGCATTATAAGCCAAGATCCATTTCACCACTTAAAATCCTTTAATAAAACTTCAATTAAGAGTTGAGAACTTGGGAATTTCAGTAAAGAACTGATAGTTTAGAGGAGAAGGACGTTCTTACCTCCAAACTTGTGTTTCTCCACTTTTTGGAATCAAAAACCTTGTTGAATCAACTAGCAAATGATGAGGTTTTGAAGATATGTTGATTAGGAATCAAAAGAATGTTGAAAGGAGGATTTTAGGTGAGAAAATCAGAAACAACTCTCTGGAAAACAAGTGTTTGGATTGAGAGAAAATGAGAGAAAGAAAATAGAAAAGTTAGTTAAGAAAATAGCCAAATGGCCTTTCCCTCCACTTTTGATATGTTTTAAAATCAGAATAAATCTCAAAATATCTTAGAAAAATCTGGAGAAACTACTTTTGGAATAATAGCTCCTTAAAGATTCAAAGTTTCAACTCTTTATAAAACAGTCACAAAACTTTCAAAAATTACATTTTGGTCACTAGCCAAAATGTCACTCTTCCAAAACCCATTTTTCAAAATTGATTTCACAGTTCACTTAATTATATTAAAAGATGATTTTAGAACATTTTTCCATATTTTTAATGCAACCCGAACTAGGCTTTCCTAATTTCACCTCTTTAGATTCGAACATCACTTTGACCAAACCGGTCAACGCCCAAAACTTCTAAGCCCAAAACCGGGGCGTTACAACTCTCCCCCCTTAAGAAATTTCGTCCTCGAAATTTACCTGAAGGAAAGAGATAAGGAAACTGCTTCAGCATGTCTTCCTTCCGCTCCCACGTGGCTTCCTCAACACCGCGATGCTTCCACAGCACCTTCACCAACTCAATGGTCTTGCCACGAAGAACCTTGCTATCCGAATCCAGAACCTTCACCGGTTCCTCATCATAGGTCAAATCCGGATTCAAAACCACTTCCTCCACAGGCATCACATGCGAAGGATCAGATCTATACCTCCGGAGCATAGAGACATGGAACACATCATGAATCTTCTCCAGCTCCTGAGGTAACCTCAACCGATACGCAACAGGACCCACACGCTCAACCACCTCATATGGTCCAATGTACCTAGGGCTCAACTTACCCTTTCGGCCAAACCGCATCACCTTCTTCCAAGGCGAAACCTTCAAGAACACACGGTCACCCACCGCATACTCCATCTCCTTACGCTTCAAATCCGCGTAAGACTTCTGCCGATCAGAAGCAGCCTTCAACCGCTCACAAATGAGCTTTACCTTCTCTGTGGTCCCTTTCAACAAAGCCGGCATCGAAACCAACTTTTGACCAGTTTCAGCCCAACAAAGAGGAGTCCTACACTTCCTCCCGTACAAAGCCTCATAAGGTGCCATATGTATACTTGCCTGATAACTGTTGTTATAAGCAAACTCAACCAAGGGCAGATGCTTCTCCCAAGAACCTTGGAACTCAATCACGCAGCACCTCAACATATCCTCCAAAATCTGGATAACTCGCTCAGACTGACCATCAGATTGAGGATGATAGGATGTACTGAAATGCAACCTTGTACCCAGAGCTTGATGTAAACACTGCCAGAAACGCGATGTGAACCTCGGATCCCTATCTGACACAATCGACTTAGGTACACCATGCAGCCGCACAATCTCAGCAATGTACAGCTCTGCCAGCTTATCCAAAGAAAACGTAGTATGCACAGGCAAGAAATGCGCACACTTCGTCAGGCGATCCACAATCACCCAGACCGAATTCTTCTTCGATGGAGACAAAGGTAAACCAGATACAAAATCCATGGTAACCCTCTCCCACTTCCATTCAAGGATTTTCAACGGTTGCAACAACCCTGAAGGAACCTGATGTTCAGCCTTAACTCGCTGACACACCAAACACTTGCTCACAAACTCCGCAACATCCTTCTTCAAACCCACCCAATAGTACTCATCACGAAGATCACGATACATCTTAGTACTACCAGGGTGCATAGCAAAAGGACTACTATGACCTTCAGTCAGAATAGCACGCCTCAACTCAGCATCATTGGGCACTACTATTCGACTCCCAAAACACAGCACACCATCATCATTGAAACAGAAATCCGAAGGTCTACCCTCCGCGATATCCTGAACATGAGACACCAAGGAATCATCCAACAACTGCTTATCCTTGATCAACTGAACCATAGACGGCTTCACTTGTAACTCAGCCACAAGACCACCATCTCGCGATATGCTCAAGCTAGCAAACATGGCTCTTAGCTCAACAGCTACCTTCCTACTCAAGGCATCCGCAACAACATTAGCCTTCCCAGGATGGTACTCAATCGTCAGATCATAATCCTTGAGCAACTCCAACCAACGCCGCTGCCTAAGATTCAACTCCTTCTGAGACATCAGATACCTCAAACTCTTGTGATCTGTGTACACAGTACACTTCTCACCATACAGATAATGTCTCCAGATCTTCAGAGCAAAAACCACTGCAGCCAACTCAATATCATGCGTAGGGTAATTGCACTCATGCACTTTCAACTGTCGCGATGCATAAGCCACCACCTTACCCTCCTGCATCAGCACACACCCCAAACCAACATAGGATGCATCACTGTAAACCACAAACTCTTTCCCTGATTCAGGCTGAATCAAGATAGGAGCTTGCGTCAAAGCCGCCTTAAGCTTCTCAAAAGCCTACTGTCTTGCTTCCGTCCACACATACTTAACATCTTTTTGCAACAGCTTCGTCAAAGGAGCAGCAATCTTGGAAAAACCATCCACAAACCTTCGGTAGTATCCCGCCAAACCAAGGAAACTACGGACCTCATGAACAGACTTAGGAACTTTCTAATTCATCACCGCCTCAATCTTCTGAGGATCAACACGAATCCCCTCAGCTGAGACCACATGCCCAAGAAACACCACCTCCCTTAACCAGAACTCACACTTACTCAGCTTAGCATAAAGCTGATTCTCCAACAAAGCTTGCAAAACAATCCTCAAATGCTCTTCCTGCTCCTCCTCAGTACGCGAGTACACGAGGATATCATCAATGAACACCACAACAAACTTGTCCAGGTATTCATGAAACACACGATTCATCATGTCCATGAAAGCAGCAGGAGCATTTGTCAACCCAAACGGCATCACAAGAAACTCATAATGCCCATACCTTGTCCTGAAAGCTGTCTTAGGCACATCCACATCCTTCACCTTCAACTGATAATACCCTGACCTCAAGTCAATCTTAGAGAACACAGCAGCTCCCCGAAATTGATCAAAGAGATCATCAATCCTCGGCAAAGGATACCGATTCTTGATAGTCAATTTGTTCAGCTGACGGTAATCAATGCACATTCTCATAGTGCCATCCTTCTTCTTCACAAACAAGACCGGTGCTCCCCAAGGTGACACACTCGGCCGGATGAACCCACGATCAAGCAACTCTTGCAACTGCGTCTTCAGTTCCTTCAGCTCCTTAGGTGCCATTCTATAGGGAGTAATGGACACAGGAGTTGTATTCTCATACAGCTCAATTCCAAACTCCACCTCGCGGTTAGGAGGTAAACCAGGCAACTCCTCAGGAAAAACACCAGGAAACTCCTTCACAACTCTGATATCTTGCACCCTCAACTCTTTAGAGCTAGGATTCATCACAAAATCTAGATAGGCTTCGCAACCTTGCCTCAGCATCCTGCTCGCCTCCAAGGTAGACACCACATTGGCAAGAAACTTCACATTCTCGCCCACCACAACAACCTCATAATCATCCGCAAGCTTAAGCAAAACCCGCTTGTTCTCACAATCCACAACAGCGCGATGCTCAGCAAGCCAATCCATACCAAGGATTACATCAAAACCATAAAAGGGCAACTCCATAAGATCAACATGAAAAACATGTTCTTGAACAACCAAGGGACACCTTCTATAAAGCTTACGAGTCACAACAGTCTCACCAAAAGAACTAGTGACACGAACACCAACATCCAAAGACTCAACAGGCAAACCAAGCAATTCAGCATGCTCACGCAAAATGTATGAATGCGTAGATCCAGAATCAATCAATGAAAGCAATGACAAGGACTGCAAAGTAAAGGTACCTGCAATCACATCCGCATCATTCCTGCCCTCTCGCTGAGCATACACCCTCGCTTGGCCTCCACCCTCAGGCTGAATAGCCACAACATGGGCCACTCCACGACCACCTTCCTCTCTCCTCTGGAAATTACCACGGCCGCGCCCACGACCTCTCTGCGGTGCAGCAACAACAGGAGCACGCACCTGATCACCAGCCAACCTAGGACAATCACGCCTCAAATGGTCTGCGGATCCACAATTCCAGCACCCATTACCAGCTGCCGCAACAGGAGCTTGCACCTCTCTCACAGCACAGGGGCAGTCACGTTTAATGTGACCACGTGAACCACAGATCCAACAAGCACTCGGATCAGCTCTAGCATTGCCTCCTCGAGCAGGTGCACCACCACCTCTCTTAGCAGAAGACTGATACTTCTGATCACGTCCCCTCTTGTTCCGTCCACCTCCAGAACTATACTCAGCAGCTCGCTTGCCAGCACCCTTAGCAGATAAACTCAAGTTCATCTCAACGTCCTTGGCTCTGCCCACCAACACATCAAAATCATCATACTCGGCGGCCAGCAAATACATTTTCACATCCGTCTCTAAACCATAACGGAACCTCTCGCACCTTGCCCGCTCATCAGGTACCATCTCAGGTGCATACTGACTGAGTCGCACAAACTGCACTTCATACTCAGCCACACTCATGCTCCCTTGGGTAAGAGACATGAATTCACGCTTCTTCTCATCAAGATATCTCACACCAAGATATCTCCGCTTGAACACATTCTGAAAGAATGTCCAAGTCACATCAGCTTCTGCCATCCCAGCAATAGTGGTTGTCCACCATGTATACGCATCCTTCTGCAGCAAGGACACAACACAACCCAGCTTTTGCACATCCGTGCAGCTCATCTGACCCAAAATTCGCTTGGTACTCTCTAGCCAAGCTTCAGAACTCTCAGCAGACATACCCCTGAACTCAGTCCCACCAAGACTGCGCAGACGCTCCAAAGGTAGTCTGACACCAGCATCTTCCTGATGCCCCGCTCCACGAGCCCCAGCTACTACTGCTTGAAAAGCACCAGCAATAGCTTGCACTAACATCGTCATATCAGGCATAGCTTGCCCCTGACCAGCCCCAGGTCCAGCAGCTCCAGCGCCAGCTGCAGCTCCAGCTTCCTCAGCCCCAGCACCACCACCACTAGGTGGAGGAGGAGGTAACACCGCACTACCCGTGTTTTCCTCATTCTCGTTCTCATTAGGAGCCGTAGCTCGCACATTACCTCGTAACTCTCTACGTGGTGCCATACTTTTACCATGCAATCACAACACAAATAAAACAAAGTCAGGCCCAGCAAGGTAAGCAATCCAAGTATTCAAGCTCAATTTAATTTCAAATCAACATCTTTCCTTTAGCTTTGATTTGGCAATGGGTACCCACTACATGCTACATCACAGCACATACTTCAATTGCATCAAAATCACAAGCCATTAAACATGCTTTCACTCAACAAGCATACAAGGCATACATACTTCAATCATGCATACATACATTCCCAATTACTCGAGAACTCAGCTCTGATACCACCAAATGTAACCCCCTTAACCCGGCCTAGACGGTTGACCCGAATTAAGAAAGTCACACGGGGAAAACCAAAGTCAACCCGAAAGTCAACCTTAATTAACGACCCTTTTTTTTCCTTTTTAACCTTGTCTAGATGCACTTTAGACCTAATTGTGATCACACAAACATCATACCAAAAGATCACAAACATCAGAGATCAAACAGGGACTCAATTGAACAAATTACAACTTTAGGGACCAAAATGTAAATTCTGATAAATATGAGGACTTAATCCAAATTAAAGTTACCAACTTGAAATTAATCAGGTTTCGTGCTTCTCCGTAAAATTTCAGCTCAAAAGGACTTCCCAAACTCATACAATTGCACAAACAAGTTTCAGGACCAAAACGCAAACATTCCAAAAACATATAACTGCCAATGTCAGCCCCCAACGGTCACCCGTTCCGAAACAGGCATAGCCCGTTTTGAAACTCGGGGCCGTTCTGCAACGCGTACCGAAACGGGGGTCTGGCAGTAGCCTTTCCGTTTCGGAACGGCCCCTCCCGTTTCGGACGCCTGGGCACAATTAAGGCACCCGTTCCGAAACGGTAGGTGCTGTTCCGAAACACCCTGCACAAATTGCCTCAAAAAGCATTATTAAACATGCAATTAAACATCCAATCATGCACCAAACGCCACCAAACTTTACCAGCATGAAATTAAACATAGAAGGGACATACTTGCATCAACAATTCATCAAAACATCCGCATATATGAAAAGCCCCAAATCTATAGGCATGCTTCCTACACAAGCAACCATTCAAGCATAAACTTCCAAAACAAGCATGTAAAGATCCAACACCAAAACCAACCTTCTCAACATCAAACAACATACTTAGGGAGTACTAAACATCTCCCAAAACATATACATTGGTCCCCCATTGCCAAATTACCAAAAGCTAAAATGTACTTAGAAAACCTTCCATACTTAGAGCTTTGTTTCCACTTGGATGCTTGCCCTCCTTGCTGCCCTCAAGTACTCTAATGTTCTGCATTATTGAATTAAGAAAACGGAAGAGAGCGTAAGCAAAAGCTTAGTGAGGAATGCTCGTAAAACCATTCAATAATGCATTAACAAAACATTTATAAATCATGCTTCAAAACATCAATTGTGCATGCTTAAAAGCATACTTTAACAAGCATCTCATGCTTCATTTCATTACATGTCATATTGGCCACAAGTGATACAATTCATTTCTTTGAAAACAAGTTCATCAACTTTCACCCCAAGGACTTTTAAACACCTTGGACCCCAAGGACTTTTAAACACCTTGGCCATTGTAACCCCCTTAACCCGGCCTAGACGGTTGGCCCGAATTAAGAAGATTACACGGGGAAAACCAAAGTCAACCCGAAAGTCAACCTTGATTAACGACCCTTTTTTTCTTTTTAATCCCGTCTAGATGCTCATTAACCCTAGATGTGATCACACCAACATCATACTCAAAGATCACAACCATCAGAGATCATCCAGGGACCCAATTGAAAATTCTGAAAACTTTGAGGCCTTAACCAGACTTTAAGTTACCAACTTAAAATTAATCATGTTTCATGCATCACGGCCAAATTTCAGCTCAAACGGACATCTCAAACTCATACAATTGCACATACAAGGTTCAGGACCAAAATGCAAACATTTTGAAACACATAACTGCCACTGTCAGCCCCCAACGGTCAACCGTTCCGAAACGGGAGACAGCCCGTTTCGAAACGCGGGGCCGTTCCGCAACGGGTACCGAAACGGGGGTCGGGCAGTAGCCTTTCCATTTCGGAACGGTCCCTCCCGTTTCGGACGCCTGGGCTTGTTTAAGGCACCCGTTCCGAAACGGTATTGGCTGTTCCGAAACACCCTGCACAGCAAGCCTCAAAATGCATTCTTAAACATGCAATTAAACATCCAATCATGCTCCAAAAGCCACCAAACTTTGCCAACATGCAATTCAACATAAAAGAGGCATACTTGCATCAACAATTCAACAACATAACAACATATATGAAAAGCCCCAATTTCAAGGCTAAGCTTCCAACACAAGCAACCATTTAAACAACATACTTCCAATTCAAACTCATAAGCCAAACCATGTTCCAACAACATCAGCAACACAAAACCATACTTGTCCGAACATAAACAAACACATACATCAACCCAAGAGATTCTACCCCATTGCCTTTATTAACTATAGCTATTAACCGAGACATACATCTCAAGTGGAGTCCTTCTTGAATCCCTTGCTCCTCGCTGTCCAAACTTCAAGAATCTGCATTGATGGACAAAAAGGAGCGTAAGCACATAATGCTTAGTGAGGAATGCTCAAAACCAAAACACCATCAATGCAGCGAGCCATAAATCACTTTTAAAACAAACTCGATTTGTTTACCAAAGCCATGTTTGAAAACCCCTTTTCAACAACAAGCTCAAAACCATGCATCGCACATACATGAAAACCAACCCTTAGTTTAGCAAACTAAGAAAACCCTTTTCAAAGCACAACTTGCAAAATCAACCATTTAGCCAAACCATGCATAAACACCATATGCAAGCTAAACAAAACCTTGGAAAACACTCCCATTTCACAACATACCTTTCTTAAACTTGAAAGCCAATTCAAGCAAGAATCTTTTAAAACCATTTCACAAACCAACCAACACATGCATTAAACCAAGGCAACATATATGTACCACAACATCAACATCATATGCCTTTAAAAACAAGTCTTAACAAGACTCCAATGCACTAAAGATATTTCATGCTCACATGCATCATTTTCCAAATGATAGTCAACACTTGTTCAACTTAACAAGTAAACATGCATTCACAAGCATTATACACTTTCCATGCAACCATGCATCTTTTCAAGCATCTCATGCTTCACATGCAATTATGCATCAATTCAAGCATCCCATGCTTCATCACAATCAAGAACATCATATTGGCCTTCAAGTGATCAACCACATTCACTTTTCAACTCAACACCCAATCGGATACGCGGATTCCGAGCGTTGTCCCTACGCTCCATACACCCTACCAATCCAAGGTCTCCCAAATGAACTTTTAAACACCATTTGACCTCAACATCCTAAGGTTCCCATGTATGGACTTTTAAACACCATACAACCTTAGCTTTCCCGAGGTTCCCTTGTATGGACTTTCAAACACCATACAACCTCAACTTTTCCCCAAGGTTCCCATGTATGGACTTTCAAACACCATACAACCTTGACATGCACAAGGTTCCCATGTATGGACTTTCAAACACCATACAACCTTTGCATTCACCGATTGGTAGTTGTATAACATCACTAACGAGATCCGGGACATCCCACACAAGATCCACACATGGACTTAACACCGCCATTGTGATCTCAACAAGCACAAGGTTCTCACATATGGACTTTAAAACACCATATAACCTTTGCTCAACCAAGGTCCTCGAATGGGCAACACCTCCATTATGACCTCAACCATCTCGTTAAGATACTTGAAGGGAGTTTACCGGTCCACTCTTGACCACTCCACCTCCAAGGCGACTTAATTCACGGTGCACCCAATCCTATAACCGGCTAACTATATCCGATCAAAGAACCAAGAACCACTTACATCACTTGCCAATATAACCACCTTACCACATTAGTCCAATGTTTCACATGCATAACCAATATGCAAAACCATTACCACATTAATCAAATGATTCACATGCATAACCAATATGCAAAAACCATCATTTACCAACATTAATTCACTGTTTTAAAGCATTAGACAAAGCCATGAACAACATGCAACACCATGCATCAAAACCACATTTCCAATGTATAAAACCAAGGATCTCTTACCTTGAGCATCCTCCACATATGGCTTTCAAAACCAGCATTGAACCATGCTAAAATATGCTTTCAAAACAGATTTAAACCATGCAAAACACATGCATTTCAATCATCAACCACAATTGCTTAAAAGCCAATTCCACAATCATAATTCAAGAGCGACAAACCATTCACTTACTCTTGAGCTTAGCAAAGTTGTTTAGACTTACACTAAGCTCCCAAAAACCTTCAAACCTTGGTTTAAAAGCTGAAAACCCAACTTCACTCACCGATAACCAAAACAAGGCTAGCCACCAAGCCTTCCAAGCATCCGAAACCTTTCGCAACACCTCAAAAGCTCACGGATCAAACTCCCCTGTTTCAAGCACACAAAAACAGCACATTAATGCATCATTATGCATTAAGAACAGCAGCCACACAACCAAACTCGCTGCTCATCACACAACCAACAATTCGGCTACCAAACACAACCGAAATCACCTCCAAACATTTCCAAAACTTAACCCAGCCAAGATCCATCACTTATAACCATTTTTAAACATCAATTAACATCCAAAATGATCACAAACACGTCCTTATACTTCCAGGTATAACAGATCACCAAAAACACTCCAAAAACTCAATCCAAACTTAGGAAATTCAACCTATCCGGGATTGCATTAATTAAACCTCAACTTCTAATCAATTTAGCATTCATTTAACATCATTTTGACACTTCAAAACACTGCCCAAACAGATCACACGAAAATTTCACCAAAATCGCCAAATCTTGCATTTTAAGTCAAAATCAAGATTTCAATTGAAAAACCTTTAACAAAACACAAATCAAGGATTGAGAACTTGGGAATTTCAGTAAAGAACTTGAAGTTCAGAGGAGAAGGACGTTCTTACCTCCAAACTTGAATTTCTCCTTTTTAGAGCCAAAAAGCTTGATGAAACAACTTGCAAATTGAGAGGTTTTGTTGATGAGATGATTAGGAATCAAATGAGAGTTGAAATGAGTGATTTGAGTGACAAAATCAGAGGAGAAAAGATATGGAGAGAATGTGTTTGGTTTGAGAGAAAAGATGAGAGAAAATGGTTGAGAGAAAAGTTAGTTAGAATTAGGAAAATATCTTCCCTCCACTTTTCTTTAGTTTAAAAACATTTAATTAATCATTTAATATATTTAGAAAATCTGGAGAAACTCTCATTGGGTAAATAGCTCCTTAAAGATTCAAAGTTTCAATCCTTTTTAAAACAGTCACGCAGTTTTCAAAAGTTACATTTTGGTCACTAACCCAAAATGTCACCCTTCCAAACCTCATTTTCCAAAATTGATTTCACAGTTCACTTTTATACATTAAAAGATGATTTTAGAACATTTTTTCATATTTTTAATGCAACCCGAACTAGGCTTTCCTAAATTCACTCTTATATATTCGATCAGCACTTTGACCGAACCGGTCAACGCCCAAAACTTCTGAGCCCAAAACCGGGGCGTTACAGCCATGGACTTTTAAACACCATGATATAAATTACCTCAAGGACTTTTAAACACCTTGACCCCAAGGACTTTTAAACACCTTGGCCTATGGACTTTTAAACACCATAGAAAGGACCACACAAGGACTTTTAAACACCTTTGTGTCCGTAACAAGAATCATCCAAGGACTTTTAACCACCTTGATGTTCTTAAGTAAACAAGGCTCACTCAAGGACTTTTAACCACCTTAGTGACCTTAACCTTTTCAAAACATCACTTGCCAATATACATCATCAACATCATTTAATCCACTGTTTTAAATCATTAAACCAAGCCATACTCATCATGCATTTAAAAGCATTTAACCACATTTAATCAATGCCCAAAATCAAGGAACTCTTACCTTGAGTTTCCTTCAACATATGGCTTACAACAACAGCAAATACCATGCTAAACCATGCTTTCAAAACAGTAATTAAAACATGCAATAAACCACTTTGCATCACACATAGTCATGGCCACCACTAGAGAGAATTTCCGAAAACTTACACTCGAGCTTAGCAAAGTTGTTTATACTTAAACTAAGCTCCCAAGACATTGGTTTCAAAGCCGAAAACCCAATTTCACTCACCGATTCCACTTCGCCTCTTGCCGAAGCACCAAATCAAGCCTCCGGATCACCACCACTTGGATCCAAAGATGCCTCCCCTGATTAAACACATTAAAGCAGAGATTTAATGCATCATCATGCATCAAAAGCTTCAATGAAAGCACTCAAACTCGCTGCTCTCATTCACACTCCAATTTCGGCCACCAAACACAATCGAAATTGCATCAAAACCACTTCTCAACAAAGCCCAGCCATAAACCAGCAAAACCTAACATCCATTAACACCATTTAACATCTAAAAACAACCTATAAACATCCTTATACCTCCAGCAACATCAGATCCACAAGATCACCACAAAAACATCCAAGAATCACAAGCTAAACTTAGGAAACACAACCTATCCGGGATTGCATTAATCAAAACTCATTTCCTTATCAATTTAGAGTTCATTTAACATCAAAAACACACCTCAAATCACAGATTAATCATATCTAACGAAAATCATCAAAAAATCACCAAATCTTGCATTATAAGCCAAGATCCATTTCACCACTTAAAATCCTTTAATAAAACTTCAATTAAGAGTTGAGAACTTGGGAATTTCAGTAAAGAACTGATAGTTTAAAGGAGAAGGACGTTCTTACCTCCAAACTTGTGTTTCTCCACTTTTTGGAATCAAAAACCTTGTTGAATCAACTAGCAAATGATGAGGTTTTGAAGATATGTTGATTAGGAATCAAAAGAATGTTGAAAGGAGGATTTTAGGTGAGAAAATCAGAAACAACTCTCTGGAAAACAAGTGTTTGGATTGAGAGAAAATGAGAGAAAGAAAATAGAAAAGTTAGTTAAGAAAATAGCCAAATGGCCTTTCCCTCCACTTTTGATATGTTTTAAAATCAGAATAAATCTCAAAATATCTTAGAAAAATCTGGAGAAACTACTTTTGGAATAATAGCTCCTTAAAGATTCAAAGTTTCAACTCTTTATAAAACAGTCACAAAACTTTCAAAAATTACATTTTGGTCACTAGCCAAAATGTCACTCTTCCAAAACCCATTTTTCAAAATTGATTTCACAGTTCACTTAATTATATTAAAAGATGATTTTAGAACATTTTTCCATATTTTTAATGCAACCCGAACTAGGCTTTCCTAATTTCACCTCTTTAGATTCGAACAGCACTTTGACCAAACCGGTCAACGCCCAAAACTTCTAAGCCCAAAACCGGGGCGTTACAAATTCAACATATAAGAGACAGACTTGCATCAACAATTCATCAAAACATCTACATATATGAAAAGCCCCAAATCTATAGGCATGCTTCCTACACAAGCAACCATTCAAGCATAAACTTTCAATTCAAGCATATAATGGCCAACCACAAAAACCAGCAACCTCAACAACATTCAAAATACTTAGGGAGTTCAAAACATCTCCCAAAACATACACATAGGTCCCCCATTGCCAAATTACCAAAAGCTAAATGTACTTAAGAAAACCTTCCATACTTTGAGCTTTACTTCCACTTGAATGCTTACCTTCCTTGCTGCCCTCAAAGTGCTTTAATGTTCTGCATTATTGATTTGAGAAAACAAAGAGAGCGTAAGCAAAAGCTTAATGAGGAATGCTCAATAAAACCATTCAATAATGCATTTATTAACACTTTATAAATCATGCTTCAAATCATCATTTACACATGCTCAAAAGCATACTTAAACATGCATCTCATGCATCATATCACAACATGTCATATTGGCCACAAGTGATAAGTTCCATTTCTTTAAAAACAAGTTCATCAACTTTCACCCCAAGGACTTTTAAACACCTTGGCCCCAAGGACTTTTAAACACCTTGGCCCATGGACTTTTAAACACCATGGCAAGGACCACACAAGGACTTTTAAACACCTTTGTGTCCTTAACAAGTTCACCTCAAGGACTTTTAAACACCTTGACCCCAAGGACTTTTAAACACCTTGGCCATGGACTTTTAAACACCATGAAAATAATCACCCCAAGGACTTTTAAACACCTTGGCCCCAAGGACTTTTAAACACCTTGGCCCATGGACTTTTAAACCCCATGGAAAGGACCACACAAGGACTTTTAACCACCTTTGTGTCCGTAGCAAGAATCATCCAAGGACTTTTAACCACCTTGATGTTCTTAAGTAAACAAGGCTCACTCAAGGACTTTTAACCACCTTAGTGACCTTAACCTTTTCAAAACATCACTTGCCAATATACATCATTATCATCAATTTATCCACTGTTTTAAAGCATTAAACCAAGCCATATTCATCATATATTCAAAAGCATCAAACCACATTTAATCAATGCTCAAAAACAAGGAACTCTTACCTTGAGCTTCCTTCAACATATGGCTTACAAAAACAGCATTAACCATGCTAAATCATGCTTTCAAAACAGAGTTTAAAACATGCAATAAACCACAATGTACAACAATCAAATCATGGCCACCACTAGAGAGTATTTCCGAAAACTTACACTTGAGCTTAGAAAAGTTGTTTAGACTTAAACTAAGCTCCCAAGACATTGGTTTCAAAGCCGAAAACCCAATTTCACTCACCGATTCCGTTTCGCCTCTTGCCGAAACACCAAATCAAGCTTCCGGATCACCACCACTTGGATCCAAAGATGACTCCCCTGTTTTAACACATTAAAACAGTAGATTAATGCATCATCATGCATTAATAGCTTCAATGAAAGCACCTAAACTCGCTGCTCTCATCCACACTCCATTTTTGGCCACCAAACACAACCGAAAATGCATCCAAACCACTTCTCAACAAAGCCCAGCCATAAACCATCAAAACCTAACACCCTTTAACATCATTTAACATCTAAAAAGAACCTAATAACATCCTTATACCTCCAGCAACACCAGATCCACAAGATCACCTCAAAAACAAAAAAGAATCACAAGGTAAACTTAGGAAACCCAACCTATCCGGGATTGCATCAACCAAAACTCAATTCCTTATCAATTTAGAGTTCAAATAACATCAAAAACACATCTCAAATCACAGATTTAACAGATCAAACGAAAATCATCAAAAATCACCAAATCTTGCATTATAAGCCAAGATCCATTTCACAACTTAAAAGCCTTTAATAAAACATCAATTAAGGATTGAAAACTTAGGAATTTCAGTAAAGAACTGATAGTTTAGAGGAGAAGGATGTTCTTACCTCCAAACTTGAGTTTCTCCTCTTTTTGGAATCAAAAACCTTGATGAATCAAGTAGCAAATGATGAGGTTTTGTAGATATGATGATTAGGAATCAAAAGAGAGTTGAAAGGAGAGATTTAGGTGAGAAAATCAGAAACAATTCTCTGGAAAGAAAGTGTTTGGGTTGAGAGAAAATGAGAGAAAAGAAAATAGGAAGTTAGTTATCAAAATGGCCAAAATGGCTTTCCCTCCTCTTTTGATATGTTTTAAAATCAGAATATAGCTTAAAATATCTTAGAAAAATCTGGAGAAACTACTTTTGGAATAATAGCTCCTTAAAGATTCAAAGTTTCAACCCTTTCTAAAACAGTCACAAAACTTTCAAAAATTACATTTTGGTCACTAGCCAAAATATCACCCTTCCAAAACTCATTTTCCAAAATTGATTTCACAGTTCACTTAATTATATTAAAAGATGATTTTAGAACATTTTTCCATATTTTTAATGCAACCCGAACTAGGCTTCCCTAATTTCTCCTTTTTAGATTCAAACAGCACTTTGACCAAACCGGTCAACGCCCAAAACTCCTAAGGCCAAAACCGGGGCGTTACAACTCTCCCCCCTTAAGAAATTTCGTCCTCGAAATTTACCTGAAGGAAAGAGATAAGGAAACTGCTTCAGCATGTCTTCCTTCCGCTCCCACGTGGCTTCCTCAACACCTCGATGCTTCCACAGCACCTTCACCAACTCAATGGTCTTGCCACGAAGAACCTTGCTATCCGAATCCAGAACCTTCACCGGTTCCTCATCATAGGTCAAATCCGGATTCAAAACCACTTCCTCCACAGGCATCACATGCGAAGGATCAGATCTATACTTCTGGAGCATAGAAACATGGAACACATCATGAATCTTCTCCAACTCTTGAGGTAACCTCAACCGATACGCAACAGGACCCACACGCTCAACCACCTCGTATGGTCCAATGTACCTAGGGCTCAACTTACCGTTCCGGCCAAACCTCATTACCTTCTTCCAAGGCGAAACCTTCAGAAACACACGGTCACCCACCGCATACACAATCTCTTTACGCTTCAAATCCGCGTAAGACTTCTGCCGATCAGAAGCTGCCTTCAAACGCTCACAAATGAGCTTCACCTTCTCGGTAGTTCCCTTCAACAAAGCCGGCATCGAAACCAACTTCTGACCCGTTTCAGCCCAACAAAGAGGAGTCCTACACTTCCTCCCGTACAAAGCCTCATAAGGTGCCATCTGTATACTTGCCTGATAGCTATTGTTATAAGCGAACTCAACCAAAGGCAGATGCTTCTCCCAAGAACCTTGGAACTCAATCACGCAGCACCTCAACATATCCTCCAAAATCTGGATAACTCGCTCAGACTGACCATCCGACTGAGGATGATAGGATGTACTGAAATGCAACCTCGTACCCAGAGCTTGATGCAAACACTGCCAGAACCGCGATGTGAACCTCGGATCCCTATCCGACACAATCGACTTAGGCACACCATGCAACCGCACAATCTCAGCAATATACAGCTCCGCAAGCTTATCCAAAGAGAACGTAGTATGCACAGGCAAGAAATGCGCACACTTCGTCAGGCGATCCACAATCACCCAAACAGAATTCTTCTATGAGGGAGACAAAGGTAAACCAGATACAAAATCCATGGTAACCCTTTCCCACTTCCATTCAGGGATTTTCAACGGTTGCAACAACCCTGAAGGAAACTGATGCTCAGCCTTAACTCGCTGACACACCAAACACTTGCTCACCAACTCCGCAACATCTTTCTTCAAACCCACCCAATAGTACTCATCACGAAGATCATGGTACATCTTAGTACTACCAGGGTGCATAGCAAAAGGACTACTATGACCTTCCGTCAGAATAGCATGCCTCAACTCAGCATCAGCAGGCACTACTATCCGACTCCCAAAACACAACACACCATCATCATTAAAGCAGAAATCCGAAGGTCTACCTTCCGCGATATCCTGAACATGAGACACCAAGGAATCATCCAACAACTGCTTATCCTTGATCAACTGAACCAAAGATGGTTTCACTTGCAACTCAGCAACAAGACCACCATCTTGCGATATGCTCAAGCTAGAAAACATAGCCCTCAGCTCAACAGCTACTTTCCTACTCAAGGCATCCGCTACAACATTAGCCTTTCCAGGATGATACTCAATCGTCAGATCATAATCCTTGAGCAACTCCAACCAACGCCGCTGCCTAAGATTCAACTCCTTCTGAGACATCAGATACCTCAAACTCTTGTGATCTGTGTACACAGTACACTTCTCACCATACAGATAATGTCTCCAGATCTTCAGAGCAAAAACCACTGCAGCCAGCTCAATATCATGCGTAGGGTAATTGCGCTCATGCACTTTCAACTGCCGCGATGCATAAGCCACCACCTTACCCTCCTGCATCAGCACACACCCCAAACCAACATAGGATGCATCACTGTAAACCACAAACTCTTTCCCTGATTCAGGCTGAATCAAGATAGGAGCTTGCGTCAAAGCCGCCTTAAGCTTCTCAAAAGCCTGATGTCTCGCTTCCGTCCACTCATACTTAACATCCTTTTGCAACAGCTTCGTCAAAGGAGCAGCAATCTTGGAAAAACCATCCACAAACCTTCGGTAGTATCCCGCCAAACCAAGGAAACTACGGACCTCATGAACAGACTTAGGAACTTTCCAATTCATCACCGCCTCAATCTTCTGAGGATCAACACGAATCCCCTCGGCAGAAACCACATGCCCAAGGAATACCACCTCCTTTAACCAGAACTCACACTTGCTCAGCTTAGCATAAAGCTGATTCTCCAACAAAGCTTGCAAAACAATCCTCAAATGCTCTTCATGCTCCTCCTCAGTACGCGAGTACACGAGGATATCATCAATGAACACCACAACAAACTTGTCCAAGTATTCATGAAACACACGATTCATCATGTCCATGAAAGCAGCAGGAGCATTTGTCAAACCAAATGGCATCACAAGGAACTCATAATGCCCATACCTTGTCCTGAAAGTTGTCTTAGGCACATCCACATCCTTCACCTTCAACTGATAATACCCTGACCTCAAGTCAATCTTAGAGAACACAGCAGCTCCCCGAAATTGATCAAAGAGATCATCAATCCTCGGCAAAGGATACCGATTCTTGATAGTCAACTTGTTCAGCTGACGGTAATCAATGCACATTCTCATAGTGCCATCCTTCTTTTCCACAAACAAGACCGGTGCTCCCCAAGGTGACACACTCGGTCGGATGAAACCACGATCAAGCAACTCTTGCAACTGCGACTTCAGCTCCTTCAACTCCTTAGGTGCCATTCTATAAGGGGTAATGGACACATGAGTTGTATTCTCATACAGCTCAATTCCAAACTCCACCTCGCGGTTAGGAGGTAAACCAGGCAACTCCTCAGGAAAAACACCAGGAAACTCCTTCACAACTCTGATATCTTGCACCCTCAACTCCTTAGAGCTAGGATTCATCACAAAAGCTAGATAAGCTTCGCAACCTTGCCTCAGCATCCTGCTCGCCTCCAAGGTAGACACCACATTGGCAAGAAACTTCACATTCTCACCAACCACAACAACTTCATAATCATCCGCAAGCTTAAGCGAAACTCGCTTGTTTTCACAATCCACAACAGCACGATGCTCAGCAAGCCAATCCATACCAAGGATTACATCAAAACCATAAAAGGGCAACTCCATAAGATCAACATGAAAAACATGTTCTTGAACAACCAAGGGACACCTTCTATAAAGCTTTCGAGTCACAACAGTCTCACCAAAAGAACTAGTGACACAAACACCGACATCGAAAGACTCAACAGGCAAACCAAGCAATTCAGCATGCTCACGCAAAATGTATGAATGCGTAGATCCAGAATCTATCAAAGAAAGCAATGACAAGGATTGCAAAGTAAAGGTACCTGCAATCACATCCGCATCATTCCTTCCCTCACGCTGAGCATACACCCTTGCTTGGCCTCCACCTTCAGGCTGAATAGCCACAACATGGGCCACTCCACGACCACCTTCCTATCTCCTCTGGAAATTACCACAGCCGCGCCCACGACCTCTCTGCGGTGCAGCAACAACAGGAGCACGCACCTGATCACCAGCCAACCTAGGACAATCTCGCCTCAAATGGTCTGCGGATCCACAATTCCAACACCCATGACCAGCTGCCACAACAGGAGCTTGTACCTCTCTCACAGCACGAGGACAGTCACGCTTCATGTGACCACGTGAACCACAGATCCAACAAGCACTCGGATCAACTCTAGCGTTGCCTCCTCTAGCAGGTGCACCACCACCTCTCTTAGCTGAAGACTGATACTTCTGATCACGTCCCCTCTTGTTTCGTCCACCTCCGGAACTATACTCAGCAACTCGCTTGCCAGCACTCTTAGCAGATAAACTCAGGTTCATCTCAATATCCTTGGCTCGGCCCACCAACACATCAAAATCATCATACTCGGTAGCCAACACATACATCTTTACATCCGTCTCCAAACCATAACGGAACCTTTCACACCTCTCTCGCTCATCAGGTACCAGCTCAGGTGCATACTGACTGAGTCGCATAAAATGCACTTCATACTCAGCCACACTCATGCTCCCTTGGGTAAGAGACATGAATTCACGCTTCTTCTCATCTAGGTACCTCACACCCAGATACCTTCTCTTGAACACATTCTGAAAGAATGTCCAAGTCACATCCGCTTCTGCCATCCCAGCAATAGTGGTTGTCCACCACGTATATGCATCCTTCTGCAGCAAGGACACAACACAGCCAAGCTTCTGCACATCAGTGCAACTCATCTGACCCAAGATTCGCTTGGTACTCTCTAACCAAGCTTCAGAACTCTCAGCAGACATACCCCTGAGCTCAGTCCCACCAAGAATGCGCAGACGCTCCAAAGGTAGTCTAACTCCAGTATCTTTCTGATGCCCCGCTCCACGAGCCCCAGCTACTGCTGCTTGAAAAGCACCAGCAATAGCTTGCACTAACATAGACATATCAGGCATAGCTTGCCCCTGACCAACCTCTGGTCCAGCAGCTCCAGCACCAGCTGCAGCTCCAGTTTCCTCAGCCCCAGCACCACCACCACCAGGTGGAGGAGGTAACACCGCACTACCCGTGTTTTCCTCATTCTCGTTCTCATTAGGAGCCGTAGCTCGCACATTACCTCGTAACTCTCTACGTGGTGCCATACTTTTACCATGCAATCACAATACAAATAAAACGAAGTCAGGCCCAGCAAGGTAAGCAATCCAAGTATTCAAGCTCAATTTCATTCAAAATCAACACCATTTCATTAGCTTTTATTTGGCAATGGGTACCCACAACATGCTACACCACAGCATACATCTCAATTGCAACATACATGCAATTCACTCAACATGCTTCCACTCAACAAGCATACAAAGCATACATACTTCAATCATGCACACACTCATTCCCAATTACTCGAGAACTCAGCTCTGATACCACCAAATGTAACCCCCTTAACCCGGCCTAGACGGTTGACCCGAATTAAGAAAGTCACACGGGGAAAACCAAAGTCAACCCGAAAGTCAACCTTGATTAACGACCCTTTTTTTTCTTTTTAAACTTGTCTAGATGCATATTAATCCTTAGATTTGATCATACAACAGCATACTCAAGATCATAAACATCAGAGATCAAACAGGGACCCAATTGAACAAATTACAACTTTAGGGACCAAATTGTAATTTCTGATATATATGAGGACTTAACCCAAATTAAAGTTACCAACTTGAAATTAATCAGGTTTCATGCTTCTCTGTGAAATTTCAGCTCAAAAGAACTTCCCAAACTCATACAATTGCACAAACAAGATTCAGGACCAAAATGCAAACAATTCAAAACATTTAACTGCCAATGTCAGCCCCTAACGGTCACCCGTTCCGAAACTGGCAGAGCCCGTTTCGAAACGCGGGGCCGTTCCGCAACGCGTACCGAAACACGGGCTAGCAGTAGCCAAACCGTTTCGGAACGGTCCCTCCCGTTTCGGACGCCTGGGCTTGTTTAAGGCACCCGTTCCGAAACGGTAGGTGCTATTCCGAAACACCCTGCACAGTTTACCCCAAAATACATACTTTAACATGCAATTAATCATCCAATCAAGCTCCAAATGCCACCAAACTTTACCAACATGCAATTCAACATATAAGAGACATACTTGCATCAACAATTCATCAAAACATCTACATATATGAAAAGCCCCAAATCTATAGGCATGCTTCCTACACAAGCAACCATTCAAGCATAAACTTTCAATTCAAGCATATAATGGCCAACCACAAAAACCAGCAACCTCAACAACATTCAAAATACTTAGGGAGTTCAAAACATCTCCCAAAACATACACATAGGTCCCCCATTGCCAAATTACCAAAAGCTAAATGTACTTAAGAAAACCTTCCATACTTTGAGCTTTACTTCCACTTGAATGCTTGCCTTCCTTGCTACCCTCAAAGTGCTTTAATGTTCTGCATTATTGATTTGAGAAAACAAAGAGAGCGTAAGCAAAAGCTTAGTGAGGAATGCTCAATAAAACCATTCAATAATGCATTTATTAACACTTTATAAATCATGCTTCAAATCATCATTTACACATGCTCAAAAGCATACTTAAACATGCATCTCATGCATCATATCACAACATGTCATATTGGCCACAAGTGATAAGTTCCATTTCTTTAAAAACAAGTTCATCAACTTTCACCCCAAGGACTTTTAAACACCTTGGCCCCAAGGACTTTTAAACACCTTGGCCCATGGACTTTTAAACATCATGGCAAGGACCACACAAGGACTTTTAAACACCTTTGTGTCCTTAACAAGTTCACCTCAAGGACTTTTAAACACCTTGACCCCAAGGACTTTTAAACACCTTGGCCATGGACTTTTAAACACCATGAAAATAATCACCCCAAGGACTTTTAAACACCTTGGCCCCAAGGACTTTTAAACACCTTGGCCCATGGACTTTTAAACACCATGGAAAGGACCACACAAGGACTTTTAACCACATTTGTGTCCGTAGCAAGAATCATCCAAGGACTTTTAACCACCTTGATGTTCTTAAGTAAACAAGGCTCACTCAAGGACTTTTAACCACCTTAGTGACCTTAACCTTTTCAAAACATCACTTGCCAATATACATCATTATCATCAATTTATCCACTGTTTTAAAGCATTAAACCAAGCCATATTCATCATGCATTCAAAAGCATCAAACCACATTTAATCAATGCTCAAAAACAAGGAACTCTTACCTTGAGCTTCCTTCAACATATGGCTTACAAAAACAGCATTAACCATGCTAAATCATGCTTTCAAAACAGAGTTTAAAACATGGAATAAACCACATTGTACAACAATCAAATCATGGCCACCACTAGAGAGTATTTCCGAAAACTTACACTTGAGCTTAGCAAAGTTGTTTAGACTTAAACTAAGCTCCCAAGACATTGGTTTCAAAGCCAAAAACCCAATTTCACTCACCGATTCCGTTTTGCCTCTTGCCGAAACACCAAATCAAGCTTCCGGATCACCACCACTTGGATCCAAAGATGACTCCCCTGTTTTAACACATTAAAACAGTAGATTAATGCATCATCATGCATTAATAGCTTCAATGAAAGCACCTAAACTCGCTGCTCTCATCCACACTTCATTTTTGGCCACCAAACACAACCGAAAATGCATCCAAACCACTTCTCAACAAAGCCCAGCCATAAACCATCAAAACCTAACACCCTTTAACATCATTTAACATCTAAAAAGAACCTAATAACATCCTTATACCTCCAGCAACACCAGATCCACAAGATCACCTCAAAAACAAACAAGAATCACAAGCTAAACTTAGGAAACCCAACCTATCCGGGATTGCATCAACCAAAACTCAATTCCTGCATCAACCAAAACTCAATTCCTGCATCAACCAAAGCTAAATTTAGAGTTCAAATAACATCAAAAACACATCTCAAATCACAGATTTAACAGATCAAACAAAAATCATCAAAAATCACCAAATCTTGCATTATAAGCCAAGATCCATTTCACAACTTAAAAGCCTTTAATAAAACATCAATTAAGGATTGAAAACTTAGGAATTTCAGTAAAGAACTGATAGTTTAGAGGAGAAGGACGTTCTTACCTCCAAACTTGAGTTTCTCCTCTTTTTGGAATCAAAAACCTTGATGAATCAAGTAGCAAATGATGAGGTTTTGTAGATATGATGATTAGGAATCAAAAGAGAGTTGAAAGGAGAAATTTAGGTGAGAAAATCAGAAACAATTCTCTGGAAAGAAAGTGTTTGGGTTGAGAGAAAATGAGAGAAAAGAAAATAGGAAGTTAGTTATCAAAATGGCCAAAATGGCTTTCCCTCCTCTTTTGATATGTTTTAAAATCAGAATATAGCTTAAAATATCTTAGAAAAATCTGGAGAAACTACTTTTGGAATAATAGCTCCTTAAAGATTCAAAGTTTCAACCCTTTCTAAAACAGTCACAAAACTTTCAAAAATTACATTTTGGTCACTAGCCAAAATGTCACCCTTCCAAAACTCATTTTCCAAAATTGATTTCACAGTTCACTTATATATATTAAAAGATGATTTTAGAACATTTTTCCATAATTTTAATGCAACCCGAACTAGGCTTTCCTAAATTCACCCTTTTAGATTCGAACATCACTTTGACCAAACCGGTCAACGCCCAAAACTTCTAAGCCCAAAACCGGGGCGTTACATGGTTTTAGGGAAAGCCTAGTTCAGGTTGCATTAAAAGTATGGAAAATATCTAAAAATCCTCTTTTAATATATATAAGAGAGTGGTGAAATCAATTTTACAAAATAAGGTTTGGAAGTGTGACATTTCGAAATGGTGACTAAAATGTAATTTTTGAAAAGTTCAGTGGTGACTGTTTTGTAAGGATTGAAACTTTGAATCTTTAAGGAGCTAATTTACCCAAGGAAGGATTTCTCCAGATTTTTCTTAATTTTAATGATTTTATTAATGTTTAATTAATTAAAGGAAAAGAGGGAAACCACATTTTAGCTTTTATAACTAACTTTCTTAAAAACTTTATCATCTCATTTTCTCTCAAAATTCCCTCAGCCAAACACATTTCCACAACAACATTTCTTTTGATTTTCACACTAAATGATGAGGTTTCAAACATCAATTGATTCCTAATCTTTTCTACATCAAATCCTCTTCATTTGCTTATTGAATTTTCAAGGATTTTGGCTATAATCAAGGAGAAATCTACATTTAGAGGTAAGGATATTCTTCTCCTCTAAATACTCAGTTCTTTACTGAAATTCCCAAGTTCTCAATCCTTAAATTAAGTTTTATAAAAGGTTTTAATGTTGTGATCTTGATTTTGGCTTAAAACTCAAGATTTGGATTAAATCTTGAAGAAATTCGTGGTGTTTGTTTGGGCTCTGTTTTGAGATGGCTTTTTAATGTATTTTGGACGTTTAATGATGTGTAATTGAGGTTTAATGAATGTAATCCCGAATAGGTTGATTTTCCTAATTTTTTATTTGTGAAAATGGTGGTTTTTGGGGTGATCTTGGTGTTCTGTTATGGCTGGAGGTATAAGTACGATTTTAGGTTCTTTTTTGATGTTAATTGATGTTTAAGGATGTTTAGAAATGATGGATCTTGGCTGGGTAATGTTGCTGAAGAGATTGGAAGTGATTTCGGTTGTGTTTAGTAGCCGAAATGTTAGATTTGGTGAGCGCAGCGAGTTTAGGTGTAATGGCTGAAGATTTTAGTGCATGATGATGCATTAATCATCTGCTTTGATGTGTTTAAAACAGGGGAGACATCTTCGGATCCTTGTGGTGTTTATCCGGAGGCTTGAACAGCGTTTCGGCAAGCTTGCGAAACGGAATTGGTGAGTGAAGTTGGGATTTCCAGCTTTGTAATGAATGTTGAAGGTTTTGGGAGCTTAGATTAAGTCTAAGCAACTTAACTAAGCTCAAGAGTAAGTTTTTGGAGAAACTCTCTCTTTGATGAACCATGAGATGGTTGGATGCAATGTATTTAATTTGCATGTTTAAATTCTGTTTTGAAAGCATGTTTTAGCATGATTAATGCTGGTTGTGAAAGCCATGTGTTGAAGGATGCTCAAGGTAACAGATCCTTGGTTTGATATTGATAAATGTGGTTTTGATGCATAGTGATGCATGATGGTTTAATGGCTTTGATTAATGCTTTAAAACAGTAGATTGTTGATGATAAATGATGTATATTGGCAAGTGATGTGTTGGTTTTAAAGTACTTGAATCGGATATAGTTAGTCGGCTATAGGATTGGGTGCACCGTGGATAAAGTCACCTTGGATGTTGAGGGGTTGTAATTGTACCGTAAACTCCATCCAAGTACACTAACGAGATGTCTAAGATCATAATGGTGGTTAAAAGGCAATGTGAGGATCTTGTGTTGTGTGTCCCGTGTTCTCGTTAGTGATGTTATACAACTACCGATGAGTGATGTGGAGGGGTTGTAATTGTACCGTTAAACTCCATCACGGGTGTTGAGGGGTTGTGATTGTACCGGTAAACTCCACCTTGTGTGTTCGGTAGTGTGTATGAAGCGTATGGGACAACGCTTGAAATCCGCGTATCCGATTGTGTTTTATGTTGAAAATGGTTACTGTTTATCACATGGAAGCCAGTATGACATGATGATGTTAATGAAGCATGAGATGCTTGTTGTGTATGCATTGTTGCATGAGAAATGATGTTTATGAATTTAAAGGCCTTATGAAAGGTGTTTTATAAAGTGCATTATTGTGTTGTTTCTTTAGAGCATGCCTCACTAAGAAAATGTGCTTACGCTCTCTTTCTTGAACCAATAATGCAGAGAATTGAAGTGTTTTGAGGGCAGCAAGGAGGCTAAGAATCCAAGGGAAAGCTAAGCTCATGTATGGTGATGTTTTCACAATACTATTAGTTTTTGATATTTTGGCAATGGGAACCTAGGTTGTGTTTTTGGGAGATGTTTTGTACTCCCTAAGTATGGCATGATGCCTTTGATGTTTTTGACTTGTAAATGGCCATTTTGGTGTTTGCTTTGATGATTTGATGATTGGTTGGTTTTGAATATTAGGATGCATGCCTTTAGACTTGTGGATTTTCCTAATTGTTGCCTTGAATGTGTTTTGATGATGCAAATGTGTACCTTATATGTATCATGACTTGTGGGCATGATTAGGAGGTCATTAGGATGTGTTTGAGTGGTTAATTGTATGTTAAACCAGCAAATTCTACACTTTCTGGGCAGTCCGTATCGGAACGGGCACTAGCGTTTCGAAACGGGGGCCTGTAATGGCCTTCATGTATCGAAACGGGTAGAGACCGTTCCGATACGTTTTGGCCACTACCAGGCCCTATTTCAAAACAGGTCTCGAAACAAACCCGCGTTTCGGTACGATCAACCCTGTTCCGAAACAGATGACCGTTGGGCACTGATTTGAATGGTTTTGAGGTTTGTAAGTTTTGCGTTTTAGTCCTGAAATGTGTATTTGCAATTGCATGAGTTTGAGATGAAATTCGACAGGGAAGCATGTAATATGACTAATTTCATATTGGTAACTTAAAAATCAGTAAAGTCCTCTAATTTTCCAGAATTTACATTTTGGTCCCTAATAGTTGTAATTTGTGCAATTGAGCCCCTTAACGTTTTCCGATTGCCGTGCTTTTCAAGTATGCTTTTCTCAAGGGTACACTTAGAATTAATATGCATCTAGACAAGATTAAAAAGGAAAAAAGGGCTGCTAATCAATGTTGACTTTCGGGTTGACTTTGGTTTTCCTCGTGTAATCTTCGTAGTTCGGGTTAACCGTCTAGGCCGGGCTAAGGGGGTTACAGGAAGGCTTGGTAGGTGAGTAGCAATGGTTTAATTGTTGATTTTCGTTGGACCATGTAGCATTATGTTTAAAACAATGGAATTCTTGTTAAGTGCATGGTTTATTAAGAAAGGCATGATAGTTTTGAAAAGGATGGAAAACGGTTTTGTGCGTTGATGATGTTTGTGGTTTTGAGCAACCCTCACTAAGCTTTTATGCTTATGCTCTCTTTGTTTCCTCAATGCAAATAATTAGTTGCGTTTTAATGCTTTAGAGTAGGGCTGCGGGATTTCTTGTGTGTGCTGGAGTTTCGGATGCGTTTTAATGCATTGAACCTCTGTTTTGATGTGCTGAAAATAGAGGATATTAATCCGAAAACAAACGAGGTGTTTTTGGAGGCTCCAGAAAGTCGTTAGTTGCGTTGGCAAGCGTGGTTTCGCAAGTCGGCGAGTGGAATTTGGTTTTCCAGTGTGGAAACGTTTCAGAAAATGTTTTGGGAACTTAATAAGAGCTTGAAACGCTTTATTAAGTGCGAAAGTAAGTAAATTGGAATTTCTCCCTCGGTTGTGCTAGTTATGAGCCTTTGGTTGTACTTGATTTTAAATGCATTTACCTAATGTTTTAAAGTATGTTTTGAGAATATAAATTGGGTATGATGATGCCATGTGGTTTAAGGATGCACTAGGTAAGTGGTCATTGTATGCATGTGTTGATGCATGAGGTTTTAAGCATGGTTTCATGCTTGTTGATGGCTTATCATGAATGCTTTGTAAAAACAGTGAGTTATGCATGTGTTATGGACTATATTGGCAAGTGATGTTGTTTAAAGTGTTTTATAAATGAAATCGGATATAGTTAGCCGGCTATAGGATTGAGTGCACTATAAACAAGTCGCCTTGGATGTTGAGGGGTTGTGATTGTATTGAATACTCCATCCAAGTACCCTAACGATTGAGGATTGTTTAAGGTTGCAACAGTTTAGGGTAGCTCCCGGGTGTGAACCTTGTGTTTTGTCCCGTCTCTCGTTAGTGGATTATACACCTACCGATGAGTGGTGTTGAGGGGTTGTGATTGTACCGAATACTCCACCACAGGTGTCACAACGACGGAGGGTCGCTCTCATCTGTGAACCTTGAGATGCTGGTAGGGGGTATGAAGGGTGTGGGACATCCCTTGGTAATCTGTGTATCCGATACTTTGTTTTTGAGATTGATGTTATCACTTGTGAGCCAATATGATGAATTTGTATAATGTGGAAAATGTTGCTAATGCATGGTTTGAAAGATGCATGTTTTACTTTAAGCTTAGCATAATGGTATTTATGCTTGGAAGGCTTGGTAGGTGAGTAGCAATGGTTTAATTGCTGATTTTCGTTGGATCATGTAGCATTATGTTTAAAACAATGGAATTGTTGTTAAGTGCATGGTTTGTTAAGAAAGGCATGATAGTTTTGAAAAAGGATGGAAAACGGTTTTGTGCATTGACGATGTTTGTGGTTTTGAGCAACCCTCACTAAGCTTGTATGCTTATGCTCTCTTTGTTTCCTCAATGCAATTAATTAGACTTTTGGAGGCAGCTTCTTCGAGGAATCACCCAAGACATTTTGCTAAAAGTATGTTGAGCTTGTGAACTACTGTAATAAGGGCAATGGGGGTGTATGATGCATTGAACACTATTGATTTGTTGATTTCTGGTTTTGGGCAAGTTTATGATGCATATTTGGATTTGTAAAAGGTCATTGAGTATTGGTTTATGCTTGCAATTGGTTTTTAGCCTCTTTGTGCTTTTGACATATAGAGAGCATGCCTTTAGTTCCCTAATTTGTGGGAATGATGCTTTGATGATGCTTGTGCTTCGTATATGTGATCTTTGATGTGTATACAACTTGTATGTATGTTGAGGCACGTGTCGGGATGGTTCCGGAGGGTAAAAACCGATTAAAACCAGCTTTTTGGGAAGTTGCAAGCCCAAGTGTTTCGTAACACCCTTATATGTTTCGGAATAGTGGCCTGTAATGGCCTTGGTGTTTCCGAACGGTGAGGCACGTTCCAAAACATTTTGCCTCTATGAACCTTTGTACTGGAACCTGTTTAGAGGGGTTTCGGAACGGTCCCGCATTTCAGAACGAATATTTATGTTTCGAAACGGCTGTATCGAAACGGGGCTTCCTGTTCCTAAACACCAGACCGTTGGATGAAGATTTTGAATTGTACTGAGTTTCTATTTCTTACATTTTGGTCATTGTTTGTCTTGTATGTAATTGGATGAGTTCTAAATGTCATTTTGAGCTTAGCTTTCACCAACAAGAATGTGACGAGCTTAGTCTAAGGTTGGTAATTTGAATTTGACAAAAGTTCTTAAAGTTTTCCAAATTTACAAAATGGTCCCTAAACCTTAATCAATTTTAATTAATTGGAGAACGTGTTGATGTTTTATTCGCTGCTTGTGTACGTACACATATGAACCTTAATCAATTTTAAATAATTGGAGAACGTGTTGATGTTTTAGTCTAAGGTAAAATTTCATGGTTTACTTCAATAATCCCCGTGTGATCTGTTCGATTCGGTCCATCAGCCAGGCCGGGTTGAGGGGGTTACATTTGGTGGTATCAGAGCTAGGTTTTGAAAGGTTAGGATGATGGTAAGTTGTGGGTAGGTGATTTGTGATGTGGATATGTATTTTGGTGGTATTTGCTTTGTCCAGTGAATGTTTAAGTATGTTATTGATGAATGTGTGATAGTGATGATGTACATGATGAATGAATGTGAATGTGATGATGATTTAGCTAAATCTTGATGCTTGAGTTATATGATGTTGAAGTATGCATGTGATATGCTTTGTGCTATGTTGAGGGGGAATTGGAATGCCCATTTCCTTTTTACCTAGTAAAATTTTTTAAATTGGTTTTGAAAGTCATGGGATCCTTGTTAAGAGCTGGCCTGATCATTTGTTTGTTTTATGTTCATGTTTTAATGATAACTAGCACAATGAGACCAAGACGCGAGTTGCGTTCTGGAGCGATAGCTTTTGCTGAGGTACATCGTGATCAGGAAAATGAGATTCCACCTAGTGGAAACCTATATCCTCTTCCGCCACCACCACCTGGGGTGATGACCAGGGTCAACGCGGACAGGCTGGTTTGGTGTTGTGAGATTTGACGCCTTTGGTACAGGCGATGACTGGGGCATTCCAGGTTGTTGTTGCTGGAGTGCATGTTCAAGCTTCTGCTGATGGGCAAGTGTGTTTCCCACTGGAGCGATTGAGGAGTTTAGGAGGAGTAGAGTTTCGAGGATTATCTCCCGAGGCGTATGAGGCATGGCTAGCTAGTACGATCAGTATATTGGATCAAATGGGGTGCAATGATGCACGAAAGCTGGGTTGCGTAGTATTGTTGTTGCACGGTGATGCATATATGTGGTTGACGACTGCAACCACAGCCTTGGACCCAGAAGAGGTGGATTGGACGTTCTTCCGGTCTGCTTTCAAGAGGAAGTACCTTGGAGTTAGGTACCTGGATGATAAAAAGAGAAAATTTATGTCTCTAGTTCAGGGGAGTATGACTGTAGCTGAGTACGAGGTCCAATTCGTACGGTTAAGCCAGTATGCTCTAGAGTTAATGCCAAGTGATAGGCATCGATGCGACCGTTTCGGTACGTCCTGGTGCAGGAAGTGAAGACGTATATGCTTGCGATAAATTATACGGATTTTGATGTGCTCGTGACTCGAGCGAAAGATATAGAGCAGAGCTTGGGTCTGTCTTCATGTGGGGGTTGTTCTGGTGTAGGCAGAACTCGTGATGCTGACCCTAGTGGTGGGTAGAATAAGAGGAACCGGGACCATTGATATCAGCCTGCGGCTAGGCATGTTGCACCGATTCAGGGTAACATGCAGAGGGTTGAACAGAACACTTGGTAAGCGTGTGGTTCGCATAAGCACTTGAGGAGGGATTGCCCTCGTGCGGCTCGTGAGGTTAAGGCTCCTATAGTTGGGGCTAACTCGTGTTAGAACTGTGGATCTGCTGACCATATGAGGCGTGAGTGTCTCCTGTTAGTGGGAGGTGGACAGGGTCGTGCACCAGCTGTTGCACATCAAAGAGGCCGTGGGCGCGGGCAAGGCAACTTTTGAAGGAGATAGGTTGGCCAAAGATGTGTGGCCCATGGCGTTGTCGTTCAGTCAGAAGGTGGTGGTCCTGTGAGGGTGTATGCACATCGCGAGGGACGCAACGACACTGATGTGATCGCAGGTACCTTCTCATTGCAGTCCCTATCCTTGTTAGCCTTGATTGATTCTGGATCTACGCATTCTTACACCTTGAGTGAGCATGCGCATTTTCTTGATATTCTTGTTGAGATGCTAGATGTAGGGATGCAAGTAACAAGTTCTTTTGGTGAGACTGTTGTTACAAGGAAATTGTATAGGAGATGCTCGTTGTCTGTTCAAGGTCATGTATTTTTTGTTGATTTGATGGAATTACCTTTTTATGGCTTTGATGTGATTCTTGGAATGGACTAGTTGGTGGAGCACCGAGCTGTGGTGGATTTTGAGGTTAAGCGTGTTACCCTGAAGCTTGCGGATGATTACAAGGTAGTAATCGTGTGTGAGAATGTGAGGTTCTTATCTATCACAATTTTGGATCTTGAAGCGAGTCGAATGATGGAGTTGGGATGTGAAGCTTTCTTGGCATATTTGATGAATCCTGGCAAGAAGGAAGTGCGTGTACAAGACATACGAACTATATGTGAGTTTCCGGGTGTCTTTCCAGAAGAGTTGTCAGGGTAGCCACCCAACCGGGAGGTTGAGTTTGGTATAGAGTTGTATGAGAATACGACTCTGGTGTCCATTGCTCCTTATCGCATTGCACCTAAAGAGTTGAAGACGCAGCTCCAGAAGTTGCTTGACCGGGGCTACATAAGGCCGAGTATTTCACCTTGGGGTGCGCCGGTCTTGTTTGTGAAGAAGAATGATGGTACCATGCGTATGTGCATTGATTATCGGCAATTGAACAAGTTGACGATTAAGAACAAGTACCCTTTACTAAGGATCGATGATTTGTTCGATCAGTTTCATGCTTTTTCGGTGTTTTCGAAGAAAGATTTGAGGTTTTGGTATTACCAGCTTAAGGTTAAGGATCTGTATGTACCTAAGACAGCTTTTCGGACGAGGTACGGTCCTTATGAGTTTTTGGTGATGTCGTTTGGGTTGACAAACGCACCGGCTGTTTTCATGGACATGATGAATAGGGTGTTCCATGACTTTCTAGATTAGTTTGTGGTGGTGTTTATCGATGATATTCTTGTGTACTCACGTACCGAGGAGGATCATGATAGACACTTGAGAATTGTGTTGCAGGTGTTGTTGGATAATCAGCTTTATGCTAAGCTAAGCAAGTGTGACTTTTGACTCAAGGAAGTGGTTTTTCTTGGACATGTGGGGTCAGCCGAAGGTATCCGAGTTGACCCACATAAGGTTGAAGCGGTGATGAGTTGGAAGACGCCTAAGTCAGTGACGGAACTGCATAGTTTCCTTGGGTTGGCTGGTTACTACCGAAGGTTTGTTGAAGGTTTTTCTAAGCTTGCTTCTCTTTTGACCAAGTTGTTGCAAAAGAATGTTCGTTTCAATTGGACGGATGTTAGGCAACAAGCTTTCGAAAAGTTAAAGGAAGCTTTGACGAGCGCTCCTGTCTTGATTCAACCAGAATCGGGTAAGGAGTTTGTAGTTTATAGCGATGCATCATATGTTGGTTTGGGTTGCGTATTGATGCAGGGTGGAAAGGTTGTAGCTTATGCGTCTAGACAGCTGAAAGTGCATGAGTGCAACTATCCTACGCATGATCTTGAGCTCGCGGTGGTGGTGTTTGCTCTGAAGATTTGGAAACACTACCTTTATGGTGAAAGGTGTGTGGTTTACACCGACCATAAACACAAGACACCGTCATCATTGAAACAAAAGTCTGTTGCATTACAATCTGTTATATCCTGAACATGTTGTATCAACGAATCATCAAGCAACTGCTTCTCCTTAATCAATTGAACCAAGGAAGGTTTCACTTGTAACTCTGCTATCAATCCACCATCTCGCAATATAATCAATCGAATAAACATCGCCCTCAACTCTACAACTACCTTCCTATTCAAGACATCAGATACAACATTGCCCTTTACCAGGGTGATACTCTATCGTCAAGTCGCAATCCTAAAGCAACTCCAAACATCTTCGTTGCTTAAGATTCAACTCTTTCTAAGACATTAGATACTTCAAACTCTTTATAAACCACACACTTCTCACTGTAAAGGTAATGCCTCCAAATTTTCAAAGAAAACACAATTGCGGGAAGCTCAAGATCATTCTTAGGATAGTTGTGCTCGTGCACCTTCAATTGTCTAGATGCATACGCAACAACCTTTCCACCTTGCATCAACACACAACCTAAACCAATATATGATGCATCATTATAAACTACAAACTCCTTACCCGATTTAGGTTGAATCAAGACAGGAGCTTGCGTTAAAGCTTCCTTCAACCTCTCGAAAGCTTGTTGTCTAACATTCATCCACTTAAAGCGAACATTCTTTTGCAACAACTTGGTTAACGGAGCAGTAATATTGGAGAAACCATCCACAAACCTTCAATAGTAACCCGCTAAACTAAGGAAACTACGAACTTCCGTCACCTATTTATGCGCCTTCCAATTCATCACTGCCTTAATCTTATGTGGATCAACCCGAATAACTTCGGTCAACATCACATGTCCAAGAAAGACAACTTCCCTAAGCCAAAACTCACACTTACTCAACTTGGTATAAAGCTAATTTTCCAACAACACTTGCAACCCAATCCGCAAATGCTTATCATGATCCTCCTCGGTACGAGTGTACACGAGAATATCATCAATAAACACAACCACAAACTGATCCAAAAACTCATGAACGCACAATTCAACATATCAATGAATGCAGCAAGCGCATTTGTCAAACCAATTGGCATCACCAAGAACTCATAATGCCCGTACCTTGTACGAAAAGTTGTCTTAGGCACATCCACATCATTTACCATCAACTGATAATATCCAGATCACAAATCAATCTTAAAAAACCCTGAAGCACCTTGAAACTATTCAAACAAATCATCAATCCTTGGCAAAGGATACTTGTTCTTAATCATCAACTTGTTTAGTTGACGATAATCTATACACATTCACATCGTGCCATCTTTCTAATTCACAAACAAGACTGGTGCACCCCAAGGTGAAACACTAGGCCTAATGAACCCTCGATCTAGCAACTCCTGAAGTTGCATCTTCAACTCCTTCAACAATTTCGGAACCATTCTATAGGGAGCAATAGACACTGGAGTTGTATTTTCATACAACTCAATGCCGAACTCAACCTCTATATTAGGTGGAAACCCAGGCATCTCTTCCAGAAATACACCCGGAAACTCACATACCGTACATATGTCATGTACACGCATTTCCTTCGATCCTACATTCATAAAATAAGCTAAGAAAGCCTCACAACCCAAGTCCATTAAACGACTCGCTTCTAGAGCCGAAATAGCATTGGACAAGACTTTCACATTCTCACCCATGATTACCACTTTGTAATCATTAGAAAGTTTCAAGGTAACTCGCTTAGCATCAAAATCAACCACAGCCCTATGCTTAAACAACCAATCCATCCCAAGGATTACATCAAAACCATAGAAAGACAATTCCATTAAATCAACTGCAAACACATGACCTTCGACAGATAAAGGGCAACTCCTGTACGACCTTCTCGTAACAAAAGTTTCACCAATGGAACTAGTTACTTGATTTCCCACATCTAACATCTCAACAGGAATATCAAGCAGATGTGCATGCTCACTTAAGATATATGAATGCGTAGAACCAAAATCAATCAATGATAACAATGACAAGGATTACAAAGTGAAATTACCTGCAATCACATCGCTATCATTGTGTCCCTCCCAATGTGCACACACCCTTGCAGGACGACCACCCTCAGGTTGAATAGCCACAACATGTGCTACAGCTCTCTGACCATCCTCCATATGTTGGAAGTTACCACGATCGCGCCCACGACCTCATTGTGGTGCAACAACTGGTGCTCTAACCTGACCACCTCCAGCCAATAACGGACAATCACGTCTCAAATGGTAAGCCGAACCACAACTCAAACAAGTATTGGCCGCAAAAGCTGCAAGAGCATACGCCTCTCGAGCAAAACGAGGACAGTCGCGCCTCATGTGCGCTCATGATCCACATACCCAACACAGATTAAAAGCTGATCTAACACATCTCGCATTAGAATAATACTTCATATCACGATGCTTTATAGACCGGTCGTCACCAAAATTAAGGTCTACAAGTCTATTGCCCTTGTCAAAACCACCTTCACGAGAGGGTAAACCCAAAATCTGTTTAATATCTTCTGCTCGCGTAACCAACACGTCAAACTCAGTGTAGACAAAAGCCATCATATACGTCCTCATGTTATGTACCAATTCGTTTCGGCATCGGTCACATTGATGCCTCTCATCCGGCACGAACTCAGGGGCATACTGACTCAAATGAACAAAATGATCCTCATACTTAGCCACAATCATGCTGCTCTGTACCAAAGACACGAGCTCACGTTATCTATCATTCAAGTATCTGACTCTTTGATACTTTTTTCCAAAGGCATGCTGGAAAAATTCCCAATCCACCTCATTAGGCTCCACAGCCGCAGTTAAAGTTGTCCACCAAATGTAAGCATCACCTTGCAACAAAGATACAACACGTTTCAGCTTACGAGCGTCATTGCACCCAATTTGATCCAAAATCCGGATCGTACTGGCCATCCAATCCTCGGATGCCTCGGGCGACAAACCACAATACTCAACACCGCCTAAACTATGCTAGCGTTCTAATGTCAACCTCGTTTTCCCAGAATCAGGTGCTTGCACTTGCACTCCGGCAACAGAAGCCTAGAATGCTTTAGTCATTGCCTGAACTAGTGGCGTCAAATCACCCAACACAGGTCTAGCTTGCTCATGTTGTCCTTGCTCCTCACCCCCAAGTGGAGGCGGTGGAGGAGGTAAATTCCCACCACGAGGAACCTTATTCTCTTAACTTTGCTGCCCTCTGGCAGCAGCAATTGTACCCGACCGTAACTCTCTTCTCGATCCCATTGTTCTTTTATAATTAAGGCATAATAATAAAATAAAACAAAGAAATCAGACCTGCTTCAAGGAAGGATCCAAGACTTCCAAATCAATTTAAAACACTTTAACTATAGTAATAAGGCAATGGGTATCCCAATTTCCCCCAAACATAGCATAAGGAAAACAACATACGTATCACAAGCACCATACACAAAAATCAATCAGATTCTGCCCATAACATCGTCATGTATATAACAAAACACATACATCACAACCATCATGCATGGCATCAATACTATTCATTCATCAACAACACTTAGGCTTAACATGCATCTAGACAAGATTAAAATTAAAAAGGGGTCGTTAATCAAGGTTGACTTTCAGGTTGACTTTGGTTTTCCCCGTGTAATCTTCGTAGTTCAGGTCAAGCGTCTAGGTCGGGCTAAAGGGGTTACACGTATGCCAAGCTTAAAGAGTAAAACATGATTTTTCATTTTTATGCATCATAAACCATATCATAACACATTATTAATTATATTGGCTCACAAGTGATCATCAAAATGTTCATTTCTCAAAACCACATCAGATACACGGATTCACAAGTGTTGTCCCAACACTTCATACATTCTCACCGGCATCTCAAGGTTCACACACGAGAGCTAACCTCCACTGTTGTGACCCCCGTGGTGGAGTATTCGGTACACCATATAAACTCCTCAACACCACTCATCGATAGATGTATAACCCCACTAACAAGAGACGGGATACTATACACTTTCCTCAATCGTTAGGGTACTTGGATGGGGTATTTAGTTGTAACCCCCTTAGCCCGGCCTAGACGGTCGACCCGAACTACGAAGATTACACAGGGAAAACCAAAGTCAACCCGAAAGTCAATCTGAAAGTCAACCTTGATTAACGACCTTTTTTTAATTTTTAATCTTGTCTAGATGCACATTAACCCTAAGCGAACACTTGAGAAACATATACATGAAAAGCACATCGATCGGATTTCAAAATGGGACTCAATTGCACAATATACAAATATTAGGGACCAAAATGTAAATTGTGAAAATTAGAAGGTCTTAACTGATTTTTAGGTTACCATTATTAAATTAGTCACATTACATGCATCTCTGTCAAATTTCACCTTAATCGGACATCTCAAACTCATATAATTGCAATTACAAATTTCGGGACTAAAACGTAAAGCTTGCAAACCTCAAAACCATTCAAATCAGTGCCCAACGGTCGCCCGTTTCGAAACAGTGTTGACCGTTCCAAAACACGAGTTCGTTTTGAGACTTGTTCCAAAATAGGGCCTTCCAGTGGCCAAACCATTTCGAAACAGTCACTAGCTGTTTCAAAACACGAAGGCCATTACAGGTAGGGGTGGGAGAAAATATCGGACCCGATTGACCCGACCCAAAAACCCGACGACCCGAAACAAAAATACCGTGTAATTCTCAAAAAAAAATTACCCGACCCGGCAAATTTCCCGGGACACAGGCCGAAAGTTTTCCCTTACCGGGTACCGGACCCGACCCGATAAATTTTAATATATATTTTTTATATTTAAAATTATATTTTTATTTTATGTTTCTTAATATTTTCACTCTAAAATTAAGTTTAAATCCCTACATTTTTTTAATGTTTGTATTATATTCTTTTAAGTTTTAAGTTTAATTTTTTTTAAATATTTTTGTGTTTAACATGTGATTTTTTTAATTTTAAAATAAAAAAAAATAAAAAAATGGACCGGGACACGGGCCGTTTAATGAGGTACCCGGATGAACCGGGTACCCGGTTTTCCAGGTACCCGACAATTCCCACCCCTAATTACAGGCCCCAGTTTCGAAACGCTAGTTCCCGTTCCGATACGGTTTGCCCAGAAGCTGCAGATTTTGCTGGTTTTTCATACTCAAATCCATTCAATCATATCCTATTGACGTCCTAATCATGCCAACAAGCCATCATACATATATGGTACATGACTGCAACTTCAAAACACATTCATGGCATCAAACAATAAACATCACATGTCTATAGGCATGCATCCTAATAACCAATACCAAGCAACCATCCAAACTCCAAATCAACATCAAAAGGCCAATTACAAATCCAAAACATCAAAAGCATCATGCCACAAACTAGGGAGTCCAAAACATCTCCCAAAAACACAACCTTAGGTTCCCATTGCCAAATTACCAAAACTAATAGTGTATGAAAATATCACCATACATGAGCTTAGTTTCCCTTGGACTCTTAGATTCCTTTCTGCCCTCAAACACTTCAATTGTCTGCATTATTGGTACAAAAGAGAGAGCGTAAGCACAATAGCTTCGTGAGGCATGCTCTAAAGAAAACAGCACAATAATGCCATATTAAAAAAAACACTTTCAACAAGCTTAAAACACAAACTTAACTCTTTTCATGCAACCTTGCATACTTTACAAGCATCTCATGCTTCAATACATCAATTCAACATATTGGCTTTCAAGGGATAATTCATAAACTTTTACAACACAAAACACAATCGGATACGCGGATTACCAGCGTTGTCCCACACGCTTCATACACACTACCGAACAACATAAGGTGGAGTTTACGGTACAATCACAACCCTTCAACACCCGTTATGGAGTTTACGGTACAATCACAACCCCTCAACATCACTCATCGATAGTTGTATAACTTCCTAACGAGAGTACGAGACACATAACACAAGGCCCACACACGGAGTTTTAACCACCGTTGTGACCTTAACAAGATCCACACACGGACTTTTAACCACCGTTGTGATCTTACCTCTCTCGTTAGGATACTTGGATGGCATTTTCGGTACAATCACAACCCCTCAACATCCAAGGCGACTTTATTCACGATGCACCCAATCCTATAGCCGGCTAACTATATCCGATTCAAGTACTTTAAAACCAATTCATCATTTGCCAATATACATCATTTACCATCAACAATTCACTGTTTTAATGCATTAAACAACATGCATCACTATGCATCCAAAACCATATTAACAATATGTTAAACCAAGGATATCTTACCTTGAGCATCCTTCATTACATGGCTTTCAAAACCAGCACTAACCATGCTAAAACATGCTTTCAAAACAGAATTTAAACATGCACATCATAACCAATGCATTCAACCACTTCGTGGCTCATTCAAGGGAGTTTCTCCGAAAACTTACACTTGAGCTTAGGTAAGTTGCTTAGACTTAAACTAAGCTCCCAAAACCTTCAAATAATTGTTCCAAAGCTGGAAACCAAACTCCACTCACCAATTCCGTTTCGCAAGCTTGCTGAAACGCCGATCAAGCCTCCGGATCGACTCCAAAGGTGTCCGAAGATGTCTCCCCTGTTTTTAACACATCAAAGCAGAGCATTAAGGCATCATCATGCATTAAAATCTTCAGCCAACACACTAAAACTCGCTGCTCTACCTAAAGCCAACATTTCGGCTACCAAACACAACCGAAATCACCTCCAAACTCTTCCGAAACTTAACCCAGCCAAGATCCATCACTTCTAACCATTTCTAAACATCAATTAACATCCAAAATAAACCTAAACTCGTCCTTATACCTCCAGCTATAACAGAACACCAAGATCACCTCAAAAACCACCATTTTCATAAGCAAAAACTTAGGAAATACAACCTATTCGGGATTGCATTGATAAAACCTCATATACACATCATTAGACATCCAAAATACATTTAAGAATCATCTCAAAACAGAGTCCAAACAATCACAATGAAATTCTTCAAGATTTCTTCCAAATCTTGGGTTTTAAGCCAAAATCAAGTTCCTATCATTAAAACCATTTATAAAACTTAAATTAAGGATTGACAACTTGGGAATTTCAGTAAAGAACTTAGTATTTAGAGGAGAAGAACAATCTTACCTCTAAATGGTGATTTCTCCTTGATTTGAGCCAATTTCCTTGAAAATTCAATGAGAAAATCAAAAGGATTTGATGTAGGATTGATTAGGAACTTATTGATGATAGAAATCTCATCAATTGAAGTGGAAATCAAAGAAAAAGCTGCTGGAGAAAAGTGTTTGGGTGATGGAATTTTGAGAGAAAAAGAAATGAGAAAATTTTAGGAAAAGTTAGTTATGAAATTCTAAAAGGTAGTTTCCTTTTTCATTTAATTAATTAAAACATTAATTAATTCACAAATTAAGGAAAAATTTGGAGAAATCATATTTGGGTAAATTAGCTCCTTAAAGATTCAAAGTTTCAATCCTTACAAAACAATCACCACTAAACTTTTCAAAATTTGCATTTTAGTCACTACCTCAAAATGTAGTATTTCCAAACTTTATTTTGTTAAATTGATTTCACCCCTCTCTTATATATATTAAAAGAGAATTTTTAGATATTTTTCCATATTTTTAAAGCATCCCGAACTAGGCTTTCCTAAAACGTCCTTTTATATTTGAACTGAAAATTAGACCGGTCCGGTTCAGACCCTAAACTTCCAAGCCCAAAATTGGGGTGTTACAACTCTCCCCTCCTTAAGAAATTTCGTCCTCGGAATTTACCTGGAGGAAAGAGGTATGGAAACTACTTCAACATATCATCCTTTCTTTCCCACGTGGCTTCCTCAACACCACGATGCCTCCACAACACCTTAACCAATTCAATGGTCTTGCCCCAAAGAACTATACTGTCCGAATCCAGAATTTCAATCGGCTCCTCATCATAGGTCAAGTCTGGATTCAACTCCACTTCCTCCACAAGCATAACATGCGAAGGATTAGATCTATACCTCCGAAGCATAGAGACATGAAACACATCATGAATCTTTTCCAACTCTTGCGGTAACCTCAGCTTGTACGCAACAGGACCCACAAGTTCAATCACCTCGTATGGTCCAATATACCTAGGGCTCAACTTACCCTTACGACCAAACCTCATCACCTTCTTCCAAGGCGAAACCTTCAAGAACACACGGTCACCAACCGCAAACTCAATCTCCCTACGCTTCAAATCCACGTAAGACTTCTGTCTATCAGAAGCTGCTTTCAAACGCTCACAAATGAGCTTCACCTTCTCAGTGGTTCCTTTTAACAAAGCTGCATCGAAATCAACTTCCGACATGTTTCAGCCCAGCAAAGAGGAGTTCTGCACTTCCTCCCGTGCAAGGCTTCATAAGGCGCCATTTGAATACTTGCCTGGTAGCTATTGTTATAAGCAAACTCCACCAAAGGCAAATGTTTCTCCCAAGAACCTTGAAACTCAATCACACAGCACCTCAACATATCCTCCAGCACTTGGATAACACGCTCAGACTGTCCATCCGACTGTGGATGATAAGAAGTACTTAAATTCAACCGTGTACCCAAAGCTTGATGCAAACACTCCCAAAAATGCGACGTAAACCTCGGATCCCTATCCGACACTATAGACTTTGGCACACCATGCATTCGCACAATCTCAGCAATGTACAACTCTGCAAGCTTGTCCAAGGTATACGTAGTATGCACAGGTAAGAAATGCGCACACTTCGTAAGGCGATCCACAATCACCCACACCGAATTCTTTTTCGATGGCGACAAAGGCAAACCAGACACAAAGTCCATGGTAATCCTTTCCCACTTCCACTTAGGAATCCTCAACGGTTGCAACAAACCAGAAGGAAACTGATGTTCAGCCTTAACCCGCTGACAAACCATACACTTAATCACGTACTCTGCAACATCCTTCTTCAAACCCACCCAATAGTACTCATCCTTAAGATCGCGATACATTTTAGTACTACCAGGGTGCATAGCAAAAGGACTGCTATGAGCCTCAGTCAGAATAGTACGCCTCAACTCAGCATCATTCGGCACTACCATCCCACTCCCAAAACTTAAAACCCCATCATCATTAAAACAGAAATCCGATGGTCTATCCTCAGCAATATCCTGAACATGTGGCACCAAAGAATCATCCAACAACTGCTTATCCTTTATCAACTGAACCAAAGATGGTTTCACTTGCAATTCAGCCACAAGACCCCCATCTCGCGAAATACTCAAGCTGGAAAACATAGCCCTCAACTCCACTGCCACTTTTCTACTCAAGGCATCCGCTACAACATTAGCTTTTCCCGGATGGTACTCGATCGTCAGATCGTAATCTTTAAGCAACTCCACCCAACGTCTTTGCCTAAGATTCAACTCTTTCTGAGACATCAGATACTTCAAACTTTTGTGATCCATGTACACAGTACACTTGTCACCATACAGGTAATGTCTCCAAATTTTCAAGGCAAAGACCACCGCAGCTAACTTAATATCATGCGTAGGGTAATTGCGCTCATGCACCTTCAACTGACGCGATGCATAAGCCACCACCTTACCCTCCTGCATCAACACACACCCCAAACCAACATAGGATGCGTCGATGTACACTACAAACTCTTTCCCTAATTTTGGTTGAACCAAGATAGGAGCTTGCGTCAAAGCTGCCTTAAGCTTCTCAAAAGCCTGTTGTCTTGCCTCTGTCCACTCATACTTGACATCCTTTTGCAACAACTTCGTCAAAGGTGCAGCAATCTTTGAAAATCCATCTACAAACCTCCGGTAGTATCCTGCCAACCCAAGGAAACTATGGACTTCATGAACAGACTTAGGAGGCTTCCAATTCATCACCGCCTCAATCTTCTGAGGATCAACTCGGATCCCCTCAGCAGAAACCACATGACCAAGGAAAACAACTTCCCTAAGCCAGAATTCGCACTTGCCTAGCTTAGCATAGAGCTGATTCTCCAACAGCGCCTGCAACACAATCCGCAAATGCCCCTCATGCTCCTCCTCAGTACGTGATTACACAAGGATATCATCAATGAACATTACAACAAACTTGTCAAAGTATTCATGGAACACTCTATTCATCATGTCCATAAAAGCTGCAGGAGCATTCGTCAAGCCAAACGACATCACAATAAACTCATAATGCCCATACCTCCTTCTAAAGGCTGTTTTTGGCACATTCACATCTTTCACCTTGAGCTGGTAATAACCTGATCTTAAGTCAATCTTAGAGAACACAGCCGCTCCCCAAAATTGATCAAAAATATCATCAATCCTCGGCAAAGGATACCGATTCTTGATAGTCAACTTGTTCAGCTGACGATAATCGATGCACATTCTCATAGTGCCATCCTTCTTTTTCACAAACAAGACCGGTGCACCCCAAGGTGACACACTCGGTCGAATGAAACCACGATCAAGCAACTCATGAAGTTGCGTCTTCAGCTCCTTCAACTCCTTAGGTGCCATTCGGTAAGGAGTAATGGACACTGGAGTTGTGTTTTCATACAACTCAATTCCAAACTCCACCTCTTGACTAGGTGGCAATCCAGGTAACTCCTCCGGAAACACTCCCGGAAACTCTCGTACAGTCCTAATATCTTGAACCCGCAACTCCTTAGAGCTAGGATTCATCACAAAGGCCAGATAAGCCTCACAACCTTGCCTCAGCATTCGACTTGCTTCCAACGAAGACTCCACATTGGCAAGAAACTTCACATTCTCACCAACCACCACCACCTCGTAATCATCCGCAAGCTTCAACGAAACTCGCTTGTTCTCAAAATCCACTACAGCTCGATGCTCAACAAGCCAATCCATACCAAGGATTACATCAAAACCATAGAATGGCAATTCCATGAGATCAACAAGAAAAACATGGTTTTGCACTTCCAAGGGACATCTTCTAAACAACTTCCGTGTCACAACGGTCTCACCAAAGGAACTAGTTACACGCATACCAACATCCAAAGATTCAACAGGTAAACCAAGCAATTGAACATGTTCACGCAATATGTATGAGTTTGTAGATCCATAATCAATCAAGGAAAGTAATGATAAGGATTGCAAAGTAAAAGTACCTGCGATCACATCCGTATAATTTCTCCCCTCACGCTGAGCATACATTCGAGCCTGGCCACCACCCTCAGGTTGAACATCCACCACATGAGCCACATTCCTCCCACCATCCTCTCTGCGCTAGAAATTACCACGGTCGCGCCCACGACCTCTCTGTGGTGCAACTACCCCAGGAGCACATCCCTGACCACCACCGACCAACAAAGGACACTCTCTCCTCATGTGGTCTGTCGAACCACAATTCCAGCATGAATTACCGGTCATTACTACCGGAGCCTGAACCTCCCTCGCTGCTCGAAGACAATCACGCCTTATATGGCCATGAGATCCACACGTCCAGCACGTGTTCTGATCAGCTCTCATCCTATCTCCCTGAACAGGCGCACCATGTCCTCCACCACCATGCCTAGCAGAAGACTAGTACCTCTTATCACGTCCTCTCTTGTTCCGTCCACCACCGGAACTATAGTCAGCAGCTCTTTTGCCTGAGCTAGAACTAACACCTCTGGGAGACAGACCCAAGTTCTGCTCAATGTCCTTCGATCTACTCACCAGCACATCAAAATCTGTATACTCAGTAGCAAGCATGAAAGTATTCACATCCGTCACCAAACCGTAATGGAAACGTTCACACCTCTCCCGTTCATCAGGGATTAACTCAGGTGCGTACTGGCTAAGGCGGACAAACTGGATCTCATACTCAGCCACTGTCATGCTTCCTTGCGTAAGAGACATGAACTCTCTTTTCTTCTCATCTAGGTATCGCACACCTAGATACTTTCGCTTGAACGCGTTCAAAAAGAACGTCCAAGTCACATCATTTTCCTCCATTCCGGAGATAGTGGTCGTCCACCACGTATACGCATCATCATGCAACAGCGATACCACACAACCCAACTTCTGTACATTGTTGCAATTCATTTGCCCCAAAATCCTCTTGGTGCTTTCCAACCAAGATTCAGAACCTTCCGGAGATAAACCTCTGAACTCAGTCCCTCCTAGACTGCGAATGTAACCCCCTTAACCCGGCCTAGACGGTTGACCCGAATTAAGAAAGTCACACGGGGAAAACCAAAGTCAACCCGAAAGTCAACCTTGATTAACGACCCTTTTTTTTCTTTTTAAACTTGTCTAGATGCAGATTAAGCCTAATTGTGATCACACAAACATCATACCAAAAGATCACAATCATCAGAGATCAAACAGGGACTCAATTGAACAATTTACAACTTTAGGGACCAAAATGTAAATTCTGATAATTAAAAGGACTTAACCCAAATTGAAGTTACCAACTTGAAATTAATCAGGTTTCATGCTTCTCTGTGAAATTTCAGCTCAAAAGGACTTCCCAAACTCATACAATTGCACAAACAAGTTTCAGGACCAAAACGCAAACAATTCAAAACACATAACTGCCAATGTCAGCCCCCAACGGTCAATCGTTCCGAAACGGGAGACAGCCCGTTCCGAAACGCGGGGTCGTTCCGAAACAGGCATAGCTCGTTTCGAAACGGGGGTCTGGCAGTGGCCTTTCCGTTTCGGAACGGCCCCTCCCGTTTCGGACGCCTGGGCACAATTAAGGCACCCGTTCCGAAACGGTAGGTGCTGTTCCGAAACACCCTGCCCAGATTGCTCCAAAACTCCACTTTAAACATGCAATTACACAACCAATCATGCTCCAATTGTCACCAAACTTTGCCAACATGCAATTCAACATATAAGGAACATATTAGCACTAACAATTCAACCAAACATCATCATATGCAAAAAGCCCCAATTCTAATGGCATGCTTCCTACACAAGCTAGCTACTCAAGCACCAAACTTACAAAACAAGCATAAGAAGACCAACCAGAAAACCAGCATTCTCAACAACATTCAACATACTTAGGGAGTACAAAATATCTCCCAAAACATACACATTGGTCCCCCATTGCCAAATCACCCAAAAGCTAAAATGTTTAACAAAAACCTTCCATACATTGAGCTTTACTTGCACTTGAATTCTTGCCCTTCTTGCTGCCCTCAAAAGGTCTCTAATGCTCTGCATTATTGAATTAAGAAAAACGAAGAGAGCGTAAGCAAAGCTTAGTGAGGAATGCTCATTTAAACCATTCAATAATGCATTTATAAAACACTTTATAAAACATGCTTCAAACCATCATTTACACATGCTCAAAAGCATACTTAAACATGCATCTCATGCATCAAATCATAACATGTCATATTGGCTACAAGTGATAAATTCCATTTCTTTAAACACAAGTTCATCAACTTTCACCCCAAGGACTTTTAAACACCTTGGCCCCAAGGACTTTTAAACACCTTGGCCTATGGAATTTTAAACACCATAGAATGTATCTCATCAAGGACTTTTAAACACCTTGATCCCAAGGACTTTTAAACACCTTGGCCATGGACTTTTAAACACCATGAAACGTAACTCATCAAGGACTTTTAAACACCTTGATCCCAAGGACTTTTAAACACCTTGGCCTATGGACTTTTAAACACCATAGAAAAGGATCACCTAAGGACTTTTAACCACCTTAGTGTCCACAACATGAACCATCCAAGGACTTTTAACCACCTTGATGTTCATAAGTAACAAGGCTCACTCAAGGACTTTTAACCACCTTAGTGACCTTAACATTTTAAAAACATCACTTGCCAATATACATCATTTTCATCACTTACATCACTGTTTTAAAGCATAAAACCAAGCCATATTCATCATGCATTTAAAAGCATTAAACCACATCATTTCAATGTACAAAAGCAAGGAACTCCTACCTAGAGTTACCTTCAACATATGGCTTACATCATCAGCAAAAACCATGCTAAAACATGCTTCCAAAACAGTATGTAAAACATGTAAATAATCATTTTGCATCACAACAAAATCATGGCCACCACTAGAGAGAAATTCCGAAAACTTACGCTCGAGCTTAGCAAAGTTGTTTAGACTTAAACTAAGCTCCCAAGACATTGGTTTCAAAGCCGAAAACCCATTTTCACTCACCGATTCCACTTCGCCACTTGCCGAAGCACGAATTCAAGCTTCCGGATCAACAACTCTTGGATCCAAAGATGCCTCCCCTGATTAAACACATTAAAGCAGAGGTTTAATGCATCATCAAGCATCAAAAGCTTCAATGAAAGCACTCAAACTCGCTGCTCTCATTCATACTCCAATTTCGGCCACCAAACACAACCGAAATTGCATCAAAACCACTTCTCAACAAAGCCCAGCCATAAACCAGCAAAACCTAACATCCATCATCACCATAAAACATCTAAAAACAACCTACAAACATCCTTATACCTCCAGCAACAACAGATCCACAAGATCACCACAAAAACATCCAAGAAACATAAGCCAAACTTAGGAAACTCAACCTATCCGGGATTGCATTAACCAAAACTCATTTCATTATCAATTTAGAGTTCATTTAACATCAAAAACACATCTCAAATCACAGGTTAATCAGATCTAACGAAAATCATGAAAAATCATCAAATCTTGCATTATAAGCCAAGATCCAATTCCAAACTCAAAAGCCTTTAATTAAACATCAATCAAGAGTTGATAACTTGGGAATTTCAGTAAAGAACTGATAGTTTAGAGGAGAAGGACGTTCTTACCTCCAAACTTGTGTTTCTCCACTTTTTGGAATGAAAATCCTTGTTGAAACACTTAACAATTGAAGAGGTTTAAAGATACAATGATTTGGAATCAAATGAGAGTTGAATGGAGGGATTTAGGTGAAGAAATCAGATCCAATTCTCTGGAAAAGTAGTGTTTGGTTTGAGTGAAAATGAGAGAAAGAAAGTTTAGCAAAGTTGGTTACAAAATCCAAAAATAGCCAAAATGGCTTCCCTCCAATTTTAATAACCTTTAAAATCAGATTTTAGACTTAAAATATCTTAGAAAAATCTGGAGAAATCATCTTTGGATTAATAGCTCCTTAAAGATTCAAAGTTTCAACTCTTTATAAAACAGTCACCAAACTTTCGAAATTTACATTTTGGTCACTAACCAAAATGTCATACTTCCAAAACCCATTTTTCAAAATTGATTTCACAGTTCACCTAATTATATTAAAAGATGATTTTAGAACATTTTTCCATATTTTTAATGCAACCCGAACTAGGCTTTCCTAATTTCACCTCTTAAGATTCGAACAGGACTTTGACCAAACCGGTCAACGCCCAAAACTTCTAAGCCCAAAACCGGGGCGTTACAACTCTCCCCCCCCCCTTAAGAAATTTCGTCCTCGAAATTTACCTGAAGGAAAGAGATAAGGAAACTGCTTCAGCATGTCTTCCTTCCGCTCCCACGTGGCTTCCTCAACACCGCGATGCTTCCACAGCACCTTCACCAACTCAATGGTCTTGCCACGAAGAACCTTGCTATCCGAATCCAGAACCTTCACCGGTTCCTCATCATAGGTCAAATCCGGATTCAAAACCACTTCCTCCACAGGCATCACATGCGAAGGATCAGATCTATATTTCCGGAGCATAGAAACATGAAACACATCATGAATCTTCTCCAACTCCTGAGGTAACCTCAACCGATACGCAACAGGACCCACACGCTCAACCACCTCATATGGTCCAATGTATCTAGGGCTCAACTTGCCCTTCCGGCCAAACCGCATCACCTTCTTCCAAGGCGAAACCTTCAAGAACACACGGTCACCCACCGCATACTCTATCTCCTTACGCTTCAAATCCGCGTAAGACTTCTGCCGATCAGAAGCAGCCTTTAACCGCTCACAAATGAGCTTCACCTTCTCTGTGGTCCCTTTCAACAAAGCCGGCATCGAAACCAACTTTTGACCAGTTTCAGCCCAACAAAGAGGAGTCCTACACTTCCTCCCGTACAAAGCCTCATAAGGTGCCATCTGTATGCTCGCCTGATAACTGTTGTTATAAGCAAACTCAACCAAAGGCAGATGCTTCTCCCAAGAACCTTGGAACTCAATCACGCAGCACCTCAACATATCCTCCAAAATCTGGATAACTCGCTCAGACTGACCATCCGACTGAGGATGATAGGATGTACTGAAATGCAACCTTGTACCCAGAGCTTGATGCAAACACTGCCAGAAACGCGATGTGAACCTCGGATCCCTATCCGACACAATTGACTTAGGCACACCATGCAGCCGCACAATCTCAGCAATGTACAGCTCCGCCAGCTTATCCAAAGAAAACGTAGTATGCACAGGCAAGAAATGTGCACACTTCGTCAGGCGATCCACAATCACCCAGACCGAATTCTTTTTCGATGGAGACAAAGGTAAACCAGATACAAAATCCATGGTAACCCTCTCCCACTTCCATTCAGGGATTTTCAACGGTTGCAACAAACCAGAAGGAAACTGATGCTCAGCCTTAACTCGCTGACACACCAAACACTTGCTCACGAACTCCGCAACATCCTTCTTCAAACCAACCCAATAGTACTCATCACGAAGATCACGATACATCTTAGTACTACCAGGGTGCATAGCAAAAGGACTACTATGACCTTCAGTCAGAATAGCACGCCTCAACTCAGCATCATTGGGCACTACTATCCGACTACCAAAACACAGCACACCATCATCATTGAAACAGAAATCCGAAGGTCTACCCTCCGCGATATCCTGAACATGAGACACCAAGGAATCATCCAACAACTGCTTATCCTTGATCAACTGAACCAAAGATGGCTTCACTTGTAACTCAGCAACGAGACCACCATCACGCGATATGCTCAAGCTAGCAAACATGGCTCTCAACTCAACAGCTACCTTCCTACTCAAGGTATCAGCAACAACATTAGCTTTTCCAGGATGATACTCAATCGTCAGATCATAATCCTTGAGCAACTCCAACCAACGCCGTTGCCTAAGATTCAACTCCTTCTGAGACATCAGATACCTCAAACTCTTGTGATTTGTGTACACAGTACACTCCTCACCATACAGATAATGCCTCCAGATCTTCAGAGCAAAAACCACTGCAGCCAGCTCAATATCGTGCGTAGGGTAATTGCGCTCATGCACTTTCAACTGCCGCGATGCATAAGCCACCACCTTACCCTCCTGCATTAGCACACACCCCAAACCAACATAGGATGCATCACTGTAAACCACAAACTCTTTCCCTGATTCAGGCTGAATCAAGATAGGAGCTTGCGTCAAAGCCGCCTTCAGCTTCTCAAAAGCCTGCTGTCTCGCTTCTGTCCACTCATACTTAACATCCTTCTGCAACAGCTTTGGAAAAGGAGCAGCAATCTTGGAAAACCCATCCACAAACCTTCGGTAGTATCCCGCTAAACCAAGGAAACTACGGACCTCATGAACAGACTTAGGAACCTTCCAGCTCATCACCGCCTCAATCTTCTGAGGATCAACACGAATCCCCTCAGCTGAGACCACATGTCCAAGAAAAACCACCTCTCTTAACCAGAACTCACACTTGCTCAGCATAGCATAAAGCTGATTCTCCAACAAAGCTTGCAAAACAATCCTCAAATGCTCTTCATGCTCCTCCTCAGTACGCGAGTACACAAGGATATCATCAATGAACACCACGAAAAACTTGTCCAGGTATTCATGAAACACACGATTCATCATGTCCATGAAAGCAGCAGGAGCATTTGTCAACCCAAACGGCATCACAAGAAACTCATAATGCCCATACCTTGTCCTGAAAGTTGTCTTAGGCACATCCACATCTTTCACCTTCAACTGATAATACCCTGACCTCAAGTCAATCTTAGAGAACACAGCAGCTCCCCGAAATTGATCAAAGAGATCATCAATCCTCGGCAAAGGATACCGATTCTTGATAGTCAACTTGTTCAGCTGACGGTAATCAATGCACATCCTCATAGTGCCATCCTTCTTCTTCACAAACAAGACCGGTGCTCCCCAAGGTGACACACTCGGCCGGATGAAACCACGATCAAGAAACTCTTGCAACTGCGTCTTCAGCTCCTTCAGCTCCTTAGGTGCCATTCTATACGGAGTAATGGACACAGGAGTTGTATTCTCATACAGCTCAATTCCAAACTCCACCTCGCGGTTAGGAGGTAAACCAGGCAACTCCTCAGGAAAAACACCAGGAAACTCCTTTACAACCCTGATATCTTGCACCCTCAACTCCTTAGAGCTAGGATTCATCACAAAAGCTAGATCGGCTTCGCAACCTTGCCTCAGCATCCTGCTCGCCTCCAAAGAAGATACCACATTGGCAAGAAACTTCACATTCTCACCAACCACCACAACTTCATAATCATCCGCAAGCTTAAGCGAAACACGCTTATTCTCACAATCCACAACAGCACGATGCTCAGCAAGCCAATCCATACCAAGGATCACATCGAAGCCATAGAAGGGCAACTCCATAAGATCAACATGAAAGACATGCTCTTGAACAACCAAAGGACACCTTCTATACAACTTTCGAGTCACAACAGTCTCACCAAAAGAACTAGTGACCCGAACACCAACATCCAAAGACTCAACAGGCAAACCAAGCAATTCAGCATGCTCACGAAGAATATATGAATGCGTAGATCCAGAATCAATCAAAGAAAGCAATGACAAGGACTGCAAAGTAAAGGTACATGCAATCACATATGCATCATTCCTGCCCTCTCTTTGAGCATACACCCTCGCTTGGCCTCCACCTTCAGGCTGAATAGCTACAACATGAGCTACCCCTCGGCCACCTTCCTCTCTCCTCTGGAAATTACCACGGCCGCGCCCACGACCTCTCTGTGGTGCAGCAACAACAGGAGCACGCACCTGCTCACCAGCCATCCTCGGACAATCTCGCCTTATGTGGTCTGCAGAACCACAATTCCAGCACCCGTTACCAGCAGCCGCAACAGGAGCTTGTGCCACTCTCTCAGCACGAGGACAGTCACGCTTCAAGTGACCACGGGAACCACAGATCCAACAAGCACTAGGATCAGCTCTAGCATTGCCTCCTCTAGCAGGCACACCACCACCTCTCCTGGCTGAGGACTGATACTTCTGATCTCGTCCCCTCTTGTTCCGTCCACCTCCGGAACTATACTCAGCAGCTCGCTTGCCAGCACCCTTAGCAGACAAACTCAGGTTCATCTCAACGTCCTTTGCTCGGCCCACCAACACATCAAAATCAACATACTCGGCGGCCAGCAAATACATCTTGACATCCGTCACAAGACCGTAACGAAACCTCTCGCACCTAGCCCTCTCATCAGGTATCAACTCCGGTGCGTACTGACTGAGTCGTACAAACTGTACCTCGTACTCAGCTACACTCATGCTCCCTTGGGTAAGAGACATGAATTCCCGCTTTTTCTCATCCAGATATCTCACTCCTAGATATCTTCTTTTAAACACATTCTGAAAGAATGTCCAGGTAACATCAGCTTCAGCCATTCCAGAAATGGTAGTCGTCCACCATGTATAAGCATCGTCCTGCAGCAAGGACACAACACAGCCCAGCTTTTGCACATCCGTGCAACTCATCTGACCCAAGATACGCTTGGTACTTTCCAGCCAAGCCTCAGAACTCTCAGCTGACAAACCTCTAAACTCAGTCCCTCCAAGACTGCGCAGACGCTCCAAAGGCAATCTGACTCCAGCATCTCCCTGATGCCCAGCTCCCTGAGCTCCAGCTACTGCTGCTCAAAAAGCACCCGCAATAGCTTGTACCAAAACAGACATATCAGGCATAGCTTGCCCCTGACCAACCTCTGGTCCAGCAGCTCCAGCACCAGCATCAGCTGCAGCTTCAGCTCTCGCACCTCCAGCACCACCACCAGGCGGAGGAGGGGGTAACACAGCACTACCAATGTGCTCTTCATTCTCATTCTCATTAGGAGTCGTAGCTCTCGTATTACCTCTTAACTCTCTACGTGGTGCCATACTTTTACCATGCAATCATAACACAAATAAAACAAAGTCAGGCCCAGCAAGGTAAGCAATCCAAGTATTCAAGCTCAATTTCATTTCAAAACAACATCTTTCCTTTAGCTTTTGTTTGGCAATGGGTACCCTCAACATGCAACATCAGAGCATACAACTCAATTGCATCAACATTTCAAACCACTGAACATGCTTTCAAACAACAAGCATTCATAGCATACATACTTCAATCATGCATACAACCATTCCCAATTACTCGAGAACTCAGCTCTGATACCACCAAATGTAACCCCCTTAACCCGGCCTAGACGGTTGACCCGAATTAAGAAAGTCACACGGGGAAAACCAAAGTCAACCCGAAAGTCAACCTTGATTAACGACCCTTTTTTTTCTTTTTAAACTTGTCTAGATGCATATTAAGCCTAATTGTGATCACACAAACATCATACCAAAAGATCACAATCATCAGAGATCAAACAGGGACTCAATTGAACAATTTACAACTTTAGGGACCAAAATGTAAATTCTGATAATTAAAAGGACTTAACCCAAATTGAAGTTACCAACTTGAAATTAATCAGGTTTCATGCTTCTCTGTGAAATTTCAGCTCAAAAGGACTTCCCAAACTCATACAATTGCACAAACAAGTTTCAGGACCAAAACGCAAACAATTCAAAACACATAACTGCCAATGTCAGCCCCCAACGGTCAACCGTTCCGAAACGGGAGACAGCCCGTTCCGAAACGCGGGGTCGTTCTGAAACAGGCATAGCCCGTTTCGAAACGGGGGTCTGGCAGTGGCCTTTCCGTTTCGGAACGGCCCCTCCCGTTTCGGACGCCTGGGCACAATTAAGGCACCCGTTCCGAAACGGTAGGTGCTGTTCTGAAACACCCTGCCCAGATTGCTCCAAAACTCCACTTTAAACATGCAATTACACAACCAATCATGCTCCAATTGTCACCAAACTTTGCCAACATGCAATTCAACATATAAGGAACATATTAGCACTAACAATTCAACCAAACATCATCATATGCAAAAAGCCCCAATTCTAATGGCATGCTTCCTACACAAGCTAGCTACTCAAGCACCAAACTTACAAAACAAGCATAAGAAGACCAACCAGAAAACCAGCATTCTCAACAACATTCAACATACTTAGGGAGTACAAAACATCTCCCAAAACATACACATTGGTCCCCCATTGCCAAATCACCCAAAAGCTAAAATGTTTAACAAAAACCTTCCATACATTGAGCTTTACTTGCACTTGAATTCTTGCCCTTCTTGCTGCCCTCAAAAGGTCTCTAATGCTCTGCATTATTGAATTAAGAAAAACGAAGAGAGCGTAAGCAAAGCTTAGTGAGGAATGCTCATTTAAACCATTCAATAATGCATTTATAAAACACTTTATAAAACATGCTTCAAACCATCATTTACACATGCTCAAAAGCATACTTAAACATGCATCTCATGCATCAAATCATAACATGTCATATTGGCTACAAGTGATAAATTCCATTTCTTTAAACACAAGTTCATCAACTTTCACCCCAAGGACTTTTAAACACCTTGGCCCCAAGGACTTTTAAACACCTTGGCCTATGGACTTTTAAACACCATAGAATGTATCTCATCAAGGACTTTTAAACACCTTGATCCCAAGGACTTTTAAACACCTTGGCCATGGACTTTTAAACACCATGAAACGTAACTCATCAAGGACTTTTAAACACCTTGATCCCAAGGACTTTTAAACACCTTGGCCTATGGACTTTTAAACACCATAGAAAAGGATCACCTAAGGACTTTTAACCACCTTAGTGTCCACAACATGAACCATCCAAGGACTTTTAACCACCTTGATGTTCATAAGTAACAAGGCTCACTCAAGGACTTTTAACCACCTTAGTGACCTTAACATTTTCAAAACATCACTTGCCAATATACATCATTTTCATCACTTACATCACTGTTTTAAAGCATAAAACCAAACCATATTCATCATGCATTTAAAAGCATTAAACCACATCATTTCAATGTACAAAAGCAAGGAACTCCTACCTAGAGTTACCTTCAACATATGGCTTACATCATCAGCAAAAACCATGCTAAAACATGCTTCCAAAACAGTATGTAAAACATGCAAATAATCATTTTGCATCACAACAAAATCATGGCCACCACTAGAGAGAAATTCCGAAAACTTACGCTCGAGCTTAGCAAAGTTGTTTAGACTTAAACTAAGCTCCCAAGACATTGGTTTCAAAGCCGAAAACCCATTTTCACTCACCGATTCCACTTCGCCACGTGCCGAAGCACGAATTCAAGCTTCCGGATCAACAACTCTTGGATCCAAAGATGCCTCCCCTGATTAAACACATTAAAGCAGAGGTTTAATGCATCATCAAGCATCAAAAGATTCAATGAAAGCACTCAAACTCGCTGCTCTCATTCATACTCCAATTTCGGCCACCAAACACAACCGAAATTGCATCAAAACCACTTCTCAACAAAGCCCAGCCATAAACCAGCAAAACCTAACATCCATCATCACCATAAAACATCTAAAAACAACCTACAAACATCCTTATACCTCCAGCAACAACAGATCCACAAGATCACCACAAAAACATCCAAGAAACATAAGCCAAACTTAGGAAACTCAACCTATCCGGGATTGCATTAACCAAAACTCATTTCATTATCAATTTAGAGTTCATTTAACATCAAAAACACATCTCAAATCACAGGTTAATCAGATCTAACGAAAATCATGAAAAGTCATCAAATCTTGCATTATAAGCCAAGATCCAATTCCAAACTCAAAAGCCTTTAATTAAACATCAATCAAGAGTTGATAACTTGGGAATTTCAGTAAAGAACTGATAGTTTAGAGGAGAAGGGCGTTCTTACCTCCAAACTTGTGTTTCTCCACTTTTTGGAATGAAAATCCTTGTTGAAACACTTAACAATTGAAGAGGTTTAAAGATACAATGATTTGGAATCAAATGAGAGTTGAATGGAGGGATTTAGGTGAAGAAATCAGATCCAATTCTCTGGAAAATTAGTGTTTGGTTTGAGAGAAAATGAGAGAAAGAAAGTTTAGCAAAGTTGGTTACAAAATCCAAAAATAGCCAAAATGGATTCCCTCCAATTTTAATAACCTTTAAAATCAGATTTTAGACTTAAAATATCTTAGAAAAATCTGGAGAAATCATCTTTGGATTAATAGCTCCTTAAAGATTCAAAGTTTCAACTCTTTATAAAACAGTCACCAAACTTTCGAAATTTACATTTTGGTCACTAACCAAAATGTCATACTTCCAAAACCCATTTTTCAAAATTGATTTCACAGTTCACCTAATTATATTAAAAGATGATTTTAGAACATTTTTCCATATTTTTAATGCAACCCGAACTAGGCTTTCCTAATTTCACCTCTTAAGATTCGAACAGGACTTTGACCAAACCGGTCAACGCCCAAAACTTCTAAGCCCAAAACCGGGGCGTTACAGCGAAGACGTTCCAAAGGCAACCTCAAGTTAGCATCACCCTGATGCACAACTCCTTGAGCTCCAGCTACTGCTGCCTGAAAGGCTCCCGCAATAGCCTGAATCAAAACAGTCATGTCAGGAGCAGCTTGCCCCTGCACACCTTCAGGTCCAGCGACCCCAGCACCAGCACCAACACCAGCATTTTCACCCCCAGCACCATCACCGCCAGGTGGTCCACCACCAGGGGAGGAGGTAAATCCACAACATTATCAGCGTTTTCCTCATTCTCATTATGAGCCATAGCTCTCGTATTCATCCTTGTCTCTCTACGAGGCCCCATTTATAAAAAACAATGCACTGACACAAATGCAATAAACATAATTAGGCTCAACAAGGTAAGTAATCCAAGAACTCAAGCTCATTTTCCAAAAACAATTCCTTTCATTAGTTTTGATATGGCAATGGATCCCCCTAACATGCTTCAACATAGCATAGCATCACAATTGCAACCATACATCACAATTCAAACAACATTCTTTCATCCAAAAGGCATATCATGCAAATACACATACATCACCCACATAACCATTCCCATTTACACGAAAACTCAGCTCTGATACCACCAAATGTAAACCCCTTAGCCCGGCCTAACGGTCGACCCGAACTACGAAGATTACACGGGGAAAACCAAAGTCAACCCGAAAGTCAACCTTGATTAACGACCCTTTTTTTAATTTTTAATCTTGTCTAGATGCACGTTAACCCTAAGCGAACACTTGAGAAACATATACATGAAAAGCACAACGATCGGATTTCAAAATGGGACTCAATTGCACAATATACAAATATTAGGGACCAAAATGTAAATTCTAGTAATTAGAATGTCTTAGCTGATATTTAGGTTGCCATTATTAAATTAGTCACATTACATGCATCTCTGTCAAATTTCACCTTAATCGGACATCTCAAACTCATATAATTGCAATTACAAATTTCGGGACTAAAACGTAAAGCTTACAAACCTCAAAACCATTCAAATCAGTGCCCAACGGTCACCCGTTTCAAAACAGTGTTGACCGTTCCGAAACACGGGTTCGTTTCGAGACTTGTTCCGAAACAGGGCCTTCCAGTTCCGAAATAGTCACTAGCCGTTTCGAAACACGAAGGCCATTACAGGCCCCCGTTTCGAAACGCTAGTGCCCGTTCCGATACGGTTTGCCCAGAAGCTGCAGATTTTGCTGGTTTTTCATACACAAATCCATTCAATCACATCCTATTGACTTCCTAATCATGCCAACAAGCCATCAGACATATATGGTACATGACTGCAACTTCAAAACACATTCATGGCATCAAACAATAAACATCACATGTCTATAGGCATGCATCCTAATAACTAATACCAAGAAACCATCCAAACTCCAAATCAACATCAAAAGGCCAATTACAAATCCAAAACATCAAAAGCATCATGCCACAAACTAGGGAGTCCAAAACATCTCCCAAAAACACAACCTTGGGTTCCCATTGCCAAATTACCAAAACTAATAGTGTATGAAAACATCACCATACATGAGCTTAGTTTCCCTTGGACTCTTAGCTTCCTTGCTGCCCTCAAACACTTCAATTGTCTGCATTATTGGTACAAAAGAGAGAGCGTAAGCACAATAGCTTAGTGAGGCATGCTCTAAAGAAAACAACACAATAATGCCTTATTAAAAAAACACTTTCAACAAGCTTAAAACACAAACTTAACTCTTTTCATGCAACCTTGCATACTTTACAAGCATCTCATGCTTCATTACATAAATTCAACATATTGGCTTTCAAGTGATAATTCATAAACTTTTACAACACAAAACACAATCAGATACGCGGATTACAAGCGTTGTCCCACACGCTTCATACACACTACCGAACAACATAAGGTGGAGTTTACGGTACAATCACAACCCCTCAACACCCGTGATGGAGTTTACGGTACAATCACAACCCCTCAACATCACTCATCGGTAGTTGTATAACTTCCTAACGAGAGTACGGGACACATAACACAAGGCCCACACACAGACTTTTAACCACCGTTGTGACCTTAACAAGATCCACACACGGACTTTTATCCACCGTTGTGATCTTACCTCTCTCGTTAGGATACTTGGATGGAGTTTTCGGTACAATCACAACCCCTCAACATCCAAGGTGACTTTATTCACGGTGCACCCAATCCTATAGCCGGCTAACTATATCTGATTCAAGTACTTTAAAACCAATTCATCACTTGCCAATATACATCATTTACCATCAACAATTCACTGTTTTAAAGCATTAATCAAAGCCATTAAACAACATGCATCACTATGCATCCAAAACCATATTAACAATATGTTAAACCAAGGATCTCTTACCTTGAGCATCCTTCATTACATGGCTTTTGTAACCCCCTTAGCCCGGCCTAGACGGTTGACCCGAACTACGAAGATTACACAGGGAAACCAAAGTCAACCCGAAAGTCAACCTTGATTAACGACCCTTTTTTTCTTTTTAACTTTGTCTAAATGCATATTAACCTTAGGTGTACTCTTGAGATAAGCATACTCAAAAATCACAGCAATCAGAAAATAATAAGGGACTCAATTGCACAACATACGAATTTTGGGACCAAAATGTAAAATCTCGAAATTAAGAGGACTTTACCAATTTTTAAGTTACCATTATGAAATTAGTCATGTTTCATACCTCTCTGCCAAATTTCACCCCAAACGGACATCTCAAACTCAACCAATTGCACATACAAAAATCAGGACTAAAACGTAAAGCTTGCAAACCTCAAAACCATTCAAATCAGTGCCCAACGGTCAAGTGTTCCGAAACGGGTCTAGGTCGTTCAGAAACACCCCTTGGCAGTAGCCAAAGTGTTTCCAAACACCTCAGCCCGTTTCGAAACACCCAGGCCAAAATATGCACCTGTTTCGAAACATGCAAGGGTGTTTCGAAACACCCTGCCCAGAAACAGCAGAAAAGTCTGTTTTACACTCTTTCGACCCACCAAACATGCTCATAAGACCTCCATGTCATGCCAACAAGTCATCAAACATTAAAGTAACGTATTTGCATCATCAAAGCTCAATCATAACATCATTTAGGAAAAACCACAAGTCTATAGGCATGCATCCTAAAATTAAAAGCAAGCAATCATCAAATCTCCAAAACAAATACCAAATGGCCATTTACATGTTCCAAACATCATCATAGGAATTAAACCAACTTAGGGAGTCCAAAACATCTCCCAAAAACACAACCTAGGTTCCCATTGCCAAATACCAAAAGCTAATAGTGTTGTGAAAATAGTCACCATACATGAGCTTAGACTTTCACTTGGATTCCTTGACCTCCTTGCTGCCCTTTAAGCACTTCAATGCTCTGCATTATTGGTTCAAGAAAGAGAGAGCGTAAGCACAAATGCTTAGTGAGAAATGCTCTAATGAAACAACACAATAATGCACTTTGTAAAAACACCTTTCCAAGGCGTTTAATTTCAAAACATCATTTATCTTGCATCTATGCATACAAACCAAGCATCTCATGCTTCAATACATTAACATGTCATATTGGCTTTCAAGTGATAATCCATAACCATTTTTCAACTCAAAACACAATCGGATACGCGGATTACAAGCGTTGTCCCATACGCTCCATACACACTACCAAACACTCAAGGTGGAGTTTACCGGTACAATCACAACCCCTCAACACCCGTGATGGAGTTTAACGGTACAATCACAACCCCCTCCACATCACTCATTGGTAGTTGTATAACATCACTAACGAGAACACGGGACACACAACACAAGGTCCTCACATGGCCTTTTAACCACCATTATGACCTTAGACATCTCGTTAGTGTTCTTGGATGGAGTTTACGGTACAATCACAACCCCTCAACATCCAAGGCGACTTTATTCACGGTGCACCCAATCCTATAGCCGGCTAACTATATCCGATTCAAGTACTTTTAAACCAACACATCACTTGCCAATATACATCATTTACCATCATCAATCCACTGTTTTTAAGCATTAAACAAAGCCATTACATAATCATGCATCACTATGCATCAAACCACATTTATCAATGTCCAAAACAAGGATCTCTTACCTTGAGCATCCCTCAACACATGGCTTACAAAACCAGCATTAAACATGCTAAAATATACTTTCAAAACAGAATTTAAACATGCAAAATAAACACATTGCATTCAACCATCTCATGGTTCATCAAAAAGAGAGTTTCTCCGAAAAACTTACTCTTGAGCTTAGCTAAATTGTTTAGACTTAAACTAAGCTCCCACAACCTTCAAAGATTGGTTTCAAAGCTGAAAACCAAACTTCACTCACCGATTCCGTTTCGCAAGCTTGCCGAAACGCCGATCAAGCCTCCGGATCAACACCACAAGGATCCGATGATGTCTCCCATGTTTTAAACACATCAAAGCAGTGGATTAATGCATCACCATGCATTAAAATCTTCAACCAAAACACCTAAACTCGCTGCTCTCATCAAAACTCACATTTCGGCTACCAAACACAACCGAAATCATATCCAAACACCTCTACAACAATACCCAGCCAAGATCCATCAAATCCAATCATTCTTAAACATCAATTAACATCTAAAAAGGACCTAATCACGTCCTTATACCTTCAGCTATAGCAGAACATCAAAATCACCCCAAAAACCACCATTTTCTCAAGTTAAAACTTAGGAAAATCAACCTATTCGGGATTGCATTGATTAAACCTCAATTACACATCATTTAGACATCCAAAATACATCAAAAAGACATCTCAAAACAGAGCCCAATCATCTATTACGAATTTCTTCAAAATTAAATCCAAATCTTGCATTTTAAGCCAAAATAAAAAACACAACATTAAAACCTTTAATAAAACTCAATTTAAGGATTGAGAACTTGGGAATTTCAGTAAAGAACTGAGTATTTAGAGGAGAAGGACGTTCATACCTCTAAATGTGAGTTTCTCCTTGTTTAGAGCCAAAATCCTTGAAAATTCAATAAGCAAATGATGAGGATTTGGTGTAGAAATGATTAGAAATCATTTAGAGATTGAAATCTCAACTTTAGGTGTGAAAATCAAAGGAAAAGTGGCTGTGGAAATGTGTTTGGCTGAGGGAAAATTGAGAGAAAATGAAATGGGAAAATTTTGGCAAAAGTTAGTTATGAAACTAAAATATCTCTTTTCCCTCTTTTCTTTTTATTAAATCATATTAAATGAGTCTTTAAAATTTAAGAAAAATCTGGAGAAACTCTCCCTTGGGTAAATTAGCTCCTTAAAGATTCAAAGTTTCAATCCTTTTAAAACAGTCACCAACTTTTCAAAAATTACATTTTAGTCACTAACTTGAAATGTCATATTTCCAAACCCCATTTTGTAAAATTGATTTCACCACTCTCTTATATATAATAAAAGAGGATTTTTAGATATTTTTCCATAGTTTTAATGCATCCCGAACTAGGCTTTCCCTAAAAACCACCTTTTATATTCGAACCGTAATTTAAACCGGTCCGGTTCAGACCCTAAACTTCCAAGCCCAAAATTGGGGTGTTACAGCTTTCAAAACCAGCACTAACCATGCTAAAACATGCTTTCAAAACAGAATTTAAACATGCACATCATAACCAATGCATTCAACCACTTCGTGGCTCATTCAAGGGAGTTTCTCCGAAAACTTACACTTGAGCTTAGTTAAGTTGCTTAGACTTAAACTAAGATCCCAAAACCTTCAAATAATTGTTCCAAAGCTGGAAACCAAACTCCACTCACCAATTCCGTTTCACAAGCTTGCCGAAACGCCGATCAAGCCTCCGGATCGACTCCAAAGGTGTCCGAAGATGTCTCCCCTGTTTTTAACACATCAAAGCAGAGGATTAAGGCATCATCATGCATTAAAATCTTCAGCCAACACACTAAAACTCGCTGCTCTACCTAAAGCCAACATTTCGGCTACCAAACACAACCGAAATCACCTCCAAACTCTTCCGAAACTTAACCCAGCCAAGATCCATCACTTCTAACCATTTCTAAACATCAATTAACATCCAAAATAAACCTAAACTCGTCCTTATACCTCCAGCTATAACAGAACACCAAGATCACCTCAAAAACCACCATTTTCATAAGAAAAAACTTAGGAAATACAACCTGTTCGGGATTGCATTGATAAAACCTCATTTACACATCATTAGACATCCAAAATACATTTAAGAATCATCTCAAAAAAGAGTCCAAACAATCACAACGAAATTCTTCAAGATTTCTTCCAAATCTTGAGTTTTAAGCCAAAATCAAGTTCCTATCATTAAAACCATTTATAAAACTTAAATTAAGGATTGACAACTTGGGAATTTCAGTAAAGAACTTAGTATTTAGAGGAGAAGAACAATCTTACCTCTGAATGGTGATTTCTCCTTGATTTGAGCCAATTTCATTAAAAATTCAATGAGAAAATCAAAAGGATTTGATGTAGGATTGATTAGGAACTTATTGATGATAGAAATCTCATCAATTGAAGTGGAAATCAAAGAAAAAGCTGCTGGAGAAAAGTGTTTGGGTGATGGAATTTTGAGAGAAAAAAATGAGAAAATTTTAGGAAAAGTTAGTTATGAAATTCTAAAAGGTAGTTTCCTTTTTCATTTAATTAATTAAAACATTAATTAATTCACTCAAATTAAGGAAAAATCTGGAGAAATCATATTTGGGTAAATTAGCTCCTTAAAGATTCAAAGTTTCAATCCTTACAAAACAGTCACCACTAAACTTTTCAAAATTTGCATTTTAGTCACTACTCCAAAATGTAGTATTTCCAAACCTTATTTTGTAAAATTGATTTCAACCCTCTCTTATATATATTAAAAGAGAATTTTTAGATATTTTTCCATATTTTTAAAGCATCCCGAACCAGGCTTTCCTAAAACGTCCTTTTATATTCGAACCAAAAATCAGACCGGTTCGGTTCAGACCCTAAACTTCCAAGCCCAAAATTGGGGTGTTACATTAGTACACCGTATAAACCCCTCAACATCCAAGGCAACTTGTTTAAAGTGCACTTAATCCTATAGCCGACTAACTATATCCGATTTCATTTATAACCTAATTTCACAACATCACTTGCCAATATAATTCGTATTTAGCATAACCTCGTTGTTTTCAAAGCATTACCAATAAGCCTCATTTCCAAGAACCAAATCATGCTTCATAATACAAGTATAAGCATATACTTATAAGGACCACTTACCATGTGCATCCTTCATCAATATAACATCAAAAACAGTAAATCATTTACTTCAAATAATGTTTTAAACAGTAGGTAACATGCATTTAAAATCAAGTGCATCAATAGCTCATAATAGTACAATCCGAGGGAGAAAATCCTTTTACTTACTTCCAAACTTAGTAGAGCATTTCAAGCTTACATTAAGTTCCCAATACCACCTTTCAAAGTGTTTCAAAGCTGGAAAACACGTTCTCACTCACCGACTCAGGAAACCAAGATTCACCGACGCGAAATTAAGCGTCTGAAGCCCCCAAAATTTCACTGATTGCTTCTGATGTATTCTCCCTATTTATATCACACAAGAACAGAGGATTAATGCATCATAATCACTATCAACTTAAACAATCTCATTGCTCTGCCCAAAAACACCAAAACGCTCATCCGAAACAACTGAAATTACCTTCGATTGCTCTCTAAACTTAGCCCAACCATAACCAAACACTTCCATCTCATTTTAAACATCAATCAACATCCAAATTAACATCCAAATTAACATCAATCAATCAACCTAATTTCATCCTTATACCTCCAGCAACTCGGATTTCACAAAAACACCACAAAAACCCAAAACCTAACAATCTAACAATTAGAGATTCAACTCATTTAGGGATTACATTCATAAAACTTTTATTTCCACGTCAATTAACATCCAAATTATGATTAAAATCAGCCACAAAACAATCAAAATAATACCTTAACGAAAATCTTAAAAAATCTTGTTATTAAACAAAACTAGAGAGCCAAAAACTTTCCCCTTGAAAAATATTGTTATTAAACAATCAATAAAGAACCTTGATTAGAGGAGAGAAAAGAAAGATCACCTCTAACACAAGCTTTCCCCTTGATTTGCAATGATTTTGAAGAAATCCTTAAAGATAACTTTAGCTAGTTGTTGTAGAAATCCATGGTTATCATTTAGGATTCAAAAGTAGATTAAATGAGATAAATCTCTAGAGATTTTGGTGATGAAAAGAGAGTTTGGCTGCTAAAGTTGAGAGATAAGTTTAGAGAAAAGTAGTTACGTAAGAAAATCATTAGGCTTTTAAAAATCTCTTTTCGTAAAATCCTTTTATTAAAACATTTAATTAAATCATTTAAAACATAAAATCAAGGAAATAGCCGATAACAACTTGGTGTAATAGCCTCCTAAGGATTCTAAGTTTTGCCTCTCTTCAATTTAGCCATTAAAACTAAACTTGCAATTTTTACATTTTAGTCAACAAACCGAAATGTCAACTTTCCAAAAATCATTTTCCAAAATTAGCTTCACTTTCCCTCAATATATATTTAAAGAGGATTTCAGAAAATTTTTGCATGATTTTATCACATCCCGAGCAAAGTTTTCCCCGAACCGAGTGTGAACTGTCTAGAGCTCTAATGGTAAAGTGCTCATAAATCCTATATTTTTTATGCATTCCATCTCATATTATTGATGTTCTTAAGTGCATTTTAGGCATATTTAGGTACATTCATGCACTATTTACAATATTCTTTGCTCTGCCTTGTTTTTGTTGAATATCTTTAAATTGATAAGAAAAGATATTATTTTAGTTTAGTTTCAGATGCTAGAAGCTGTCAGGAGGAGGAGAAATCAGAGGAGCTGATCTTGAGGCAGTAGACCAAGGGGTTGTACTGAAGCAGTTCAACACAGAGAGAGATGTTGCCGAGTAGCTGCTACCACCATATTTGCCGCCCAGGGCAGCAACTTAGGGAATTGGTAAATTGGAGTGCGATTGGAAGAGCATAATTTTTTGAGTCCAATGAGCCCATCCATGCAATTTATTGATGCCAGAAACAGCGGACAGAGTCGCCAAAAGAGAAGATCAAGGCTTGCTTTCGGCACAAGGCAACGACAAGAGGAGTCCAAATTCAAGTCAAAGAAGTCAGAATTAAAGGATGCATTTATGCAAAAGCTACTTTATCATGAGGAAGACTTCTACTCCAAGGAGGACTTAACCTAGGCCATGCCCTATATATACCTGACTTTACATTGCCTTTTAGGCAATTCTTAGTCGGCATAGCTTAGGTTTCTCTTGTCTTTTCTTGCCGCCACTGTGTTCTAAATTCTCTAGGGGTTTGGGTTGTGTAGTAAAGTAGTTGTAAGAATGATTGTTTAGGTTTAAGTTTGTTATTGCAATAAATTCAAGGTTTCCTTATTTCATATTCTTCATTGTTTTCAATTGAGTCGGAAGATCGATTGTGAGCAATCCATTTGTTTGGCATCGAGAGAGTTAAACTCACGAAAGAAGTAAACACGATCTCATCAATACCAGGTGTTGATCAATCCAGCCTAGACATAGGTTAGGGTTTAATGCGGCTAAAAGAGGACGAACCAAAGGTTACTGTTCATTGCAAGATTCACGCTGACGGGTATTATCTACAGCGGGCATCAACAGTATTCTGACTTAGACATAAGCTGAATCATCATCGAAGCGTTTTGTCGAGCCTTGAAGGGCTGCCGAGTTTGCCGCCGAGCCAATCGCCCGTTCCACCTGCCGAGGCAGCGAAAGCGTCGAAGCACTAATCTGTCATCTTCAACCAAGGCATCAAAGTCTGGCAGCGCAATACAACTTAACCTATTCAACACAATTTCACACTACGGAGCAGTATAACCTGACCCATTCTATCAACCTAATATCTTCTCTTAATTACTTGTGTTTATTTACTTTTCCTTTAAACAAACTGAAATTTACTTGTGCATTTAAATATTCCTTGTGTAGGAACTTATATCCGTGTTAGATGTCTAATTTTCGTGGGAGACGATATCTTTTATATTACAACTTGACAAGAGTGTGTACTTGCGCTCATATTTAGAGAACACCTAATCGCTCTACAAGTATTTGACGTCATTGCTGGGGATGGGCAACAGTAAATTCGGCTTTATTTTTCTGCACTATTTATTGCATTTAATTTCAGTTTTTATTTTTCCTTTTTATTCAATAAATTTTTTTTATAATTTTTTTCTAGTGCATGACCAGAGTCAACCCATCGACCGAAATCGTTTTCATAAACGAGATCAAACGAAGAGAAAGAGAACTAAAGAAAGAAGCAAGAGAAACCCTTGGAAAAGCTAAAGAAGTAGGAAAAGTAGAGACAGCCATGCATAACGACCAAGATGACAACCCTGCCAACAATGCCCGAGACGACAGAGATGGGAAACAAGATCCACCACCTAGGCAGCAACCCCTAATTCAGCCCAGGCAGCAACAGTATGTGCAAACAGAGGATTTGACCCAACTGTTGCAGAGCTTGAAATTGTAGCATATCACTTCAAGCTGAAACTAGTGATGTTCGACATGATAAACACATTGGGGCAATTTGGAGGAACTGCCACAGAAGATACTCGATAGCACTTGAGGGGATTTCTTGACATTTGCAAAGCTTTTAGGATACATGGAGTCCATCAAGATGTGCTTATGCTGAGATTATTTTCCCTATTCACTGAGGGATAGGGCAAAGCAGTGGCTAAATAACCAGGCGACATGATCATTCAACACTTGGACAGAGTTGTGCTAGGACTTCCTCAAACGATTCAGCCCTACAAACGTAACCGACAGATTAAGAAATGAAATCACTACCTTCCGTCAATGATATGACGAACCAATGTATGAAGCTTGAGAGAGATACCAACAGATGCTAAACAACTGCCCGCTTCATGGTTTCCCATCCTGGACTCAAGTGTCAATGTTCTATAATGGAGTAAATCAGCCAACATGAATGATGCTCGATGCTTCAGCCAATGGAATCATCCTGGATAGACCACTCGTGGAGGCACTACAGATTTTGAACAGAATCGCGAAGAATGACTACAAGTTCCCTACAGCCCGCGACGGCGGCATAAGGCGACCAATTGTTGTGAATGAAGTAGAAGCCATCGAATCTGTCATTGTCCGCCTAGATAAACTGACACAGTTGGTGATGAATATGGCCAAACCCGCTGGGAAAACATATGAGGCTAAGGTTGTGGAGCCCTTTTTTGATGAGTGTGGGGGCAACCATGATCCCTTCAAATGCAGTGAATCCGCCAATTTCATGGGAACTTATTAGAGGAACAGCAGACCCAACACCAACACATACAATCCTGGATGGAAAAAGCACCCAAATTTCTCCTGGAGTAACCCTGATACGACTGCAAATCCAAACCAGCAACCAGGAGGATATCAGCAGAACCTGTCCCGGCAGCAGCCTCAACAGCAATAGAATATGAGCAATAATTCATTAGAATCTACTTTACATACTTTTATGTCTCGCACTACTAATTTTATTGTTCGTACTAATAAATTCATTGACAAGACTGAGTCCTTCATGGACAGGACTGAGATGCGGATGAACAACCATGAGACATCAATAAAGAACCTGGAGACCCAGTTCGGGCAGTTCACTGAGATCATAAGCAACATGACAATAGGGGCATCATCCAGCAACACTGAGGCAACATCAAATCCCACTTATGAGCAATGCAAAGCAATAACAAAAAGAAGTGGGAAACAACTAGATGATCCAAGAGTTGAGAAGCCAAAGGAAAAGCAACCAGAACCGCCCACCGCAGTAGTACATGAACAATCTACTGTGGCATCAAAACAAATTGATGCCCAGGCAGAAGAGATAGACGACGACCCTAAGATAGATGATCCCGAACCCCCACATATAAAATTTCCTTGTAAGGAATGCATCCAGGACATCCGTCTACCGCTGCCCTCCCCCAAAGGCTTAAACAGCAAAAGCAAGAGCACCAGTTCAAGAAATTTTTGGATATTCTAAAGTAGGTGCACATCAACATCCCACTCGTGGAAGCCATACAAAACATGCCAAATTATGAAAAATATTTGAAAGATATGGTTTCCAAAAGAAGGAGAGTTGGGGAATTCGAAACAGTGGCAGTAACTGAAGAATGCATGATAATGTTGCATAACAAGGTGCCGCCCAAGAGGACTGATCCAGGCAGCTTTATCATTCCATGCAAGATTGGTAGCAACCATGACATGAGAGCTCTATGTGACCTAGGAGCAAGCATTAATCTGATGCCCAAGGCTGTCATCAACAAATTAGGAATTGGAAAAGCAAAACCAACTTCCATCATGCTCCAACTAGCTGACTATTCTTTTGTGCAACCGAAAGGAAAAGTTGAAGACATCCTTGTACGAGTAGGCAACTTCATTTTTCTAGCTGATTTCCATATCTTGGACTGTGAGGCAAACGAGAACGCCCCATCATTCTTGGGCGACCATTCTTAACTACAAGCAGAATATTAATAGATGTGGAGAATGGGGAACTCATAATGAGGGTTGACAATCATAACGTAAAGATACATGTTTTACAGCTCATGAAACCAGCCAACGTAAAAGAAGTATGCCAAGACACACATGCCTCCAAAGCTAGCACAGAAACAAAGCAAGGCAGCAGCCGCCAGGGCAGAATGCAGGGCAGTAACAAAGATCTTGAGGAGCAAGATAACCCACCTGGAAGAATAGCAAATCACAACCAACTCAAGAAGTGGTTATGTTTGGGAGATGCACTCCATGCACTCCCAACATAACTTAATTTATTTTTAATCTTTCTTTTTATGTTTATGTTCTATGAGTAGATTTTAATTTATTGCAATTTATTTTCCACATTTTTATTTTCTGTAGATTTTAAGTTTTCTTTATCTTGTTAATTATTTTTATTTTAAGTTTAGGAATAAATAAGCAGGACCAAGAAGAAGTCCCAACAAGGAGCCCACCCACCATGTTGTCGAAACAACTGAAGGCAGCTCAACAGAAAAATGCACAACGGCTAGAATACTGCTAACAGCTAGCTGTCAACAACTACAACATTACGGGCATCTAATCCCGTAACACGCGCCGCAAAATCTGCCCGTTGGGAATTTAATGCCACCACGACATCTCTTAGCAACCCCTATAAATACCTCACTATTTCATTCATTTTCTTCACTTTATCTCCTTGTTTAACCTCTTCTGCGTTCACTTGCTTTCTTAATATTTTCTATTTTCAGTTACTTTTAGATTACAACCGCTTCACTACCATGGCATCATCACAATCCAAACCCTCATTCCACAGATTCTTCTCCGAGCTAGACCAAAAAAGGCACAGAACACAATTTGCCAACAGAGCAGTTTGGGAGGAGCAAGGGTTTCACTACTCGCAGTAGACAAGATACTTAGGTCTCGAGCCCGCCCTCTTCGAGAAAATTCATAGCCAAGGGTGGGAGATCTTTGCAAAGCAGCACGAGGTGGCCAACATCACCCTTGTCCGAGAGTTATACGCCCACCAACCCCGCCCATAAATCCTATTTGTTTTTGTTAGAGGGGAGGCAGTAAAACTCAATGCCGCAACCATTAACAAGTTCTATGGGCTGGAGATGGGCGATAACCCCCATGAGGAATAGCGGCAGACATTGACAGCAGCTGACTACGACAGAATGAAGGACAGGCTATGTGAACCAAACACCCTGTGACTGGCAGGGAAACACAACAGTTTTGTTCAGCGCTGTCGTCTGCTGCCAGAGGCAATGTTGTGGAACACATTCATCAAGTGACGCTTGTTGCCCACCTCCCACAACACGATAGTTGACCGGCCTCGTCTCGCCCTGATCCACTCAATCATGAACAACCAACCGATCAATGTGGGAGACATAATCTGCAAAGAGATCCACAACTGCTACTAAAAGTCAAAGGACATACACTACTTCCCCTCCCTCATCACTGGTCTTTGCGTGAACTTCAACGTCTCATCCGACTCCAAAGATGTGTTGACACCATCATGGGAGGGCTGGACCAGAAAAGCCAAGCTCCAGATGATGCAGGCACCTGAAACAGAGCCAATCACACTGTCCCACCCGTCGGCAGACAACACAGCTGCCCTGACAGCAAGAGGCAATATTGAGGCTGCCCAAAACCCTAAGGTCATCCAGCTGCTCCACAGATTAATCGAGAGCAACAAGAGATTTGAACGGCAGCAGCTGACTTTCATGAAGTATGTGGGGGAAGTTCAAGAGGCCTTTGTGGCCTATCTTCTGCAGAAGTTTCCCAACGACACCCCCTCTTTGGCCAGATTCCTTGAAGAATTGGCCGCCGCAAGTGAACCAAGAGAGGCTACACCGCTAGAAGCTGCTACCCGCCATGCCGCTTTTCGTCGCCAAATGCCTTCTCTAGCACGATACTCGTCCTACTCCGCCACCTCCTCCTCTCACACAGTGACCGACACAACATCAATAGTTGCCGACACCTCCCCATCCAAGGATTCCAGGCAGCAGACGACAACAATCAGGGAACCAACGGCAACATCAGAGCCATCGGTAGCACCCATGGCAGAATCAAGCAGGAAAAGGAAGCGGCATATAATCTCAGCTGAATTGGCACCGGAGGATGAGGGCTCAAAAACTGAACTGGTCCACATTAAAGCTCCTCGCCCTACTCTCAAGAGAGTCCAATCGCCGCGTACAACAAAAACTTCACCCGCCAAGCCTACTTCCAACACCTCTGTCATCCGCTGCCTAGTCATCCAATCATCATCTTCCGCCCCCGCCTCTGAAACTCTAACAACATCTCCATAATCCAACAACTTCTAGCGTTGTTTTTTTTTCTTTCTTTTTAATTCTTGTTTTTCTGTTTTTTATTTATCTTGTCTTTATTTATTCTGTTTTTATTATTTTTTTCATTGAGGGCAATGCCCATCTCGAGTTTGGGGGGATTATCACTCATTTTTTAGGCATTAATTAGATCATATAGGTTGCATATGTACTTGCCTTTAAATTAATCAAAAGAAAAAAAATTGTTAGAACTTGTGCCTAAGATAGGATAGCCGATTAAATTTTTCGCACCATTAAATAAAATGAGCTTAATTTTGGGGAAAGTGTGAAGAAAACTTAGAATTTTTTTATAATTGCCAAAAATTAAAAACACTACTGTTACTTGTTGAATTTGATTGAATTTCTGATAAACACTGCCTAGTTGAATTATTTGTAAATTTCTAAAATGGTTGCAGGTAGCTGCCGCGACAGAAAACATACATAAAAAATGATGACAAGCACTGCCGCGGCAGGAAGAAAAAATTATATAATGTTTTTCCCTAGAGGTGCCCAATGTTGGGTCAAGTCGGCACGCCCTGTGGCGCAGCAAAAAAAATAATCTGACGTAATCCAGTCAGGATCCACGTATAGGGACGAATTCGGGGTGAAAAGATGAAGAGTTACCTTTTAAAACTCTGGAAACTGGAAAACCAACAGTATGTTGGAATAACCACGTCAACTAAAACTGGAATTGTCACAGGTTCGCAACAACCTCTACAGAGTCAACCCAAACAAAACGAACAAAGTTTCCGCCTCCCTAACACTTAGGGAAAAATTTCGACAGGTTTGAACACCTTCCATGGAGAAGTCGAAATCCCTCAAGGGATTCCTGAGGGAGTCTGAAATCGACCAGGGGTTCTACCGGGACTTGTATTCGAACTAGGAAGTCGCCAGGACTTTGCCATGGGGCAAGAGGAACACCAGAAAAATATCGAACAACTTCTTAGAAGAAATCTGGGACTTGTCGAAAATTCCAGAGGGAAATTCCAGGGATATGTCGAAATTTGCAAGGAGGAATAGGGATGATTTGGTTGCTAGCCCTTGTCCCTTTAAATAGTCTTCAGAGACTTAATTCTAGTTGAATTCCTTAAATCCAAGTTCAACCAAAATTCATAGAATCTAATTCTACTTGAAATTGGTTTATATTAAATATACATTATATTTAATAATATTAAATGAAATATTTATATTTAATTATGTAGAATCTTATTCTACATAAAACATGGATTTAAATATACATTATATTTAATCCAAATATATATATTTTTATTATATAAAATCTCATTTTAACTTTACTTGGATTTAAATATATTTAAATATATATATTTTTAATTATGTAGAATCTAATTCTTTATAAACTTGGAATTATATACATTATATAAATTCCAAATATATATTTAAATTTCTAGAATCTTATTCTATAATATTTAAGTCTCTAAATATTTTCTATACTCTAAATAATATATGATAAATACAATATTTATCCAATATTATTCCCATTTAAGGGAGTTGCCGATTTCCCCTATCCCACAGGGGATTTTCGGCAACCTCCCTAAAATAGGGAGTATGGTTTCCAATTTTTGTTGTTCGTTTCATTCGAAGGGTGTGACCCTTGTAGGTTCATGCGACGTTAGCAGCAAAAATAGAACGGTTCTAATTTTACAAACAATGAGTGGCATCTAGCAATGCATCATTGCTACCTAAGTTGCATGAAGTCATGATTTGACTTTCCTAATTCCTGAATAAACTTCCTTTATGTATTTCATCCTTTTGTCCTTTATATCTTAGATGAACACAAGTCATGGGTTAGTCACACTTGCGTTGTCTGTCTAGTGTTTCTTGATGTCTTGAGTAGATTATGATAAACGAATCTCTATGATATCTCATATCATAATATTCAAGCATGGCCACGCATTTTCAAATCTCACTCAATCAAGTGGCCGAAGATATTTCTCCCATTATGTAGGAGGGACAAATCCTTTCTTGATCAACCATATTTCACTACATAGGTCATCACGTATCCAATCATCGGTTTTTATAATGTAGTCAGTTACGACACACGTTTGACTATGTCAAAATACGTAAATCTTTATGTTGAAATCATGTTGATCTCAAGTCTGAGGATTATACATATGTTTATCATGAGCAATGTTGTGACTGTCACATAATTACCCAAGAAACATGCTCATAGCGGGTCAATCCAGTATGTTGTTCTCTAACAAATACTTATGTGTTGATTTTGACATCTCTATGTCAATGACACCGCTTGTCATCAACCACATATTAGTCTTTATATATTATCACTGTCCATACCCGTAATAATATTCGACTAAGGATCCTTTTAACAATAATTGCATTATTGTATGCACATTATTATCCAATGGTTAGTTTGATGCACAGAAACATATCAAATGATAATAACGGTAATGTCATTACTTGATAAATCTAGTAAAATAGTATGTCTATTCAATCATCATATGATTGGTCTTTGGGCATACTCCAACAATCTCCCACTAGCACTAAGACCAATTATTCTCGTATCTAATACTATATGGCTTAGTGTAACTGACATGCTTATGCTGTGTCAAAAGCTATGTCAGCGAGTTGACAAAGTTATCAACTTTGTGCGTATGTTGCATACTTTCACATCTCCAAGATGTAAGTACTTTAGAATATGTTTGGATTTATGGATGAGATCTGGGTTTTATTTGCTTACGCAAAGGTTCCATCATAACAGAGTTATGTAGCATCTAATATTCTGGGAACAACACTTAATTCAGAAGTGAACCCTTTAGATCCAAACATCCTTCTTTATTACTATGTCGACTGTACTACATTCAGCCTATATTGTAGAGTTAGATATTGTCTCATGTTGCTAACTCGCAGTATCTTTTATTAATGCAAAACGGATTGCGATCTTTAGTTCCTTTTGATGAGTATGTCATCTACATACAATACTTAGGAAAGTAACAATGCTCCCACTAGCTCTTTTAAAAACGTGACTCCCCTTTGTTTCTAGATAAACAAAATCTTTTGATTGTATCTTCTGAAACGAATATCCCAACTTCGAGAAGCTTGCCTTAGTCTACGGATAGACCTTTGTAGCTTACATACCTTCCAAGTGTTTACTGGAGTGACAAAACCTTCTGGATGTGTCATGCACACATCTGTTTCAAGTTTTCCCTTAGGAAAGTGGTTTTGACATTCCTTTATTTGATTCCATAATCATCGTATGTAAGTACTTGCAAGTGAGATTAAGATGGATTAAACATAGCTACAAGGAAGATGATTTATCATAGTCTATACTATGAAGTTTGTCGAAAACTTTTAGCGACGAATCATCCTTTGTATGTTTTGTCATCCATGTCGGTTTTTCCTTTTTGAAAAACTCATCTATATCTCTTAGGTTTTACCCTTTTAGGTAACCAAAGTCTATACTTGGTTTTAGACATGGATTCCATCTCATATCTCATGGCTCTTATCCATTTCTCGAATTTTGGGCTCATCATTGCTTTCTGATAAGACCTAGTATTTATCTTGATCCGAAAAGAAGAGTGTTTCCATATACGGATAGTGAGAAATCCATATTTCTCAAGTATATGGTATTCTCTTAAGTATCAACACAATGGTTGTGTTTTGTTCCAATGTTCCTTGATCATTTGTGGAACATTCTCAATCTTTGGTTCATAAATTTGTTGTCTAAAATTTCTTCACATTCCAAATTCCATTTTTTTCTTTTGTGAGAGGTAATCTCTTTCGAGAGAAACTCTCCTTTGAGCAACAAACATTTTTTCTCGTTGAAAAATGAAATCCCTTAGTGATAAGTATTCTCTTTCGAGATAAACTATCGTTTGAGCAACAAATATTTTGTTCTCGTTAAAGTTGAAGGAATAATATCCCTTTGTGAGAATTAATCTCTTTCAAGATAAACTCTCGTTTGAGAAACAAATGATTTGTTCTCGTTAGGATAAACAACAAATGGAGTTTTTAAGGTTCGAACTTTGTAAACATTTTAACATGTAAGTAACCTTAAAACTTCAAAGGTATTCTAGAACAATTCTTAGTCCATATCTTATATGACGTTTCGAAAAAAAACGATTAAGTATGAGTGTTGTTTTTCTAGTGTGTAAAGAAGTCGAAAATGACTTGTTCTGAATCAAAACATGTCTAACATATTTGATACTCTTTCAAAGACTTTTCGTTCCACTTGTGGGATTTAATTATGGGACAATCCCATATTCTTTGAAAGTTCATCAAACTTTAAATATTCGTGAATTTGATCTCATCAAATTACCTTAATACTTTTTATGAGTTTGAGATTAGTCATTTGTTTTATTTATCTTATAAATATTATTGATTTGATTAGTTTAAAGATCATTGATTCGTTGTGCCATAAGAGATTAAAAGAATAACATTTATTTAAATAATCTCAAAATTAAAATATCTTGTCCTTACAAGATAACTAAAACTTAGGCACAAAATAGTAATCTTAAAAACTAAAACTAATCTATTTAAGCAAAAACACATGTCTTAATGGATGATGTAGCAACTCTTGCTTTATTTCCATTGGCAGGTCCATATCTATTCTGATGCCTTCTCTTTAGAAGCCTCTGAGGTTGATGCCTCACTCGTTTTTGCTTTCTTGACTTCTTGTAGGTGTGTGGGGCAGTTTCTCTTCCAATGTCCGGTCTTGCCGCAATGGAAACATTTTCCATCCTTTTTGATTCACTTCTTAGGTTTCAATGCCTCGTTTCCATCGGTTTTGGTCTTACCATCACCTTTAGACTTTGCTGCCAATTTACCCTTCTTCTTTCCCTTGCGGACTATTAGAACAGGTTTAGGTCCTACCTTCTTCAGGTTGATTTCAGCAGTTCCTAACATGTCGAGCAACTGTGGCAGCATCTTGTTAATTTCATTCATATTGAAATTAAGGACGAACTGATTGAAACTATCCGGCAACGATTGCAGGATGACATCAGTAGCTAATTCGTCTTTCAGCGGAAAGCCGAGCTTCTCCAATGTTTGGATGTAGCCCATCATTTTGATGACGTGAGCTCCTACGGGAGATCCCTCACTCATCTTGCATTGAAACAGAGCTTTAGAGGTCTCGTACCTCTCTTACGAGCTTGCCCTTCATAAATCTCCTTGAGATTTTGAATCATATCATAAGCAACCATGTCCTCATGTTGCTTCTGAAGCTCAGGGGTCATGGAGGCAAGCATAAGACAACAGACATCCAGCATGTCATCCATGTGTTTCTTAAACTTGTCTTTGTCAGCTCTGGAAGCAGTGGCAACCGGTTCATCAGGAACAAGTTCTTCAATGACATATTCCTTCTTTTCCTGTTTGAGAACAATTCTCAAATTGCGGAACCAGTCAAGGAAGTTTATGCCATTGAGCTTATCCTTCTCAAGGATAGATCGCAGAGATAGAGTATTATTTGCCATTAATTCTACAACAAAGAAAATATGCTACATAAGTTTTACTAAATTTTAAAATTTATAGATACGTCTTTACTATAAATTTACTCCCACTTTTTTCTTCAAAATTAAAAACCCTCTAGTTTTAATTTCGAAAAAACGTTTCGATAGTTTTTCTAGTGAGTGAGGATTCGTATTTCACCATTCCTAAATTAGCTTTGGCCAGTCTTTTAGGAAATGGTTATTTAGGTAAGTAACACCTTACTAATTACATCTCATGTAATTCCTCATCTTTTGGCGAACAACTCTTGTTCTTTAAATCATCTTATGATTATCTAAAACTTTTAACCACTAGGTTTTCTAATCCTATTAGAACAACCCAGCTAAGTCAATACCAATATCTCAACCGGCGAATATCACTAGCTTATTCTTTGCGTTTAACTAAGATAGATAAATGTGACATTGATTTGGCAAAGCTCGCATTATATCGATCGAAGCTTTAACGAGGGTAAATATTGGATGGTTAAAACAGACTTCGAATTATAGTGAGGGATTTACTTAATTATCTCATCATTTTAACATTGACCCTATCAATAGAACTATGTTTAATCATGCTTATAAAACATCCATTGCATCACATACAAGGTAAATATAAGCAGTAAATAAATATGCAATGATTATAGCCCTTCTTAACCTAAGGCGACCCATCCCAAGCCAATGGGAGGACCATTCTACTGAAGATAGAATCTTCTTTTGAAACGCCCGGTCCACCAGGGAAGGCCCACCACGCTGCTACCTTGGTTCTTGCTTTAACTCCATGAGTATTTACAATTTTCAGAAACTTGCATTACATGCGAGGGAGTGAGATGAGAAGAGAAGTACAATAGAAGATAGAGAAAGGCATAACACGCATGCCGTATTTATAAAAACCAAAACTATAAAAGCTATGGGCTAGAACCATGCAAAACAAACACCGTGCAATCTAACATGCATTTCAAACATCGTGCGGACAAAGTAACGACGTGTTTACGGAGTTTTAAACTGATAATCCCTATGTTGCGGTTAATGGGCCAAAGAAGGATCGCGAGGTTTCATAAACCATTTGCGTTAACAAACAAATGCACCAGGTAGGTCAACATGAAAGAGATGTGGCGCACTAGGCACACTTAAGTACCAGGTCTTTGATAATGCCAATCCTAGACATGCATTTTTCATAACGTCTAACCATAACTCTTATGGATTCACCGTGAAAGATAGTTTGATAACTTTTATCAAATTAGAAACCCTTTCAAAGATTTCATAAATCTATGAAACTACGAACAACTACTTGTTCTCTAGACTAACTATTAGTCTCAACATGTTAACATTTAACATTGAAGCAATCTAACATAGTTATGATTAACTCTTAATCATTCAGTGATAATCGAAATAAGTCTTTATTAGGTGTGATACGATAAATGATAAATATCTAAATCGAATCAAACAACATGCATCTCATACATAAACATCACCCAAGAATTTAAGTCTGAATTCGTATGATACAAGTGGCTCTGATACCACTGTAGGGTAACGTCGGCACGCCCCGTGGCGCAGCGGAAAAATTAATCCGACGTAATCCAGCCAGGATCCATGTACAGGAACAAATCCAGGGTGAAAAGATGAAGAGTTACCTTTTAAAACTCTAGAAACTGGAAAACCGAAGGTATGTCGGAATAACCACGTCAAGTAAAACCGGAATCATCATAGGTTTGCAATGACCTCTACGGAGTCCACCCGAACAAAACGAACAAAGTTTCCGCCTCCCTAACACTTAGGGATAAATTTCGACAGGTTTGAACAGCTTCCAGGGAGAAGTTGAAATCCCTCCAGGGATTCCCGAGGGAGTCTGAAATCGACCAGGGGTTCTACCGGGACATGGATTCGAACTAGGAAATCGCCAGGACTTTGCCAGGGGGCAATATGAACAAAAGAAAAATATCGAACAGCTTCTCAGAAGAAATCTGGGACTTGTCGAAAATTCCAGAGGGAAATTCCAAGGATATGTCGAAATTTGCAAGGAGGAATAGGGATGATTTGGTTGCTAGCCCTTGTCCCTTTAAATAGTATTCAGAGAATTAATTCTAGTTGAATTCCTTAAATCCAAGTTCAACAAAAATTCATAGAATTTAATTCTACTTGAAATTGGTTTATATTAAATATACATTATATTTAATAAAATTAAATGATATATATTTAATTATGTAGAATCTTATTCTACATAAAACATGGATTTAAATATACATTATATTTAATCCAAATATATATATTTTTATTATATAAAATCTCATTCTATCTTTACTTGGATTTAAATATATTTAAATATATATTTTTAATTATGTAGAATCTAATTCTTCATAAACTTGGAATTATATACATTATATAAATTCCAAATATATATTTAAATTTTTAGAATCTTATCTATAATATTTAAGTCTCTAAATATTTTCCATACTCTAAATAATATCTGATAAATACAATATTTATCCAATATTATTCCCATTTAAGGGAGTTGCCGATTTCCCCTATCCCATAGGGGATTTTCGGCAACCTCCCTAAATTAGGGAGTATGGTTTCCAATTTTTGTTGTTCGTTTCATTCGAAGGGTGTGACCCTTGTAGGTTCATGCAACGTTAGCAGCAAAATTAGAAATGTTCTAATTTTACAAATAATGAGTGGCATCTAGCAATACATCATTGCTACCTAAGTTGCATGAAGTCATGGTTTGACTTTCCTAATTCCTGAATAAACTTCCTTTATGTATTTCATCCTTTTTTCATTTATATCATAGATGAACACAAGTCATGGGTTAGTCACACTTGCGTTGTCCATCTAGTGTTTCTCGATGTCTTGAGTAGATTATGATAAACGAATCTCTATGATATCTCATATCATAATATTCGAGCATGGCCATGCATTTTCTAATCTCACTCAATCAAGTGGCCGAAGATATTTCTCCCATTATGTCGGAGGGACAAATCCTTTCTTGATCAACCATATTTCACTACATAGGTCATCACGTATCCAATCATCAATCTTTATAATGTATTCAGTTACGACACACGTTTGACTATGTCAAAATATGTAAATCTTTATGTTGAAATCATGTTGATCTCAAGTCTGAGGTTTATACATATGTTTATCATGAGCAATGTTGTGACTGTCACATAATTACCCAAGAAACATGCTCATAGCGGGTCAATCCAGTATGTTGTTCTCTAACAAATACTTATGTTTTGATTTTGACATCTCTATGTCAATGACAACGCTTGTCATCAACCAGATATTAGTCTTTATATATTATCACTATCCATACCCGTAATAATATTCGACTAAGGATCCTATTGAACAATAATCGTATTATTGTATGGACATTATTATCCAATGGTTAGTTTGATGCACAGAAACATACCAAATGATAATAGCGGCAATGACATTACTTGATAAATCTAGTAAAATAGTATCTCTATTCAATCATCATATGATTGGTCTTTGGGCATACTCCAATACCCAAAACAACCTCTAAGAAGAATCATATGCTAGGGACACTCCGCTGCTATCAAAGTCCATGTATCTGAAATTTTTTGAAGTGAGGGACAAATTAGCATGAGTGAATGAAAGTCTTCACGGGATGACTCTACTCAATGGGTTCTGGTTTTGTAGTTTGCTCCTATCTTAATATTAGACCTAAAGAGTTGTTGTGATAAGTTGAAGCCCTTACTGGCATGATTATAAATTGTGCTTAATTGTGATGCCTCGGCAGCAACCTTATATTACCTTGACAACATCTTTGTTTACTTAGAATATTCTTCAAATTCAGCCTGTACACAGACTTTGCACACAGTGCACTGCATTATAGTTTAATTCTGAGGTAATTCATGTTATTCTCCTTTCACTAAATCTTATTTTAGTTGTCATGGCCTTGAGGTGCTAAATCAAGTTTAAAACAGTTTTTTTCTTTTTGATTAGTGCAAGGGCAAGTATGTTTAGGATTGCATTACTTGAGGACAAGCAATAGTTCGAGTTTGGGGGTGTGTAAAGTTCTCATAAGTCCTATATTTTGTATGCAATTCATCTCATATTATTGTTTTTCTTAAGTGCATTTTAGGCATATTTTGGTACATGCATGCATTATTTACAATATTCTTTTCTTTGCATTACTTTTGTGGAATATCTTTAATTTGGTAAGAAAAGATACTATTTTACTTTAGTTTTAGTTTCAGATGCTAGAAGCTGTCAGGAGGAGGAGAAATCAGAGGAGCTGATGCTGAGGCAGCAGACCAAGGAGTTGTACTAAAGCAGTTCAACACAGAGAGAGATGCTGCCGAGTAGTTGCCACCGCCATATATACCGCCTAGGGCAGTAACTTAGGGAATTGGTGAATTGGAGTGTGATTGGAAGAGCATAATTTTCTAAATCCAATGAGCCCATCCATGCAATTTAATGATGCCGAAAATAGCGGACAAAGCCGCCAAAAGAGAAGATTAGGGGTTGCTTGCGACACAAGGCAACGACAAGAGGATTCCAAATTCAAGTCAAAGAAGTCGGAATTAAAGGATGCATTTAATGCAAAAGCTACTTTATCATGAGGAAGACTTCTACTCCAAGGAGGACTTAACCTAGGCCATGCCCTATATATACCCGACCTTACCTTGTATTTTAGACAATTAATAATCGGTATAGCTTAGGTTTCTCTTGTGTTTTCTTGTTGACACTATGTTCTAAATTCTCTAGGGCTTGGGTTGTGTTGTAAAGTAGTTGTGAGAATGGTTGTTTATGTTTTAAGTTTGTTATTGAAATAAATTCAAGGTTTCCTTATTTCATGTTCTTCATTGTTTCAATTGAGTCGAAAGATCGATTGTGAGCAATCCATTTGTTTGGCATCGAGAGAGTCAAACTCATGAAAGAAGTAAGCACGATCTCATCAATACCAGGTGTTGATCAATCCAGCCTAGACATAAGTTAGGTTTTAAGGCGGCTAAAATAGGACGAACCAAAGGTTGTTGTTCAATGCAAGATTCACGCCGACGAGTATTATCTACAGCGGGCATCAACAGTATTCTGACTTAGACATAAGCCGAATCATCATCGAAGCGTTCTGCCGAGTTTACCGCTGAGCCAATCGTCTGTTCCATCTGCCACGGCAGCGAAAGCGTAGAAGCACCAAACTGCCATCTTCCGCCGAGGCAGCAAAGTTTGGCAGCGCAATACAACTTAACATATTCAACGCAGTTTCACACTACGGAGCAGCATAACTTGACCCATTCTATGAACCTAATATATTCTCTTAATTACTTGTGTTTATTTACTTTTTCTTTTAACAAACTGAAATTTACTTGTGCATTTAAATATTCCTTATGCATGAACTTATATTCGAGTTAGCTGTCCAATCCTTTTGGGAGACAATATCTTTTATATTACAACTTGACAAAAGAGTGCACTTGTGCTCATATTTAGAAAACACCTAATCGCTCTACACTAATCTAGATTCATCGAGCCCTAAATCGCCTTTAAAACCTCTACGCCCAAAACTGGGGCGTTACACGCACCAACTCTAGCTTTGACTCCACCACCAGGAGGAGGAGGTGGCAATTCCTCATTACCCTCATTCTCCACAACATCACGCGCACTGTTTCTAAGCTCTCGTCTCGGTCCCATTATGAAAATAGTATAATTCTCTAGCATATAAATGCAACAATAAAAATAGTTAGGCCAGCTAGAAGAAAGAATCCAAGACGCTCACTTTTTAAATCAAAATCTCTTTACATCAATAGTAATAATGGCAATGAGTACCCCCAAACTCTACCCAAATCATCACATGACAACTCACACAACATGTTATAAACATGTTTCTAATACCAGCAAGTGTAACCCCCTTGACCCGGTCTAACCGTTTACCGACTCGAGCAAGTTACACGGGGAATATTGAAGTAAATCGGTGAAGAATTACCTCAATAAATGACCCTATTTTTTATTTGTCTTGTCTAGACGCTCTTAGGAATCCTAAGGTGATCATGCTCACAGCAAACAAAATTACAAATCAGACGAAGTCAATTTGTAACCTCCTCGACCCGGCCTATGGGAGACACCAAATCGAATGGGTCACACAGGGAATATTGAAGTAAACCGGGAATGTTTACCTCAATAAACAACCCTATTTTTTATTTTATCTTGTCTAGTTGCTCGTTACAAACCTAAGTGTTTAATGTTGCAGCGGATTATACATAACATCAGTCGAACATCAATTTCATGCATGAACAGCTTTTAGGGACCAATTTGCAATCATGGCATATTGCAAGGATGTTTTCCCAATTTTAGATTACCATATTTAGATTAATCATATTACATGTATCTCTGTCAAAACTCAGCTTAAAATAATCATTCAAACTCATTTAATTGCATTCAAAACATTTATGGATCAAAACGTAAAGATTCAGAACTTCAAATATATTCCATCAACTAACATAACCGCCATCTATTTCGGTACATGCTAGCCTTGTATCGAAACGGGTGTATCAAAATGGTACTTCACGGATCGGAACACAAGCCCTTATTGAAACGCCTTTGAGATGTTTCGAAACAGTGGTTTCCTGTGGAAAAACGTACCGGAACATACCTACCCCATTTCGAAACACTAAGGCCATTTCAGGCTCATCATTTCGGTACATGATCGAGTGTACCGAAACACCTGGGCCTGTAATGACACTTTTTGCTGGTTTTTCACTCATAAAACCATCCTAAACCAATCCAACGTGTTTCCAACATGCATACATCATACTTACACATTAATCCACAAGCAATCATAGCATATTTAGCATCATATCATGGCAATTAGAATTAATGGGAAACTAAAGGCATGCAACCTAACAAATAAGCCACTCAAGAGGCAAAACTCAAACCAATACTCCAAAAACCAAATAAAGGCCTTTTACAAATATAAATCCATAAAGCAAACATGCTCAAAAGGGTGTTCAAACACATCACCCAAATAAACCTTGGATCCCCCATTGCCCTTATTACTCTGTCCAAAAATAAAACATTCATTCAATCGAAGTCTTTCATCGATCCCTTGCTACTGCTGCCTCCAAGACATTAGTTGTCTGTATTGATGAATAAAAAGAGCGTAAGCACGAAAGGCTTAGTGAGGAATGCTCAAAACCAAAACATCACCAATGCATTTAAACTGGTTTCCAAACTACATTGAAATCTCATTTCAATTAACACAAAGTATCATTTAAAATCCATCATGCCATCCAAAAACCATGCACTTTTGTCATTCAAATTCAACATGAAAACCTTATGAAACATGTGTTAACCAACCAACAGCAAATCCCATTTGCTAAACTCAATTTAAGCCTCCTCAAGCATTTCCACACATGCTAAGCTTAAAGAGTAAAACCATGCATTTTCAATATTATGCAGTATAACACAGTTTAAATTACATCATTTCTCATATTGGCTCACAAGTGATTAGCAACAAGATCATTTCTCAAAAACCACATCGAATACATGGATTACCAAGTGTTGTCCCAAACACTTCATACACTCTACCGACATCTCAAGGCTCACACACAAGAGCTACCCTCCACCGTGGTGGGGTATTAGATACAATCACAACCCTTAACACCACTCATCGGTTGATGTATAGCCCAATAACGAGAGACAGAACACTAAACATGGTTCACACACGGGAGGTATCCTCTACTGTTGCGACACCTTAAACATCTTAAACAATTTCAACCCCTCAACATCCAAGGCGACTTGTTTATATTGCACTCAATTCTATAGTCGGGTAACTATATCAGATAGCATTTTAAAAAGTATTTCCATATCATCACTTGCCAATATGAATCACATTTCATCACATATTTCATTGTTTTCAAAGCATCAATTACCAATCCATATTCTCAAGCATCAAATCATGCTTAATACCACAAGTGTAAACGTATACTTACAAGGATCACTTACCATGTGCATCCTTCATTATTATATCATCAAAATCAGCAATTCATTTACCTCAAATCATGCTTTAACAGTGATGGTATGCATTTTAAAACAAGTGCATCAACAAACTCATAATAGCACAATCCGAGGGAGAAAATCACTTTACTTCCAAACTTAGTAAATCATTTCAAGCTTAAACTAAGTTCCCAAAACCACCTTTTAAGCGTTTCAAAGCTGGAAATCTCATTTCCACTCACCGACACGTGAAACCTCAATCGCCGACGCAAAACTCAAGCGTCTGAAGTCCCTGAAACTTCGCCAAATGCTTCCAAAGATTCCTCCCTTGTTTATACCACACAAGAACAGAGGATTAATACATCTCAATGCATTAAAACCACCAGCAATCACTAAAAACCCGCAGCTCTGCCCAAAGGCACTTAAAAGCATATTCTAAATAACTGAAAACTCAATCGATCTTTCTCGAAACTTAACCCAGCCATAATCCATCACTTCTTAATTACATCTAATAACGCCCAGCAACACTAGATTCACATTTCCAAGCCAAAAACCCATAATTAACAACCTAATCCGAAATTATTATGATTGAGACATTATTTCAACATCATTTAATATCCAAAACAACTTTAAAATCAATCTAAAATCAACCAAAACAGTGCCCAAACGAAAATCTTGGAAAATCACCACATAAAGCCATTTTTAGCCTATTTCCCATTAATCAACTATAAAACAAAGTTAATAAACATACTTAGGAGACACAAGACTTGAGAATTTCATTAAAGAATCTTGATTAGAGGAGTTAAAGGAAATCATACTTCTAACCTTGCCTTTTCTCCTCAAATGACAAGATTTTGATGAAATCTTCAAGTAAAGTCAATGATATTTGATAGGAGAATCAAAGAACTCTTTAGCTATTCAAAAAGGATTAGAAAAGATGGAAAATCTATCTAGTTTTTAGAAAAGTGTTTGGCTGAGTGCAAAATGAGAGAAATTAGTTACGTAAACTCTTATCTTGTTTTAATTAAAATTCCCTTTTTAATTTGAAACCCTTTTCAAAATATTTTTATTCGAATAATTAAAATGATCAATTTGAAATAAAAGCCCCACAAAAAGATATAAGCTCCATAAAGATTCTAAGTATTGTCCTCTTTTCATTTTAGTCCTTAAAATCTAACTTTGCACTTTTTACAAAATGGTCACTTTCCAAAATCTCGACTTTCCAAAACTCATTTTATAAAATTGATTTTACCAACCTTCAATATATATTTTTAAAAAGATTTAGCAATTTTTCTCATAAATTTATCCCACCTGGACTACATTTTCCCTGAACCGCTTCAAAAGGCTCAAATCTCTAATTCCAGGTTTGACTATCCCAAATCGATGTCTAAAACATCTAGGACAAAAACCGGGGCGCTACAACTCTCCCCCACTTAGTAAATTTCATCCTCGAAATTTTACCCAAAGGAGGAAGGTGCGGAAACTGCGTCAACATGTCCGCCTTACTTCCCACGTGGCCTCCTCAACTCCTCAATGTCGCCACAATACCCTCATAAGTTCAATCGTCTTACCACGAAGAACTTTGCTACAAGAATCAAGAATCCCTATTGGTTCCTCATCATAAGAAAAATCTGGATTCAACTCTATGTCCTCAATAGGCATAACATGAGATGAATCTAATATATATCTTCACAACACCGAAACATGAAACACATCATGAATTTTCTCCAACTCGGGAGGCAACCTCAACCGATATGCAACATGACCAACACACTCCACAACCTCATAAGGTCCCGTAAACCTTGGACTAAGCTTACCCTTACGTCCAAACCTCATCACCTTCTTCCAAGGTGATACCTTCAAGAACATGCGATCTCCAACCACGAACTCAATCTCCTTACGCTTTAAATCCGCGTATGACTTTTGACGATCCGATGCATCCTTCAACCCCTCACATATGAGCTTCACTTTCTCAGCTGTTCCCTTAAGCAAAATCGGCAAGGAAACCAACTTTTGCCCCGCCTCTGCCCAATAAAGAGTTGTTCTACACTTTCTCCCATACAAAGCTTCATACAGAGCCATTCGTATGCTTGCCTGGAAACTATTATTATAGGCAAACTCCACTAAGGGCAACTGTTTTTCCTAAGAACCTTGGATAACACAACATCTCAACATATCCTCCAGCGCTTGGATAACTCACTCCGACTGTCCATTTGTCTTAGAATGATACGAGGTACTAAAATTAAGCTTCGTACCCAACGCTTGGTGTAGACACTCCCAAAAACTCACTATAAACCTCGAATCTCTATTTGACACTATAGATTTAGGCACACCATGCAAACGCACAATCTCAGCAATATACAACTTCGCTAGCTTATCCAACGTATAAGTAGTACGCACAGCCAAGAAATGTGCGCACTTCGTAAGACGATCTACAATCACCCAAATGGAGTTCTTCCTTGATGCTGTCAGAGGTAAACCGAACCCAAAATCCATTGTATTCCTTTCCCATTTCTATTTCGGTATCCTCAAAGGCTGCAACAAACTGGAGAAAATTGGTGCTCAGCTTTCACACATTGACAAACCATACACTTGCTTACAGAATCCGCAACATCCTTTTTCAACCCAACCTAATAGTACTCATCTTTCAAACCACAATACATCTTTGTACTACTAGGATGCATAGCAAAAGGACTATTATGAGCTTCAGTCAAAATAGTGTGCCTCAACTCAACATCCTCCGGTACAACTATTCGACTCTTAAAGTACAAAACACCACCATCATTAAAACATAAATCTGTTGCATTACCATCAGCTATATCCTGAACATGAGGCACCAAAGATTCATCAAGCAACAAATTATCCTTAATTAACTGAATTAAGGAAGGTTTCGCTTGCAACTCAGCTATCAACCCACCATCACGCGATATACTCAACCGAGCAAACATCGCTCTCAACTCAACAGCCACCTTCCTACTCAAGGCATCGGCCACCACATTGGCCTTTCTCGGATGGTACTCTATCATCAGATCATAATCCTTAAGCAACTCCAACCATCTTCGTTGCCTAAGATTCAACTCTCTCTAGGACATTAGATACTTCAAACTCATATGATATGTGTAAACCACACACCTCTCACCGTAAAGGTAATGCCTCCAAATCATCAAGGCAAACACAACTGCGGCAAACTCTAGATCATGAGTAGGATAGTTGCGCTCATGCACCTTCAATTGCCTAGATGAATACGCCACAACCTTCCTGCCTTACATCAACACACAACCTAGACCAACATATGATGCATCACTATAAACCACAAACTTCTTACCTAATTTTGGTTGAATCAAGACAGGAGCTCGAGTCAAAGCTTTCTTAAATTTCTCGAAAGTTTGTTGTCTAACATCCGTCCATTCATAGCGAACATTCTTTTGTAACAATTTAGTCAACAGAGCAGCAATCTTAGAGAAACCTTCAATAATATCCAGCTAAAAAAAGGAAACTACGCAATTCTGTCACCGATTTAGGCGTCTCCAATTCATCACCGCCTCGATCTTGTGTGGGTTAACCCAGATACTCTCACCTGACACCACATGTCCAGGAAAGACAACTTCCTTGAGCTAAAACTCGTACTTGCTCATTTTAGCATAAAGTTGATTCTCCAGCAACACTTGCAGCGTATGATTCATCTAATCCATGAATGCAACCAGTGCATTTGTCAAACCAAACGACATCACCAAGAATTCATAATGCATGTACCTCATCCGAAAAGCTGTCTTAGGCACTTCTACATTCTTTACCTACAATTGATAATACCTAGACGTCAAATTAATCTTAGAGCCATCCTTCTTCTTTACAAACAATACTGGTGCACCCCAATGTGAAATACTTGGTCTTATGAACCCTCGATCTAGCAACTCCTGAAGTTGTGTTTTCAATTCCTTCAACTCCTTAGGTTCCATCCTCCTTAGGTGCCATTCCATAAGGAGCAATTGACACTAGAGTCATATTTTCATACTACTCTATGCCAAACTCAACTTCTCTGTTTGATGGAAGACCAAATAACTCTTCCGGAAAGACACCCGGAAACTTACATATCATTCGTACGTCTTGTACTCACACCTCCTTTGCACCAGGGTTCATCATATAAGCTAAGAAAGCTTCACAACCCAACTCCCTCATACGACTCGCTTCAAGAGACGAAATTGCATTAGACAAGAATTTCACATTCTTACCCACGAATACCACTTCGTAATCATCCGCAAGTTTCAGATTACTCGCTTAAAATTAAAATCGACCACAACCCTATGCTCAGTCAACCAATCCATTCCAAGGATTACATCAAAACCATAGAAAGGCAACTCCATCAAATCAACTGAAAAACACATGGCCTTGAAAAGATAAAGGACATCTCCTATACAATTTTCTTGTAACAACAGTTTCACCAAAGAAACTAGTTACTCACATTCCCACATCTAACACCTCTGAAACGAACATTCAAGCCATAACTCCCAAAAGCATTAGCAACAACATGTACATAAAGCTATACCCCACCGATCAAACATGGCCAATCTTGCCTCACGTGGTCACACGATCCACATACTTAATAGGTATCAAAGGCTACTCAAGCCTTGACACACTGATCCTATGACCCTTGATCAACATTACTACAACCTCGCCTCAATCTAGGCGATAGCCTCTTGGCATGACCATTCTTACACTAGATACACCTAAAACTAGAGTCCGGAACTCACTTTCTAGAGCTAGAACCTCTCACACGAATTATTAAACCCAGGTTCTACTCAATGTACCTCGCTCGTGTTACCAATACTTAGAGAACAATGTAGCCAAAATAAACAACATATCTAATCTATCATCATGCACGAACCCGTAAAAGAGTCAATCACATCGATGTCTCACATCCAATTCCAATCCAAGAGCATACCCGCTCAACTAAACAATATATGCCTTAACTCGACTACAAACTTATGATTTTGAACCCAAACCACAAATTCACATTTCTTATCATCCAAGTATCTAACTCTTGGATACTTCTCCTTTAGAACAGTTAAAAAGAACTCCCAAACACAACATCGGGTCCCATGCCCACAACCACAGTTGTCCACAAACTATATACAACTCCTTATAACTGAGATATAACTCATCTTCATAATATGGGAATTATTACACCACATTTGTTCCATAATCCTATTCGTACAGGTCATACACTCAATGGATACCTCCGATAACAACCCTCGAGCTCAACTTCTTCCAAAATAGGTAAGCGTTCTAACCGCAGCTCAGAATCATCCACTAGCTAGTGCAATCACATGCACTCCAGCATTAACAGCTTTACAAGCTCTGGACATCGCTTATACCCTAGGCGCCATGCAATCCAACACTGGCCCGACCGACACAGGTTGTACTTACATCGAGGCATCAAGCCCTCTGAGACATTACACACTCCTCTATTCCTTGCCCAACGACAACAGAAATCATACCATATTGCTACTCTCTCATCGGTTTATTGTGTTATTATAATTAAGGCATGATAACAAACTAACAAAAGAAAACAAAACACTAAAACCAGCTCCAAGCAAGGATCCAAGACTTCGAATTCAATTTAAAAACATTTCACTACAGTAATAAGGTAATGGGCATCCCAATTTCACCCAATCATAGCATAAAGCATACAACGTATATATCACAACCATCGTGCATTACAATCAATAAGATTTAGTCCACAACATCATCATATATAACAGCTCATACATACATCACACTCATCATACATAGCATCACTATCATTTGATCAACATTAACATGCTTATAACGTTCACCATGGAACGAAAACATCGCCAATAACTTAAAATTACATCGCATCGACTTACCATTAGCTTACCATGATCTCATTCTTCTGAAACCTGGCTTTGATACCACCAAATGTAACCCCCTCAACTTGGCCTAGGGGAGAGACCGAACCGAACGGGTCACACGAGGAATATTTAAGTAAACCGGGAATGTTTATCTCAATAAACGACCCTATTTTTTCTTTTATCTTGTCTATATGCTCGTTACAAACCTAAGTGTTTAATGTTGCAGTGGATTATACACAACATCAGTCGAACATCAATTGCATGCATGAACAACTTTTACGGACCAATTTGCAAGCTTTTCAAATTACAGGGATATTTTCCTAATTTTAGATTACCATCTTTAGATTAATCATATTACATGTATCTCAGTCAAAACTCAGCTCAAAATAATCATTCAAACTCATTTAATTGCATCCACAACATTCAGGGACCAAAACGTAAAGATTCAAAACTTCAAAAATATTCCATCAACTAACATAACTGCCATCCGTTTCGGTACAAGCTAGCCCTGTATCGAAAAAAGTGTATCGAAACGGTACTTCACGGCTCGAAACACTGCCACGTAACGAAACTCCTTTGAGGGGTTTTGAAACTATGGTTTCAAGTGGCAAAAAGTACCGAAACAGACCTACCCCGTTTCGAAACACTAAGGCCATTTCAGGCTCACTGTTTCGGTATAGGCTCGAGTGTACCAAACACTTGGGCCTATAATGACACTTTTTGCTGGTTTTTCACTCCTAAAACCATCCTAAACCAATCCAACGTGTTTAAAACATGCATACATCATACTTACACATTAATCCATAAGCAATCATAGCTTATTTAGCATCATATCATGGCAATTAGCATCAATGGGAAACTAAAGACATGCAACCTAACAAATAAGCCACTCAAGAGGCAAAACTCAAACCAATACTCCAAACACCAAATATAGACCTTTTACAAATATAAATCCATAAAGCAAACATACTCAAAAGGGTGTTCAAACACATCACCCAAATAAACCATGGATCCCTCATTGCCCTTATTACTCTAGTACAAAAACAAAACATACATTCAATCGAAGTCTTTCACTGATCTCTTGCTAGTGTTGCCTCTAAGAATTTAGTTGTATGCATTGATGAATAAAAAGAGAGTAAGCACAAAAGGCTTAGTGAGGAATGTTCAAAACCAAAACATCATCAATGAATTTAAACTGGGTTCCAAAAAACATTTAAATCTCATTTCAATTAACACAAAGTATCATTTAAAATCTATCATGCCATCCAAAAACCATGCACTTTTCTCATTCAAATTCAGCATGAAAACCTCAAATCCCATATGCTAAACTCAATTTAAGCCTTCCCAAGCATTTCCACACATGCTAAGCTTAAAGAGTAAAAACATGCATTTTAAATATTATGCAACATAACACATTTTAAATTACATCATTTCTCATGTTGGCTCACAAGTGATTAGCAACAAGATCATTTCTCAAAAACCACATCGGATACATGGATTACCAAGTGTTGTCCCAAACACTTCATACACTCTACCGGCATCTCAAGGCTCACACACGAGAGCTACCCTCCACCACTGTGGCACTCGTAGTGGTGTATTCAGTACAACCACAACCCATCAACACCACTTATCGGTAGATGTATAGCCCACTAACGAGAGACAGGACACTAAACAAGGTTCACACACGGGAGCTATCATCAACTGTTGCGACACCTTATACATTCCTCGATTGTTATGGTACATGGATGGAGTATTCGGTACAATTTCAACCCCTCAACATCCAAGGCGACTTGTTTATAGTGCATTCAATCCTATATCCAGCTAACTATATCCGATAGTATTTTTAAAAGTATTTTCAAATCATCACTTGCCAATTTGAACCACATTTCATCACATATTTCACTATTTTCAAAGCAGCAATTACCAATCCATATTATCAAGCATCGAATCATGCTTAAAACCACAAGTATAAATGTATACTTACAAGGACCACTTACCATGTGCATCATTCGTCATTATATCATCAAAATCAGCAATTCATTTACCTCAAATCATGCTTTAACAGTGATGGTATGCATTCTAAAACAAGTGCATCAACAAACCCATAGTAGCACAATCCGAGGGAGAAAATAACTTTAATTACTTCCGAACTTAGTCTTTAAAATCCAACTTTGCATTTTAGTCTTGTACGCTTTTCATTTTAGTCCTTAAAATAAAACTTTGCACTTTTTACAAAATGGTCACTTTCCGAAATCTCGACTTTCCAAAATTTATTTTCTAAAATTGATTTTACCAACCTTCAAAGAAAATCATCAATCTTTAAACAACATGTATCATAAGTCTCATGCATTAACCATGATGCAACATCTCAAGACGAAGCTTTTTATGTTTTTCTCTTATAAAGCATTTCTAAAAATATAAGCTCAAGTATAAAACACATTATACAAAACATTTATAAACCATGATACAAGTAAATCTCATATATTGGCCTTCAAGTGATCCGGATGGCTACACTGCATCCCAAAACACATGGTGTGATTGTTCCCACCATAAACTAACTCGGATATGCGAATACATCTTATGGTGTGGTTGTTCCCACAATAAGAAGGGGCAGAACACTTGGTGTGGTTGTTCCAACAAAAGTGTTCACAAGGTGCGGTTGTTCCCACCTTAAAGCTCGCAAGATGTGGTTATTCCCATCTTACGGCACGCATGATGTGGTTGTTCTCATCATGTTTTATCACACATACGTACGAATTTTGCTTACATTTTATAGTGCACTCTCATCCTATTGGTCGACCAATTATATCCGATAGTATCAAGTCTCATCACTTTGCTAATATACACTTTTAAATCATGTTACCTCATTGTTTTTCATATGCATCATTCAAACCAATTTCCATCAAAGTATCTCAAATACATTAAACCATGTATTTAGGCATTTTCTCAAACATGTTGCATACCACTTTCTAAACACATGTATTATTAAAACATAAACATATGCAACATTTATCACTTCCAAAACATGCATATAGCAGTAGGTAAAATAAGTCTATCTTCAAAACTTGAGCATTAATTCATCAAAAACAATGGAAACTAAAAACTAAGAGCGAAATCTTCCATAATTACTTCCGAGCTTAGATTAGCGTTTCAAGCTTAACCTAAACCCCAAACCTTGCTTTCGAACCTTTGAAAAGCTTTAAAACCAGTTCCACTCACCGACAAGACCTCGCCTTCTTTACCGAGGCAAAATCAAGCTTCCGGATCAACCGCAACTCCTTCTGAAGAAAACGAAACAACATCCCCTACTTTTAACCAAAGCAAAACAGAGGATTAATGCACAACCTTGCATCAAAATCCCCAGCAACACAAAATCACAACATCACCTAACATTAATTAAGCTTTTGCCACCCGAAAACACCGGCGGAAACCTTTCTAACAAATCTACAGCCATTTCCCAGCAAGATTAACATCAAAACAACATCAATTTACATTTAAAAACGCCTTCTCAACACCAAAGAACCTCCAGCAACCAAACAACCACACTATCAAGCCAAAAACTCCAAGATTCAAACCTAAGAATCAACCAACTCATCTAGTTTCGGGTTTCCTAAATCACTTAATCAACATTTAAATACATCATAATCGTGATATAATCTCATTATAAACTCAGCAAAATAGATTCGAAATAATGATTTCTTGATTTAATCAATTAAACATCATTTAAACCAACTTTCCATAATTGTAACATCAAAACCCAATAGAAACACTCATAAAAAAATCAAGAACTTGGGAATTTCAATAAAGAACCTTTCATTATGTAACACCCTGAACCCGGTTTAGAAGAAAACCGGAATCGAAGATGTTACTACAAGAAAGACTAAGAAAAACATGAACATTTTTTGTTAAATATTATTAACTAGCTCATTAATCATGAGAGCACATATAAAGCCCAAAGGATTATAAACTTTTACAATTGAGTTTAACACATGGTTAGAATTATAGATTCTTGATTAACCAATCATATCTCAACACATATATTGTACACTTTCCAAATTATCATAATTCATATTCATATTATTACCACCCTTTTAATAGATTTTACCTTCATGTTATTATCGATTCATCCACAATCAACAATCTATTTACAAGAACACAAGAATAATTTTACATGCACTCAAAAAGTGCATTATACATTCACACGTGTCATCCATTTAACTGTCAACTATTCGAAACGATCTATCAAGCCATGTATAACCAAAATTCTTTCTAGTTACAAACTTATTACAAATAAATTAAAAAATCAGGGTATTAAGAAAGCATGAGTGAGGTTCCTTACGCTAATGAAAATCATTAGTGAAAATGGATTCTCATTATCTTGGCTTATTCAATTTATTAGCTCAGGAAACCCATTTCGTAACCTTACAAGGACTACATTGTATTCCCAAAATTTAGATTTAATTATGCCCAGATCTTTAATCCTTATTGGACTGTAATACATATCAACATTATTCGAACCAAAGGGACATACCAACATTGTTTATATGAGATATACAAGCTTAATACAAATTTAGGAATTTATAGGACTAGATAGCATTTCAAAACCTAGCAAAGCAATTGAATATGGATTTCTTGACAAGTTAACATGCAAGAATTTTAGCCACAAACTCACGAGAATATAAATATGATATCAATCTTCCAAAATATAATTAGCTCATTAATCTTTTTAAACAATGAACAACTATAGTGATTATTCTAAGGTTATTTGAACCAATACTTATGTGCCATAAGGTACTCATTTGAGTCTTTCTTATTTATGTTAGGAAACACCAATTATCTAAAACACGCTAGTAAGACATTCCATACTATTAAGTATGGCTCATATATTGTAAAAGGATAGATGTTAGCTACTTTAACTAGGATTACAATTGTTCTAATCCTTCAGGGAGTAGTATTCCTTATCCTAGTTAAAATAGGACTTGGATGTAAAGGGATATATAAAGAGCCTTATCCCCACCTCATTAGGCACTTCATCAATTGTTCATTAGGCTTTGCGGAGCAGGAGCATCTGTCCATCAAATGAGTACTCAAGTTTTCGGTGGGCTCAAAATAAGTGGGTTGGAAGTGCAGGGGCGAAGCCCCCGCGGTACGATACAGGGTATCTTTGTAATTGTACCAGGTCTATAAATAGATGTGTTATTTGTAACCTAAGGACCATTGATTGCATAAAAGAAAACAGTCACTCTTTTCTCCCCGAGGATGTAAGCACATTGCTGAACCTCGTTAAATCTCTTGCGTTCTTGCTTGTCTGATTTTCTTTTTCGTTTGTCGTGTGCACAATAACTGGTATCAGAGCCTGGTGCAAAATTCGAAGTGGTCAAGTTTAATGGTGAAGGTAACTTCGGATTGTGGAAAACGTGGGCAAATGATATGTTAGCGCAACAAGGGATTTTAAAGACTTTGCGATCTACATAACCAGCATCGATAGAGGATGACAATTGGGAATAACTGCAGGAAAGAGCGATTGGAACCATACGATTATGTTTGGCAAATGAGATTATGTATCACGTTATGGATCTGACATCTCCAAGAGAGATATGGAGCAAGTTGGAAAGTCAATTTATGTCCAAGCCTCTAACAAATAAATTGTATCTAAAGCAGAAGTTGTATGGGCTAGAGATGCAAGAAGGTCGGGATTTGGCGCAGCACGTGAATATCTTCAATCAAATAATCACCGATTTAACTCAACTTGATGTGAAGATTGAAGATGAAGAAAAAGCAATGATTTTGTTGTATTTGTTGCCTTCTTCTTATGAACACATGGTGACTACTCTTGCATATGGGAAAGAAACAATCAAAGTTGAAGAGATTACTGCAGCCTTGTTGGCCCACAAGCAACGAAGGTAGAATACATGCGAAAGCTATCACGCTGAAGGTTTATATGTTAAGGGTAATCACGACCGTGGAAGGAAGTCAGAGAATGAGGGTTCTAGAAGACGGAATTCTAGATCAAAGTCTAGAGGCAAGAGGACATTTTGTTGCTACAAGTGCAAGGAGCCAGGACATATAAAGCGAGACTTTCCAAAGTGGAAAAAGGAGTTAGATGATAAACATGATGCATCATCCAAAACTGTAAATGTGGTGCAGAATAAGAATTCAGATTGTAGTGATGGTGATATGCTTTCTTGTAAAACCAAAGAATTGATTTTGATATAACAAAGGATTTAAGGACTAAATTGAAAATAGAAAATAAATTTTTAAGTCCTCAAAACTACCCAAAACTTTTAAGCAAAGTGGTCAAGTCAAACCCAAATGTTTATATAAATTTTTCTAAGTGTTTTCCAAGTCAAAACAGTGATTTTTGAGTCACCGTTTCGAAACAGCCCTTAGGTGTTTCGGAACGTTTTGTATCTGTTGACATTTGTTTTGGAACGAGTAATCTCGTTTCGATACGATAGTATCGAAACATGACCCTATGTTTCGAAACAGATGAAGAACAACAGAACGGGCAGATTTGTTTGGATACGGCTGTATCAAAATGAACTCAAACGTTTCGAAACGAGATTTGAACTTGGATTTAAATTATATGACCGTTGCAATTTATAACTGATTTTTACAAAATAGTTAAGAAGTATCGAAACGATTTAAGCACGTTTTGATACGGGTTTTGACAGTTTTAAATTGTTTCGAAACAGTATCAAGCACGTTTCAAAACGGGCTCTTACTGTATTAAAACAATCGTATCCGTTTCGATACAGTCTTTTAATTATACCCCAACGACAATTTCTATTTTGGTCTTTTTCGAAACAGGTATAGGTGTTTCGAAATGGATAGTTGCAAAAGTGCATTTATGGTGGGAAGATTGCATCCCAACAGCTATATTTATGATGGCAACCACCCCAATGGCTGGAATTGAATGAGAATGTATAAAAGGGAGTCTAAAAACAACCAGCAACAACTATTGATCCCAAGAGAAACAATCCTACAGCAAATCCAAGCTCAAGTGTTTAAATTCCAATATCTTTGTAAAACCCCAATTGTTAATCTGTAACGCCCCAAATTTGGGCCTAGATATTTTAGAGTTCGAATCGGACAGGTCGAGAACGGTTCGAATCTTAAAGGGAGATTTAGGGAACACCTAGTTCGGGATGCTTTAAAAATATGGAAAATATCTAAAAATCCTCATTTATTATATGAATGATTATGGTGAAATCAATTTTACAAAATAAGGTTTGGAAATACTACATTTCGGTGTAGTGACCAAATCGTAGTTTTTGTAAAAGTTAAATAGTGATTTTTTGTAAAGGATTGAAACTTTGAATCTTTAAGAAGCTAATTTTACCAAAATGTTTTTAATAAGATTTATCCTTATTTTTGGTGATTTTAATAATGTTTTAATTAAAGGAAATAAAGATTAATTAAAAGGAAAACTATCTTTGACTTTTCATAACTACCTTTCAACAATTTTCTCTCATTTCATTTTCTCTCAATTTCTTTTCAATCAAACACATTTCCTCAATCAATTAGCCTTTGATTTTCATTGCTTTTGATGATATTTCAATCTCCTTTTGATTCATAATCTTTTCCTTATCAAATCCTCTTGTTTTTACATTGGATTTTCAAGAAAACTTGCCCAATTCAAGGAGAAATCAGCCATTAGAGGTAAGCTTCGTCATTCTCCTCTGATAATCAGTTCTTTACTGAAATTCCCAAGTTATCAATCATTTGTTAATGATTTTTGAGTTTCTTTAATGTTAGAAACAAGAAATTGTATTAAAACTCAAGGTTTTTGAAGAGATCTTGATGATTTTCGTGGTTGATGGTTAGGCTCTATTTTGAGGTTGTTTTCTAATGTATTTTGGATGTTAATTGATGTTATAAATGAGGTTTTATCAAACAAATCCCAAATAGGCTTGGATTTTTAAATTTTGCATGCTAGAAAGGTGGTTTTTGGGGTGGTTTGTGTGTTCTATCATAGATGTAGGTATAAGGACGGGTTTGTGGTGGTTTTTGTTGTTGATTTATATTTAGAAATGATTGGAAGTGGTAGATCTTGGCTGGGATTTGTTTTGGAAGAGTTTGGAGATGATTTCGGTTGTGTTTGGTAGCCGAAATGAGGTTCTTGAGCAGAGCAGCGAGGTTAGGTGTGTGGCTGATAATTTCAATTCATGATGATGCATTAATCCTCTGCTCTTATGTGTTACAAATAGGGGAGATATCTTCGGACACCTTTGGTTTTGATCCGGGAGGTAAGGTAGCGTTTCGGCGAGCAAGCGAAACGAAATCGGTGAGTGCAAATGGTTTAGAAGTCCTTGAGTGACAAAGAAACAAGGTTTGGGGATTTAGGAAAGGTTTGAAACACCTTCCTAAGTCCGGAAGTAAGTATTGGCTAGATTTCTCTCTTATATGTGGTGGTTGCCCCTAAAATGCTTTTACATGCTCATGGTTTGAGATAGATAAATTCCTACTATTTTTATGCATGATTTGTGGCACAAGATGATGCTTGAAATGATTTCATGAAATAACATGTTGCATTGTTGAGTTTGAGATTTTGTTTTAAAGCATGGCAAATGTTATGGTTTTGAAATGAGATGAGAAAGATTTGAGAAATATTGCATGAAAAACAGTAGGTGAGATGATGTTTTAACATAATATATTGGCATAGAAGATGAGATACTTACCGGACATAATTGATCGATCAATAGGATGAGAGTGCACTATAAACTGAAAATTCGTACGTGCTCTTTGGTTTAATCCAAAGGGAGAGACCGATGATGGGCATTCCATCGGGTAGGACTTGGTGAAATACCCAAGCTTTGTGGCGATGAGAGATTCCGCCATGTGAGTACGGTGATGTGAGATTCCACAGGAAATTATGTTACTAGACAAGTTAGTACAGTGATGTGAGATTCCACCAGAAGCGTCTAGTGGTTTGAGAATGATGTCCGCATATCCGTGTAGTAATGAGATGTGAAATACCAATATAATATATGAAAATGCTTTTGATTCCCATGTACCTATTGATGAGATGATTTATGCTATGAGAAATGCATATGAGATTTGTATATGAAATGTTTTGGTTTTACAAGCATGAGTATGGCCTTGCCATGAGATTTGCATTGGTTTAAATGCATGAGATAGAATTGAGGTACATGTGTTTTCAATGAGAAGTTGCTTTGAAATGGTTTTCAAGCATGAGATAGAATGAGCATGTGGTTGAAAAAGCTTTTGAGAAAGTTTTTTTGAATAATGCATTATTGTGTTGGTTTTCTTTAGAGCATGCCTCACTAAGCAAGTGTGCTTACGCTCTCTTTTACCAATAATGCAGATAATTGAAGTGTTTTTGGGCAGCGAGAAGGTTAAGAACATCCATGGAAGTGCAAAGCTCGTGTATGGTGATGTTTTTATACACTTTAGTTTTGATATTTTGCAATGGGAAACCAAGGTTGTATTTGGGAGATATGTTTGAACTCCCTAAGTTTGTGGCATGTTTGTGATGGCTTTTATGAGTTGTAAATGGTCCTATTGGTTGGTTTGAGGTTTGAGAGCTCATATTTGGATTTGTAACTAGGTAGCATGCCTTTAGATTGAATGTCTTTGTGGTTGATGTCATGCTCTAGCTTAAGGGTCATAAGTATGTTCCTTAGTATCAAAATGAGTTGTTAGTATGATTTGATGCTCTTTGAAGCATGTTTGAATGGTTTAAAAGGTGAAAAACCAGCAATTTCTGCTGTCACTGGGCAAAGTGTATCGAAACACCCTCAACTGTTTCGAAATGGGGGCTTGTAATGGCCATAGTGTTTCGGAACGGTTGAAGTTGTTTCAAAACAGTTTGGCTACTGGTGAGGCTTGTTTTGATACCGGTCTCGGAACACACCAGAGTACCGAAACGGTCAACACCGTTTCGATATGGCGTTACGGTACGAGGGATTGGTGTTTCGAAATGGATGACCGTTGGTTGAAGTTTTCGAATTGTTTTAAGTTTCCATGTTTTATGTTTTAGTCCTGAATGTTGCGGATGCAATTGCTTGAGCTTGGGATGCCTTTTTAAGCTGAATTTTGACAGAGGAGCATGTAACATGATTAATTACCTATTGGCAACCTAAAATCTGCAAAGTCCTTATAATTTCTAAAAATTATATTTTGGTCCCTAAACACGTAATTTATACAATTGAGTCCCTTAATGATTTCTGATCGTTGTGCCTTTCTCTCCCAAGATTCTGAGTGGTCACATAGGATTAATTCACATCTAGAAAATATTAAAAAGAAAAAAGGGTCGTTAATCAAGGTTGACTTTCGGGTTGACTTTGGTTTTCCCCATGTAATCTTCATAGTTCGGGTCAAGCGTCTAGGACGGGTTAAGGGGGTTACACAATCCTTGTAATTTCCAATTTTTCAGATTTAATTAGGTTGTGTGCTTGTAATTTGGGCAATATTAGTCTTGAGAGATATATTGTATTTGCCATATTCTTCTTTGTACACTTGTGAGAGGGTTTGGTCAATTTTGGGTAGAAAATTGACCATTTGTGTAAAGGTTTCCTCCTAAGCCTAGAAAAGGGGAACATCAACTAGTGAAGTTGTTTGGAAAATACTTAGTGGGAGCTAAGGTAGTGGATGTAGAGTTCATTTGGAACTTGAACCACTATAATTGCCTTTGTCTTTAATTTTATTTTACCATTTCACTACCAACCAAATTAAAAATGCAATTCACCCCCTCTTGGCATTTATCGATTCAACGATCCACTCAACAATTGGTATCAAAGCCTACCTCTTTTAAAGGATTAACAACCACAAGAGAAGATCCTAGAAGAGTGCGATCAAATTTCTAGTCAAGTTATGGCATCTACCTCAACCTCTAATCTCTATGAGTCTCAATCCACCACTAAACCACCATTCATCAATGGGGACAACTACTCATATTGGAAGAATAGGATATGTCTTTTCATCAAATCCATCGACTACATGGTTTGGGATGTAGTTGAAGAAGGGCCTTATATTCTGATGAAAAGAAATAATGAAGGGAGACTTGTCCCGAAGGTGAAATCGGAGATGACCGAAGAATATAGAAGAAGGATGCAAGTCAATGATAAAGCATTGCACATCATCTTTTGTGCACTTTGTTTGGACATCTATTCTAAGGCTTCTTCAATCGAGAGCGCTAAAGAAGTGTGGGACACTCTTGAAACAACATATGAGGGAACTAGCGATGTTAAGGAGACAAAGATTGGGCTACTAAATTTGAGTTATAAGAATTTCAAGATGGATCCCAATGATAGTGTCTCCAAGACGTTTGATCGATTTTCGATCATCGTCAATGGTCTAAAAGGATTTAGTGAAGTGATTCCCGAAGACAATCTAGTTAGGAAGCTTCTATATTATGTCCTGAAATCTTGGGATGGTAAAAGAACGACCATCATCGTAGCTAAGAATTTGAAGACTTTGAAGCTTGATGAACTAGTTGGTTCTCTCCTTACTCATGAGATTATGAAACAAGGAAGAGAAGAGGAAAAGAAGAAAAGAGAATAGAGAAGCAAGAGGAGGAGGAGAGAAGGAAGCTAGGAGTTTCTCTCAAGGCCTTTTTACAAGAGGAGAGCTCTTCTAGTGAGGAGGAGGATTTCGAGGACTTGGAAATGATAGCCAAATACTTCTTAAGGTTCATGAAGTCTAACCGATGGAGGAAATTTCAAAGAAAGAGAGACTTCAAGAACAAAAGCAATGAAGAGGAAAAGGATCCTATCATTTTCTTTGAGTGCAAGAAGCCGGATCATATTCTTTCCGATTGCCCTCAACTCAAGAAAAAGGGCTTTGAGAAGAAGAAGAAGCTCAAACCCAAGATTGCTACTTAGAGTGATGAGGAGTCATCCGAGGATGAGGAACACGAAGTGGCATACCTTTGCCTCATGGCTCTTGAGGGGATTCTATGGTAACCTCTAACTCATCTTGCTATGATTTTACATTTGATGAATTTCATGATCCATATGATGAGTTATAAGAGGTATATGATGAGTTAGTAGAAAAATACAAGGAGTCCTTTTTGAAAAACAAAAAGTTCATTTCAGAATTGAAAGCTCAAAACAATTTACTCTCTAAAACTAACTCGGATTTTGAGAAAAAGGTTTTAAGCTTGCAAGATGATCTAAAGTTCTTTGAAAAAGAAAATATTAATTTGAACAACCTTCTTTCTCAATGTAATTATGAACACCAAAAATTGGTGAATGAGCTCAATAAGCTCAAAAATTCTTTCAAAAGTGTTGGTTCTTCAAAGCTTGAAAAGGGTGAATCTTCAAAAACCAACTTTACAAAAGGAAAAAATTTGAACTACAAACAAAATGGCTCCTATAGGCATTCTATGACTAAAAAGATTAGAAGTGTATGGGTTCCTAAGGAACTGGTAAAATCTAATAATGCTAATGCCTTATCATCTTGGATTCCTAAGGGAGCCAAGATTTTGGGAGCTAACACTCATGGACCCAAAATGATTTGGGTACCAAAAATCAAAGTTTAAACTCTTTGTTTGTAGGGGGAGCATTGCTACAGGGCCAAAGTACAAAGTCAAAATTCATGGTACCTTGATAGTGGATGCTCGAGACACATGACCGGAGACAAGAGTCAATTCATGCAATCAAAGCCAAAAAGTGGAAGAGTAGTAACTTTTGGTGACAATTCCAAAGGCCACATTGAAGGTATTGGCTCCATAGGTAATCACTCTTCCATACTTATTGAAAATGTCTTGTATGTCAATGGTCTAAAACACAATTTGTTGAGCATTAATCAATTATGTGATAAAGGGTTTAATGTCATGTTTGATGTAAATGGGTGTAGAATAGTAGACATTAAATCTAACAAACAATGCTCATTGGTCATCGCATAGGCAATATTTCTATGGTGCATCTAGATGACATCCATACATCCCATGCATGCTTAGTTGCGCAAAATGAAAATGATGCATGGTTATGGCATATGAAACTAGGACATGCTAGCATTAGCATTTTAGAAAAATTAGTTTCCCTTAATCTAGTTAGAGGCCTACCTAAGCTCAAGTTCTCATTAGATAAAATTTGTGATGCATGTGCTAAAGGTAAACAACATAGAGCCTCTTTCAAGTCCATTAATGATGTTTCTATAAGTAGATGTTTGCAATTGATTCATATGGATCTCTTTGGGCCAATTAGGACTACTAGCTTGGGTGGAAAACCATATGCATTTGTACTTGTTGATGATTACTCTAGGTATACTTGGGATCTCTTTTTAAGCACCAAAGATGAGGCTTTAAAAAACTTCATCACATTTTCAAAAATAACCCAAAATGATCTTGAACTTAAATTTTTACATATTAGAAGTGATCATGGAACCGAATTTCAAAATATGGGTTTTGAAGATTTTTGTAATGAAAATGGGATTAGCCATAATTTTTCGGCTCCTCGCACTCCTCAACAAAATGGGGTAGTTGAGAGGAAAAATAAAACTTTAGAAGAAATGGCTAGGACAATGCTTTGTGAAAATAATTTACCTAATTATTTTTGGGCGGAAGCCACTAACACCGCTTGCTACATTATAAACCGAGTAATGATTAGGCCTATTTTGAAGAAAACTCCTTATGAGATTTTAAAATCTAAAAAGCCTAACATAAGCTATTTTTATCCTTTTGGTTGCAAGTGTTTTGTTTTAAACAATGGAAAATATAATTTAGGTAAATTTGATGCAAAGAGTGATGAAGCTATTTTTCTAGGTTACTCTTTAAACTCTAAAGCGTATCGTGTGTTTAACAAAAGAACTTTAGTTGTAGAGGAATCTATTCATGTGGTTTTCGATGATAACCTCCTTCCGAGGAAGGATTCTTGTGATGATGATGATGTAGGGATCATTGAAGCCAATGATGATGGAGAATCATCAAAGGTGAAAGAGATTCCAACCAAAGAGGAAGAAGCACAAGAACCGCCTCTAGAAGCATTGCAAGATATGCATCTTGAAGGAAAGGAAGTGAGATACCAAAGGGAGTACAACTATGTCAAAGGTGGTGATATCTTGGGTGATCCATCCAGTGGGTAACTACTCGTTCTTCTCTTAAAATGTATAATTGTTGCGTGTAAAAATGTCTATCGCAATGTAGTGCAAGTGTACACGACGCAAGTAGTAAAGTGATATGGAAGTATCGGATATCGTCTCCAGAGGGACTGGGCTAATAGCTTCACCTTGAATTACTGCACGAGAGGAAAAAGAATAGTTTAAGAAGTTTGTCACGAAATAATAAAGAGTGCTGGAAATTAAGAGTAGAGAAATCAAGATATAGAGAATGGGTCGGTATTGAATTGCTCAGTAGTGTAGGTTTTGTAAAGTCTAGGAAACTCTGTTCTGTCGTCGCACCTGCTGCGGCAGCACCTGTCGCAGCAGCGGTCTGTTGTTAGTGGCGGCAGCGATCACACAACTCTGTACTTCAAGCTTGGCAAGAATCCCTGATGTACCTTGGCCTATCCCTAGGTCCAAGTCTGTCGATGAACACGTCTTTGATGATACCTCCCGGCGTGAATCGAAGGATGAACACCGATGTTGTTGAATTCTTTCTTAGCCACTTAACCTCGTCATATCCCTAGGTCCGAGATAGTTCGACCATAAACTGGAGAACCCGTACTTATTCCTTTCGTATATTTAACTCTCCCGATATTAAATAAATGAATAATCTCACAATACTCTCCCGATACTCCCGAGATAGTCCGAGATAGGTCCGAGATAGTATGATGATGTCCTCTCCTAGGTCGAATTACATGCCTTTATATAGGCCTTGGGTTCAAGTTTTCTAATATGGCAAGAATACAAGTTTAAATTAAAGTACAACTCTATTAAAGACTAAATCTTCAGAGCATAAGTCTTTAATTCGTCCTTCCTTCTTGCTTGGAGTTTCTTCCTTGAACTTTGGGCTTGGCCTTCATTCTGATCTAGGGCTTGGAAAAATATAAGGGTGCTCCACGACAGATGGGCTTAATTTTCTCTTTTTGTCAAGGTCCACTTCACTTTCTTCCATTCACTATCGATGTCGTCCTTGGCTGCCACGGCAGTGGCCATGGCAGAATCATCCTCTTTGTTTGCACATCCAGTTCCAGCTCTGCTTCTTCACTGCCCAGCGTCTGCTTCTCTACTGCCTTCCATCTGCTACAGCAGCTACCTGCAAAAAGCAACCAATTTCAGTAGAAATTGTGCCAATTGATATATTTGTGATGTATAACTGAAATCTAACCTAAATGCAATGAATTATGCTTGAATGCAGCAGAAATATGGGTTAAATAGGGGGTAAAATATAGAACTTTTATGCACTCAACACACCCCCAAACTCAAGTTTTTGCTTGCCCTCAAGCAATTTAGACCTAACAAAGAAAAATAAAAAATTTTATTTGGCTTAAAATAGTGAACCTTCCCTTTCCTACCATTTCATTCCCTATTGTAAGCAACACCTTGTCGGATAATTTAGGATTCATTCGGAACCATGCTATAATTCTCGTGTAGTGTGTGCATGCTTTGTGAACAATTATATGCCTAGACTCACTTAGCTTACTAGAATAGTTGAAACTTCTAACTTGTATTTTTATGCCAAATTTCATCTTTTTGGAGGCAATTTTTAGGCTCATTTAGTTTTTATGCATACTCGAATTTATTTCCCAAGCTTCAGTTTGACTAGAGCCGGTTTCGGGCACCTCTAGCTAACTTCCTAGAGCCGGTTTCGGGCACCTCTAGGTGTAAGAGTCTATTTTTTTCTTAACTTCTTTTCCTAGAGCCAGTGTTAGGCACCTCTAGGGGCTATTCAAGTATTAAGCTTTTCCCTATTCTAGTTTACCAGTAAAGTTCTAGACAGTATAAAAGTCACAAATGGTGTTTACGTTTAAGAGCTATATTAAGGCTCTAAACTGCTCCTAAAACTATCCTAAAGGCACTGGCACGACAAAGGCTGTCACGACAGGTAAGTTCAATTCAAAGACTTAAGCCAATTTTTTCATTTTTTAAGCAAAAATAAACTAAGTAAAAGACCCAAATTTTAAACTTAAAAGACACCATTAATGGAGGGATGCCACCCCCAAACTCGAGGGTTGCATTGCCCTCAATGCAAATGACAGATAAAAGAAAATAAAAAGTACATCACAAAATATATAAAAAGGGCAGACAGCAATATAAGATAAGAAACTTAAATTTTTAGGCGTTGTCGTTGACGCTGCTGCTGCTGCTGAGCTGGAACTGCCGACGGGCAGTTACTTTCTTTTCTAATGCTGGCAGACGGATGGGAGAGGCAGAAGTATTCTTTGTTTTGGCCTCCCTTGGTGGTTGGATACGGGTAGGAGAGATATGAGGTGGTTTCTCCACTACCTAGACCTAAGAGCTGTTGCTGCTCTTGCTGCCGCTACTGCTGCTGCTACTGCCGCTGTCTGATTTTTCTTTGTCTGCGACTGTTTTCTGCCGCTTCTCTGATGTGAACTCCTTGGACAAGTTCCTCTTGACAGAGGGCTCGTTGTCGGACGCCGCCCAGATTGTGGAAGAGGAGAAACCTGCTATATAGGCGTCGAGTTCAGCCGAAGGCATCTTTCTCTTGGTTCCCCTGGCAGAAGTGTCGACTGTGCGGCTGCCGCCTGCAGCTGTTGTGGCAGGGGTCGGTGTGGACGCAACAGATGGCGTTTTGGGCGTGGCAGCAGGTGTAGGGGTATGGGCAGGGGTGGGGGCAGCAAAATAATGGTTGGGGAATACAGGGAACAGTACATCAGGGAAATTAAGAGAGGTGTGGATGAAATGTACCGTGGGGGTGGTGAAGTCTCGGATGAAGCTCATGAGGTCGAGCTGTGTTTCCTCCATTTTTTGTATGGCAGCAAGGATCTGTGAGGAGGTGTCAGCTGGAGGAGATGCTGCAGTGGGCTGCCTGGGTTTTGTGACAGCAGGCTCGGTGTCGGTGGGCTCTGTCGGCTCAGCTGCCATGGCAGTAGGGTCAAAAGACGGCAGGGGCGTGGCAGCTTTAAGTTCCATCAGGCTGAGGATGTTACGGTCGGTCCAGCCTTTCCCTTGAACTCGTAAATCTTCGACTGCCTCCGGTACATTGTGGCCGCGGCAGAGAGCAGTGATGAGGTAGGGGTAGAAGAGTGGTCTGGACGGCCGGTGAGCACAGTCAAGTATACCATCTCGGACGTATCTGCCAACGTTAATCGGCCTCTCATTTAAAATGGAATGGATGAGGGCTAACCTTGGTTGGTCGACAGTCGTGTTGTGTGAGGAGGGCATGATTCTTTTCTTGATAAAAGCATTCCAAAGCTTCGCCTCCGGAGTGAGTTGGACTCTCTTTACCATTCTCGGATGCTTCGGATCAGTGTTCCACTCAGTGCCTTCATCCGTGAGTTCTGCCATCACAGCATCATAGTCGGTAGGTTCTAGACTGTCGAGAAATTGTTGGTGGCCATCTTCGTTTCTGCCCACATAGAACCCGTAGAGTGTGTTGATGTACTCGGGCTCGAAAGGTACCTCTTTCCCACGGACTGTGACTGCTGTCGCGTTCCTGCTGCCGATGGCAGCATAAAATTCCCAGACAAGAGTCACGTTCATCTCTATTGGCTACTCCGCGAATATCTGCCACTTTAGGGCTCTTATTTTTCTAGCAATGAATGGCTGCAGCCCCAGGTTCCCCGTTTTGGAGGTGTAAATGAAACCTCTCTCCTCCCACATATCACGAATCTGGAAAGAGCTTGGAGTGGATATTGTCGGGGCAGATCCTGAGGCAAAGCTTCGGTGGGTGTTTCTAGAAGTCATGTTGCAAGGGTGTGGAAAGAAAATGAAAGCAAGTAAAAATTCTAGAGGAGATAAGTAGGAAGAGTAGAAGTGAGTGAAAAATGAATAGTAAAATGAGGTTTATATAGAAAAGGGGTTTGCTGCCCGTTGGAGCTGTAACGGTAGGCATGAATAACGGGGCCAGCTGTTACGCGGTTTCTGACGCATCTGTCACGTGTTTCTGTGTCTTCCGTGACAGCATGTTGACAGGCTGGATTTTCCGCGTCTGTCGCGGTAGTTGTAACGGCGGGCTCCAAAAGTTGGGCTTTTTGGGCTGATGGCAAAAATGGTGGGCTGGATTCACTTCTCATCTTCTCCTTGTCTCCTTTATTTCCTGAAAATAATAAAAATAAAAACTTTAATTCCTAAAAATAAATAACTCTAATTACCTAATATATATATAAATAATAATAAAAATAAAAATAAAAATAAAATTAGGTTAAATTAGGGATGCCAGGAGGGGCATCTCCTAAAGTAACCACTTCCTGCATTCTTGGGGTTTCAATCCCCTGATAGTGCTTCAGTCTATGTCCATTGACTTTAAATTGGTGCCCGTCTTTTAGAGATCTGATTGTTATGGCACCATGGAGAAAAACTTGCACCACTTGTAATGGGCCGGACCACCTAGACTTTAGCTTTCTTGGGAAGAGCTTCAACCTAGAGTTGAACAACAACACAAGCTGCCCTGGGCAGAACTGTCGTGGCAGCAACTTCTTATCATGCCACTTCTTTGTCTTGTCTTTGTAAATCCTTGCGTTGTCATAGGCCATTACTCGAATTTCTTCTATCTCGTTCAAGTCAAAAAGCCTTTTCTGTCCTGCTTTTTCCAAGTCCATATCCACTGCCTTGATGGCCCAGTATGCTCTGTGCTCAATCTCAATAGGTAGATGACAAGTTTTCCCATAGATCAGCCGGTAGGGTGACATTCCCAATGGAGTTTTAAACGCTGTTCTGTAGGCCCATAATGCATCATTGAGGTGTAGAGACCAGTCCTTCTGAGTTGGCTTAACCATCTTTTCAAGGATGTTCTTAACCTCTCTGTTTGATATTTCAGCCTGTCCATTGGTCTGAGGGTGGTATGATGTTGCAATCCGATGTTTGACACCATACTTTTTCAAGGCAGCAGCTATAACCCTATTGTCGAAATGCCTCCCTTCATCCCTGATAATCGCCTTGGAGATGCCAAACCTGGAAAAAAATGTTTTTATGTAAAAACCTTTGAACTGTCTTTGCATCGTTCTTCTGAGTAGCGATCGCTTCAACCCATTTGGACATATAATCTACTGTCAGGAGGATGTATAAATTCCCACATGAAGTTGGGAATGGTCCCATAAAATCTATCCCCCAAACATCCAAGATCTCGATTTCAAGAATGTTTTGCAGCGGCATCTCATGTCTTCTCGAGATGTTTCCAATCCGTTAACACTTGTCACAATTTTTGTAGAATGTTTGGGCATCCTTAAACAGTGACGGCCAGTAAAATCCAGACTGCAAAACTTTGGCAGCAGTTTTGTTACCACCTAAGTGTCCTCCATACTGTGATGCATGGTGGTGATGTAGTATAGCTTCATGTTCATCATGTGGTACACATCTCCTAATAACCTGATCTGCACAGTTTTTTAAAACAAGAGGTTCGTCCCAATAATAATGCTTAACATCATTTTGGAACCTCTTCCTAGCTTGATAGTTAAGGTCAGGAGGAGTTATTTCGCTAACTAAATAATTAACGAAATCAGCATACCACGGGAGTTCAGAAAACTTACATGCCGCCATGGCTGTCGCGGCAGTGATTGTGGCAACGAACAACTGCTCATCAGGGAAAGTCTCCAGTATGAGTGTCTCATCTGCTGGGAGACTCTTTCCCTTCTCTAATCTTGACAAGTGATCTGCAACTTGATTCTCTGTCCCCTTTTTATCCTTGATCTCAAGGTCGAACTCTTGTAGTAGCAGAATCCAACGTATCAGTCTAGGCTTTGCATCCTTTTTAGCGAACAAATACTTCAATGCAGAGTGGTATGTGTGGACTATGACCTTCGTTCCAAGTATATATGAACGAAACTTGTCAATAGAGAACACCACAGCTAACATTTCCTTCTCTGTTGTGGTGTAGTTTACTTGGGCGTCGTTCACTGTTTTGTTGGCATAGTATATGACATGAAAGAGCTTGTCTTTCCTCTGCCCAAGTGCTGCCCCAACAGCATAGTCACTAGCATCACACATAATCTCAAATGGCAGTTTCCAATCTGGTGGTTGTACTATCGGGGCTGTTACCAGCTTTTCTTTCAGAACCTTGAATGCCTCAGTACATTCAGTGTTGAAGTCGAAGGGGCGGTTCTGTTCCAGAAGATGGCATAAGGGTTTGGTGATTTTCGAAAAATTTGCGATGAATCTCCGATAAAAACCAGCATGCCCTAAGAAACGTCTGATTCCCTTGACTGTGGTGGGTGGTGGCAGCTTTTCGGTTACCTCGATCTTGGCTCTGTCGACTTCTATGCCTCGACAGCTCACTTTATGGCCTATGACTATCCCTTCATCTACCATGAAGTGACATTTTTCCCAGTTTAATACCAGGTTTGCTTTCTCACATCTTTCAAGCACTTTCTGTAGGTTGCCAAGGCAGCTTTCGAAATTGTCTGCAAAGACCGAGAAATCATCCATGAATATCTCTAGGAAATCCTCCACCATATCGGAGAATATCGCCATCATGCACCTTTGGAAAGTTGTTGGTGCATTACAAAGTCCAAATGGCATCCTCCGAAAAGTATACGTACCATATGGGCATGTGAACGTTGTTTTCTCTTGATATTCTGGTGCGATGGCTATTTGATTATAACCTGAGTAACCATCAAGAAAACAATAGTAAGGCTTTCCTGCTTATCTATCAAGCATTTGATCAATAAAAGGAAGGGGAAAGTGGTCCTTCCGGGTAGCTTTGTTAAGCTTCCGATAGTCTATACAAACCCTCCAACCGGTCATAGTCCTGGTTGGGATTAGCTCGTTTTCTTCGTTGGTTACCACGGTTATTCCTTCTTTCTTGGGAACGCACTGCACCGGGCTCACCCACTTGCTATCCGAGATGGCATAGATTATTCCAGCATCTAGCCACTTTATGATCTCTTTACGAACCACCTCTCGCATAGCATCGTTCAGATGTCTCTGTGCATCAATGGTCGGTTTATGATCATCCTCAAGAAGGATTTTATGCATGCATAATGCCGGACTGATGCCTTGGATATCAGCTATCGTCCATCCAATAGCCCTTTTGTGCTACTGCAGCATCCCTATCAGCTGTTGTTCCTGTTCATGCATCAACTTGGAAGAGATGATTACGGGCAACGTATCATTCAAACCAAGGAAAACATATTTTAGCTGCCCTGGCAGGGGCTTAAGATCTAGAACATTGGGCTCTACAGTTGATGGCTTTTGGACTATATGTTCATTCGAGGTATAGTTTAAGGGCTCGAATAACTTACATGGATGATTGCCTATCCAGTTTACCTCCTCTTGATCTTCAGTATCAGATATATTAGATTCTAATGAGTCGCTGTCGTCGTTGCTGCCGTGACAGGTATCGAAATGGCTGCTGGGGCAGTGGCCAAATTTGATGTCATGGCAGTCCGACCTGATGCAGGGTTGATCAAGGATAATTGCAGTGATGGCCTTGCATTCTTCCTCTACATCAGCGTGCTTAATTGCTTGGAGAACATTCAGCATGATCTCTTGATCATTTACTCTCATAGTGAGTTCTCCCTTTTCTACATCAATCAATGATCTTCCTGTGGCTAAGAAGGGTCGCCCCAAGATGATTGGTGCATTCTCATCTGCTTCACAATCTAAGACAAGAAAGTCAGCAGGAAATATAAATTTATCCACTCTTATCAGAATATCTTCAATTTTTCCTTATAGATGAACGTAAGAGCGGTATGCCAGCTGCAGTACTACGGTTGTGGGCCGAGCTTTTCCAATACCTAATTTCTGAAAAAACAGATTTGGGCATTAAATTTATACTAGCACCAAGATCACAAAGTGCCTTACCCACAAATTTGTCTCCGATTATGCACGGTATGATGAAGCTTCCAGGATCCTTCTGTTTCTGGGGTGGATGCTTGTGCAGAATACTCATGCATCCCTCTGTCATTTTAACCGTTTCAAATTCCCCAAGTCTGAATTTCTTCGACATGGCATCCTTGAGAAATTTGGCATAACCAGGTATTTCCCTAACGACATCTAACAGTGGAATATTGATATGGACCTGTTTAAAAATATCGTAGATCTTCTTAAGCTGGGATTCATGCTTCAATTTCTGTAACCGCTGAGGAAAAAAGGTGGGGGACGATAATCAGCAATGCGTCCTTCCCACTGCATTCGGATCTGAGGAGGCTTAGATTCTTCGTTTTTCTCCTCTGTCCCTTCTGCTGTCATGACAGGTTCATCGGCAGTAGGCTGCTTGTCATCTGCTGGGGCAGCGTTCTCGGCAGTTGACTCCAAGACTGGTTTCTTAACTGTTTCAGCTTCCTTCTCTGGCCCTGGTAATCTCTTCCCACTCCTAGTAGTGATGGCTTTACACTGCTCATGTGTGGGTTGTCTAGCGTTTTCAGTATCGCTAGGAAATCCTCCATTCTGCCTCGGTTTAATATGTTGGGAAACCCGACCCATCTGTGTCTCCAATGATTTCAGAGTAGCTTCATGGTTGGTCATCCGCATCTCTGTTTTATCCATGAATGTCTCAGTCTTCTTGACGAAGTGATTTATGTTCTCAATGTAAGTTCCTGTTTGAGACATAAACTTAGCCAAGTTCTGCTCCAGTATACTAGTCGTGGCAGGTGGTGGATGTTGCTGCTGCTGCTGCGGTTGCTGCCGAGTCATTAATCTAGGTCCTCCCTGATTCTGAGTGTTATGTGCTTGAGGATTCAGGGCATTATTAGGGTTGCTCCAAGAGAACTTGGGGTCCTTTCTCCAGTTGGGATTGTAGTTGTTGGAATTATAGTTCTGTTTATTGTAGTTCCCAACATACATCCCTTCCTCTAGATGTATCAGACAATCTTCCGAACTGTGATTCCCATCGCAAGTTTCGCATACCTCTTCAGCTGAGTAGACAGGTTGTGAATCCTCTTTCAAGAGCTTTTTCATTGCCTTAGTAAGATATGCCACTTGTGTTTTTAGAGAACTGTCGGCCTCATAATCTTTCACAGCTAGTACTCGTTTACCCCCTCTTCTTGCTGTAGGAAATTGTTCCTCGTTCTTTGCCAGATTTTTCAATACTGTCATTGCATCTTCTGGATCTTTTTCCAACAGCAATCCATTCGCTGCTGAATCTATTCTCATACGAGTCTATAAATTGGCAGCATTATAAAACTTAGTTACCTGGTTCCAAACGGGAAATCCATGCATCAGGCAGTTCCTCAAGAGAGTGGTAAATCTGTCCCAGGCCTTGTGCATTGGCTCGTCATCTTCCTGTTGAAAAGTAGCAATTTCGTTATGTAATCGCTCAGATAAGTGTGAAGGATTAAAATGAAACAAAAATTCACTAGTTAAATCTGCCCAAGTTCGTATTGAACTCGGCGTTAGTTTATTCCACCAAGTTTTCGCCTTGTCCCTCAATGAATGAGGAAATAACCGAAGCCTCAGTATCTCCGGATTTACTCCTGGTAGTCTAAACGAACCACAGATTTCCTGGAATGTTTTCAGATGCTCCCTAGCATCCTCAGTAGCAGCACCACTAAATTGGCCAGCGTTGTTGATCATGCTGAACATACCAAGTTTCAGCTCAAAGTTGTCAACGTCTACATCTGGTAGGGTTGTTTCTAGTTCTACATGATCATTGAGCATGTAGTCTCGGCATGACCGGCGTGCGGCAGCGATAGGAGGATCGGTAGGTTGGCCGTTCCCTCCATTCCTGGCAGGATTGTTATTATCCTGGGGATTGTCTTGGTCGTTCCTTCTTTCTTCGTGCCTTCCATTCACCATTGCTTCTAACTGTCCTTATAGGTATTCGTTTCTCTCTACAAGGAACCGAACTCTTTTTCTGAGATTGCATGTACGTTCGATTTCAGGATCTAACTGGTGCTCAGGTTCTTTTCCTCGTTGAGATCTGCGCATAAGCAAACAAAAGACCTTGTGAAAGCTATAGGTTGAACAATCCAAGTAAAAACAGAAAAGTAAAGGAAGTGCAGTAAAAGATAGGGTAAAGATATGTTGCCAGTCCCCGGCAACGGCACCAAAAACTTGTTGCGTGTAAAAGTGTCTATCGCAATGTAGTGCAAGTGTACACGACGCAAGTAGTAAAGTGATACGGAAGTATCGGATATCGTCTCCACAGGGACTGGGCTAATAGCTTCACCTTGAATTACTGCATGAGAGGAAAAAGAATAGTTTAAGAAGTTTGTCACGAAATAATAAAGAGTGCTGGAAATTAAGAGTAGAGAAATCAAGATATAGAGAATGGGCCGGTATTGAATTGCTCAGTAGTGTAGGTGTTGCAAAGTCTAGGAAACTATGTTCTGTCCTCGCGCCTGCTGCGGCAGCACCTGTCGCGGCAGCGGTCTGTTGTTAGTCGCGGCAGCGACCACACAACTCTGTACTTCAAGCTTGGCAAGAATCCATGATGTACCTTGGCCTATCCTTAGGTCCAAGTCTGTCGATGAACACGTCTTTGATGATACCTCCCAGCGTGAATCGAAGGATGAACACCGATGTTGTTGAATTCTTCCTTAGCCACTTAATCTCGTCCTATCCCTAGGTCTGAGATAGTTCAACCATAAACCGGAGAACCCGTATATTCCTTTCGTATACTTAACTCTCCTGATATTAAGTAAATGAATAATCCTAAAACAATGAAATCCTTGCAACTACTTTACAGAATCAACCCTTAGCCCTAGGGGAAGTTTAGAACATGGTGAGGAAGGGAAAACGGCTAGGGTTTTGGGAAGAAGGCTAGAGAGTATGATGATGTCCTCTCCTAGGTCAAATTACATGCCTTTATATAGGCCTTGGGTTCAAGTTTTCTAATATGGCAAGAATACAAGTTTAAATTAAAGTACAACTCTATTAAAGACTAAATCTTCAGAGCATAAGTCTTTAATTCTTCCTTCCTTCTTGCTTGGAGTTTCTTCCTTGAACTTTGGGCTTGGCCTTCATTCTGATCTAGGGCTTGGAAAAATATAAGGGTGCTCCACGACAGATGGGCTTAATTTTCTCTTTCTGTCAAGGTCCACTTCACTTTCTTCCCTTCACTATCGTTGTCGTCCTTGGCTGCCACGGCAGCGGCCATTGCAGCATCGTCCTCTTTGTTTGCACATCCAGTTCCAGCTCTGCTTCTTCACTGCCCAGCGTCTGCTTCTCTACTGCCCTCCATCTGCTACAGCAGCTACCTGCAAAAAGCAACCAATTTCAGTAGAAACTGTGCCAATTGATATATTTGTGATGTATAACTGAAATCTAACCTAAATGCAATGAATTATGCTTGAATGTAGCATAAATATGGGTTAAATAGGGGTAAAATATAGAACTTTTATACACTCAACAGTAACCCCCTTAGCCCGGACAAGACGTTTGACCCGAACTACGAAGATTACACGGGGAAAACCAAAGTCAACCGAAAAGTCAACCTTGATTAACGACCCTTTTTTATTTTAATCTTGTCTAGATGCACGTTAAGCCTATGTGAATACTCACGAATCATGAAAGAGAAAGGAACAACGATCGGAAAACATTTTGGGACTTAATAGCACAAATTACGCTTTTAGGGACCAAAATGTAATTTTCAGAAATTATAAGGACTTTGCAGGTTTTAGATTTACCGATATTTAATTAAACATGTTACATGCTCCTCTGTCAAATTTCAACTTAAAAAGGCATTCCAAGCTCAAGAAATTGCATCCACAACATTTAGGACTAAAATGTAAAGCATGAAAACATCAACAATTCAAATCAACATCCAACGGTCAACTGTATCGGAACGCCCACCTTTCGTACCGAAATGCCCGTATCGAAACGGGGTTGACCGTTTCGTTACTCGGGTGTGTTCTGAGACCGGTATCGAAACAGGTCTCACCAGTAGCCAAATTGTTCCGAAACACCTTCAGTCGTTCCGAAACACCATGGCCATTACAGGCCCCCATTTCGAAACAGTGGAGGGTGTTTCGATACACGCTGCCCAGTGACAACAGAAATTGCTGGTTTTTCACCTTCTAAACCAATCAAACATGCCTCAAGGTCCTCAAAATGTACCAGCAATACATTATAATGCCAAGGAACATATTTAAGACCCCCTAAGCTAGAGCATGGCATCAATCACAAAAACACACAATCTAAAGGCATGCTTCCTAGTCTCAAAACCAAAATAGGCAATAAAACCTCAAACCAAACATTTAGGACCATTTACAACCCATAAATGCAATCACAAACATGCCATAAACTTAGGTAGTTCAAACACATCTCCCAAAAACAACATTGGTTTCCCATTGCCATATATCAAGACTAAAGTGTATAAAACATCACCATACATGAGCTTTGCACTTCCTTGGATGTTCTTAACCCTTTCGCTGCCCAAAAACACCTCAATTATCTACATTATTGGTAAAAGAGAGCGTAAGCACAATTGCTTAGTGAGGCATGCTCTAAAGAAAACCAACCCAACAATGCATTATTCAAAACACTTTCTCAAAAGCCTTTTTCTACAACATGCCCATTCTATCTCATGCTTGAAAACCATTCAAAGCAACTTCTCATTGAAAACACATGTACCTCAATTCTATCTCATGCATTTAAACCATTGCAAATCTCATGGCAAATCCATACTCATGCTTATAAAACCAAAGCATTTCATATACAAATCTCATATGCATTTCTCATAGCATAAATCATCTCATCAAAGGTACATGTGAATCAAAAGCATTTTCATATATTATATTGGCATTTCACATCTCATTATTACTCGTATATGCGGACAACATTCTCTAACCACTAGACGCTTCCGGTGGAATCTAACATCACCATACTCACTTGTCTGGTAACATAATTTCCAGTGGAATCTCACATCACCGTACTCACATGGCAGAATCTCTCATCGCCACAAAGCTTGGGTATTTCACCAAGTCATCCCCGATGGAATGCCCATCATCGGTTCTCTCCCTTTGGATTAAACGATAGAACACGTACGAATTTTTAGTTTATAGTGCACTCTCATCCTATTGATCGATCAATTATATTCAGTAAGTATCTCAACATCTATGCCAATGTATTTTGTCAAAACATCATCTCACCTATTGTTTTTCATGCAACATTTCTCAAATCATTCTCATCTCAGTTCAAAACCATAATATTTGCCATGCTTTAAAACAAAAGCTCAAATCTCAACTACACAACATGTTATTTCATGAAATCATTTTAAGCATTATCTCATGCTACAAATCATGCATAAAAACAGTAGGAATTTATCTACCTCAAACCATGAGCATGTAAAAGAATTTTAGGGGCAACCAACACATTTAAGAGAGCAATCTAGCCAATATTTACTTCCGGACTTAGGAAGGTGTTTCAAACTTTTCCTAAATCCCCAAACATTGATTATTTGTCCCTAAAGGACTTCTAAAACCATACGCACTCACCGATTACATTTCGCTTACTCGACGAAACGCTATCTAGGCTCCCGGATCAACACCAAAGGCGTCAGAAGATGTCTTCCCTGTTTATAACACATAAGAGCAGAGGATTAATGCATCATCATGCATTGAAATCATCAGCCACACACCTAAACTCGTTGATCTACTCAAACACCTCATTTCGGCTACCAAACACAACCGAAAACATCTCCAAACTCTTCCAAAACAAAGCCCAGCCAAGATCTACCACTTCTAATCATTTCTGATTTCTCCTTAAATTGGGCAAGTTTTCTTGAAAATCCAATGTAAAAACAAGAAGTTTTGATGAGGAAAAGATTAGGAATCAAAAGGAGATTGAAATCTTATCAAAAGGAATGAAAATCAAAGGTTAATTGCTGGAGGAAATGTTTTTGGCTGAAAAGAAATTGAGAGAAAATGAAATGAGAGAAAATTGATGAAAGGTAGTTATGAAAAGTCAAAGGTAGTTTCCTTTTAATTAATCTTTATTTTCATTTAATTAAAACATTAATAAAATCACCCAAATTAAGAAGAAATCTGATTAAAAACATTTTGGTAAAATTAGCTCCTTAAAGATTCAAAGTTTCAATCCTTTACAAAACAGTCACTATTCAACTTTTGCAAAAACTGCGATTTGGTCACTACACCAAAATGTAGTATTCCCAAAACTTATTTTGTAAAATTGATTTCACCATAATTATTCATATATTAAATGAGGATTTTTAGATATTTTTCCATATTTTTAAAGCATCCCGAACTAGGTGTTCCCTAAATCTGCCTTTAAGATTCGAACCGTTTCTGACCGGTCTGATTCGGACTCTAAAATATCTAGGCCCAAATTTGGGGTGTTACAACTCTCCCCCTCTTAAGAAATTTCATCCTCGAAATTTACCTATAAGAAAAAGGTAAGGAAATTGCTTCTTCATATCTTTCTTTCTTTCCCACGTGGCTTCCTCAACACCACGATGTCTCCACAACACCTTAACCAGCTCAATGGTCTTACCACGGAGAACCTTACTATCCGAATCCAAAATCTCAACAGGTTCCCCATCATATGTCAAATTTGGATTCAACTCAACTTCCTACACAGGCATAACATGCGAAGGATCCGATCTATACCTCCGAAGCAAGGATACATGAAACACATTATGTATTTTTTCTAACTCTTGTGGTAGCCTCAGCTTATAAGCAACATGACCCACACGTTCTATCAAATCGTATGGACCAATGTATCTCGGGCTCAGTGTAACCCCCTTAGCCCGGCCTAGACGGTTGACCCGAAATACGAAGATTACACGGGGAAAACCAAAGTCAACCCGAAAGTCAACCTTGATTAACGACCCTTTTTTTCTTTTTAAGCTTGTCTAGATGCTCATTAACCTTAAGCATACTCTTGAGAAACATTTATGTGAAAAGCTCAGCAATCGAAATCAATAAGGGACTCAATCGCACAAATCGCAACTATTAGGGACCAAATCGCAAATTCTGGACATCTCAAACTGATGCAATTGCAAAAACAATTTCCAGGACTAAAACAATTTCAAACTGATGCAATTGCAAAAACAATTTCCAGGACTAAAACGTAAAGCTTGCAAACCTCAAAACCATTCAAATCAGTGCCCAACGGTCACCTGTTTCGAAACGAGGTTGACCGTTCCGAAACGCGGGTTCATTTCAAGACTTGTTTCAAAACAGGGGCTTCCAGTGGCCAAACCGTTTCGATACGATCACCAGCCGTTTCGAAACTCCAAGGCCATTACAGGCCCCCGTTTCGAAACGCATATGAGTGTATCGATACGGGTTGCCCAGAAGCTGCAGATTTTGCTGGTATAACATGCATAAAACCACTCAAACGCATCCTAATGACTCCCTAATCATGCCAACAAGTCATCATACATATAAGGTACATGTTTGCAACTTCAAAACACATTCATGGCATCAATCATGGAATTCCACAAGTCTATAGGCATGCATCCTAATATCTAAAACCAAACAACCAACAAAACACCAAATCAAACTTCAAAAGGCCAATTACAAATCCAAAACATTAAAGGCATCATGCCACAAACTAGGGAGTCCAAAACATCTCCCAAAAACACAACCTTAGGTCCCCATTGCCAAAATATCAAAATCTATTAGTGTTATGAAAACATCACCATACATGAGCTTAGCTTCCCTTGGACTCTTAGCCTCCTTGTTGCCCTCAAACACTTCAATTGTCTGCATTATTGGTACAAAAGAGAGAGCGTAAGCGCAATTGCTTAGTGAGACATGCTCTAAAGAAACAACACAATAATGTTTTTTTATAAAACACTTTTAACAAAGTCTTACATCACATAATCATTATTATTCATTAACCTTGCATACAAAACAAGCATCTCATGCTTCATTAAAATCAACATGTCATATTGGCTTCCAAGTGTTAATCCATAACAATTTACAACACAAAACATAATCGGATACGCGGATTACAAGCGTTGTCCCATACGCTTCATACACACTACCGAACACACAAAGTGGAGTTTATCGGTACAATCACAACCCCTCAACACCCGTGATGGAGTTTAACGGTACAATCACAACCCCTCAACATCACTCATCGGTAGTTGTATAACTTCACTAACGAGAACACAGGACACACAACACAAGATCCACACACGGACTTTTAACCACCGTTGTGATCTTACCTTACTCGTTAGTGTACTTGGATGGAGTTTACGGTACAATCTAAACCCTTCAACATCCAAGGCGACTTTATTCACGGTGCACCCAATCCTATAGCCGGCCAACTATATCCATTACATCACTTGCCAATATACATCGTATAACATCAACAACTCACTGTTTTAAAGCATTAAACAAAGCCATTTAACATCATGCATCACTATGCAGCAAAACCACATTTACAATATGTCAAACCAAGGATCTCTTACCCTGAGCATCCCTCAACATATGGCTTTCAAAACCAGCATTTACCATGCTAAAACATGCTTGCAAAACAGAATTTAAACATGCAAATATAATCAATGCATCAACCACATCATAGCTCATCCAAGAGAGTTTTCCCGAAAACTTACTCTTGAGCTTAGCTAAGTTGCTTAGACTTAAACTAAGCTTCCAAAACCTTCAAACATTTGTTTCAAAGCTGGAAATCCAACCTCACTCCCCAATTTCGTTTCGCAAGCTTGCCGAAACGCCGATCAAGCCTCCGGATCAATACCACAAGTGTCCGAAGATGTCTCCCATGTTTTAAACACAAAAAAACAGAGGATTAATGCATCAACATGCATTGTAATCTACAGCCAACACACTTAAACTCGCTGCTCTATCTAAAGCCAACATTTCGGCTACCAAACACAACCGAAATCACCTCCAAACTCTTCCAAAACTTAACCCAGCCAAGATCCATCACTTCTAACCATTTCTAAACATCAATTAACATCCAAAATGAACATAAACTCGTCCTTATACCTCCAGCTATAACAGAACACCAAGATCACCTCAAAAACCACCATTTTCATAAGAAAAAACTTAGGAAATTCAACCTATTCGGGGTTGCATTGATAAAACCTCATTTACACATCATTAGACATCCAAAATACATTTAAGAAACATCTCAAAACAGAGCCCAAACAATCACCACGAAATTCTTCAAGATTTCATCCAAATCTTGAGTTTTAAGCCAAAATCAAGTTTCTACCATTAAAACCATTTATACAACTTAAATTAAGGATTGACAACTTGGGAATTTCAGTAAAGAACTTAGTATTTAGAGGAGAAGAACAACCTTACCTATAAATGGTGATTTCTCCTCGATTTGAGCCAATTTGCTTGAAAATCCAATGAGGAAATCAAAAGGATTTGATGTAAGATGGATTAGAAACTAATTGATGATTGAAACCTCATCAATTGGAGTGAAAATCAATAGAAAAGTTGCTGGAGAAAAGTGTTTGGATGATGGAATTTTGAGAGAAAAAAGAGATGAGAAAATTTTAGGAAAAAGTAGTTATGATTTTAACAAAAAGTAGTTTCTCTTCACTTCTAATTAATTAAAACATTAATTAATTCACTCAAATTAAAGAAAAATCTGGAGAAATCATTTTTGGGTAAATTATCTCCTTAAAGATTCAAAGTTTCAATCCTTACAAAACAGTCACCACTGAACTTTTCAAAAATCGCATTTTAGTCACTATTTCAAAATGTTGTATTTCCAAACCTTATTTTGTAAAATTGATTTCACCACTCTCTTATATATATTAAAAGAGAATTTTTAGATATTTTCCCATATTTTTAAAGCATCCCGAACTAGGCTTTCCCTAAAACGTCCTTTTATATTCGGACCGAAAATCAGACTGGCCCGGTTCAGACCCTAAACTTCCAAGCCCAAAATTGGGGTGTTACAACTCTCCCCCCTTAAAAAATTTCATCCTCGAAATTTACCTGGAGGAAAGAGGTACGGAAACTGTTTCTTCATATCATCCTTTCTTTCCCACGTGGCTTCCTCAACACCACGATGCTTCCACAACACCTTAACAAATTCAATGGTCTTGCCTCGAAGAACTTTACTGTCCAAATCCAGAATTTCAACCGGCTCCTCATCATAAGTCAAGTCTGGATTCAACTCCACTTCCTCCACAGGCATAATATGAGAAGGATCCGATCTATACCTCCGAAGCATATAGACATGAAACACATCATGAATCTTTTCCAACTCTTGCGGTAACCTCAGCTTGTACACAACAGGACCCACACGTTCAATCACATCGTATGGTCCAATGTACCTAGGGCTCAACTTACCCTTCCGGCCAAACCTCATCACCTTTTTCCAAGGCGAAACCTTCAAATACATATGGTCACCTACCGCAAACTCAATCTCCTTACGCTTCAAATCCGCGTAAGACTTCTGTCGATCAGAAGCTGCCTTCAAACGCTCACAAATGAGCTTCACCTTCTCGGTGGTTCCTTCAATAAAGCTGGCATTGAAACCAACTTTTGACATGTTTTAGCCCAACAAAGAGGAGTTCTGCACTTCCTCCCGTACAAGGCTTCATAAGGTGCCATTTGAATACTTGCCTGGTAGCTATTGTTATAAGCAAACTCCACCAAAGGCAGATGCTTCTCCCAAGAGCCTTGAAACTCAATCACACAGCACCTCAACATATCTTCCAGCACTTAGATAACACGCTCAGATTGTCCATCCGACTGTGGATGATAAGAAGTACTGAAATTCAGCCGTGTACCCAAAACTTAATGCAAACATTCCCAGAAACGCGACGTAAACCTCGGATCTCTATCCGACACTATAGACTTTGGCACACCATGCAGTCGCACAATCTCTGCAATGTACAACTCTGCAAGCTTATCCAAAGTATACGTAGTATGCACAGGTATGAAATGCGCACACTTCGTAAGGCGATCCACAATCACCCACACTGAATTCTTCTTCGATGGCGACAAAGGCAAACCAGACACAAAAGTCATGGTAATCCTTTCCCACTTCCACTTACTCACATACTCCGCAACATCTTTCTTTAATCGCACCCAATAGTACTCATCCTTAAGATCACGATACATCTTAATACTACCAGGGTGCATAACAAAAGGACTACTATGAGCTTCAGTCAGAATAGTACGCCTCAACTCAGCATCATTCGGCACTACTATCCGACTCCCAAAACATAGAACTCCATCATCATTAAAACAAAAATCCGATGGTCTATCCTCAGCAATATCCTGAACATGTGGCACCAAGGAATCATCCAACAACTGCTTATTCTTTATCAATTGAACCAAAGATGGTTTCACTTGCAATTCAGCCACAAGACCCCCATCTCGCGAAATGCTTAAGCTGGCAAACATAGCCCTCAACTCCACTGCCACTTTTCTACTCAAGGCATCCGCTACAACATTAGCTTTTCCCGGATGGTACTCGATCATCAGATCGTAATCTTTAAGCAACTCCACCCAACGTCGTTGCCTAAGATTCAACTCTTTTTGAGACATCAAATACTTTAAACTTTTGTGATCCGTGTACACAGTACACTTCTCACCATACAGGTAATGCCTCCAAATTTTCAAAGCAAATACCACCGCAGCTAACTCAATATCATGCGTAGGATAATTACGCTCATGCACCTTCAACTGACGCGATGCATAAGCCACCACCTTACCCTCTTGAATCAACACACATCCCAAACCAACATAGGATGTGTCGTTGTACACTACAAACTCTTTCCCTGATTCAGGTTGAACCAAGATAGGAGCTTGCGTCAAAGCTGCCTTAAGCTTCTCAAAAGCCTGTTGTCTTGCCTCTGTCCACTCATACTTGACATCCTTCTGCAACAACTTCGTCAAAGGGGCAACAATCTTCGAAAATCCATCCACAAACCTCCGAGTATCCTGCCAATCCAAGGAAACTACGGACTTCATGAACAGACTTGGGAGGCTTCCAACTCATCACCGCCTCAATCTTCTGAGGATCAACTCGGATCCCCTCAGCTAAAACCACATGACCAAGGAAAACAACTTCCTTAAGCCAGAATTCACACTTACTCAGCTTAGCATAAAGCTGATTGTCCAACAAAGCCTGCAACACGATCCTCAAATGCCCTTCATGCTCCTCCTCGGTACGAGAGTACACAAGGATATCATCAATGAACACCATAACAAACTTGCCCAAATATTCATGGAACACTCTATTCATCATGTCCATAAAAGCTGCTGGAGCATTCGTCAAGCCAAATGGCATCACAAGAAACTCGTAATGCCCATACCTCGTTCTAAAGGTTGTCTTCGGTACATCCACATCCTTCACCTTGAGTTGGTAATAACCTAACCTTAAGTCAATCTTAGAGAACACAACCGCTCCCCGAAATTGATCAAAAAGATCATCAATCCTCGGCAAAGGATACCGATTCTTGATAGTCAACTTGTTCAGCTGACGATAATCGATGCACATTCTCATAGTACCATCCTTCTTCTTCACAAACAAGACCGGTGCACCCCAAGGTGACACACTCGGCCGAATGAAACCACGATCAAGCAACTCCTGAAGTTACGTCTTCAGCTCCTTCAACTCCTTAGGTGCCATTCGGTAAGGAGTAATGGACATTGGAGTTGTGTTTTCATACAACTCAATTCCAAACTCCACCTCTCGACTAGGATGCAAACCAGGTAACTCCTCCGGAAACACTCCAGGAAACTCTCGCACAGTCCTGATATCTTGAACTCGCAACTCCTTAGAGCTAGGATTCATAACAAAGGCTAGATAGGCCTCACACCCTTGCCTCAGCATTCGGCTTGCTTCCAAAGTAGACACCACATTGGCAAGAAACTTTACATTCTCACCAACCACCACCACCTCGTAATCATTAGCAAGCTTCAACGAAACTCGCTTGTTCTCAAAATCCACCACAACTCCATGCTCAACAAGCCAATCCATGCCAAGGATTACATCAAAACCATAGAATGGCAATTCCATGAGATCAACAAGAAAAACATGATTTTGCACTACCAAAGGACATCTTCTATACAACTTCCATGTTACAACGGTCTCACCAAAGGAACTAGTTACACGCATACCAACATCCAAAGACTCAACAGGTAAACCAAGAAATTGAGCATGTTCACGCAATATGTATGAGTTTGTAGATCCAGAATCAATCAAGGAAAGTAATAATAAGGATTGCAAAGTAAAGTTACATGCGATCACATCTGTATCATTTCTCCCCTCACGCTGAGCATACACTCGAGCCTGGCCACCACCCTCAGGTTGAACAGCCACCACATGAGCAACATTCCTCCCACCATCCTCTCTGCGCTGGAAATTACCACGGTCGCGCCTACGACCTCTATGTGGTGCAACTACCCTTGTAGCACGTCCCTGACCACCACCGGCCAACAAAGGACACTCTCTCCTCATGTGGTCTGCCGAACCACAATTCTAGCATGAATTACCGGTCACTGCAATAGGAGCCTGCACCTCCCTCGCTGCTCGAGGACAATCTCGCCTCAGATGGCCACGCGATCCACACGTCCAGCACGTGTTCTGATCAGCTCTCATCTTGTCTCCCTGAACAGGCGCACCTTGCCCTCCACCACCACGCCTAGCAGAAGACTGATACCTCTTATCTCATCCTCTCTTGTTCCGTCCACCACCGGAACTATAATCAGCAGCTCTTTTGCCTGAGCTAGAACCAACGCCTCTGGTAGACAAACCCAAGTTCTGCTCAATGTCCTTTTCCCTATGCACCAGCACATCAAAATCCGTATACTCAGCAACAAGCATAAAGGTCTTCACATCCGGCATCAAACCATATCGGAAGCGTTCACACCTCTCCAGCTCATCAGGGATAAGCTCAGGTGCGTACTGACTAAGATGGACAAACTGGATCTCATATTCAGCCACCGTCATGCTTCCTTGCACAAGAGACATGAATTCTCTTTTCTTCTCATCTAGGTATCGCACACCTAGATACTTTCACTTGAACGCGTTCAGAAAGAACGTCCAAGTCACATCATTCTCTTCCATTCTGGAAACAGTGGTCATCCACCACGTATACGCATCATCATGTAGCAGAGATACCACACAACTCAATTTCTGCACATTGTTGCAGCTCATTTGTCCCAAAATTTTCTTGGTGCTTTCCAACCAAGATTCAAAACCTTCAGGAGATAAACCTCTGAACTCAGTCTCTCCCAAACTGCGAAGACGTTCCAAAGGTAATCTCAAATTAGCATCACCCTGATGCGCAGCTCCATGAGCTCCAGCTATTGATTCCTGAAAGGCTCCAGCAATAGCCTGTATCAAAACAGTCATGTCAGGAGCAGCTTGCCCCTGCACACCTTCAGGTCCAGCAACCCCAGCACCAGCACCAACACCAGCATTTTCACCCCCAGCACCATCACCGTCAGGTGGTCCACCACCAGGAGGAGGAGGTAAATCCACAACATTATCGACATTCTCCTCATTCCCATCCTGAGCCATAGCTCTCGTATTCATCCTCGTTTCTCTACGAGGCCCCATTACAAGAAAAACAATGCACTGATACAAATGCAATAAACATAATTAGGCTCAACAAGGTAAGTAATCCAAGAACTCAAACTCATTTTCCAAAAACAATTCCTTTCGTTAGTTTTGATATGGCAATGGGTTCCCCTAACATGCTTCAACATAGCATAGCATCACAATTGCAACCATACATCACAATTCAAGCAACATTCTTTCATCCAAAAGGCATATCATGCAAATACACATACATCACCCACATAACCATTCCCAATTACACGATAACTCAGCTCTGATACCACCAAATGTAACTCCCTTAGCCTGGCATAGACGGTTGACCCGAACTACGAAGATTAAACGGGGAAAACCAAATTCAACCCGAAAGTCAACCTTGATTAACGACCCTTTTTTTAAGCTTGTCTAGATGCTCATTAACCTTAAGCGTACTCTTGAGAAACATTTATGTGAAAAGCTCAGCAATCGGAAATCAATAAGGGACTCAATCGCACAAATCACAACTATTAGGGACCAAATCGCAAATTCTAGAAATTAGGAGGTCTTAACTGATTTTTACGTTACCAATATTAAATTAGTCATATTACATGCTTCCCTGTCAAAATTCACTTTAATCGGACATCTCAAACTCATGCAATTGCAAAAACAATTTCCAGGACTAAAACGTAAAGCTTGCAAACCTCAAAACCATTCAAATCAGTGCCCAACGGTCACCTGTTTCGAAACGGGGTTGACCGTTCCGAAACGCGGGTTTGTTTCGAGACTTGTTTCGAAACAGGGCCTTCTAGTGGCCAAACCGTTTCGATACGGTAACCAACCGTTTCGAAACTCCAAGGCCATTACAGGCCCACGTTTCGAAACGCCTATGAGTGTATCGATACGGGTTGCCCAGAAGCTGCAGATTTTGCTAGTTTAACATGCATAAAACCACTCAAACGCATCCTAATGACTCCCTAATCATGCCAACAAGTCATCATACATATAAGGTACATGTTTGCAACTTCAAAACACATTCATGGCATCAATCATGGAATTCCACAAGTCTATAGGCATGCATCCTAATATCCAAAACCAAACAACCAACAAAACACCAAATCAAACTTCAAAAGGCCAATTACAAATCCAAAACATTAAAGGCATCATGCCACAAACTAGGGAGTCCAAAACATCTCCCAAAAACACAACCTTAGGTCCCAAAAACACAATCGAATACGCGGATTACAAGCGTTGTCCCATACGCTTCATACACACTACCGAACACACAAGGTGGAGTTTACCAGTACAATCACAACCCCTCAACACCCGTGATGGAGTTTAACGGTACAATCACAACCCCTCAACATCACTCATCGGTAGTTGTATAACTTCACTAAAGAGAACACAGGACACACAACACAAGATCCACACACGGACTTTTAACCACCGTTGTGATCTTACCTTACTCGTTAGTGTACTTGGATGGAGTTTACGGTACAATCCCAACCCCTCAACATCCAAGGCGACTTTATTCACGGTGCACCCAATCCTATAGCCGGCTAACTATATCCGATTCAAGTACTTTAAAACCATTACATCACTTGCCAATATACATCGTATAACATCAACAACTCACTGTTTTAAAGAATTGAACAAAGCCATTTAACATCATGCATCACTATGCATCAAAACCACATTTACAATATGTCAAACCAAGGATCTCTTACCTTGAGCATCCCTCAACATATGGCTTTCAAAACCAGCATTTACCATGCTAAAACATGCTTTCAAAACAGAATTTAAAAATGCAAGTATAATCAATGCATCAACCACATCATAGCTCATCCAAGAGAGTTTTCCCGAAAACTTACTCTTGAGCTTAGCTAAGTTGCTTAGACTTAAACTAAGCTCCCAAAACCTTCAAACATTTGTTTCAAAGCTGGAAATCCAACTTCACTCACCAATTCCGTTTCGCAAGCTTGCCGAAACACCGATCAAGCCTCTGGATCAACACCACAAGTGTCCGAAGATGTCTCCCATATTTTAAACACATCAAAGCAGAGGATTAATGCATCATCATGCATTGAAATCTTCAGCCAACACACTTAAACTCGCTGCTCTATCTAAAGTTAACATTTCGGCTACCAAACACAACTAAAATCACCTCCAAACTCTTCCAAAACTTAACCCAGCGAAGATCCATCACTTCTAATCATTTATAAACATTAATTAACATCCAAAATGAACCTAAACTCGTCCTTATACCTCCAGCTATAACAGAACACCAATATCACCTCAAAAACCACCATTTTCATAAGCAAAAACTTAGGAAATTCAACCTATTCGGGGTTGCATTGATAAAACCTCATTTACACATCATTAGACATCAAAAATAAATTTAAGAAACATCTCAAAATAGAGCCCAAACAATCACCATGAAATTCTTTAAGATTTCATCCAAATCTTGAGCTTTAAGCCAAAATCAAGTTTCTACCCTTAAAACCATTTATAAAACTTAAATTAAGGATTGACAACTTGGGAATTTCAGTAAAGAACTTAGTATTTAGAGGAGAAGAACAACCTTACCTCTAAATGGTGATTTCTCCTTGATTTGAGCCAATTTGCTTGAAAATCCAATGAGGAAATCAAAAGGATTTGATGTAAGATGGATTAGAAACTAATTGATGATTGAAATCTCATCAATTGGAGTGAAAATCAATAGAAAAGTTGCTGGAGAAAAGTTTTTGGATGATGGGATTTTGAGAGAAAAAAAAGAGATGAGAAAATTTTAGGAAAAAGTAATTATGATTTTAACAAAAGGTAGTTTCTCTTCACTTCTAATTAATTAAAAACATTAATTAATTCACTCAAATTAAAGAAAAATCTGGAGAAATCATTTTTGGGTAAATTAGCTCTTTAAATATTCAAAGTTTCAATCCTTACAAAACAGTCACCACTGAACTTTTCAAAAATCGCATTTTAGTCACTATTTCAAAATGTTGTATTTCCAAAGCTTATTTTGTAAAATTGATTTCACCACTCTCTTATATATATTAAAAGATGATTTTTAGATATTTTACATATTTTAAAGCATCCTGAACTAGGCTTTCCCTTAAACGTCCTTTTATATTCGAACCGAAAATCAGACTGGTCCGGTTCAAACCCTAAACTTCCAAGCCCAAAATTGGGGTGTTACAACTCTCCCCCCTCCCGGCCAAATCTCATCACCTTTTTCCAAGGTGAAACTTTCAAGAACACACGGTCACCCACCGCAAATTCTATCTCCTTACGCTTCAAATCCGCGTAAGACTTTTACCGATCCGAAGCTTTCTTCAACCGCTCACAAATGAGCTTCACCTTCTCGGTGGTTCCTTTCAACAAAGTCGGCATCGAGACCAACTTTTGTCCCGTTTCAGCCCAACAAAGAGGAGTTCTGCATTTCCTCCCGTACAAAGCTTCATAAGGTGCCATTTGAATACTTGCCTGGTAACTATTATTATAAGCAAACTCTACCAAAGGCATGTGCTTCTCCCAAGAGCCTTGAAACTCAATAACACAGCACCTCAACATATCCTCAAGCACTTGGACAACACGCTCAGACTGTCCATCCATCTACAGATGATAAGAAGTACTAAAATTCAGCCGCGTACCCAATGCTTGATGTAAACACTCCCAAAACCTTGCAGTAAACCTCGGATCTCTATCCGACACTATAGATTTTGGTACGCCATGCAAACATACAATCTCAGCAATGTACAACTCTGCAAGCTTATCCAAGGTGTACGTAGTATGCACAAGCAAGAAATGCGCACACTTCGTAAGGCGATCCGCAATCACCCAAACAGAATTTTTCTTTGATGGTGTTAGAGGCAAACCAGACACAAAGTCCATGGTAATCCTCTCCCATTTCCATTTAGGGATCCTCAACGGCTGCAACAACCTCGAAAGAAACTGATGCTCAGCCTTAACCCGCTGACAAACCATGCACTTGCTCACATACTCAGCGACATCTTTCTTCAAACCCACCCAATAATACTCATCCTTCAAATCACGGTACATCTTTGTACTACCAGGGTGCATAGCAAATGGACTACTATGAGCTTCGGTCAGAATAGTGCGCCTCAACTCCACATCATTCGGCACCACTATCCGACTCCCAAATCATAGAACACCATCATCATTAAAACAGAAGTCCGATGGTCTATCCTCAGCAATATCTTGAACATGTGGCACCAAGGAATCATCTGACAGCTGCTTGTCCTTTATCAACTAGACTAAAGATGGTTTCACTTGCAATTCAGCAACAAGACCACCATCTCGCGATATGCTCAAGCTAGCAAACATCGCCCTTAACTCCACCGCCACTTTCCTGCTCAAAGCATCAACCACAACATTAGCCTTTCTCAGGTGATACTCGATCGTTAGATCGTAATCCTTAAGCAACTCCATCCATCGTCGTTGCCTAAGATTCAATTCCTTCTGAGACATCAAATACTTCAAACTCTTGTGATCTGTATGCACAGTACACTTCTCACCATAAAGATAATGTCTCCAAATCTTTAGAGCAAAAACCACTACAGCCAACTCAATATCATGCGTAGGATAATTGCGCCCATGCACTTTCAACTGTCGCGATGCATAAGCCACCACCTTACCCTCTTGCATTAACACGCACCCCAAACCAACATAGGATGCATCACTATACACCACAAACTTTTTCCCTGATTCAGGTTGAACCAAGATAGGAGCTTGGGTCAAAGCTGCTTTAAGCTTCTCAAAAGCTTGATGTCTCGCTTCCGTCCACTCATACTTAACATCATTTTGCAACAACATCGTCAAAGTGGCAGCAATCTTAGAAAATTCATCCACAAACCTCCGGTAGTATCCTGCTAACCCAAGAAAACTACGGACTTCATGAACAGACTTAGGAGGCTTCCAATTCATCACAGCCTCAACTTTCTGGGGATCAACTCGAATCCCTTCAGCCAAAACCACATGACCAAGGAAAACAACTTCCTTTAGCAAAAACTCACATTTTCTCAGCTTAGCATAAAGTTGATTTTCCAACAGCGCTTGCAAAACAATTCTCAAATGACCTTTATGCTCCTCCTCGGTACAAGAGTACACAAGGATATCGTCGATGAACACCAAAACGAACTTGTCCAAAAATTCATGGAACACCCTATTCATCATGTCCATGAAAGCAGCAGGAGCATTTGTTAAACCAAATGGCATCACAAGGAACTCATAATGCCCATACCTCGTTCTAAAGGCTATTTTCGGCACATCCACATCTTTCACCTTTAACTTATAGTACCCTGACCTCAGATCAATCTTTGAAAACACAGCCGCTCCCTGAAATTGATCAAAAAGATCATAAATCCTCGACAAAGGATACTTGTTCTTTACGGTCAACTTATTCAGCTGACGATAATCGATGCACATTCTCATCGTGCCATCTTTCTTTTTGACAAACAAGACTGGTGCACCCCAAGGTGACACACCAGGCCGAATGAAGCCACGGTCCAGTGACTCCTGAAGTTGCGTCTTCAACTCCTTCAACTCTTTGGGTGCCATGCAGTAGGGAGCAATGGACACCGGAGTTGTGTTCTCATACAACTCAATTCCAAACTCAACCTCTCGACTAGGCGGCAAACCAGGTAATTCCTCTGGAAACACTCTAGGGAACTCACACACGGTCCTTATATCCTGAACGCGCACCTCCTTTGAACTAGGATTCATAACAAAGTCTAGGTAAGCTTCACATCTTTGCCGCAACATCCGGCTCGCTTCCAACATTGACACCACATTGGCAAGAAACTTCACATTTTCTCCCACCACCACCACCTCATAATCACCCGCAAGTTTCAACGAAACTCGCTTGCTTTGGAAATCCACAACGGCTCTATGCTCAACAAGCCAATCCATTCCAAGGATTACATCAAAACCATAGAATGGAAATTCCATAAGATCAAAAGAAAAACATGATCTTGCACCATTAAGGGGCATCTTCTATACAACTTCCTTGTTACAACCGTCTCACCAAAGGAACTAGTCACACGCATACCAACATCCAAAGACTCAACAGGTAAACCAAGCATTTGAGCATGTTCACGCAATATGTACGAGTGTGTAGATCCAGAATCAATCAAAGAAAGTAATGACAAGGATTGCAAAGTAAAGGTACCTGCGATCACGTCCGTGTCATTCCTTCCCTCACGATGGGCATACACTCGAGCCTGACCACCACCCTCAGGTTGGACAGCCACAACATGCGCCATGTTCCTTCCACCATCATCCCTACGCTGATAATTACTGCGGCCGCACCCACGACCTCTCTTTGGCTCAGCTGCTCTCACCGGAGCATGTCCCTCTCTCAGCGGCTAAGGATAATCTTTCTTCATATGCCCTCGGTTTCCACAATTCCAGCATGTCCCAAGGTTACCCCAACACTCACCACCGTGTCTCCTACCACACCGGTTACACTAAGGAGTCCTCAAGAAAGCATTAGGTCCTTGCTGACCTCTACCAGGGTTACCACACCCACATCCAGCATCATAGTGTGCCTTTCTATCCTTATGCCTCTTGTTGCGATCTCTACCATAATCGCGTTCTACAGCTCGCTTTCCAGAGCTAGATCCACCTGCTCGGCTCGCCAAACCAAGATTCAATTCAATGCCCTTGGCTCTAGTGACCAAGACATCGAAATCAGTGTAACCAGCTGCAAGCATTACCATGCAGTAGTGACACAATGCATCCCAGCTTCTGCACATTGTTGTAGTTCAACTGACCAAGAATCCTCTTGGTGCTCTCCAACCAAGATTCAGAACCTTCAGGTGTCAAACCTCTAAACTCAGTCCCACCCAGACTGCGGAGACGCTCCAATGGCAATCTCACATTAGCACCATCCTGAGGTGCAGCTTCATGAGCTCCAGCTACTGCTGCCTGGAAAGCTCCAGCAATTGCATGTATCAACATGGTCATATCAGGAGCAGCTTGCACATGAACACCCTTGGGTCCAGCAACCCCAGCACCAACTCCAGCAGCACCAGCCCCAGCTCCACCACCACCATGTGGTCCAACATGGGGAGGAGGAGGTAAATCCTCAGCATTCTCTACGTTCTTATTCTCAGTCGTAGATCTAGTATTGATTCTCAGCTCTCTACATGGCCCCATACTAAAAACAATGCACTTACAAAAATGCAACAAACACAATTAGGCATAATAAGGTAAGTAATCCAAGTACTCAAGCTCATTTTTGAAACCATTTCTTCTCATTAGTAATGCTATGGCAATCGGATCCCCAACTAACTCCAAACATAGCATTACATCACAAATTCATCTCAATTGAATCATACATCACTACTCATACACCATACTTTCACCGAAATGTCACAATCACACATAATCACATACAACAACCACATACCAAGCCCCAATTATTCGATAACCTGGCACTGATACCAACAAATGTAACCCCCGCTTGACCCGAACTACGAAGATTACACGGGGAAAACCAAAGTCAACCCGAAAGTCAACCTTGATTAATGACCCTATTTTTTATTTTAATCTTGTCTAGATGCACGTTAAGCCTTTGTGAATACTCACAAATCATGAAAGAGAAAGGCACAGCGATCGGAAAACATTTAGGGACTCAATTGCACAAATTACGTATTTAGGGACCAAAATGTAATTTTTAGAAATTTTAAAGACTTTGCAGGTTTTAGATTTACCGATATGTAATTAATCATATTAAATGCTCCTCTGTCAAATTTCAACTTAAAATAGCATTCCATGCTCAAGCAATTGCATCCACATCATTTAGGACTAAAATGTAAAGCATGAAAACATCAACAATTCAAATCAACATCCAACGGTCAACTGTATCGGAACGCCCACCTTTCGTACTGAAACGCCCGTATCGAAACGGGGTTGACCGTTTCGGTACTCAGGTGTGTTCCGAGACCGGTATCGAAATAGGTCTCACTAGTAGCCAAACTTTTCCGAAACACCTTCAGTCGTTCCGAAACACCATGGCCATTACAGGCCCCCGTTTCGAAACAGTGGAGGGTGTTTCGATACACTCTGCCCAGTGACAACAGAAATTTCTGGTTTTTTACCTTTTAAACCAATCAAACATGCATCAAGGTCCTCAAAACGTACCAGCAATACATTATAATACCAAGGAACATATTTAAGACCCCTAAGCTAGAGCATGGCATCAATCACAAAAACACACAATCTAAAGGCATGCTTCATAGTCTCAAAACCAAAATAGGCAACCAAACCTCAAACCAAACATTTAGTACCATTTACAACCCATAAATGCCATCACAAACATGCCACAAACTTAGGGAGTTCAAACACATCTCCCAAAAACAACCTTGGTTTCCCATTGCCATATATCAAGACTAAAGTGTATAAAAATATCACCATACATGAGCTTTGCACTTCCTTGGATGTTCTTAAACCTTTCGCTGCCCAAAAACACCTCAATTATCTGCATTATTGGTAAAAGAGAGCGTAAGAATAATTGCTTAGTGAGGCATGCTCTAAAGAAAACCAACCCAACAATGCATTATTCAAAACACTTTCTCAAAAGCCTTTTTCTACAACATGCCCATTCTATCTCATGCTTGAAAACCATTCAAAGCAACTTCTCATTGAAAACACATGTACCTCAATTCTATATCATGCTTGTAAAACCAAAACATTTCATATTCAAATCTCATATGCATTTCTCATAGCATAAATCATCTCATCAAAGGTACTTGTGAATCAAAAGCATTTTTATATATTATATTGGCATTTCACATCTCATTATTACTCGAATATGCGGACAACATTCTCTAACCACTAGACGCTTCCGGTGAAATCTCATATCACCGTACTCACTTGTCTAGTAACATAATTTCCGGTGGAATCTCACATCACCGTACTCACATGGCGGAATCTCTCATCGCCACAAAGCTTGGGTATTTCACCAAGTCATGCCCGATAGAATGCCCGTCATCGGTTCTCTCCCTTTGGATTAAACCAAAGAGCACGTACGAAGTTTTAGTTTATAGTGCACTCTCATCCTATTGATCGATCAATTATATCCGGTAAGTATCTCAACATCTATGCCAATATATTTTGTCAAAACATCATCTCACCTATTGTTTTTCATGCAACATTTCTCAAATCATTCTCATCTCATTTCAAAACCATAACATTTGCAATGCTTTAAAACCAAAGCTCAAATCTCAACTATGCAACATGTTATTTCATGAAATCATTTTAAGCATCATCTCATGCTACAAATCATGCATAAAACAATAGGAATTTATCTACCTCAAACCATGAGCATGTAAAAGCATTTTAGGGGCAACCACCACATTTAAGAGAGCAATCTAGCCAATACTTACTTCCGGACTTCGGAAGGTGTTTCAAATCTTTCCTAAATCTCCAAACCTTGATTCTTTATCCCTCAAGGACTTCTAAAACCATACGCACTCACCGATTACGTTTCGCTTGCTCGTCGAAACGCTATCTAGGCTCCCGGATCAACACCAAAGGCGTCCGAAGATGTCTCCCATGTTTATAACACATAAGAGCATAGGATTAATGCATCATCATGCATTGAAATCATCAGCCACACACCTAAACTCACTGCTCTACTCAAACACCTCATTTCGGCTACCAAACACAACCGAAAACATCTCCAAACTCTTCCAAAACAAAGCCCAGCCAAGATCTACCACTTCTAATCATTTCTAAACATCAATCAACATCAAAAACCACCACAAACTCGTCCTTATACCTCCAGCTATGACAGAACACCAAAACCACCCCAAAAACCACCATTCTAGCATACAAAACTTAGGAATCCAAACCTATTCGGGATTTGTTTGATAAAACCTCATTGATAGCATCAATTAACATCCAAAATACCTTAGAAAACAACCTCAAAACAGAGTCTAGCCATCAACCATGTAAATCATCAAGATCTCTCCAAAAACCTTGAGTTTTAATACAATTTCTTCTTTCTAACATTAAAGCAACTCAAAAATCATTAACAAAGGATTGATAACTTGGTAATTTCAGTAAAGAACTGATCATTAGAGGAGAACAACGAAGCTTACATCTAATGGTTGATTTCTCCTTGAATTGGGCAAGTTTTCTTGAAAATCCAATGTAAAAACAAGAGGTTTTGATGAGGAAAAGATTAGGAATCAAAAGGAGATTGAAATCTCATCAAAAGGAATGAAAATCAAAGGTTAATTTCTGGAGGAAATGTGTTTGGCTGAAAAGAAATTGAGAGAAAATGAAATGAGTGAAAATTGTTGAAAGGTAGTTATGAAAAGTCAAAGGTAGTTTCCTTTTAATTAATCTTTATTTTCCTTTAATTAAAACATTAATAAAATCATCCAAATTAAGAAGAAATCTGATTAAAAGCATTTTGGTAAAATTAGCTCCTTAAAGATTCAAAGTTTCAATCCTTTACAAAACAGTCAATATTCAACTTTTGCAAAAACTGCGATTTGTTCACTACACCGAAATGTAGTATTCCAAACCTTATTTTGTAAAATTGATTTCACCATAATCATTCATATATTAAATGAGGATTTTATATATTTTTCCATATTTTTAAAGCATCCCGAACTAGGTGTTCCCTAAATCTCCCTTTAAGATTCGAATCGTTTCTGACCGGTCCGATTCGGACTCTAAAACATCTAGGCCCAAATTTGGGGTGTTACAAAATGCGTAATAATGTTGCTTTTATCTCATGCATTGAGCCTAATAATGTTAAAGAAGCATTAAAAGATGAGTTTTGGTTTTTGGTCATGCAAGATGGGTTAAACCAATTTGAGAGAAGTAAAGTATGGACATTAGTTCATAGGCCTAGAAACAAATGTACTATAGGAACTAAATGGGTCTTTAGAAACAAACTAGATAAGAGTGGTAACATAGTGAGAAACAAGGCTAGGCTTGTTGATCAAGGTTACACTCAAGAAGAGGGAATTGATTTTGATGAAACCTATGCACTCGTATCTAGAATGGAAGCAATTAGGATGTTGCATACATTTGCATGTTATCATGATTTCAAGCTTTTTCAAATGGATGTCAAAAGTGTGTTTTTAAATGGCTTTATAAACGAAGAAGTGTATGTGGAACAACCACCGGGTTTTAAAGATCCCATTTTTCCAAACCATGTTTTCAAATTGTCAAAAGTGTATGTGGAACAACCACCGGATTTTTAAGATCCCATTTTTCCAAACCATGTTTTCAAATTGTCAAAAGCATTATATGGTTTAAAACAAGCTCCTAGAGCTTGATATGAAAGATTATCAAGTTTTCTAGTTGAAAAATGTTTTGAAAAAAGAAAGGTGGACACAACACTATTCATTAAAAACTGGCAAAGATATCTTAGTAGTTCAAATTTATGTTGATGATATCATTTTTGGTTCTACTAATGAGTTTTGTAACACCCCAATTTTGGGCTTGGAAGTTTAGGGTTTGAACCGGACCGGTCTAATTTTTGGTTTGAATATAAAAGGTGGTTTTAGGGAAAGCCTAGTTCGGGATGCATTAAAAATATGGAAAATATCTAAAAATCCTCTTTTATTATATATAAGAGAGTGGTGAAATCAATTTTACAAATTGAGGTTTGGAAATATGACATTTCAAGTTAGTGACTAAAATGTAATTTTTGAAAAGTTCGTGACTATTTTAAAAGGATTGAAACTTTAAATCTTTAAGGAGCTAATTTACCCAAGGGAGGATTTCTCCAGATTTTTCTTAAATTTTAAAGACTCATTTAATGATAATTAATAAAAAGAAAAGAGGGAAAAGTGATATTTTAGTTTCATAACTAACTTTTACCAAAATTTTCTCATTTCATTTTCTCTCAAAATTCTCTCAGCCAAACACATTTCCACAGAAACTTTCCTTTTGATTTTCACACCTAAATAAGAGTTTTCAATCCCTAAATGATTCCTAATCATTTCTACACCAAATCCTCATCATTTGCTTATTGAATTTTCAAGGATTTTGGCTCTAAACAATGAGAAATCCACATTTAGAGGTATGAACGTCCTTCTCCTCTAAATACTCAGTTCTTTACTGAAATTCCCAAGTTCTCAATCCTTAAATTGAGTTTTATTAAAGGTTTTAATGTTGTGTTCTTGATTTTGGCTTAAAATGCAAGATTTGGATTTAATTTTGAGGAAATTCGTATTAGATGATTGGGCTCTGTTTTGAGATGTCTTTTTGATGTATTTTGGATGTTTAAATGATGTGAAATGGAGGTTTAATCAATGCAATCCCGAATAGGTTGATTTTCCTAAGTTTTTACTTGTGAAAATGGTGGTTTTTGGGGTGATTTTGGTGTTCTGCTATAGCTGGAGGTATAAGGACGTGATTAGGTCCTTTTTGGATGTTAATTGATGTCTAAGAATGTTTAGATTTGATGGATCTTGTCTGGGTAATGTTGTGGAAGTGTTTTGATGTGTTTTCGGTTGTGTTTGGTAGCCGAAATGTGAGTTTTGGTGAGAGCAGCGAGTTTAGGTGTAATGGCTGAAGATTTAAATGCATGATGATGCATTAATCCTCTGCTTTGATGTGTTTAAAACAGGGGAGACATCTTCGGATCCTTGTGGTGTTGATCCGGGGGCTTGATCGGCGTTTCGGCAATCTTGCGAAACGGAATTGGTGAGTGAAGTTTGGTTTTCAGCTTTGAAACCAATGTTTGAAGGTTATGGGAGCTTAGTTTAAGTCTAAACAACTTAGCTAAGTTCAAGAGTAAGTTTTCGGAGAAACTCTCTTTTTGATGAACCATGAGATGGTTGGATGCAATGTGTTTAATTTGCATGTTTAAATTCTGTTTTGAAAGCATATTTTAGCATGTTTAATGCTGGTTTTGAAAGCCATGTGTTGAAGGATGCTCAAGGTAAGAGATCCTTGTTTTGTCATTGACATATGTGGTTTTGATGCATAGTGATGCATGATGGTTTAATGGCTTTGTTTAATGCTTTAAAACAATGGAATATTGATGGCAATTGATGTATATTGGCAAGTGATGTGTTGGTTTAAAAGTACTTGAATCAGATATAGTTAGCCGGCTATAGGATTGGGTGCACCGTGAATAAAGTCGCCTTGGATGTTGAGGGGTTGTAATGGTACCGTAAACTCCATCCAAGTACACTAACGAGATGTCTAAGATCATAATGGTGGTTAAAATGCCATGTGAGGATCTTGTGTTGTGTGTCTCGTGTTCTCGTTAGTGATGTTATACAACTACCAATGAGTGATGTGGAGGGGTTGTAATTGTACTGTAAACTCCATCACGGGTGTTGAGGGGTTGTGATTGTACCGGTAAACTCCACCTTGAGTGTTTGGTAGTGTGTATGAAGCGTATGGGACAACGCTTGTAATCCGCATATCCGATTGTGTTTTGAGTTGTAAAAAGGTTATGGATTATCACTTGAAAGCCAATATGACATGTTGATGTAATGAAGCATGAGATGCTTGGTTTGTATGCATTGATGCATGAGAAATGATGTTTTGAAATTAAAGGCCTTGGAGAGGTGTTTTTACAAAGTGCATTATTGTGTTGTTTCATTAGAGCATTTCTCACTAAGCATGTGTGCTTACGCTCTCTTTCTTGAACCAATAATGTAGAGAATTGAAGTGCTTTAAAGGCAGCAAGGAGGTCAAGGATCCAAGTGAAAGTCTAAGCTCTTATATGGTGACTATTTTTACAACACTATTAGCTTTTGGTAATTGGCAATGGGAACCTAGATTGTGTTTTTGGGAGGTGATTTGGACTCCCTAAGTTTGGTTTGATGCATATGATATTTGGAGTATGTAAATGGCCATTTGGTATTTGTTTTGAAGATTTGATGATAACTTGATTTCCAATTTTAGGATGCATGCCTATAGACTTGTGGTTTTTCCTAATTGATGCCATGATTTAGTTTTAAAGATGCAAATATGTTCCTTTAATGTTTGATGACTTGTTGACTTGATAAGGAGGTCATATGAATGTGTTCGATGGATCGAAAGTGTGTAAAAGCTGGCTTTTCTGCTGTTTCTGGGCAGGGTGTATCGAAACACCCTTGCCTGTTTCGAAACAGGTGCATGATTTGGCCTGGGCGTTTCGAAACGGGCAGAGGTGTTTCGAAACACTTTGGCTACTGCCAAGCCGTGTTTCTGAATGGTCTATTCCCGTTTCGAAACACTTGACCGTTGGGCACTGATTTGAATGGTTTTGAGGTTTGCAAGCTTTACGTTTTAGTCCTGATTTTTGTATGTGCAATTGTTTGTGTTTGGGATGTCCGTTTGAGATGAAATTTGGCAGAGAATCATGAAAAATGACTAATTTCATAATGGTAACTTAAATATTGGTAAAGTCCTCTTAATTTCCAGAATTTACAATTTGGTCCCTAAATTCGTATGTTGTGCAATTGAGTCCCTTATTGTTTTCCGATTGCTGTGATTTTTGAGTATGCTTATCTCAAGAGTACGCCTAGGATTAATATGCATCTAGAAAAGTTTAAAAAGAAAAAAAGTCGTTAATCAAGATTGACCTTTCGGGTTGACTTTGGTTTTCCCCGTGTAATCCTCGTAGTTCCGGTCAATCGTCTAGGCCGGGCTAAGGGGGTTACAAGTTTCTTTGTCGAGATTTTTCTAAGTTGATGCAAGGTGAATTTCAAATGAGCATGATGGGGGAGTTCTCATTCTTCTTGGGACTCCAAATCAAACAAATGAAGGATGGCATCTTCATCAATCAAGCTAAGTGCATCAAGTTTGGCTTGGAGCATGGAAAGCCTCAAGCTACACAAATGAGCTCATCTACAAAGCTTGACAAAGATGAAGGAGGTAAGTGTGTTGATTCTAAGCTTCATTGCTCTATGATTGGATCTTTGCTTTACCTTACCGCAAGTAGACCGAATATATTGTTTAGTGTTTGCTTGTGTGCTATGTTCCAATCTAGCCCTAGAGAGTCTCACCTTATAGTCGTTAAAAGGATCTTTGGGTACCTTAGAGATACTCCTTGTTTAGGTCTTTGGTACCCTAGAGACTCAACCTTTAACCTTCATGCTTATTCAGATGTGGATTACGGGGGTTGCAAAATAGATAAGAAAAGTACTTCCGGCACTTGCCAATTATTAAGTAGTATGCTCATATCTAGGTTCTCTAAGAAACAAAATAGTGTAGCTTTATCTACCACCGAAGCTGAGTACATATCCTTAGGAAGTTTTTGTGCTCAAGTTCTTTGGATGAAACAACAACTCTTAGACTATGGTATTAAGGTAGACACCATACCCCTTAAGTGTGACAACACTAGTGATATATGCCTAACCAAAAATCCCATCCAACACTCTAGAACCAAACACATAGAAATAAGCCATCATTTCATTAGAGATCATGACCTTAAGGAAGATGTTGTTTTAGAGTTTGTAGACACCTTAAATCAATTAGCGAACATCTTTACCAAACCTCTAGATAAGGAGCGTTTTTGGTCCCTTAGGAGAGAGTTAGGTCTAACTAGCCTATCTTGACTCTAGGACATTTTTGTGCTTAAATTGCTTGATTTCTTGTAAAATGCCATGCTTTTGTGTTTTTGATCCTAATTTCATCCATGCTTATAGTTATGGGGGTATGTTTATGTTTTTAACATGCTTAAGTTTGCACCTATCTACATTTTAATGTTTTAAAGACCTATGCTTTGATTATGTGTTTTTAGGATTAAGCTTGAACTTCAATGCCTTAAATATCTATATTGTTTGGTTTTATTATTTTTTTCTTGAACTTAATGATATCTATGATTATTATGTTGTTTGGTTTATTGCTTATGACTTCGTTTCTTCTCTTGATTAGCCTTGTTTATCTATTTCTGATCTAACAAAAAGGGGGGAAAGTAATCTAAGAGCCTAAGTATTTTTAAAGTTCTTTTTTTTTAGTTTCAATCACTTGAATTTTAAATCTTTTCAAAACTTTAATACCCATCTTACATTGAGGGGGAGTTAGAACTTTTTTCAAAGATTTCAAAATTCTTAAAAATTCATACTTGATTTTGTTATACTAAAAAGGGGGGAGATTGTAAAACTAATGAATTGATTTTGATATAACAAAGGATTTAAGGACTAAATTGAAAAAGAGAAAATGAATTTTTAAGTCCTCAATACGTCCTAATGTCTCTAAGAAAAATGTCCAAGTCAAAACCTAAGAGTATTTAAATTTTTCTAAGTGTTTACCAAGTCAAAACAGTGATTTTCGAGTCACCATTTCAGAACGGCCCTTAGGTGTTTCAAAACGTTTTGAAATTGTTAACCTCTGTTTTGGAACTAGATTTCCCGTTTCGATACGGGTGTATCGAAACAGGTCTTCGTGTTTCAAAACGGATGAAGAACAATGGAACGGGTTGAATCGTTTTGATACGGCAGTATCAAAACAACCTCAAACGTTTCGAAATGATTTTCAAACTTGGTTTCAAAATATGATCGTTGCACTTTTATAACTAATTTTTAAGAGACGAGAGTGTATCGAAACGCTTCTAAGTCGTTTCGATACAGGTTTTGGCAGTGGCAAAATGTTTCGAAACAGGATTTAGCACGTTTGGAAATAGACTCTTAGCGTATCGAAACGATCGTGTCCGTTTTGATACGGCCTATTAATTACACCCCAACGGCTATTTCTACTTTGGTCTGTTTCGAAACAAGGTCGAGCGTTTCGGAACGGGTAGTTGCAGACTGCATTTATTGTGGGAAGATTGCATCCCAACGGCTATAATTATGAAGGCAACAACCCCAATGGCTAGAATTCAATGAGAAGGTATAAAAGGGAGTTCTAAAAGCACCAACAACAACTATTGATCCTAAGAGAAACATCCAAACATAAAATTCAAGCTCTTGTGCTAAATTCCCATATTTTTCTTATAAACCCCAATTGTGGTACTTTGTGTTTCCAATCTTATTTGTTTCAATTAGGTTGAGTGCTTGTAAAAGGGCTACATTTGTATTGAGAGATACTAGCTATTAGCCTTAAACTTCTTTGTAAACCTTGTGTGAGGATTGGGTCAATTTTTGGGTAGAGAAATTGGCCATTGTGTAAAGGTTTCCTCCTAAGCCTAGAAAAGGGGAAGATCAACTAGTGGAGTTGTTGGAAAATCCTTAGTGAAGCTAAGGAAGTGGATGTAGAGTTCATTTGGAACTTGAACCACTCTAAATCCCTTGTCTTGCAAATTTTTATTTTCCACTTCACCATCAATATATCTAAAAATCCAATTCACCCCCTATTGGCTTAAATCGATTCTACGATTCACTCAACAAATCTAAAGTCTTTTCCAAATTCAAGGTGTGGAAAGCTGAGGTGGAGAACCAAACGGGTAAAAAGATCAAGTATTTAAGGTCTGGTAATGACACATAATACACAAATTCGCAGTTTCTGAAGTTCTATGAGGAGCATGGGATTAAGAGACATTTTTCAGTGCAAAAGACGCCACAACGAAATGGTGTTGCTGAAACGATGAACAGGTCATTAGCTGAGCGGGCTCGGTGCTTGAGACTGAATGCAGGGCTTCCTAAAAACTTCTGGGAAGAGGTTGTGAGTATGGCAAGCTATCTCATCAACAAGTCACCACGGGCATCTTTGGGTGGAAAAGTTGGAGAAGAGGTATGGACAGGCAATGTAGTTGATTTTTCACACTTACGGATTTCTGGTTGTCCTGCTTATTGATGAGAGTGGCAATCAATCGAACAAAACCAAGAGGGGGGTGAATTGGATTTTTGAAGGAATGGTGGACACTAATTGCAAAGGTAAAATTGCAAGGAGATTTAGAGTGGTTCAACTCCCCTAATTGGAGTCTACATCCACTACCTTAGTGACCACACTAAGGATTTTCCACAAATTCACTAATTTGTCTTTCCTTTAAGGATAAGGAGTAATCTTACACAATTCAATAGACTTATACCCCAAAGTCTATTGAATCCTATCCCAAGAATGAATACAAATAAGCAAACTAGAAAATCCTCACTAGGAATGTGTTTGCAAAGTTTAAGCTCTCTCACACACCCAAAGAAACACTAGCACAAGAATTACAATGAAGAACACTCTAGTGTTTTACAAGAAAGATTGAAAATTGAGTACAAATTGGAATTTGATTGCTTCGAAGTTTGGATTGACTTTCTTGTTTTGTTCATTACTCTTTGGAGACCCCTTTTATATGCTCTTGATCTTTTCTAACCGTTGGGAGACTTTGGAGGGAGTTTGGAGCCGTTGGGAGCCATTAAAACCAAGCATTAAATGCTCACCTGCACAGAGGTTTCGAAACCTTTACCAGAGGTTTCGAAACCTTAAGAAGGGATTTGTAAAAACTAGCCGTTACAGGGCCAAGGTTTCGAAACCTTTATATAGGTTTTGAAACTTTTGTTAGGGTTTCAAAAACAGTAGCTACTGCCCAGAGAGGTTTCGAAACCTTAATAAAGGTTTCGAAACTGTTCTTCAATTTTTAGCCATCTGCCCAGAAAGGTTTCGAAACCTTAATTATGGTTTCGAAACTTTACTTTAAATATTTAATTTTTGGCCATCTGCCCAGAGAGGTTTCGAAACCTTTGTTGAGGTTTTGAAACTTTCCTCTAAAAACATGTATTTTGGGCATTTGTCGACTTTTAAAAGTATAGTTCGATATAGGTATTAAGTCGAACTTTTTCAAAACATTTTATCAAGTTTAAATCGAGTTTTTGACAAATTTATTTCTTAAAAATTACTTTACAAATTTTTACAAATTAGTCCTTTGAAAATTTCTATTAAGTTATATCAAAATCAAAATAAGTTCAACAATCTCCCCCTTTTTGATATAACAAAACATTTTGTAAAAATTTGTTTTTGAATAATTTGTCAAACTTACAAATCTCCTTCATAAGATCCCCCTTAATAAATGTCTTTGTGTAATTTTTGAAAAACATAAGTTTTAAAGACATGATTACAAATTTTGAGAAAACAAATTGTTTAAAGTGAATTTTCTCCCCCTTTTTGTTATAGCAAAAGGATAAATAGCTACAACAAGAACAAACGTTAATAGAGCAATAAGGTATAATCCAAAAAACAATGGCAAAATAACCACAATATTCATATTAAGCATAACATCCATCCAAGATATAAAATCCAACAATAAAATCCATAGGCAAAAGATATCCAACAAAAAAACATAACAAAAGTCTAAAACAAAGACCGAATCCTAAATCAAAATAAGTCTAAAAGTGCTATAATAAAATCATAATGTCATACTAGAATGCAGATAGGTCTAAACATCCGGTGCGTCACGAGGCAATGTAGGTGGGAAAAAATGACTATGAACATCATGCATATCATGCTCCAATGATGCCACACGACCGTCTAAGCCACGAAGATGGGCATCAATGCTATCAAAGCGTGTGACCATGGTCGCAAACATGGTCTCCAAAGTCAAAGGTGCCGGTGCATCCTCTTCTACCGGAGCCTCACGATCCTCCATGTCAATCTCCTCTACTCCTCCTCGATGAACCCAACCATGAACTCCATGATACCATTGAGATTTATGACAAGATTTTATATCAATGAAGCTTTTTTTTAACTTGTCGATCAAGGGAAGTGTCAATGTTGAGCTTCCTAAAAATGTGGCTAAGAACATTTCCAAAGGATAGGGAGAATGAAGTGGGATTGGTGATGACTTTGATAAGGTTGAGGAAAATGATGGTAGCTATATCGGGACGAGTCCTATCACGATATTGGCGTAGCCACCAATAATCAATTACTCGTATACTAGTGGCCTTTCCGCCGGAGGGACGAAAGAACCATGTAGTAAGGAGTAAGAAAAGACGTTCCTCAAGAGGAAGTTGGGTGGGGCTATCATCCGGAAAGGCGGGAATATTATGTGCATCATTCTCATTGAAATTTCCACCAAGTGGAACACCTAAATGATCGGCAATTATTTGAGGTGTTAAAACAAATTCGGTACCCATGAGATAAGAACGGATACCAACAATAGAATTTTGCTCACTAGGGGACCGGATAAATTCGGCATTTGCATAAAATGCACGAACCAACTTACGATGGGTATAAGGAGGGATATTCAAGTAATCGAGCCATTCCCATTCGGCAAAGAGTTCAAAGAGGTCAAAATTATATTCTTGAGACATAAGAAAATTGAAATCTATTGTTCGCTCTTCTGTAACCTTTTTAGGTTCATAAATATTACGATACCTATCTCGGTTTTCGGCATCTCTAAAACAAACATCCTCAAATTGAGGATTAGGATTAGAACCGGAATTTTGACCAATTTCAGTACGAGAACGTTTTGCTCTAGGAGGGTTGGTTCTAGGAAGGATTGTTCTAGGAGGCATGATTAAAAAAATTTGGCTTTAAAAAAATGGTTGGGGAATTTTATCAAACACTTTGTGGGCAAAATTCTAAAGGAGTTTAGACAAGAGTTCAAGTAAAATTGGGTGATACCTCCTGCAAAATCACGATATATATAACAATTTAAGCAACCCACATTATTCTAATAAGCAATAAAATTGATTCCCAAAAACATTTGATTACCCAAAATTTCTGAAAATTTTAAAGAATTGAAAGATTTTAAAGAGAAAAAAAAATACCTCAAATGATTGATGAAGATGAAGATGTAAGCCCAAAAACTTGATTAAATCTTGTAGTTTAGGGTCAAGGATTTGAGGGATTTGAGAGAATTTTGGGTTATGGCCGTTTGGTGTTTGAAGAAATAGGTTAGGGTTTGAAAAAAATTTGATTTTAAGCTTAAAAGCCCGTGCGAAAACGGCCAGGTTTAATGAAGGTTTCGAAACCTTAGGTAAGGTTTCGAAACTTTTGAGCAGCAGGTTTCGAAACTTTGTGAAAGGTTTCGAAACTTCTCATTCCAGTAAGCTCCTAAAATCTGGAAAACTCGGAAGGTTTCGAAACCATCAATAAGGTTTCGAAACTTGGGTCCAGAATTGACAAAATTTGTCAAATTTTTGCCTCAATTAAGTCCGGAAAAGCATTCTAATAAATTTATGATTATTATTGGCATTAAAGACCCTTTTGAACTAAGATTAACATATATGACTCAAAGAAAACCACAAGCTAAAGATACACATTTTAAGACTAAAGAATTTATGCTAAGAGTTGGATCCTAAAAGGTTCAAAATGAGCCAAAAGTGACTAATCTTAACTAAGGTCACTTAACCAACAAAAGATTAAAAAAATGTAAGCACACAAAATTGCTAATTTTAAGGCCAAAAGACATACAAAAACACATAGGGCCAAAAAATAAGCAAACATGCAACACATAACACCCCCTTACTAAAAGCATTCAAACAACATACGGGGAACCTCAAACATGCTTTAAAACAAATAACTATATATAAAGCAACATGAAAGAGTAAATATTGCATGTAAAGAAAAATGTTACCACTTGAGCCAAGATAGATTGATTAGGCTTTATCCTCTTCAAGTGTCCTTCCATTTAGTGTGTCTAGAGCTTTCAAGTTTCTTCAATTTGCTTATCATGGCTCCAACACACCTACAAAAAGGGAACTATGCATGTTTTGGTACCCAAACTCTTTTGGGTCCATAAGAGTTAGTTCCTATAATTTTAGTCCCTTTTGGTATCCACTTAGACAATAGATCATATTCTTTGTTAGCAATGAGTCCTTTTGGAACCCAAATGCTCCTAATTATCTTTCTATTAAATGATCTTTGATGACCTCCTTGTCTATACCCATAAAAGTTCTTCCTAATATAGTTGGGTCTTGAATTTTCACCTTTTTCAAATTTTTTAGTTCCAACTTTATTGAAAGAAACTTTAAGATCATCAAGCTCCTTTTGATGATCATCATGGACCTTTGAAAGTAAGTTGTGCAAATCTTGATTTTTCTTTTCAAATTCTTTTATTTTAACTTGCATTTCCTCAATTTTACTTTCAAATTCCTTATTAGACTTAGAGAGAGAGTCATTTTCATTTTTCAATTTTAAAATGGTTTTTCTATTTTTCAAAATTGACTCTTCATACTCCAAGGCTAATTCATCATAAGCCTCTTGCAATTCATCAAAAGTATAATCAATTGAAAAAGATGAATTAGAGGTTACCTTAGAGTCATCCTCAATAGCCATGAGACACAAGTTGGCTACTTCATTCTCGTCCTCGTCGGAAGATTCATCATCGCTCCAAGTAGCTATATGAGCCTTGTGCTTCTTTTTCTCATAGCTCTTTTTCTTCAATTGCAATTGAGGACAATCGAACTTAATATGTCCTGGTTTATTACACTCATAGCAAATGATTGGATCTTTCACTTTGTTGTCATTCTTGAAGCCCTCTTCTCTTTGAAATCTTCTTCCTTTGTTGGACCTCATGAATCTTTTGAATCTCTTGGCAAACATAGCCATCTCTTTATCTTCATCATCTCCACTAGAATCAATATCTTCTTTAGATGCTTTGAGAGCAATGCCAAATTTCTTCTTTTCCACTTCCTTCTTCTTTTCTTCCTTGCCCTTTGACATCATCTCATGTGTAAGCAAGGAACCAATGAGCTCATCCAACTTGAGAGTCTTGAGGTCCTTTGCTTCTATTATCGTCGTTTTCTTTGAATCCCATGAATCGGGAAGAGAGTAGATCATCTTCCTCACAAGTTTATCTTCCGGGATCACTTCACCGTAGCCCTTCAAACCATTAACAATCACGGAGAATCGATCGGACGTGGTTTTGATGTCTTCCTCGGGGTCCATCTTGAAGTTTTCATAATTTAGATTGAGAAGCCCGATTTTGGTCTCCTTCACTTGATTTGTTCCTTCATGTGTAACTTCAAGTTTGTCCCAAATCTCTTTAGCATTGGAACAAGATGACACCCTTCCATACTCATCCGGGCCAAGGGCACAAAAAATGAGATGCATTGCCTTAGCATTTGTGGAGAATCTCTTGCTTTCTTCATTGCTCCATGTCTCCATGTTACTAGTCGGTGCGGTGTAACCACTCATGATGATCTTCCAAGCTTCAAGATCAAAAGCTTGAATGAGAAGCTTCATGCGGTTCTTCCAATAAGCATAATCAACTCCATTGAACAAGGGAGGCTTGTTGGTGGGTTGAGAATCGCCCCAAGCTTCAACGGTGGAGGTGGAAGCCATGGATGACCTTGTAGATGATTACACACTTCTTGGATCTTCTCAAGAGGTTGTAAGACCTTCCAATGAGCCAAGCTCTGATACCAATTGATGAGAGTGGCAATCAATCGAACAAAACCAAGAGGGGGGTGAATTGGATTTTTGAAGGAATGGTGGACACTAATTGCAAAGGTAAAATTGCAAGGAGATTTAGAGTGGTTCAACTCCCCTAATTGGAGTCTACATCCACTACCTTAGTGACCACACTAAGGATTTTCCACAAATTCACTAATTTGTCTTTCCTTTAAGGATAAGGAGTAACCTTACACAATTCAATAGACTTATACCCCAAAGTCTATTGAATCCTATCCCAAGAATGAATACAAATAAGCAAACTAGAAAATCCTCACTAGGAATGTGTTTGCAAAGTTTAAGCTCTCTCACACACCCAAAGAAACACTAGCACAAGAATTACAATGAAGAACACTCTAGTGTTTTACAAGAAAGATTGAAAATTGAGTACAAATTGGAATTTGATTGCTTGGAAGTTTGGATTGACTTTCTTGTTTTGTTCATTATTGTTTGGAGACCCCTTTTATATGCTCTTGATCTTTTCTAACTGTTGGGAGACTTTGGAGGGAGTTTGGAGTCGTTGGGAGCCATTAAAATCAAGCATTAAATGCTCACCTGCACAGAGGGTTCGAAACCTTTACCAGAGGTTTCGAAACCTTAAGAAGGGATTTGTAAAAACTAGCCGTTACAGGGCCAAGGTTTTGAAACCTTTATATAGGTTTCGAAACTTTTGTTAGGGTTTCAAAAACAGTAGCTACTGCCCAGAGAGGTTTCGAAACCTTAATAAAGGTTTCGAAACTGTTCTTCAATTTTTAGCCATCTGCCCAGAAAGGTTTCGAAACCTTAATTATGGTTTCGAAACTTTACTTTAAATATTTAATTTTTGGCCATCTGCCCAGAGAGGTTTCGAAACCTTTGTTGAGGTTTCGAAACTTTCCTCAAAAAACATGTATTTTGGGCATTTGTCGACTTTTAAAAGTATAGTTCGATATAGGTATTAAGTCGAACTTTTTCAAAACATTTTATCAAGTTTAAATCGAGTTTTTGACAAATTTATTTCTTAAAAATTACTTTACAAATTTTTACAAATTAGTCCTTTGAAAATTTCTATTAAGTTATATCAAAATCAAAATAAGTTCAACACTTATGTGCATGTTCATGGTGATGAGAGATCAAAACTTGATGCAAAATCTAAGAAGTGCATCTTTCTGGGCTACAAGAAAGGTGTCAAAGGATACAAGTTTTGGGATCCAGTTGCAAGGAAAATAGTGAATAGTAGAGATGCAATTTTTGACGAGCAATTCATGTTGCAGCAGAACCGAGACAAGGTGCTAATGGATTTCAAACAATATCCAAGAGCATTTGAGAAAGAAGTAACATCTAAGAAAGGTGAAAGTTCGAATTCAACTTTTGGTGACTCTAATACATTTTTGTTGCAAAATTATAATTTATCCAGAGAGAGACGCACCAATGTAAAGGCTCTATGTATATTGGGTTTTGAAGATATGGTGTCTTTTGCACTTCACATTAGTAGTGAAGATCTAGATACTTTTCAAGGGGCTATCTCTAGTTCGAAGAAAAGCAAATGGACGGCTGCAATGGTTGAGGAGATGGAATCTTTGCAGAAAAATCATACGTGGGAGCTAGATAGGCTTCATGAGGGAAAGAAGGCTATAGGTTGCAAATGGGTGTAGAAAAGGAAACCATCAGTATCAAAAAAAGAGGGGGAAAAGTTCAAGGCTCGATTGGTAGCAAAGGGTTTTTTCACAACAAAAATGAGTTGATTATGATGAAATCTTTTCTTCTGCGGTTAGACATACTTCAATCAGGACAGTTCTTGCACTTGTAGCTAGTTCGGATTTGCATTTAGAGTAGATGGATGTTAAAACTACTTTTTTGCATGGTGATCTAGAGGAGCAAATTTATATGCAGCAGCCAGAAGGGTTCATTCAATCCAGAGATGAACATATGGTTTGCAGGTTAAAGAAATCCTTGTATGGGTTGAAGCAGTCTCCACGACAATGGTACAAGAAATTCGACTCCTACATGATTTAGATTGGCTACAAGCGATGTGAGTATGATTGTTGTGTCTATGTTAAAAGCCTTGATGATGGTTCTTTTATTTTTCTGCTAATGTATGTTGATGATATGTTGATGGCTGCAAAGTATATGCATGATGTTGTCGGTATGAAAGCTTTATTGAGCCAGGAATTTGATATGAAAGACTTAGGAGCTGCAGAGAAAATTCTTGGAATGGAGATTCACAAAGATAAAGGTTAAGGAAAGTGTGGTTATCTCGGCAAGGCTATGTTGAGAAAGTGTTAGACAGGTTTGGGATGACCAAAGCAAAGCCCGTGAGCACTCCATTGGCGAATCACTTTAAGCTTTCTACAGAACAGTGCCCGAAGATAGACAAGGAAATTGAAGAGATGACAAAGGTCCCTATGCCAGTGTTGTCGGCTGCCTGATGTATGCGATGGTATGTACTCGTCCTAATTTAGCTCATGGTGTTGGTCAAGTCTATAAATACATGTCTAAACCAGGAAGATCACATTGGGAGGCAGTCAAGTGGATTTTCAGGTATTTAAAGGGTACTGTGGGACATGGAATTGTTTTCAGCAGTCAGCGACATGATCCTTTGATTATTGGATACGTGGATTCAGACTATGCAGGTGATTTGGATGATAGAAGGTCTACAACTGGGTATGCTTTCACCCTTGGTGAAGGGCCTATATGTGGGAAGTCAATTGTTCAGCTTGTTGTGGCATTATCAACAACTGAAGCTGAGTACATGGCAGTAGCTGAAATTGCAAAAGAAGCCTTATGGCTTATCGGGCTAGTAAAGGAATTGGGTATTTGGCAAGGTGGAGTTCAGTTGCATTGTGATAGACAAAGTGCTATTCATTTGGCTAAGAATCAAGTGTATCATGCTAGAACTAAACATATTGATGTGAGTTTTCACAAGATTAGAGAGTTGATTGCATCTGGTGAGACATTGTTACAAAAGGTGCATATTGTAGATAATCCAGCTAATATGTTGACCAAGCATGTTACTACAGACAAGTTCAAACAATCTTTGGACTTGTTGAATGTTTACAAATGCTAGAGAAGCATGGTAACCCAACCCACTTTGATGTGTGAGAGACTCTAGATTTATCTCTTAAGGGGCATGATATTCGCCAAGGTAGAGATTTGTTAAGTATGGCTCATATATTGCAAAAGGACAGATGATGGCTACTTTAACTAGGATTAAAATTGTTCTAATCCTTCGGGGAGTAGTATTCCTTATCCTAGTTAGAATAGGACTTGGATGTAGGGAAATATATAAAGAGGCTTACCCCCACCTCATTAGGCACTTCATCAATTGTTCTTTAGGCTTTGCGGAGCAAGAGCATCTGTCCATCAAAGGAGTACTCGAGTTTTCAATGGGCTCGAATTAAGTGGATTGGGAGTGCGGGGGCGAAGCCCCTACGGTACGGTACGATGTATCTTTGTAATTGTACCGGGTCTATAAATAGATGTGTTATTTGTAACCTATGGACCATTGATTGAATAAAAGAAAACAACCGATCTTTTCTCCCCGGGGACGTAAGCACATTGTTGAACCTCGTTAAATCTCGTGTGTTCTTGCTTGTTTGATTTTCTTTTTCATTTGTTATGTGCACAACAACACATACATATCGTAAATCTCAAATTAATATCATTATTCAATTAACACACCCCCTTTTACTTATTAAACAAGTGCCATTCGATCATCATTAACACATGGTTCATCATATAATCAATTATTCGAACCATATAACAACATCCCATCAATAAAGCATTAATCATACCTCAAACTTACATAGCTTAGAACTCCAAGAAACCAATCAAATTCTATAAATACAATCTTTTTATACGTATCACATATGACATTTAAAGGCTATACATGTCAAAGGGTGCGTTACATGTAACAACTAGAACCTTGTGCCACCATTCTAGGAGTATGTTAACTAAGAAGGAATCTAAACTCTACTTGACCCTTGAGTAAAGACTTGAAACCCAACCACGATTGAACACATAGACTGTAATCAACCTGCAATTCATGAGAATGAGTGCATTAGGCTTATATAGCCTAAGTGAGGTAGTGGCATCAAATAATGACAAGCATTTAATATAAAATTTCAATGAAATACACAACCAATGTACCATCATAGTTAGCATTTGTTATGAGTATCTTAATTTTCTTTGTAGGCCTTTGAGTATTCGAGAGTTCCTTCAATCTTCTTTACAATTATGTCGATCTTATAAAAGATCAACTTGTCACATTTAAGCCTCCCCGAGACTTGATAAATACTCAATAATCCTTTAAGTTTCTTGATATCTTATCAATTTGTTTGACATTAGCTTTACTGAATGTTTCTTGCCTTTTTCGATTAGGGCATTTATTCATTTCTTGTATAACTTATAACATATACTCACCAAGAGCCATTCATATCAATTGCTCACAAAGAGCTTCATAAAACCTTATGCTCACCAAGAGCTTTCATTAAACAATATGCTCATTAAAAGCTTCATCAGTCCATGACTTATTCATAATCCTTTTTACTTCTTTTCTTTTCATTATAAATACATTTCATGTCTTTTAACAATTTGCCTTTGATTCCAATTGATTATGAATATCATTGGTCCGTGTTTTGACCATATAGGTCCAAGCGATAATTACCTCCAGCACAAAGCAATGGCTAATATCGAAACATAACAATCCTATCTCCACATCTATCCAACCAAACTATCGCGAAACTCCGTACAACTCCCATGTTACCTCCTATTGTCGCCAATAAACATATCACATATAATGGGGCGTCCCCCGAGACGTAACTCATGGATCATATTCCTAACAGTACCATGTATCATACTAATGAATCCAAGGACTTCCATTGTAGGCAACTTACATATTTTATCTTATCTTTGATATTTGGGGAGTATCTTGTAACACCCTCGTCTCGGCCTAGTGGTGAATTGAATCGAAAGTGTTACCAAAAAACATATTCAAAGATCAGAAGCTGAATTGGAGCTCGAAAACTTGTTTTTAATGGTTTATTAGTCTTCTTTTAAGATCCACCATACTAGCTTATTAACAGCTTACTTAATTTGGGGTCGATTTTAAACTTTTCGAACTTTAGGGACTAAATTGTAAATTTTATAAATTAAGGGTCCTTAACCGAAATTTGTGTCATCATACTAAAATTAAACTTACTAATTATTAGCCTATGAAATTTCATTACCAACCGAGGTCATTTACCGATCCGATTAGGCGATACAATATTTAGTGACCATTTTGTAAACTATTCAGGACTATTTTTATTCGAATTAACCTACTAAACGATTTTCAAATTTTACCAGATTGTTTATAGCCCTTATTTCTAAAATCATACAGAATTTTAGAGCATTCTGAATCCATTTACTAAGTTTTTCACCTTAGACTCATTTTAGGCATTTTTAACCGTTTTAACTTATCCAGATCTAGTTGTTATAAGCATACAACAAAACCATATTACCATGTCATCATATAAACATAGAAGGGCTTATAAAAAACAAGTTGGTCTATATGCCACTTTACTAGGAGTTATAGCAAAAGATAACATACATATATGATAGGGACGTGACTTACAACTGCACAACACGATCAAGGCTCGGAATGATCTAGGTCCTGAAAAATGCATGAGACACACATGTTAGGCCTACATAGCCTAGTGAGGTAGTCAAAACGAATATAATAACGAATAACATGACATGATATGATATACAAGTGATATGCATAAACATAGTTCCATGTTCATTTTCATGCTTATTTCATATTTTCACATATTGTCATATTTTCATTTTTAAGGATCATAACATATAGATTATCCAGTAAAGACCATTGGATACTCGAATCTCGTGTGCACCAGCATAACGAATCTCCTATCATATTAAATCATATCATAACCCTGTACACCACATATAGGCCGCAGCCTCGAAACTCCAGTCATATCCTTGTACATCATGTGTAGGCCATAGCCTCGAAACTCTGGGTCATACTGAGCTCATAATCCTATGGCATACCGTTGTATCCAATGTCCTTTAATTCATAAAAATTACATATTTTATATCTTTTTCCATAACACATATCAAATGAGCCTTATCTCCCTATCACATTTTATAGCACATATCAAATGAGCTTTAGCTCCATATTATATATCACTTTTATTTTGGTTCATAACCATATTTCCACATATCAAAAGAGTATGAACTACGTACCGGCTGTGCAAATCGAGTCCAACATGGTTGCTCTACGTGAGCCCTTAATCAAATGCAAAACATAATCACAAATAATGCAACGGGATGGCACATAGCCTATCCCTTGACACAACTACACTCACCTCGACAACCCGACGCTTTTAAGACTCTCGAAAAACAACGCCTTTATTCTTGGTTTTCGGAGGACATGACGGTTGTTTTTTATCAACCTCTTGAGCTAGGTTAATCAATAGGAATTGGTTAAAATTGACAAAACGACATCGAGTCAATACGAAAATATTAAAATCGATATCAAAACTTAGATTAACCAAAGATTTGAGCTTACCCCAACGATAGCAGGAATTCGATATTGCTAAACCGAAAAATTTTGAGCTTACCAACCCTAAAATTGAATCGGCGTTTGCTTCTCACTTTTCCTAATTTTCCTTGCGCAACTCTCTCTCTCATTTTTTTTCTATTTGCTCCTTATTTTTCCCATGTTTCTTACGCATAATCCCCTCCCCTATTTATACTCAATAACCTTTATTATTTCAAATTAGGTACAAGATCGAGCTAATTACATAACCGGTACAGAATATTCGATCACCGAAACCTAATTCCGATTATACCGGTTTTCGGGGTGTGACATATCTTATTACACAAGTAATTACACTTTGTTGCTTAATCAATGACGTATAACAATAATTCACTTGGTATTTTAAGCTCATTATCTTAGCATTGTTGAGTTATGGAAGATAGTACTCCTTTTGTTTTCATATCAATAGCATTCAGTAGTTAGCTTTCTATCATAAAACAATATATACATATCCATCCATTTCAAGCATAACATAGCAAGGCATAAAAGGAATGCATATGATATGCAACATAACCAAATCTTATCATATATTCCATGCCATGAATGCAACTACCCATGATGCTCTACTTGAGCCATACGTACATGTTTATACAATTTAGATGCAAGCTAATATAATAACAATATCGGTGTGACACCTAGTCACCCGAAACCATACAACTACATTCACCTCTTATCCCGACATTACGAGATACCTGAACTACATTCACTTCTAGCTTCCATATGATTCACCTCTTTTCCTCTCCTTATCCACAAGTAGCTCAAATAAACAACCATCATTAGAATCTACTCAGCTCTATCTATTTAACAATAAATTCGAATTCCTTAAAGGCGCATACATATGTACTCACAAATTAGTCTAATCTAGATACATATTTATTCATGTTCATAGAATTCATTAATACAATCACATACATGTAAGATAGTCCATAACTTAACCAATTATATATCAACAAAACAGTTTCTAAAATCTATATATACACTTAATTATGATAAAACAATCATCATAAGTTCTAAATAATTCATAAATTTCCTGTATTTTCACCACAGCCCCGATTATATTCAAATGGGTACAAAATAGTTCCTAAGTGCTTCATTAGTTCTTAAATCAGTCCCAAACTTTACATGATTACAAGTACTTAACTCAATAACCAAACATGCTTCAAATGCACTCAAAAACAATCCACAATATAAACAAACATATTTAAGCATATTAAAGCAGTTCATATATTTCATCTACATGTGAAATTCAGTCCCAAACATTCGCTTAACAAAACAGTCTCTAATAACACTTTAAGATACAAGACAACCTTGCTTTTTAACTCAAAACTGTACTTTCATACATTTAAAACTGTTCATTTATATCCAATTAGACTACACAGTTTCTTAAGTCTGAAACTGCACAATTTTAACTAAATTTTGTATATCCAAAACATTGTATAATGTGCATCGAGACAGTCCATATATTATCAATTTCATTGTATCCGAATTGTTTCAAACATACTCAAATGTATCTAAAACTCTTGTGATCATATACTTATCCATTTTCTCATCTTTATGCATCAAAATAATCCCATAAAAGTTCTGGTACCAGTCATGTTTTTTTGTACATATCAATATATTTACTGTCCTGTTTTCATGTTCACATATTTGGGGCACTTAGTAACACAGAAATTAAATTGTAAGTTTGAGATTTGCTTAAAGTACTTAACCGACCACAATGAGTAGTTATGGTTAATTCAGAAAATTTCGAAATTTTCTGGTTCATGTTTTTACGATCTTCTTGTAATAACATTTTCGATTCCAGTTTTCTTCTAAACCGGGTTGAGGGTGTTACAAACGCAGCTTCCATATTTATTTGTTATTCGTTGAATCGTCTATTTTGTTTTGATAAACCGACACCAATCAGTACTTGCTCAAACACTCTTAAGTTCGATAACTTCGTGGTTATTGATCCAAACCTCGTGGGTTCTACACTCTCTTCGACACTCTCTCTATCACTTTATTACTTGATTTGACAAGTACGCTTGCTCTAAAGTGCATCACTATTCGACAAGCATCAATGATCGATGATCTTTTTCTTCGACTAATATACCAAGAACTACCTTGACTAGTGTTGGAAAAATTCGATAATTTTGGAGCTTTGAATAAGAAATTGATTCAAATGTTGTTGAGGAAAATGCGGAACCAATTGTTGGTTCGTAAATGTGCAGACGTGCACGACGTGGGTAACGCAAATGTCTGAACCGGTCTGGTCCTTCGTGGGCTTGCAGATATTTTGACCCAAATTTGAAATGAATTTTCCTCAAATAAAAGCATAAATTTTCCAAATTTTATCTTGGAATTAAAAGGGTAAATATTGGAAGTTACCTTTAATTTAGATAATGATTTTGGAAATTGCTTTATAGTAGAATTAATTGATTCTCAATATTAAATGCTCCATTGGATCAAAATTTCCACTTATACTCTCATGATACTCCTATAAATAGGGAGTAAACCTTCTAGGTTTAAACACAACTAAAAAACCACAAATTTTTTATTATTATTTTACTATGTCGATTTTTTGCGGCGTTTTAAAATACAAATGCCACCAAATAACATTTTTAGCGGCATTTGTAAACACAAATGCCACTAAAGAATAGTTTTTTTGCGGTGTTTGCAACGGGCGTTGTTATAGCCACAATTTTTTAGCGACATTTTGATGATCAAACTTTGCTATATATCTTGACATGTTGCGGTGTTTTTACACACAAATGTTGCGAACTGTTGCGGTGCTGCTTTCAACAGTGCTTCTTGCGGTGCTTTTCTTAGTGTCAGAAGAGTTTTTAGCAGCGCTTAAAAACGCGTTACATGGATAAAAAATGTCGCGAAAGACTTGTTTTCATGTAATGATCAAAACCCCTTTACTTTTAAAATACTTTCTTTAGTCTTTCACACAAACACAAATTCCCCCATTTATTTTATTGTCTTTTACTCTTATATAAAATTAATTTCTTACAACTCCACGTGGGTTTGACCCTTTTTATCACGACTACAAATCTTAGTTAAAAACATGTATTTATTTTTGACGGATTCGACAACAATCATTGAGATACTATAAATTATTATGCAAAATTATCTTTATGTTTTGACTTTCACCATATTCTTCTAGAAGCTAATTCACCCCTCTTGGCAGATACGATTAATCGATTCGAGCCCAAAAATTAGTATTATAGTCTCGTCTCCATCGAAGATCTCACTACCGAGAATAAAGATCAGCAAGCTCGAAGTCTACCGTTTCAAGAAAATAGCTAGCGGGTCTTCAATGATAAATTTCAAAGAAGGCTTATCTAACATGTGTCATCCACTCTTTAAAGTATATTCTTACTTTCGATGGAGAAATGTTTTGAAATATTTCATCCAATCATTTGATTTTGATATCTGAAAAATAATCGAAGATAGTCACATGGAAGTTCCTAAGAAAAAGAATAAAATGTGTGCAAACGACATAAGGAAAGCACAATTAAATGTCAAATCTATGCACACTTTTATTTTTTATCTCAATAAAAAAGTTTTCAAAAAAGTTTTCTCACGCAAAAGTGCCAAAGAAATATGGGAGAAGTTCAAGACACTTTATGAGAAAGAAGAGAATAGATTGATGATCCGTCAAACTAGTTCACACTATTAAACACTCCAAGAACACTTGAAGAATGTTACTCCACTTATCCAAGCTTAATGATCAAGAGAAGCAATTTAATTCTTTATTTCTTCATTTCTCTTGTTTATAATGTATAAGAGTATTTTATTGTTTATCCTTTGTACTATTTGTTTGTAAGCTTAATTCTTGTAAACACCTACCTTGAAAAATTTTCATTGTTTACACACAAACAAACCTTGTAAAAAAAGATGTTCTAGTTTAACCTTATAAAACTAGAGTGATGATAAGCTAATGTAGTGAATGTAGACTTGGTTTAGAAGTCGAACATCTATAAATTATTGTGTAAAATTGTCTATCTATTTTGATTTACACCAAAATCTTCAAGAAGCCAATTCACCCATCTTGATCGTTTTTACTTGGATTCATCTTGAAGTTCTGATAACTTAGATTCAGAAGACTAATCGTGGTTTCTTTTACTTCAATGGTTCTTTCATGAGTAACTTCTAGCTTGTCTCATATTACTTTGACAATAACACAATAAGACATTCAGCTATACACATCAGAACCAAGTGTACAAAATACAATGTGGCTGACTTTGTCATTTGTTTGGAACTTCTTGTTCTCATCTTTACTCCAGGCATTCATGTCTCTAGTTGAGCAGCCATCGATGATACTTCTCCATGATCTTAGACCACTTGCTTAAATAAAAAAGCTTCATTCTATTTTTATAATAAAAATTGTTAACTCTGTTCAATTAAAGAGGTTTGTTGACCAATTGAAAATCTTCAATGAAGAAAAAAATTAAAAAGGAAGCCGTTAACACATTTGATGTAGAGAAAGTTTAAGCACTTTAAAGATCGAGTTAAAGTTGTTAAACCATCGATTGAGACATTGTTCTAATACCAATTGTTAGACTTAATAATTAACCGAAATATTCAAATAGAGGGTGAGTTTGCTAATAAAAATTTTGTGGTGGAAGCAATTGAAAAATAAACAAAATACGCAACAATTTATAGTGATCCAACTTCTAAACCAAATCTACTTCTAGCTATTCACACTAAGAATTTTTCCAAATCCACTAGATTTGTTTACCTTCGAGGACAAGGTGTAACTTTACAACCTCACTTAAAATTTATACCCAAAATCTTAAAAATACTCTCAAAGAGAAAAGTAAAAATTTAACAAACAAAGAAAAAATATCATAAGAGAAATATGTTTGCACAATAAGTTCTCCCCAAATGAACACAGCGAATTTGACAAAGATAGCTCACAAATATTCTTAGTTACAAGAGAAAATTACACTTTAAAGCTCGAATACAAAATATATTTTTTCTTGGATATTATTATGGACTTTCTTAATGTTCTTCAATAATTTTGAGGTTCTTTTTATTTCTTCAAATCAATTTATAGCCATTTGAGGAGGTTTGGAGCCATAGGCGGAGCCACTAATGCTATTGGGGTGTCTGATGACACCTAATTTTTTTTAGAAATCGTTTTTTTTATATAATTTGTATATGAAAAAATTGAAAAATATATAGTTGACACTCATTTATAAACAAAATGACACTCTTAATAAATAAAATAACGCCTCTTTATAAATAATTAACCCCTCTTAAATACCGTTCGAAATAATGACACCCCTTAAAAAATTTTCTGACTCTGCCCCTGTTTGGAGCCGTTGAGAAGTTATAAGATCATGCATTTAATGCTTACTTACATAATAGTTTTAAAACTTCTCAGAAGATATCAAAACTTTTAGAGCGAGATATAAAATTTGACCGTTAGAATTTATGAGTTTTAAAACTTATACAAGAGTTTAGAAACTCTTGAGTAAGTATCAAAACTTTATACAAAATTTCGAAATTTAAAACCATTTTGTTTTAGTCGGGATCGAAACTATTAAGGAAGTTTCAATGTATATTTTCAAAATTTTAATTATAGTTTTGAAACTTGACTCCAAAATTTTAAAACCTAAAATGACTTTTAACTTTTTTGAGGATATCTATTTCTTTCATGTAATTCATTTTAAGAACAATATTTTTTTTCTTCTTATTTTCTAATTTTTGTTTGAGTAAAATAGATTGGTCAACGTATTCCATTTTTTCAAGTCAATGTAAAATTCGTACTATATAAAAAATTCGGTAGTACACTTTCTCAACTTTTAATTTCAAAATAGAAACTTCTAAAATAGTATTATTCCATGTATTTGATATTAATATAATATTCTACTATTTTTATTAAAATATAATTATTAAAATTTATTTTATTAATAATTTTTAATAATATAATATTATATCCTTTTTTAATATTATAATTATATACTCAAATATCTGAAAATAATATAATAATATTATTTTAAGAATATATAACAAATTATTAACATAATTAATACAATTTACTTTTTTAATAAGATATATTAGTCTTGATATTTTTATTTGTAAAATTGTAAAATAATATTTTAATAAGATATTAACATAAGTAATATTGGTTAAATTATTATAGTATTTTAAAACTGATAATAACAGTAATACTAAGTTTTTATATAGTGAACAATATTATAAATAATTTTTAAAAAGTTACCAACCGACGAAGCATAATTATATAATATCATACAACACAAAAACCAATTTTTTTTTTATATAAAAATAACTCATCTTTTAAAATTCATATTTCGGAATTTATATAAGTTGCAGACTTGCAGTTAGAAGTTAGAGGGGAGAAGAGGAGAGGGGGGATCCACCAATGTCATCTAAAAAGTATAAACGATAAAACTACCCACTCCCATCATTTTGTTTCCTCCCCTCATTTCCCCTCCGTACCCTGTCCCCTTCACCTTCTCCCGATTCCTCCACCGTCTACCTTCTCAACCGGTCTCCCCACGTGCATCCCCCCTTCTCCTTTCCGTGGTGCAACAAATAGAAAGTTAAAGTGAGAACTAAAATACCTAATTATTATTATTATTAATGGTATAAAAAAATTGGTTTGCATTTTATTTTTATTTTTGGTATTCCCTTCTCTCTTCTATTTCTCTCACAGCAAAAAACTAACTTTTTTCTTGCCTTGGAAAGATTATTTCTTACTTTGCTTTGGTTTGTTTCTTCTTCTGTGCGTGTTTTTTTGTTTCGAGAGAAAATCTTATCTTGTATCGATGAGGATCAGGAAAAGACAGGTCCCGCTGCCTTTCTCTTCGATTTCACCGGTTCCTCTTTCATCAGATCCCAACTTCAACCGCCCTCCGGTGGCGGTGGTGCAACTCCCTCTACGACAGCAGCAACAGCCTCCACCTCCGCACACTACTCCTTGCTGCTTTGATCCTCACCACCCTTCTAAATCTGATCATCCAAATCACTCGATCGGCCAACCACTACCAACCCAAGCCCTTGATTCAACTGCTTTCCATGGAACGACGGCACATATTGGAGAACAACTCATGAAGACCAAACAAGATTACTTGGTTAGTTCAAAGATTCAATCCCAAGAAAAGATAAAACACTACAACTCTTTTTTATCACCGTTGTAAGTTTGTTTCTAGGACTGCACTTGTGTTGAATGTAATAAAGAAAATCATATCTTGTTTCAAATTCTTTTTTTTACTGTGATTGATATGCACCCATGGAATTTGCAATAAGCAAAACTAAGTTGGATCCTTTGTTTCTTTTTAAACTTTTTGTAGGTCTTGGAGCCTGGAGAAGGAGGAGAAGAAGAGGAGGGGAAAAGGAATGATACCGGGTAAGAAACGAAGTGCTAAAAGAGTTAAAAATAAAAACCAAATTGCCTCAGTTGTTTCATAAAATCTTGTAGTAAAAAGATAAAAATAAAGAGAGAAAAGGGTCTTCATCTTAACTTTTAAACCAACTCTAAAATGAAAATAATACCTTCCTATCTAATCTTCCCCCCCCCCCCCCCCCTTTTTTATCTTCAATATTGGTTAACTAATATATGTGTATGCGGTGCACGTTAGCATGAGATGCTGGTCCCGTCTCAACTCTCAACCAATAATATTTACATCTTGCTCTATATTTTGCACTTATTTCATTCATTTTTTTAAAAAAATAACAATTTATGTTTGTGGTTGTGAATCTTCTGGGTTTGGTTTGGTTTCTAGAAAGAAAAGTGTTTTGGGTGAAGAATTAGGAACTGGGTTTGTTTCACAGTCAAGTTCTTCCCGGCATCAAGGTAAGAAGCTTTTTTTCTTTTCCATACAAAAATACAGTCAGAAATGAAGAATGGGTATTTGAAGGTGGTTGCACTTTGTTGTTGTTTTGATTGCACTTAAAATAAAGGTGTTGGGAGATGGGGTGAGGGAGAGAAACATGCATATAATAAAAGGGCAGTGAAGAGCAATGTCGGCAAGATGAAGACGAAGCTGAACAAGAAACTCGTGCAGCAGGGCCAGGGAACCAATAATGAACAACAAGTGATGAATGAGAGCAGTGGTGTTGATGTTGACAATCCTATTCCTAGTGGTGCAAAAAAGAGAGGCCGAGGTGGTGCACTCATGGAAGGATCGAGGTGCAGTCGTGTTAACGGAAGGGGATGGAGATGTTGCCAGCAAACACTCATTGGTTACTCTCTTTGCGAGCATCATTTGGGCAAAGGTAGGCTTAGGAGTATCACTAGTGTTCGAAGCCGAGCCAAGGAGGTGCGAGAGGCTAACAATGCTGCTGATAAACAAGCTTTGGTGTTGTCGAATTCCTCGTCTTTATCCCAACAGTTAAGAAAGCAAACAAAGGGTGAGTGTGGAGAGGATGGGAAACCATTGATGATTGCACAGAAGCGAGTGAAGCTTGGGATGGTTAAAGCTCGATCGATAAGCAGTTTGCTGGGCCAAGACGACAATGCAATTGCAGTAGCTGATGATAATAACTAGCAGTGAGCGAGTGTGTAAATGTTTGAGTTTACTCTACTAACATTATTATTATTATATAAACCAGGTGCAACTGTTCCCAACTTCGTTTTTGTTTGAGATTCTTGATGAACTGATGCTTGATCAAGTGTTTTTTTTTATTTATCTTTTATCTTTTGCCTTTTTCCTTTTTGTTTAGTGCCTTCTTTTTATGGATGATGGGCTTAATGTTAAATAAATAGATTGGAGCTTTCTTTCTTTCTTTCTTTTTTCAGTTGATTGCTCGATTAGGATTTTTCTGGTCTAAGTGTACTTTAAGAAATGATGAATATATATATATATATATATATAGTTACTGTATATCTTTTGACTAAGTAAAGTGCATGAAAATGCAGTCATGGTCATGGCTGCACAGCACATGGCGTCGGAAATTCTTGATTAAAGGAAGAACAATTGTATGCGTACATGTTCAATTAGAATTATAAGTTGACTTCTGCTTAAAACATGGGGAATGTCTAATTAAGAAGCTTATCTAAACTTCAACGTTGATCTCTATTTTTTAGATTTTTGTTCTTTATTTTTTGGATAATCAAGCTTCCTTGGCTAAATAATGATGTTGAAGAAAATAATCGGTGAAATGAAATGCGTGTTGAAGGAATTATTTGCTCAACAAAGGCGCCTGTCATTTCAGCAACACCATTTGTTACTCTATTGATTTAATAATTTTATCTTTAAATTAACAAATTATCTAGGAAACACATCATTTCAGCAAATATTATTACAACTTGTCTAAGAGTGCCTTGAATAAGAGTTAGACAGTCACATAGAGCACAAATATTCGGTATAACTATCATCAAGTTATTGCATGGGGACAAGACGTGTTCGTTATTTTGATCAAAGAGATTTCTGCTATCATAATGAAATCCTAATATATTATTGATTGTACAGTCTAATATAAATTCTTATATATACGTGTGTATTGAAGGCGACCCTTTATGCACAAACTTTGGTTTTGTTTATCCTCCTGGAGAGCAAATAGTATCAGTTAGATAGGCAGATGAGATGCACATGTAAATGAATAGATCAGCGTGCGAAAATGCGATTACCACCGGCGTATTGAACCACTAAATCCTTGAATCTCATCCTAGGTAATTATATAATCAGTCAGCACAAACATTTGCCATAATATTTCACATTATATTATGGGACAATCTGTTTTATATGTGTTATACAGGATACTTACGCACCCATAAATGATACGTTCCTACTCTCGAATAGATGTTGAGAGAAACTTGATTGTTCCCGACCGTAGAATGCAAGTAAGCCGTGTGAAAATCTGAATGCTTTCAAAGAATGAGAATGGAAATGATGATTGATGTTTAGGGTGCAGAACTGTTTAAGCGTGGTGTAAGAAGGAATGGATGAAAAGGTATGGTTTGGTGTTTAGGTGAAGGGCTCGAATGTGGTGAAAGTAATAGAAGAAAGGTGATGAAAGAAAATGGATAAGGTGGTGATAGTATTCAAAGAATTCAAAGATGAAACTATGATATATAAGCATAACCTTAAAGATATTACTTTGAGGGTGGTTAATAGGACTTGGACTTGTTGGTTTTGTGAACCAAGAACCCAAAGTATTAAGGTCGATAGGAAAGGTGACGCCACAAGCAAAGCTTGATAAGTCGATAAAGTTCTTAAAAAGAACAAAGTTTGAGAGATAAACTCACAAAGTAAAAATATATTTCAAGAGATGAGTTATTTTACAAATGAAATGAAATGCCCTATTTATAGGTTACAAAGAGATTTCGCCGAAATGGCTTGCGACTATTCAGTTATGGGCAAAATTGGATCACAAAGGCACGTGTCTTCAAAGTTGGCCGAATGGTGATGGTTCCTCCCTCCAAGGCTAGTTTGCCACCCAATTCAAGTTTCCTTCCAAGGAGAATGGCGCCTTGACTTTCCCTCCAAAGCTAAGGGGCATGTTTCTTGTGAGGGAACATGTCCCTTGGGGTGTTGAGTTGTCCTAACAAGCTTTAGTTTGGATGAGCTGGCCGAGTTAGCTTCCTAGCTGAATGAGCTGAGTTGAGCTAGTGTTTGAGTTGACCAATCTTCACATGTGTCATTGAGCTCCCTTGAGCTGATTTCCTTGTCCACGAGCTGCCCTTGAGCTAATAAAACTTCTAATTTAGGTCCTTGAGCTAAATGGAGCTAGTTGAGCTTGCCTCGCTTTGTTTGAGCTATAATAAGCTGCCCTTCAATAATCCCCTTGATTATGTGAGCTGGAAATTACCTGAAAACAAAACAAACAATGAAAATAAATATAAGTAATGCATATAAATAGGAAATAAAGCATAATACTAAGTAAAGATGTGGTTTAAGCTAACTACGCATGCATGAATACTACTTAATATGAAAAGTGTAGGGGTATGATGTATGGGGATGTGTTATAGTACACGAAAACATTAAGCATGATGTTAATCATAGATGTAATGTAAGCATTGGTGACATGATATAATATAATGCGTGCATGCATAATTAGAGGTAACATAAATATATAGCTAAGATAGATATGAAAAGGGTATGTAAAAACTCCTTCATCTTTCATCCTTGTGATACAAGATGAAAAGCATTGTGAATACGAGTAGTTGGTGGAATAAGATCGCATCATCCCCTTTCTTTAAGGCGATTTGTCCTCAAATCGAAGCTTCTCGTTCCTGGACACGTCTTTGATGTTGGGGTGACCCAATCTTTGCTTTCTCCCTTCAATGGATCGCTATCCATAAAATCCTCGTCAAGCAAAGTGAAAGTATAACTTTCTGTTTCCTTGTTAGAAAAATCAGTTTTGAGCATAGGTCGTGTCAAAAGACATTCCCTAATCATCTCCTTGCTTGTGAAAACATTCATCTTCTTTGTATCTTCCTCCTTTGGTTGTGTGACTTGTGGATGAAGTTTCTTCATAAACTTATATCTCCTTGGATTTTCTCTAGTCACAAATAGATTAGCAACAAAAGAAATTACATTTAACAAAATAAAGAAATCAAACCTGTCAATATCTCTGGATGGTGGTTGATTTTTGATGCTCTTGATGGTAGGATGCTTTCGTGGTGGCAAGTTATTTGGAAAGCATCTTGAGGTTATCTTCCCATCCATTGCACTCCTTTGAATGATTGTCCTTGATTGGATGGACTGTCCTTGGTTTCACCACTCATTAGAAAGATGGAAGATTGCAGTTTGGTTTCAATTTTGATATACAAACTCATCTGAAAAATGGCAAAGAAGTTGGTCCTCACACATTGATAGGATAACTCCATCTAGGTGAATCATCTTGCTACAAAATAAACCAAGGTTAGAAAAGGGGAAAATTATAACAAAGTGTATGGAAATAGCAAACTATGGAGGATGTTTGACAATCCTAATTGGTGATTGTTGTTTGATGTCTTTGATGATGGAACACTTCATTGGATCCTCCTTTGAAGCATGACCAAAACATGAATGATGGTTGACTATCTTTATGATTGGCAATGTACTTGGAAAGTTTCTTGAGTCCATCTTTTCATTATTCTGCAATAAGGAAAGATTAAGAATAGGAAGAAAAGAATTGTTAGTGAAAAATAAATCATGCTTTCTTATTCACACTTATTCATTTCTTTTTCATTTTCAACTCCATCCTCGTTCTCATTCTCAATTTCAATCTTTTTTGCTTTTTTTCTTTTGATTTCTTAAACCTTTTCACTTTCCTTCATGGCTGCAATGCTTCTTTCCAAATGGATTTGATCTTCATTTACTTGGCTGGGTGTTAGGGGCGCCAAAGTCATCTTCTTTCCTTCATATAGGAATGAGTACGAGTTGGTGTATCTGTCATGTGTGGCCTTTTTGATAAACTGACATGGTCGTCCGAGAAGCAAATGAATTGCATTCATTGGTACCACATCACACAAGACTTCAACTTTGTATCTTCCGAAGGTAAATGGAACTTGAACTTGTTTTGTAACCTTCAACTCTTCCCCACCATTTAACCGCTGAAGTTTGTAGGGATTCAATTGTTTGGAAGTCTTTAATCCAAGCTTTTCAATCATTATGGCGATGTCTACATTCGTGCAAATTCCTCCATCAATGATCACACTACACACTTTACCATTTACATGGCAACGAATGTGAAAAATGTTCTCCCTTTGGTCGTCTTCCATTGGCTGAATGTTTAAGGTTCGTTGGACCACAAGAACTTGTCCTAAAGTAGATGAAAGATCACAAGAAACTGGTGACATTGTTAAAAACATATAAAAGTAAATTAATCCTCACCAAACACACACAAAATCTCACGGTCACTCCAAGGAAAAGACTTGATATCACTCCACTCTACACCTATGTTTAACTCTCGGGAATAAGGCTTTTGCTTCCCCTTCTAAACTCACACTCTCGTGCCTTTTACCACTTGATCCCTCATGCTAAGCTCTTTAGAAGAACTTACTCAAAACTTTTTCTAACTTGTTTTAATGGTGTTTTTGGTTGCAAAATATGGTTAGGGTAGGAAATAGAAAGAAAATAAAGGAAATGAAAAGAAAGGTAGGCTAGAAGTATAGAAAGAATAAAAAAGGGTTATCCTTACCACAAAGCTTACTTACATCTCATTCGACAAACAATCAAGTTCTTGATGTACTTTTTCGAGCTCGTTGCTTGTTTGTTTTGCTTTGCCTTCACCACCTTTGTGTTTCACTATTTTTCTTTTCTTTTCTTTTCTTTTGTACTTGTTCAAATTCCTTTGAGAAGATGATAGGAATTATGATTTTACTTTTCTTTTTTGTACTTTTTTATCACAAAATAAAATGACAAAGATATAGGCTTACTTGATTCTTCCAAAGCTATGATACCATATGTTACGTTCCTACTATCAAATGGATGTTGTTGAGAGAAGCTTGATTGTTCCCGACCGTAGAATGCAAGTAAGCCTTGTGAAAATCTGAATGCTTCCAAAGAATGAGGATGAAAATGATGATAGAAGTTTAGGGTGCGGAAGTGTTTAGGCATGGTGTAATGTTACCTCTTTAAAAGTATTGTTTTTAATGCCAATTTTACAATGCTCTTGCTTGTTTTTAGGTACATTTAGTTGTATTAAGTTTTCAGAATCATGCATTTGCATAAGGAGTTTAGTTTTTTTTGTCTATGCCAGGGTGAAAGGTTGTTTTTGTGGTTATTATGCAAGTTTGGCATAGGATTCGACGCCGGAACGCAACATAGTTAGGTTTTCCAATAAGAATGCCAAGAGCTGTTGGCACAGAAGGACAAGATAGTACCAAGCACTTGTTGGCAGAGGATTGCACTTGATGCCATGCCAAAAGATTGTTGAACCCCGAAAAAATAGGAAAAGATCAGACTCCTAAAAGATCGCTAATGGACCAATCACCGTAAAAATAACTGTTAAGGTGATACCAAGCTATATTGGCAAAGACATGCCAAGCTTGTGCCAAGGCAACATCGGCATGATGACGTCAGCCCTAGCTTAATAAGCTATCACACCGATCGAATGAGGCTTATCTCTTATCCTTAGAGCATTTTGAAATTCAAATGAGGACACTATCCTATCCCCTTCCCTTGCACGTCTATATATACGCCAACCGATCAAGCATTTAAATATCATCAAGAGTGTGAAGGTTTGGAGTGACCGAAGTGAGGTGTTGGAAGCCTGACGAGTGATGGTCGGCTGCACCGAGGAAGGGTGGTTCAACCACTTGGCCGAGAGCCTGGATTTGAGGGCTGCATCGAGAGACCCCTCTCGCCCATTCTTTTGGTTTTAAGTTGTTTTATTTTTATTTTAATGATGATGTCTTTGAAAATGTTTATGGTTTTGTTGGATAACTCACTCACCCTGAACTAATTTCATAGTTGGTGGGGGATGTTTTGGTTTAAACGTTAAGTTTATGTTTTAGTTCTTGGTAATAAAGCTGTTTCGGCAAAGTTTTTCTATCTGGCATGCTTACTATTTTTAACTGTAATGACAAGCGAGAGCTGACATTACTGTTTTTCTAAATACTTTGCAAAGCGAGAGCTTGCATAGTTGGCCCATTGCTCCTCAATATCTTAACAGACTTGGGTGGCAACGATCAGTTGCTGGATACTTGGGAGAGAAGCTTTGAGAGAAGTCGCTCAAGTAGATGAACTTACTTCGAAAGTGATATCTACCCCCTCGGAGTATAGATTGGTTCTTAAACAAATCGATTCATTTAAAAACATTCACTATGGAGATATAGGGTTTTTTACATAATCGACTTAGGGAAATGACCATCGAGAGAGGCATTGCTAATTTTGAATATGCTCAGCAAACAATGCCAAGACAGTTGTCAGCAACGGTTGGCATGAACAACGTTGAAACCAGACATTCCCTGCCAACACTCATCATTCATTAAAAGCACCCTGCTTGCCAACGTTTTACTTCATTATTTTCTTTTCTTTTTAGTAAATCCAAAACATTCTTCAAAATAACTTTTCCTCCAAAGCAAGTAACAATCAAGCAATTGAATTCAAGTCAATCCCTGTTGGATCGATAACTCATCTTGCCAAGTGTATTACTTGCAAACCGTGTATACTTGAACGCAAAAGACTCTTGGCATAACTTTCCAAAAACTATATATTTTACACCATTTTCAATCATTTACTTTACACATCTTCCAAAAGTGTCTACAAGTTTTTGGCGCCGTTGTCGGGGATTGCAACATATTTGATTGTTTTTAGATTTTACTTGTCTTGTTTTTATTTTTATTTTATTTTTGTTATTATCGGTGTATGACCAGAAACCACCCTATGGTGGACCAGTGGCCATACGATCCGAAAATTGAGAAAACCTTGCGGAGGTTAAAAAGGCCAGCCTCAAGCAATGATCCAAGTTTACAAAAACATTTAACTAGTGTAATAAGGCAATGAGTATCCCGATTTTCCTCAAGCATAACATAACATACAAGAGCATAACAGACTCATCATGCTTTTCATCATCCACAACCAACACATTTCAATATCACATGATCAACATACAATCATATTCATTTCACATGCGATTCACATCAATCAAGCATGGCATAAGCTCAAAAATTCAACCAAATTCATGCTTTTCAATCAACAAATGTAACCCCCTTAGCCCGACCTAGACGCCCTTAGCCCAATTCTTTCGTAACCTAGCTCTGATACCAACAAATGTAACCCCCTTAGCACGGCCTAGACGCCCGACCTGAACTAAGAAGATTACACGGAGAAAACCAAAGTCAACTCGTTAAAGTCAACATTGATTAACGACCCTTTTTTCTTTTTATCTTCTCTAGATGCACAATATTAACCTATGTGTTCACCAAGACCATTAGAAAGAAACGATATAGCGATCAGAGTTCAATTAGGGGTTCAATTGCATACTAATGACTTTAAGGGACCGTTTTGCAAATTGCAGAAAATACATGGAATTTTAAGATTTTAAAGTTACCAATCCTCAATTAGTCATGTAACATGCTAACACGTCAAATTTTAGCTCAGACCGATCATCCAAACTCATCCAATTGATCAAATAACATTCAAGGACCAAAGCGTAACATTTCAAGACTTACAAAGATACTTTTAACTGAATTTTAACTACTCGTATTGATACACCTGAGCCTGTATCGATACGCGGGAAGGCAGTAGCAAAAGATAGGAAGTGCATATTGAAACGCTTCCCCGTGTACCAGTACGACATTCAAACTTGGCTTGGGCGTATCGATACACGGGCAATTCGTACCGATACCCCTATACTGAAATGCTTGGATTTGGCCTTAGGGTATCGATACATTTCCCCATGTATCGATATGCATACCAGAAAGAAACATTCCAAGTGTATTTAAATATGCTTAATCATATCCAAAAAAACTTAAATCGTGCATACAAGTTCTAATCTACCTAATAGACAAGTAAACATCAACAACCAGTGAATCACACTCATCAAACTCATCAAACCATGATGGCATGTTAGCTATTCAAGCATGCTTAAGAAACCAAGCTAAAGCATATGCAAAACACCATAAGCAAATCGTGAAACCAATTAAGGGCCGATTACAGGTCCAAAATCAAAAACCAAACATGCTTAAAACAACAATCATCACCAACAAATCCAGAAAGAAGGAATTCCCACCCAACGCCTCTTATTACACTAATGGTGAACCACATACATTGCTTAACCAAAACGCTTGGAATCCCCTTGCTTTTGGACTGCCTTGAAAGCTCAATTCTCTGCATTGATGAAACAAATGAGTGTAAGCATATAGCCTAGTGAGGATCGCTAAAACAATATTCATCAATGCATCTCATTTAATCATTGTAACATCATTTGCAAACTCATGCATTTCTTTTAAACTTGCTCATTTAAGCATTCAATGCACTATTAAAAACCACATGCTTATTGCCTCATTAAAACAACAACAAATTCCTTTGCTCATGCTTGAACCAAGCATCACATGCATTCTTTCATCATTAACAAGCATCTCATGCTTAATCATTAACCATTAACATTATATTGGCTCTCAAGTGCTAATCCTCAAACCATACCAAAACAAATGACATAATCGGATACGCGGATTACAAGCGTTGTCCCACACGCTTCATACACACTATCGAACTACACAAGGTGGAGATCAATGGCACAATCACAACCCCTCAACACCCATGATGGAGATTAATGGCACAATCACAACCCCTCAACATCACTCATCGATAGTTGTAAAATTCCACTAACGAGAGTACGTGACACATACCACAAGACTCACACACGGGATTAAACCATTCACCGTTGTGATCTTAGCCTCAATCGTTATGGTACTTGGATGGAGATTACAACACAATCACAACCCCTCGACATCCAAGGTCACTTTATTCACGGTGCACCCAATCCTATAGCCGGCTAACTATATCCGATTAAAGTAACCAAAAACCATTTTCATCACTTGCCAATATAATCATTTAACATCAATATTCCACTATTTTACAAGCATAAACATGCTTAACATCATATGCATTTATCACATAAAACCAATGATCACTTACCTAGTGCATCCTTAACATAATGTCATTAACATCCAGCATTAACCATGCTTAAAACACACTTTAAAATAGTAATCAAAACCACATTAACTCAAGTGCATTACCATCAAAACATAGCATATTTCCGAGAGAGAGACTTTCGAATCACTTACTCTTGAGCTTAGCTAAGTGTTTCAAACTTACACTAAGCTCCCAAGACCACACTCAAAGCGTTACAAAGCTGGAAAATCCATTTCCACTCACCGATACGCGAAGCCTTGCTCGCCGACACGAAAATTACTCTTCCAGAGCCTCCAAAAACGTATTGTTTGCTCCTGGATCAAGATCCCTTGTTTTCACATTATCAAAACAGAGATCCAAATGAATTAAAATGCATTTCAACACCAACAACCAATCACAAACTCGTTGCTCACCCAAACTACACCAATTTACCCATTCGAAACAACTGAAAACTCAATTGATTGCTTTCTAAACCAAGCCCAGCCAACATACATCACTTCAAATCAATTATAAACATCAAAGCACATCTAAAATCAACCTAAACCCTTCGTTATACCTCCAGCAAGCATTACTCCCACATATCACCTCAAAAACCCAACTAGAACTATCAAGAAACTTAAGGATCTCAAGGATTTCGGGATCTATATCAACAAAAGCTCTTTTCAACATATTAACCATCTCAAAACTCAATTAAAAATCAATCCAAAACAAAGCTTAACAAAACAAGTCCGAAAATCAAGAATTTCATCTTATTTTTACAAGATTTCAATCTCAAACCAATACTATAATGAAAATTCAACTAAAAACATTAATTAGAAGCCAAAGATGTTGGGAATTTCAATAAAGAACCTAGATTGAAGGTTGAGAACAGGATTTACCTCCAATCCTTGCTTTCCTCAATGAATGACAAGTTTTCTTTAGCAAAAATCTTGAAGAACCTAAAAGATCTCTTGAAATTTGTTTAGAAAATTTTGAGAGAGTGTTTGGGAGAAAAGAATTCTGGAGAAAATGAGTTAGAATTGTGTTTGGCTAAAAATGAGAAGAGAAAGGTAGTTACGTGATGAAATCTCACTAATTAACCACCTAATTAATTAAATAAAATAAAAGCCAATTAAAACTATTTAGTTAAAACCATTTTAAACTCATGTCATATTAAGGAAAGGCTAAATTGTCATAAAGCTCCCTAAAGATTCTAAGATTTTTGGCTCCTCTTTTAAAATCACATTTTCCCACATTTTTGAAACTTTACATTTTGGTCACTACCCAAATGTACCTCTTCCGAAACTCTTTTTTTAAAATTGATTTGACCAACCTCTTAAACATAATTTTAGAGGATTTTAGCAATTTTTACCATAGTTTTATCATATCCCGATCCTTGATTTCCTTAAATCACCTAATGCGTTTCGAACCGTTTCCAACCGGTCCGGTCCGATGTCCAAAACATCTAGGCCCAAAACCAGGGCGTTACAACTCTCCCCCACTTAGGAAATTTCATCCTCGAGTTTTTACCTGAAGGAAAATGGTGCAAAAACTACTTCAGCATGTCCGCCATGCTTTCCCACGTGGCCTCCTCAACTCCTCGGTGTCACCACAACACCTTCAGTAGCTCTATCGTCTTGCCGCGAAGAACTTTACTGCTCACATCCAGAACCCTCACTGGTTCTTCATCATAGGACAAATCCAAATTCAATTCTATCTCCTCAACAGGCATCATATGTGAAGGATCCGATCTGTACCTCCGTGACACTAAGACATGGAACACATCATGTATCTTTTCCAGCTCTGAAGGCAATCTCAATCGATATGCCACATGACCAATACGCTCCACAACTTCGTAAGGTCCAATGAACCCTGGGCTAAGCTTACCCTTACATCCAAATCTCATCACCTTCTTCCAAGGTGATACTTTCAAAAATACACTTCACCAACCGCGAACTCAATCTCTTTACGCTTCAGGTTCGCGTAAGACTTTTGCCTATCCGATGCTGCCTTCAAACGCTCACAAATGAGCTTCACCTTCTCGGTGGTTCCCTTTAACATAGCTGACATCGAAATCAACTTTTTCCCAGCTTCTGCCCAACAAACAGGGGTTCTACATCTTCTCCCATACAAAGCCTCGTATGGATCCATTTGAATACTTGCTTGGTAACTATTATTGTAAGCAAATTCAACTAACGACAAGTGCTTCTCCCAAGAACCTTGAAAATCTATCATGCAACATCTCAACATGTCCTCAAGCACCTGGATCACACGTTCCGACTGTCCATCCGTCTGAGGATGATAGGAAGTACTGAAATTCAACTGTGTACCCAAGGCTTGATGCAAACATTCCCAAAATCGCGTTGTAAACCTCAGATCCCTATCCAACACTATAGACTTTGGCACACCGTGCAATCACACAATCTCAGCAATATACAGCTCAACCAACTTATCCAGGGTATACGTAGTATGCACAGGTAGAAAATGTGCACACTTCGTAAGGCGACCAACAATCACCCAAACCGAATTCTTCTTTGACGGTGACAACGGTAACCCAGACACAAAATCCATGGTAATCCTTTCCCACTTACATTCTGGAATTCTCAAAGGTTGCAACAACCCAGAAGGAACTTGATGTTCAGCTTTCACCCGCAGACACACCATGCACTTACTAACGAATTCAACAACATCCTTTTTCAACCCTACCTAGTAGTACTCATCCTTCAAACCACGATACATCTTCGTAATACCAGGATGCATAGCAAAAGGACTACTATGAGCTTCAGTCAGAATAGTGCGCCTCAACTCAACATCACATGGCACCACTATTCAACTTCCAAAGCACAGAACACCGTCATCACTAAAACTGAAATCCGAAGGTCTACCCTCCGCAATATCCTGAACAGGAGGAACAAGATAATCATCTAACAACTGCTTATCTTTGATCAACTAAATCAAGGATGGTTTCACTTGCAATTCCGCAATAAGACCACCATCACATGATATGCTCAAACGAGCAAACACTCCACGATCACTTTCCGACTCAAAGCATCAACCACAACATTAGCCTTGCCCGGGTGATACTCGATCGTCAGATCATAATCCTTAAGCAACTCCACCAGCGATGTTGCTTAAGATTCAACTCCTTCTGAGACATAAGATACTTCAAGCTCTTATGACCCGTGAACACAACACACTTTTCACCGTACAGGTAATGCCTCCAGATCTTCAGGGCAAACACCACAGCCGCAAGCTCAAGATCATGAGTAGGGTAGTTACGCTCATGCACCTTCAACTGTCTAGATGCATAGGCTACCACCTTACCCTCCTGTATCAACACACAACCCAAACCAATAATGGATGCATCACTATAGACCACAAACTCCTTACCAGACTCAGGTTGAATCAGGACAGGAGCTTGCGTCAAAGCTTCCTTCAGCTTCTCAAAATCTTGTTGCCTCACATCTGTCCACTAAAAGCGAACATTCTTCTGCAAACACCTTGGTCAAGGGTGCAACCATCTTCAAGAAACCCTCAAAAAACCTACGGTAATACCCAGCTAAACCAAGGAAATTTCGTACCTCTGTCACCGACTTAGGTACCTTCCAACTCATCACAGCTTCTACTTTGTGCGGATCAACGCGAATACCCTCAGCTGACAAAACATGCTCAAGGAAGACCACCTCTCTAAGCCAAAACTCACACTTACTTAGCTTGGCATACAACTGTTTCTCCGATAACGCTTGCAAAACGATTCTCAAGTGTCTATTATGATCCTCCTCGATACGTGAATACACAAGGATATCATCGATGAACACCACCACAAACTGCTCCGAGAATTCATGGAATACACGATTCATCATGTCCATGAAAGCAGCAGGTGCGTTGGTCAAACCAAACGGCATCACTAACAACTCATAATGCCCGTACCTTGTCCTAAAAGTTGTCTTAGGTGCGTCCACATCCTTCACCTTCACCTGATAATATCCTGACCTCAAGTCTATCTTAGAAAACACCGAGGCTCCTCGAAACTGATCAAAGAGATCATCAATCCTAGGCAAAGGATACTTGTTCTTGATCGTCAACTTGTTCAGTTGCTGATAATCTATGCACATCCGCATTGTCCCATCTTTCTTCTTTACAAATAAGACCAGTGCACCCCAATGTGATACACTCGTCCGAATGAACCCTCGATCCAACAACTCCTGCAGTTGCGTTTTCAACACTTTTAGCTCTTTAGGTGCCATGTGATAAGGAGTAATGGACACCAGAGTCATATTCTCATACAACTCAATACCAAACTCAACTTCCCTGTTTGGTGACAACCCAGACAATTCTTCTGGAAAGACACCCGGAAAATTGCAAACGGTTCGGATGTCCGGCACACGTACATCCCTTGTGCCAGGATTCATCACATAGGCAAGGTAAGCCTCACAACCTAACCTTATCATACGACTTGCTTCCAAAGCCGAAATCACATTCGACAAGAATTTCACATTCTCGCTTGCTATCACCACTTCATATTCATCGGTAAGCTTTAAGGCGACCCGCTTGACATCAAAATCAACCACCGCTCTATGCTCAGTTAACCAATCCATACCAAGGATCACATCAAATCCGTAGAAGGGTAACTCCATCAAATCCACAAGAAAAACATGACCTTGCACAGGCAAAGGGCATCTCCTATACAATTTCCTAGTGACTACAGTCTCACCAAAAGAACTAGTCACTTGCATTCCTACTTCAAGCAACTCAACAGGTATATCAAGCAAATGCGCATGCTCACTCAAGATATAAGAATGTGTAGATCCAGAATCAATCAAAGCCAACAATGATAAAGACTGAAGAACAAAGGTACATGCGATAACATATTTATCGTTGCGCTCCTCGCGCTGAGCATAAGCCCTCGCAGGACCTCCTCCTTCAGGCCGAACTGGTACTACACGTGCAATGCCTCGCTGACCCTCGTATCTCCTTTAGAAGTTCCCTCGGCCACGACCACGGCCTCTCTGAGGTGCAGCCATAACAGGTGCACGTCCCTGGCCTCCACTAGCCAACAAAGGACACTCCCGCCTCATGTGATCCGCTGAACCACAGTTCCAACATGAATTCCCTGTCACCACAACAGGAGCTTGAGCCTTTCTAGCTGCTCGAGGACAATCTCGCCTCAGATGGTCCCTCGATTCACACGTCCAGCACGTGTACTGCTCAGACATCACTCGGCCTCCCTGGACCTGACCGCCTTGTCCCGGAGCACCTCGCCTCACCTCAGGCTGATGTCTCATATCACGACCTCTTTTGTTCCGTCCACCCCAGAACTATACTCAGCTGCTCTCTTCCCAGAGCTAGAACCAACACCTCAAGGCGACAAACCCAAGTTCTGTTCAATGTCTTTTTCTCGACACACCAGCACATCGAAATTGGTGTAATCCACAGCCAACATGTACGTCTTGACTTCTTGTACCAGCCCATACCGGAAACGATCACAACGGTGCCTCTCACTAGGTATCAGCTCAGGGGCATACTAGCTCAGGCGTACGAACAAGACCTCAAACTCAGCCACAGAAAGAGTTCCCTGAACTAACGACATGAACTCACGTTTCTTTTCATCCAAGTATCTCACTCCCAGATACTTCCTCTTAAAGGAATCATTGAAAAACTCCCAATTTACCTCGTTGGGTTCCATTCCAGCAGTGGTAGTCATCCACAAACTATATGCGTCGCCTTGAAGCAAGGAAACTGTACATCCCAGCTTGCACACATCGTTGCATCCCATTTGATCCATGATACGGATCGTACCTGCCAACTAGACTTCTGACGCCTCAGGAGACATTCCGAAGAACTCAACAGCTCCTAGGCTTCTCAACCTCTCCAAAGGTAAAACCGTCTACCCAGCTGCAGGGGCCTGTACATACGCTCTGGCTACCGCAGCCTAAAACGCCCCGGTGATCGCCTGAACCAACGATGCTAGATCACCCAAACCCGGACCAACAGGTCCTTGCTGCTCCTGCTCCCCACCTCCAGGTGGTGGCGGAAGAGGTAAGTTTCCACCAGGAGGGACATCAACCCCTTGCTCACCCTGGTCGCCCTACTCAGCCGCATGCACTAATGTGTTCGACCTTAGCTCTCTCCTCGGACCCATAGTGCTATTTTTAACAAGGCATAACAACAAAAAACAAATCAAACCATTTAGGCCAGCCTCATGCAAGGATCCAAGTTTACAAAAACATTTAACTAGTGTAATAAGGCAATGGGTACCCCGATTTCCCTCAAGCATAATTTAACATACAAGAGCATACCAGACTCATCATGCTTTCCATCATCCACAACCAACACATTTCAATATCACATGATCAACATACAATCATATTCATTTCTCATGCGATTCACATCAATCAAGCATGGCATAAGCTCCAAAATTCAACATAATTCATGCTTTTCAATCAACATACGTCAATACATATCAATTTCACATACCAACATCCCCAATTCTTTTGTAACCTGGCTCTGATACCAACAAATGTAACCCCCTTAGCCCGACCTAGACGCCCGACCTGAACTAAGAAGATTACACGGAGAAAGCCAAAGTCAACCTTGATTAACGACCCTTTTGTTCTTTTTATCTTCTCTAGATGCACAATATTAACCTATGTGTTCAGCAAGACCATTAGAAAGAAACGACACATCGATCAGAGTTCAATTAGCGGTTTAATTGCATACTTATGACTTTAAGGGACCATTTTGCAAATTGAAGAAATACAGGGACTTTTCAGATTTTAAAGTTACCAATCCTCAATTTGTCATGTAACATGCTAACACGTCAAATTTCAGCTCAGACCGATCATCCAAACTCATCCAATTGATTAAATAACATTCAAGGACCAAAGCGTAACATTTCAAGACTTACAAAGATACTTTTAACTGAATTTTAACTACCCGTATCGATACACCTGGGCCTGTATCGATACGCATGGAGCAAGTAGCAAAAGACGGGAAGGGCGTATCGAAACGCTTCTCCGCGTATCGGTACGTCCTTCAAACTTGGCTTGCGTATCGATACGTGGGCAATCCGTACCGATACCCCTGTACTGAAATGCTTGGATTTGGCCTTAGTGTATCGATACACTTCCCCGTGTATCGATACGCATACCAGAAAGACAAATTCCAAGGGTATTTAAACATGCTTAATCATATCCAAACAAGCTTAAATCGTGCACACAAGTTATAATCTACCCAATAGACATGTAAACATCAACAACCAGTGAATCACACTCATCAAACTCATCAAACCATGATGACATGTTAGCTATTCAAGCATGTTTAAGAAACCAAGCTAAAGCATAGGCAAAACACCATAAGCAAACCGTGAAACCAATTAAGGGCCGATTACAAGTCCAAAATCAGAAACCAAACACGCTTAAAACAACAATCATCACCAACAAATCCAGAAAGAAGGAATTCCCACCCATTGCCTCTTATTACATTAAGGGTGAACCACATACATTGCTTAACCAAAACTCTTGGAATCCCCTTGGTTTTGGACAACCTTGAAAGCTCAATTCTCTGCATTGATGAAACAAATGAGCGTAAGCATATAGCCTAGTGAGGATCGCTAAAACAACATTCATCAATGCATCTCATTTAATCATTGCAACATCATTTGCAAACTCATGCCTTTCTTTTAAACTTGCTCATTTAAGCATTCAATGCACTTTTAAAATCCACATGCATATTGCATCATTAAAACAACAGCAAATTTCTTTGCTCATGCTTAAACCAAGCATCACATGCATTCTTGCATCATTCACAAGCATCTCATGCTTAATCATTAATCATTAACATTCTATTGGCTCTCAAGTGATAATCCTCAAACCATACCAAAACAAATGACACAATCGGATACGCGGATTACAAGCGTTGTCCCACACGCTTCATACACACTACCGGACTACACAAGGTGGAGATCAATGGCACAATCACAACCCCTCAACTCCCGTGATGGAGATTAATGGCACAATCACAACCCCTCAACATCACTCATTGGTAGTTGTAGAATTCAACTAACGAGAGTACGAGACACATACCACAAGACTCACACACGTGATTAAACCATTCATCGTTGTGATCTTAGTCTCAATCGTTAGGGTACTTGGATGGAGATTACGACACAATCACATTCCCTCGACATCCAAGGCGACTTTATTCACGGTGCACTCAATCCTATAGCCGGCTAACTATATTCGATTATAGTAACCAAAAACCATTTCCATCACTTGCCAATATAATCATTTAACATCAATATTCCATTGTTTTACAAGCATAAACACAATGTCATTTCCACAAGCATAAACATGCTTAACATCATATGCATTTATCACATAATACCAAGGATCACTTACCTAGTGCATCATTAACATAATGGCATTAAAATCCAACATCAACCATACTTAAAACATGATTTAAGACAGTAATCAAAACCACATTAACTCAAGTGCATTACCATCAAAACATAGCACATTTTCGAGAGAGAGACTTTCGAATCACTTACTCTTGAGCTTAGCTAAGTGTTTCAAACTTACACTAAGCTCCCAAGACTACGCTCAAAGCGTTATAAAGCTGGAAAATCCATTTCCACTCACCGATACGCGAAGCCTTGCTCGTCGACACGAAAATCAATCTTCTGGAGCCTCCAACAACGTCTCGTTTACTCCCGGATCAAGATCCCCTGTTTTCACATCATCAAAACAGAGATCCAAATGCATTAAAATTCATTTCAACACCAGCAACCAATCACAAACTCGTTGCTCACCCAAACTACACCAATTTACCCACCCGAAACAACCGAAAACTCAATCGATTGCTTCCTAAACCAAGCTCAGCCAACATACATCAATTCCAATCAATTATAAACATCAAAACACATCTAAAATCAACCTAAACCCTTCCTTATACCTGGAGCAAGCATTACTTCCACATATCACCTCAAAAACCCAACTAGAACTATCATGAAACTCAAGCATTTCAAGCATTTCTGGATCTATATCAACAAAACCTCTTTTCAACATATTAACCATCTCAAAACTCAATTAAAATCAATCCAAAATAGAACTTAACAAAACAAGTCCGAAAATCAAGAATTTCATCTTATCTTTACAAGATTTCAATCTCAAATCAATACTATAATGAAAACTCAACTAAAAACATTAATTAGAAGCCAAAGATCTTGGGAATTTCAATAAAGAACCTAGATTGAAGGTTGAGAATGGGATTTACCTCCAATCCTTACTTTCCTCAATGAATGACAAGTTTACTTTAGCAAAAATCTTGAAGAACTTGAATGATCTCTTGAAATTTGTTTAGAAAATATTGAGAGAGTGTTTGAGAGAAAAGAATTCAGGGGAAAATTAGTTAGAATTGTGTTTGGCTGAAAATGAGAAGAGAAAGGTAGTTACGTGATGAAATCTCACTAATTAACCACCTAATTAATTAAATAAAATAAAATCCAATTAAAACTATTTAATTAAAACCATTTTAAACTCATGTCATATTAAGGAAAGGCTAAATTGCCATAAAGCACCCTAAAGATTCTAATATTTTTGGCTCCTCATTTAAAATCACATTTTTCCATAGTTTTAAAACTTTACATTTTGGTCACTACCCAAATGTACCTCTTCGAAAACTCTTTTTGTAAAATTGGTTTGACCAACCTCTTAAACATAATTTTAGAGGATTTTAGCAATTTTTACCATATTTTTATCCTATCCCGATCCTTGATTTCCTTAAATCACCTAACACGATTCGAATCGTTTCCGACCGGTCCAATGTCCAAAACATCTAGGCCCAAAATCAGGGCGTTATAGAGAGATTAAGGGTACCCATTGCCATTTTATTACTAATATAAAGAGGATTTTTGTTTTAAAAGTAAACTTGAGCACCTTAGATTCTTGCTTCGGCTAGTCTAATTGTTTTTAATGTTGCATTTTTAGCTTAAAGTTTCATAATGTTTTGATAATGGGACCGAGATGAGAGCTTAGAGGCATTGTACGTAATGTGGTTGAGAATGAGGTTAATGATGTTTAGAATTTTCCGTCCCCTCCACCTTCTCTTGGTGGTGATGGAGCTGGTGCGGGAGTAGGCGTTGGAGGTGTTGGACCTCAGGCAGCGCAAGGACATGCTATTACTGATATGACACTGTTGATTCAAGCTATAGCTGGGGCTTTTCAGGCAGTGATAACGAGTATGGATGTGGCTGCACCACAGCCTGATGCTAATGCTGGTTTACCTTTGGAGCATTTACGTAGTTTGGGTGGAACTGAGTTCTGAGGTCTGTCTCCTGAGGGTTCTGAGGCTTGGTTTGAGAGAACCGAAAGGATTCTTGGTCAGATGGGTTGTAATGATGTGCATCAGTTGGGTTGTGTTGTATCCTTGCTACATGGAGATGCTTATACGTGGTGGATGACCATCACTGCAGGTATGGAACCTGCCGTGTGACTTGGGAGTTCTTTGGACTGCTTTTAAAAGGAAGTATCTGGGTGTTCGCTATCTTGATATAAAGAAGTGAGAATTCATGTCTTTGGTGCAAGGAAACTTGACCGTTTCAGAATATGAGGTTCAGTTGAGCCAGTATGCCCCTTAACTAGTTCCCGATGAACAAAAGAGATGTGAACGTTTCCGTTACGAGCTTGTGAATGAAGTCAAAACTTATATGTTGGCTTTGGATTACACCGATTTTGAAGTTTTAGTCACTCGGGCTAAGGACATCGAGCAGAATTTGGGTTTAGTTTCTTGTCCAGGAAAGAGGTCGGCTGAGTATGATGTCGATAAAGATCATTACAAGAAGCATAAGGATAGGAGGTATCAACCGAATCCATGGCGTTGTGGTGGTAAACCCGGGTCGTTGTCATCTAGGCCGTAATTCTTGCTCGTACATCGGAGTGTAGTCGGTGCGGTAGAAGGCACACACGAGAGTGTTGGCGTAATCTGGGTACGTGTTGGAACTGTGGGTCATGAGGACATATGAAGTGTGATTGTCCATAGCCGGTTAGATATGGACAAGCTCTGATGCGAGCTTCTGAGCCACAGAGAGGCCATGGGCGTGGTTGTGGTAATTTCCATCGTAGAGATGATGGATAGAGGAATGTTGCTCATGTTGTTGATGTTCAGCCTGAGGGAGGTGGACAAGCTAGGGTTTATACGCACCGAGAGGGATGTAATGATACAGATGTGATCGCAGGTACTTTACTTTGCAATCCTTGTCATTACTTTCTTCGATTGATTCTTGTTCTACTCATTCATATATTTTGCTTGACAAAGCACAAGCACTTTATTTACCTATTGAGTTGTTAGATGTTTGTATGCGTGTAACCAGTTCTTTTGGTGAGACGATTATTACGAGGAAGTTTTATAGGAGGTGTCCTTTGTCTGTTCAAGGTCACATGTTTCATGTTGATTTTATGGAGTTACCTTTCTATTGTTTTGATGTAATTCTTGGTATGGATTGGTTATCTGGGCATAGGGTTGTGGTTGATTTTGAGATTAAGCGAGTTTCGTTGAAACTTGCCGATGATTATGAGGTGGTAATCGTAGGCGAGAATGTGAAGTTCTTGTCTAATGTGGTTTCGACTTTTGAAGTGAGTCGGATGATGCGTTTGGGATGTGAAGCTTTCATGGCTTATGTGATGAATCAGAGTATAAAGGAAGTGCGAATACAGGACATACGTATGGTATGTGAGTTTCTGGGTGTATTTCCAGAAGAGTTTCCTAGTTTGCCACCGAACAGAGAGGTTGATTTTGGCATTGAGTTGTATGAAATTACAACTCCAGTTTGCTCCCTATTGAATGGCACCGAAGGAGTTGAAGATGCAACTTCAGGAGTTGCTTGATCGAGGTTTCGTTAGGCCTAGTGTTTCACCTTAGGGGTGCACCGGTCTTGTTTGTGAAGAAAAAAGATGTCATGATGCAAATGTGTATAGATTATGATCAATTGAACAAGTTGACAATCAAGAGCAAGTATCCTTTACCAAGGATTGATGATCTTTTTGATCAGTTTCTAGGTGCTTCGGTGCTTTCCAAGATTGATCTGAGTTCCATATATTACCAGTTGAAGGTAAAGTGTAACCCCTTCGACCCGGCCTAGCTGATAGACTAAACCGAGCGGATCACACGGGGAGTATTGAAGTAAACTAAGAAGATTTACTTCAATAAATGACCCTTTTTTTCTTTTTTTCTTGTCTAGATGCAACTTAGGTTCCTATGTGCTCATTCACAAGTAGCGGATAAACACCAACGTAAACGCCTCTTGAGTAAAGTCGATTAAGATTTAGGGACAATTTTGTAAATTTTATAAATTATAAGGGTTATTAGCAAAGTCGAGTTACCAACCTTAAATTAGGTTCATTTCATGCTTCTCGGTGAAATCTCAGCTGAAAATGATATTTAGAACTCATCCAATTGCATACAAGGCAAACATGGACAAAAACGTAAAAAACAGAAAACTCAGAACAATTCAAAAACATGTCCAAGGGTCAAACATTTCGGAAGAGAATACACAGTATCGCAATGGCCATTTCGAAACACAACTGACTGTTTCGATACGCGGGTTCGTTTCAAAACACCTCAACACACATTTCAGTACGATGGTTCACAAAGGAAAAATGTTCCGAAACAGGCCTCACTGTTCCGAAACACATAAGCCATTTCAGGCCACCGTTTTGAGACATGCAAGGGTGTTTTGAAACACATGGGCCTGCAATGTTCTAAAAAGCTGGTTTAAATCACTTTATGCCCTCCGAAACCATCCCGACACATGCCCTAATATATTGGCAACTTAATTACACATAAATGACAACATATACGAAGCATAACCAACACCATAGCATCATTCTCATAAGCTACGAAACTAAAGGCATGCTTCCTAGAAGTTAAAAACACCAAAAGGCTAAAATCCAAATGCAAGCATAAAACCAAACACAAAGGCCATTTACAAGTCCAAATATGCATCTCAAACTTGCACAAAACCAGAAAATACCAAACCAACAACATTCAAAGCATTAGACACCCCCGTTGCCTTTATTACTCTAGTCCAAAACCAAAGCTTACCTTCAATCAAAGTCTTCCACCGATCATCTAGCAAGTGCTGCCTCTAAAGCTTAAATTGACTGCATTGATGAACAAAGAGAGCATAAGCACACAAGCTTAGTGAGGATTGCTCAAACCGAAAACATCATCAATGCACAAAACCGTTTTTCACTCTTTTCAAAACCATCAAGCTTCCTTTGACAAAACATGCACTTTAACCTCAAAACCATTGTAATAAACATCAAGTAACATGATACATATAAATCCAGCAATTAAATCATTGCTACTCATAATGCAAGCCTTCCAAGCATAATCACCTTTATGCTAAGCTTAAACCAAAACATGCATCTTTCAAATTATGCATTAACACCATTTTCCACAATGTTTCATTTCATTATATTAGCTCACATGTGATAAAAAAATCTCGAAAACATATATCGGATACACGGATTACCAAGGGTTGTCCCACACCCTTCATACACTCTACCGACATTACAAGGCTCACACACGAGAGCGACCCTCCATCGTTGTGAAACCCGTGGTAGAGTATTTGGTACAATCACAACCCCTCAACACCACTTATCGGTAGATGTATAATCCACTAACGAGAGACATGACACACACAAGGTTCGCACCTGGGAGCTACCCTCCACCGTTGCAACCTTAAACAGTCCTCAATCATTAGGGTACTTGGATGGAGTATTCGGTACAATCACAACCCCTCAACATCCAAGGCGACTTGTTTATAGTGCACTCAATCCTATAGCCGGCTAACTATATCCAATTTCTTTTACAAAACATTTTATACAACATCACTTGTCAATATAATCCATATCACATGCATACCTTACTGTTTTTACAAAGCATTCATGATAAGCCATAAATCAAGCATTAAACCATGCTCCAAACCTCATGCATCAACACATGCATACAAGGATCACTTACCTAGTGCAACCTTAAACCACATGGCATCATCAACCTCAATTCACATAATCAAAACATGCTTTAAAATAGTAGGTAAATGCAATTAAAACCAAGTGCAATCAAAGGTTCAAAACTAGCACAATCCGAGAGAGAAATTCACTTTACTTACTTTCGAACTAAGTAAAGCAATTCAAGCTCTTACTAAGTTCCCTAAAATCTTTTCTAAAACGTTTCCACGTTGGAAAACCAAGTCCCACTCACCGACTCGCGAAACCCCGCTTGCCGACGCGACTACCGAAGCCTCCAAAAACACTTCGTTTGTTTCCGTATTACTATCCCATGTTTTCAACACATCAAAATAGAGGTTCAATGCATTAAAATGCATCAAAAATTCCAGCACACACAAGAAATCCCGAAGCCCTGCTCTAAATCACCAAAACACCCATCCGAAACAACCAAAAACTCAATCGATTGACCTCTAACTTCAACCCAACCATTACCCAACTCATCCAACACATTTTAGGCATTAATCAACATCCAAAAAGCAACATAAAACCACCCTTATACCTCCAGCAACTCAAATTCCTCAAGAACACCTAAAAAACTCACCCAAAAGCACATAAAAAACTAAGGATCTCAAGGATTTCGGGATCTATATGATTAAGACTCCACTTCAACACCAAAAACCTTTCAAAACTCATTTAGAAACAATCTCAAACCAGCCATTTAAATCAAACTTCGAAAATCACCTTAAAATCTATTTTTCAATCAAGATTTCAAGAGTTTAACAAAATTACAACAAAACCTCAATCAAAATCAGTATTAAAGAGTCAAATATCTTTGAAATTTCATTAAAGAACATAGATTAGAGGGATAGCACGAAAATTACCTCCAATCCTTGCTTCTCCTCTAATTTGGCAAGATTAGCTTGAAGAAACTTGAAGGAAAATGGAAGAAATCAATAAATAAAAGATAGGAATCAAGAGAGGATTTGAGAGAAAAGGGAGAGTGTTTGGCTGAAGTGAAAATGAGAAATGAAAAGCTCGTCAAAAATTTCATTAACCGATTAACTAAATTTCCTTAATTAATTAAATAAAACTTTTTTAATTATTTAAAGATTTTTTTATCTCTTCTTGAAAAACACATATTTTCCAACTTTTAAATCTTTACATTTTAGTCACTACCCAAAATGTACACTTTAGAAAACTCGTTTTGTAAAATTGATTTGACCAACCTCTTAAACACCATTTTAGAAAATTTAAGGAATTTTTATCATATTTTTATCCCATCCTGAACCTTGATTTCCCTAAACCACCTTCTAACGGTTCGAACAACCGACACCGGTTCTACCGGCCCAACCCGACTCGCCTAAAACATCTAGGCCCAAAATCGAGGCATTACAACTCTCCCCCACTTAGGAAATTTTGTCCTCGAAATTTTTCCTGAAGGAGAAATGCACGGAACTGACTCAACCCATCCACCTTACTTTCCTACGGAACCTCCTCAACTCCTCAATGCCACAACAATATCTTCACAAGCTCAAATGTCTTGCCACGAAGCACTTTGCTACTCGTATCCAGAATTCTCACGGATTCCTCATCATAGGATAAATCCGAATTCAACTCAACTTCCTCAACTGGCATCACATGCGAAGGATCTGACCTATACCTCCGTAACGTAGATACATGAAACACATCCGAAATCTTTTCCAATTCGGGAGGCAACCTCAACCGATAAGCTACAGGACCAACCCGTTCCACAACCTCATAAAGTCTAACAACCCTCGGACTAAGGTTTCCTTTACATCCGAACCTCATCACCTTCTTCCAAGGCAATACCTTAAGAAACACGCGATCTCTAACCGCAAATTCAATCCCTCTACGCTTTAAATCCGCATAGGACTTCTGACGTTCCGATGCAGCCTTCAACTGCTCACATATGAGCTTAGCTTTCTCAGGTGTTCCCTTGAGCATATCTGGAAAGGAAAGCAACTTTTGCCCCGCCTCAGCTCAACAAAGAGGCGTTCTACACTCCCTCCCATACAAGGCTTAATACGGTGCCATTTGTATACTCGCCTGAAAATTATTACTATAGGCAAACTCAACCAAAGGCAGATACTTTTCCCAAGAACATTGTAAATTAATCACAGAACATCGCAACCTATCCTCCAGCATCTGGATAACTCATTCCAACTGCCCATCCAACTGAGGATAACATGAAGTGCTAAAATTCGACCGCGTACCCAACGCTTGATGCAAACACTCCCAAAACCTCGCTGAACCTCGGATCTCTATCTGACACTATAGACTTGGGCACACCGTGCAACCGCACAATTTCAGCAATATACAACTTTGCCAACTTATCCAACGTATACGTAGTATGCACAGCTAAGAAATGTGCACACTTCGTAAGACGATCTACAATCACCCACACAAAGTTCTTCTTCGACGGTGTCAAAGGCAACCAGGATACAAAATCCATCGTAATCCTTTCCCATTTCCACCCCGGTATCCTCAAAGGCTGTAACAAACCGGAAGGAATCTGATGCTCAGCCACCACCCGTTGGCGAACCATACACTTACTTACAAAATCAGCCACATCCTTTTTCAACCCCACCCAATAGTACTCATCCTTCAATCCACGATACATCTTAGTACTACCAGGGTGCATAGCAAAAGGACTGCTTTGAGCCTCAGTCAAAATAGTGCGCCTCAACTCAACATCTTCCGGCACCACCATCCAACTTTTGTAATATAGAACTCCATCATCATTAAAGCAGAAGTCTGAAGCCTTACCAGCAGCTATATCCTGGACATGAGGCACCAATGAATCATCCAACAACTGCTTTTCCTTAATCAACTGAATCAAAGAAGGTTTCACCTACAACTCGGCTATCAATCCACCATCACACGATATACTCAAACGAGCAAACATAGCTCTCATCTCCACAACCACCTTTCTACTCAAAGCATTAGCCACAACATTGGCCTTACCCGGATGATACTCGATGGTTAGATCGTAATCCTTAAGCAACACCAACCATCTTCGTTGCCCAAGATTCAACTCCTTTTGAGACATAAGTTACTTCAAACTTTTATGGTCGGTATAAACCACACACCTTTCACCATCAAGGTAATGTCTCCAAATCTTCAAAGAAAAACCACCGCCGCGAGCTCAAGGTCATGCGTAGGGTAATTGCGCTCATGCACCTTCAACTGTCTAGACGCATATGCTACAACCTTCCCACCTTGCATCAATACGCAACCCAAACCAACATATGATGCATCGCTATAGACTACAAACTCTTTAGCCGATTTTGCTTGAATCAAGACATGAGCTTGCGTCAAAGCTTCCTTCAACTTCTTGAACGCTTGCTGCCTAACATCCGTCCACTCAAAGTGAACATTCTTTTGCAACAACTTGGTCAAAGGAGCATCAATCTTAGAGAAACCTTCGACAAACCTTCGGTAGTAACCAGCCAACCCAAGGAAACTATGCACTTTCGTCACTGAATTAGGAGTCTTCCAACTCATCACCACCTCAACCTTGTGTGTATCAAACCGGATACCTTCGGCTGACACCACATGTCCAAGGAAAACCATTTCCTTGAGCCAAAACTCGCACTTGCTCAGCTTAGAATAAAACCGATTCTCCAACAACACTTGTAACACAATCCTCAAGTGCTTATCAAGATCCTCCTCGGTACATGAGTACACAAGAATATCATCGATAAACACAATCACAAACTGATCCAAAAACTCATGGAACACCATATTCATCATATCCATAAAATCAGCATGTGCATTTGTCAAGCCAAACGACATCACCAAAAACTCATAACGCCCGTACTTAACCTGAAAAGCTATCTTAGGTACATCCACGTCCTTCCCCTTAAGCTGATAATATCCAGACCTCAAATCTATCTTTGAAAACACTAAAGCACCATGAAACGTATCGAACAATCATCGATCCTCGATAAAGGGTACTTGTTCAGTTGCCGATAATCAATGTGCATACGCATGGTACCATCCTTCTTCTTCACAAACAAGACTGGCACACCCCAAGGTGAAATACTCGACCTTATGAATCCTCGGTCTAGCAGCTCTTTAAGTTGCGTCTTCAACTCCTTAGGTTCCATACGATAAGGAGCAATGGACACTGGAGTCGTATTCTCACACTACTCGATACCAAACTCAACCTCTCGATTGGGTGGCAATCTAGGCAACTCTTCCAGAAAGACACCTGGAAACTCACACACGGTTCATATGTCTTGCACTCGCACTTCCTTCGTACCAGGTTTCATCACACACGCTAAGAAAGCTTCGCATCCTAACTTCAACATCTAACTCGCTTAAAGAGCCGAAATTGCGTTAGACATGAACTTCACGTTCTCGCCTATGATTACCACCTCGTAATCATCCGCAAGCTTCATGGTAACTCGCTTAACATCAAAATATCCTACAGCTCGGTGCTCATCCAACCAATCCATCCCGAGAATCGCATCAAAACCATAAAAAGGTAGATACATGAAGTCAACTGAAAACTCATGACCTTGAATAGACAATGGACATCTCTTATCTAGTTTCCTGTGCCACTAGTTTCACAAAAGAAACTAACCACTCTTACCCCCACATCTAACATCTCTGTAACAAACATTTGAGTCACAACTTCCAAAGCAACTTACAACAACAGGCGCGAAAAGAGATACCTCACCGATCAAACTTGGACAGGCTCGCCTATCATGGTCATATGATCCACCTACTTAATAGGTATCAAACGTTATTCAAGCCTAATATGGTCAGCGAACCCACAGTTCCAACGTGAACTAGCTTCAGCCACAGGAGCCTGAACCTCACGAGCTGCAGGAGGGCAATCCCTCCTCAAATGCTTCCGTGAACCACACGTCCAACAGTACTACAGCCTCGCCTCAACCCAGGCGATACTCTTAAAACATGAACATTCGTACACTGGCTACCACTAAACTAGAGTTCACAAATCACTTCCTAGCGCTTGAACCTCTCGCACGAGCTATTAAACTCAGGTTCCGCTAAAATACCTCGACCGTGTTACCAATACGTCGAAAACAATGTAGCCAGTAAATTAACAATTATGGCTTATCAACAGGCACCAATCCATAAAGCTGCCAACACCACGATGTCTCACATCCAATTCCAATTCAGGAGCACACATGCTCAAACTACACAATCTATACCCTACCTCAACCACAACTCACGATTTCGAACCCTAAACCACAAATTCACATTTCGCGTCGTTCAAGTATCTAACCCCCAGATACTTCTCCTTTTAAACTGTTCAAAAGAACTCTCAGAACACAACATCAGGTTCTATGCCCACAACAACAGTTGTCCACCAATTATTCACATCTCCATATAGCCGAGATACAACTCATCTTTACACTGTGGGTATCACTACACTCCATTTATTCCACAATCTTATTCATACAGGTCATCCACTCCCTGGATGCCTCCGGTGCCAACCTTCGAGCTCAACTTCTACTTGACTTGCGTAAGCGGTAACTGCAACTCACAAACATCCACCAGCTAGTGCAGTCACATGCACATCAACATTAACAGCTTCACAAGCTCTAAACATCGCCTATATACCTGGCGCCATACCATCCAACACTTACCCAACCAAAGCATGTTGTACTTACATCGAAGCACATCGGGGCGTCTAGCCCCCAGGAGACTTTACACACTCCTATATTCCTTGCTTAAAGGCAACATCAATCATACCAGACCGCTACTCTCTCCTCAGATTATTGTGCTATTATTTTTAATGCATGATAACATCTTACAAAACAAACAAAACAAATTGATCAGGCCAACTCCAAGCAAGGATCCAAGACTTTGATTTCAACTTAAAAAATTTCACTAGGTAATAAGGCAATGGGCATCCCAATTCCCCCCAGCATAGCACAAAGCATACTACATGCATATCTCAACCATCATGCAACTCAAGCATTAAGATTCAGCCCAACCAAACATCATAACAACTTGTATTCATGTTCAATCTTCATATAAATCACATCACTATCACAAACATAACCTTAACATGCTTTAACACTCACCGATCAAAGCAAACATCACCAAAACATACATGATTACAATAACGTCACTTACCAACAACTTACCATCATCCCGACCTTTCATAACTTAGCTCTGATACCAAAAAATGTAACCCCCTTGACATGGCCTGGCCGATAGATCGAACCGAGCGGATCACAGAGGGAGTATTGAAATAAACCGAGAAGATTTACCTAATTAAATGACTTTTTTTTTCTTTTTATCTTGTCTAGATGCAACTTAGGTTCCTATGTGCTCGTTCAAAAGCAGCGGATAAACACCAACGTAAACGCCCCTCGAGTAAAGCTGATTAAGATTTAGGGACCATTTTGTAAATTTCATAAATTATAAGGGTTATTAGCAAAGTCGAGTTACCAACCTTAAATTAGGTTCATTTCATGCTTTTCGGTGAAATCTCAGCTCAAAATGACATTTAGAACTCATCCAATTGCATACAAGGCAAACATGGACCAAAACGTAAGAAACAGAAACTCAGAACAATTCAAAAAGAGGCCCAACGATCAAACATTTCGGAAGAGAATACCCAGTATCGGAACGGCCGTTTCGAAACACAGTTGATCGTTTCGATACGCGTGCTCATTTCGAAACTCCTCAAGACATGTTTCGGTACGATGGTTCACAGAGGCAAAATGTACCGAAACAAGCCTCACTGTTTCGAAACACCAAAGCCATTTCAGGCCACCGTTTCGAAACAGGCAAGGGTGTTTCGAAAAACCTGAGCCTGCAATGTTCTAAAAAGCTAGTTTAAATCACTTTATGCCCTCCGAAACCATCCTGACACATGCCCTAACATATTGGCAACTTAATTACACATTAATGACCATATATCCGAAGCATAAGCAACACCATAGCATCATTCTCATAAGCTACAAAACTAAAGGCATGCTTCCTAGAAGTTAAAAGTACCAAAAGGCTAAAATCCAAATGCAAGCATAAAACCAAACACAAAGGCCATTTACAAGTCCAAATATGCATCTCAAACTTGCACAAAACTAGAAAATACCAAACCAACAACATTCAAAGCATTGGACACCCCCGTTGCCTCTATTACTCTAGTCCAAAACCAAAGCTTACCTTCAATCAAAGACTTCCACCGATCCCCTTGCAAGTGCTGCCTCCAAAGCTTAAATTGACTCCATTGATGAACAAAGAGAGCATAAGCATACAAGCTTTGCGAGGATTGCTCAAACCGAAAACATCATCAATGCACAAAATTGTTTTTCACTCTTTTCAAAACCATCAAGCTTCCTTTGAAAAAACATGCACATTAACCTCAAAACCATTGTAATGAACATCATGTAACATGATACATATAAATCCAGCCATTAAACCATTTCTACTCATAATGCAAGCCTTCCAAGCATAACCACCTTTATGCTAAGCTTAAACCAAAACATGCATCTTTCAAATTATGTATTAACAACATTTTCCAAAATGTTTCATTTCATTATATTGGCTCACAAGTGATAAAAAACAATCCATAAATCATATATGGGTTACACGGATTACCAAGGGTTATCCCACACCCTTCATACACTCTACCGGTATTACAAGGCTCACACGAGAGCGACCCTCCATCATTGTGACACCCGTGGTGGAGTATTCGGTACAATCACAACCCCTCAACACCACTCATCGGTAGATGTATAATCCAATGTAGAGCGATTAGGTGTTCTCTATTTATGAGCGCAAGTGCACACTCCTGTCAAGTTATAGTATATAAGATATCGTCTCTCACAGAGATTGGACAGCTTGCTTCGAATTGTTGTTCCTGCACAAGAAAAATAAATGCACAAGTAAGGTGGTTGTTTGAGAAGAAAATTTAAATAAAAACACAAGTAATAATAAAGGATGTGATCAGATTGATAGAGAGGGCACGGTTATGTTGTTGCTTAGTGTGAAACTACATTGAATAGGTCAAGTTGTTTTGCGCTGCCACGATCTGCTGCCTTGGTGGGTAATGGCGGATTGAGGCGGCGACAACTTTCGCTGTCATGGCTGAACTCTACTATTGCAACTTTCGCTGTCTTGATAGGTGAAATGGAGAGAAGTCCCAGCGGCAAGTCTGGCGGATACTCCAAGTTCGGCGAAGCAATTCTGAAGTTATCCTACCTATGTCTAGGCTAGGATTCTGTTGCTGCGTGATGTAGGCAATACCTAGCAATCTCAGTGTAAACCTAACACAGGAAGTAAACGTTTGGTTGCTCCTTTTAGCCGCTAAAATTCTAACTTATGTCTAAGCTGAATAAGTCAACACCTCGTCATGATGAGACCGTGCTTAATTCTTTCGTGAGTTTTGCAGTTTCGTGCCCAACAAATGGATTTCCTCAACTGGACTTTTGGAACTAATTGAAGGAAATGAAGCACATGAATTAAGCAAACTAAGAGTATTTTATTGCAAAAACAAACTTGAAAACCTAAACAACCGTTCTCACAACTAATTACAACATAACCCAAACCCAAACAGAGAATTCGAACATGTCAGCGGTAAGAAAACCTAAACTATGCCCAAGGAAAACCTAAGTTCTCTTTAATTAGAATTACAATGAGTATATATAAGCATTAGCTAGGTCTAGTCCTTCTTGAAGTAGAAGTCTTCAAAGTAGCTTTCCATAAATGTGACTTTAAACACTGACTTCTTTGAGTTGAATGTGGACTTTTTCACGTTGCCTTGTTTAGCAAGCAATCTCAAGATTTAACATTGACGGCTCTGCACGCTGCTACAGACGTCAGAAAATTGAGTGGACAACATCGATAGAATCAGGATTTTCTACTCTACAGATCGCACTCCGGTTCTCCAAGTCCATAGTTTGCTGTCTTGGGCAGCAAGATGGGCGGTGGCAGCTACTCGACAGCTGCTCTCTGTCTGGAACTACATCAGTACAGCTCCCTAGTTCGCTGCCTCATCATCACATCCTCGGCTCCTCTTTTCCTCTGTCAGCCTTTATTACCTAAAACTAAAACTAAACTAAAACAATACCTTTCTTCACCAAATAAAAGATAATCTATAAAAACATGGCAAAGCAAGGAAATACTGTAAAATGTAATGCATGGTCCTAATTATGCCTAAGATGTACTAAAAATAGCAATAATATGAGATGGAATGTGCATGTAATATATAACTTGTGGACACTTTACACATCCCCAAACTTGAACTATTGCTTGTTCTCAAGCAATGCAACCTAAACATACTTGCCCTTATAATAACCAAAAAGAAAAACCTGCTTTTCAACTTGATTTCATACCCCAAGGTCGTGGCACCTATATTAGAGTAGTGAAGGGAAATTAGCAAGAAAATAACTCAGAATTAATTTCTAATTCCAGTACAGTGTGTGCAGAACTGTATACAAGCTGAATATGTAGAATAACTAAATAAACAAAGATGCAGTTATGATATATAAGGTTGTTGCCGAGACAACACAGTTTAACACAATATTTTAATCGTGGCAATGAGGGATTCAGCTTATCACAACTACTCTTCTAGGTCTAAAATTAAGAGAGGAGCAAACTACAAAACCCCGAACCCAATGGAGTAGAGTCATCCCGTGAAGACTTTCATTCACTCATGCTAATTTGTCCGTCACTTCAAAACTTTCAGATTCATGGACTTTGATAGCAGCGGAGTGTCCTCGCACATGATTCTTCCTAGAGCTTGTTGCGGGCACCTCTAGGGTAAATAACAACGTTCTTTGTTTTTACTTATGCTGCCGTGGCAGTGCTGTACTTTTCTTTTTCTCTTTTCTGCCTCAGCAGCTGCATGCAATCATTGTTAGAACTTTGCAAAGAATTTTAACAACAAGCAGCCAGTGTTCACTAGATACTCTAACAAATCCAGCAAGTAACATTAGTGTTTGACAGTTTTGGCAATTGAAAAAAATCTAAGTCATTTTTCATGATTTTCCCACATTAACTTCAATTTATTATTGGTGCGAAAATAAGTAATCAGCTAACTATCATACACACATGTTATATAAAAAAATTTATGTTCTGATTATTATTATGGAAAGTACAATGCAACCTATATGCTACTAAGTATGCCTAGACAAAAGATGTGAGAGCTATCCCCCCTAAACTCGAGATGGGCATTGCCCTCAATGCACTAAATAAAACAGAAAAATAAAATAAAAGGAAAAAATTAAAGGGAAGAAAAAGGGAAGAAAACTTAGGCTTAGTCAGATGGTGTAGAGGAATTCAAGGGGTTATCTGTTGTCATCTGCAGGTTACCACAACGGGCTTAGCATTGCTGCCCTTTTCTATGCTTAGCGGTCTTAATTTTCTAGGTTTAGGGGAATTCAAGGGGTTGTCTGCTGTCAAGCCGAGAGAGATGGTCTGCCACTTGATTTTCTGTGCCCTTCCTATCTCGAATTTCTAGGTCAAACTCTTGCAGCAGCAGGATCCAACGGATCAGGCAAGGTTTTGCATCCTTCTTTGTGAACATGTACCTCAAGGCAGAATGATCGGTGTGAACTATCACCTTTGTACCAATAAGGTAGGGCCAGAACTTATCGAAGGCGAACACTACTGCCAGTAACTCTTTCTCTGTAGTGGTGTACTTGGTTTGGGCAGGATTTAGTGTTTTGTTGGCATAGTAGATTACATGAAAGATTTTGTCTCTGCGTTTTCCTAGGGCGGCGCCGACGGTAGTATCACTGGCATCACACATGAGCTCAAAGGGTTGACTCCAATCAGGGGGAACTACCGCAGGTGCTGTCACTAGCTTTTCCTTTAAGGTTTTGAATGCCTCCTGGCATGCCTCATCGAAGTTGAACGGTTTGTCCTGTTCCAGCAAAGTACACATCGGTTTAGAGATTTTAGAAAAATTCTCAATAAATCTACAATAAAAACTTGTGCATCCCAGGAAACTCTGAATGCCCTTGACAGCGGTCGGCGGCGGCAAGTTGGCAGTTACTTCAATCTTGGCTATGTCTACCTCTATTCCCTGTGCAGAAATTTTATGCCCCAGGACTATGCCTTCATCGACCATAAAGTGGCATTTTTCCCAATTAAGCACCAAGTCTATTTCCTCACATCTGGTGAGTACTTTTTCAAGGTTGTCGAGGCAGCTGTCGAAGCTGCTACCGAAGACAGAGAAGTTGTCCATAAATATTTCCACGAAGTCTTCTATCATGTCGGAGAAGATAGCCATCATGCATCGCTGGGGTGTGGCAGGGGCGTTGCATAAACCGAACGACATTCTTTGAAAAGCATAGATGCCATATGGGCAAGTCAATGTTGTTTTGGCATGGTCCTCCGATGCGATGGCCATCTGGTTATAACCTGAATATCCATCTAAAAAGCAATAGAAAGGTTTGCCAGCAAGGTGGTCAAGCATTTGATCAATAAGAGGTAATGGAAAATGATCTTTTTTGTTGCTTTATTTAACTTGCGGTAATCCAATATTCTCCAACCAGTTACTGTTCTAGTTAGTTTTAACTCGTTATTTTCATTGCTTACTATAGTTATGCCACCTATCTTTGGCACACATTGTACCGAGCTTACCCATTCGTTGTCCGAGATAGGATATATGATACCAGCATCTAACCATCTGATGATATCCTTTTTGAAAACTTCTCTCATGGCATCGTTTAATCTTTTCTGGGCATCTACAGTTGGCTTTTGGTCCTGCTCGAGCTGGATTTTGTGCATGCAAATGGTCGTGCTTACTCCCTTTATATTTGCAATGGTCCAACCTATTGCCTTCTTATGCTACCGCATCAGTGCTGTCAGTTGTTGTTCCTGTCTAGGCTGCAACTTGGAAGAAACTATTACTGGCAGTGTATCATTAGGTCTTAGGAAAACATACTTAAGTTGTGCAGGTAAGGCTTTTAACTCAAGACTGGGAGGTTGTTCGGTGGATGGTTTGAACATTTTGCCCCCTTTTTTGTGTAGTTCAGTGGTTCAAAGTACTTACCTGGCCTGTTTGCTATCCATTATGCTTCTTCATGTTCCTCTAATTCTTGCTCTGTCCACTCATTGCATTGTTCATCTCCTGGGCAGGTTTCTAGATGGCTGCCGAAACAGCTATCGAGGTCTCTGCCCGGGCAGTCTTGTTGTAGGCATGGTCTGTTAACTACAAAGTTGAACTCTGAGATGGCTTCCATTAGCTGGCATTCTTCCGGATCATTAGCATGCCTCATGGATTGGAAGACATTCAATTTTACTTGCTGGTCGTCTACCCTCATCGTAAGTTCACCTTTTTCCACATCAATCAATGTTCTGTCCGTAGCAACGAATGGTCGCCCCATGATTATTGGTGCCTTCTCATCTGCTTCATAGTCTAGTACCGGAAAATTGGCAGGGAAATTAAATTTGTCCACCTTTACCAGGATATCCTTAATTTTTCCTTCAGGTTGCACGTATGTTCTGTCAGCCAGCTGGAGTATTACTGTTGTTGAGCGGGCTTCTCCTTTTCCTAGTTTCTAGAAGACAGATTTGGGCATTAAGTTGATGCTCGCCCCTAAGTCACATAGGGCTCGTACGGAGTGGTTGCTGCCTAATTTGCAAGGAATTATGAAGCTGCCCAGATCTTTCTATTTGGGCGGCGCCTTATTGTGCAACATGGCCATACATCCTTTTGTCACTGCCACTTTTTCAAATTCCCCGACCCTTGTTCTCTTGGATACCTTGGCATAGCATGGGTGGGTTTGAAGAAAGATGTTGCAGAATATGTGAGCAAGTGCATGGTTTGTCAGCGGGTTAAGGCTGAGCATCAGTTTCCTTCGGGGTTGTTGCAACTGTTGAGGATCCCTGAATGGAAATGGGAGAGGATCACCATGGATTTTGTGTCTGGTTTGCCTTTGTCGCCATCAAAGAAGAATTCAGTGTGGGCGATTGTGGATCGCCTTACGAAGTGTGCGCATTTCTTACATGTGCATACTACGTATAACTTGGATAAGCTTGCAGAGCTGTACATTGCTGAGATTGTACGTCTGCATGGTGTACCAAAATCTATAGTGTCGGATAGAGATATGAGGTTCACGGCAAGATTTTGGGAGTGTTTACATCAAGAATTAGGTACGCGGTTGAATTTCAGTACTTCTTATTGTAACACCCCAAATTTGGGCCTAGAAGTTTAGAGTCTGAACTGGATCGGTCTGGAATTTCACCTTAATTTTTCCTTCAGGTGATTAAAATAGAAAAAAACCACATTTGACTTTTCATAACCACTTTTCACTAATTTTCCCTCATTTCATTTTCTCTCAAAATCCTATCAACCAAACACTTTTTCTCCAGCAAATTTACTTTGATTTCCACTTCATTTGATGATATTTCAATCACTCTTTGATTCCTAATCAATCCTTCAACAAATCCACTTGATTTCTACATTGAATTTTCAAGAAAACTTGCCCAAATCAAGGAGAAATCATCCATTAGAGGTAAGCTTCATCCTTCTCCTCTAATGATTAGTTCCTTACTGAAATTCCCAAGTTATCAATCCTTTATTAATGATTTTTAAGTGATTTTAATGTTAGAAATAAGAAATTGGCTTAAAACTCAATATTTGGAAGAAATCTTGAAGATTTTCGTGGTGATTGATTGGGCTCTGTTTTGAGATGGTTTTCTAATGTATTTTAGATGTTAAATGATGTTATAAATGAGGTTTTGTCAATCCAATCCCGAATAGGTTGTTTTTCCTAAGTTTTTGCTTGTTAAAATGATGGTTTTTGGGGTGATTTTGGTGTTTTGCTATAGCTGGAGGTATAAGGACGTGGTTGTGTTAGTTTTTGATGTTAATTGATGTTTAGAAATGATTAGAAGTGATGGATCTTGGCTGGGTTTCATTTTGGAAGAGTTTGGAGGTGATTTCGATAGTGTTTGATAGCCGAAATGTGGTTTTTGTGTAGAGCAGCGAGTTTAGGTGTGTGGCTCATGATTTCAATGCATGATGATGCATTAATCCTCTGCTCTTATGTGCTTAAAACAGGGGAGACATCTTCGGACACCTTTAGAGTTGATCCGGAAGGTTAGATAGCATTTCGGCAAGCAAATGAAACGTATTCGGTGAGTGCGTATGGTTTTAGAAGACCTTGAGGGACAAAGAATCAAGGTTTGGGGATTTAGGAAAGGTTTGAAACACCTTCCTAAGTCCGGAAGTAAGTATTGGCTAGATTGCTCTCTAGAATGTGGTGATTGCCCTTTAAATGCTTTTACATGCTCATGGTTTTAGATTGATAAATTCCTACTGTTTTTATGCATGAATTACAGCATGAGATGATGCTTGAAATGATTTCATAAAGCAACATGTTGCATAGTTGAGATTTGAGCTTTTATGTTAAAGCATAGCAAATGTTATGATTTTGAAATGAGATGAGAATGTTGAGTTTTAATGCATGAAAAACAGTAGGTGAGATGTTGATTTGACATAATATATTGGCATAGATGTTGAGATACTTACTGGATATAATTGATCGATCAATAGGATGAGAGTGTACTATAAACTAAAAATTTGTGTGTGCTCTTTGGTTAAGACAAAGGGAGAGAATCGATGATGGGCATTCCATCGGGTAGGACTTGGTGAAATACACAAGCTTTGTGGCGATGAGAGATTCCGCCATGTGAGTACGGTGATGTGAGATTCCACCAGAAACTATGTTGCTAGACGAGTGAGTACGGTGATGAGAGATGCCACCGGAAGTGTCTAGTGAGATGTCCGCATATCCGAGTAATAAAGAGATGTGAAATGCCAATATAAAAGATGTTATGGTTTTTGATTCACATGTACCTATGATGTAATGGTTTATGCTGTGAGAAATGTATATGTGGTTTGTTTATGAAATGCTTTAGAGTACAAGCATGAATTTGGCTTTGCCATGAGTTTTGCATTGATTTAAATGCATGAGATAGGATGAAGGTACATGTGGTTTCAATGAGAAATTGCTTTGAAAGGTTTCCAAGCATGAGATAGAATGAGCATGTGGTTTAAAAGCTTTTGAGAAAATGTTTTCAAGATGTGCATTATTGTGTTGGTTTTCTTTAGAGCATGCCTCACTAAGCATTTGTGCTTACTTTCTCTCTTTTACCAATAATGCAGATAATTGAGGTGTTTTCGGGCATCAAGGAAGCTAAGTTCATCCAAGGAAGTCCAAGCTCATGTAAGGTGAAGTTTTCATACACTTTAGTTTTGATAGATTGGCAATGGGAAACCAAGAATTGTATTTGGGAGATGTGTTAAACTCCCTAAGGTTGTGGCATGTTTGTTTTAGCTTGTTTGGATTGTAAATGGCCTTAATTGTTTGATTTTAGGTTGGATTGCTCATTTTGGGTTTGTGATAGGAAGCATGCCTCTAGAATAATGAGATTTTGTATTTGATGCTATGATCCTGCTTGAATGTCCCTAATATGTTCCTTATATGTATGATGAGTTGCTAGTATGGTTTGGGAATCTTTGCAGCATGTTTGTGTGTGTTAATGTATGAAAAACCAGCAATTTCTGTTGTTTCTGGGAAGGGTGTATCGAAACACCCCATGGTGTTTCGGAACGGGACCTGAAATGGCCTTGGCGTTTCGAAACGAAGGGAGCTATTTCGATACATTTTGGCTACTGGAGTTACATGTTTCGGAACTGGTCTCGGAACATACTCGCGTACCGAAACGGTCAACGTCGTTCCGATACAGCGTTTCGGTACAGTGAGTAGGCGTTTCGAAACGGGTTACCATTGGACCCAGATTTGAATTGTTTTGATGTTTGCATGCTTTACATTTTAGTCCTAAATGTTCAGATTGCAATTGCTTGGGCTTGAGATGTCTTTTAAAGTTGAAATTTGGCAGAGAAGCATATAACATGACAAATTTCATAATGGTAATCCTAAAATCAATGAAGTCCCTCTAATTTGCAAAAATTACATTTTGGTCCCTAATTTTGTGTAAAGTGCAATTGAGTCCTCATATGTTATCCGATCGTTGTGCCTTTCTCAATCATGATTCTTGGGTACTCACTTAGGGTTAACATGTATCTAGACAATATTAAAATAAAAAGGGTCGTTAATCAAGGTTGACTTTCGGGTTAACTTTGGTTTTCCCCGTGTAATCTTCGTAGTTCGGGTAAATCGTCTAGGTCTGGCTAAGGGGGTTACATTTGTTGGTATCAGAGCTAGGTTATCGAATAATTGGGGTTTGATATGTGGTTGATGTATGTGTTTATGCTTGATGTGTCTTTTGGTGAAGGAATGATGTGTGAATAGTGATGTATGATTCAATGGAGATGTTTTTTGTGATGCTATGCTATGTTTGGAGCGTGGTAGGGGATCCCATTGCCATATCAAAACTAATGAGAGGAATTGTTTTCGAAAATGAGCTTGGGTACTTAGATTACTTACCTTATTGTGCCTAATTGTGTTTATTGCATTTTTGTCAGTGCATTGTTTTCTTTATAATATGGGCCACGTAGAGAGCTGAGAATCAATACTAGGTCGACCGCTGGTAATGAGAATGTTGAAGATTTACCTCCTCCTCCCCCTGGTGGTGGACCACCCGGTGGTGGTGGTGCTGGAGCTGGTAATGCTGGTGCTGGTGTTGGGGTTGCTGGACCTGAGGGTGCCCAGGGGCAAGCTGCTCCTCGCATGACCATGTTGATTCAGGCTATTGCTGGAGCTTTCCAGGCAGCAGTAGCTGGAGCTCATGGAGCTGCGCATCAGGATGATGCCAATGTGAGGTTGCCTTTGGAACGTCTTCGCAGTCTAGGAGGGACTGAGTTCAGGGGCTTATCTCCGGAAAGATCTGAGTCTTGGTTGGAGAGCACCAAGCGGATTATGGGTCAGATGAACTGCAATAATGTGCAGAAGCTGGGTTGTGTTGTATCACTGCTGCATGATGATGCTTATACGTGGTGGACGACCACTATCTCTGGGATGGAGGATGACGAGGTGACTTGGATATTCTTCTTGAATGCGTTCAAGCGGAAGTATCTGGGTGTACGTTATCTAGATGAGAAGAAAAGAGAGTTTATGTCTCTTGTGCAAGGCAGCATGTCAGTAGCTGAGTATGAAATTCAGTTTGTCCGCCTCAGTCAGTATGCGCCTGAGCTAATCCCTAGTGAGCGGGAGAGGTGCGAACGATTCCGTTATGGGTTGGTAGCAGATGTTAAGACTTTTATGCTTGCGGCTGATTATACGGATTTCGATCTCTTGGTCACTAGAACCAAGGACATTGAGTCGAATCTTGGTCTGGCTAGTCGAGCGGGTGGATCTAGCTCCGGAAAGCGAGCGGCTGAACGCGATTATTGTAGAGATCGCAACAAAAGGCATAAGGATAGGAGGTCGTATTATGCTAGGCGTGGGGGTGGTAACCCTGGTAGAGGTCAGCAAGGATCTAATACAGTTCTGAGGACTCGTGAGTGTAACTGTTGTGGTAGACGGCATGGTGGCGAGTGTTGGGGTAGCCTTGGGACATGCTGGAATTGTGTGAACCGTGGACATTTGAAGAAAGATTGTCCTAAACCTCTGAGAGAGGGACAGGCTCCGGTGAGAGCAGATGAGCCACAGAGAGGTCGTGGGCGCGGCCGTGGTAATTTTCAGCGTACGGATGATGGTGGCAGGAACGTAGCACATGTTGTGGCCGTTCAACCTGAGGGTGGCGGTCAGGCTTGAGTGTATGCCCATCGTGAGGGAAGGAATGATACGGATGTGATCGCAGGTACTTTTACTTTGCAATCCTTGTCATTACTTTCTTTGATTGATTCTGGATCTACACACTCGTACATATTGCACGAACATGCTGAAATGCTTGGTTTACCTGTTGAGTCTTTGGATGTTGGTATACGTGTGACTAGTTCCTTTGGTGAGACGGTTGTAACGCGGAAGTTGTATAGGAGATGTCCCTTGAAAGTGCAAAATCATGTTTTTCTTGTTGATCTCATGGAATTGCCATTTTATGGCTTTGATGTAATCCTTGGTATGGATTTGCTTGTTGAGCATAGAGCTGTGGTGGATTTCGAAAGCAAGCGAGTTTCGTTGAAACTTGCGGATGATTATGAAGTGGTGGTAGTGGGCGAGAATATGAAGTTTCTTGCCAATGTGGTGTCTACATTTGAAGCAAGTCGAATGTTGAGGCAGGGTTGCGAGGCTTACCTAGCCTTTGTGATGAATCATAGTTCCAAGGAGTTGCGTGTTCAAGATATAAGAAATGTACATGTGTTCCCTGAAGTGTTTCCGGAGGAGTTACCTGGATTGCCGCCTAGTCGAGAGGTGGAGTTTGAGATTGAGCTATATGAGAACACAACTCCGGTGTCCATTGCTCCCTATCGCATGGCACCTAAAGAGCTAAAAGAATTGAAGACACAACTTCAGAAGTTGCTTGACCGTGGCTTCATTCGACCTAGTGTGTCACCTTGGGGTGCACCGGTCTTGTTTGTGAAAAAGAAGGATGGCACTATGAGAATGTCCATCGATTATCGTCAACTGAACAAGTTGACTATCAAGAATAGGTACCCTTTGCCGAGGATTGATGATCTTTTTGATCAGTTTCGGGGAGCGGCTATGTTTTCCAAGATTGACTTGAGGTCAGGGTACTATCAGCTTAAGGTGAAAGATGTGGATGTGCCGAAAATAGCCTTTAGAACGAGGTATGGGCATTATGAGTTCCTTGTAATGCCGCTTGGCTTGACGAATGCTCCTGCTGCTTTCATGGACATGATGAATAGAGTGTTCCATGAATACTTGGACAAGTTTGTTGTGGTGTTCATCGATGATATCCTTGTGTACTCTCGTACTGGGGAGGAGCATGAAGGTCATTTGAGAGTTGTCTTGCAAGCGCTCCTGGAAAATCAGCTTTATGCTAAGCTGAGCAAGTGTGAGTTTTGGCTAAAGGAAGTTATGTTCCTTGGTCATGTGGTTTCGGCTGAAGGGATTCGAGTTGACCCTCAGAAGATTGAGGCGGTGATGAATTGGAAGCCTCCTAAGTATGTTCATGAAGTCCGTAGTTTCCTTGGGTTGGCAGGATATTACAGGAGGTTTGTGGATGGATTTTAAAAGATTGCTGCCCCTTTGACGAAGTTGTTGCAAAAAGATGTTAAGTATGAGTGGACGGAAGCGAGACAGCAAGCTTTTGAGAAGCTTAAGGCAACTTTGACGCAAGCCCCTATTTTGGTTCAACCTGAATCAGGAAAAGAGTTTGTGGTGTACAGTGACGCATCCTACGTTGGTTTGGGGTGTGTGCTAATGCAAGAGGGTAAGGTGGTGGCTTATGCATCGCGAAAGTTAAAGGTGCATGAGCGCAATTATCCTACGCATGATATTGAGTTAGCTGCGGTGGTTTTTGCTTTAAAGATCTGGAGACATTATCTTTATGGTGAGAAGTGTACTTTGTATACGGATCACAAGAGTTTGAAGTATTTGATGTCTTAGAAGGAGTTAAATCTTAGGCAACGACGTTGGGTGGAGTTGCTTAAGGATTACGATCTAACGATCGAGTATCATCCAGGAAAAGCTAATGTTGTGGCGGATGCTTTGAGTAGAAAAGTGGCGGTAGAGTTAAGGGCTATGTTTGCTAGCTTGAGCATTTCACGAGATGGAGGTCTTGTTGCTGAGCTGCAAGTGAAACCATCTTTGGTTCAATTGATAAAGGATAAGCAGTTGTTGGATGATTCTTTGGTGCCACATGTTCAGGATATTCCTGAGGGTAGACCATCGGATTTTTGTTTTAGTGATGATGGAGTTCTATGTTTTGGAAATCGGATAGTAGTGCCGAGTGATGTGGAGTTGAGGCGTACTATTATGACCGAAGCTCATAGTAGTCCTTTTGCTATGCACCCTGATAGTACAAAGATGTATCGTGATTTGAAGGATGAGTACTATTGGGTGGGTTTGAAGAAAGATGTTGCGGAATATGTGAGTAAGTGCATGGTTTGTCAGCGGGTTAAGGCTGAGCATCAGTTTTCTTCAGGGTTGTTGCAACCGTTGAGGATCCCTGAATGGAAGTGGGAAAGAATCACCATGGAGTTTGTGTCTGGTTTGCCTTTGACGCCATCAAAGAAGAATTTTGTGTGGGTGATTGTGGATCGCCTTACGAAGTGTGTGCATTTCTTACCTGTGCATACCACGTATACCTTGGATAAGCTTGCAGAATTGTACATTGCTGAGAATGTACGTCTGCATGGTGTACCAAAATCTATAGTGTCGGATAGAGATCCGAGGTTTACATCGTGATTTTGGGAATGTTTGCATCAAGCTTTGGGTACGCGGCTAAATTTCAGTACATCTTATCATCCGCAGACGGATGGACAGTCTGAGCGTGTTATCCAAGTGCTTGAGGATATGTTGAGGTGCTGCGTGATTGAGTTTCAAGGCTCTTGGGAGAAGCATTTGCCTTTGGTGGAGTTTGCTTATAATAACAGCTACCAGGCAAGTATTCAAATGGCACCTTATGAAGCCTTGTATGGGAGGAAGTGCAGAACTCCTCTTTGCTGGGCTGAAACAGGTCAGAAGTTGGTCTCGATGTCGGCTTTGTTGAAAGGAACCACAGAGAAAATGAAGCTCATTTTTGAACGGTTGAAGGCAGCTTCTGATTGGCAGAAGTCTTACGCGGATTTGAAGGGTAAGGAGATTGAGTTTGCGGTGGGTGACCGTGTGTTCTTAAAGGTTTCACCTTGGAAGAAGGTGATGAGGTTTGGCCGAAAGGGTAAGTTGAGCCCTAGGTATATTGGACCATACGAGGTGATAGAACGTGTGGGTCCTGTTGCTTATAAGCTGAGGCTACCACAAGAGTTGGAGAAGATACATGATTGTTTCATGTCTCCATGCTTCGGAGGTATAGATCGGATCCTTCGCATGTTATGCCCGTGGAGGAAGTTGAGTTGAATCCAGATTTGACCTATGATGAGGAGCCGGTTGAGATTCTGGATTCAGATAGTAAAGTTCTTCGAGATAAGACCATTGAGCTGGTTAAGGTGTTGTGGAGGCATCGTGGTGTTGAGGAAGCCACGTGGGAAAGAAAAGATGATATGAAGAAGCAGTTTCCTTACCTTTTTCCTCCAGGTAAATTTCGAGGACTAAATTTCTTAAGAGGGGGAGAGTTGTAACACCCCAAATTTGGGCCTAGAAGTTTAGAGTCTGAACCGGATCGATCTGGAAATCGGTTCGAATCTAAAAGGGAGTTTTAGGGAACACCTAGTTCGGGATGCTTTAAAAATATAGAAAAATATCTAAAAATCCTCATTTAATATATATAAGAGAATGGTGAAATCAATTTTACAAAATAAGGTTTGGAAATACTATATTTCGGTGTAGTGACCAAATCGCAGTTTTTGCAAAGTTTAGTCGTGACTGTTTTGTAAAGGATTGAAACTTTGAATCTTTAAGAAGCTAATTTTACCAAAATGTTTTCATCAGATTTTTCTTTAATTTGGGTGATTTAATTAATGTTTTAATTAAAGAAAATGAAGGTGATTAAATTAGAAAACCACCTTTGACTTTTCATAACTACTTTTCACTAATTTTCCCTCATTTTATTTTCTCTCAAATTCCTTTCAACCAAACACATTTTCTCCATCAAATACACTTTGATTTTCACTTCATTTGATGGGATATCAATCACTCTTTGATTCCTAATCAATTCCTCATCAAATCCACTTGATTTCTACATTGAATTTTCAAGAAAACTTGCCCAAATCAAGGAGAAATCATCCATTATAGGTAAGCTTCGTCCTTCTCCTCTAATGATCAGTTCTTTACTTAAATTCCCAAGATATCAATCCTTTATTAATGATTTTAAGTGGTTTTAATGTTAGAAACAAGAAATTGTCTTAAAACTCAAGATTTTGGAAGAGATCTTGAAGATTTTCGTGGTGAATGATTGGGCACTATTTTGAGATGGTTTTCTAATGTATTTTGGATGTTAATTGATGTTACAAATGAGGTTTTATCAATCAAATCCCGAATAGGTTAGTTTTCCTAAGTTTTACTTGTTAGAATGATGGTTTTTGGGGTGATTTTGGTGTTCTGTTGTAGCTGGAGGTATAAGGACGTGGTTGTGTTGGTTTTTGATGTTAATTGATGTTTAGAAATGATTATAAATGATGGATCTTGGCTGGGTTTGGTTTTGGAAGAGTTTGGAGGTGATTTCGGTAGTGTTTGGTAGCCGAAATGTGGTGTTTCCAAACCTTATTTCGTAAAATTGATTCCACCCTTCTCTTATATATATTAAATGAGGATTTTTTGATATTTTTCCATATTTTTAAAGTACCCCGAACTAGGTGTTCCCTAAAACTCGCTTTTAGATTCGAACCATTTACTGACCGGTCCGGTTCAGACTCTAAACATCTAGGCCTAAATTTCGGGTGTTACACATAGTCTTTCCCAGCAGGTTTTACGATGCTCATGACCAGCTATGTCAGCTTGTCGAGACATGCATTGACAGATTTTGAGGCTTCTACCTCGTTTACAGTGGCTGGCCGCCTAACACCATCTCGGTGAGCTGTTGGATACTTGTAGTCATTCTTGGCGGCTTGGTTCAAAATCCATAGTGCCTCCTCTGGTGGTCTTTCAAGGATGATTCCATTGGCTGAGGTTCAATCATCATCCATGTTGGGTAGTTCACCCCGTTGTAGAATATTGATACATGTGTCCAAGTCGAAAGACCATGTAGCAGGCAGATGTTCAGCATATGTTGGTACCGGTCCCATGCTTCATACATCAACTCATCATCCCCTTGTCGGAAGGTTGTTATCTCGTTTAGCAGTCTGTCTCTGACATTGGGCGGGCTGAATCAATCTAGAAAATCTTTACACAACTCTGTCCATGTGTTGAACGATCATGCTGGCTGGTTATTTAACCACTGTTTTACCCTACCACTCAGTAAATAGGGAAATAGTCTCAACCTTAATACGTTTTGATGGACCCCGTGTATTTTGAATGCTCTGTAGATGTCCAAGAAACCTCTCAAGTGTTGTCGAGCATCTTCTTTGGAAGTCCTTCCAAATTTCCCTAACGTGTTGATCATGTTAAACATAACGGGCTTCAACTCGAAGTGATCTACCTCAATCTCATGTTCTGTCACTGTCGGATCAAACCCTTTGAAGTCATGTTCCAGATAATCTCTAGTGGTTCGAACATTTTGGGCCTGCCTGGGCGGAAGAGGGGGTTGCTGCCTTGGTGGATCTCGCTGTTCTCTGGGTGGCAAATCTTGCTGCCCTTCCCCGCCGTTCGCGACATTGTTGGGAGGGTCCATGTTTACCTTTGCTTGGTCTTTTTCCTCTTTGGTTTTCCCTAGGGTTACTATGATCTCCTTCTTGAGCTCTCTTGCTCTACGTTCGATACCGTCGTAGAAGAGAATTTCTCCTTTTGGATTCGCCCTGGTCATACACTAGCAAAGGAAACTGTAAAAAAAAATTTCCGATTAAAAATAGAATAAAAAGTAAAGTAATAAAAGAAGAAATTCGCTTTTTCCAATCCCCGGCAATTGCACAAAAAACTTGTAGAGCGATTAGGTGTTCTCTATTTATCAGCGCAAGTGCACACTCTTGTCAATTTATATTATATAAGATGTCGTCTCCTACAGGGATTGGGCAACTTGCTTCAAATTGTTGTTCCTGCACAAGAAAAATAAATGCACAAGTAAGGTGGTTGTTTGAGAAGAAAATTAAAATAAAAACACAAGTAATAATAAAGGAAGTGATCGGATTGATAGAGAGGAAAGAGTTATGTTGCTGCTTAGTGTGAAACTGTGTTGAATAGGTCAACTTGTTTTGCGCTGCCACGATCTGCTACCTTGGTGGGTAATGGCGAATTGAGGCGGAGGTAACTTTCGTTGTCTCGGTAGGTTAAATGGAGAGAAGTCTCGGCGGCAAGTTTGGCAGATACTCCAAGTTCGGCGAATTAATTCTGAAGTGATCCTACCTATGTCTAGGCTAGGGTTCTGTTGTTGCGTGATGTAAGCAATACCTAGAAATCTCAACATAAACCTAACACAGGAAGTCAACATTTGGTTGCTCCTTTTAGCAACTGAAATTCTAACTTATTTCTAAGCTGAATTAGTCAACACCTCGTCATGATGAGACCATGCTTAATTCTTTCGTGAGTTTGACACTTTCGTGCCCGACAAATGGATTCGCTCAACCGGACTTTTGGAACTAATTGAAGGAAGTGAAGCACATGAATTAAGCAAACTAAAAGTATTTTATTGCTAAATCAAACTTGAAAACCTAAACAACCGTTCTCACAACTAATTACAACATAACCCAAACCCAAATGGAGAATTAGAACATGTCGGCGGTAAGAAAACCTAAACTATGCCCAAGGAAAACCTAAGTTCTCTTCAATTAGAATTACAATGAGTATATATAGGCATTAGCTTCGTCTAGTCCTTCTTGAAGTAAAAGTCTTCAAAGTAGCTTTCCACATTAAATGTGACTTTAAACTCTGACTTCTTTAAGTTGAATGTGGACTTTATCACGTTGCCTTGTTCAGCAAGCAATCTCGAGATTTAACTTCAACGGCTTTGCACACTGCTACAGGCGTCGGAAAATAGAGTGGGTAACATCGATAGAATCAGGATTTTCTGCTCTATAGATCGCACTCCGATTCTCCAAGTCCATAATTAGCTGTCTTCGGCGGCAAGGTGGGCGGCAACAGCTACTCGACAACTGTTGTCTCTGTTTGGAGCTACATCAGTACAGATCCCTAGTTTGCTGCCTCGGCATCACATCCTCAGCTCCTCTTTCCCTCTGTCAACCTTTAGTACCTAAAACCAAAAGTACACTAAAATAGTACCTTTCTACACCAAATAAAAGATAATATATAAAAACATGGCAAAGCAAGGAAATATTGTAAAATGCAATGCATGGTCCTAATTATGCCTGAGATGTACTAAAAAATAGTAATAATATGAGATGGAATGTGTATGGAATATATAACTTATGGACACTTTACATCCACTAACGAGAGACGGGACACACACAAGGTTCGCACCTGGGAGCTACCCTCCACCGTTGCAACCTTAAACAATCCTCAATCGTTAGGGTACTTGGATGGAGTATTCGGTACAATCACAACCCCTCAACATCCAAGGCGACTTGTTTATAATGCACTCAATCCTATAGTCAGCTAACTATATTCGATTTCATTTATAAATCATTTAATACAACATCACTTGCCAATATAATCCCTATCACATGCATACCTCACATTTTTTACAAAGCATTCATGATAAGCCATAAATCAAGCATTAAACCATGCTCCAAACCTCATGCATCAACACATGCATACAAGGATCACTTACCTAGTGCATCATTAAACAACATGGCATCATCAACCTCATTTCACATAATCAAAACATGCTTTAAAATAGTAGGTGAATGCAATTAAAACCAAGTGCAATCAAAGGTTCAAAACTAGCACAATCCGAGAGAGAAATTCACTTTACTTACTTCCAAAGTTAGTAAAGCGTTTCAAGCTCTTACTAAGTTTCTCAAAACCTTTTCTAAAACATCTTTTAATTGAGCACATTTTAATTGTGTTTTAATTAAAAGATAAAAAAGGAGTTCTATTAAAAGATGATTTAGTTTTGTAAATCTATTTTTGATGTAACTTCCATTTTCTCTCTTTTCTCATCAGCCAAACATATCTTTTCTCTCATAACTTCCAGATATTTTCATCTTTCCATTTCACTTTGATTTGCAAATGATTTCTTTGGTATTCCCTCAATTTATCTCAAAGGATTCTTGAAGTTTTTCATCAAAATCTTGTCAAATGAAGGAATAGAAAGGGATTATAGGTAATTTTGTGCTTCTCCTCTAATCAAGGTTCTTTAATGAAATTCCCAAGAATTTGGCTCTTTAATTATGTTTCCTAATAAGGTTTTATGATTGTTTAAAGGAAAATGGTTAAAACAAGCTTAAAATGGTGATTTTGAATGATTTTTGTATTGGATCTGTTATGATTGATTTATGATTGATTTTAATCATGTTATGGATGTTTATTAATGTTGAAATGAAGGTTTGATCATGCTAATCCCGAATCTAGTTGGATCTCTAGTTGTTTAGTTTGTTAGAATTGGGTTTTTGTGGTGTTAATGTGAAATTATGGTTGCTAGAGATATAAGGATGCTAATGATTAAAAATGTGAAATAGGTTGATTTTGGATGTTAATGATTAAAAATGGATGGAAGTGTTACGTTTTGGTTGGGCTGAGTTTGTAGTGTAATCGAAGGTGTTTTCGATTGTTTCATATAGGCGTTTTGGGGCAAAACAGCGTGGTAGGTATGTTTGCAGGAGATTTTAATGCATTGAGATATATTAATCCTCTGTTCTTGTGCGGTATAAACAGGGGAGAACAGATCGGAAGTAATCAGTGAAGTTTCGTGAGCTTCGGACGCTTGGTTTCACGTCGGCTAGTCAAGTTTTTGCGTGTCGGTGAGTGAGAACGCAATTTTCAGCTTTGAAACACTTTAAAGGTGGTTTTGGGAACTTAGATGTAAGCTTGAAATGCTTGTTTAAGTTCAGAAGTAAGTATAAGGAATTTCTCTCTCGGTTTTGCTATTATGGGTTGGTTTATGCACTTGATTTTAAATCCATGTTTACCTACTGTTAAAGCATATTTTGAGTAAGTGATTTACTATTTTGTGTGATAAGGTGATGAAGGATGCACATGATAAGTGATCCTTATAAGTATATGTTTTATACTTGTGATTTAAAGCATAGTTTAATGCTTTGGAAAATGATTTATTGATGATGCTTTGAAAACAGTGAGGCATGTGGTTAAATGTGAATTATATTGGCAAGTGATGTTGTAAAAATGATTTATAAATGAAATCAGATATAGTTAGTCGGCTATAGGATTGAGTGCACTATAAACAAGCCGCCTTGGATGTTAATGGGTATATACGGTGTACCGAATACTCTATCCAAGTACCCTAACGATTGAGGAAAGTGTGTGGTGTCCCGTCTCTCGTTAGTGGGGTTATACATCTACCGATGAGTGGTGTTGAGGGGTTTATACGGTGTACCGAATACTCCACCACGGGTGTCACAACGGCAGAGGGTAGCTCTCGTGTGTGAACCTTGGGATGCCGGTAAAAATGTATGAAGTGTTGGGACAACACTAGTGAATTCGCGTATCCGATGTTGTTTTGAGAAATGAGCATGTTGATGATCACTTGTAAGACAATATAAACGATGATGTATTATGAAATGGTTTATGATGCATAATGTGTAAATGCATGTTTTACTCTTTAAGCTTTGCATATGGTAGTTATGCATGGGAAGGCTTAAATTGAGTGTTACCAATGGGATTTGTTGTTGATTCATAATACATGTTGCATAAGGTTTATATGTTGATTTTAGATTAAGGAAAGTGCATGGTTTTGAAGGCATGATGGTTTTCAATTGATGTTTTGAAGTAATTGAAATGTGATTTCAATGCGGCATTGGAAAATGGTTTTAATGCATTGATGTTGTTTTGTTTTTGAGCACTTCTCACTAAGCCTTGTGTGCTTACGCTCTCATTTGACCATCAATGCAGATAATTGAGGTTTTGGAGGCAGCAAGTAGCAAGGGATTCCAAGAGACTTCGTTTAAGAAAGTAAGTTTTGGTTTAGAGTAAAGTAATAAGGGCAATGGGGGGTCCGTTGTGCTTTTGGGAGACTTTGTGCAAACTCCCTTTTTAGCAAGTTTTATACGTGGTTTTGACTTGTAAATGGCCTTTGGTATTTGGTTTTATGCTTGTTAGGCATTTCGGTATCTTTATTGACTTATTTTCTAGGTTGCATGCCTATAGTTTACTTATGTTGCTAATTGCCATGGAATGATGTTGATCATGCTTGGAATGTTTGAAGATTAATGTTTGGATATGTTAAATATAAGTTGGAAATATGTTGGAATGATTATGATTGCATTAATGTGTGAAAAAACAGTAAAAATTGTCATTAAAAACCCAAGGCGTTTCGGTACGCCCAAGGCTGTACCGAAACGGTGGGCCTGAAATGGCCTAGGGGCTTAGAAATAGGGAGAAGCGTTTCGATACAGGCTCGTTCAAATTGGCTACTGGAATTTGGTGTTTTGAAACACTTTAAAGGGTGTTTCGATATAGGCTCGTGTTCCGAGACACTTGGACATGTTTCAAAATAGGGTGTTTCGATATAGGGCTATGTGTAGCAAATTGCCCTGGTGATAAGTTGGTTATTGGAATCTTTTGAAGTTCGGTTGCTTTTCATTTTAGTCCCTGAATGTTGTGGATGCAATTAAATAAGTTTGGATGATTGTTTTGAGCTGAGTTTTGCCAGAGTGGCATGTAATGTGAATAATTAAAGGTTGGTAACTTAAAAATTGAAGAAGTCTTTGTAAATCGATAAAATTACAAATGGTCCCTAAAATGTGGTTATATTCAATTGAGTGCCTAATCGATGTTTGTTTGAGCTGATGATTCATTCGCTGTAAGTCTAAACACATAGGGTAACAATGTGCATCTAGACAAGACTAAAAAAATAGTGTCGTTTATGGAGGTAAACCTCCTGGTTTACTTCAATATTCCCTGTGTGACCCGTTCGGTTCGGTCTTTCGCCCAGGCCGGGTTGAGGGGGTTACAATTGCATTTCGTACAAGGTACAAGCATTACGTGTTCTTGGTGATGTCGTTTGGTTATACAAATGCACTTGTTGCGTTCATGGGTATGATGAAACGAGTGTTTCATGAGTTTTTAATCAATTCGTGGTTGTGTTCATCGATGATATTCTTGTGTACTCTCGTACCGAGGAGGATCATGATCGAAACTTGTTAATTGTGTTGCGAGCTTTGTTGGATAACCAGTTGTACACTAAGTTGAGCAAATGTGAGTTTTTGGCTTAGAGAAGTTGTTTTTCTCGGACATGTTGTGTCAGCTGAAGGAATTCGGGTTGATCCTCATAAGATTGAGACGGCGGTGAATTGGAAATCACCTATCAGTGACGGAAGTTCATAGTTTTCTTGGCTTGGTTGGTTACTACCGTAGGTTTGTGGATGGCTTTTCGAGGATTGATGCCCCTTTGACTAAGTTGTTGTAAAAGAATGTTCGTTTCGATTGGACGGATGATAGATAACGAGCTTTTTAGAAGTTGAAGGAAGCTTTGACGCAAGCTCTTATTTTGATTCAACCTATCAGTAAAGAGTTTGTCGTTTATAGTGATGCATCATACGTTGGTTTGGGTTGTGTGTTGATGCAAGAAAGGAAAGTTGTGGCTTATGCATCTAGGAAATTAAAGGTGCACGAGCGCAATTACACTACCCTGATCTTGAACTTGACGCGGTTGTGTTTGCTTTGAAAATTTGGAGGCATTATCTTTATGGTGAGATGCGTATTGTGTACACGGATCATAAGAGCTTGAAATATTTGATGACTCAAAAGGATTTGAATCTTCAGCAACGTAGATGGTTGGAGTTTCTTAAGGAATACGATTTAACGATTGAGTATCATACAAGGAACGCTAATGTGGTAGCCAATTCTTTGAGTAGGAAGGTTGAGGTTGAGTTGAGAGTCATGTTTTCACGGTTGAGTGTGACACCAGATGGAGGTTTGTTGGTCGAGTTAAAAGTTAAGCCATCATTGTCACAGTTGATTAAGGAGAAGCAACCTTATGGTGAAGAGTTGGTACCGCATGTTAAGGATTTATGGATGGGAATCTGACGGATTTTCATTTTAATAATGATGGGGTGTTATGTTTCAAGAGTTAGATAGTGGTGCCTAATGATGATGAGTTGAGGTGAACCATTCTGACCGAAACGCATAGTAGTCCTTTTTCTATGCATCAGGGTAGTACTAAGATGTATCGAGGCTTGAAGAAAGAGTACTTTTGGGTTGGTCTCAAGAAGGATGTGGTTGATTTTGTTGCTAGGTGCATGGTGTGTCAGCGTGTTAAGGCTGAACATCAGTTCCCTTCTGGGTTGTTGCAACCGTTGAGGATACCGTAATGGAAATGGGAGATTGTTGATCGATTTACGAAGTGTTCACATTTTGTGCTTGTGCATACGACGTATACATTGGATAAGTTGGCGGATTTATACATCGTTGAGATTGTGCGTTTGCACAGAGTGCCCAAGTCTATAGTTTCGGATAGAGATCCGCGGTTTATGGCAAGGTTTTGGGAATGTTTGCATCGAGCTTTGGGTACTCGGTTGAATTTTAGTACTTCTTATCATCCTCAGACGGATGGCCAGTCTGAACGTGTTATTCAGGTTTTGGAAGATATGTTGAGATGTCGTGTCATAAAGTTCCAAGGAACCTAGGAGAAACAATTGCCTTTGGTGGAGTTTGCGTATAATAATAGCTATCAGGCAAGTATTCAAATGGCACCGTACAAGGCTTTTATGGTAGGAAGTGTCGTACGCCTTTGTGTTGGGCTAAAGTTGGGGGAAAACATGTTTCATTTCAAGATGTGTTGAAAGGCACAAATGAGAAAGTGAAGCTTGTTTGCGATCACTTAAAAGCTGCCTCAGATCGTCAGAAATCCTACGTGGATTTGAAACTTAAGGAGATTAGGTATGCAGTTGGTGACCGTGTGTTTTTGAAAGTGTCACCTTGGAAGAAGGTGATGAGGTTTGGACTTAAGGGTAAGCTTAGTCCAAGTTTTATCGGACCATATGAAGTTGTGGAGCGTGTTGGTCATGTTGCGTTTCATTTGAAATTACCTCCCGAGTTGGAGAAAGTTTTTGATGTGTTTCATGTGTCGATGTAGCGGAGGTATAGGTCGGATCCGTCGCATGTTATGCCAGTAGAAGATATTGAGTTGTAAATGGATTTGTCTTATAATGAGAAACCTGTTGAGATTCTTGATTTTAGAAGCAAAGTTCTTTGTGGTAAGACGATTGAACTCGTAAAGGTGTTGTGGCGTCATCGAGGAGTTGAGGAAGCCACGTGGGAAAGCAAGGTGGGCATGTTGAAACAGTTTCCGCACAATTTTCCTCTAGGTAAAATTTTGAGGACGAAATTTGCTAAGTGGGGAAGAGTTGTAACGCCCCGGTTTTGTTCATAGAGGTTTTTGGATGGTTTTAGGGTCCGTTGAACTGAGATTAGAGATTCGGGTAAATTTCGGGATGAGTTCATGGAAAACCTATTTTGGAAGGCGATAAAAATATGGAAAAATTATCTAAAGTCCTTTTTAAATATATAAAAGGTTTTGGTGAAATCAATTTTGAAAAACGGTATTCGGAATTTAGACATTTTAGATTTAGTGACCAAAATGTAAACTTTGAAAAAAAAATTTAGTGATTGTTTTGTAAAAGGATCAGAACTTTGAATCTTTAAGGAGCTAATTGCCCAAAGTCTAATATCAAACTTTTATCCCTTAATTTGGCTTATTTTAAATGGTTTTTAATTAATAAAATAGGTTGGAGGAATTAATTGATGGTTATTTCATTAAAACAAATTTGACGTAACTTCTTTTCTCTCAAATTCTCCAGCCAAACATTCATTTCTTCTTCAAAATCTTAAGGTAAACTCTTGATTTCTCTAATCTTTTGTTATCAAATAGTTTCTTATTGTTTTCCTATCAAAACCTTATTGTTTTAATCTTGTTTCTACATGAAAATCTATTCGATTAAGGGCAAAAGCATCCATTAGATGTGAGCTGCATTTTTCTCCTCTAATGTAAGGTTATTTACTGAAATTCCCAAGTTCTTGATCGTTATACATGTTTTCTAATGGATTTTGATATTTTAATTGTGGAAATTTGGTTTAATTGAGGTTTAATTGATTGAGATTCGTTTTGGATCTATTTTTTTGGGTCTATGATTGATTTTAATCATGATTTTGAAGTTTAATAATGTCAAGATAAAGGATTTAACATTATAATCTAGACACTATGTGAATATCTAGTTGTTTAGGTTGCTAGATTTGGGTTTTGTGGAGTTGTGGTGGTTTTATGAATGCTAGAGGTATAAGGTTGATAATATGATGATTTTGGATGTTAATCAATGACAATTGACGGTTGAAAGTGTTAGGTTTTGGCTGGGTTAAGTTTGGAGATTAATCGATGTCGTTTTCAATTGTTTTAGATATGCGATTGATAGTTTTTGCAAGGCAATGTTATGGAATTGCTTGCTTGGATTTTGAATGCATTGAGATGCATTAATACTCTATTATTATGTAGTTAAAATAGGGGAGGTTGATCCGAACGAGATAGATGAAGCTTTGGAGGCTTCAAACGCTTATATTCGCATCGGCAAAGTTAGGTTTCGCGTATCGGTGAGTGAGAACGTGGATTTCAGCTTTGAAATGTTTTAAAGGTGGTTTGGGAACTAAGATTTTATCTTGAAAAGCTTGTCCAATTTCGGAAGTAAGTATAAGTGGACTTTTCTCTCTCGGTCGTGCTATTATAAAATGGTTTTATGCACTTGGTTTGATTTCATGTTACCTATTGTTTCAGCATGTTTAAAGTATGAGATATATTGTTTTTAATCATGAGATGATGAAGGATAGACACGGTAAGTGATCCTTGTAAGTATACGTTTATACTTGTGTTTAAAGCGTGTTTTATTGCTTGGGAAAATGGTTTATTGTTGATGCTTTCAAAACAGTGAGGTATGTGATTAAATGTGAATTATATTGGCAAGTGATGGTATGGAAATGGTTTTGTAAATGCTATCGGATATAGTTAGCCGGCTATAGGATTGAGTGCACTATCAACAAGTCACCTTGGATGTTGAGGGGTTTATACGATGTATCGAATACTCCATCCAAGTACCCTAATGATTGAGGAAGTGTGGTGTCTCGTCTCTCATCAGTGGGGTTATACATCTACCGATGAGTGGTATCGAGGGGGTTTATACGGTGTACCGAATACTCCACCACGGGTGTCACAACAGTTGAGGGGTTTATATTGTGTACAAATGTAACCCCCTTAGCCCGGCCTAGACGATTGACCCGAACTACGAAGATTACAAGGGGAAAACCAAAGTCAACCCGAAAGTCAACCTTGATTAATGACCCTTTTTTTCATTTTTAATCTTATCTAGATACTTGTTAACCCTAAGTGAGTACTCACGAATCATGATTGAGAAAGGCACAGCGATCGGATAACATATAAGGACTCAATTGCACTTCACACAAGATTAGGGACCAAATTGTAATTTCTATAAATTAGAGGGACTTCATTGATTTTAGGATTACCATTTTGAAATTAGTCATGTTACATGCTTCTCTGCCAAATTTCATCTTAAAAAGATATCTCAAGCCCAAGCAATTGCAATCTCAACATTTAGGACTAAAATGTAAAACATGCAGACTCAAAACAATTCAAAACCAGGTCCAACGGTAACCTGTTTCGAAATGCCTACTCATCGTACCAAAATGTTGTATCGGAACGACGTTGACCATTTCGGTACGCGGGTATGTTCCGAGACCAGTTCCGAAACATGTCATTCTAGTAGCCAAAATGTATCGAAACAGCCCCTTACGTTTCGAAACGACAAGGCCATTTCAGGCCCCCGTTCCGAAACACTAGAAGGTGTTTCTATATGGTCTGCCCAGAAACAGCAGCTTTTTCTGGTTTTTCACTCAACAACATACTCAAACATGCCCCAAAGACTCCCAAATCATACCATTAGGTCATCATACATACAAGGAACATATTTGGGACATTCAAGCACAATCATAGCATCAAACACAAAATCTCATTATTCTAGAGGCATGCTTCCTATCACAAACCCAAAATAAGCAATCCAACCTCAAATCAAACAGTTAAAGCCATTTACAATTCAAACAAGCTAACACAAACATGCCACAACTTTAGGGAGTTCAAAATGTCTCCCAAATACAATTCTTGGTTTCTCATTGCCAATATATCAAAACTAAAGTGTGTGAAAACTTCACCATACATGAGCTTGGACTTCCTTGGATGAACTTAGCTTCCTTGATGCCCGAAAACACCTCAATTATCTGCATTATTGGTAAAAGAGAGAGCGTAAGCACAAATGCTTAGTGAGGCATGCTCTAAAGAAAACCAACACAATAATGCACCTTTAGAAAACACTTTCTCAAAAGCTTTTAAACAACATGCTCATTCTATCTCATGCTTGAAAACCTTTCAAAGAAATTTCTCATTGAAACCACATGTACCTTCATTCTATCTCATACATTTAAACCAATGCAAAACTCATGGCAAAGCCAAATTCATGCTTGTACTCTAAAGCATCTCATAAACAAACCACATATGCATTTCTCATAGCATAAACCATTTCATCAAAGGTACATGTGAATCAAAAACCATAACATATTTTATATTGGCATTTCGCATCTCCCATCACCGTACGCACTCGTCTAGCAACATAGTTTCCGGTGGAATCTCACATCACCGTACTCACATGGCGGAATCTCTCATCTCCACAAAGCTTGGGTATTTCACCAAGTCCTACCCGATGGAATACCCATCATCGGTTCTCTCTCTTTGGCTTAACCAAAGAGCACGTACGAATTTTTAGTTTATAGTGCACTCTCATCCTATTGATCGATCAATTATATCCGGTAAGTATCTCAACATCTATGCCAATATATTATGTCGAATCATCATCTCACCTACTGTTTTTCATGCATTAAATCTCAACATTCTCATCTCATTTCAAAATCATAACATTTGCTATGCTTTAACATAAAAGCTCAAATCTCAACTATGCAACATGATACTTTATGAAATCATTTCAAGCATTATCTCATGCTATAATTTATGCATAAAAACAATAGGAATTTATCAATCTAAAACCACGAGCATGTAAAAGCATTTAAGGGGAAATCACCACATTCTAGAGAGCAATCTAGCCAATACTTACTTCCAGACTTAGGAAGGTGTTTCAAACCTTTCCTAAATCCCCAAACCTTGATTCTTTGTCCCTCAAGGACTTCTAAAACCATACGCACTCACCGATTACGTTTTGCTTGCTCGCCGAAACGCTATCTAAGCTTCCAGATCAACTCCAAAGGTTTCCGAAGATGTCTCCCCTATTTTAAACACATAATAGCAAAGGATTAATGCATCATCATGAATTGAAATCATCAGCCACACACCTAAACTCGCAGCTCTACACAAAAGCCACATTTCGGCTACCAAACACTACCGAAATCACCTCAAACTCTTCCAAAACCAAACCCAGCCAAGATCCATCACTTCTAATCATTTCTAAACATCAAAAACCAACACAACCACGTCCTTATACCTCCAGCTATAGCAGAACACCAAAATCACCTCAAAAACCATCATTCTAGCAAGCAAAACTTAGGAAAAACAAACCTATTCGGGATTGTATTGATAAAACCTCATTTATAACATCAATTAACATCCAAAATACATTATAAAACCATCTCAAAATAGAGCCCAATCAATCACCACGGAAATCTTCAAGATCTCTTCCAAAATCTTGAGTTTTAAGCCAATTTCTTGTTTCTAACATTAAAACCTCTTAAAAATCATTAATAAAGGATTGATAACTTGGGAATTTCAGTAAAGAACTGATCATTAGAGGAGAAGGATGAAGCTTACCTCTAATGGATGATTTCTCCTTGATTTGGGCAAGTTTTCTTGAAAATTCAATGTAGAAATCAAGTGGTTTTGATAAGGAATTGATTAGGAATCAAAGAGTGATTGAAATCTCATCAAATGAAGTAGAAATCAAAGTAAATTTGCTGGAGAGAAAATGTTTGGTTGAAAGGAATTTGAGAGAAAACAAAATGAGGGAAAATTTGTGAAAAGTGGTTATGAAAAGTCAAAGGTGGTTTTCTCATTTAAGCACTTTCATTTTCTTTACTTAAAACATTAATTAAATCACCCAAATTAAGGAAAAATCTGATGAAAATATTTTTGGTAAAATTAGCTCCTTAAAGATTCAAAGTTTCAATCCTTTACAAAACAGTCACTACTTAACTTTGCAAAAACTGCGATTTGGTCACTACACCGAAATGTAGTATTTCCAAACCTTATTTTGTAAAATTGATTTCACCATTCTCTTTTATATATTAAATGAAGATTTTTAGATATATTTCCATATTTTTAAAGCATCCCGAACTAGGTGTTCCCTAAAACTCCCTTTTAGATTCGAACCTTTTCCCAGACCGATCCAGTTCAGACTCTAAACATCTAGGCCCAAATTTGGGGTGTTACAACAGAATACTCCTGTGTGTGAACCTTGAGTTGTCGGTGAGAATGTATGAAGTGTGGGGACAACACTTGTGAATCTGTGTATCCAATGATGTTGTGTTTTAGAAATGGAACTTGGTTATTGATCAGTTGTAAGCCAATATAAATGTTGATGTATCATGTGTTGTATAATGGGATTTATTAATGTTTACTTTTTAAGCTTTGCATATGGTATGTTATGCATGGGAAGGCTTAAATTGAGGTTAGCAATGTGAGTTGTTGTGATTTTATGATACATGTTGCATATGTTTTAACATGATGGTTTTTGAATGGTTAAAGTGCATGGTTTTAAGGGTGTGATGTTTCAAATGTTGATTTGAAGTAATTGAAATGATATTTCAATGTGGTTTTAGAAAATGGTTAAAAATGCATTGATGATGGTTTGTTTTTTAGCACTCCTCACTAAGCCTTGTGTGCTTACGCTCTCTTTATCCATCAATGCAAAGAATTAGAGCTTGGGAGGCACCAAGAAGCAAGGGATCAAAAGATGCTTCGTTACTTGAAAATATGTTTTCGTTTTAGACTATGAGTATTAAGGGCAATGGGGAATCCGTTGTATTTTTTGAGATGTGTGTAAACTCCCTGTTTGAGCAAGTTTATATTGTTGTTTTGGACTTGTAAATGGTCTATAATGTTTGGATTATGCTTTGTTATGGTTTTTGGTATCTTATTGATGTGCTTTTAGAAAGCATGCCTATAGATTCCTTTTTGAAGCATGATGCAATGATATGATGCTGAATATGCTATGTTTGATTGAAGATCGATCCTTAGATATGTTGTATATGTCTTAAAAGCATGATTAAGTGGATTGATTAGCTTAATTGTATGTTAAACCCGCAAAAATAGGCATTTTAGGCCTAGGCGTATCGTATCTGTACGGGTAGGCCTAATTGGGCTTAGCGTATCGGTACGAGGAAACTCATACCGATACGGTTTTAGAGCAAAATGGTTGGGCGAATCAGTATGCGGGACCGTATCGATACGATTTTGAGCTACTGGAATCTGGGATTTAAATTACCTCAAAACCGTACCAATATGGTGCTTGGTGTATCGATACGATGATGGGTAAAGTAGTTGTTTGGAGATCTTTGAAGTTTTGTTTTCCTACGTTTTAGCCCCTAAATGTTGTGGATGCAATTAAAAGAGTTTGGATTATCGAATTGGGCTAAGATTTGACACAGTGGCATGGAATATGACTAATTAAAGGTTGGTAACCACAAATTGGCTGAAGTCCCTGATATTCAATAAAATTACATTTTGGTCCTCGAAACATGTATGTTGTCAATTGAATGCCAAATCGTTGTTTGATTGAATCGAAGTTTCTTCCGCTGCAAGTCTGAATCACATAGGATGATAATGTGCCTCTAGAAAAGATAAAAGAAAAAATAGGGTCGTTTATTGAGGTAAACCTTCTCGGTTTACTCCAATATTCCTCGTTTGACTTGTTCAGTTCGGTCTCGCGTCTAGGACGGGTCGAAGGGGTTATAGGTAGCCTGATGGGAAGATGAACAGTTGAGGAGAAGGAACAATCTAGATATTTTTTCAGATTTGAAAAAGCATTGAATGCCAGCCGGTGCGGGTTTGGTTCAAACCTTATTATTTTCATAATAATCACAAGGCATAGCTTAAAAATAAGTTGTGTTAAACTAAAACCACAAATTGGCTTATCTTAATTTGTTAATTCACAAAAATATATAGCCAGGGGTCATGTGTTCAAACCCCATGGCTAATATTATAGTTTTCTTTTTTCATCATTTTACTAATTCATATATATAGATACTGGGTGTTACATACTAAATGAGTAGAGAAGAGGAGCGGTCGGAGTTTTAGGTGATGGTCAATGTGGTGGTTAGAGGAAAAGATGTCGTTAAGATTGTGACAACTAACAAAATAAGGGCCATTTAGACATTGCTTTTGTAAAGTGAGGTGAGAAACTGTTTTTGAAAAGTGCTTTCAATTGTATAATTTGGTTTAGATTTAGAGTGCTTAGTATTTTTGTCAAAATGTGATTTTAAATATATAAAATGTCTATTTTAGATCTTGTTTTAAAAATATAAAAGAATTGGTTATATAGACGAGTATAAATAAGTAATTATACTCAAAATTGCTTTGCAAAAAAATAGAAGCTAAAAATTATAGGTTTTGAAAAATAATTTTCAAATCAAACTAAAAAATACTTTTCACCCAAGAAACTATGTGTTCTACAATGTTTCTGACACTAAAAACACGTTTACCCTAAAAAGTGCTTTTTGATGAGCAATAAATAACAAGCCTAAGTCTAAAACAAAATAGTGTTTTGGCCAAGGAGCGGAGAGTCAGAGAACACAAAAGTAGAATATAACATAAAATAAACAGGATAATTGCGATATAGTCCCTAAACTTCCCTAGGGTTTATGAAAAGACCCTAAAGTTTTAAGTAATTTCAAAAGGTCATAACTTATAAAAATTACCTTTTTGAGCCCAAAATTTCAAAATTTTGAAAACCAAAGCCTAAATGAACCTATAATTTACAAATTAGTCCCTAAAGCCTCTGATTTTTGCAAATCGATTTGAAATTTAATTGTTTTTTACAAATTGATTAAAAATTTCTCAAAAGTTAGGGTTTCAAAAATTAGAAATTTCAAAATTAGAATTTCTAATTTAGAGCTAAAATCGAGTTACGATATTTTGCACTACGGAGCTCTTTATTATATTTGTATACAGTTTTATGTATTTTATTTTATGATTTCATTATGATTTATTTGAATTATAAAAAATCTTAAGTGTTTTGTTTAAACAATAATTTGAAAAATTGTCTGGTCGCTTTGGTGACTTAATGTGACAGATTGAATCATTCGAATTGGTTAGTTCTACATGGTTCCTCTTGTGGATCATTTCTATTCGATGACCCCTTCTCCATAGGTAAAACCTTTTTGTTTATATCTTCCCCCATTATGGGCTTGTGATCCTCTCCATTAAAGGATCTTAAATGGAGTTATTTAGGTTTGAGCCAACGATTTGTTATGACATCCTGTCTGATTGAGCCTTTTAGATCTTTAGTGCTTGGAGCAGAGAATGATATCCAAGACTCAATTTTGAATGGAGGTTTGAAACGCTTAGCAAAACTCCTTTGAATTTAGGAGAAGGTTCCACACTTATAGTAGATGTGGAAATCAAGTCGTTTGGATAAGGTCATTTTGGTTCGAGTCATTTCAAGTTTGAAATGCTTTCATTTTGCTTTCGATTCAGGTTGGATCTGATCTGGTTCAAATTTAGTTAAAGTATGTGGTAAGTCGGGTCGAGTCAAGTCTCCGGTCGGGTTAATATCGGATTGATCGATTGCCATTTCGAGTCAGTTTTTTATTCGGGTCAACTTTGAATCTTCAAGTCAATTCAGGTTGTGTTGGGTATGAGTGCAGTCGTTATATATAATTATTAATATATTCCTGTAAAAATGTGTATTTTCATGTCAGATGTATGTTTTACATCAAATACTTTTTTATTGATTTATAGAATTACTGATACTGTGTGTTTCATATCAAATATTTTTTTAGAAATATAAATTACCGATTCAAATATGGAGATGGTCTTTTAAAAGAGAAAATGACATTAAACCATTAAACTATTACCAAATGCAATGACTAACTTGTAAGATAATACAAAAAGAGAATAAAAACATACATCCTTTCACTATTTACCATATTTTTAAAAAATAGATAATGATAAAAAGACATAATGTCAAAAATGTCTCTAACGTTTGACTGAATGTTCACTTTGGCACATATTTTTTTTGAACACTTTGACCCTTAACATTTCATATTGAGTCAAAGTGGCCCGTCAATAGATAAAAATTGTTACTTCACTAATGGTAAACACCTTTATATGGTTTGACAACGCTATACGACATCATACGCTAGCATAATAGTGCCACATTTACACATGTTTTGCAATTTAACCTTAAGGGGGGACAAACTCAAGCCTTTCTTAAGGACATCTCATGCCTTAATCACTCAATGTATGATGCCATGTAGGACCACCATGTCATTTCAAGGTTGTTTACCATTAGTTAACTAAAAAATTCATCTATTGAGAGGTTAATTTGACCCAAAATGAAATGTTGAGGGTAAAAGTGCTAAAAAAGAATACGGGCCAAAGTGACTATTAAGTCAAATGTTAGGAGAAAATTTTGGGTAAATTAAATTCGGATTACTTTTTATTCGAGTTGCTTTTCGATTCAGGATGTTTTTAATTTGGGTTGCTTTTGGTTTACGATATTTTCGGTTTGAGTTGCTTTCATATCATGTTGTTTTCAGTTCGTGCAAAATTAGATACAAGTCCATATAGATCCAACTAAAATTTAGGTCAGTATTGATTTAGTTCAGTTTGTTACGGATTCAGTTTGTGTCATCATGTTCAAGTCTATAACGAATTCGAGATTGAGAAATTCGATTCGAGTAATTGGATTTGAATCAAATCTACCATGTATATTAATATAGCAACTAAGGGAGTTGCTACAACTTGATAAGTAGTTGAGGTTATTTCAGAATTATCAAAAACTAATAATAATAACTTAACAAAATATAAACAATTTTGTAACCCCTCGACCAAACCTAGCAGATAGACCGAACCAAACAGGTCACACGGGAATATTAAAGTAAACTGGAAAGATTTACCGCAATAAACTACCTTTTTTCTTTTTTTCTTGTTTAGATGCAAGTTAGGTTCCTATATGTTTCAACAAGCAGCGGATCATACGACAACTTAAACGCTCATCAATTATTGACAAAACTCAGTTTTAGGGACCATTTTGAAAACGTAGCAAATTCCAAAGGGGTTTTGCCAAGTTTGGTTTACCACCTTTAATTAAACTCGTTTCATGCATTTTTGTAAAAACTCAGCTCAAATTAACCATTATACCTCATTTAATTGCATCCAAGAAAAACATGGACTAAAACGTAAAGATTCAGAATATTCAAAGAGGTCATTCAAAGGGGTTTCGCCAAGTTTGGTTTACCAACCTTTAATTAAACTCATTTCATGCATTTCTGTAAAAACACGGCTCAAATTAACCATTAAACCTCGTTTAATTGCATCCAAGAAAAACAGGGACTAAAACGTAAAGATTCAGAACATTCAAAGAGGTCATCCAATTAATTTAACTAACAACATATTGGTACCCTTAGGGAGGGTATCGATACGCCTCCGATGATCTGCCTCCAAAACCCTGCATTACAAGAATCGTACCGGTACGCTGGGTCATCGTACCGATACACCCTCGTCCAGTGACTAAAGAGGGTATCGATACCCCCCGCCCGTGTATCGGTACGCCCTTCTGTTTCATGAAGGTCGTGTCGATACACTATAGAGTGTACCGATACTCTGCAGCCTTCACTTACCCAAAATGATGCTTTAACATTCCTAAAACCAACTCAAATCATTCCAACAAGTATTTACACATGCTTGCTACTCAAATACACTTCAACAATCAAGAATATGTGGCAATAACATAATCAAAGAAACACTATCAACAACATTGAGTTCTAGGTGCATGCTTCCTATGAAAATCAAGTATAAAAAGGTCAATTCTCAAATCCAAGCATAAACCAACATTTAAAGGCCATTTACATACCAAAATATGCAGAAAAGAAAATACCAAAATAACTAACATTCATAGCATTGGACACCCCCATTGCCCTTATTACACAAGTCCAAAACCAAGACATACTTTCAATGAAGTCTCTTGGAAATCCTTTGCTAGTTGCTGCCTCCAATTCTTTAATTATCTGCATTGATGAGTAAAAGAGAGCATAAGCATACAAGCTTAGTGAGGAGTGCTCAAAATCAAAAACACCATCAATGCTCAAAACCATTTTCACTCTTTTGAAAACCATCATGCCTTCTTTAAAAATCCATGCAGTTCATCATTAAAATCAGCATGCTAAACATCATGCAACAAGTATCACATTTTTTACAGCAACTAAACTATTGCTAAACAAAAATCAAGCCTTCCAAGCATATTCACCAATATGCAAAGCTTAAGGCAAAACATGCATTTTCCATATTATGCATCATCAACATTTCCATAACATTTCAATCTATTATATTGGCTTACAAGTGATTAAAAACATTCTCATTTCTCAAAAAGCATATCGAATACACGGATTACCTAGTGTTGTCCCAAACACTGCATACACTCTACTTGCATCTCAAGGCTCACACATGGGAGCAACCCTCCACCGTTGTGACATTCGTGATAGAGTATTCGGTACAATTACAACCCCTCAACACCACTCATCAATAGATGTATAGCCCACTAATGAGAGACGAGACACATATAAGGTTCGCATCCAGGAGCTACCCTCTATCGTTGCAACCTTAAACATTCCACAATCGTTAGGGTACTTGGATGGAGTTTTCGGTACAATCACAACCCCTCAACATCCAAGGTGACTTGTTTATAGTGCACTCAATCCTATAGTCAGCTAACTATATTCGGTTTCATTTAGAAAACACTTACACAACATCACTTGCCAATATAATCCATGTTTCATGCGTACCTCACTGTTTTTCCTAGCATTCATAATAAGTCATATCTCAAGCATTAAACCATGCTTCAAAAACTCATGCATCAACACATGCATACAAGGATCACTTACCTAGTGCATCCTTAAATCATATGGCATCATAAACCACATTTTATAAACTAAAAACATGCTTTAAAACAGTAGGTAAACGCAAAAAAAAACAAGAGCATCCAAAGGCTCATAATAGCACAATCCGAGGGAGAAATTCACTTTACTTACTTCCGGACTTAGTGAAGCATTTCAAGCTTACACTAAGATCCCAAAACCTCTTTTATGAAGTTTCACAGCTGGAAATCTCCTTTCCACTCACTCCTTGAGAAACCACACTTGCCGACGCAACAATCAACCGTCTAAAGCCTCCAAAACCACTTCGATCGGTTCTGGAACAATGTCCCCTATTTTCAACACATTAAAAATAGAGATTCAATGCATCATAATGCATCCAAACACCAACACTCAAAATGAAATCTGATGCCCTACTCTAAAGCATCAAATTACCCAACCAAAAGAACCGAAATCTCAATTGATTGATCTCTAAACTCAACCCAGCCATCAATCAACACTTCCAACACATTTTAACCATAAATCAACATCCAAAGACAACCTAAAACCATCCTTATACCTCCAACAACTCAGATCTCACATTACACCCCAAAAACCCAACCAAAAACACCTTTAAAAATAAAGATCTCTAGGATTTTCAGGATTAATATGATTAAGACTCTATTTCAACATCATTAACCTTTCGAAACTTGATTAGAAACCATCTTAAACAAAACAAATCAAAATAACTCCAAAAATCACATTAAATCATCTCTTTAAATTAAGATTCACAATTTTATCAAAACCACAATAAAACTTCAATCAAAAACATAATTCAAGAGTCAAATATCTTTGGAATTTCATTAAAGAACCTTGATTAGAGGGTTAGCATGAAAATTACCTCCAATCCTTGCTTTTCTTCTAATTTGGAAAGTTTTGCTTTTAAGAATCTTGAAGAGATTTGAGAGAAATCACAAGAGAGAAGTTGAAAATCAAGAGAGGAAATGAAAGTGAAAGAAATCTGGAAAATGAGAGAATTGAGAGAGTGTTTTGCTGATGTGAAACGGAGAAAATGAAAATGATCGTCAAATTTTACTTAACCAACTTAACCACTTTTCTTTAATTTAATAAAAGCCTCTTTTAATATTTAATAAATCATTTAAAACACATGCCAAATTAGAGAAAATGCTTGATTGCCATTAAGCTCCCTAAAGATTCTAAGATTTTGACTCTTTTGAAAAACACCCTTTTTTTCCACAGTTTTAAAACTTTACATTTTGGTCACTACCCAAAATGTACACTTCCTAAAACTCGTTTTGTGAAATCAATTTAACAAACCTCTTAAACATAATTTTAGAGGATTTTAGGAATTTTCACCATATTTTAATCCCATCACGAACCTTGCTTTCCCTGAACCACCTTTAACATCTCGAACAACCGATTATCAGTTCCACTAGCCTAACCCGACGCCCAAAACACCTAGGTCCAAAACCGGGGCGTTACAACTCTCCCCCACTTAGGAAATTTCGTCCTCGAAATTTTACCTGAAGGAAAAAGGTGCGGAAACTGCTTAAGCATGTCCACCTTGCTCTCCCACGTGGCCTCCTCAACTCCTCGGTGTCACCACAACACCTTCACAAGCTCAATCATCTTACCACGAAGAACTTTACTACTCGATTTCAGGATCCCTACTGGTTTTTCATCATAGGATAAATCCTGATTCAACTCAATCTCCTCAACATGCATCACATGAGATGGATCCGATATATACCTCCGTACAATAGAAACATGAAACACATCATGGATCTTCTCTAATTCAGGAGGCAACCTCAACCGATATGCAACAGGACCAACTCGCTCCACAACCTCATAAGGTCCAATAAACCTCGGACTAAGTTTTCTCTTACATCCGAACCTCATCACCTTCTTCCAAGGCGATACCTTTAAGAACACGCGATCTCCAACTGTAAACTCAATCTCCCTACACTTTAAATCCGCGTAAGACTTCTGACGATCCGAAGTAGCCTTCAACCGCTCACATATGAGTTTCACTTTCTCAATTGTTCCCTTAAGAATATCCGGCAAGGAAACCAACTTTTTGTCCTACCTTCGCCCAAAAAAGAGGTATTCTACACTTTCTCCCATACAAGGCCTCATACGGAGCCATTTGAATACTCGCTTGAAACTGTTATTATAGGCAAACTCAATTAAAGGCAATTGCTTTTCCCAAAAACCTTTGAAATATACCACACAACATCTCAACATGTCCTCCAGCACCTGGATAACTCTCTCTAACTGTCCATCCATCTGAGGATGATACAAAGTGCTGAAATTCAAACGTGTGCCTAGCGCTTGGTGTAAACATTCCCAAAATCTCGATGTAAACCTCATATCTCTATCCGACACTATGGACTTAGGCACACCATGCAAATGCACAATCTCAGCAATATACAACTCCGCCAACCTATCCAATGTGTACGTAGTATGCACAACCAAGAAATGTGCACACTTTCTTAAGACGATCCACAATCACCCAAATGGGGTTCTTCTTAGACGGCGTCAAAGGTAGACCGGACACAAAATCCATCGTAATACTCTCCCACTTCCATTCTAGTATCCTCAAAGTCTGTAACAAACCAGAAGGTAATTGATGCTCAGCTTTCACACGCTGACAAACCATACACTTGCTTACAAAATCAGCAACATCTTTTTTCAACCCTACCCAATAGTACTCATCCTTCAAACCACGATACATCTTAGTACTACCAGGGTGCATAGCAAAAGGACTACTATGAGCTTCAGTCAAAATAGTACGCCTCAACTCAACATCTTCTGGCAAAACTATTCGACTTTTGAAACATAAAACTCCATCATCATTGAAATAAAAGTTTGTTGCATTACCATCAGCTATATCTTGAACATGAGGCACCAACGAATCATCAAGCAATTGTTTCTCCTTTATTAACTGAATCAAGAAAGGTTTCACCTGCAACTCGGCTATCAATCAACCATCACGCAATATAATCAACCGAGAAAACATCACTCTCAACTCCACAACTACCTTCCTACTTAAAGCATCGGCCACAACATTGGCCTTTCTAGGGTGGTACTCAATCTTCAGATCATAATCCTTAAGCAACTTCAACCATTTTTGTTGCCTAAGATTCAACTCCCTTTGAGACATGAGATACTTCAAACTTTTATGATCGGTGTAAACCACACACTTTTCAACATAAAGGTAGTGTCTCCAAATCTTCAAAGAAAACACCACCGCAACAAGCTCTAGATAATGAGTAGGATAGTTCCGCTCATGCACCTTCAATTGTCTGGACGCATAAGCTACAACCTTCCCACCTTGCATCAACACGCAACCCAAACCAACATATGAGTTATCACTATAAACTACAAAATCCTTACCTGATTCTGGTTGAATCAAGACAGGAGGTTGCGTCAAAGCTACCTTCAACTTCTCAAAAGCTTTTTGCCTAACATCTGTCTATTCAAAGCGAACATTCTTTTGCAACAACCTGGTCAAATGAGCAACAATCTTAGAAAAACCTTTAACAAACCTTCGATAATATCCAGCCAACCCAAGAAAACTACGCACTTCTGTCACTGATTTAGGCGTTTTCCAACTCATCACTGCCTCAATCTTGTGTGGATCAACCCATATACATTCGGATGACACCACATGCCCGAGAAAGACCGCTTCCCTGAGCCAAAACTTACACTTCCTCAGCTTAGCGTAAAGCTGATTCTCCAAAAACACTTGCAACACAATCCTCAAATGCTTATCATGATCCTCCTCGGAATGCGAGTACACGAGAATATCATCGATAAACACTACCACGAACTGATCTAAGAACTCATAGAACACTCGATTCATCATATCCATGAACACAACTGGTGCATTGGTAAACCCAAACGGCATCACGAAGAACTCATAATGGCCATACCTTGTCCGAAAAGATGTCTTAGGTACATCCACATCCTTAACCTTTAATTGATAATACCCAGACCTTAAATCAATCTTCAAAAACACTGAAGCACCACGAAACTGATCAAACAAATCATCAATCCTTGGCAAAGGGTACTTGTTCTTAATTGTCAACTTTTTCAGTTGCTGATAATCTATACACATACGCATTGTACCATCATTCTTCTTTACAAACAAGCCTGGCGCACCCCAAGGTGAAACACTTAGCCTTATGAACCCTCGATCAAGCAACTCTTGAAGTTGCGTTTTCAACTCCTTAGGTGCCATCCGATAAGGAGCAATGGACACGAGAGTCGTATTTTCATACAACTCAATGCCAAACTCAACTTCTATGTTTGGCGGCAAACTATGCAACTCTTCCAGAAAAACACCCAGAAACTCACATATTGTTCGTATGTCTTGCACTCGCACTTCCTTTGTACCAGGGTCCATCACATAAGCTAGGAAAGCTTCGCAACCCAACTCCATCATCCAACTCGCTTCAAGAGCTAAAATTGCATTGGACAAGAACTTCACGTTCTCGCCTACGATTACCACTTTGTAATCATCCGCAAGTTTCAAGGTAAGTCGCTTAACATTGAAATCAACTACAACTCGATACTCAAACAACCAATCCATTCCAAGAATCACATCAAAACCATAGAAAGACAATTCCATCAAATCAACTGAGAACACATGACCTTGAACAGATAAAGCATATCTCCTATGCAGTTTTCTTGTAACAACAGTTTCACCAAAAAAACTTGTTACTTGCATTCCTACGTCTAGCATCTCAACATGAATATCAAACAAATGTGCATGCTCACTCAAGATGTATGAATGCGTAGATCCAGAATCAATCAAAGCTAACAAAGACAAGGATTGCAAGGCGAAGGCACCTGCAATCACGTCGGTGTCATTACGTCCCTTGTGATGTGCATACACCCTCACAGAACCGCCACCCTCCGGTTGAACAACAACAACATGAGCCATACCTTTCTGCCCATCATCCCTCCTTTGGAAGTTACCACGGCTGCGCTCACGACTTCTCTGTGGTGCAACAACAGGTGCACGACCCTGACCACCTCCCACTAACAAGGGACACTCACATCCCATGTGATCAGCAGATCCACATTTCCAACAAGAATTAGCCCCAGCTACGGGAGCTCGTGCCTCACGAGCCACACGAGGACAATCTCGCCTCAAGTGCTCACGCGATCCACATGACCAGAATGTATTCTACTTAAACCTCATCCGATTACCCTGAGCTGGCGCACCTCGCCTCAGGCCGATACCTACGGTCACGATTCCTCTTATTCTGCCCACCACTAGGGCCATCATCAGCAGCTCTCTTACTCGAGCTAGAACCACCTACATGCGAGGTCAAACCCAAAATTTGTTCTATGTCCTTGGCTCGTGTCACCAGCACATCGAAATACGTATAATCAGACGCCAGCATGAACGTCTTCACGTCCTACAATAAGCCATATCGAGAGCGATCACAATGATGCCTATCACTCGGCACCAACTCCGAAGCATACTAGCTCAAACGTATGAACTGGACCTCATACTCAGCTACCGTCATGTTTCCTTGCACCAAGGACATGAACTCCCACTTTTTATCGTCCAAGTATCTAACTCCTAGATACTTCCTTTTAAAGGTAGCTTGGAAGAAGTCCCAATCCACCTCTTTGGGTTCCATGGCCGGGTAACAGTCGTCCACCATACATACGCATCACCATGCAACAATGACACTGCACAACGCCGCTTTCGTGCATCATTGCACCCCATCTGATCCAAAATTTAGATTTTACTGACCATCCAAGCCTGGGATGCCTCAAGAGACAAACCACGATATTTCACGCCTATCAAACTTCGCAAGCTCTCCAACAGTAAACCCGATTGCCCAACAGCAGGCGCTTGCACCTGCACTCCAGCAACAACAACCTGGAATGCTCCAGTCATCGCCAGTACCAAAGGCGTCAAATCACCCAACGTCAGACCAGCCTGTCCGCGTTGCTCTTGCTCGTCGCCTCCAGGTGGTGGTGGTGGAGGAGGTAAATTCGCACCAGGCAGAACTTCGTTCTCCTGATTCCTCTGCTCATCAGCCGGAGCAACTGACCTAGAACGTAGCTCTCTCCTCAGACCCATTGTGCTATTATCATTAAGGCATGAATATAAAACAAAACAAAAAATCAGGCCAACTTCTAGCAAGGATCCAAGACTTCAAATTCAATTTAAAACATTTCACTGTAGTAATAAGGCAATGTGCATTCCAACTTCTCCACCCCCAACATAGCATAAAGCATACTACATACATGTCACAACCATCATACATCACAAGCATTAAGGTTCAACCCAATCTATCATCACATATAACAACTCACATTCATAATACAATCACAATCGCATACTCAACATTACATGCTTAAGACATTCACTAGACAAAACATACATCATTAAGAACACACATTCACGTCACAATTACTTACCAACAACTTACCATCATTCCCACCTTTCGAAACCTGGCTCTGATACCACCGAATGTAACCCCCTCGACCCGGCCTAGCCGATAGATCAAACCGAACGGGTCACATGGAGAATATCAAAGTAAACCGGGAAGGTTTACCGCAATAAACGACCTTTTTTATTTTTATCTTGTTTAGATGCAGGTTCGATTCCTATATGTTTCAACAAGCATCGGATCATACGACAACTTAAAAGCTCATCAATTATTGACAAAACTCAGTTTTATGGACCATTTTGAAAACTTAGCAAATTTCAAAGGGGTTTCGCCAATTTTGGTTTGCCAACCTTTAATTAAACTCATTTCATGCATTTCTGTAAAAACTCAGCTCAAATTAACCATTAAACCTCATTTAATTGCATCCAAGAAAAATAGAGACTAAAACGTAAAGATTCAGAACATTAAAAAAAGGCCATCCAACTAATTTAACTAACAACATATCGGTACCCTTAGGGAGGGTATCGATACGCCCCCGATGATCAGCCTCCCAAACCCAACATTATAAGAACAGCAACGGTACGCTGGGTCACCGTACCGATACACCCTCGTCCAGTGACTAAAGAGGGTATCGATACGCCCCCATGTATCGGTACGCCCCTCTGTTTCATGAAGGTCGTATCGATACACTACAGAGTGTACCAATACTCTACAACCTTCACTTGCCCAAAATGCTGCTTTAACATTTATAAAACCAACTCAAATCATTCCAACAAGTATTTACACATGCTTGATACTCAAATACATTTCAACAATCAAGAATACGTGGCAATAACATAATCAAAGCAACATTATCAACAACATTGAGTTCTAGATGCATGCTTCCTATGAAAACCAAGCATAAAGAGGTCAATTCTCAAATCCAAGCATAAACCAACATTTAAAGGCCATTTACAAACCAAAATATGTATACCAAACCAGAAAATACCAAAACAACTAACATTCATAGCACTGGACACCCCCATTTCCCTTATGACACAAGTCCAAAACCAAGACATACTTTCAATGAAGTCTCATGGAAATCCTTTGCAATTTGCTACCTCCAATTCCTTAATTATATGCATTGATGAGTAAAACGAGCATAAGCATACAAGCTTAGTTAGGAGTACTCAAAACCAAAAACACCATCAATGCTCAAAACCATTTTCACTCTTTTGAAAACCATCATGCCTTCTTTAAAAATCCATCCACTTCATTATTAAAATCAGCATGCTAAACATCATGCAACAGGTATCACATTTTTCACAGCAACTAAACCATTGCTCAACAAAAATCAAACCTTCCAAGCATATTCACCAATATGCAAAGCTTAAGGCGAAACATGCATTTTCCATAGTATGCATCATCAACATTTCCATAACATTTCAATCCATTATATTGGCTTGCAAGTGATTAAAAACATTCTCATTTCTCAAAAAGCATATCGGATACACGGATTACCAAGTGTTGTCCCAAACACTTCATACACTTTATCGGCATCTCAAGGCTCACACATGGGAGCAACCCTCCACCGTTGTGACACTCGTGATGGAGTATTCGGTACAATTTCAACCCCTCAACACCACTCATCAGTAGATGTATAGCCCAGTAACGAGAGACGAGACAAATACAAGGTTCGCAACAGGTAAATTGCATATTAGGTATATCAGATTTTATTTTTTTGTTCATTTTAGTCCATTTTTAATTTGTTCATCTTTTTCTTTCCCTCTTCTCTATTCCTTATCATGAAGCACGACACAAACACCAACAATAAACCAGAAAAGTACAAAAAACTTGAATTGTGGTACCAAAAATTATCGGTAAGTGATTTGAAAAAAAATAATTAAAAAAATAAAATGTTGTAATTAAATGTCAAACAGAACGCTAATCTGGAGGAAACTTACAGTGATGGTAAGAAATATAACCATTTTGAAGCCTTCTTTCAACATAAGAAACATGCACTCCTTGACCGAGCGGTGTTTCGGTCTTCAAAACAACTCATTCATGAACAATGCACATTTTTTGAACAGCTAACCAAACGACACTCGATTCATTAGCTATTCGATCGAAGTTGTAAATCCTGAGATTTCAATCATCGTCCAATGTTAATCTCTGTATCTTGTTTTGTTCACCGAAATTTGAAGAAACTAAAGTAGCCCTAGTTTCTTGAGTCACCATTCCAGTTTGTTCAAGCATTCTAAACGCATTATCAATGCTCCAATATGAATACAGACTAAAAACTAAAGGAGACACATGGGTATTGCTTGTTTTATTTTGCTAATGGAGATATTTTTCTTGTTGTTTGAATCATGAAAGAGGGTGAAAAAATTAAGGTGCTTTAATTGCAGCTTTGATTGGCTATAAAATCAAATGAAGAAGGAGGGCATGAACCATAATTGTGCATTAATTGTTGTTTGAATCATGAAAGAGTGTGGAACAATTTTCCTTACCGATAAATCAAATGAAGAAAAATTCCAAACAAACAAAAAAAGAAAATTGTGAATGCCCACACATACATCAAGATTAAACTAGTCTATGGCATCATTTGTCGAGGCACAATTGAAATCAAAATTTCAAGGGACACCGACGCAGAGAAGAGGGAAAGAAGAAGATGGAACAGTTCTTAAAAAGGACTAAAATGAATAAAAAATAAAATTTGACATACCTAATGTGTAATTTACCCTTTTAATTTAAATTAGATTATTTTTTTAATAAAATGACACGTAACGTGTTCTGATTGGCCCGTGATTTTTTTAACGGCGTTAGACTGAAGGGCCAAACAGGGTAACGACTTTTAGTTCAAGGAGCAAAACGTTAAAAAAAATACTTTAAAGAGTAGTTCGGTATTTTGTGTATACTTCAGGGCCTATTAAGCCTAAATTTAAATAAATAAATAAATAAATAAAATGGAGCATCAAATCTGATTATAGTAGTCAATCCTCAAAACCCACCCCTTGAATGTTTCCATTATCTCTTCGATCTCTTTCTCAAATACAATTGGATTTAGATCCTGAAGAAAGAAGAAAGAAGAAAGAAGAAAGAAGAAAGAAGAAAGCCACCCAATAATCATTGAATTTTATTTTATATATTCGTTATTAAATTTGATTGAATCGGTTGTGTTTGAAGGGCGGGGATGGAAAGATTGGTAAATAATTGTAAATCAAAGAGAGTTTAAGAAATCAAAGGATGCCTGGATTAGCGCAAAGGAATGAGCAATATAGTAGTGCCTCGTTCGGGTTTTGGTCTAAGCACCGCGATGATGTTAGCTACAATCAACTTCAGAAGGTATTCGCTTTTCATTTTCTTCACTTAGATTATGTTGTTGATGTATTTGTTTTAATTGAATTGGGATTGAATCAGTGTTTCTTGTTGACCTTTTTGTTTATCTAATGCGTCGTTTGAGTTTGGATTGAATCTTATTTCAATTGGATTTATTTATTCTTTACCAGATCCCGTTACTTTTAATTCTGTGCTAAATTTGATTCTAATATTGTTTGTATTTTTTGTTTTATGGCACCGGCCTTTCCTTAGAGACGATAGAAATTAGTTGACTACTTTTGTTTAGAGCCAAGGCAATCTTTTAGTGCTATTCCTGGTTTTGGGAAGAGTAATGGAGGATATAAAAATTACAAGTACGATAATCAACATTGTCACTGTCGGTTCTTCAAGATTTTTATTCCTACATTTTGTTGAGCTCTGTGTGGCTTTCAGTCGAGTACTATGTTTTCTTTTTGCTTCTATTTTCTATGCATCACAAGTACTGGTAGGTTATTGAGGAGGAATTGGAAATTCAAGCATTGGTTCTTGTTTGCCATCGGCAAATAGGGTAGTGCTATCTGTACCCAAGGGAGCACCCAAATGGTTAAAAGGTGAAACTCCTAGTATGAGAATTCAGGTTTGGGTCCTTGGGATGGGGGAAAGCAAGGTCTATGGATAGGGAAGAGCTATCTCTCTTGTGTAGCTCGGGACCTACTGGATCTCAACATTCTGTCTCCACTTCCCATATCCACCAAAAAAGCCCAATGTCAGTGATTATGCAGTTAAATGATAGATGTGATTCTTTAGTATCTATGTGTTGATTTAATTTTCTGATTAGTCACCAGAAAGAGCTGTGTTTTTGTATTGCAGTTCTGGAGTGAGCTTCCGTTACAAGCTCGGCAGGAGCTTCTAAGAATTGATAAACAAACCCTTTTTGAGCAAGTTCGCAAGAATATGTACTGCTCCAGATGTAATGGGCTACTGCTCGAAGGGTTTTTACAGATTGTCATGTATGGAAAATCCTTGCAGCAGGAGGGACTAGCTGGCAGCCTTCATTACAATAGGCCAGGAGTCACTATAAACAACAGTGATGGTGGATTGAGTATGACAAATGGGTCACAAGATGAAATTCAAAATCCATCTGTCCATCCTTGGGGAGGTTTGACCACAAATCGTGATGGGTCACTAACACTTCTTGACTGCTATTTGTGCTCAGAGTCGCTCAAGGGTCTCCAAAATGTTTGTGCCGGTCAAGTTGCTTTCTATGATATCCTTTGTTTTTCATCTAGTTGTTAATGTTTCAATTGAATCAGGTGTTTGACAGTGCACATGCAAGAGAGCGGGAACGTGAATTGCTTTATCCTGATGCTTGTGGTGGGGGAGGTAGGGGTTGGATTAGCCAAGGAATTGCTAGTTATGGAAGAGGTCATGGAACAAGAGAAACATGTGCCTTGCATACTGCCAGGCTTTCTTGTGACACCTTGGTGGATTTCTGGTCAGCTCTTGGAGAAGAAACTCAGCAATCTCTTTTAAGAATGAAGGAAGAGGATTTCATTGAGAGGCTCATGTACAGGTGTGTTTGTAACTCCTTTATCTTTCAATGCGTTTCATTGCCATGTTGTTCAGTCTCTGAACAACGTGGTCTGATAATCATTGATCAAGCATCTTTGGATCTAGAAATACAAGGCTAGTGGTGGTGGAATTTCATGATGATTAAGAGATTGGTAGCTAATGGTATTAAAGACATGAAAGTTTCATTTGTTTGCTTTGGAAAAGTTTAGTTATCTTGTCTTCTTCTTCTAGGAGACACTTGAATAGCCCTGCAAAATAAATTCAATATTGGAGCATATGAATTCCTAGCTATTAGAGTGTTAAGTCTTTAAAATAGAAAATTCTGAAATAAAACTTGTCGTGGCCCATGAAGTGAGGAAAAGAAACTCCATACTGCAGACTGGAGAACGACATTTCCTGAGATTAGCTGGATTAAATTTCCTTATTTTAATTCTGAATTTCAGATAATTGAAAAGTTAACAGCTAGGTATTGATTTTTCTTTTTTGTCAGTTGGCTTAGCTATGACATAAGCTTTATCGAAGCAGCTATCTGGATGAGATTGTTCTTCATACATTGGTGTAATTCTAGGGCCATTTTGTGAACATATTTAAACATCCCGCTCTAGTCTCCAGAGTTTATCAATTTGAAGATATATTGATAGTTTGATACTGACTAGTACTCCTGGAAGCATGTTTTGACCTGTTGCAGTTGGGAATAATGATTTCTTTCTGGCTTTCAAGCATGATATGAAACCAAAGGTCCAGAAAGGCCAGTCTTCAAATTTTTTTCCATTCTAGTAGCTTTGAAATAGTAAGACACTTGAAACATCTGAGTGTTGCTTCATTTGGAAGACAGTAAACCCTAAAGAATAACATTTATAAGTCTTTTATCAAGAGACTAATTAGTGGATAAAAAGTGATGTTGGCCAAATTTTTTCTATATTCAAGGAGATCAAAAGAAAAGTTATGAATCTTTTAGAAAATAAAAACAATTAGACCTTAGAACCTGTAATTATAAACGGGTAAGGAGTAGCTTGCATCAATTCTGTTCCCAAGAAAAAAGCCTCTAAATTTGTTTTTGTTTTTTTTTTTTTTTGTGCAACCATGGACTCTCTTCAACGTTGCTTTTCTGTACTTGATTTCTATCATGCTTATGATCCTTATTTTTACTTGTTCAATTTATTTAGTAACTGTTGTTTATGACGGAGTCAAATGTTGCTAAGACATTACACTTTCACTAGAGGACTTTTTGACCGATGATCGTCATTACTGGTGTTTGCAGGCTAGAAATATAAGCATCAGGAAACTTATCACAAAGAATAGTGTTGAAAATGTGTCTTTGTTGAGAAGTGGATACAAATTGAGGCTGTAAAAATGTTTGGATGGGTGCATATGCTTGGAGGGATTTTGAGAGTTTTATCATCCTTTAAGAAAAATGAATGTGACTCAATTTCTTTTGAACAATGAAAATTAGACATTAAATGGACTGGAATGGCTGAATCTTCTTTTCACATCTTCCGCTCATTACCTTTGGTTTTAATGTAGTGATAAGTAGAAAGGATTCATTATTATCATACGTTAAGGATGACAACATATTTTGGTCTATTTGTTTTCTGGAAAATGGCTTTTGGAAAATGATTTTTGGAGAATGGACATATTTGCTGGAAAAGGTGATATTTTATATTGTTTTGATGATCCTGCATAATCTTTTGTCTTACATAAAAAAAAAAATTCTACCTTGATTAAAAAAAAGATTGATCCCTACAGTTAAAGAAATGATCTTTGTTTGGTTTGCTTCAGCTTTTATACAATAAGGATGTATTGCTACACTGATTCTTACTTCAAGCTCTAGAATATGTCTTACCTTTTCAAAAGCACATGATAATTTAGGAAAAAGGGGGTAATATTCATTGACCTGGAGTTCATTTTCTGTTGAGTGTTGACCAAGTTACTTTTCAAATTTCTCTTTCTTTTGGCACTTCTAAGAGTTTTTTCATATATAAGTATCAGGCCTAGGCTAAAACTGTATTCAGAAATCACCTATTTTTTATTGGCTCCATCTTTAGAACATGCCTGGAAACTTCTGCTCCCTATTCTTTTGTATAGGTCTCATACTCTTTTTTGCATTTTCGGCTCAGGTTTGACAGCAAGAGATTTTGCAGAGATTGCCGAAGAAATGTTATCCGTGAATTCAAGGAGCTGAAGGAACTAAAACGCATGCGTAGAGAGCCTCGATGCACTAGTTGGTTTTGTGTTGCAGATACAGCGTTTCTATATGAGGTATCCTCATATTTAAACTTTTGGTGCACCAGCTATTGTTGACATACCACTAGACGTTCATTTTTTGATCTACTCTTCATAAAGAACTTATGGCTGAAATTTCAATTTTGATTACTAGTCATAATTATTGAATTTGTTGTGAGAATTTTCAAAATGAATGTGACTTATGCAATGCTTTTCTTTACCAGGTATCTGATGACACCATCCAGGCTGATTGGCGTCAAACTTTTGCCGACACAATTGGAACTTACCACCACTTTGAATGGGCTGTTGGAACTGGGGAAGGAAAATCAGATGTCTTGGAATTTGAAAATGTTGGCATGAATGGGAGCGTGCAAGTCAATGGCTTGGATCTTGAGGGCTTGAGTATATGTTATATCACTCTGAGGGCCTGGAAATTGGATGGCCGCTGCTCTGAGTTTTCTGCAAAAGCCCATGCATTAAAGGGCCAACAATGTGTGCATTGCAGGCTTGTAGTTGTAGATGGTTATGTTACAATCACGAGGGGTGAAAGTATTAGAAGTTTTTTTGAGCATGCTGAAGAGGCAGAGGAAGAAGAGGTAGTTCAAACTTTGTGAGGCTTATAGATAAGGTTTCTGGATAATTTTGAAGTTAAACTTTTAAATCTTCTTTTCAGGATGATGATTCCATGGATAAGGATGGAAATGAGCTTGATGGGGAATGTGCACGTCCACAAAAGCATGCGAAGAGTCCTGAACTTGCCCGAGAGTTTCTTCTTGATGCGGCAACTGTTATATTTAAGGAACAGGCATGTTCATACCTTGTAACCTTTATTGTGCTTTAAAGTCTTGCAATGTACTTGTCAATCTTCTTAATCATTAACATATCAAATAAAGCTGTGGGATTCTTCCATTTCTATTGATATTTAAAACAACAAATAAGCTATGGGATTCTATCTTTTCCATTGACAATTAAACTTGTGTGTTGAAGAATGTGATAGTTAGAAAGATAACAGAAATCAGTTTATACTGTAAGTTGACGAGGAGTGTTAGAGTTTTTATTTAATGTGTAATTAGAGTTTATTCCTAATCAGTAGTTTAGATTTACTAATAGTCTTATTTAAATTAAGAATAAGTACTATTTAAATTAAAGATAAAAGTATAGTTTTAGTTATATTAAAACTCTATGTCAGACTATTTAAAGGCTTACTCTGTATACATTTGAAAATTAAGAGAATAATAAGAAAATACAGAGAAACACATTGTTCTCTTTGGAAAATATCTTGTTCATCTTCTTCAAACAATAAATCCCTAACCACCGATCACACACAAACCACCGTTATTCATTGCATCTCTGTCACCATGGTCCCTTTCTCACATGGTATCATGAGCCAACAACGGTCTTGATGCCGTCACCATTGCTACCATCTCTAATCTGAAACAGATAGACGATCTGATTTTTTAGATGTACATCTTTTTTCTCTTCCGCTGCTGTCATTATTAGGCCGCACTCGTTCCTTGGCTTCTCCCTCCTTAGAATCTTACATCTCTGGTGAAATTTCTACTTGTTTAATTTTGCTGTTTTATGGTTATATCTTAGCGAATAAAAAAGATAGATGAAAAGGTTATAGTTTAGCCTAAAAAAAAACTATTTGGTTCTATCTTAGCCATCCATCTTAAAAGATAGGCGAAGAGGTGAGAAGAGGTCCAACCGATGCATCAACCATCTCAAGCGTACCATAAGTTGAATGACATCAACAATTATTGCGCAAGAACATATGGTTCTATCCTCACTCTTCAAATCAAAGACTCCCGAGAATGGGGAGTATTTTTTTCAGCAAAAGAAATATGAGTAGGGAATCACATCCAAGATCCAAGCTGGCGCTCTACTACGTTTGCTCACTAGCTTGAGGGGAGTGTAAGTTATCCGAGAAGTGTTAGAGCTTGAGGGGGAGTGTAAGTTGACGAGGAGTGTTAGAGTATTTATTTAATGTGTAATTAGAGTTTATTCCTAATCAGTAGTTTAAATTTACTAGAAGTCTTATTTAAATTAGGAATATGTACTATTTAAATTAAAGATAAAAGCATAGTTTTAGTTATATTAAAACTCTATATCAACCTATTTAAAGGCTTACTCTGTATACATTTGATAATTAAGGATAATAAGAAAATATAGAGAAAACACATTGTTCTCTTTGGAAAATATCCTGTTCATCTTCTTCAAACAATAAATCCCTAACCACCGATCACACACAAACCACCATTATTCATTGCATCTCTGTCACCATGACCCCTTTCATAAGACTTCTAGTAAATCTAAACTACTGATTAGGAATAACTTTAATTACACATTAAATAAAAACTCTAACGCTCCTCGACTCCTCGTCAACTTACACTGCCCCTCAAGCTCTAACACTTCTCGGATAACTTACATATACTAATGACTTGATATGTGCAAGTTATTAACCAGAATTTCATTCCATTGTTTCTAAAAAAAATATCTATTTAAAATGGTTTGTTGTTGAACTCGGTGGTTTAGAGAAGCAGGACCAATAATAAATGAAAATTTGTCTTTGGTTAAACTTTGAGAAAGATTTCCATAGTTCACAGTACTATATCTACTTGGCTGGAGGAAATGCAACGTGTTTGTTCTGTGAACAATGATATGTTGAGATAAGTATCAGGCCAACCTTGCTAACTTGCCCCATCAAGTTATGCTTGTTGGAGATCAGTGCCACCCTGTTATTTATTTGTTTATTTTTAAACTGTCAAACTTGGACTTTGGTTACTGGTTCTTGTGGATTGTATGTATGGAGTTGTGGCATAGAAAACATACACGTCAATCTGTTTCTGTTTTTTGTGTTCTCATTATTGCTGAAATTCTTGTTACAAACTTAGAAACAAGTGATTCATTTTGATACAGGTTGAAAAGGCTTTTAGGGAAGGAACAGCACGCCAGAATGCACATAGTATCTTCGTTAGTCTTGCTGTTAAGCTGTTGGAAGAACGTGTTTCTGTTGCATGCAAGGAAATTATTACTTTAGAAAAGCAGGTCTGAGCAATTGGTTATTCTTCAACATAGATATTCCTTTATTCTTATCAGTAAATATAGGATTCTCTGTATGCTTTTTTGATAAATATTTTTGTCACTGCATGATTTCCGCAGATGAAGCTTCTTGAGGAAGAAGAGAGGGAAAAGCGTGAAGAAGAGGAACGCAGGGAGAGGAAAAGAACAAAAGAACGGGAGAAAAAGCTTAGGAGAAAGGAGAGACTAAAAGGAAAAGAAAGAGAGAGAGAAAAAAAATGTGCTGAAAGTACAACTCCTGTTTCTCGTGATATTGCAAGGGAAGATTCTTCACTAACTGTTGAGGTTGAGGAAAATATTGCTATTACTTGCAGAGAGACTGTGAGTGACACAGGTGATATTATAGTGTCTGGACCTGGCTCTCCTGATGTTAAAGGAGACCAGTTTTTAGATGGGAATTCTACTTCTAGTTTGCAGAATCACTCTTTTGATAGCCCTGATGGCGTAGGTACAAAGGTAAAAGATGGAAATGGCTCTTTTATAATGGAGCAATCAAAATTTTCTCATCTGAGATTGAGAGTTCGCAAGGATGGTCAGCTTGATCCGTCCATGAAATGGTCTGATCATCGCCGGTTTGCTGTTGTTTCAGAAAGTGCTCATGTTAATAGATCTGAGCCACGACATCAAAGAGAAAACTTTGAAGCTTCTTCGAGGAACTTCAATGGATTAAATAGGCAATCAAGGGTGAGCAATGCAAAGACCAATGGTCGGAATGGTGGTGTCAAGTATACTGAGAAGTTTCGGTGTTCCAATGGCTGGAGCGATAGATATGACTTCTATTCGTGCAGCTGCGGCCAACACAATGAATGCAGAGCGAAGATTGAGCCACATGTTTCTGCAACTAGAGTTGGTCGAGAGCCCAAGTCTATGAGCAAGACAGAATCTAAATTGGCCATGTCCAAGCAAGTCTATAGTGGTAACAAGTATAATCAACAAACTCACATGCGTGAAGATTGTGGAAAGATGAAACATAAAAGTGTTTCCGGAAACAATCCTACTAGTCGAGATTCACTTCACTCCAAGAAAGTTTTGGAGCCCACAGAATCGCATAAAATGTACCCCAGGAGCAACTCTGATACAAATATTACTTTGAGGTCATCTACTTACATTGTAGATGGACTTGATGATAACTTTGTTAATTTATCCGGCAATGCGTGTTCAAGTGAAGCTAGTCTAACTTTTGGTGAAATTGACCATGAGGGTAGCAAGGTTAACAGATCAAGAAACTCCAGCCTTGCAACAGAAAAACACTGTGATGTGGAAACACAGGATCAATGTTCTTCACTGAATGCTGGATATGAGGACGTTGGAATTTGTCCTAATAGAAACCCTACCCTGAATGGAATTCCTCATTCTATGATTTGTAGCACTTCTAATTCTGATAACTGCTCTTCATGCCTTAGTGAAGGAGATAGCAATACGTCCTCTTCACGTCATGGAAATTTGGAATCTTCATCAGCATCAGATTCTGAAGATGCATGTCAACAATCAGATAGGGTAGACACTTCAATGTGCATTCAAAATGGCTTCTCTGAGTTTCAGGTGAAAAGAATGGATAAAAAGCAGGGAGCCAATAGAGGGGTTGCTCTGGAAACCCAGAAATTGTTTGGACATCCACCAGATAGTACAGGGAACAAAGCTCCGGGAAATCCACCAATAAAAAATACTGAAAGTTCTGATTATGGAAAACCAACTGCCTTTATGGGTTCGCAGCATCAAGGCATGTTTACATCAGTGCATAACCAAGATATACAATTTCCAGTGTACCAAGGTCCTTCAACAATGAGTTACTACCATCAGAATCCTGTTTCCTGGCCAGCAACTCCATCTAATGGTTTATTGCCTTTCCCTCCTCTATACCCGTATTTTTATACTGGCCCTCTTGCCTATGGTCTAAACGGAAACTCACATTTATGCATGCCATATGGCACTCTGCAGCATTTGGCTGCTCCACCAGTTTATCAGCCAGTTATTGAGGCCAATGGATTGTATGCAGAGGAGCGAACTGAGATTTCCAAGTCTGGAACAGCACATGAAGGTTTCACTGATTTTAATGTAGAGAGGGTTGTTCCTGGCAGGATGCATGCAACAGAAGAAGCAGCAAATGGAGACGGTAAGCAAAATGACGTCTCTGCCAAATCACACGCGGATGACACTAGCTTTTCCTTGTTCCATTTTGGTGGGCCTGTGGCTCTTTCAACAGGATGCAAATCTAATCCTGTACCGCTGAAACATGAGATTGTGGAAGAACTTTCTTCCCAGTTTTCAGCAGATCATGTTGAAAATGGTGACGGTTGCAATAAAAAGGAGTCTACTGGTGAACAGTACAATTTGTTTGCAGCGAGTAATGGGATACGGTTTTCCTTCTTCTGATATAGTGGGTTGGGTATAGGGTTCAGTCCCTACCTTCTTTCCCAGGACATTTGAGACTACTTTATACTGGGTATAAGATAATATAAAATCCAAATTTAGCTTATAGTTTCTAGTTAGATTGTTTACCCAATGTGTCATTTTTTTAATTGATTGTAGAGGTGGGAGAGTGTCATAATGTTCGAGAGTTTCTTTTTATCCCCTTGGGCTGGTTTGAGATTTTGTTTTCCTGGAATTCTTTTGGTCATTTCATTTCAGTTCCTTGAATGGTTTGCTTCAGATTCAGTATTATCATATTCTTTAAGTCCCTTGTTTATATTCGACTGATGCCCTGCAAATTCAGTATTATCATTTTTGTGTAGAGAGAGCATATATTCTAGGAAAGAAAATGTTCAGAGTAGTTTGACCTATCCAGACGTCATCACTCCAGAACTCTATTCTTCTCCCATCTCCAACAATGAATCGGATATATTGCATAAAAAGAACATCATTGGGACAAGATGTTTTTCCAAATTAGAGATTTACTGGATGAGTTCAGATTCATCGGCAAACTAGGAGAGTTTGATTCATACCGAGCTTCAATCACTTTTCGCCAAAGGCACTCTGGCTCCGTTCCGTGACCCCATATCCATTTAAACAATAATGCTTGATTTTTAAGTTTAAAATCGAATAGGCCCAAGCCACCGTAGGATTTTGGTAGATATAAAGTTTTCCAGCACACCCAATGTATTGATCTACTGTCGGTCGACCCCCAAATAAATTTAGCAATAAGACTGAATAGAGTGGCTCTAACATGACCTGGCATAGGGAATAAAGAGATGAAATAAATTGGTAAATTAGATAGAACCGATTTTACCATTGTGATTCGACCACCGAACGACGGAGACTTTGATTTCTGGCCGGTCAATTTTCCTCTTATTTTATCAACAATTGGTGACCAAATTTGTGAGCCATTCTTACTAATTCCCAAGGGAAGACCCATCTATGTGCAAGGAAGCTCTTCAATTTTGCAAGAAAGCAAATCTGCCCAATACTCGATCACCTCCTTGGCCATATTGATCCCAATCAATATCGACTTCTTCAAATTTAATCTCAACCCTGATGCAAGTTTAAAACCTCTTAGAATACGCACAATGTTTTTTATTCTAGTTTCGCCATTTCCGGTGAAGACAATCAAATCGTCCGCAAATTAGAAGTGAGAGATAACCTTTGGACGATTACCAATGCGATTTACAAAAAATATTTCGAGAGATACGACTTTAGAGAGCATCGAGCTGAGAGCCTTCACGATTAAATTGAAAAGAAGTGGGGATAAACGGCATCCCTGCCTCAATCCACGTTTAATTGCAAAAGAGTTGGTGGGAGAGCAATTTACCAAAACTGATGTAGAGGCAGCAGATAAGCACATAACGATCCAAGAGCACCAAATTTTACCGAAGCCTACTTTGTCCATGATAAAGAGTAAGAACTTTCAATCCACCAAATTAGAAGCTTTGTTGAAGTCCGCTTTAAATATAACCCCTTGAAATCCTTTTTTATAATGTAGTCAATAATTTTATTTAAGATTAAGGAGTAGTCTAATGCTTGTTTGCCATGATGAAACAAAAACTGTGTATCACCTATGATTTTTTCCCTGACATCGCCCAAACGCCATGCAAGGATTTTGCCAGAAGTTTGTAAACACTGCCCACCAAGTTAATTGGGCAACAATCCTCCATACTTTTTAGAGATTGAATTTTAGGTATTAGAACAACACAAGAATGATTGAATGATTTATCTTTTATGTCTCCATGGAAGAATTGTGAGAAAAAGGACATGACCGCATCTTTCAAATTCGACCAAAACCATTTGAGGAATCTCATATTAAATTGGTATGGTTACGAGGCTCTCGATCCATCCATACTGGAAAGAGCAGAAAATACTTCATCAAGGGAAAAAGGCTTCTCGAGAATGTTAGCTGACTCTGAACTGATTGCTTTTAACTCACAGCCAAAACTGGAAACATGATATTGGACTTGTTGTAAGCTTCCTTGAAATGAGACTCCATTGCCTTTTTAACCATGATAGGATCACAATAAGTAATGCCTTTCGATTCAATGCTTTCGATATAATTAAATATTTTCCTCGAAGAAGCGACCATGTGAAAACAATTTAGTGTTTTTATCACTAGCTTGAAACCACTTTAGCTTAGATTTCTGAAACCACTCTCACTCTTCTCTTTTGATACAACTCCAAAGTTTAGCTCTAAGTATCTTCAGTTCAGTGAGTTTATTTTGGTCACCACTTCCATTGCTCAATTTATTCTCAATTTCATGGCACTTCTCCTCAATTGCCTTAATTAAATCATGATCATTGCTTCATTGTTCATTGACTCGATCCTTAGCCACAACTTTGCACTTTCGTAGAATAGGCATGATTCTTTCACCTTTCGCAGTATTACAGAGACCTTGGATATTACCATCCAAGGTCTTATCCCCCACCCAATTGTCAAACCATTTGAATGGTATTGGTGCCCAATTGTAAGGCGTTAACATAGAGTAAGACTGGATTGTGATCGGAAATCCCCCTTGGTAGGATTTCTGAAACAAAAAGGGCCAAAGGGAGACAAACTCAGGAGAAATGAGGAAGCGATCTAATATGCTGAAAGAAGGATGTTCTTTCAGATTAGACCAAGTGAAATTTTCTCCATGGGCAGGCAAGTCGATCGGCTCTAAGTCATCAATGAATTCTGCAAAAGCATTCATCTATTTTCTATGAATATTCATGCCCATTTTAATACACACGCTGTTGCCCCTCCCCTAGTGGGGGAATTTTTTTTTACCTTTGACCCTTTATATTTTTTAAAAAATGGAATAATTATATTTCCCCTCACAACTTTTAAAAATTATGTTTTGCCCCCACCCCTAAATCTTGGCTCTGTCCCTGTCTTCCACAAAATCCCTCAAAAATTGTAGCCATCAACAAAGAACACTAACTAAGTCTAACCAATGCTCAAACTTGATTGTAGTAAGAGACTTGATCATCATATCTGCAGGATTGTCGCGAGTGTTGGTCTTGTTCACAACAATGTCACCTAGGGCAATAATATCACGAGTAAAGTGATATCGTATATCAAAGTGTTTTGTATTCTCATGAAATGTTTGATCCTTTGTGAGGAAAATAACATGTTGACTATCACAAAACAACATATTGATCTGTAGGTCTTCGCAAAGTTCACCATAGAGTCTCTTTAACCAAATTGCTTTCTTGAAAGCTTCAGTAGTCACCATGTGTTGGGATGATCAATCAACAATGAAAAGCCAAGAGGGAGTGAATTGGCAATTTAAAAAATTTGTGGAAGCAAATGGAAAGATAAAAAATTGAGACATAAGAATTTATAGTGGTTCAAACTTCTAACAAGGTTTACATCCACTACCTTAGCTATCCACACTAAGGATTTTTCAAATCCACTAAATTTGCTTCCCTTTTGATCCCAAAGGAGATAACCTTATACTCCCTTAAGACTTATACCCCAAAGTCTTAAGAAATCCCGACAAAGAGATTACAAATGAAACAAATTGAAAAATCCTCTCAAAGGCTAAATGTTTGCACAATTCTAAGTTCACTCAAACCCCAATACGTGAACAAAATATTACAAACAAGCTCACTCAAGTGGGTTACAAGAATTTTGACTCTAAAAACTCAAATATTGTTGGATGTGTGCTTGAATGCTTATGACTTGAGGAGGAGTTGTTGGAGAAGCTTTTGAGACTTGTTTTTATACCCGACCATTCAATTCTAACCATTTGGGTAGCTGAGATATTGATTATAGTCATTGGAATTTATTTTTCCCGCGATAAATGATGTCTTCCAACACTGGGCATCGATACTCAAGCAATCATATCAGTACATGCTATAAGAAGAAAGAGTCGTTGTACAAAAGGGTATCGATACGCGAGAAGCTGTATCAATGCGCGAAGTTCCTTTTTACAAAGGGTATTGGTACGGGCCGTACCGTATCGATATCAATTTTTCTCACTGGAATCCTGATAAGTTGTGCATGAAAAATTGCATCGATACGCCTATATGGGTATCGGTACGCATTAACTGATTTTCAAAGTTGTGATTCCAATAAAACTGACAAGCAACAACCAAATATTAATTGCAAAAGATTCAAAAAAATCTTAACACCCCGTACCGATACGCACAAAGGCCGTACTGATACTCGAAGTCAACATTGATTTCCAGGTTGAATGGCGTACTGATATGGCTACACGTGTATCGGTACCCTATAACCACTAAGATAAAATTGAGATTCTAGTAGTAAAAAACCGTATTGATACGGTCTTGGGCGTATCGATACTCTTGAACCAATTTGGTTATTTTGAGTACGATAAACACTTAGAAAATATTTGGCGTTTAAACTTCTGACTTAGAAAATATTTTGAGTTTGAATACTTGTCAATTTGTGAGTCTTTTTAAGTACTTAAAAATTTATCCTATTTACAAAATAGTCCTTGTAATTCATTGTTATATCAAAATCAAATATATAGGTTTTACAATATGCTCTTTTTGATATAACAAAACCAAAATAAATTTTTAAGTCTTTCTGAAATCACTCCCCCCTTTTAAGGCTAAAAGATAGTTTATATTGAAAACCTTTTTGAAAAATTTATATCTCACTTGTCCCTCTTTTTTTAGATCAAAATCAACAGGGCAATAATAAACACAAGTATAAAAGAGTATAACTCCAAAGATAAACAACATAACATAGATATTATAAATTCAAAGCATAGTTCAAAGCAACATAAAATATCCAACAAACTAAGAACAAAGGTTCATAAACTCAAATACTAATAATAATATGATATGATATGGATGAGATGCAAAGCCTACGAGTCGTCCTCCTCTTCATCATCCTTTTCATCTTCCATGCCATTATCTCCAAGAGAATGACCATGTCATTCACCATGAAACGCGTTAAGGGTCATGCCCATCGAGGGTTGGCGATTCTCAATGGAAGTCACTTGAGCATCAAGGGAATTGAAACGAGAATCAAGAGTATCAAACCTTGTATTCATCTCAGCAAAACAAGTGTCCATGGTAGCAAACTTCCCATCAAGGTAGGCCATGAGAGCATCAAGAGAAGGTGGAGGAACCGGAGCCTCCGGAGCAAATAGAACATCTACCACGTGATTGGGTTGAACATCACTGAGAACATCCGCAATCCTAATCCATTATCCATTATGGTAGATAAACTTGTCTCGCTGGAGAGAATGATTATCTATAGGATCGATGAGAGACATTCCAAGATCATAGGTACAATATATCCCAAGCTTATGGAACATGTAGCTCAAGGCGGTACCATACGTGAAAGATGTGACAAGGGAGGTATGGTGCTTTTGGACGAGAAAGACTAACTTGGCAAACATGATTTGGGCTAGGTTTGGATGCTTACTGTTGCGTGCACAAGTGATGCGCAATTTAGTGCAAGTGTACACGGTGCCAAGTTATAGTATTTAAGATATCGTCTCCACAGGAATTGTGACAACCTTCAGAATTCACTTTTCTGCACAGGTAAAAAGTAAAAACACAAATATTGAGATTGTGTCGAGTATAATTAAAACTAAAACAAATAAAGTAAATAAAGAAATCAGATTGAGAGAATGAGTCGCTATTGGAAAGCTTTGTAGTGTGGACAACCGCCCACGAGTATGCCTCGGCAGATGCCCACCTTGGCAGAGACCAATGTGACTGCATGGGCAGTTAAGCGATTATTCAAAGTTCGGCAAGTCTCCCTTCAATGACTCCCTCTTATCCCCAAGCTTGAAGTGGTATTGGCGAACACGTCTTGGATAATACCTCCCGGCCTGAATCTAAGGATGAACACCAACCGATTATGAAGCTTCTCTTAGCCACTGAACTTCTAACTTATCCCTAAGTCGAAGTAACTTTACCCTATGATTGGATAAAATTGTGTTTACCCGTTTCATGAGTTCAACTCTTCTGATATTGAACTGTAGCGATGTTTTTTCAAATGGAAATAAAAAAGGATTTGGAGTCGCCACCGGCCACTTAGGTAGGCCGGGCACCATGAAAACCAAAGATTCGTTTTAAAAGGGTTCAGAAGTTGGTTACGCGTGAGGATGTATTAGCACCCCCATCGCGCCCGGAAATCGGTACCAAAATATTTATCGCTCTTAATCGAAGGAAATCGTTAAAACTTAAAATGAATTTAATTGAACATACTTAACTAAAAATTGACTTTAATTGAACGGGTTTTATCAAATTAATGGGCTCAAATTAATTGGACATTTAATTAATAAGGATGACGATACACCAGACCAAGGACTAAATCGACATCGAATAAGGCTGACTACCGTGTTAGTTTAAGGTTCGGATCCCGTACGTCACCTTTATGCATGATGCAAACATTTAAACATGATGGAATGATATTGTTAATTTTAATTATAATTTACCTTGGGACGGTAATAATTAGTTCGAATACTTGGTCAACATCCTTTAAGCCCGGACTGTTACGACACAAATATCAAAATTAATGAACACCTACTTTTTAAGATTTAGATTAATTAATGTGCCAACAATATTAAAGGTCACATGAATGACAATAGTAAATGTATGCCACATTATGATTAATGGACGAATATAAGATAAATACAAACGTATATTAAACATACTATCAATTAAGCATACTTATCACCATACAAACAAAACAAGGATAAGGGACTGAAATAAAGAAGCAGCTGTAACCCCCTTAGTCCGGCCTAGACGTCCGACCCGAACTAAGAAGATTACACGGGAAAACCAAAGTCAACTTGTGAAAGTCAACCTTGATTAACGACCTTTTTTTAAACTTTTCTAGAAGCACATTATTAACCAATGTGAATAGTAAAGTATTTCAGCGGAAGCAACATAGCGAACATAACTCGATTAGGGGTTTAATTGACAACAAACGTCCATTAGGGACTAATATGTAAATTTCTAGATTTATAAGGACTAAACAAGTTTTAAGGTTACCAATCCAAAATTAATCATATAATGTACCCACATGTCAAATACCATCTTAAACGGATCATCCAAACTCATTTAATTAAACATTCAAGACTCAGGGACTAAAATGTAAGAAACAGAAACCTGAAACAATTCAAATTCAACTTCAACGGTCGGGTGTTTCGAAACATAGGACCCCGTATCGGAATGGTCGTTTCAAAACTAGGTTGACCATTTCGATACTCGGGTGCGTTCCGAAACCCGTATCGAAACACCCCTTTTCAGTAGCAAATCGTTCCGAAACGCTCCTACCCGTTCCGAAATCTTATGACCATTCCAGGCCATTGTTCCGAAACAAGTAAGGGCGTTCCGATACACCTTGCCCTGCAACTACACAAATTGCTGGTTTTTCACTCATAAACACCCCCTAAAACATTCCAATTCATTCCACAACATACATACAACATGTTTAAGCATCAAAGATCAACTATTCGAAGCATAAGCTAAAACATGGCATCCATCATGCGAGCATTGGAACTATAGGCATGCTCCCTAGTCTTCCAAAGCCATACAAAGCTAAAACCATCATTCAAACAAAATTCAATCCTCAAGGCCATTTACAAACCAAAGTTAAGCAACCAAATATGCTCAAGGTAATTAACAACATCTTCAAACATCCAAGAGTAGAAATCCCACCCATTGCCTCTTATTACACCAAAGTAAAACCACATACTTTGCTATACCAAAGTGCTTGGGTTCCCCTTGCTTTCTTGCTGCCTCAAAAGCCTAATTCTCTGCATTGATGAAACAAATGAGCGTAAGCACAAAGCTAAGTGAGGATCGCTAAAACAACATTCATCAATGCATTTCACACAACGGGAAAATCACCAATTATCAACACACGCCTTTACTTAAAACATGCCATCTCAAGGCATCAATGCAATTTTTAAAATAGATGCTCGTATGCATCACTCGAAGACAGCAAATAAACCTTTGTTCATGCTTTACCAAGCATCACATGCATTCTAGCATAATTCACAAGCATCTCATGCTTAAACCATTAATCAACAACATTATATTGGCTTACAAGTGATCAATTCTCAAACCATACCAAAACCAACTCAAAGACACAATCGGATATGCGGATTACAAGCGTTGTCCCACACGCTTGATACATACTACCGGACTACACAAGGTGGAGATCAATGGCACGATCACAACCCCTTAACACCCGTGATTGAGTTAAATGGCACAATCACAACCCATCAACACCCGTGGTGGAGTTAATGGCACAATCACAACCCCTCAACACCCGTGGTGGAGTTAATGGCACAATCTCAACCTCTCAACATCACTCATCGGTAGTTGTATAACCCACTAGCGAGAGTCCGGACACAAAACAAGGCTTACACATGGGAGCTACCTCAACCATTGTAATCACCTTAACCAAGCTCACACACGGGAGCATTCCTCCACCGTAGTGACGCTTAACTAAGTTCACCCACGAGAGCCATCCTCCATTGCGGTGACGCTAATTCCTCAATCGCTAGGATACTTGGATGGAGATTACGACACAATCACAACCCCTCGACATCCAAGGCGACTTTATTCACGGTGCACCCAATCCTAGCCGGCTAACTATATCCGATTAAAGTAACCAGAAACTATATCCATCACTTGCCAATATAATTATTTAACATCAATATTCCACTGGTCTACAAGCACAAATACAATGCCATTTTCACAAGCATAAACATGTTTAATATCAAATGCATTTATCACATAAAACCAAGGATCACTTACCTAGTGCATCCTTAACATAATGGCACTAAAATCCAGCATTAACCATGCTTAAGACATGCTTTAAAATAGTAATCTAAACCACATTTAATTCAAGTGTTTCAAACTTACACTAAGCTCCCAAGACCACAATCAAAGCGTTACAAAGCTAGAAAATCCATTTCCACTCACCGATACGAGAAGCCTTGTTTGCCGACACGAAAATCACCCTTCCAGAGCCTCCAAAATCACCTCGATTGCTCCCGGATTAAGATCCCCTATTTTCACATCATCAAAAATAAAGATCTAAATGCATTAAAATGCATTTCAACACCAGCAACAAATCACAAACTCGTTGCTCACCCAAACTACACCAATTTACCCATCCGAAACAACCGAAAACTCAATCGATTGCTTCCTAAACCAAGCCCAGCCAACATACATCGCTTCAAATCAATTATAAACATCAAAACACATCTAAAATCAACCTAAAACCTTCCTTGTACCTCCAGAAAGCATTACTCCCACATATCACCTCAAAAACCCAACTAGAACTAACAAGAAACTCAAGAATCTCAAGGATTTCGGGATCTATATCAACAAAACCTCTTTTCAACATATTAACCATCTCAAAACTCAATTAAAATCAATCCAAAACAGAGCTTAACAAAACAAGTCCATAAATCAAGAATTTCATCTTATTTTCACAAGATTTCAATCTCAAATCAATACTATAATGAAAACTCAACTAAAAACATTAATTAGAAGCCAAAGATCTTGGGAATTTCAATAAAGAAATTTGATTAGAGGTTGAGAATGGGATTTACCTCCAATCCTTGCTTCCCTCAATGAATGACAAGTTTTCCTTAGCAAAATCTTGAAGAACTTGAAAGGATTTCTTGAAAATTGTTTAGGAAATATTAAGAGAGTGTTTGGGAGAAAAGAATTCTGGAGAGAAATGAATGAAAATTGTGTTTGGTTCAAAATGAAGACAAGATGGTAGTTACGTGATAGAATCTCAAATTAACCACCTAATTAATTAAATAAAATAAAACCCAATTAAAGCTTATTTAATTAAAACCATTTTAAACACATGTCATATTAAGGAAAGGCTAAATTGACATAAATCCCCCTAAAGATTCTAAGAATTTGGCTTCTTCTTTAAAAATCAAATTTTCCACAGTGTTGAAACTTTACAATTTGATCACTACTCGAAATGTCCCATTTCCGAAACTCTTTTTGTAAAATTGATTTGACCAACCTCTTAAACATATTTTTAGAGGATTTTAGCAATTTTACCACATTTTTATCCTATCCCGACCCTTGATTTCCTTAAATCACCTTACGCGATTCGAATCGTTCTCGACCAGTCCGGTCCGATGTCTAAAACATCTAGGCCCAAAACCAGGGCGTTACAACTCTCCCCCACTTAGGAAATTTCATCCTCGAAATTTTACCTAACGGAAAAAGGTGCGGAAACTACTTTAGCATGTCCTACTTGCTTTCCCACGTGGCTTCCTGAACTCCTCAATACCGTCGCAACACCTTCGCAAGCTCTATCGTCTTGCCACGAAGAACTTTAGTGCTCTTATCAAGAACCCTCACTGGTTCCTCATCATATGAAAGATCCGGATTCAACTCTATCTCCTCAACAGGCATCACATGTGAAGGATCCGATCTGTACTTCTGCGACATAGAGACATGGAACACATCATGTATCTTTTCTAGCTCCGAAGGCAATCTCAACCTATATGCCACATGACCAATACACTCCACAACCTTGTAAGGTCCAATGAACCTTGGGCTAAGCTTACCCTTACGCCCAAATCTCATCACCTTCTTCCAAGGCGATACTTTAAAAAACACACGTTCGCCAACCGTGAACTCAATCTCTTTACACTTCAGGTCCGCGTAAGATTTTTGCCTAACCGATGCTGCCTTCAAATGCTCACAAATGAGCTTCACCTTCTCGATGCTGGAATCAAAATCAACTTTTGCCCAGCTTCTGCCCAATAGAGAGGGGTTCTACATCTTCTCCCATACAAAGCCACGTATGGAGCCATTTGAATACTTGCATGGTAACTATTGTTGTAAGCAACTCAACCAACGACAAGTGCTTCTCCCAAGAACCCTGGAAATCTATCACGCATCATCTCATCATGTCCTCAAGCACTTAGATCACACGTTTCGACTGTCCATCCGTCTGAGGATGATAGGAAATATTGAAATCTAACCGTGTACCCAAGGCTTGATGCGAATATTCCCAGAAACGCGTTGTAAATCTCAGATCCCTATCCGACACTATAGACTTTGGCACACCGTACAATCGTACAATCTCTGAAATGTACAGCTCATCCAACTTATCCAGGGCATACGTAGTATGCACAGGCATAAAATATGCACACTTCGTAAGTCGATCAACAATCACCCAAACTGAATTTTTCTTTGACGGTGATAACGACAACCCAGACACAAAATCAATGGTAATTCTTTCCCACTTCCATCCTGGAATTCTCAAAGTTTGCAGCAACCCAGAAGGAACTTGATGTTCAACTTTCACTCGCTGACACACCATGCACTTACTAACGAACTCAGCCACATCTTTTTCCAACCCCACCCAGTAGTACTCATCCTTCAACTCACGATACATCTTGGTACTACCAGGATGCATAGCAAAAGGACTACTATGGTATCCACTCTATCATATAAGAATGCAATTCTAAGCACATGGTAAACATTTGACAGATCATCACAAGCATAGAAGGGCATATAGTATAGCATGCTTAAACCATAAACTGTTAGCATACCAAGAGGCAAGGTAAAACATCAAAAACATTATAAAGGCCTTGAGCTTAACATTAGGGAGACCAAAACACATCTCCCAAAATAAACTAATAAAATCCCATTGTCATATATCATTACTAAAGTAAAAGTATAACACCATACTTGAGCTTAACAATCCTTGATTTCCTTTAAGCCTCATTGCTACCTAAAATTTGTCAATTATCTGCATTGTTGGTAAAAGAGAGCATAAGCACAATAGCTTAGTGAGACATGCTCTAGAAACACCAACACAACAATGCAAACATTAAAACTCTACCTTGAAAACCGTTTATAAAACCATGCTCTTTTTATCTCATGCTTGAAATCCATTTCAAAGCAAAACATCTTTTGAAAACCACATGTACCATCTATCTATCTCATGCATACAACCAATGCAAATCTCTTGGCAAAGCCACACATGCTTGATATACAAAAGCATTTCATAATCTCAAAATATCATATGCATTTCTCATAGCATAAAATCATTAACCATTGGTACATGTGAATCAATGTTCATTCTCATATATTGGCATTTCATATTCTATCTTTACTCGGATATGCGGATAGCTTAATGCAAAGTCAAGTCCTACCCCGGTGGGATCTCGCCACCGGACTCTCATGGCGGTATCTATCTTCGCCACAAAGCTTGGGTGTTTCACAAAGACCTACCCCGATGGTATCTCTCATCATCGGACTCTCACTTTGGATCGGGATGGCATTACCCCCCAATTGCCCGACTCCAAAGAGCACGTACAAATTTTAGTTTATAGTGCACTTTACATCCTATTGGTCGACCAATTATATCCGGTAATCATCTCATCATTTATGCCAATATATTACATTAAAATCATCATCTCACCTACTATTTTGATGCAACATTTCTAAATCATTCTCATCCCATTTTAAAACCACAATTCATGCATAGCATTTAATCAAAATCTAAAAACTCTTTGCAATGTTATTCCATCTCATGGGATCAATATAAAGCATCATCTCATGTCATGAATCATGCACAAAACAGTAGGAATTTGTCTATCTCAAATCAAGAGCATGTCAAAAGCATTTAGGGGCATCATCCACATTTCGAGAGCAAATCTAAACATACTTACTTCCGGACTTAGGATGGTGTTTCAAACCAATCCTAAATCCACAAATCTTGTTTCCTTGTCCCTCAAGGACTTCTAAAACCAATTCCACTCACCGATAACATTTTGCTTACTTGCCAAAACGATTTCTAAGCTTCCGGCACTTTCAGATCAATACCAAACGCGTCCGAAGATGTCTCCCATGTTCATTACACATAGGAGCAGAGGATTAATGCACCATCATGCATTAAAGTCACCAGCCACTCATTCTAACTCGCTGCTTTACTCAAAACTAGCATTTCGACTATCCGAAATAACCGAAATCACTTCCAAACTTTCTCAAATTAAAGCCCAACCAAGATCTATCAATTTTAATCTTTTCTAAACCTATATCAACATAAAAATCAACATAAACACGACCTTATACCTCCAGCAATCGCAGATAACCAAAAACACCTCAAAAACCACAAATCTAGCATCTCAAACTTAGGAACCCAAACTTATTCGGGATTAATTTGTTAAAACCTCATTTTCAACATCAAATAACATCCAAAATATGTTAGAAATCAACCTCAAATTAGAGCTTCTCATAGAAATACGAAAATCACCAAGATCTTATCAAGAATCTTGATTTTAACAACTATTTCATGTTTATAACATTAAAACAACTCAAAACCATTAACAAAGGATGATAACTTGGGAATTTTAGTAAAGAACTGATCATTAGAGGAGAAGGACGAAGCTTACCTCTAATGGTTGATCTCTCTTTAATTTGAGCAAATTTCCTTGAAAATCCAAAGCAAAATTAGAAGGATTTGATGAAACAAAGATGAGAAATCTTTTGGAAGATGAAATCTCAGAAAACAAGATGAAAATTAGAGGTTCTTTGATGAGAGAACAATGTTTGGCTGATTGGATGTTGAGAGAAAATGAAAAGAGAAAATCTATCGTAAAGTTGGTTATGAAAAGTCAACCTTTGATTTTCTTTTAATTCTCTTTTATTTATTTAATAAAATCATTATTAAAAGCTCCCAAAGAGAAATCTGATGGAAAAAAATGGTAAAATTAGTTCCTTAAAGATTCAAAGTTTCAATCATTTACAAAACAGTCACTAGCCAACTTTTGCAAAAACTGCATTTTGGTCACTATACCAAAATGTAATATTTCCAAAGCTTATTTTGTAAAATTATTTTCACCACAATCATTTATAAAATAAATGAGGATTTTTAAATATTTTTCTATATTTTTAAAACATCCCAAACTAGGTTTTTCCTAAACCAACCTTAAGGGTTTGAACCATTCCCGACTGGCCCGATTCAACGTCTAAAACATCTAGGCCCAAAACCAGGGCGTTACAACTGTCCCCCACTTAAGAACTTTCGTCCTCGAAATCTACCTGGTGGAAAAAGGTAAGGAAACTACTTCTTCATGTCATCCTTCCTTTCACATGTAGCTTCCTCAACGCCACGATGTCTCCATAAGACCTTTACCAGCTCGATGGTCTTACCTCGGAGAACCTTGCTATCCGAATCCATAATATCAACAGGCTCCTCATTATACGTTATGTCTGGATTCAACTTAACCTCTTCTACATGCATAACATGCGACAGATCCGATCTATATATCCGAAGCATGGATACATAGAACACATTATGTATCTTTTCTAACTCTAAAGGCAACCTCAACTTGTAAGCAACGGGACTCACACGTTCTATCACCTCATATGGTCCAACGAACCTCAGACTCAATTTTCCCTTCCGGCCAAATCTCATCACCTTCTTCCAAGGTGAAACTTTCAAAAACACACGTTCTCCAACTGCGAAATCTATATCCTTATGCTTCAAATCCACATAAGACTTTTGCCGGTCCGACGCTGCCTTCAAACGTTCACAAATGAGCTGCACCTTCTAAGTGGTTCCTTTCAACAAAGCTGGCATCGAAATAAAGTTTTGCCACGTTTCAACCCAAAAAAGAGGAGTTCTACACTTTCTACCATATAAACCCTCGTACGTTTCCATTTGAATGCTTGCCTGATAACTGTTATTATAAGCAAACTCAACCAAAGGCAAGTGCTTCTCCCAAGAACCTTGAAACTCAATAACGCAGCACCTCAACATATCCTAAAGCACTTGGATAACACGCTCCGACTGTCCATCCGTCTGCGGATGATAAGAAGTACTAAAATTCAACCGTGTCCCCAATGCTTTATGCAAACATACCCAAAACCTCGACGTGAACCTCGCATCTCTATACGACACTATAAATTTCGGCACACCGTGCAAACGCACAATCTCAGCAACGTACAACTCAGCTAGCTTATCCAAGGTTTACGTAGTATGCATAGGCAAGAAATGTGTACACTTCGTAAGGTGATCCACAATCACCCCAACAAAATTCTTTTTCGATGGCGACAAAGGCAAACCAGACACGAAGTCCATGGTAATCCTCTCCCACTTCCATTTGCTAACGAACTCGCTGACAAACTATACATTTGCTAACGAACTCAACAACATCTTTCTTCAACCCCACCTTGTTGGAGTATGCCCAAAGACCAATCATATGATGATTGAATAGACATACTATTTTACTAGATTTATCAAGTAATGACATTGCCGTTATTATCATTTGGTATGTATATGTGCATCAAACTAACCATTGGATAATAATGTCCATACAATAATACGATTATTGTTAAATAGGATCCTTAGTCGAATATTATTACGGGTATGGACAGTGATAATATATAAAGACTAATATGTGGTTGATGACAAGCGTTGTCATTGACATAGAGATGTCAAAATCAACACATAAGTATTTGTTAGAGAACAACATACTGGATTGACCCGCTATGAGCATGTTTCTTGGGTAATTATGTGATAGTCACAACATTGCTCATGATAAACATATGTAAAATCCTCAGACTTGAGATCAACATGATTTCAACATAAAGATTTACGTATTTTGACATAGTCAAACGTGTGTCGTAACTGACTACATTATAAAGACTGATGATTGGATACATGATGACCTATGTAGTGAAATATGGTTGATCAAGAAAGGATTTGTCCCTCCTACATAATGAGAGAAATATCTTCGGCCACTTGATTGAGTGAGATTAGAAAATGCATGGCCATGCTCGAATATTATGATATGAGATATCATAGAGATTCGTTTATCATAATCTACTCAAGACATCAAGAAACACTAGATGGACAACGCAAGTGTGACTAACCCATAACTTGTGTTCATCTAAGATATAAAGGACAAAAGGATGAAATACATAAAGGAAGTTTATTCAGGAATTAGGAAAGTCAAACCATGACTTCATGCAACTTAAGTAGCAATGATGTATTGCTAAATGCCACTCATTGTTTGTAAAATTAGAACAGTTCTAATTTTGCTGCTAACGTTGCATGAACCTACAAGGGTCACACCCTTCAATTGAAACGAACAAAAAATGGAAACCATACTCCCTATTTTAGGGAGGTTGCCGAAAATCCCCTATGGGATAAGGGAAATCAGCAACTCCCTTAAATGGGAATAATATTTGATAAATATTGTATTTATCAAATATTATTTAGAGTATGGAAAATATTTAGAGACTTAAATATTATAGAATAAGATTCTAGGAATTTAAATATATATTTGGAATTTATATAATGTATATTTAATTCCAAGTTTATGCAGAATTAGATTCCACATAATTAAAAACATATATTTAAATCCAAGTTAAGATAGAATGAGATTCTATATAATAAAAATATATATATTTGGATTAAATATAATGTATTTTTAAATCCATGTTTTATGTAGAATAAGATTCTACATAATTAAATATATATATATATATATATATATATATTTCATTTAATATTATTAAATATAATGTATATTTAATATAAATCAATTTCAAGTAGAATTAGATTCTATGAATTTTGGTTGAACTTGGATTTAAGGAATTCAACTAGAATTAAGTCTCTGAATACTATTTAAAGGGACAAGGGCTAGCAACCAAATCATCCCTCTTCCTTCTCTTGAAGATTTCGACAACACCCCTAGGGATTCCCCACTGGAATTCGACATATCCCAGAAAGCTCTCTGGGAAGCTGTTCGATATTTTTCTGGTGTTCTACTTGCCCCCTGGCAAATCCCTGAAGGTTTCCTTGCTCGATTGCAAGTCCCGGTTGAACTCCTGGTCGATTTCAGACTCCCTCAGGAATCCCTGGAGGGATTTCGACTTCTCCCTGGAAGGATTTCGACTCCGTAGAGGTCGTTGCGAACCTTTGACGATTTCGGTTTTACTTGACGTGGTTATTCCGACATACCGTCGGTTTTCCAGTTTCTAGAGTTTTAAAAGGCAACTCCTCATCTTTTCACCCCGGATTTGTTCATGTACATGGATCCTAGCTGGATTACATCGGATTATTTTTTCCGCTGTGCCACGGGGCGTGCCGACGTGACCCAACAGTGGTATCAGAGCCACTTGTATGATACGAATTTAGACTTAAATTCTTAGGTGATGTTTATGTATTAGATGCATGTTGTTTGTTTCGTTTTAGATATTTATCATTTATCGTATCACACCTAATAAAGACTTATTTCGATTATCACTGAATGATTAAGAGTTAATCATAACTATGTTAGGTTGCTTCAATGTTAAATGTAACATGTTGAGACTAATAGTTAGTCTAGAGAACAAGTAGTTGTTCGTAGTTTCATAGATTTATGAAATCTCTGAAAGGGCTTCTAATTTGATAAAAGTTATCAAACTATCTTTCACGGTGAATCCATAAGAGTTATGGTTAGACGTTATGAAAAATGCATGTCTAGGATTGGCATCATCAAAGACCTGGTACTTAAGTGTGCCTAGTGCGCCACCTCTCTTTCATGTTGACCTACCTCGTGCATTTGTTCGTTAACGCAAATGGTTTATGAAACCTCGTGATCCTTCTTTGGCCCATTAACCGCAACATAGGGATAATTAGTTTAAAACTCCGTAAACACGTCGTTTCTTTGTTCGCACGATGTTTGAAATGCATGTTAGATTGCACGGTGTTTGTTTTGCATGGTTATAGCCCATAGCCTTTTCAGTTTTGGTTTTTATAAATACGGCATGTGTGTCGTGCCTTTCTCTATCTTTTATTGTACTTCTCTTCTCATCTCACTCCCTCGCATGTAACACGAGTTTCTGAAAATTGTAAATACTCATGGAGATAAAGCAAGAACCAAGGTAGCAGCGTGGTGGGTCTTCCCTGGTGGACCGAGCGTTTCAGAAGCAGATTCTATCTTCAGTAGAATGGTCCTCCCATTGGCTTAGGACGGGTCACCTTAGGTTAAGAAGGGCTATAATCATTGCATATCTATTTACCGCTTATATTTACCTTGTATGTGATGCATTGGATGTTTTATAAGCATGTTTAAACATAGTTCTATTGATAGGATCAATGTTAAAATGTTGAGATAATTAAGTAAATCCCTCACTATAATTCTAAGTCTGTTTTAACCATCCAATATTTACCCTCGTTAAAGCTTCGATCGATATAATGCGAGCTTTGCCAAAGCAATACCACATTTATCTATCTTAGTTAAACGCGAAGAATAAGCTAGTGATATTCGCCAGTTGAGATATTGGTATTGACTTAGCTGGGTTGTTCTAATAGGATTAGAAAACCTAGTGGTTAAAAGTTTTGGATAATCATAAGATGATTTAAAGAACAAGAGTTGTTCGCCAAAAGATGAGGAATTACATGAGATGTAATTAGTAAGATGTTACTTACCTAAATAACCATTTCCTAAAAGACTGGCCAAAGCTGATTTAGGAATGGTGAAATACGGATCCTCACTCACTAGAAAAACTATCGAAACATTTTTCCGAAATTAAAACTAGAGGGTTTTTAATTTTGAAGAAAATAGTGAGAGTAAATTTATAGTAAAGACCTATCTATAAATTTTAAAATTTAGTAAAACTTATGTAGCATATTTTCTATGTTGTAGAATTAATGGCAAGTAATACTCTATCTCTGCGATCTATCCTTGAGAAGGATAAGCTCAATGGCATAAACTTCCTTGACTGGTTCTGCAATTTGAGAATTGTTCTCAAACATGAAAAGAAGGAATATGTCATTGAAGAACCTGTTCCTGATGAACCGGTTGCCACTGCTTCCAGAGCTGACAAAGACAAGTTTAAGAAACACATGGACGACATGCTGGATGTCGGTTGTCTTATGCTTGCCTCCATGACCCCTGAGCTTCAGAAGCAACATGAGGACATGGTAGCTTATGATATGATTCAAAATCTCAAGGATATTTATGAAGGGCAAGCTCGTCAAGAGAGGTACGAGACCTCTAAAGCTCTGTTTCAATGCAAGACGAGTGAGGGATCTCCCGTAGGAGCTCACGTCATCACAATGATGAGCTACATCCAAACGTTGGAGAAGCTAGGCTTTCCGCTGAAAGACGAATTAGCTACTGATGTCATCCTGCAATCGTTGCCGGATAGTTTCAATTAGTTCGTCCTTAATTTCAATATGAATGAAATTAACAAGACGCTGCCACAGTTGCTCGGCATATTGAGAACTGCTGAAATCAACCTGAAGAAGGTAGGACCTAAACATGTTCTGATGGTCCGCAAGGGCAAGAAGAAAGATAAATCGACAGCAAAGTCTAAAGGTGATGGTAAGATCAAAACCAATGGAAAAGAGGCATTGAAACCTAATAAGGGAATCAAGAAGGATGGAAAATGTTTCCATTGCGGCAAGACCGGACATTGGAAGAGAAACTGCCCCACACACCTACAAGAAGTCAAGAAAGCAAAAATGAGTGAGGTATTAACCTCAGAGGCTTCTAAAAAGAAGGCATCAGAATAGACATGGACCTGCGAATGGAAATAAAGCAAGAGTTGCTACATCATCCATTAGGACATGTGTTTTTGCTTAAATAAATTTGTTTTAGTTTTTAAGATTATTATTTTGTGCCTATGTTTTAGTTATCTTGTAAGGACAAGATATTTTAATTTTGAGATTATTTAAATAAATGTTATTTTTTAATCTCTTATGGCACAACGAATCAATGATCTTTAAACTAATCAAATCAATAATATTTATAAGATAAACAAAACAAATGACTAATCTCAAACTCATAAAAAGTATTAAGGTAATTTGATGAGATCAAATTCAAGAATATTTAAAGTTTGATGAACTTTCAAAGAATATGGGATTGTCCCATAATTAATTCCCACAAGTGGAACGAAAAGTCTTTGAAAGAGAATCAAATATGTTAGACATGTTTTGATTCAGAACAAGTCATTTTCGACTTTTTTACACACTAGAAAAACAACTCTCATACTTAATCGTGTTTTTTTCGAAACGTCATATAAGATATGGACTAACAATTGTTCCAGAATACCTTTGAAGTTTTAAGGTTACTTACATGTTAAAATGTTTACAAAGTTTGAACCTTAAAAACTCCATTTGTTGTTTATCCTAACGCGAACAAAGCGTTTGTTTCTCAAACGAGAGTTTATCTTGAAAGAGATTAATTCTCACAAAGGGATATTATTTCTTCAACTTTAACGAGAACAAAATATTTGTTGCTCAAACGATAGTTTATCTCGAAAGAGAATACTTATCACTAAGGGATTTCATTTTTCAACGAGAACAAAATGTTTGTTGCTCAAACGAGAGTTTCTCTCGAAAGAGATTACCTCTCACAAAAGGAAAAAAATGGAATTTGGAATGTGAAGAAATTTTAGACAACAAATTTACGAACCAAAGATTGAGAATGTTCCACAAATGATCAAGGAACATTGGAACAAAACACAACCATTGTGTTGATCCTTAAGAGAATACCATATACTTGAGAAATATGGATTTCTCACTATCCGTACATGGAAACACTCTTCTTTTCGATCAAGATAAAGACTAGGTCTTATCAAAAAGCAATAGTGAGCCTAAAATTCGAGAAATGGATAAGAGCCATGGGATATGAGATGGAATCCATGTCTAAAACCAAGTATTGACTTTGGTTACCTAAAAGGGTAAAACCTAAAAGGTATTGATGAGTTTTTCAAAAAGGAAAAACCAACATGGATGATAAAACATACAAAGGATGATTCGCCGCTAAAAGTTTTCGACAAACTTCATAGTATAGACTATGATAAAGCATCTTCCTTGTACCTATGTTTAATCCATCTTAATCTCACTTGCAAGTAGTTACATACGATGATTGTGGAATCAAATAAAGGAATGTCAAAACCACTTTCCTAAGGGAAAACTTGAAACAAATGTGTACATAACACATCCAGAAGGTTTTGTCACTCCAGTAAACACTTGGAAGGTATGTAAGCTACAAAGGTCTACCCGTAGACTAAGGCAAGCTTCTCGAAGTTGGGATATTCGTTTCAGAAGATACAATCAAAAGGTTTGGTTTATCTAGAAACAAAAGGGAGTCTTGTTTTCAAAAGAGCTAGTGGGAGCATTGTTAATTTCCTAAGTATTGTATGTAGATAACATACTCATCAAAATGAACTAAAGATCGCAATCCGTTTTGCATTAATGAAAGATACTGCGAGTTAGCAACATGAGACAATATCTAACTCTACAACATAGGCTGAATGTATTACAGTCAACATAGCAATAAAGAAGGATGTTTGGATCTAAAGGGTTCACTTCTGAACTAAGGGTTGTTCCCAGCATATTAGATGCTACATAACTCTGTTATGATGGAACCTTTGCGTAAGCAAATAAGACCCATATCTCATCAATAAATCCAAACATATTCTAAAGTACTTACATCTTGGAGATGTGAAAGTATGCAACATACGCACAAAGTTGATAACTTTGTCAACTCCCTGACAAAGCTTTTGACACAACATAAGCATGTCAGTTACACTAAGCCATGTCATATTAGATACGAGAATGATTGGTCTTAGTGCTAGTGGGAGATTGTTGGAGTATGCCCAAACACCAATCATATGATGATTGAATAGACATACTATTTTACTAGATTTATCAAGTAATGGCATTGCCGTTATTATCATTTGGTATGTTTCTGTGCATCAAACTAACCATTGGATAATAATGTCCATACAATAATACGATTATTATTAAATAGGATCCTTAGTCGAATATTATTACGGGTATGGACAGTGATAATATATAAAGACTAATATGTGGTTGATGACAAGCGTTGTCATTGACATAGAGATGTCAAAATTAACACATAAGTATTTGTTAGAGAACAACATACTGGATTGACCCGCTATGAGCATGTTTATTGTGTAATTATGTGACAGTCACAACATTGCTCATGATAAACATATGTATAATCCTCAGAACTTGAGATCAACATGATTTCAACATAAAGATTTACGTATTTTGACATAGTCAAACGTGTGTCGTAACTGACTACATTATAAAGACTGATGATTGGATATGTGATGACCTATGTAGTGAAATATGGTTGATCAAGAAAGGATTTGTCCCTCCTACATAATGGGAGAAATATCTTCGGCCACTTGATTGAGTGATATTAGAAAATGCATGGCCATGCTCGAATATTATGATATGAGACATCATAGAGATTCGTTTATCATAATCTACTCAAGACATCAAGAAACACTAGATGGACAACGCAAATGTGACTAACCCATGACTTGTGTTCATCTAAGATATAAAGGACAAAAGGATGAAATACATAAAGGAAGTTTATTCAGGAATTAGGAAAGTCAAACCATGACTTCATGCAACTTAGGTAGCAATGATGTATTGCTAGATGCCACTCATTGTTTGTAAAATTAGAACAGTTCTAATTTTGTTGCTAACGTTGCATGAACCTACAAGGGTCATACCCTTTGAATGAAATGAACAAAAATTGGAAACCATACTCCCTATTTTAGGGAGGTTGCCGAAAATTCCCTATGGGATAAGGGAAATCGGCAACTTCCTTAAATGAGAATAATATTGGATAATTATTGTATTTATCAAATATTATTTAAAGTATGGAAAATATTTAGAGACTTAAATATTATAGAATAAGATTCTAGAAATTTAAATATATATTTGGAATTTATATAATGTATATTTAATTCCAAGTTTATGCAGAATTAGATTCCACATAATTAAAAACATATATTTAAATATATTTAAATCCAAGTTAAGATAGAATGAGATTCTATATAATAAAAATATATATATTTGGATTAAATATAATGTATATTTAAATCCATATTTTACGTAGAATAAGATTCTACATAATTAAATATATATATATATATATATATATTTCATTTAATATTATTAAATATAATGTATATTTAATATAAACCAATTTCAAGTAGAATTAGATTCTATGAATTTTGGTTGAATTTGGATTTAAGGAATTCAACTAGAATAAAGTCTCTGAATACTATTTAAAGGGACAAGGGCTAGCAACCAAATCATCCCTCTTCCTCCTCTTGAAGATTTCGACAACACCCCTAGGGATTCCCCACTGGAATTCGACATATCCCACAAAGCTCTCTGAGAAGCTATTCGATATTTTTCTTGTGTTCTACTTGCCCCCTGGCAAATCCCTGAAGGTTCCCTTGCTCGATTGCAAGTCCCGGTTGAACTCCTGGTCGATTTCAGACTCCCTCAGGAATCCCTGGAGGGATTTCGACTTCTCCCTGGAAGGTGTTCAAACCTGTCCAAATTTATCCCTAAGTGTTAGGGAGGCGGAAACTTTGTTCATTTTGTTCGGGTGGACTCCGTACAGGTCGTTGCGAACCTGTGACTATTCCGGTTTTACTTGACGTAGTTATTCCGACATACCGTCGGTTTTCCAGTTTCTAGAGTTTTAAAAGGTAACTCTTCATCTTTTCACCCCAGATTCGTTCTTGTACATGGATCCTGGCTGGATTACGTCGGATTATTTTCTCCGCTACGCCACGGGGCATGCCAACGTGACCCAACACACCTAATAGTACTCATCCTTCAAATCACGATACATTTTTGTACTACCAGGGTGCATAGCGAAAGGACTACTATGAGCTTCAGTCAGAATAATGCGCCTCAATTCAATATCATTCAGCACCACTATCCGAATTCCAAAGCAGAGAACACCATCATCGTTGAAACTAAACTCTGAAGACCTACCTTCTGCAATATCCTAAACACGAGGTACAAGAGAATCACCAAGCAATTGCTTATCCTTTATTAACTGAACCAAAAGATGGTTTCACTTGCAACTCAACATCAAGGCCACGAGCTCGCGATATACTCAAGCAAGCAAACATCACCCTCAACTCCACAACCACTTTCCTGCTCAAAGCATCGGCCACAACATTGGCCTTCCCCGGATGATACTCGATCGTTGGGTCATAATCCTTAAGCAACTCCACCCAACATCGTTGCCTAATATTCAACTCCTTCTGAGACATAAGATACTTCAAACTCTTGTGATCCGTGTACACAGTACACTTCTCACCATATAGATAATATCTCCAAATCTTTAAAGCGAACACCACTGCCGCTAACTCAATATCATGCGTGGGATAGTTACGCTCATGAACCTTCAACTGTCGCGATGCATAAGCTACTACCCTACACTCTTGCATCAACATACATCCCAAACCAACATAGGATGTGTCACTATACACCACGAAACTCTTTTCCAGATTCAGGTTGAACCAAGATAGGAGCTTGCATCAAAGCTTCCTTTAGATTCTCAAAAGTTTGCTGTCTCAGTTCCGTTCACTCAAACTTAACATCCTTCTGCAAGAACTTCGTCAAAGAAGCAGCAATCTTGGAAAATCCATCTACAAACCTTCGGTAGTAACCCGCCAAACCAAGGAAACTACGAACTTCATGTACATATCTAGGAGACTTCCAATTCACCACCGCCTCAATCCTCTAAGGATCAACACGAATTTCCTCAGCCGAAACCACAAGGCCAAGGAAAACAACTTCCTTCAACCAAAACTCACATTTACTCAGCTTAGCATAAAGCTGATTCTCTAGCAACACTTGCAAAACAATCCTCAAATGTTCCTCGTGCTCCTCCTCTGTACGAGAGTACACAAGGATGTCATCGATGAACACCACAACAAACTTATCCAAGAACTCATGAAACACCCTGTTCATCATATCCATGAATGCAGTAGGAGCATTTGTCAAACCAAAAGGCATCACCTGGAATACAAAATGCCCATACCTAGTCCGAAAAGCTTTTTTTGGCACATCCACATCCTTAACCTTCAACTGATAATACCCAAAGCTTAAATCAATCTTCAAGAACATAGATGCTCCACGAAACTGATCAAAAAGATCATTTATCCTTGGTAGAGGATACTTATTCTTGACAGTTAACTTATTCAGCCGGCGATAATCAATGCACATTCTCATCGTGCCATCTTTCTTCTTTACAAACAAGACTGGTGCAATCTAAGGCGACACACTAGGCAGAATAAAACCTCGATCAAGCAACTCCTGAAGTTGCGTATTCAGCTTCTTTAACTCCTTAGGTGCCATTCGATAGGGAGCGATGGACACTGGAGTTGTGTTATCATACAACTCAATTCCAAACTCAACTTCTCGACTAGGTGGCAATCCAAGTAACTCCTCCGGAAACACCCTAGGGAATTCACACACGATCCTTATATCTTGTACCCGCACATCCTTTGTACTAAGATTCATTACAAAAACTAAATAAGCTTCGCATCATTGACACAACAACTCGCTCACTTCAAGCGTCGAAACAACATTAGATAGGAACTTTACGTTCTCTCCCACCACCACAACTTCATAATTATCAGCAAGTTTCAACAAAACTCGCTTATTCTCAAAATCCACAACAGCCCTATGCTCAACTAGCCAATCCATACCAAATATTGCATCAAATGCATAGAAAGGTAATTCCATGAGATCAACCAAAAACACATGTTCCTGCACCATTAAGGGGCATCTCCTATACAACTTCCTTGTTATAACTGTTTCGCCAAAGGAACTGGTCACACGCACACTGTAACCCCCTTAACCCGGCCTAGACGGTTGACCCGAATTAAGAAAGTCACACGGGGAAAACCAAAGTCAACCCGAAAGTCAACCTTGATTAACGACCCTTTTTTTTTCTTTTAATCTTGTCTAGATGCACTTTAAACCTAATTGTGATCACACAAACATCATACCAAAAGATCACAAACATCAGAGATCAAACAGGGACTTAATTGAACAATTTACAACTTTAGGGACCAAATTGTAAATTCTGATAATTATAAGGACTTAACCCAAATTGAAGTTACCATCTTGAAATTAATCATGTTTCATGCTTCTCTGTAAAATTTCAGCTCAAAAGGACTTCCCAAACTCATACAATTGCACAAACAAGTTTCAGGACCAAAACGCAAACATTCCAAAACATATAACTGCCAATGTCAGCCCCCAACGGTCACCCGTTCCGAAACAGGCATAGCCCGTTTCGAAACTCGGGGCCGTTCCGCAACGCGTACCGAAACGGGGGTCTGGCAGTGGCCTTTCCGTTTCGGAACGGTCCCTCCCGTTTCGGACGCCTGGGCACAATTAAGGCACCCGTTCCGAAACGGTAGGTGCTGTTTCGAAACACCCTGCACAGATTGACTAAAAATGCATACTTAAACATGCAATTGACCAACCAATCATGCTCCAAATGCCACCAAACTTTGCCAACATGCAATTCAACATATAAGGGACATACTTGCATCAACAATTCATCAGAACATCCACATATATGAAAAACCCCAAATCTATAGGCATGCTTCCTACACAAGTAAGCCATTCAAGCATAAACTTCCAATTCAAGCATAAGAAGGCCAACCACAAAACCAGCATTCTCAACAACATTCAACATACCTAGGGAGTTCAAAACATCTCCCAAAACGTACACATAGGTCCCCCATTGCCAAATTACCAAAAGCTAAAATGTACTTAGAAAACCTTCCATACTTAGAGCTTTGTTTCCACTTGGATGCTTGCCCTCCTTGCTGCCCTCAAGTACTCTAATGCTCTGCATTATTGAATTAAGAAAACGGAAGAGAGCGTAAGCAAAAGCTTAGTGAGGAATGCTCGTAAAACCATTCAATAATGCATTAACAAAACATTTATAAATCATGCTTCAAATCATCATTTACACATGCTCAAAAGCATACTTAAAACAAGCATCTCATGCTTCATTTCATTACATGTCATATTGGCCACAAGTGATACATTTCATTTCTTTGAAAACAAGTTCATCAACTTTCACCCCAAGGACTTTTAAACACCTTGGACCCCAAGGACTTTTAAACACCTTGGCCATGGACTTTTAAACACCATGAATTAGATCACCTCAAGGACTTTTAAACACCTTGACCCCAAGGACTTTTAAACACCTTGGCCATGGACTTTTAAACACCATGAATTAAATCACCTCAAGGACTTTTAAACACCTTGAGCCCAAGGAATTTTAAACACCTTGGCCTATGGACTTTTAAACACCATAGAAAAGGACCACACAAGGACTTTTAAACACCTTTGTGTCCGTAGCAAGAATCATCCAAGGACTTTTAACCACCTTGATGTTCTTAAGTAACAAGGCTCACTCAAGGACTTTTAACCAAGTTAGTGACCTCAACCTTTTCAAAACATCACTTGCCAATATACATCATTTTCATCAATTAATCCACTGTTTTAAAGCATTAAACCAAGCCATATTCATCATGCATTTAAAAGCATCAAACCACATTTAATCAATGTTCAAAAACAAGGAACTCTTACCTTGAGCTTCCTTTAACATATGGCTTATCAAAACATCAAATACCATGCTAAATCATGCTTTCAAAACAGTAATCAAAACATGCAATAAACCACATTGCATCACAACAAAATCATGGCCACCACTAGAGAGAATTTCCGAAAAACTTACACTCGAGCTTAGCAAAGTTGTTTAGACTTAAACTAAGCTCCCAAGTCATTGGTTTCAAAGCCGAAAACCCAATTTCACTCACCGATTCCACTTCGCCTCTTGCCGAAGCACCAAAACAAGCCTCCGGATCAACAACTCTTGGATCCAAAGATGCCTCCCCTGATTAAACACATTAAAGCAGAGATTTAATGCATCATCATGCATCAAAAGCTTCAATGAAAGCACTCAAACTCGCTGCTCTCATTCATACTCCAATTTCGGCCACCAAACACAACCGAAATTGCATCAAAACCACTTCTCAACAAAGCCCAGCCATAAACCAGCAAAACCTAACATCCATTAACACCATTAACATCTAAAAACAACCTATAAACATCCTTATACCTCCAGCAACATCAGATCCACAAGATCACCACAAAAACATCCAAGAATCACAAGCTAAACTTAGGAAACACAACCTATCCGGGATTGCATTAATCAAAACTCATTTCCTTATCAAATTAACATTCATTAATCATCATTTTAGCACCTTAAAACACTGCTTAAACAGATCCAACGAAATTTCATCAAAAACACACCAAATCTTGCATTTTAAGCCAAGATCCACTAAACAATCTTAAAAGCCATTTATAAAACATCAATTAGGGATTGAGAACTTAGGAATTTCATTAAAGAACTTGAAGTTCAGAGGATAAGGACGTTCTTACCTCCAAACTTGAGTTTCTCCTCTTTTAGAGCCAAAAAGCTTGATGAATCAAGTAGCAAATACAAAGGTTTTGATGAGGAGATGATTAGGAATCAAATGAGGATTGAAAAGAAGTATTTAGGTGATAAAAATCAGAGGAAAAGATCTGGAGAGAATGTGTTTGGTTTGAGAGAAAAGATGAGAGAAAATGAGAATGGAAAATTTAGAAAGTTAGTTAAAGATGACTAAAAATATCTTTCCCTCCTTTTTACTTTTATTTTAAACCATTATTAAATCATTTAATATTCTAGAAAATCTGGAGAAACTCCCCTTTGGGTAAATAGCTCCCTAAAGATTCAAAGTTTCAATCCTTTTTAAAACAGTCACAAAACTTTCAAAAATTACATTTTGGTCACTAGCCAAAATGTCGCTCTTCCAAAACCCATTTTTCAAAATTGATTTCACAGTTCACTTAATTATATTAAAAGATGATTTTAGAACATTTTTCCATATTTTTAATACAACCCGAACTAGGCTTTCCTAATTTCACCTCTTTAGATTCGAACAACACTTTGACCAAACCGGTCAACGCCCAAAACTTCTAAGCCCAAAACCGGGGCGTTACAACTCTCCCCCCCTTAAGAAATTTCGTCCTCGAAATTTACCTAAAGGAAAGAGATAAGGAAACTGCTTCAGCATGTCTTCCTTCCGCTCCCACGTGGCTTCTTCAACACCGCGATGCTTCCACAGCACCTTCACCAACTCAATGGTCTTGCCACGAAGAACCTTGCTATCCGAATCCAGAACCTTCACCGGTTCCTCATCATAGGTCAAATCCGGATTCAAAACCACTTCCTCCACAGGCATCACATGCGAAGGATCAGATCTATACCTCCGGAGCATAGAGACATGGAACACATCATGAATCTTCTCTAACTCCTGAGGTAACCTCAACCGATACGCAACAGGACCCACACGCTCAACCACCTCATATGGTCCAATGCACCTAGGGCTCAACTTACCCTTTCGGCCAAACCGCATCACCTTCTTCCAAGGCGAAACCTTCAAGAACACACGGTCACCCACCGCATACTCTATCTCCTTACGCTTCAAATCCGCGTAAGACTTCTGCCGATCAGAAGCAGCCTTTAACCGCTCACAAATGAGCTTTACCTTCTCTGTGGTCCCTTTTAACAAAGCCGGCATTGAAACCAACTTTTGACCAGTCTCAGCCCAACAAAGAGGAGTCCTACACTTCCTCCCGTACAAAGCCTCATAAGGTGCCATCTGTATACTTGCCTGATAACTGTTGTTATAAGCAAACTCAACCAAAGGCAGATGCTTCTCCCAAGAACCTTGGAACTCAATCACGCAGCACCTCAACATATCCTCCAAAATCTGGATAACTCGCTCAGACTGACCATCCGACTGAGGATGATAGGATGTACTGAAATGCAACCTTGTACCCAGAGCTTGATGCAAACACTGCCAGAACCGCGATGTGAACCTCGGATCCCTATCCGACACAATCGACTTAGGTACACCATGCAGCCGCACAATCTCCGCAATGTACAGCTCTGCCAACCTATCCAAAGAAAACGTAGTATGCACAGGCAAGAAATGCGCACACTTCGTCAGGCGATCCACAATCACCCAGACCGAATTCTTCTTCGATGGAGACAATGGTAAACCAGATACAAAATCCATGGTAACCCTCTCCCACTTCCATTCAGGGATTTTCAACGGTTGCAACAACCCTGAAGGAAACTGATGCTCAGCCTTAACTCGCTGACACACCAAACACTTGCTAACAAACTCCGCAACATCCTTCTTCAAACCCACCCAATAGTACTCATCACGAAGATCACGGTACATCTTAGTACTACCAGGGTGCATAGCAAAAGGACTACTATGACCTTCAGTCAGAATAGCACGCCTCAACTCAGTATCAGCAGGCACTACTATCCGACTCCCAAAACACAGCACACCATCATCATTGAAACAGAAATCCGAAGGTCTACCCTCCGCGATATCCTGAACATGAGATACCAAGGAATCATCCAACAACTGCTTATCCTTGATCAACTGAACCAAAGAGGGTTTCACTTGCAACTCAGCAACGAGACCACCATCTTGCGATATGCTCAAGCTAGCAAACATAGCTCTCAGCTCAACAGCTACCTTCCTACTCAAGGCATCCGCAACAACATTAGCTTTTCCAGGATGATACTCAATCGTCAGATCATAATCCTTGAGCAACTCCAACCAACGCCGCTGCCTAAGATTCAACTCCTTCTGAGACATCAGATACCTCAAACTCTTGTGATCCGTGTACACAGTACACTTCTCACCATACAGATAATGCCTCCAGATCTTCAGAGCAAAAACCACTGCAGCCAGCTCAATATCATGCGTAGGGTAATTGCGCTCATGCACTTTCAACTGCCGCGATGCATAAGCCACCACCTTACCCTCCTGCATCAGCACACACCCCAAACCAACATAGGATGCATCACTGTAAACCACAAACTCTTTCCTTGATTCAGGCTGAATCAAGATAGGAGCTTGCGTCAAAGCCGCCTTAAGCTTCTCAAAAGCCTGTTGTCTCGCTTCCGTCCACTCATACTTAACATCCTTTTGCAACAGCTTCGTCAAAGGAGCAGCAATCTTGGAAAAACCATCCACAAACCTTCGGTAGTATCCCGCCAAACCAAGGAAACTACGGACCTCATGAACAGACTTAGGAACTTTCCAATTCATCACCGCCTCAATCTTCTGAGGATCAACACGAATCCCCTCAGCTGAAACCACATGCCCAAGAAACACCACCTCCCTTAACCAGAACTCACACTTACTCAGCTTAGCATAAAGCTGATTCTCCAACAAAGCTTGCAAAACAATCCTCAAATGCTCTTCATGCTCCTCCTCAGTACGCGAGTACACGAGGATATCATCAATGAACACCACAACAAACTTGTCCAGGTATTCATGAAACACACGATTCATCATGTCCATGAAAGCAGCAGGAGCATTTGTCAACCCAAACGGCATCACAAGAAACTCATAATGCCCATACCTTGTCCTGAAAGCTGTCTTAGGCACATCCACATCCTTCACCTTTAACTGATAATACCCTGACCTCAAGTCAATCTTAGAGAACACAGCAGCTCCCCGAAATTGATCAAAAAGATCATCAATCCTCGGCAAAGGATACCGATTCTTGATAGTCAACTTGTTCAGCTGACGGTAATCAATGCACATTCTCATAGTGCCATCCTTCTTCTTCACAAACAAGACCGGTGCTCCCCAAGGTGACACACTCGGCCGGATGAAACCACGATCAAGCAACTCTTGCAACTGCGTCTTCAGCTCCTTCAGCTCCTTAGGTGCCATTCTATAGGGAGTAATGGACACAGGAGTTGTATTCTCATACAGCTCAATTCCAAACTCCACCTCGCGGTTAGGAGGTAAACCAGGAAACTCCTCAGGAAAAACACCAGGAAACTCCTTCACAACTCTGATATCTTGCACCCTCAACTCTTTAGAGCTAGGATTCATCACAAAAGCTAGATAAGCTTCGCAACCTTGCCTCAGCATCCTGCTCGCCTCCAAGGTAGACACCACATTGGCAAGAAACTTCACATTCTCACCAACCACAACTACTTCATAATCATCCGCAAGCTTAAGCAAAACTCGCTTGTTCTCACAATCCACAACAGCACGATGCTCAGCAAGCCAATCCATACCAAGGATCACATCAAAACCATAGAAGGGCAACTCCATAAAATCAACATGGAAAACATGTTCTTGAACAACCAAGGGACACCTTCTATAAAGCTTCCTAGTCACAACAGTCTCACCAAAAGAACTAGTGACTCGAACACCAACATCCAAAGACTCAACAGGCAAACCAAGCAATTCAGCATGCTCACGCAAAATGTATGAATGCGTAGATCCAGAGTCAATCAGAGAAAGCAATGACAAGGACTGCAAAGTAAAGGTACCTGCAATCACATCCGCATCATTCCTGCCCTCTCGCTGAGCATACACCCTCGCTTGGCCTCCACCCTCAGGCTGAATAGCCACAACATGAGCCACTCCACGACCACCTTCCTCTCTCCTCTGGAAATTACCACGGCCGCGCCCACGACCTCTCTGCGGTGCCGCAACAACAGGAGCACGCACCTGATCACCAGCCAACCTCGGACAATCCCGCCTCAAGTGGTCTGTGGAACCACAACCCCAGCACCCGTTACCAGCAGCCGCAATAGGAGCTTGCACCATTCTCTCGGCACGAGGACAGTCACGTTTCATGTGACCACGTGAACCACAGATCCAACAAGCACTCGGATCAGCCCTAGCATTGCCTCCTCTAGCAGGTGCACCACCACCTCTCTTAGCTGAAGACTGATACTTCTGATCACGTCCCCTCTTGTTCCGTCCACCTCCGGAACTAAACTCAGCTGATCGCTTGCCAGCACCCTTAGCAGATAAACTCAAGTTCATCTCGACGTCCTTGGCTCGGCCCACCAATACATCAAAATCATCATACTCGGCGGCCAACAAATACATTTTCACATCCGTCTCTAAACCATAACGGAACCTCTCGCACCTTGCCCGCTCATCAGGTACCAGCTCCGGTGCATACTGACTGAGTCGCACAAACTGCACCTCATACTCAGCCACACTCATGCTCCCTTGGGTAAGAGACATGAATTCACGCTTCTTCTCATCAAGATATCTCACACCAAGATATCTCCGCTTGAACACATTCTGAAAGAATGTCCAAGTCACATCAGCTTCTGCCATCCCAGCAACAGTGGTTGTCCACCACGTATACGCATCCTTCTGCAGCAAGGACACAACACAACCCAGCTTCTGCACATCAGTGCAACTCATCTGGCCCAAGATTCGCTTGGTACTCTCTAGCCAAGCTTCAGAACTCTCAGCAGACATACCCCTGAACTCAGTCCCACCAAGACTGCGCAAACGCTCCAAAGGTAGTCTGACACCAGCATCTTCCTGATGCCCCGCTCCACGAGCCCTAGCTACTGCTGCTTGAAAAGCACCAGCAATAGCTTGCACTAACATCATCATATCAGGCATAGCTTGCCCCTGACCAGCCCCAGGTCCAGCAGCTCCAGCGCCAGCTTCCTCAGCCCCAGCACCACCACCACCAGGTGGAGGAGGAGGTAACACCGCACTACCCGTGTTTTCCTCATTCTCGTTCTCATTAGGAGCCGTAGATCGCACATTACCTCGTAACTCTCTACGTGGTGCCATACTTTTACCATGCAATCACAACACAAATAAAACAAAGTCAGGCCCAGCAAGGTAAGCAATCCAAGTATTTAAGCTCAATTTCGTTTCAAAACAACATCTTTCCTTTAGCTTTGATTTGGCAATGGGTACCCACAACATGCTACATCACAGCACATACTTCAATTGCATCAAAATCACAAGCCATTAAACATGCTTTCACTTAACAAGCATACAAGGCATACATACTTCAATCATGCATACATACATTCCCAATTACTCGAGAACTCAGCTCTGATACCACCAAATGTAACCCCCTTAACCCGGCCTAGACGGTTGACCCGAATTAAGAAAGTCACACGGGGAAAACCAAAGTCAACCCAAAAGTCAACCTTGATTAACGACCCTTTTTTTTTCTTTTAATCTTGTCTAGATGCACTTTAAACCTAATTGTGATCACACAAACATCATACCAAAAGATCACAAACATCAGAGATCAAACAGGGACTTAATTGAACAATTTACAACTTTAGGGACCAAATTGTAAATTCTGATAATTATAAGGACTTAACCCAAATTGAAGTTACCATCTTGAAATTAATCATGTTTCATGCTTCTCTGTAAAATTTCAGCTCAAAAGGACTTCCCAAACTCATACAATTGCACAAACAAGTTTCAGGACCAAAACGCAAACATTCCAAAACATATAACTGCCAATGTCAGCCCCCAACGGTCACCCGTTCCGAAACAGGCATAGCCCGTTTCGAAACTCGGGGCCGTTCCGCAACGCGTACCGAAACGGGGGTCTGGCAGTGGCCTTTCCGTTTCGGAACGGTCCCTCCCGTTTCGGACGCCTGGGCACAATTAAGGCACCCGTTCCGAAACGGTAGGTGCTGTTCCGAAACACCCTGCACAGATTGACTAAAAATGCATACTTAAACATGCAATTGACCAACCAATCATGCTCCAAATGCCACCAAACTTTGCCAACATGCAATTCAACATATAAGGGACATACTTGCATCAACAATTCATCAGAACATCCACATATATGAAAAACCCCAAATCTATAGGCATGCTTCCTACACAAGTAAGCCATTCAAGCATAAACTTCCAATTCAAGCATAAGAAGGCCAACCACAAAACCAGCATTCTCAACAACATTCAACATACCTAGGGAGTTCAAAACATCTCCCAAAACGTACACATAGGTCCCCCATTGCCAAATTACCAAAAGCTAAAATGTACTTAGAAAACCTTCCATACTTAGAGCTTTGTTTCCACTTGGATGCTTGCCCTCCTTGCTGCCCTCAAGTACTCTAATGCTCTGCATTATTGAATTAAGAAAACGGAAGAGAGCGTAAGCAAAAGCTTAGTGAGGAATGCTCGTAAAACCATTCAATAATGCATTAACAAAACATTTATAAATCATGCTTCAAATCATCATTTACACATGCTCAAAAGCATACTTAAAACAAGCATCTCATGCTTCATTTCATTACATGTCATATTGGCCACAAGTGATACATTTCATTTCTTTGAAAACAAGTTCATCAACTTTCACCCCAAGGACTTTTAAACACCTTGGACCCCAAGGACTTTTAAACACCTTGGCCATGGACTTTTAAACACCATGAATTAGATCACCTCAAGGACTTTTAAACACCTTGACCCCAAGGACTTTTAAACACCTTGGCCATGGACTTTTAAACACCATGAATTAAATCACCTCAAGGACTTTTAAACACCTTGAGCCCAAGGACTTTTAAACACCTTGGCCTATGGACTTTTAAACACCATAGAAAAGGACCACACAAGGACTTTTAAACACCTTTGTGTCCGTAGCAAGAATCATCCAAGGACTTTTAACCACCTTGATGTTCTTAAGTAACAAGGCTCACTCAAGGACTTTTAACCACCTTAGTGACCTCAACCTTTTCAAAACATCACTTGCCAATATACATCATTTTCATCAATTAATCCACTGTTTTAAAGCATTAAACCAAGCCATATTCATCATGCATTTAAAAGCATCAAACCACATTTAATCAATGTTCAAAAACAAGGAACTCTTACCTTGAGCTTCCTTTAACATATGGCTTATCAAAACATCAAATACCATGCTAAATCATGCTTTCAAAACAGTAATCAAAACATGCAATAAACCACATTGCATCACAACAAAATCATGGCCACCACTAGAGAGAATTTCCGAAAAACTTACACTCGAGCTTAGCAAAGTTGTTTAGACTTAAACTAAGCTCCCAAGTCATTGGTTTCAAAGCCGAAAACCCAATTTCACTCACCGATTCCACTTCGCCTCTTGCCGAAGCACCAAAACAAGCCTCCGGATCAACAACTCTTGGATCCAAAGATGCCTCCCCTGATTAAACACATTAAAGCAGAGATTTAATGCATCATCATGCATCAAAAGCTTCAATGAAAGCACTCAAACTCGCTGCTCTCATTCATACTCCAATTTCGGCCACCAAACACAACCGAAATTGCATCAAAACCACTTCTCAACAAAGCCCAGCCATAAACCAGCAAAACCTAACATCCATTAACACCATTAACATCTAAAAACAACCTATAAACATCCTTATACCTCCAGCAACATCAGATCCACAAGATCACCACAAAAACATCCAAGAATCACAAGCTAAACTTAGGAAACACAACCTATCCGGGATTGCATTAATCAAAACTCATTTCCTTATCAAATTAACATTCATTAATCATCATTTTAGCACCTTAAAACACTGCTTAAACAGATCCAACGAAATTTCATCAAAAACACACCAAATCTTGCATTTTAAGCCAAGATCCACTAAACAATCTTAAAAGCCATTTATAAAACATCAATTAGGGATTGAGAACTTAGGAATTTCATTAAAGAACTTGAAGTTCAGAGGAGAAGGACGTTCTTACCTCCAAACTTGAGTTTCTCCTCTTTTAGAGCCAAAAAGCTTGATGAATCAAGTAGCAAATACAAAGGTTTTGATGAGGAGATGATTAGGAATCAAATGAGGGTTGAAAAGAAGTATTTAGGTGATAAAAATCAGAGGAAAAGATCTGGAGAGAATGTGTTTGGTTTGAGAGAAAAAATGAGAGAAAATGAGAATGGAAAATTTAGAAAGTTAGTTAAAGATGACTAAAAATATCTTTCCCTCCTTTTTACTTTTATTTTAAACCATTATTAAATCATTTAATATTCTAGAAAATCTGGAGAAACTCCCCTTTGGGTAAATAGCTCCCTAAAGATTCAAAGTTTCAATCTTTTTTAAAACAGTCACAAAACTTTCAAAAATTACATTTTGGTCACTAGCCAAAATGTCGCTCTTCCAAAACCCATTTTTCAAAATTGATTTCACAGTTCACTTAATTATATTAAAAGATGATTTTAGAACATTTTTCCATATTTTTAATGCAACCCGAACTAGGCTTTCCTAATTTCACCTCTTTAGATTCGAACAACACTTTGACCAAACCGGTCAACGCCCAAAACTTCTAAGCCAAAAACCGGGGCGTTACACACACCAACATCCAAAGACTCAACAGGCATACCAAGCATTTGAGCATGTTCACGCAATATGTATGAATGTGTAGACCCATAATCAATCAGAGAAAGTAATGACAAAGATTGCAAAGTATAAGTACCTGCTATCATGTCAGTGTCATTCCTCCCTTCACGATGGGCATACACTCTGGCCTGACCACCTCATTCGGGCTGAAAAACTACCACATGTGCCACATTCCTCGCACCATCATCTCTACACTAAAAATTGCCACGGCCACGACACGACCCCTTTGTGGCTCAGCTGCTCTAACCAGAGTCTGTCCTTCTCTCATCGGCTGAGGACAATCCCGTTTCATGTGTCCACGAAAACCACAATTCCAACATGTACCAATGTTGCCCCATCACTCTCCTGTGTGCCTCCTACTGCACCGGTTACACTCAAGTGTACGAATGAAAGCATTCGGTCCTTGCTGACCTCTCCTTGGGTTAATTCCCCTACGTCTAGAATCTACATGAGACCTTCGATCCTTAGGCCTTTTGAAACGATCCCTCCCAACATCACGTTCCGTAGCTCACTTCCCTGAGCTAGACCCTCCTGCTCAACTCGCCAGACCAAGGTTCAGCTCAATGTCCTTGGCTCGAGTGACCAGGACATCAAAATCAGTATAATTTGATGTGAGCATGTATGACTTCACATCTGCCACCAGCCCATACAGAAAACGCTTGCATCTCTCCCGTTCATTAGGGATCAATTCAGGTGCATACTGACTGAGGCGTACAAACTGTACTTCATATTCAGCAACTAACATGCCTCCTTGCACCAGGGATATAAATTCCCTCTTTTTCTCGTCCAGATAACAGACACCCAGATACTTCCTCTTGAACGCATTCAGGAAGAACGTCCAAATCACCTCATCCTCTTCTAATCCAACTATAGTGGTCGTCCACCACGTATGCTCATCACCATGCAACAGGGATACAATGCACCCCAATTTCTGGACATCATTGCAATTCATTTGCCCAATGATCCTATTGTAGCTCTCCAACCAAGATTCAGAACTCTCAGGGGTCAACCCTCTAAACTCAGTCCCACCAAGACTACGGAGTCGCTCTAACAATAGACTCGCTCCAGCACTAGCCTGAGGTGCAGCCACATGAGCACCGGCTATTGTTGCCTAAAAGGCTCCAGCAATAGCCTGAATCAACACTGTCATATCAGGGGCAGCTTGCCCACGTGCTCCCTTGGGTTCAGCAACCCCTACCCCAACTCCAGCATCACCAGGCCCCGCTCCACCACCATCGGGTGGTCCACCAAGAGGAGGAGGCGGTAAATTCTCAACGCACTCATCTGTCTCATTCATCTCGTTCTCAACCGTGCTACGCGTATTGATTCTAAGCTCTCTACGTGGCCCCGTTCAAAATAATGCAACTATAAAAATGCAATAAAACTCAGTTAGACAATATAAGGAAAGAAAATCCAAGGTGCTCAAGTTCATTTTCAAAACAATTCTTTCCAATATTAATGATATGGCAATGAGTTCCCCATCTATACCCTAGACATAGCATAACAACACAATTTCATCTCAAACAATCAACTTGTATGCATTTCATCTCAATAAAGCTCAAACATTGCACAATTACACAACATGCTTTCACAGAATTCATAACTACTCGCATTTACACTTACCAACACCCCAATTATTCGCAAACCTGGCTCTAATACTAACAAATGTAACCCCCTTAGCCCGGTCTAGACAGTTGACCTGAACCAAGGTGATTAAACGGGGAAAACTGAAGCCAACTCGTTAAAGCTGACTCCGGTTGACGACCTTTTTTTTCTTTTTATCTTTTCTAGATGTAAATTAAATCATATGTGGTCACCCAAGAGCATAGGAAGAAACAAACAACGATCAGATTTTGTTTAGGGGTTTAATTACACAAATTAGACATTTAGGGACCAAAATGTAAATTCTGCAAATTACAAGGACTTTTCTGATTTTTAGGGTTACCACTATTGAATTAGTCATGTTTCATGCTTCTCTATAAATTCTCATCACAATAAGACCTATCATACTCATCCAATTGCATCCATGAAGTTCAGGGACTAAAAGATAACATTTCAAAACTTCAAAAGATGCCATTACCTGAAATTAACGGTTGCGTATCGGTACGCCTAGGGACCGTATCGATACACAGGGAGGCAGTGACCAAACTCGTTGAAAAGGTATCTATACGCTCTCCCGCGTATCGATACGCCCTTCAAACTTAGCCTACCCGTATCGAAACACTTTTCATCCGTACCGATACCCCTATATAAAAATGCACAAGTTCTGCTTATGCGTATCGATAAGCAAGCCCGAGTATCGATACACTTAGCAGAAATGTCCCACAAACAACCCCAAATTCGTATCAAACTTCAACAAATCATCACCAAATCATATGGACATGTTAATGGCATCCACTCTATCAGATAAGCATGCAATTCTAAGCACATGGTAAACATTTGACAGATCATCACAAGCATAGCAAGGCATATATTAGAGCATGCTTAAACCATAAACCGTTAGCATACCAAAAGGCAAGGTAAAACATCAAAACCATTATAAAGGCCTTCTACAAACCAAATAGGACACATATAACTTGCATCAACATTAGGGAGACCAAAACACATCTCCCAAAACAAACCAATAAAATCCCATTGCCATATATCATTACTAAAGTAAAAGTATAACACCATACATGAGCTTAACAATCCTTGAATTCCTTTAAGCCTCATTGCTGCCCAAAATGTGTCAATTATCTGCATCATTGGTAAAAGAGAGCGTAAGCACAATTGCTTAGTGAGTCATGCTCTAGAAACACAAACACAACAATGCAAGCATTAAAACTCTATCTTGAAAACCATTTCTAAAACCATGCTCTTTCTATCTCATGCTTGAAATCCATTGCAAAGCAAAACATCTTTTGAAAACCACATGTACCATCTATCTATCTCATGCATTCAACCAATGCAAATCTCTTGGCAAAGCCACACATGCTTGATGTGCAAAAGCATTTCATAATCTCAAAATCTCATATGCATTTCTCATAGCATAAAATCATTTCAACCATTGGTACGTGTGAATCAAAGTTCATTCTCATATATTGGCATTTCATATTCTATCTTTACTCGGATATGCGGGTAGCTTGACACAAAATCAAGTCCTACCCCAGTGGGATCTCGCCACCGGACTCTCATGGAGGTATCTATCTTCGCTACAAAGCTTGGGTGTTTCACCAAGACCTACCCCGATGGTATCTCTTATCATCGGACTCTCACTTTACATCCTATTGGTCGAGCAATTATATCCGGTAATCATCTCATCATTTATGCCAATATATTACATTAAAATCATCATCTCACCTACTATTTTGATGCAATATTTCTAAATAATTCTCATCCCATTTCAAACCACAATTCATGCATAACATTTAATCAAAATCTCAAAACTCTTTGCAATGTGATTCTATCGCATGAGATCAATATAAAACATCATCTCATGTCATGAATCATGCACAAAATAGTAGGAATTTGTCTATCTCAAATCAAGAGCATGTCAAAAGCATTTAGAGGCATCATCCACATTTCGAGAGAAAATCTAAAAATACTTACTTCCGGACTTATGATGGTGTTTCAAACCAATCCTAAATCCCCAAAACTTGTTTCCTTGTCCCTCAAGGACTTCTAAAACCAATTCCACTCACCGATAACGTTTCACTTGCTTGTAGAAACGATTTCTAAGCTTCTGGCACTTCCGGATCAACACCAAACATGTCTGAAGATGTCTCCCCTGTTCATTACACATAAGAGCAGAGGATTAATGCACCATCATGCATTAAAAACACCAGCCACTCATTCTAACTCGATGCTTTACTCAAAACTAGAATTTTGGCTATCCGAAATAACCGAAATCGCTTCCAAACTTTCTCAAATCAAAGCCCAGCCAAGATCTATCAATTCTAATCTTTTCTAAACCTCAACCAAGTTCAAAAATCAACATAAACACAACCGTATATCTCCAGCAATCGCAGATCACCAAAACCACCTCAAAAACCACAAATCTAGCATCTCAAACTTAGGAACCCTAACCTATTCGGGATTAATTTTTTAAAACCTCATTCTCAACATCAAATAACACCCAAAATATGTTAGAAATCAACCTCAAATTAGAGATTATCATAGAAATACAAAAATCACCTAGATCTCATCGAGAATCTTGATTTTAACAACTATTTCATGTTTATAATATTAAAACAACTCAAAAACCATTAACAAAGGATTGATAACTTGGGAATTTCATCAAAGAACTGATCATTAGAGGATAAGGATGAAGCTTACCTCTAATGGTTGATCTCTCCTTAATTTGGGCAAATTTCCTTGAAAATCCAAATCAAAATCAAAAGGATTTGATGAAACAAAGATAAGAAATCTTTTGGAAGATGAAATCTCAACAAACAAGATGAAAATTAGAGGTTCTTTGACGAGAGAAAAGTTTTTGGTTGAGTGGAAGTTGAGAGAAAATGAAAAGAGAAAATCTATCGTAAAGTTGGTTATGAAAAGTCAACCATTGATTTTCTTTTAGTTCCCTTTTATTTCTTTAATAAAATCATTATTAAAAGCTCCCAAAGAGAAATCTGATGGAAAAAAATGGTAAAATTAGCTCCTTAAAGATTCAAAGTTTCAATCCTTTACAAAACAATCACTAACCAACTTTTGCAAAAACTGCATTTTGGTCACTATACCAAATGTAATATTTCCAAAGCTTATTTTGTAAAATTGTTTTCACCACAATCATTTATATAATAAATGAGGATTTTTAGATATTTTTCTATATTTTTAAATCATCCCGAACTAGCTTTTTCCTAAACCAGCCTCAAGGTTTTAAACCGTTCCCGACCGGCCCGATTCAACGTCTAAAACACTCCAAATCGTGGTTGTCTTCATAGATGACATCCTTGTCTATTCCCGTAATAAGAAGGAATACATCGAACACCTCCGAATCGTACTCCAAACACTCCATAAACGTTAGTTGTTCACCAATTTCACTAAGTGCGAATTTGGCTATCATAAGTTTCATTCCTCGAACATGTTATCTCAGCCGAAGGAATCAAAGTCGAAACCAATAAAGTTCAAACCGTCCTAGATTGGAGACCTTCGAGAAATGTGAGTGAGGTCTGTTGTTTCCTCGATTTAGTTGGCTACTACCGAAGATTTGTAAAAGGGTTCTCGGTGATTGCCACACCGTTAACCAAGCTTCTTAGAAAAGATATAGTATTTGAGTGGTCGGAAAAGTAGGAACGAAGTTTCGATCAACTGAAACAAGTCCTGACTCATGCCCCGATTCTCTCCCAACCAGAATTGGGAAAAGAATTCACCGTGTACAATGATGCATCACATTCGGGCCTCGGGTGTGTATTGATGAAAGAAAGCAATGTAATCATGTACGTATCTCGGCAATTGAAACCTCACGAACTGAATTATCTTACGCATGATCTTGAATTAGCAGCCATTGTATTTGTGCTCAAAATTTGGAGACACTACTTGTACGGTGAAAGGTGCAAATTGTTACCGATCATAAAAGTCTCAAATACATCTTGACTCAAAAAGATTAGAATTTGAGAGAAAGAAGATGACTTGAACTACTCAAAGATTATGATTTGATTATCGACTACCATCCGGGTAAAGCAAACGTGGTTGCCGACGCCCTTAGTCGAAAATCATACTCGGGTAACTCTTCGAAATTAAATCTTAGTGAATTCCTTCGAATTAGATTTTTCCTTGAAATACCAGTAATCATTCGAACATCACTAAATAATCTTGTTCGCACCTTTGTAGCTTCCATGGCTATCAATGCACATTTTCGTATGATTAAGAAACAAGGATTCTTATCTGAACTATAAGTGCAATCCGGCTTAATCCCGAGAATTAAGGAATTGCAACAAGTTGATTCCGATCTTCAAAGGATCATTTCGAAGCTTGATTCCGAGCTAACCCTGACTTCTCCCTAAAGTTGAATAGACTCCTCTATTTCTGAGATAGAGTATGTATTCTTGATAACGACGATTTGAAATGAGAGATGTTACAAGAAGCTCATCAAAGTCCATTCTCGATACACCCGGGTTAGGTCAAAATGTATAAAGGCTTGAAATCATTGTACTGGTGGCCATACATGAATTCAGCTATCACTGAATTTGTGTCCAAGTGTTTAACGTGTCAACGAGTCAATGCCGAGTACAAAGTCCCTACGAGATTGCTTCAACCGATCGAGCTACCACAATGAAAGTGGGATTAGATTACTATGGATTTCGTAACTGGCTTTCCTTGCACTCCAAGAGAGAATGATGACATATGGGTGATCGTTGATAGATTCACAAAATCGGCTCATTTTCTCCTAATTCGGATGATCCTGAGCTTGGATAATTTAGCTGAGTTGTACGTTCGAGAAACAATTTGGCTACATGGTGTACCAACCTCGATAATTTCAGATAGAGATCCTAGATTTTCATCTCGGTTTTGGAAATCCTTAAAACGAGCTCTCAGAACCTAATTGAACTTGAGCACGACATTTCATCCACAAACCGATGGACAATCGGAAAGGGTGATACAAGAACTCCAAGATATGTTGAGTGCTTGTGTGATTGACCTCGAAAAGATTTGGGAGAAAACTTTACCACTCGTAGAGTTAGCCTACAACAACAATTATCAAACATCAATACAAACGGCCCCGTATGAAGCCTTGTACAAGAGAAAATGTAGAACACCCTTGTGTTCATCTGAACTGGGGGAAAGCAAAATGTTAGGGCCTCAATAGTTGTGGGAGACGGAAGAACAAGTTTGATTGATTCATAATCGACTGAAAGAAGCCTTTGATAGGCAAAAGGCATATGTTGACTTGAAAATGAGAGACATCCAATTCAACGTTGGAGATAAAGTCTTTCTCAAAGTACCACCTTGGAAGAATGTTTTCATATTCAAGAAGAAAGGAAAGCTTAGTCATCATTTTATCAAACCTTTTGAAGTCATTGAAAGGATAGGTCTAGTGGCTTATCAACTTGGACTCCCCATTGAGTTCAATAAGATTCACAATGTCTTTCATGTTTCTATGTTAAGAAAATACCGATCTGATCCTTCCCACATACTTGAACCCGAAGAAGTTGAATTGAATCCCGACCTTTCATATGAAGAAGAGCCTATCCAAATTCATAATCAGGAAGTTAAAAGATTTCGAAACAAGAACGTTGCCCTCGTTAAAGTTATATGGAGAATTCACTAAGTCGAAGAAGCGGCGTGGGAACCCGAGGATACGATGCGAAAGCAATATCCTCATTTATTCAATTCAGGTAAATTCGAGGTAGAATTTATTTTAAGAGGGAAGGAGTTGTCACACCCTAAAAACACCTTAGATGAAATAATAAAAAAGGAAATAAAGGAGAAAAGTGGAAATGTAACTTATAATATGACATATAGCATAATAAAGTGGGTTATTAGTAGGATAACTTATAATATGACATATGACATAAGAAAGTGGGTTATTAGTAGGATAACTTATAATATGACATATGGCATAAGAAAGTGGGTTATTAGTAGGATAACTTATAACATGAGGTATAACATAAGATAATGGGTTATTAGTGGGATAACCTATAATATGATATATAACATAAGATAGTGGGTTACTAGTGGGATAACCTATAATATGATATATAACATAAGATAATGGGTTATTAGTGGGATAACTTATAATATGACTTATAAGATAAGATAGTGGGTTATTAGTGGAGTAATACATGGACAAAATAAGTCAATGTGTCCTTCTCTTGAAACACACGACTAACAAGTGTATAACACCAAAAGGGTTATCATCTTTCTCACTTTAATACACCGAACCAACATAGAAACAAAGAGGAGAGAGAGAGAGAGCTTAAAAATCTTGAAAAAAATAGAAGCAAAACAAGAAGGAAAATTAAAAGTTTGAGGGCTGGAAATTATACTTAGATTGCATGCATGTTCGTACAATTCAAGTAAGTGTCTAATATGTTACCCGATTTTGCCCATGAATTTATATTGTTATCTTGATGAATTATGGGTTTGATTTTTTCTAGAACTTTATGTTTGAAGGTGTTAAAAATGGTTATGAGAAAATGTAGAAGTAGCTGGTAAAATAAGATTAGGTAGTGGACGCCAAGAAAATAAGTTATAAGGAGCTTAAGAGAGAAATTAGTGTAATCTGCCCAGCACTACCCTGGTCTGGGCAGTGGGATTTAAAAATACACCAAAAATAAAATACATGGAATTTAGACATGAAATTTTGAATGTTAATGTCGGTGGTTGTGTATATGAGCCTATCTGTTTGAATTGACTTCTAATATGTTTCATATATGGTTGTATGCGAATAACAAGATCAAGAACATGAAGAGATTTTGGAGGAATCTAGGGCTGGGCAACGAAATAGGAAGAACAAGGGCATTGCTATCAAAGAACAAGACTATCTTGGAGTTATGAGTGTAGCTAACATTAGGGTTAGGACCTAGGTCCTAACCAAATTATTTATGTTTATAATATTCTTGAATGATGCCATGAAATTGGCTCTAAAGTATACTTGGTAAACAAATAAGGGAAGGATGATAACAATTAAAAACGGTAACATATGATAAAATAAGTAAATTGATGTGTTACTTGTGCTATAATGAGTTTGAACATGAACTTTCTTACTGCCTTGATTGTTTTAATTTGTTAGTCGATGAAACATGGCATGAAATGATCTTTCTTGAAATTGTGTTATGGTTCATTAGCCTAACAACTCTTGATCTTGATACATGATTATTGATCACTTGAATATGCCTTGATTCTTGTCTAGCTTGTTACATGATCCTTGATTCTTGATCACATGTATAATCAATGCCTTGGTAAAGACTGAGTCATAAGTAGGATGGCATGCTATAGAGTCTTGAGCTCATTTGTGTTGGGGTGGTCTACGGATCGGGCTAAGGCCCTTTATTTGGCGACAATAGGAGGGATGTGTGTTATGGTCTTTGGCAACAATAGAAGGGATATGACCAGATACTTGTTTGGGCGACAGTTGGTTGGCGACTCGATTACCTAGACTCAACTATAAACCAAGGCTTAAACTTGAAGTTGATTAAGTAAACTTGCTGATATGAACATGTGTTTACATGAAATGAAGTAGATCTTGTTATGGTTACTTACATGATATCCCTTTTCCACAAAATTTGATTGATTATTATTCACTTGACTTTTTGATGATAATATGTAGCTGTTTGATTGCAAAATCATATTTTTATAAGTATTCTTAGGACCTTGAATTGCCATGTTTCAAGGATAGAACAATTTTATTGAAATGATATGGAAGTGTGTCAAGATAAGATCGTTTGAATAGAAGCCCTGTACAAACATGATTAATGTGAACCTAGCTAGGCCTACTTAGATTACAACACTTGTTAAATGAATTAAGCTTGCTTAACTTAGGCTTTCTCTCCTATGATTCTTGAGAAATCATATAGGATTCATGTGCATTTAGAAAAAAATAAAAAGGAGAAAAAGGGTCGTTTATCAAGGTTGACTTGCGGGGTTACTTTGGTTTTCCCTGTGTAATCTTCGTAGTTCGGGTCAAGCGTCTAGGCCGGGCTAAGGGGGTTACAGTCATAATCCTTAAGCAATTCCACCTAAGGTCATTGTCTAAGATTCAACTCCTTCCGAGACATAAGATACTTCAAACTCTTGTAATCCGTGTAACAATACACTTCTCACCATAAAGACAATGTCTCCAAATATTTAAGGCGAACACCACCACTGCTAACTCAATATCATGTGTGGGATAGTTACGCTCATGCACCTTCAATTGTCGTGATGCATAAGCTACTACCTTACCTTCTTACATTAGCACACACCCCAAACCAACATAGGATGCGTCACTATACACCACAAACTCTTTTCCAGATTCAGGTTGAACCAAGATAGGAGCTTGCGTCAAAGCTTCCTTTATCTTCTCAAAAGTTTGTTGTCTCGCTTCCGTCCACTCAAACTTAACATCCTTCTGCAATAACTTTGTCAAGGAGCAGCAATCTTGGAAAATCCATCCACGAACTGTCGATAGTAACCCGCCAAACCAAGGAAACTATGAACTTCATTAACAGACCTAGGAGGCTTCCAATTCACCACTGCCTCAATCTTCTAAGGATCAACACGAATCCCCTCAGCCGAAACCACATGACCAAGGAAAACAAGTTCCTCCAACCAAAACTCACATTTACTCAGCTTAGCATAAAGCTGATTCTCTAGCAACACTTGCAAAACAATCCTCAAATGTTCCTCATGCTCCTCCTCAGTACGAGAGTTCACAAGGATGTCATCGATGAACACCACAATGAACTTATCCAAGAACTCATGAAACACCCTGTTCATCATATCCATGAATGTAGCAAGAGCATTCATCAAACGAAAAGGCATCACCAGGAATTCATAATCCCCATACCTTGTCCGAAAAGCAGTTTTTGGCACATCCACACCCTTAACCTTCAATTGATAGTACCCAGACCTTAAATCAATCTTTGAGAACACAACTGCTCCATGAAACTGACCATCAAGATCATCAATCCTTGACAGAGGATACTTATTCTTGGTAGTCAACTAATTTAGCTGACGATAATCAATGCACATTCTCATCGTGCCATCTTTCTTCTTTACGAACAAGACCAGCACACCCGAAGGTGACATGCTAGGCCGAATAAAGCCTCGGTCAAGCAACTCCTAAAGTTGCGTCTTCAGCTCCTTCAACTCCTTAGGTGCCATTCGATAGTGAGCAATGGACACCGAAGTTGTGTTCTCGTACAACTCAATTCCAAACTCGACCTCCCGACTAGGCGGCAAACTAGGTAGCTCCTCCGAAAACACCCCAGGGAATTCACACATGGTCCTTATATATTGAACCCGAACATCCTTCGTACTATGATTCACTACAAAAGCTAAATAAGCTTCGCATCCTTGACGCAACAACTGGCTTGCTTCAAGCGTCGAAACCACATTAGATAGGAACTTTGCGTTTTCTCCCACCACCACAACTTCATAATCATCAGCAAGTTTCAGCGAAACTCGCTTATTCTCAAAATCCACAATAGCCTTATGCTCAACTAGCCAATCCATACCAAGGATTACATCGAATCTATAGAAAGGCAATTCCATAAGATCAACCAAGAACACATGTTCTTGCACCACTAAGGGACATCTCCTATACAACTTCCTTGTTAAAATCGTTTCACCAAAAGTACTAGTCACACGTATACCAACATCCAAAGACTCAACATGCAAACTAAGCATTTGAGCATGTTCACGCAATATGTACGAGTGTGTAGATCCAGAATCAATCAGAGAAAGTAATGACAAAGACTGCAAAGTAAAGGTACATGCGATCACGTCAGTGTCATTCCTCCTTTCACGATGGGTATACACTCTGGCCTGGCAACCTTCTTCGGGCTGAACAGCTACTACATGTGCTACATTCCTTGCACCATCATCTCTACGCTGAAAATTGCCACGGCCGCGCCCATGGCCTCTCTGTGGCTCAACTGCTCTCACCGGAGCCTACCCCTCTTTCATCGGCTCAAGACAATCCCGTTTCATGTGCCCACGGGAACCACAATTCCAGCATGTACCAATGTTTACCTAGCACTCTCCCATGTGCCTCCTGCCACACCGATTACACTCAGGTGTACGAATGAAAGCATTCGGCCATTGCTGACCTCTCCCGTGGTTACCTCCCCCACGTCTAGCATCCACATGAGACCTCCGATCCCTCGACCTCTTAAAATGATACCTTCCAGCATCAGAACCCTTAGCTCGCTTCCCTGAGCTAGATCCTCCTGCTCGACTCGCCAGACCAAGGTTCAGCTCAATGTCCTTGGCTCGAGTAACCAGGACATCAAAATCAGTGTAATCTGATACAAGCATATATGTCTTCACATCAGCCACCAACCCATATCTGAAACGCTCGCATCTCTCCCGTTCAATAGGGATCAATTCCGGTGCATACTGGCTAGGGCGAACAAACTGCACCTCATAATCCGCCACTGACATGGCTCCTTGTACTAGGGACATGAATTCCCTCTTCTTCTCGTCCAAATAACGGACACCCATATATTTCCTCTTGAACGCATTCAGAAAGAACGTCCAAGTCACCTCAACATCTTCCAAACTAACTCGTCGACCACGTATAAGCATCACCATGCAACAAGGACACGATGCACCCCAACTTTTGGACATCATTACAGTTCATGTGCCCAAGGATCCTCTTGGTGCTCTCCAACCTAGATTCGGAACCCTCAAGGGTCAGCCCCCTAAACTCAGTCCCTCCTAGACTGTAGAGTCGCTCTAACGGCAGACTCGTACCAGCACCAAGCTGAGGTGCAGCCACTTGAGCACAAGCTACGGCCACCCGAAAGGCTCCAGCAATAGCCTGAATCAGCACGGTCATAACAGGAACAGCTTGCCCTCGAGCTCCCTCGGGTTCAGCAACCCCTATTCCAGCGCCAGCAGCACCAGCCCCCGCTCCACCACCACCAGGTGGTCCACTAGGAGAAGGATGCGGTATATTCTCAACATCCTCATCGGCCTCGTTCATCTCATTCTCAGCCGCATTACGCATATTAATTCTAAGCTCTCTATGTGGCCCCATTCAAAACAATGCAACTAGCAAAATGCAATAAATTTCAGTTAGGCAATATAAGGCAAGAAATCCAAGGTGCTCAAGTTAATTTTCAAAACAATTCTTTCCAATGGTAATGATATGGCAATGAGTTCCCCATCTATACCCCAATCATAGCATGGCAACACAATTTCATCTCAACATTCATCTTGCATGTATTTCATCTCATTAAATCTCACACATTGCACAAGCACTCAACATGCTTTCACAAAGATCATAACTATTCACATTTACACTTACCAAGCACTTACCAACGCCCCAATTATTCGCAAAGCTGGCTTTGATACCAACAAATGTAACCCCCTTAGCCCGGTCTAGATGGTTGACCCAAACCGATGTGATTACACGGGGAAAACTGAAGCCAACTCGTTGAAGCCGACTCCGATTGACGACCTTTTTTTTCTTCTTTTTTTTTCTTTTCTAGATGCAACTTAAGTCCTATGTGATCACCAAAGAGCATATGAAGAAACGACACATCGATCGGATTTCGTTTAGGGGTTTAATTGCACAAACTAGACATTTAGGGACTAAAATTTAATTTCTGCAAATTACAAGGACTTCTCTGGTTTTAAAGTTACCTCTATTTAATTAGCCATATTTCATGCTTCTTTATTAATTTTCATAACAATCTGACTAACCAAACACATCTAATTACATTCATGAAGATCAGGGACTAAAACGCAATGTTTCAAAACATTCTCAGCTGAGGTTTAACCAACTTAACCACCCGCGTATCTATACGCCTAAGGAACGTATCGATACGCCCTCGAGGTCAAACTTCCCAGGCTTGTGTCACTAGACCGTATCGGTACGCTGAGGTATCGTATCGGTACGCCCTCGTCTAGTGACTAAATAGGGTATCGATACGACCCCGTGTACCGGTACGCCCTCATAAATCAAGTAGGCCGTATCGATACACTTTGAGGTGCACCGATACGCTGTAGTCTGCAATTACCCAAAATGCATATTTTAAACCCCAACGACCCATCCCAAACCATTCCAACATATAGTTAAACATGCTTGCACACAAATATGCATCAATACTCAAAGGTACAAGTCAAGGAAAACATCAAACATCATGAACATCAACATTTGAATTCTAAAGCATGCTTCCTAAGAGTCAGAAACACCAAATGACCATAAGCATCCCAAAAGGCAAAGTAAATCATCAAAACTAGTATAAAGGCCTTTTACAAACCATATAAACCATATAAAACTTGCATCAACAACATGGAGTCCAAAACACATCTTCCAAAGCAAACCATTAAATCCCATTGCCAAATATCATTACTAAAGTAAATGTAAAACATCACCATACTTGTGCTTAACTATTCCTTTGATCTTCTTAAGCCTCCTTGCTGCCCAAAGTGTCTCAATTATCTACATTGTTGGTAAAAGAGAGCGTAAGCACGATAGCTTAGTGAGGCATGCTCTAAAAACACCAACACAACAATACAACCTTTTAAATCTCTTTCATGAAATCCATTTCAAAGACCATGCTCTTTCTATCTCATGCTTGAAAACCATTTCAAAGCAAATCACCATTTGAAAATCACATGTACCATCTATCTATCTATCTCATGCATTCAACCAATGCAAATCTCATGGCAAAGCCACACATGCTTGACACTCAAAAGCATTTCATAAATCTCAAAATCTCATAGCATAAAATCATTTCAACATTGGTAAATGTGAATTAAATACATTCTCATATATTGGCATTTCATATTATATCTTTACTCAGATATGCGGATTAGCTTGACATAGAGCCAAGTCCTACCCCGATGGAATCTCACACCAGCAGACTCTCATGGCGGTATCTCTCTTCACCAAAAAGCTTGGGTGTTTCACCAAGACCTACCCTGATGGTATCTCTCATCATCAAATTCTCAATTTGGATCGAGATGGCACTACCCCCATTGCCCGACTCCAAAGAGCACGTACGAATTTTAGTTTATAGTGCATTTTACATCCTATTGGTCGACCAATTATATCCAGTAATGTTCTCATCATTTATGCCAATATATTACATTAAAATCATCATCTCACCTACTGTTTTGATGCAAGATTTCTAAAATCAATCTCATCGCATTTCAAAACCACAACTCATGCATAGCATTTAGTCAAAATCACAAAAATCTTTGCAATGTCAATCTATCTCATGGGATCAATATGAAACAACATTCCATGTCATAAATCATGCATAAAACAATATGAATTTATAGAAGTCTTTTCTTGTCTATTCTCAAGCCGAGAGAGATGGTCCTCCACTTGATTTTCTGTACCCTTCCTGTCTCGAATTTCCAGATCAAACTCTTGCAGCAGCAGGATCCAACGGATCAGGCGAGGCTTTGCATCCTTCTTTGCGAATAGTTACCTCAAGGCAGAATGGTCTGTGTGGACTATCACTTTTGTGCCAATTAGGTAAGGCTGGAACTTATCGAAGGTGAACACTACTGTTAATAACTCTTTCTCTATAGTGGTGTAGTTGGTTTAGGCACGATTTAGTGTTTTGCTGGCGTCGTAGATTACATGGATGATTTTGTCTCTGTGTTGTCCTAGAGCAGTGCCGATGACAGTATCACTGGCATCACACATTAGCTTAAAGGGTTGGCTCCAATTAGGTGGGATTACCACATGTGCTGTCACTAGCTTCTTCTTTATGGTTTTGAATGCTTCCAGGCATGCCTCATCAAAGATGAATTGTTTGTCCTTTTCCAGCAATGTACACAGTAGTTTAGAGGTTTTAGAAAAGTTTTTAATGAATCAACGATAAAAACCTCAATGTCCTAGGAAACTCCGGATGCCCTTGGCAGCGGTTGGCGGCGGCAAGTTGGCAATCACTTCGATCTTGGCTTTGTCCACTTCTATTCTGTGTGTAGAAATTTTATGCCCCGAGACTATGCCTTTATCGACCATAAAGTGGCATTTTTCCAAGTTGAGTACCACGTTTGTTTCCTCGCATCTTGTGAGTACTTTTTCAAGGTTGCCGAGGCAGATGTCAAAGCTGCTGCCGAAGACAAAAAAGTCATCCATGAACATTTCCATGAAGTCTTTTATCATGTCGGAGAAAATAGGCATCATGCAGCGCTAGAATGTGACAGGGGCGTTGCACAATTCGAATGTCATTCTTCGAAAGGCATAAATGCTATATAGGCAGGTGAATGTTGTTTTGACCTGGTCCTCTGGTGCGATTGCGATATGGTTATAGCTTGAATATCTATCCAAAAAACAATAGAAAGGTTTGCCAGCAAGGCGGTCAAGCATTTGATCAATAAGAGGTAACAGAAAATGATCTTTTTTTGTTGATTTATTTAATTTGTGGTAATCCATGCATATTCTCCAACCAGTTACTGTTCTAGTTGGAATTGACTCATTATTATCATTGCTTACTACAACTATGCCACCTTTCTTTGGTACACATTGTATCAGGCTCATCCATTCGCTATCAGAGATAGGATATATGATACCCGCGTTTAACCATTTGATGATCTCCTTTTTGACAACTTCTCTCATGGCATCGTTTAATCTCCTCTGGGCATTTACATTTGTCTTTTGGTCCTTCTCGAGCTGGATGTTTTGCGAGCAAATGGTCGGGCTTATTCCCTTTATATCCGCAATGTTCCAACCTATTGCCTTCTTATGCTTCCGTAGCAGTGTTGTCAGTAGTTGTTCATGTATAGGCTGAAACTTGGAAGAAATTATGACTACAATGTATCATTAGGTTCCACGAAGATATACTTAAGTTGTGCAAGTAAGGCTTTTAATTCAAGAGTGAGAGGTAGTTCGATGGATGGTTTGAACATTTTGCACCCCTTTTCTGTGTAATTCAATGGTTCGAAGTACTGACCTGGCCTGTTTGCCATCCATTATGCTTCTTCTTGTTCATCCACTTCCTGTTCTGCCCAGTCACTGCATTGCTCATACTCTGGACAGGCTTCTAAATGGCTGTCGAAACAGTTGTTGAGGTCGCTACCCTGGCAGTCTTGTTGTAGGCAGGGTCTGTTGGCTACAAAGTTGAACTCTTAGATGGCTTCCATTAGCTGGCACTCTTCCGGATCATCAGCCTGCCTCATGGTTTGAAAGACATTTAACTTTACTTGTTGATCATTAACCCTCATTGTAAGTTCACCTTTTTCCACATCAATCAGTGTTCTGTGCGTAACGAGGAATGGTCGTCCCCGGATTATTGGTTCCTTTTCATCTACATCGTAGTCTAGTACCAGGAAATCGGCATGGAAAATGAATTTGTCCACCTTTACTAGGATGTCTTCATTTTTTCCTTCCGGTTGTACGTATGTTCTGTCGGCCAGTTGTAGCATTACTATTCTTGGGCGGGCGTCTCCCATTCCTAGTTTCTGGAAGAGATATTTGGGCATTAAGTTGATGCTTACCCCTAAGCCACATAGTGTTCGTACGGAGTGGTTGCTGCCTATTTTGCAAGGAATTTTGAAGTTGTCTGGATCTTTCTGTTTGGGTGGTGCCTTATTATGCAGCATGGCCATGCATCATTCTGTTACTGCTATTGTTTTAAATTCCCCGATCATTGTTCTTTTGGATACCTGTAGAGTGTCCACAAGTTCTATATTTTATACACAATCCTGCCCTTATTATTGATGTTCTTAAGCTCACTTAAGCATATTTAGGTGTATTGCATGCAAAAAATAGTATTTGCTCTTTTACCATGCTTCTATTGAATATTTTATGTTTGGTTAAGAAAATATATTGTTTTAGTTTAGTTTTTATTTTCAGGTGCTCTAGCTGAGTAGAGGATGAGAGGACATGAAAAATGGGAGCAAAAGAAGCTGTACTAAAGAAGTTCTAAGTGTCGCCAAAGACGCTGTCGTAGCAGCACTGCCACCGAGTGCCACCCAGGCAAGAGTTAAACCGACTTAGCCAAGATAGGTCACGATTGAAAGAGGGCAATTCCCTAAGCCCAGTCTTACAATTATTTGAAACATGTAGCAGCCTGAGGAGCTTATTAAAGATTAATAAGTAAGATGACTTATCTTTACTTGCTGGAGAAGGAAACGTCCAAAGAGTCCACATTCATGTCAATAAGGAGTCAACATTTAAGGACTTATACTCAAAGGAAGACTCAAACTTAGGCAATGAGCCCATATATACCCATGTATGTGAGGGTATAGGGGCATGGAGGGATGCACAGATGCATAGATGCATAGCCGAGAGGTAGATAGATAGATTGGAGGTGTTGGAGGTTGCGGCTCAACTCTCCTAGGGTTTATGTTTTTGTATGTAATATAGTTGTGAGAAACAGTTGTAATTGTTTAAGTGTGTTTTCAATAAAATATTCCAAGTTTGCTTAATTCATGTTCTTCACTTCTTCAGTTAGTTCCAAAAGTCCAATTGAAGAAATCCATTTGTCGGGCATGAGAGTGTAAGACTCACGAAAGAATTAAGTACGGTCTCATCATGTCGAGTTGTTGACTAATTCGACTTAGACATAATCTAGAATTTCAGTGGCTAAAAGGAGCAACCAAAGTCGACTACCTGTGTTAGATTTACGCTGAGATTGCTAGGTATTGCCTACATCACGTGGTGACAAAATCCTTGCTTAGACATAGGAAGGATCACTTCAGAATTGCTCTACCGAACCTGGAGTATCTGTCTGACTTGCCGCCATGACTTATCTCCATTCCACCTACCGAGAGAGTGAAAGTTGCATGAGCATAGACCCACTGTGGCAGCCTGACAGGGTCGCAGCCTCAGTCCGCCATTACCCGCCGAGGCAGCCGATCGTGGCAGCGTAAAACACACTTAGGCTTTACAATGCATTCTACACACTACTGAGATGCAAATATTTTACCCGATCTATCGACCTTATCTCTCCCTATCATCCCTATCATCACTATCTTATTTTATTTGTGTTTTTACTTTTCCACATTCAGAAATTTAATTGTGCATTTACTATTTCCTTGAGCAGGAAAACACTCATAAGAGTCGTTCCAATCCTTGTTGGAGACGATATCTTTTATACTATAACTTGACAAGAGTGTGCACTTGCGCTCATAAATAAAGAACACCCAAACGCTCTGCAATACCATATCTTTTAAGAACTTGGCATAGCTGGGCATCTGTTTGATCAAATCCACTACTGGAAGATTGATTTTGACTTGCTTCAGAACGTCCAGGAATTTTTTATACTGCATATCTTGTTTCTTTTTTTCAATCTTTTTGGGAAAGGTGGTGGAGTTGCTGGGGTGAAAGTTTTTGCTTTGAGGGGTATCCTATCCTTGGAGGAGGTAGCTGGTCAAGAATTTGGTTGTTCATTCCTAGTGTCATCTGTTGGTTCTTGTTCTGGTTCCTTATTGATTTCTTCTAGTGCTGCCGCGGCAGGTTGTCTGGCGGCTTGAACAAGTTCGGCAGGTGTTGTTTTTCTTGCGACAGGCATGGATGGCTCTTATAGTGTTATCCAACTTCTGGTTGTTATAGTTTTGTACTGTTCATAGGATTTCTCTTTTGTGATTTTAGTGTCGCTCGGTAATCAACCCATAGGCCTGGTGCTAATAACCTGAGCAAACCTTCCGAACTGAGTCTCCAGTTTTTTATTTCTGCCTCTTGGTTGTTCATTCTTCTTTCATTCCTGTCCATGAAGGATTCAATTTTGTCAATAAATTCATTAGTGCAGATAATAAAATCACTAGTTCTAGATATAAATGTATGAAGAGTTGCTCCTAGTGAATTATTGTTTTACGGCTGCTGAGCCTGCTGTCTGGACATGTTTTGTTGGTAGCCTCCCTGTTCGTGTTGTGGGTTTGCAGCAGTCTTTGGGTTGCTCCAGGAGAAGCTGGGATGGTTCTTCAATCTAGGGTTGTAGGTGTTCTGGGCAGGTCTGATGTTCCTCTCGTATCCTTCAATAAAGTTGGCAGATGCGGTGCAGTAAGAGGAATCCTGGTTGCCCCCACACTCATCACAGAACGGCTCCACAACCTTGACCTCGTGGACTTTCCTAGCAGGTTTCAGGATGCTCATGACCAGTTGTGTCAGCTTGTCAAGGCGGGCATTGACAGATGATGATACTTCTACCTCGTTCAAAGTGGATGGCCGCTTAACGCCGCTTCAGTCGGCTGTTGGATACTTGTAAACGTTCTTGGCGGCTTGGTTCAGAATCCGCAGTGCCTCCTCTAGTGGTCTGTCAAGGATGATTCCATTCGCTGAGGCATCAATCAACCTCCGTGTTTGGTAGTTCACCCCGTTGTAAAACATTGATACATGTGTCCAAGCCGGAAAACCATGTACCGGGCAGTTGTTCAGCATTTGTTGGTACCGCTCCCATGCTTCATACATCGGCTCATCATCCCCTTGTCGAAAGGCTGTTATTTCGTTTCGAAGTCTATCATTGACATTGGATGGGCTGAAACGGTACAGAAAATCCTTACATAGCTCTATTCAAGTGTTAAACGATCCTGCTACCTGGTTGTTTAACCACAGTTTTGCTGTATCCCTCAGTGAATAGGGAAATAGTCTCAGCCTCAGTACGTCTTGATGGACTATGTGTATTTTGAATGCTTTGCAGATGTCCAGGAATCCTCTTAAGTGCTGCCGAGCATCTTCTGTGACAGTCCCTCCAAATTGCCCTAACATGTTGATCATGTTAAACATAAAGGGCTTTAGCTCAAAGTGATCCGCCTCAATTTCAGGTTCTGTCACTGTCGGATCGAACCCTCTGATGTCATGTTCTAGATAATCCTTGTGGTTCGAACATACTGTGGCTGCCTGGGCAACATTTGCTGTTCTCTGAGCGGCGGGTCTTGTTGCCCATCCCTGCCGTTCACAACATTGTTGGCAGGGTTATCGTTCTCCATGTTTACATTTGCTTTTTCTTTTTCTTCTTTAGTTTTCCCAAGGGCTTCTCTGGTTTCCTTCTTGAGCTCACTTGTTCTTCGTTTGATATCTTCGTAATAAAGGATTTATCCTTTTGGGTTTGCCCTGGTCATACACTAGCAAAGGAAACCGTAATAATATTTTTTTTCGATTAAAAATAAAATATAATATAAAGAAATAAAAGTGCATAAATTAAATTCAAATTTCGGTGTTACTAATCCCCGGCAACGTCGCCAAAAACTTGTAGAGCGTTTGGGTGTTGTCTATTTATGAGCGCAAGTGCACACTCTTGTCAAGTTATAGTATAAAAGATATTGTCTCCCACACGGATTGGACAACTTGATTTGAGTTGTAAATCATGAAAAAGAAAAGTAAATGGACAATTAAGTTCAATGTTTGAAAAGAAAAGTAAAATAAAAACACAAGTAATTAAAAGGGAAGTAACCAGATTGATAGAAAGGGCATGGTTGTGCTGGTGCTTAGTGTGAAACTGCGTTGAATAGGACAAGTCATTTTGCGCTGCCAGACACTGTTGCCTCGGCGGTGGATGGCATGTAGACTGCTTAGACCCTCTCGCTGCCTCGACAGGGGAATGGAACTGTGTCTCAGCGGCAAACTCGGCAGAACGCTTCGAAAGTGACTCTGCTTATGTCTAAGTCAGAGTTCTGTTGATGCCCACTGCAGATCATACCAGTCGCGGCATGTATCATGCAAAGACAACAATGTTGATTCGTCCTCTTTTAGCCGCCTTAACCTATGTCTAGGTCGAATTGTTTGCATCGTCTATAGATGAAATCCTACTTACTTCTTTCGTGAGTTCGACTCTCTCGATACCGAACAAATGGATAAAATTCAACTAATCTTTCGCCTTAAATTAAAACTATGAATAACATGGAATAAGCAAACCATGAAATTTTATTTGCAAAAAACAAACATGAATTCATAAGCAACTCTTCTCACAACTAATTACAACATAACCCAAACCCAATGAGAAATTTAGAACATGTCGGCAGCAAGAAAACCTAAACTATGCCTAAGGAAAACCTATGTTTTTCTTAAACTAGAATTACAATGAGTATATATAGGCATTAGCTATGTATAGTCCTTCTTGAAGTAGAAGTCTTCAAAGTAGCTTTTCACATTAAATGTGACTTTAAACTCTGACTTCTTTTAGTTGAATGCGGTCTTTATCACGTTGCCTAAATCCGCAAGTAATCTCGATATCCTTAATTGGCGACTCTGCCTGCTGCTATAGACGTCAGAAAATTGAGTGGACATCATCGATAGAATCAGGATTTTTAGCTCTACAGATCGCACTTCAGTTCTCCAACTCCATAGTAAGCTGTCTTGGGCGGCAAGGTGGGAAACAGCAGCTATTCGACACCTAATGTCTCTGCCTGGAATTGCATCAGTACAACTCCTTGGTTTGCTACCTCATCATCGCATCCTCAGCTCTTCTTTCCCTCTGTCAGTCTCTAGTAACTAAAACCAAAAGTACACTAAAACAATACATTTTCTTTACCAAACAAAGGATAATCTAGAGAAACATAGAAAGTAAAGAAATACTGTAAAATGCAATGCATGGTCCTAATTATGCCTAAAATGCACTAAAAACAACAATAATATGAGATGGAATGTGCATGAAATATATAACTTGTTGACAGTTTACAAGTGTCTTATGTTTTAAGAGCCGAATAGTTATGCCGAATGATGATAGATTGGGGCGCACTACTCTGACTGAGGCACATAGCAACCCTTTTGCTATGCATCCAAGTAGTACAAACATGTATCGTGGTTTGAAGGATGAGTACTATTGGGTTGGGTTGAAGAAGGATGTTGCTAAAATTGTGAATAAGTGTATGGTTTGTGAGCGCGTAAAAGCTGAGCATCAATTTCCTTCCGGGCTATTGACACCTTTGAAGATACCATAATGAAAATGGGAGAGGATTACAATGGATTTCATGTATGGTTTGCCTTTGACCCCGTCAAAGAAGAACTCTATTTGGGTGATTGTAGACCGTCTTACGAAGTGTGTGCAATTTATAGTTGTGCATACTACGTATACATTAGACAAGTTGGCTGAGTTGTACGTTACAGAAATTGTGAGGTTGCATGGTGTACTTAAATCCGTAGTTTCGAATTGTAAACCCCTTAGCCCGGTCTAGACGATTAACCCGAACCGAGGTGATTACACAGTGAAAACCGAAGCCAACTCGTTAAAGTTAACTTCGATTGATGACCTTTTTTTCTTTTATCTTTTCTAAATGCAACATTAAACCTATGTGACCACTAAAGATCATAGGAAGAAACGGCACAACGATCGGACCACGTTTAGGGTTCTAATTGAACAAATTAGAAATTTAGGGACCAAAATCTATTTTTTATAATCTACAAGGGCTCTACTGATTTTAAGGTTACCAATATTCAATTAGTCCCATTTCATTCCACTCTGTCAATTTTCACCACAATCAGACATTCCAAACTCATTCAATTGCATCCATAAATTTCGTGGACTAAGATGTAACAAAATAAACTTATGAATATGCCATTTAACAGAATATACGATCGTGTATCGATATGCTTGAGACCGTATCGATACATAGGATGGCAGTGACCAAAGTCACCAATAGTGTATCGATACGCTTCCCCGCATATCGATACGCCCTTCAAGTTCGTACCGAAACATCTCCCAATCGTACCGAAATGACTATGCAGCAAGGCAGAAATTTGGCTTATGCGTATCGATACGCAAGCCCGTGTATCGATACGCATACCAGAACTGTCCTAAAACAGCCTAAAAAACACTTCATACTTCGGCAAATCATCCAAAAATCATACACACATGCTATTGGCGTCCACATAAACTTATAGACATGCAACTCCTAACACATAACAACATTTGGTTGACTATCTCAATCTTAGCAAGGCAAATCATGAAACATGCTTATGACACAAACCAAGAACATACCAAATAGTAAAATAAAGCACCAAAACTACCATAAAAGGCCTCTTACAAACCACATAAACAATATTAAACTTGCAACAACCACATGGAGTTCAAAATACATCTCCCAAAGCAACTCATTGGTTCCCATTGCCAATTATCATTACTAAAGTAAACGTAAAACATCACCATACTTGAGCTTTTCAATTCCTTGGAAATCCTTAGCCTCCTTGCTGCCAAAAGTGTCTCAATTATCTACATTGTTGGTAAAAGAGAGCGTAAGCACATTTTCTTAGTGAGACATGCTCTAAAAACACCAACACAACAATGCAACTTTAAATTTCTTTCTCAAAAACCATTTTCTACAACATGCTCTTTCTATCTCATGCTTGAAAACCTCTCAAAGCAAATCTTCATTTGAAAATCAAATGTACCATCAATCTAACTCATGCATTCAACCAATGCAAATCTCATGGCAAAGCTGTACACATGCTTAATGTAAATAAAATCATTTCATAAACCTCAAATCTCATATGCATTTCTCATAGCATAAAACATCTCAAATTTTGGTACGTGTGAATCAAATAAAATCTCATATATTGGCATTTCATATTATATCTTTACTCGGATATGCTGATTAGCTTGACTTAAAGCCAAGTCCTACCCCGGTATAATCTCACATCACCGGACTCTCATGGCGGTATCTCTCTTCGCCACAAGGCTTAGGTGTTTCACCAAGACCTACCCCAATGGTATCTCTAATCATCAGATTCTCACTTTGTATCGGGATGGCATTACCCCCATTGCCCGACTCCAAAGAGCACGTAGGAATTTTTAGTTTATAGTGCACTTTTATCCTATTGGTCGACCAATTATATCCGGTAATCATCTCATCATTTATGCCAATATATTACATTAAAATCATCATCTCACCTACTGTTTTTTTGCAACATTTCTCAAGTCTAACTCATCCCATCTGAAAACCACAATTCATGCATAGCATCTAATCAAAATCTCAAAGCTCTTTATAAAATCATGACATCTCATGGGATCAACACATAACATCATTTCTTGATTATAACATTAAAACAACTTAAAGATCATTAAAAAGTGTTGATAACTTGGGAATTTCAGTAAAGTGATGATCATTATAGGAGAAGGACAAAGCTTACCTCTAATGGCTGATTTCTCCTCAATTTGGGCAAGATTTCTTGAAAATCCAAAGTGAAAACAAAAGGATTTGATGAAGTAAAGGTTGGAAATCCTTATGAAGATGAAATCTCAACAAAAAGAGATGAAAACCAGAGATTATTTGATGAGGGAAATGTGTTTGGCTGAGTGGAAGTTGAGAGAAAATGAAGAGAGGGAAAAGTATCGTAAAGTAGTTATGAAATGTCAACATAAGATTTTTCTTTTAATTCCTTTAATTAAATCATTATTAAAACTCCCAAACTAAAGAGAAATCTGATGAAAAGCAATTTGGTAAAATTAGCTCCTTAAAGATTCAAAGTTTCAATCCTTTACAAAACAGTCACTAGTCAACTTTTGCAAAAATTGCAATTTGGTCACTACACCAAAATGTAATATTTCCAAATCACATTTTGTAAAATTGTTTTCACTATAAACATTTATATAATAAATGAGGATTTTTAGATATTTTTCCATATTTTTAAAGCATCTCGAACTAGGTGTTCCCTAACCCAACCTTAAAAGGTTCGAACCGTTCCCGACCGACCCGATTCAACCTCTAAAACATCTAGGCCCAAAACCAGGGCATTACACGAATAGAGATTCGAGGTTTACAACAAGGTTTTGGGAGTGTTTGCATAGAGCTTTGGGTACACGTCTTAATTTCAATACCTCATATCATCTTCAGACGGAAGGACAATCTGAGCGAGCTATTCAAGTGTTTGAGGATATGTTACGATGTTGTGTTATACATTTCCAAGTTTCTTGGGGGAAACAATTGCCTTTAGTGGAATTTTATTATAATAATAGCTATCCTCAGACTCCTCTTTGTTGGGCGAAAGCGGGGAAAAACTTAGTTTCCTTGCCGGATTTTCTTAAAGGAACGATGGAGAAGGTAAAGCTTGTTTGTGGTTGGTTGAAGGCGGCTTCGGATCGTTAAATGTCTTACGCGGATTTAAAGCATAGGGAGATTGAGTTTGTGGTTGGTGATCATGTTTTTTTAAAAGTATCACCTTGGAAGAAGGTGATAAGGTTTGGACGTAAGGGTAAGCTTAGTCCAAGGTTTATCGGACCATACAAAGTTGTGGAACGTGCTGGTCCTATTGCGTATAGGTTGAGGTTGCCTCCCGAGTTGGAGAAGATTCATGACGTTTCCCATGTGTCGATGTTTTGGACGTATAGGTCGGATCTGTCGCATGTTATGTCAGTTGAAGAAATATAGTTGCGACCGAATTTGTCTTATGATGAGGAACATGTTTATATTATTGATTCTAGTAGCAAAGTTCTTCGTGGTAAGACGATTGAGCTTGTGAAGGTGTTGTGACAGCATCGAGGAGTTAAGGAGGTAACGTGGGAAAGCAAGGCGGACATGTTGAAGCAATTTCCGCGCCTTTTTCCTTCAGGTAAAATTTCAAGGATGAAATTTCCTATGTGGGGGAGAGTTGTAACACCTCGGTTTTAGGCCTAGGAGTTTTAAAGGTTTTTTAGGGTCCGGTGAAGCTAGACTAGAGATCTGGGTTATTTCGAGAGTTGTTCAAAGAAAACATGGTTCGAGATGTGATAAAATTATGGGTAAATTTCCTAAAATCCTCTTAAAATACATATAAAGGATTGGTGGAGCCAATTTTGGAAAATAACTTTTGGAAGGTTGACATTTCGGTTTAATGACTAAAACACAAAAATGGAAAACTGTTTTAAAGGACTATTTTGAAATAGGGTCAAACCTTAGAATCTTTAGGGAACTATTATGATGTTAATAAGCTATTCCTTTGATTGGCCATATTTTAAATGTGTTTAACTAAAGGAAATAAAGAGAGGTATTTATTAAAAGGGAATTTTCTTTTGCAAAATCCATTTTGACGTAACTTTCATTTTCTTTCTTTTCTCATCAGCCAAATATCTTTTTTCTCTCAAAACTTCTAGAGATTTTCATCTTTCCATTTCACTTTGATTGGCAAATGATTTCTTTGGTCTTTCCTCCATTTATCTCAAAGGATTCTTGAAGGTTTTTCAACAAATCTTGTCTATTGAAGGAATATGAAAGGATTAGAGGTAATTTTTCTTCAACTCCTCTAATCAAGGTTCTTTGCTGAAATTCCCAAGTATTTGGCTCTCTAATTATGTTTCTTAACAAGATTTCATGATTAATTTGATGAAAATGGTTAAATCAAGCTTAAATGATGATTTTGAATAATTTTCGTATTGGATCTGATTTGTGATTGATTTTAATCTTGTTTTGGATGTTAAATAATGTTGAAATAAAGGTTTGATCATATTAATCCCGGAACTAGTTGGATCTCTAGTTGTTTATGTTAGTAGATTTGGGTTTTTGTGGTGTTAAAGTGAAATTGAGATTGCTGGAGATATAAGGATGCAAATAGGTTGATTTTGGATGTTAATTGATGATTAAAAATGGAAAGAAGTGTTAGGTTTCGGCTGGGCTGAGTTTGTAGTGTAATCGAAGGTGTTTTCGGTTATTTCGGATAGGCATTTTGGTGTTTGTGGATAGAGTAACGTGGTAGGTTTGTTTGCTGCAGTTTTTAATGCATTGAGATGCATTAATCCACTGTTCTTGTGTGGTAAAAACAAGGGAGAACATATCAGAAGTAATCGGTGAGGTTTCGTGAGCTTCGAACGCTTGTATTCACGTCGGCTAGTCAAGGTTGTGCGTGTCGGTGAGTGAGAACATGGATTAATGTTTTGAAATTCTTTAAAAGATGATTTGGGAACTTAGTGGTAAGCTTGAAACGCTTAACTAAGTTCAGAAGTAAGTGAAAGGAATTTCTCTCTCGGTCGTGCTATTATGTGATGATTTATGCACTGTTTTGGTTTACTAGATTTACCTAATGTTAAAGCATGTTTAAAAGAATGTGGTTACTATTTTTAGATGATGTGATGTTGAAGGATGCACATGGTATGTGATCCTTGAAAGCATATGACATATACTTGTGGTTTTAAGCATGGTTTAATGCTTGGAAATATGATTTATTGATGATGCATTGAAAACAATGATCTATGTGTTGAATGTGAATTATATTGGCAAGTAATGTTGTTAAAATAGTTTATAAATGATATCAGATATAGTTAGCTGGCTATAGGATTGAGTGCACTATAAAAAGTCGCCTTGGATGTTGAGGGGTTTGTGTCCCATGTCTCCGTCCAAGTACCCTAACGATCGAGGAGGTTGGTGTCTCGTCTCTCGTTAGTGGTTAAGCATCTAACCGATGATGGGGTTGATGTTCCAATGGGTTGTGAGGGTACCCAATTGATATTGTACCTTTGGTTATGAATGTACCTATTAAGGTTAAGATGGCTTGAAATTTCAAGTAAACACTTGTTGAATCCGTGTATCCGATATGTGGTTTTGAGATATGAGCTTGTTTAATGATCAAATGTAAGCCATATAATTGTTGATGTATCATGAAATGGTTTATGTTGAATAATGTGGTTTACGGATGCTTTACTCTTTAAACTTTGCATATGGTAGCTATGCATGGGAAGGCTTAAATAGAGTGTGGAATTGGAACGTGTTGATGATTCATGATACATGTAGCATAAGGTCTAATATGCTTATTTTTATTTAAGGAAACTACATGGTTTTTAAAGGGCATGATGGTTTTCAAATGATGTTTTAAGAAATTGAAATGATATTTCAATGTGAGCATGGAAAATTGTTTTAATGCCTTGATGGTGTTTTGTTTTTGAGCCTCCTCACTAAGCCTTGTGTGCTTACACTCTCATTTGTCCATTAATGCAGATAAATGAAGTTTTGGAGGCAGCAAGTAGCAAGGGATCATAAGAGACTTTATTTGTAAAAGTATGTTTTGGTTTAGACTAAAGTAATAAGGGCAACGAGGGATCCGTTGTGTTGTTGGGAGATTTATGTAAACTCCCTTTTGAGCTAGTTTGGTCTGGTGATTTAGACTTGTAAATGGCCTTTGCTATTTGGTTTATTATTTACCTTTGCGTTTTAGTATCTTGCTTGGCTTGTCACTAGGTTGCATGCCTATAGTTTACCTTTGATGCAATTTGAGCCATGTTATAATGTTGTTTATGCCATTAATGTTTGATGATTGTTGTTTAGATATGTTTTATGCATGTTGGATTGATTATGATTGCATTAAAGTGTGAAAAACAAGCAAAAAGTATTATTACAGGCCCAGGCGTTTTGGTACACTCAAGGCTATACCGAAACGATGAGCTTGAAATGGCCTAGGGGTTTCGAAAGGGGAAGGTGCGTATCGGAATAGGCTCAAGAATTTTAGCTACTATAAATGGGTGTACCAAAACATGTTGGAGGTTGTTCCGAAAAGCCTCGTATACCGAAACACCAAGACCCATTTCGAGACAGGGTGTTCCGATATATGGCTCTTTGTTTTGAAACATCATGCAGTTAAGTTAGTTATTGGAATCTTTTAAAGTTCTGTTTCTTTACATTTTAGTCCCTGAATCTTATGGATGCAATTAAATGAGCTTGGATGATCGTTTTGAGCTGAGATTTGGCATAGTGGCATGTAATGTGACTAATTAAAGGTTGGTAAGTTAAAAATTGAAAAAGTCCATGTATTTTACAAAAACATCAAAATGGTCCCTAAAACGTATTTAAATTCAATTAAGTGTCTAATCGAAGTCTGATTCAGATTTTAATCGTTCCGCTGCGGGTTTATTCACTTAAGTTAATGTCGAGCATCCAGAAAGATAAAAAGAAAAAATAAGGTTGTTTATTGAGGTAAACCTTCCCGATTTACTTCAATATTCCCCGTGTGACCCGTTTGGTTCTGTCTTTCGCCCAGACCGGGTTGAGGGGGTTACAGTTGCGGCGGATGGAATTCGTGTAGATTTGCAGAAGATTCAAGCAGTGGTGGAGTGGAAACCAACTAAGAACATTTCTCGAGTTCGTAGTTTGCTTAGGCTTGTCGGTTATTATCGTCATTTTGTTAATGTTTTTTTATCATATTTGTTCCCATGACAAAGTTATTACAAAAAGAGGTCTTGTTTGAATGGAATGAGAAAAGACGACAAAGTTTTGAACAATTGAGGGCTTGCGTTTCTAAAGATCTAATTTTGACGCAACCCGAGCCATGTAAGGATTACGTGGATTTTATTGATGCGTCCTTGAATGGGCTTGCACGAGTTCTCATGCAAGAGTGTAAGGTGGTTGCTTATGCCTTGAGACAGCTCAAGCCTCATTAACAAAACTATCCTACGCACGATTTAGAGCTTGTAGTAGTTATCTTCGTAATAAAAATTTGGAGGAACTCATTGTACGGACATAAGTGTTATATCTACACCGACCACAATAGTTTAAAGTATCTACTTACATAGATGAAGTTGAACCTAAGGTAAATAAGGTGGATTGAATTGCTTAAAGACTATGATTGCATTATTGAGTACTATCTCAGTAAGGCGAATGTCGTGGCCGATGTGTTGAGTCGAAAGTCGATGTTAGACTTGAGGGCAATGTTTGCCCGCTTGAAGATGATCGATGATGGCAGTTTGTTAGCCGAGCTTCATGTGGAGCCCACCTTAGTACAAGAGATAAAGAGAACTTAGGTGTTATATGATGATTCGGTGTCAATGATAGAGTTGGTCCAGCGAGGAGGGACATCAAGTTTTGAGGTACGAGATGGCAAGATCTTGTACTTCAAACGTCGACTGTGTGTTCCTATAACATCCCAGAAAAAGGGCTAGAAGATTCCGGTGAATTATCAGAATCAAGTTGAAATTTTAGGTTAAACTTTAGCTAATTAATTAATTCTGAAAAATAATTTAGGTTGGTTATATTAGTTTCTAATAGATTTATCGTGGAAAATATTTTTTAAAAATATATTTAATGAGTTTATTGAAAGATGAAATTTAGATTTAATATTAAAGTAAAAAGTGACAATTTTGCAATAATTTTAAAATGTTAGTGATGGCAATATTGTAAATAGGAATTAAAGTGATATTTTATTAGGATTATTAAACCAATTATTACTATATATTTTCCCTCTCATTTTTAACAAAAGAAAATGACTATTTTCCCAAAGATGAGAAAAATATATATAAGCTTTTTTCTCTTGATTTTGCCAAACACAATTTAAAGAACATTGATTTTTTTGGGTTTTCATCTCTTTTATATCCTAGATGATTTCTAATAATCAATCTAGCAAGAACTAGTAGTCTTCATCAAATCTTCTTTGAACTCACGTTCAAGTGGAGGATGATGTTTTCAACTTCTATTTTCCTATCAATTGGGTAAGTTTTTTTAAAGGTTCTCTAATTGTTTTTAATTGATTATCTTTCATTTTATATTTGAATTTGTGGATCAAAATGAATTTAATTTGTTTATATGGTTTCTTGGATGATAAGGGAGTGATTGTGATTTGATAGATAAAATCAAGATGTTTCAATAGATTGGGAGGTTAATATTATGAGTAAGATAAAATCTAACATCAATTTTATGAAATTGATTCCGAATTAATCTAATTGGTCAAGTTTGAATTTGTGTTCTTGATTGGGGTAATTGGAAGAATGGTTGATTGAATAATTGGATCACATATTAATGGGCACTAATTATGTTTGGTAAACTTCGTGTAAGGGTTCGTAGTTAAAAAAGAGAGAGAATCGAATGTGCGAAACAGGGGCGGCTGCTGCCCATTTTATACGTGAGTGTGGCTTCATAAATAATAATAAAAAAAGAATGGCTCGAAGTAGGGGCTACTGCCCAGTTCTTGCACGGCTAATTCAACCCGTCCCTGGCCGCACAAGGGTTCATGGTGTGCACGTGCTGTAGCCTTAGACCTCTGTGGTGCGTGTGTTGTAAGATAAGCTAAAAGGGGTTGTTGGTGCCACTGGAGGTGGGTACTTTTACGTAGAAGAAAAAAGAAAAGAAAAGGGGAATCAATGTTTCTTTGGCAGTGGGTTGTTAGGGGAATTTAATTGCGATGGTGGTGCTATAACAATTGGTTACTTTGGTATGGTCCAAAATATATTGACACTTATATTTTTTAATGGAGGTTGGCGAGCGTTTGGACAACTTTTGGTTAGGCGTTGAGGCATTGACATCTAGACATTGCCATCGAAGTAATAGCAAGTTGGTGAGTGCAAATGTGTTTTGGTACTATAAAGATGTTTGAATTATGGCTTTGTGTATAAATCAGAGTAATTCTTTGTATTTTATTATTATTTCAATAGGACATTTTACATCTTTATATATACAAAATATGTTTCTAATAGGACATTATTTCAATAGAACATTTTACATCCTTAAAATAAGGGATTGTAATGAAAAGAATATTTACAAAATCCTTTTAACCGAAGGGATGTAAACAATCCATATATTGCTATAATTCCTACACTCCCCTTAAGTTGGAGAATATACATTGTATAATCCCAGCTTGAACAAGAATTTATTGAAAACATGCTTTGGCAAAGCCTTAATAAGAATGTCTGCAATATGTTCGTCTGAAGGAATGTATGAAAGAGTGGATGTCTTTTTGTTGACTTGGTGAACAATAAAATGCCTATCAATCTCAACATGCTTTGTCCGATCTTGTTGAACTGGGTTCTTGGCAATCTGAATGGCATATTGATTATCACACAAAACTTCAAAGTGATCCTCCTAATTAGTGCCAAATTCTTTTAGTAATTTAAGTAGCCAAATACCTTCGCATATTTCCAATGATAGTGCTATAAATTCAGCTTCAGCACTACTTCTTGAAACGACATACTGTTTCTTACTTCTCCAAGTTGTAAGGTTATCCCAAACAAAAGTGAAATAGCCACTAGTGGATCTTCTTTTAGTGAGATCTCCGGCCCAACTAGTGTATGTAAAAATCTTAACAGTTTTATCTTGTGTCTTCTTAAACATTAAGCTGTGTCCTGGAGTTTTCTTCAAGTACTTGAGACTTCTGTTTGTTGTTGCTATATGCTCTTCAATAGGATTAGTCATGTGCTGACTTATCACATTTACGAAAAATGTTATATCTGGCCTCATCAAGGATAAGTAAATTAGTTTCCCAACTAATCTTTGAAATTTCTCTCTGTCTACTAAGGACCCATCTTCTTTGTTGAATCTCAAGTTTGCCTCCATTGGGGTATGAGTTGGCTTACAACCAAGAAAACCATTTTCTTTGAGTAAATTAAGTATATATTTTCTTTGGTTGATCACAAGTCCTTCTTTTGGTCTTGCCACCTATATTCTTAGGAAATACCTTAGCTTTCCAAAGTCCTTGGTTTCGAATTCCCTGTTTAACAACTTCTTCAAATTGCTTATCTCATCCTCGTCATCTCTAGTGAGAATTATGTCATCCACGTACACAATTAGGATAGCTTTCTTATTTGTAGAAGTTACCTTGATGAAAAGAGTATGATCGGCAAGGGACTGCTTGTAGCCGTTTTTAAGAATGACTTTAGTGAACCTCTCGAACCAAGCTATGGGTGATTGTTTTAACCCGTATAGAGACTTGTTGATCCTGCAAACCTTGTTGCTACCTTCAACAAACTTGAAGCCAGGTGGCAATTTCATATAGAATTCTTCCTTCAGCTTGCCATTAAGAAATGCATTTTTACATCAAGTTGGTGTAATTGCCAATCGCAATTTACAACCAAACTTAGGAGTATTCAAACAATGTTAAGCTTTGCCATAGGTGCAAATGTTTCTGTGAAATCTATCCCATATGTTTATGCAAAGCCTCTGGCCACTAGTCTAGCTTTGTATCGTTGGATACTGTCATTGAGTTATACTTTACAGGAAGGATCCATTTACAACCAACAACTTTTTTTCCTTGAGGAAGGTCTGTAACGGTCCAAGTAGCATTTTTCTCTAGTGCACAAATTTCCTCTTCAATAGCCCTTTTTCCATTTTGGATCCTTTAGAGCTTCAGCTAAGCTTGTGGGAACCTGTTCTTTATCAAAGGTTGTTGTAAATGCTTGAAAAGAAGACATAAATGAATTATAACCAGCAAATTTTTTAATAGGATGCTTGGTGCACTGTCTAACCCATTTTCTAATAGCAATAGGGAAGTGATCTAGAGTAGTGGACTTACAGATTTCTTCTTCCACTTCGGCAGCTGTACCCAAATCCACTTCTCGGCAAGAATCGGATTGCAAAACAGCCTCAAGATTATGTTTCTTTTTCTTGTGTAGACACGAAGCTATTTGGGTGGTGTTGTTTTTGGAAGACTTTCATTGGGAGTAGGTGTATTTTTAGGAAGAGTGTTTAACGTATGTGTGGGTGAATTAGTGATAGGTTTTACAAGAGAATCAATGGGAGTAGTCACGGGTGACAATTCTGCAGGTAAAGGCGAAAATGATGGCAATTCTGAAGGTTGAGAATAAAGATTAGGAAGGGATACCTGATGTGGCTTAAAATCACTCCATGTCTCCCCTTGAATTTCAGCCTAAGCTAAATAGGGATCCTACTTATAAAAGGTTATATCCATTGTGCTAAAATATCGTTTAGAAGGAGGGTGATAGCATTTATAACCCTTCTTAAGTGAAGAATACCCAACCAATACACATTTTAAAGATGTAAGATATAACTTGGACTTATTAGGAGCAATATTTTGGAAAAAAACAATGCAGCCAAAGAGTTTGTGGCAGATTGGAGGAGATAGGCTTAAAATGGGGAAAGTGCTGCAAAAATATAGATTGAGGTCTTTAAAATTGTAAAACCTTACAAGAAATTCGGTTGATTATATATGTGGCAGTTAATAAGGCTTTCCCCCCATATTTGAGAACATTAGTTTCGCAATTTTTGTCCAAACCTATGGTAAAGCCGTCAAAACAACTGATGGTTTCTTGTGCAAAATAGAAGGACATGGCACTGTTGTTCTCAATGAACAAATTGCACTTAAAAATGTTTTCTTTGTACCAAATCTTGCTTGCAATCTCATTTCTATTAGTAAAATTTCCAAAGATTTGCACTCCTCCGCAATTTTTAATGATCTTGATTGTACTTTGCAGGCACTGAACTCGAAGATGATGATTGTAAAACCTATGTTTTGATTTTGATATAATTAAATTGTTAAGGATTAAATTAAAAACTTGAAATTGATTTCTAAGTCCCTTTAATAATTTATAAATCACTAACACTTTAAAACTGATTTGAAAAACTCAAACTCCAAATATTTTCTATGTGTTCCAAGGGCAAATTATTGAAAATCGGTCAGGTGTATCGATACACTTCCAGCCGTATCGATACCTTTTTTACAAAGTTGGCTACTGGAAAGACGCGTTTCGATACGCTCTTAACCGTATCGAAACAACGTATCGAAACAGATTCAATATGTATCGATACGCCCCTCTACAAAACTGAAGGAGTTTGAATGGTGTATCGATACAGCTTAACCCGTATCGATACTGTTTTAATTGAATTTTTAACTCGAAGTGTTTTAAATGTTTTCGACCGTTGGTGTCAGTCGTTACGTAACTAACATTTAAAGTGGCAGTTGACCCGTATCGATACGGTAAACCTCCGTATCGAAACGGAGACTTCCACTGAGCTAAGTTGAGAAAAAAGGTATCGATACGGTCTCTTTCGTATCGAAACATGCCCTTTCCCGTACCGATACGCTTACGTGCGCTTCGATACGCCATCTTTATTATGTACAACGACTCTTTCTGTTTTGAGACATGTATCGATACGACTCACCGTGTACCAATACGGATAGCTGCAGAAGTGCATTTATGGTAGAAAGAGAGGGTCCCAACGGCTATAATCAATTCCCTAACCACCCAAACGACTAGAATTGAAAGAGAAGGTATAAATTGAAGATCTTTGAACACAAGCAACAACTATTGCATTAAAGACAAACATCCAAGCAAAAATCCAACCTCAAGTGTGCCTATTTTCCAATTTCTTGTAAACCCCAAATTGAGTTGTATTCAATTCTTATTCTATCTTCAAATTTGGGTTGAGTGTTGTACTTCAAGGGATAAAATTGTATTTGAGAGATATATTTCTTGTCCAATTTCTTCTTTGTTCATTTGTGAGGGTTTGGTCAAATTTTGGATAGAAAATTTGACCGGTTATGTAAAGGTTACCTCCTAAGCCTTGAAAAGGGGAAGAACAAATTAGTGAATCGTTGCAAATCCTTAGTGGTAGCTAAGGTAGTGGATGTAGAGTTCATTTAGAACTTGAACCACTCTAAAATCCTTTGTTCTTCATTTTTAATTGTCCATTCACTCCAACAAAGTTTTAAAATCCCAATTCACCCCCTCTTGGTCTTGATCATTCAATCGATCCACACAACAATTGGTATCAGAGCCTATCTTTTTGAAGGATTCACAACCACAATAGGAGTTCCTAGGAAGAGTGTGATCAACTAAAAAAATCAAGCCATGGCATCTACCTCCGGCTCGAGTATGTACGAGTCACAATCCACCACAAAGCCACCATTCTTCAATGGTGACAACAATCCATTTTGGAAGAATCGGATGCGCCTCTTCATCAAGTCCAACGATTACTTGGTTTGGGACGTCATTAAAGATGGTCCCTACATTCCTTTGAAGAAAGATGATGATGGAAAGATTGTTTTAAAGAAGTAGATAGAGATGAGTGAAGATGAGAGAAAGAAGATCCAAATAAATGACAAAGCTCTTCACATGCTCTTTTCCTCCTTCGGCCCCGACATCTACTCCAAAGTCTCCTCCATTGAGAGTGCCAAGGAAGTGTGGGATACTCTTGAGACCACCTATAAAGGAACCAATGATGTGAAGGAAACCAAGATTGGAATTCTCAATCTTAGCTATGAGAGTTTCAAGATGGTGCCCGACGAAATGGTGTCCAAGATGTTTGATCGCTTCTCAACCATAGTCAACGGGCTTAAAGGATTTGGAGAGACTATTCCGAAGACAAGCTTGTCCGGAAGCTACTCTACTCACTTCCTGAATCTTGGGATGGGAAGAGAACCACGATCATTGAGGCCAAAAACTTGAAGACTCTAAAACTTGATGAGCTAGTGGGTTCTCTCCTTACTCATGAGATTATGAAGCAAGGAAGGGAAGAAGAAAAGAAGAAGGAAGAGAAAAGAGTGGAGAAGCTAGAGGTGGAAAAGAAGAAGAAAATGGGAGTGAGTCTCAAAGCTTCATTACTTGAGGAGAGCTCTTCTAGTGAGAAGGATGACCTTGAAGAATTGGCTATGATAGCCAAAAAGTTCTCTCGATTCATGAGGTCCAACCGTGGAAGGAAAATTCAAAGAAAGATGGACTTCAAAGGTAAAAGCAAAGAAGAAGAGGGGATCAAATCATTTGCTTCGAGTGTAATCAGCCCGGTCAAATTCGTTCTGAGTGCCCTCAATTCAAGAAGAAGGGCTTTGAGGAGAAGAAGAAGCTCAAAGCCAAGCTTGCTACTTGGAGTGATGAGGAGTCATCCGAGGATGACGAACAAGAAGTGGCCAATCTTTGCCTCATGGCACTTGAGGAAGATTCCTCCATGGTAACCTCTAACTCATCATCCTTTGAATTTACATTTGATGAATTAAATGATGCATATGATGACTTACAAGAGGTTTACGATGAGTTAGTTGAGAAATACAAAGAGTTAGTTATTAGGAATAAGAAAATTATTTCGGAATTAAATGATAAGAATGATTCACTCTCTCAAGCTAACTTAAAATTTGAGAAACAGATTTTAGGTTTGAAAGACAAACTTAAATTCTTCCAAGATGAAAATGTTGACCTAAATAATCTTCTTTCTCAATGCAATAGTGAACACCAAAAGGTGTTAGACGAGCTTAACAAGCTCAAAGAGTCTTTAAAATATGTTGGTAATGTGAAGCATGAAAAAGGTGAATAATCTAAAACAAACCAACCTAGGAAAAAGACTAGTAACTACAAACAAAGTAGCTTCCATAGACATAATAGAACTAAAAAGATTAGAAGTGTATGAGTTCCTAAGGAACTTGTAAAATCTAATAATATTGTTGCTATGTCACCTTGGATTCCTAAGGGAACCAAGCTATTGGGAGCTAACACTCGTGGACCCAAAATGATTTGGGTACCAAAAACAAAAGTTTAATATCTTTGTTTGTAAGGGGCATTGCTACAAGGTCAAAGCACAAAGTCAAAACTCATGGTACCTTGATAGTGGATGCTCGAGGCATATGACCGGAGACAAGAGGTTATTGTATAACCAAAAAGTGGATGAGTGGTGACATTTGGTGACAACTCCAAAGGCCACATTAAAGGTATTGGCTCCATAGGTAATCACTCTACCATTCTTATTGAAAATGTCTTGTATGTTGATGGTCTTAAACATAATTTTTATTGAGAATAAGCCAATTATGTGATAAAGGATTTCATGTATTATTTGACAAAAATAGGTGCAAATTTGTTGATATTAAATCTAATATTATTATTGTAACCCCCTTAACCCAGCCTAGACGGTTGACCCGAATTAAGAAAGTCACACGGGGAAAACCAAAGTCAACCCGAAAGTCAACCTTGATTAACGACCCTTTTTTTCTTTTTAAACTTGTCTAGATGCACATTAAGCCTAATTGTGATCACACAAACATCATACCAAAAGATCACAATCATCAGAGATCAAACAGGGACTCAATTAAACAATTTACAACTTTAGGGACCAAATTGTAAATTCTGATAATTAAAAGGACTTAACCCAAATTGAAGTTACCAACTTGAAATTAATCAGGTTTCATGCTTCTCTGTGAAATTTCAGCTCAAAAGGACTTCCCAAACTCATACAATTGCACAAACAAGTTTCAGGACCAAAACGCAAACAATTCAAAACATATAACTGCCAATGTCAGCCCCCAACGGTCGACCGTTCCGAAACGGGAGACAGCCCGTTCCGAAACGCGGGGCCGTTCCGAAACAGGCATAGCCCGTTTCGAAACGGGGGTCTGGCAGAAGCCTTTCCGTTTCGGAACGGCCCCTCCCGTTTCGGACGCCTGGGCACAATTAAGGCACCCGTTCCGAAACGGTAGGTGCTGTTCCGAAACACCCTGCCCAGATTGCTCCAAAACTCCACTTTAAACATGCAATTACACAACCAATCATGCTCCAAATGTCACCAAACTTTACCAGCATGCAATTCAACATATAAGGGACATATTAGCATCATCAAATCAACCAAACATCATCATATGCAAAAAGCCCCAATTCTATAGGCATGCTTCCTACACAAGCTAGATATACAAACACCAAACTTACAAAACAAGCATATAAAGATCCAATCCAAAGACCAACAATCTTAACATCAAGAAACATACTTAGGGAGTACAAAACACCTCCCAAAACATACACATTGGTCCCCCATTGCCAAATCACCCAAAAGCTAAAATGTTTAACAAAAACCTTCCATACATTGAGCTTTACTTGCACTTGAATTCTTGCCCTTCTTGCTGCCCTCAAAAAGGTCTCTAATGCTCTGCATTATTGAATTAAGAAAAACGAAGAGAGCGTAAGCAAAGCTTAGTGAGGAATGCTCATTTAAACCATTCAATAATGCATTTATAAAACACTTTATAAAACATGCTTCAAACCATCATTTACACATGCTCAAAAGCATACTTAAACATGCATCTCATGCATCAAATCATAACATGTCATATTGGCTACAAGTGATAAATTCCATTTCTTTAAACACAAGTTCATCAACTTTCACCCCAAGGACTTTTAAACACCTTGGCCCCAAGGACTTTTAAACACCTTGGCCTATGGACTTTTAAACACCATAGAATGTATCTCATCAAGGACTTTTAAACACCTTGATCCCAAGGACTTTTAAACACCTTGGCCATGGACTTTTAAACACCATGAAACGTAACTCATCAAGGACTTTTAAACACCTTGATCCCAAGGACTTTTAAACACCTTGGCCTATGGACTTTTAAACACCATAGAAAAGGATCACCTAAGGACTTTTAACCACCTTAGTGTCCACAACATGAACCATCCAAGGACTTTTAACCACCTTGATGTTCATAAGTAACTAGGCTCACTCAAGGACTTTTAACCACCTTAGTGACCTTAACATTTTAAAAACATCACTTGCCAATATACATCATTTTCATCACTTACATCACTGTTTTAAAGCATAAAACCAAGCCATGTTCATCATGCATTTAAAAGCATTAAACCACATCATTTCAATGTACAAAAGCAAGGAACTCCTACCTAGAGTTACTTTCAACATATGGCTTACATCATCAGCAAAAACCATGCTAAAACATGCTTCCAAAACAGTATGTAAAACATGCAAATAATCATTTTGCATCACAACAAAATCATGGCCACCACTAGAGAGAAATTCCGAAAACTTACGCTCGAGCTTAGCAAAGTTGTTTAGACTTAAACTAAGCTCCCAAGACATTGGTTTCAAAGTCGAAAACCCATTTTCACTCACCGATTCCACTTCGCCTCTTGCTGAAGCACGAAATCAAGCCTCCGGATCAACAACTCTTGGATCCAAAGATGCCTCCCCTGATTAAACACATTAAAGCAGAGGTTTAATGCATCATCAAGCATCAAAAGCTTCAATGAAAGCACTCAAACTCGCTGCTCTCATTCATACTCCAATTTCGGCCACCAAACACAACCGAAATTGCATCAAAACCACTTCTCAACAAAGCCCAGCCATAAACCAGCAAAACCTAACATCCATCATCACCATAAAACATCTAAAAACAACCTACAAACATCCTTATACCTCCAGCAACAACAGATCCACAAGATCACCACAAAAACATCCAAGAAACATAAGCTAAACTTAGGAAACACAACCTATCCGGGATTGCATCAATCAAAACTCATTTCCTTATCAATTTAGAGTTCATTTAACATCAAAAACACATCTCAAATCACAGGTTAATCAGATCTAACGAAAATCATGAAAAATCATCAAATCTTGCATTATAAGCCAAGATCCAATTCCAAACTCAAAAGCCTTTAATTAAACATCAATCAAGAGTTGATAACTTGGGAATTTCAGTAAAGAACTGATAGTTTAGAGGAGAAGGACGTTCTTACCTCCAAACTTGTGATTCTCCACTTTTTGGAATGAAAATCCTTGTTGAAACACTTAGCAATTGAAGAGGTTTTGAAGATACAATGATTTGGAATCAAATGAGAGTTGAATGGAGGGATTTAGGTGAAGAAATCAGATCCAATTCTCTGGAAAAGTAGTGTTTGGTTTGAGGGAAAATGAGAGAAAGAAAGTTTAGCAAAGTTGGTTACAAAATCCAAAAATAGCCAAAATGGCTTCCCTCCAATTTTAATAACCTTTAAAATCAGATTTTAGACTTAAAATATCTTAGAAAAATCTGGAGAAATCATCTTTGGATTAATAGCTCCTTAAAGATTCAAAGTTTCAACTCTTTATAAAACAGTCACCAAACTTTCGAAATTTACATTTTGGTCACTAACCAAAATGTCATACTTCCAAAACCCATTTTTCAAAATTGATTTCACAGTTCACTTAATTATATTAAAAGATGATTTTAGAACATTTTTCCATATTTTTAATGCAACCCGAACTAGGCTTTCCTAATTTCACCTCTTAAGATTCGAACAGGACTTTGACCAAACCGGTCAACGCCCAAAACTTCTAAGCCCAAAACCGGGGCGTTACAACTCTCCCCCCCTTAAGAAATTTCGTCCTCGAAATTTACCTGAAGGAAAGAGATAAGGAAACTGCTTCAGCATGTCTTCCTTCCGCTCCCACGTGGCTTCCTCAACACCGCGATGCTTCCACAGCACCTTCACCAACTCAATGGTCTTGCCACGAAGAACCTTGCTATCCGAATCCAGAACCTTCACCGGTTCCTCATCATAGGTCAAATCCGGATTCAAAACCACTTCCTCCACAGGCATCACATGCGAAGGATCAGATCTATACTTCCGGAGCATAGAAACATGAAACACATCATGAATCTTCTCCAACTCCTGAGGTAACCTCAACCGATACGCAACAGGACCCACACGCTCAACCACCTCATATGGTCCAATGTATCTAGGGCTCAACTTGCCCTTCCGGCCAAACCGCATCACCTTCTTCCAAGGCGAAACCTTCAAGAACACACGGTCACCCACCGCATACTCTATCTCCTTACGCTTCAAATCCGCGTAAGACTTCTGCCGATCAGAAGCAGCCTTTAACCGCTCACAAATGAGCTTCACCTTCTCCGTGGTCCCTTTCAACAAAGCCGGCATCGAAACCAACTTTTGACCAGTTTCAGCCCAACAAAGAGGAGTCCTACACTTCCTCCCGTACAAAGCCTCATAAGGTGCCATCTGTATGCTCGCCTGATAACTGTTGTTATAAGCAAACTCAACCAAAGGCAGATGCTTCTCCCAAGAACCTTGGAACTCAAGCACGCAGCACCTCAACATATCCTCCAAAATCTGGATGACTCGCTCAGACTGACCATCCGACTGAGGATGATAGGATGTACTGAAATGCAACCTTGTACCCAGAGCTTGTTGCAAACACTGCCAGAAACGCGATGTGAACCTCGGATCCCTATCCGACACAATCGACTTAGGCACACCATGCAGCCGCACAATCTCAGCAATGTACAGCTCTGCCAGCTTATCCAAAGAAAACGTAGTATGCACAGGCAAGAAATGTGCACACTTCGTCAGGTGATCCACAATCACCCAGACCGAATTCTTTTTCGATGGAGACAAAGGTAAACCAGATACAAAATCCATAGTAACCCTCTCCCACTTCCATTTAGGGATTTTCAACGGTTGCAACAAACCTGAAGGAAACTGATGCTCAGCCTTAACTCGCTGACACACCAAACACTTGCTCACGAACTCCGCAACATCCTTCTTCAAACCAACCCAATAGTACTCATCACGAAGATCACGATACATCTTAGTACTACCAGGGTGCATAGCAAAAGGACTACTATGACCTTCAGTCAGAATAGCACGCCTCAACTCAGCATCATTGGGCACTACTATCCGACTCCCAAAACACAGCACACCATCATCATTGAAACAGAAATCCGAAGGTCTACCCTCCGCGATATCCTGAACATGAGACACCAAGGAATCATCCAACAACTGCTTATCTTTGATCAACTGAACCAAAGATGGCTTCACTTGTAACTCAGCCACAAGACCACCATCACGCGATATGCTCAAGCTAGCAAACATGGCTCTCAACTCAACAGCTACCTTCATACTCAAGGCATCAGCAACAACATTAGCTTTTCCAGGATGATACTCAATCGTCAGATCATAATCCTTGAGCAACTCCAACCAACGCCGCTGCCTAAGATTCAACTCCTTCTGAGACATCAGATACCTCAAACTCTTGTGATCTGTGTACACAGTACACTTCTCACCATACAGATAATGCCTCCAAATCTTCAGAGCAAAAACCGTGCGTAGGGTAATTGCGCTCATGCACTTTCAACTGCCGCGATGCATAAGCCACCACCTTACCCTCCTGCATTAGCACACACCCCAAACCAACATAGGATGCATCACTATAAACCACAAACTCTTTCCCTGATTCAGGCTGAATCAAGATAGGAGCTTGCGTCAAAGCCGCATTCAGCTTCTCAAAAGCCTACTGTCTCGCTTCTGTCCACTCATACTTAACATCCTTCTGCAACAGCTTTGTCAAAGGAGCAGCAATCTTGGAAAACCCATCCACAAACCTTCGGTAGTATCCCGCCAAACCAAGGAAACTACGGACCTCATGAACAGACTTAGGAACCTTCCAGCTCATCACCGCCTCAATCTTCTGAGGATCAACAAGAATCCCCTCAGCTGAGACCACATGCCCAAGAAAAACCACCTCTCTTAACCAGAACTCACACTTGCTCAGCTTAGCATAAAGCTGATTCTCCAACAAAGCTTGCAAAACAATCCTTAAATGCTCTTCATGCTCCTCCTCAGTACGCGAGTACACGAGGATATCATCAATGAACACCACAACAAACTTGTCCAGGTATTCATGAAACACACGATTCATCATGTCCATGAAAGCAGCAGGAGCATTTGTCAACCCAAACGGCATCACAAGGAACTCATAATGCCCATACCTTGTCCTGAAAGCTGTCTTAGGCACATCCACATCCTTCATCTTCAACTGATAATACCCTGACCTCAAGTCAATCTTAGAGAACACAGCAGCTCCCCGAAATTGATCAAAGAGATCATCAATCCTCGGCAAAGGATACCGATTCTTGATAGTCAACTTGTTCAGCTGACGGTAATCAATGCACATTCTCTTAGTGCCATCCTTCTTCTTCACAAACAAGACCGGTGCTCCCCAAGGTGACACACTCGGCCGGATGAACCCACAATCAAGCAACTCTTGCAACTGCGTCTTCAGCTCCTTCAGCTCCTTAGGTGCCATTCTATAGGGAGTAATGGACACAGGAGTTGTATTCTCATACAGCTCAATTCCAAACTCCACCTCGCGGTTAGGAGGTAAACCAGGCAACTCCTCAGGAAAAACACCAGGAAACTCCTGTACAACCCTGATATCTTGCACCCTCAACTCCTTAGAGCTAGGATTCATCACAAAAGCTAGATAAGCTTCACAACCTTGCCTCAGCATCCTGCTCGCCTCCAAAGAAGACACAACATTGGCAAGAAACTTCACATTCTCACCAACCACCACAACTTCATAATCATCCGCAAGCTTAAGCGAAACACGCTTATTCTCACATTCCACAACAGCACGATGCTCAGCAAGCCAATCCATACCAAGGATCACATCGAAACCATAGAAGGGCAACTCCATAAGATCAACATGAAAGACATGCTCTTGAACAACCAAAGGGCACCTTCTATACAACTTTCGAGTCACAACAGTCTCACCAAAAGAACTAGTGACCCGAACACCAACATCCAAAGACTCAACAGGCAAACCAAGCAATTCAGCATGCTCACGAAGAATATATGAATGCGTAGATCCAGAATCAATCAAAGAAAGCAATGACAAGGACTGCAAAGTAAAGGTACCTGCAATCACATCTGCATCATTCCTGCCCTCTCTCTGAGCATACACCCTCGCTTGGCCTCCACCTTCAGGCTGAATAGCTACAACATGAGCTACCCCTCGGCCACCTTCCTCTCTCCTCTGGAAATTACCACGGCCACGCCCACGACCTCTCTGTGGTGCAGCAACAACAGGAGCACGCACCTGCTCACCAGCCATCCTCGGACAATCTCGCCTGATGTGGTCTGCAGAACCACAATTCCAGCACCCGTTACCAGCAGCCGCAACAGGAGCTTGTGCCACTCTCTCAGCACGAGGACAGTCACGCTTCAAGTGACCTCGGGAACCACAGATCCAACAAGCACTAGGATCAGCTCTAGCACCGCCACCCCTAGCAGGCACACCACCGCCTCTCCTGGATGAGGACTGATACTTCTGATCTCGTCCCCTCTTGTTCCGTCCACCTCCGGAACTATACTCAGCAGCTCGCTTACCAGCACCCTTAGCAGACAAACTCAGGTTCATCTCAACGTCCTTAGCTCGGCCCACCAACACATCAAAATCAACATACTCGGCGGCCAGCAAATACATCTTGACATCCGTCACAAGACCGTAACGAAATCTCTCGCACCTAGCCCTCTCATCAGGTATCAGCTCCGGTGCATACTGACTGAGCCGTACAAACTGTACCTCGTACTCAGCCACACTCATGCTCCCTTGGGTAAGAGACATGAATTCCCGCTTTTTCTCATCCAGATATCTCACTCCCAGATATCTTCTTTTAAACACATTCTGAAAGAATGACCAGGTAACATCAGCTTCAGCCATTCCAGAAATGGTAGTCGTCCACCATGTATAAGCATCGTCCTGCAGCAAGGACACAACACAGCCCAGCTTTTGCACCTTCGTGCAACTCATCTGACCCAAGATACGTCCAGCCAAGCCTCAGAACTCTCAGCTGACAAACCTCTAAACTCAGTCCCTCCAAGACTGCGTAGACGCTCCAAAGGTAATCTGACTCCAGCATCTCCCTGATGCCCAGCTCCCTGAGCTCCAGCTACTGCTGCTCGAAAAGCACCCGCAATAGCTTGTACCAAAGCAGACATGTCAGGCATAGCTTGCCCCTGACCAACCTCTGGTCCAGCAGCTCCAGCATCAGCTTCAGCTCTCGCACCTCCAGCACCACCACCAGACGGAGGAGGGGGTAACACAGCACTACCAGTGTGCTCTTCATTCTCATTCTCGTTAGGAGCCGTAGCTCTCGCATTACCTCTTAACTCTCTACGTGGTGCCATACTTTTACCATGCAATCACAACACAAATAAAACAAAATCAGGCCCAGCAAGGTAAGCAATCCAAGTATTCAAGCTCAATTTCATTTCAAAACAACATCTTTCCTTTAGCTTTTGTTTGGCAATGGGTACCCTCAACATGCAACATCAGAGCATACAACTCAACTGCATCAACATTTCAAACTACTGAACATGCTTTCAAACAACAAGCATTCATAGCATACATACTTCAATCATGCATACAAACATTCCCAATTACTCGAGAACTCAGTTCTGATACCACCAAATGTAACCCCCTTAACCCGGCCTAGACGGTTGACCCGAATTAAGAAAGTCGCACGGGGAAAACCAAAGTCAACCCGAAAGTCAACCTTCATTAACGACCCTTTTTTTTTCTTTTTAAACTTGTCTAGATGCACATTAAGCCTAATTGTGATCACACAAACATCATACCAAAAGATCACAATCATCAGAGATCAAACAGGGACTCAATTGAACAATTTACAACTTTAGGGACCAAATTGTAAATTCTGATAATTAAAAGGACTTAACCCAAATTGAAGTTACCAACTTGAAATTAATCAGGTTTCATGCTTCTCTGTGAAATTTCAGCTCAAAAGGACTTCCCAAACTCATACAATTGCACAAACAAGTTTCAGGACCAAAACGCAAACAATTCAAAACATATAACTGCCAATGTCAGCCCCCAACGGTCGACCGTTCCGAAATGGGAGACAGCCCGTTCCGAAACGCGGGGCCGTTCCGAAACAGGCATAGCCCGTTTCGAAACGGGGGTCTGGCAGAAGCCTTTCCGTTTCGGAACGGCCCCTCCCGTTTCGGACGCCTGGGCACAATTAAGGCACCCGTTCCGAAACGGTAGGTGCTGTTCCGAAACACCCTGCCCAGATTGCTCCAAAACTCCACTTTAAACATGCAATTACACAACCAATCATGCTCCAAATGTCACCAAACTTTACCAGCATGCAATTCAACATATAAGGGACATATTAGCATCATCAAATCAACCAAACATCATCATATGCAAAAAGCCCCAATTCTATAGGCATGCTTCCTACACAAGCTAGATATACAAACACCAAACTTACAAAACAAGCATATAAAGATCCAATCCAAAGACCAACAATCTTAACATCAAGAAACATACTTAGGGAGTACAAAACACCTCCCAAAACATACACATTGGTCCCCCATTGCCAAATCACCCAAAAGCTAAAATGTTTAACAAAAACCTTCCATACATTGAGCTTTACTTGCACTTGAATTCTTGCCCTTCTTGCTGCCCTCAAAAAGGTCTCTAATGCTCTGCATTATTGAATTAAGAAAAACGAAGAGAGCGTAAGCAAAGCTTAGTGAGGAATGCTCATTTAAACCATTCAATAATGCATTTATAAAACACTTTATAAAACATGCTTCAAACCATCATTTACACATGCTCAAAAGCATACTTAAACATGCATCTCATGCATCAAATCATAACATGTCATATTGGCTACAAGTGATAAATTCCATTTCTTTAAACACAAGTTCATCAACTTTCACCCCAAGGACTTTTAAACACCTTGGCCCCAAGGACTTTTAAACACCTTGGCCTATGGACTTTTAAACACCATAGAATGTATCTCATCAAGGACTTTTAAACACCTTGATCCCAAGGACTTTTAAACACCTTGGCCATGGACTTTTAAACACCATGAAACGTAACTCATCAAGGACTTTTAAACACCTTGATCCCAAGGACTTTTAAACACCTTGGCCTATGGACTTTTAAACACCATAGAAAAGGATCACCTAAGGACTTTTAACCACCTTAGTGTCCACAACATGAACCATCCAAGGACTTTTAACCACCTTGATGTTCATAAGTAACTAGGCTCACTCAAGGACTTTTAACCACCTTAGTGACCTTAACATTTTAAAAACATCACTTGCCAATATACATCATTTTCATCACTTACATTACTGTTTTAAAGCATAAAACCAAGCCATGTTCATCATGCATTTAAAAGCATTAAACCACATCATTTCAATGTACAAAAGCAAGGAACTCCTACCTAGAGTTACTTTCAACATATGGCTTACATCATCAGCAAAAACCATGCTAAAACATGCTTCCAAAACAGTATGTAAAACATGCAAATAATCATTTTGCATCACAACAAAATCATGGCCACCACTAGAGAGAAATTCCGAAAACTTACGCTCGAGCTTAGCAAAGTTGTTTAGACTTAAACTAAGCTCCCAAGACATTGGTTTCAAAGCCGAAAACCCATTTTCACTCACCGATTCCACTTCGCCTCTTGCCGAAGCACGAAATCAAGCCTCCGGATCAACAACTCTTGGATCCAAAGATGCCTCCCTGATTAAACACATTAAAGCAGAGGTTTAATGCATCATCAAGCATCAAAAGCTTCAATGAAAGCACTCAAACTCGCTGCTCTCATTCATACTCCAATTTCGGCCACCAAACACAACCGAAATTGCATCAAAACCACTTCTCAACAAAGCCCAACCATAAACCAGCAAAACCTAACATCCATCATCACCATAAAACATCTAAAAACAACCTACAAACATCCTTATACCTCCAGCAACAACAGATCCACAAGATCACCACAAAAACATCCAAGAAACATAAGCTAAACTTAGGAAACACAACCTATCCGGGATTGCATCAATCAAAACTCATTTCCTTATCAATTTAGAGTTCATTTAACATCAAAAACACATCATAAATCACAGGTTAATCAGATCTAACGAAAATCATGAAAAATCATCAAATCTTGCATTATAAGCCAAGATCCAATTCCAAACTCAAAAGCCTTTAATTAAACATCAATCAAGAGTTGATAACTTGGGAATTTCAGTAAAGAACTGATAGTTTAGAGGAGAAGGACGTTCTTACCTCCAAACTTGTGATTCTCCACTTTTTGGAATGAAAATCCTTGTTGAAACACTTAGCAATTGAAGAGGTTTTGAAGATACAATGATTTGGAATCAAATGAGAGTTGAATGGAGGGATTTAGGTGAAGAAATCAGATCCAATTCTCTGGAAAAGTAGTGTTTGGTTTGAGGGAAAATGAGAGAAAGAAAGTTTAGCAAAGTTGGTTACAAAATCCAAAAATAGCCAAAATGGCTTCCCTCCAATTTTAATAACCTTTAAAATCAGATTTTAGACTTAAAATATCTTAGAAAAATCTGGAGAAATCATCTTTGGATTAATAGCTCCTTAAAGATTCAAAGTTTCAACTCTTTATAAAACAGTCACCAAACTTTCGAAATTTACATTTTGGTCACTAACCAAAATGTCATACTTCCAAAACCCATTTTTCAAAATTGATTTCACAGTTCACTTAATTATATTAAAAGATGATTTTAGAACATTTTTCCATATTTTTAATGCAACCCGAACTAGGCTTTCCTAATTTCACCTCTTAAGATTCGAACAGGACTTTGACCAAACCGGTCAACGCCCAAAACTTCTAAGCCCAAAACCGGGGCGTTACAATTATGCTCATAGGTCATCGCATAGGTAACATTTACATGGTACATTTATATGACATACATACATCCCTTGTATGTTTAGTAGCTCAAAATGAAAATGATGCATGATTATGACATAGGAAACTAGGACATGCTAGCATTAGTGTTTTAGAAAAAAATAGTTTCCCTTCATCTAGTTAGAGGTTTACCCAAGATTAAGTTCTCAAACGATAAAATTTGTGATGCATGCTCTAAGGGTAAACAACATAAGTCATCCTTTAAATCCATTAATGATGTTTCAACAAGTAGGTGTTTACAACTTATCCATATGGATTTATTTGGGCCAATTAGGACTATGAGCTTGGGTGGTAAATCTTATGCATTTGTTCTTGTTGATGATTTTCTAGATTTACTTGGGTTCTATTTTTAAGTACAAAAGATGAGGCTTTAGAAAAATTCATCACGTTTTCAAAACTAATCCAAAATGATCTTGAACTTAGAATTTCACATATTAGAAGTGATCATGGAACCAAATTTCAAAATTTAGGGTTTGAAGAGTTTTTAAATGAAAATGATATTAGCCACAATTTTTTGGCTCCTCGAACTCCTCAACAAAATGGGGTAGTTGAGAGGAAAAATAGAACTTTACAAGAAATGGCTAGAACCATGCTTTGTGAAAACAATTTACCTAAATATTTTTGGGCGGAAGCCACTAATATCGCTTGCTACATTGTAAACCGAGTAATGATTAGGCCAATTTTAAAGAAAACACCATATGAAATTTTAAAATCTAAAACGCCTAACATTAGCTATTTTCATTCATTTGGTTGCAAGTGTTTTGTTTTAAATAATGGAAAAGACAACTTAGGTAAATTTGATGCAAAAAGTGATAAAGCTATTTTCATAGGATATTCTTTAACCTCTAAAGCCTATCGTGTATTTAACAAGAGAACATTAGTAGTAGAAGAATCTATACATGTTGTATTCGATGATAACCTCCTTCCAAGGAAGGATTCTTGTGATGATGATGATGTAGGAATCATAAATGCCTTTGATGGAGGACAAACTTCAAAGGAGGATGAGACTCCATCAAAAGAAGAGGATACACAAGATCCACCTCTTGAAGCCTTGAAGAACTTGGCTCTTGAGGAAAAGGAAGTGAGCTACCCAAGGGAGTTCAACTATGTCAAAGATGGTGAAATCTTGGGTGATCCATCCAAGGGGGGTAACCACTAGATATTCTCTTAAACTTATGAAACATGTTGCATTTATCTCATGCATAGAGCCTAAGAATATAAAAGAAGCATTGAAAGATGATTTTTGGATTATGGCTATGCAAGAAGAGTTAAATCAATTTGAGAGAAGTAATGTTTGGACATTAGTTGATAGGCCTAGTAATCAATCTACTATAGGAACTAAATGGGTATTTAGGAACAAACTAGATGAGAGTGGTAACATTGTGAGAAACAAAGCTAGACTAGTAGCACAAGGTTACACTCAAGAAGACGGAATAGATTTTGATGAAACCTATGCACCCGTAGCTAGAATGGAATCCATTAGGATGTTGCTTGCATATGCATGTTATCATGACTTCAAGCTTTTTCAAATGGATGTTAAAAGCCCATTTTTAAATGGTTTTATAAATGAGGAAGTGTATGTGGAACAACCACCGGGTTTTGAAGACTCAAAATTTCCAAATCATGTTTTCAAACTTACTAAAGCTCTTTATGGTTTAAAACAAGCTCCTAGAGCTTGGTATGAAAGACTTTCAAACTTTTTAATTGAAAAAGGTTTTGAAAAAGGTAAGATGGACACTACACTTTTCATAAAAAGGTATAAAAGTGACATCTTAGTAGTACAAATTTATGTTGATGATATTATTTTTGGTTCTACTAACGAATGTCATTGCAAAGAGTTTGCTAAGCTAATGCAAGGTGAATTCGAGATGAGCATGATGGGGGAGCTCTCATTCTTTTTGGGACTCCAAATCAACCAAAGAAAGGATGGCACCTTCATCAATCAAGCAAAGTACATCAAGGATATGCTCAAGAAGTCTATGAGCTCATCTACAAAGCATGACAAGGATGAAGAAGGTAAGTGTGTTGACTCTAAGGTTTACCGTTCTATGATTGGATCATTGCTTTACCTTATCGCAAGTAGACCGGATATCTTGTTTAGTGTTTGCTTGTGTTCTAAGTTTCAAGCAAGTCCTAGAGAGTCTCACCTTATAGCCGTTAAGAGAATCTTTAGGTACCTTAGAGATACTCCTTGTTTAGGTCTTTGGTACCCTAGAGACTCCACCTTCAACCTTCATGCTTATTCGGATGCGGATTATGGGGGATGTAAAATTGATAGGAAAAGTACTTCAGGAACTTGTCAATTCTTATGTAGTATGCTCATATCTTGGTTTTCTAAGAAACAAAATAGTGTAGCCTTATCTACCACCGAAGCCGAATACATATCCTTAGGGAGTTGTTGTGCTCAAGTCCTTTGGATGAAGAAACAACTCTTAGATTATGGTATTAAAGTTGAAACCATACCCCTTAAGTGTGATAACACTAGTGCCATATGTTTGACAAAAAATCCCATCCAACACTCTAGAACCAAACATATAGAAATAAGGCATCATTTCATTAGAGATCATGTCCTTAAAGAAGATGTTGTTATAGAGTATGTTGACACCTTAAATCAATTAGCGGACATCTTTACAAAACCTTTAGATCAAGAGCGTTTTTTGTCTCTTAGGAGAGAGTTAGGTCTAACTAGCCTATGTTGACCTTTTAGGACCCTTTTTGTGCTTAAAATTGCTTGATCTTGTGAAATTGCATGTTTGTGTGCTGTAGCTCTTGAAAATATCCATGCCAATAGGTAGGGGAGTATGATTCTGTTAAAATATGCTTAGAACTGCTCATTCATCATTTGTATTCCTTTATGAGGTGTTAGAATCGAGCTTTTGGTTGTTCTTTAGGCCTAAAATGTATTTCTGGGTATAGGGTATCGATACGGCTCTACGCGTATCGATACGAGTACTTCATTAGCTTCCCAGACTTCATTTTGCCTTAAACGAGTATCGATACAGTTAAACTCGTTTCGATACGAGCTACAATCGTTTCAATACGGATTGCATCCGTTTCGATACGGTCCTTCAACGGGCATTTTTATTGGAATTACGTTTTTACCTCCGTATCGATACACCCTCAGGTGTATCGATACACAATTGCGCAGACAGCTTTAATTTGGCATTTAAGAGTTCAACTTTTACCAAAATTAAAATTTCTCAAAACCCTAAAAACCCTTGCCGTTTTCAGCCTATAAATATCCTCTTCCTCCCTCATATTTTCACACCACAACTCAAAATATCAAGAGGGTTTCAAAATCAAGCAAAGCTCTAAGGCTTTTTCATCAATTTGGTGCTAAGCTTTTCTTCCATTCCTCTCTAATCAATATCAAGGTAAAACCCTTTATTTTTCTTTTAATTTTTCTTATTATTTTCGTTTTCAAACTTTTTTCTTGTTTTGTTTTTTTATTCTTTGTCTTCTCAACCAAACTTGGTTTTAAAATTTCTTTTCAAAATTTGGTTTTAATTTTTTTACCTTGATTCTTGGTTTTTCAATGAGTTGCATGAAGAAATCTTAATGCATACATTGTTTTCTCTAGTTCATGGCACCTTCTAGGAAGAGATCACGTCTTAATGAAACCGGTGAAGGATCCAATACCGGAGATGGTGCTCGTCCGAATCTCACTCAAATCTATCAACACTCTTTTCAATCCCCTGGAGCTCTCACCTATTTTCGTCAATTCCAAAACTATAAGATCCGTCTGAAGAGGGTAATCTCTATTCCTTTTCTTAACTCGGAGCGATTCAAGTTTGAATATCTACCTTTGCTCCAAGAATGGAAGTTTATGGATTTTCTCTCTATTCCCGGGTTTTATTTTCGTATTTTGGTTTTAATCTTTTATGCTAATGCCAAATGTTGTTCCAATCGAGATGGTGTTGTTACGGCTGTTAATTCCTATCTTATGGGTAAAAAGGTCACTATAGATGTTAAATCTATTTGTGATGTCTTTAAGTTGGAGGATGAAGGCCTTGATGATGAGAATGCTCTTGGCCATGTTCTTAGTGGTTCCGTCACCGCCCTAAATGCTCAGGATTAGATCCTCCATTTGATGGTCTCTTGGTGGTTTAGGCCCTCCGGAGGGAAGTATTCTACTATTCACCAAGTGGATGACTTTTGGATTCGATGCTTCCGTGAGAGAAAATGTCTGAACCTTGCTTGTATCATGTTTGCGGAGATCATCTATCTCGTGCAACATCGCCACACCACACTTGTCACTTCCTTCACCTATGGCACGTCCCTAAGCTACTTCTTCCAACAAAAGGAGATTGATTGCTCGCATAACAACCCTACTTCCCTCACCGATCCCATCAAGGAATGCTCTCTTGCAAGGGGTAAGTTCCATTACTTTAATGGTAATTGGCTACGTCTATCTGAGCTCCCCAGTGAGGTCGCGGAACAATTTACTAATCCTCAAGTTGATCAAGTTCCTCAAGCTCCTCCTCCTCCACCTTCCATGGATGCTCTAATGACTTTTCTCAATAAGCAATTCACGGGTTTGCGCACAGACATGGCTTCGGGTTTTACAACGATTGATACTCATTTCACAAGCCTTGAAGAACGGATGACAAACGTGGAGACTCGACTCACTTCTCTTGAAGGCGGTCACAACTCAATGAATATCTCTCTCACCGCTTTCCATGACGAGTGGCGTCAAACCTTGAGGAATGATGATCCAATTGAGGATGATGATGAAGAAGGCGATGGTGATGCATAGTAGCCTATCTTTGCATACCATTCATATCATCTAGGATATTTATTTTATGCACCTTTGCTTTATGTTTTAAGGATTCAGTTTGAATTATTTTAAACCTATGCTTTGATTTTCTGTTGTTTGGTTTTTTAAGTTGATGTTATCCTTTATTTGAACTTAATGATAGTATGCTGCTTGCTTATTTATACCTATTTCCTATTTATGCACTTTACATTATGTCTCAATTATTTTTTGATCTAACAAAAAGGGGGAGAGGGAAGCTCACACTTAAAAATTTTGATTTTCAACTTAAAAGTTACCTAGCTAATCTTAAGGGGGAGTTATTTTGCAAAGTTTTTCAAAGTGTCAAAAATTTCAAGTTTTGGTTTTGTTATATCAAAAAGGGGGAGATTGTAAAACCTATGTTTGATTTCGATATAATTAAATTGTTAAGGATTAAATTGAAAACTTGAAATTGATTTCTAAGTCCCTTTAATAATTTATAAATCACCAACACTTTAAAACTGATTTGAAAAACTCAAACTCCAAATATTTTCTAAGTGTTCCAAGACCAAAGTATTGAAAATCGGTTAGGTGTATCGATACGCTTCCATCCGTATCGATACCTTTTTACAAAGTTGGCTACTGAAAAGACGCGTTTCGATACGCTCTTAACCATATCGAAACAACGTATCGAAATAGATTTAATCTGTATCGATACACCCCTCTGCAAAACTGAAGGAGTTTGAATGGTGTACCGATACGGCTTAACCCGTATCGTTACGGTTTTAATTGAATTTTTAATTCGAAATGTTTTAAATTTTTTCGAACGTTGGTGTCAGTTGTTAGGTAACTAACATTTAAACCGGCAGTTGACCTGTATCGATACGGTAAACCCCCGTATCGAAACGGAGACTTCCAGTGAGCTAAGTTGAGAAAAAGGTATCGATACAGTCTCTTCCGTATCGAAACGGTCCCTGTCCCGTACCGATACGCTTACGTGCGTTTCGATACGCCCTTTTTATTATGTACAACGACTCCTTCTGTTTTGAGACAGGTATTGATACAGCTCCCCGTGTACCGATACGGATAGCAGCAGAAGTGCATTTATGGTGGAAAGAGAGGGTCCCAACGGCTATAATCAATTCCCTAACCACCCAAACGGCTAGAATTGATAGAGAAGGTATAAATTGAAGCTCTTTGAAGACCAGCAACAACTATTGCATTAAAGACAAACATCCAAGCAAAAATCCAACCTCAAGTGTGCCTATTTTCCAATTTCTTGTTAACCCCAAATTGAGTTGTATTCAATTCTTCTTCTATCTTCAAATTTGGGTTGAGTGTTGTACTTCAAGGGACAAAATTGTATTTGAGAGATATATTTCTTGTCCAATTTCTTCTTTGTTCATTTTTTAGGGTTTCGTCAAATTTTGGGTAGAAAATTTGACCGGTTGTGTAAAGGTTACCTCTTAAGCCTTGAAAATGTGAAGAACAAATTAGTGAATTGTTGCAAATCTTTAGTGGTAGCTAAGGTAGTGGATGTAGAGTTCATTTGGAACTTGAACCACTCTAAAATCATTTGTTCTTCATTTTTAATTGTCCATTCACTCCAACAAACTTTTAAAATCTCAATTCACCCCCCTCTTGGTCTTGATCATTCAATTGATCCACTCAACAATGATTGATAAGGCTAGCTTGCAGAGTGACCTCTTCATCCTCCCTTCTTCTCCTAAAACCGAGATCTCCAAAGCTTTCACCGCTTTAGGAAAAGTTGATAATTTTATGTTATCGCAATTTCGTTTAGGCCATCCTAGTTTCCAATGCCTTGCAACATTGTTTCCTGCTCTATTCATTAATAAAAGGCCAAATTCTTTTTCATGCAAAGTTTGCTCTCTTGGCAAACATACTAAATCGTCTTATTTTCCTTCTACATACAAGCCTTCTCACCATTTTGCTTTGATCCACAGTGATATTTGGGGCTCTTCTCGGGTGAAGGATGCTGATAATTGTAAGTGGTTTAACACTTTTATTGATGATAACAACATGATAACTTGGACTTATTTGCTAAAAGATAAATCTAAAACTATTGGTGTTTTTGTTCAACTTTATAACATGGTTGTCACTCAATTTGGGTCTAAAATCCAGCTCTGATACCATGTAGAAAACAAAGTAATTCTATGTATTTTATTATTATTTCAATAGGACATTTTACATCTTTATATATACAATCTATGTCTCTAATTTAGGAAACTCTAAGATAGGAAAGATACTAATCCTAGGATATATGATCCCTTAAAAATGGATTGTAATAAAAAGAATATTTACAAAATCACTAAACTGAAGGGATGGAAATAGTCCATATATTTCTATAATTCCTACACTTTGGGAGTTTAGTTAAAGCTTAACAAGCTTAGATAAGCTGGAAATTAAGTTTTCCCTATTTTCGCCATTGAATATCAATTTGATATGAGTATTGATTTACATGTTTTGATTTAAAAGCATGTATTGTTTTACTTACTATTTTATGCAACTTTTAAATGACATTCAATGAGTTATCAAGTATATGGTTGCCTAAGAGTATTGAGAAATGGTTCCTAAGTAGAATGTGGTTGTTACCTTGGGCAATGTAATTTTTTTCGTGCGGAAATGTTTTGTTAAATGCATATGGAAAACAATAAGTAAATGTATTTAAAAAATGTATATTTGCTATGTGACAAATGGAAATAAATTATCGGATATTGTTGTCATGCCATAAGGTTTAAAGTGCACAATAATATGTTAAGTCAACCGCACCATGGTCTTTGAGTGAAAGTGGTTTAACTAGGCTACTCGGGCTGGTGGATTATCACTGGAGGTATGCTGTTTAACCAGGCAACCCAAGAGGATGGTGTACCTTGAGGTATGATTGCGGTGAGCCTCTCCGGGTCAAGGTATGGTTTAGTAGAGGTTGTCTACCAAGGAGATTCGTGTATCTGATGTGGTTTAATAAAATAACAATGGTTTATTAAGAGTCACACTATTTGCCAATATATGTGAATAAAAATGGAAAGCTTTTATGCATATGGTTGTTATGCATGGCATGTTTTTAAAGAAAGAAGTAAATGCATTGTCTTTTGCATTTGAAACTCTTTTGTAGTGTCATGATTTATAAGAAAGCTTGATGCATATGTTTGATTAAGTATAGCATGTTTTATAAGAAAAGAAGTATGATGCATATGTTTGGTTAAACATGGCATGATTATTTAAATGCTTTGAGAATATAAGGTTGGGAGGAATACATGATGTACATATTTTGAACAAGCACAGTTAGTTAAATGCCTTGAGAATTAACTTTTGAAACGGGTTTCCAATATTGGTTTAGGTTTTGAAAATCCATTGACATTTTACTTTCCGAGCGCACTCACTAGGCAATATATGCTTATGCAGTCTTTTCTTCGGTCAATGTAGTGAATTAAGCAAGTGCGGGGTTGTGGTTTGATGCAAGAAGTGATCCCAAGACAAGCGTTCTAAAGAGTATGTTTTATGTTGTTATCATTATTTTTTAATAAGGTAATGTGGGTTATAATCATTGAGATGTTATTTTGTATAAGGCTTGTTTATGTGGTTGGAGTTTAAATTATGTTTGATGATTACATTATTTAATGTGTACGATGTTGGTTTTTTTTAATGCCAAGTACATTTGATGGTTATGATCTAATGAATTAAAATGGTTTAAATAATGGTTGGGTTGATTGCTTGTGTTCTAAGAGTACATGCGATCATATGCTTCTATTTCTTAATTGATTTATAGCCTATGTTGAGGCCTTGACCATTTGATGTTTATTGGATAATGCTTTATATTGTTAGGAAGCATGCCTCTAGATTACTTGTATGGATATGAATTGTGTTGATTAATTTGCATGTACTTAATTGAGCCTATTTGTTTAATGATGATATAATTTTAAGAGCTAGATAAGGTTGTTTGTATATAATTTTGGTATGTTCGGTTTGGGATTGAAATCCCCTACGATGAAATTCGGAGCATTGTTGCGTTGTGTCACGTACTATAAATGATACACAATTAGTTCAAGGTATACACGTCGAACAAGTAGTAAAGTGATGAGTGAGTATCGTTTCCACAGGGATTGGAGGTATTTCACTTTTTAGATTAAGCATGCAAAACACAAACTAAAAATGGAAAATGCTTCGCAAATTAAAGTAAGTTGAGAAAAGCTGTGGCAACTGATATTAATAAAAGTCTGTGAAATTAGTAGACTTAAATGGTCCTCACACGTGTGCGAAACTCACTTTGGTAATGACTGGCTGGGTTACTTAGATAACCTATGTCTAGCTTTGTATGATAGCTTAGTTCTTCAGCTTGTTCTATGCTTGGCAATATGTACTAAGAGTGCTCCTAATCTATCTCTAGCAAGGTGTCTGGGAGTCAGAAATGCTACAGCAATACCTCTCAACGTAAACTCTAACACTCCCCTACCCACGAGGTTCTATCCTTTTTAGACGTTAAAACCATTTACTTATCTCTAAGGTGGGTTAGAGTTGTGTCTCTCAGTAGCCAACTCCATTGCTTATGTGATTTTAGGTTAGCTCTCTCGAGCACTAACCTAAGCTCGCACCCAAATAAAGGTCAGCTCTCGAAGGCTCCTACTAGGGATGTAAAAACAAGTCAGAACCTGGAAACCCGACTGAAATCTGCTCGAGTCAGAACCTGATTTGACCCGAGGTTTTGATGACCCGAACTCGATCTGTAACCGACTGTTGTTGATCCGAACCCGAATTTGACCTGTTACTATAGTAACCGAACCCGATCTGCGTCCGACTGAAAACGACCCGAACTCGAATTGGACCTGTTAATTTGGACCTGAAACCCGACCTGCGTCCGACTGAAACGAACCCGAACCCGAAGCCGACCTGGCAAATAACCGAATTTACCCGACTGAATTGACCCGATATCCGATTTTACCCGACCTGAAATTAACCCGACCTGAAATGGACCCGACCTGAAACGGACTCGACTTGAAAATGCACCCGACCTGAAATGGACCCGACCTGTTTTGAACCCGACCTGCTTTAAACCCGACCTGTTAAGTGACCCGACCTGTTGTTGACCTGAACTGAAATTAACCCGAAATCTATGACATGATGAATTAAAAAAATTTAGAAGTTGATGTACCATATACATATATAATGTATATACATATACACCTACATATATTGATGTACATGATGTATATGCGCGTATATATATATATATATTAAGTACTAAAGTTGAAAAAAGAATAAGTAATTGATAATTTATGAACTACAAAAATTAAATGAAGAGTTGTTTTTAATTTTTAAGTTTCTCATTAACTTGAATAAAATTGTAGACTTACAAATTATAAAAAAATAAATAACAGTTGTATAAGTCTTTACCGTTAATTTATGAACAACAAAAATTTACTAAACTTGTATATGCAATTGTAGTTCATAAAATTTACTAAAGTTATAAAAAAATTGTAAGTCTACAATTTTATTTTTTTTATACTTAACAGATTCAAGTTATAAAATTTAGTAAAGTTATAAAAAAAATTGTAAGTCTACAAATTTTATGAACTACAAATGTTATACATAAGTTATAACAGATTCAAGTTTAAAATTGTAGACTTAAGTAAATTAACGTTATAAAAAAAGAGTAAATTTCTGGAGTTCAAAAATTTTCGTATAAGTCTTACTACAATTTTTGTAGTTCAAAAATGATTAAGTTATAAACTAGATGATTTTACTTAAGTTAGAACAGACTAATTAATTGTTGTCTTAAGTTACAAATTCATTTGAAACTTGTCTTAAGTTAGAACAGAGAAAGAAAATTAAAGAACCTGCAGATATTGGTAAAACTACAATTATTGTTAACCAAGGGAAATAATTCGTGGATTAATTAGAAAGAATAAACTAACGTTATAACAAATTCATTTGAAAACTTAAGTTAAGATAAAAAATAGAATGGATACACTTAAGTTAAAAAATTAACTGTTATAACATAAAAATAACTAGAATTCAAGAATATGAATACTTGATAACTTAAAAAAATGTCAGTACAGAATGTAAAAAAAATACAAGTTAGAATAGTTTACACTTAAAATTTTACAAACTGAAACTCATAAAATACAAGAAGTTTGTTTGTAATAAAGTTAGCTCTCAGATCTTATAGCAAAGACAAAAGCTAAAAGCACTTTGCTACCAGATAATTCTTCATCGAGCTATCTCATCTAAATGCTACCACCAAAGTTAATTATGGGTAACTTATATTGGTAAGAAACCAACATAATTTAAACTAGGGCAACACTTAGATAAGAGAGAAACAGCAAGCTACCAGTAACCAGCAGCAACACCAAGCCATTAACAGCCGCAACATTCAGCATCACCAACTCAAAAACAGCATCAGCATTCAGCAAAACCAAGACAAACATTAAACATGTTTATTTTTAACTAATATTTACGTTACTTAAAAAAATATAAATTATGAAAATAAAAATATTAAATTAGTTTAAGGTTATTGGTTTTTGAGATTTATTTCGATTCCTTAAAGTTTATGGTTATGTGTTTAGTATTAATTATTTATGGTTTAGTTAAGGGTTATTGATTTGCGAGATTAATTCCAATTCAACCAGCCAAATTATGCATTTGAATTGATTAATGATGCTCATATTTTTCATATCTTGTATGGATTTGAATCCCAATATGAAAATGTAATACCTCTTATTTAATCAATAAATATTTAAATCAAAGCTTCATGTGTATAATTGAACTAAATTAAAGTTTCAACTTTCATGTGTACAATTACATGTTTACATTCAAATAAAAAATTTGTGTATAATTATTTTAAACCAAAAATAATAACAATAATAATAATAATAATAATAATAATAATATCCAAATTGAATTAACTTATTAAACTTAAGATCTAATTGAGCTAAACTAAAATCTATAAACATAAATTACTTTAAATTTGGACTCAATTAAATTAAATTAAAATTTAAAAGTAAAAATTTAGGACTTAATGAAAACATCTAAAATCAGAAGGGCTAAGGAAATAATTTCCCCTAACCTGAAAAATAACCGGCTCTTTCTCCCGCCCTTCCATTTCAATTAAGAAAAAGGGGGAAACATGATAATTGGTTAGGAAAAAAAGGGGGGGAGGCACCACGTTTCAATTAGAAAAAAAGATAAAAAAAATATAGTTAAAAAAAAGAGAGGGAAACAGATAAAATATGGAGGGGAAAAAACCTCCTATTTTTTTAGAAGAGTTTAATTACTTTTTAAGTTTTATTGTGTTAAAATATTCTATTTTAGTCCTAATATTTATTTTTAATTTTTTGTTTAATTCAATTTAGTCACAAATATCCTTACGATATGGACTTCGGATATAGCAATCCCCTCCATAAGGTGATATTTAATCATTAAAATTTTAGTTTTAGTCGAATTTGGCCCATATTTCTTTCTAATTTTTATAATTTAGTCTAATAATTTCAATATGCTAATATTTTTGTTTATTTTAGTTCATAAGATTTAATTTTTAGCCAAAATTGACTCATTTATTTCTATGGTAAAATTGTGAAATTGGTCATTATACTCAAATTTCTCACTTTCAAATTGTCAAATTAGTCCCTAATTTCGATTTTATGCTATATATTTATGGTAAAATTGGTCACTAGACTCTCAAACTTCTCTACTTTTAAATTGTCAAATTGATCCCTAATTTTAATTTTAGACTATATTTTATGGTAAAATTGATCCCTAATTTTGGTTTATGACTTATGTTTTAGACTTTAATGTTAATGGTTTAGGGTTTATGGCGTAGTTTAAGATTACTAGTTTATGAGATTAATTTCCATGGTTTAAGGTTTTATAGTTTATGATTTAGCGTTTAATGTGAATGGTTCAGGGTTTATGGCATAGTTTAGGATTATTATTTTATCAGATTAATTTCCATGGTTTAAGGTTTATAGTTTATGGTTTAGTGTTTAGTATTAATCGTTTAGGATTATTAATTTATGAGATTAATTTGTATGGTTTAAGGTTTACGGTATATCTTAGTGTAGAAGATTATTTTCAATTGTTATATAGTCTATAGCATATATATATATATATAACATATCATACACGATGATATTATTATTAATTTATTACCATAGTCTATATTAATGTATGAACTCTAAACCCTAAACCCTAATGTATGTAAGTATGTATAAATATACCTATCAATGTATGAACCCTAAACCCTTAATGAATTTTCTCTTAACCCAAAACCCTAAAACCATAAACATAAACCCTAATGTATATAAATATGTATGTATGTATTTTATGAATATATGAACCCTAAACCCTACACCCTAAACCCTAAATCATAATGTATGCAAGTATGTATGTATGTATCTATCAATATATAAACCTTAAACCATTAATGAATTTCCCATAAACCCTAAACCCTTTAAATCATAAATCATAAACCCTAAATCGTCCAATGTTTTATAATTTTTATTTGATATTTCTGTTCATTATATCCTTAAATCTTCATTTCTATTCTAAATTGAACCCTACTAATTGTTTTTTTAATTAGTCTAATAATATATAATTTTACTTTGACATTTTGTTCATTCTAGTTCCTAAACTTTATTTGTATTCTAAATTGACCACTTTTTATTTTTTTAAGTAGTCCGATGTTTTATAATTTTAATTTGATATTTTGTTCATTCTAGTCCCCTAAACTTTAGTTTAGTTCCAAATTGACCCATATTTATTGTTTTTTTTTAATTCGTCCGATGTTTTATAATTTTAATTTGGTACTTTGTTCATTCTAGTCCCTTAACTTTATTTCAATTCCAAATTTACCCCTATTCATTGTTTTTTTAATCCGTCCAATGTTTTATAATTTTAATTTGATATTTTCATCATTCTAGACCCTAAAACTTTATTTTTATTCCAAATTGACCCACGTTTATTTTTAAAAATTTTCCAATGTTTTATTATTTTAATTTAATATTTTCTTCATTCTAGTCCCTTAACTTTATTTTAATTCCATATTAACCCTTATATATATTTTAATTCATCATGTTTTATAATTTTAATTTGAAATTTTGTTCATTCTAGACCCTAAAACTTTATTTTTATTCTAAATTGACCTCCACTTATTTTTTTAATTACTCTAATTTTTATACTTTTAATTTGATATTTTTCTTCATTATAGTCCCCAAAACTTTATTTTTATTCCAAAATGACCCATTTTCCTTGTTTTCTTTTAAATTTGTCTAATGTTTTATAATTTTAATTTGATATTTTTGTTCATTATAATCCGTGAAACTTTATTTTTAATCCAAATTGACCCATTTTCAGTCCAAATTAACTCATTTTCATTATTTTTTTAATTACTCCAGTGTTTTATAATTTTAATTTGATATGACTTTAAATAATTAACTCAAAATCAATGACGATTGACGAAGGTCAACCTAAAGTCTATCGACTACTTATACAATTGTATCGAACTCAAACTCAATATGAATTCCAATCCCGAAAATACCCTGACCTGAATTACCCGACCTTAAACTACCCGACCTGAAATTACCCAACCTGAAATGCACCCGACCTGAAATGTAACCGACCTGAAATGAACCCGACCTGAAACGGACTCGACCTGAAATGAACCCGACCTGAAATGGACCCGACCTGAAATGGACCCGAATTGAAATGGACCCAACCTGTTTTGACCCGACTTGAAATGGACCCGACCTGAGATGGACCCGACCTGAAATGGAATCGCACCCGACCCGTGTCGAGTCAAAACAGAAAAATGACCTGAAATGACTTGTATCCGATTTTACCCGACCTGACAATACCCGACCTGAAACCCGTCCGATTACCTGTTTTTACATCCCTAGCTCCTACAACCTTGGTATTTATAAAACATAAACAAAACATAGAATGAAACTAAAAAACATCAACATTCATTGGAGCAACTAGAAAAACATAAAGCATCAAAACAACCCAAACCACCTAAAATCAGTTCATGCCTGGGCAATAAGCATCCAAAATCAATACGTTCATACAACCCATATCCATAAATATAAAGAACTGTTGAAGCAACAGAAAAGGTAAAGAAACTCATGATCTGCGATAACCTACCATGAACCACCCTAGGCTTGCTACCTCTCTGAAGGCCAACAAGGTCACCCCTTGGAACTTCAACGATGGAGGACACCAGGTTGAGGAAGAAGCAGTTGGAGAAGAGCCGCCTTTCCTTTCTCTCCCTAGCCTTAAGACACCTTTTCATGCGAGCCATCAATTGAGGGTATGTTGTCCTTTATATAGTGGAGGCTCCTAGGGTTTTTTACCCTACATAATTCCTTGTGATCCCAAAGGATATTCTCTGACAGCCAACACCAATGACAAAAAGGGGATTCTTGCACGTGAGTTGAAATATTTCTTCTACGTATTTTGTCTTTTTCTGTACCAGCCAACTTCAGTCCATAATGCTACAGCATTTCTAGATGCCTATTCATGCTAATTTGTACATCATGAAACCAGACCAAACTCTTCTCAATTAACACCCATTCTACACTCACTCTACGCTAAACAAATCTATGAAAAGAAATTGCAACCATATGGACTAAATGCAACCTAAATGCCATAAAATGAGCTTAAAAGCAAGCAAATATAAGATGAAAGAAAGCATGAAACATAGGTATTTTGTAGAGTTATCACACCCCCAAACTTAAACTATTGCTTGTTCTCAAGAAATGAGTAGAAAAGAAACAAAAGAAATGCTATGGCAAATATTTAGTTCAAGACAATACTATGGCAAAATTTCAGCACTCAGAAAAATATAGGCTATCAACATGCTTGTCTAGACTTGAGATTTTTAAGAACATTATTTAGAGACAAGTTCATTGCATGTGTGTGCATGATTGCATCAAACCTATGCTTATCAAAGTTAGAATTTTTTTGGGAAAGTTCTCTAATTGACCTTAGTATGTTTTCTCAATTTCAGAACATTCCTTCTCTCTTTTCTCTTTTTTTATGATGTTCGAAGGGAATCATCCCATCAGAACTACCTTCCTGGGCTTGAAAATGAAGTGGATCAAACACACCATTCCTAAGTCCATTGGGTAGAGTCACCCCGTGACTACTTTCATTCACTCATGTGCTTTTGCTGCTATTTATTCAAGAGGATTTTCCAGGCATTGCAGTGCATAGAGGAGTGTCCCTCTATAGCTATGTCGTAGCATTTATTCACAATTAAACCTAATTTATGTTGTATATATTGAAAGAGGGGGGTTCTTAACTGATTTATTCACACTTAGGTTTTCATGAGTCATTTCCTAAAAGTTTTTCTAACAATGCTAAGCATAGAGATCACGCAATTGTGTACGAAACTACTTCTTTAAGAACCGAACCATAAAATCTATTCTACCAATCTCAACCAGTAATATATATATATATATATATATATATATATATATACATATACATATATATATTCAATTAATACCAAGCCATAAAGAAAAACTCATCATTGGACATCCTTAATTTGTTCATATAGAGTCTAAGAACTAAACAGAATGCCATATCATAAATTTTGTTCCTAACTACAAGATGCAATTAATTATTAAATAAGAACACTAACACCCCAAACATGAAAAATCTAGTGTCCTCAATGCATGAGAAATGAAAATAAATGAAATGCATGAAATTACACTAAATGCAATGCAACAGAGGTACCTTATGGTTGCATTTCTTCATGGTCTAGGTTGCCTTGTGCATGATGCTAGATTTCTTTAATGAGGCAATGGGTGTATCATCTTCTTGTTGTTCGGGCAAAGGGGGTAGATCATCTATTCGAACTGGCTCAATCTGATCGGTGCCAGCATCATCATCACTCCGTTTAGTCTGATATTCCTCGACTATGGTTGCCCAGATTCGTCCAGCGGTGCGCTTCAGGCGTTGTTTCTTTGTTGTCGTAGCTTCTGGAGTCTGGTCTACTATGGGCTCGGAGACATGAGCAAGGTCTGTGTGTACAAAATCTTCAGATGCGTCACTCTCAATAGTAGCAGTGTTTGGAGTAGGATCTTCCGGTTTTGGAGTAGAGGTAGTAGCTTTGGACTTTCTCTTTCATTTCATGCTGGAGTTGAAGTAGGTTCAGCAGACGGGGTATCATGAGGGGTAGGCTTGTCTTGAACGGTCGGTGATTGCGGTGCAGTAGCTTTCTTCCTTGCAGTTTGTTTTCGTGCAGTAGGGGTGGGTTGAGGTGTGCTCTCTTTGGTGGTAGAGGAAGACTCTGTTGGGGTGACAAATAGCTCTTTTGGAAAAGGGGAAACTCGACGGTTGATAGGGGCAGCAATTACTTAAGGAAGGCTTGTAAAACAACGTCCCTGGACTGCACATACCTAGAGAAGGTTGTGCAATTGACTTGTAGACGGTCTACATTAGCTTCGATGCTGTTAGTGTTGGCCACCAAGGACGCGATCCTTGCCGCAACAAAAGTTTTGGCTCCTCCCCTGATAGTTTCTGTTGGGGCATCCTCGTCGAATCTTCTTAAGGATGGAATCTGGGCTGGTGTGAGTCCGTTCTTTCCATCGTCCCTTTCATCCTCAGCTGGTTCCTCAAAGACTTGTTTCTTCCGGCATAGGGCTATGATCAAGTTTGGGAAAATCAGAGGGCTCTTGCCTCGCTTCAAGCACACATACACCTCATCCATGATTAATTTCCCAACATCGATTGAGCGTCCGTTAAGTATAGAGTGAATGAGCAACAATCGGTTGATGTGTACCGTGGCAGAGTGAGAAGTGGGCATTAGACGGGTCTTGACAAATTGATTCCACAGCTTGGCTTCAGGCTTCAGGCTTCAGCCGACCCCTTTCAACAGATCGTGTTGTGGCATCTAACTCAGTGCGGCTAAAATATAAGCCCTCAAGGACTTCCTTTTGTGTTTGAGCATCGACACTAGATTTGTTCCCCTCGAACATAGACGCCGAACTGGGTTGGGCTCGTTAGGTGAGCATAGAACTCACGCACCAAGGGAACGCAGATGCTCCCAGGGTGATTCACGAAGGTTTCCCATCTGTTCTTAGAGATGACGTTCATGATTTGCTTATAGAAATCTTGCTCCCCCTCAGTAGGGAACTTAAATCATTGTTCGGCGAATGGTTTGCGATCCTTCAACTGTAGCCATCACTCCTTTGCGGTTGGGTCCTAAAACTGTTTGATTTCAATGACTGGTGGGGGTTAAGTGCTAGACGAAGCATCGGGCATGTTTTTGCATCTAACCAATGTTGCGGCAGAAAAAGAGAGAATTTTTTTGAGAAAATAGGGAGTTTGAAGAAAAGAAAAATGGTGAGTTGTATGGTGAAGAAGATGAAGTGAAGTGGAGAAGGTGAAGTGCATAGGAAGTTGAAAAGAAAAGGTAGTTGGGGTGTAAGAGGAAAGAGAAAATTGTTTTATCTCTTAATGGCTGGTAACTGCAAGAAATGGATAGAGAAAGAAGGTGAAAAAGCTGGGTTTTCAGCGTGTGTAAGAGGAGAGAGAGGGATATTTAATGAAAAGTGGTAGAATATGAGAGAGAATGTCAGGGTTTTTTATGGCTAGGGTTTCACCGTATTAAATAAAGAAAAATAAATATTCTCCTTTTTTTTGCTTTTTCATACCGCCACCCTCAAAATTTGGAGCTTCCTTTCACCTTTTTAATTCCCTGTACTATAAAGACAAATCTCTATCCCTTACAATAAAAACCTGTCAACTACCACTTTTTAAGCGTACCACCTGCCACATACGAGTAAAACGGACATAGGGGTTATAAAAACAAATAGGCAGAAAAGGAAACAAACATAATTAAAGGATGAAAAGCCAGTTAAAAAACTAAGTTATTTATGAACATCAAAACAAGAAAATGCTAGAGCATAATAAAGGTAGAGAAAAGGTTGCAAACTCTCAAGAGTCATTGAGGGTCAAGGATGATTTTTCTCGCAAGATTGGGGCTCCATTGTCTACCTTCAACCTCTAACCATTAACCTTGAAGGGTGTTTCATCGTCAAGCTTTTTGATTTCCTCTACACCATGAGGATAAACCTTGTGAACTAGGAAAGTTCCTGAGCCTGGAATTGTAGAGAAACACTTGTTGTCCTTCTAGAAAATGTCATGGCATAATGTGCTTATCATGCCATTGCTTTATTTTTTTCTTTGTGCAACCTTGCATTCTCATAAGCATGGGCTCTAAATTCTTCCATCTCATTAAGCTCTAGTAGCCTTTTATCACCAGCCAATTGGGCATCCATGTTGAGCTTTTTTATATCCCAATAAGCCTTGTGCTCTAGCTCGACAGGGAGATGAAAAGCCTTGCCAAAAACAAGTTTAATGGGGGACATCCCCAAGGGTGTTTTGAAGGATGTTCGATAAGCCCACAACGCTTCATCGAGTCTTGGAGACCAGTCTTTTCGCTTCGGGTTGACCACCTTTTCAAGTGCCTGTTTGATCTCACGATTAGAGACTTTCATTTGTCCATTGGTCTGGGATGATATGCCGTAGCTATTTTGTGCCTGACTCTATATCTATACAATTCTGTAGAACGTTTGGGTGTTCTCTAAATATGAGCGCAAGTGCATACTCTTGTCAAGTTATAGTATAAAATATATCCTCTCCCACGAGGATTGGACAACTTATTCGAATTGCAATTCCTACACATAAAATAAATGCACAAGTAAATTTTTGTTTTGTAAATGAATAAAAAGTAAAAAAATACAAGTAATTAATAGAAGAGATCAGGGTGAAAGAATGGGTTAGGTTATGCTGGTTCGTAGTGTGAAACTGTGTTGAATAGGTTAAGTTGTCTTGCGCTGCTAGACTTTGCTGCCTCGGCGTAGGATGGAAGATTGGTGCTTTGAAGCTTTCGCTGCCTCGGCAGGTGGAACGAACGATTGGCTCGGCTTCAAGGCTTGGCAGAATGCTTCGATAATGATCACGTTTATGTCTAAGTCAGAATGTTGTTGTTGCCCACAACGGATGACACATGTCGGCGTGAATCGTACAATGAACAACAACCTTTGGTTCGTCCCTTTTTAGCTGCCTTAAATCCTAACCTATGTCTAGGCTGGATTGATCAACACATGGTATTGATGAGATCATGCTACTTCTTTCCTGAGTTTGAATCTCTCGATACCAAACAACTAGATTGCTTCCAATCAATCTCTCGACTTAATTGTAAATAGTGAAGAACATGAAATAAGAAAACCTTGAATTTATTGCAAAAACAAACTTGAACCTAAAACAACCGTTCTCATAACCACTTTACAACAGAACCCAAACCCTAGAGAATTTAAAACATAGTGGGGGCAAGAAAACACAAGAGAAACATAGGCTATGCCGACTATGAGTTCTCTAAAATACAAGGTATGATCGGATATATATAGGGCATGGCATAGGGTAAGTCGTCCTAGGAGGTATGCCAGCAGATGATGAAGGATCCGTAGCCAGAAACACCTTCAACCGCCAAGCCGCCATCCCAATATGCCTCCACCCCAGCCGTAGCGGGCAGTATTGAAGCTACACTCTCATCTGCCGTGATCCCACTACTACGCGGCCTAGTCGAAAGCTGCTAGAGGATCAAGCACAAACAAGTGATCTTCACCAAATATGTTGTGGACGTGCAAGAGGCCTTTGGAGCCTACTTGCTTGACAAGTATCAAGACGGCGGCCCACAGTTGCCCGCATTCCCAACAGAGTTAGCAACATCCAAGCCGATCCATATCAAACCCAGACTAGCTGCTACTTCTGTTGCCGTCGGCAGCGAGGGGCCGCATGTATTCCCCAGAAGAAGGACCTTTCAAACTCCCATTCAACCATATGATCTCTCCTCCTCATCCGAGTCAGAAAAGGAGAAGGAGACCACCGTTGCCTCACCAGTAGTAAAGGAGGCCGCTGCTATAGACGCCGACGATATAGACATGGAGAAGTCAGACTCCTTTGATTATGAACATGCAAAGGCAGTAAGGAAAAGAAAGTTGCCAGCAACTTGGCCCCGGGGTGGAGGACCTGAAGGACAATCCAAGAAACCAACCCATAGCCGCATCCAGCTGCCGCGTGACAAGAAAAAGAGCCCAGCCGCTAGACCATCTGCCACTCGCTGCCTAGTCCTACCCGACTTCTCTGAATCCTCCTCTGACCCAGCAACAACAGAGGGGAACTCCCCCAATCTATAGCACCCTTTTTTTCTCTATTTTTATTTTTATATTTTATTTTTCTATTTTTATTTTCTTTTTATGTTTTCTTTTTATGTTTTCTCTTTAAATTTGTAAAGGCATTAAGGACAATGCCAACCTTGAGTTTGGGGGGATAGTCCTTTTTGTTTTTAGGTTCATTTAGCAGCATATAGGGTCTTATGTAAATTTTGCTCTCTACACTTAATGAAGTAGAAATCTTTAGTTTAAAACTTGTGCCTATGATAGTTAGCCGATTACTTATATTCGCACCATACTTAAAAATTGACCTAACTATGGGAAAAAGCATGAAAAATACTTAGATATTTTTTCTTTTTTCCAATTATTCTTACAATGTCAGTTAAATGCTGAATTTTCGCTTAAATTCTAAGTTTAACACTGCCTACCTTATATAACAAAAATTCCTTGATTGAATACAGGTTTGCCGCCATGGCAGAACAGGGCAGCAAAACAAAAATGGAGAAAACCCTAGAGTTGCCCGAAAAAAGATCTAGGCAGGATTTTTTAAAACCATATAGGTGCTCGAAACAGGCTCTAGGAAGGAGCATGAGCAAGGACAATCTGCTGCTATCAAGGTCCATGTATCTAAACCAAGTGACGGACAAATTAGCAAGAGTGAATGAAAGCCTTCACGGGATGACTCTATTCGAAGGGTTCGAAGTTTTGTAGAGTACACCTATCTTAGCTTCAGACCTAGAGAATAGTTGTGATAAGCTGAAGCCCTTAAAACCATGATCCGAAGAGAAAGACAAAAGTGCCTAACTGTGCTGCCAAGGCAGCAACTAGTATCCTCTCTAGTAATTTAATTATTTTAGGCATTATTTGTTAACTTAGTTATCTCAGCATATTTAGCATGAACACAGACCTGCACACACTGCACTAGCATAAAGAAAAATAAAAATCGAAGTCATTCCATGCCATTCCCTATCACTAACATAATAGGTGTCACAACCTTGAGGTAAGAAATCAAGTTAAAGGCTAAAATTTCTATTAATTTTGTGCAATGGGCATATTTACTAGATTCAACTCCCTTTAAGACATGAGATACTTTAAACTTTTGTGATCATTGTAAACCGCATACTTTCACCGTAAAGGCAGTGTCTCCAAATCTTCAAAGCAAACACCACTGCAGCAAGCTCTAGATCATGAGTAGGATAGTTGGGCTCATGCACCTTCAATTGTCTAGATGCATAAGCTACAACCTTCCCACCTTGCTTCAACACGCAACCTAGACCAACATACGATGCATCACTATAAACTGCAAACTCCGTACCCGATTCTAATTGAATCAAGACAGGAGCTTGCGTCAAAGCTTTTTTCAACTTCTCGAAAGCTTTTTGCCTAACCTCAGTCCATTCAAAGCGAACATTCTTTTGCAACAACTTGGTGAAAGGAGTAGTAATCTTAGAAAAACCTTCAACAAACCTTCGATAATATCCACCCAACCCAAGGAAACTACGCACCTCCATTACCGATTTAGGTGTTTTCAAACTCACCACCGCCTCGATCTTGTGTGGATCAACCCGTATAGCCTCAGCTGACACCACATGTCCAAGGAAGACCACTTCCCTGAGCTAAAACTCACACTTGCTCAGCTTAGCATAAAGTTGATTCTCCAACATCACTTGCAACACAATCCTCAAATGCTTATCATGATCTTCCTCGGTATGCGAGTGCACAAGAATATCAATGATAAACACTACCACGAACTAATCTAGAAACTCATGGAACACCCGATTCATCATATCCATGAATGTAGTCGGTGCATTTGTCAATCCAAACAGCATCACCAAGAACTCATAATAGCCAGACCTTGTCCGAAAAACTGTCTTGGGCACATCCACGTCCTTAATCTTCAGTTTATAATACCCAGACCTCAAATCAATCTTCAAGAACACTAATGCACCTCGAAATTGATCAAACAAATCATCAATCCTTGGCAAAGGGAACTTGTTCTTAATCGTCAACTTGTTTAGTTGCCGATAATCTATACACATATGCATCGTACCATCCTTCTTCTTTACGAACAAGACCGATGCACCCCAAGGTGAAACACTTGGCCTTATGAACCCTCGATCAAGAAACTCTTGAAGTTGCGTTTTCAACTCCTTCAACTCTTTAGGTGCCATTCGATAAGGAGCAATGGACACTGAAGTCGTATTTTCATACAACTCAATGCCAAACTCAACTTCTCTGTTAGGTTGCAAACCAGGCAACTCTTCTGGAAAGGCAACTGGAAATTCACATATAGTTCGTATGTCTTACACTCTCTTTTCCTTCGTTCCAGGGTTCATCATATAAGCTAAGAAAGCTTCGCAACCCAACTCCATCATCTGACTCGCTTCAAGAGCCGATATTGCATTGGACAAGAACTTCACGTTCTCGCCTACGATTACTAATTCGTAATCATCCACAAGTTTCAAGGTAAATCGCTTAACATCAAAATCAACTACAGCTTGATGTTCAGGCAACCAATCCATTCCAAGAATCACATAAAAACCGTAGAAAGGCAACTCCATTAAATCAACTCAGAACACATGGCCTTGAACAGATAAAGGGCATATCCTAAAAAAATTTCTTATAACAATAGTTTCACCAAAGAAACTAATTACTCACATTCCCACATCTAACATCTCCGAAACGAATGTTCAAGCTATAACTCCCAAAAGCATTAACAACAACAGGCGGAGAAAAATATACCCCACCAACCAAACGTTGTCAATCTTGCCTCACGTGATCTCACGATCCACATACTTAATAGGTATAAAACGCTACTCAAGCCTTGACACACTGGTCCTATGATCCTTGATCGACATTACTAAAACCTCGCCTCAACCCAGGTGATACCCTTTTAGCATGACTATTCTTACACTGGCTACCAGTAAAACTAGAGTCCGCAACTCACTTTCTAGCGCAAGAACCTCTCGCACGGGTTATTAAACCCAGGTTCGGCTCAATGTACCTCGCACGAGTACCAACACGTAGAAAACGACGTAGCCAATAAAACAACATATATGTTTTAACATCATGAACCAACCCATAAAATAGTCAATCATATCGATGTCTCACATCCAAAACCATTCTAGGAGCATACTTGCTCAACTAAACAATTCGTACCTTAACTCAACTACAAACTTACGATTTCGAACCCAAACCACAAATTCACATTCTTCGTCACCCAAGTATCTAACTCTTAGATACTTCTCCTTTAAAACAGTTCAAAAGAACTCTCAGAACACAACGTCAGGTTCTATACCCACAACCCCAGTTGTCCACCAACTATACACATATCCATAAAACCGAGATATAACTCAAATTTACACTATGAGCATTATTACACTCCATTTGTTCCATAATCCCATTCATACAGGTCATCCACTACATGGATACCTCCGGTGACAACCCTCGAGCCCAACTTCTTCCAAAATACATAAGCGTTCTAAGAGCAGCTCACAATTGTCCACTAGCTAGTGTAGTCACATGCACTCCAGTACTAACATCTTTACAAGCTCTAGACATCGCCTATATTCCAGGCGCCATGCCATCCAAAACTTACCCAACCGACACAGGTGGTACTTACATTGAGGCGTGAAGCCCCCAACAGACATTACACACTGCTCTATTCCTTTCCCAACGTTAACATCAATCATACCATATTGCTACTCTCTCCTAGGTTTATTGCGCTATTATTATTAAGGCATGATAACAAACTAAAAAAACAAAACAAAACACTCAAACCAGTTTTAAGCAAGGATCCAAGACTTCGATTTCAATTTAAAAAATTTCACTTTAGTAATAAGGCAATGGGTAACCCAATTTCCCTCAAACATAGCATAAAGCATACAACGTACATATCTCACAATCATTGTGCATTACAACCAATAAACTTTAGCCCACAACATCATCGTATATAACAACTCATACTCATATAAAAATCATCAAGCATCACAAGCAATAAGATTCAGCCCAATCTATCATCACTTAAAACAGCTCACATTCATATTATAATCACCATCACATAATCAACATTAACATGCTTAAGACATTCATCGTACAAAACAAACATCACCATGTACACACATTCACGTCTCAATTACTTTCCTTCAACTTACCATCAACCCAATCTTTCGTAACCTGGCTCTGATACCACCAAATGTACCCCCTCGAGTCGGCCTAGCCGATTGACCGAACTGAACGAATCACACAAAGAATATTAAAGTAAACTAGGAAGGTTTACCTCAATAAATGAACCTAATTTTTTTCTTTTAATCTTTTCTAGATGCAAGTTAAACTTTTACATGTTTTACAATGCAGCTGATCAAACATAACTCAAATGCTCATCAATTTTATCCAATTTCAGTTTTTAGGGACCATTTTGTAAACTTAACAAATTGTAGGGGTTTATCCATATTCAGTTTACCAACCTTTAATTAGGCTCATTAAATGCATCTATGTGAAAGCTCAGCTCAAATTAACCTTTAAGGCTCATTTAATTGCATTCTAAGATCCAGGGACTAAAATGTAAAGATTCAGAGCATTCAAAGATGTCATTCAACCAAATTAACTGCCAGCGTATCGGTACCCTTAGAGGGGGTATCGATACGCCCTCGTCGAGCAAACTCTCAAACCCAGCATAACAAAGACTGTACCGGTACACTCAAGCACTATACTGGTACACATATGAGCAGTGCCCAAAATGTGTATCGATACGCCCCCGTTTATCGGTACACCCATCTATTTCTTGAAGGTCGTAACGATACCCTACCAAGTGTACCGATACTCTGCAGCCTGCACTTGCCCAAAATGTTAGTTTAACACACTTAAAGCCATCCCAAAATATTCTAACATGCATTAGAGCATACATACAACTTAAAAAAAACATCAAGCCTCAACTACACATGGCAATTACAACATCCAAACATATAAATCATCAACAATGAGTTCTAGAGGCATGCTTCCTAAGAAAATCAAGCATCCAAAAGTAAAATCTCAAAACAAAGCTTAATCCAACAATTAGAGGCCATTTACAAACCAATATAAGCATGTCAAACTGAAACCAAAAAAGGAAATACCAAAACAACTAACTCCAAAACATTGGACACCCCCATTGCCTTTATTACTATAGTCCATAACATAACATATGTTTAAATGAAGTGTCTTGGGATTCCATTACGAGTTGCTGCCTCCACTTACTTAGTTATATACATTGATGTGCAAAAGAGAGCATAAGCATACAAGCTTAGTGAGGAATGCTCAAAAACCAAAACACCATCAATGCTTAAAACCATTTTCACTCTTTGAAAACCATCATGCCCTCTTTGAAAAATCATGCACTTCATCATTAAAAATCAGCATGTTAAACATCGTGCAACAAGTATCAAATACTTCACAACAACAAAACCATTGCTACACGTAAATCAAGCCTTCCATGCATATCCACCAATATGCAAAGCTTTAAGGTAAATCATGCATTTTCCATATTATGCATCATGAACATTTCCATAACAATTTAAACAATTATATTGGCTTACAAGTGATCAACAACATTCTCATTTCTCAAAAGTATATCGGATACACAGATTACCAAGTGTTGTCCCAAACACTTCATACACTCTACCTGCACCTCAAGGCTCACACACATGAGCTACCCTCCACTGTTGTGACACCCGTGGTGGAGTATTCGGTACAATCACTGTAACCCCCTTAACCCGGCCTAGACGGTTGACCCGAATTAAGAAAGTCACACGGGGAAAACCAAAGTCAACCCGAAAGTCAACCTTGATTAACGACCCTTTTTTTTCTTTTTAAAACTTGTCTAGATGCATATTAAGCCTAATTGTGATCACACAAACATCATACCAAAAGATCACAAACATCAGAGATCGAACAGGGACTCAATTGAACAATTTACAACTTTAGGGACCAAATTGTAAATTCTGATAAATATAAGGACTTAATCCAAATTTCATGTTTCATGCATCTCTGTAAAATTTCAGCTCAAAAGGACTTCCCAAACTCATACAATTGCACAAACAAGTTTCAGGACTAAAACGCAAACATTCCAAAACATATAACTGCCAATGTCAGCCCCCAACGGTCACCCGTTCCGAAACAGGCATAGCCCGTTTCGAAACGCGGGGCCGTTCCGCAACGTGTACCGAAACGGGGGTCTGGCAGTAGCCTTTCCGTTTCGGAACGGCCCCTCCCGTTTCGGACGCCTGGGCACGATTAAGGCACCCGTTCCGAAACGGTAGGTGCTGTTCCGAAACACCCTGCCCAGATTGCTCCAAAACTCCACTTTAAACATGCAATTACACAACCAATCATGATCCGAATGTCACCAAACTTTACCAGCATGCAATTCAACATATATATAACATATTAGCATCAACAATTCAACCAAACATCATCATATGCAAAAAGCCCCAATTCTATAGGCATGCTTCCTACACAAGCTAGATATTCAAGCACCAAACTTACAAAACAAGCATATAAAGATCCAATCCAAAGACCAACAATCTTAACATCAAGAAACATACTTAGGGAGTACAAAACACCTCCCAAAACATACACATTGTTTCCCCATTGCCAAATCACCCAAAAGCTAAAATGTTTAACAAAAACCTTCCATACATTGAGCTTTACTTGCACTTGAATTCTTGCCCTTTCTTGCTGCCCTCAAAAGGTCTCTAATGCTCTGCATTATTGAATTAAGGAAAACGAAGAGAGCGTAAGCAAAAGCTTAGTGAAGAACGCTCTTAAAAACCATCCAATAATGCAACTTAAAACATTTACAAAACATGCTTCAAATCCACATTTGCTCATGCTCAAAACCTTACTTAAAACAAGCAATTTCATGCTTCAACATAAACATTAAAACAAGCATCTCATGCTTCATAATATACTTAGCATGTCATATTGGCTCAAGTGATATATTTCATTTCTAAAAACAAGTTCATCAACTTCCCAAGGACTTTTAAACACCTTGGTCCCAAGGACTTTTAAACACCTTGGCCATGGACTTTTAAACACCATGAATAAGGACCACACAAGGACTTTTAACCACCTTTGTGTCCATAGCTTGAATCACCCCAAGGACTTTTAAACACCTTGGCCCCAAGGACTTTTAAACACCTTGGCCCCATGGACTTTTAACCACCATGGAAAAGGACCACCTAAGGACTTTTAACCACCTTAGTGTCCACAACATGAACCATCCAAGGACTTTTAACCACCTTGATGTTCATAAGTAACAAGGCTCACTCAAGGACTTTTAACCACCTTAGTGACCTTAACATTTTAAAACGTCACTTGCCAATATACATCATTTTCATCACTTACATCACTGTTTTAAAGCATAAAACCAAGCCATATTCATCATGCATTTAAAAGCATTAAACCACATCATTTCAATGTACAAAAGCAAGGAACTCCTACCTAGAGTTACCTTCAACATATGGCTTACATCATCAGCAAAAACCATGCTAAAACATGCTTCCAAAACAGTATGTAAAACATGCAAATAATCATTTTGCATCACAACAAAATCATGGCCACCACTAGAGAGAAATTCCGAAAACTTACGCTCGAGCTTAGCAAAGTTGTTTAGACTTAAACTAAGCTCCCAAGACATTGGTTTCAAAGCCGAAAACCCAATTTCACTCACCGATTCCACTTCGCCACTTGCCGAAGCACGAAATCAAGCTTCCGAATCAACAACTCTTGGATCCAAAGATGCCTCCCCTGATTAAACACATTAAAGCAGAGGTTTAATGCATCATCAAGCATCAAAAGCTTCAATGAAAGCACTCAAACTCGATGCTCTCATTCCCACTCCAATTTCGGCCACCAAACACAACCGAAATTGCACCAAAACCACCTCCCAACAAAGCCCAGCCATAAACCAGCAAAACCCTACATCCATCAACACCATAAAACATCTAAAAACAACCTACAAACATCCTTATACCTCCAGCAACAACAGATCCACAAGATCACCACAAAAACATCCAAGAAACATAAGCTAAACTTAGGAAACTCAACCTATCCGGGATTGCATTAATCAAAACTCATTTCCTTATCAATTTAGAGTTCATTTAACATCAAAAACACATCTCAAAACACAGATCAATCAGATCTAACGAAAAATCATGAAAACCATCAAATCTTGCATTATAAGCCAAGATACAATTCCAAACTCAAAAGCCTTTAATTAAACATCAATTAAGAGTTGAGAACTTGGGAATTTCAGTAAAGAACTGATAGTTTAGAGGAGAAGGACGTTCTTACCTCCAAACTTGTGTTTCTCCACTTTTTGGAATGAAAATCCTTGTTGAAACACTTAGCAATTGAAGACATTTGAAGATACAATGATTTGGAATCAAATGAGAGTTGAATGGAGGGATTTAGGTGAAGAAATCAGATCCAATTCTCTGGAAAAGTAGTGTTTGGTTTGAGAGAAAATGAGAGAAAGAAAGTTTAGCAAAGTTGGTTACAAAATCCAAAAATAGCCAAAATGGCTTCCCTCCAATTTTAATAACCTTTAAAATCAGATTTTAGACTTAAAATATCTTACAAAAATCTGGAGAAATCATCTTTGGATTAATAGCTCCTTAAGGATTCAAAGTTTCAACTCTTTATAAAACAGTCACCAAACTTTCGAAATTTACATTTTGGTCACTAGCCAAAATGTCATACTTCCAAAACCCATTTTTCAAAATTGATTTCACAGTTCACTTAATTATATTAAAAGATGATTTTAGGACATTTTTCCATATTTTTAATGCAACCCGAACTAGGCTTTCCTAATTTCACCTCTTTAGATTCGAACAGCACTTTGACCAAACCGGTCAACGCCCAGAACTTCTAAGCCCAAAACCGGGGCGTTACAACTCTCCCCCCCTTAAGAAATTTCGTCCTCGAAATTTACCTGAAGGAAAGAGATAAGGAAATTGCTTCAGCATGTCTTCCTTCCGCTCCCACGTGGCTTCCTCAACACCGCGATGCTTCCACAGCACCTTCACCAACTCAACGGTCTTGCCACGAAGAACCTTGCTATCCGAATCCAGAACCTTCACCGGTTCCTCATCATAGGTCAAATCCGGATTCAATTCCACTTCCTCCACAGGCATCACATGAGAAGGATCAGATCTATACTTCCGGAGCATAGAAACATGAAACACATCATGAATCTTCTCCAACTCCTGAGGTAACCTCAACCGATACGCAACAGGACCCACACGCTCAACCACCTCATATGGTCCAATGTATCTAGGGCTCAACTTGCCCTTCCGGCCAAACCGCATCACCTTCTTCCAAGGCGAAACCTTCAAGAACACACGGTCACCCACTGCATACTCTATCTCCTTACGCTTCAAATCCGCGTAAGATTTCTGCCGATCAGAAGCAGCCTTTAACAGTTCACAAATGAGCTTTACCTTCTCTGTGGTCCCTTTCAGCAAAGCAGGCATCGAAACCAACTTTTGACCAGTTTCAGCCCAACAAAGAGGAGTCCTACACTTCCTCCCGTATAAAGCCTCATAAGGTGCCATCTGTATACTCGCCTGATAACTATTGTTATAGGCAAACTCAACCAAAGGCAGATGCTTCTCCCAAGAACCTTGGAACTCAATCACACAGCACCTCAACATATCCTCCAAAATCTGGATAACTCGCTCAGACTGACCATCCGACTGAGGATGATAGGAGGTACTGAAATGCAACCTCGTACCCAGAGCTTGATGCAAACACTGCCAAAAACGCGATGTGAACCTCGGATCCCTATCCGACACAATCGACTTAGGCACACCATGCAGCCTCACAATCTCAGCAATGTACAGCTCTGCCAGCTTATCCAACGAGAACGTAGTATGCACAGGCAAGAAATGCGCACACTTCGTCAAGCGATCCACAATCACCCAGACCGAATTCTTCTTTGATGGAGACAAAGGCAAACCAGATACAAAATCCATGGTAACCTTCTCCCACTTCCATTCAGGGATTTTCAACAGTTGCAACAAACCAGAAGGAACCTGATGTTCAGCCTTAACTCGCTGACACACCAAACACTTGCTCACGAACTCCGCAACGTCCTTCTTCAAACCAACCCAATAGTACTCATCACGAAGATCACGATACATCTTAGTACTACCAGGGTGCATAGCAAAAGGACTACTATGACCTTCAGTCAGAATAGCACGCCTCAACTCAGCATCATTGGGCACTACTATCCGACTCCCAAAACACAGCACACCATCATCATTGAAACAGAAATCCGAAGGTCTACCCTCCGCGATATCCTGAACATGAGACACCAAGGAATCATCCAACAACTGCTTATCCTTGATCAACTGAACCATAGACGGCTTCACATGCAACTCAGCCATAAGACCACCATCACGCGATATGCTCAAGCTAGCAAACATGGCTCTCAACTCAACAGCTACCTTCCTACTCAAGGCATCAGCAACAACATTAGCTTTTCCAGGATGATACTCAATCGTCAGATCATAATCCTTGAGCAACTCCAACCAACGCCGCTGCCTAAGATTCAACTCCTTTTGAGACATCAGATACCTCAAACTCTTGTGATCTGTGTACACAGTACACTTCTCTCCATACAGATAATGCCTCCAGATCTTCAGAGCAAAAACCACTGCAGCCAGCTCAATATCGTGCGTAGGGTAATTGCGCTCATGCACTTTCAACTGCCGCGATGCATAAGCCACCACCTTACCCTCCTGCATTAGCACACACCCCAAACCAACATAGGATGCATCACTGTAAACCACAAACTCTTTCCCTGATTCAGGCTGAATCAAGATAGGAGCTTACGTCAAAGCCGCCTTCAGCTTCTCAAAAGCCTGCTGTCTCGCTTCTGTCCACTCATACTTAACATCCTTCTGCAACAGCTTTGTCAAAGGAGCAGCAATCTTGGAAAACCCATCCACAAACCTTCGGTAGTATCCCGCCAAACCAAGGAAACTACGGACCTCATGAACAGACTTAGGAACCTTCCAGCTCATCACCGCCTCAATCTTCTGAGGATCAACACGAATCCCCTCAGCTGAGACCACATGCCCAAGAAAAACCACCTCTCTTAACCAGAACTCACACTTGCTCAGCTTAGCATAAAGCTGATTCTCCAACAAAGCTTGCAAAACAATCCTCAAATGCTCTTCATGCTCCTCCTCAGTACGCGAGTACACGAGGATATCATCAATGAACACCACGACAAACTTGTCCAAGTATTCATGAAACACACGATTCATCATGTCCATGAAAGCAGCAGGAGCATTTGTCAACCCAAACGGCATCACAAGGAACTCATAATGCCCATACCTTGTCCTGAAAGCTGTCTTAGGCACATCCACATTTTTCACCTTCAACTGATAATACCCTGACCTCAAGTCAATCTTAGAGAACACAGCAGCTCCCTGAAATTGATCAAAGAGATCATCAATCCTCGGCAAAGGATACCGATTCTTGATAGTCAACTTGTTTAGCTGACGGTAATCAATGCACATTCTCATAGTGCCATCCTTCTTCTTCACAAACAAGACCGGTGCTCCCCAAGGTGACACACTTGGCCGGATGAAACCACGATCAAGCAACTCTTGCAACTGCGTCTTCAGCTCCTTCAGCTCCTTAGGTGCCATTCTATAGGGAGTAATGGACACAGGAGTTGTATTCTCATACAGCTCAATTCCAAACTCCACCTCGCGGTTAGGAGGTAAACCAGGCAACTCCTCAGGAAAAACACCAGGAAACTCCTTTACAACCCTGATATCTTGCACCCTCAACTCCTTAGAGCTAGGATTCATCACAAAAGCTAGATAGGCTTCGCAACCTTGCCTCAGCATCCTGCTCGCCTCCAAAGAAGATACCACATTGGCAAGAAACTTCACATTCTCACCAACCACCACAACTTCATAATCATCCGCAAGCTTAAGCGAAACACGCTTATTCTCACAATCCACAACAGCACGATGCTCAGCAAGCCAATCCATACCAAGGATCACATCAAAACCATAGAAGGGCAACTCCATAAGATCAACATGAAAGACATGCTCTTGAACAACCAAAGGGCACCTTCTATACAACTTTCGAGTCACAACAGTCTCACCAAAAGAACTAGTGACCCGAACACCAACATCCAAAGACTCAACAGGCAAACCAAGCAATTCAGCATGCTCACGAAGAATATATGAATGCGTAGATCCAGAATCAATCAAAGAAAGCAATGACAAGGACTGCAAAGTAAAGGTACCTGCAATCACATCTGCATCATTCCTGCCCTCTCTTTGAGCATACACCCTCGCTTGGCCTCCACCTTCAGGCTGAATAGCTACAACATGAGCTACCCCTCGGCCACCTTCCTCTCTCCTCTGGAAACTACCACGGCCGCGCCCACGACCTCTCGGTGGTGCAGCAACAACAGGAGCACGCACCTGCTCACCAGCCATCCTCGGACAATCTCGCCTCAAGTGGTCCGCAGAACCACAATTCCAGCACCCATTCCCAGCATTACCAGCTGTTGCAACAGGAGCTTGTGCCACTCTCTCAGCACGAGGACAGTCACGCTTCAAGTGACCACGGGAACCACAGATCCAACAAGCACTAGGATCAGCTCTAGCACCGCCACCCCTAGCAGGCACACCACCACCTCTCCTGGCTGAGGACTGATACTTCTGATCTCGTCCCCTCTTGTTCCGTCCACCACCGGAACTAAACTCAGCTGACCTCTTCCCAGCACTTGCTCCAGCACCTCTAGCAGACAAACCCAGATTCATCTCAATGTCTTTGGCTCGGCCCACCAAAACATCAAAATCATCATATTCAGTGGCCAGCACATACATCTTAACATCCGTCACAAGACCGTAACGCAACCTCTCGCACCTAGCCCTCTCATCAGGTATCAGCTCCGGTGCATACTGACTGAGCCGTACAAACTGTACCTCGTACTCAGCTACACTCATGCTCCCTTGGGTAAGAGACATGAATTCCCACTTTTTCTCATCCAGATATCTCACTCCCAGATATCTTCTTTTAAACACATTCTGAAAGAATGTCCAGGTAACATCAGCTTCAGCCATTCCAGAAATGGTAGTCGTCCACCATGTATAAGCATCGTCCTGCAGCAAGGACACAACACAGCCCAGCTTTTGCACATCCGTGCAACTCATCTGACCCAAGATACGATTGGTACTTTCCAGCCAAGCCTCAGAACTCTCAGCTGACAAACCTCTAAACTCAGTCCCTCCAAGACTGCGCAGACGCTCCAAAGGCAATCTGACTCCAGCATCTCCCTGATGCCCAGCTCCCTGAGCTCCAGCTACTGCTGCTCGAAAAGCACCCGCAATAGCTTGTACCAAAACAGACATATCAGGCATAGCTTGCCCCTGACCAACCTCTGGTCCAGCAGCTCCAGCACCAGCACCAGCTGCAGCTTCAGCTCTCGCACCTCCAGCACCACCACCAGGCGGAGGAGGGGGTAACACAGCACTACCAGTGTGCTCTTCATTCTCATTCTCGTTAGGAGCCGTAGCTCTCGCATTACCTCTTAACTCTCTACGTGGTGCCATACTTTTACCATGCAACAACAATGTAAATTAAACAAGTCAGGCCCAGCAAGGTAAGCAATTCAAGTATTCAAGCTCAATTTTCATTCAAAATCAACATCATTACTTTAGCTTTTGTTTGGCAATGGGTACCCTCAACATGCAACATCAGAGCATACAACTCAACTGCATCAACATTTCAAACCACTGAACATGCTTTCAAACCACAAGCATTCATAGCATACATACTTCAATCATGCATACAAACATTCCCAATTACTCGAGAACTCAGCTCTGATACCACCAAATGTAACCCCCTTAACCCGGCCTAGACGGTTGACCCGAATTAAGAAAGTCACACGGGGAAAACCAAAGTCAACCCGAAAGTCAACCTTGATTAACGACCCTTTTTTTTCTTTTTAAAACTTGTCTAGATGCATATTAAGCCTAATTGTGATCACACAAACATCATACCAAAAGATCACAAACATCAGAGATCGAACAGGGACTCAATTGAACAATTTACAACTTTAGGGACCAAATTGTAAATTCTGATAAATATAAGGACTTAATCCAAATTAAAGTTACCATCTTGAAATTAATCATGTTTCATGCATCTCTGTAAAATTTCAGCTCAAAAGGACTTCCCAAACTCATACAATTGCACAAACAAGTTTCAGGACTAAAACGCAAACATTCCAAAACATATAACTGCCAATGTCAGCCCCCAACGGTCACCCGTTCCGAAACAGGCATAGCCCGTTTCGAAACGCTGGGCCGTTCCGCAACGTGTACCGAAACGGGGGTCTGGCAGTAGCCTTTCCGTTTCGGAATGGCCCCTCCCGTTTCGGACGCCTGGGCACGATTAAGGCACCCGTTCCGAAACGGTAGGTGCTGTTCCGAAACACCCTGCCCAGATTGCTCCAAAACTCCACTTTAAACATGCAATTACACAACCAATCATGCTCCGAATGTCACCAAACTTTACCAGCATGCAATTCAACATATATATAACATATTAGCATCAACAATTCAACCAAACATCATCATATGCAAAAAGCCCCAATTCTATAGGCATGCTTCCTACACAAGCTAGATATTCAAGCACCAAACTTACAAAACAAGCATATAAAGATCCAATCCAAAGACCAACAATCTTAACATCAAGAAACATACTTAGGGAGTACAAAACACCTCCCAAAACATACACATTGTTTCCCCATTGCCAAATCACCCAAAAGCTAAAATGTTTAACAAAAACCTTCCATACATTGAGCTTTACTTGCACTTGAATTCTTGCCCTTCTTGCTGCCCTCAAAAGGTCTCTAATGCTCTGCATTATTGAATTAAGGAAAACGAAGAGAGCGTAAGCAAAAGCTTAGTGAAGAACGCTCTTAAAAACCATCCAATAATGCAACTTAAAACATTTACAAAACATGCTTCAAATCCACATTTGCTCATGCTCAAAACCTTACTTAAAACAAGCAATTTCATGCTTCAACATAAACATTAAAACAAGCATCTCATGCTTCATAATATACTTAGCATGTCATATTGGCTCAAGTGATATATTTCATTTCTAAAAACAAGTTCATCAACTTCCCAAGGACTTTTAAACACCTTGGTCCCAAGGACTTTTAAACACCTTGGCCATGGACTTTTAAACACCATGAATAAGGACCACACAAGGAATTTTAACCACCTTTGTGTCCATAGCTTGAATCACCCCAAGGACTTTTAAACACCTTGGCCCCAAGGACTTTTAAACACCTTGGCCCCATGGACTTTTAACCACCATGGAAAAGGATCACCTAAGGACTTTTAACCACCTTAGTGTCCACAACATGAACCATCCAAGGACTTTTAACCACCTTGATGTTCATAAGTAACAAGGCTCACTCAAGGACTTTTAACCACCTTAGCGACCTTAACATTTTAAAACCTCACTTGCCAATATACATCATTTTCATCACTTACATCACTGTTTTAAAGCATAAAACCAAGCCATATTCATCATGCATTTAAAAGCATTAAACCACATCATTTCAATGTACAAAAGCAAGGAACTCCTACCTAGAGTTACCTTCAACATATGGCTTACATCATCAGCAAAAACCATGCTAAAACATGCTTCCAAAACAGTATGTAAAACATGCAAATAATCATTTTGCATCACAACAAAATCATGGCCACCACTAGAGAGAAATTCCGAAAACTTACGCTCGAGCTTAGCAAAGTTGTTTAGACTTAAACTAAGCTCCCAAGATTGGTTTCAAAGCCGAAAACCCAATTTCACTCACCGATTCCACTTCGCCACTTGCTGAAGCACGAAATCAAGCTTCCGAATCAACAACTCTTGGATCCAAAGATGCCTCCCCTGATTAAACACATTAAAGCAGAGGTTTAATGCATCATCAAGCATCAAAAGCTTCAATGAAAGCACTCAAACTCGCTGCTCTCATTCCCACTCCAATTTCGGCCACCAAACACAACCGAAATTGCACCAAAACCACCTCCCAACAAAGCCCAGCCATAAACCAGCAAAACCCTACATCCATCAACACCATAAAACATCTAAAAACAACCTACAAACATCCTTATACCTCCAGCAACAACAGATCCACAAGATCACCACAAAAACATCCAAGAAACATAAGCTAAACTTAGGAAACTCAACCTATCCGGGATTGCATTAATCAAAACTCATTTCCTTATCAATTTAGAGTTCATTTAACATCAAAAACACATCTCAAAACACAGATCAATCAGATCTAACGAAAAATCATGAAAACCATCAAATCTTGCATTATAAGCCAAGATACAATTCCAAACTCAAAAGCCTTTAATTAAACATCAATTAAGAGTTGAGAACTTGGGAATTTCAGTAAAGAACTGATAGTTTAGAGGAGAAGGACGTTCTTACCTCCAAACTTGTGTTTCTCCACTTTTTGGAATGAAAATCCTTGTTGAAACACTTAGCAATTGAAGAGATTTGAAGATACAATGATTTGGAATCAAATGAGAGTTGAATGGAGGGATTTAAGTGAAGAAATCAGATCCAATTCTCTGGAAAAGTAGTGTTTGGTTTGAGAGAAAATGAGAGAAAGAAAGTTTAGCAAAGTTGGTTACAAAATCCAAAAATAGCCAAAATGGCTTCCCTCCAATTTTAATAACCTTTAAAATCAGATTTTAGACTTAAAATATCTTAGAAAAATCTGGAGAAATCATCTTTGGATTAATAGCTCCTTAAGGATTCAAAGTTTCAACTCTTTATAAAACAGTCACCAAACTTTCGAAATTTACATTTTGGTCACTAGCCAAAATGTCATACTTCCAAAACCCATTTTTCAAAATTGATTTCACAGTTCACTTAATTATATTAAAAGATGATTTTAGAACATTTTTCCATATTTTTAATGCAACCCGAACTAGGCTTTCCTAATTTCACCTCTTTAGATTCGAACAGCACTTTGACCAAACTGGTCAACGCCCAGAACTTCTAAGCCCAAAACCGGGGCGTTACAATCACAGCCCCTGAACACCACTAATCCGTAGATGTATAACCCACTAACGAGAGATGAGACACATACAAGGTTCGCACACAGGAGCTATCCTCCACCGTAGCAACCTTAAACATCCTCAATCGTTAGGGTACTTGGATGGAGTCTTCGGTACAATCACAACCCCTCAACATCCTAGGCGACTTGTTTATACTGCACTCAATCCTATTGTCGGCTAACTATATCTGATTTCATTTACAAAACACTTAACACAACAACACTTGTAAATAAAATTCACATTTAACGTATACCTCATTGTTTTTCCAAAGCATTCAAAAAAAGCCATATTTCAAGCATTAAACCATTCTTCAAAAACCATTCATCAACACATGCATACAAGGATCACTTACCTAGAGCATCCTTAAACCACATGGCATCATCAACCACATTTTATAAACGCAAATCATGCTTTAAAACAGTTGGTAAATGCAATTAAAAACAAGTGCTTCCTTAAACCACATGGCTTCATAAACCACATTTTATAAACTCGATTCATGCTTTAAAATAGTAGGAAAATGCAATTGAAAACAAGTGTATCCAAAGGCTCATAATAGCACAATCCGAGGGAGAAAATCACTTTACTTACTTCCGAACTTAGTAAAGCGTTTCAAGATTACACTAAGTTCCCAAAACCACTTTTAAGTTGTTTCAAAGCTGGAAATCCCATTTCCACTAACCGACTAGTGGAACCTCACTCGCCGACGCAACTATCAACCGTTCGAAGCCTCGAAAGCCGCTTTGATCGATTCTAGGACATTATCCGTTGTTTTCAACACATTAAAAAAATAGAGACTCAATGCACCATAATTCATCCAAACACCAACACCTAATTAGAAACTCGTTGCCCTGCTCTAAAGCATTAAAATACCCATCTAAAACAACCGAAATCACAATCGATTGATCTCTAGACTCAGCCCAGCCATCAGCCAACACATCCAACACATTTTAACCATAAATCAACACCTAAAAACAACCTAAAACCATCGTTATAGCTCCAGCAACTCATATCTCACATAACACCCCAAAAACTCAACCAAAACACCTTTAAAAACAAAAATCCCAAGGATTTCGGGATTAATATGATTAAGACTCTATTTCAACATCATAAACCTTCCAAAACCTTATTAGAAACCATCTCAAATAAATCAAATTAAAACAACTTTGAAAATCACATTAAATCATCTATTTTATTAAGATTTCACCATTTTATCAAAATCACAATAAAACTTCAATCAAAATCATAAATCAAGAGTCAAGTATCTTTGGAGGGTTAGCTTGAAAATTACCTCCAATACTTGCTTCTCTTTTAATTTGAAAAGTTTTCCTTTAAAGAATCTTGAAGAGATTTGAGAGAAATCACAACATAGAAGTTGAAAATTAAGAAAGAAAATGGAAGTGAAAGAAATCTGGAAAATGAGAGAAATGAGAGTGTGTTTGGCTGATGTGAAATGGAGAAAATGAAAATGAACGCCAATTTGTTTAACAAAAATAACCGCCATTTTATTAAATCAATAAAACCAGTTTTAATATTTAATAAACCATTTAAACCACATGCCAAATTAAAGAAAATGCCTAATTGCCATTAAACTCCCTAAAGATTATAAGAATTTGACTCTTTTTTGCAAAACACCTTTTTTTCCACAATTTTAAAACTTTACATTTTGGTCATTGTCCAAAATGTAAACTTCCCAAAACTCGTCTTGAAAATTTGACTTAATCAAACTCATAAATACAATTTTAGAAAATTTTACCATATTTTTATCCTACCCCGAACCTTGATTTCCCTGAACCACTTTTAACGTCTCGAACCGCCAACCTCCGGCTCTACTAACCTGACCCGACGCACAAAACATCTAGGCACAAAACTGGGGCGTTACACAAGTAATTATACAAAATCATTTCAAAATCATGATACATGTTCAATTCATATATTGGCGGTTCAAGTGAACCGGATGGAATCTACCCCCATCTAATAATGATCGGATATACGAAAACACTTGACAGAATCAACCCCCCGCCAAGCCCTTGATAGAATCAACCCCTATCAAGTCACATGGTGAAATCAACCCTCACCATAATCTCACTTCGGCCGGGATGCTACTACCCGCATTGCCCGTGGTGATAGAGTCTACCCCTATCACTCGCAACACAATAGAATCTACCCCTATTGTGTAACCGAATAATTTATCACACGCGCGAATTTTATATATTATAGTGCACTTTTCATCCTATTGGTCGACCAACATATCTGATAATAGAAATCTCATCACTAAGCCAATATATCATTAAAAAATCATGTTAACTCACTGCTTTCAATGCATTAACAAAACCATCAAAAATCCTATCTCAAAACATGCTTCAAAAATAGCATAATACCTCGTTAAGAATGTAACCTCTTGAAACATAACCAAATCATTTCATGGGATATAAATCTGTAAAATCATGCTTACAAAACAAGCAAAACAGTGAGTAACATAATATAAATCCAAAACACGAGCATGATAAACCACATGAACTTTAAACTGGGAACCGATATCTTTAGTAACCATACTTACTTCCAAGATTAGCTAAGCGTTTCAAGCTTACACTAACCTCCCAAAACCTTGTTTCATAGCTTATGAAAACGTTCAAACCACATCCACTCAACGATACAACTTCGCCTCACCTGCCGAAGCTATTATAAGCTTCTGAAACTCCAAAGGTGCCTTCTAATGATCAAGCAACGTCTTGCCCTACTCCTAACCAAGGAAAACAGAGTATTAATGTACACTCTTGCATCAAAACCTCCAGCAACACAAACCCCCACTCAATTCCAACATTCACCATGCAATTAACCATCGATACAAACGAAAAACATCGACAAAACTACTCTAAACCATCCCCAATCATTACCCAGCAAAAAAAACTGTCAATCTTAATCCATTCACAACCTAAAGCACTTCTCCAAACTATATAAACCTCCAGCTATCAAGAAAACACCATAACAACCCCTAAAACTCAAGATTCTATCTCTAGCTTCTAGCAATCTTATTAGTTTCGAGATTACTCAGCAAAATCCATCAAGTTAACATTATTAGCCATTAGCAACATGTTAATAATCAATCATCAACTCAGAAATCAACATCAAATCCAAAGATCCACCATAAAACTCAAGAAACCTCAATTAAACATGATTTCATCAATATATATATAAACCCATTAAAAACAATATGTAACAGACTAAATACTTGGGAATTTCATTAAAGAACACGTCATTAGAGGAGCAGAACATACCTACCTCTAATGTTGAGTTCTTTCTCCATTTTTGAAAAAAAATCAAAAGGAAACCAAGGAGAAAATAGTAGATTCCATACGAAAAAAATAGAAATAGTTTAATCTTTGAAATCCAAATCAAATTTAGAGTTTACCTTGAAAATCTTGTTGTTTGGATGAAGGAAATTTGAGAGAAAATGAGAGAAGAAAACTATCGTCAAATGAAAATGAGTAACCGTCTTTACAAATTCCCTCCATCGTTCTTATTACAAATATTTAATTAAAATTGTATAATAGAAGGAAAAGCCTTTATTAGCCCTTGGTTATTTCTCCTTAAAGATTCAAAGCATTAGCCTTTTACATTTTTAACCTTAAACCAAAATTTACCATTTTTACATTTTAGTCACTAAGCCAAAATGTCCATTTTCCAAAATTGTTTTCTTTAAATTACCTTTACAAAACTTAATAATACATATAATTATTATTTAAGGAAAATTTCCCATTTTTATTCAGCCAAAAACCTTTTAATTTAATTGTTTCCCGAAACTAGACTAGACCGCTAAACTGGTTTGTACTGAACCGCCTAACAAAACCCAGCTAACTCCTAGACCCAAAACCAGGGCGTTACAACTTCATCTTCATAGAGATTGCTTCAACTTGCCTTCTTCCTCATAACCTAGCACTTGAAAGTACATGATTAGAATTTTCGGATGACAAGAGGAATTACTCGGAATTAAACTATGATGCTCGTGAGTATGTGCATGCTTTGTGAACAAGATGATTATCCGGATTCTAAGTAAACACTAATGCATTGACCTAATTAACTTGGGTAATTTTTTAAAGCAATCTAACCAACTAGATCCAATTTCGCGCACCTCTAGTGATTAGCCTAGAGCTGGTTTTAGGTGCCTCTAGGGCTTCCTTAAGCTGGGGCCGGTGTTAGGCACCTCTAACTTCTTACCCAAAATATTCTTTCTAAGCAAGTCTATGTCCTAATTGTCCTAGAATTTCTTAAATCATACAAGTCACAAAAGTGTATTTTCATTTTCAGCCCCCATAGTATGATTTTAAATGTTTCCTAATATTCATCGTACCTTCTAAGAGTATTTTGAAGCGCTGAGGTATTTTTCATCATTGGAAGAGTTTAGCAGGTCTAGCCAAGTCTAAGTCAAATTAAAGAACTAGGCAAGTATTAAGGCAAGTGCTAAACTAGCAAATATTACTGTATTGCTTTAAAGACAATGGATGTCGCGACAGAACTACCGATGCAACAACAACATGCCTCAAAACTCAAAATTTACATTGCCCACAATGCATCATCACAACAAAAATAACAACAAGAGAGGAAAATAAACTCAAATTGATGGGGAATCTGAGGAATCCTCATCAGAGTCATGGATGATCAATTTCCTTTTCATTGTTGTGTGTTTGACCCTTTTGGCAGTTCGTGGTAGCTGGGTACGCGTCGAAGGAGTTGTCCCGATTGGAGTTGCTGGCGGCAGAGTTGGTGCACATTTGTTTGTTACCTATTCATCGTCGTCTATGGCAATGTGCAACTCTTCTGTTGTGGTAGCTTTGCGCTTCTTGGACGCAGCTTCATCAAACATCTATGACGGTCCAATCAAAAACTTGCTCGGTAATAATAAGCTCGTCCAAAGCTGGTGTATCAAGACCCTGGCCTATATGATGCAATGTAGCGGTAGAGGGAGTGTCGACCGAGGCTTTGCCTTGTCTATGTGTTGCTGCAGCAAAAGGGGCGTCGACATGAGCTTTGCCTTTGCGTTGGGTGGCGGCGGCAGAGGAGGGATCTAAAACATGTGAGGCAGAGTACTGATGTGTTGCCAAGGTGGAGTATGTTGGAGTGGTCGCGGCATGGGCTGTTGTTGCTGGTGGGACAAGGACATCGGCTGGGAAAGGTGGAAATGGCACTGTGTGATTAAGGAACTTTTCTTGGATGATTTGCACAATGGAGTTACTGAAATCCCTTAGAAACTCCATGAACAATCTATGTCGGGCGTCCATGACTTCCAGGTGCTGGGCAATGTGGCGGAGTGTGACTACCTCGGCGGCATTGGACTGGGGAACTATTGTGTCACTGCCCGAGGTTGCCGCTGCAACATATCCCTACACTGGTGTGGATTTTAGGTGTGTAGATGTCGACTAGGTCGGTGGGAACACCTTTTCGTTGGCAAAGTCCAGTGATGAGCATTAGGAAGTAGAGACGACCTCGATCCTTTTTGCTTCACTCATAAATCTCATTACAAATAATAGCTCCTCATAGTTGGAATTGGTGAGTGCATCTTTGAAGTCCTTGTTCTCATCATTGGTCACATCTATCCCATAATATCGGCTGATGCTGTCGGGATTAATGGGAGTGGCTTGACCTCGAACATAAACGAAGTGAACGTGGGCATTCGGACTATGTGCATAAAACTCTCGTACCTAAGAGACATTGGCTTTCCCCGGTTGTTAGTAAAAGATTTGTCGTTGTTGGTGCTTGATCTTCACGAAGATGATGTGATCAATACTATAGTTGTCGCCATCGGTGTACCGAAAGCCTTGCTACTCCCACATTAGGCGGTCGATGAAGTGTCAGTTCAAACGTTGTTCCACCACCGGTGGAGCAAATTTCTTGAATGGGGTCTCCTCGACGACCCTAGATATTTCTTCTCTTTGGAGTTTTAGAGTCATGTTGCAAAAATTTAAAGAAGTTGTGAGAGAACAAAAAGAAATTACTGAAGCTTTTGAAGAAGCAAGGGAATAGAAGAGAATGGTTGAGTGATGAATAGTTGAGAGAGGTGTGTCCTTTATATAGAGGTTGGCAAACAATGTCGTTGTGACATTAAATGCGAACGCGACAGAGCTATCCGTCACAGCTACTAGCCATTATGGTTTCTGCCCATTACAGTATCTGCCTGTTAGATATAACAGTTGTGATTTTCGACTCGTTGCGCTGGTTATACCGTTGCGGAAGAGGACTCCTCTCACTTAGTGGTTGATCTATCTCCTCTTTATTTCTTGATCTTCATCCTAAAAACAAAACAAAAAGAAAATATTTTATTCCTCAAAATTTAAATATATGGAAAATAAATATAAAAGTAGATAAAATTAATTCAAATCCTAAATCCTAAAAACAATAACAAATAAATAAAAATAAGAAGAAAAAGAAAAAGAAAAAAATTATGACACTAAAGGAGTGCATGGGGATGCATCTCTTAAAGTGAGCACTTATTTGTCCCTACTAACATGTGTGACATTGTAGTGTTTCAGCCTATGTCCATTCAATTTGAATTCATGTCCATCCTTAGTTGATTTAATTGTCATAGCTCCAAGGGGGAATGCTTTAACAATTTCAAACGGTCCAGACCATAGAGATTGAAGTTTCCTTGGGAATAACTTCAATCGAGAATTCAAGAGGAGGACAGTCTGCCCGGGCATGAACTACCGTGACAGTAGCTTTCTATCGTGCCAACGTTTGGTTTTTCTTTGTATATTCTCGAATTGTCGTATGCCAGAGCTCGGAATTGTTCTAGTTCATTTAGGTCTAAGAGTCTTTTTTGTCCTACAATTTCCCAATCCATGTTCATCGTATCAAATGCCAAATATGCCTTGTGCTCTGTTTTAACTAGTAGGTGACAAAAATTTCTGTACACAAGTCTATATGGGGACATTCCTAGTGGGGTTTTGTAAGCCATTCTATATGCTCCCAAGGCATCATCAAGTCGAAGCGACTAATGCTTTCGAGATGGCTTAACCCTCTTTTCGAGGATGTTCTTCAGCTCCCTGTTGGATATCTCAGCCTACCCATTGGTCTGCGGGTGATATGTTGTGGCAATTTTGTGTGTGACTTCGAATTTCTTCAATGTCACGGCAATGAGTCTGTTGTCGAAGTGTTTTCCGTCACCAATGATGATGGCTCTAGGTACCCCAAACCATGTTAGTATGTTTTTCTATAAAAATCGATGCACGGTTTTGGAGTCACAATTTGGTGTGGTAATGGCTTCGACCCATTTGGACACATAGTTGACGGCAAAAATTATGTAGAGATTTCCACACAAGGATGGAAAGGGACCCATGAAGTCAATTCCCCAAACATCGAGCAACTCGACTTCGTGGATGTTTTGTAAAGGCATCTCATGTCTCCTTGATATGTTGCCCATCTGTTGACATCGGTCACACTGCTTATAGTATTCTTGGGCATCCTTTTAGAGTGTAGGCCTATATAAGCCTAACTGTAGCACTTTGGCAGCAGTCCTAGTTCCTCCAAAATGTCCTCCATACAGTGATGAATGTCATTGTTGGAGTACTTCGTTTTTCTCTTCTTTAGGGACAAATCTCCTTATAACTTGATCTGCACATTGTGTAAACAAAAGAGGCTCGTCCCAAAAATAATGATCCGCATCATGTTGGAACCTCTTCTTCCCTTGATGATTAAGGTTATAAGGTAAGACACCACTAACTAAAAAATTAACAAGATCTGCATACCAGGGTGTTGTTGCGGCAGACAGTACTGTCAAGGGCAATGTTGAGGCAATGTAGTATGAAATTGCCAAGGAGATGGTGTTCGTCACTACTGCGTCAGATGTTGTCGCGGCAGCTAAGAGCTACTCATCTGGGAATGCATCTTGTATGTCTGGGCCTGTGGTGTCTTATTCTTCTTGTTACATTCTTGATAGGTGATCAGCCACTTGGTTCTCCGTTCCTTTCTTGTCCTTGATGTCAACGTCAAATTATTGTAATAAAAGAATACATCTAATTAACCTAGGCTTTGTATCTTTCTTGGAGAACAAGTATTTGATCGCCGAGTGGTCCGAGTGAACAGTCACATTGGTTCCGATTAGATATGATCAGAACTTGTCAAAGGCAAAGACTACTCCTAGCAACTTCTTCTCAATGCTAGTTTAGTTGACTTGGGTCCCATTTAGTGTTTCTCTAGCATAGTAAATCACGTGAAAGATTTTGTCATTCCTCTATCCAAGGACTGCCCCGACGACATAGTCGCTTGCGTCGCACATGAGCTTGAAAGGCAGTGTCCAATCTGGTGGAACTACTATTGGTGTAGTTACAAGCATTTGTTTTAATATCTCGAATGCTTCAGTACATTCGTCATTGAAGACAAAGGTCTTATCATGTTCAAGCAGAGAACAAAAGGGTTTAGTAATCATAGAAAAATTTGCAATAAATCTTCTATAAAAACATGCGTGTCCTCGAAAACTCCGGATTCCTTTTACTGTGGTTAGTGGGGCAGCTTCTCGATCACATCTATCTTGGCTTTATCTAGTTCAATTCCCTTTGATGAGATCTTGTGGCCGAGCACGATGCTCTCATCCATCATGAAGTGACACTTCTCCCAATTTAGAACTAGATTAGAGTCCTCACATCGTTCGAGTACCCTCTCCAAATTGCCGAGGTAATTATGGAAGTTGTCGCCAAATACTGAGAAATCATCCATGAAGATCTCCAAAAAGTCTTCTACCATGTTTGAGAATATCGCCATTACACATCGTTGGAATGTTGTTGAGGTAATGCAAAGCCCAAACGACATCCTCTTAAATGCATATATGTCGTATGAGCATATGAAGGTGGTTTTTTCTTGGTCATCCAGGGATATGGCAATCTAATTATAACCTGAATAACCATCAAGAAAATAGTAACTTGGTTTACCAGCAAGTCCATCAAGCATTTGATCAATAAAGGGCAAAGGGAAGTGATCACATCTAGTTGCTTTATTCAACTTGCGATAGTCCATACAACCCCTCCAACCGGTCATAGTCCTGGTTGGGATTAACTCATTATTCTCGTTGGTTATCACAGTTATTCAACCTTTCTTTGGTACACATTATATCGGGCTTTCCCACGTGCTGTCAGAGATAGGATAGATAATTCTAGCATCAAGCCATTTAATGATCTCTTTTCTTACCACCTTATTCATGGCATGGTTAAGCCTTCGTTGAGCCTCAAAGGTTGGGCTTACCCCTTTCAAATCGACAAGCGTCCACCCTATTGCCCTCTTATGTGGCTGCAGAATGTTGATCAAACTTTGTTCATGTTTTGGCTTCAACTTAGAAGAAATAAATACGGGCATCGTGTTGTTGGTTCCCAAATAAACATATTTTAATTTATCAGGTAATTGTTTTAATTCAAGAACCGGTGGTTGCTCGATTGAAGGTTTTCAACCTTTCGTTCCTCTCCAGAATAATTGATGGGTTCGAAATACTTACCTGGACGAGAGACCGTCCAGTGGGCTTCCTCAATTTCTGCCTCTTCAGTTTCAACAAAGTGAGGAAGGTTGTCTAGTACATTGTCGAGGTAGTCATCACAGTCCATGCCTAGGAAGTGGCCAAACTCATTGTCGAGGTAGGGTGCATTGATGTCAAAGTTGAATTCAATGGTGGCTTGCATCATTTGACATTCTTTTTGAACATCGACATGTTTGAGGGTTTGGAAAACATTGAGCTTGACTTGTTGGTCATTTATGCTCATTGTAAGCTAACCTTTTTCCATATCGATCAATGTCCTCCCAGTGGCCAGGAATGGTCGTCCAAATATGATGGGTGCATGTTCATTCGCCTCACAGTCAGGAACAAGGAAGTCAACAAGAAAAATAAATTTATCAAATCTTACCAGTATATCTTCAATTTTCCCTTTGGTTGCACAGATGAGCGATCGTCCAATTGGATCATTATTGTGGTTGGCTTTGCAATTCCAATCCCTAACTTCAGGAAAATCGATTTGGGAATCAAGTTTATGCTTGCGCCTAAGTCACACAATGCCTTCCCCCACATAATGATTCCCGATTGCGCATGGTATTGTGAAGCTCCAAGGATCTTTAAGCTTAGGTGGTGTTCGGGTGTGTAACATGGCCATACTCTAGTCCATAACCAAATAAATGTATAGTAATCATAGAAAAATTTGCAATAAATCTTCTATAAAAACTTGCGTATCCTAGAAAACTCCAGATTTCTTTGACTGTGGTTGGTAGGGCAGCTTCTCGATCACATCTATCTTGGCTTTATCTACTTCAATTCCCTTTTATGAGATATTGTGGCTTATCATCCTCCAAAAGGATTTTATGCACACATACCATTGGGCTTATCCCCTTCAAATCGGCAATCGTCCACCATATTGCCCTCTTATGTGGCTGCAGCATGTTGATCAAACTTTGTTCCTGTTTTGGCTGCAACTTAGAAGAAATAATTACGAGAATCGTGTTGTTGGTTCCCAAATAATCTTATTTTAATTTATTAGGTAATTGTTTTAATTCAAGAACCTGGGGTTGCTTAATTGAGGGTTTACCAACCTTTCGTTCCTCTCTAGAATAATTGAGGCGTTCGAAATACTTACCTAAATGAGAGACCGTCTAGTGGGTATCCTTAATTTTTGCCTCTTTAGTTTCTTAAAAGTGGGGAAGGTTGTACAATACATTGTCGAGGAAGTCATCAGAGTGCATGCCTAGGAAGTGCCCAAACTCATTACTGAGGGAGGGTGCATTGATGTCAAACTTGAATTCAAAAGTGGCTTGCATTATTTGACATTCTTCTTGATCATCGGCATGTTTGTGGGTTTGGAAAACTTTGAGCTTGACTGGTTGGTCATTTACACTCATTGTTAGCTCACCTTTTTCCACATCGATCAATGTTCTCCTAGTGGCCAAGAATGGTTGTTCATGTATGATGGGTGCTTGTTCATCTGCCTCATAGTCAAGAACAAGGAAGTCAGCGGGAAAAATAAATTTATCAACTCTTACCAGTATATCTTAAATTTTTCCCTCTGGTTGCACAGATGAGCGATCTGCCAGTTGGATCATGACTGTGGTTGGCCTTTCTTTTCCAATCCCTAAATTCTGGAAAACCAATTTGGGTATCAAGTTTATGCTTGCCCCTAAGTCACACAGTGCCTTCCCTACATAATGATTCCCGATTGCGCATGGTATTGTGAAGCTCCCAGGATCTTTAAGCTTAGGTGGTGTTCAGTTTTGTAACATGGCCATACACCCTTCTGTTGCGACAACTGTTTTGAACTCCCCTATTCTTGTTCGCCTTAACAACCTGTATTTAAGGAACTTGGCATAATTTGGCAATTGCTCTATCGCTTCAACGAAGGGTTTGTTGATATAGACCTACTTTAAAATGTCTAAGAACTTCTTGAACTGGTACTCTTGTTTCTGCCTTTTAAGCCTTTGTGGGAATGGTGGTGGGGTCAAATGTCCTCGATCCGTTTCAGCGTCCTTATGATTTCCCTTAGTGTTTTTATTTGATGCCGCAGTTTGGTCAGGTTTTGTCGTGGCAGTGGGATCGTGTGATGCCGAGGTGAATTCTACCGAGGCAGAGACTCCCTTTTCTTTGGTCTCCTCTTTTCCACTGGCTTGGGGTTCCTTCAGTTGTTTCCCACTCCTAGTGTTGATTTCATTCCACTGTTCATGAGTTGCTCCCTTAGCGACTTCAGTATCGCTTGGAAATCCTCCCATTGGTCTGGAGTTTAGGATTTATGCAAATTGCCCAACTTGAGTTTCCAGGGATTTCAATGTCGCCTCATGATTTTGCATTCGCATCTCTGTCTTGTCCACAAAAGCGTCAGATTTCTTTATGTACTTATCGATGTTTGCCATATATGCACTAGTTTAAGACATAAAATCATTAAGAGAGTTTTCTAAAGAACTAGTAGGCATAGATTGCTGTTGTGGCATAGTATGTCGAGGCATTGTCTGTTGAAATCCTGGTGCTAGAGCATTCTGCTTGTTGAGTGCGTTGTTGGGGTTGCTCCAGGATAAATTCGAGTGTTTCTTCCAGGTTGAATTGTAGTTGTTGGACATCATGTTATTGTTCGAATTGTAGTTCCCAACATAACTGCTCCACTCTGTATTCTGTGGACATTCATAACAAATATGGTTACCCCTGTAACACCCCGGTTTTGGGCTTAGAAGTTTTGGGCGTTGACCGGTTCGGTCAAAGTGTTGTTCGATTATAAAAGGTGATTTTTAGGAAAGCCTAGTTCGGGTTGCATTAAAAATATGGAAAAATGTCCTAAAATCCTCTTTTAATATAAATAAGTGAACTGTGAAATCAATTTTGCAAAACGAGGTTTGGAAGGGTGACATTTTGGGTTAGTGACCAAAATGTAATTTTTGAAAACTGCGTGACTGTTTTAAAAAGGATTGAAACTTTGAATCTTTAAGGAGCTATTTACCCAATGGGAGTTTCTCCAGATTTTCTAAATATATTAAATGATTAATTAAAGGTTTTTAAATATAAACAAAGTGGAGGGAAGATATTTTAGTTTTAACTAACTTTTCTCTCAACTATTTTCTCTCATTTTCTCGCAAGCCAAACATCTTTCTCCAGAGCTTTTCTCTTTGATTTTGTCACCTAAATTCATCTTTTCAATTTCCTATTGATTGCTAATCATCTCTACAACAAAACCTCACCATTTGCTAAGTGGATTTTCAAGATTTTGGTTCTAAAAAGGGAGAAATTCAAGTTTGGAGGTAAGAACGTCATTCTCCTCTGAACTTTAAGTTCTTTACTGAAATTCCTAAGTTCTCAATCCTTGATTTATGATTTATTAAAGGTTTTACAATGGTAATCTTGATTTTGGCTTTAAAATGCAAGATTTGCTTGATTTTGGTGAAATTTTCGTATGATCTGTTTGGGCAGTGTGTTGAGGTGTTAAATTGATGTTAATTGAATGTTAAATTGATGAATAATTGAGGTTTAATCAATGCAATCTCGAATAGGTTGAATTTCCTAAGTTTTGCTTGAGTTTTTGGTTGTTTTTGGAGTGATCTTGGTGATCTGTTATAGCTGGAGGTTTAAGGACGTGGTTAGATCCTTTTTGAATGTTAATTGATGTTTAAAAATGGTTTGAAGTGATGGATCTTGGCTGGGTTAAGTTTTGGAAGTGTTTGGAGGTGATTTCGGTTGTGTTTGGTAGCCGAAATGATGGATTTGCAATGAGCAGCGAGTTGAGTTGTGTTGCTGGTGTTTTTAGTGCATTATGATGCATTAATCCTCTGATGTTGTGTGCTTGAAACAGGGGAAGTTGATCCGTGAGCGTTAGAGGTGTTGTGGAAGGTTTCGGATGCTTGGAAGGCTTGTTGGCAAGCCTTGTTTTGTGTATCGGTGAGTGAAGTTGGGTTATCAGCTTTTAAACCAAGGTTTGAAGGTTTTGGGAGCTTAGTTTAAGTCTAAACAACTTTGCTAAGCTCAAGAGTAAGTAAATGGATTTTCGCTCTTGGTTGTGTTGTGAATTGGCTTTTTAAGCAATTGTGATTGATGGTTGCAATGCATATGATTTGCATGTTTTAAATTCTGTTTTGAAAGCATATTTTATCATGGTTTAATGCTGGTTTTGAAATCCATATGTGAAGGATGCTCGAGGTAAGAGATCCTTGGTTTTGTACATTGAAATTGTGGAATTGATGCATAGTGTTGCATGTTGTTAATGGCTTTGTGTGATGCTTTAAAACAGTGGAATATTGTTGTTAATAATGCATTTTGGTAAGTGATGGTTAAGGTTACAAAGGTGGTTGAAAGTCCTTGTGTAAGCCTTGTTTATTTAAGAACAACATGGTGTTTAAAAGTCCATGGTTGGTTCTTGGTTAAAGTTCATGGTGGTTATTGCATTTTGATTATGCTTGTGAATTAATGGATTAATGTGGTAAGATGGTTATATTGGCAAGTGATGTAAGTGGTTCTTGGTTTCTTTGATCGGATATAGTTAGCCGGCTATAGGATTGGGTGCACCGTGAATTAAGTCGCCTTGGATGTGGAGTGGTTAAGAGTGAACCGGTAAACTCCATCCAAGTTTCCTAACGAGATGGTTAAGGTCATAATGGTGGATGAGATCCCATTCGAGGACCTTGGTTAAGCAAAGGTAATAATGGTGGTTAAAATTCCATTTGAGGACCTTGTGCTTGTTAAGATCACAATGGTGGTGTAAAGTCCATGTGTGGATCTTGTATAGGGTGTCCCGGATCTCGTTAGTGATGTTATACAACTACCAATCGGTGATGCAAAGGTTGTATGGTGTTTAAATGTCCATACATGGGAACCTTGTGCATGTTAAGGTTGTATGGTGTTTAAAAGTCCATACATGGGAACCTTGTGAATGTTAAGGTTGTATGGTGGTTAAAAGTCCATACATGGGAACCTTGTGCATGTTAAGGTTGTAGGGTGTTTAAAAGTCCATACATGGGAACCTTGTGAATGTTAAGGTTGTATGGTGGTTAAAAGTCCATACATGGGAACCTTGTGAATGGTAAGGTCAAATGGTGGTTAAAAGTCCATTTGGAGACCTTGGATTGGTAGTGTGTATGAAGCGTGGGGACAACGCTTGTGATCCGCGTATCTGATCGGGTGTTGAGTTGAAAAGTGGATTTGGTTATCACTTGGAGGCCAATATGATGTTCTTGAATATAATGAAGCATGAGATGCTTGAAATGATGCATGGTTGCATGAAAAGTGTAAAATGTATTATGAATGCATGTTGACTTGTTGGTTTGAACAAGTGTTGATTATCTATTGAGAATGGTGCATGTGTGCATGAAATCTCTTTAGTGCATTGAAGTCTTGTGGAGACTTGTTTTAAAAGGGCATGTGATGCAATTGTTAATGATGTGGTTCATATGTTGCATTTGTTTAATGAATGTGTTGGATTGTTTGAGTAAATGGTTTAAAAATGGTTTCTTGCTTTGAAATGACATTCAAGTATGAGAATGGTAAGATGTAAAGTGGAAGTGTTTTCCAAGGTTTGAAATTAGCTTTGCATATGGTGTTTTTGCATGGAATGGCTAATTTGATGGTTTTGCAAGTTTATGTTTTGAAAAGGTTTACTTAGCTTCCTAAGCTAAGGGTTGGTTTTCATGTTTGTGCAAGGCATGATTTTAAAGCATGTTGTTGAAAAAGGGTTTTCAAATATTGCTTTGGTTTGTCGAATCGAGTTTGCCTTTAAAAGTGGTTTTATGATTCGCTGCATTGATGGTGTTTTGGTTTTGAGCATTCCTCACTAAGCATTATGTGCTTACGCTCCTTTTTGTCCATCAATGCAGATAATTGAAGTTTGGACAACGAGAAGCAAGGGATTCAAGGAGGACTCCATTAGAGATGTATGTCTCGGTTAATAGCTATAGTTAATAAAGGCAATGGGGGTAGAATCTCTTAGGTTGTTGTTAAAGGAGATTGTGTATGTTGGACAAGTTTGGGTTATAGTTTTGAATCATGTGGAATAATGTTGCAACGTTTGAATCTCCCTATGCTTAAGTTGTATTGCTATGCTTCTTGTTTAAAAGCATGATTGAGCCTTGAATGAGTTTAATGTGTTGTTGCACCTAGGGGTGGTTATGTATCTGGTTTTGATGCATTTATGTTCCCTATATGTTGAATGACTTGCTGGTGTGATTTGGTGGCTTTTGGAGCATGTTTGGTGGGTCAAAAGTATGTTTAACCAGCAAAGTTGCTGCAGTCTGGGCAACCTGTTTCGGAACAGGTGCTACCGTATCGGAACGGGTGCCTGAAATGGCCTGGGCGTTCCGAAACGGGTGGCACTGTTTCGGAACAGTTTGGCTACTGCCAAGCCTCGTTTCGGTACGCGTTGCGGAACGGCCCCGTGTTTCGAAACAGGTTCTCCCTGTTTCGAAACACCTGACCGTTGGGGGCTGACATTGGCGGTTATGTGTTTTGAAATGTTTGCGTTTTGGTCCTGAATCTTGTTTTTGCAATTGGATGAGTTTGAGATGTCCGTTTGAGCTGAAATTTGGCAGTGAAGTATGAAACATGACTAATTTTATATTGGTAACTTTTAATTGGGTGAAGTCCCTGTAATTTTCAGAATTTACAGTTTGGTCCCTAAAGTTGTGTTTTGTACAATTAGGTCCCTGAATGTTCTCTGATGGTTGTGATCTTTGAGTATGATGTTTGTGAGAACACATCTAGGGTTAATGAGCATCTAGACAAGATTAAAAAGGAAAAAAAAGGGTCGTTAATCAAGGTTGACTTTCGGGTTGACTTTGGTTTTCCCCGTGTGATCTTCTTAATTCGGGTCGAACGTCTAGGCCGGGTTAAGGGGGTTACATTTGGTGGTATCAGAGCTGTGTTGCGAATGTTTGGGGAAAACGGTAAGTTGTTGTGATATGTGTTTAATGTATATCCTGATGTATGGTTGAAAGCCGGTTGAAACATGTGTTTCTGAGCAAATTGTTGATGTTTTCAAGCATGCTTTGTGGTTATGAACCTTCGTTGAGCTCATGTGGTTTATGCTGTTGTTATGAGCTGATGTTATGCATGATGGAAGTGTAATGGGTATGATATGTTAATGTTATGCTGTTGCGAGAGGATGTTGTTTGATGTAAGCATGATCGGATATGTTGTTGATATGCTTGATGTTGTGATATCCATGCTTTTGTTGACTGATATGTCATGTAAAAGGGGGAGGATTTGGGATACCCATTGCCTTATTAATATAGCTATTGTGTTATGTTGGAGTTGGAGTTTTAATCCTTGCTTAAGCTGGTCTAATTGTTTTGTTTGTTTGTTGTGATTGCTTGTTGTTAATAGTATGGTGAAATCGGTGAAAGAATGGCAGTTGGGTGAGATGGTTGCTGCCTTGGGGCAGGTTGTTAAGGTGTGGAACTCACCTTTTAATGGAGGTGTTTCGTCTTCGTTTTCTGTGCCTGTAGTTGAGGTGGTAAGGCAGGAGGAAGAGGTTGGTTCTGTGATGAAGAGTTCATCACCTGTTGTTCAGGAGGTGTTGGGAACATCTCAGGTTGTGGGATGTGTGGGTTTGTCGAGGCAGCGTTTGCATGATTTGGGTGTCGTGGAGTATCATGGTTCGACACCTGAGACGTTTGAGGCCTGGTTGGCCAGTGTGGTTCTGATTTTGGATCAGGAAGGTTGTGATTATGCATGTAAGCTGGGAAATGTTGTCACATTGATGTTGGAGGACGCTTGTGCCTGGTGGACATTTGTGGCGGTGTCATCGCACATCCATGGTATTGATTGGGATTTCTTTGTGTCTGCCTTTTATGAGAGGTATCTTGGAGAGAAATTCCCAAGGGTTAAGCAATGTGAAGGTAGTGCAAATCTGGGGCGAGAGTTGCTTGATCAAGGAGTGGAAGCTCAGCTACCGGTATGTAACCGTTGTGGAAGGCGCCATGTTGGAGGTTCTTGGGGCGCAGGTGCTTGTTGGAACTGTGGTTCTAAAGAGCATGTGAAGCGAGATTGTCCTGAAATAGTGAAATCAGCTTCAGTGGTAGCAAGAAGGGTCTCTGAAGGGTCGGGGGCACGGCCGAGACAAGGTTCAAAGGTGGCAGGAAGAGCAGAAAGTTGTGAAGAAATTAGGGAATGAAATCTGTTGGAAATGTGGGTCTGTTGGACACATGAGACGTGATTGTTTGAAGTTGGCTCGGAACAGCCAAGGTTCTTTACCGCAAGGAGATGGTGGTGATCTCAGGGTGTTAGTTGATGCTGCAGCGGTGCGGCTGGAGAATGATGGTTCTGCAAGGAAGAGAGCTCGTCTGTTGAAGCTTCAGGGCAGTGAGGTGTTTTCAGGTAACCTTGTTTTAGTAACCTAGTTTGGTTTTGGTTTGGGTTTCCTTGTGTTGTGAGTTTGGTCTTGTTGCTAGCATGTTGGGGTAGTAGATGTTGTTGTTGTTTTGAAACATCTTAAACGTGAAGGAGGTTTTAGTGGGTATCTTGTGGTTAATGGTTGCTAGAATGATGGAGTTAGACAAGTTGAAAGTGAAATAGGAGGTTGTTCTTAGACGGACTCTGAGGATGTTATTGGTGGGTGTGAACTGACATACATGCACAGTTAAAATCATTTGTTATATGTTATATTATATATGTACTGGTCCATGCATACATGTGGCATGACATTAGAGGTTTTGCATACATGTACATCAGGCATTGATAGGGCATGTTGGTGACCATGCATACGAACGTTCACACTTGCTAATAACTAATCAAGTCTGTTAGTGTTGTGGTTGGGTTAGGTTGGTGATGGGTTTTTAGAAGTTGTTTTGGTGCTGAGTGTAAGTTAGAGGTAGTGGAGAGTATTAAGCAAGTTGTTAGTAATAGTGAGTGCGGTATAGTATGTTGGTAGAAGGAAGGTGTTTGATGCTTAACGAGTTTAGTGGTGTGGTGGTAAGAAGTTTGCCGATGGAAGTTAGAATCGGTCAAGTGGTTATGAGTAGCTTGTGGAAGAGGTGGTTCCATGGAAGCTAGATGATGTTGCAGGTTAGTGGATGTGTTCTCAGAGTGCCGAGGTATCTTGGCATTGATGTGGTAGTAGAAAGGTTGTTTATTTGGGTGTTGGTTCGTAGCAACCTTCGAGGAGTTGAGATGGTGATATGCATGTTTAAGTTGGGCGGTGTTCTTGTAAGGCAAGTGTTGTGGTCAAAGCTTGAAGTGGAAAGGTAATGAAAGATCGAAGGTCATTGTTGGTTGGACGGATTCTTGTGAGAAGTGGTTGGCTGGTTGTGAGTAAGTGAATTCTTTTTGGAGATCAGCTGGTGGTGTGTGGAACGGCTAGCGGAGTCAAGGTCGGGGTTTTGTGATGTGATTTTTGGATTTTGGGTGAGTAGTCCTGGTGAGTTGTTATGGTAATGATAGCGGCGGATGTGATGGAATGCCAGCATTCGTTGAGAAGTTTGGGTAAGCAGTTGATGCTTGGGAATGCTTGCTTGTTGTGGAAATCTCTGGAAAAGGTTGAGTAGTTTTGCAAAGGTTTTTAGAAGCAGTGAAGGTTGTGGGTTACATAGTGGCTGAACTGATTGGTTGGAGTCACTATGTGAACAAGTTTCGGGAACAGTGTGTTGTGGTGTTGAGTTTGGGTGGAGTTTTGTGAAGAGGGCGTCCAGTGGTGGTTAAATCCCCTGTGTTGCTTTGCGGTTTGCTTTGAGAAGTGTGGTTGTACTCTTCTCGCCAGTTGAAATTTCAAGGACGAAATTTCCTAAGAGGGGGAGAGTTTTAACACCCCGGTTTTGGGCTTAGAAGTTTTGGGCGTTGACCGGTTCGGTCAAAGTGTTGTTCGATTATAAAAGGTGATTTTTAGGAAAGCCTAGTTCGGGTTGCATTAAAAATATGGAAAAATGTCCTAAAATCCTCTTTTAATATAAATAAGTGAACTGTGAAATCAATTTTGCAAAACGAGGTTTGGAAGGGTGACATTTTGGGTTAGTGACCAAAATGTAATTTTTGAAAACTGCGTGACTGTTTTAAAAAGGATTGAAACTTTGAATCTTTAAGGAGCTATTTACCCAATGGGAGTTTCTCCAGATTTTCTAAATATATTAAATGATTAATTAAAAGGTTTTTAAATATAAACAAAGTGGAGGGAAGATATTTTAGTTTTAACTAACTTTTCTCTCAACTATTTTCTCTCATTTTCTCGCAAGCCAAACATCTTTCTCCAGAGCTTTTCTCTTTGATTTTGTCACCTAAATTCATCTTTTCAATTTCCTATTGATTGCTAATCATCTCTACAACAAAACCTCACCATTTGCTAAGTGGATTTTCAAGATTTTGGTTCTAAAAAGGGAGAAATTCAAGTTTCGAGGTAAGAACGCCCTTCTCCTCTGAACTTTAAGTTCTTTACTGAAATTCCTAAGTTCTCAATCCTTGATTTATGATTTATTAAAGGTTTTACAATGGTAATCTTGATTTTGGCTTTAAAATGCAAGATTTGCTTGATTTTGGTGAAATTTTCGTATGATCTGTTTGGGCAGTGTGTTGAGGTGTTAAATTGATGTTAATTGAATGTTAAATTGATGAATAATTGAGGTTTAATCAATGCAATCCCGAATAGGTTGAATTTCCTAAGTTTTGCTTGAGTTTTTGGTTGTTTTTGGAGTGATCTTGGTGATCTGTTATAGCTGGAGGTTTAAGGACGTGGTTAGATCCTTTTTGAATGTTAATTGATGTTTAAAAATGGTTTGAAGTGATGGATCTTGGCTGGGTTAAGTTTTGGAAGTGTTTGGAGGTGATTTCGGTTGTGTTTGGTAGCCGAAATGATGGATTTGCAATGAGCATCGAGTTGAGTTGTGTTGCTGGTGTTTTTAGTGCATTATGATGCATTAATCCTCTGATGTTGTGTGCTTGAAACAGGGGAAGTTGATCCGTGAGCGTTAGAGGTGTTGTGGAAGGTTTCGGATGCTTGGAAGGCTTGTTGGTTAGCCTTGTTTTGTGTATCGGTGAGTGAAGTTGGGTTTTCAGCTTTTAAACCAAGGTTTGAAGGTTTTGGGAGCTTAGTTTAAGTCTAAACAACTTTGCTAAGCTCAAGAGTAAGTAAATGGATTTTCGCTCTTGGTTGTGTTGTGAATTGGCTTTTTAAGCAATTGTGATTGATGGTTGCAATGCATATGATTTGCATGTTTTAAATTCTGTTTTGAAAGCATATTTTAGCATGGTTTAATGCTGGTTTTGAAAGCCATATGTGAAGGATGCTCGAGGTAAGAGATCCTTGGTTTTGTACATTGAAATTGTGGAATTGATGCATAGTGTTGCATGTTGTTAATGGCTTTGTGTGATGCTTTAAAACAGTGGAATATTGTTGTTAATAATGCATTTTGGTAAGTGATGGTTAAGGTTACAAAGGTGGTTGAAAGTCCTTGTGTAAGCCTTGTTTATTTAAGAACAACATGGTGTTTAAAAGTCCATGGTTGGTTCTTGGTTAAAGTTCATGGTGGTTATTGTATTTTGATTATGCTTGTGAATTAATGGATTAATGTGGTAAGATGGTTATATTGGCAAGTGATGTAAGTGGTTCTTGGTTTCTTTGATCGGATATAGTTAGCCGGCTATAGGATTGGGTGCACCGTGAATTAAGTCGCCTTGGATGTGGAGTGGTTAAGAGTGAACCGGTAAACTCCATCCAAGTTTCCTAACGAGATGGTTAAGGTCATAATGGTGGATGAGATCCCATTCGAGGACCTTGGTTAAGCAAAGGTAATAATGGTGGTTAAAATTCCATTTGAGGACCTTGTGCTTGTTAAGATCACAATGGTGGTGTAAAGTCCATGTGTGGATCTTGTATAGGGTGTCCCGGATCTCGTTAGTGATGTTATACAACTACCAATCGATGATGCAAAGGTTGTATGGTGTTTAAAAGTCCATACATGGGAACCTTGTGCATGTTAAGGTTGTATGGTGTTTAAAAGTCCATACATGGGAACCTTGTGAATGTTAAGGTTGTATGGTGGTTAAAAGTCCATACATGGGAACCTTGTGCATGTTAAGGTTGTATGGTGTTTAAAAGTCCATACATGGGAACCTTGTGAATGTTAAGGTTGTATGGTGGTTAAAAGTCCATACATGGGAACCTTGTGAATGGTAAGGTCAAATGGTGGTTAAAAGTCCATTTGGAGACCTTGGATTGGTAGTGTGTATGAAGCGTGGGGACAACGCTTGTGATCCGCGTATCCGATCGGGTGTTGAGTTGAAAAGTGGATTTGGTTATCACTTGGAGGCCAATATGATGTTCTTGAATATAATGAAGCATGAGATGCTTGAAATGATGCATGGTTGCATGAAAAGTGTAAAATGTATTATGAATGCATGTTGACTTGTTGGTTTGAACAAGTGTTTATTATCTATTGAGAATGGTGCATGTGTGCATGAAATCTCTTTAGTGCATTGAAGTCTTGTGGAGGCTTGTTTTAAAAGGGCATGTGATGCAATTGTTAATGATGTGGTTCATATGCTGCATTTGTTTAATGCATGTGTTGGATTGTTTGAGTAAATGGTTTAAAAGGGTTTCTTGCTTTGAAATGACATTCAAGTATGAGAATGGTAAGATGTAAAGTGGAAGTGTTTTCCAAGGTTCGAAATTAGCTTTGCATATGGTGTTTTTGCATGGAATGGCTAATTTGATGGTTTTGCAAGTTTATGTTTTGAAAAGGTTTACTTAGCTTCCTAAGCTAAGGGTTGGTTTTCATGTTTGTGCAAGGCATGATTTTAAAGCATGTTGTTGAAAAAGGGTTTTCAAATATTGCTTTAGTTTGTCGAATCGAGTTTGCTTTTAAAAGTGGTTTTATGATTCGCTGCATTGATGGTGTTTTGGTTTTGAGCATTCCTCACTAAGCATTATGTGCTTACGCTCCTTTTTGTCCATCAATGCAGATAATTGAAGTTTGGACAGCGAGAAGCAAGGGATTCAAGGAGGACTCCATTAGAGATGTATGTCTCGGTTAATAGCTATAGTTAATAAAGGCAATGGGGGTAGAATCTCTTAGGTTGTTGTTAAAGGAGGTTGTGTATGTTGGACAAGTTTGGGTTATGGTTTTGAATCATGTGGATTAATGTTGCAACGTTTGAATCTCCCTATGCTTAAGTTGTATTTCTATGCTTCTTGTTTAAAAGCATGATTGAGCCTTGAATGAGTTTAATGTGTTGTTGCACCTAGGGGTGGTTATGTATCTGGTTTTGATGCATTTATGTTCCCTATATGTTGAATGACTTGCTGGTGTGATTTGGTGGCTTTTGGAGCATGTTTGGTGGGTCAAAAGTATGTTTAACCAGCAAAGTTGCTGCAGTCTGGGTAACCTGTTTCGGAACATGTGCTACCGTATCGGAACGGGTGCCTGAAATGGCCTGGGCGTTCCGAAACGGGTGGCACTGTTTCGGAACAGTTTGGCTACAGCCAAGCCTCGTTTCGGTACGCGTTGCGGAACGGCCCCGCGTTTCGAAACAGGTTCTCCCTGTTTCGGAACACCTGACCGTTGGGGGCTGACATTGGCGGTTATGTGTTTTGAAATGTTTGCGTTTTGGTCCTGAATCTTGATTTTGCAATTGGATGAGTTTGAGATGTCCGTTTGAGCTGAAATTTGGCAGTGAAGTATGAAACATGACGAATTTTATATTGGTAACTTTTAATTGAGTGAAGTCCCTGTAATTTTCAGAATTTACAGTTTGGTCCCTAAAGTTGTGTTTTGTACAATTAGGTCCCTGAATGTTCTCTGATGGTTGTGATCTTTGAGTATGATGTTTGTGTGAACACATCTAGGGTTAATGAGCATCTAGACAAGATTAAAAAGGAAAAAAAAGGGTCGTTAATCAAGGTTGACTTTCGGGTTGACTTTGGTTTTCCCCGTGTGATCTTCTTAATTCGGGTCGAACGTCTAGGCCGGGTTAAGGGGGTTACAACCCCCACAATTTTCACAAAATAAATCCATTACCTTGACTTCCTGGTGATTATTCTATGTTTCCGTGTTCATGAACAACTTTGTTAAGGTGGCTATTTGGGTTGAAATCGAGTCTGAGGTCCCTCTTTCGTTTACTGTGGGTTGACATTTGATTGACCCTCTTTTTGACGTTGGGAACTGATAGTCGATTTTTTTCGTCTTCTTCAGGATCTCCATTGCATCCGCTGGTTCTTTGTCTTGGAGTATACCGTTTGTCGAGGCATCAAGCATCATCCTAGTTGTCGTGTTGACAGCATTATAGAACATTTTCACATATCTCCAGAATGGGAATCCCTGGAAGGGGCATTTATGTACCAGCTCTGTGTATCGTTCCCAGGCCTCGTGCATGAATTCGTCATCAGCCTGTCGAAATGAAAGTGATTTTGTTATGCAATTTGTCGGTTAAATTCGTAGGATTAAAACGTGCTAGGGAATCACGACATAAATCACTCCAAGATCCAATTGATCATGCTGGAATGTTATATAGCCAGGTTTTTGCCCTACCACACATTGAATAGGGGAACAATTTTAGTCTCAATATATCCTTATGTACTCTCTGTATTTTGAATTAATTGCAAGTCTACAAGAAATATTTGAGGTGCTGTCTGGCATCTTTAGTTACTGAGCCAACAAATTGCCCCATAATATTGATCATGTTGATCATTACGGGCTTCAGCTCAAAGTGAGTCGCTTCTATCTCAGGTGTGACTACTCCCAGATTTAGTCCGTTCAGTTCTTCTTGTAACACCCTAAAATCACCCTAGTTTAAATCATAGAAAAATGACAAGTAAAGCGTAAATATTTCACAATTTAACTATGATTACAATGAAACAACATAAGCTACGTTATACTAATTCACAATTGAATTAGGAATAATAGATTTGTTCATATGTAAAATTTATAAGAATAGAACTTAATAGGTAATATATGTATGCCACGTAGATTAAACTAAAGTTTATATTGGACTAAACTAATGTTAATATAATTAATATATGTATATATAAGGATATATGGTTGATTATAATTAAAATGTATATATGTATTCATAAATAATCTTATAATAATATAAGATTTAAGATAGTGTAGTTTTACTTGGTAATTAAGCTTGCCAAGTGTCTCCCTCTCAAGTGTAAACCATCCACTAAAGGCCTAAACCTTACATGTGTAAACCATTATCATATTATCATCTTTCATCTCCATTTTCCTTAGCCAAACCCACAGAAATACATATAGAAATAGAGAGAGAGAGAGAGAGAGAGAGAGAGAGAGAGAGAGTGAACTGGAGATTGATGATAAGTGCTGGAAAAATAAGAAGAATTTCATGCATGTTCATTAGGGATTTCGTGTAAGTGTTTATGATTTTACCAAATTGTTTTATTGAAGTTAGGGTTTATCTAGTTGAATTTGTTGTGATTGATGTTGGAAAAATATTATTTGATGCTTCATAGAATTGTTATGTTGCTGTGTTTATGTTGTTGTTGAACAAAATTTGGAAAATATTTTGAATTTAAGCTAGAACACATGAACTGCCCAGAATTCGCACTAGCTGGATACCCTGGATTAAAATGGATTTTTGACTATCATAGGGTACGAATTAGGAAACTTTTTGTAGGAAAAAGTTGTAGAACAGTGAAAAGCAATAGGATAGAGGTCTTGGAAGCATGAAAACGATGTTGGAATTGCTTGAAAATAAGTTAGAAACAAACTGGTCACACTTAGAATGAAATTGGAAATAGGGGGACTGTTTTGAATAAAAATAAAAATTAAGGACTGTTTTAATTATTTAAAATTTCTGGAAATTTTATCATTAAACAGGGGATATCTTAAATGAATGAAAACATATGTGTTGATAAGGAAATTTAGCTTATATAGTTGGTAGAAATAGGTTAGAACACTTAGAAGGTTACTTGGGATTAATCTCGAAAATGCAATACTTTGAGGACCTTAATGCCCTGTTTTTGAAGTTGTTGTAGCTTTAAAATAATGTTATAAGATGTATATAAAAGTTTTTAAAAACATAGAATCAAATGTGTAATGAATTATAGGTTAAATGCACATTAAAGTTACGATAGGTCACTGTAAATGCCATGTTTTCAAACAATAAACTGTATTGATTGGGAAATGATAAAAATAAATTATATACATGGTTTTAAATATGTGTGAATAAGCTTTCTAGAATGGTAAAGAACTCTTAATTTGAAGTTGTGTAAAAAGTTATGGGCAGTTTAGTGAGTGTTCTCAAACTACCAGTTTAGGGGGCAGATTCATGTGATTAAGCATTTGCGTTTGAGTAAATGAATAAATATGATTGAATTGAGTTCTAATGTGTTTTTATATGTTATTTTGATTTTCCAAGATCAAGGTTGTGAAGAAAATATAGAATATTCAAGGGTTGATCAATGCATTAAGAAGGGCAAGGGCATAGCAATCAAGGATTCCAATTGAGCTTGGTGTATTGTGAGTGTAGCTATTTTAGGGTTAGGATTAGTATCGTAACCTATGCATTTATGTTTTCTTGATGATATAATATGAAGCATGAAATGAATCTAATAAATGTTTGGTAAATTTAAAATGTTAAGGAAGAAGGATTTAAGGAAATGAACCATTGATATACATTTCATGTTAGTTAAGTTTTCTTTCTTGCGATAAACCAACCAAATATATAAACTAAGAGCTGAAAATGACATCATCCAATACATCAGTTTCAATACAACTTGGAACATCAAAAACAAAAAGGAAAGGCTCATTACAATCTAAAATCCAGTGAGCAAGGGTATGTGCAAAACGATTTGCCTTTCGATTTCATGTTAGTTAAGTTTGCTTATGAAACTATGTGACGTGCTAGGAATTGTAGGCTGGTTGAGCTATATAATATGGGTTAAAGTGAGATGTTTAGCTACTGTTTTTGGAGATTATATGATTGAAATGTTAAGTTAAGCTTGCTAGAATTTTTGGTGGACATGATATTGAATGTTGATCTTGCAAAATGATATGAACTTGCTTTATAGCCTTGTATATTGTTTGTTAAACAAGTATTTGATCTTGTTGAAATGATAAGAGATATAATTAAGTCCTTGGTTGGTTTGTGTCTTTAGGTAGAAGGGCATGCCTTAGAGTCATTGAGCTCAAAAGATTTCTGATTCAGGATGGTGGTTAGTCACCTATAAACCTGTAAGGTGGTTAGTCACCTTATTATATGAATGGTGGTAAGTCACCATCGATGTTTATGCATCCTATGTTACATGATATGTAGAATTGAGACCTTGATACCTTTGGGTATCTAATGTTATATGTTATCTGATTGACTAGATTACCTAGACCACTAAATCATCCAAGGCAAAAAGTAATTTAAACTTGTGATAAGATTTACATGAACAAAGAATTGATGATATAATATGTGTTCACATGTTATATGAGATGTTATGAATGAGTTGGGTAATGACTCTATTTGATTGATATGATTATATGGTCAACGATATGCTATGATCCATGTACTTTGCTTGTTGTCCAATGATATGAGATGTTGATATGCTATGTGAAATATATGTACGCCTTAACTACATGATGTATATGTGAAACTAGCTAAGTTTACTTGAGTATGATGGACTAACTAGGTAATCTAATATGTTCTAAACCTAGCTAAGTAACCTTGAAGACATGAATAAGACTTAAAAGGATGAAATTAGTAATGTTTAGGGCTGCCTCACTAAGTACATTATTTGTACTTATCACTCTTTGTTTCCTTCTCCCAAAATAGTAGGTTCCTGAACATCTGAAAGCTAGTTGTTTTGATTCGAGAGTCATCACAAGCCAAAGCACAAGTATGAAATAGTTTTGTTTATTAGAATACTAGATGGTGGCATAAAATATGTTAATGTGTCACATGAATTATGGATCATGTGTTGGATAGATTTGGCTTATATATGTTAAGACAAAGTTATGTTATGTAATGAGATTGATGGATGATATGTACATATGGTTTTGATGGTATGAATGAGTTATGTTTGAGTTGTTGAGTTTGATATGGATTTTGAAAAGGAAATATATATTAGATTCGAGTGATATTACATGTTCAAGGTTGGCATCTATGCTTGATTTAGGTGACTTACATCTAGAATTGTTTTTGGTTATTGATATGGTTCGAATGGCATATAATGTGATGAAAGTTATATATGTTATAATAATTTAAACTTAAGATTATACATGCACATTGTTGATAGTTTGGAATTGTAATTTACCTGAATGATATAAGAACATTCAAATGTTTTGGTTATTTAATTGTCGGTGTAATTCGAATAGGTCCTTGTAAGTATGGTTGAGATTACATGAATTGTATAAGTATAGATTGATGGAATATGTTGAATTAGTATGTTAGGTTACTATGTTAGTTCATATATGAACCATAAGCATGTATATATGTCTTGTTTATATGCTAGCCTAAGACGAATTTAAGTGATAACATGTTCTGAACCTTATATGTTTGAATCAAGTGTGTGTTTATGTGCTAGTTAATAGCTGAATGCTAATGGGTTGATTAAGTTATGTGATTGGTTATGTTATATGTTAAGTTGTTAAGTTAGGTTATATGTTAGAAAGATTTTTGATGGCCCACCTATGTGTATATGACTTGTATATATGTTTGTATGATCAATTCTTGATTTGTTTAAAGTTGTATATTTAATTGATTGTTATGGTTTGCAAAGCATATGTATATGGTTATGTTACATTGTACAAGAATATGTAATTGTTATACCTTTCATGTTATCTGAGTGTGACATCTCTTGCTCCTGACTTGGACTAGGGGTGTTACACTTCTTCTAGGTATTCTCAGACAGTTGGGTTTCGTACTAGCGCAAATTGAATTTGCGGATTTTCTCCACCTCATACCGACGAGGCATCTTGAGCATCGTCGACAACTGGTTGCCCGTCGGCAACCTGTTGCTCGTTGGCATTTCGATTGTTATTGGCATTAATAAAGCCAACTTGATGTGCCATCTTTTGTCTTATCTGTTCCTTGAGTCTTTGGCAACTACGGTCGATTTCTTGATCAAGGTCGTAGAATGGATTCTTTGGGTTCGCCCTGGACGTACACCAATGCAAAACCAAAGTCGATTAGTGCTTGAGAAATTAAAAATATATATATAATTGTAAGAAAATTAAATTAAAAGTTGCAATTTCCAATCCTCGGCAACGGCGCCAAAACTTGTAGCGTTTAAAAGGTGCTCAACAATTAGTGCAAGGGTACACGACTCAAGGTGCTACATTGCAGTGTGGAATCCAATTGAACTTGTCTAGGCTTTTGAATGCAACGACACCAATTTGCCTTGTTAATAGCCTTCGTTGCTGCCGCGGCAGAGAGAAAACTCGATCGCTGTCTCGGCAACTAATGGTACTTTCAAGGTTCGCCAGAATGCCCGTCTATGGCTTCTTCTTATCCCTAATTCGAAACACAATTGCTGTGCAAGTCTTGATAATACTTCCCAATGTTAACCAAGAGTGATCACACACCAATCTCACGCTCTTTTTAGCCGTTGAAACTCTAACTCATTCCTAAGCCGAGTTAGATTCAACTATTGAGATGAAAACCATGCGTATTCGTTTCTTGAGTTTAATTCTTCTGATATTAAACAAATAAATAACCTCACAATACTCTCTCCCCATACGATTGCAAGAATAAAATCAATGCCAAGAATAAGCAAACCTTGAACTAAATTGCATTAACAAAAACTTAAACAAAGTACAATTGTTTTCTCACAACTACTACACAACACAACCTTAAGCTTAAAGCGAAATTAGAACATGGTGGTAATAGAAAGCCCTCTCCCGAATTCCTAAGCAAGCTCAGATTGATAAGTACATGGCCTTGGTCTTGTATTTATAGATGATGTCTAGGTCAAGTCCTTCTTGAGGAGGAAGTAAAGTTAGAATTAAATACTTTAAAAGAAAAGATATTCTTTTAAGTATTATATCTTCCTTCCTTGAATTTCTCTTATTTGCATGGAATTCTCCCTTAACCTTCCTTCAGCTTTTCGTACTCTTCTCGTGGTCCAATCGTCATGGAAAGCACGTAGAAAAATACAGCTTTTTATGCTCTTCAATTCACGTCCCACTTTGAATATTTTGCCCTTCCGACACTTCTACCTTGTTATTGTCGCAGCAACGATGCATCTACTGCCTTGGCAATAGTTTGTCAATTTCCTAAGCTCAACAGGGCATCGAATTCTTGGTTCTGCTTCCCTCAGTAGAAGTTGCCTCGTTCTATACCATCAGGGGATGATTTCCGCACTACTTCTCATGTTCCTTCACTTCCTTCTCGCCATCGCCTGCTCCAGCAATGGGTGAAACATGCAAAGCAGAAAATGCACCAAACAATACCTCTTTTTCCACCAAATAATCAAAACATAAAGTTCAAACAGAATAATCATGAAATTATTGTGATTGATGAAAAAAGGGTACAATGCAACTAAAGAGAGTGGAGTTTTAGCAATAATCATCATGGAAAGAGGTTGAAAAAGATATGACTTTTACACACTTAACATCGAGTCTTCCTCAGGTCATGCAACAACACAACACCTAAAAAGAAAAACAAACACAACAAGGAAATAAAAAAGGAAATAAAATAATGCAAAGGTTAAAACTAAAATGACCAACTGCGAATCCCCGGCAACGACACCAAAAACCTGTTGCGCTGTGTGATGTACTATAAATGATACTCAATTAATGCAAATATACACGTCGAACAAGTAGTAAAATGATGAGTGAGTATCGTCTCCACAAGGATTTGAGGTATTTCACTTTTTAGCTTAAGCATGCAAAACACAAACTAAAAATGGAAAAAATGCTTGGCAAGTTGAAGTCAGTAGACTTAAATGGTCCTCACACGTGTGCAAAACTCACTTTGGGAATGGCTGGCTGGATTGCTTGGATAACCTATGTCTAGCTTTCTATGATACATTAATTCTTCAGCTTGTTCTATGCTCAGCAGGATATACTAAGAGTGCTCCTAAACTATCTCTAGAAAGGAGTCTATGAGTCAGAAATGCTACAACAATACCTCTCAACGTAAACTCTAACACTACCCTACCCACGAGGTTCTATCCTTTTTAGCCGTTGAAACCCCTTACTTATCTCTAAGGTGGGTTAGAATTGTGCCTCTCAGCAGCCAACTCCATTCCTTATGTGATTTGAGGTTAGCTCTCTCGAGCACTAACCTAAGCTCGCACCCAAAGAAAGGCCAATTTTCGAAGGCTCCTACAATCTTAGGCATTTAGCAAACATAAACAAAACATAGAATGAAACTGAAAAACATAGACATTCATTGGAGAAACTAAAAAACATAATGCATCTAAACAACCCAAGCCACCTAAAATCAATTCATGGCTGGGCAATAAACATCCAACACCAATACATTCATACAACCCATATCCAGAAATATAAAGAACTACTGAAGCAACAGAAAAGGTAAAGAATCTCCTGATCTGAGATTGGCTGCCACGAACCACCCTAGGCTTGCTACCTCTCTCAAGGTCACCTCTGGGAGCTTCAACGATGGAGGAAACCATGTTGAGGAAGAAGAAGATGGAGAAGAGCTGCCTTTCCTTTCTCTCCCTAGCCTTAAGACATCTTTTCAGGCGTGCCCTCAAATGAGGGTATGTTGTCCTTTATATAGTTGAAGCTCTTAGGGTTTTGTGCCCTACAAAATTCCTTGTGATCCCAAGGGATATTCCCTGACACATGCTGGCACCAACGACCAAAAGGGGTTCTTACACGTGAGCTGGAATATTTCTTCTGCGTGTTTTGTCTTTTTCTGCACCAGCCAGCTTTAGTCCATATTGCTACAACATTTCTAGCTACCTATCCCTGCTCATCTGCACATCATGAAACTAGACCAAGCCTTTCTCAAGTAGCACCCATTTTGCACTCACTCTACGCCAACGAAAGCTATGAAAAGAAATTGCAACCATATGGACTAAGTGCCATGGAATGAGCTTAAAAGCAAGGAAATATTAGAGTAAGGAAGCATGAAACATAGGTATTTTGCAAAGTTATCAAGCAGCCCATATCAGTACACTCAATGTTCAGTACCGATACACAGGGTCATTTCTAATGTTCAGTATTATTTGTGGGTACTGGTACGCATGACTGGTTTTGGTACGCGTAGCCGAGTATCGGTACGCCATGTTGTGTACCGATTACAATATTTTCTTATATGCTTGCCTCTACCGGTATGGTGTCCCGTGTACCGGTACGTCCGATAGTTTATTTAGTGAATGAGCTTTACCAATTTTAAGTTCTTACATTTTGGTCATCGTATGTTCATGCATTAATTAAATAAGTAAATAATGTCCGTTGAATTGAATTTTTGCAAGCATATATATATTGTAGCTAATTATAGTAAGATGTTTTTATAAATGTGTAGTCCTTTTATTTTGGCAGTTTTACGATTTAGTCCTTGATTTCATATTTTGCTAAATTTGATACTTATTTGTTATCCATTTGAGCTGAAATTTGACAGGTGTAACACCCCCTTCCCGGCCTGGTAGTGAACTGGGTCGGGTGGCGTTACCGGAGAACAAAATGGTGTTTGGTGCTACAAAAGTTAATCATTAAGCGATATTTTATTAATATTATGGTCATCAAGCGTTACAAAAATTTAGGTCTTACTCCAATTTAATTCAATATGAATAAAGACTAGCCAGTAAGGGTCAAATTGTTAGTGCTATAAGTTTTAGGTACTTAATTGTAATTTTAGTGTTTTAGATACACTTATGTGAAGTTAACCTTACTATAACGAAATTCGACTTATAAATAATGATCCTATAAATTTTCATGTCATTATGGGGCCAATTACCCATTCAATTTGGTCATACAATAATTAGTGATCAATTTGTAAACAATGCAAAATTATAATTTATGTCTTTTTACTAACTTAACTATTTCAGTATCAAAATGCCTTGAGCTGTTTCGAAATGAGTGCACAAAAATTAGTCCTAATATTGATTCTACTCAATACCATATCGAAACAGGTAAGACATGTTCTGATATGAGTTGGCCTTCATTGACTTTGACTATTGGCACGTTCCGATACGGGTTAGGCTCGTATCGAAACAAATCTTGACAGTAGCCAATTGTATTGAAACGACTCTAAATTGTATAGATACGCCTGGCTTTACCCTGTTTTCCAGTAACCTTATTTAAAAGGGTTGTATCGGAACACCATTACCTGTTACGATACACCTAACCTGTAATGCTAGATTTTAGTTGGGTTTTAGCTAAATTAACCTACTAGGAGGTGTCCAAATGCAATGACATTTTACACACAATATTTCAATACCATAATCTACCAGCTTGCCAAAGTTCGAGACCATTCGAATACGTTTACTAAGTCTTTACGATCTTAGGCCATTTATGCATATATGGTCGTTTTCAAGCAAACTTGCTATTTAAGGCCCTTTGCACCTACCCAAACTACAGGTAATACACACATATCAAAGGGTCCATATCTTACTAGTTTGACTACTTTGCCACCATACTAGGAGTTTATAAGGGTGGAATACCTTACTTTAGCTTAATAGTGACTTGCCAAAATCCCTATACTGCTCCGATCTCCAGGCATTGTCTTGTTTAACCTAAAATGCATGGGATGTGATAAATTAGGCATACTTTACCTAGTGAGGTAGTTGTAACGCCCTGGTTTTTGGCCTAGTTGTTTTATACATCGGATCGGGCCAGTTAGAAATGGTTCGAATCGTATTAGGTGGTTAAGGGAAATCAAGGCTCGGAATAGGATAAAAATATGACAAAATTGCTAAAAGCCTCTAAAATTATGTTTAAGACGGTGGTCACATCAGTTTTACAAAATGAGTTTTGTAAGTGGTACATTTTGGGTAGTGACCAAAATGTAAAGTTTTAAAACTATGGAAATGCAAATTTCAAAAGAGGAGTTAAAATTTTAGAATCTTTAGGGAGCTTTTGTGCAATTACACATTTCCTTAATTTGACATTTGTTTTAATGAATTTTAAGTAATTGTTTAAAGAGGGGATTTTATTTATTTATTAAATAAAATCATAAATTTGGAAGTTTAATTTACTTAAATAACTTTTCACTCTTCATATTCAGCAAAATACCTTTCTAAAATCTTTTCTCTAGATTTCTTTTCTCCCAAACACTCTCACTTTGATCTCATAACCATTTTAAAGATTTCTCTTCATTTTCTTCAAGAATTGTGAAGCAGAACTTGTCAAATCTTAAGGAAAGCAAGGATTGGAGGTAAATCCCGTTCTCAACCTCTAATCAAGGTTCTTTATTGAAATTCCCAAGATTTTTTACTCTCAATAGTTGTTTTTAACTGAGTTTTGATTATATTTTTTATTTAAGATCAAAATCTTGCAAAACTAAGATTTAATTCTTGATTTTTGGAGTGTTGTTGATGAGCTCTGTTTTAGATGGATTATAATTGAATTTTCAGGTGATTTTTATGATGTAATAGAGTTTTAATGAATTAGATCCTGAAATCATTGAGATCCTTGAGTTTTATGATAGTTTTAGTTGTGATTTTGAAGTGATTTGATAGCTAAATGTTTGTTGGAGATATAAGGAAGGGTTTATGTTGTTTTTTGATGTGATTTGATGAATATTAATGATTGAAAGTGTTGATTGTTGGCTGGGCATGATCTAGGAAGCAATCGAATGAGTTTTCGGTTGTTTTGGATGGGTAAATTGATGTTGTTTTACTGTAAAACGAGTTTGTGTTTAGTTGATGGGGTTAGAATGCATTTTAATGCATTGGATCTCTGTTTCTGATTATCTAAAAGCAGGGATATTGATCCGGAAGCTAGCGAAGCTATTTTGAAAGCTTCAGACGAGTGATCTTCGCGTCGACACGTGAAGTTTCGCGTATCGGTGAGTGAATTTGTTTTAAATCTTTGTTAAGCTTAGAGAAGAGGTGTTGGGAGGTTAGTGTAAGCTTGAAACGCTTAGCTAAACTCGGAAGTAAGTATGGTTACTTGAACTCTCGTATTTCGATTTGAAATGGACTCCATGGTTTATCATGCTCATGTTTTGATAATGGTTGTTACTCACTGTTATGCATGGTTTTACTTGTGTTTATCCCATGAAATGGTTTGATTTGATGCAAGATGGTATGATCTTGTATAAGATAGTTTTTGCTATTTAAAAGCATGTTTAATTTTGGGATATGAGATGATTTTTAATGATGCATTGTAAGCAGTCAGTCAACATGGTTTTATGGGTATATTGGCAAGTGAATGATCTATTTTTAATATACGGATACGTTGGTCGACCAATAGGATGTGAGTGCACTATAATCAATAAATCGTACGTGTGTCTAGCTACGTTACGTAATAGGGGTGAGCCTATTGCGGGTCATAGAGGTGAGTCTATCTCTATGGGTTAGGGGTGAGATTAATTCCATTTGTAGCCATTAATATGGAGGTGAGCCTATTGCGGGTCATAGAGGTGAGTCTATCTCTATGGGTTAGGGGTGAGATTAATTCCATTTATAGCCATTAATATGGAGGTGAGCCCATCATTGAGTATAGGGGTGAGCCTATACAAGTCTGTGTATCTGATATTGTTTGTAAAAATGATAGAGGTGAGTCTATCACAACGGATAGGGGAGAGCCTAAGCCGGGATATTGTAAGCCAATATATGTGTTTATTGTTGTCCATGTATCATGATTATAATGAATGCATAATGGATTATTGTGCATGAGATGATTGGTGATGAGATGTTGCATAGGACAAATCTATGCATGTGAATTAAGCAAGTGAGGCTTAATGTGGTTTTGCATTGTGAACAATCCATGTGAATAATGATACATGTGGAACATGGTTAAAGATTGGTTTGCTTTGGTTTTGAAAGCTTGAATTGAGTTTGAGCATGACATGGTGTCAACTTGTGTTTTAAAAACTGCATTGTTGATGTGTGTTGAGCTTTCCCTCACTAAGCAAGAGTGCTTACGCTCCTTTTTCCAACAATGCAGATAACTAAGCTTGAGGGCTGAGGAGTAGCAAGTGAGAGCACCTAATTCGTCACTCAAACTCAAGTATGAACTTTGGTGATATTAAATAGGTAGATTTTGGCAATGAAGATAGAACCTCAGTTTGGGAGATTTGTTTTATAGCTTCATGTTGAAATATGTTGATTGTCTATTTGGGTTTGTAAAATGGCCATTATATGTTGTTTGAGGAAGAATGATGCTTTTTCGTATGTTTTATGGTATTGCTCATGAGATGCATACTAGAGTTTACTAGAATTACACGTGTTAGATTGGTAAAACCCTTGCAGTTGCATTTAAGCATGATTGACTTGTAGTATATGCTTTGGGATGTTTATCTATTGATGCTTGAGCATGCTAGGGTGATTAATATGCATTTGGGAGTTGTATGTTAAGCCTTTCTGGTATGCGTATCGATACTCAGGTTCGAGTATCGATACTCAAAGACATATTTCAGGCCAAACCACACATGGTATCGATACGACTTGGGTGCGTATCGATATGCCTGTGCCAAGTATGAAGGGCATATCGATACGCGGGGAAGGGTATCAGTACCTTTTCTCCAACTTTAGTTATTGTCTTCCCGCGTATCGATACGGACTTAAGGGTACCAATACCTGGCCGTTATTTTTAGTTAAAAGTATGTTTCTATGTTCTATAATGTTACATTATGGTCCCTAAATGTTGAATATTTAATTGGTTGAGTTTGGACGGTCCATTTGTGATGAAGTTTGACACGGAAGCTTTTTATATGACTAATTAAGAATTGGTAACCTTAGAATTTGATTACACTGTAGTCCCTAAATGTTTAATATAAGCAATTGAACCCCTAATCGAACTCCGTTTGCTACGTCGTTTCTTTTAAAGTGTTTAGTTTAACATATAGGATCTTAATGTGCATCTAGAGAAGATAAAAAGGAAACAAATTATGGTTGTTAATCAAAGTCGGCTTTAACGAGTTGACTTCGGTTTTCCCCGTGTAATCTTCTTAGTTCGGATCGGGCGTCTAGGCTAGGCTAAGGGGGTTACATTTGTTGGTATCAGAGTCAGGTTTCGAAAGAATTGGGGAGGATGGTAAGTTAAATTTGTGAGCTTTTGATGCTTGTATTGGTACTAATTGTATATTGGGTGAGAAAAGCATGATATTAGTGAAATGAGGATATTATGATATGCATGGATGTTTTGAATTATATGTGAGTTAAATATGATCGTATGTTGATGATATGATGGTATTATAAGTTGATTTTGTGTGATAATTGAGGTATGACTGGGGTACCCATTGCCAAAGCTACTGATAAAGGAAATTTTGTTTTGAGCAAATGAATTGAGTGACTTAGGTCATTGCTACCGGAAGCCTGATTGATTTTATTGTTGTATTTGCATTATAATACATTTCTTTCACCATGTGTCCGAGCTGAGAGACGAGGGGAAATGCTCGAGTTGTGGCCAAGGATGGGTCGGAAGAGCGAGTAGAGAATCTATCGCCTCCTCGTCCAGGTGGACCACCTACAGGTGGTGGGACAAGAGTTGAGGCTGGAGTTGGTGATGGAGATGTTGCACTTGAGGGAGCACCGAGACAAGGTGTTCCAGATACGACAGTTTTGGTACAAGCTATTGCTGGAGCGTTTCAGGCGGCGGTAGCTGGTTTACATGCAGCTCCACCACAGCAGGGTGCCAATCATGGGTTGCCTCTGAAGCGTTTACACAGCCTAGGCGGTGATGAGTTTAGAGGGTTTACTCCTGAGGGGTCTAATGCTTGGTTTGAGAGTACCAAGCGAATCTTAGGGCAGATGAACTGTAATAATGTCAAGAAGTTGGGATGTGTAGTGTCGTTGTTGCATGGCAATGCGTATACATGGTGGACGACTATCACAGCAGGGATTGAGCAGGATTAAATTGATTGGACCTTTTTCGTGAATGCGTTCAAGAAGAAGTTATTGGGGTCCATTATCTGGACAAGAAGAAGCGTGAATTCATGGCCCTAGCGTAGGTTAGTATGTCGGTTGCTGAGTATGAGGTGCAATTTGTGAGGTTGAGCCAGTATACACCTGAGTTAGTACCAGACGAACGGGCGAGGTGTGAACGTTTCCACTATGTTTTGGTAAGGGAAGTTAAGACATACGTTCTAGCGGCTGAGTACATAGACTTTGATGTGCTGGTCTCGCGAGCTAAGGATATAGAGCTGAGTCTAGGGATGACGACTCGATCTGGAGGCTTTAGTTCAGGGAAGAGGAGTGCAGACCATGATGGTGGGCGTGATCGTGGCAAAAGGACACGGGATAGAGGTTATCAGAGGGATCATTGTCGGGGTGGTGGATTAGGCTAACGGCAGCATGGTCAGAATGTTGGTGCTCGTGCTTCAGTTTGTAATCGTTGTGGGATACATCACACTGGGAGTGTTGGGGTGTCTCAGGGACTTGTTGGCATTGTGGGGTGCAGGGTCACGTGAAGCGTGACTATCCGCAGTTGGCTAGGCTGGCACCAGTACATGCTGTGGAATCTCAGAGAGGCCGTGGGCACGACCGAGGTAACTTTTAGAGGAGAGAGGAAGGACAATGAGGAGTTGCTCACATGGTAGATGTTCAGTTAGAGGGAGGTGGTCCTGCAAGAGTTTATGCTCAGTGCGAGGGGCGCAACGATACAGATGTGATCGCATGTACTTTTGCTCTACATTCTTTATCTTTGCTAGCATTGGTCGATTCTTGATCCATGCACTCTTATATCTTCAGTGAGCATGCATATTTGCTTGATGTACATGCTGAGTTGTTGAGAGTAGGAACGCAAGTGACTAGTTCCTTTGGTGAGACTGTGGTCAAAAGGAAATTGTATAGGAGATGCCCTTTATCTGTGCAGGGTCATGTTTTTCATGTGGATTTGATGGAATTACCTTTTTATGACTTCGATGTAATTCTTGGGATGGATTGGTTGTCTTAGCATAGGGATGTTGTTGATTTCGATGTTAAGCGAGTTACCTTGAAGCTTGCTGATGATTTTGAGGTGGTGATAATAGGCGAGAACGTGAAATTCTTGTTTAATGTTGTTTCGGCTTTAGATGCAAGTCGTATGCTAATGATGGGCTGTGATGCTTATCTTGCATGTGTGATGAATCATGGTGCAAAGGATGTACGTGTGCAAGACATCAAAACTATTTTTGATTTTCCGGGTGTCTTTCCGGAAGAGTTGGTTGGGTTACCACCAAACAGGGAAGTTGAGTTTGGTATCGAGTTGTATGAGAATACGACTCAAGTGTCCATTGGCCCTTATCGAATGGCACCGAAAGAGCTGAAAGAGTTGAAGACCCAACTTCAGGAGTTTCTTGATCGAGGATTCATCCAGCCGAGTGTATCACCTTAGGGTGCGCCGATGTTGTTTGTCAAGAAGAAAGATGGGACAATGCGGATGTGAATAGATTATCACCAACTGAACAAGTTGACGATTAAGAAAAGGTATCCCTTGCCAAGGATTGATGATCTCTTTGATCAGGTATGAAGAGGCTCGGTGTTTTCTAAGATTGATTTAAGGTCAGGGTATTACCAGTTAAAGATGAAGGATGTGGACGTACCTAAGACAACTTTTCAGACAAGGTACAGGCATTATGAGTTCTTGGTGATACCTTTTGGATTAACCAATGCACCTGTTGCTTTCGTGGACATGATGAATTGTGTATTCCATGAATTTTTGGATTAGTTTGTGGTAGTGTTCATCGATAACATCCTTGTGTACTCTCGTACCGAGGAGGATCATGATAGACAATTATGGACAATGTTGCAAGTGTTGTTGGAGAACCATCTTTATGCTAAGCTAAGCAAGTGTGAGTTTTGGTTTAGGGAGGTAGTCTTCCTTGGACATGTTGTATCAGTTGACGGTATTTGTGTTGATCCACATAAGATAGAGGCAATGATGAATTGGAAAGTGCCTAAGTCGGTGACAAAGGTACGATGTTTTCTTGGCTTGGCTTGATATTATCGTAGGTTTGTCGAGGGTTTCTCGAAGATTGCTGCACCTTTAACCAAGTTGTTGCATAATAATGTTCACTTTGAGTGGATAGATGCGAGGCAGTAAGCTTTTCAGAAGCTGAAGGAAGCTTTGACGCAAGCTCCTGTCTTGATTCAACCTAAGTCTGGTAAGGAGTTTGTAGTCTATAGTGATGCGTCCTATGTTGGCTTGGACTGTGTGTTGATGCAAGATGGTAAGGTAGTGGCATATGCATCTAGACAATTGAAGGTGCATGATCATAACTACCCTACTCATGATCTTGAGCTCGCGGCTGTTGTGTTTGCTTTGAAGATTTGGAGGAATTACCTTTATGGCGAGAAGTGTGTGGTATTCACATATCATAAGAGTTTGAAGTATCTTATGTCTCAAAAGGAGTTGAATATTAGGCAACGAAGATGGGTGGAGTTGCTTAAGTATTATGATCTGTCGATCGAGTATCATCCTAGGGAAGGCCAATGTCGTGGGCGATGCTTTGAGAAGGAAGGTGGCTGTGGAGTTGAGGGCGATGTTTGCTCGCTTGAGAATATCACGAGATGGTGGTCTTGTTGCAAAATTGCAAGTGATACCATCCTTGATTCAGTTGATCAAGGATAAGCAGTTTCTTGATGATTCTCTTGTCGCTCACGTTCAGGATATTGAGGATGGTAAGCCTTCAGATTTAAGTTTCAATGACGATGGTGTTATGTGTTTTGGGAGTCGGATAGTGGTGCTAAAAGATGCTGAGTTCAGGCGCACTATGCTGAGTCCTTTCGCTATGCAACCTGGTAGTACGAAGATGTATCGTGGTTTGAAGGATGAGTACTATTGGGTGGGGTTGAAGAAGGATGTTGGCGAATTTGCTGGCAAATGCATGGTTTGTATGCGAGTGGAGGCTGAACATCAGGTTCCTTCTAGATTTTTGCAACCATCGAAAATCCCATAATGGTAGTGGGAAAGGATTACCATGGATTTCGTGTTCAGTTTTCCTTTGTCACCAACGAAGAAGAATTCTGTTTGGGTGATTGTTGATCGCCTTACGAAGTGTGCACATTTCTTGCCAGTGCATACTACGTATGCATTGGATAAGCTAGATGAGCTGTATATTGATGAGATTGTGTGTTTGCACTAGGTGTTGAAGTCTATATTGTCGGATAGAGATCCGAGGTTCACATCGAGGTTTTAGGAATGTTTTCATCAAGCCTTGGGTATACGGTTGAATTTTTGTACTTCTTATCATCCTCAGGCGGATGGACGGTCAGAGCGTGTTATCCAAGTGCTTGAGGACATGTTGAGATGCTGCGTTATTGATTTCCATGGTTCTTGGGAGAAGCACTTGCCTTTGGTTGAGTTTGCTTACAATAATAGTTACCATTCAAGTATTCAAATGGCACCATACGAGGCTTTGTATGGGAGAAAGTGTAGAACTCCTCATTGTTGAGGAGAAACAGGGCAAAAGTTGGTTTCAATGCCGAACTTGTTGAGAAGAACCACTTAGAAGGTGAAGCTCATTTGTGAGCGCTTGAAAGCAGCATCGGATCGGCAAAAGTCTCACGCGGATTTGAAGCGTAAGGAGATTGTGTTCGCAATTGGCGAACGTGTGTTTTTGAAAGTATCACCTTGGAAGAAGGTGATGAAATTTGGGTGTAAGGATAAGCTTCACTCCAGGTTTATTGGACCTCGTGAGATTGTGGAGCGAGTGGGTCATGTGGCTTATCGGTTGAGGTTGCCTCCCGAGTTGGATAAGATACATGATGTGTTTCATGTTTCGATGTTGTGGAGTTATAGATCGGATTCTTCGCATGTGATGCATGTTGAGGCGATAGAGCTAAACCCGGATTTTTCCTATGATGAGGAACCGATAAAGATCCTAGATTCGAGCAGCAAAGTTCTTCGTGGCAAAACGATAGAGCTTGTGAAGGTGTTGTGGCAACACCGAGGAGTGGCGGAGGCCACGTGTGAAAGTAAAGCATACATGTTGAAGCAATTTTCGCACCTTTTTCCATTAGGTAAAATTTCAAGGACGATATTTCCTAAGTGGGGGAGAGTTGCAACACCCTGGTTTTGGGCCTAGGTGTTTTAGACATCGAATCGGGCAGATCGGAAACGGTTCGATTCGTATTAGGTGTTTCAGGGAAATCAAGGCTCGTGATGGGATAAAAATATGACAAAAATTGCTAGAATCCTCTAAAATCAGGTTTAAGAGGGTGGTGACCAAAATGTAAAGTTTTAAAACTGTGGAAAAATGCAAATTTGAATAGATGAGTTAAAATATTAGAATCTATAGGGAGCTTTTGTGCAATTACACCTTTTTTTAATTTGACATGTGTTTTTAATGAATTTTAAGTAATTGTTTAAAGAGGGGATTTTATTTATTTATTAAATAAAATCATAAATTTGGAAGTTTCATTTATGTAACTAACTTTTCACTCTTAATTCTCAGCAAAATGCCTTTCAAAAATCTTTTATCCAGATTTCTTTTCTCCCAAACACTCTCACTTTGATCTCATAACCATTTTAAAGACTTCTCTTCATTTTTTTCAAGAATTATGAAACAAAACTTGTCAAATCTTAAGGAAACCAAGGATTGGAGGTAAATATCGTTCTCAACCTCTAATCAAGGTTCTTTATTGAAATTCCCAAGATTTTTGACTCTAAAATGTCGTTTTTAACCGAGTTTTGATTATAGTTTAGGGTTTAGGGTTTAGGGTTTAGGGTTTAGGGTTTAGGGTTTAATTCTTGATTTGGAGTGTTGTTGATGAGTTCAGTTTTAGATGGATTATAATTGAGTTTTGAGGTGATTATGATGATGTAAAAGAGTTCTAATGAATTAGATCCCGAAATCCTTGAGATCCTCGAGTTTTATGATAGTTTTAGTTGTGTTTTTGAAGTGATTTGATGGTTAAATGATTGCAGAAGATATAACGATGGGTTTAGGTTATTTTTGGATGTGATTTGATGAATATTAATGATTGGAAGTGTTGATTGTTGGCTGGGCGTGGTTTAGGAAGCAATCGAATGAGTTTTCGGTTATTTTGGATGCGTAAATTGATGTGGTTTTGTTGGAAAACGAGTTTGTGTTTAGTTGCTGGGGTTAGAATGCATTTTAATGCATTGGATCTCTATTTTTGATGATCTAAAAGCAAGGGATATTGATTCGGAAGCTAGCGAAGCGATTTTGGAAGCTTCGGACAAGTGATCTTCGCGTCGGCACGTGAAGTTTCGCGTATCGGTGAGTGGATGTGTTTTAAAGCTTTGTTAAGCTTTGATACGAGGTATTGGGAGGTTAGTGTAAGCTTGAAACGCTTAGCTAAACTCAGATGTAAGTATGGTTACTTGAACTCTCGGATTTAGGTTTGAAATGGACTCCATGGTTTATCATGCTCATGTTTTGATAACGGTTGTTACTCACTGTTATGCACGGTTTTGCTTGTGTTTATCCCATGAAATGGTTTGGTTTGATACAAGATGGTATGATCTTGTATGAGATGGTTTTTTCTATTTAAAAGCATGTTTAATTTTGGGATATGAGATGATTTTTAATGATGCATTGTAAGCATTCAGTTAAGATGGTTTTATGGGTATATTGGCAAGTGATTGATATTTTTTTAATATACGGATACGTTGGTCGACCAATAGGATGTGAGTGCACTATAATATATAAATAATATGTGTGTCTAGCTACATGACGTAATAGGGGTGAGCCTATTGAGGGTTGTAGAGGTCAGTCTATCACTATGGGCTAGGGGTGAGCCTAATTCCATTCATAGCCATTAAGATGGAGGTGAGCCCATCATTGAGTATAGGGGTGAGCCTATACAAGTTCGTGTATCTGATATCGTTTGTAAAAATGATAGAGGTGAGTCTATCACAACGAATAGGGGTGAGCCTATGCCGGGATGTTGTAAGCCAATATATATGTTTATTGTTGCCAACGTATCATGATTATAATGAATGCATAATGGATTATTGTGCATAAGATGATTGATGATGAGATGTTGCATAGGACAAATCTATGCATGTGAATTAAGCAAGTGAGGCTTAATGTGGTTTTGTATTGTGAACAATACATGTGACTAATGATACATGTGTAACATAGTTAAAGAATGGTTTGCTTTGGTTTTGAAAGCTTGAATTGAGTTTTAGCATGATATGGTGTCAACTTCTGTTTTAAAAACTGCATTGTTGATATGTGTTGAGCTTTCCCTCACTAGGCAAGAGTGCTTACGCTCTTTTTTCCAACAATGCAGATAACTAAGCTTGAGGGCTGAGGATTAGCAAGTGAGAGCACCTAATTCGTCACTCAAACTCAAGTATGAACTTTGGTGATTTTAAATAAGTAGCTTTTGACAATGGGGAAAGAACCTCGGTTTGGGAGATTTCTTTTAGAACTTCCTGTTGAGATACGTTGATTGTCTATTTGGGTTTGTAAAATGGCCATTATATGTTGTTTGAGGAAGAATGATGCTTTTTTGTATGTTTTATGGTATTGCTCATGAGATGCATGCTAGAGTTTACTAGAATTACATGTGTTGGATTGGTAAAACCCTTGCAGTTGCATTTAAGCATGATTGACTTGTAGTATATGCTTAGGGATGTTTATCCATTGATTCTTCAACATGCTAGGGTGATTAAAATGCATTTGGGAGTTGTACGTGACGCCTTTCTGGTTTGCGTATCGATACTCGGGTTCGAAAATCGATACTGGAAAGTATATTTCATGCCAAACCACACAGGGGTATCGATACGAGTTGGGTGCGTATCGATACGCCTGTGCAATATATGAAGTGCGTACTGATACGCGAGGAAGGGTATCAATACCTTTTCCCCAACTTTGGTTACTGTCTTCCAGCGTATCGATACGGGCAAAAGGGTGTTGTCTCTAAATTTTCACCCTAGCTTTTAATAATTAAAAAATGAAAAAAAATGAAAAAAATAAAATATTTAAAATAAAAAAAACTTTTAAAGCCCACCTTTTTTAAAATAAAAACTCATTTTTCAAAAAAGAGCCCATTTAAAAAAACCCACTTTTAAATAAAGAAAATAAAGCCCATTTTGTTGTAGCCCATTTTTAAAGTAAAAGGTGAAAAGGAAATAAAAGGAAAAAATAATAATAATTATGGTGTTTAATAAAGGAATGAAATAAGGTAATAATTATGAAATGTGATAAAAAAAAAGGAGAAAAAAATAGTAAAAAAAGGTTAAAAAATGTCAAAAACAGTAAAAAAAAATAAGAAAAAAATAGGGAAAAGAGAGCCAGCCCGCGCGTCACGCGCCGTCGCGTGTAGTCTACGGGCGTAGGACTGGGCTCTCCGAACCCCTGTCGCGTGCAATGGTGGCCGCCGTTCTCCATCCACCGGTCGCGGGAGCCGGCGTGGTTGGTCCCGATCGGACTGCCTGGTTCTCGCCGTCTTATTGATGCCATTGCCTATAATCGTTTGAATGTGCAAAAATCGAAACTAAATAATAAACCCTCGATTCGAATTAAATGGGAAATTCTATCCCGAATTTTGATCAAAATGGATGATTTCTTGGGAGTTTTACCAGGCATCAAGTTGTTTTTCTGATTTAGGTTCCAATTTGGGGATTGAATTTGAAAATTAGCTTAATTTTGAAGCTCAAAGTCTAGTATAAAAACCCCCTTCACCCCCTAGTTCAAAACACCATTTTTGAGAGAAAAACCACTAAAAAGGGTTCAAGAAAATTCTGAAAAACTCTATGATTTTTCTTGAGTTGACTGGAAATTTTTGAAGTGGAAATTCGAGTTTGGAGCAATTTTCCGGAGGTGGTTTGGTGCATTTCGAGAAGCTTGAATTCGCGTTCACCGTTCGTCGATTTCTCGGTAAATTTTCTATCTTTTCTTTGTTTATTTTTATGTTGATTTTATTGTTGTTCTTGGTTGAATTTTGGTGTTTTTGCTTGTGTTGTTTGTGACTTTTAGGTTGCTTTCTCGAGGTTGGAAAATTGTTCACGATTTTGGTAACTTTTTTGTTTTAAATTTCGTATAAAATCCTAGTTTGATATTAATTTTTTTGCATGCTTTTGAAAATGTTGTTAGGGTGATTTTGATCTTTAGAAATGTAGAAAATTATTTAAAAGGTGTTTAGATTTTAATGCATGAAATCAAAATGAATAAATGTTATTAATTTAAAAAAAAACTTAAAATTAGAGATTTAATTAGAAGAAATAATAATGTGAGGTGTAAGATAATAAAGAGCTTAATTTTAAGAAAAATATTAAATATATTTTTATGAAGTTTAGTTTTAAATAATGGATGGGCGAAATGATTTTAAAAGAAAACAAATAAATAAATAAATAAAGATGTTTTTTTAGAAAAAAATAAGTTTTCAAGAAGGAAAAAAAAGGTTTTAAAGTAAAATTAGGGTCTAGGATATTTAAATAAATTTTTGAAGAAAGAAGGTTCTTTAAGGGAAATAAAGTTTATTTATTTTAAAAATTGGTTGTTTTAAAAAAAAATTAAAAGTTGAAAAATGAAAACAAGCTTAAAAAAGAAAATTAATTTTGAAAAAGGGTAAAACATAAAAAAATGGAAAAGGTAAAAAACACAAAAAGTAGAAAACGTAAAATGAGTTTTAGCTTAGAAAATAAATAGTAAAAAAGAAATAAAGGCTTCTTATGAGGAATAATAAAAAAGGTGAAAATTAAAAGAATAAAAGTTTACTTGCTTGTTTTAGAAATAGGTGAAAACTTAGGATTAGGGACTAAAGCTTAGATAGAAACTTGTTTGTTGCAAAATTTTATTCATAAAAATAAAATACACTCAAGCAAACTTAAACTTTTAATTAGGAATAAAAGACTTAGACGTTTTTAGGGTTTTTAAATAATCGAACTTAGAAATGAATAAAATGCTCAACACACCAAATTTCTATGTTGTTTGAAAAGTGAAACTTAATCAATGCGGTGTCTTATCAAACAGGAATGACGGGTTAGCTCCAGAAATATTGGAGGTGATTAAAGTTCATCTCCCGAGCGATAAGGCCGTTAAAATAGACTAATATTCATTAAACAAACAAATAAAGTTAAACATTTTTGAACTTGCAAATTCCAGATTTGAAAATAATTTTAAAACCAATTAGGTACCAATTTTGGGCGTCGTGGGAGGGCTAACCCTTACCCACGCATAACCGACCCCCGAACCTGTTTTATGATTTTCCGCAGACCAAAATCATTGTTTTATTAAAACCAAAAATGTTTTATTAAAATAAACCTATTTTTAAAAGTGATCCAATCACACTTTTTTTCAAAAAAAGATTGGTGGCGAATCTGTTGATTTGTAAAAGTGTTTTCCAAATAGTCGAAGCCTCCCGTAAAAAAGGCGGTTGCGACAGCCTAGCGACTCCGCTGGGGACTTGTTTTTATTTTTATAAAATAAAAACAAAGAGGGTCAGGCCACAAATTAGTTTTAAATCATTTAAAAAATGTTTTTTAAAAAATAAATATAGAATTTTCAAGGTGACCATAGGTTCAATTTATTTGTTCGTTTAAATGAATATGACTCTATTTTACGCATTTAAGCCTTAATTCCAAGCTCTATTCCCGAGCTTTGTCTCGTTCGTTTAAGTGGGGAGAACACACTTTGCTCATGTAAGAATATATATTCTTCGTATGACCATCGCAAAGTACCTTCGGGACTCAATCCCTTTGCCTTCGTATGGATATTGATTCTTTGAGAAGGCTTCGGTGGTGAGTCCTCCTGAGTTGAACTCGATTCGTTTGTAGCCTATAATGGGTGAGAATCGAGGGCCTTTCTACTCTTAGTAGAGGACAACAAGGACAACTCGGGTACCTGTTTAGAATCGAACCAAGTTTGAGAATTTAGAGCCTACCCTTAATAGAACCATGCGGAAAGCCTAGGGTGTTGAGTCACAGGAATATCGGACATTGTTTTTTTATTGTTTTATATGTTGTTTGTTCTTGCTTGTTAATATCTATTTTTTATCCTGTTTATTTTGCATGTGCATCATTTTATATTAGAAGGGGTTGATTCTTGAGAATTGTTTAATTATGAATGGAAAGCTTTTAAAGGGGGAGAACCAAGAACGTGTCAACATTGGCAACTGAAGCTACAGCTCTTCGACAGTACGTCAAGCCCGTTGGAGAAATTGGACAAAGACTCATGTGGCTAATTGAAGAAATCAAGGAGTTAGGCGTTCAAGCAGAAAAATATTTGTAAAAGAAAAAATAAAAAAGTTCTAATAAAACTTTCGTATTTAATAAAGAGTTTCCTTTCATGAGCAGATTTTCAATGGAATTGATGACCCTTCGTCTGCATTCATGCATTTTCATTATCTTGTGTGCTTTGTTGTTTGCTTTTTGTGAATTCATTTATGCATACATTCATTCAGTCATTCATTCATAAACTAACTTAATAATAAAAACAACAAAATATCCAAAATTGCTAAGACAACCCATAAATACGGTACGCGAGCCCAAACCCGAGCCATGAACTCTAAGGAAAGGTTGGCAACTTTGGAGGCAAATCAAAAGAACATTCAGGATAACCTGGAGAAAATGTAGGTTGGCATGAAATAACAAGTTGAGTCAGTTCACCAAAAGACGGTCACTTCGATAGCTGTGTTGCTTGGATTCAAGGACCCGGATGCGGTTGAAGAAGGAGGAAATACTTTTGCCATTCTACGATTCCCATGGATGACCTTTAGGAGGAAGGCTACTGCCAAGGCCAAAACCCCCATCCATGTAGCTGAATCTTCCACTCATGCTCCAAATGTACCTGACCTCGATGAAGTCGCTAATAAGGCTCAAACTAAAAAGAAGTTGGAAGAAAAGTACGAAAAGTTAGAAGGAATGTTCAAGTCCTTCCAAGATGGAACTGCTTAAGGTGGAATGAATGTCAAGGATATGAGCTAGGTAACTGATTTAGTTGCGCCACCAAAATTTAAGATCTTGAACTTTGAGAAATACAATGGGACCACATGCTCGTCAGCACATCTTACTATGTACTGTAGAAAGATTTCTATTTACCTCGACAACGAGAAGCTACTCATTCACTGTTTTCAAGACAACCTAATAGGGTTCGCTGCACGTTGGTACTCGCAGTTAAGTCGAGTGAACATCAATTCATGGAGGGACCTGTCCAGAGCCTTTAGTGAACAATACAAATATGTTTCAGACATGGTTCCAACCCGTCTGGTCTTGCAAGGGATGGAGCAAAAACACCACGAGAGCTTTCGCCAATACACTCAAAGGTGGAGGGATGTAGCGGCACAACTGCAACCATTGTTGCTAGAAAACGAGATCACCCTGATGTTTGTAGAATCACTAAAGGGTCCTTTTTATGATCGCATGCTCAACCACGCCACAAAGAACTTTGCAAACATGCTAATGAATGGTGAACTAATCCTGGCAGCCATGAAGAGCGGAAGATTGGACAGTGGGGGAACCAAGAAGACATATGGGAAGAAAGGCAACAATGAAGCCATGCAACGAATGTCTACAACCCAAATTACTCGACAGGCGTATTGTTCAACAAGCCCAACTCTTTGAAAAAGCCCAACACCTCAGCTTTGACGGTTGCAAATGCCCCAAAAGGAGAGCGGAGATATCAAGGAAATTTGAGGCCTTACTTTTCTCCTATCCCAATGACTTGTGCAGAGTTATTTTTTGAGCTAATCAAATCCCAAATTGTGTTACCAAGACATGTTCCTCCATTCTCACCTCCCTATCCACAGTGGTATGACGAGAAGGCCAAATGTGAATATCATGCAGGTGTAAGGGGGCATACCATCAAAAATTGCACCGCATTCAAAAGGGTGGTAGATGATCTAAGGAAATCAGGTATGTTATCATTCAAAACTTTAGAAGAAAAGGGAAATCCGTTGCCAAACTACCAGAAGAACGAGGTGAATGCCATCATAGAGGAAGAGGCTCACACTAACAAGAAACATATTTCCGAGGTCAAGGCATCCATGAAATGGGTATGGACCCAGATAGTCAAATTCGGGGTGATAGAAGGGAGATTCGAGGAAGCAATGATAGAAGGACTGTATTGTGAATACCACTAGCAGGAGGGGCATGAAATTGAAGATTGTCTAGAGTTTAAGCAGTTAATACAAACAAAGATTGACTGCAAAGAGTTAGAATTTTATGTGCAAAAAGAACAAAGGATGGAAGTCTGTGCATCAGAAGAATCATCCTCTAAAAATATCTACACAAGAATGAAGCCTTTGGTGATCAAGACCAAGGTAGGGGTCAGTGAGCCAGCTAGAAGTGCGGCCCCACGATTGATTGTGAAACCACCAGCCCCATTTCCCTATAAGGACAGTAAACAAGTTCGTTAGAACTATGCTTGCACAATAATGGATCCAAGGAGGTCGACAATTGAAGAGGAAATAAAAGAAGTGCCTGTTAACGAGGTAAGCCGCTTCACCAGAAGGGGGAGACTTTATTCAGCTCCTGAAATGGAGGGTAGAGATGCAGCGCGAAGGAAACCCGCTAATCAGCCAGAAATGAAAGGGGAAAATGATTTCATACAAGAGAAAACACCAGTAATTCACGAGCCAGCGAAAGAATCAGAGGCTCAAGAGTTTCTAAAAATAATAAAGCACAACGAATATAGTGTGGTGGAGCAGCTGCACAAACTTCAAGCTCAAATTTCTATGCTATCATTACTGTTGAGCTCCGAGGGACATCGAGATGCATTATTGAAAGTGTTAAACAAGACATTTGTATCGAAGGAGATCGCGACTGACAAGATGGACATGTTGGTCAATAATATTGCGGTTAATAACTTCACATCATTCAGTGACGAAGAAATACCCATGGAGGGAAGAGGATCATGTAATCCACTTCACATTTATACAAGGTGCACAGGGTACATGTTACCAGTAGTTCTTATTGAAAACGGATCATCTCTGGATGTTCTCCCTTTGGCAATGTTGAAAAACTTTCCTATTGATATCTCCCACATGAGGGCTTATCAAAATACAGTACGGGCCTTTAACGGGACCCAAAGGGATGTGTTAGGAAAGATTGAAGTTCCCATACATATTGGGCCATCAACATTTGAGGTAGATTTCGTGGTTATGGCCATAAACCCTAGTTATAGCTTCTTTCTTGGGCGCCCATGGGTTCACATCGCATGTGCAGTGCCCTATACTCTTCATCAGAAATTAAAATTTGTCATTGATGGACAATTAATCACAGTTAATGCGGAAGAAGAAATCATTGCGTCGGTGATTACCGATACACCATACATTCAAGTAGATGAAGGGGCACTTGAGTGTCATTTCAGAATGTTGGAGTTAGTCAATGCAACCTTTGTCACTGAAGGAAGTAAAGTGCCAGAACCAGAGCTACCAAGTTGCACGAAGATGCAAGTAAAGCAAACACTTGGAAAAGGAGCCAAGGTTGGATTGGGATTTGGAAGAAACCATCAGGGAAGGCTTTACCCAGTAGAAATCCCAATAAAGAAAGATTGATTCGGTTTGGGCTTCAAGCCCACCAAATGGAAAAGAAAAGCAGAATTGAAAAAGTAACAAGAGAGAATGAAGTCGAGGTTGAGTGGTGAAGAAGTTGAGTGGGAACCCATGACGTACCCACCCCTAAGTGCTATCTTCAAGACTGGAGGGCTTTTAGACCCTAATGCCCGCTTTGACGAGGAGGAAAAAGGAAAGAATGAATTATGCAAAGTTTTTGTAACCCCCTTAGCCCGGCCTAGACGCCTGACCCGAACTAAGAAGGTTACACGAGGAAAACAAAAATCAACTCGTGAAAGTCAACCTCGATTAGCGACCCTTTTTTATTTTTTATTTTTTCTAGATGCACATTATTAACCTATGTGATTAATAAAGGGATTAGGTGAAAACGGTATAGCGATCGGAGTTCAATTAGGGATTCAATTGCATGCATTTGTCTTTTAGGGACCAAATTGTAAATTTCCTGATTTACAAAAACTAATCAAATTTTAAAGTTACCAATCCAAAATTAATCAAGTAACACGCCAGCATGTCAAATATCAACTCAAACGGATCACCCAAACTCAACAAATTAAACTTACAACATTCAAGGACCAAAAAGTAGGAAACAAAAACCTGGAACAATTCAAAATCAACATCCAACGGTCAACTGTTACGAAACACAAGACCCTGTATCGGAACGTTCGTTTCGAAACCATGTTGACCGTTTCGATACGCAGGTTCATTCCGAGATCCCCAATGATCCGTTTCGATACGGTGATTCACAGTAGCAAAATGTTTCGGAACGTGCCTACGCGTTCCGAAACACCATGACCATTACAGGCCACCGTTCCGAAACAGATAAGGGTGTTCCGAAACTCCTGGGCCTGCAATTTTCCAATTTGCTGGTTTTACACAATTTTCACCTCTAAAACCATTCCAACACATGCCACAAAACCCATACAATAAGAACAAACATCAAGGAACGCCAAAAAAAAGCACAAGCTATATCATAGTATCATTCATGCAAGCTTTAGAACTATAGGCATGCTTCCTAGGTGTCAACACCACAAAAGGCTAAAAGCCACATTCAAGCTTAAAACAATATTCAAAGGTCGTTTACAATACCAAATCAACAAACCAAACATGCTCAGGGTTTTTAACACCACCAAATAACATCAAGAGTAGAAATCCCACCCATTGCCTCTTATTACACCAAGGTAAAACCACATACATTGTTTAGTCAAAAGGGACTTAGGATCCACTTGCTTTCTTGTTGTCTCGTATGCTTAATTCTCTACATTGATGAAACAAATGAGCGTAAAGCATAAAGCTTAGTGAGGATCGCTAAAACCAAACATTAATCAATGTATTTTACAAAACCGAAACATCACCATTTGTCATCTCATGCCTTTACTTAAATCATGCCCTTTTTGAAGCATCAATGCACTTTTTAAATTACATGCTCTTAGCATCATAACAATAACAACAAATAATCTTTTGCTCAATCTTAAACCAAGCATCACATGCATTCTAGCATAATACACAAGCATCAAATCACAACAGTATATTGGCTCGCAAGTGATCAATTCTCAAACTATACCAAAACCAACACAAATGACACAATCGGATACGCGGATTACAAGCGTTGTCCCATACGCTTCATACACACTACCGGACTACACAAGGCTCACACACGGGATTAACCCATCAACCGTTATGACACCCGTGGTGGAGTTTAACGATACAATCAAAACCCCTCAACACCACTCATCGTTAGTTGTATAATTCCACTAACGAGAGCACGAGACAAATACCACAAGATCCACACACGAGATTTAACCATCCACCATTGTGATCTTAACCTCAATCGTTAAGGTACTTGGATGGAGTATACGATATAATCACAACCCCTCGACATCCAAGGCGACTTTATTCACGGTGCACCCAATCCTATAGACGGCTAACTATATCCCATTAAAGTAACCAAAAACCATTTCTGTCACTTGCTAATATAATCATTTAACACCATTATTCCACTGTTTTTACAAGAATAAATCACAATGCCATTTTCACAAGCATAAACATGCTTAAACTCAAATGCACACATTTCATTAATCCAAGGATCATCCACTAAGTGCATCCTTAACTAAATTGCATTAACCACCAGCATTATGAATGCTCAAAACATGCTTTAAAACAGTAACTAAAATCACATTTAATCCAAGTGCATTTTCCAACAAAACATAGAACATTTCGAGAGAGACTTTCGAATCATTTACTCTTGAGCTTAGCTAAGTGATTCAAACTTACAATAAGCTCCCAAGACCACGCTCAAAGCGTTACCAAGCTGGAAAATCCATTTCCACTCACCGATTTGCAAAACCTTGCTCGCTGACACGAAAAATCACCCTTTCGGAGCCTAAAAAACGTCTCGTTTGCTCCCGAATCAAGATCCCCTGTTTTTGATCACCAAAACAGAGATCCAAATGCATTAAAATGCATTTCAACACCAGCAACTAAACACAAACTCGTTTCTCACCAAAACTACACCAATTTAGCCATCTGAAACAACCGAAAATTCAATCGATTGCTTTTTAAACCAAGCCCAGCCAACATACATCACTTTCAGCCATTTATAAACAGCAAAACACATCTAAAATCAACCTAAACCCATCCTTATACCTCCATCAAACATAACATCATCATTTCACCTCAAAAACCCAACTAAAACCATCAAGAAACTCAAGGATCTCAAGGATTTTGGGATCTATATTATCAAAAACCTTTTTCAACATAATAATCAACTCAAAACTCAGTTCAAACCAATCCAAAACAGAGCTCATCAATATCAATCCGAAAATCAAGAATTTACTCATATTTTTTGCAAGATTTTGATCTCAAACCAAAACTATAATGAAAACTCAGACAAAAACAATAATTAGAAGCCAAAGATCTTGGGAATTTCAATAAAGAACCTTGATTAGAGGTTGAGAACGAGATTTACCTCAAATCCTTGATTTCCTCAATGAATGACAAGTTTTTGCTTCACAATTCTTGAAGAAATTAAAAAGGATTCTTTGAAATGAAAGAGAAATCAAGAAAATAGTGTTTGGAAGAAAAGAAATCTGGAGAAAATGATTTATAATGGTGTTTGGCTGAAAATGAGAAGAGAAAGATAGTTACGTGATTAAAATCCCACAAATTAACTACCTAATTAATTAAATAAATAAAAGCCTTTTAAAATCAATTAATTCAAAAATCATTTTAAACACATGTCAAATTAAGGAAAGGCAAAATTGCCATAAAGTTCCCTAAAGATTCTAAGATTTTGGCTCCTCTTTTAAAATTACATTTTTCCAGAGTTTTGAAACTTTACATTTTGGTCACTACCCAAAATGTACCATTCCAAAGTCAATTTTATAAAATTTATTTGACCAACCTCTTAAACATGATTTTAGAGGATTTTAGCAATTTTTACCATATAAAAATATTATCCCGATCCTTGTTTTTCATAAATCACCAAACAGGATTCGAACCGTTTTTGACTGGTTCGATCCGATGTATAAAACATCTAGGCCCAAAATCAGGGCGTTACAGTTCTTGAGAATTTGAGCATTAACGCCATCATCGACGAGGAGGGAGAAGAAAACAAATATCTATCCAAGATTTGCTCCTGTGGTGAATTGAAGAACTAGACCACGAATATGGTTCCCAAAGTTTTTAAGACTGCCTCAGAGTAATTCTCAAAACCAACTATTTTACCCTTAGACCATGGGGTAATTAGAGATCTTATGTAAAAGGGTCTATTGTTAAAACCATGATTTCAATTTCAATAATAGATGCATTTTTTCCAATTACATCTTGTGGCAAACTTTCTTTCACAAAACCAATATCACCAAAAGTTCATAAAAACCCCTTAAAACAACCCCTTAAAACATGACAAATCATATCATTTCATTTATTCTTTCTTTCTTGGTATATATATATATATATTGCCTCCTTTTATTTGTAGGTTTTTAGATGGTCCAAATAACTTTGAATAAGATTCTAAGGTTAATTTTGAGTTACCGCTATGTTCAGAGGAATTTAAGAGTACTAGTGATGAAGAAGGCAATGACTTGACAGATGATTTGCTTAGAATGGTAGAAGGGGAGGAAAAGAAAATTCTGCCCCACAAAACAGAGTTAGAGGTTTTGAAGAAGGAAAGCGTGAAGTAAAGATTGGAACCACCATCTCAGTTAAGACACGACAACATTTGATTGAGCTTCTACAAGAACACAAGGACATCTTCGCCTGGTCTTACCAAGATATGCATGATCTCGACACGGATATCTCCATGCATAGGCTTCCTATAAGACAAGGATGGGAGCCCGTGAAACAAAAGCTTAGAAGAATAAAGGTTGATACGCTCTTGAAAATTAGGGATGAGGTCAAGAAGCAGTACAATGCAGGATTTCTCGAAGTAGCTAAATATCCAGAACGGGTGGCGAACATCGTCCCACTTCCTAAGAAAGATGGAAATGTAAGAGTGTGTGTCGACTATAGGGATCTTAATAAAGCAAGCCATAAAGACAATTTTCCGCTTCCACATATCGACACCTTGGTCGACAATACAACTGGCCATTCCCTTTTCCCGTTCATGGATGGATTTTCAGGTTACAATCAAGTAAAGATGTGCCCAGAATATATGGAGAAGACTACTTTGTAACGCTTTGGGGAACCTTCTGCTATAAGGTAATGCCCTTTGGATTGAAAAACGCAGGGGCAACGTATCAGAGAGCTATGGTTACCCTTTTCCATGACATGATGGACTAGGAAATAGAATTTATGTGGATGGTATTATCACCAAGTCCAGAAATGAAGAAGAGCATCTGATGAATTTGAGTAAGCTTTTTCAATGGTTAAGAAAATTCCAGTTAAAGCTTAATCCTGCCAAGTGCACATTTGGGGTTAATCTGCGAAATTATTAGGTTTCGTAGTAAGCAGAAGAGGAATTGAAATTGTACCAGACAAGATAAATGCCATACAAGAACTTCCACCTCCTCAGACACAAGAGCAAGTTCGAGGATTCTTGCGAAGGTTTAATTACATAGCTCATTTCATCTCTCAACTTACAAAAAAGTGTGACCTAATATTCAGGTTGCTTAGAAAGAACAACCCGGGGAATGCCAAGCAACTTTAGAAAAGATCAAGGAACAACTAACTAATCCTCCAGTGTTAATGCCACCCATTTCGCGGAAACCGTTAATACTCTATCTGACGGTGTTTGAAAACTTGATGGGCTACGTACTAGGTCAACATGACAAAAACGAAAGGAAGGAAAGGGTGATATATTATGTGAGCAAGAAGTTTACTGACTGTGAAACAAGATATACGCCAATTGAGAAGGTATGTTGTGCTTTGGTGTGGGCCACTAAGAGGCTTAGGAAGTATTTGTTGTATCACACCACAAGGTTGATCTCATGGCTAGATCCCTTGAAGTTTATGATGGATGCTCAAGCCTTATCAGTAAGAATAGCGCGATGACAAATGTTGCTCTCAGAATACGACATCAAGTATGTAAACCAAAAAGAAGTAAAGGAAAGTGCCACAACAGATTTTCTTGCAAGTTGTGCACAAGACGATTATGATGCCTTAGATTTCAGTTTCCCCGATGAATACTTGATGTGTATCACGGAAGATGAAGAGCCACCAACAGAATCCTAGGTCATGCATTTCGATGGTGTTGTAAATGCTCTAGGACGAGGTATTGGGGCAGTTTTGGTTTCGCCAAAAGGTGATCATTATCCTTTTACTTGCCGTTTAAAATTCTTCTGCACCAATAATATGGTAGAATACGAGGCATGCATATTGCGCCTAAGGGAAGCCATCGACAGAAAAATCCAAAACTTAAGAGTCTATTGGGATTCGACTTTAATGATCTACCAAACACGCGACAAATAGGAAACAAAAATGCAAAACTGATAGAATATCAAAATTTGGTCCTCTAGTTAGCTAAAGAGTTCGAAACGATTACTTTTAAGCATCTCTCAAGAGAAGATAACCAGATGGCTGATGCGTTAGCTACTTTGGCTTCTACATTTGTTATAATGTAGAAGAAGAAGAAGATGGTTTACCGTGGTTCCATGACATCTTACAGTATTTAAAGCTACAACAATGCCCATCACATGCTTTAGAAAATGAAAAGAAAATGATCAAGAAAATGGCATCAGGATACATACTTGACGGGGAGATCCTCTACAAATGAAGTCGAGACCAGGTATTACTAAGATGCGTGGATGCAAAAGAAGCACAATTGATCTTGGAAGGAGTTCATGAAGGAATTTGTGGAACCCACCCTAGTGGTTTCACTATGGCAAGAAGAATTATGTGCCTCGGGTATTATTGGTTAACAATGGAAACGGATTGCATTAATTATTCCCGTAAATGTAACAAGTGCTAAATATACACCGACAAGGTTCATGCGCCTCCTCAGTCTCTTCATGTCATGTCGTCTCCATGGCCATTCTCTATGTGGGGCGTAGATGTCATTGGGCAGATTCATCCTAAAGCATCAAATGGTCATCACTCTATCTTGGTAGCCATTGATTACTTCACAGAGTGGGTGGAAGCGGCCTCATATGCAAATGTAACTAGATCCACTATATGCAAGTTCTTAAGGAAGGAAATCATTTGTCGATACGGTCTACCAAAAAGCATAATTACTGACAATGCCTCTAATTTGAAGAACCAGATGATTGCTGGAGTCTGTGAGCAGTTCAACATCAAGCATCGTAATTCGGTAGTATACCGCCCAAAGATGAATGGAGCAGTAGAAGCAGCCAATAAGAATATTAAGAAGATAGTTGCAAACATGACTGATACATATAAAGATTGGCATGAAAAGTTACCATTCTCTTTGTATGCATATCAAACAACGATACAAACATCTACTAGGGCAACTCCGTTTTCATTAGTATATGGAGTTGAAGCTGTGCTACCAATCGAGGTGCAGATACCATCGTTCTGTGTCTTGATGGAGGCCAAGTTAGATGAAGCAGAATGGGTTCAAGCAAGGTATGACCAGTTGAACTTAATTGAGGAAAAGAGACTGAAAGTTGTGTTTCATGGTCAAATGTACCGAAGAAGGATGATTAGGGCTTATGAAAAGATGGTTCGCCCTAGAGTATTCCAAGAAGGCGATTTCGTCTTAAAGAAGAAATTACCAATTGAAAGTGATCCCTGAGGAAAATGGGCGCCTAATTGGGAAGGATTGTACATTGTGACGAAGGTTCTTTCAGGTGGAGCATTGATTTTAGCTGAGATGGATGGAAACGAGTTTCAAAACCCGGTAAACTCTGATATCATCAAGAAGTATTATGCTTAAAGAAAAAGAAAAAAAGAGAAAAAAGAAAAAAAGAAAAGAAGTAAATGAGGGTTAAAAATGAAAACCCGCAAAGGGCGTTTTGAAACCAAATGAGGGTCTGAGTTAAAAGCCGTAAAGGGCAGCTCAGATAATTTGACAAATTTTGAGGCTCCATAGATCATGCACTGTATTCAAGGCTTCTTCGACACTGGCAGCATTCAAGTTTACTTCTGGCGTTTGAAAGGAGAAGTTTGGACTATTGATATTTGATTACTTGTTTCCCTTCCTTTTTATAAACCTTCTTGTGTTTGCAACAACATTAATAAATTTGATCCATGAATTTTTCTTGCTTTCTTGTTTCTTTCCCTATCTTTGTTAGCATCTTGCTTTTGAAATGAAGATTAATGGATTTGACAATCATTTATATATGCAAAAGATTTTTTTTAGCATTACTTTGAGAATGTTTTGAAAAGTTCAGGGACTATGAAGTGTTTCATGATTATTTATTTGGGGCATATGGTGTTAAAATGTTTAAAGGGGAAAAAGTAAAGCCTTGCTGCTAAATTTGTTTAAAAGGAAGAGAATTCATATGAATGTCTGGGTGCTTAAACAACATTTCTTAGCCACCAACTTTCCTTACATGACGATTGGAGCAGCCTTACAAGGTTAAAACTTGACTTAGGGTGTTCATCCTTGAGTACGAAAATATCGATTGAGAAGATATATAAGGATTAAATGTTTCCAATGGTGTAAGAATGTGATTGAACCAGTCAACAGAATACCAAAAAATGAGGAAGAGATAGAGTAGTTCATAACTCATGAGTGATTTCCAAAGCAAAGGAAATGGCCTTATCTCAGGGAATGGTGAATTCAAAACCAAAAAGCCAAGAAGGGTTGAAAGAAGAGTGAAGAAAATCGTTTTGACCTACACAAGTTTACGGGGAGAGTTCATGGTTAATCGGGTTGGCCTTGATAACTAGAATTTCATCAAAATTAAGAAAAATGATCAAAGCGAAAAAAGTTTTCTAAAAGGAAAACATGTCATGCATTCATGTTTTAGACATCTCTAGGGGCATGCACATCATATTGCATGTTGCATTTTGTGTTTTCAGGTACATGAAAGGCTTGTTCAAATGAGAGTTTGCTTATTCAACCAAGCATAAGGAGGATGAAATGTCTAAGAAAATTTGCCTATCCGTTCAGGCAAAAGGAGAATGGATTTTGCTTATTCATCCAAGCATTAGGAGGGTGAAGTGCTTAAGAAGATTCGCCTATCTGTTCAGGAAAAAGGAGAATGAAGTTTTCTTATTCATTCAAGCATAAGGAGGATGAAGTGCTTAAGAATATTCGCTTATCTGGTCAAGAAAACGAAGAATGTAGCCTGCTTATTCATCCAAGCATAGGGAGGATGAAAGTTTTCAGAAGACTTGGCCTAATTGAGCATTTGGGAGGACAAAACCCAACTCAGTTGCTTATGCATTTTGGGAGAATAAAACCCAGCTCAACTATTGGAGCATAAGGAGAATAGAACTAACCTATCCGTTCGGGCATTTGGAGAATGGAACCCAACTGAACTATTCGAGCATAAGGATTTGGAGAATGGAACCCAGCTCAACTATTCGAGCATAAGGAGAATAGAACCAGCCTATTCGTTCGGGCATTTGGAGAATGGAACCCAACTCAACTATTCGAGCATAAGGAGAATAGAACCAACCTATTCATTCGAGCGTTTCGAGAATGGAACCTAGCTCGGCTATTCGAGCATAAGGGGAATAGAGCACGCCTATTCGTTCGGGCATTCGGAGAATAGAGCCAATCAATAAATAAGGTGAAAATTTGTGTCTTTTTTGTCATTGTTTTATCTTTGTTTCACAGAGATAAGCAAAGAGGGGCAGCTGTTGTCACTAAATTTTCACCCTAGCTTTTAATAATAAAAAAATTAAAAAATGAAAATAAAATAAAATATATAAAATAAAAATACCTTTTAAAGCCCACCTTTTTTAAAATAAAAATCTATTTTTCAAAAGAGCCAATTTCAAAAAAAAAAACCCACTTTTAAATAAATAAAATAAAGCCATTTTGTTGTAGCTCATTTTTAAAGTAAAAGGTAAAAAAGGAAAGAAAAGGAAAAATAATAATAATAATTATGGTGTTTAATAAAGGAATGAATGATGTAATAATTATGAAATGTGATAAAAAAGAGAAAAAAAAGCAGCAAAAAAGGGTAAAAAAATAGTCAAAACAGTAAAAAAAGAAAAAAAAAAGGAAAAGAGAGCGAGTCCGCGTGCCACGCGTCGGCGCGTGCAGTCCATGCGCGCGGGGCTGGGCTCTCCAAATCCCTGTCGCGCGCAATAGTTGCCATCGTTTTCCATCCACCGGTCACGACAGCAGGCGTGGTTGGTGCCGATCGGACCGCCTGGTTGCCGCCGTCTCTTATAAACGTCGAAATCTGCAAAAAACCGAAACTAAATAATAAACCCTAGAATCAAATTAAATGGGAAATTCTATCCCGAATTTGGATAAAAATGGATGATTTCTTGGAGGTTTTACTGGGTATCAAGTTGTTTGTCTGATTTAGGCTCCAATTTGGGGATTGAATTCAAAAATTAGCTTGATTTTGAAGCTCAAAGTTTAGTATAACCCCCATTCACCCACTTGTTCAGCACACTATTTTTGTGAGAAAAACCACTAAAAAGGGTTCAAGAAAAATCCAAAAAATTTTCTGAATTTTTCTTGAGTTGGCGGGAAATTTTTGAAGTGGAAATTCAAGTTTGGAGCAATTTTCCGGAGGTGGTTTGGAACATTTCGAGAAGCTTTAATTTGAGTTCATCATTCGTCGATTTCTCGGTAAATTTTCTATCTTTTCTTTGTTTATTTTTATGTTGATTTTATTATTGTTCTTGGTTGAATTTTGGTGTTTTTTCTTGTGTTGTTTGTTATTTTTAGGTTGCTTTCTCGAGTTTGAAAAATTGTTCGCGATTTAGTTAACTTTTTTGTTTTAAATTTCGTTTAAATTCTTAGTTTGATCTTTAAATTTTTTGCATGCTTTTCAAAATGTTGTTAGGGTGATTTTGATCTTTATAAATGTAGAAAATAATTTAAAAGGTGTTTAGATTTTAAATGCATGAAATAAAAATGAATAAATGTGGTTAATTTGAAGAAAACAAATTGAAATTAGGGATTTAATTAGAAAAAAATAATAACGTGAGGTGTAAGATAATAAAGAGCTTAATTTTATGAAAAATATTAAAGAGATTTTTATGAAGTTTAGTTTTCAATAATAGATGGGCAAAAATGATTTTCAAAGAAAAATAAATAAATAAAGATGATTTTTTTAGGAAAAAAAAAAGAAAATAAGTTTTCAAGAAGGAAAAAATAAAAAAGGTTTTAAAGTAAAATTAGGGTCTAGGATATTTAAATAAATTTTTTAAAAAAAAGTTCTTGAAGGAAAATAAAGTTTATTTATTTTAAAAATGGATTGTTTTAAAAGAAAAATTAAAAAGTGGAAAATGAAAACAAGCTTAAAAAGATTATAACAAAGGTGATCGTTTACAGGTTGCAACCGCTTATGCCGATTTGGGTGTCAGATAATCACACAAGTTTTGTGCCCGGAAGGGCTATTACTGAAAACATTATTTTGGCTCAGGAAATTGTGCATTCTATGCGAAGGAAGACAGGGCGTAGGGGTTGGATGGTAATCAAGATCGACCTTGAGAAGGTTTATGATCGGCTAGAGTGGGGGTTCATTGCAGACACTCTCGCTGACTTGGGTATTCCGGTTAAGTTGCGCCGGTTAATTATACACTGTGTTTCCACGGTATCGACACAGGTATTATGGAATGGGTTGCCTTCGGATACTTTTTCACCTTCTAGAGGAGTTCGTCAGGGCGATCCGTTGTCGCAATACCTATTGTTTTATGCATTGAATGGATTTCCCAATTGATCAGATTGGAAGCACAACATGGAAGGTGGAAACCGTTTCGTACTTCTAATACTAGCCAGGAGGTGTCGCATCTTATGTTTGCCGATGATATGTTGTTGTTCGCGGAAGCTTCGATTGATCAATGTGCTATTATTCGAGGTGTGTTGGATGACTTTTGTCTTGCCTCAGGCTTAAAGGTGAGTTTGGCGAAAGCTACCTTGTTCTTTACTAGGAATGTTTTGCGTGGTTTGCGTGGTAAAATTGGTAGATTTCTTGGTTTCTTAGAAGTGGTGAATCTAGGAAAATATCTCGGAGTTCCATTACTTCATGCCCGGATCACCAAATCGTCTTACAATTATTTGGTTGATCTAGTGCGAAATAAACTCAATGGGTGGAAGGCGAAATCGCTATCATTAGCCGGAAGAGTATCTTTAGCCAAGTCAGTACTTATGGTGATTCCGTCATATACAATGCAAACATCAGTTCTTCCAAAGGCAACGTGTAATGAGCTTGAGAAGTTGTTCCGGAATTTTATTTGGAATAGATCAGAGGAGGGGAAAGGTGTTAATTTGGTAAGATGGTATGAGGTTTGTCGGCCTTTGGAGCATGGTGGATTGGGTTTCCGAAACATGAAAGTTCAAAATGATGCTTTTTTAATGAAAGTAGCTTTCCAAGTTATCACTAAACCGAACGCTTTGTGGGTGAAGGTGTTGCGAGCTAAGTATAAGTGTTCTGGACATTTTCCTACGGCTCTTGGGGGTCGTAGCGGTTCCGCATTATGGCAAGGACTAAGTGCAATATGGTCGGAATTGCACCGTAACACTTTGTGGACTGTTGGTAGTGGTACAAAGGTGTAGTTTTTGTTTGATATTTGAGTGCCATCTATCGGCAGACTTGCGAATCAGGTGTTGACCTCGCATAACACCGTGTTGGATCAGTCCACTGTTGACGAGATTGTACGGGCAGACGGAAACTGGGCTTGGGAATGGTTTGCACCATTGTTACTGGTGTACGTCTTGCTGCATATTGCAGCAGTCCACCCGCCTAGGCCGGAGCTTGCTACGGATGGAGTTTGATGGAGTGGCTCGGCGAATATGAAATTTTCCGTTAAGAATGCTTATATTCAATGAGTTGGGTGGCCATGTGGTCCTCATGAGGACATTTGGAGGGTCATTCATTCACATAGGGGTTTGCCGCGAGTTAAACAGTTCCTATGGTTGGCGTGTCATGGGAAACTTATGACTAATGTTGAGCGAGTCCGTCGTGGGTTTGATTCTAATGACGCTTGCCCACGTTGCTTGATGGAGCCGGAATTGGTTGAGCATGTTTTGAGATCTTGTCCTGCTGCGACAATGGTATGGTTTGCTTTGATAAATTCAGATAAGTTAGATGAATTTTATGCTAGCCCGTTTTGGCATTGGTTGAAAGATAATTTGTCAGGAACTTTTAAGGGGGCTCTACAAGTGGCGGATTGGGATATTTTATTTGAAATTGTGGCATGGAATCTATGGAAGCAACGAGATTCTTTGGTTTTTAACGGTGAAATCGTTGGCCATGAATCGCAGCTAGCTTATTGTCGGCAACTCCACGCAAAGGTTGTAGCTGGTTCAGTGGCGCTCAGTTCGATTGCACAAGGGCAGCGTGGGAGTGCACTGATGCCGGGTCACGCAACTTCCAACGGTACTACAGATCTGCCGCAAGGGGGCAGTTCCTTTTCGTCCGACGTTTGTGTTCGAGTGGATGGGGCAAGGCGGTTGGCAGATGGTCTTGCGGCATGTGGGGTTTTATTTCAGATAGTAATGTTTGGTGGTTGGGGTTTGCAAAGTTTTTAGGTGCTTGTTCAACTTTATGCGCAGAGTTTTGGGGTATTCTAACATGGATACAATATGCGTGGGGGTATCAATTTCATGATGTGGTAATTAAATCGGATTGCCCGAAGGCTTTGGAGTTGATTCAAGGCCAGGATTGGGGGCAAGGTGTCTTGGGGATAGTTCTTCATATTCTGGCTTTGTGCGCACGTCCGTGGAGTGTTAAATTTCGACTTATTAGACGAGGAGAGAATTGTGTTGCGGACCACTTGGCGAAGTTGGCAAATACTTCTACGTTTGATGCTATGCTTTTCTTTGAACCACCCGGATCGGTTGGTGATTTGTTTAATGCCACTGTGGGTGATTGATGTAGTATGATACTATATGAGTTGTTTCGTATCTCCTTCTTTAGGAGATGTAATTTATCGAAACATTGTATGAGCTCCCATGTTGTACTCTTTTCCTCCGACTAGGTTTTGGGAGGTTTTTAACGAGGCACTTGGGAGTTCCCCTTTTTCATAAAAAAAACAAGCTTAAAAAAGAAAATTCATTTTGAAAAGGAGAAAACATAAAAAATGGAAAAGGTAAAAAACACAAAAAGTAAAAATCGTAAAAAGAGTTTTAGCTTAGAAAATAAATAGTAAAAAAGAAATAAAGGTTTTTTAAAAGGAATAATAAAAAGGGTGAAAATCAAAAGAATAAAAGTTTACTTGCTTGTTTTAGAAATAGGTGAAAATTTAGGATTAGGTACTAAAGCTTAGATAGATACTTGTTTGTTGAAAAATATTCTTCATAGAAATAAAATACACTTAAGCAAACTTAAACTTTTAATTAGGAATAAAAGACTTAGATGTTTTATGGGTTTTTAAATAATCAAACTTAGAAATGAATAAAATTCTCAACACACTAAATTTATTTATTGTTTGAAAAAGTTAAACTTAATCAATGCAGTGTCTTATCAAACGGGAATGACGGGTTAGCCCCAGAAATGTTGGCGGTGATTAAAGTTCATCTCCCGGGCGATAAGGCCGTTAAAATAGACAAATATTCATTAAATGGATAAATAAAGTTGAACCTTTTTGAACTTGCAAATTTCAGTTTTGAAAATGATTTTAAAACCAATTAGGTACTGATTTTGGGCGTCACGGGGGTGCTAACCCTTCCCCATGCGTAACCGACCCCCAAACATATTTTTTGATTTTCCGCACACCAAAATCATTATTTTATTAAAACAAAAAAATGTTTTATCAAAATAACCCTATTTTTAAAAGGATCCAATCACACTTTTTTTTTCAAAAAAAGATTGGTGGCGACTCCGTTGATTTGTAAAAGTGTTTTCCAAATAGTTGAAGCCTCCCGTAAAAAGGCGGTTGCGCCAAAAGGTACCAATACCTGACCGTTATTTTCTGTTAAAAGTATCTTTATAAGTTTTGTAATGTTACATTATGGTCCCTGAATGTTGAATGTTCAATTGGTTGAGTTTGGATGGTTCGTTTGTGATGAAGTTTGACACGGAAGCATGTTATATGGCTAATTAATGAATGGTAACCTTAGAATTTGACTTGCCCTTGTAATTTTCAGAAATTATAGTTTAGTCCATAAATGTTTAATTTAATCAATTGAACCCCTAATCGAACTCTATTTGTTGTGTCGTTTCTTTGAAAGTGTTTAGTTTAACGCATATGATCTTAATGTGCATATAGAGAAGATAAAAAAATAGGGTCGTTAATCGAAGTCGGCTTTAACGAGTTGGCTTCAGTTTTCCTCGTGTAATCTTTTTAGTTCGGGTCGGGCGTATAGGCCGGGCTAAGGGGGTTAGAGTAGTCATAGTTAACAATAAATACGATGGTATGCAACTTATATCATGCTAGGCGATGACATTATTTTAATAATACCAAATCCATGTTAACGGTAATGCTATAACGAAATCAATACTATGACAATATTTAAGAAAATATTTTTGACGTATTTTAATAGTGTTTTCTTGGATCGAAATAAGATAGTGGATCCGCGAATTCCTATGCCTCGCCAAATCAATAAATGGTCTAATTGTTCTGCATCGCCATCTGACCAATAACACAAACATCCCTCCACCTAACCACAATAAAGGCTATAGCCCAAAGACTGTAGTCCACCCATACCAATAAGCTCATGAATTATATGGCATGCCAACTGTATCCAATGTCCTTTCAATCCAAGGATCAATAGCAATATTGATATGCAATATTTCTAATAACAATATCAATGATAAATGATTCAATGCCAATGTTTCAATAACAATACCAATACCAATTATTATTTTCAATGACAATATTTATAACAATGCCTATAGAAATAACAATGTCGATAATTCAGTGGTAATGTTAATGATCAATGTTTCCAATATCTTAATCAATGATTAATGTCTCAATATCTATGTCAGTAATTAATATTCCATTATCAATATCTATAACTAATGTTTCAATATCGAAAATTTGATGACAATGACGATGCCTATATTTAATAGCTATTGTAATGACTATATCAACGTACAGTGCCTATGATAATAATCCTAACAATATCTAATGGTCGAGATTTCTACGTTCTAATATCTTAACATTAACAATGGCGATATCAATGATTCTATATTCAATGTTTCAATGGGATAACTTAGTGATTCTTACCAATAAGCCTTCTAAGGAAGTTCGATACAATAACCCTATGACAACTTGTTGGCTATATAATAATCGATATCAACAAAACTAGAAAAAGCATCTAATCTTTTCTTGAGGCTCCCACTACACTGACATCGACAATCTGACATTTTTAAGGATCTCGAATAATAACGTCATTATCCTTAGTTTTTGGCAGTTGTTCTTTATTGACCTCTTGAACTAGGTTAATTAATAGAAATCAGTTAGAGTCGACAAAACAATATCAAATTAATACGAAAATATTAATTAAACTCGATACAAAAATTTAGACTAATCGAGGTTTGAGCTTACCCCAAAATTAGCAGAAATTCGATATTGCTAAACCAGAAAATTTGAACTACCAATCTAACACTGAACCATATATTTTTTCTCCTTTATCTTGTTGTGTACTTTGCGCATATCTCCCCCTATTTATACTCGGCTAAACACCCTCCCTTAATTTTCATTCTTCAATTGATGCTAGCAATGCCCCAATTGAGTGCCACTTGTGGCTTACTCATATTGGTGGCAGTTGCCAACTTTTCTTTCAAATGGCCGAGTGGCCTTAAACGTGTCCCTCATTTGGCTAATTCCTTCAATTGAAGGAATTGCCACGGCATCCTTTCTTTTTTAATAATAATAATAATACTCTTTTACAATTTCAAATTGGGTACAAGGTCGGACAATCACGTAGTTTAAACATAACGGTACAAATTATTCGATCACCGAAACTTAATTCAGACTAGACTGAATTTTGGGGTGTGTCAACTTTCCTCCCGTAAGAAAATTCTTCCTCGAATTTTCACTTCAGGCAAATATATGAGGATATTGTTTCTGCATAGTCTCCTTGGGTTCCCATGTTGCCTCTTCGGTGGAATGGCTTCGCCACAAAACTTCCACTAAGGGTACGGTCTTGTTACGAAGTCTTTTGGTTTCTCGTGCAAGGATCTGGACGAGTTTTTCCTCGTATGTCAAATTAGATTGAATCTCTACGGATTCTAGTTCGATCATATGGGAGGGATTGGATCGATACTTAAGTAGCATAGACACATGGAAAACATTATGAATCCGACATAACTCTTCATGGAGGGCTAATCGGTAGGCAACGTGTCCGACTTTTTTTATCACCTCGAATGGACCAATGAAACGAGGGCTAAACTTTCCTTTCTTTCCAAAACAGAGGATTTTCTTCCATGGGGATACCTCGAATGGAGTCGGATCATTTCATTGATGTACAAGTTAGCTAATTTAGGGTGCCCGTAGTCCATTATAGCTGGTATGAAATGAACTGACTTGGTGATACGATCTACAATGACCTATATAGCATCATGTTTTGCGGGAGTTGAAGGTAGACCACTAACAAAATCCATAGTGATCTTCTCCCACTTTCATTTCGGTGGATCAACAGGTTGCAACAGTCTGGTAGGAGTACAATGTTCTTCTTTAATATGTTAACATGTGCGACACTTGGAAATGTAATTGAATATGGCCTGCTTCATGCCCGACCACCAATAGAGTCCACGTAGGTCCTTATACATCTTCACGGACCTGAGGTTATCATAAAAAACTCGAATGAGCTTCAGAGGGAATATCAGTGTTGAGAGATTCATCATTAGGTACACGGACCCGATCATAAAAACACAAGAGTCCTTCAGAGTTAATTCCGAAGTCAGGATTATCAGACAACTTGGAAACAATAAATTGGAGTTCAGAATATTAATCTTGTAAAGCCTTGATTCTTGAAACGATGGTAGATTGAACTTAAAGTTTAGCTACGAGGCAACGATGCTTCCGAAGTCAGAAGTGAGTATTAATTTTTCGAGAAGTAGGCAAAGGTTTACGACTGAGTGCATCGGCTACAACGTTGGCCTTTCTAGGATGATAATTAAAAAAAGATTGTAATCTTTAAGAAGTGTCATCCATCTTCGTTGTAGAAGATTCAACTTATTTTTGGTCAATAGCTGCCATACGATATGGTGCAATGGAAATTGGAGCAGTCCCAGGTTACACATCGATGCCAAACTCCACTTCATGGGTTGGGGGCAATCTCAGAAGTTCATCAAGGAAGATATCAAGGAATTCACATACAATGTCAATGTTATGCAATTGAGATTCGTCTTTGGCTTCCGACGTCAAAGCACACAATGAAGGGTTCTTTGCATTCATCAATACAATGTTTTCCTTGCCAAGACCCCAGAGATACAACTTCCTCTTACAACAATCTACCCAAGTTGGGTGTTCACTAAACCAATCTAAACCTAGTATGACATCAAACTTGATAATCGGTATCACCAATAAATTGGCCAAAAGTAAAATCCATCGAATCCTTAAGGGTTAATTCGTACACACGTGGCTTATGATGACACAATAATTACGATATCAATGCTCAATATAGTTTACAAGGATTCATTAGTAGTAATACAATGATATGCTAACCAATACTTAATAAGTTCGGGGTTATCATTTACCCTATTGGTGAAGATGTAAGTCCACTATTGGGTAGACTAAGCAATAAAGGTTCAAGCTATTGGATTTACCGCCATTGGAGAGCGGTACAGCCCTTTTCAGGCTTCAATGAGGACAAGGATTGTTAATATATTTTAGCGATGTGTTCCGCTATTTATTTAAGCTCAACAATCTACCTTGATAATTCAAGGCTTAATAATTCTTATTAGATCGTATAGACATAAAGGGTTTCCCTTCTATCGCTCTCGTCGAGAGTGATGAGCCAATGACAGGCTCATCTAAATGAACTGTAGTAAAGTCAAACATATTTATAATATAAGGGAAGAGATCGGGTTAGTCGGCAAGTTACAATACACAATAATAACTCCTAGGTGGCAAAGTAATACAATAACAATGCAACAATCTTTGGTTTAGTCCTAGAATCGACTAAACTCTAGCTTTGTTACCACAAATGTAACACCCCCTTCTCGATCAGGTAGTGAACCAGGTCGGGTGGCTTTACCGGAGAACAAAATGGTGTTTGGTGCTACAAAAGTCAATCATTAAGCGCTATCTTATTAATATTATGGTCATCAACCGTTACCAAAATTTAGGTGCTAGTCCAATTTAATTCAACATAAATAAAGACTAGCCACGAAGGATCAAATTGTAAGTGCTATAAATTTCAGGTACTAAAATGTAATATTAGAGTTTTAAATACCCTTAGCTGAATTTAACCTTACTATAACAAAATTCGACTTATAAATATTGAGCCTATAAATTTTCATGCCATTCCGGGGTCAATTACCCATTCAATTAGGTCATACAATAATTAGTGATCAATTTGTAAACAATGCAAAATTATAATCTATGTCTTTTTACCAACTTAGCTATTTCTTTATCGAAACGCCTTGAGCCGTTTCAAAACGAGTGCACAAAAATTAGTCCTAATATCGATTTTACTCAATACCATATCGAAACAGGTAAGACATGTTCTGATACGAGTTGACCTTCATTGACTTTAACTATTGGCCCGTTCCGATACAGGTTAGGCCTTATCGAAATGAATCTTGACAGTAGCAAATTTTATTGAAAGGACTCTAAACCGTATCTATACACCTGGCTTTACCCTATTTTCCGGTAACCTTATTTAAAAGGGTTGTATCGGAACATCATTACCTGTTTCGATACGCCTAACCTGTAACGCCAGATTTTAGTTGGGTTTTAGCTAAATTAACCTACACGGAGGTGTCCAAATGTAATTAAATTTTACACACAATATTTCAATACCATAATCTACTAACATGCCAAAGTTCGGGACCATTCAAATACCTTTGCTGAGTCTTTATTATCTTAGGCCTTTTATGCATATATGGTCGTTTTCATGCAAACATTTTATTTAAGGCCCTTTGCACCCACCCAAACTACAAGTAATACACACATATATCAAAGGGTCCATATGTTACTAGTTTGACTACTTTGCCACCATACAAGCAGTTTATAAGGGTGGAATACCTTACTTTAGTTTAATAGTGATTTGCCAAAATCCCTCGACTGCTTCGATCTCCTGGAATTGTCTTATTTAACCGAAAAAACATGGGATGAGATAAACTAGGCATACTTTACCTAGTGAGGTAGTCATAGTTAATTGTTGAGTGTATAAAAGTTCTATATTTTACCCCCTATTTAACCCATATTTCTACTGCATTCAAGCATAATTCATTGCATTTAGGTTAGATTTCAGTTATACATCACAAATATATCAATTAGCACAGTTTCTACTGAAATTGGTTGCTTTTGCAGGTAGTTGTTGTAGCAGATGGAGGGCAGTAGAGAAGCAGACGCTGGGCAGTGAAGAAGCAGAGCTGGAACTGGATATGCAGACGTGAAGGATGATGCTGTCATGGCCTCTGCCGTAGCAGCCGAGGACGACAGCGATAGTGAAGGGAAGAAGTGAAGTGAGCCTCGACAGAAAGAGAAAATTAAGCCCATCTGTCGTGGAGCACCCTTATATTTTTCCAATCCCTAGATCAAAATGAAGGCGAAGCCCAAAGTTCAAGGAAAAAACTACAGGCAAGAAGGAAGGACGAATTAAAGACTTATGCTCTGAAGATTTAGTCTTTATTAGAGTTGTACTTTAAATTGAACTTGTATTCTTGCCATATTAGAAAACTTGAACCCAAGGCCTATATAAAGGCATGTAATTCGACCTAGGAGAGAACAACCACCATTCTCTAGCCTTCATCCCAAAACCCTAGTCGTTTTCCCTTCATCAACATGTTCTAAACTTCCCCTAGGGCTAAGGGTTGATTTATAAAGTAGTTGCAAGGATTGCATTTGTTTAGGAATTTTTCTGTTCAATAAAATTACTTCAAGTTTGCTTATTCTGGTTTTCAACATCTTGCAAGAGTATCGGGAGAGCATTGTGAGATTATCTATTTACTTAATATCAGGAGAGTTAAGTATACGAAAGGAATAAGTACGGGTTCTCTAGTTTATAGTTGAACTATCTCGGACCTAGGGATAGGACGAGGTTAAGTGGCTAAGGAAGAATTCAACAACATCGGTGTTCATCCTTCGATTCACACCAGGAGGTATCATCAAAGACGTGTTCATCGATAGACTTGGACATAGGGATAGGCCAAGGCACAGTAGGGATTCTTGCCAAGCTTGAAGTACAGAGTTGAGTAATCGCTGCCGCGACAGGTGCTGCGGCGACTGGGACGACGACAGAACAGATTTTCCTAGACTTCGCAACACCTACACTACCGAGCAATTCAATACCTGCCCATTCTCTCTATCTTGATTTCTTTAATCTTAAATTCCAGTTCTCTTTATTATTTTCGTGACAACAATTTAAACTGTTCTTTTTCATCTCGTGCAGTAATTCAAGGTGAAGCTATTAGCCCAGTCCCTGTGGAGACGATATCCGATACTTGCGTATCATTGTACTACTTGCATCGTGTAAAATTGCACTACATTGTGATAGACACTTTTACACACAACAAGTTTTTGGCGCCGTTGCCAGGGACTGGCAACATAACTTTACCCTACCTTTTACTGCATTCTTTTTATTTTTCTGTTTTATTTTGGATTGTTCAACCTGTGCTTTTCACAAGGATTTTTGTTTATGTGCAGATCGAGACGAGGAGAGGAACCTGAGTATCCATTAGACCCTGAAATCGAACGCTCGTACAATCTTAGGAACCAACTTCGCTTCGTGTTAGCCAGAAACGAATACCTCGAAGAACAGTTAGAGGCCATGAACAACCAAGGGAATCCCCAGGATAATGAAAATCCTGCCGGAGATGGAAGGATCGGTCCACCTGCCGATCCTCATGTCGCTGCCGCACGCCGGTCATGCCGAGACTACATGCTCAATGATCATCTAGAACTAGAAAAAACCCTGCCAGATGTAGACGTTGACAACTTCGAGCTGAAACATGTTATGTTCAGCATGATCAACAACGCTGGCTAATTTAGTGGTGCTGCTACAGAGGATGCTAGGGAGCATCTGAAAAAGTTCCAGGAAATCTGTGGTTCGTTTAGACTACCAGGAGTTAATCCGGAGATACTGAGGCTTCGATTATTTCCTCATTCATTGAGGGACAGAGCAAAGACTTGGTGGAATAAACTAACGCCGGGTTCAATACGAACTTGGGCAGATTTAACTCGTGAATTTTTGTCTCGTTTTAATCCTTCACACTTATCTGAGAGATTACGTAACGAAATTGCTACTTTTCAACAGGAAGATGACGAGTCAATGCACGAGGCCTAGGACAGATTTACCACTCTTCTAAGGAACTGCCCGATGCATGGATTCCCCGTTTGGAACCAGGTAACGAAATTCTATAATGCTGCCAATTTACAAACTCGTATCAGAATTGATTCAGCAGCAAATGAATTACTGTTGGAAAAAGACCCAGATGAGGCAATGGCAGTATTGAAAAATCTGGCAAAGAATGAGGAACAGTTTCCTATGGCAAGAAGAGGGGGTAAATGATTTCTAGCTATAAAAGATTACATGGCCGACAGTTCATTAAAATCACAGGTGGCATACCTCACTAAGGCAATGAAAAAGCTCTTGAAAGAAGATTCACAGCCTGTCTACTCTGCTGAAGAGGTATGCGAGACTTGCGATGGAAATCACAGTTCAGAGGAGTGCCCGTTACAGTTAGAAGAAGGGATGTATGTTGGGAACTACAATAAGCAGAATTATAACTCCAACAACTACAATCCCAATTGGTGAAAGGATCTCAAGTTCTCTTGGAGCAACCCTAGTAATGCCATGAATCCTCAAGCACAGAACACTCAGAATCAGGGAGGACCTAGATTATTGACTCGAAAGCAACCGCAGCAGCAACAACAACAGCCACCACCTGCCACGAACAGTATACTGGAACAGACCTTGGCTAAGTTTATGTCTCAAACAGGAACTTATATTGAGAACATGAATCACTTCGTTAAGAAGACTAAAACATTAATGGATAAAACAGAGATGCGGATGACCAATTATGAAGCTACTCTGAAATCATTAGAGACACAAATGGGTCAAGTTTCCCAGCATATTAAACCAAGGTAGAATGGAGGATTTCCTAGCAATACTGAAAATGCTAGACAACCCACACATGAGCAGTGTAAAGCCATCACTACTAGGAGTGGGAAGAAATTACCAGGGCCAGAGAAGAAAGTTGAAACAGTCAAGAAACCAGTCCTGGAGTCAACTACCGAGGAAGCTGCCCCGGCAGACGACAAACAGCCTGCTGCCGATGAACCTGTCACGACAGCAGAAGGGACAGAGGAGAAAGATGAAGAACCTAAACCTCCTAAGATCCGAATGCAGTGGGAAGGACGCATTGCTGATTATCATCCCCCACCACCTTTCCCTCAGCGGTTACAGAAATTGAAACAACAATCTCAGCTTAAGAAGATTTATGATATTTTTAAGCAGGTCCATATCAATATTCCATTGTTAGATGCTGTGAGGGAAATGCCTGGTTATGCCAAATTTCTCAAGGATGCCATGTCGAAGAAATCCATACTTGGGGAATTTGAAACGGTTAAAATGACACATGGATGCATGAGTATTCTGCAAAAGCATCCACACCAGAAGAAGAAGGATCCTGGGAGTTTCATCATACCATGCATAATAGGAGACAAATTTGTGGGTAAGGCACTTTGTGATCTTGGTGCTAGTATAAATTTAATGCCCAAATCTGTTTTTCAGAAATTAGGTATTGGAAAAGCTCGACCCACAACAGTAGTACTGCAGCTGGCAGACCGCTCTTACATTCATCCAGAAGGAAAAATTGAAGATATTCTGGTAAGAGTGGATAAATTTATTTTTCCTGCTGACTTTCTTGTCATAGATTGTGAAGCAGATGAAAACACACCAATCATCCTGGGGCGACCCTTCTTAGCCACAGGAAGATCACTGATTGATGTGGAAAAAGGAGAACTTACTATGAGAGTAAACGATCAAGAGATCAAGATGAACGTTCTCCAGGCAATAAAACATGCTGATGCAGGAGAAGAGTGCAAGGCCATCACTGAAATTACCTTTGACCAACCCTGCATCAAGTCAAGCTGCCACGACAGCACCGACGACAGCAGCTCCTCAGAATCTGATACATCTGATACTGAAGATCAAGAGGTGGTAAATTGGATAGACAATCATCCAGGTAAGTTGTTCGAGCCTTTAAACTATACCTCGGATAACCATATAATTCAAAAGCCATCAACTGTTGAGCCCCCTGTTCTAGATCTTAAGCCCCTGCCAGGGCAGCTAAAATATGTTTTCCTTGGTTTAAATGATACGTTGCCTGTAATTATCTCTTCCAAGTTGATGCAGGAACAGGAACAATAGCTGATAGGGATGCTGCAGCAGCACAAGAAGGCTATTGGATGGACGATAGTTGATATCCAAGGCATCATTCTGGCACTATGCATGCATAAAATCCTCTTAGAGGATGATCATAAGCCGACCATTGATGCACAGAGACGTTTGAACGATGCTATGCAAGAGGTGGTTCGTAAAGAGATCATAAAATGACTAGATGCTGAAATAATCTATGACATCTCGGATAGCAAGTGGGTGAGCCCGGTGCAGTGCGTTCCCAAGAAATGAGGAATGACTGTGGTAACCAACAAAGACAACGAGCTAATCCCAACCAGGACTGTGACCGGTTGGAGGGTTTGTATGGACTACCGGAAGCTTAACAAAGCTACCCGGAAGGACCACTTCCCCTTACCCTTTATTGATCAAATGCTTGATAGATTAGAGGGTAAACCTTACTATTGTTTTCTTGATGGTTACTCAGGTTATAATCAAATAGCCATCGCACCGGAAGATCAAGTAAAGACGACGTTCACATGCCCATACGGTACTTATGCTTTTCGGAGGATGCCATTTGGATTATGCAATGCACCGGCAACTTTTCAAAGGTGCATGATGGCAATATTCTCCGATATGGTGGAGGATTTCCTAGAAATATTTATGATTGATTTTTTAGTCTTTGGAGACAAATTTGAAAGCTGCCTAGGCAACCTACAAAAGGTGCTCGAAAGATGTGAAAAGGCAAACTTGGTATTGAACTGGGAAAAGTGTCACTTCATGGTGGATGAAGGGATAGTCCTTGGCCATAAAATTAGCTGCCGCGTCATAGAAGTCGACAGAGCTAAGATAGAAGTAATCGAAAAGCTGCCGCCACCCACCATAGTCAAGGGAATCAGGAGTTTCTTAGGGCATGCTGGTTTTTATCGGAGGTTTATTGCGAACTTTTCGAAGAGTACTAAACCCTTATGCCATCTTCTGGAGCAGAACCGTCCCTTCGACTTCAACGCTGAATGTACTGAAGCATTCAAGGTTCTGAAAGAAAAGCTGGTAACAGCCCCAATAGTATAGCCACCAGATTGGAAACTACCATTCGAGATCATGTGTGACGCTAGTGACTATGCTGTCGGGGCAGCACTTGGGCAGAGGAAAGACAAGCTTTTTCATGTTATATACTATGCCAGCAAAACACTGAATGACGCCCAAGTGAACTACACCACCACAGAGAAGGAAATGTTAGATGTGGTATTCTCTATTGACAAGTTCCGTTCTTATATACTTGGAACGAAGGTCATAGTACACACAGACCACTCTGCATTGAAGTTTCTGTTCACCAAAAAGGATGCAAAGCCTAGACTGATACGTTGGATTCTGCTTCTGCAAGAGTTCGACCTTGAGATCAAGGACAAAAAGGGGATAGAGAATCAAGTTGCAGATCACTTGTCTAGATTAGAGAAAGGGAAGAGTCTCCCAGCAGACGAGACACTCATACTAGACACTTTCCCTGATGAGCAGTTGTTCGCTGCCACAATCACTCCCGCGATAGCCATGGCGGCAGGTAAGTTTTCTGAACTCCCCTGGTACGCTGATTTCGTTAATTTTTTAGTTAGCGGAATAACCCCTCCTGACCTTAATTATCAAGCTAGGAAGAGGTTCCAAAATGATGTTAAGCATTATTATTGGGACGAACCTCTTCTTTTCAAATACTGTGCAGATCAGGTTATTAGGAGATGTGTACCACAAGATGAACATGAAGCTATACTACATCCCTGTCATGCTTCACAATATGGAGGACACTTATGAGGCAAAAAAAACTGCTGCCAAGGTTTTGCAGTCGGGATTCTACTGGCTGTCACTATTCAAGGATGCCCAAACATTCTACAAAAACTATGACAAGTGTCAAAGGACTGGAAACATCTCAATGAGACACGAGATGCCGCTGCAAAATATTCTTGAAGTCGAGATTTTCGACGTTTGGGGGATAGATTTTATGGGACCATTCCCAACATCATGTGGGAACTTATATATCCTCATGACAGTAGATTATGTGTCCAAATGGGTTGAAGCGGTTGCTACTCAGAAAAACGATGCCAAGACGGTTCAAAGGTTTTTGCATAAAAACATTTTTTTCCAGATTCGACATCCCCAAGGCGATCATCAGTGATGAAGGGTGACATTTCGACAATAGGGTTATAGCTGCTGCCTTGAAAAAGTATGGTGTCAAACATCGGATCGCAACAGCATACCGCCCTCAGACCAATGGACATGTTGAAATATCCAACAGAGAGGTTAAGAACATCCTGGAAAAGATGGTAAAGCCAACTAGGAAGGACTGGTCTCTCCACCTCAATGATGCATTATGGGCCTACAGAACAGCGTTCAAAACTCCATTGGGAATGTCACCTTATCGGCTGATTGAGCACAGAGCATACTAGGCCATCAAGGCAGTTAATATGGACTTGGAAAAAGTAGGGCAGAAAAGGCTACTTGATTTGAACGAAATTGAAGAAATTCGAACAATGGCCTATGACAACGTAAGAATATACAAGGATAAGACCAAGAAGTGGCATGACAAGAAGTTGCTGCCACGATAGTTCTGCCCAGGGCAGCTTGTGTTGCTATTTAACTCTAGGTTGAAACTCTTCCCAGGGAAGCTGAAATCTAGATGGTCTGGCCCATTCCAAGTGGTACATGTTTTTCCCCATGGTGCCATCACAATCAGATCTTTAAAAGACGGGCACCAATTCAAAGTGAATGGACAATGATTGAAGAATTATCAGGGGACAGAAGCCCCAAGAATGCATGAAGTGGTTACTTTAGGAGATGCCCCTCCAGGCATCCCTAATTTAACCTAAAATTTATTTTATTTCTATTCATTATTATTATATATATATTAGGTAATTAGAATTATTTATTTTTTAGGAACTAAAGTTTTTATATTATTTTTAGGAAATAAAGGAGACAAGAAGAAAAGGAGAAGTGAATTCAGCCCACCATCTTTCCATCAGCCCAAAAAGCCCAACTTTGTAGCCTGCCGTTACAGCTGTCGTGACAGACGCGAAAAATCCAACCTGTCGACACGCTGTCGCGACAGACACGCAAACGCGTAACAGACGCACAGAAGACACAGAAACGTGTGACAGACGCGTCAGAAACCGCGTAACAGCTGGCCCCGTTATTCGCGCCTGCCGTTACAGCTCCAACGGGCAGCAAACTCTCCCCTATATAAACCTTGTTTACTATTTATTTTTCACTCACTTCTACTTGTTTTCTCTAGAATTTTTTACTTGCTTTCATTTTTCTTACACAATCCTTGCAATATGTCTTCCAGAAACACCCGCCGAAGTGCTGCCTCAGGATCCGCCACGGCAGCATCAACTCCACGATCCTTCCAGATTCGCGACATGTGGGAGGAGAAGGGTTTCATTTACACATTGAAGACGAGGAACCTGGGACTGCAGCCATTCATAGCTAGGAAAATCAGAGCCCTGCAGTGGCAGCTATTCGCAGAATAGCCAGAGGAGATGAATGTGTCTCTTGTCCGAGACTTTTATGCTGCGATCGACAGCAGGAACGCGACAACAGTCACCGTAAGAGGAAGAGAGGTACCCTTCGAGCCAGAATATATCAACACTCTCTACGGATTTTATGTGGGCAAAAACGAAGATGGCCACCAGCAATTTCTCGAGAGGCTAGAGCCTGCTGCCTACGATGCTGTCATGGTAGAACTCACGGACGAGGGTACCCAATGGAACATGGATCCGAAAAACCCAAGGACGGTGAAGAGAGTCCAACTCACCTCGGAGGCCAAACTGTGGAACTCCTTCATCAAAAGGCGAATTATGCCCTCCTCATACAACACAACCGTAGACCAACCCAGGTTAGCCCTCATTCATTCTATATTAAATGAGAGGCCAATTAACGTTGGCAGATACATTCGGGAGAGTATATTGGAATGTGCATACCGACCGACAGGACCACTCTTCTTCCCTTATCTCATCACCGCCCTCTGCCGCGACCATCATGTACTAGAAGCTGCCACAGATTTACGAGTCCAAGGGAAGGGTTGGACAAAGAGAAATATACTCAACTTGATAGAACTCGCTGCTGCCACACCGCTGTCGTCTTTGGACCCTACTGCCACAACAGCAGAGCCGACAGCACATACTGACACCGAGCCTGCTGCCACAGAACCTAGGCAGCCTACAATAGTAGCCCCTCCAGCTGACACCTCCTCCCAGATCCTTGCTGCAATACAAAAGTTGGAGGAAAGACAGCTAGGACTCATGAGCTTCATCCGTGACTTCACCACTACCACGGTACACTTTATCCAAACCTCTTTAAATTTCCCTGATGTTGTGTTCTCTACTTTCCCCAGTCAATATTTTGCTGCCCACAACGCCAATTGTGGCGTCCACACTGACCCCTGCCACAACAGCTACAGGCAGCAGCCGCGGAGCCGATACCTCTGCCCGAGGAACCAAGAGAAGGATGCCTTCACATGAACTCGACGCCTATATAGCAGGTTTCTCCTCCTCCTCAATTTGGGAGGAATCCGACGGCAAACCCTCTGTAAAGAGGAATTTGTCCAAGGAGTTCACACCAGTAAAGCGGTAGAAAACGGTGGCAGACAAGAACAAGGTAGATAGCGACAACGACAGTAGCAGCGACAGCGGCAGTAGCAGCAGCAGCAACAGCTCCGAGGTTCAGGTAGTGGAGAAACCTCCTCACATCTCCCCTACCCGTATTCAACCTCCAAGGGAGGCCAAAACGAAGAATTCCTCTGCCTCCCCCATCCGCCAGCCAGCCAAGAAGGTTCCTGCCCGTCGACAGATCCAGCTCAGCAGCAGCGGCGACGACAGTGCCTAAATTTTAAGTTTCTTACCTTCTTTTGCTGTCTGCCTTTCTATATATTTTGTGATGTACCTTTTATTTTCCTTTAACTGTCATTTGCATTGAGGGCAATGCAACCCTCGAGTTTGGGGGTGGCATCCCTCCATTAATGGAGTCTTTTAAGTTTAAAATTTGTGTCTTTTACTTAGTTTATTTTTGCTTAAAAAATGATGAAAATTTGGCTTAAGTCTTTGAACTGAACTTACCTGCCGTGACAGCCTCTGTCGTGGCAGTGCCTTTAGGATAGTTTTAGGAGCAGTTTAGAGCCTTGCTATAGTTCTGAAACTTAAACACCATTTGTGACTTTTACAATGTCTAGAACTTTACTAGTAAACTAGAATAGGGAAAAGCTTAATACTTGAATAGCCCCTAGCGGTGCCTAACACTGGCTCTAGGAAGTTAGCTAGAGGTGCCCGAAACCGGCTCTAGTCAAACTTAAACTTGAGAAATAGAATCGAGTCTGCATAAAAACTAAATGAGCCTAAGAATTGCCTCCAAAAAGATGAAAATTGGCATAAAATTCAAGTTAGAAGTTTCAGCTATTCTAGTAAGCTAAGTGAGTCTAGGCATATAATTGTTCACAAAGCATGCACACACTACACGAGAATTATAGCATGGTTCCGAATGAATCCTGAATTATCCGACAAGGTGTTGCTTACAATAGGGAATGTAATGGTAGGTAAGGGAAGGTTCATTGTTTGAAGCCAAACAAAATTTTTGTATTTCATTTAGGTCTGAATTGCTTAAGGGTAAGCAAAAACTTGAGTTTGGGGGGTGTGTTGAGTGTGTAAAAATTCTATATTTCCCCCTATTTAACTCATATTTCTGCTGCATTCAAGCATAATTCATTGCATTTAGGTTAGATTTCAGTTATACATCACAAATATATCAATTAGCATAGTTTCTACTGAAATTGGTTGCTTTTGTAGGTAGTTGTTGTAGCAGATGGAGGGCAGTAGAGAAGCAGAAGATGGGCAGTGAAGAAGCAGAGCTGGAACTGGATATGTAGACGTGAAGGACAATGCTGCCATGGCCGCTGCCGTAGCAGCCGAGGACGACAGCGATAGTGAAGGGAAGAAGTGAAGTGGGCCTCGACAGAAAGAGAAAATTAAGCCCATCTGTCGTGGAGCACCCTTATATTTTTCCAATCCCTAGATCAAAATGAAGGCGAAGCCCAAAGTTCAAGGAAAAAACTCCAAGCAAGAAGGAAGGACGAATTAAAGACTTATGCTCTGAAGATTTAGTCTTTATTAGAGTTGTACTTTAATTTAAACTTGTATTCTTGCCATATTAGAAAACTTAAACCCAAGGCCTATATAAAGGCATGCAATTCGACCTAGGAGAGAACAACCACCATTCTCTAGCCTTCTTCCCAAAACCCTAGCCGTTTTCCTTTCCTCAACATGTTCTAAACATCCCCTAGGGCTAAGGGTTGATTTGTAAAGTAGTTGCAAGGATTGCATTTGTTTAGGAATTTTTCTGTTCAATAAAATTACTTCAAGTTTGCTTATTCTGGTTTTCAACATCTTGCAAGAGTATCGGGAGAGCATTGTGAGATTATCTATTTACTTAATATCGGGAGAGTTAAGTATACGAAAGGAATAAGTACGGGTTCTCTAGTTTATAGTTGAACTATCTCGGACCTAGGGATAGGACGAGGTTAAGTGGCTAATGAAGAATTCAACAACATCGGTGTTCATCCTTCGATTCACGCCGGGAGGTATCATCAAAGACGTGTTCATCGACAGACTTGGACCTAGGGATAGGCTAAGGCACATCAGGGATTCTTGCCAAGCTTGAAGTACATAGTTGAGTAATCGCTGCCGCGATAACCAACAGACTGCTGCCGCGACAGGGACGACGACAGAACAGATTTTCCTAGACTTCGCAACGCCTACACTACCGAGAAATTCAATACCGACCCATTCTCTCTATCTTGATTTCTTTAATCTTAAATTCCAGTTCTCTTTATTATTTTCGTGACAACAATTTAAACAATTCTTTTTCATCTCGTGCAGTAATTCAAGGTGAAGCTATTAACCCAGTCCCTGTGGAGACGATATCCGATACTTGCGTATCACTTTACTACTTGCGTCGTGTACACTTGCACTACATTGCGATGGACACTTTTACACGCAACATTAACAATAAATATGATGGTATGCAACTCACAACATGCTAGGGCGATGACATTATTTTAATAATACCAAAGTCATGTTAATGTCAATGCTATAACGAAATCCATAATATGACAATATTTAAGAAAATATTCTTGACGTATTTTAATAGTATTTTCTTGGATCGAAATAAGATAGTGGATACGCGAATTCCTACGCCTCGACAAATCAAAAAATGGTCTAGTCCCTCTGCCTCGCCATTTAACGAATAACACAAACATCCCTCCGCCTCGCCACAAAAATGGTCGGAGCCCAAAGATCGTAGTCCACACGTACCAATGAGCTCATGAATTCTATTGCATGCTAAATGTATTCAATGTCCTTTCGAATCCAAGGTTCAATACCAATATTGATATGCAATATTTCCAATAACAATATCAATGACCAATGTTTCAAAGCTAATGTTTCGATAACAATAACAATACCAATTATTATTTTCAATGACAATATTTATAACAATGCCTATAGAAATAACAATGTCGATATTTCTGTTGCGTGTAAAAGAGTCTATCGCAATTGAGTGCAAGTGTACACGTCGCAAGTAATAAAGTGATACTAGAGTATCGGATATCGTCTCCACAGGGACTGGGCTAACTCTTTCCTTCGCTATCTGCACAAGGGGAAAAACAATGATTTAAGATTTTGTCACGAGAAATATAAAGTAAACTTAAATAAAAGAGTAGAGAAATCAAGATAGAGAGAATGGGCTGGTATTGAATTGCTCAGTAGTGCAGGTACTGCTGAGTCTAGGAAATCCAGTTCTGTCGTCGTCCCTGTCGCGGCAGCACCTGTCGCGACAGCAGTCCGTTGGTTATCGCGGCAGGGATTACCCAACTCAATACTTCAAGTTTGGCAAGAATCCCTGCTGTGCCTTGGCCTATCCCTAAGTCCAAGTCTGTCGATGAACACGTCTTTGATGATACCTTCCGGTGTGAATCGAAGGATGAACACCGATGTTGTTGAGTTCTTATTTAGCCACTTAACCTCGTCCTATCCTTAGGTCCGAGATAGTTCAACTATAAACTAGAGAACTCGCACTTATTCCTTTCGTATACTTAACTCTCCCGATATTAAGTAAATAGATAACCTCACAATGCTCTCCCGATGCTCTTGCAAGATGTTAATAACCAGAATAAGAGAACTTGAAGTTTATTTTATTGAACTGAAAATTCCCAAGGGCCCTTGCAACTACTTTACAAAACAACCCGTGGCCCTAAGGGGAATTTAGAACATGTTGAGAGGATGAAAACGGCTAGGGTTTTGGGAAGAAGGCTAGAGAATGGTGTATGTCTTCCCTAGGTCGAAATACATGCCCTGATATAGGCTTTGGGTCCAAGTTTTCTAAAATAGCAAGAATACAACTTTAAATTAAAGTACAATTCTAATAAAGACTAAATCTTTAGAGAATCTATCTTTAAGTCGTCCTCCTTCTTGCTTGGGATTTTCTCTCCTTGAACTTTGGGCTTGGTATTTCTTCAAATCTAAGGCTTGGAAAAATATAGTGGTTTTACACGACAGACGGGCTGAATTTTCTCTATCTGTCGAGGCCCACTTTGCTTCTTCTCCTCAAAACTACTGTTGTCCTTTGCTGTCACGGCGACGACCATTGCAGCATCGTCCTCCTTGACTGCTCATTCCAGCTTTTCTGCATCGCTGCCCAGCGCCTGCCACGACTGCTGCCCTGGGTGCTGTCACGGCTGCTGCCCTGGGTGCTGTCACGGCTGCTGCCCTAGGTGCTGTCACAGCAGATACCTGCAAAAGTAACCAAATTTGGCAGTATCTGCACAGTTTTATCTAAATGTGATGTTGATGCAAAACTTAACCTAAAATGCAGTTAAACATGCTTGAGTGCAGCAAAAATAAGGATAAATGATGGGTAAAATATAGAAATTTTAAGCACTGATCACACCCCCAAACTCGAATCTTTGCTTGTCCTCAAGCAAATGCAACCTAACATAACATGCATGCATATATTATTATTATTATTATTATTATTATTATTATTATTATTATTATTTTGTTTGGCTTAAAACAGTGAACTTTCCCTTACCCTTCATTCGTTCTCTGTTGACGGCAGCACCCTGTCGGATAACTTAGGATTTGTCCGGGTTCTCACTATAGTCCTCGTGCAGTGTGTGCATGCTTGTGAACAATTATATGCCAAGACTCTCTTAGTTTCACTAGAATATTTCAGCCTCTAACTTGAGTTTTTATTCCAAAGTTTATCTTTTTTAAGGCACTTCTTATGCTACTTTGATTTTTTTTGCTTTGACTTGATTTTATTATTATTATTTTTAAGCTAAAGTTTCACTAGAGCCGGTTTCGGGCACCTCTAGCTAACTTCCTAGATCCGGTTTCGGGCACCTCTAGCTAACTTTCTAGAGCCGGTTTCGGGCACCTCTAGGGCTATTGAGTCTATTTTGCTAAACTTCTCGGCAGTATAACAGTCACAAATGGTGTTTTAAGTTTCAGAACTATAGAAAGGCTCTAAACTGCTCCTAAGACTATCCTAAAGGCGCTTCCACGACAGAGCTGTCACGGCAGGTAAGTTCAGTTCAAAGACTTAAGCCAAAATTTTCAATTTTTTTGCATAAAATAAATGCGACACAATTAAAACTAAATGCAATATTATATTAATAATTAGGAGGACTGCCTACCCCAAACTCAAGGGTTGCATTGTCCTCAATGCATGACACAAGACATAAAAATGAAAAACAGAAAATAAAAATGACAGAAAAGTGAAACATCACAAAAAGATAATATATACAGCAGGCGACAGAGAAAAGGAAAAAGAAAACTTAAGTTGTGCGGCTATCGTTGCTGCTGCTGGAGCTTTGGATGAGGAGCTGTCGGCGGGCAGTCTCCTTGAACTTTGTCGGAGGAGCTGTGGGTGCTGCCTTGAGAGTATAAGTGCTGTCGCGGCAGGGGTGGAGGCAGAGCTTCCTCGGGTTGCTTGTATCGTCATTGCAAGAGTTTTCTCTGTTTACCTAATAACCCAATCAAACTAAAAACTAATATCAAATTCCTAATTCCTAAACCAATAAAGATAAAATAAAAATAAAATAAGTTAAATTAGGAGTGCCTTGAGGGGCATCTCCTAAAGTAACTACTCCCTGTTCTATTGATGCTTGAGGGGTTGTTTCTGGTACTTCTTGAAGTCCATCCGTACCCTCCATCTGGTGATTATTCTCATCGTGGGGGCTCCTTTCTTTCTCTTTCCTTTGTAGTCCATGAAGTCCTCCCTTCTTGGTAATGTTTCTGAGGGCATGAATATATGATTAGAAAAAATCAAATTGACATTCGGCCACAAACTTACCTTGTTTTCGTTGAATGTTGTTGTGGTTGAATGTAGCCCTTGCTGTCGTGTCTACTGCTGCGGCAGCCAGTTATTTTGACAGTCCATTGTCAGGTTACTTTGCAGGTCAATGGGACATTGGTAAGGGCCATCACTCTCTATACCAAATTCTGTTGACCACTCGTAGATCTCCATCAGTAGAGACTTTGAAGATTCTGTGTCCATCGGTGTTGGTTCCTCTAATACATGTAATGGAATTGGTGAGTTTTTAAAGAATTCAACATGTTCGTTATTACCTGCTCATATTCCATCGGCGAGACATTGTCATTGGGTAGTTCTTTTAGGTGGTCGTGCGAGTGCCATGACAGGGATGGATGTGTGCAATCTTGGTCGGGCATAACCGAGGTAGTGGGTTGAGAGTTTTCCTCGGATGTGGTTGTTGCCGTGACATTCTCTTGATTTTCACTCAGCGTTGTCGCGGTGTTGCTCCATTCCGGCTCCTCGATCATTGCCATGGCAAGTTGTTGCTCAAACTCATCATATGTTGGGTATTCCTTCACATGGGCATCCTTGTCACCTTGCCTCAGGATTTCAGGTTCATCTGTGGCATGAATGAGGGCCGGTCTGCTCAAGATTTCATCCATCTTGGCGATACTTGCGTCCATAGAAGCTGACAATTCTTGAGTGAGTGCCATGAAGGCTTGCAGTGTGTCTTTTAAGGATTTTGACTGCTCTTGAGGATGATGACATTGCCAGGGCAGGTCGGGTTCTACAGCAAAACTGTTATGGTATAAAAAATTTTGCGGCTTTTGATCGTACCATAAAAATTTTTGTTGTTGCGGCATCGGCATTTGCTGTCCCTGTTGCTGTTGTGGCAGCATATCTTGTTCTTGTTGGTTCCATTATTGGTTTTCCATATATTCACAGAAAAAATAGGGACGACTTTCGAATGCATGATTACCTTTACGGTAATTGCAAGAACTTTCCCACATTAGCTCTCGAATGGTTTTTCCTGGCATGTTGATGCTCCTTAAACTTGTATTTCACCTGAGTTTTTTTTCATAAAAATAGAAAAAGAAAAAGAAAAAGAAAAGAAAAGTGCAGAAGCTAGGGTAAGAGTGTGTTGCCAGTCCCCGGCAACGGCGCCAAAAACTTGTTGCGTGTAAAAGAGTCTATCGCAATTGAGTGCAAGTGTACACGTCGCAAGTAATAAAGTGATACTAGAGTATCGGATATCGTCTCCACAGGGACTGTGCTAACCCTTTCCTTCGCTATCTGCACAAGGGGAAAAAGAATGATTTAAGATTTTGTCACGAGAAATATAAAGTAAACTTAAATAAAAGAGTAGAGAAATCAAGATAGAGAGAATGGGCTGGTATTGAATTGCTCAGTAGTGCAGGTACTGATGAGTCTAGGAAATCCATTTCTGTTGTCGTCCCCGTCGCAGCAGCACCTGTCGCGGCAGCAGTCCGTTGGTTATCGCGGCAGTGATTACCCAACTCAGTACTTCACGTTTGGCAAGAATCCCTGCTGTGCCTTGGCCTATCCCTAGGTCCAAGTCTGTCGATGAACACGTCTTTGATGATACCTCCCGGCATGAATCGAAGGATGAACACCGATGTTGTTGAATTCTTCTTTAGCCACTTAACCTCGTCCTATCCCTAGGTCCGAGATAGTTCAACTATAAACTAGAGAACTCGCACTTATTCCTTTCGTATACTTAACTCTCCCGATATTAAGTAAATAGATAAACTCACAATGCTCTCCCGATGCTCTTGCTAGATGTTAATAACCAGAATAATAGAACTTGAAGTTTATTTTATTGAACTGAAAATTCCTAAAACAAAAGCAACCCTTGCAACTACTTTACAAAACAACCCGTGGCCCTAAGGGGAATTTAGAACATGTTGAGAGGATGAAAACGGCTAGGGTTTTGGGAAGAAGGCTAGAGAATGGTGTATGTCTTCCCTAGGTCGAAATACATGCCCTTATATAGGCTTTGGGTCCAAGTTTTCTAAAATAGAAAGAATACAACTTTAAATTAAAGTACAATTCTAATAAAGACTAAATCTTTAGAGAATCTATCTTTAAGTCGTCCTCCTTCTTGCTTGGGATTTTCTCTCCTTGAACTTTGGGCTTGGTATTTCTTCTGATCTAGGGCTTGGAAAAATATAGTGGTTTTACATGACAGACGGGCTGAATTTTCTCTATCTGTCGAGGCCCACTTTGCTTCTTCTCCTCAAAACTGTTGTCGTCCTTTGCTGTCACGGCGGCGACCATGGAAACATCGTCTTCCTTGACTGCTTATTCCAGCTTTTCTGCATCGCTGCCCAACGCTTGCCACGACTGCTGCCCTGGGTGCTGTCACGGCTGCTGCCCTAGGTGCTGTCACGACTGCTGCCCTAGGTGCTGTCACAGCAGATACCTGCAAAAGCAACCAAATTTAGCAGTATCTGCGCAGTTTTATCTAAATGTGATGTTGATGCAAAGCTTAACCTAAAATGCAGTTAAACATGCTTGAGTGCAGCAAAAATAAGGATAAATGATGGGTAAAATATATAACTTTTAAGCACTGATCAATTTCAGTGGCAATATTAATGATCAATGTTTCCAATATCCCAATCAATGAGTAATGTCTCAATATCTATGTCAATAATTAATATTCCATTATCAATATCTATAAATAATATTTCAATAAAAAAATTTTGATGACAATGACGATGCTTAGATTTAAGAGCTATAGTAATGCTTATTTCAACGTACAGTACCTATGATAATGATACTAACAATATCTAATGGTCGAGATTTCTACGTTCTAATATCTTAACATTAACAATGACGATATCAATGATTCCATATTCAATGTTTCAATGTGATAACTTACTCACCAGTTCTTACCAATAAGCCCTCTAAGAAGGTTCTATACAATAACCCTATGACAACATGTTAGCTATATAATAATCGATATCAACAAAATCGGAAAAACATCTAATCTTTTCCCGAGGCTCCAACTACACTCACCTTGACAACCCGACATTTTTAAGGATCTCGAATAATAACGTCTTTATTCTTAGTTTTTGGCGGTTGTTCCTTATTGACCTCTTAAACTAGGTTAGTTAATAGAAATCGGTTAGAGTCGACAAAACAATATCGAATTAATCCGAAAATATTAATTAAATTTGATACTAAAATTTAGGCTAATTGAGGATTTGAGCTTACCCTAAAATTAGCAGAAATTCAATATTGCTAAACTAGAAAATTTGAAGTACCAATCTAACACTGAAACGTATATTTTTTCTCCTTTAACTTGTTGTGTACTTTGCGCATATCTCCCCCTGTTTATACTCGGCTAAACACCCTCCCCTAATTTTCATTCTCCAATTGAAGCTAGCAATGCCCCAATTGAGTGCCACGTGTGGCTTACTCATATTGGTGGCAATTGCCACCATTTCTTTCAAATGGCCGAGTTGCCTTAAACGTGTCCCTCATTTGGACAATTCCTTGAATTGAAGGAATTGCCAATGCATCATCTCTTTAATAATAATAATAATAATAATAATAATAATAATAATAATAATCTTTTACTATTTCAAATTGGGTACATGGTCAGATAATACAGTTGTTTAAACATAATGGTACAAATTATTCGATCACCGGAACTTAATTTCGACTAGACCGAATTTTAGGGTGTGACAACAGGCTAGCATGAAATGTGGTTAATTAAGTATTGGTAACCTTAAACTTGTATAAGTCCCTATAATTATTTGGATTTGCATTTTGTTCCTTAGAATGGTTGTATTTATAATTGAGTGCCTTATCGGTGTTCGTATCGACTGAACCGCTGCCTCTATGAACACAATAGGTCTTAATAGTGCATTTAGATAAGTAAAAAGAAAAAATGAACTGTAATTCGAGTAAGACAACTCAAGTTTACATCAACAAACAAATGTGATCTTCTTGGTTCAGTATATCGACTAGGCTGGGTCAAGGGGGTTACAGTTCCAGTCTTGGAGGATTTGCGAGACCAAATTCTTCAGGAGGCTCATTGTAGTCCATTTTCAATACACCCAAGTAGTAACAAAATGAATCAAGACCTATGTCCTTTCTATTGGTGGCCTAGCATGAAGAGAGATGTGTCGGAGTTCATGACTAGATGTCTAGCTTGTCAACAATTTAAAGCCAAACATTAGGGTCTGGCGGGTTTTCCTCGACACGTTCAGAGTTCATAGTAGCATTGGGATCGTGTGACCAAGGAATTTGTGACGGGCTTACCCTTGACTTAGAGGAAGCATGATGTGATCCGGATGATTGTGGATCGTTTGACCAAGACCGCTCATTTCTTGTCGATTCACATGGACTTCACTCTTGAAAGATTGCATAATTGTACATCCAATAGATCGTGAGATTGCATGGAGTGTCATCATCGATTATATCTGATGGTCATTCCGGCTCCGCTTTCCATCATCAGACTTATGGTCAGTATGAGCAAGTTACACATATTTTGGAGGATATGTTACGTTGTTGCATCATTGATCTTGAGAGGAGTTGGGAGTAATATCTCTCACTAGTTTAATTTTCTTATAACAACAACATCCAATCGAGCATTAAGATGGCCCTTTTTGAAGCATTATATGGGTGTAAGTGTAGAAGACCTTTATGTTAGACCGAGCTCAATGAAAAGAGGATCGTAGCATCAGATTTGATTAAGAAAACTAAAGAAAAAGTTTAGATTGTCAAGGAGAGATTTTGTAATGCCCTGGTTTTGGGCCTAAGTATTTCTAGGTTGATTAGACGATCCACTAGACCGAGATTAGAGATTCGAGTCTGTTTTGGGATAAAAATCGGAATAAATATCTTTGATTAAGATAAAAATATGGAAAATATCCTAATATCACTATTTAATATATGGCTTTTTTTGTTGTTAAAGACACTTTTGGAAAATGGATTTTCGGAATTGGATATTTTGGGCTATTAACCAAAATGTAAATAATGTAAAACTATTTTAGTGATTGTTTTGTAAAAAGGGTCAAAACATGGAATCTTTAAGGAGCTAATTTACCAAATATTTTAATCTAATTTTCCTCTCAATTTAGATTATTTTAAATGAGTTTTAATTAGTGAATTAAATGGGATTCAATAAAAGATAAGTAGTTAATTATTAAGAACACTTTTGACGTAACTTTTCTCCCTAAAACTTTTCTCTCAAAATTCCTTCAGCCAAGCATTCTCTTTCTCTTCAAAGATTTCAGGTAATGTTCTTGATTTCTTAAGCTTTTGATTTCTAATGGATTCTTCAATCTTTTTTCCAAAATCAAATTGTTTCCCCTTTGTTTTTCAAGAGTGAAACATCCAGTTGATAGGAAATTCACTCATTAGAGGTAAGGTTCGTTCTTCTCCTCTAATGATAGGTTCTTTATTGAAATTCCCAAGTTATTGAACCTTTATATGTGCTTCTAAAGAGTTTTAATGATTTAAATATGGAAAATTGGTTAAATCAAGGTTTAATTGATGATATTGGTTGATTTTTGTTTTTGATCTATTTTGTTGAGTTCTTGATTGATTCTAATCATGATTTTGATCTTTATAATGTTAATGAGTTGGTTTTAACAGTGGAATCCCGGAACTAGGTCAATCTCTAATTTTCTAGGTTGTTAGTTATAAGTTTTTGAGAAGTTGTGGTTTTTTTATGAATGCTAGAGGTATAAGAATGTTATTAGATTATTTTTGGATGTTAATTGAAGGTAATTGATGGGTTAAACCTTTATGTTTTTGTTGGGTTAAGTTTGGAAGGTGTTTGATGTTAATTTTAGTTGTTGAGGAGGGGTTTTTTGTTCTTCTTGTTGTGGAATTATGTTGCTGAGTCTTTAAATGAATTTAGATGCATTGAATCCTCTGCTTTTTGTGTGTTTAAAGCAGGAGAGGTCTATCCTCAATCTTGTGGCACCGTTTTAGAAGCATTGAAGGAGTAGTTCGCATCATCGAATGAGGTTTTGCATAGTCGGTGAGTGAGAATGTGAAATTCAACTTTGAAATGGTTTAAAGGTTATTTTGCGAGTTTAGATTAATTTGGAAATGCTAGTTTAAACACTGAAGTAAGTATGATGAGATTTCTCCCTCGGTCTTGTTTTGTGAGAAATTGGTTTTATGCACTTGTTTTTTAATTACATGGTACCTACTGTTTAAGCATGTTTAATGAATGATTTATACTGATTTTGACCATATATTGATGATGGATGCATTTGGAAAATGGTACATGTAAGTTTGAGGAATACTTATAAATGCATGGTTTAATGCATTGGACATGGTTTTGAAATGTTGCATATAAAAACATTGAGGTACATGGTTAATAATGAATTATATTGGCAAGTGATGTTGTTTAAAATGTTATCGGATATAGTTGGCCGACCATAGGATTGATAGTGCACTTTAAATAAGTCGCCTCGGGTGTTGAGGGGTTTATGTGTACCGAATACTCCACCACAAGTACCATAACGGTCGAGGGTTATATGGTACCGAAAACTCTCATTAGTGGATTATACATCTAACCAGTGATTTGATTGTGATGGTTCCTGATTGTGATTGTACCTTAATTTCGATTGAGATTGTATGAAGTGTTGAGAGGACATTTTTTGAATTCGTGTATCCGGTGTTATATTTTGTGAAGTGGAACTTGGTTTATGATCATTTGAAAGCCAATATAATTGATAATGTATCATGTTGATGAATTATGTTGTATGATGTTGGATTATAAATGTTTACTGCTTACACCTTGCATATGGATTATTATGCATGGAAAAGCTTAAGTTGAGAGTTTGAAAATGGGATTTTGCTGTGGATTCATGATACATGTGTCATACGGTTTAGTATTCTTATTTTTGGAAATGTTAAGTGCATGGTTTATAAGGCATGATGTTTGGAAAGATGATTAAAATGAGATTTCAAGTGGCTTGTTAACCGGTTTTAAATGCATTGATGGTGTTTTGTTTTTTAGCACTCCTCACTAAGCCTAGTGTGCTTATGCTCTCTTTGTCCTTCAATGCAAAGAATTAAAGGTTGAAGGTAGCGAGCAAGTGAAGGGAATACAAGGACTTCAGCAATTTGAAAGTATGATTTTAAACTAGACTAGTAGTAATAAAAGGCAATGGGGTTCATTGTTGTTTGGGAGGGTCATTTGATAAATTCCCTATTTGTGCAAGTTTATATTGTTGTTACGGGTTTGTAATTGGCCTACGTGTTTGATTTTGTTGTAGATTTACATTTCATTCTTTGGATGGATTGGATTTTAGGAAGCATGCCTCTAGATCTATGATTGAAATATTTTGCTATGTTTTGAGTATGTTTCCTTGATGTTCTAGCATGTATTGATTTTTAGTTTAGAGGTGTACATGTTTATGACTTGTTAAAGCATGTTTGGATCCATGATTGTATGAAAAACAAGCAAAATTGAACATTACAAGTATGGGTGTATCGATACACGGGAATGCGTATTAATACGAGTACGTGTAATTTGGCTAGGCATATCGGTACAAGGGAATGTGTATCAATACGGTTTTGAGCTACTGGAATTTGCAATTTTGGAATTGTAAAAGTGTATCTATACACTTACTCGTGTACCAATACAGGCTGTTATTATTGCAGTTAATCTATTCTTGTGAGTTTCTAATTCTTTCGTTTTAGTCCTTGATATTTGTGAATGCAATTGTATGACTTTCGATGATCATTTTGAGTTGAAATTTCATATGAAACCGTGAAACCTTACTAATTGAGTTATGGTAAATTCAAAACTAATTAAGTCCTTGTAATTTTCTAGTTTTGCAATTTGGTCCCTAATCTATAACTATACGCAATCAGATGTCTTTTTGACGCCCGATTCATTTAATATTTCACCCGCTGCCAGCATGCACGCCTTAGATTATAAAGTTGCATCTATATAAGATAAAAAGAAAAAATGGCGTAATTCATGTTAAATATTTACGGGTTTGTTTCGGCAAACCCAGTGTAGCTCGCTTTTTGGTCTGGCGTCTAGACCGGTTCAATGGGGTTACATTTTTTGGTATTAGAGCCAGGTTTGTGATAATCGGGGTAAGGTTATGATTGTTGGGATGTTGTTATTGATTTTTCATTGTTTTTTATTGTTATGCACGACGATTGTTATATGTACGTTGATTGTTATATACCATGTTGGGGGATGTCATATGGGACACATTGCCTTATTACTACAATCTGAAATGTTTTGATTTGAAATGAATGTCTTGGAACTTCCCTTGAAGCTGACCTAACTATTTTTGTTTGATGTGACTATCATAACTTAGATATTTTAGTACGATGGGACCGACGAGAGAATTGAGGTCTGGCACAAATGTTGCTACCATTGGACATGGAGATCAGTAGAATGTTATACCTCATGTGGTTTTGCCACCACCTCCGCCTAATCCACCTATTGGAGTGGAGCAAGTACCACCTGCGACAGATGGGCCAGTGTTCGGTGAAATGGCGCCTTTGATTCAGGCGATGACCGGAGCTTTTCAAGTTGTTGTTGCTAGAGTGCATGCGCCTCCACCAGCTGTTGGGCAAACAAGATTGTTGTTGGAATGCTTGCGTATCTTTGGAGGAGTTGAGTTCCGAGGGTTGCACCCGAGGAGTGATTTTCCAGTACTGATAAGATTTTATGATAAATGGGGTGCAATGATGCTTATAAGCTAGGATATGTTGTATCTCTATTGCAAGGAGACACTTATAGTTGTTGGACTACCGTAACTGCGGGCAGAGAACCCGGTGATGTGACCTGGGATTTCTTTTAGGTTGTCTTTAAGAATAAAGTATATGGGAGTTAGATACTTGTATGATAAGAAGCACGAGTTCATGGCCTTGGTTCAGGGTAGTATGTCTGTGGCCGAGTAAGAGATACAATATGTTCGGTTGAGTTAGTATGCTCCGGAACTAGTGCCGGATGAGAGGCGTCGTTGGGACAAATTCTGTTACGAATTGGTACATGATGTTAAGACATGTATGTTGGCTTCTAATTACACTGATTTTGACTTGTTGGTTACACGGGCGAAGGACATTGAGTAGAATCTGGGTTTATCATCTCGTATGGGAGGTTCTGGCTCTAGCATGAGGGTTACGAGTTCTAGTTCCGGTGGTGGTCAGTTTAAGAAGTATTGTGATAGAAGGCATCGTCCTGATTTGAGGCTAGCTGGAGGTAGTTGTTGCTTTGGAAAGTGATGCGCAAATTGCAAGTATACACGGTGCCAATTTATAGTATTTAAGAAATCATCTCTACATGGATTGTAACAGCCTTTCAGAGTTCACTTTTCTGCACAAGTAAAAGTTAAAACATAAATATTAGGAGTTGGGTTGATTAAACCTAAAACTAAAGCAAGTAAAATAAATTGAGAAATCAGAGTGAGCGAATGGGTCGGTATTGGATGCTTCGTAATATAGAGATTGAATGCACTATCTCAGCACAATTTTGCATATCAACTTAAAAACTTTCAACAGCTACCCACGACTATGCCTCGGCAGGCACCCGCCTCGGCAGAGACCAATTGACTGCCTGGGCAGTTAAGCGATGATTCAAGGTTCGGCAAGGATCCCTTCTATGACTTCATCTTCTTTCGAAGCTTGAAGTACTATTGGCGAACACGTCCTGGATGATACCTCCTGGCGTGAATCTAAGGATGAACACCAACCGATTATGAACCTTCTCTTAGTCGTTGAACTTCTAAACTTATCCCTAAGCCGAAGTAGTTTTACCCTATGGTTGGATAAAACCTTTTTTACTCATTTCGTGAGTTCAACTCTCCCGATATTGAACAAATGGATTGACGCCCTCTTCTCTCCTGATAAAGATTGCAACAATGAATAACCAAGAGTACACAAACCTTGAATTTTATTGCAAAAACTAAAATCTGAAACGAATACAAGCAAAACTCTCACAACTACTACACAACCAAACCTTAGCCCTAGGGAAGGTTTAGAACATGATAGGGGTAGACGACACTAGGGTTTCAACAAGAAGGAGTTTCTCTCTAATCTCAATTGTGTTCTCTCCTTCAAATCGATTACATGTATACAGGGGAGGATCCTAGGTCTAAGTCGGTTTAGGGCATGAATCCTGGTTAGAATCTAATTACAACTCATTAAAAGAAAAAATCTAACATTAAATTTTCCAATATTCCCGTTTGACTTTTTCCAACTTGACTTTGACCATAGCTTTTCTTTGTCTGCTGGGCTCCAATGCACGTGCAAGTGGTCTCCAAAAATCTAGCTTGATCAGCTGTAACACCCCATGCGCAGTCTGGTTGAGAACCGGGTCGGAAGGAGATACCGATGATCAATACAAAAATTGGTGCAACAAAATTTCATTTTGTTATTAAAATTTTCATCAATAACATACAATGAATCATTACCACAATGTAACTTAGTCTAGTTGATCCATACGAAGAAATTATTAATCATTCAGGGCTAATTCACAACTATTACAAGTTTTAGGGACCAAACTATAAATTTGAAAAATTAAAAGACCTTCGATGCAATTGATTATACAACATTGGAATACACTATAATATTAACAAACCTGTAAAATTTAATACAATTTGGATTTCATTAGCTCATTCAATTTAATTCGTCAAAGTTCAGTGACTAAAATGTGAAAATTGCAATCTGTCTAACCTGCCTTTAACTTACTTTACTAACCCCATATCGAAACGCCTTAGGGCTATTTCGAAACTGATGAACGATGGTCAACCCATGTTGACTTTTCCCCTCAGACCGTTTCGATATGGCAGTCCCTGTACCATAACGGGTTGACTTCTTTTGACTTTTACTTTGACCCGTTTCGATACGTTATGAACTCCTATCGTAATGATGGATTCCAGTAACAAAATGTTTCGATACGACTATATGTCGTTCCGGAACTCCCTGTTCTTTAGGTTCGATTATGCTTACCCGTATTGAAATACCATCACTCGTTTCGATACGACTTGACCTGTAATGACAGATTTTTGTTGGTTTTTATTCGATTTGACTTACCGAATGTTTTCCTATTGCAATGAAACATTACACACAACATTTCAATGGTATAAACTACTAGCATGTCAAATTTCATGACCATACGAATACGTTTACTATGTTTTGACCTTTACGAGCTAAGAATGCAATATTAAACCATTTAAGCCAAAACAAAAAGGCCATTTAGAGCCAACAACCAAATTATAACATAGGCATCACACAAACATATCAAAATGGGCATAAATGACTAGTTCAACTACTTTGCCACTTTCCTAGGAGTTCATGAGGTCAAAGTACATTACTTAAGGGTTTGTAGTAACTTGTATTGCCTTGACTATCCGATCTTCAAACATACGATCCTTCAACCTGAAATGCATGAGATTAGACACGTTAGGGATACATTGCCTAGAGAGGTAGTCATAAAAAATATGAACAACAATGTAACAAGTATCTATATACATGCTCTCATGCTCATCAATGTCAACACTATGCATCAATATACAATGTTTAACATATTCATTTCATCAATAATCCTTGGATTTAATCAAGATAGTGAATACATGAATTCCTACACCTCGCTAAATTAATGAATGGTCTAGTCCCTCCGCCTCGCCAATATGACCAATATCAATACATATCCCCCGCCTCGCCAAATCAATATAGGTCGTAGCCTTAGGACCGTAGTCCACCCGTACACTGAGCTCATGAATTCTATGGCATGCCAATCGTATCCAATGTCTATTCAAATCTCTACCTTCTATGGTTTTCACCTCGATGTTCTCAATTTCAACAATTTAACCACTATAATATTTTTGATACTATCCAATAGGGTCCAATATCAATGATTAACTAGTCAATATTATATTTGGACTTTATCGATGAAAATTTTCCATCACCGAGACCCAATTCTGACTAGACTGAATTTTAGGGTGTTACAACTCTGCCCCCTTAAGGAAAATTCGTCCTCGTATTTTTACGTAAACCGAAGAGATGAGGATACTGTTGTTTCATGGTCTCTTCAGGTACCCAAGTGGCTTCCTCAACGGTGTGGCTCCTTTAGAGCACTTAAACTAACGGTATAGTTTTGTTGCGAAGCCTCTTGACTTCTATTGCTAGAATTTTAACCGGGTCCTCCTCGTAGGATAGATTTGGTCAAATTTCTACAGCATCAGGTTCCATAATGTGCGAAGGATCAGAACGATAATTCTCAAGAATCGATACATGAAAAACATCGTGGATTTTATTCAATTCCGAGGGCAACAATAGGCGATATGCCACAAGACCCACTTTTCTAATGACTTCAAAGGGTCCAATGAATCGGGGACTCAATTTTCCATTTTTGCCAAACCTTAAAACCTTCTTCCACGGTGATACCTTGAGGAAAGCTTTTTCACCAACTTGGTACTCGATGTCTCTTCTCTTGATATAAGCATAAGTATTTTGATGAACAAAAGTAGCCTTTAAACAATCATGAATAATGATGACCCGCTCTTCAGTCTCTCGAAGCATGTTAGGGCCTGATATCCTGCCCTCCCTAAGCTCTTACCAACATAATGGAGTTCTACATAGCCCACCATACAATGCTTCATACGGGGCCATTTGGATTGATGCTTGGTAACTATTATTGTAGGCAAATTCAACAAGGGGTAGTGTAACCCCCTTAGCCCGGCCTAGACGGTTGACCCGAACTACGAAGGTGACACGGGGAAAACCAAAGTCAACCCAGAAGTCACCCTTGATTCACGACCCTTATTTTTCCTTTTTAATCTTCTCTAGATGCTTATTAACCCTAAGTGAGTACTCGCGAGATACAATAGAGAAAGGCATAGCGATTGGGTAACATATAGGGACTCAATTGCACAATATACAAATTTGGGGACCAAAACGTAATTTCTGTAAATTAGAAGGTCCTTATTGGTTTTAAAGTTACCAATATGAAATTAATCATGTTACATGCTTCTCTGCCAAATTTCATCTTAATTGGACATTTCAAGCTCAAACAATTGCAATCTCAACACTTGGGACTAAAATGTAAAACATGCAAACTTCAGAACAATTCAAATCTGTGACCAACGGTCACCTGTTTCGAAACACCTACCTGACGTATCGGAACGCTAGAGCAAGACACTCTCCCGTTTCGAAACTTGTTCCGAAACACGGCACTCCAGTAGCCAAAACGTTTCGAAACAGGCTCCAATCGTTTCGAAACACGAAGGCCATTATAGGCCCCCGTTTCGAAACACTAGAGGGTGTTTCGATACGGTTTTCCCAGGAACTGCAGCAAGGACTAGTTTTTCAGCCAAAAACTCATTCAAACTCACCCTAAGGACTCTCTAATTATACCAACAAGTAAACATTCATATAAGGTACATACTTGGAACACACAAACACAATCATAGCATCAAACATGGGATCTCATTAGTCTAGAGGCATGCTTCCTATTATCAAAATCCAAATAGGCAATTAAACCTCAAATCAAGCAATTAAGTCCATTTACAAGTCAATCCAGTAAAAACAAACATGCCACAACCTTAGGGAGTTTAACACATCTCCCAAAACCAAAACTTGGATTCCCATTGCCAATCTATCAAAACTAAAGTGTATGAAAACTTCACCATACATGAACTTGGACTTCCTTGGATGAACTTAGCTTTCTTGAAGCCCGAAAACACCTCAATTATCTTCATTATTGGTAAAAGAGAGCGTAAGCACAAATGCTTAGTGAGGCATGCTCTAAGAAAACCAACACAATAATGCACATTTAGAAAACACTTTCATCAAAGCTTTTAAATCACATGCTCATCTCTTTCTCATGCTTGGAAAACTTTCAAAGCAATACTCATTGAAACCACATGTACCTTCATTCTATCTCATGCATTAAAACCAATGCAAAACTCATGGCAAGGCCAAACACATGCTTGTATTGTCAAAGCATTTCTAAACAAATCTCATATGCATAACTCATGGCATAAATCATTTCATCAAAGGTACATGTGTAACAAAAACCATTTCATCATTTATATTGGCATTTAGCATCTCATTAATACTCGTATATGCGGACACATTTCTACACTAGACTCTTCCGGTTGAATCTCGCATCACCGTACTCACTTGTCTAGCAACATAGCTTCTGGTGGAATCTCTCATCACCGTACTTACATGGCGGAATCTCTCATCGCCACCAAGCTTGGGTACTTCACCAAGTCCTACCCGATGGAATGCCCATCATCGGAATATCTCCCTTTGGCTTAACCAAAGAGCACGTACGAATTTTTAGTTTATAGTGCATTCTCATCCTATTGATCGATCAATTATATCCGGTAAGTTTCTCAACATCTATGCCAATATAATGTGTTAAAATATCATCTCACCTACTGTTTTTCATGCAATATAACTCAAAGGTTTTCTCACCACATTCCAAATCATAAATCATACTTTGCTTCAAACCAAAAGCACAAATCTATTTAATGCAACATGCCATCTCATGACATCTCTACAAGCATAATCTCATGCTCTAAATCATGTATAAAAACAGTAGGAATTTATCAATCTCAAACCATGAGCATGTAAAAGCATTTTAGGGGCAAACACCACTTTAGAGAGACCAAATCAAACCATACTTACTTCCGGATTTAGGAAGGTGTTTCAAACCTCTCCTAAATCCCCAAACCTTGTAATTTTGTCCTCATGGACTTCTAACCCAATCGCACTCACCAATTTCATTTCGCTTGCTTGCTGAAACGCCAATTAAGCTTTCGGATCAACTCCAAAAGTGTCTGAAGATGTCTCCCCTGTTTTAGACATATAAAAGCAGGGGATTAATGCATCATCATGCATTGAAATCTTCAGCCAACACTCCAAAACTCGATGCTCTACCTAAACCCAACATTTCGGCTAACAAACACAACCGAAATCACCTCCAAACTCTTCCATAACTTAACCCAGCCAAGATCCATCACTTCTAAACATTTCTAAACATCAATTAACATCAAAAACAACCCTAAACCCGTCCTTATACCTCCAGCTATAATAGAACACCAAAAACACCCCAAAACCCACCATTTTAACAAGCAATAACTTAGGAAAAACAACCTATTCGGGATTGGATTGATAAAACCTCATTTCTAACATCATTTAACATCCAAAATAAATTAGAAAACCATCTCAAAAACAGAGCCCAATCAATTACCATGAAAATCTTCAAGATCTCTTCCAAAATCTTGAGTTTTAAGCCAAAATCTTGTTTCTAACATTAAAACCTTAAATAAATATTTAATAAAGGATTGACAACTTGGGAATTTCAGTAAAGAACTGAGTATTTAGAGGAGAAGAACAATCTTACCTCTAAAAGATGATTTCTCCTTGATTTGGGCAAATTTCCATGAAAAACAATGTAGAAATCAATGGATTTGTTGCAAGATTGATTAGGAATCAATGAGGGATGGAAATCTCATCAATTGAAGTAAAAATCAAAGTGAATTTTGCTGGAGAAAAAGTGTTTGGTTGATAGGATTTTGAGAGAAAATGGAATGAGAGAAAATTAGAGAAAAGTAGTTATGAAAGTCAAAAGTAGTTTATCATCCTTCTTTTATTTAATTAAATCATTAATTAAATTACCCAAATTAAGGAAAAATCTGATGAAAACATTTTTGGTAAATTAGCTCCATAAAGATTCAAAGTTTCAATCCTTTACAAAACAATCACTACTAAACTTTGCAAAAATCGCAATTTGGTCACTACACCGAAATGTAGTATTTCCAAATCTTATTTCATAAAATTGATTTCACCACTCTCTTATATATATTAAATGAGGATTTTTAAATATTTTTCTATATTTTTACAGCATCCCAAACTAGGCTTTCACTAAACTCCCTTTTATATTCAAACCGTTTCTCAGACCGGTCCGGTTCAGACTCTAAACTTCTAAGCCCAAAATTGGGGTGTTACAACTCTTCCCCTCTTAAGAAATTTCGTCCTCGAAATTTACCTAGAGGAAAAAGATAAGGAAATTGCTTCTTCATGTCATCTTTCCTTTCCCACGTGGCTTCCTCAACACCACGATGTCTCCACAACACCTTAACCAACTCAATGGTCTTACCTCGAAGAACTTTACTGTCCGAATCCAGAATCTCAACCAGCTCCTCATCATAGGTCAAATCTGGATTCAACTCAACTTCCTCCACAGGCATAACAAACGAAGGATCCGATCTATACCTCCGAAGCATAGAGACATGAAACACATCATGTATCTTTTCCAACTCTTGTGGTAGCCTCAGCTTATAAGCAACAGGACCCACACGCTCAATCACCTCGTATGGTCCAATATACCTAGGGCTCAACTTAACCTTCTGGCCAAATCTCATCACCTTCTTCCAAAGTGAAACCTTCAAGAACACACGGTCTCCCACCGCAAACTCAATCTCCTTACGCTTCAAATCCGCGTAAGACTTATGTCGATCAAAAGCTGCCTTCAACCGCTCACAAACGAGCTTCACCTTCTCGGTGGTTCCCTTCAAGAGAGCCGGCATTGAGACCAACTTCTGACCTGTTTCAGCCCAGCAAAGAGGAGTTATGCACTTCCTCCCATACAAGGCTTCATAAGGTGCCATTTGAATACTTGCCTGGTAGCTATTATTATAAGCAAACTCCACCAAAGGCAAATGCTTCTCCCAAGAGCCTTGAAACTCAATCACGCAACACCTCAACATATCCTCAAGTACTTGGATAACACGCTCAGACTGTCCATTCGACTGTGGATGATAAGACGTACTGAAATTCAGCCGCGTACCCAACGCTTGATGCAAACACTCCCAAAAAACGCGATGTGAACCTCATATCTCTATTTGAAACTATAGACATTGGTACCCCATGCAGACGCACAATCTCAGCAATGTACAACTCTGCAAGCTTATCCAACGCATATGTGGTATGCACAGGTAAGAAATGCGCACACTTCGTAAGGCGATCCACAATCACCCACACAAAATTTTTCTTTGATGGCATCAAAGGCAAACCAGACACAAAGTCCATAGTGACCCTTTCTCACTTCCATTCAGGTATCCTCAACGGTTGCAACAACCCTGAAGGAAACTGATGCTCAGCTTTAACCCGCTGACAAACCATGCACTTACTCACATATTCCGCAACATCTTTCTTCAAACCCACCCAAAAGTACTCATCCCTCAGATCACGATACATCTTTGTACTACCAGGGTGCATAGCAAAAGGACTACTATGAGCTTCGGTCAGAATAGTACGCCTCAACTCCACATCATTCGGCACTACTATTCGTCTTCCAAAACATAGAACTCCATCATCATTAAAACATAAATCTGATGGTCTACCCTCAGCAATATCCTGAACATGTGGCACCAAAGAATCATCCAACAACTGCTTATCCTTTATCAATTGAACCGGAGATGGTTTCACTAGCAATTCAGCCAGAAGACCTCCATCTCGCAAAATACTCAAGCTAGCAAACATCGCCCTTAACTCTACCACCACCTTCATGCTCAAAGCATCCGCCACAACATTAGCTTTTCCCGGATGGTACTCGATCGTTAGATCGTAATCCTTAAGCAACTCAACCCAACGTCGTTGCCTAAGATTTAACTCTTTCTGAGACATCAAATTCTTCAAACTCTAGTGATCCGTGTACACAGTACACTTCTCACCATAAAGATAATGTCTCTAGATCTTCAAAGCAAAAACCACCGCAGCTAATTCAATATCATGCGTAGGGTAATTGCGCTCATGCACCTTCAACTGTCGTGATGCATAAGCCACCACCTTACCCTCTTGCATTAGCACACACCCCAAACCAACGTAGGATGCGTCACTATACACCACAAACTCTTTCCCTGATTTAGGTTGAACCAAGATAGGAGCTTGCGTCAAAGCTGCCTTAAGCTTCTCAAAAGCCTGCTGTCTCGCTTCCGTCCACTCATACTTAACATCTTTTTGCAACAACTTCGTCAAAGGGGCGACAATCTTTGAAAATCCATCCACAAACCTCCGGTAATATCTTGCCAACCCAAGGAAACTACGGACTTCATGAACGGACTTAGGAGGCTTCCAATTCATCACCGCCTCAACCTTCTGAGGATCAACACGAATCCCCTCAGCCGAAACCATATGACTAAGGAACACAATTTCCTTTAACCAAAACTCACACTTGCTCAACTTAGCATAAAGCTGATTTTCCAGAAGCGCTTACAAGACAACCCTCAAATGCCCTTCATGCTCCTCCTCAATACGAGAGTACACAAGGATATCGTCGATGAACACCACAACAAATTTGTCCAAGTATTCATGGAACACTCTATTCATCATGTCCATAAAAGCTGCAGGAGCATTCGTCAAGCCAAACAACATTAAAAGGAACTCATAATGCCCATACCTCGTTCTAAAGGCTGTTTTTGGCACATCCACATCTTTCACCTTAAGCTGATAGTATCCTGACCTTAAGTCAATCTTGGAGAACACAGCCGCTCCCCAAAACTGATCAAAAAGATCATCAATCCTCGGCAAAGGATACCTATTCTTGATAGTCAACTTGTTCAGCTGAGGATAATCGATGCACATTCTCATAGTGCCATCCTTCTTCTTCACAAACAAGACCGGTGCACCCCAAGGTGACACACTTGGCCGAATGAAGCCACAGTCGAGCCACTCCTGTAGCTGCATCTTCAATTCCTTTAGCTCATTAGGTGCCATGCGATAGGGAACAATGGACACCGAAGTTGTGTTATCATACAGCTCAATTTCAAACACCACCTCTCTACTAGATGGCAATCCATGTAACTCTTCCGGGAACACTCCAGGGAACTCCCGTACAGTTCTGATATCATGAACGCGTAACTCCTTTGAACTATGATTCATCACAAAGGCCATGTAAGCCTCGCAACCTTGCCTCAGCATTTGACTCGCTTCCAATGTAGACACCACATTGGCAATGAACTTCACATTCTCCCCTACCACCACCACTTCATAATCATCCGCAAGTTTCAATGAAACTCGCTTGCTCTCAAAATCCACTACAGCTCGATGCTCGACAAGCCAATCCATACTAAGGATCACATCGAAGCCATAAAATGGTAATTCTATGAGATCAACAAGAAAAACATAATCCTGCACTTTCAAGGGACATCTCCTAAACAACTTTCGTGTTACAACCATCCCACCAAAGGAACTAGTCACACGCATACCAACATCCAAAGACTCAACAGGTAAACCAAGCATTTGAGCATGTTCACGCAATATGTACAAGTGTGTAGATCCAGAATCAATCAAAGAAAGTAATGACAAGGATTGCAAAGTAAAAGTACCTGCGATCACATCCGTATCATTCCTTCCCTCACGATGAGCAGACACTCGAGCCTGACCGCCACCCTCAGGTTGAACGGCCACAACATGAGCTACATTCCTGCCACCATCATCTCTGCGCTGAAAATTACCACGGCCGCGCCCACGGCCTCTCTGTGGCTCAGCAGCTCTCACCGGCGCCTGTCCCTCTCTCAAAGCCTGAGGACAATCCTTCTTAAAATGTCCACGGTTCCCACAATTCCAGCATGTCCGAAGGTTACCCCAACACTCGCCACCATGCCGTCTACCACAACGGTTACACTAAGGAGTCCTCAGAACAGCATTAGGTCCTTGCTGACCTCTCCCAGGGTTACCACCACCCCGCCTAGCATCATAATGTGGCCTCCTATCCTTATGCCTCTTGTTGCGATCTTTACCATAATCGCGTTCAGCCGCTCGCTTTCCGGATCTAGATCCACCCGATCGACCAACCAGACCAAGGTTTGACTCAATGTCCTTGGCTCTAGTGACCAAGACATCGAAATCTGTATAATCAGCCGTAAGCATAAAAGTCTTGACATCCGTTACCAACCCATAGCGAAATCGTTCGCATCTCTCCCGCTCATTAAGGATTAGCTCAGGTGCATACTGACTAAGGCGGACAAACTGAATTTCATACTCGGCTACAGACATGCTACCTTGCATAAGAGACATAAATTTTCTTTTCTTCTCATCTAGGTAACGCACACCCAGATACTTCCGCTTAAACGCATTCAGGAAGAATGTCCAAGTCACCTCATCATCCTCCATCCCAGAGATAGTGGTCGTCCACCATGTATAAGCATCACCATGCAGCAGTGATACAACACATCCCAGCTTCTACACATTATTGCAATTCATCTGACCCAAAATCCTATTGGTGCTCTCCAACCAAGACTCAAATCCTTACGGAGATAAACCTCTGAACTCAGTCCCTCCCAGACTGCGAAAACATTCCAAAGGTAACCTCCCATTGGCATCATCCTGATTAGCAGCTCCATGAGCTCCAGCTACTACTGCCTGGAAAGCTCCAGCAATAGCCTGAATCAACATGATCATATCAGGAGCAGCTTGCCCCTGCGCACCCTCAGGTCCAGCGACCCCAGCATCAGCACCATCATTACCAGCTCCAGCACCACCTCCACCGGGTGGTCCACCACCAGGAGGAGGAGGTAGATTATCAGCATTCTTCTCATTCTCATTTTGAGCCATAGCTCTTGTATTTATCCTCATCTCTCTACATGGCCCCATTAAATGGAAAACAATGCACTGAACAAAAATGCAATAAACACAATTAGGCACAATAAGGTAAGTAATCCAAGTACTCAAGCTCATTTCCAAAACAATTCCTCTCATTAGTTTGATATGGCAATGGGATCCCCTATCACACTCCAACATAGCATTAAAACACAAACACATCAAAATTGAAATCATACATCACTATTCACACAACACTCTTTCACCGAAAAGGGCACATCATGCAATTACCCATACATCATCCACATAACAAAGCCCAAATATTCGAGAACCAAGCTCTGATACCACCAAATGTAACCCCCTTAGCCTGGCCTTGACGGTTGACCCGAACTACGAAGGTTACACGGGGAAAACCAAAGTCAACCCGGAAGTCAACCTTGATTCACGACCCTTTTTTTCCTTTTTAATCTTGTCTAGATGCTTGTTAACCCTAAGTGAGTACTCGAGAGATGCGATAGAGAAAGGCACGGCGATTGGGTAACATATAGGGACTCAATTGCACAATATACAAATTTAGGGACCAAAACGTAATTTCTGTAAATTAGAAGGTCCTTATTGGTTTTAAGGTTACCAATATGAAATTAGTCATCTTACATGCTTCTCTGCCAAATTTTATCTTAATTGGACATCTCAAGCTCAAACAATTGCAATCTCAACATTTGTGACTAAAATGTAAAACATGCAAACTTTAGAACAATTCAAATCAGTGACCAACGGTCACTTGTTTCGAAACACCTACCTGCCGTATTGAAACACTAGAGCAAGACACTCTCCCGTTTCGAAACTTGTTCCGAAACACGGCACTCCTGTAGCCAAAACATTTCGAAACAGGCTCCAATCGTTTCGAAACACGAAGGCCATTATAGGCCCCCGTTTCGAAACACCAGAGGGTGTTTCGATACGGTTTGCCCAGGAACTGCAGCAAGGACTGGTTTTTCACCCAAAAACCCATTCAAACTCACCCTAAGGACTCTCTAATCATACCAACAAGTCAACATTCATATAAGGTACATACTTGGAACACACAAACACAATCATAGCATCAAACATGGGATCTCATTAGTCTTGAGGCATGCTTCCTAGTATCAAAATCCAAATAGGCAATTAAACCTCAAATCAAGCAATTAAGGCCATTTACAAGTCAATCCAGCCAAAACAGACATGCCACAACCTTAGGGAGTTTAACACATCTCCCAAAAACAAAACTTGGATTCACATTGCCAATCTATCAAAACTAAAGTGTATGAAAACTTCACCATACATGAGCTTGGACTTTCTTGGATGAACTTAGCTTTCTTGAAGCCTGAAAACACCTCAATTATTTGCATTATTGGTAAAAGAGAGCGTAAGCACAAATGCTTAGTGAGGCATGCTCTAAGAAAATCAACACAATAATGCACATTTAGAAAACACTTTCATCAAAGCTTTTAAACCACATGCTCATCTCTTTCTCATGCTTGGAAAACTTTCAAAGCAATGCTCATTGAAACCACATGTACCTTCATTCTATCTCATGCATTAAAACCAATGCAAAACTCATGGCAAGGCCAAACACATGCTTGTATTGTCAAAGCATTTCTAAACAAATCTCATATGCATAACTCATGCCATAAATCATTTCATCAAAGGTACATGTGTAACAAAAACCATTTCATCATTTATATTGGCATTTAGCATCTCATTAATACTCGGATATGTAGACACATTTCTACACTAGACTCTTCCGGTGGAATCTCGCATCACCGTACTCACTTGTTTAGCAACATAGCTTCCAGTGGAATCTCTCATCACCGTACTCACATGGCGGAATCACTCATCGCCACCAAGCTTGGGTATTTCACCAAGTCCTACCCGATGGAATGCCCATCATCGGAATATCTCCCTTTGGATTAACCAAAGAGCACGTACGAATTTTTAGTTTATAGTGCACTCTCATCCTATTGATCGATCAATTATATACGGTAAGTTTCTCAACATCTATGCCAATATAATATGTTAAAATATCATCTCACCTACTGTTTTTCATGCAATATAACTCAAAGGTTTTCTCACCACATTCCAAATCATAAATCATACTTTGCTTCAAACCAAAAGCTCAAATCTATTTAATGCAACATGGCATCTCATGACATCTCTACAAGCATAATCTCATGCTCTAAATCATGCATAAAAATAGTAGGAATTTATCAATCTCAAACCATGAGCATGTAAAAGCATTTTAGGGGCAAACACCACTTTAGAGATACAAAATCAAACCATACTTACTTCCGGATTTAGGAAGGTGTTTCAAACCTCTCCTAAATACCCAAACCTTGTATTTTTGTCCTCATGGGCTTCTAACCCAATCACACTCACCGATTTCGTTTCGCTTGCTTGCCGAAGCGCCAATTAAGCTTTCGGATCAACTCCAAAAGTGTCCGAAGATGTCTCCCATGTTTTAGACACATAAAATCAGAGGATTAATGCATCATCATGCATTCAAATCTTCAGCCAACACTCCAAATCTCGCTGCTCTACCTAAACCCAACATTTCGGCTACCAAACACAACCGAAATCACCTCCAAACTCTTCCAAAACTTCACCCAGCCAAGATCCATCACTTCTAAACATTTCTAAACATCAATTAACATAAAAAACAACCCTAAACCCGTCCTTATACCTCCAGCTATAACAGAACACCAAAAACACCCAAAAACTACCATTTTCACAAGCAAAAACTTAGGAAAAACAACCTATTCGGGATTGGATTGATAAAACCTCATTTCTAACATCATTTAACACCCAAAATACATTAGAAAACCATCTCAAAACAGAGCCCAATAAATTACCACGAAAATCTTCAAGATCTCTTCCAAAATCTTGAGTTTTAAGCCAAAATCTTGTTTCAAACATTAAAACCATTCATAAATCTTTAATAAAGGATTGACAAATTGGGAATTTCAGTGAAGAACTGAGTATTTAGAGGAGAAGAACAATCTTACCTCTAAAAGATGATTTCTCCTTGATTTGGGCAAATTTCCATGAAAACACAATGTAGAAATCAATGGATTTGTTGCAAGATTGATTAGAAATCAATGAGTGATGGAAATCTCATCAATTGAAGTAAAAATCAAAGTGAATTTTGCTGGAGAAAAAGTGTTTGGTTGATAGGATTTTGAGAGAAAAATGGAATGAGAGAAAATTAGAGAAAAGTAGTTATGAAAGTCAAAAGTAGTTTATCATCCTTCTTTTATTTAATTAAATCATTAATTAAATTACCCAAATTGAGGAAAAATCTGATGAATTTTTTTTTGGTAAATTAGCTCCTTAAAGATTCAAAGTTTCAATCCTTTACAAAATAGTCACTACTAAACTTTGCAAAAATCGCAATTTGGTCACTATACCGAAATGTAGTATTTCCAAACTTTATTTCGTAAAATTGATTTCACCGCTCTCTTATATATATTAAATGAGGATTTTTAAATATTTTTCTATATTTTTAAAGCATCCCAAACTAGTCTTTCCCTAAACTCCCTTTTATCTTCGAACCGTTTCTCAGACCGGTCGGGTTCAGACTCTAAACTTCTAAGCCCAAAATTGGGGTGTTACAGGTAGATATTTCTCTAAAGTTCCACCAAAGTCAATAATGCATGCTCGAAGCATGTCTTCCAAGATATGTATAGGAAGGTTCAATAACAATGCCAATTTTTAAAGTTTCAATGGACATGTTTTTCTATAATTTACCTGGATTACCCTTTCTGACTGGTCGTTAGATTGAGGGTGAAAGGTTGTGCTAAGATTAACTCTGGTGCTTAAAACTCCTTGTAAAGTTCTCCAAATCCGAGATGCAAATCGGGGGTCTTGATCGGAGATAATGGACTTAGGTACTCTGTCGAGTCGGAATACTTTACTGATATACAAGTCAGCTAATTTAGGGAGACCGTAGTCCATCCTAACCTGTATAAAATGAGCTGACTTCATAAAACGATCTACAATAACCCATAGAGCATCATGCTTCATAGGAGTAAACGGTAGACCACTAACAAAATCTATAGTGATCTTTTCCCATTTCCATTTCGATGGATCGATAGGTTGCAATAATCCAGTAGGAGCACAATGATCTGCCTTAACATGTTGGCATGTAAGACATTTGGAAATGAAATCAACTATGGCCTACATTATGTCTGGCCACCAATGGAGTTCACGTAGGTCCTTATACATCTTCACGGACCCAGAATGAATATAAAAAGAACTCGAATGAGCTTCAAAAAGAATATCAATGCGAAGAGATTCATCATTAGGTACATCGACTTGATCGTGAAAACACAAGAGTCCTTTAGAATTAATTCTGAAGTCGGGGTTGTCCAATGGCTTAGAGATAATGGATTGAAGCTCAGGATCTTGCTCCTGCAAACCCTTGATTTGCGAAAGGATGGTAGACTGAAGTTGAACTTAACCTACAAGACAATGATGCTTTCGAAGTCAGAAGTTAGCGTTAATTGCTCGAGGGGATACAATATAGGAATATTACAATCAATTAATGTACCATACAATACATATAACTCCGAATTTAGTGTCAATGCTTACCAGGCACAGGTTTGTGGTTGAGTTCATCAGCTACAACATGGGCCTTGCCTAGATGGTAATCAATGACAAGATCGTAATCTTTAACGAGTTCCATCCATCTCCGTTGTTGAAGGTTCAACTCCTTTTGAGTCAATTGGTACTTAAAGGCTTTTATGGTCGGTGAAGAGATAACATTTATAGCTAATTCAAGGTCGTGGGTGGGATAATTCAGTTCGTGTGGCTTAAGTTGTCTCGAAGCATAAGCAATGACTTTTGTCTTCTTGCTTCAATACAAATCCTAACCCGAGATGCAATGCATCACTTTAAACTATGTAGTCCTTTCCGGACTCGGGTTTGGTTAGGACTAGTGCATGGGTCAATACTTGCTTCAGCTAATCGAAATACCGTTGTTGAACCTCGATCGAAACAAAAGGAGCTTCTTTCCTTAATATCTTGGTCAAAGGAGCGACTATCATAGAAAACCCTTTCACAAATCTTTGATAATAGCAAACAAGCCCAAGGAAAATTCTGACTTCTTAAATGTTCTTCGGTGGGTGCCAATCTACAATAGCTTGAATTTTCTTCGGGTCCACTTGAATACTCGAATCTGACATAATATGTCCCAAAAAGGCAACTTCGGTGATCCAAAACTCACACTTGGAGAAGTTCGAGTACAACTACTTATCTCGGTGTTCCGCTTCATTCTTGGAATAAATTAATATGTCATCTATAAACACAACTAAGAATTTATCATGATAGGTTCTAAAAACCCAAATCATCAAATCCATAAAGGTTGTGGGTGCATTTGTTAACCCAAAAGGCATCACCAAGAATTCGTAGTGTTCATATCTTGTACGGAAGGCAGTCTTCGGTACATCACACTCCTTAACTCTCATCTAATAATAGCCCGACCTTAAATTGATCTTGGAAAACATAGAAGCATCCTTTAATTGATCGAACAAGTCCTCTATTCTAGGCAATATATACTTTTTCTTGATGGTTACTTTATTCAATTGTCGATAGTCAATACACAATCGCATAGAACCATCTTTCTACTTAACAAAGAGAACCGAGCTCCTCAGGGCGAAGAGCTCGGTTGAAAGAAACCTTTGTTCAATAAGTCTTTAATCTGAGCCTTTAGTTCTTTTAATTCCACATATGCCATGCGATATGGTGCAATGGAAATTGGAGGAGTCCCAGGTTGCACCTCGATGCCAAACTCCACTTCACGGGTTGGGGGCAATCCCAGAAGTCCATCAAGGAAGACATCATAAAATTCACACACAGAGTCAGTGTCTCACAATTGTGATTCACCTTTAATCTCCAATGCTAAAGCGTACAATGATGGATTCTTTCTGTTCATCAGTACAACACATTCCTTACCCAGACCTCGAAGGTACAATTTCCACTTACTATAATCTACCCCCGCTTGATGCTTACTAAGCCAATATAAACCTAGGATGACATCAAATTCATTGATTGGTAAAGCCAACAAATTGGCCACAAAAGGAATCCCTTGGATCATTGAGGGAAAGTTCTTACACACTACCCTTACGGTGACACAATCTCCTAAGGGATTGGTTACAGAAATTCTTGATGCTATTGGTTCGGAAGACATATTATACTTCTTAACTACAACGTTACTTATAAAAGAGTGAGTAGAACTAGGGTCAATCAATGCATATAAAGAATGTTAATATAGCTCAATGGTACCTGCAATAACATCAGGTTCATCCTCTTCTTCTCTACTCCTTACATGATACATTTGGACAGGGGCTACTGAATCTTGCTTGTTAAAAGGTTTCCCTGGACCACTCGATCGTCCGTAAGTTCACGATGATCCTTGCTTCGATCCTTTACCTTGGAAGGATTAAGCAAAAGAAGCAATAGTAGTCGGTGTAGTGGTACGTTTAGTTGCATTCAAAGGATAATCACATATAAAGTGACCTTGCTCAACACAATAGTAACAGGCTTCAGTCTGCTTACGACATTGACCCCCAGTGCTATCAACAGATGCTGCTTTAGCAAAAGACTGTGCCACAGACTGAGGTCTCTCAATGTTTCCAGAACCAGAGGGCTTTGGAAAGACATTCTGTTTGGGGCCTTAACTCGATTCACAAGATCTTGGAAATCAAAAATATTAAGTGTAGTAAACATAGGGTGTAGTTCATCATTGATCCCTGCAATGAACATCAGGCAATTTTCTTCCTCCTTCTCAATGTAATCAGCACTGTGTATACAGTAATTGTAGAAATTATGGATGCATTTTTCGATCAATCGTCCGCCTTGTTTGAGGTGAAGGAAGATGCTTTACCTTTCAGCAAGGTAAAACTCACTAATATATTTCTTACGGAATTCTTTAAGGAAGAACTCCCAAGTCACCCTATCTTCAGAGACTGTCAATATGGTAGTTTCCCACCAGTGAAGTGCCTCATCAGCCAACAACGCGATAGCACACTCGAGTTTGTGCTCGTCCGAGCACTGAAGTTGCTTATCCAAAATCTGCAAGGTGTTGCCCAACCAGTATTTGACAACTTCAGGGTTGTCGTCATCTTGGTCAGTAAAAGTATAAGCTCGATACTGTGAGAGCTTATCAATAGGTGCTCGACTATGTTGAACAACAGGAGCAATGTGTTGCATGACTTGTTCGGCCCTCATAGCAGTCATAAATTGGCTGAACATGTCGGCCATGTTCTTGTATCATTCAGCCTGAACGGTAGATGTTGCAGGCTCAGTACCCTAAACAAGAGGGTCTTGTGATTGTGGTGGGTTCTGAGGATTTCCTCCTCTAATCTCCCTACCATGCATCAAGCAGCCGGTGGCAAGCTCGTCTATGTGAGCTACATTAGTTTCAGATATATCTATATGAAAGATGGGATTAGTCAACAAGTCACAATATACGCAATATATAACTCCTAGGTGGCAAAGTAACACAATAACAATGCAACAAGCTTCGGTTTAGTCCTAGAATCGACTAAACTCTCGCTATGATACCACAATTGTAACACCCCTTCCAGGTCTGGTTGAGAACTGGGTCAGAAGGTGATACCGATGATCAATATAGAAATTGGTGCAACAAAATTTCATTTTCTTTTTAACATTTCCATCAATAACATATAATGAATCATTACTTGATATCTTTGTTTTTAAACGTGTTTTTGGTTAGTCAGGTTATAATTAGAGAGCGATTGCACCGGAGGATCAAGAGAAAACTACCTTCACTTGCCTGTACGACACTTATGCTTTTCGGAGAATGCCATTTGGACTTTGCAATGCACCAACAACTTTCCAACGGTGGATGATGGCAATATTCTCCGACATGGTGGAGGACTTCCTAGAAATTTTCATGGACGACTTTTTCGTCTCTGTAGACAGTTTTGAAGGTTGTTTAGGCAACCTACAGAAGGTGCTTGAAAGATGCAAAGAGGCGAACTTGGTCTTGAATTGGGAAAAATGCAACTTCATGGTAGATGAATGGATAGTACTCGGCCACAAGGTAAGCTGTCGCGGCATAGAGGTGGACAGAGAAAAAATAGAAGTCATCGAAAAGCTGCCGCCACCCACCATAGTCAAGTGGATTCGGAGTTTCTGAAGACATGTTGGGTTTTATCGACGATTTATTGCCAATTTCTCGAAGATTACCAAGCCCTTATGCCACTTATTGGAGCAGAATCGTCCCTTTGACTTTAATATTAAATGTACTGAGGCATTCAGAATTCTGAAGGAGAAGCTGGTAATAGCCCGATCGTACAGCCACTAGACTGGAGTTTGCCATTCAAGATAATGTGTGATGCAAGTGACTATGCTGTCGGGGCAGCACTAGGGCAGAGGAAGGGTAAGCTCTTCCACGTAATCTACTATGCCAGCAAAACACCGAATGATGCCCAAGTGAACTACACCACGGCAGAGAAGGAACTATTAGCAGTGGTGTTCTCAATCGACAAGTTCCGTTCGTACATACTTCCCCCTGAACTTAATTACCAAGCAAGGAAGAGGTTCCAAAATGATGAAAAACATTATTATTGGGACGAACCTCTTCTTTTCAAACATTGTGCAGATCAGATTATCAGAATATGCGTGCCACAGGAGGAACAAGAAGATGTGCTTCACCACTGCCATGCTTCCCCATATGGAGGACACCTAGGAAAAAAAAACCGCTACCAAGGTTCTGCAATCTGGTCTCTATTGGCCAACACTGTTCAAGGATGCACAAGCATTCTACAAAAGTTGTGACAGATGCCAAAGGACTGGGAACATCTTGAGAAGGCATGAGATGCCACTGCAGAACCTTTTAGAGGTCGAAATCTTCAATGTATGGGGAATCGACTTCATGGGACCATTCCCAGCATCTTGTGGGAACCTTTACATTCTACTGGCAGTGGATTATGTGTCCAAATGGGTAGAAGCGATCGCCACTCAGAAAAATGACGCCAAAACTGTTTAAAGATATATGCACAAAACATCTTCTCCAGATTTGGTATCCCCAAGGCGATCATTAGTGATGAGGGGAGACACTTTGATAACAGGGTAATTTTTGCTGCCTTGAGAAAATATGGAGTAAAGAACTGGATTGCAACAACATACCACCCTCAAACCAATGGGTTTTCCGAGATATCCAACAGAGAAGTAAAGAACATACTTGAGAAGATGGTTAAACCCACTCGAAAGGATTGGTCTTTACACCTCAATGATGCACTATGGGCCTATAGAACATCGTTCAAAACACCATTGGGAATGTCACCCTATAGACTCATCTATGGGAAAACATGCCACTTACCTGTTGAGATTGAACACAGAGCTTACTCGGCTATCAAAGTAGTAAATTTGGACTGGGATAAGGCATGACAAAAGATGCTACTGGACTTGAATGAAGTTGAAGAAATTCGAGTAATGGCATACGACAATGCCAAGATCTACAAAGATAAAACCAAAAGGTGGCACGACAGGAAACTGCTGCAACGATAGTTCTGCCCAGGGCAGCAGGTGTTGTTATTCAATTCTAGGTTGAAACTTTTCCAAGGAAAGCTTAAATCTAGATGGTTCGGTCCTTTCCAAGTTGTCCAGGTTATCCCTCACGGTGCCATCATAATCAAATCCTTAAAAGACGAGCACAAGTTCAAAGTCAACAGAGAGAGACTAAAGCATTATCAGGGGACTAAAACCTCAAGGATGCAGGAAGTAGTTACTTTAGGAGATGCCCCTCAAGGCATCCCTAATTTAACTTAGTTTTTATTTTACTTTATTTTATTTTATTTATTAGGAATTAAGATTTATTTTATTTTAGGAACGAAGATTTAATTTTAATATTTTTATTTTTATTTTTATTTAATTATTTTTAGGAAATAAAGGAAGCAAGGTGAAGAGAAGGAATGAACCAGCCCAACACATCCACAACAGCCCAACGGACGAGTTTGTCATCACAGCCTGTCATCAACTGTCGCGACAGACGCAAAGAAGACAACCTGTCACCAAGCTGTCGCGATAGACACGCAAACGCATAACAGACGCGCAGCAGACGCGGAAACACGTGACAGAGGCGTCAGAAACCGCGTAACAGTGGCCCCGTTATTTACCCTTCTATATAAACCCCTTTCACTATTCACTTCTCATCTCATTCTCATTCTCTCAACTTGTTTTCTCTGTTTAGATCTTAAAAATTTTCTTTACATTTTTCTATAGTCCTTGCAAATGGCTAGCAGACAAACCCGTCGTAGTGCTGCCTCCACTTCTGCTGCAGAAGTCTCCACCCTAAGCCATAACGCCATTCCAAACCGCTTCGCCTCCACCGACTCCGCCACGAGATACTACAGCTCCTTTCAGAAGAGGGACATGTGGGAGGAACGAGGGTTTATTTACACAGAACCCACGAAAGACTTAGGGCTCGAGAACATCGTAGAAAAGAAAATCCAAGCCCTCAAATGGATCCAATTTGCTGTTCAACTAGAGGAGATGAACATCACACTCGTCAGAGAGTTCTACGCTACCGTCTACAACAAAGACACCACGACAGTAACAGTTCGAGGTAAACAACTCTCCATCGAGCCTACCTACATCAACACCGTCTACGACTTATATGTGAGTAAGAAGGAGGACTCTCACAAAAGATTCGTGAATAGTATGTCACCGGCAGATTACGACGCGTTCATGGCAGAACTCACCTAGGAAGGGACGAAGTGGAACGCCGAACTTAAACAACGATGGACTGTGAAGAGAACTCAGTTGACTCCACAAGCCAAATTGTGGAATCACTTTGTGAATAAGCACATCATGCCATCCTCCCACAATAGCACCGTCGACAGACCAAGGTTAGCCCTTGTGCATTCTATTTTAAATGAAAGATCAATAAATGTCGGCCGCTACGTACAGGAGGGATTACTTGAGTGAGCCCTCCGACCGTCGGGTCCCCTTGTCTTCCCATATCTCATCAGAACCATCTGTCGGGGCCACAATGTACCCGATATTGCTGAAGATGTTAAACTCCAAGGAAATGGATGGACACAGCGAAACATTTTCAGCCTCATGGAGTTGAAAGCTGCCACCCCATTGTCATACTTCAATCCCTCTGCCACGACAGACCCCAGTTCCCCAGAACCTGCCGCAGCATAACAACAGAAGACGACAACAACACCTTCATCAGACACCTCTGCCTAGATTCTGTCAACGCTGAAAAGAATGGAGGAACGACAGCTCAGAATGATGGGCTACATGAGGGATTTCACGGCAGCAACGGTAAACTTTATTCATAATGATTTACATTTTACCCATGTGCCATTCCCCTCCTTCCCAGAACAGTTCTTTGCTACCCCCACACCTACACCTACCCCTGCTGCAAGCCTCAGAACTCCATCTACTACTTCAACACCTACCCCTGCCACGACAGGAGAAGGCAGCAGGCAGCCCGCTATAGCCGGATGAGAGAAGAGAAAGGATCCCCTCCCGAAAATCGACCCCAAATATTGGGAAGGGTTCTCCTCCTCTTCAGTTTGGCAGGTTTCTGATTCTGAGCCTTCAGTCGCCCAAGACATCTCCAAGGACTTCCTACCAATGAAAAGGAAGAAGCTCAACGAGACTGTCAAAGGACCCTCCGGCCAAGGCAGATCTGCCAGCAGCAGCAGCAGCAACAGCTCCGATGATGAGGTCGAGGTTCTGGACAAACCCCCACACATCTCACCAACACGTGTCCAACCACCTCGGGAAGCAAAGAAGAGGTAGCCTATGCCTCCCCCAGCACACTACCGGCCCCTGCCATGAAAGTCACTGCCAGCCGGCAGCTCCAGATCAGTAGCAGTAGCAACGACAGCTCTTCAACTTAAGTTTCTATCTCATATTTTGTTGTCTTTGATGTTTTATTTCTTTTGCGATGTATTCTATTTTTCTGTTTTTTGTCTTTCAGGTTGTCATGCATTGAGGGCAATGCAACCCTCGAGTTTGGGGGTGACATCCCTCCATTAATGAAGTCGTAGTTGTGTCTTAAATTTGTGTCTAAGTATTAGCCTTGCTATAATTCTCATATGTAAAACACTTTTGGTGACTCTTATGCTATCTAGACTTCTATAGTACACTGGTATAGGATTGTTTACCCTCTTGAAATTGCCCCTAGAGGTGCGTATCACTGGCTCTAGGAAATGAATAAAATGAAAGAAATAATTCAGACTCGTTTGCTTGCAAAACTGCCTTGCACTGATTTTAGGGAGATTTCTCTTTGAACTTAAGTTAGAACAATCTAAAGGAGCCTAAGAATTGCCTCAATAAAAGATGCAGTTAAATCAAGTGTCAGAAAAACTAAAGGAGCCTAAGAATTGCCTCCAGAAAAAATGAATTGGCATAAACTCAAGTTTGTAAGCATGACTATTCTGGTACACTAAAGGAGCTTAGACACATAGTTGTTCACAAAACTTGCACACACTACACAAGAATTATAGCATGGTTCCAAATAAATCCAGAAACACCCGACAAGGTATTGCTCTTGACAGGGAATACGTGGTAGGTAAGGAAAGGTTCACTGAATTAAGGCAAAACAAAAAGTTTTTAATTTTTTAGTTAGGTCGTAATTGCTTGAAGGCCAGCAAGAACTTGAGTTTTGGGGTGTGCTGAGTGTATAAAAGTTCTATATTTTACCCCTTATTTACCCATATTTCTGCTGCATTCAAGCATATATCATTGCATTTAGGAAATATTTTTACATAAACATCACAAATAGATAAAATGGCACAGTTGCTACTGATTTTGGTCACATTTTCAGGTATCTGCTGTGGCATACTCAGGGCAGGAAGGGAGCAAAGCTGGATCACAAGACTGGAGTCAAAGAGATAACGCTACCGTGGCCACTACCGCGGCAGCCATGACGACAACATTGGTGAAAGGGAAAAGTGAAGTGGAGCTCGACAGAAAGAGGAATTCAAGTCGGTCTGTCATAGACCACTCTTATACTTTTCTGAGCCCTGAGGCAGAATGAAGGCCAAGCCCAAAGTCCAAGGAAGAAACCCAAAGCAAGAAAAGAGAACGGATTAAAGGCATATACTCAGAAGATTTTATCTCCAATAGTGCTGTACTTTAGTTTAAACTTGTATTCTTGCCATATTAGAAAACTTTGACCCAAGGCCTATATAAAGGCATGTAATTCGACCTAGGAAAGGATATCTCATTCTTAGCCGTCTTCCTCAAAACCCTTGTCGTTTTCCCTTCTCATCATGTTCTAAACTTCCCCTTGGGCTAAGGGTTGATTCTGTAAAGTAGTTACAATGATTGTACTGTTTTAGGAATTTTTCTGTTCAAAGCAAAAAAACTTCAAGTTTATTTATTCTGGTTTTTCACATCTCGCAAGAGTATCGGGAGAGCATTGTGAGGTTATCTATTTGTTTGATATCGGGAGAGTCAAGCATTCAAACGGAATAAATATGCGTTTTCTAGCTTATGGTTAAAATATCTCGGCTTAGGGATAAGTACGAGGTTAAGTGGCTAAGGAAGAATCCAACAACATTGGTGTTCACTCTTCGATTCTTGCCAAACTTGAAGTACAGAGTTGTATGATCGCTGCCGCGACAACAACAGACTTCTGCCGTGACAGGTGCTGCCGTAACAGAGCCGGCGACAGAACATAAATTTCCATTCAGTGCAACACCTGCACTACCGAGCAAATCAATATCGGCCTACTTCTTAAACCTGATCTTTTACTCTTTAATTTAGTTATTATTCACGATTACTCTACAAAAAATTTAAACTCTTTCTCTCTCTCGTACAACAACTATAGGATAAAGCTATTTCCAGTCCATGTAGAGACGATATCCGATACTCCAAGTATCACTTTACTACTTGCGTCGTGTACACTTGCACTATTTGTGATCCACATATTACCTAGCCATTCTCGAGACTCTAACTACACTCACCCTGACAATCTAAATCTCCTAAGGTTCTCAGATAGCGATACCCTTATTCCTAGCTTTTGATGGAGACGATGGATAAATCTTTTCCACTTCTTGAGCTAGGAAAAGAAATAAGGAGTCATTAGGATCAATATGACAACATAGATATTTGAATAGCCATTAGCTATAGGCAAAGCTTGAAATTGATCATCTAATCATCAAGAGAATATATGATTAACTTAGGGCTTTGACTTACCCGATCGATAGCTATGACTTGGTGTTCTTAAATCAAGGAAAGCATAAGCTTAAGGTTCACAAATGGAGATGTGTGTGCTTGAGCTTGATGGAAAAGATGACAATGGAGGTGCTTGCTTAATTTATCCTTCTACCAAGGGCTTTTCTTTTTTTTCATTTATAAAGGGCCAAATCTTATACATTACCCCACCTCCCACTTAGCCAATAACAAGGTTTCCTCCTACTAAGGGTTTGCTAAATCCAATGCTTGTCTCTTCAAGACAAAGAATGAGATTTTATTTCGGTGACATGTATAATAAAGAGGAGGAATTTTCATTATTCCATTTCACTGAAATTATAACCTTAGTCATATCTCACCTCACTTGCAACAAAAAAAAGGTATTCCCTTAGCAAAAAGAAAGCTTAAAATAATACTTACACATTTTATATCTTATCAATACTAAAAGATGACTACAAGTCATCCTCTTGAACTACTTCCACATGAGGAGGGACAACAATAAGCATATGAGTTATCACCTCTTCACTTCATTTTAATTTATCCTTCAAACATATTCGAAACAGAGGACTCGTTTCGAAACGACTGAGACTGTATCAAAATTGTTGAGCAAAAGTCCAAAAGTTAGTTAATACAATTATGACCGTATCGGAATGCCCCTTAACGTTTCGAAAAGTCTAACCTAGACCATTTCGGTACGGCCTGACCATATCGAAATGCCTAGCTCACAAACATCTATTTAGATATTTCAAGGAAGTCTTAAACTAAAGATAAGTTAATTTAAGATCTCTTAACAATATAGTGTATCCTTGAATGGTAAAGATGCAATATTTGAACAATTTAACATCAATATCTCGGTCATCGAAATCCAATTCCGATTAGACCGAATTTTGAGGTGTTACAATGTCGGTAGAGTGTATGAAGTGTTTGTGACAACACTTGGTATTCCATGTATCCGATATGCTTTTTGAGAAATGAGAATGTTGTTAATCACTTGTAAGCCAATATAATGGTTTGAAATGTCATGGAAACCTTGATGATGCATATTATGGAAAATTCATGTTTTACTCTAAGCTTTGCATATTACTGAATATGCTTGAAAGGCTTGATTTTTGTATAGTAATGGTTTAATTGTCGAGAAGTATGTAATACTTATTGCATGATGTTTACCATGCTGGTTTTAATGATGAAGTGCATGGGTTTTTAAATAATGCATGGTGGTTGTCAAAAGAGTGAAAATGGTTTTGAGCATTCCTCACTAAGCTTGAATGCTTATGCTCTCTTTTGCTCATCAATGCAGAAAATTAAGTGATTGAAGGCAGCAACTTTCAAAGGATTTCCTAGAGACTTCATTGAATGTATGTCTTGGTTTTGAACTACTATAATAAAGGCAATAGGGGTGTTCAACGCTATGAATGTTAGTTGTTTTGGTATTTTCTTGTTTGGCACAAGTTGGTATGCATATTTTGGTATGGAAGTGGCCATTAAATGTTGGATTATGCTAGGATTTGAGATTTTGGTTTTGATGCTTGAATTTCCTAGGAAGTATGCATCTAGAATCCATTAATGATGTTAAAGTTGCTTTGATGATGATATTGCCATGTGAACTTAGTAGTTGAAGTGTATTTTGGTTGTAAGCATGTTTGAATGTATGTTGGAATGGTTTGAGATAGTTTTTGTAGTGTTAAACAGGCAAAAATATACTTTGCAGGCCCAAGTGTTTCGAAACACCCTTGTCCGTTTTGAAACGAGTGTTTTAAAATGCCTTGGGGTATCGAAACGGGGTGGTCCATTTCGATATGTTTTGCTATTGTGAAACCTTGTTTCGAAACGAGTCAAGAGTAGTTTTGGTACGAGCTCGCGTATCGAAACAAAGGCCCCTATTTTGATACACCCGTTCTGATAATGGGATTGTTGTTTCGAAATGGCAGGCTGTTATATCAGTTATTGGAATATTTTGAAGTTCTGTTTCTTTGTGTTTTGGTCCCTATTTGTCTTGCATGCAATTAAATGAGTTCTAATGATTAGTTTGAGCTGAGTTTTTACAGAGATGCATGAAATGAGTTTAGTTAAAGATTTGTAAATCAAATTTAGGAAAAACCCTTGCAAATTGTTAAGTTTAAGAAATGGTCCCTAAACCTGAAATTAGTTTTAATCGATGTGCGTTCGGTTTGTCGTTTGATCTGCTACTTGTTGAACACATAGGAATCTAACTTGCATCTAGAGAAGATAAAAAGGAAAAAATATGGTCGTTTATTGAGGTAAACCTTCCTGGTTTACTTCAATATTCCCCGTGTGACCCGTTCGGTTCAGTCTATCGGCTAGGCCAGGTCGAAGAGGTTACATTTAGTAGTATCAGAGCCGGGTTACGAAAGTTTGGGATGATGGTAAGTTTTCGGTAAGTAATTTAGTTGTGAATGTGTGTTTTGGGTGATGTTTGTTTTGTTCGGTGAATGTCTTAAACATGTTAATGTTGAGTATGTGATGCTGATTGTAATATGAATGTGAGTTGTTATATGTGGTGAATGTTTTGGCTGAATTTTAATGCTTGTGATGCATGATGGTTGTGACATGAATGTTTTATGCTTTATGCTATATTTGGGGGGGGGAAATTGGAATGCCCATTGCCTTATTACTACAGTGAAATGTTTTAAAATGAATTTGAAGTCTTGGATCCTTGCTAGAAGTTGGCCTGATCTTTTGTTTGTTTTATATTCATGCCTTAATGTTAATAGCACAATGAGACCGAGGAGAGAGTTACATTCTGGGTTAGTTGCTCCGGCTGATGAGTAGAGGAATCAGGAGAACGATGTTCTGCCTGGTGCAAATTTACCTCCTCCACCGCCACCACCACATGGGGTTGAGGAGCAAGAGCAACGCGGACATGCTGGTCCGAGGTTGGGTGATTTGATACCTTTAGTACAGGCGATGACGGGAGCATTCCAGACTGCTGTTGCTGGAGTGCAAGTTTGGGAGGCATGGAATATTGTGGTTTGTCTCTCGATGCATCCGAGGCATGGATGGCCAGTACGATCCGAATTTTGGATCATGGGGTGCAATGATGCACGAAAGTTGGGCTGTGCAGTGTCGTTTTTGCATGGTGGACGGCTGTGACTGCAGCCATGGAGCCAAATGAGATGGATTGGGATTTCTTTCAGGCTGGCTTTAGGAGGAGGTATCTAAGAGTCAGATACTTAGATGATAAAAAGGGGGAGTTCATGTCCCTGGTGCAAGGTAACGTGACGGTAACTGAGTACGAGGTTCAGTTCGTACGATTGTGCCAATATGCTCTGGAGTTGGTGCCGAGTGATAGGCATCGTAGTGATTGCTTTCGGTATGGTTTTGTGGAGAACGTGAAGACGTTCATGCTCGCGTCTGATTATACGGATTTCTATGTGCTGGTAACACGAGTCAAGGACATAGATCAAAAGTTTGGGTCTGACTTCTCGCATGGGTGGATCTGGCTCGAGTAAGAGAGCTGCTGATGATGGCCCTAGTGGTGGGTAGAATAAGAGGAATCGTGACCGTAGATATCAGCCTTTGGTGAGGCGAGGTAATTTTGGGCGTTGTACGCCAACTCAAGGTAACTAGATGAGGTTTGAGCATAATACGTGATGGACATATGGATCGCGTGAGCACTTGAGGCTAGATTGTCCTCGTGCAGTTCGTGAGGTGCATGCTCTTGTGGTTGGGGCTAATTCTTGTTGGATTTGTGGATCTGTTGATCACATGAAACACGAGTGTCCCCTATTAACGGGAGGTAGTCAAGGTGGTGCACCTGTTGTTGCACCGCATAGAGGTAGTGGGCACGATCGTGGTAATTTCCAAATGAGGGAGGATGGGCAGAGAGGAGTGGCTCATGTAGTTGTTGCTGAACCGGAGGGTGGTGGTCCTGCAGGTGCCATAGCCTTGAAATCCTTGTCTTTGATAGCATTGATTGATTCTGGATCTACGCATTCATACATCTTGAGTGAGCATGCGCATTTTCTTGATATTCCTGTTGAGATGCTAGAGGTAGGAATGCAAGTAACAAGCCCTTTTGGTGAAACTGTTGTTACAAGAAAACTGTATAGGAGATGCCCTTTATCTATTCAAGGCCATGTGTTTTCATTTGATTTGATGGAATTACCTTTCTATGGTTTTGATGTGATTCTTGGAATGGATTGGTTGTTTGAACATCGAACTGTTGTTTATTTTGATGTTAAGCGAGTTACATTGACTCTTGCGTATGATTATGAAGTGGTAATTATAGGCGAGAACGTGAAGTTCTTGTCCAATGCAATTTCGGCTCTTGAAGCGAGTCGGATGATGGAGTTGGGTTATGAAGATTTCCTAGCTTATGTGATGAACCCTGATGCGAAGGAAGTGCGAGTGCAAAACATACAAACTGTATGTGAATTTCCGGGTGTCTTTCTGGAAGAGTTGCTTGGGTTGCCACCAAATGGAGAAGTTGAGTTTGACATCGAGTTGTATGAGAATACGACTCCGTGTCCTTTGCCCCTTATTGCATGGCACCTAAAGAGTTGAAGGAGTTGAAGACGCAACATCAGGAGTTGCTTGATCGAGGGTTCAAAAGGCCAAGTGTTTCACCTTGTAGTGCGTCGGTCTTGTTTGTGAAGAAGAATAATGGTACGGTGCGTATGTGCATAGATTATCGGCAACTGAATAAGTTGACGATTAAGAACAAGTATCCTTTGCCAAGGTTTGATGATTTGTTTGATCAGTTTCGTGGTGCTTGAGTGTTTTCCAAGATTGGTTTGAGGTCTGGGTATTATCAACTAAAGGTTAAAGATGATGATGTACCTAAGACAGCTTTTCGGACAAGGTATGTCCATTATGAGTTATTGGTGATGTCGTTTGGGTTGAAAAATACACCGGCTGCATTCATGGATATGATGAATCGGGTGTTCCATGTGTTCCTCGATCAATTCGTGCTAGTTTTCATCGATGATATTCTCGTGTACTCGCGTACCGAGGAGGGTCTTGATAAGCATTTGAGGATTGTGTTGCGAGTGCTGTTGTAGAATCAGCTTTATGCAAAGATGAGAAAGTGTGAGTTTTTGCTCAAGGAAGTGGTTTTTCTTGGACATGTGGTGTTAGCCGAGGGTATTCGGGTTGATCCACACAAGATCGAGGCGGTGATGAGTTTGAAAACGCTTAAGTCGGTGACGGAGGTGCGTAGTTTCCTTAGGTTGCCTGGATATTATCAAAGGTTTGTTGAGGGTTTTTCTAAGATTGATGCACCTTTGACCAAGTTGTTGCAAAAGAATTTTCGCTTTGAATGGACAAATGTTAGGCAACAAGCTTTCGAGAAGTTGAAGGAAGCCCTGACACAACCTCCTGTCTTGAATCAACCAGAATCGGGTTAGGAGTTTATAGTTTATAGTGATGCCTCATATGTTTGTTTGGGTTTCATTTGATGCACGGTAGGAAGGTTGTAGGTTATGCGTCTAGACATTTGAAGGTGCATGAGCGCAACTATCCTATGCGTGATCTAGAGCTTATTGCGGTGGTGTTTGCTTTGAAGATTTGGAGACACTACCTTTATGGTAAAAATTGTGTTGTTTACACTGATCATAAAAGTTTGAAGTATCTCATGTCTCAAAGGGAGTTGAATCTTAGGCAACAAAGGTAGTTGGAGTCGCTTAAGGATTATAATCTGACGATTGAGTACCACCTTGGGAATGCCAATGTTGTGGCTGATGTTTTTAGTAGGAAGGTAGCTGTTGAGCTGAGAGCGATGTTTGCTCGGTTGAGTTTATCGCGTGATGGTGGGTTGATAGCCGAGTTGTAGGTGAAACCTTTCTTGATTCAGGTAACCAAGGAGAAGCAGTTGCTTGATGATTCGTTGGTGCCTCATGTTCAGGATATAGCTGATGTAGTTGCAACGAATTTTTGTTTCAACGATGATGGAGTTTTATGTTTTAAAAGTCGAATAGTGGTACCAGAAGATGTTGAGTTGAGGCACACTATTTTGACTGAAGCTTATAGTAGTCCTTTTGATATGCACCCTAGTAGTACTAAGATGTATCGTGGATTGAAGGATGAGTACTATTTGGTGGGGTTGAAAAAGTATGTAGCTGATTTTGTAAGCAAGTGTATGGTTTGTCGGTGTGTGAAAGCTGAGCATCAGTTTCCTTCTGGTTTGTTATAGCCTTTGAGGATACCAGAATTGAAGTGGGAGAGGATTACGATGGACTTTGTGTTTGGTCTGCCTATGACACCATCTTAGAAGAACTCCATATGGGTGATTGTGGATCGTCTTACATAGTGTGCGCATTTCTTGGTTGCGCATACTACGTACATGTTGGATAAGTTAGCGTAGTTGTATGTTGCTGAGATTGTGCGTTTCAATGGTGTGCCTAAGTCCATAGTGTCGGATAAGGATATGAGGTTTATAGCGAGGTTTTTGGAAAGCTTACACCAGTCGTTGGGTACGGATTTGAATTTCAGCACTTTGTATCATCCTCAGACGGATGGAAAGTCGAAGCAAGTTATCCAGGTGCTGGAAGACATGTTTAGATGTTGTGTGATAGATTTCCAAGGTTCTTGGGAAAAGCAGTTGCCTCTAGTTGAGTTTGCTTATAATAAATCTTTCCAAACGATTATACAAATGGCTCCGTTTGAGGCCTTGTATGTGAGAAAGTGTATAACACCTCTTTGTTGGGCTGAGGTGGGGCAAAAGTTAGTTTCCTTGCCGAACATGTTTAAAGGAACAATTGAGAAAGTGAAACTCATTTGTGAACGGTTGAAGGCTGCATCGGATCGTCAGAAGTCTTACGCAAATTTAAAGCTTAGGGAGATTGAGCTTGCGGTTGGAGATCGCATGTTCCTAAAGGTATCGCCTTGAAAGAAGGTGATGAGATTCTGACGTAAGGGAAAGCTTAGTCCGAGGTTTATAGGACCATATGAGGTTGTGGAGCGAATTGGCCATGTGGGTTATCGGTTGATGTTGCCTCCCGAGTTGGAGAAGATCCATGATGTGTTTCATGTTTCTATGTTGTGGAGGTATAGATCGGATCCATCTCATTTGATGCATGTTGAGGAGATTGAGTTGAATCCAAATTTATCCTATGATGAGGAACCAATGGGGATCTTTGATTCGAGCAGTAAAGTTCTTCGTGGTAAGATGATTGAGCTTGTGAAGGTGTTGTGGCGACACCGTGGAGTTGAGGAGGCCACGTGGGAGAGCAAGGCGGACATGTTGAGGAAGTTTCTGCATATGTTTCCTTTAGGTAAAATTTTGAGGACGAAATTTCCTAAGTGGGGGAGAGTTGTAACGCCCCAGTTTTGGGCCTAGGTATTTGGTGTGTCGGGTTAGGCTAGTGGAACCGGTAATTAGTTGTTCGAGACGTTAAAAGGTGGTTCAGGGAAATCAAGGTTCGGGGTGGAATAAAAATTTGGTAAAATATTATAAAATCCTCTAAAATGATGTTTAAGAGGTTGGTTAAATCAATTTTGCAAAGTAAGTTTTGGTAAGTGTGCATTTTGGGTAGTGACCAAAATGTATGGTTTTAAAATTGTGGAAAAAGGGTGTTTTTCAAAAACAGTCAAAACCTTAGAATCTTTAGGGAGCTTAATTGTAACACCCCAAAATTGGGCCTAGATGTTTAGAGTCTGAGCCGGATCGGTCTGGAAAATGGTTCGAATCTAAAAGGGGGTTTTAGAGAACACCTAGTTCGGGATGTATTAAAAATATAGATAAATACCTAAAAATCTTCATTTAATATATAAAAGAGAATGGTGAAATCAGTTTAACAAAATAAGGTTTGGAAATACTACATTTTGGTGTAGTGACCAAATCGTAGTTTTTGCAAAGTTTAGTAGTGACTATTTTGTAAAGGATTGAAACTTTGAATCTTTAAGGAGCTAATTTTACCAAAATGTTTTCATCATATTTTTCCTAAATTTGGGTGAATTAATTAATGTTTTAATTAAATAAAATAAAGGTGATTAAAAGAGAAAACCACCTTTGACTTTTCATAACTACTTTTCACAAATTTTCCCTTATTTCATTTTCTCTCAAAATCCTTTCAACCAAACACTTTTTCTCGAGCAAATACACTTTGATTTCTACTTCATTTGATGAGATTTTCAATCACTCTTTGATTCCTAATCAATTCCTCATCAAATCCACTTGATTTCTACATTGAATTTTCAAGAAAACTTGCCCAAATCAAGGAGAAATCATCCATTAGAGGTAAGCTTCATCCTTCTCCTCTAATGATCAATTCTTTGCTGAAATTCCCAAGTTTTGAATCCTTTATTATTGATTTTAAGTGGTTTTAACGTTAGAAACAATAAATTGGCTTAAAACTCAATATTTTGGAAGAGATCTTGAAGATTTTCGTGGTGATTGATTGGGATCTATTTTGAGATTGTTTTCTAATGTATTTTGGATGTTAAATGATGTTATAAATGAGGTTTTATCAATCCAATCCCGAATAGGTTTGTTTTCCCTAAGTTTTACTTGTTAAAATGATGGTTTTTGGGGTGATTTTGGTGTTCTGCTATAGCTGGAGGTATAAGGACGTGGTTGTGTTAGTTTTTGATGTTAATTGATGTTTAGAAATGATTAGAAGTGATGGATCTTGGCTGGGTTTGGTTATGGAAGAGTTTGGAGGTGATTTCGGTAGTGTTTGGTAGCCGAAATGTGGTTTTTGTGTAGAGCAGCGAGTTTAGGTGTGTGGCTCATGATTTCAATGCATGATGATGCATTAATCCTCTGCTCTTATGTGTTTAAAACAGGGGAGACATCTTCGGACACCTTTGAAGTTGATCTGGAAGCTTAGATAGCGTTTCGGCAAGCAAGCGAAACGTAATCGGTGAGTGTGTATGGTTTTATAAGTCCTTGAGGGACAAAGAATCAAGGTTTGGGGATTTAGGAAAGGTTTGAAACACCTTCCTAAGTCCGGAAGTAAGTATTGGCTAGATTGCTCTCTAGAATGTGGTGATTGCCCCGTAAATTCTTTTACATGCTCATGGTTTTAGATTGATAAATTCCTACTGTTTTTATGCATGAATTATAGCATGAGATGATGCTTGAAATGATTTCTTAAAGTAACATGTTGCACAGTTGAGATTTGAGCTTTTATGTTAAAACATTACAAATGTTATGATTTTGAAATGAGATGAGAATGTTGAGTTTTAAAGCATGATAAACAGTAGGTGAGATGTTTATTTGACATAATATATTGGCATAGATGTTGACATACTTACCGGATATAATTGATCGATCAATAGGATGAGAGTGCACTATAAACTAAAAATTCGTACGTGCTCTTTGGTTAAACCAAAGGAAGAGAACCGACGATGGGCATTCCATCGGGTAGGATTTGGGGAAATACCCAAGCTTTGTGGCGATGAGAGATTCCGCCATGTGAGTACGGTGATGTGAGATTCCACCATAAACTATGTTGCTAGACGAGTGAGTACAGTGATGAGAGATGCCACCGGAAGTTTCTAGTGAAATGTCCGCATATCCGAGTAATAAAGAGGTGAAATGCCAATATAAAATATGTTATGGTTTTTGATTCACATGTACCTTTGATGAAATGGTTTATGCTATGAGAAATGCATATGTGGTTTGTTTATGAAATGCTTTACAGTACAAGCATGAGTTTGGCTCTGCCATGAGTTTTGCATTGGTTTAAATGCATGAGATAGAATGAAGGTACATGTGTTATCAATGAGAAATTGCTTTGAAAGGTTTCCAAGCATGAGATAGAATGAGCATGTGGTTTAAAAGCTTTTGAGAAAGTGTTTTCAAGATATGAATTATTGTGTTGGTTTTCTTTAGAGCATGCCTCACTAAGCATTTGTGCTTACGCTCTCTCTTTTACCAATAATGCAGATAATTGAGGTGTTTTCGGGAATAAAGGAAGCTAAGTTCCTCCAAGGAAGTCCAAGCTCATGTATGGTGAAGTTTTCATACACTTTAGTTTTGATAGATTGGCAATGGGAAACCAAGAATTGTATTTGGGAGATGTGTTAAACTCCCTAAGGTTGTGGCATGTTTGTTTTAGCTTGTTTGGGTTGTTAATGGCCTTAATCGTTTGATTTGAAGTTGGATTGCTCATTTTGGGTTTGTGATAGGAAGCATGCCTCTAGAATAATGAGATTTTGTGTTTGATGCTATGATTGTGCTTGAATATCCCAAATATGTTCCTTATATGTACGATGACTTGTTGGTGTGATTAGAGAGCCTTTGGGGCATGTTTGAGTATGTATTTGAGTGAAAAACCAGCATTTTCTGCTGATTCTGGGCAGGGTGTATCAAAACACCCTATGGTGTTTCAGAACGGGGGACTGAAATGGCCATGGCGTTTCGAAACGTAAAGGGTTGTTTCGATACATTTTAGCTACTGGAATGATATGTTTCAGAACTGATCTCAGAACATACCCACGTACCGAAACGGTCAACACCGTTCCGATACGGCGTTTTGGTACGGTGAGTAGGCGTTTTGAAACGGGTTACCGTTGGACCCAGATTTGAATTGTTTTGATGTTTTCCTGCTTTACATTTTAGTCCTAAATGTTGAGACTGCAATTGCTTGAGCTTGAGATGTCTTTATAAGGTGAAATTTGGCAGAGAAGCATGTAACATGACTAATTACATAATGGTAATCCTAAAATCAATGAATTCCCTCTAATTTGCAGAAATTAATTTTGGTCCCTTTCCTGGTGTGAAGTGCAATTGAGTCCCCATATATTATCCGATCGCTGTGCCTTTCTCAATCATGATTCGTGAGTACTCACTTAGGGTTAACATGTATCTAAACAAGATTAAAATGAAAAAAGGGTCGTTAATCAAGGTTGACTTTCGGGTTGACTTTGGTTTTCCCTGTGTAATCTTCGTAGTTCGGGTCAATCGTTTAGGTCGGGCTAAGGGGGTTACATTTGTTGGTATTAGAGCTTGGTTCTCGAATAATAGGGGTTTGATATGTGGGTGATGTAAGTGTTTATGCATGATGTGTTTTCTTGGTGAAATGATGACGTATGATTAGTAGTGTATTATTCAATTGAGATGTTTTTGTGATGCTATGCTATGTTTGGAGTGTGATAGGGGATCACATTGCCATATCAAAACTAATGAGAGGAATTGTTTTCGAAAATGAGCTTGAGTGGATTACTTACCTTATTGTGCCTAATTGTGTTTATTGCATTTATCTCAGTGCATTGTTTTCTGTATAATGGGGCCACGTAGAGAGCTGAGAATCAACACTAGAACGACCGCCTGTAATGAGAATGTCGAGAATGCTGAAGATTTACCTCCTCCTCACCCTGGTGGTGGGCCACCCGATAGTGGTGGTGCTGGAGCTGGTAACGCTGGTGCTGGTGCTGGGGTCGCTGGACCCGAGGGTGCGCAGGGGCAAGCTGCTCCTGACATGACCATGTTGATTCAGGCTATTGCTGGAGCTTTCCAGGCAGCAGCAGCTGGAGCTCATGGAGCTGCGCATCAGGATGATGCCAATGTGATGTTGCCTTTGGAACGTCTTTGCAGTCTAGGAGGGACTGAGTTTAGAGGCTTATCTCCGGAAGGATCTGAGTCTTGGTTGGAGAGCACCAAGCGGATTCTGGGTCAGATGAACTGCAATAATGTGCAGAAGCTAGGTTGTGTTGTGTCACTGCTGCATGGTGATGCTTATACGTGGTGGACGACCACTATCTCTGGGATGTAGGATGACGAGGTGACTTAGACATTCTTCTTGAATGAGTTCAAGCGGAAGTATTTGGGAGTGCGTTACCTAGATGAGAAGAAAAGATAGTTTATGTCTCTCGTGCAAGGCAGCATGTCAGTAGCTGAGTATGAAGTACAATTTGTCCGCCTCAGTCAGTATGCGCCTGAGCTAATCCCTAGTGAGCGGGAGAGGTGCGAACGATTCCGTTATGGGCTAGTAGCGGATGTTAAGACTTATATGCTTGCGGTTGATTATACGGATTTTGATGTCTTGGTCACTAGAGCCAAGGACATTGAATCGAATCTTGGTCTGGCTAGTCGAGCGGGTGGATCTAGCTCCGGAAAGCGAGCGGCTGAACGCGATTATGGTAGAGATCGCAACAAGAGGCATAAGGATAGGAGGCCGCATTATGATGCTAGGCGTGGGGGTGGTAACCCTGGTAGAGGTCAACAAGGACCTAATGCTGTTTTGAGGACTCCTGAGTGTAACCGTTGTGGTAAACGGCATGGTGGCGAGTGTTGGGGTAACCTTGGGACAAGCTGGAATTGTGGGAACCGTGGACATTTGAAGAAAGAATGTCCTCAGCCTCTGAGAGAGGGATAGGCTCGGGTGAGAGCAGTTGAGCCACAGAGAGGTCGTGGGAGCGGTCGTGGTAATTTTCAGCGTAGGGATGATGGTGGCTGGAAAGTAGCACATGTTGTGGCCGTTCAACCTGAGGGTGGCAGTTAGGCTCAAGTGTATGCCCATCGTGAGGGAAGGAATGATACAGATGTGATCACATGTACCTTTACTTTTTAATCCTTGTCATTACTTTCTTTGATTGATTCTGGATCTACACACTCGTACATATTGCGTGAGCATGCTCAAATGCTTGGTTTACCTGTTGAGTCTTTGGATGTTGGTATGCGTGTGACTAGTTCCTTTGGTGAGACGGTTGTAACGCGGAAGTTGTATAGGAGATGTCCCTTGAAAGTGCAAAATCATGTTTTTTTTGTTGATCTCATGGAATTGCCATTCTATGGTTTTGATGTAATCCTTGGTATGGATTGGCTTGTTGAGCATAGAGCTGTAGTGGATTTCGAAAGCAAGCGAGTTTCGTTGAAACTTGCGGATGATTATGAAGTGGTGGTAGTGGGCGAGAATGTGAAGTTTCTTTCCAATATGGTGTCTACATTGGAAGCAAGTCGGATGTTGCATCAGGGTTGCGAGGCATACCAAGCCTTTCTGATGAATCCTAGTTCCAAGGAGTTGCGTGTTCAAGATATAAGAACTGTACGTGAATTCCCTGGAGTGTTTCCAGAGGAGTTACCAGGATTGCCACCTAGTCGAGAGGTGGAGTTTGGGATTGAGCTATATGAAAACACAACTCCGGTGTCCATTGCTCCCTATCGCATGGTACCTAAGGAGCTGAAGGAATTGAAGACGCAACTTCAGGAGTTGCTTGACTGTGGCTTCATTCGGCCTAGTGTGTCACCTTGGGGTGCACCAGTCTTGTTTGTGAAAAAGAAGGATGGAACTATGAGAATGTGCATCGATTATCGTCAGCTGAACAAGTTGACTATCAAGAACATGTATCCTTTGCCAAGGATTGATGATCTTTTTGATCAGTTTCGGGGAGCGGCTGTGTTTTCCAAGATTGACTTGAGGTTAGGGTACTATCAGCTTAAGGTGAAAGACGTGGATGTGTCAAAAACAGCCTTTAGAACAAGGTATGGGCATTATGACTTCCTTGTAATGCCGTTTGGCTCGACGAATGCTCCTGCTGCTTTCATAGACATGGTGAATAGAGTGTTCCATGAATATTTGGACAAGTTCATTGTGGTGTTTATCGATGATATCCTTTTTTTCCTTCTCACTGAGGAGGAGCATGAAGGTCATTTGAGAGTTGTCTTGCAAGCGCTCTTGGAAAATCAGCTTTATGCTAAGCTAAGCAAGTGTGAGTTTTGGATAAAGGAAGTTGTGTTCCTTGGTCATGTGGTTTCGGCTGAAGGGATTCGAGTTTATCCTCAAAAGGTTGAGGCGGTGATTAATTGGAAGCCCCCTAAGTCTGTTCATGAAGTCCATAATTTCCTTGGGTTGGTAGGATATTAACGGAGGTTTATGGATGGATTTTCAAATATTGCTGCCCCTTTAACGAAGTTGTTGCAAAAAGATGTTAGGTATGAGTGGACGGAAGCAAGACAACAAGCTTTTGAAAAGCTTAAGGCAGCTTTGACGCAAGCTCCTATTTTGGTTCAACCTGAATCAGGAAAAGAGTTTGTGGTGTACAGTGACACATCCTACGTTGGTTTGGGGTTTGTGTTAATGCAAGAGGGTAAAGTGGTGGCTTACGCATCACAACAGTTGAAGGTGCATGGGCGCAATTATCCTACGCATGATATTGAGTTAGCTGCGGTGGTTTTTGCTTTGAAGATATGAAGATATTATCCTATGGTGAGAAATGTACTGTGTACACGGATCACAAGAGGTTGAAGTATTTGATGTCCCAGAAAGAGTTGAATCTTAGGCAGCGGCGTTGGGTGAAGTTGCTTAAGGATTTCGATCTAACGATCGAGTATCACCCGGGAAAAGCTAATGTTGTGGCAGATGCCTTGAGCAGAAAAGTGGCGGTATAGTTAAGGGCTATGTTTGCTAGCTTGAGCATTTCACGAGATGGAGGTCTTGTTGCTGAATTGCAGGTGAAACCATCTCTGGTTCAGTTGATAAAGGATAAGCAGTTGTTGGATAATTCTTTGGTGCCACATGTTCAGGATATTGCTGAGGATAGACCATCAGATTTTTGTTTTAATGATGATGGAGTTCTATGTTTTGCGAATCGGATAGTAGTGCCGAATGATATGGAGTTGAGGCGTACTATTCTGACCGAAGCTCATAGTAGTCCTTTTGCTATGCACCCTGGTAGTAAAAAGATGTACCGTGATCTGAAGGATGAGTATTATTGGGTGGGTTTGAAGAAAGATGTTGCGGAATATGTGAGTAAGTGCATGGTTTGTCAGCGGGTTAAGGCTGAGCATCAGTTTTCTTTAGGGTTGTTGCAACCGTTGAGGATCCCTAAATGGAAGTGGGAGAGAATTACCATGGACTTTGTGTCTAGTTTGCCTTTGACGCCATCAAAGAAGAATTCGGTGTGGGTGATTGTGGATCGCCTTACGAAGTGTGTGCATTTCTTACCTGTGCATACTACGTATACCTTGGATAGGCTTGCATAGTTATATATTGCTGAGATTGTACGTCTGCATGGTGTACCAAAATCTATAGTGTCGGATAGAGATCCGAGGTTCACATCGCGATTTTGGGAATGTTTGCATCAAGCTTTAGGTACGCGGTTGAATTTCAGTACTTCTTATCATCCACAGACGGATGGACAGTCTGAGCGTGTTATCCAAGTGCTTGAGGATATGTTGAGGTGCTGCGTGATTGAGTTTCAAGGCTCTTGGGAGAAGCATTTGCCTTTGGTGGGGTTTTCTTATAATAACAGCTACCAGGCAAGTATTCAAATGGCACCTTATGAGGCCTTGTATGGGAGGAAGTGCATAACTTCTCTTTGCTGGGCTGAAACAGGTCAGAAATTGGTCTCGATGTCGGATTTATTGAAAGGAACCACCAAGAAGGTGAAGCTCATTTGTGAGCGGTTGAAGGCAGCCTCTGATCGGCAGAAGTCTTACGCGGATTTGAAGCGTAAGGAGATTGAGTTTGTGGTGGGTGACCGTGTGTTCTTAAAGGTTTCACCTTGGAAGTAGGTGATGAGATTTGGTCGTAAGGGCAAGTTGAGCCCGAGGTATATTGGACCATACGTGGTGATAGAACGTGGGTCCTGCTGCTTATAAGCCGAGGCTACCACAAGAGTTAGAGAAGATACATGATGTGTTTCATGTATCCGTGCTTCGGAGGTATATATCGGATCATTCGCATGTTATGCTTGTGGAGGAGGTTGAGTTGAATCCAGATTTCACCTATGATGAGGAGCCAGTGGAGATTTTGGATTCAGACAGTAAGGTTCTTCGGGGTAAGACCATTGAGCTAGTTAATGATACGAATAAGAAGTTTCCTTACCTTTTTCCTTCAGGTAAATTTCGAGGATGAAATTTCTTAAGAGGGGGAGAGTTGTAACACCCCAAAATTGGGCCTAGATGTTTAGAGTCTGAATTGGATCGATCTGGAAAACGGTTCGAATCTAAAAGGGGGTTTTAGGGAACACCTATTTTGGGATGCTTTAAAAATATATAAAAATACCTAAAAATCCTCATTTAATATATAAAAGAGAATGGTGAAATCAATTTTACAAAATAAAGTTTGGAAATACTACATTTCGGTGTAGTGACCAAATCGCAGTTTTTGCCAAGTTTAGTAGTGACTGTTTTGTAAAGGATTGAAACTTTGAATCTTTAAGGAGCTAATTTTACCAAAATGTTTTAATCAGTTTTTTCCTAAATTTGGGTGAATTAATTAATGTTTTAATTAAATAAAATAAAGGTGATTAAAATAGAAAATCACCTTTGACTTTTCATAACTACTTTTCACAAATTTTCCCTCATTTCATTTTCTCTCAAAATCCTTTCAACCAAACACTTTTTCTCCAGCAAATACACTTTGATTTCTACTTCATTTGATGAGATTTCAATCACTCTTTGATTCCTAATCAATTCCTCATCAAATCCACTTGATTTCTACATTGAATTTTCAAGAAAACTTGCCCAAATCAAGGAGAAATCATCCATTAGAGGTAAGCTTCATTCTTCTCCTCTAATAATCAGTTCTTTACTGAAATTCCCAAGTTATCAATCCTTTATTAATGATTTTTAAGTGGTTTTAATGTTAGAAACAAGAAATTGGCTTAAAACTCAAGATTTTGGAAGAGATCTTGAAGATTTTCATGGTGATTGATTGGGCTCTGTTTTGAGATGGTTTTCTAATGTATTTTAGATGTTAAATGTTGTTATAAATGAGGTTTTATCAATCCAATCCCGAATCGGTTTGTTTTTCCTATGTTTTGCTTGTTAGAAAAATGGTTTTTGGGGTGATTTTGGTGTTCTGCTATAGCTGGAGGTATAAGGACGTGGTTGTGTTAGTTTTTGATGTTAATTGATGTTTAGAAATGATTAGAAGTGATGGATCTTGGCTGGGTTTGGTTATGGAAGAGTTTGGATGTGATTTCGGTAGTGTTTGATAGACGAAATGTGGTTTTTGTGTAGAGCAGCGAGTTTAGGTGTGTGGCTGATGATTTCAATGCATGATGATGCATTAATCCTCTACTCTTATGTGTTTAAAACGGGGGAGACATCTTCGGACACCTTTGGAGTTGATCTGGTAGCTTAGATAGCGTTTCGGCAAGCAAGCGAAACGTAATCGGTGAGTGCGTATGGTTTTAGAAGTCCTTGAGGGACAAAGAATCAAGGTTTGGGGATTTAGGAAAGGTTTGAAACACCTTCCTAAGTCCGGAAGTAAGTATTGGCTAGATTGCTCTCTAGAATGTGGTGATTGCCCCATAAATTCTTTTACATGCGCATGGTTTTAGATTGATAAATTCCTACTATTTTTATGCATGAATTATAGCATGAGATGATTCTTGAAATGATATCATAAAGTAACATGTTGCACAGTTGAGATTTGAGCTTTTATGTTAAAACATTACAAATGTTATGATTTTGAAATGAGATGAGAATATTGAGTTTTAATGTATGGTAAACAGTAGGTGAGATGTTGATTTGACATAATATATTGGCATAGATGTTGAGATACTTACCTAATATAATTGATCGATCAATAGGATGAGAGTGCACTATAAGCTAAAAATTCGTACATGCTCTTTGGTTAAACCAAAGGAAGAGAACCGATTATGGGCATTCCATCGGGTAGGATTTGGTGAAATACCCTATCTTTGTGGCGATGAGAGATTCCGCCATGTGAGTACGGTGATGTGAGATTCCACCAGAAACTATGTTGCTAGACGAGTGAGTACGGTGATGAGAGATGCCACCGGAAGTTTCTAGTGAGATGTCTGCATATCCGAGTAATAAAGAGGTGAAATGCCAATATAAAATATGTTATGGTTTTTGATTCACATGTACCTTTGATGAAATGGTTTATGCTATGAGAAATGCATATGTGGTTTGTTTATGAAATGCTTTACAGCACAAGCATGAGTTTGGCTCTGCCATGAGTTTTGCATTGGTTTAAATGCATGAGATAGAATTAAGGTACATGTGTTTTCAATGAGAAATTGCTTTGAAAGGTTTCCAAGCATGAGATAGAATGAGCATGTGGTTTAAAAGCTTTTGAGAAAGTGTTTTCAAGATATGCATTATTGTGTTGGTTTTCTTTTGATCATGCCTCACTAAGCATTTGTGCTTACGCTCTCTCTTTTACCAATATTGTAAATAAATGAGTTGTTTTCGGAATAAAGGAAGCTAAGTTCATCCAAGGAAGTCCAAGCTCATGTATGGTGAAGTTTTCATACACTTTAGTTTTGATAGATTGGCAATGGGAAACCAAGAATTGTATTTGGGAGATGTGTTAAACTCCCTAAGGTTGTGGCATGTTTGTTTTAGCTTGTTTGGGTTGTAAATGGCCTTAATCGTTTGATTTGAAGTTGGATTGCTCATTTTGGGTTTGTGATAGGAAGCATGCCTCTAGAATAATTAGATTTTGTGTTTGATGCTATGATTGTGCTTGAATGTCCCAAATATGTTCCTTATATGTATGATGACTTGTTGGTGTGATTAGAGAGTCTTTAGGGCATGTTTGAGTATGTATTTGAGTGAAAAACCAGCATTTTCTGTAGATTCTGGGCAGGGTGTATCGAAACACCCTATGGTGTTTCGGAACGGGGGCCTGAAATGGCCTTGGCGTTTCGAAAGGTAAAGGGTTGTTTCGATACATTTTAGCTACTGGAATGATATGTTCCGAAACTTGTCTCGGAACATACCCGCGTATTGAAACGGTCAACACCGTTCCGATACGGCGTTTTGGTACGATGAATAGGCGTTTCGAAACGGGTTACCGTTGGATCCAGATTTGAATTGTTTTGATGTTTGCATGCTTTACATTTTAGTCCTAAATGTTGAGACAACAATTTCTTGAGCTTGAGATGTCTTTTTAAGTTGAAATTTGGCAGATAAGCATGTAACATTACTAATTACATAATGGTAATCCTAAAATCAATGAAGTCCCTCTAATTTGCAGAAATTACATTTTGGTCCCTTTCCTGGTGTGAAGTGCAATTGAGTCCCCATATGTTATCCGATCGTTGTGCCTTTCTCAATCATGATTCGTGAGTACTCACTTAGGGTTAACATGTATCTATAAAAGATTAAAATGGAAAAAGGGTCGTTAATCAAGGTTGACTTTCGGGTTGACTTTGGTTTTCCCCGTGTAATATTCGTAGTTCGGGTCAATCGTCTAGGCTGGGCTAAGGGGTTACATTAATGGAAATTAAGCATTTTCCCTATTTTGGCATGTTTTTTAAATGGTTTATTAAATATTAAAAGTGGCTTTTATTAGTTTAATTAAAGAGGTAATTATTTTGGTTAACAAAATTGACGATCATTTCATTTTTCTTCATTTTCACATCAGTCAAACACTCCCATTCTCTAATTTTCTAGATTTCTTTCACTTTCATTTTCTCTTTTAATTTTCAACATCTCTCTTATGATTTCTCTCAAATCTCTTAAAGATTCTTGAAAGAAAAACTTGCCAAGTTAAAGGAGAAGCAAGCATTGAAGGTAAATTTCATGCTAACCCTCTAATCAAGATTCTTTAATGAGATTCCAAATACATTTGACTCTTTAATTATGTTTTGATTGAAGTTTCATCGTGGTTTTGATAAAATGATGAAATCTTGTTGAAAAAGATGATTTAATGTGATTTTCGTAGTTGTTTTGATTTGATTTGTTTGAGATGGTTTCTAATTGAGTTTTTAAAGGTTTATGATGTTGGAATAGAGTTTTCATCATATTAATCCTAAAATCCTTGAGATCTTTGTTGTTTAAAGGTGTTTTGGGTTGTGTTTTTGGGGTGTTATGTGAGGTCTGAGTGCTGGAGTATAAGGATGATTTTAGGTTGTTTTTCGATGTTGATTTATGCTTAAAATGTGTTGGAAGTTTTGATTTGTGGCTGGGCTGAGTTTGGAGATCAATCATATGAGATTTTGATTGTTTTGGATGGATAATTTGATGCTTTAGAGCAGGGCAACGGGTTTCCTTTTGAGTGCTGGTTTTTGGATGCATTATGATGCATTGAATCTATATTTTTAATGTGTTGAAATCAGCGGATAGTGTTCTGAAATCGATCGAAGTGGATTTGGAGGCTTCAGACGGTTGATTGTTGCGTCGGCAAATGTGGTTTCGCAAGTCGATGAGTGGAAACTGGTTTTCCAGCATCGAAACGTGTTTACAAAAGGTTTTGGTAACTTAGTAAGAGCTTGAAACGCTTTACTAAGTTCGGAAGTAAGTAAAGTAAATTTCTCCCTCAGATTGTTTTATTGTGAGCCTTTTGATGCACTTGTTTTATTTGTGTTAACCTACTACATTAAAGCATGTTTTGAGTTTATAAAATGTGGTTGATGATGCCATATGGTCAAAGGATGCACTAGGTAAGTGATCCTTCTATGCATATGTTGATGCATGAGTTTTTGAGGCATGGTTTAATGCTTGAGATATGACTTATATTGAATACTTTGGAAAAACATTGAGGTATGCATGAAATGTGGATTATATTGGCAAGTGATGTTGTTTAAAGTGTTTTGTAAATGAAATCGAATATAGTTAGCCGACTATAAGATTGAGTGCACTATAAACAAGTCACCTTGGATGTTGAGGGGTTGTAATTGTAACCCCCTTAGCCCGGTCTAGACGGTTAACCCGAACCGAGGTGATTACACGTGGAAAACCGAAGCCATCTCTTTAAAGTTAACTCCGATTGACGACCCTTTTTTTCTTTTATCTTTTCTAAATGCAACATTAAACCTATGTGACCACCAAAGATCATAGGAAGAAATGGCACAGCGATCGGACAACGTTTAGGGTTCTAATTGAATAAATTAGACATTTAGGGACCAAAATGTAATTTTGATAATCTACTAGGGCTTTAATGATTTTAAAGTTGCCAATATTCAATTAGTCCCATTTCATGCCACTCTATCAATTTTCACCACAATCATACATTCCAAACTCATTCAATTGCATCCATAAATTTTGGGGACTAAGATGTAACAAAATCAAACTTATGCAGATGCCATTTAACAGAATTAACGATCGTGTATCGATACGCTTGAGACCGTATCGGTACGCCCTTCAAGTCCGTACCGAAACACCTCGCAATCGTACCGAAACGCCTGTACAACAAGGCACAAATTTGGCTTATGTGTATCGATACGCAAGCCCGTGTATTGATACGCATACCAGACTATCCTAAAAGCAGCCTCGAAAACACTTCATACTTCAGCAAATCATCCACAAATCATACATACATGCTATTGGCGTCCACACAAACTTATAGACATGCAACTCCTAACACATAACAACATTTGGTTGACTATCTCAATCATAGCACGACAAATCATGAAACATGCTTATGACACAAACCATGAACATACCAAATAGTAACATAAAGCACCAAAACTACCATAAAGGCCTCTTACAAATCACATAAACCATATTAAACTTGCAACAACCACAGGGAGTTCAAAATACATCTCCCAAAGCAACCCATTGGTTCCCATTGCCAATTATCATTACTAAAGTAAACGTAAAACATCACCATACTTGAGCTTTTCAAATCCATGGAAATCTTAGCCTCCTTCCTGTCAAAAGTGTCATTTATCTGCATTGTTGGTAAAAGAGAGCGTAAGCACATTTGCTTAGTGAGGCATGTTCTAAAAACACCAACACAACAATGCAACTTTAAGTCTCGTTCTCAAGAACCAATTTCTACAACATGCTTGAAAACCTTTCAAAGCAAATATTCATTTGAAAATCACATGTGCCATCAATCTAACTCATGCATTCAACCAATGCAAATCTCATGGAAAAGCCATACACATGCTTAATGTAACTAAAAGCATTTTATAAACCTCAAACCTGATATGCATTTCTCATAGCATAAAACATCTCAACATTTGGTACATGTGAATCAAATACAATTTCATATATTGGCATTTCATATTATATCCTTACTTGGATATGCGGATTAGCTTGACTTAAAGCCAAGTCCTACCCTAGTGGAATCTCACATCACCGGACTCTCATGGCGGTATCTCTCTTCGCCAGAAAGCTTGGGTGTTTCAATAAGACCTACCCCGATGGTATCTGTCATCATCGGATTCTCACTTTGGATCGGGATGGCACTACCCCCATTGCCCGACTCCAAAGAGCACGTACGAATTTTTAGTTTATAGCGCACTTTTATCCTATTGGACGACCAATTATATTCGGTAATCATCTCATCATTTATGCCAATATATTACATTAAAATCATCATCTCACCTACTGTTTTGATGCAACATTTCTCAAGTCTAACTCATCCCATCTCAAAACCACAATTCATGCATAGCATCTAATCAAAATCTCAAAGCTTTTTATAAAATCATGCTATCTCATGGGATCAACACATAACATCATTTCATGTTATAAACCATGCATAAAACAGTAGGAATTTGTCTAACGCAAATCATGAGCATGTTAAAAGCATTTAGGGCCATCAACCACATATCGAGAGAAAATCTAGCCATACTTACTTCCGGACTTAGGATGGTGTTTCAAACCAATCCTTAATCCCCAAACCTTGCTTCCTTGTCCCTCAAGGGCTTCTAAAACCATTCGCACTCACTGATTACGTTTTGCTTGCTTGCCGAAACGGTTCCTAAGCTTCCGGCACTTCCGGATCAACACCAAAAGCGTCTGATGAAGGCTACCCTGTTCATTACACATAAGAGAAGAGGATTAATGTATCATCATGCATTGAAATCACCAGCCACTCATTCAAACTCACTGCACTACCCAAAAACACCATTTCGACTATCTGAAATAACCGAAATCACCTCCAAACTTTCTGAAATCAAAGCCCAACCAAGATCTATCAATTCTAACAACTTCTAAACCTCAATCAACATCAAAAATCATCACAAATCCATCCTTATATCTCCACCAATAGCAGATCAACAAAAACACCCCAAAAACCACAAATCTAACATGTAAAGCATAGGAACCCAAGCCAATTCCGGATTTACTTGATAAAACTTCAATCGTAACATCGAATATCATCCAAATCATGATAGAAATCAACCTCAAAACAGAGTTTAACTCAGAAATACGAAAATCATCAAAATCACCTCAAGAACCATGAATTTAGCAACTATTTCTTGATTATAACATTAAAGAAACTTAAAGACCATTAACAAAGGATTTATAACTTGGGAATTTCAGTAAAGAACTGATCATTAGAGGAGAAGGACGAAGCTTACCTCTAATGGCTGATTTCTCCTCAATTTGGGCAAGATTTCTTGAAAATCCAATGTGAAAACAAAAGGATTTGATGAATTAAAGGTTGGAAATCCTTAGGAAGATGAAATCTCAGCAAAAGAGATGAAAATCAGAGATTATTTGATGGGGGAAATGTGTTTGGCTGAGTGGAAGTTGAGAGAAAATGAAAAGAGGGAACAATATCATAAAGTAGTTATGAAAAGTCAACATAAGATTTTTCTTTTAATTCTTTTAATTAAATCATTATTAAAACTCCCAAATTAAAGAGAAATCTGATTAAAAACAATTTGGTAAAATTACCTCCTTAAAGATTCAAAGTTTCAATCCTTAACAAAACAGTCACTAGTCAACTTTTGCAAAAACTGCAAATTGGTCACTACACCAAAATGTAATATTTCCAAATCACGTTTTGTAAAATCGTTTTCACCATAAACATTTATATAATAAATGAGGATTTTTCGATATTTTTCCATATTTTTAAAGCATCCCGAACTAGGTGTTCCCTAACCCAACCTTAAAGGGTACGAACCATTCCCGACCGGCCCGATTCTACCTCTAAAACAACTAGGCCCAAAACCAGGGCATTACAATGATTGTACCGAAAACTCCATCCAAGTACCCTAATGATTGAGGAATGTTTAAGGTTGCAACAGTAGAGGGTAGCTCCCGGGTGCGAACCTTGTATGTGTCTCGTCTCTCGTTAGTGGGCTATACATCTACCGATGAGTGGTGTTGAGAGGTTTTAATTGTACCGAATACTCCACCACGAGTGTCACAACGGTGGAGGGTTGCTCCCATGTGTGAGCCTTGAGATGCCGATAGAGGGTATGAAGTGTTGGGACAACACTTGGTAATCTTTGTATCCGATATGCTTTTTGAGAAATGAGAATGTTTTTAATCACTTGTAAGCCAATATAATGGATTGAAATGTCATGGAAACGTTGATGATGCATATTGTGGAAAATGCATGTTTTACTCTAAGCTTTGCATATTAGTGAATCCGCTTGAAAGGCTTCATTTTTGTTTAGTAATGGTTTAATTGCTAAGAAGTATGTAGTACTTATTGCATGATATTTAGCATGCTGGTTTTAATGATGAAGTGCATGGGTTTTTAAAGAAGGCATGGTGGTATTCAAAAGAGTGAAAATGGTTTTGAGCATTGATGGTGTTTTTGGTTTTGAGCATTCCTCACTAAGTTTGTATGCTTATGCTCTCTTTTTCTCATCAATGCAGAAAATTAAGTGATTGAAGGAAGCAACTTTCAAAGGATTTCGTAGAGACTTCATTGAATGTATGTCTTGGTTTTGAACTAGTGTAATAAAGGCAATAGGGGTGTCCAACGCTATGAATGTTAGTCGTTTTGGTATTTTCTTGTTTGGCACAAGTTGGTATGCATATTTTGGTATGAAAGTGGCCATTAAATGTTGGATTATGCTTGCATTTGAGATTTGGGTTTTGATGCTTGAATTTCCTAGGAAGTATGCATCTAGAATCCATTAATGATGTTAGAGTTGCTTTGGTGATGATATTGCCATGTGAACTTGGTAGTTGAAGTGTATTTTGGTTGTAAGCATGTTTGAATGTATGTTGGAATGGTTTGAGATGGTTTTCGCAGTGTTAAACCAGCAAAATTATACTTTGCAGGCCCAGGTGTTTCAAAACACCCTTGTCCGTTTTGAAACGGGTGTCTTAAAATGCCTTGGGGTATCGAAACGGGGTGGTCCATTTCAACACGTTTTGCTACTGTGAAACCCTGTTTCGAAACGAGCCAAGAGTAGTTTCGGTACGAGCCCACGTTTTGAAACAAGTGCCCCTTTTTTGATACACCTGTTTTGATACGGGGCTTGTCGTTCCGAAACGGCAGGCTGTTATGACGGTTATTGGAATATTTTGAAGTTTTGTTTCTTTGCGTTTTGGTCCTTGTTTGTCTTGCATGAAATTAAATAAGTTCTAATGATTACTTTGAGCCGAGTTTTTACAGAGATGTGTGAAATGAGTTTAATTAAAGATTGGTAAATCAAATTTGAGAAAACCCCTTGCAAATTGTTAAGTTTACAAAATGGTCCCTAAGCCTGAAATTAGTATTAATCGATGTGCATTCGGGATGCCGTTTGATCCGCTACTTGTTTAACACATAGGAACTTAACTTGCATCTAGAGAAGATAAAAAGGAAAAAAAATAGGGTCGTTTCTTGAGGAAAAACCTTCCCGATTTACTTCAATATTCCCTGTGTGACCCGTTCACTTCAGTCTATCATCTAGGCTGGGTCGATGGGGTTATAATTTTTGATACGACCTGACCTGTAATGATAGATTTTTGTTGGTTTTTATTCGATTTGACTTACTGATCGTTGTCCAATTGCAATGAAACCTTACACACAACATTTCAATGGTATAAATTACTAGCATGCCAAATTTCATGACCATACGAATATGTTTACTATCTTTTGACCTTTAAGAGCTAAGAATGCAATTTTAAACCATTTAAGACAGAACAAAAAGGCCATTTAGAGACAACAACCAAATTATAACTTAGGCATCACACAAATATATCAAAATGGGAATAAACGACTAGTTCAACTACTTTTCCACCTTCCTATGAGTTCATGAGGTCAAAGTACATTACTTAAGGGCTTGTAGTGACTTGTCTTGCTTGACTATACGATCTTCAAACACAATATCCTGCAACCTAAAATGAAAGAGATAAGACACGTTAGGCATACATTGCCTAATGAGGTAGTCATAAACAATATGAACAACAATGTAACAAGTATCTATATACATGCTCTCATGCTCATCAATGTCAATACTATGCATCAATATACAATGTTTAACATATTCATTTCATCATTAATCCTTGGATTGAATCAAGATAGTGGATATGCAAATTCCTACACATCGTCAAATCAATATAGGTCGTAGCCTTAGGACCGTAGTCCACCTGTACATCGAGCTCATGAATTCTATGGCATTCCAATTGTATCCAATGTCTATTCAAATCCAAGGTTTCAATGTTCATATCCATGTTCAATATTCAATGAGGATTCCAATAGCCAATGATTTCAATAATATCAATGACAAACATGTCTGATTATCAATGTTTCATGGTTCAATGCCAATATCAATATCCGATGATTTCTTTACAATATTTCAATGACAATGACTATATCAATGACAATGCACAATGATGATACCAATGACTATGTCGATATTCAATAACAAACTTACCAACACTTACCAAGGTGTTCGTTTAACAATCCGATGTAACTTCCTCAATAGTAATGTTAGCTAAATGATCGAAAACAACAATAAAAGGTTCGGAAGGTATTTTCGCCTAATTTCGAGACTCCGACTACACTTACCTTACTAACTCGATGCTCCGACGGCTCTCGGATGACAACTCCCTTATTCCTAACCTTCAGTGAGTTCGATGGATGCTCTTTTTCGATGTCTTGAGCTAGGAAATCAATAGGTAGACTATTAGGATCGATAATATGTTATCAAAATCAATACAACGATATCAAATTCGATATCCGTTTCAATATAGACAAAAACGATGAAATATCCATAGACGATCAAAACCCTAGCTTAAGGTTAAGCATGATGTATCAATGGAATTCAATAACCGATTAAGGAATGTAGCTTACCCGATCGATAGAAACGATTCGATACGAATAAAACAAAGAAAAAGCAAAGCTTAAAACTATCTCCAATGGAGGTGAATGCTTCAAGGAAGAAGATGATGAAGATGGAGGTTCTTGCTTCAATATCTCTGGTTAGCTTTCTATTCCCTTTTCTTGTTTTTCTATAAAATATGTAATCTCCCAACAATTTAGCTTTACTTTTGGTGAAGTAAGTTCACCAGATTATCCCACGTTGGGATAATAAAATTTGAGGAGGGACTAATCGCAAGGTTAGTCCCTCAACTCTCTACCCTCTATGGTTTTGACCCCCGAAGTTCTCAATTTCCACAATTTAGCCACTATAATATTTTTGATACTATGTAGTAGGGTCCAATATCAATGATTAACTAGTCAATACTATATTTAGACTTTATCGATGCAAAACTTCTGATCACCGGAACCCAATTCCAACTAGACGAGATTTTGGGGTGTTACATGAGCTCTTTTAGTCGCATACCACTATGCATATTTTCACCCTTTCTCGAGTTGATGTCTCGATGGCACACTGTTGACTCCCTCAGCAAAGGTGTGGACTGGTGTGTCGGGGTTGGCACAACTCTTTCATTCTGGGACTCTCCTCCTTGTCAGTTCTCGATCAGCACTCCAAATGGTCTTTCAGCTTCCTCCATCAATTTCAAGCTTCTCCTCTTTTGTCTTCTTTGTTGCCTCGGCGGCATCAGCCTAGGCGGGTACCTGAGCACAATTAGAAAACATGCCTGAGCAGTATCTTTTAGATAAGAACACTTAAGTTCATCAAATAAGGAAGAATATCTAATCTATACAGTCTTGTGTATGTTTTCCTAATAAATGCAACTAAACTATACTTGAGAACAACAATAATTGAGCTAAACTATGACATAAATATATGACTTTTGCACACTTAACACACCCCCAAACTCAAACTATTGCTTGTCCTCAAGCAATGCAATCTAATAATAACATGCCAAACCTTAAAATCATATGTAAACTTAGTCGAGAAAGCATCTTGAGCCACTTTTACATATCATGGAGACTTACGCCTAATTAGCAACCTTTTGAATGAAAATGGATGTAACGCCCCGGTTTTGGGCTTAGATGTTTAGGTGAGTCAAATTGGGCCAGTGGAACTGGTGTTAGTTGTTCGAACCATTAGAAGGTGGTTTAGGGAAATCAAGGTTTGGGATGGGATAAAAATATGATAAAAATTCCTAAAATCCTCTAAAATGGTGTTTAAGAGGTTGGACAAATAAATTTTACAAAAAAGGTTTTCTAAAGTGTACATTTTGGGTAGTGACCAAAATTTAATGATTTAAAAGTTGGAAAAATGTGTTTTTCAAGAAGAGTAAAAAATCTTAGAATCTTTGGGGAGCTACTTGGCAATTATGCATTTTCCCTAATTTGGCATGTATTTTAAATGTTTATTAAATAATTAAAAATGTTTTATTTATTAATTAAGGAAAGTTAGTTAATCGGTTAATGAAATTTTTGACGAGCTTTTCATTTCTAACTTTCATTTCAGCCAAACACTCTCCCTTTTCTCTCAATTTTCCAGAAATCATTTTCTCTCAAATCCTCTCTTGATTCCTATCTTTTCTTTATTGATCTCTTCCATTTTCCTTCAAGTTTCTTCAAGCTAATCTTGCCAAATTAGAGGAGAAGCAAGGATTGAAACTATTTTTCATGCTATCCCTCTAATCTAAGTTCTTCAATGAAATTCCAAAGATATTTGACACTTTAATACTAATTTTGATGTGGTTTTGTTGTTAGATTGCTAAACTCTTGAAATCTTGATTGAAAAATAGATTTTAAGGTGAATTTTGGAGTTTGATTTAAATGGCTGGTTTGAGATTGTTTCTAAATGAGTTTTGAAAGGTTTTTGGTGTTGAAGTGGAGTCTTAATCATATAGATCCCGAAATCATTGAGATCCTTAGTTTTTGAAGTGCTTTTGGGGTGAGTTTTTGAGGTGTTCTTAAGGAATTTGAGTTTCTGGAGGTATAAGAATGGTTTTAGGATGTTTTGGATGTTGATTAATGCCTAAAATGTGTTGGATGGGTTGGGTAATGGCTGGCCTGAGGTTAGAGGTCAATCGATTGAGTTTTTGGTTGTTTCGAATGGGTGTTTTGGTGCTTTAGAGCAGGGTGCGGGATTTCTTGTGTGTGCATGAGTTTTGGATGCATTTTAATGCATTGAACCTCTGTTTTGATGTGTTGGAAATAGGCGATAGTAATCCGGAAACAAACGAAGTGTTTTTGGAGGCTTCGAAAGACTGGTAGTCGCGTCGGCAAGCGTGGTTTCACGAGTCGGTGAGTGGAATTTGGTTTTCCAGCGTGGAAACGTTTTAGAAAATATTTTAGGAACTTAATAAAAGCTTGAAACACTTTATTTAGTTCGGAAGTAAGTAAATCGAAATTTCTCCCTCGGTTGTGCTAGTTTTGAGCCTTTAGTTGCACTTGATTTTACTTGCATTAACCTATTGTTTTAAAGCATGTTTTGAATGTATAAAACGTGTATGATGATGCCATGTTTTGAAGCATGGTTTAATGCTTGATTATAGCTTATCATGAATGCTTTGTAAAATCAGTGAGTTATGCATGAGTTATGGGTTATAATGGCAAGTGATGTTGAATAAAAAATTTTATAAATGAAATCGGATATAGTTAGCCGGCTATAGGATTGAGTGCACTATAAACAAGTCGCCTTGGATGTTGAGGAGTTGTGGTTGTATCGAATACTCCATCCAAGTACCCTAACGATTGATGATTGTTTAAGGTTGCAACGGTTGAGGGTAGCTCCCGGGTGCGAACTTTGTGTTTGTTCCGTCTCTCATTAGTGGATTATACATCTACCGATGAGTGGTGTTGAGGGGTTGTGATTGTACCGAATACTCCACCACGGTTGTCACAACGATTGAGGGTCGCTCTCGTGTGTGAGCCTTGTAATGCCGGTAGAGTGTATGAAGGGTGTGGGAAAACCCTTGGTAATCCGTGTATCCGATATATGTTTTTGAGGTTGATGTTTATCACTTGTGAGCCAATATAATGAAATGAAATTGTCTGGAAATGTTGTTAATGCACATTGTGAAAAGATGCATGTTTTGGCTTAAGCTTAGCATATTGGTGTTTATGCTTGAAAGGCTCGAAAATGAGTAGCAATGGTTTAATTGCTGAGTTTGATTGGATCATGTCGCATGATGTTTAATACAATGAATTTGATGTTAAAGTGCATTGTTTGTTAAAAAATGCATGATGGTAATAAAAAGAGTGAAAAACGGCTTTGTGCATTGATGATGTTTGTGGTTTTGAGCAACCCTCACTAAGCTTGTATGCTTATGCTCTCTTTGTTCATCAATGCAGATAATTAGGCTTTTTGGAGGCAACATCTTCGAGGAATCAAACCAAGACATTTTTTTCTAAAAGTATGTTGTGCTTTTGTACTAGTGTAATAAGGGCAATGGGGTGTCCAATGCTTTGAATGTTGTTGGTTTGGTATTTTCTGGTTTTGTGCAAATTTGAGATGCATATTTGAATGTGTAAATGGCCTTTGTGTTTGGTTTTATGCTTGCATTTCGATTTTAGCCTTTTGATACTTTTAACTTCTAAGAAGCATGCCTTTAGTTCTGTAGCTTATGAGAATGATGTTATGATGTTGCTTAAGCTTCGTAAATGTGGTCATTGATGTGTAATTCAGTTTCCAATATGTTAGGGTATGTGTCGGGATGGTTCCGGAGGGCATAAAGTGATTAAAACTAGCTTTTTAGAACATTGCAGGCCCATGTGTTTCAAAACACCCTTGACTGTTTCGAAACAGTGGCCTAAAATGGTAAACGTTAGACCTGTTTTTGAATTGATCAGAGTTTCTGTTTCTTACGTTTTTGTCTTTGTTTGCCTTGTATGCAATTGAATGAGTTCTAAATTTCTTTTTGAGCTGATATTTCACAGAGATGCATGAAATGAACATAATTAAAGGTTGGTAACTCGATTTTGTGAATAACCCTTATAATTTATGAAAATTACAAAATGGTCCCTAAATCTTAATCAGCTTTAATCAAGGGGCAATTACATTGGTGTTTTATTCGTTGCTTGGGAACGAACGCATAGGAACCTAAGTTGCATCTAGACAAGATAAAAAGAAAAAAGAGGGTTTTTTATTGAGCTATATGTTCCCGGTTTACTTCAATACTCCTCGTGTGATCTGCTCAGTTCGGTCTATTGGCCAGGCTGGGTCGAGGGGTTACAATTGACTTACACGGAACCAAACTATGTATCTCGTGAGTGTGTGCGGTCCTTGTGATAAGAATGATTCTTCGGCTTCTAAGTAAACTTTCAGTAAACACCTTAATTCTCTTGGGTTTCCCTCTAGTTTCTTTTGCAATTTATAACCACTAGAGCCGGTGATAGGCACTTCTAATGATTTCAACATTTTTTTATCTAGAGCCAGTTTCGGGCACCTCTAGATTATCCCAGAGCTAGTTTCGGGCACCTCTAGGACGTATCTTTCTTTTTCTTGTCTTTTCTTTTCTTTTTCTAAACAAACCTTCAAGTTTACCCAAGTTTACTAGGTGAAATACCTATGTTTCCTAGAAGTTTTAAAATCAAACAAGTCAGAAAGAGTGTTTTCTTTTAAGGTCAGACCATAATAGGATTCTAAGTTAATCTAAAGTCATGATAAGTTTGCCGCCCAGGCAGGCCATCTACCGCGGCGGGTAAAAGGTACTAAAGAATTTTCCACAAACTAAGAATTCATTATATTTTAAATAAAGGCATGTTACAGTAGATCCTAACCTAAATGCAACTAAAAACAAAAAAAATAATAACAGAAAAATAAGTGAAAAAAAAGAAAAAGAAAAGAAAAAAATTAGAGGACTAATTCCCCCCCCAAATCGAGAGGAGCATTGTCCTCAATGCATGCCTACATACACAAAATTAGCATAGATGAGATAAAAAATAAAATTGAAGAAGGCGAGAGAAGCTTAGATTGATGGTGTCTCGGAGGAGGTTTCATCATCGGCGTCGGCTATGATCATTCTTTTCCAACCTGCACTTTGAAGCGTTTGGCCACCCTCGACGGCTGCTGGCGGGAAGGTGGACTGAGTTGTGCCTTCTGCGTGACTTCTCATTCGCCGCCTTCTTCGTTGCCTAGGAAGACTTATGTGGCAGAGTGTTCTATTTGCACCTGGGGAGAATGACAATTCAAGCTTCCTTGTGAAGGATCGAACCTTGTCTTTCCATACCGAATCGTCTAATAAGAAGTCGTTGAGGTAGGCTGTGTCGGATGGTCCTTGTGTGTCGGCTACTGCCCGTGATATCTGCCCTTGTTCTCTGATTGGGGTTGTCGTTGTGTCTCCACGGTTTTCGGAGATGGAGAGGACTTCAATGGTCGTGGCTGCTTGGGAGGCTTGCGACTCGGTTGAGATAGGGGCGGTTGGAGTTGCTGAGGCGGCCAGATGGGTTCCTAAGGCAGAAGGTGCGGCGGGCATTTCTGGTGCTGCCAGGGCAAATATCTCGGTAGGGAACTCTGGAAAGTGGGCCTCTGGAACTTCTCCCTGATGGTGGTGACGGTGGCATTGTTGAAGTCGCAGATGTAGGCCTTGAACGTCAACTAGCGTCTTTCCATTCTGTCCAACTGGGCTACAAAGCCGTCTATGGTGGTTGTCGGGGTGGGCTGTTGGATTTGTTTCAAGATTCCCATCTCCGATGCCGGGGCATAGTTTTTTAGGGTGGAAGATGTGATCTCCATTTTTTGCAGGATGATGTCCCTCATCTACCTGGTTGTCTCTCGCATCATGGTGTCGGTTGGGGCGGCCGCAACATGTGTCTTCTCGCACGACGCCGTGATGAGGCTGGGGAAGTAGAGTTACCCTTTCGTTTTTTGCCCACACTCATAAAATTCTTTAGCAATAATAACACCCACATTGATGTACCGTTTGTTGATGATGGAGTGGATGAGTGCCAAGCGTGGTTTATCGATGGTGGAGTTGTGGGCAGCAACCATCTCTTCACAAATGTGTTCCATAACTTTGCCTCGGGCAGCAAATTCCACCGATTGACGGTGCCTCTATTTGTGCCTTCATTCCAGACCGTCCCTGGGATGCAAAGCTCCTCCTGCATTGCCTCATAACTGTTCGTCGTGAGGGAGACGAGGAACTCCGCGTGTTTATCTTCGCGAATGTGGAGGCCATAGAAGAGGTTGATTTTGTCTTTGTCGATTAATTATGGCCGCCCGTGGACAGTCACCGTCGACACTTCCTCTGTCGTCCCATGGACATAGTACTCGCGCACCATTGTCTGATTTGCCGGCCTTAGTTCTTAAGCAAAGATTTGCCGTTTTTGGTGCTCGATCTTTGAGTAGATGAACTGCTCGAGCCCGAAATCCCTCTTCCCCGTCTCCTAATAAAATCCTTGCTCTTCCCACACCGATCTTTCTTTGAATTTTTCGTTGTCCAGGGCTTTATTCTCTAGTGTGGCGAAGCGGTTGAGAGATTCTTTGGACTCTACTTGGGCAGCGTGGCGGCGGGGGGTTCTTGCCATTCTTGATATTTGGTTTTAGGGTTTTTGTGTGAAGAGGGTTGGGAGAGTATTAGAATATGTGGAAAAAGAAATAAATCTGAAAGCAAAGTAAATTTGTGAAACAATATGCGTTAGAGAATAAAGAAGAGTGAATAGTAAAAAAATGAAGGGGTTTATATAGGAGTGAAAGGATGTTGCCGTTTTATCTGCCGAGGCATCCGTTGCCTTGGTAGAGAGCTGTTGGAACGGAACGGGCGTATGGGAACGGGTAGTCTGCAACGACTAGTTCTGGCGAGAAGCAATGTCTGTCTTCCGCGGTAGACTTAGCGGGAAGGGTGGAGCGGTTGATGGATTTTGGCTTTCTTCTTCTCCCTTCTCTTGGGCTATTGTCTCTCCTAAAAAAACTAAAATAAAAATTATTAGGGAATAAACAAATACTGAAATTAAATCTTCTTCCTAAGAACTGAAAAAATGAAAGAAATTAAAATATAAATCCTAAAACATAAAATGAAAGAAAATTTAAGTTATGCTGGGAATTCATTCGGATGCATTTCCCAGCTTAACCAATTCCTGGGTTGCTGCAACATCTGCTTCACCCTCTTCCAGGGTGGGTCTTTGTGTTTCTCTTGATCATTGGCATTGCTAGGTTGCCCACCCAGGCGGCTGTGACTGGAGTGCTCTAGCTTTATGCTGGGTTTGGTGTCTTTTGAGGCATGAATGTCCTAACATTCTTCTTTGTTGTCAGCTTTTTTAGAGGTTGCAAGACATTCAGTTTAATTTTCTGGTCATCTACCCTTATAGTAAGCTACTCATTCTCCACATCTATTAGAGTTTTGCTTATGGCTTCGAATGGTCTTCCCAGGATGATGGGTGCTTTGTCGTCTACCTCACAATCTAGAATTAAGAAATCTGTTGGAAAAATAAGATTGACCACTCTTACTAGGATGTCTTCAATTTTTCCTTATGGTTGTACGTAAGAGTGATCAGCTAACTGGAGCATGATGGTGGTGGGTCTAGCTTTTACAATTCCCATCTTTTCAAACACCGACTTGGGCATTACATTGATGCTTGCCCCAAGTTCGCATAAGGCTTTCCCCTCGTAAAGGTTCCCAATAGCGCATTGAATGAGGAAACTATCTGGGTTTTTCTGCTTGGGCGGTGTTTTATTGTGCAGCATGTCCATGTATTCTTCCGTCATGGGAATTGTTTCAAATTCCTTGATTCTTCTTCGTTTGGAAACCATGTCTTTTAGAAGTTTGGCATAGTTAGGCATTTGTTGTATGGCTTCCACCAGGGGTATGTTGATATACACTTGCTTGAGAATATCCATAAACTTTTTGAACTGATGGTCCTGCTTCTGGTGTTTAAGCTGATGTGGAATAGGTGGGTGTGCATGTACCTCACATTTTTCGGAAGCATCAATAGAGTCTACCGTGACAGAGGGTCCTGGGTTTGCCGCGGCGGGCTTGCTTGCTTCTGTCTGGGCAACTGATTTGATGGCCTTGCACTGTTCGTAAGTGGGTTTCCTCGCGACTTTATTGTCACTGGGCAATCTTCCCATAGGTCTGGTGTCCAGGACTTGTTTAAATTGCCCCACTTGCGTTTCTAGTGACTTTAGAGTTGCCTCATGATTTTGCATTCTCATCTCGGTCCTGTCCATGAAAGCTTCAATTTTCTTAACAAATAAATCCATGTTGGACATATAGGTACCTGTCTGAGTCATGAAGGCACTTAGAGTCTGATCTAAAGCATTGGGTGCTACCTGTTGTTGTTGTGACGGCTGCTGCCGCGGCATAGCCTACTGGAATCTTTGCGATTGATTTGTCTGATTAGCTAGATTCAGAGCGTTATTGGGGTTGCTCCATGAAAAGTTAGGGTGCTTCTTCCAGCCATGATTGTAGTTGTTCGATGTAGGGTTGTTTCTATTATAGTTCCTCACAAAGTAGCTGGTTTCGGTTCCTTGCTGGCACTCAGATGAGTCATGGTTTCCCCCATATTTGTCACAAAAGGCATCAATGGGTTTAACTTGTTGTGTATTGTTCTGCCCTTGGATATCTTCTACCATATTTGTCAATCGAGCAATTTGTGCTACAACTGCATCTGATGCTCCTAGCTCGTTCGTTGTGGCCTGCCTCCTTATGCTACCTCAACGGGCGTTAGTTAACTGGTACTTGGTTTTTGGCCATCCTGTACAAGATTTTAATTTCTTTGGCGGGCTCCTTATGGAGTAATGTACCATTGGCAGAGGAATCCAACATCATCCTTGTTGGTGTGTTTACACCATTATAGAATATGAATACTAGTGTACACTCTGGAAATCCATGGGAGGGGCATTTATTCAATAAATTGTAGTATCTCTCCCATGCCTCGTATGTTGGTTCACCATCTACCCGTCGAAAAGTAGTGATGTCAGTCTGCAATTTATTAGTTAAATTGATAGGATTAAATCGAGCTAAGAAATCTCGGCATAGTTCTGTCCAAGATTCAATGGACTCCGATGGTAGGCTGTTGAACCACGTTTTTGTTCTATTCCTCAGTGAATAGGGAAAAAATCTGAGTCGTAGCATGCCAGGATGAACTTCATGGATTTTGAAGGATTTGTAGATATCGATGAAGGATTTCTTATATTGGCGGGCATCTTCAGTGGCGGATCCTCCAAACTGTCCAAGTGTATTTAACACGTTAGACATGACTTGTTTGAGTTCGAAGTGGTCTTCTTCTATTTCTGGATCAATCACGCCAAAGTTCAGCCTTCTGAGATCCTCCTCCAAGTAATTACGAACTAGCCCCCAAGCGGTAGGAGGTTACCTGCCATTGTCCGCCATGGCTTTGTCGATTGGAGGTAGTAGGTTCTGGTTGTTTGCTGGATCACACATGGCTTCTTTGTTTGCTTGTCTAAGTCTGCGTGCAATACGTTCAGACTCTAGATTGTATTATGGCAAGGGTGAATATTGGTTGGCCTTAGTCATACACCAAAGAAAACCAAGGGGTTAAAAGGAAAAAATACAGAAAAATAAAAACAAAAAGTTGTACGTCAGTCCCCAGCAACGACGCCAAAAACTTGTTGCGTGCAAAATTGATGCGCAAATTACGTGCAAGTATGCACGGTGTCAAGTTATAGTATTTAAGATATCGTCTCCACAGGGATTGTGACAACCTTTCAGAGTTCACTTTTCTGCACAAGTAAAAGTAAAAACACAAATATTAGGAGTTGGGTTGATTAAAACTAAAACTAAAGAAAGTAAAATAAATTGAGAAATCAGAGTGATAGAATGGGCCGGTATTGGATGCTTCGTAGTGTGGAGATTGAATGCACTGTCTAATTAGAGTTTTGTATATCAACTAAACATCTTTCAACAGCCGCCCAGGACTATGCCTCGGCAGGCGCCCGCCTCGGTAGAGACCAAGTGACAGCCTGCGCAGTTAAGCGATGATTCAATGTTCGACAAGGCTCCCTTCTATTACTTCCTCTTCTACCGAAGCTTGAAGTACTATTGGCGAACACGTCATGGATGATGCCTCCCGACATGAATCTAAGGATGAACACCAACCGATTATTAAGCTTCTCTTAGCCGATGAACTTCTAAACTTATCCCTAAGTCGAAGTAGCTCTACCATATGGTTGGATAAAACTGTGTTTACACGTTTCGTGAGTTCAACTCTCCCGATATTGAACAAATGGATTGCTGCCCTCTTCTCTCCCGATAAAGATTGCAACAATGAAGAATCAAGAGTAAACAAACCTTAAATTTGATTGCAAAAACTTAAATCCTAAACAAATACAAGAAAAACTCTCACAACTACTACACAACAAACCTTTAGCCCTAGGGAAGGTTTAGAACATGATGGGGGGTGGACGACACTAGGCTTTCAACAAGAAGGAGTTTCTCTCTAATCTCAATTGTGTTCTCTCCTTCAAATTGATTACATATATATAGGGGAGGAGCCTAGGTATAAGTCAGTTTAGGGCAGGAATCCTAGTTAGAATCTAATTAAAACTCATTAAAAGAACAAATATAACATTAAATATTCCTAGATTCTCATTTGCCTTTTTTCAACTTGACTTTGACCATGGCTTTTATTTTCCTGTTGGTCGCCAATGCACGTGCAAGTGGTCTCCAAAAATCAAGCTTCATGAGCTCTTATAGTCGCATACCACTTTTCATATTTTCAGCCTTCCTTGAGTTGATGCCTCAGCGGCACACTGTAGACTGCCTCGGCAGAGTTGTGGACTGGTGTGCAGGGTTGGCATAGCTCTTTCATTCTGGAACACTCCTCCTTGTCAGTTCTCGATTAGCTCTCCAGATGGTCTATCAGCTTCCTCCACCAGTTTCCAGCTTCTCCTCTTCTGCCCTCTCTGATGCCTCGACGACATCTGCATGGGCGGGTGCACACAGTTAGAAAACATGCCTAAGCAGTATCTTTTAGATAAAAACACTTAAATTCTTCAAATAAGGTAGAATATCTAATCTATACAGTCTTGTATATGTTTTCCTAATAAATGCTACTAAACTATACTTAAGAACAATAATAATTTAGCTAAATTAGGCCATAAATATGACTTTTGCACACTTAATAGTAGTGCTGGATGAGGATCACAATGTGAGGGTACCCAGATAAGAGCAACACATAATACCTGTTGGGTTTGTGGATAGCGTAATCACATAAGGTGAGACTATCCACGTTTGGCTCGTGAGGGAGAGGCTCATGCGGCTGTTGTTGCTAATTCTTGTTGGAGTTGTGGATCGAGCGATCATTTGAGGCGTGATTGTCCATTGTTGGTGGGTGATGGATAAGCCAGGGCACTTGCGGTTGCACCACATAGAGGACATGGTCGTGGTTGAGGATAGTTTCAGCGAAGGTACAAGGTTCCAAGGATGGTGGTGGTCCTGCGACTGTGTATGCACATCGCGAGGGACACAATGAGACCGATATGATTACATGTACTTTTACATTGCAATCTATGTTGTTGTTTTCTTTGGTTGATTCTGGTTCTACGCATTCATATATCTTGCGTGATTATGCATATTTGCTTAATATACCCGTAGAAGTGTTAGATGTGGGTATGCAAGTAACTAGTTCTTTCAGAGAGACAGTTGTTGCGAGGAGGTTTTATAGAAGATGCTCTTTAATGATTCAAGGTTATATGTTTGCGTTTGATTTGATGGAGTTATCGTTTTATGGTTTTGATGTAATCTTGGGCACAGATTGTTTGACAGAGCATAGAGTTGTAGTTGATTTTGAAAACAAGCGAGTTTCCTTGAAGTGGTGGTTGTGGGTGAGAATGATGTGTTCTTGCCTATTGTTATTTCGGCTCTGGAAGCAAGTTGTATGCTAAAATCTAGTTTTCAGGCATTCTTATCCTATATCATGAATCCGGGATCGAAGGAGGTGCGCCTTCAGGACATTCATACGGTATGTGAGCTTTCAGGTGTTTTCTGGAGAAGTTGTCGAGTTTACCACCAGATAGGGAACTAGAGTTTGGCATTGAGTTATATGCAAATACAGATCCGGTGTTTATTACTCCTTATCGCATGGCACCGAAAGATTTGAAGATGCAAGTTCAAGAGTTGCTTGATCGAAGGTTTATTAGGCCTAGTATTTCGTCGTGGGGTGTGTCGGTGTTGTTTGTGAAAAAGATGGATGGCACGATGTGGATGTGCATTAATTATCGGTAATTGAACAAGTTTAAGATTAAGAATAAATATCCTTTGCCACAGATTAATGATTTGTTTGATCAGTTTAGAGGTGCTTATGTGTTTTCTAAGATTGATTTGAGATTTGGGTATTATATGTTGAATGTAAAGGAGGTGGATGTTCCTAAAACAACCTTTCGTACTAGGTACAAGTATTACGAGTTTTTGGTGATGTCGTTTGGCTTGACTAATGCACTGGATGTGTTCATGGATATAATGAATCGAATATTTCATGATTTTTTGGACCAATTTGTTGTTATTTTTATTGATGATATTCTTCTGTACTCTCATACCGATGAAGATCATGATAAACACTTACGGATTGTGCTTCCGGCATTGTTGGATAATCAATTGTATGCCAAGTTAAGCAAATATGAGTTTTGGTGTAGGTAGGTTGTCTTTCTTGGGCATGTTGCACCAGCCGAAGGAATTTGATTTGACCCACATAAGATCGAGGCAGTGATACGCTGGAAGCCGCCTACGTCCCTGTCAAAGTTTTGTAGTTTTCTAGCCTTGGCTGGTTATTATCGTCGGTTTGTGGATGGTTTTTCATGAATTGCTGCTCCTTTGATAAAATCATTGTAGAAGAATGTCTGTTTTGAGTGGACAGAGGATAGACAACGTGCTTTTGAAAAGTTGAAGGAGGCTTTGACGCAAGCTCCAATCTTGATTCAACCAGAGTTGGTTAAAGAGTTTGTTGTTTATAGTGATGCATCATATGTAGGTTTGGGTTGTGTGTTGAAGCAAGGAGGAAAAGTTGTACCTTATGCATCTAGACAGTTAAAGGTGCACATGCGCAATTATTCTATGCATGATCTTGCTGTGGTGGTGTTTGCATTGAAGATTTGGATGCACTATCTCCATGGGGGGAAGTGTGTTGTGTACATAGATCACAAGAGCTTGAAAATACTTGATGCCGCAAAAGGATTTGAATCTTAGGCAACAAAGATGGTTGGTGTTGCTTAAGGGTTATGATTTACGATTGAGTATCATTCGGGAAAGGCTAATGTTGTGGTCGATGCTATGAGTATGAAGGTTGTGGTGGAGTTGAGAGCGATGTTTGCGCGGTTAAGTGTGACACGAGATGGAGGCTTGTTGGCCGAGTTGCAAGTAAAGTCGTCTTTGTCACAATAGATTAAGGATAAACAAACTTTTGATGAGACGTTGGTATCACATGTTAAAGATATCATGGATGGGAATCTGACGAATTTTCACTTTAATAGCAATGGTGTATTGTGTTTCAAATATCGGGTGGTGGTACCTAATGATAAGGAGTTGAGGCATATCATTTTGATCAAAGTGCATACTAGTCCATTTGCCATGCATCCCAGTAGTACTAAGATGTGTCGAGGCTTGAAAGAAGAGTACTATTGGGTTGGTTTGAAGAAAAATGTGGTTGATTTTGTTGCTAGATGCATGGTATGCCAGCGAGTTAAGGTTGAGCATCAATTTCTTTTCGAGTTGTTGCAACCGTTGAGGATACCGAAATGGAAGTCGAAGAGAATCACCATGGAATTTTTGTCTGGGCTACCATTAACGTTGTCTAAGAAGGATTCCATTTGGTGAATATTGATAGGTTTACGAAGAGTGCACATTGTATGCCAGTGCATACAACGTATACTTTGGATAAGTTGACGAGTCTGTACATTGCGGAGATTGTGTGTTTGCACAGAGTGCCGAAGTCCATAGTATCATATAGGGATACACGGTTTACGGCAAGGTTTTGGGAGTATTTGCATCAGGCTTTGAGTACACAGTTGAATTTTAGTATTTCTTATCATCCTCAAATGGATGATCAGTCTGAACGTGTGATCCAGGTCTTGGAGGATATGTTGAGATGTTGCATCATTGAGTTCCAAGGAACCTGGGTGAAACAATTGCCTTTGGCGGAATTCGCTTTTAAAAATAGTTATCAGGCTAGTATGCAAATGGCGTCGTATAAGGCCTGGTATGGTAGGAAGTGTCGTACGCCTTTGTGTTGGGCTAATGTTGGGGAAAAGTATGTTTCTATGTCGGATGTGTTGAAAGGAACGAATGAGAAGGTGGAGCTTATTTGGGATCGCTTGAAAGCGACCTCAGATCATTAGAAATCATACACGGGTTTGAAGCGTAGGGAGATTGAGTATGTTGTTGGTGGTCGTGTTTTCTTGAATGTGTCACCTTGGAAGAAGGTGTTTCGGTTCAGACGCGAGGATAAGCTCAGTTCGAGATTGATTGGACCATATGAGGTTGTGGAGCGTGTAGGTCCTGTAGTTTATCGTTTGAGGTTGCCTTCTAAGTTGGAAAGGATTCATGATGTGTTTCATGTGTCCATGTTGCAGAGGTATCGATCAGATCCATCACATGTTATGCCGGTGGAGGACACTAAGTTACTGCCTAATTTGTCTTATGATGAGGAACCTATAGAGATCTGTGATTCTATTAGTAAGGCTTTTCGTGGCAAAACGATCGAACTTGTGAAGGTGTTGTGGCGGCACCATGCAGTTGAGGGGGTCACGTGGGAGAGTAAGGCGGACAAGATGAAACAATTTCCGCATTTGTTTCCTTCAGATAAATTTCGAGGACAAAATTTCCTAAGTGGGGGAGAGTTGTAACGCCCCAATTTTGGGCCTATGTAACGCCCCAATTTTGGGCTTGGAAGTTAGTCGGGTTTGGCTAGACGGTTCGGGAAAACCGGTGTAGGCAATTTAGACTAGTTTCAGGAATAATTTATTTTAAAAATATTTCGAGCGAGATAAAATGTGAGAAAATGATTAAAAATAATTATTTAATATATAAATAATTTTGGTAAAATCAATTTTTAGGAAATGAGATTTGGAAGAAAGATATTTTGGTTAGTGACCAAAATGTAATTTTGGCAAAACTGTTTTTAGTGATTGTTTTGTAAAAAGAATCAAAACTTTGAATCTTTAAGGAGTTATTTGCCCAAAGTATAATATCATACTTTAACCCTTAATTGGCTATTTTTAAAATGGTTTTGGAAATAATAAATGGGTTGGGAGAATTTATTTTATAATTAAATTTTATAAAAAACTTACGTAACTACTTTCACTCTAAAGGTTTTCTAACCAATTATCACCAGCCAAACACAGTTTTCTTCTTCAAAATCTTGAGGTAAACTTCTGATTTCTCTGATCTTTTGTTGTCAAATAATTTCTCATTTATTTCCTATCAAAATCTTATAGTTTTAATCTTGTTTTCTCATGTAAATCAATCTAATTAAGGGAAAAAGCATCCATTAGAGGTGAGCTGCGTTTTACTCCTCTAATGTAAGGATCATTATCGAAATTCCCAAGTTCTTGGCTCATTACATATGTTTTCTAATGGGTTTTAATGTATTAATTATGTAATTGTTCTTAATAAAGGTTTAATTTTTTTGTGGATTGATTTTAATCATATTTTGGATGTTTAATAAAGTGGAAAAGTGGGTTTTAATAATGAAATCCAAAATTAGGTGAATTGCTAGATTTCTAGGTTAAAATCTTTGAGTTTATGGCTTGTTTATATGGTTTAACGGTTGCTAGTGGTAAAAGGATGTTGAGGTAATGTTTTAGATGTATATTGATGTTTAATGGTTAATCTCCCTGGGTATTGGTTGGAGATTTATTATAATGATTTCGCCGATGTTTTCGGTTGATTTTGGATGTCGTTTGACCGACATTGTGAACTGTCAAATAAATATCCTTAATCTCAATTAAAGAAATAAATTAGAGTAGAATAGTGAGAGTAAGGGTCTATACACAGGGACTAAGGAGTTCCTAATATAGATTTGAGTTGATCTTTAGCCAAGTAATCTGTAAGTGACAAAAGGGGCTTTGGTGAAATAATTCGAGAAGATTTAGAAAAATAACAAAGAAAAAGTAATAATTGAAATCGATGATGATAAGAGTTAGCCTCTAGCTTTATGTCGCCTCAACTCGTCTTGATCACTGAAAGGGATTGTACTTCGAGTTCTTGTCGTTTACAGTCTACAAGGCCCAACCCTTGTAACTTGCTTCTCTATTGTAAACTACGTTGCAATGCCAATCCTTAGAATCCAGTATTTGTTTGATTAGCTTCTGCAATCAACGCTAACACAAATTATGTGCTTAATGCTGGAAAAGCCCGTGCTCGGATGGTTTTTCTGGATGAGAATCGTATCCGATCTTTATTCCCCTTAGCGGACCGCCTCTAAGTTTGTTCTTAAGGAGTTGAATCTACTACAAGCCTATTCTCGTCCCCAACGATGGATCAAAACCACATTCAATCCGATTCGCGCTTTCAGAATGAAGTAATCGAGATGCCTCAAGGAAAGGTCGATTGCCAATCCAATTTTGCATAAAATCAAGAAAGAAGTTGAAGGTTTGAAGAACTTGTCTATTCTCACGAGATAAGTTGGGTTTAGCTTAGCTTTTGGCTAATGGTGAATTTAGCTAAGCATAGCTTGCGAAGAAACCATACTTAGCGTTTTTTAACAAAGGAAAAGTAAAAGAAAATTATAGTGGAGATAAAAGAAATTTTTAAACACAAAAGTAAAAATGAAAACAAGAACAAGAGATGATTTGAGTTTCACCCCAAAGGGTATTTATAGCATCCTAAAACCCTTAAAAACCCTAAAAAGATAAAACATAATTCCTAGATTATTTAAATAAAATACAAAAGATAAATCCCCAAATTTTGCTGATAAGTTATCCTATCTTGGATGATAAGCTATCAACTATTGCTGGCGTGGCATCTTCTATAAGCCGCTGACGTGTCGTCCAGTCAGAATTTTTATGCCCCAATTCTTGCCCACTAATCTAGCCATGAATCCAAAAAATTTGCAGAATCTAGCCTTTTCTATTATGTTTTCAAGCCACGAAGTCCTGCACAAAAAAGCAGACAATAAAACACAATTCAGCACCACAAATCAACCAGTTAGGCGTAATTAGAGCTAAAATAGTGACAAAACTAGCTACTCATCAAATTCCCCCTCACTTATCTGATGGTTTTCCGCAAGCATGTCCGATTTTAACCAATTAAAGCTCAAGTCCTCATCCTTAATTTCACGAAGTCTCTAAGTTCCTGGTATGATTTAGTATCTAAGCAAGTATGAAACCTAAGAAGCAATCAGAGAATTGCAAGACTAGAAGCAATTTTATCAAAATGTAGTCATTCCAAGAACATGTTAATATCAATGATGCAAGCCCTAATACCCTTACAAGGATGCACTCATTTCGCTCAAAGTGTTTAGGGTAAATGATCACTCAGTCCATAATTAATCAAAGCATTACCATAGGCTTGTAACTAAATCCTATCTCCACTACTAAGTATGAATATGATGCAAAAATCAAGAAGTCTTTTAAAAGGGTTGTAATGGGGGTAATGTTCGGGGAGGATAAAGGGCTAAAGAATAGGGTTAATATTCAAGACAAAGAAAAAGTATTCCAAAGATTTTTTTAAGGGAACAAAAATCAACACTCATTCTTCATTTTTTTCGAACCTTTTTTTCTACTCGAATCAGACTGTTTTTTTACTGTTTGAACAATTCGAATCTATACTGGATTTTTCTGCACCATTAGAACCAAACTGAACTGCAGTATTTTTTCCTGCACTGCACTGCATTATTTTTCTGCTTTTTTTTCTATTTTTTGTTGTTGTTGTTGTTCGAATCATTTTTTGAACTGATTTTTTACTGCATTGCGTTCATTCGAATCTATTTTTTTCAGCATTTTTCCCTTTTTTTTTGAATTTTCCCGCTTTGGAATAACCTTAACTTTTTCCTGAAAAAGGTGACAAAAAGAGTGAAGAACAAAAAAAATCGGTTCGGGTTAAAAATATGGTAAATCAAAGAAAAGGTCAAGGCTCAAAATTGGCTATCTAAGGGATAAATAATCAAAGGGTGGGCCGTTTTTCGGAAGAGAAAATGGGTTAAAACCTAGTGTCTCTATCACACTAAAGCATCATATTCAAAGAATGTAGTCTCAACAAGCATTATGCCACAAGTTCTAGAATGCAAAAAATTAACTTGGCACACTCAATGAAACAAAGAGCAAATATAAAGATGAATGCTCATTAGGCTCAAAGATCGCATGAAGGTAATTGCACTAGGATGAACATCATGTCAACTAAGAAGTCAAGGAATGTCATAAGAAAATTTATAGAAAATCAATAGTCAAGCTATTGCCTATCATGCATCCTAAGGTTTCTAACAAGTAAGATACCAAAATCACACGGAAAATAGAGGGACAAGGCGAATTAAAGGGCGGAAACACGTAACTTAAATTAAGTAAAATCAAGAGAACAATCAATTGGATAAGCAAGAACAAGAATTTGACATGGATTCCCACTCCCCCTCACTTAAATCATATTGTCCCAATATGTAATTGAAAGCACAAGAGATGAGAATAAGGATACTCCCCACGGTTAACGCACGAACGGTTCTTGTTTTTGTAGAAGCTGGCGGCTTGGTCTCTAGTTCGCACCATGCTTGGTTGAAAGGTCGATGAAAGTCAAAGATGGGAAAGGGTGTGTACGGCTAAGTAAAGAAGGGGTAAAAGGAAAAAATTTATTATGTTTAGATTAATTATTTTGTTTGAATTACGTGGGGATTTTAAAATTTGATAAGGTGTGGGGTCTACAATTGCTGAGATAAAAAATATTGAGATAGTGACTCACTAGATAAGGATAGGGGAAAATATTAAAAATTGAATTGTTGAGAATTTTTTCAAAGATGGGGGCCACATAAAGTTTGAAAGTTAAAGAAAAAAGGATAAAAGTGCGGCAGATATGGTAAATATTGGGTTTGGCTAACGTGAGTCGTGTAAGCAAAGGGATTTTGGTCGATTTCTCAGCATTGCCCGGGTGATCACACTGTTATAAGGGACCAAATGTTCTTCATATTCGATTGAATTTACTTAGGTACCTTAAAAACAAATTAAAACAAAATTTAAAATATAATATAATCAAGACAAAAATTAAATAAAATAAAATTAAGCTAATAAAAATTTAGCAAGCGAAAAATAAAAATGGGTTGCCTCCCATTCAGCGCTTTAGTTAATGTGTTTAGCTCGACGACCTGATTCAGACTACAGGTACTGCGACAAATATTTCCTCCAGTTCATGCGCTTTGTCCAACTTAGAATTTCCATATGAGAAATTTTACGATCGTGGCGTTCCTTCATTTTTATGAAAAAATGTCTCTTTTACTCTTTAATTTATCCGACGGTAATTTTAACTCCAAATTTGGTGCCTGTAAAATAGAAGGAAGCATTTTAGTTTTCGAAAGAGTTAGGTGAAAATCAGAATGAACAGAAAAAATATTTTTCAACTCCCTAATTTCTTTGTTGAGGCCTTTCAACTCCCTGCAGAAATTATCAGATAAGTTAGATTCTATAAACTCTTTAGCGGCAGGTTCAATGACATCGATAAAATTAATACTAGCAACATTATCTGGATGTCGCATTGCTTTGTATACGTCAAATTTAACGATCTCACCGTCAAACTCCATTGTAAAATTTCTGCCTCTTACATTTATTTTTGTATTCGTCGTACTAAGGATGAGATAGCCAAGAAGAATTTCTGAAGACGGGTTTGATCGGTTGTTTTCCATATCGATGACGTAAAAATTCACCGGAAAAATAAGATCATTTACCTAGACTAAGACATTCTCAAGCAGTGCTTACGGGTATATTACGGATCTATCTACCAACTGCGTAGTCACTTTTGTATCTTATAAAGCTTCAATAGAAAGTGATTTATATAAAGAAAGTGGCATAACATTTATTGAAGCGCCTAAGTAACACATAATACGTTTAATACCAACCTTACCAATTTTGTAAGGAATTGCAAACATACCTTGGTCCTTCAATTTCGGTGATAACCGCCGCTGAAAAACTGTGGATATGTGTTCTCCCATATTTAACTTCTCTATTCTGGTAAGTCGTCTTTTATTAGTGCGTAGATCCTTCAAGAATTTGGCGTATCGAGGTACCTTTTTTTACTACTTCTAAAAGTGGAGTGTTAATTTCCACTTTCCGAAATGTATCTAAAATCTCCCTCTCTTCAGCTTGTTTGTCACATTAAACCAACCTTGAAGGAAAATGGGGTGGAGTAGCATAGGGAGATGGTGTAGAAGGTGGATTGGACATACCTTTCTCAGTTGAAGATGGTGATTTCTCTTTACCTTTCTTTTAAACGCCTTCTTCCGTGGCTTTTGGTTCGATGATGGTACCGCTTCCTAGAGTGGTGGCGTTCACATTCTATCTCAGATTCGGCACCGTTTGAGAAGGTAATTTCCCTTTGGATTCTAAGAAACTTACCGCTAACATCGACTGACTCATCTGTTTGTCAATTGCTTCAAAGTGTGCTTCGGTCTTTAACTTAAACTTTTATTGGGGTAGCGCTAACCTTTCAAGAATTGACTCCAACGACGACTTCTGCAGTTGATATTGTTGTGGTGCAGTTGGTTGATAAGCTTGATTTGGTCTCTGGTTATGCATATAATTGAAATTCGGATGATTTTTCCATCCTAGTAATACGTATTACCGATGGCATTAGCTTTTGTAGTATCTTCTTCTTGTATCATCAGACAGCAGTCTATCGGATGTTCTAGACTAGTGCATATCTTGCAAAGTCTAGATGCTTTTCTTTTGTATGCAAGAAGGGATTGAACTTTTTCAGCTAGTTTTTCAATTTTATTCTCTAGGGAAACTGTACTTACCTCGTGAACCCGTCGAGATGGTTCACTTGAAGGGTGAAACCGCTACGAGTTGGCGGCCATAGTAGATATCAAGGTTCTTGTTACAGTCGGGGTCTTGTTAACAAGTGCTCCTCCACTCGCTACGTCAATTACTTTCATGTCCATAGGCGTTAACCCCTCATAGAAATAATGGATAAGTGTTTGCCCGGACAAACCGTGTTGAGGACAGTTAGCGCACAACTATTTGACACGCTCCCAATATTCATATAAGGATTCAGTATCCTTCTATCGGATACTCTATAACACCCCTCGCCCGATTAAGAACGAGATATATTACATTCGAACAACAAAAATCATATCTCATACATACAAATATGCTTAGCAAACTAAAGTAATCAATCCAATTCATTACTTAGAACCTATTAACATGTGAATCAAACAAAGAAATACACAAGATCATTTAGACTAAAGTGGGTCATTTTAAACTTTTCTATCATACAACTTAACTTAAATACATATCGTATAATTTGACCAAAAAGTAACTTACTCATGTATACATTAAAGCATTCGAACAAACAATCTAATAAACATATGTGAGCATTCAGCTAATAAGTAATCAATCTAGGTACAATTGTACACCATATTACATCTCATGATACAATTAACATAATTCAATTACATTATCAAACATCCTAAACTATGATCACATAGTTCGAATCATACATGCTTGAAATCAACTTGATCACTAACTTGTTCATGCTTATAATACATTTGAACGTTCAAGATCAATCAACCAATCTATATATACATTTAACTAGCAATCCTATATATATAAGATTCATTCGAACAATACACCTTACACATGAACACATTACAAACACATAACTCATTCATACCATTAAACCATATATACATATTAGTCATTAAGTCATTACATAGTATCCATCCAGATTGTTTCATAACATAACTTATCCTAGTCATTTACAAACCAAACTTATCAATTCCAAGTTTCATAGTGCATATGATAGACTATCTTAAACTATGCCACCAACTAGGAGACTAAGCAAGATTATATCATACTTGTTCTTGACTTGCGAAGCTCTCGAGACAAAATGGATGGCTTTCGGATATCAAAGACATGTTATTTGGAAGAAGGAAACAAGAGAGTGATAAGTACAAATAATGTACTTAATTAGTGAGGTAGCCCTAAACATTACTAATTTCAATCTTTTAAAGTCTTATTCATGTTTCAAGTTTACTTAGCTAGGCTTAGGATACAGAAGATCACCTAGCTAGTCCATCATGTACAAGTAACTTAATTACTTTTACATACAACTCAAGGCAACCTTACATGTATCATATAATTATTACATCATACATATCACATGGGTAGCAAGCAAAACACATGAAATATATATATCATTTCATAAATCATATAATCATTTCATTGTACATATTGTCACATCTTTCAATTAGGGTCATTACCCAATTAGTACATATAGTCAAATATAATATAATCACTTTACATATTTTGCCTTGGATGATTAATGAATTAGGTAATCAAGTCTTTCATATAACATGTAACTTTAGATGCTCAAAGCATCAAATATATCAATTCAATCTTGACATATAACGGAGGATGCATAAGCATGGATGGTGACTTACCACCATTCCATTAACAAGGCGACTAACCACCTTACAGGTTCATAGGTGACTAACCACCATCCTGAATCAGAAAACAATGGAGCTCAATGACTCTAAGGCATGCCCTTCTACCTATAAACACTAATCAACCAATTACTTAAATTATCTTAAAATTCAACAAATTCAATTACTTGTTTATCAAACAATTTACAAAGCCAAGTATCATATTCAATCATCCTTACATTATAAACACTCAAGGTCATGCTCAAACAATTTTCCAGCAAGCACATAGCATCATTTCAATCATATAAATCTCCAAAAACAGTGGCTAAGCATCACTTATAAGTTCCTATAAAGTAGCACCAATGGCCATTCAAACATATCAAACCAAATAAATCAATAACAAGGCACTAGTACTAGCATAACCATTTCTATCATTTGTTTCCTTTAAACCTTCTTCCTTTCTTTAAATCACAAAAACATTGTTAAATTTATTGCATACTTCATTTTAAATCATCAAAGAATCAAAAACATATTGTTTAGGATACTAATCCCAACCTTATGTTAGCTACACTCACAAATACTTCCAAGCTAATTTGTATCCTTGATGGTGATGCCTTTGCCCATTCTTTTGGCTTGCTCAACCCTTGATTCTTATAGTGTATCTTCACCAATTTTCTCTTGAATCATCACAAAACATATATAAGACATATAAGGATTTAATTCAAACATATATACTCATTTACTTTATCAAAATCACCTAGACATATGAATCTACCCCCTAAACTGGAAGTTTGAGTAACACTTACTAAATTGTCCATAATGTTTTACTCACAACTCCAAATTAAGAGTTCTTTACCATTATAGAAAGCTTATTCACACACCTTTATAACCATATATATCAAATGTTTTTATCATTTCTCTATCAATACAGTTTATTGTTTGAAAACAGGCATTTTAAATAACCTATTCTGTCCACTGTTTTTAATTTGTAACTTTAGTGTACAATTAACCTATAATTCATTACACATTTCATTTTGAGTTTTTAACCACATTTACATACATATCATAATATTATTTTGAAGTTCCAAAAACCTCAAAAATAGGGCATTTAAGTCCCTTAATTATTACATTTTCCATACTAGTCCAGTTTAACTTCTAAGTGTTCTAGTTCATTTTACCCATTCATATAGAACAATTTTCCTTATGAACCTATATGTTTTCATTCACTTAAGGTATCCCCTGTTTCAAGAACAAATTTGCAGAATTTTTAGATGACCATTTAAACTTCTAAATTTTATTTTTACTCGAAACAATTTACTTAGTTCCAGTTTCATTCATTTTTGGGCAGTCAGTTTGTAACTTAATTTCCAGACACTTCCAGTATTATTTTCATGATTCCAAGGACTTTAACCTATAGTATTTTTCATGCTCTACAACTTTGTTCTACAGAAAATTTTCTAATTTAGCCTCAAACATGTTCAAAATTCCAGAATTCTACAGGGTTTCTTATAGGTGCAAATCTGGACAGTTTAGGTGTTCTAACTTGTTTTTACTGTGTATTTTCAATTCAAATTCAATACTAACACAAACTCAGCAATGGTTATACATAATGAAGCATTTAAACATCAATTTCTAGAATTAAACAAACTCAGATTTTATCAGAAACAAGTATAAACACAATGAAACAATTGAACAACATAAGAACACTTTCATGCAATCTACCTACATGCATGAACAGCTATGATTTTGTAACCCCCTTAGCCCGACCTAGACGATTGACCCGAACTACGAAGATTACACGGGGAAAACAAAAGTCAACCCGAAAGTCAACCTTGATTAACGAACCTTTTTTTCTTTTTAACTTTGTCTAAATGCATATTAACCTTAGGTGTACTCTTGAGATAAGCATACTCAAAAATCACAGCAACCGGAAAACAGTAAAGGACTCAATTGCACAACATATGAATTTAGGGACCAATTTGTAAATTCTGGAAATTAAGAGGACTTTTCCAATTTTTAAGTTACCATTATGAAATTAGTCATTTTTCATACCTCTATGCCAAATTTCATCTCAAACGGACATCTCAAACTCAATCAATTGCATATACAAAAATCAGGACTAAAACGTAAAGCTTGCAAACCTCAAAACCATTCAAATCAGTGCCCAACGGTCAAGTGTTCCGAAACGGGTCTAGGCCGTTCAGAAACACCCCTTGGCAGTAGCCAAAGTGTTTCAAAACACCTCAGCCCGTTTCGAAACACCCACGCCAAAATATGCACCTGTTTCGAAACAGGCAAGGGTGTTTCGAAACACCCTGCCCAGAAACAGCAGAAAAGTCTGTTTTACACACTTTCGACCCACCAAACATGCTCATAAGACCTCCATGTCATGCCAACAAGTCATCATACATTAAAGGAACATATTTGCATCATCAAAGCTCAATCATAACATCATTTAGGAAAAACCACAAGTCTATAGGCATGCATCCGAAAATGAAAAGCAAGCAATCATCAAATCTCCAAAACAAATACCAAATGGCCATTTACATGTTCCAACATCATCATAGGCATTAAACCAACTTAGGGAGTCCAAAACATCTCCCAAAAACACAACCTAGGTTCCCATTGCCAAATACCAAAAGCTAATAGTGTTGTGAAAATAGTCACCATACATGAGCTTAGACTTTCACTTGGATCCTTGACCTCCTTGCTGCCCTTAAAGCACTTCAATGCTCTGCATTATTGGTTCAAGAAAGAGAGAGCGTAAGCACATATGCTTAGTGAGAATGCTCTAATGAAACAACACAATAATGCAATTTGTTAAAACACCTTTCCAAGGCCTTTAGTTTCAAAACATCATTTATCATGCATCTATGCATACAAACCAAGCATCTCATGCTTCAATACATCAACATGTCATATTGGCTTTCAAGTGATAATCCATAACCATTTTCAACTCAAAACACTATCGGATACGCGGATTACAAGCGTTGTCTCATACGCTCCATACACACTACCAAACACACAAGGTGGAGTTTACCGGTACAATCACAACCCCTCAACACCCGTGATGGAGTTTAACGGTACAATCACAACCCCCTCCACATCACTCATTGGTAGTTGTATAACATCACTAACGAGAACACGAGACACACAACACAAGATCTTCACATGGCATTTTAACCACCATTATGATCTTAGACATCTCGTTAGTGTTCTTGGATGGAGTTTACGGTACAATCACAACCCCTCAACATCCAAGGCGACTTTATTCACGGTGCACCCAATCCTATAGTCGGCTAACTATATCCGATTCAAGTACTTTAAAACCAACACATCACTTGCCAATATACATCAATTATCACCAACAATCCACTGTTTTAAAGCATTAATCAAAGCCATTACATAATCATGCAACACTATGCATCAAACCACATTTTTCAATGTCCAAAACAAGGATCTCTTACCTTGAGCATCCTTCAACACATGGCTTACAAAACCAGCATTAAACATGCTAAAATATGCTTTCAAAACAGGATTTAAACATGCAAAATAAAAACATTGCATTCAACCATCTCATGGTTCATCAAAAAGAGAGTTTCTCCGAAAAACGACTCTTGAGCTTAGCTAAGTTGTTTAGACTTAAACTAAGCTCCCAAAACCTTCCAAGATTGGTTTCAAGGCTGAAAACCAAACTTCACTCACCGATTCCGTTTCGCAAGCTTGCCGAAACACCGATCAAGCCTCCGGATCAACACCACAAGGATCCGATGATGTCTCCCATGTTTTAAACACATCAAAGCAGTGGATTAATGCATCATCATGCATTAAAATCTTCAACCAAAACACCTAAACTCGCTGCTCTCATCAAAACTCACATTTCGGCTACCAAACACAACTGAAATCACATCCAAACACCTCTACAACATTACCCAGCCAAGATCCATCAAAACCAATCATTCTTAAACATCAATTAACATCCAAAAAGGACCTACTCACGTCCTTATACCTCCAGCTATAGCAGAACATCAAAATCACCCCAAAAACCACCATTTTCTCAAGTCAAAACTTAGGAAAATCAACCTATTCGGGATTGCATTGATTAAACCTCAATTACACATTATTTAGACATCCAAAATACATCAAAAAGACATCTCAAAACAGAGCCCAATCATCTATTACGAATTTCTTCAAAATTAAATCCAAATCTTGCATTTTAAGCCAAAATCAAGAACACAACATTAAAACCTTTAATAAAACTCAATTTAAGGATTGAGAACTTGGGAATTTCAGTAAAGAACTGAGTATTTAGAGGAGAAGGACGTTCATACCTCTAAATGTGAGTTTCTCCTTGTTTAGAGCCAAAATCCTTGAAAATTCAATAAGCAAATGATGAGGATTTGGTGTAGAAATGATTAGAAATCATTTAGAGATTGAAATCTCAACTTTAGGTGTGAAAATCAAAGGAAAAGTGGCTGTGGAAATGTGTTTGGCTGAGGGAAAATTGAGAGAAAATGAAATGGGAAAATTTTGGCAAAAGTTAGTTATGAAACTAAAATATATCTTTTCCCTCTTTTCTTTTTATTAAATCACATTAAATGAGTCTTTAAAATTTAAGAAAAATCTGGAGAAACTCTCCCTTGGGTAAATTAGCTCCTTAAAGATTCAAAGTTTCAATCCTTTTAAAACAGTCACCAACTTTTCAAAAATTACATTTTAGTCACTAACTTGAAATGTCATATTTCCAAACCCCATTTTGTAAAATTGATTTCACCACTCTCTTATATATAATAAAAGAGGATTTTTAGATATTTTTCCATATTTTTAATGCATCCTGAACTAGGCTTTCCCTAAAAAGCACCTTTTATATTCGAACCGTAATTTAAACCGGTTCGGTTCAGACCCTAAACTTCCAAGCCCAAAATTGGGGTGTTACAACTCTCCCCCCCCTTAAGAAATTTCGTCCTCGAAATGTACCTGGAGGAAAAAGGTACGAAAACTGCTTCAACATGTCATCCTTCCGTTCCCACGTGGCTTCCTCAGCACCACGATGCTTCCACAACACCTTTACCAACTCAATGGTCTTGCCTCGAAGAACTTTACTATCCGAATCCAGAATCTCCACCGGTTCCTCATCATAGGTCAAATCTGGATTCAACTCCACTTCCTCCACAGGCATCACATGAGAAGGATCCGATCTATACTTCCGAAGCATAGAAACATAAAACACATCATGAATCTTTTCTAACTCTTGCGGTAACCTCAACTTATACGCAACAGGACCCACATGTTCAATCACCTCGTATGGTCCAATGTACCTAGGGCTCAACTTACCCTTTCGGCCAAACCTCATCACCTTTTTCCAAGGCGAAACTTTCAAAAACACACGGTCACCCACCGCATACTCAATCTCCTTACGCTTCAAATCCGCGTAAGACTTTTGCCGATCAGAAGCTGCCTTCAATCGCTCACAAATGAGCTTCACCTTCTCGGTGGTTCCTTTCAACAAAGCGGGCATCGAAACCAACTTCTGACCTGTTTCAGCCCAACAAAGAGGAGTCCTACACTTCCTCCCGTACAAAGCTTCATAAGGTGCTAATTGAATACTTGCCTGATAACTATTATTATAGGCAAACTCCACCAAAGGCAAATGTTTCTCCCAAGAACCCTGAAACTCAATCACGCAGCACCTCAACATATCCTCCAACACCTGGATAACACGCTCAGACTGTCCATCCGACTGCGGATGATAAGATGTACTGAAATTCAACCGTGTACCCAAAACCTGGTGCAAACACTGCCAGAAACGCGATGTAAACCTCGGATCTCTATCCGACACAATCGACTTTGGCACACCATGCAACCGCACAATCTCAGTAATGTACAGCTCTGCAAGCTTATCCAAAGTGTACGTAGTATGCACAGGCAAGAAATGCGCACACTTCGTCAGGCGAACCACAATCACCCACACCGAATTCTTCTTCGATGGCGACAAAGGCAAACCAGACACGAAGTCCATGGTAATCCTCTCCCACTTCCACTCAGGAATCCTCAACGGTTGCAACAACCCTGAAGGAATCTGATGCTCAGCCTTAACTCGCTGACATACCATGCACTTGCTTACAAACTCAGCAACATCTTTCTTTAACCCCACCCAATAGTACTCATCACGAAGATCACGGTACATCTTAGTACTACCAGGGTGCATAGCAAAAGGACTACTATGAGCTTCAGTCAGAATAGCACGCCTCAACTCAGTATCGTTGGGCACCACTATCCGACTTCCAAAGCATAAAACTCCATCATCATTAAAGCAGAAATCCGATGGCCTATCCTCTGCAATATCCTGAACATGTGGCACCAAGGAATCATCCACCAACTGCTTTTCCTTAATCAACTGAATCAAGGATGGTTTCACTTGCAACTCAGCCACAAGACCACCATCACGCGAAATGCTCAAACTGGCAAACATAGCCCTCAACTCCACATCTACCTTCCTACTCAAGGCATCCGCTACAACATTAGCTTTACCCGAATGGTACTCGATAGTTAAATCGTAATCCTTAAGCAACTCCACCCAACATCATTGCCTAAGATTTAACTCCTTCTGAGACATCAGATACTTCAAGCTCTTGTGGTCCGTGTACACAGTACACTTCTCACCATACAGGTAATGTCTCCAAATTTTCAAAGCGAAAACCACCGCAGCTAACTCAATGTCATGCGTAGGGTAATTGCGCTCATGCACCTTCAACTGACGCGATGCATAAGCCACCACCTTACCCTCTTGCATTAACACACATCCCAAACCAACGTAGGACGCGTCACTATACACCACAAACTCTTTCCACAAACTCTTTCCATGATTCAGGTTGAACCAAGATAGGAGCTTGCGTCAAAGCTGCCTTAAGCTTCTCAAAAGCCTGTTGTCTCGCTTCCGACCACTCATACTTAACATCCTTCTGCAACAGCTTCGTTAAAGGTGTAGCAATCTTTGAAAACCCATCCACGAACCTCCGGTAGTACCCCGCCAAACCAAGGAAACTACGGACTTCATGAACAGACTTAGGAGGCTTCCAATTCATCACCGCCTCAATCTTCTGAGGATCAACACGAATTCCTTCAGCAGAGACTACATGACCAAGAAACACAACTTCTCTAAGCCATAACTCACACTTGCTCAGCTTGGCATAAAGCTGATTCTCCAACAAAGCCTGCAACACAATTCTCAAATGCCCCTCATGCTCATCCTCAGTACGAGAGTACACGAGAACATCATCAATGAACACCACAACAAATTTATCCAAGTATTCATGGAACACTCTATTCATCATGTCCATGAAAGCTGCAGGAGCATTCGTCAACCCAAACGGCATCACAAGGAACTCATAATGCCCATACCTCGTCGTTAAGGCTATCTTTGGCACATCCATATCCTTCACCTTCAGCTGATAATACCCTGACCTTAAGTCAATTTTAGAGAACACAGCTGCTCCCCGAAATTGACCAAAAAGATCATCAATTCTCGGCAATGGATACCGATTCTTGACAGTCAACTTGTTAAGCTGACGGTAATCGATGCACATTCTCATAGTGCCATCCTTTTTCTTCACAAACAGAACCGGTGCACCCCAAGGTGACACACTCGGCCGAATGAAACCACGATCAAGCAACTCCTGAAGTTGCGTCTTCAGCTCTTTCAACTCTTTAGGTGCCATTCGATAAGGAGTAATGGACACTGGAGTTGTGTTTCATACAGCTCAATCCCAAACTCCACTTCGCGATTAGGAGGCAATCCAGGCAACTCCTCCGGAAACACACCGGGAAACTCTCGCACAGTCTAGATATCTTGCACACGCAACTCTTTAGAGCTAGGATTCATCACAAAGGCTAGGTAGGCTTCACAACCTTGCCTCAGCATCCGGCTCGCTTCCAAAGTGGACACCGCATTGGCAAGAAACTTCACATTCTCACCCACCACCACTACCTCATAATCATCCGCAAGCTTCAACGAAACACGCTTTGTAACCCCCTTAACCCGGCCTAGACGGTTGACCCGAATTAAGAAAGTCACACGGGGAAAACCAAAGTCAACCCGAAAGTCAACCTTGATTAACGACCCTTTTTTTTTCTTTTTAAACTTGTCTAGATGCACATTAAGCCTAATTGTGATCACACAAACATCATACCAAAAGATCACAATCATCAGAGATCAAACAGGGACTCAATTGAACAATTTACAACTTTAGGGACCAAAATGTAAATTCTGATAATTAAAAGGACTTAACCCAAATTGAAGTTACCAACTTGAAATTAATCAGGTTTCATGCTTCTCTGTGAAATTTCAGCTCAAAAGGACTTCCCAAACTCATACAATTGCACAAACAAGTTTCAGGACCAAAACGCAAACAATTCAAAACACATAACTGCAAATGTCAGCCCCCAACGGTCAACCGTTCCGAAATGGGAGACAGCCCGTTCCGAAATGCGGGGTCGTTCCGAAACAGGCATAGCCCGTTTCGAAACGGGGGTCTGGCAGTGGCCTTTCCGTTTCGGAACGGCCCCTCCCGTTTCGGACGCCTGGGCACAATTAAGGCACCCGTTCCGAAACGGTAGGTGCTGTTCCGAAACACCCTGCCCAGATTGCTCCAAAACTCCACTTTAAACATGCAATTACACAACCAATCATGCTCCAATTGTCACCAAACTTTGCCAACATGCAATTCAACATATAAGGAACATATTAGCACTAACAATTCAACCAAACATCATCATATGCAAAAAGCCCCAATTCTAATGGCATGCTTCCTACACAAGCTAGCTACTCAAGCACCAAACTTACAAAACAAGCATAAGAAGACCAACCAGAAAACCAGCATTCTCAACAACATTCAACATACTTAGGGAGTACAAAACATCTCCCAAAACATACACATTGGTCCCCCATTGCCAAATCACCCAAAAGCTAAAATGTTTAACAAAAACCTTCCATACATTGAGCTTTACTTGCACTTGAATTCTTGCCCTTCTTGCTGCCCTCAAAAGGTCTCTAATGCTCTGCATTATTGAATTAAGAAAAACGAAGAGAGCGTAAGCAAAGCTTAGTGAGGAATGCTCATTTAAACCATTCAATAATGCATTTATAAAACACTTTATAAAACATGCTTCAAACCATCATTTACACATGCTCAAAAGCATACTTAAACATGCATCTCATGCATCAAATCATAACATGTCATATTGGCTACAAGTGATAAATTCCATTTCTTTAAACACAAGTTCATCAACTTTCACCCCAAGGACTTTTAAACACCTTGGCTCCAAGGACTTTTAAACACCTTGGCCTATGGACTTTTAAACACCATAGAATGTATCTCATCAAGGACTTTTAAACACCTTGATCCCAAGGACTTTTAAACACCTTGGCCATGGACTTTTAAACACCATGAAACGTAACTCATCAAGGACTTTTAAACACCTTGATCCCAAGGACTTTTAAACACCTTGGCCTATGGACTTTTAAACACCATAGAAAAGGATCACCTAAGGACTTTTAACCACCTTAGTGTCCACAACATGAACCATCCAAGGACTTTTAACCACCTTGATGTTCATAAGTAACAAGGCTCACTCAAGGACTTTTAACCACCTTAGTGACCTTAACATTTTAAAAACATCACTTGCCAATATACATCATTTTCATCACTTACATCACTGTTTTAAAGCATAAAACCAAGCCATATTCATCATGCATTTAAAAGCATTAAACCACATCATTTCAATGTACAAAAGCAAGGAACTCCTACCTAGAGTTACCTTCAACATATGGCTTACATCATCAGCAAAAACCATGCTAAAACATGCTTCCAAAACAATATGTAAAACATGCAAATAATCATTTTGCATCACAACAAAATCATGGCCACCACTAGAGAGAAATTCCGAAAACTTACGCTCGAGCTTAGCAAAGTTGTTTAGACTTAAACTAAGCTCCCAAGACATTGGTTTCAAAGCCGAAAACCCATTTTCACTCACCGATTCCACTTCGCCACTTGCCGAAGCACGAATTCAAGCTTCCGGATCAACAACTCTTGGATCCAAAGATGCCTCCCCTGATTAAACACATAAAAGCAGAGGTTTAATGCATCATCAAGCATCAAAAGCTTCAATGAAAGCACTCAAACTCGCTGCTCTCATTCATACTCCAATTTCGGCCACCAAACACAACCGAAATTGCATCAAAACCACTTCTCAACAAAGCCCAGCCATAAACCAGCAAAACCTAACATCCATCATCACCATAAAACATCTAAAAACAACCTACAAACATCCTTATACCTCCAGCAACAACAGATCCACAAGATCACCACAAAAACATCCAAGAAACATAAGCCAAACTTAGGAAACTCAACCTATCCGGGATTGCATTAACCAAAACTCATTTCATTATCAATTTAGAGTTCATTTAACATCAAAAACACATCTCAAATCACAGGTTAATCAGATCTAACGAAAATCATGAAAAATCATCAAATCTTGCATTATAAGCCAAGATCCAATTCCAAACTCAAAAGCCTTTAATTAAACATCAATCAAGAGTTGATAACTTGGGAATTTCAGTAAAGAACTGATAGTTTAGAGGAGAAGGACGTTCTTACCTCCAAACTTGTGTTTCTCCACTTTTTGGAATGAAAATCCTTGTTGAAACACTTAACAATTGAAGAGGTTTAAAGATACAATGATTTGGAATCAAATGAGAGTTGAATGGAGGGATTTAGGTGAAGAAATCAGATCCAATTCTCTGGAAAAGTAGTGTTTGGTTTGAGAGAAAATGAGAGAAAGAAAGTTTAGCAAAGTTGGTTACAAAATCCAAAAATAGCCAAAATGGCTTCCCTCCAATTTTAATAACCTTTACAATCAGATTTTAGACTTAAAATATCTTAGAAAAATCTGGAGAAATCATCTTTGGATTAATAGCTCCTTAAAGATTCAAAGTTTCAACTCTTTATAAAACAGTCACCAAACTTTCGAAATTTACATTTTGGTCACTAACCAAAATGTCATACTTCCAAAACCCATTTTTCAAAATTGATTTCACAGTTCACCTAATTATATTAAAAGATGATTTTAGAACATTTTTCCATATTTTTAATGCAACCCGAACTAGGCTTTCCTAATTTCACCTCTTAAGATTCGAACAGGACTTTGACCAAACCGGTCAACGCCCAAAAATTCTAAGCCCAAAACCGGGGCGTTACAACTCTCCCCCCTTAAGAAATTTCGTCCTCGAAATTTACCTGAAGGAAAGAGATAAGGAAACTGCTTCAGCATGTCTTCCTTCCGCTCCCACGTGGCTTCCTCAACACCGCGATGCTTCCACAGCACCTTCACCAACTCAATGGTCTTGCCACGAAGAACCTTGCTATCCGAATCTAGAACCTTCACCGGTTCCTCATCATAGGTCAAATCCGGATTCAAAACCACTTCCTCCACAGGCATCACATGCGAAGGATCAGATCTATATTTCCGGAGCATAGAAACATGAAACACATCATGAATCTTCTCCAACTCCTGAGGTAACCTCAACCGATACGTAACAGGACCCACACGCTCAACCACCTCATATGGTCCAATGTATCTAGGGCTCAACTTGCCCTTCCGGCCAAACCGCATCACCTTCTTCCAAGGCGAAACCTTCAAGAACACACGGTCACCCACCGCATACTCTATCTCCTTACGCTTCAAATCCGCGTAAGACTTCTGCCGATCAGAAGCAGCCTTTAACCGCTCACAAATGAGCTTCACCTTCTCTGTGGTCCCTTTCAACAAAGCCGGCATCGAAACCAACTTTTGACCAGTTTCAGCCCAACAAAGAGGAGTCCTACACTTCCTCCCGTACAAAGCCTCATAAGGTGCCATCTGTATGCTCGCCTGATAACTGTTGTTATAAGCAAACTCAACCAAAGGCAGATGCTTCTCCCAAGAACCTTGGAACTCAATCACGCAGCACCTCAACATATCCTCCAAAATCTGGATAACTCGCTCAGACTGACCATCCGACTGAGGATGATAGGATGTACTGAAATGCAACCTTGTACCCAGAGCTTGATGCAAACACTGCCAGAAACGCGATGTGAACCTCGGATCCCTATCCGACACAATCGACTTAGGCACACCATGCAGCCGCACAATCTCAGCAATGTACAGCTCCGCCAGCTTATCCAAAGAAAACGTAGTATGCACAGGCAAGAAATGTGCACACTTCGTCAGGCGATCCACAATCACCCAGACCGAATTCTTTTTCGATGGAGACAAAGGTAAACCAGATACAAAATCCATGGTAACCCTCTCCCACTTCCATTCAGGGATTTTCAACGGTTGCAACAAACCAGAAGGAAACTGATGCTCAGCCTTAACTCGCTGACACACCAAACACTTGCTCACGAACTCCGCAACATCCTTCTTCAAACCAACCCAATAGTACTCATCACGAAGATCACGATACATCTTAGTACTAATAGGGTGCATAGCAAAAGGACTACTATGACCTTCAGTCAGAATAGCACGCCTCAACTCAGCATCATTGGGCACTACTATCCGACTACCAAAACACAGCACACCATCATCATTGAAACAGAAATCCGAAGGTCTACCCTCCGCGATATCCTGAACATGAGACACCAAGGAATCATCCAACAACTGCTTATCCTTGATCAACTGAACCAAAGATGGCTTCACTTGTAACTCAGCAACGAGACCACCATCATGCGATATGCTCAAGCTAGCAAACATGGCTCTCAACTCAACAGCTACCTTCCTACTCAAGGCATCAGCAACAACATTAGCTTTTCCAGGATGATACTCAATCGTCAGATCATAATCCTTGAGCAACTCCAACCAACGCCGCTGCCTAAGATTCAACTCCTTCTGAGACATCAGATACCTCAAACTCTTGTGATCTGTGTACACAGTACACTCCTCACCATACAGATAATGCCTCCAGATCTTCAGAGCAAAAACCACTGCAGCCAGCTCAATATCGTGCGTAGGGTAATTGCGCTCATGCACTTTCAACTGCCGCGATGCATAAGCCACCACCTTACCCTCCTGCATTAGCACACACCCCAAACCAACATAGGATGCATCACTGTAAACCACAAACTCTTTCCCTGATTCAGGCTGAATCAAGATAGGAGCTTGCGTCAAAGCCGCCTTCAGCTTCTCAAAAGCCTGCTGTCTCGCTTCTGTCCACTCATACTTAACATCCTTCTGCAACAGCTTTGTCAAAGGAGCAGCAATCTTGGAAAACCCATCCACAAACCTTCGGTAGTATCCCGCCAAACCAAGGAAACTACGGACCTCATGAACAGACTTAGGAACCTTCCAGCTCATCACCGCCTCAATCTTCTGAGGATCAACACGAATCCCCTCAGCTGAGACCACATGTCCAAGAAAAACCACCTCTCTTAACCAGAACTCACACTTGCTCAGCATAGCATAAAGCTGATTCTCCAACAAAGCTTGCAAAACAATCCTCAAATGCTCTTCATGCTCCTCCTCAGTACGCGAGTACACGAGGATATCATCAATGAACACCACGACAAACTTGTCCAAGTATTCATGAAACACACGATTCATCATGTCTATGAAAGCAGCAGGAGCATTTGTCAACCCAAACGGCATCACAAGAAACTCATAATGCCCATACCTTGTCCTGAAAGCTGTCTTAGGCACATCCACATCTTTCACCTTCAACTGATAATACCCTGACCTCAAGTCAATCTTAGAGAACACAGCAGCTCCCCGAAATTGATCAAAGAGATCATCAATCCTCGGCAAAGGATACCAATTCTTGATAGTCAACTTGTTCAGCTGACGGTAATCAATGCACATCCTCATAGTGCCATCCTTCTTCTTCACAAACAAGACCGGTGCTCCCCAAGGTGACACACTCGGCCGGATGAAACCACGATCAAGCAACTCTTGCAACTGCGTCTTCAGCTCCTTCAGCTCCTTAGGTGCCATTCTATACGGAGTAATGGACACAGGAGTTGTATTCTCATACAGCTCAATTCCAAACTCCACCTCGCGGTTAGGAGGTAAACCAGGCAACTCCTCAGGAAAAACACCAGGAAACTCCTTTACAACCCTTATATCTTACACCCTCAACTCCTTAGAGCTAGGATTCATCACAAAAGCTAGATAGGCTTCGCAACCTTGCCTCAGCATCCTGCTCGCCTCCAAAGAAGATACCACATTGGCAAGAAACTTCACATTCTCACCAACCACCACAACTTCATAATCATCCGCAAGCTTAAGCGAAACACGCTTATTCTCACAATCCACAACAGCACGATGCTCAGCAAGCCAATCCATACCAAGGATCACATCGAAGCCATAGAAGGGCAACTCCATAAGATCAACATGAAAGACATGCTCTTGAACAACCAAAGGACACCTTCTATACAACTTTCGAGTCACAACAGTCTCACCAAAAGAACTAGTGACCCGAACACCAACATCCAAAGACTCAACAGGCAAACCAAGCAATTCAGCATGCTCACGAAGAATATATGAATGCGTAGATCCAGAATCAATCAAAGAAAGCAATGACAAGGACTGCAAAGTAAAGGTACCTGCAATCACATCTGCATCATTCCTGCCCTCTCTCTGAGCATACACCCTCGCTTGGCCTCCACCTTCAGGCTGAATAGCTACAACATGAGCTACCCCTCGGCCACCTTCCTCTCTCCTCTGGAAATTACCACGGCCGCGCCCACGACCTCTCTGTGGTGCAGCAACAACAGGAGCACGCACCTGCTCACCAGCCATCCTCGGACAATCTCGCCTTATGTGGTCTGCAGAACCACAATTCCAGCACCCGTTACCAGCAGCCGCAACAGGAGCTTGTGCCACTCTCTCAGCACGAGGACAGTCACGCTTCAAGTGACCACGGGAACCACAGATCCAACAAGCACTAGGATCAGCTCTAACATTGCCTCCTCTAGCAGGCACACCACCACCTCTCCTGGCTGAGGACTGATACTTCTGATCTTGTCCCCTCTTGTTCCGTCCACCTCCGGAACTATACTCAGCAGCTCGCTTTCCAGCACCCTTAGCAGACAAACTCAGGTTCATCTCAACGTCCTTTGCTCGGCCCACCAACACATCAAAATCAACATACTCGGCGGCCAGCAAATACATCTTGACATCCGTCACAAGACCGTAACGAAACCTCTCGCACCTAGCCCTCTCATCAGGTATCAAATCCGGTGCGTACTGACTGAGTCGTACAAATTGTACCTCGTACTCAGCTACACTCATGCTCCCTTGGGTAAGAGACATGAATTCCCGCTTTTTCTCATCCAGATATCTCACTCCCAAATATCTTCTTTTAAACACATTCTGAAAGAATGTCCAGGTAACATCAGCTTCAGCCATTCCAGAAATGGTAGTCGTCCACCATGTATAAGCATCGTCCTGCAGCAAGGACACAACACATCCCAGCTTTTGCACATCCGTGCAACTCATCTGACCCAAGATACGCTTGGTACTTTCCAGCCAAGCCTCAGAACTCTCAGCTGACAAACCTCTAAACTCAGTCCCTCCAAGACTGCGCAGACGCTCCAAAGGCAATCTGACTCCAGCATCTCCCTGATGCCCAGCTCCCTGAGCTCCAGCTACTGCTGCTCGAAAAGCACCCGCAATAGCTTGTACCAAAACAGACATATCAGGCATAGCTTGCCCCTGACCAACCTCTGGTCCAGCAGCTCCAGCACCAGCATCAGCTGCAGCTTCAGCTCTCGCACCTCCAGCACCACCACCAGGCGGAGGAGGGGGTAACACAGCACTACCAGTGTGCTCTTCATTCTCATTCTCATTAGGAGCCGTAGCTCTCGCATTACCTCTTAACTCTCTACGTGGTGCCATACTTTTACCATGCAATCATAACACAAATAAAACAAAGTCAGGCCCAGCAAGGTAAGCAATCCAAGTATTCAAGCTCAATTTCATTTCAAAACAACATCTTTCCTTTAGCTTTTGTTTGGCAATGGGTACCCTCAACATGCAACATCAGAGCATACAACTCAACTGCATCAACATTTCAAACCACTGAACATGCTTTCAAACAACAAGCATTCATAGCATACATACTTCAATCATGCATACAACCATTCCCAATTACTCGAGAACTCAGCTCTGATACCACCAAATGTAACCCCCTTAACCCGGCCTAGACGGTTGACCCGAATTAAGAAAGTCACACAGGGAAAACCAAAGTCAACCCGAAAGTCAACCTTGATTAACGACCATTTTTTTTTCTTTTTAAACTTGTCTAGATACACATTAAGCCTAATTGTGATCACACAAACATCATACCAAAAGATCACAATCATCAGAGATCAAACAGGGACTCAATTGAACAATTTACAACTTTAGGGACCAAAATGTAAATTCTGATAATTAAAAGGACTTAACCCAAATTGAAGTTACCAACTTGAAATTAATCAGGTTTCATGCTTCTCTGTGAAATTTCAGCTCAAAAGGACTTCCCAAACTCATACAATTGCACAAACAAGTTTCAGGACCAAAACGCAAACAATTCAAAACACATAACTGCCAATGTCAGCCCCCAACGGTCAACCGTTCCGAAACGGGAGACAGCCCGTTCCGAAACGCGGGGTCGTTCCGAAACAGGCATAGCCCGTTTCGAAACGGGGGTCTGGCAGTGGCCTTTCCGTTTCGGAACGGCCCCTCCCGTTTCGGACGCCTGGGCACAATTAAGGCACCCGTTCCGAAACGGTAGGTGCTGTTCCGAAACACCCTGCCCAGATTGCTCCAAAACTCCACTTTAAACATGCAATTACACAACCAATCATGCTCCAATTGTCACCAAACTTTGCCAACATGCAATTCAACATATAAGGAACATATTAGCACTAACAATTCAACCAAACATCATCATATGCAAAAAGCCCCAATTCTAATGGCATGCTTCCTACACAAGCTAGCTACTCAAGCACCAAACTTACAAAACAAGCATAAGAAGACCAACCAGAAAACCAGCATTCTCAACAACATTCAACATACTTAGGGAGTACAAAACATCTCCCAAAACATACACATTGGTCCCCCATTGCCAAATCACCCAAAAGCTAAAATGTTTAACAAAAACCTTCCATACATTGAGCTTTACTTGCACTTGAATTCTTGCCCTTCTTGCTGCCCTCAAAAGGTCTCTAATGCTCTGCATTATTGAATTAAGAAAAACGAAGAGAGCGTAAGCAAAGCTTAGTGAGGAATGCTCATTTAAACCATTCAATAATGCATTTATAAAACACTTTATAAAACATGCTTCAAACCATCATTTACACATGCTCAAAAGCATACTTAAACATGCATCTCATGCATCAAATCATAACATGTCATATTGGCTACAAGTGATAAATTCCATTTCTTTAAACACAAGTTCATCAACTTTCACCCCAAGGACTTTTAAACACCTTGGCCCCAAGGACTTTTAAACACCTTGGCCTATGGACTTTTAAACACCATAGAATGTATCTCATCAAGGACTTTTAAACACCTTGATCCCAAGGACTTTTAAACACCTTGGCCATGGACTTTTAAACACCATGAAACGTAACTCATCAAGGACTTTTAAACACCTTGATCCCAAGGACTTTTAAACACCTTGGCCTATGGACTTTTAAACACCATAGAAAAGGATCACCTAAGGACTTTTAACCACCTTAGTGTCCACAACATGAACCATCCAAGGACTTTTAACCACCTTGATGTTCATAAGTAACAAGGCTCACTCAAGGACTTTTAACCACCTTAGTGACCTTAACATTTTAAAAACATCACTTGCCAATATACATCATTTTCATCACTTACATCACTGTTTTAAAGCATAAAACCAAGCCATATTCATCATGCATTTAAAAGCATTAAACCACATCATTTCAATGTACAAAAGCAAGGAACTCCTACCTAGAGTTACCTTCAACATATGGCTTACATCATCAGCAAAAACCATGCTAAAACATGCTTCCAAAACAATATGTAAAACATGCAAATAATCATTTTGCATCACAACAAAATCATGGCCACCACTAGAGAGAAATTCCGAAAACTTACGCTCGAGCTTAGCAAAGTTGTTTAGACTTAAACTAAGCTCCCAAGACATTGGTTTCAAAGCCGAAAACCCATTTTCACTCACCGATTCCACTTCGCCACTTGCCGAAGCACGAATTCAAGCTTCCGGATCAACAACTCTTGGATCCAAAGATGCCTCCCCTGATTAAACACATTAAAGCAGAGGTTTAATGCATCATCAAGCATCAAAAGCTTCAATGAAAGCACTCAAACTCGCTGCTCTCATTCATACTCCAATTTCGGCCACCAAACACAACCGAAATTGCATCAAAACCACTTCTCAACAAAGCCCAGCCATAAACCAGCAAAACCTAACATCCATCATCACCATAAAACATCTAAAAACAACCTACAAACATCCTTATACCTCCAGCAACAACAGATCCACAAGATCACCACAAAAACATCCAAGAAACATAAGCCAAACTTAGGAAACTCAACCTATCCGGGATTGCATTAACCAAAACTCATTTCATTATCAATTTAGAGTTCATTTAACATCAAAAACACATCTCAAATCACAGGTTAATCAGATCTAACGAAAATCATGAAAAATCATCAAATCTTGCATTATAAGCCAAGATCCAATTCCAAACTCAAAAGCCTTTAATTAAACATCAATCAAGAGTTGATAACTTGGGAATTTCAGTAAAGAACTGATAGTTTAGAGGAGAAGGACGTTCTTACCTCCAAACTTGTGTTTCTCCACTTTTTGGAATGAAAATCCTTGTTGAAACACTTAACAATTGAAGAGGTTTAAAGATACAATGATTTGGAATCAAATGAGAGTTGAATGGAGGGATTTAGGTGAAGAAATCAGATGCAATTCTCTGGAAAAGTAGTGTTTGGTTTGAGAGAAAATGAGAGAAAGAAAGTTTAGCAAAGTTGGTTACAAAATCCAAAAATAGCCAAAATGGCTTCCCTCCAATTTTAATAACCTTTAAAATCAGATTTTAGACTTAAAATATCTTAGAAAAATCTGGAGAAATCATCTTTGGATTAATAGCTCCTTAAAGATTCAAAGTTTCAACTCTTTATAAAACAGTCACCAAACTTTCGAAATTTACATTTTGGTCACTAACCAAAATGTCATACTTCCAAAACCCATTTTTCAAAATTGATTTCACAGTTCACCTAATTATATTAAAAGATGATTTTAGAACATTTTTCCATATTTTTAATGCAACCCGAACTAGGCTTTCCTAATTTCACCTCTTAAGATTCGAACAGGACTTTGACCAAACCGGTCAACGCCCAAAACTTCTAAGCCCAAAACCGGGGCGTTACACGCTTATTCTCAAAATCCACTACAGCTCGATGCTCAACAAGCCAATCTATACCAAGGATTACATCAAAACCATAGAAAGGCAATTCCATAAGATCAACATGAAAAACATGGTCTTGCACAACCAAGGGACATCTTCTATAAAGCTTTCGAGTCACAACAGTCTCACCAAAAGAACTAGTTACACGCATACCAACATCCAAAGACTCAACAGGCAAACCAAGCAATTGAGCATGTTCACGCAATATGTATGAGTGTGTAGATCCAGAATCATTCAAGGAAAGTAATGACAAGGATTGCAAAGTGAAAGTACCTGCGATCACATCCGTGTCATTCCTCCCCTCCCTCTGAGCATACACTCTGGCCTGGCCACCACCCTCAGGCTGAACAGCTACCACATGAGCCACATTTCTTCCACCATCCTCTCTACGCTGGAAATTACCACGGCCGTGCCCACGACCTCTCTGTGGTGCAACAACTCCAGGAGCACGTCCCTGACCACCACCGGCCAACAGAGGACACTCTCTCTTCATGTGATCCGCCGAACCCCAGTTCCAGCACGAATTACCGGTCACCACAACAGGAGCCTGTACCTCCCTCGCTGCTCGAGGACAATCGCGCCTCAGATGACCACGCGATCCACATGTCCAACATGTGTTCTGATCAGCTATTATAATGTTGAATTTCCATAAAAAATTTTAACACTATATTACTAATTTACTTTTGTTTACATTTACGGATAATTTAATTACCAACATGACGTTATTTAATTCATTCTAATTCTTTTTTTCTTGTCCAAATGTAAAATGTTTACACTTTTCTTATTGTTTAAATTAGGGTTTCCAACTAGGGTATTTTTAGGGTGTCATAACTCCTCCCCCTTAAAGTAAATTTATCCTCAAATTTTACATGAATCGAACAAATGAGGATATTGCTTTCGCAATGTATCCTCATATTCCCACGTCGCTTCTTCGACTTTCTGATTCCTCCAAAGAACTTTGACGAGGGGAACGTTCTTATTGCGAAGTCTCTTGACTTCTTGATCGAGGATTTGAACAGGCTCTTCTTCGTATGAAAGATCATGATTGAGTTCAACTTCTTCAGCCTCAAGAACGTGAGACGGGTCGGATCGATAACGTCTGAGCATCGAGACATGGAAAACATTGTGTATCTTATCAAACACGGGAGGAAGCGCGATTCGATAAGCTACATGACCAATTCTTTCGACTACTTCAAATGGTCCGATAAACCGAGGACTTAGTTTTCCTCTTTTGCCAAAACGGAACACTTTCTTCCACGTGGAGACTTTAAGAAACACTTTATCTCCGACTTGATGTTGAATGTCTCTACGCTTCATATCAGCGTATGACTTTTAACGATCGAAGGCTCACTTCAATCAGGAGTGAATGATTTGCACTTGTTCTTCGATTTCTCGAAGCAATTGTGGTCGTAACACTTTATTAGCTCCAAGTTCAGACTAGCATAAGAGAGTTCTACATTTTTGGCCGTACAATGCTTCATAGAGAGCCATATGAATAGATGATTGGTAGTTGTTGTTGTAGGAAAATTCAATGTAACACCCCAATTTTGGGCTTGGAAGTTTAGGGTCTGAACCGAACCGGTCTGATTTTCGGTTCGAATATAAAAGGTGGTTTTAGGGAAAGCCTAGTTCGGGATGCATTAAAAATATGGAAAAATATCTACAAATCCTATTTTAATGTATATAAAAGAGTGGTGAAATCAATTTTACAAAATAAGGTTTGGAAGTCTGACATTTCGAAATAGTGACTAAAATGTAATTTTTGAAAAGTTCAGTGGTGACTGTTTTGTAAGGATTGAAACTTTGAATCTTTAAGGAGCTAATTTACCCAAGGAAGGATTTCTCCAGATTTTTCTTAATTTTAATGACTTATTTAATGTTTAATTAATTAAAGGAAAAGAAGGAAATCATATTTTAGCTTTTCATAACTAACTTTTGCTAAAACTTTCTCATCTCATTTTCTCTCAAAATTCCCTCAGCCAAACACATTTCCACAGCAACATTTCTTTTGATTTTAACACTAAATGATGAGGTTTCAAGCATCAAATGATTCCTAATCCTTTCTACATCAAATCCTCTTCATTTGCTTATTGAATTTTTAAGGATTTTGGCTCTAATCAAGGAGAAATCTACATTTATAGGTAAGGATGTTCTTCTCCTCTAAATACTCAGTTCTTTACTGAAATTCCCAAGTTCTCAATCCTTAAATTAAGTTTTATAAAAGGTTTTAATGTTGTGATCTTGATTTTGGCTTAAAACTCAAGATTTGGATTAAATCTTGAAGAAATTCGTGATGAATGTTTGAGCTCTGTTTTGAGATGTCTTTTTAATGCATTGTTGATGTTTAATGATGTGTAATTGAGGTTTAATCAATGCAATCCCGAATAGGTTGGTTTTCCTAAGTTTTTACTTGTGAAAATGGTGGTTTTTGGGGTGATCTTGGTGTTCTGTTATAGCTGGAGGTATAAGGACGAGTTTAGGTTCTTTTTGGATGTTAATTGATGTTTAATAATGTTTAGAAGTGATGGATCTTTGCTGGGTAATGTTGTGGAAGAGTTTGGAGGTGTTTTTTTTTGTGTTTGGTAGCCGAAATGTTAGATTTGATGTGAGCAGCGAGTTTAGGTGTAATGGCTGGAGATTTTAATGCATGATGATGCATTAATCCTCTGCTTTGATGTGTTTAAAACAGGGGAGACATCTTCGGATCCTTGTGGTGTTGATCCGGAGGCTTGAACAGCGTTTCGGCAAGCTTGCGAAACGGAATTGGTGAGTGAAGTTGGGTTTTCAGCTTTGAAACCAATGTTTGAAGGTTTTTGGAGCTTAGTTTAAGTCTAAGCAACTTAACTAAGCTCAAGAGTAAGTTTTCTGAGAAATTATCTCTTTGATGAACCATGAGATGGTTGGATGCAATGTGTTTAATTTGCATGTTTAAATTCTGTTTTGAAAGCATGTTTTAGCATGATTAATGCTGGTTTTGAAAGCCATGTGTTGAAGGATGCTCAAGGTAAGAGATCCTTGGTTTGACATTGATAAATGTGGTTTTGATGCATAGTGATGCATTATTGTTTAATGGCTTTGATTAATTCTTTAAAACAGTGGATTGTTGATGATATATGATGTATATTGGCAAGTGATGTGTTGGTTTTAAAGTACTTGAATCGGATATAGTTAGCCGGCTATAGGATTGGGTGCACCGTGAATAAAGTCGCCTTGGTTGTTGAGGGGTTGTAATGGTACCGTAAACTCCATCCAAGTACACTAACGAGATGTTTAAGATCATAATGGTGGTTAAAAGGCCATTAGAGGATCTTGTGTTGTGTTTCTCGTGTTCTCGTTAGTGATGTTATACAACTACCGATGAGTGATGTGGAGGGGTTGTAATTGTACCGTTAAACTCCATCACGGGTGTTGAGGGGTTGTGATTGTACCGGTAAACTCCACCTAGTGTGTATGGTAGTGTGTATGAAGCGTATGGGACAACGCTTGTAATCCGCGTATCCGATTGTGTTTTGTGTTGAAAAATGGTTATCGTATCACTTGGAAGCCAATATGACATGTTGATGTTAATGAAGCATGAGATGCTTGTTGTGTGTGCATTGTTGCATGAGAAATGATGTTTATGAGTTTAAAGGCCTTATGAAAGGTGTTTTATAAAATGCATTATTGTGTTGTTTCTTTATAGCATGCCTCACTAAGCAAATGTGTTTACGCTCTCTTTCTTGAACCAATAATGCAGAGAATTGAAGTGCTTTAAGGGCAGCAAGGAGGCTAAGAATCCAAGGGAAAGCTAAGCTCATGTATGGTGACTATTTTTACAACATTGTTAGCTTTTGGTATTTGGCAATGGGAACCTAGGTTGTGTTTTTTTTGGAGATGTTTTGGACTCCCTGAGTGTGGCATGATGCCTTTGATGTTTTGGACTTGTAAATGGCCATTATGATGCTTGTTTTTGTGATTTGATGATTGGTTGGCTTGAGTAATAGGATGCATGCCTATAGACTTGAGGTTTTTCCTAATTGATGACATGAATGTGTTTTGATGATGCAAATATGTTCCTTATATGTATGATGACTTGTTGGCATGATTAGGAGGTCATAGGGATGTGTTTGAGTGGTTAATTGTATGTTAAACCAGCAAAATCTGCACTTTCAGGGCAATCCGTATCGGAACGGGCACCCGTGTTTCGAAACAGGGGCCTGTAATGGCCTTCGTGTATCGAAACGGGTAGAGGCCGTTCCGAAACGAATTGGCCACTGCCAGGCCCTGTTTCGATACAGGTCTCGAAACGAACCCGCGATTCAGAACGGTCAACCCCCGTTCCGAAACAGATGACCGTTGGGCACTGATTTGAATGGTTTAAGGTTTGCGAGTTTTACGTTTTAGTCATAAATATTGTTTTTGCAATTGCTTGAGTTTGAGGAGTACATTTAAGGTGAAATTTGACAAGGAAGCATGTAATATGATTAATTTCATATTGGTAATTTAAAAATCAGCTAAGTCCTTCATCTTTCCAGAATTTACAATTTGGTCCCTAACTTTTGTATGCTGTGCAATTGAGTCCCTTATTGCAACAATTTGGTCCCTAACTTTTGTATGCTTGAGTTTGAGGAGTACATTTAAGGTGAAATATTGTTATTCCAGAAAAAAAAGGGTCGTTAATCAAGGTTGACTTTCGGGTTGACTTTGGTTTTTCCCGTGTAATCTTCGTAGTTCGGGTCAACCGTCTAGGCCGGGCTAAGGGGGTTACATTCAACCAGATGCAACGATTTCTCCCAATTCTTTGTGGATGGAAAGTTGTGCTAAGATTTAGTTGTGCTACGATTTAGTTTGGTTTCGAGAGCTTTATGTAGAGTCTTCCAAAATTGAGCTATGAATCGGGGATCTCGATCGTAGACTATTGAGATTGGAACTCCATGTAAACAGATTACTTCTCGAATGTATAATTCGGCTAAAGCTTCAAGACTGAGATTCATTCTCACCGAGATGAAGTGTGCTGCCTTGGTGAAAGGATCAACGATCACCCAGATAGTGTCGCACTTTCTTGGCGAACAAGGAAGATCGGTTACGAAATCCATTGTGATCCGTTCCCATTTTCCATTGTGGAAATTTGAGAGGTTAGAGTAAACCAGTATGGACTTGGTGATCAGCTTTAATTCGTTGGCAGTTCAGACATTTTGCTTGTAACGCCCTAGTTTTGGGCCTAGATGTTTTAGACATCGGATCTGACCGGCCGGGAACAGTTCGAGTCGTATTTGGTGATTTAAGGAAATTAAGGATCGGGATAGGATAAAATATGGTAAAAATGCTAAAATTCTCTAAAATCATGTTTAAGAGGTTGGTCAAATCAATTTTACAAAAAGAGTTTCAAAAGTAATACATTTTGGGTAGTCACAAAAAAATATGGTGATTTAAGGTAAGTCTCGTTCTCAACCTTCAATCTAGGTTCTTTATTGAAATTCCCAAGATCTTTGGCTTCTAATTACTGTTTTTGGTTGAGTTTTCATTATAGTTTTGATTTGAGATTGAAATCTTGCAAAAAATATGATGAAACTCTTGATTTTCGGATATGTTTTGTTGGGTTCTGTTTTAGATTGATCTTAATTGAGTTTTGTGTTGGTTAATATGTTGAAAAGAGGTTTGGTTGATATAGATCCCGAAATCCTTGAGTTTCTTGATAGTTCTAATTGGGTTTTTGAGGTGAAATGATGAAGTAATGCTTGTCGGAGGTATAAGGAAGGGTTTATGTTGCTTTTAGATGTGTTTTGATGTTTATAATTGATTGGAGGTGATGTATGTTGGCTGGGCTTGGTTTAGGAAGCAATAGATTGAGCTATCGGTTGTTTCGGATGGGTAAATTGGTGTAGTTTGGGTGAGTATCGAGTTTGTGATTGGTTGTTGGTGTTGAAATGCATTTTAATGCATTTAGATATCTTCTTTGATGATGTGAAAACAGGGGATCATGATCTGGGAGAAAACATGACGTTTTTGGAGGCTCTATAAGGGTAATTTTCGTATCGGCGAGCAAGGCTTCGCGTATCGGTGAGTGGAAATGGATTTTCCAGCTTTGTAATGATTTGAGCATGGTGTTGGGAGCTTAGTGTAAGTTTGAAACACTTTGCTAAGCTCAAGAGTAAGTAAATCGAAAGTCTCTCTCGGATTTTGCTATGTTTTGGTTTAAAATGTAATTGATTTAAATGTGTTTTGATTACTGTTTTAAAGCATGTTTTGAGCAATGATTTTGCTGGTATTAAATGCCATTTTGTTAAGGATGCACATGGTAAGTGATCCTTGAGTTTATATGATTTATGCAATTTGTTTTAAGCATGTTAATGCTTGTGAGAGTGGCATGGTGGTTTATGCTTGTAAAACAGTGAATTAATTATGATTGATGATTATGTTGGCAAGTGATGGTAAATAGTATTGGTTATTTTAATCGGATATAGTTAGCCAGCTATAAGATTGGGTGCACCGTGAATAAAGTCGCCTTGGATGTCGAGGGGTTGTGATATTGTCGTATTCTCCATCCAAGTACTCTAGCGATTGAGGAATTAGCGTCACCACGATGGAGGATGGCTCTAGTGGGTAGACTTAGTTAAGCGTCTCTACGATGGAGGAATACTCTCGTGTGTGAGCTTGGTTAAGGTGATTACAATGGTTGAGGTAGCTCCCATGTGTAAGCCTTGTTTTGTGTCCCGACTCTCGCTAGTGGGCTATACAACTACCGATGAGTGCTGTTGAGGGGTTGTAATTGTTCCATTAACTCCACCACGGGTGTTGAGAGGTTGTGATTGTGCCATTTAACTCCATCACGGGTGTTGACGGGTTGTGATTGTGCCATTGAACTCCACCTTGTGAAGCCGGTAGTGTGTATGAAGCGTGTGGGACAACGCTTGTAAACCGCTTATCCGATTGTATTGAATTATGTGGTGGGTTGGTTAATGTTCTTGTTGTTGATCACTTGCGTGCCAATATAATGATGTTGATATAATGATTTAATGAAGAACATTTATTTTGAGAAAGCATGTGATGCTTGAGAATTACGCTAGAATGCATATGATGCTTGGTTTAAGCATGGACAAAGGTTTTTGTTGTTGTAATTAATGATGTTTTGGGCATGTATCTTTGAAAGTGGATTTGGTGTTCTAATGTGCGTGTTTTAAAGGAAGGCATATATTTGCAAAGGATGATGTTTTGGTTTTGTAAAATGCATTGATAAATGTTTGGTTTAGCGATCCTCACTAAGCTTTATGCTTACGCTCATTTGTTTCATCATGCAGAGAATTGAGCAATCAAGGTAGCCCAAGAGCAAGGGGACTCCAAGAGTTTTTGGCTAAACAACGTATGTGGTTTACCCTTAGTATAATAAGAGGAACTGGGTGGGATTTCTATTATTGGTTTTGTTGGTGATGTTAAACACCTCGAGCATGTGTAGAATATGTTGTTGGACTTGTAATCGGCCTCTAATTTGTTTCATGGTTCGCTTATAGCGTTTTTTCTATGCTTTAGCTTGTTTTCTTAAGCATGCTTGATTAGCTAACGTATCATCATGGTTTGATGTGTTCGATGAGTATGATTTATTGTTTGATGATGTCTACATGTCTAGTAAGTTGATTATAACTTGTATGCATGATTTAAGCTTGTCTGGATCTGGTTAAGTGTGTTTAAATGCCTTTGGAGTGTGTTTTTCTGGTATGCGTATCGATACAGGGGAAAAAGTATCGATACAATAAGGCCAATTCCAGGCTTTTTGGTACAGGGGTATCGGTACGGATTGCACGTGTATCAATATGCCCAAGCCAAGTTTGAAGGTCGTATCGAGACACGGGGAAGCGTATCGATACGCTCTTCCCATCTATTGCTACTGCCTTCCCGTGTATCGATACAAGCTCAGGTGTCTCGATACGAGTAGTTAAATTCGGTTAAAAGTATCTTCTTAAGTCCTGAAATGTTACGTTTTGGTCCTTGAATGTTATTTGATCAATTGGATTATTTTGGATGATCAGTTAAAACTAAGAAGATTACACAAGAATTTTGACGTGATAGCATGTTACATGACTAATTAAGGATTGGTAACTTTAAAACCTTAAAAGTCTCTGTAATTTCCATAATTTGGAAACTGGTCCCTATAAGTCTCAAGTATGCAATTGAACCCCTAATTGAACTCCGATCGATGTGTCGTTTCTTTCTAATGGTCTTGCTAGACACATAGGTTAATATAGTGCATCTAGAGAAGATAAAAAGAAAAAAAAGGGTAGTCAATTTAGGTTGACTTTTAAGAGTTGACTTTGGTTTTCCCCGTGTAATCTTCTTAGTTTGGTTCGGGCACCTAGGCTGGGCTAAGAGGGTTACATTTGTTGGTATTAGAGTCAGGTTTCGAAAGAATTGGGGATGTTGGTATGTGAAATTGGTATGTATTGATGTATGTTGTTTGAAAAACATGATTTTGGTTGAATATTGGAGCTTATGCCATGTTTGATTGATGCGATTCGCAAGCGAGATGAATATGATTGTATGATGATGATGTTATATTCATATGTTCTGATTGTGGATGATGGAAAGCATGATGAGTTTGATATGCTCTTGTATGCTATGTTATGTTTGAGGGAAATCGGGGTACCCATTGCCTTATTACACTAGATAAATGTTTTAAACTGGATTTGTTAACTTGGATCCTTGCTTGAGGCTGGCCTAAATCATGGTTTGATTTATTTTTGTTATTATGCCTTGTTAAAAATAGCACAATGAGTCCGAGGAGAGAGTTGGGATCGGATACGATCGTACCTGCGGGTGAGTAGGGTAATCAGGGGAACGATGTTCCATCTATTGAGAATGTGTCTGTTTGGCCGTTCTTATCTAGAGTTGAGGTGATAGGGCAGCATGAAGGGGTTGGCCCTGTGGTGAAAGTTTTATCATCAGTGGTTCAGGAGATGTCTGGAGCATCTCAAGTTGCAGTGAATGAAAAGCCTGCGCATGTACCGTCTGTCAGATAGACTAGTTTGTCAAAACAACGTCTGCATGATTTGGGAGCTGTTGAGTATCATTGGTCGACGCCGAAGGTGTTCGAGGGTTGGTTAGCAAGTATGATTCCACTCCTGGATCAGGAATGGTGTGATAGCACATGTAAGTTGCGAAGCGTTGTCTCATTAATGTTGGACGATGTTTGTAGTTGGTGGCCAGTTGTGTCAACATTGCTAAACATCCATGACGTGGATTGGGAGTTCTTTCTAGCTGCCTTTAGAAGGGGATATCTTGGAGATAAGTCTCTGGATAACCAGAAGCCCGGGGGTGTGGCTTTAGTTTATGTTGATAAGCCGAACTTGGGTTTGGCATCTCTTGGAGGTGGTCCTAGCTCGGGTAAAAGAGCTACTGAATTCAGTTTTAGAAGTGGACATGCTGAGATAGGAGGTATCAACCTGCTTTAGGCGAGGTAACCTTGGACATGGTGCATTGGTTCAGGGGAACAGAACGAGGGCAGAGCAGCACACGTGTCGGACGTGTGGTTCTCGGGAGCACTTGATGAGGGACTGTCCTCGTGCAGCCGGAGAGGTACAAGCTCTTGTTGAAGTGACGGGGAATTCTTGCTGGAACTGTGGTTCAGCAGATCATTTAAGGCGTGAGTGTCCTCTGTCGGCCGGTGGAGGCCAGGGACATGCACCTGCTGTGGCTGCACCTCAGAAAGGCCGTGAGCGTGGTTGAGACAAATTTCAGAGGTGGCAAGAAAGGCAGAGAGATGCAGGGTGTTTGTTGGTTGAATCTTGTTGGAGTTGTGGGTCTGTTGGACATTTGAGGTGAGATTGTCCGGTGTTAGCTCGGGGTGGTCAAGGTGGGTTGCCTGTTGAAGCTCCTCGTGGCCGCGAGTGCAGTTATGGTTCTTTTCAACAAGGAGACCATGGTGGCTCTGTAGAAGAGGGTGTGGGTGTTTGTCGCTTGGAGCACAATGATGTGACTGCAGGTATCTTTATTGTGCAATCTCTGTTATTGTTATCTTTGCTTAGTTTTGGTTTTGCATCTTTTTGTGTACTGGTTAAGGCCCTATTGTTAGTGAAGTTTTGGTTAGTAATCGGTGCTGTTTTGAGAACAATATTGGTGAAGAAAGTATAATAGTTAGAGTAGTTTGCTATAATGAGTTGTAAGAATGGTTAAGCGGGAAAAGTTGAGATTAGGATAAGAGGTTATTTCTGGTTTGGTTCGAGGACGTTATTAGTAAGTGTGAACATACATACATGCACAGTTAAAATCATGTGTATATATATATATATATATATATATATATATATATATATATTATGTATATTGGAACATGTATATATTTGGCATGACATTAGAGGTATGCATACATGTGCATAGGCATTCGTAAGGGCATGTAAGTAATCATGCATATGAATGTTCATACTTACTAATAGCTGATTTTGATCTGGTAGTGATGTGTTATGATTAGGGTAGTTTGTGGGTTTAAGGTTTTGTTTCAGTGTGAGTTGAAGAGTGGGTGTGAGGTTAGGAAGTGAATATGTTTACCATTAGGAGTGAGTATGGTCTAGCTTGGTTGGCTGGAAGAAAAGTTTCTATGTAACGCCCCGGTTTTGGGCTTAGAAGTTTTGGGCGTTGACCGGTTCGGTCAAGGTGCGGTTCGAATATATAAGAGTGAATTTAGGAAAACCTAGTTCGGGTTGCATTAAAAATATGGAAAAATGTTCTAAAATCCTCTTTTAATATATATAAGTGAACTGTGAAATCAATTTTACAAAATGAGGTTTGGAAGGGTGACATTTTGGCTAGTGACCAAAATGTAATTTTTGGAAACTGTGTGACTGTTTTAAAAAGGATTGAAACTTTGAATCTTTAAGGAGCTAATTACCCAAAGGGAGTTTCTCCAGATTTTTCTAAGATATTTAATGTTTTAATTCTGATTTTAAACAAAAGGAAAAGTGGAGGGAAGTTATTTTCTAACTAATTTTTCCTAGAATCTCATTTTCCTTTTCTCTCATTTTTCTCTCAAACCAAACACCTTTCTCCAGAGATTTCTCTTCTGATTTTGACACTAAAATCTCTCTTTTCAATCCTCTTTTGGTTTCTAATCATCTCATCAACAAAACCTCACCAATTGCCATTTGATTCTTCAAGCTTTTTGGTTCTAAAAGAGGAGAAACTCAAGTTTGGAGGTAAGAACGTCCTTCTCCTCTGAACTTCAAGTTCTTTACTGAAATTCCTAAGTTCTCAATCCTTAATTGATGATTTATAATGGTTTTTAAAGTTGTGTAATGGATCTTGGCTTAAAATGCAAGATTTGATGATTTTGATGGATTTTCGTTGGATCTGTTAAAGCAGTGATTTGAGGTGTATTTTTTATGTTAAATTGATTGGAAATTGAGTTTTAACTAATGCAATCCCGGATAGGTTGAATTTCCTAAGTTTAGCTTGTGATTCTTGGTTGTTTTTGGAGTGATCTTGTGGATCTGTTGTTGCTGGGGGTATAAGGATGTTGTTAGGTCCTTTTTAGATGTTAAATGATGTTTATGGATGCTTAGTTTTGATGGTTTATGGCTGGGCTTTGTTGAGGAGTTGTTTGGATGCATTTTCGGTTGTGTTTGGTGGCCGAAAATGGAGTGTGGATGAGAGCAGCGAGTTTAGGTGCTTTCATTGAAGCTATTAATGCATGATGATGCATTAATCTACTGTTTTGATGTGTTTAAAACAGGGGAGTCTTCTTTGGATCCAAGTGGTGGTGATCCGGAAGCTTGATTTGGTGTTTCGGCAAGAAGCGAAACGGAATCGGTGAGTGGATTTTGGTTTTCGGCTTTGAAACCAATGTTTTGGAGGTTTGGGAGCTTAGTCTAAGTCTAAACAACTTTGCTAAGCTCAAGAGTAAGTTTTCGGACAAACTCTCTTGTTGAGGAACCATGTGATGGTTGGGTGCAATGTGTTTGTTGCATGTTTAAATTCTGTTTTTAAAGCATATCTAGCATGTTTGTTTGCTGAGATTATAAGCCATGTGTTTAAGGAAGCTCAAGGTTAGAGTTCCTTGTTTTTGAACATTGTTTTAAATGTGGTTAATGCTTAAAGTTGCATGATGTTTATGGCTTGGTTAAATGCTTTAAAACAGTGGATTATTGATGATAAATGGTGTATATTGGCAAGTGATGTTTTGAAAAGGTTAAGGTCACTAAGGTGGTTAAAAGTCCTTGAGTGAGCCTTGTTTACTTAAGAACGTCAAGGTGGTTAAAAGTCCTTGGATGATTCTTGTTACGGACACAAAGGTGTTTAAAAGTCCTTGTGTGGTCCTTTCCAAGGTGTTTAAAAGTCCTTGGGGTGATTCATGTCATGGTGTTTAAAAGTCCATGGGCCAAGGTTAAAAGTCCTTGGGGTCAAGGTGTTTAAAAGTCCTTGAGGTGAAACTTGTTAAGGACACAAAGGTGTTTAAAAGTCCTTGTGTGGTCCTTGCCATGGTGTTTAAAAGTCCATGGGCCATGGTGTTTAAAAGTCCATGGGGATAAGATCACAATGGTGTTTAAAAGTCCATGTGTGAGTCTTATGTCGATCTTGTTAAAAGATGGTAATTATCACTTGTGGCCAATATGACATGTTATGTTATGAAGCATGAAATGCTTGTTTAAGATTGCTTGTGAGCATGTTAAAGTGTATTTTGAAGCATGACTTGTAAAGTGTTTTATAAATGCATTATTGTGTGGTTTTAAGGAGCATTCCTCACTAAGCTTTTGCTTACGCTCTCTCTCTTTTCTTAAACCAATAATGCAGAGCATTAAGGTGCATTGAGGGCAACAAGGAAGGCAAGCAATCAAGTGAAAGCTAAGCTCAAGTATGGGAAGGTTTTCTTAAACACCTTTAGCTTTTGGCATTTGGCAATGGGGAACCTATGTGGATGTTTTGGGAGATGTTTTGAACTCCTTAAGTTTGTTTAATGTTGATGTTAATGTTGGTTTATGTAATTGGCCATTATGTGTTGGTTTGGAGGTTTTAGTGCATGAATGGTTTGCTTGTGTAGGAAGCATGCCTTTAGATTTGGGGCTTTTCATTAATGATGATATAATGATAATTGGTTGATGCAAATATGTCTCTTGTATGTTGTATGAGTTGCTGGTAAAGTTTGATAGCAATTGGAGCATGTTTGGTTGGTCAATTGTGTGTTTAAGCAAGCAATTTTCTGCAATCTGTGCAGGCTGTATCGGAACAGTAGCCACCGTTTCGGAACGGGTGCCTTGTAGCAACCCAGGCGTCCGAAACGGGAGACACCGTTCCGAAACGGAAAGGCCACTGCCAGCCCTCGTTTCGGTACGCGTTGCGGAACGACCCCGCGTTTCGAAACAGGCTCTCCCTGTTCCGGAACACCTGACCGTTGGGGGCTGACATTGGCAGTTATATGTTTCAAAATGTTTGCATTTTGGTCCCGAAACTTGTGTGTGCAATTGTATGAGTTTGGGATGTCCGTTTGAACTGAAATTTGACAGAGATGCATGAAACATGATTAATTTCAAGTTGGTAACTTTAATTTGGGTGAAGTCCTTGTATTTATCATAATTTACTTTTTGGTCCCTAAAGTTGTAAATTGTTCAATTGGGTCCCTATTTGATCTCTGATGTTTATGATCTTTGAGTATGTTGTTTGGATGATCATAACTAGGGTTAATGTGCATCTAGACAAGTTTAAGAAGAAAAAAAAGGGTCGTTAATCAAGGTTGACTTTCGGGTTGACTTTGGTTTTCCCCGTGTGACTTTCTTAATTCGGGTCAACCGTCTAGGCCGGGTTAAGGGGGTTACATTTGGTGGTATCAGAGCTGAGTTCTCGAGTAATTGGGAATGTGTATGTGAATGTTGAAGTATGTATGCTTTGTATGGTTGTTGGGTGAAAGCATGTTGAGTGAATTGCATGTATGTTGCAAATGAGATGTATGCTGTGATGAAGCATGTTGTAGGTACCCATTGCCAAATCAAAGCTAATGAAATGATGTTGATTTTAATTGGAAATGAGCTTGAGTACTTGAATTGCTTACCTTGCTGGGCCTGACTTTGTTTATTTGCATTGTGATTGCATAGTTAGAGTATGGCACCTCGTAGAGAGTTGAGGAGTAATGTGCGAGCTACGGCTCAGAATGAGAATGAAAACGAAGAGAATGTTGAGAGTACGGTTTTACCTCCTCCACCTGGTGGTGGTGGTGCTGGGGCTGAAGAAGCTGGAGCTGCAGCTGGTGCTGAGGCTGCTGGACCTGAGGCTGGTCAGGGGCAAGCTGTTCCTGATATGTCAGTGTTAATTCAAGCTATAGCTGGTGCTTTTCAAGCAGCGGTAGCTGGAGCTCGTGGAGCTGGGCATCAGGAAGATGCTGGAGTTAGACTACCTTTGGAGCGTTTGCGCAGTCTGGGAGGGACTGAGTTCAGGGGTATGTCTGCTGAAGGTTCTGAGGCTTGGTTAGAGAGTACCAAGAGGATCTTGGGTCAGATGAGTTGCACTGATGTGCAGAAGCTTGGCTGTGTTGTGTCCTTGCTGCAGAAGGATGCATATACGTGGTGGACAACCACTATTGCTGGGATGGCAGAAGCTGATGTGACTTGGACATTCTTTCAGAATGTGTTCAAGAGAAGGTATCTGGGTGTGAGGTACCTAGATGAGAAAAAGAGGGAGTTCATGTCTCTTACTCAAGGGAGCATGACGGTGGCTGAGTATGAAGTGCAGTTTGTTCGACTCAGTCAGTATGCACCTGAGCTTGTCCCGGATGAGCGAGCGAGGTGTGAAAGGTTCCGTTATGGCTTAGTGACGGATGTGAAGATGTATGTGCTGGCTACCGAGTATGATGATTTTGATGTGTTGGTGGGCCGAGCCAAGGATATTGAGATGAACTTGGGTTTATCTGCTAAAGGTGCTGGAGCAAGTACTGGTAAGCGAGCGGCTGAATATAGTTCTGGTGGTGGACGGAACAAGAGGGGACGTGATCAGAAGTATCAGTCCTCGGCTAAGCGAGGTGGCGGAGCACCTGCTCGGGGAAGCAACGCTAGGGCTGATCCGAGTGCTTGTTGGATATGTGGTTCGCATGGCCACATGAAACGTGTTTGTTCTCGTGCTGTGAGGGAGGTGCGGCAGCTGGTAATGGATGCTGGAACTGTGGATCTACGGATCATTTGAGGCGTGAGTGTCCTATGTTGGCCGGTGGCCAAGTTCGTGCTCCTGTTGTTGCAGCACCGCAGAGAGGTCGTGGGCGCGGCCGTGGTAATTTTCAGCGGAGAGAGGAAGGTGGCCGAGGTGTAGCTCATGTTGTAGCTGTACAGCCAGAGGGTGGCGGACAGGCGAGAGTGTTTGCTCAGCGTGAGGGGAGGAATGACGCGGATGTGATCGCATGTACTTTTACTCTGCAATCCTTGTCATTACTTTCCTTGATTGATTCTGGATCTACACACTCTTACATATTGCGTGAGCATGCTGAATTGCTTGGTTTGCCTGTTGAATCTTTGGATGTTGGTATGCGTGTCACTAGTTCTTTTGGTGAGACTGTTGTGACTCGAAAGTTGTATAGAAGGTGTCCTTTGGTTGTTCAAGATCATGTATTTCATGTTGACCTTATGGAGTTACCTTTCTATGGTTTTGATGTAATCCTTGGTATGGATTGGCTTGCTGAGCATCGTGCTGTGGTGGATTGTGAGAATAAGCGAGTTTCGCTGAAGCTTGCGGATGATTATGAAGTTGTAGTGGTTGGTGAGAATGTGAAGTTTCTTGCCAATGTGGTGTCTACCTTGGAGGCAAGCCGGATGTTGAGGCAAGGTTGTGAAGCTTACCTAGCTTTTGTGATGAATCCTAGCTCTAAGGAGTTGAGGGTGCAAGATATCAGGGTTGTGAAGGAGTTTCCTGGTGTGTTTCCTAAGGAGTTGCCTGGTTTACCTCCTAATCGTGAGGTGGAGTTTGGAATTGAGCTGTATGAGAATACAACTCCTGTGTCCATTACTCCCTATAGAATGGCACCTAAGGAGCTGAAAGAGCTGAAGATGCAGTTGCAAGAGTTGCTTGAGCGTGGTTTCATTCGGCCGAGTGTGTCGCCTTGGGGTGCACCGGTCTTGTTCGTGAAGAAGAAGGATGGCACTATGAGAATGTGCATTGATTACCGTCAGCTGAACAAGTTGACTATCAAGAATCGGTATCCTTTGCCGAGAATTGATGATCTCTTTGATCAATTTCGGGGAGCTGCTGTGTTCTCTAAGATTGACTTGAGGTCAGGGTATTACCAGTTGAAGGTGAAGGATGTGGATGTGCCTAAGACGGCTTTCAGGACAAGGTATGGGCATTATGAGTTCCTCGTGATGCCGTTTGGTTTGACAAATGCTCCTGCTGCTTTCATGGACATGATGAATCGTGTGTTTCATGAATACCTGGACAAGTTTGTTGTGGTGTTCATTGATGATATCCTCGTGTACTCGCGTACTGAGGAGGAGCATGAAGAGCATTTGAGGATTGTGTTGCAAGCTTTGTTGGAGAATCAGCTTTATGCTAAGCTGAGCAAGTGCGAGTTCTGGTTAAGTGAAGTGGTGTTTCTTGGGCATGTGGTTTCTGCTGAAGGGATTCGTGTTGATCCCCAGAAGATTGAGGCGGTGATGAATTGGAAGGTTCCTAAGTCTGTTCACGAGGTTCGTAGTTTCCTTGGTTTGGCAGGATACCACCGAAGGTTTGTAGATGGGTTTTCTAAGATTGCTGCACCTTTGACGAAGTTGTTGCTGAAAGATGTTAAGTATGAATGGACGGAAGCGAGACAGCAGGCTTTTGAGAAGCTTAAAGCAGCTTTGACACAAGCTCCTATCTTGGTTCAACCTGAATCAGGGAAAGAGTTTGTGGTGTATAGTGATGCGTCCTATGTTGGGTTGGGATGTGTGTTGATGCAAGAGGGTAAGGTGGTGGCTTATGCATCGCAGCAGTTGAAGGTGCATGAGCGCAATTATCCTACGCATGACATAGAGTTGGCTGCGGTGGTCTTTGCTTTGAAGATCTGGAGACATTACCTGTATGGTGAGAAGTGTACTGTGTACACGGATCACAAGAGTTTGAGGTATCTGATGTCTCAGAAGGAGTTGAATCTTAGGCAGCGGCGTTGGATGGAGTTGCTCAAGGATTATGATCTGACGATTGAGTACCATCCTGGAAAAGCTAATGTTGTAGCGGATGCCTTGAGTAGGAAGGTAGCTGTTGAGTTGCAGGCTATGTTTGCCAGTTTAAGTATTTCTTGTGATGGTGGTCTTGTGGCTGAGTTGCAAGTGAAACCATCTTTGGTTCAGTTGATCAAGGAAAAGCAGTTGTTGGATGATTCCTTGGTGCCGCATGTTCAGGATATCGCGGAGGGTAGACCTTCGGATTTCAGTTTTAATGATGATGGAGTGTTGTGTTTTGGGAGTCGGATAGTTGTGCCCAATGATGTTGAGTTGAGGCATGCTATTCTGACTGAAGGTCATAGTAGTCCTTTTGCTATGCACCCTGGTAGTACTAAGATGTACCGTGATCTTCGTGATGAGTACTACAGGGTGGGCTTGAAAAAGGATGTTGCGGAGTTTGTGAGCAAGTGTTTGGTGTGTCAGCGAGTTAAGGCTGAGCATCAGTTTCCTTCAGGGTTGTTGCAACCGTTGAGAATCCCTGAGTGGAAGTGGGAAAGGGTTACCATGGATTTTGTATCTGGTTTACCTTTGTCACCGTCGAAGAAGAATTCGGTGTGGGTGATTGTGGATCGCCTGACGAAGTGTGCGCATTTCTTGTCTGTGCATACTACGTTTTCTTTGGATAAGCTTGCGGAACTGTACATTGCTGAGATTGTGCGGCTGCATGGTGTGCCAAAGTCGATTGTGTCGGATAGGGATCCGAGGTTCACATCGCGTTTCTGGCAGTGTTTACATCAAGCTTTGGGTACAAGGCTGAATTTCAGTACATCTTATCATCCTCAATCGGATGGTCAGTCTGAGCGTGTTATCCAGATTTTGGAGGATATGTTGAGGTGCTGTGTGATTGAGTTTCAGGGCTCTTGGGAGAAGCATTTGCCCTTGGTTGAGTTTGCTTATAACAATAGTTATCAGGCAAGTATTCAAATGGCACCTTATGAGGCTTTGTACGGAAGGAAGTGTAGGACTCCTCTTTGTTGGGCTGAAACGGGTCAGAAGTTGGTTTCGATGCCGGCTTTGTTGAAAGGAACCACCGAGAAGGTGAAGCTCATTTGTGAGCGTTTGAAGGCAGCTTCTGATCTGTAGAAGTCTTACGCGGATTTGAAGCGTAAGGAGATTGAGTATGCGGTGGGTGACCGTGTGTTTTTGAAGGTTTCGCCTTGGAAGAAGGTGATGAGGTTTGGCCGGAAGGGTAAGTTGAGCCCTAGGTACATTGGACCATACGAGGTGGTTGAGCGTGTGGGTCCTGTTGCGTACAGGTTGAGGTTACCTCAAGAGTTGGAGAAGAAGTGTATGCTTTTAGTCGGATGCAAGTGCTTGGAGAATAAGCTTTATGCGTGGTTATATAAGCTCAAAAGTCACGTTGTTTTGGCTGGATCCTCGTGAGATGGTGTTCTGTTGGATGAGTGTAAGTAAACCTTCTTGATATAGTTGATGTAAGTGAAGTAACAGTTGGAGACGGTGTTTGAGTCTCGTGATGAGGATTTTTGGTTGGTGAGTGGGCGGATTTTGGGTTTTCGTGTTGAGAAGTGTAGGGTTCACGAATCATAAGTGTTTAAAGTATCCAGTGTTTCAAAAAGAGTTGAATCTTATGAAATGAAGGTGGTTGGAGTTGATTGAGGAGTGTGGCCGGATGATGAGGTATCATGCTCGGAAGGCCAACATTGTGGCCAATGCTTTGAGCAGGAAAGTGGCTATGGAGTTGAGGGCAATGATTGCTCGCTTGAGCGTATCACAAGATGGTGGTCTTGTTGCCGAATTGTGGGTGAAACCATCCCTAAATTAGTTGATTAGGGATAAACAGTTGCTTGGTGATTCTCTTGTTTCGTGTGTTCAAGATATTGTGGATGGAAAGCCTTAAGATTTTGGTTTCAATGATATTGGTGTTTTGAGCTTTGGGAATTGAATAGTGGTGCCAAATGATGTGAGTTGAGGTGCTCTATTCTAGATGAAGCCCTTAGTGGTTCTTTCGTAGTGTACCCTGGTAGTATGAAAGTGTATCGTGGTTTGGGAGTGGGTGATGCAAGATAAAGTGAAAAAGGGTGTTGACAAGTTTGTAAGCAAATGTTTGGTTTGCTAGCGGGTGGAAGCTGAGCTTTGGTTTCCTTCTAGGTGTAGTAATCGTTGGGGATCCCAGAGTGGGAAATGGGGGAATATTATCGTGGATTTGTTTTGGTTTACCTTTGACACTGTCAAAGAGGAATTTTTGTTTGGGTGGTTGTTGACCGTCTTGCGAAGTATGCACACTTCTTAGCAGTGCATACTATGTATTTGTTGGATAAGTTGGTCGAGTTGTATGCTGTTAAGATTGTGCGTTTGCACGGAGTGTGGAAGTATGTTGTATCGGATAAAGATCCGAAGTTCACATTGAGGTTTTAGAAATGGTTGAGTCAAGATTAGGGTACGCGATTGGGTTTCAGTACTTCTTACCATCCTCTGACGGATGAGTAGACGGAGCGTGTTATCCAAGTGCTTGAGGATATGTTGAGATGTTGTGTATAGATTTCCAAGGTTCTTCGGAAAGGCATTTGCCCTTGGTTGAGATTGCTTGTAACATTAGTTACCGGGAAAGTATTCAAATGGCTCCATACGAGGCTTGTAAGGGAGAAAGTGTAGAATGCCACTTTGTTGGGCGGAAACAGGGCAAAAATTGGTTCGATGCTGGATATGTCGAAAGGAACCACCGGGAAGGTGAAGCTCGTTTGTGAGCGTCTGAAGGCAGCATCGAATCGGCAAAAGTCTTACGCGGGTCTTAAGCATAATGGGATTGAGTATGCGGTTGGTGAATGTGTGATCTTGAAGTTATCGCCTTGGAAGAAGGTGATAAGATTTGGGCGTAAGGGTAAGCTTAGCCCAAAGTTCATTGGACCTTACGAGGTTGTGGAGCGTATTGCTCCTGTGGCATATCGGTGCCTTTGGAGCTAGATAAGATACATAGTGTGTTTCATGTCTCAATGTTACGGAGGTACATATCGGTTCCTTCGCATATGATGCCTGTTGAGGAGATTGAGTTGAATCCGGATCTATCTTTTGATGAGGAAGCGATGAGGATTCTGGATGTGAGTAGCAAAGTTCTTCGTGGCAAGACGATAGAGCATGTAAAGGTGTTGTGGCGACACTGAGGAGTTGAGGAGGCCACGTGTGCAAGCAAAGCATACATGTTAAAGCAGTTCCCACACCTTTTTCCTTCAGGTAAAAATTTCAAGGACAAAATTTCTTAAGTGGGGGGGGGGGAGTTGTAACGCCCTGTTTTTGGGCCTAGATGTTCTAGACATCGGATTGGACCGGTCGGGATCGGATCGAATCGTGTTTGGTGATTTAAGGAAATCAAGGATCATGATAGAATAAAAATATGGTAAAACTTGATAAAATCCTCTAAAATTATGTTTAATAGGTTGGTCAAATCAATTTTACAAAAAGAGTTTCGGAAGTAATACATTTTGGGTAGTGACCAAAATGTAAAGTTTCATAATTGTGGAAAACTGCAATTTTTAAAAGAGGAGCCAAAATCTTAGAATCTTAAGGGAGCTTTATAGAAATTTAGCCTTTCCTTAATATGTAATGTGTTTTAAAAGGGATTTTAAAGTGATTTAATAAAAGGGTTTTTATTTAATTTAAATTAATAAATGAGAAAAGTGAGATTACATTTGACGTAACTACCTTTCTCTTCTCATTTTCAGCCAAATACCATTTTAACTCATTTTCTCCAGAATTCTTTTCTCTCAAACACTCTCTCATTATTTTCCAAATCAATTTCAAGATTTCTATTCAAGATTTCCAGGTTTTGTGAAGCTAAAACTTGTCATTCATTGAGGAAAGCAAGGATTGGAGGTAAATCTCATTCTCAACCTTCAATCTAGGTTCTTTATTGAAATTCCCAAGATTTGAGAAATGTTGCTTCAAAACAGTAGGTGAGATGATGATTTTGATGTAATATATTGGCATAAATGATAAGATAATTACCAGATATAATTGGTCGACCAATAGGGTAAAAGTGCACTATAAACTAAAAATTCGTACGTGCTCTTTGGAGTCGGGCAATGGGGGTAGTGCCATCCCGATCCAAAGTGAGAATCCGATGATGAGAGATACCATCGGGGTAGGTCTTGGTGAAACACCCAAGCTTTGTGGCAAAGAGAGATACCGCCATGAGAGTCCGGTGATGTGAGATTCCATCGGGGTAGGACTTGGCTTAATGTCAAGCTAATCCACATATCCGAGTAAAGATGTAATATGAAATGTCAATATATGAGATTGTATTTGATTCACATGTACCAAATGTTGAGATGATTTATGCTATGAGAAATGCATATGAGATTTGTGGATTATGAAATGCTTTTGTTTTCATTAAGCATGTGTATGACTTTGCCATGATACTCGCATTGGTTAAATGCATGAGTTAGATTGAAGGTACATGTGATTTTCAAATGGAGAATTGCTTTGAAATGGTTTTCAAGCATGAGATAGAAAGAGCATGTTGTAGAAAATGGTTTTCGAGATAGAGTTTTAAAGTTGCATTGTTGTGTTTGTTTTTCTTAGAGCTTGCCTCACTAATCAAATGTGCTTACGCCCTCTTTTACCAACAATGCAGATAATTGAGACATTTTTGGGCAGCAAGGAGGCTAAGGATATCCAAGAAAGTGAAAAGCTCAAGTATGGTGACGTTTACATATACTTTAGTAATGATAATAGGCAATGGGGACCTATGGCTAGTTTTGGGAGATGTATTTTGAACTCCCTGTGGTTGTTGTAAGTTTATTATAGCATTTGAGGTTTGTAAATGTCTTTTATGGTTTGGTTTTTGGCTTGTGACTTTATATGGTTTTTATGACTAGGGAGCATGCCTATAGTTCTAATGATTGCATGATTGATGTCATGCTTTGGTTTATGCTTCATAGTGATGATCTATGATGCTTAAATATGTTGCTAGTATGTTGTGGTATGTTTGGGAGATTTATAGACATGTTTAAGTGTGAAAAACCAGCTAAGTATGTAGTTGCAGGGCTGGGCGTATCGAAACGCCCTTATCTGTTTCAGAATAGGGGCCTGAAATGACCATAATGTTTCGAAATGGGTAAGAGTATTATAGAACGCTTTGGCTACTAGAAAGCCATGTTTCGATACGGGTCTCAGAACGCACCCGAGTACCAAAATGGTCAACTCTGTTTCGATACAAGGCTCAGCATTTCGAAACACCCGACCGTTGGTTTGGATTTTGAACTTTTTCAAGTTCTTTTTTCTTATATTTTAGTCCCTAATGTTTATGAATGCAATTGGATGAGTTTGGAGTGTCTGATTGAGTTGATATTTAACAGAGTGGCATTAAAAAGGATTAATTGAATATTGGTAATCTTAAAATCTTCAAGGTCCTTGTAATTTTTAAAATTTATGTTTTGGTCCCTAAAAGTCTAATTCTTAAAATTAAACCCCTAATTGTTTTCCGATCGATGTGTCTTTCCTTCCTATGATCTTGGGTGATCACATTGGATTAATATTGCATTTAGAAAAGAAAAAAAGAAAAAAAGGGTCGTTAATAAAGGTTGACTTTTGGGTTGACTTTTGTTTTCCCTGTGTAATCTTCGTAGTTCAGGTTAAGCGTCGAGGTCGGGCTAAGGGGTTTACATTTGTTGATATCAGAGCCATGTTTGCGAATATTTGGGGCTTGGTAAGTGGTTAATGGGTGTGAATATGAATGATTATGACTTTTTGGTGAAAGCATGACGTGTGATTGTCGATGTTCTAGCTCTAATGAGATGTAATGCATGCAAGATGATAGATTGAGATGAATTGGTGATGCTATGCTATGTTTGGGGTATAGTTAGGGATCCCATTTCCATATCATTACTATTGGAAATAATTGTTTTGGAAAATGGGTTTGAGTACTTGGATTCCTTGTCTTAGATTGTCTAATTGAAATTTATTGTATTTTGATAGTTGCATTGTTTTCAAATAGGGCCACGTAGAGAGCTTAGAACTAATGCACGTGCTGCGGCCGAGGATGAGAATGATGAGCATGTTGAGAATTTACCGCCTCCTCCTCCTGGTGGACCACCCAGTGATGGTGGAGTGGGGGTTGGTGCTGCGGGAGCGTGAGTAGGGGTTGCTGGACCCGAGGGAGTACAAGGGCAAGCTGTCCCTGACATGTCAATGTTAATACAAGCTATTGTTGGAGCTTTTCAGACGGCAGTAGCTGGAGCTCATGGGGCTGCACCTCAGGTTGGTGCTGGTGTGAGTCTGCCGTTGGAGCGACTCTACAGTCTTGGAGGGACTGAGTTCAGGGGGCTGACCCCGGAAGGTTCTAAGTCTTGGTTGGAAAGTCCCAAGAGGATTCTCGGGTAGCTGAACTGTAACAATGTTCAGAAATTGGGATGTATTTTGTCCCTTTTGCATGGTGATGCGTATATGTGGTGGACAACCACAATAGCGGGTTTTGATGATGATGAGGTGACTTGGACATTCTTCTTGAATGCGTTCAAGCGGAAGTACTTGAGAGTCCGCTACCTGGATGAGAAAAAGAGAGAGTTCATGTCCCTACTACAAGGAAGTATGTCAGTGGCGGAGTATGAGGTGCAGTTTGTATGCCTTAGCCAATATGCACCCGAGCTGATTCCTAGCGAACGATTTCGATATGGGTTGGTGGCTGATGTGAAAACCTATATGCTCACAGCTGACTATACTTATTTCGATGTTCTGGTCACTCGAGCCAAGGACATTGAGCTGATCCTTGGCCTGAAAAGTCTAGCGGGAGGATCTAGCTCGGGGAAACGAGCTGCGGATCGTGACATTGGTAGAGATCAGTTCAAGATATCTAAGGATAGAAGGTCACATATGGATGATAGACTTGGAGGGGGTAACCCTGGAAGAGGTCAGCAAGTACCGAATGCTTTCATACGGACACCTGAGTGTAATCGGTGTGGCAGGAGGCACACTAATGAGTGCTGGGGCAACCTTGGTACGTGCTGGAATTGCGATAATCGTGGGCACATGAAAAGGGATTGTCCATATCCGATGATAGAGGGTCAGGCTCCGGTGAGAGCGGCTGAGCCACAGAGAGGTCGTGGTCACGGCTGTGGTAAATTCTAGCGCAGAGATGAAGGTGCGAGAAATGTAGCAGATGTGGTGGTTGTTCAGCCTGAAGGCGGTAGCCAGGCTAGAGTGTATGCCCATCGAGAAGGGAGGAATGACACAGATGTAATCGCAGGTACCTTTACTTTGCATTCCTTGTCATTACTTTCTTTGATTGATTATGGATCTACACACTCGTACATATTGCGTGAACATGCTCAAATGCTTGGTTTGCCTATTGAGTCTTTGGATGTGGGTATGCGTGTGACAAGTTCCTTTGGTGAGATGGTTGTTACAAGGAGATTGTATAGGAGATGTCCCTTAAAAGTGCAAGAACATGTGTTTTTAGTTGATCTTGTGGAATTGCCATTCTATGGATTTGATGTAATCCTTGGTATGGATTGGCTTGTCGATCATAGGGCCATTGTGGATTTTGAAAATAAGCGAGTTTCGCTGAAACTTTTGGATGATTATGAGGTTGTGGTGGTGGGAGAAAATGTGAAGTTTGTGTCTAATATGGTGTCGAAGCTTGAAGCAAGCCGGATGTTGCGTCAGGGATGCGAGGCTTATCTAGCCTTTGTTATGAATCCTAGTACAAAGGAGGTTCGCGTACATGATATAAGAACCATGTGTGAATTCCCTGGAGTGTTTCCGGAGGAATTATCGGGTTTGCCACCTAGTCGAGAGGTTGAATTCGGAATTGAATTGTATGAGAACACAACTCCGGTGTCCATTGCTCCCTATCGCGTGGCACCCAAGGAGTTGAAGGAGTTGAAGACGCAACTTCAAGAGTTGCTTGACCGAGGCTTTATTCGGCCTAGTGTGTCACCTTGGGGTGCACCGGTCTTGTTTGTTAAAAAGAAAGACGGCACGATGAGGATGTTCATTGATTACCGTCATCTGAATAAGTTGATTATCAAGAACAAGTATATTTTGCCGAGGATTGATGATCTTTTTGATCAGTTTCGAGGAGCGGTTGTGTTCTCAAAGATAGATCTACGGTCATGATATTATCAATTGAAGGTTAAGGATGTAGATGTGCTGAAGATAGCCTTCCGAACGAGATATGGGCATTATGAATTTCTAGTGATGTCGTTCGAATTGACGAATGCTCCTACTACTTTCAGGGATATGATGAATAGGGTGTTTCATGAATTCTTAGATAAGTTCGTTGTGGTGTTCATCGATGATATCCTTGTGTACTCTCGTACCAAGGAGGAGCATGAAGAACATTTGAGGATCGTTTTACAAGCACTATTAGAGAATCAGCTTTATGCTAAGCTGAGTAAAAGTGAGTTTTGGCTGAAGGAGGTTATTTTTCTTGGCCATGTGGTTTCGGCTGAAGGGATTCGTGTTGATCCTCAGAAGATTGAGGCGGTGGGGAATTGGAAGCCTCCTATCTCTGTTCATGAAGTTCGTAGTTTCCTTGGTTTGGCGGGTTACTACCGAAGGTTCGTTGATGGATTTTCTAAGATTGTTGCCCCTTTGACGAAGTTGTTACAAAAGGATGTTAAGTTTGAGTGGACGGAAGTGAGACAACAAGCTTTTGAGAAGTTAAAGTAATCTTTGACACAAGCTTCTATCTTGGTTCAACCTGAGTCAGGAAAAGAGTTTGTGGTGTATAGTGACGCATCCTATGTGGGTTTGGGGTGTGTGTTGATGCAAGAAGGAAGGGTAGTGGCTTATGCATCGCGACAGTTGAAGGTGCATGAGCGCAATTACCCTACGCATGACATTGAGCTAGCAGCGGTGATTTTTGCTTTAAAGATTTGAAGACATTATCTATATGGTGAGAGGTGTATTGTGTACACATATCGTAAAAGTTTGAAGTAGCTTATGTCTTAGAAGGACTTAAATCTTAGGCAACGACGTTGGGTGGAGTTGCTTAAGGATTACGATTTAACGATCGAGTATCATCCGAAGAAGGCCAATGTTGTGGCTAATGGTTTGAGAAGAAAAGTGGCGGTAGAATTGAGGGCGATGTTTGCTAGCTTGAGCATATCGTGAGATGGTGGTCTTATTGCTGAATTGCAAGTGAAACCATCTTTGGTTCAGTTGTTAAATGATAAACAGTTGTTGGATGATTCTTTGGTACCATATGTTCAGGATATCGCAGAAGGTAGGCCTTCAGATTTCTATTTCAATGATGATGGTGTTTTATGTTTTGGGAGTCGGATAGTGGTGCCGAGTGATGTGGAGTTAAGGCGCACTATTCTGACTGAAGCTCACAGTAGTCCTTTTGCTATGTACCCTGGTAGTACGAATATGTATCGCGATTTGAAAGATGAGTACTATTGGGTGGGATTGAAGAAAGATGTCGCTGAGTTTGTTAGCAAATGCATGGTTTGTCAGCGGGTTAAGGCTGAACATCAAGTTCCTTCTGGGTTGTTGCAACCGTTGAGAATCCCATAATGGAAATGTGAAAGGATTACCATGGACTTTGTGGAAGGATTTCCGTTGTCGCCATCGAAGAAGAATTTTGTTTGGGTGATTCTGGATCGCCTTACGAAGTGTGCACATTTCTTGCATGTGCATACTACGTATACCTTGGATAAGCTTGCGAAGTTGTACATTGCTGAGATTGTACGATTACATGGAGTGCCAAAATCTATAGTATCAGATAGAGATCCGAGGTTCACCGCAAGGTTCTGGGAATGTTTACATCAAGCATTGGGTACGCGGCTGAATTTCAGTACTTCTTATCATTCGCAGACGGATGGATAGTCGGAGTGTGTTATCCAAGTGCTTGAGGATATGTTGAGGTGCTGTGCTACTGAGTTTCAAGGCTCTTGGGAGAAGCACTTGCCTTTGGTTGAGTTTGCTTATAATAACAGCTACCAGGCAAGCATTCAAATGGCACCTTATGAGGCTTTATACGGGAGAAAGTGCAGAACTCCTCTTTGTTGGGTTGAAACGGGACAAAAGTTGGTCTCAATGCCGCCTTTGTTGAAAGGAACCACCAAGAAGGTGAAACTCATTTGTAAGCGTTTGAAAGCAGCATCGGACCAGTAAAAGTCTTACGCAGATTTGAAGCGTAAGGAGATAGAGTTTGCAGTGGGCGAGCGTGTGTTTTTGAAAGATTCACCTTGGAAAAAGGTGATGAGATTTGGTCGGAAATGCAAATTGAGCCCAAGGTTCATTGGACCATATGAGGTGTTAGAACGTATGGGTCCTGTTGCCTACTAGCTTAGACTACTTCAAGAATTGGAAAAAGATACATAATTTGTTTCATGTATCCATGCTTCGGAGATATAGATCGGATCCGTCGCATGTTATGCTTGTGGAGGAAGTTGAGCTAGATCCAGACTTGACGTATGATGAGGAACCCGTTGAGATTCTGGATCGGATAGTAAGGTTCTCCGGGGTATGACCATCGAGCTGGTCAAAGTCTTGTGGAGACATCGTGGCGTTGAGGAAGCAACATGGGAAAGGAAGGATGAAATGAAGAAGCAATTTCCTTACCTTTTTCCGCCAGGTAAATTTCGAGGACAAAATTTCTTAAGTGGGGGAGAGTTGTAATGCCCTAGTTTTGGGCCTAGATGTTTTAGAGGTTGGATTGGGCCGGTCGAGAATGGTTCGAATCTTTAAGGGAGGTTTAGGGAACACCTAGTTTGGTATGCTTTAAAAATATGGGAAAATATCTAAAATTCCTCATTTATTATATAAATGGTTATGGTGAAAACAATTTTACAAAATGTGATTTGGAAATACTACATTTCGGTGTAGTGACCAAATTGCAGTTTTTGCAAAAGTTGACTAGTGACTTTTTGTAAAGGATTGAAACTTTGAATCTTTAAGGAGATAATTTTACCAAATTGTTTGTCATCAGATTTCTCTTTAATTTGGGATTTTTAATATTTATTTAATTAAAGGAATTAAGAGAAAATTTCCATGTTGACTTTTCATAACAACTTTACCATATTTTCCCCTCTTTTCATTTTCTCTCAACTTCCACTCAGCCAAACACATTTCCCTCACCAAATAATCTCTAATTTTCATCTCTTTTACTGAGATTTCATTCTCCTAAGGATTTCTAATCTTTACTTCATCAAATCCTTTTGTTTTTACTTTGGATTTTAAAGAAATCTTGCCCAAATTGAGGAGAAATCAACCATTCGAGGTAAGCTTCGTCCTTCTCCTCTAATGATCAGTTCTTTAGTGAAATTCCCAAGTTATCAATCCTTTGTTAATGATTTTTAAGTTTCTTTAATGTTATAAGCATGAAATTATTGTAAAACTTCATATTCTTGGTGAGATCATGATGATTTTACTAACTCTTTGTTAAGCTCTGTTTTGAGGTTGATTTCTAATGTGTTTTGGATGATAATTGATGTTATGAATGAGGTTTTAACAAGTAATTCCCGAATAGGTTTGCATTCCTAAGTTTTACAGGTTAGATTTGTGGTTTTTGGGATGGTTTTGGTGATATGTTGTTGCTAGAGATATAAGGACGTGTTTGTGGTCATTTTTGTTGTTGATTGAGGTTTAGAAGTGTTTAGAATTAATATATCTTGGTTGGGCTTTGATTTGAGAAAGTTTGGAGGTGATTTCGGTTGTTTCGGATAGCCAAAATGGTGCTTTTGAGTAGTGCAACGAGTTTAAATGAGTGGCTGGTGATTTCATTGTATGATGACACATTAATCCTCTGCTCTTATGTGTAATAAATAGGGGAGACATCTTTGGACGCTTTTGGTGTTAATCTGGAGGTGCCGGAAGCTTAGATATCGTTTCGGCAAGCAAGCAAAACGTAATCGGTGAGTGTGAATGGTTTTAGAAGTCATTGAGGGACAAGGAAACAAGGTTTGGAGATTTAGGATTGGTTTGAAACACCATCCTAAGTTCGGAAGTAAGTATGGCTAGATTTGCTCTCGATATGTGGTTGATGCCCCTAAATGCTTTTAACATGCTCCTGTTTTGAGAAAGACAAATTCCTACTGTTTTATGCATGATTTGTAACATGAGATGATGCTATGTGTTGATTTCATGAGATAGCATGTTGTAGTAAAGAGTTTTGAGATTTTGATTTAATGCAAAGCATGAGCTATGGTTTTGAAATGAGATGAGAAAGATTTGAGAAATGTTGCATCAAAACAGTAGGTGAGATGACGATTTTAATGTAATATATTGGCATAGATGATGAGATAATTACCGAATATAATTGGTCGACCAATAGGATAAAAGTGCACTATAAACTAAAAATTCGTATGTGCTCTTTTGAGTTGGGCAATGGGGGTAGTGCCATCCCGATCCAAAGTGAGAATCTGATGATGAGAGATACCATCGGTGTAGGTCTTGGTGAAACACCCAAGCTTTGCGCCGAAGAGAGATACCGCCATGAGAGTCCGGTGATGTGAGATTCCACCGGGGTAGGACTTGGCTTAATGTCATGCTAATCCGCATATCCGAGTAAAGATGTAATATGAAATGCCAATATATGAGATTGTATTTGATTCACATGTACCAAATGTTGAGATGATTTATGCTATGAGAAATGCTTATGAGATTTGTGGATTATGAAATGTTTTTGTTTTCATTAAGCATGTGTATGGCTTTTCCATGAGATTTGCATTGGTTAAATGCATGAGTTAGATTGAAGGTACATGTGAATTTCAAATGGAGAATTGCTTTGAAATGGATTTCAAGCATGAGATAGAAAGAGCATGTTGTAGAAAATGGTTTTTGAGATAGAGTTTTAAAGTTCCATTGTTGTGTTGGTTTTTCTTAGAGCTTGTCTCACTAAGCAAATGTTCTTACACTCTCTTTTACAAAAAATGCAGATAATTGAGACATTTTTGGGCAGCAAGGAGGCTAAGGATATCCAAGGAAGTGAAAAGCTCAAGTATGGTGATGTTTACATATACTTTAGTAATGATAATTGGCAATGGGGACCTATGGCTAGTTTTGGGAGATGTATTTTTAACTCTCTGTGGTTGTTGCAAGTTCATTATAGCATTTGAGGTTTGTAAATGTCCTTTATGGTTTGGTTTGTGGCTTGTGACTTTTATATGGTTTTTATGACTAGGGAGCATGCCTATAGTTCCAATGGTTGCATGATTGATGCCATGCTTTGGTTTATGCTTCATAGTGATGATCTCTAATGCTTAAATATGTTGTTAGTATGTTGTGGTATGCTTTGGGACATTTCTGGACATGTTTAAGTGTGAAAAACCAGCTAAGTATGTATTTGCAGGGCTGGGCATATCAAAACGCCCTTATCTGTTTCGGAACAGGGGCCTGAAATGGCCATAATGTTTCGGAACGGGTAAGAGTGTTCTGGAACGCTTTGGCTACTGGAAATCCATGTTTCAATACGTGTCTCGGAACACACCCAAGTACCGAAACGGTCAACTTCGTTTCTATACAAGGCTCAGCGTTTCGAAAAACCCGACTGTTGGTTTGGATTTTGAACTGTTTCGAGTTTTTGTTTCTTACATTTTAATCCCTAATGTTTATGAATGCAATTGGATAAGTTTGGAATGTCTGATTGAGTTCATATTTAACGGAGTGGCGTGAAAAAAGATTTAATTGAATATTGGTAATCTTAAAATCTGCAAGGTCCTTGTAATTTATAAAATTTACGTTTTGGTCCCTAAAAGTCTAATTCTTAAAAATTAAACCCCTAATTGATTTCCGATCGCTATGTATTTCCTTCCTATGATCTTGGGTGATCACATAGGATTAACATTGCATTTAGAAAAGTTAAAAAGAAGAAAAAGGGTCGTTAATCAAGGTTGGCTTTCGGGTTAACTTTGGTTTTTCCCGTGTAATCTTTGTAGTCCGGGTCAAGCGTCTAGGCCGAGCTAAGGGGGTTACAAAATTAATGATGATTGATGATTATGTTGGCAAGTGATTGTAAATGGTCTTGGTTATTTTAATCGGATATAGTTAGTCGGCTATAGGATTGGGTGCACCGTGAATAAAGTCGCCTCGGATGTCGAGGGGTTGTGATTGTGTCGTAGTCTCCATCCAAGTACACTAGCCATTGAGGAATTAGCGTCACCATGATGGAGGATGGCTCTCGTGGGTAGAATTAGTTAAGCGTCACTACGGTGGAGGAATACTCATGTGTGTGAGCTTGGTTAAGGTGATTACAATGGTTGAGGTAGCTCTAATGTGTCAGCCTTATTTTGTGTCCCGACTCTCGCTAGTGGGTTATACAACTACCGATGAGTGATGTTGAGGGGTTGTGATTGTGCCATTAACTCCACCATGGGTGTTGAGGGGTTGTGATTGTGACATTAACTCCACCACGAGTGTTGAGGGGTTGTGATTGTGCCATTAACTCCACCACGAGTGTTGAGGGGTTGTGATTGTGCTATTTAACTCCATCACGGGTGTTGAGGGGTTGTGATTGTGCCATTGAACTCCACCTTGTGAAGTCGGTAGTGTGTATGAAGCGTGTGGGACAACGCTTGTAATCCTCGTATCCAATCTAATGATGTTGATATAATGATTTAATGAAGAACATTTATTTCGAGAAAGCATGTGATGTTTGAGAATTACGCTAGAATGGATATGATGCTTGGTTTAAGCATGGACAAAGATTTTTGCTGTTGTAATTAATGATGTTGTGGCATGGGGTTTTGAAAGTGGTTTTGGTGTTCTAAAGTGCACGTTTTAAAGGAAGGTATATATTTGCAAAGAATGATGTTTTGGTTTTATAAAATGCATTGATGAATGTTTGGTTTAGCGATCCTCACTAAGCTTTATGCTTACGCTCATTTGTTTCATCAATGCAGAGAATTGAGCAATCAAGGCAGCCCAAGAGCAAGGGGACTCCAAGAGTTTTTGGCTAAACAACGTATGTGGTTTACCCTTGTAATAAGAGGCAATGGGTGGGATTTCTATTGTTGGTTTTGTTGGTGATGTTAAACACCTCGAACATGTGTGGAATATGTTGTTGGACTTGTAATCGGCCTCTAATTGGTTTCATGGTTCGCTTATCGCGTTTTGTCTATGCTTTAGCTTGTTTTCTTAAGCATGCTTGATTAGCTAACGTATCATCATGGTTCGATGTGTTCGATGAGTATGATTTACTGTTTGATGATGTGTACATGTCTAGTAAGTTGATTACAACTTGTATGCATGATTTAAGCTTGTCTGGATCTGGTTAAGTGTGTTTAAATGCTCTTGGAGTGTACTTTTCTAGTATGCGTATCGATACACGGGAAAGTGTATCGATACACGAAGGCAAATTCCAGGCTTTTCAGTACAGGGGTATCGGTACAGATTGCCCGCGTATCGATACGCCCAAGCCAAGTTTGAAGGTCGTACCGAGACACGGGGAAGCGTATCGATACGCTCTTCCTATATTTTGCTATTGCCTTCCCGCGTATCGATATAGGCTCAGGTGTACCGTTACGGGCAGTTAAATTCGGTTAAAAGTATCTTCGCAAGTCCTGAAATGTTACGTTTTGGTCCTTAAATGTTAGTTGATGAATTGGATGAGTTTGGATGATCGGTTTGAGCTGAAATTTGATGTGATAGCATGTTACATGACTAATTGAGGATTGGTAACTTTAAAACCTAAAAAGTCCATGTAATTTATGTAATTTGCAAAATGGTCCCTAAAAGTATTAAGTATGCAATTGAACCCCTAATTCAACTCTGATCGCTATGTAGTTTCTTTCTAATGGTCTTGTTGGACACATAGGTTAATATAGTTCATCTAGAGAAGATAAAAAGAAAAAAGGGTAGTCAATCGAGGTTGACTTTTACGAGTTGACTTCGGTTTTCCTCGTGTAATCTTCTTAGTTCGGTTTGGGCGCCTAGGCCGGGCTAAGGGGGTTACATTGCTACAAAGTTGTTGATAGCCGTTTTCATTCTCGACCACCAATACAAGGGCTTCTGATCCTTGTACATCTTAATTGATCCCGGGTGGATCGAAAAAGAACTTTGGTGTGCTTCTTGTAGGATTTCATCTTGTAGTTCTTTGTTATTAGGGACACAGATATGATCTTTGAAGTATAGAAGACCGTTCAACTTAACAGAGTAGTCAGGATTAGACTCAAGCTTAGAATTGATTTTATGAAGTTTCAGATCAATTTGTTGGAGTTTTTTTTATCTTGGTGATCAGAGTAGATTGAACTTGAAGTTCATTCAGATAATTCCGGATCTTGCATAGCCAGAAACGAGCATTGATAGCCAAAGAAGCAACGAATAAGCAAATTGAATACGTTACTTAGGTTACAAAATATCATTTGAAGGATTTCTTGCTAAACAAGAAAGTGTATGAATTCTTCCTTAACTATCAAGAAGGAATTCGAATGATCACTTTAAATTTGAAGATTGAACGTTTTCGAATTTTTGAGAATTTCGAGTAACTTACAAAGGTTCAGTTTTCGACTCAGAGCTTCGGCAACGCAAAGGCATTTTCGGGATGATAATCGATGGGCAGGTCATAGTCTTTGAGAAACTCTAACCATCTTCTTTGTCTAAGGTTCAGATCTTTCTGAGTGAGTAAATACTTCAGGCTTTTGTGATCGGTGAACAACTTGCATCTTTCACTGTACAAGTAGTGCCGCCAAATTTTGAGCGCGAACACAATAGTCACAAGCTCGAGATCGTGTGTAGGATAGTTCAATTCGTGTGGCTTCAGTTGTCGGGAGGCGTATGCAATCACGTTGCCTTCTTGCATCAGAACGCAACCTAGGCTTGAGTGTGATGCATCACTGTACACCACAAATTCTCTACCCGATTCGGGTTGAATAAGGACCGGGGCATGTGTCAGATCTTGTTTGAGTTGGGCGAAGCTTCGTTGCTTCTTTTCCGAACACTCGAAGGCTTCATTCTTTCGAAGAAGTTTGGTTAATGGCGCGACAATCACAAATAACCCTTTCACAAATCTTCGATAGTACTCGGCTAAACCGAGGAAACTTCGAACTTCACTCACATTTCTCGGAGGTCTCCAATCAAGAATAGCTTGAATTTTCTTCGAGCCGACTTTGATTCCTTCGATAGAAATGTCGTGTCCGAGGAATGAAATTTCGGATAACCGAAATTCACACGTAGTGAATTTGGCGAACGGTTGGTGATCTAGGAGCGTCTGAAGCACAATCCGAAGATGATCAGCATGTTCTTCCTTGTTTCGAGAGTATACAAGGATATAGTCAATGAACATGACCACGAACTTGTCAAGATAAGGCTTGAATACTCGATTCATCAGGTCCATGAACGCAGCAGGGGCATTCGTTAAACCGAATGGCATTACTAGTAACTCGAATGTCCATATCGAGTTCGGAAAGCTGTTTTGGGCACATCTTCTTCTTTCACCCTCATTTGATAGTAACCGAACCGAAGATCAATCTTGGAGAATACTGCTGCGTTTTTTAGTTGATCGAACAAATCTTCGATCCTTGGCAAATGATACTTGTTCTTGATGGTTACTTTATTAAGTTGTCGGTAATCGATACAAAGCCGTATCGAATCGTCCTTCCTTTTCACGAACATGACAGGAGCACCCCAAGGAGATGTGCTGGGTTGAATGAATCCCTTATCCTCGAGTTCTTGAATTTGCTTCTTTAGTTCTTTGAGTTCAACAGGTGCCATCCGATAAGGTGTAATGGACACAGGGGTAGTTATGGGTTGAACTTCGATCTTGAATTCAACATCCCGAGTTGGAGGAAGGCAAGGAGTTCCTCGGGAAAAACATCAGAAAATTCAGATACAACAGGCATTTTAAGTAAACCAAAATCAAGCTCGTCTTGCAGTGCCAAAGCGGCGAAAATAGAGGTCGGTTTATTGTCTATCAATAGGATGGATTCTTTTCCTAAACCTCGTAAATATAACCTACGGTTTTGACAATCTACCCAGGCTTCATTTTTTCCCAACCATTCTAGTCCTAAAACTAGATCGAATTCACATTTGGGCAATACATATAGATTACAAGAGAAGGGTACATTTCGTATAGTTATTTGGAAGTTTCTATAGATCAAGTTAATCGACAAGTTTCCACCTATTGGGTTTGAAACTACAAGGCTTGATTTTACAATTTCAGGTTTCAAATTTAGTTCATCTAGCAGATATGAACAAACAAATGAATGTGTTGATCCCGAATCTATCAAAGCGTGAACAAGTTTAAGGTTTAGTTCAACCGTACCCACAATGACATAAGGAGACTCTTCTTCTTTTCCACGAATGTGGTAGACACAAGCTGGGGCTCGGGATTCTTGATAAGTAGTAGCTTTCGAATGGGCAGCCTTGCCTTTCCCCGGATTACCCGACTTAGCTTGTCTCCGATTCTTGTTTCGGCTAGATGGCACAGAGCTCGGGTTGGAAAGTCAAACAGAAGACTGATCATTTCTTTTCAGACAATCCCAGATATAGTGATCACCAGTGCCACAAGCAAAACATAGATTAGCTTGGGCTCGGCATTTGCTGAAATGTTGCTTCTGACAGAACTTGCAAGTAGGAGCTTTTTTTGCATTTCCCGTACTGTTGACAAAAACAACCGGAATAGCCATCTTATTTGAGTATTGAGATTGAGAATTACTCCGAGTAACAGGTATGTAAGTGGAGGATGATTCCTTCTAATATTTCGGCTTCTTTGACCACCAGAACTTGTCATCGTCTTTTCGCTTCTTGTCATCCTGATAACCTCTCTTCTATTTCTCCGCAGTTCACATTTTAGATTTTGTGGCGATGACTCGATTCACAAAGATTTGAAAGTCCGTAATGTCGAGTGCAGTGAACATCGGACTCAGTTCGTCGCTCAGACCATCAATGAACATTTTACACTTATCATTCTCGGTTTTGATGTATTCCGAGCCATACTTGCTATATTTGCAGAAATCGGCAACGTATTGTTCAATCGGACGATTAGCCTATTTTAGATACAAGAACTTCTTTCGGTGATCCGCCAGATATTGTTGTCTAATGTACTTCTTTTTAAATTCTTCAACAAAGAATTTCCACGTGACTGACTTGGCAGGGGCGGTCAGAGTCTTGGTTTCCCACCAACTTAGGGCTTCGTCGGCTAAGAGTGCAATCACACATTCAAGCTTATGCTCGTACAAGCATTGAAGTTGTCTAGTCAAGATTTGTGTGGTTCTTTCAAGCCAATTCTCAACTTCTTTCGGCTTTTCCTCCTTCTCTCCAGTGAATGTATACGCTCGATATTGCACGAGCTTGTCGATCAGGGCTCGACTCGGGGCATCAACGACAAGTGTTGGTTGTTTTTGTCTAATATTCATTACAAGCTGATCGAACATCTTCTTCATGCTAAGGAGACATTCGCGTTGAACAAATTGAAGGGTCGGATTTTCAGGTTATTGTACGACTGGTTCTCGAGGTTGTTTTAGTTAAGCCGGAGGTTTCTGTAACCCCCTTAGCCCGACCTAGACGATTGACCCGAACTACGAAGATTACACGGGGAAAACCAAAGTCAACCCGAAAGTCAACCTTGATTAACGACCCTTTGTATTTTTCTAATCTTGTCTAGATACATGTTAACCCTAAGTGAGTACTCACGAATCATGATTGAGAAAGGCACAACAATCGGATAACATATGGGGACTCAATTGCACTTCACACAAGATTATGGACCAAAATGTAATTTCTGCAAATTAGAGGGACTTCATTGATTTTAGGATTACCATTATGAAATTAGTCATGTTATATGCTTCTCTGCCAAATTTCAACTTTAAAAGACATCTCAAGCCCAAGCAATTGCAATCTCAACATTTAGGACTAAAATATAAAGCATGCAAACATCAAAACAATTCAAATCTGGGTCCAACGGTAACCCGTTTCGAAACGCCTACTCACTGTACCGAAACGCTATATTAGAACGGTGTTGACCATTTCGGTACGCGGGTATGTTCTGAGACCAGTTCCGAAACATGTAACTTCAGTAGCCAAAATGTATCGAAACAACTCGCTTCGTTTCGAAATGCCAAGGCCATTTCAGGTTCCCGTTCCGAAACACCATGGGGTGTTTCGATACACCCTGCCCAGAAACAGCAGCAATTATTGGTTTTTCATACATTAACACACACAAACATTCTACAAAGACTCCCAAATCATACTAGCAACTCATCATACATATAAGGAACATATTAGGGACATTAAAGCACGGTCATAGCATCAAATACAAAATCTCATAATTCTAGAGGCATGCTTCCTATCACAAACCCAAAATGAGCAATCCAACCTCAAATCAAACAATTAAGGCTATTTACAATCCAAACAAGCTAAAACAAACATGCCACAACATTAAGGAGTTTAACACATCTCCCAAATACAATTCTTGGTTTCCCATTGCCAATCTATCAAAACTAATGTGTATGAAAATTTCACCATACATGAGCTTGGACTTCCTTGGAGAACTTAGCTTCCTTGATGCCAGGAAACACCTCAATTATCTGCATCATTGGTAAAAGAGAGAGCGTAAGCACAAATGCTTAGTGAGGCAAGCTCTAAAGAAAACCAACATAGTAATGCACATCTTGAAAACACTTTCTCAAAAGCTTTTAAAACACATGCTCATTCTATCTCATGCTTGGAAACCTTTCAAAGCAATTTATCATTAAAACCACATGTACCTTCAATCTATCTCATGCATTTAAACCAATGCAAAACTCATGGCAAAGCCAAATTCATGCTTGTACTCTAAAGCATTTCATAAACAAACCACATATGCATTTCTCATAGCATAAACCATTACATCAAAGGTACATGTGAATCAAAAACCATAACGTATTTTATATTGGCATTTCAAATCTCTTTATTACTCGGATATGCGGACATCTCACTAGACACTTCCGGTGGCATCTCTCATCACCGTACTCACTCGTCTAGCAACATAGTTTCCGGTGGAATCTCACATCACCGTACTCACATGGTGGAATCTCTCATCGCCACAAAGCTTGGGTATTTCACCAAGTCCTACCTGATGGAATGCCCATCATCGGTTCTCTCCCTTTGGCTTAACCAAAGAGCACGTACGAATTTTTAGTTTATAGTGCACTCTCATCCTATTGATCGATCAATCATATCCGATAAGTATCTCAACATCTATGCCAATATATTATGTCAAATCAACATCTCACCTACCGTTTTTCATGCATTAAAACTCAACATTCTCATCTCATTTCAAAATCATAACATTTGCTATGCTTTAACATAAAAGCTCAAATCTCAACTATGCAACATGTTACTTTATGAAATCATTTCAAGCATCATCTAATGTTGTAATTCATGCATAAAAACAGTTGGAATTTATCAATCTAAAACCATGAGCATGTAAAAGCATTTAAGGGGCAATCACCACATTCTAGAGAGCAATCTAGCCAATACTTACTTCCGGACTTAGGAAGGTGTTTCAAACCTTTCCTAAATCCACAAGCCTTTATTATTTGTCCCTCAAGGACTTCTAAAGCCATACACACTCACCGAATACGTTTCGCTTGCTTGCCGAAGCGCTATCTAAGGTTCCGGATCAACTCCGAAGGTGTCTGAAGATGTCTCCCCTGTTTTAAACACATAAGAGAAGAGAATTAATGCATCATCATGCATTGAAATCATCAGCAACACACCTAAACTCGCTGCTCTACAAAAAAACCACATTTCGACTACCAAACACTACCGAAATCACCTCCAAACTCTTCCAAAACTAAACCCAGCCAAGATCCATCACTTCTAAACATTTCTAAACATCAATTAACACCAAAAACTAACACAACCACGTCCTTATACCTCCAGCTATAGCAGAACACCAATATCACCCCAAAAACCATCATTTTAACAAGCAAAACTTAGGAAAAACAAACCTATCCGGGATTGGATTGATAAAACCTCATTTATAACATCACTTAACAACCAAAATACATTAGAAAACCATCTCAAAATAGAGCCCAATCAATTACCACGAAAATCTTCAAGATCTCTTCCAAAATCTTGAGTTTTAAGCCAATTTCTTCTTTCTAAAATTAAAACCTCTTAAAAATCATTAATAAAGGATTGATAACTTGGGAATTTCAGTAAAGAACTGATCATTAGAGGAGAAGGACAAAGCTTACCTCTAATGGATGATTTCTCCTTAATTTGGGAAAGTTTTCTTGAAAATTCAATGTAGAAATCAAGTGGATTTGATGAAGAATTGATTAGGAATCAAAGAGTGATTGAAATCTCATCAAATGAAGTAGAAATCAAAGTGTATTTGCTGGAGAAAAAGTGTTTGGTTGAAAGGATTTTGAGAGAAAAATGAAATGAGGGAAATTTGTGAAAAGTAGTTATGAAAAGACAAAGGTGGTTTTCTATTTTAATCACCTTTATTTTCTTTAATTAAATTATTAATTAAATCACCCAAACAGCAGGAGCATTCGTCAAGCCAAACGGCATTACAAGAAACTCATAGTGCACATACCTTGTTCTAAAGGCTGTTTTCGGCACATCCACATCTTTCACCTTAAGCCGATAATACCCTGACCTCAAGTCAATCTTTGAAAACACAGCCGCTCCCCGAAAACGGATCAAAAAGATCATCAATCCTCGGCAAAGGATACTTGTTCTTGATAGTCAACTTGTTCAGCTGACGATAATCGATGCACATTCTCATAGTGCCATCCTTCTTTTTCACAAACAAGATCGGTGCACCCCAAGGTGACACACTAGGCCGAATGAAGCCACGGTCAAGCAACTTCTGAAGTTGCGTCTTCAATTCCTTCAGCTCCTTAGGTGCCATGCGATAGGGAGCAATGGACACCGGAGTTTTGTTTTCATACAGCTAAATCCCAAACTCCACCTCTCGACTAGGAGGCAATCCATGTAACTCCTCCGGAAACACTCCAGGGAACTCAAGTACAGTTCTTAGATCCTGAACGTGCAACTCCTTTGAACTAGGATTCATCACAAAGGCTAGATAAGCCTCGCAACCCTGCCGCAACATCCGACTTGCTTCCAATGTAGACACCATATTGGCAAGAAACTTCACATTCTCACCCACTACCACCACTTCATAATCATCCGTAAGTTTCAACGAAACTCGCTTGCTTTCAAAATCCACTACAGCTCTATGCTCAACAAGCCAATCCATACCAATGATTACATCAAAGCAATAGAATGGCAATTCCATGAGATCAACAAGAAAAACATGATTTTGCACTTTCAAGGGACATCTCCTATACAACTTCTGCGTTACAACCGTCTCACCAAAGGAACTAGTCACACGCATACCAACATCCAAAGACTCAACAGGTACCTATGATCACATCCGCATCATTCCTTCCCTCACGATGGGCATACACTCGAGCCTGACCGCCAACCTCAGGTTGAATGGCCACAACATGTGTTACGTTCCTGCCACCATCATCCATACGCTGAAAATTACCACAGCCGCACCCACGACCTCTCTGTGGCTCAGCTGCTCTCACCGGAGCATGTCCCTCTCTTAGAGGCTGGGGACAATCATTCTTCAAATGTCCACGGTTCCCACAATTCCAACATGTCCCAAGGTTACCCCAACACTCGCCACCATGCCGTCTACCATAACGGTTACACTCAGGAGTCCTTAGAACAACATTAGGTCCTTGCTGACCTCTACCAGGGTTACCACCCCCACGCCTAGCATCATAATGCGGCCTCCTATCCTTATGCCTCTTGTTGCGATCTCTACTATAATCGCGTTCAGCCGCTCGCTTTTCGGAGCTAGATCCACCCGCTCGACTAGCCAGACCAAGATTCGACTCAATGTCCTTGGCTCTAGTGACCAAGACATCAAAATCAGTATAATCAGCCGCAAGCATATAAGTCTTAACATCCGCTACTAGCCCATAACGGAATCATTCGCACCTCTCCCGGTCACTAGGGATTAACTCAGGTGCATACTGACTGAGGTGGACAAACTAAGTTTCATACTCAGCTACTGACATGCTGCCTTGCACAAGAGACATAAACTCTCTTTTCTTCTCATCTAGATAACGTACACCCAGATACTTCCGCTTGAACGTATTCAAGAAGAATGTCCAAGTCACCTCGTCATCCTCCATCCCAGAGATAGTGGTCTTCCACCACGTATAAGCATCGCCATGCAGCAGTGATACAACACAACCCAGCTTCTGCAAATTATTGCAGTTCATCTGACCCAGAATCCGCTTGGTGTTCTCCAACCAAGACTCAGATCCTTCTGGAGATAAGCCCCTGAACTCAGTCCCTCCTAGACTGCGAAGACGTTCCAAAGGCAACCTCACATTGGCATCATCCTGATGTGCAACTCCGTGAGCTCCAGCTACTGCTGCCTAGAAAGCTCCAGCAATAGCCTGAATCAACATGGTCATGTCAGGAGCAGCTTGCCCTTGCGCACCCTCGGGTCCAGCAACCCCAGCACCAGCACCAGCATTACCAGCTCCAGCACCACCACCACTGGGTGGTCCACCACCAAGGGGAGGAGGAGGTAAATCTTCAGCATTCTCATCATTCTCATTACCATCGCTCGACCTAGTATTGATTCTCAGCTCTCTACGTGTCCCCATTATAAAAAAAACAATACACTGATAAAAATGGAATAAACACAATTAGGCAGAATAAGGTAAGTAATCCAAGTACTCAAGCTCGTTTTTGAAAACAATTCCTCTCATTAGTTTTGATATGGCAATGGGATCCCTTACCACACTCCAAACATAACATAGCATCACAAAAAACATCTCCATTGAATCATACATCACTATTCACATATCATTCCTTCACCAAAAGACACATCAAGCATAAACACATACATCAACCACATATCAAACCCCAATTATTTGATAACCTAGCTCTGATACCAACAAATGTAACCCGCTTAGCTCGGCCTAGACGATTGACCCGAACTAGAAAGATTACACAGGGAAAACAAAAGTCAACCTTGATTAACGACCCTTTTTTAATTTTAATCTTTTCTAGATACATGTTAACCCTAAGTGAGTACTCACGGATCATGATTGAGAAAGGCACAACGATCAAATAACATATGGGGACTCAATTGCACTTCACACAAGATTAGGGACCAAAATGTAATTACTGCAAATTAGAGGGACTTCATTGATTTTAGGATTACCATTATGAAATTAGTCATGTTATATGCTTCTCTGCCAAATTTCAACTTTAAAAGACATCTCAAGCCCAAGCAATTGCAATCTCAACATTTAGGACTAAAATCTAAAGCATGCAAACATCAAAACAATTCAAATCTGGGTCCAACAGTAACCCGTTTCGAAACGCCTACTCCCTGTACCGAAACGCTATATCAAAACGGTGTTGACCGTTTCGGTACGCGGGTATGTTCCGAGACCAGTTCCGAAACATGTAACTCCAGTAGCCAAAATGTATCGAAACGGCTCACTTCGTTTCAAAACGCCAAGGCCATTTCAGGTCCCCGTTCTGAAACACCATGGGGTGTTTCGATACACCCTGCCTAGAAACAGCAACAATTATTGGTTTTTCATACATTAACACACACAAACATTCTGCAAAGACTCCCAAATCATACTAGCAACTCATCATACATATAAGGAACATATTAGGGACATTCAAGCACGATCATAACATCAAATACAAAATCTCATTATTCTAGAGACATGCTTCCTATCACAAACCCAAAATGAGCAATCCAACCTCAAATCAAACAATTAAGGCTATTTACAATCCAATCTAGCTAAAACAAACATGCCACAACCTTAGGGAGTTTAACACATCTCCCAAATACAATTCTTGGTTTCCCATTGCCAATCTATCAAAACTAACGTGTATGAAAACTTCACCATACATGAGCTTGGACTTCCTTGGAGAACTTAGCTTCCTTGATGCCCGGAAACACCTCAATTATCTGCATCATTGGTAAAAGAGAGAGCGTAAGCACAAATGCTTAGTGAGGCATACTCTGAAGAAAACCAACACAATAATGCACATCTTGAAAACACTTTCTCAAAAGCTTTTAAAATACATGCTCATTCTATCTCATGCTTAGAAACCTATCAAAGCAATTTATCATTGAAACCACATGTACCTTCAATCTATCTCATGCATTTAAACCAATGCAAAACTCATGGCAAAGCCAAATTCATGCTTGTACTCTAAAGCATTTCATAAACAAACCACATATGCATTTCTCATAGCATAAACCATTACATCAAAGGTACATGTTAATCAAAAACCAAAACATATTTTATATTGACATTTCACATCTCTTTATTACTCGAATATGCGGACATCTCACTAGACACTTCCGGTGGCATCTCTCATCATCGTACTCACTCGTCTAGCAACATAGTTTCCGGTGGAATCTCACATTACCGTACTCACATGGCGGAATCTCTCCTCGCCACAAAGCTTGGGTATTTCACCAAGTCCTACCCGATGGAATGCCCATCATCGGTTCTCTCCCTTTGGCTTAACCAAAGAGCACGTACGAATTTTTAGTTTATAGTGCACTCTCATCCTATTGATCGATCTGTAACACCCCGGTTTTGGGCTCAGAAGTTTTGGGCGTTGACCGGTTCGGTCAAAGTGCTGATCGAATATATAAGAGTGAATTTAGGAAAGCCTAGTTCGGGTTGCATTAAAAATATGGAAAAATGTTCTAAAATCATCTTTTAATATATAAAAGTGAACTGTGAAATCAATTTTGGAAAATGAGGTTTGGAAGGGTGACATTTTGGGTTAGTGACCAAAATGTAATTTTTGAAAACTGCGTGACTGTTTTAAAAAGGATTGAAACTTTGAATCTTTAAGGAGCTATTTACCCAATGGGAGTTTCTCCAGATTTTCTAAATATATTAAATGATTAATTAAATGTTTTTAAACTAAAGAAAAGTGGAGGGAAGATATTTTCCTAATTCTAACTAACTTTTCTCTCAACCATTTTCTCTCATCTTTTCTCTCAAACCAAACACATTCTCTCCAGATCTTTTCTCTCCGATTTTGTCACTCAAATCACTCATTTCAACTCTCATTTGATTCCTAATCATCTCATCAACAAAACCTCTCAATTTGCAAGTTGTTTCATCAAGCTTTTTGGCTCCAAAAAGGAGAAACTCAAGTTTGGAGGTAAGAACGTCCCTCTCCTCTAAACTATCAGTTCTTTACTGAAATTCCCAAGTTCTCAATCCTTGATTTGTGTTTTGTTAAAGGTTTTTCAATTGAAATCTTGATTTTGACTTAAAATGCAAGATTTGGCGATTTTGGTGAAATTTTCGTGTGATCTGTTTGGGCAGTGTTTTGAAGTGTCAAAATGATGTTAAATGAATGCTAAATTGATTAGAAGTTGAGGTTTAATTAATGCAATCCCGGATAGGTTGAATTTCCTAAGTTTTTGCTTGAATTTTTGGTTGTTTTTGGAGTGTTTTTGGTGATCTGTTATACCTGGAAGTATAAGGACGTGTTGTGATCATTTTGGATGTTAATTGGTGTTTAAAAATGGTTAGAAGTGATGGATCTTGGCTGGGTTAAGTTTTGGAAATGTTTGGAGGTGATTTCGGTTGTGTTTGGTAGCCGAATTGTTGGTTGTGTGATGAGCAGCGAGTTTGGTTGTGTGGCTGCTGTTCTTAATGCATAATGATGCATTAATGTGCTGTTTTTGTATGCTTGAAACAGGGGAGTTTGATCCGTGAGCTTTTGAGGTGTTGCGGAAGGTTTCGGATGCTTGGAAGGCTTGGTGGCTAGCCTTGTTTTGTGTATCGGTGAGTAAAGTTGGGTTTTCAGCTTTTAAACCAAGGTTTGAAGGTTTTTGGGAGCTTAGTGTAAGTCTAAACAACTTTGCTAATCTCAAGAGTAAGTGAATGGTTTTTCGCTCTTGAATTATGATTGTGGAATTGGCTTTTAAGCAATTGTGGTTGATGATTGAAATGCATGTGTTTTGCATGGTTTAAATCTGTTTTGAAAGCATATTTTAGCATGGTTCAATGCTGGTTTTGAAAGCCATATGTGGAGGATGCTCAAGGTAAGAGATCCTTGGTTTTATACATTGGAAATGTGGTTTTGATGCATGGTGTTGTATGTTGTTCAATGGCTTTGTTTAATGCTTTAAACCAGTGAATTAATGTTGGTAAATGATGGTTTTTGCATATTGGTTATGCATGTGAATCATTTGATTAATGTGGTAATGGTTTTGCATATTGGTTATGCATGTGAAACATTGGACTAATGTGGTAAGGTGGTTATATTGGCAAGTGATGTAAGTGGTTCTTGGTTCTTTGATCGGATATAGTTAGCCGGCTATAGGATTGGGTGCACCGTGAATTAAGTCGCCTTGGAGGTGGAGTGGTCAAGAGTGGACCGGTAAACTCCCTTCAAGTATCCTAACGAGATGGTTGAGGTCATAATGGAGGTGTTGCCCATTCGAGGACCTTGGTTGAGCAAAGGTTATATGGTGTTTTAAAGTCCATATGTGAGAACCTTGTGCTTGTTGAGATCACAATGGCGGTGTTAAGTCCATGTGTGGATCTTGTGTGGGATGTCCCGGATCTCGTTAGTGATGTTATAGAACTACCAATAGGTGAATGCAAAGGTTGTATGGTGTTTGAAAGTCCATACATGGGAACCTTGTACATGTCAAGGTTGTATGGTGTTTGAAAGTCCATACATGGGAACCTTGGGGAAAAGTTGAGGTTGTATGGTGTTTGAAAGTCCATACAAGGGAACCTCGGGAAAGCTAAGGTTGTATGGTGTTTAAAAGTTCATACATGGGAACCTTAGGATGTTGAGGTCAAATGGTGTTTAAAAGTCCATTTGGGAGACCTTGGATTGGTAGGGTGTATGGAGCGTAGGGACAACGCTCGGAATCCGCGTATCCGATTGGGTGTTGAGTTGGAAAGTGAATGTGGTTGATCACTTGAAGGCCAATATGATGTTCTTGATTGTGATGAAGCATGAGATGCTTGAAATGATGCATAATTGCATGTGAAGCATGAGATGCTTGAATTGATGCATAATTGAATGTGAAGCATGAGATGCTTGAAAAGATGCATGGTTGCATGGAAAGTGTATAATGCTTGTGAATGCATGTTTACTTGTTAAGTTGAACAAGTGTTAACTATCATTTGGAAAATGATGCATGTGAGCATGAAATATCTTTAGTGCATTGGAGTCTTGTTAAGACTTGTTTTTAAAGGCATGTGATGTTGATGTTGTGGTACATATATGTTGCCTTGGTTTAATTCATGTGTTGTTTGGTTTGTGAAATGGTTTTAAAAGATTCTTGCTTGAATTGGCTTTCAAGTTTAAGAAAGGTATGTTGTGAAATGGGAGTGTTTTCCAAAGTTTTGTTTTAGCTTGCATATGGTGTTTATGCATGGTTTGGCTAAATGGTTGATTTTTGCAAGTTGTGCTTTGAAAAGGGTTTTCTTAGTTTGCTAGACTAAGGGTTGGTTTTCATGTATGTGCGATGCATGGTTTTGAGCTTGTTGTTGAAAAGGGGTTTTCAAACATGGCTTTGGTAAACAAATCGAGTTTGTTTTAAAAGTGATTTATGGCTCGCTGCATTGATGGTGTTTTGGTTTTGAGCATTCCTCACTAAGCATTATGTGCTTACGCTCCTTTTTGTCCATCAATGCAGATTCTTCAAGTTTGGACAGCGAGGAGCAAGGGATTCAAGAAGGACTCCACTTGAGATGTATGTCTCGGTTAATAGCTATAGTTAATAAAGGCAATGGGGTAGGATTTCTTGGGTTGATGTATGTGTTTGTTTATGTTCGGACAAGTATGGTTTTGTGTTGTTGATGTTGTTGGATCATGGATTGGCTTATGAGTTTGAATTGGATGTATGTTGTTTAAATGGTTGCTTGTGTTGGAAGCTTAGCCTTGAAATTGGGGCTTTTCGTGTATGTTGACATGTTGTTGAATTGTTGATGCAAGTATGCCTCTTTTATGTTGAATTGCATGTTGGCAAAGTTTGGTGGCTTTTGGAGCATGATTGGATGTTTAATTGCATGTTTAAGTAGGCAAAATTCTGCATTTTGTGCAGGGTGTTTCGGAACAGGGTGAACCGTTTCGGAACGGGTGCCTTGAAGCAGCCCAGGCGTCCGAAACGGGTGACACCGTTCCGAAACGGAAAGGCTACTGCCCGACCCCCGTTTCGGTACCCGTTGCGGAACGGCCCCGCGTTTCGAAACGGGCTGTCTCCCGTTTCAGAACGGTTGACCGTTGGGGGCTGACAGTGGCAGTTATGTGTTTCAAAATGTTTGCATTTTGGTCCCGAATCTTGTATGTGCAATTGTATGAGTTTGAGATGTCCGTTTGAGCTGAAATTTGGCCGAGATGCATGAAACATGATTAATTTTAAGTTGGTAACTTAAAATCTGGTTAAGGCCTCAAAGTTTTCAGAATTTTGCAATTTGGTCCCTAAAGTTGTGTTTTGTGCAATTGGGTCCCTGAATGATCTCTGATGGTTGTGATCTTTGAGTATGATGTTTGTGTGATCACATCTAGGGTTAATGAGCATCTAGACAAGATTAAAAAGAAAAAAAAGGGTCGTTAATCAAGGTTGACTTTCGGGTTGACTTTGGTTTTCCCCGTGTAATCTTCTTGATTCGGGCCAACCGTCTAGGCCGGGTTAAGGGGGTTACACGATCAATCATATCCGATAAGTATCTCAACATCTATGCCAATATATTATGTCAAATCAACATCTCACCTACCGTTTTTCATGCATTAAAACTCAACATTCTCATCTCATTTCAAAATCATAACATTTTGCTATGCTTTAACATAAAAGCTCAAATCTCAACTATGCAACATGTTACTTTATGAAATCATTTCAAGCATCATCTCATGTTGTAATTCATGCATAAAAATAGTTGGAATTTATCAATCTAAAACCATGAGCATGTAAAAGCATTTAAGGGGCAATCACCACATTCTAGAGAGAAATCTAGCCAATACTTACTTCCGGACTTAGGAAGGTGTTTCAAACCTTTCCTAAATCCCCAAGCCTTGATTCTTTGTCCCTCAAGGACTTCTAAAACCATACGCACTCACCGAATATGTTTCGCTTGCTTGCCGAAACGCTATCTAAGCTTCCAGATCAACTCCAAAGGTGTCCGAAGATGTCTCCCCTGTTTTAAACACATAAGAGTAGAGGATTAACGCATCATCATGCATTGAAATCATCAGGCACACATCTAAACTCGCCGCTCTACACAAAAACCACATTTCGACTACCAAACACTACCGAAATCACCTCAAAACTCTTCCAAAACCAAACGCAGCCAAGATCCATCACTTCTAAACATTTCTAAACATCAATTAACACCAAAAACTAACACAACCACGTCCTTATACCTCCAGCTATAGCAGAACACCAAAATCACCACAAAAACAATCATTTTAACAAGCAAAACTTAGGAAAAACAAACCTATCTGGGATTGGATTGATAAAACCTCATTTATACCATCACTTAACAACCAAAATACATTAGAAAACCATCTCAAAACAGAGCCCAATCAATTACCACGAAAATCTTCAAGATCTCTTCCAAAATCTTGAGTTTTAAGCCAATTTCTTGTTTCTAACATTAAAACCTCTTAAAAATCATTAATAAAGGATTGATAACTTGGGAATTTCAGTAAAGAACTGATCATTAGAGGAGAAGGACGAAGCTTACCTCTAATGGATGATTTTTCCTTAATTTGGGCAAGTTTTCTTGAAAATTCAATGTAGAAATCAAGTGGATTTGATGAGGAATTGATTAGGAATCAAAGAGTGCTTGAAATCTCATCAAATGAAGTAGAAATCAAAGTGTATTTGCTGGAGAAAAAGTGTTTGGTTGAAAGGATTTTGAGAGAAAAATGAAATGAGGGAAAATTTGTGAAAAGTAGTTATGAAAAGTCAAAGGTGGTTTTCTATTTTAATAACCTTTATTTTCTTTAATTAAATCACCCAAATTAAGGAAAAATCTGATGAAAACATTTTTGGTAAAATTAGCTCCTTAAAGATTCAAAGTTTCAATCCTTTACAAAACAGTCACTACTAAACTTCGCAAAAACTACGATTTCGTCACTACACCGAAATGTAGTATTTCCAAACTTTATTTTGTAAAATTGATTTCACCATTATCTTTTATATATTAAATGAGTATTTTTAGATATTTTTCCATATATTTAAAGCATCCCGAACTAGGTGTTCCCTAAAATCCCTTATAGATTCGAACCGATTTCTAGACTGATCTGGTTCAGACTCTAAACATCTAGGCCCAAATTTGGGGTGTTACAGTTTCGGTGGGTGCATATTTACACTATCCCCGTTGTTTGATGATCCATTGGGACTTTCATCATCACGAGCTAGATTAGTTGCAGACATTCTATTAAGAATTCAAACAAGATTAGAATTAGAGAGTGAAATCACAAGCAGTTCGATACAAGACTCCTAGATGGCATAGTAAGATCCTATATGATGCAATATGCCCGATTTAGTCCAAGAATCAGCTAAACCGAGGCTCTGATACCAATTTATGTAACACCCCTCGCCCGGTTAAGAACGAGAGATGTCACATTCAAACAACAAGAATCATATCTCACACATACAAACATGCTTAACAAACTAAAGTAATCAATCCAATTCATTACTTAGGACCTATCAACATGTGAATCAAACAAAGAAATACACAAGATCATTTAGACTAAAGTGGGCCATTTTAAAATTTTCTATCATACAACTTAACTTAAATACATATCGTATAATTTGACCAAACAAGTGTATACATTAAAGCATTCGAACAAACAATCTAAAAAACATATGTGAGCATTCGGCTAATAAGTAATCAATCTAGGTACAATTGTACACTATATTACATCTCATGATACAATTAACATAATTCAATTACATTATCAAACATCCTAAACTATGATCATATAGTTCGAATTATACATGCTTGAAATCAACTTGATCACTAACTTGTTCATGCTTATAATACATTTGAACCTTCAAGATCAATCAACCAATCTATATATACATTTAACTAGCAATCCTATATATATAAGATTCATTCGAACAATACACCTTATACATGAACACATTACAAACACATAACTCATTCATACTATTAAACTATATGTACATATTAGTCATTAAGTCATTACACAGTATCCATCAAGATCGTTTCATAACATAACTTATCTTAGTCATTTACAAACCAAACTTATCAATTCTAAGTTCCATAATGCATATGATAAACTAACTTAGACTATGCCACCAACTAGGAGACTAAGCAAGATTATACATAATTGTTCTTGACTTGCAAAGCTCTCGAGACAACATCGATGGCTTTCGGATATCAAAGAAATGTTATTTGGAAGAAGGAAACAAGAGAGTGATAAGTACAAATAATGTACTTAGTGAGGTAGCCCTAAACATTACTAATTTCAATCTTTTAAAGTCTTATTCATGTTTCAAGTTTACTTAGCTAGGCTTAGGATACAAAAGATCACCTAGCTAGTCCATCATGTACAAGTAAGATAATTAGTTTTACATACAACTCAAGGCAACCTTACATGTATCATATAATTATTCCATCATACATATCACATGGGCAGCAAGCAAAACACATGAAATATATATATCATTTCATAAGTCATATAATCATTTCATTGTACACATTTTCACATCTTTCAATTAGGGTCATTACCCAATTAGTACATATAGTCAAATATCATAGAATCACTTTACATATTTTGCCTTGGATGATTAATGAATTAGGTAATCAAGTATTTCATATAGTCAAATATCATAGAATCCCTTTACATATTTTACCTGTAACTTTAGATGCTCAAAGCATCAAATATCTCAATTCAATCTTGACATATAACAGAGGATGCATAAGCATCAATGGTGACTTACCACCATTCCATTAACAAGGCGACTAACCACCTTACAGGTTCAGAGGTGACTAACCACCATCCTGAATCAGAAAACATAAGAGCTCAATGACTCTAAGGCATGCCCTTCTACCTATAGACACTAATCAACCAAGGACTTAACTTATCTTTTAATTCCAACAAGATCAATTACTTGTTTATCAAACAATTTACAAAGCCAAGTATCATATTCAATCATCCTTACATTATAAACACTCAAGGTCATGCTCAAACAATTTTCTAGCAAGCACATAGCATCATTTCAATCATATAAATATCCAAAAACAGTGGTTAAGCATCACTTATAAGTTCCTATCAAGTAGCACCAATAGCCATTCAAACATATCAAACCAAATAAATCAATAACAAGGCACTAATACTAACATAGCCATTTCTATCATTTGTTTCCTTTAAACCTTCTTCCTTTTTGTTAAATTACCAAACAATTGTTAAATTCATTCCATACTTCATTTTAAATCATCAAAGAATCAAAAACACATTGGTTAGGATACTAATCCCAACCTTAAGTTAGCTACACTCACAAATACTTCCAAGCTAATATGTATCCTTGATGGTGATGCCTTTGCCCCTTCTTTTGGCTTGTTCAACCCTTGATTCTTCTAGTGTATCTTCACCAATTTTCTCTTGAATCATCAAAAAACATATATAACACATATTAGGATTTAATTCAAACATATATACTCATTTACTTCATCAAAATCACCTAAACATATGAATCTGCACCCTAAACTGACAGATTGAGTAACACTTACTAAATTGTCCATAACTTTTTACTCACAACTCCAAATTAGGAGTTATTTACCATTCTAGAAATCTTATTCACACACCTTTAAAACCATTTATATCACATATTTTTATCATTTCCCTATCAATACAGTTTATTGTTTGAATCCAGGGCCTTTTCAATAACCTATTATGTCCACTGTTTTCAATTTGTAACTTTAGTGTACGATTAACCTATAATTCATTACACATTTCATTCTGAGTTTTTAACCACATTTACATACATATCATAACATTTTTTTGAAGTTCCAGAAACCTCAAAAACACAGCATTTAAGTCCCTTAATTATTACATTTTCTAGACTAGTCCAATTTAAGTTCTAACTGTTCTAGTTCATTTTAACCATTCATATAGACAAATTTTCCTTATGAACCTATATGTTTTCATTCGCTTAAGGTATCCCCTATTTCAAGAAAAAATTTCCAAAATTTTTAGATGACCATTTACACCTCTAAATTTTATTATTACTCAAAACAGTTTACTTAGTTCCAGTTTCATTCATTTCTGGGCAGTCAGTTTGTAACTTGATTTCCAGCAACTTCCAGTATCATTTTCATGTTTCCAAGGCCTCTATATTATAGTATTTTTCATGCTATACAACGTTTTTCTAAAGAAAATTTTCTAATTTGGCCTCTAACATGTTCAAAATTCCAGATTTCTATAGGGTATCCTATAGGTGCGAATCTGAACAGTTTAGGTATTCTAACTTGTTTTTACATTGTATTTTCAGTTCAAATTCAATACTAACACAAACCCAGCAATGGTTATACATAATCAAGCATTTAAACATCAATATACAGAATTAAACAAACTCAGAATTTATAAGAAATAAGTATAAACACAATGAAACAGTCGAACAACATAAGAACACTTACATGCAATCTGCCTACATGCATGAACAGCTATGATTTCTTAGCTCATTTTCCAGCACAAATGTATGTTTTTAACCTTCAAGATTTCCAGATTCTTACTCTCTCTCAAAGACTTATTTTTGGTGGGATAATGAAGGAGAGAGAATGAAAATTACATGTGTTTTCCTTTAGTCTCACTATAGCCGGTTGTCCAAGGGGTAATGACACATGGTTTCATTATCCTCCATGTATTCCCACTATACATTTGTATTATTTTATTATAGTATTAACCTAACATTAATTTCCACTATTACATATATATATATATATAGTATATAATTTGAGTGTTGATTTCCACTATCGTATGTTATTCATATTTATGCTATTATAATGTTGAATTTCCATAATCAATTTTGACACTATATTACTAATGTACTATTGTTTACATCTATGGATAATTTAATTACCAACATGATGTTATTTAATTCATTCTAATTTTTTCTTGTCCAAATGTAAAATATTTACACTTTTCTTATTATTTAAATTAGGGTTTCCAACTAGGGTATTTTTAGGGTGTCGCATACTAAAAATGCTTCGCCTTAGCTCGCTCGCCTTGGCCGCTAGAAAGAATCTGTCAAGAAAAAGGCGAGTCATGTCAGTCAAAGTTGTAATTGAATTAGAAGGTAGATCAAATAGCCAATCTTTGGCAATATCAGCTAGAGAAAAAGGGAAGGCATGAAGTTTTATTTGATCTTCAGAAACTCCATGCGGTTTTGTACTTAGGCAAACCATGTGGAACTCTTTTAGGTGATTGTGAGGATTTTCACTGTGCAAGCCGTAGAAAGTCGATAAAGATGTATCAAACCTGGTTTCGGTATGAATGGCGTTGTACCATTCAGAAATGTTATGCGCATCGGTTGTTGATCATCTGGTGCCCTAGTCAGTTGTTGGATTGTTTGGACGTTATCTCCCATTGGAACCTATTCTTCGTTGGTGTACTCAAAATGTGAGTCTGCCTCAAACGCTGATTCTAGATCACGTTCTAGATGTTGTTGTCGTTCTATTTGTTTCTTTTCGCGAAGTGTCTGAGCGTGTAGTCTTCGGGTATATGCTTCGATCTTTGGGATATAGTCTTTATATACTCCTGGATTCTTTCTGGTCATAAATCAAATCAAAACAAATATTAGTAACTTTTCTAAAGTCCCCGGCAACGGCGCCAATTTGACAAGTGTCGTGAACTATCAAATAAATATCCTTAATCTCAATTAAAGAAATAAATTATAGTAGAATAGTGAGAGTAAGGGTCTATCCACCGGGACTAAGGAGTTCCCAATATCGATTTGAGTTGATCTTTATCCAAGTAATCTGCAAGTGACAAAAAGGGGGTTTAGTGAAATAATTCGAGAAGAATTTGAAAAATAACAAAGAAAAATTAATAATTGAAATTGATGATGATAAGAGTTAGCCTCCAGCTTTGCTTCGCCTCAACTCGTCTCGATCACTGAAAGGGATTTTACTTCGAGTTCTTTCCGGTTACAATCTACGAGGCCCAACCCTTGTAACTTGCTTCTCTATGGTAAACGAAGTTCCAAGGCCAATCCTTAGAATCCAATATTTTTTTGATTAGCTTCGACAATCGATGCTAACTCAAATTATGTGCTTAGTGCTAGAAAAGCTCGTGCTCGGATGGTTTGTCTCGATGAGAATCGTATCCGATCTTGATTCCCATTAGCAGGCCGCCACTAAGTTTGTTCTTAGGGAGTTGAATCTGCTACAAGCCTATTCCCGTCTCCAACGGTGGATCAAAACCAAGTTCAATCCGATGCACACTTTCGGAATGAAGTAATCGAGATGCCTAAAGGAAAGGCTGATTGCCAATCCAATGTTGCTGAAAATCAAGAAAGAAGTTGATGGTTTGAAGAACTTGTTTATTCTCACGAGATAAGTTGGGTTTAGCTTAGCTTTTTGCTAATGGTGAATTTAGCTAAGCATAGCTTGCGAAGAAACCATTCTTAGCGTTTTTGAGCAAAGGAAAGGTAAAAGAAAATTAAAGTGGAGAGAAAGGAAATTTATAAACTCAAAAGTAAAAATGAAAACAAGAACAAATGATGATTTGAGTTTCACCCCAAAGAGGGTATTTATAGTATCCTAAAACCATTAAAACCATAAAAGGGTAGAAGATAATTCCTAAATTATTTAAATAAAATACAAAAGATAAATCCTAAATTTAAACTTCAAATTTTGGCTGATAAGTTATCCTATCTTGGCTGATAAGCTATCAACTGTTGCTGACGTGGCATTTTCTAAAAGTTGTTGACGTGTTGTCCAGTCAACATTTTCATGCCCACTATCCAGCCATGAATCCAAAATACTTTCATAATCCAGCCTTTTCCAATATGTTTTCCAGCAACGATGTTGTAACACCCCAATTTTGGGCTTCGAAGTTTAGGGTCTGAACCGGACCGGTCTGATTTTCGGTTCGAATATAAAAGGTTGTTTTAGAAAAAGCCTAGTTCGGGATGCATTAAAAATATGGAAAATATCTAAAAATCCTCTTTTAATATATATAAGAGAGTGGTGAAATCAATTTTACAAAATAAGGTTTGGAAGTGTGACATTTCGAAATAGTGACTAAAATGTAATTTTTGAAAAGTTCAGTGGTGACTGTTTTGTAAGGATTGAAACTTTGAATCTTTAAGGAGCTAATTTACCCAAGGAAGGATTTCTCCAGATTTTTCTTAATTTCAATGACTTAATTAATGTTTAATTAATTTAATGAAAAGGAGGAAAACCAATTTTGAGATTTCATAACTAACTTTTGCTAAAACTTTCTCATCTTATTTTCTCTCAAAATTCCCTAAGCCAAACACATTTCCACAGCAGCATTTCTTTTGATTTTCACACTAAATGATGAGGTTTCAATCATCAATTGATTCCTAATCCTTTCTACATCAAATCCTCTTCATTTGCTTATTGGATTTTCAAGGATTTTGGCTCTAAACAAGGAGAAATCTACATTTAGAGGTAAGGATGTCCTTCTCCTCTAAAAACACAATTCTTTACTGAAATTCCCAAGTTCTCAATCCTTAAATTGAGTTTTATAAAAGGTTTTAATGTTGTGATCTTGATTTTGGCTTAAAACTCAAGATTTGGATTTAATCTTGAAGAAATTTGTGATGAATGTTTGGGCTCTGTTTTGAGATGTCTTTTTAATGTATTTTGGATGTTTAATGATGTGTAATTGAGGCTTAATTAATGTAATCCCGAATAGGTTGATTTTCCTAAGTTTTTATTTGTGAAAATGGTGGTTTTTGGGGTGATCTTGGTGTTCTGTTATAGCTGAAGGTATAAGGACGAGTTTAGGTTCTTTTTGGATGTTAATTGATGTTTAAGAATGTTTAGAAGTGATGGATCTTGGCTGGGTAATGTTGTGGAAGAGTTTGGAAGTGATTTCGGTAGTGTTTGGTAGCCGAAATGTTAGATTTTATGTGAGCAGCGAGTTTAGGTGTATTGGCTGAAGATTTTAATGCATGACGATGCATTAATCCTCTGCTTTGATGTGTTTAAAATAGGGGAGACATCTTCGGATCCTTGTGGTGTTGATCCGGAGGCTTGAACGGCGTTTCGGCAAGCTTGCAAAACGGAATTGGTGAGTGAAGTTGGGTTTTCAGCTTTGAAACCAATGTTTGAAGGTTTTGGGAGCTTAGTTTAAGTGTAAGCAACTTAACTAAGCTCAAGAGTAAGTTTTCAGAGAAACTCTCTCTTTGATGAACCATGAGATGGTTGGATGCAATGTGTTTAATTTGCATGTTTAAGCATGATTAATGATGGTTTTGAAAGCCATGTGTTGAAGGATGCTCAAGGTAAGAGATCTTTGGTTTGACATTGATAAATGTGGTTTTGATCCATAGTTATGCATGATTGTTTAATGGCTTTGATTAATGCTTTAAAACAGTGGATTGTTGATGATATATGATGTATATTGGCAAGTGATGTGTTGGTTTTAAAGTACTTGAATCGGATATAGTTAGCCGGCTATGGGATTGGGTGCACCGTGAATAAAGTCTCCTTGGATGTTGAGGAGTTGTAATGGTACCGTAAACTCCATCCAAGTACACTAACGAGATGTCTAAGATCATAATGGTGGTTAAAAGGCCATGAGAGGATCTTGTGTTGTGTGTCCCGTGTTCTCGTTAGTGATGTTATACAACTACCGATGAGTGATGTGGAGGGGTTGTAATTGTACCGTTAAACTCCATCACGGGTGTTGAGGGGTTGTTATTGTACCGGTAAACTCCACCTAGTGTGTTCGGTAGTGTGTATGAAGCGTATGGGACAACGCTTGTAATCCGCGTATCCGATTGTGTTTTGTGTTGAAAAATGGTTATGGTATCACTTGGAAGCCAATATGACATGTTGATGTTAATGAAGCATGAGATGCTTGTTGTGTATGCATTGTTGCATGAGAAATAATGTTTATGAATGAAAAGGCCTTTTGAAAGGTGTTTTATAAGATGCCTCACTAAGCAAATGTGCTTACGCTCTCTTTCTTGAACCAATAATGCAGAGAATTGAAGTGCTTTAAGGGTAGCAAGGAGGCTAAGAATCCAAGGGAAGGCTAAGCTCATGTATGGTGACTATTTTTACAATATTATTAGCTTTTGGTATTTGGCAATGGGAACCTAGGTTGTGTTTTTGGGAGATGTTTTGGACTCCCTGAGTGTGGCATGATGCCTTTGATGTTTTGGACTTGTAAATGGCCATTATGATGCTTGTTTTGGTGATTTGATGATTTGTTGGTTTTGAGTAATAGGATGCATGCCTATAGACTTGTGGTTTTTCCTAATTGATGCCATGAATGTGTTTTGATGATGCAAATATGTTCCTTATATGTATGATGACTTGTTGGCATGATTAGAAGGTCATAAGGATGTGTTTGAGTGGTTAATTGTATGTTAAACCAGCAAAATCTGCACTTTCAGGGCAATCCGTATCGGAACGGGCACTCGCGTTTCGAAACAGGGGCCTGTAATGGCCTTCGTGTATCGAAACGGGTAGAGGCCGTTCTGGAACGAATTGGCCACTGCCAACCCTGTTTCGATATAGGTCTCGAAACGAACCCGTGTTTCGGAATGGTCAACCCCCGTTCCGAAACAGATGACCGTTGGGCACAGATTTGAATGGTTAAAGGTTTGCAAGCTTTACGTTTTAGTCCTGAATTTTGTATATGCAATTGCTTGAGTTTGAGAAGTCCGTTTAAGGTGAAATTTGACAGAGAAGCATATAATATGACCAATTTCATAATGGTAACTTAAAAATCAGTTAAGTCCTCTTAATTTCCATAATTTAGATTTTGGTCCCTAATATTTGTAATTTGTGCAATTGAGTCCCTTATTGCTTTCCGATCGATGTGCTTTTCTAGTATGCTTCCCTCAAGGCTACACTTAGGATTAATATGCATCTAGACAAGATTAAAAAGAAAGAAAAAAGGGTCGTTAATCAAGGTTGACTTTCGAGTTGACTTTGGTTTTCCCCGTGTAATCTTCGTAGTTCGGGTCAACCGTCTAGGCCGGGCTAAGGGGGGTACATTTGGTGGTATCAGAGCTGAGTTCCCGAGTAATTGGGAATTGTAAAGTATGTTGCAATTGTGATGCTATGCTGGGTTGAAGCATGTTAGAGGGACCCATTGCCATATCAAAACTAATGAAATGAATTGTTTTTGAAAAATGAGCTTGAATGCTTGGATTACTTACCTTGTTGGGCCTAATTATGTTTATTGATTTTGTGTTAGTGCATTGTTTTAGTGAATGGGACCTCGTAGAGAGACGAGGATTAATACGCGAGCTATGGCTCAGAACGAGAATGAGGAGAATGTCGATAATGTTGTGGATTTACCTCCTCCTCCTGGTGGTGGACCACCTGGTGGTGGTGGTGCTGGAGGTGATGGAGTTGGTGTTGATGATGGTGCTGGGGTCGCTGGACCTGAAGCTGGGCAGGGGCAAGCTGCTCATGACATGACAGTTTTGATACAAGCTATTGCTGGAGCCTTTCAGGCGGCAGTAGCTGGAGCTCATGGAGCTGGGCATCAGGGAGATTCTAATGCTAGACTACCTTTGGAACGTCTGCGCAGTCTGGGAGGGACTGAGTTCAGAGGTTTGTCTGCTGAAGGTTCCGAATCTTGGTTGGAAAGTACCAAGAGGATACTGGCAAATGAACTGCAATGATGTGCAGAAGTTAGGATGTGTGGTATCGCTGTTGCATGATGATGCGTATACCTAGTGGACGACCGTTGTTTCCGGAATGGAGGAAGTTGATGTGACGTGGTCGTTCTTTCTGAACGCGTTCAACTGGAGGTATCTAGGTGTGCGATACCTGGATGAAAAGAAAAGAGAATTCATGTCTCTGACACAAGGAAGTATGACAGTTGCTGAGTACGAGATTCAGTTTGTCCGTCTCAGTCAGTATGCACTTGAGATTATCCCTGATGAGCGGGAGAGGTGTGAACATTTCCGTTATGGTTTGGTGACGGATGTAAAGACCTTTATGCTTGCAGTTGAGTACACGGATTTTGATGTGCTGGTTAGTAGGGCGAAGGATATTGAGCAGAACCTGGGTTTGTCTTCCAGGAGTGCTGGTTCTGGCTTGGGCAAGCGAGCTGCTATGTATAGTTTCGGTGGTGGACGGAATAAGAGAGGACGAGATAGAATGTATCAGTCTTCTGCTAGGCGTGGTGGTGGAGGGCATGGTGCGCCTGTTCAGGGAGACAGGGCGAGAGCTGATCAGAACACATGCTGGGCGTGTGTATCGCGTGGTCATTTGAGGCGTGATTGTCCTCGGGCAGCGAGAGAGGTGTAGGCTCCTGTTGTAGTGACTGGTAATTCGTGCTGGAATTGTGGTTCGGTAGACCACATGAGGAGGGAGTGTCCTTTGTTGGCCGGTGGTGGTCAGGGACGTGCTCCTGGAGTTGTTGCACCACAGAGAGGTTGTGGGCGCGGTCGTGGTAACTTCCAGCGTAAAGAGGATGGTGGAAGGAATGTGGCGCATGTGGTGGCTGTCCAACCTGAGGGTGGTGGCCAGGCTTGAGTGTATGCGCAGCGAGAGGGGAGGAATGACACGGATGTGATCGCAGGTACCTTCACTTTGCAATCCTTGTCATTACTTTCCTTGATTGATTCTGGATCTACACACTCATACATATTGCATGAACATGCTCAATTGCTTGGTTTGCCTGTTGAGTCTTTGGATATTGGTATACGTGTAACTAGTTCCTTTGGTGAGACCGTTGTGACACGAAAGTTATATAGAAGATGTCCCTTGGTTGTTCAAGATCATGTTTTTCATGTTGATCTTATGGAATTACCTTTCTATGGTTTTGATGTAATCCTTGGTATGGATTGGCTTGTTGAACATCGAGTTGTGGTGGATTTTGAGAACAAGAGAATTTCGTTGAAGCTTGCGGATGATTATGAGGTAGTGGTGGTTGGTGAGAATGTGAAGTTTCTTGCCAATGTGGTGTCTTCCTTGGAGGCGAGTTGGATGCTGAGGCAAGGTTGTGAAGCCTACCTAGCCTTTGTGATGAATCATAGCTCTAAGGAGTTGCGAGTTCAAGATATCAGGACTGTGAGAGAGTTTCCTGGTGTGTTTCTAGAGGAGTTGCCTGGATTGCCTCCTAATCGAGAGGTGGAGTTTGGAATTGAGTTGTATGAAAACACAACTCCAGTGTCCATTACTCCTTATCGGATGGCACCTAAGGAGTTGAAAGAACTGAAGACGCAAATTCAGGAGTTGCTTGATCGTGGTTTCATTCGGCCGAGTGTGTCACCTAGGGGTGCACCGGTCTTGTTTGTGAAGAAAAAGGATGGCACTATGAGAATGTGCATCGATTACCGTCAGCTGAACAAGTTGACTATCAATAATCGGTATCCATTGCCGAGGATTGATGATCTTTTTGATCAATTTCGGGGAGCGTCTGTGTTCTCTAAAATTGACTTAAGGTCAGGGTATTACCAGTTGAAGGTGAAGGGTGTGGATGTGCCAAAGACAGCCTTCAGAACGAGGTATGGGCATTATGAGTTCCTTGTGATGTCGTTTGGTTTGACGAATGCTCCTGCAGCTTTTATGGATATGATGAATAGAGTGTTCCATGAATATTTGGACAAGTTTGTTGTGGTGTTCATTGATGATATCCTCGTGTACTCTCATACTGAGGAGGAGCATGAGGGGCATTTGAGAATTGTGTCGCAAGCTTTGTTGGAGAATCAACTTTATGCTAAGTTAAGCAAGTGTGAGTTCTGGCTCAGGGAAGTTGTTTTCCTTGGTCATGTAGTTTTTGCTGAGGGGATTCGTGTTGATCCTCAGAAGATTGAGGCAGTGATGAATTGGGAGCCTTCTAAGTCTGTTCATGAAGTCCATAGTTTCCTCGGTTTGGCGGGATACTATCGGAGGTTCGTGGATGGATTTTCAAAGATTGCTGCACCTTTGACGAAGTTGTTGCAGAAGGATGTTAAGTTTGAATGGACGGAAGCGAGACAGCAGGCTTTTGAAAAGCTGAAGGCAGCTTTGACGCAAGCTCCTATCTTGGTTCAGCCTGAATCAGGGAAAGAGTTTGTGGTATATAGTGACGCATCCTACGTTGGTTTGGGATGTGTGTTGATGCAAGAGGGTAAGGTGGTGGCTTATGCATCGCGCCAGTTGAAGGTGCATGAGCGCAATTATCCTACGCATGACATTGAGTTGGCTGCGGTGGTTTTTGCCTTAAAAACTTTGGAGACATTACCTGTATGGTGAGAAGTGTACTGTGTACACGGATCACAAGAGTTTGAAGTATCTGATGTCTCAGAAAGAGTTGAATCTTAGGCAACGACGTTGGGTGGAGTTGCTTAAAGATTACGATCTGACGATCGAGTATCATCCGGGCAAGGCTAATGCTGTAGCGGATGCCTTGAGTAGGAAGGTAGCAGTGGAGTTGAGGGCCATGTTTGCTAGTTTGAGCATTTCGCGAGATGGTGGTCTTGTGGCTGAGTTGCAAGTGAAACCATCCTTGGTTCAGTTGATAAAGGATAAGCAATTGTTGGATGATTCCTTGGTACCACATGTTCAGGATATTGCTGAGGATAGGCCATCGGATTTCTGCTTTAATGATGATGGAGTTTTATGTTTTGGGAGTCGGATAGTAGTGCCCAATGATGCTGAGTTGAGGCGTGCTATTCTGACTGAAGCTCATAGTAGTCCTTTTTCTATGCACCCTGGTAGTACTAAGATGTATCGTGATCTTCGTGATGAGTACTATTGGGTGGGTTTAAAGAAAGATGTTGCTGAGTATGTGAGCAAGTGCATGGTTTGTCAGCGAGTTAAGGCTGAGCATCAGTTTCCTTCTAGGTTGTTGCAACCGTTGAGGATTCCTGAGTGGAAGTGGGAAAGGATTACCATGGACTTTGTGTCTGGTTTTCCTTTGTCGCCATCGAAGAAGAATTCAGTGTGGGTGATTGTGGATCACCTTACGAAGTGTGCGCACTTCTTACCTGTGCATACTACGTACACTTTGGACAAGCTTGCAGAGCTGTACATTGCTGAGATTGTGCGGCTGCATGGTGTGCCAAAGTCGATCGTGTCGGATAGAGATCCGAGGTTTACATCGCGTTTCTTGGAATGTTTGCATCAAGCTTTGGGTACACGGCTGAATTTCAGTACTTCTTATCATCCACAGTCAGATGGACAGTTTGAGCGTGTTATTCAAGTACTGGAGGATATGTTGAGGTGCTGTTTGATTGAGTTTCAGGGTTCTTGGGAGAAGCATTTGCCGTTGGTGGAGTTTGCTTATAACAATAGCTACCAGGCAAGTATTCAAATGGCACCCTATGAAGCCTTGTACGGGAGGAAGTGTAGGACTCCTCTTTGTTGGGCTGAAACAGGTCAGAAGTTGGTTTCAATGCCATCTTTGTTGAAAGGAACCACCGAGAAGGTGAAGCTTATTTGTGAGCGATTGAAGGCAGCTTCTGATCGACAGAAGTCTTACGCGGATTTGAAGCGTAAGGAGATTGAGTATGCGGTAGGTGACCGTGTGTTTTTGAAAGTTTCGCCTTGGAAGAAGGTGATGAGGTTTGGTCGAAAGGGTAAGTTGAGCCCTAGGTACATTGGACCATACGAGGTGATTGGACGTGTGGGTCCTGTTGCGTACAAGCTGAGGTTGCCGCAAGATTTGGAAAAGATTCATGGTGTGTTTCATGTCTCTATGCTTCGGAGGTATTGATCGGATCCTTCGCATGTTATGCCTGTGGAGGAAGTGGAGTTGAATCCAGACTTGACCTATGATGAGGAGCCGGTCGAAATTCTTGATTCAGACAGTAAAATTCTTCGAGGCAAGACCATTGATTTGGTAAAGGTGTTGTGGAAGCATCGTGGTGTTGAGAAAGCCACGTGGGAATGAAAGGATGACATGAAGAAGCAGTTTCCGTATCTCTTTCCTCCAGGTAAATTTCGAGGACGAAATTTCTTAAGGGGGGAGAGTTGTAACACCCCAATTTTGGGCTTGGAAGTTTAGGGTCTAAACCGGATCGGTCTGATTTTCGGTTCGAATATAAAAGGTGGTTTTAGGGAAAGCCTAGTTCGGGATGCATTAAAAATATGGAAAAATATCTAAAAATCCTCTTTTGATATATATAAGAGAGTGGTGAAATCAATTTTACAAAATAAGGTTTGGAAGTGTGACATTTCGAAATAGTGACTAAAATGTAATTTTTGAAAAGTTCAGTGGTGACTGTTTTGTAAGGATTGAAACTTTTAATCTTTAAGGAGCTAATTTACCCAATGAAGGATTTCTGTAGATTTTTCTTAACTAACTTTTGCTAAAACTTTCTCATCTTATTTTGAGATTTCATAACTAACTTTTGCTAAAACTTTCTCATCTTATTTTCTCTCAAAATTCCCTCAGCCAAACACATTTCCACAACAACATTTCTTTTGATTTTCACACTAAATGATGAGGTTTCAATCATCAATTGATTCCTAATCCTTTCTACATCAAATCCTCTTCATTTGCTTATTGGATTTTCAAGGATTTTGGCTCTAAACAAGGAGAAATCTACATTTAGAGGTAAGGATGTCCTTCTCCTCTAAAAAATCAATTCTTTACTGAAATTCCCAAGTTCTCAATCCTTAAACTGAGTTTTATAAAAGGTTTTAATGTTGTGATCTTGATTTTGGCTTAAAACTCAAGATTTGGATTTAATCTTGAAGAAATTCGTGATGAATGTTTGGGCTCTGTTTTGAGATGTCTTTTTAATGTATTTTGGATGTTTAATGATGTGTAATTGAGGCTTAATTAATGTAATCCCGAATAGGTTGATTTTCCTAAGTTTTTACTTGTGAAATGTGGTTTTTGGGGTGATCTTGGTGTTCTGTTATAGCTGGAGGTATAAGGACGAGTTTAGGTTCTTTTTGGATGTTAATTGATGTTTAAGAATGTTTAGAAGTGATGGATCTTGGCTGGGTAATGTTGTGGAAGAGTTTGGAAGTGATTTCGGTAGTGTTTGGTAGCCGAAATGTTAGATTTGATGTGAGCAGCGAGTTTAGGTGTATTGGCTGAAGATTTTAATGCATGATGATGCATTAATCCTCTGCTTTGATGTGTTTAAAAAATGGGAGACATCTTCGGATCCTTGTGGTGTTGATCCGGAGGCTTGAACGGCGTTTCGGCAAGCTTGCGAAATGGAATTGGTGAGTGAAGTTGGGTTTTCAGCTTTGAAACCAATGTTTGAAGGTTTTGGGAGCTTAGTTTAAGTCTAAGCAACTTAACTAAGCTCAAGAGTAAGTTTTCGGAGAAACTCTCTCTTTGATGAACCATGAGATGGTTGGATGCAATGTGTTTAATTTGCATGTTTAAATTCTATTTTGAAAGCATGTTTTAGCATGATTAATGCTGGTTTTGAAAGCCAGGTGTTGAAGGATGCTCAAGGTAAGAGATCCTTGGTTTGACATTGATAAATGTGGTTTTGATGCATAGTGATGCATGATTGTTTAATGGCTTTGATTAATGCTTTCAAACAGTGGATTGTTGATGATATATGATGTTTATTGGCAAGTGATGTGTTGGTTTTAAAGTACTTGAATCGGATATAGTTGGCCGGCTATAGGATTGGGTGCACCGTGAATAAAGTCGCCTTGGATGTTGAGGGGTTGTAATGGTACCGTAAACTCCATCCCAGTACACTAACGAGATGTCTAAGATCATAATGGTGGTTAAAATGCCATGAGAGGATCTTGTGTTGTGTGTCCCGTGTTCTCGTTAGTGATGTTATACAACTACCGATGAGTGATGTGGAGGGGTTGTAATTGTTCCGTTAAACTCCATCACGGGTGTTGAGGGGTTGTGATTGTACCGGTAAACTCCACCTAGTGTGTTCGGTAGTGTGTATGAAGCGTATGGGACAACGCTTGTAATCCGCGTATCAGATTGTGTTTTGTGTTGAAAAATGGTTATGGTATCACTTGGAAGCCAATATGACATGTTGATGTTAATGAAGCATGAGATGCTTGTTGTGTATGCATTGTTGCATGAGAAATGATGTTTATGAATGAAAAGGCCTTTTGAAAGGTGTTTTATAAGATGCATTATTGTGTTGTTTCTTTAGAGCATGCCTCACTAAGCAAATGTGTTTACACTCTCTTTCTTGAACCAATAATGCAGAGAATTGAAGTGCTTTGAGGGAAGCAAGGAGGCTAAGAATCCTAGGGAAGGCTAAGCTCATGTATGTTGACTATTTTTACAATATTATTAGCTTTTGGTATTTGGCAATGGGAACCTAGGTTGTGTTTTTGGAAGATGTTTTGGACTCCCTGAGTGTTGCATGATGCCTTTGGAGTTTTGGACTTGTAAATGGCCATTATGATGCTTGTTTTGGTGATTTGATGATTGGATGGTTTTGAGTAATAGGATGCATGCCTTTAGACTTGTGGTTTTTCCTAATTGATGCCATGAATCTGTTTTGATGATGCAAATATGTTCCTTATATATATGATGACTTGTTGGCATGATTATGAGGTCATATGGATGTGTTTGAGTGGTTAATTGTATGTTAAACCAGCAAAATCTGCACTTTCAGGGCAATCCGTATCGGAACGGGCACCCGCGTTTCGAAACAGGGGCCTGTAATGGCCTTCGTGTATCGAAACGGGTAGAGGCCGTTCCGGAACGAATTGGCCACTGCCAAGCCCTGTTTCGATACAGGTCTCGAAACGAACCCGCGTTTCGGAACGGTCAACCCCCGTTCTGAAACAGATGACCGTTGGGCACAGATTTGAATGGTTAAAGGTTTGCGAGCTTTAAGTTTTAGTCCTGAATTTTGTATTTGCAATTGCTTGAGTTTGAGAAGTCCGTTTAAATTGAAATTTGACAGAGAAGCATGTAATATGACCAATTTAATAATGGTAACTTAAAAATCAGTTAAGTCCTCTTAATTTCTAGAATTTACATTTTGGTCCCTAATAGTTTAAATTTGTGCAATTCAGTCCCTTATTGCTTTCCGATCACTGTGTTTTCCAAGTATGTTTCCCTCAAGGCTACGCTTAGGATTAATATGCATCTAGACAAGATTAAAAAGAAAGAAAAAAGGGTCGTTAATCAAGGTTGACTTTCGGGTTGACTTTGGTTTTCCCCGTGTAATCTTCGTAGTTCGGGTTAACCGTCTAGGCAGGGCTAAGGGGGTTACAGATGTCCTGCACAAAAAAATCACACAATAAACCACAATTCGGCACCACAAATCAACGATTTAATCGTAATTAGAGCTAAAATAGTGACCAAACTAGCTACTCATCACCGTTTGCTTGGTTTTTGTTAGAGAGAATTGTGAAGTTAAGTTGCTGGAGGTTTTGATGCAATAATGTGCATTAATCCTCTGTTTTTCTTTGGTTAGAAGTAGAGGAGATTGATCTAATGTCTTTGAAAGAGGTCTTGGTTGCTCCGGAGGCTTGAGATCGCTTCGGCAAAGCAAGTGAAGTTTTGTCGGTTTGTGGAAACGATTTTAAAAGCTTTTTAATTGTTTGAAAGCAAGGTTTGGGGTTTTTAGATTGAGCTTGAAACGCTAATCTATGCTCAGAAGTAAGTTTGGAAGATTTTGCTCTCAATTTTTCAATTTTCGCATTGTTTTGGTTGATCATGCCCATGTTTTAGAAAGAGATTTGTTACCTACTGTTTATGCATCTTTTGAGAAGTGAGATTTGATGCATATGATCACATGTGATTGATTTATGATTTTAAAGAGATTACACTTTGTTGAGATAATGCTATGTATGGTTTAATTCTTTTGAAATTGGATGAGAATTTGATTTATGTTTATGCATTGAAAACAGTAGGGTAGCATGGTTTAAAGGTGTATATTGGCATATTGATGAGACTTGATATTATCATATATAATTGGTCGACCAATAGGATGAGAAGTGCAGTATAATATACAAAATTCGTACGTGAGACAAATTCTTCAGTTACACAATAAGGGTAGTGTTATTGTGTTGCGAGTGATAGGGCTAGATTCTATCACCAACGGGCAATGAGGGTAATTCCATCCCAGCTGAAGTGATATTATTGTGAGGGTAGTTTCACCATGAGACTTGATAGGGGTAGTGGCATCAAGGTATCTGAATATCTGAACATGAATAGATAGGGGTAGCGCTATCCAAGGATGGGGGTAGATTCCATCTGGGTCACTTGAATGCCAATATATGAGATTACATGTATCATGATTTGATAACAAATTTTTATAATGAGATTTAAACATTAGATTCTATTTTGAGATATGTTTTATGATGAACAAGCACGAGAAGCTTGCAATGAGATTTACATTGTGGTAAATGCATGAGATTGATGATACATGTTTTACAAATGCATGAGATTGAACAGTATCGATACGGTTCGCATCTTCTTAGGCAACATATGTAACCCCCTCGTCCCGGTCTGGCCGGATGACCGGTCCGAGTGGGCCACACGGGGAAAACCGAAGCGAAACCCGTTAAGGCTTCCCCTCGGTTAGCAACCCTAAAAATTTTCTTTCATTTTAGTCTTGACTGAAGGCGTATTAAATCCTAAATGATTCACAACAGCGGAAACATCAATAAAGAAACGCATGCGATCCACAACCACACTTCAAGCAGTTCATTTTTAGCTTTCAGGGCAGGCCGTATCGATACACCAGTCAAGGGTATCGATACGCCCCGACCAGGTCAACACGATCAGTCAACGCAGAGGATATCGTATCGATACAGCCCTTGAGCGTATCGATACGCCCCTCTCAGTCAACATCTCGTGGTCAACGAGATAAACCCGTACCGATACGCCCCAACACCGTACCGATGCGCCAAAATCTCAGAATTCCAGTGAGCAAAAACTGTATCAATACGGACCCGTGTATCGATACGCCCAGCCTAAATTGAGCTTTGCAGGCAAGATCGTATCGATACGGCCCTTATGCGTATCGATACGCCCTGCACTGTAACTCTCCAAGAACCAGCAAAACCAAACAAGACTCAACTCAATATGCATTTTGGGACTTCCCTAGACTCATTCAAGCATACATACATCTAACTACAACCAAAAATTAGCATACGAGGCATTTAATTTACCAAGGAGGCATACAAATCAAAGGTCTCATACAATTCCACAAAGAGAGCATACTTAACAATCATAAGGCCCCATACACAAGCCAAGTAAACATAGAGCATACATAGTCTAGCTCATACACCTTCGGACACATAAAATCAAGCAACAAGATAAGCATAGTCCTCAATCCATGAAACAAAAGCATACACAACCAAAATTTAACATGCTCAAATAACTCAAATCACCTAAGGAGTTTGACACCAACTCCAACAACTCTATACCCCATTGTTTAGACATTATTACAAAACACAAATCATACTTGTGCTAGCTCGAGAACTCCAAAGCTCTTCCCTTGCCCGCTTGCCTCCCGAACCCTAACGATCTGCATGTTGGAAACAAAAGAGAGCGTAAGCTACTAGCTTAGTGAGAGAAGCTCTACAAAGCCACAACATGCAGTTTTCAAAACACTTTTCATAAGTAAGTAAAACAATGGATGCACGAATGACTATCTCAACCAAGCATGGTTTGCACAAGCACAACCAACATACACACACGGTGGGACTACACATCACCGTTTCGACTAGTAGATTTCCAATGGGACTACACATCAAAGTACTTTCCTACTAGTCACTACTGGTGGGAATACACATCACCGTAGCTTAGACCACCATCACGTGAGGCACAACTTCAACTCGACTACACATTAACAATTGTATGAACAACTTAAGATGCACGAGATAATCACAACACATAACTATTCATTCATTCACAACAACATAGGAGTAGAGAGGCTTACACTCGGGTTTAGGTGAACCCACGATGTCCCACCCAAACCCCAAAGGTTCCATATTGTGCCCAATTCAAAGATTAGCAAAATCTACTCACCGTTGTTACCCAAGTGAAGACCGAAGACCAAGCTCAAGACTCTGAACTCTCCGGATTCGTTCCCGAAGCTTCACCAATCAAGTTCCTTGTCTCTAAACAACCAAACACACTCCATTAATCACCAAAACAACCACAAACCACTGCTGTAGCCCATGACACCAATTAAGCATCAAACCAAGCCAAAAACACCCATAAAACTCTTATTTTCGAGCAGCCCCTAAGCACACCCTAAAACCAATGATTCCAACCCTCAAATTACTCCTTACAACTCCCAAAAGAACCCTTACATATAGCCTAGCCATCAGCCATCACATTTCCACATAAAACACCCCCAACCCCAACTTAAAACCCTTCCAAAAACCCCACAAAACCCAAATCCAAAAAATTCCATAAAACCTTGTAAAAATCAGTTTTGTTGGACCTTTTAGGTTGTAGACAACTCATATAACTTCAACAAATCGAAAACTTAAGTTAAAGACTTCAAAGACAACATTTTTAATCTAAAATCCTCCAAACTTCAAATCTCAAAACATGTACGAAAATGAAAACAAATGGTATTAACTCGTAGAGAATAACGAGGGAAAGTCAAAAACAAAGTTACCTTTGCAAAATCTTCAAAAATGAGCAAGATATTGGATGGAATAGTATCTAGGGGAAGAGGGGTTCATTTTGTCGTCAAAATGGGAAAATGGAGAGAGGAAGAAGATGAGCCAAAAGCATTTTTTTATGTTTGTTTAAAATTGGGGAGCTAAAGACCAAAGTACCCTTAATGAATTAAGGAAATCACAATAGGAGACACTCATGGCTATTTGGGCTTGCTTTGAAAATTGTCCAACTTAACTTATCCGTTTTTAAAACCCGAGACCCAATATTTTATTTTATTATTAAAAATTAGGAACCGCAACCCGAACCATTATTTAATTATTATTTTCACCCGGCCCCCGAACCCGGATGTTACAACTCTCCCCCACTTAAGAAATTTTTTCCCCGAAATTACCTAACGGGAACAAATACGGAAACTGCTCAAGCATATCAGTTTTCCTTTCCCACGTGGCCTCTTCCACGCCCCTGTGTCTCCATAATACCTTGACCAACTCTATGGTCTTACCACGCAACACCTTGCTATCAGAAGCAAGTATCTCAACTGGCTCCTCATTGTAAGACAAGTCCGGATTCAATTCTATTTCCTCAACTGACAAAACATGGGACGGATCCGATCTATACCTCCTAAGCATCGACACATGAAATACATCATGAATCTTCTCTAGCTCAATCGGAAGCCTCAATCTATATGCAACAGGACTTCTATTGATCTGAAGCCGCTTCCAAGGTGAGACTTTCAAGAATATTTTATCCCCCACGGAGTACTCTATCTCTTTCCTCTTTAAGTCGGCATAGGACTTCTATTGATCTGAAGCCGCTTTCAAGCGATCACATATCAACTTCACCTTCTCGGTGGTTCCCTTAAGCAATTCGGGCATCGGCACAAGTTTCTGTCCGGCCTCGGCCCAACAAATCGGGGTTCTACACTTCCTACCATACAAGGCCTCATAAGAAACCATCTGAATACTTGACTGGAAGTTGTTGTTGTACGCAAACTCCACCAACGGTAGGTGTTTCTCCCATGACCCCTGGAAATCAATGATACAACACCTCAACATATCCTCCAATATCTGAATTACCCTCTCAGACTGACCATCTAACTGCGGATGATACGAAGTGCTGAAGTTCAACCAAGTACCCAAGGCTCGATGCAAACACTCCCAAAATCTAGAGGTAAATCTCGAATCTCGGTCTGACACAATCGACTTCGGTACCCCATGTAGTCTCACTATCTCACGGATGTACAATTCGGCCAACTTGTCCAAAGTATAGGTAGTATGAACCGGTATGAAGTGGGCACACTTAGTAAATCTATCCACAACCACCCACACTGAATTTTTCTTCGAAGGAGTCAACGGTAGTCCTGACACAAAGTCCATAGTGATACGCTCCCACTTCCATTCCGGAATTTTCAACGGTTGCAATAACCCTGAGGGAAACTGGTGTTCATCCTTGACTCTCTGACAAACCATACATCTACTTACAAACTCGACTACGTCCCTTTTCAATCCAACCCAATAATACTCTTCCTTCAACCCTCGATACATCTTCGTGCTACCCGGATGCATAGCAAAAGGACTATTGTGAGCCTCACTCAAGATCGTACGTCTCAACTCGGCATCCTCCGGAACCACTATTCTATCCTTGAAACACAGGATCCCATTCTCTCCAAAACAGTACTCGGTAGGCCTTTCTTCGGCTATGTCTTGCACGTGAGGTGCCAAAGACCCGTCTTGCAAATGCTTCTCACGAATCAACTGAACCAACGATGGCTTAACCTGAAGCTCGGCTATCAATCCACCATCTGTGGACACACTCAACCTTGCAAACATTGCTCGCAACTCAACGGCCACCTTCCTACTCAAGGCATCGGCCACCACATTTGCCTTGCCCGGATGGTACTCAATGGTAAGGTCATAATCCTTAAGAAGCTCTAACCACCTTCGCTGCCTGAGGTTCAACTCCCTCTGAGACATCAAATATTTCAAACTCTTGTGGTCGGTGTACACGGTGCACTTCTTACCATAAGGATGGTGTCTCCAAATTTTCAACGCGAACACCACTGCAGCCAACTCTATGTCATGTGTGGGATAATTCTTCTCATGGACTTTCAACTGTCGCGAAGCATACGCTACTACCTTGCCTTCTTGCATAAGCACACAACCTAGCCCTACGTAGGACGCATCACTGTAAATCACAAACTCTCTCCCCGGTTCGGGCTGAATCAAGATAGGAGCTTCGGTCAAAGCTTTCTTCAATTTCTCAAACGCTTCTTGTCTTGCATCTGACCATTCATACGGAACATTCTTCTGTAGCAATTTGGTCAACGGAGCCGCTATTCTCGAGAACCCCTCAACAAACCTTCTATAGTTTCCCGCCAAACCTAGGAAACTGCGGATTTCGGTCACTGATTTCGGTTGTTTCCAACTCACTATAGCCTCTATCTTGTTGGGATCTACACTAATCCCACTAGTCGAGATCACGTGACCTAGGAAGACCACCTCCCTAATCCAAAACTCACACTTGCTTAGTTTGGCATACAGCTGATTCTCAAGCAGGGTCTGAAGTACTAGCCGCAAATGCTCGTCGTGTTCCTCTTCGGTCCTAGAGTACACTAGGATGTCATCAATAAACACTACCACAAACTTGTCCAAGAACTCATGAAACACTCGGTTCATCATATCAATAAAGGCTGCCGGAGCGTTGGTCAAACCAAAAGGCATTACCAAAAACTCATAATGTCCATAACATGTACGAAAAGTTGTCTTCGGTATGTCCACATCCTTTACCTTCAACTGATAGTACCCGGACCTCAAGTCAATCTTCGAAAACACAGAAGCACCCCTCAACTGGTCTAGCAAGTCATCTATCCTAGGCAAGGGATATTTGTTTTTCACCGTCACCTTATTCAACTGTCTATAGTCTATACACATCCGCATGCTACCATCCTTCTTTTTCACAAACAAGACCGGAGCACCCCACGGGGATACACTAGGCCTAATGAAGCCTCTATCAGTCAGCTCCTAAAGCTGAGTCTTCAACTCTTTCAACTCCTTCGGTGCCATTCTATACGGAGAAATCGACACCGGTGCAGAATCAGAATATGTCTCGATAGCAAACTCAACTGCTCTATCTGGGGGCAAGCCTGGCAGCTCTTCCAGAAAAACACTCGAAAAATCACATATTGTTCTGATGTCCTGAGGTCTCACCTCACTCACCCGCCCGAGGTCTCAGAAACCTCAGGCTCTGATACCAATAAATGTAACCCCCTCGTTCCGGTCTGGCCGGATGACCGGTCCGAGTGGGCCACACGGGGAAAACTGAAGCGAAACCCGTTAAGGCTTCCCCTCAGTTAGCAACCCTAAAAATTTTCTTTCATTTTAGTCTTGACTGATAGCGTATTAAATCCTAAATGATTCACAACAGCGGAAACATCAAAAAAGAAACGCATGTGATCCACAACCACATTTCAAGCAGTTCATTTTTAGCTTTCAGGGCAGGCCGTATCGATACACCAGTCAAGGGTATCAATACGCCCCGACCAGGTCAACACGATCAATCAACAAAGAGGAGACCATATCGATACAGCCCTTGAGCGTATCGATACGCCCCTCTCGGTAAACATCACGTGGTCAACGAGATAAACTCGTACCGATACGCCCCAACACCGTACTGATACGCCAAAAACTCCCCAAAATCTCAGAATTCCAGAGAGCAAAAACCGTATCGATAAGGACCCGTGTATCGATACGCCCAGCCTAAATTGAGCTTTGCAGGCAAGACCGTATCGATACGGCCCTTAGGCGTATCGATACGCCCTGCACTGCAACTCTCCAAGAACCAGCAAAACCAAACAAGACTCAACTCAATATGCATTTTGGGACTTCCCTAGACTCATTCAAGCATACATACATCTAGACTACAACCAAAAATTAGCATACAAGGCAATTAATTTAACAAGGAGGCATACAAATCCAAGGTCTCATACAATTCCACAAAGAGAGCATACTTAACAATCATAAGGCCCCATACACAAGCCAAGTAAACATAGAGCATACATAGTCTAGCTCATACACCTTCGGGCACATAAAATCAATAACAAGATAAGCATGGTCCTCAATCCATGAAACCAAAGCATACACAACCACAATTTAACATGCTCGAATAACTCAAATCACCTAAGGAGTTTGACACCAACTCCAACAACTCTATACCCCATCGTTTAGGCATTATTACAACACACAAATCATACTTGTGCTAGCTCGAGAACTCCAAAGCTCTTCCCTTGCTTGCTTGCCTCCCAAACCCTAACGATCTGCATGTTGGAAACAAAAGATAGCGTAAGCTACTAGCTTAGTGAGAGAAGCTCTACAAAGCCACAACATGCAGTTTTCAAAACACTTTTCATAAGTAAGTAAAACAATGGATGCACGAATAACTATCTCAACCAAGCATGGTTTGCACAAGCACAACCAACATACACACACGGTGGGACTACACATCACCGTTTCGACTAGTAGATTTCCAATGGGACTACACATCAAAGTACTTTCCTACTAGTCACTACCGGTGGGACTACACATCACCGTAGTTTAGACCACCATCACGTGAGGCACAACTTCAATTCGACTACAAATTAACAATTGTATGAACAACTTAAGATGCACGAGATAATCACAACACATAACTATTCATTCATTCACAACAACATAGGAGTAGAGAGGCTTACACTCGGGTTTAGGTGAACCCTCGAGGTCCCACCCAAACCCCAAAGGTTCCATATTGTGCCCAATTCAAAGATTAGCAAAATCTACTCACCGTTGTTACCCAAGTGAAGACCGAAGACCAAGCTCAAGACTCCAAACTCTCCAGATTCGTTCCCGAAGCTTCACCAACCAAGTTCCTTATCTCTAAACAACCAAACACACTGCATTAATCACCAAAACAACCACAAACCATTGTTATAGCCCATAACACCAATTAAGCATCAAACCAAGCCAAAAACACCCATAAAACTCTTATTTTCGATCAGCCCCTAAGCACACCCTAAATCTAATGATTCTGTTGCGTGTAAAATAGTCTATCGCAATTATAGTGCAAGTATACACGACGCAAGTAGCAAAGTGATACGAAGTATCAGATATCGTCTCCACAGGGACTGGGCTAATAGCTTCACCTTGAATTGCTGCACGAAAGTAAAGAAAATATTTAAGATGTTTGTCACGAGAATAATAAAGTAAACTTAAATAAAAGAGTAGAGAAATCAAGATAGATAGATTTGGCTGGTATTGAATTGCTCAGTAGTGCAGGTATTACTAAGTCTAGGAAATCCAGTTCTGTCGTCGTCCCTGTCGCGGCAGCACCTGTCGCGGCAGCAGTCCGGTGCTTGTCGTGGCAGCGAACAATCAACTCAGTACTTCAAGTTTGGCAAGAATCCCTGATGTGCCTTGGCCTATCCCTAGGTCCAAGTCTGTCGATGATCACATCTTTGATGATACCTCCCGACGTGAATCGAAGGATGAACACCGATGTTGATGAATTCTTCTTTAGCCACTTAACCTCGTCCTATCCCTAGGTCCGAGATAGTTCAACTATAAACTAGAGAACTTGCTCTTATTTCTTTCGTATACTTAACTCTACCGATGCTAAGTAAATAGATAACCTCACAATGCTCTCCCGATGCTCGTGCAAGATGTTAATAACCAAAATAAGAGAACTTGAAGTTTATTTTATTGAACTAAAAATTCCTAAAACAAAACAACACTTGCAACTACTTTACAAAACAACCCGTGGCCCTAGGGGGAATTTAGAACATATTGAGGGAAGGAAAACGGCTAGGGTTTGAGAAGAAGGCTAGAGAATTGTGTGTCTCCTCCCTAGGTCGAAATACATGCCCTTATATAGGCTTTAGGTCCAAGTTTTCTAATTTAACAAGGATTATAACTTTAAATTAAAGTACAACTCTAATAAAGACTAAATCTTTAGAGAATCTATCTTTAAGTCATCCTCCTTCTTTCTTAAGATTTTCTCTCCTTGAACTTTGGGCTTGACATTCCTTTCGATCTGGGGCTTGGAAAAATATGGTGATTTCACACGACAGACGGGCTGAATTTTCTCTATCTGTCGAGGTCCACTTTGCTTCTTCTCCTCAAAACTGTTATCGTCCTTTGCTGTCACGGCGGCATCTATGGCAGCATCGTCCTCTTTAACTGTTTGTCCAGTTCCAGCTCTTCTGCTTCACTGCCCAGCGCCTGCCCTTTCCGTCTGCTACAGCAGCAACCTGCAAAAACAGCCAATTTTAGTAGAAATTGTGCCTTTTAATATATTTGTGATGTTTAACTGTAAACTAACCTAAATGCAATAAATAATGCTTGAATGCAGCAGAAATATGGGTTAAATAGGGGGTAAATAATAGAACTTTTACACACTCAACGCACCCCTAAACTCAAGTTTTTGCTTGCCCTCAAGCAACTAAGACTTAAAAGAAAAATGAAATATTTTTGTTTTGGCTTTAAACAATGAACTTTCCCTTACCCTTCATTCGTTCCCTGTGACGGCAGCAACCTGTCGGATAATTTAGGATCTGTCCGGAGTCTCACTATAGTTCTCGTGCAGTGTGTGCATGCTTGTGAACAGTTATAAGCCAAGACTCTCTTAGTTTCACTAGAATATTTCAACTCTTAACTCAAATTTTTATGCCAAGTTTATCTTTTTCAAGGCACTCCTTATGGTCCTTCGATTTTCTGTTTTGACTCGATTTCATTTATTTAAGCTAAAGTTTCACTAGAGCCGATTTCGGGCACCTCTAGCTAACTTCCTAGAGCCGGTTTCGGGCACCTCTAGGGCTGTTGAGTCTATTTTGCTAAAGTTCTTTCCTAGAGCCAGTGTTAGGCACCTCTATGGGCTATTCATGTGCTAAGATTCCTATTCTAGTTGACTAAAAGAGTTCTAAGCAGTATAACAATCACAATGGTGTTTAAGTTTTCAAAACTATAGAAAGGCTCTAAACTTCTCCTAAAACTATCCTAAAGGCACTGCCACGACAGGGCTGTCACGGCAGGTAAGTTCAGTTCACAGTTTTCAGCCAAAGTTTTCAATATTTTCATCCTTCTTCTCTTTTTTTTGAACTTAAAACAAAACTAAGTAAAAGACACCATTAACACTAAATTAGACTCCATTGATGGAGGGATGCCACCCCCAAACTCAAGGGTTGCATTGCCCTCAATGCAAAATAACAGATAAAAACAAAATGAAAGTAGTACATCACAAAATATATAGCAGGCAACAATAATAAGATAGGAAACTTAAATTTTATGCGTTGTCTTTGCTGCTGCTGCTGAGCCTGATCTGGCGGCGGGCTCTAGCTTTCGGAGCTGGCTGGGGCACGGGGGAGGCAGATGTGTTCTTTGCTTTGGCTTCCTGTGGTGGCTGGATCCTGGTCGGGGAGATGTGAGGGGGTTGCTCCATAACTTGAATTTCAGAACTGCCGCTACTTTCCTCACCGATGCTGCTGTTATGGTTGCTACTGTCATTGCTGCTGCCGCTGGCTTTTGGCATATTATTTTTGTCTGCCATTCGCTTCTGCCTTTTAACCGGTGAAAACTCCTTCGAGAGGTTCCTCTTGATGGAGGGTTCATTGTCGCTGGCGGCCCAAACGAAGGATGATGATAGGCCGGCAATAAAGGCGTCAAGTTCTTCCGTCGCTGTTTTTCTCTTTGTCCCACGGGCAGAAGTTTCTACTGCAGGGTTACTGCCAGCAGCTGTTGTGGCAGGTGTTGGTGTAAATGCTGTAGGAGGTGTTTGTGGTGTGGCCGCAGGTGTGGGAGTGTGGGCAGGTGTAGTGACAGTAAAGTAATGTGCAGGAAATGTGGGGAAGACAGCATCAGGGAAATTTAAAGAATTTTGTATAAAGGTTACCGTAGAGGCAGCAAAATCCCTGATGAAGGTCATTAAGCCAAGCTGTCGTTTCTCCAGCTTCTGAATGACAGCTAATTTCTGGGCGGAGGAGTCTGTCGGGGCAGCTGCTGCGGCAGTTGGTTCAGTATGTGGATGCTCTGTCATATCGGCTGTGGCGGCAACAGGGTCGAATGACGACAGAGGGGTAGCAACAGTCAGCTCCATCAGGCTGAGGTTGTTCTTTTCAGTCCAACCTCTTCCTTCTTCTATCAGATCAGTGCGTACTTCTGGGACATTATGGCCGCGGCAGAGCGATGTGATGAGGTATGGAAGGTAGAGAGGACCCGTCGGTCTATGCGCACACTCTAAAATACTTTCTCGATTAAAGCTGCCCACATTAATGGGTCGTTCATGTAGAATAGAGTGTATCAACGCTAACCTTGGTTGGTCGACGGTGGTGTTGTGGGGTGACGGCATTATCCTCTTCTTTATGAAGGCATTCCATAACTTTGCCTCCGGCAGCAGCTGGGTCCTTTTCACTATTCTTGGATTCTTCCGATTGGTGTTCCATTGAGTCCCAGCACTGGTCAACTCTGCCATGATAGCGTCAATAGTAGTAGTGTCTAATGTACTGAGGAATTGCTGGTGGGCGTCGTCATTGATGCCGATGTAGAAGCCATATAAGGTGTTAATGTACTCTGCTTCAAACGACACTTCTTTCCCTCAAACGAACACCGATGTCGCTGTCCTGCTACTGATGGCAGCATAAAATTCTCGAACCAGCGTGACATTCATTTCCTCCGGCTGCTCTGCAAAGGTTTGCCACTGTAAAGCTCTGATCTTCCGGGCTATGAATGGTTTGAGGCCCAAATTTTCCTCCGTTGGTGTGTAGATAAAGCCTTTCTCTTCTCACATGTCTCTGCTAGCAAAGGAACGTAGGGGAGTTGCTGCCGGTGTGAAACTGGAGGCAGCATTTCGTCGGGTTTTCCTGGAAGACATATTTGTGCAAGGGTTGTGAAAAGCAAATGAAAGTAAATGAAACTAAAGAGGAAGAGTAAGTAAGAAAGGCAGAAGTGAGTGAAAATGAAAATGAAATGGGGTTATATAGAGAGGAATTTGATGCCCGTTGAAACTGTAATGGTAGGCGCGAATAACAGGGCCAGTTGTTGTATGTTAGCGTGTCTGACGCGTCTGACACACGTTTCCGCGTCTGTTACGCGTCTGTCGTGACAGCATGATGACAGCCTGTATTTTCCGCGTCTGTCGCGGCAGCTGTAACGACAGGCTTTAACATTTGGGCTTTGTTGGGCTGATGGATGGATGGTGGGCTGAGTTCACTTCTCATGTTCTTCTTGACTCCTTTATTTCCTAAAAACAATAAAAATAAAAACATTATTCAAATAAAATAAATCTTATTTCCTAATAATAGATAATAATAATGAAAATAAAATAAAATAAAATTTAGGTTAAATTAGGGATGACAGGTGCGGCATCTCCTACGGTAACCACTTCCTGTATTCATGGGGCTTCAGTCCCTTGATAATGCTTGAGACGCTTTCCGTTGACTTTAAATTGGTGCCCGTCTTTTAATGATCAGATTGTTATGGCACCATAGGGAAAAACCTGTACAACTTGGAATGGGCCAGACCATCTAGATTTTAGCTTTCCTGGGAAGAGTTTCAGTCTAGAGTTGAACAACAATACAAGCTGCCCTGGGCAGAACTGTCGTGGCAGCAACTTTTTGTCATGCCACTTCTTCGTTTTATCCTTGTAGATTCTTGCATTGTCATAGGCCATTGTTCGGATTTCTTCAATTTCGTTCAGATCTAACAGCCTTTTCTGCCCTGCCCTATCCAAGTCCATATTCACTGCCTTGATCTCCCAGTATGCTCTGTGCTCTATCTCGACAGGTAGATGACATGTTTTCCCATAAATCAATCGGTATGGAGACATTCCCAATGGAGTTTTGAAAGCTGTCCTATAAGCCCATAATACATCATTGAGGAGTAAAGACAAATCCTTCCTAGTTGGCTTAACCATCTTCTCAAGAATGTTCATAACTTCCCTGTTAGAAATTTCAGCTTGTCCATTGGTCTGTGGGTGATATGTTGTCGCGATCCGATGCTTGACACCGTATTTCTTCAAGGCAGCAGCAATAACCCTGTTGTCAAAATGTCTCCCTTCATCACTGATAATCGCCTTAGGGATGCCAAACCTGGAAAAAATGTTCTTGTGTAAAAATCTTTGAACTGTCTTGGCATCATTCTTTTGAGTGGCGATAGCTTCAACCCACTTAGAGATATAATCTACTGCCAGGAGGATGTATAGATTACCACATGAAGATGGGAATGGTCCCATAAAATCAATCCCCCAAACGTCGAAGATCTCGACTTCTAGAATGTTCTGCAGTGGCATCTCATTTCTTCTTGATATGTTTCCTGTCCTTTGGCACATGTCACAACTCTTGTAGAGGATTTGCGCATCTTTATACAGTGACGGCCAATAAAACCCTGACTGCAGCACCTTGGAAGCAGTTTTGTTGCCTCCTAAGTGTCCTCCATACTGTGAAGCATGGCATTGATGAAGTATGTCTTTCTGCTTCTCATGTGGTACACATCTCCTTATAACCTGATCTGCACAGATTTTGAAAAGAAGAGGTCCGTCCCAATAATAATGCTTAACATCATTTTGTAACCTCTTCCTGGCTTGATAATTAAGGTCAGAAGGAATTATTTCGCTAACTAAGAAATTAACGAAATCTGCATAACAAGGAAGTTCAGAGTACTTACCTGCTGCCATGGCTGTCGCGGCAGTGATTGCGGCAGCAAACAGCTGCTCGTCTGGGAAGGTCTCAATTATGTTTGTCTCATCTGTTGGTAGACTCTGTCCCTTCTCCAACCTTGACAAGTGATATGCCACCTGATTTTCTGTCCCTTTTTTGTCCTTGATTTCAAGGTTGAATTCTTGCAATAGCAGGATCCACCGTATCAATCGAGGCTTTGCATCCTTTTTCGCGAACATATATTTCAAAGCAGAATGGTCTGTGTGCAATATTTCCTTCGTTCCAAGTATTTAAGAACGAAACTTGTCAATGGAGAAAACCACAGCTAATAACTCCTTCTCTGTGGTGGTGTAGTTCACTTGGGCGTCATTCAGTGTCTTGGTGGCATAGTATATGACTTGAAAAATTTTGTCTCTTCGCTGCCCAAGTGCTGCCCCTTCAGTATAGTCACTAGCATCACACATGATCTCAAATGGCTGTGTCCAGTCTGATGGCTGTACTATTGGGGTTGTTACCAGCTTTTCCTTCAGAACCTTGAATGCTTCAGTACATTCATCATTAAAGTCAAAGGGTCGGTTCTGCTCCAGAAGATGGCATAGGGGCTTGGTGATTTTTGAGAAATTCGCAATGAATCTTCGATAAAAACCAGCATGTCCCAAAAAACTTCTAATACCCTTGACTGTGGTCGGCGGCGGCAACTTTTCGATCACTTCTATTTTGGCCCTGTCGACTTCTATGCCACGGCAGCTAATCTTATCGCCAAGGACTATCCCTTCATCCACAATGAAGTGGCATTTTTCCCAATTCAAGACTAGGTTAGCTTTCTCACATCTTTCAAGTACCTTTTGTAGATTGCCTAGGTAGCTCTCAAAGTCATCCCCAAAGACTGAAAAATCATCCATAAAAATCTCAAGGAAGTCCTCCACCATATCGGAGAATATGGCCATCATGCACCTTTGGAAGGTGGCGGGTGCATTGCATAGTCAAAAAGGCATCTTCCTAAAAGCATACGTTCCGTAGGGGCATGTAAAAGTCATCTTTTCTTGATCTTCTGGTGCGATAGCTATTTGATTATAACCTGAATAACCATCACGAAAACAATAGTGAGGTTTACCCGCTAATCTATCAAGCATTTGATCAATAAAGGGTAAAGGAAAGTGGTCCTTTCGGGTAGCTTTGTTAAGCTTCTGATAGTCCATACAAACCCTCCAACCAGTCACAGTCCTGGTTGGGATTAACTCATTGTTTTCATTGGTCACCACGGTCATTCCACCTTTCTTGGGAACACATTGCACCGGGCTCTCCCATTTGTTGTCCGAGATGGCGTAAATTATTCCAGCATCTAACCATTTGATTATCTCATTACGCACCACCTCTTTCATCGCATGGTTTAGCCGCCTTTGAGCATCTATAGTCGGCTTATGATCATCTTCCAAAAGGATTTTATGCATACATAACGCCGGACTAATGCCTTGAATATCAGCTATCGTCCATCCAATTGCCTTTTTGTGCTGCTGCAGCATCCCTATTAGCTGATATTCCTGTTCCTGCATCAACTTGGAAGAGATGATTACGGGCAACGTATCATTTGAACCAAGAAAAGCATATTTTAGCTGCCCTGGCAGGGGCTTCAGTTCTAAAACAGGGGGCTCAATAGTTGATGGCTTTTGAATTGCATGGTTATCCGAAGTATAATTTAAAGGTTCGAATAACTTACCTGGACGATCGCCTATCCAGTTTACCTCCTCCTAATCTTCAGAATCAGATGTATCGGATTCAGAGGAGTTTCTGTCGTCGGTGTTGTCGTGACAGTCCTGTAAGTGGCTGTCGAGGCAGTGACCAATTTTGATGTCGTGACATCCCGACCTGATGCAGGGTTGATCAAAGGTAACTTCAGTGATAGCTTTGCATTCCTCGTTTGCATCAGCATGTTTAATAGCTTGGAGAACATTCAATTTTATCTCTTGATCGTTCACTCTCATGGTGAGTTCTCCTTTTTTCCACATCAATCAGTGATCTTCCCGTGGCTAAGAAGGGTCGCCCAAGGATGATTGGTGCGTTTTCATCTGCTTCACAATCTAAAACGAGAAAATCAGCAGGAAATATAAATTTAACCACTCTTACCAGAATATCTTCGCTTTTTCCTTCCAGATGAACGTAAGAGCGGTCTTCCAGCTGCAGAATTACTGTCGTGGGCCGAGCTTTTCCAATACCTAATTTCTGAAAAACATATTTTGGCATTAAATTAATACTAGCACCAAGATCACAAAGTGCCTTGCCCACATATTTATCTCCGATTACACAAGGTATGATGAAGCTCCCCGGATCCTTCTTTTTCAGGGGTGGCTGCCTATGAAGAATACTCATGCATCCTTCTGTCATCTTAATCGTTTCAAATTCCCAAAGTTTAGATTTCTTTGACATGACATCCTTGAGAAATTTGGCGTAACCAGGCATCTCCCTCACGGCATCTAACAGCGGAATATTAATATGAACCTGCTTAAAAATATCATAAATCTTTTTGAGCTGAGATTCTTGCTTCACTTGTTGTAACCGTTGAGGAAAAGGGGGTGGGGACGATAATCAGCAATACGTCCTTCCCACTGCATACGAATCTGAGGAGGTTTGAGTTCATCATTTTTCTCCTTTGTCGCTTCTGCTGTCGTGACAGGCTCATTGGCAGCAGGCTGTTTGTTACCTGTCGGGGCAGCTTCCACGGCAGGTCTGTCCAAGGCTGGTTTCTTTACTGTTTCAGCTACTTTCTCTAGCCCTGGTAGTTTCTTCCCACTCCTAGTAGTAATGGCTTTACACTGCTCATGTGGGCTGTCTAGCATTTTCAGTATTGCTAGGAAATCCTCCAGTCTGCCTTGGGTTGATATGCTGGGAAACCTGACCCATTTGTGTCTCCAATGATTTCAGAGTAGCTTCATGATTTGTCATCCGCATCTCTGTTTTCTCCATGAATGCCTCCGTCTTCTTGACAAACTGATTCATGTTCTCAATATAAGTTCCTGTCTGAGACATAAACGTAGCCAGAGTCTGTTCCAGTATACTGTTTGTGGCAGCTGGTGGCTGTTGCTGCTGCGTCTACTGTCGAGTCAACAATCTAGGTCCTCCCTGATTCTGATTATTTTATGCTTGAGGATTCAGGGCATTATTAGAATTACTCCAAGAAAACTTGGGATCCTTTCTCCAGTTGGGATTATAGTTGTTGGAGTTGTAATTCGGCTTATTGTAATTTCCAACATACTTTCCCTCTTCTAACTGTATTGGACATTCCTTCGAACTGTGATTTCCCTCACAAATGTCACATACCTCCTCGACAGCAAATCCATGTTGTGCATCATCGTTCAAGAGCTTTTTCATTGCCTTAGTAAGGTATGCCACCTGTGATTTCATCGTGCTGTCGGCCTCATAATCCTTAACAGCTAGGACCCGTTTACCCCCTCTTCTTGCTGTCGGAAACTGCTCCTCATTCTTAGCCAGATTTTTCAATACTTGCATTGCCTTATCCGGGTCTTTGTCCAGTAGTAATCCGTTTGCTGCTGAATCAATTCGAATGCGAGTTTGTAAGTTGGCAGCATTATAAAACTTAGTTACCTAGTTCCATACGGGGAATCCATGCATAGGACAGTTCCGTAGAAGCGTGGTGAATCTGTCCCAGGCCCCGTGCATCGGCTCGTCATCTTCCTGTTGAAAAGTAGCGATTTCATTACGTAATCGCTCAGATAAATGTGAAGGATTAAAACGAGATAAAAATTCACGAGACAAATCTGCCCAAGTTCTAATTGAACCCGGCGTAAGTTTATTCCACCAAGTCTTTTCTCTGTCCCTTAATGAATGGGGAAATAACCGAAGCCTCAGTATCTCCGGATTAACTCCTGGTAGTCTAAACGAACCACAGATTTCCTGGAACGTTTTAAGGTGCTCCTTAGCATCCTCTGTAGCAGCACCACTGAATTGACCAGCATTGTTGATCATGCTGAACATGACAGGTTTCAGCTAAAAGTTATCAACTTCTATATCCGGCAGCGTAGTTTCTAGTTCTACATGATCATTCAGCATGTAGTCACGACAGGACCGTCGTCCGGCAGCGGCAGGCGGGTCACCGACAGGCGGTATAACAGCTCCATCTCTAGCAAGAGGGTTGTTTCCTTGGTGTGCCATTGTCTCTAAATGTTCCTCAAGGTACTCGTTCCTGGCTAGTACGTGACGAAGTCGGTTCCTAAGATTGAATGAACGTTCAATTTCCGGATCTAATGGATACTCAGGATCTTCACCTCGTTTCGATCTGTGCATAAACAAGGAACCTTGTGAAAAGCAAGAGTTTCAACAAACCAAAGAAGAACAAAAAAATAAAAACAAAAACAAAAAGTGCAGTAAAAGAAAAGGTAGAGTTATGTTGCCAGTCCCCGGCAGCGGTGCCAAAAACTTGTTGCGTGTAAAATAGTCTATCGCAATTGTAGTGCAAGTATACACGACGCAAGTAGTAAAGTGATACGAAGTATCGGATATCGTCTCCACAGGGACTGGGCTAATAGCTTCACCTTGAATTGCTGCACGAAAGTAAAGAAAATATTTAAGATGTTTGTCACGAGAATAATAAAGTAAACTTAAATAAAAGAGTAGAGAAATCAAGATAGAGAGAATGGGCTGGTATTGAATTGCTCAGTAGTACAGGTATTGCTAAGTCTAGGAAATCCAGTTCTGTTGTCGTCCCTTTCGCGGCAGCACCTGTCGCGGCAGCAGTCCGTTGCTGAACAATCAACTCAGTACTTCAAGTTTGGCAAGAATCCCTGATGTGCCTTGGCCTATCCCTAGGTCCAAGTCTGTCGATGATCACGTCTTTGGTGATACCTCCCGGCGTGAATCGAAGGATGAACATCGATGTTGATGAATTCTTCTTTTGCCACTTAATCTTGTCCTATCCCTAGGTCCGAGATAGTTCAACTATAAACTAGAGAACTTGCTCTTATTTCTTTTGTATACTTAACTCTCCCGATGCTAAGTAAATAGATAACCTCACAATGCTCTCCCGATGCTCTTGCAAGATGTTAATAACCAAAATAAGAGAACTTGAAGTTTATTTTATTGAACTGAAAATTCCTAAAACAAAACAACCTTGCAACTACTTTACAAAACAACCCGTGGCCCTAGGGGGAATTTAGATCATATTGAGGGAAGGAAAACGGCTAGGGTTTGAGAAGAAGGCTAGAGAATGGTGTGTCTCCTCCCTAGGTCGAAATACATGCCCTTATATAGGCTTTAGGTCCAAGTTTTCTAATTTAGCAAGGATTACAACTTTAAATTAAAGTACAACTCTAATAAAGACTAAATCTTTAGAGAATCTATCTTTAAGTTGTCCTCCTTCTTTCTTGGGATTTTCTCTCCTTGAACTTTGGGCTTGACATTCCTTTCGATCTGGGGCTTGGAAAAATATGGTGATTTCACACGAAAGACGGGGTGAATTTTCTCTATCTGTCGATGTCCACTTTGCTTCTTCTCCTCAAAACTGTTGTCGTCCTTTGCTGTCACGGCGGCAACCATGGCAGCATCGTCCTCTTTGACTGGTTGTCCAGTTCCAGCTCTTCTGCTTCACTACCCAGCGCCTGCCCTTTCCGTCTGCTACAGCAGCAACCTGCAAAAACAGCCAATTTTAGTAGAAACTGTGCCTTTTAATATATTTGTGATGTTTAACTGTAAACTGACCTAAATGCAATAAATAATGCTTGAATGCAGCAAAAATATGGGTTATATATGGGGTAAATAATAGAACTTTTACACACTCAATAGATTCCAACCCTCAAATTACTCCTTACAACTCCCAAAACAACCCTTACATATAGCCTAGCCATCAGCCATCACATTTTCACATAAAACACCCCCAAAACCCAACTTAAAACCCTTCCAAAAACCCCACAAAACCCAAATCCGAAAAATTCCATAAAACCTTGTAAAAATCAGTTTTGTTGGACCTTTTAGGTTGTAGACAACTCATATAACTTCAACAAATCGAAAACTTAAGTTAAAGACTTCAAAGACAACATTTTTAATCTAAAATCCTCCAAACTTCAAATCTCAAAACATGTACGAAAATGAAAACAAATGGTATTAACTCGTAGAGAATAACGAGGGCAAGTCAAAAACAAAGTTACCTTTGCAAAATCTTCATAAATGAGCAAGATATTGGATGGAATAGTATCTAGGGGAAGAGGGGTTCATTTTGTCGTCAAAATGGGAAAATGGAGAGAGGAAGAAGATGAGCCAAAAGCAATTTTTTATGTTTGTTTAAAATTGGGGAGCTAAAGACCAAAGTACCCTTAATGAATTAAGAAAATCACAATAGGAGACACTCATGGCTATTTGGGCTTGCTTTGAAAATGGTCCAACTTAACTTATCCGTTTTTAAAACTCGAGACCCAATATTTTATTTTATTATTAAAAATTAGGAACCGCAACCTGAACCATTATTTAATTATTATTTTCACCCGGCCCCCGAACCCGGATGTTACAACATAGATGGTTGGAGTTGCTTAAGGATTATGATTTAACGATTGAGTATCATCCTAGTAAGGCTAATGTTGTGGCTGATGCTTTGAGTAGAAAGGTGGTTGTGGAGTTGATGGCGATGTTTGCGCAGTTGAGTTTGTCGTATGATGGTGGTTTGATAATGGTGTTGCAGATGTAATTGTGTCTGGTGCAGTTGTTTAAAGAGAAGCAATTGTTGGATGATTCATTGGTATCACATGTCCAATACATAGCGAATGGTAATGCAACGGACTTTAGTTTTAATCATGATAGTGTTTTATGTTTTAAGGGTTGATTATTCGTACCAGAGGATGATGAGTTAAGGCGCAATATTTTGAGTGAAGCGCATAGAATCCCTTTTGCTATGAATCCTGGTAGTACTAAGATGTATCGTGGGTTGCAGGATGAGTACTATTGGGTTGGTTTAAAGATAGAGGTGGCCGAGTTTGTTGGTAAGTGCATGGTTTGTCAACGAATTAAAGACGAGCATCAGTTTCCTTCTTGTTTGTTACAACCGTTAAGGATACCATAATGGAAATGGGAGAAGATTACCATGGATTTTGTGTCAGGGTTGCCTTTGACACCATCAAAGAAAAACTCTATTTGGGTGATTATGGATCGTTTTACAAAGTGTGGGCCTTTCTTGCATGTGTATACTACGTATACGCTGGATATGTTGGCAGATTTGTATATCTCGGAGAGTATGCGTTTGCACGATATGCCTAAGTCTATAGTATCAGATGGGGATCAGCGTTTTATTGCAAGATTTTAGGAATGTTTGCACAGAGCCTTGGGTACAAGGTTGAACTTTAGTACTTTGCTTCATCCTCAAACGGATGGTCAGTCCGAACGTGTTATCCAAGTGTTGGAAGATATGTTGAGATGTTTCATTATTGTTTTTCAAGGATCTTGGGAGAAGCACTTGCCTTTGGTAGAGTTTGATTATAATAATAGTTATCAAGCGAGCATTCAAATGGTACCTTTTGAAACTTTGTATGGTAGGAGGTGTTGTACGCCTCTTTGTTGGGCGGAGGTAGGTGAGAAGTATGTTTCTTTGCCTCATGTGCTAAAGAAGACTAGTGAGAAGGTAAAGCTCATTAGTGAAAGGTTGAAAGCGGCTTTGGATCGACAAAAGTCCTACGCAGATTTGAAGCGTAGAAAAATTGAGTATGCAGTTGGTGATAAAGTGTTTTTGAAAGTTTTGCCTTGGAAAAAGGTGATGAGATTTGGTCGGAAAGGCATGTTGAGTCCGAGGTTTATTGAACCTTATGAGGTGTTTGAGCCTGTTGGTCCGGTAGCTTATAGATTGAGGTCTCCACCTGATTTCGAAAAGATACATGATGTGTCCATGCTTCGGAAGTATAGATTAGTTTTGTCGCATGTTATGCGAGTTGAGGAGATTGAGTTGTATTCGAATTTATCCTATGAAGAGAAACCGGTTGAGATCTTGGATATTGATAGTAAAGTTCTTTGGGGTAAGACCATTGAGTTGGTTAAGGTGTTGTGGCGACATCGAGGTGTTGAGGAAGCTACGTGCGAAAGGAATGATGACATGAAGAAGCAATTTCCTTATCTTTTTCCACCAGGTAAATTTTGAGGATGAAATTTCTTAATTGGGGCAGAGTTGTAACGCCCCGATTTTGGGCTTGGAAGTTAGACGAGTTTTGCTAGACGGTTCAAGCGAACCGGTCTAGGCAATTTAGACTAGTTTCGGGAATAAATTGTTTTAAAAAGATTTTGAGTGAGATAAAATATGAGAAAATGGTTAAAATCAATATTTAATATAAAAATGATTTTGGTAAAATCAATTTTGGTAAAGGAGATTTGGAAGAAAGACATTTTTGTTAATGACCAAAATGTAATTTTGGCAAAACTATTTTAAGTAACAGTTTTGTAAAAAGAGTCAAAACTTGGAATCCTTAAGGATCTATTTGTCCAAAATCTAATATCAAACTTTAACCCTTAATTAGCTATTTTTAAAATGGTTTTCGAAATAATAAATGGGTTGGGAGAATTTATTTTATAATTAAATTGTCTAAAACAAAACTTACATAACTACTTTCTCTCTAAAAGTTTCCTCACCAATTCTCACCAGCCAAACACTCTTTTCCTCTTCAAAATCTTGAGGTAAACTTCTGATTTCTCTAATCTTTTGTTGTCAAATAATTTCTCATCGGTTTCCTATCAAAACCTTATAGTTTTAATTTTGTTTTCTCATGTAAATCAATCTGATTAAGGGAAGAACATCCATTGGAGGTGAGCTGTGTTTTAATCCTCTAATGTAAGGTTCTTTACTGAAATTCCCAATTTCTTGGCTCTTTACATATGTTTTCTAATGGGTTTTAATGTATTAATTATGGAATTTTGCTTAATCAAGGTTTAATTGGTGGAATCTTGTGATTTTCGAATTGGATTTATTTTGATGATTTGTAGATTGGTTTTAATCATATTTTTGTTGTTTAATAATGTGGTAAAGGGGGTTTTAATAATGGAATCCCCAAACTAAGTTAATTGCTAGATTTCTAGGTTGAAGTCTTTAAGTTTATAGCTTGTTTATATGGTTTAATGGTTGCTGGTGGTAAAAGAATGTTGAGGTGATGTTTGTAGATGTATATTGATGTTTTTTAAAGGTTAATATCGCTGGTTATTGGTTGGAAATTGTTTAGAATGATTTTGTCGATGTTTTCGGTTGATTTCGCCGATGTTTTTAGATGTATATTGATGTTTATTTTCGGTTGCTGGAGGTTTTGATGCAAGAATGTGCATTTATCCTCTATTTTGCTTTGGTTTAAAGCAAGGGAGATTGATCTGATGTCATTGGAAGAGGTCTTGAATGTTGTGGAGGCTTGAGATCGCTCCAGCAAAGCAAGCAAAGTTTTTTCAGTAAGTGGAAACGATTATAAAAGCTTTTCAAAGGTTTGAAAGCAATGTTTGGGGGTTTAGATTGATCTTGAAATGCTAATCTAAGCTCGGGAGTAAGTATGGAAGATTTTTCTCTCAGTTTTTCGATTTTCCCATTGTTTTGGTTGATCATGCTCATGTTTTCGGAAAGAGATTTGTTACCTATTGTTTATGCATGTTTTGAGTAGTGAGGTTTGATACATATGATCCCATGTGATTGATTTATGATTTTAAGGAGATTATACCTTGTTGAGATAATGTTATGCATGGTTCAATGCATTTGAAATGGGATGAGAATTTGATTTATGTTTATGCATTGAAAACAGTAGGGTAGCATGGTTTAAAGGTGTATATTATCATAGTGATGAGACTTAATATTATCGGATATAATTGGTCAACCAATAGGATAAGAAGTGTACTATAATATACAAAATTCGTACGTGAGACAAATTCTTTGGTTACACAATAGGGGTAGTGTTATTTTGTTGCGAGTGATAGGGGTAGATTCTATCACCAACGGGCAATGGGGTAGTGCCATCCTCGCCGAAGTGAGATTATGGGAAGGGTAGTTACACCGTGAGACTTGATGAGGGGTAGTGCCATCAAGGTATTCGCATATCTAAACATGAATGGATAGGGGTAGTGCTATCCAAGGATGGGGATAGATTCCATCCGGGTCACTTGAATGCTAATATATGAGATTACATGTATCATGATTTGAAAATGGATTTTTATACATGAGATTCTATTTTGAGATACGTTTTGTGATGAACAAGCATGAGAAGCTTACAATGAGATTTGCATTGTGGTAAATGCAAGAGATTGATGATACATGTTTTACAAATGATTATTGACTTTGCTTGAAAGAGATTTAAAGCACGAGTTGTATATGAGCATGATGAAAAGATATTTGTATTTGAGAAATGGATTTAAAATGCATTGTTGTTGGTTTTTATTCGAGCGACCCTCACTGGGCATTTATCCTCACGCTCTCTTTTTCCAACAATGCAGAGAAATAGCTATTTGGAGGCAGTAAGAAGGCAAGAAAGGATCCAAGAGATGTTTCATTGCCCAAGTATCATTTTCCGTTTACTATATAGTAATAAGTGGCAATGTGAGGGTACCTAATTGCTTTGGGAGGTTGTGTTATTGAAACTCCGTGGGTTGTGGCAAGTTTATATTGCCTATTTGAACTTGTAAATGGCCTTTAGTTGCTGGAATTTTCGTTTGGTTTGCATTTTGAGGTTTGAATGGATGTTTTACTATAGGAAGCATGCCTATAGTTTGTTAATCATTTTAAGTTGGCTTTTGGAAGCATGCTTTGGTGTTATAAATCGTTGGATTTATGCCTTAAATGTTTGTGATTAGGTTGGAAGCATGTTAGAATGATTTCGGATACGTAATTATGTGTTAAACCAGCAAAAGTGGCATTACAGGCCCATGCGTACCGAAACGCGGGATAGCGTACCAATACAATATGCCTAAAATAGCCCAGGCATTTTGATACGGGCGAAGCCGTTTCGATGTGGTATGCTTATATAAGGCTTTGTGTTTCAATGCGTGAGGGCGTATCGGTACGGGATTTTGTGGATTTGAAACAGAGGAAGCTTACTGGACAAACGCGTATCGATGCGGGCCTTGGTTTATCGATACACCTAGCCCTTTTTGTTAGTTTTTGGAATCTGTAAGTTTACTCTTGTTACGTTTTTAGTCCCTGAATGTTAAGCATGCAATTGGTTGAGTTTGGGATGTTGTTTAAAGCTGATATTTGACATTTAAGCATGAAATGAGACTAATTAAGGATTGGTAATCTTTATTTGACTTAAGCCCCGGTATTTATCTGATTTTACCTAAAGCGCGTTTGCAATCAATCGGATGTCCAATTAACTTCGTCCGTGTTCTATCTTTATCCGTTGTGAGTATGATCACCTTAGGAATTAAAAAGAGCGTCTAAACAAGATAAAATAAAAAAAATGGTCGTTTATTGATGTAAATCTTCAACGGTTTATTTCAATATTCTCTGTGTAACTCACTCGAGTCGGTAAAACGGTTGGACCAAGTCAAGTGGGTTTCAGCCTAGGTGTTTCTAGGTTGATTAGACGGACCGATAGAACGAGATTAGAGATTCGAGAAAGATTCGGGATAAAAATCGAAATAAATATCTTTAAGTGAGATAAAAATATGGAAAATATCCTAAAATCACTATTTAATATATGGATGTTTTTGGTAAAGTCAATTTCGGAAAAAAGGATTTTCGGAATTGGACATTTTGGGCTAGTGACATGTAACCCCTTGACTCGGCCTGGCCGATAGAGCGAACCGAACGGATCATACGGGTAGTATTGAAGTAAACCAAGAAGGTTTACCTCAATAAACGAACCTTTTTTTTTCTTTTTATCTTGTCTAGATGCAACTTAGGTTCATATATGTTCGTTCACAAGTAGCGGATAAAACACCAACGTAATGGCCCCTCGATTAAAGCCGATTAAGATTTAGAGACCATTTTGTAATTTTCATAAATTATAAGGGCTATTAGCAAAACTGAGTTACCAACCTTTAATTAGGTCCATTACAGACTTATCGATGAAATCTCAGCTCAAAATGACATCTAGAACTCATCCAATTGCATACAAGCAAACAGGGACCAAAACGTAAGAAATAAAAACTCAGAACAATTCAAAAACAGGTTCAACGATCAAACGTTTAGGAACAGAATGCCATGTATCGGAACATCCGTTTCAGAACACGGCTGACCGATCCGATACACGGGTTCATTTCGAAACCCCTCAAGACATGTTTCGGTACGATGGTTCACAGAGTTAAAATGTTCTGAAACCAGCCTCGCTGTTCCGAAACACCAAGGCCATTTCAGGCCACCTTTTCGAAACAAGCAAGGGTCTTTCGAAACACTTGTGCCTGCAATGTTCTAAAAAGCTGGTTTAAATCACTTTACGCCCTCTGAAACCATCCTGAGTCATGCCCCAACATATTCGCAACTTAATTTCACATCAAAGACCACATATACAAAGCATAAGCAACATCGTAGCATCATTCTCATAAGCTACGGAAAAAAGGCATGCTTCCTAGAAGTTAAAAGCACCAAAAGGCTAAAATCCAAATGCAAGCATAAAACCGAACACAAAGGCCATTTACTAGTCCAAATATGCATCTCAAAATTGCACAAAATCGGGAAACTCACAAACCAACCACATGCATAACATTGGACACCCTCATTGCATTTATTACACTTATCCAAAACCAAAGCTTACCTTCAATCAAAGTCTTCCACCGATCCCCTTGCAAGTGTTACCTCCAAAGCTTAAATCAACTGCATTGATGAACAAAGAGAGCATAAGCATACAAGCTTAGTGAGGATTGCTTAAACCAAAACATCATCAATGCACAAAACCGTTTTTCACTCTTTTCAAAACGATCAACCTTCCTTTGACAAAACATGCACTTTATCCTCAAAACTATTGTAATAAACATCATGTAACATGATACACATAAATCCAGCAATTAAATCATTGCTACTCATAAAACAAGCCTTCCAAGCATAATCACCTTTATGCTAAGCTTAAACCAAAACATGCATCTTTCAAATTATGCATTAACAACATTTTTCACAATGTTTCCTTTCATTATATTAGCTCACAAGTGATAAACAACAATCTCAAAAACATATATCGGATACACGGATTACCAAGGGTTGTCGCACACCCTTCATACACTCTACCGGTATTACAATGCTCACACACGAGAGCGGCCCTCCATCCTTGTGACACTCGTGGTGGAGTATTCGGTACAATCACAACCCCTCGACACCACTCATCGATAGATGTATAATCCACTAACGAGAGACGGGACAAACACAAGGTTCGCACCTGGGAGCTACCCTCAACCGTTGCAACCTTAAACAAATCCTCAATCGTTAGGATACTTGGATAGAGTATTCGGTACAATCACAACCCCTCAACATCCAAGGCGACTTGTTTATAGTGCACTCAATTCTATAGTCGGCTAACTATATCTGATTTCATTTATAAAACATTTTATTCAACATCACTTGCCAATATAACCCATAACATATGCATACCTCACTATTTTTACAAACCATTCATGATAAGCCATAAATCAAGCATTAAACCATGCTTCAAACCTCATGCATCAACATATGCATATGAGGATCACTTACCTAGTGCATCCTTAAACCACATGGCATCATCAACCTCATTTCACATATTCAAAACATGCTTTAAAATAGTAGGTAAATGCAATTAAAACCGAGTGCAACCAAAGGCTCAAAATTAGCACAACCGAGGGAGAAATTTTGATTTACTTACTTCCGAACTTAATAAAGCGTTTTAAGCTCTTATTAAGTTCCCAAAACTTTTTCTAAAACGTTTCCACGCTGGAAAACCAAATTCATCTCACAGACTCGCGAAACCACGCTTGCCGACGCGGGTACATATCTTTTGAAGCCTCCAAAAACACTTCATTTGCTTCCGGAATATTATCCCCTATTTCTAACACATCAAAACAAAGGTTCAATGCATCTAAAACTCCAGCACACACAAGAAAGCACCAAAACACCCATCCCAAACAACCGAAAACTCAATCGATTGACCTCCAACCTCAGCCCAGCCATTACCCAACTCATCCAACACATTTTAGGCATTAATCAACATCCCAAAACAACCTAAAACTATCCTTATACCTCCAGCAACTCAAATTCCTCAAGAACACCTCAAAAACTCACCCAAAAGCACTTCAAAAACTAGGGATATCAGGATCTATATGATTAAGACTCCACTTCAACACCAAAAACCTTTCAAAACTCATTTAGAAACAATCTCAAACCAGACATTTAAATCAAACTCCGAAAATCACCTTAAAATCCATTTTTCATTCAAGATTTCAAGAGTTTAACAATCTAAAAACAAAACCTCAATCAAAATCAGTATTAAGGAGTCTAATATCTTTGGAATTTCATTAAAGAACTTCGACTAGAGGGATAGCATAAAAATTACCTCTAATCCTTGCTTCTCCTCTAATTTGGCAAGATTTGCTTGAAGAAACTTGAGGGGAAATAAAAGAAATCAATAAAGAAAATATATGAATCAAGAGAGGTTTCGAGAATAAGGATTTCTAGAAAATTGAGACAAAAGGGAGAGTGCTTGGCAGAAGTAAAAGTGAGGAATGAAAAGCTCGTCAAAAATTTCATTAACCGATTAACTAACTTTCCTTAATTAATTAAATAAAACCTTTTTAATTATTTAATAAACATTTAAAACACATGCCAAATTTGGGAAAAGGCATAATTGCCAAGTAGCTCCCTAATGATTCTAAGATTTTTGACTCCTCTTGAAAAACATATTTTCCAACTTTTAAATCTTTACATTTTGGTCACTACCCAAAATGTACACTTTAGAAAACCCGTTTTGTAAAATTGATTTGACCATCATCTTAAACACCATTTTAGAAGATTTTAGGAATTTTTATCATATTTTTATCCCATTCGAACCTTGATTTCCCTAAACCACCTTTTAATGGTTCGAACAACCAACATCGGTTCCACCGGCCCAACCCGACTCACCCAAAACATCTTGGCCTAAAATCGGGGCATTACAACTCTCCCACACTTAGTAAATTTCGTCCTCGAAATTTTTCCTGAAGGAGAAAGGCACGGAACTGACTCAATCCATCCACCTTACTTTCCCACACAACCTCCTCAACTCCTCAATGCCATAACAATACCATCACAAGCTCAAACGTCTTGCCACGAAGAACTTTGCTACACGTATCCAGAATTCTCACCAGTTCCCCATCATAGGATAAATCCAGATTTAACTCAATTTCCTCGATAGGCATCACATACGATGGATCAGATATATACCTCCGCAACATAGATACAAGAAACACATCATGAATCTTTTCTAATTCATGAGGCAACCTCAACCGATAAGCTACAGGACCAACCCTCTCCACAACCTCATAAGGTCCAACAAACATCGGACTAAGCTTTCTCTTACGTCCGAACCTCATCACTTTCTTTTAAAGTGATACCTTAAGGAACACGCGATCTCAACCGCAAATTCAACCTCTTTATGCTTTAAATCCGCGTAAGACTTCTGGCGATCGGATGCAACCTTCAACCGCAAACATATGAGCTTCACCTTTTAAGTTGTTCCCTTGAGCATATCCGGAAAGGAAAGCAACATTTTCCCCGCCTCAGCCCAACAAAGTGACGTTCTACACTTCCTCCCATACAAGGCCTCATACGGTGCCATCTGTATACTTGCTTGAAAGTTGTTGTTATAAGCAAACTCAACCAACGGCAGATGCTTTTCCCAAGAACCTTGGAAATCAATCACATAGCATCGCAATATATCCTCAAGAACCTGGATAACCCGTTCCGACTGCCCATCCGACTGAGGATGATATGAAGTGCTGAAATTCAACCGTGTACCCAACGCCTGATGTAAACATTCCCAAAACCTTGATGTGAACCTCGGATCTCTATTCGACACTAAGGACTAGGGCACACCGTGCAACCGCACAATCTCAGCAATATACAACTATGCCAACTTATCCAATGTATACGTAGTATGCATAATGAAGAAATGTGCACACTTCGTAAGACGATCCACAATCACCCACACTGAGTTCTTCTTTGACAGTGTCAAAGGCAACCCGAACACAAAATCCATCATAATCCCTTCCAATTTCCACTCCAGTATCCTCAAAGGCTCAAACAAACCGAAAGGAAACTGATGCTCAGCCTTCATCCATTGGCAAACCATACACTTGCTTACAAAATCAGCCACATCCTTTTTCAAACCAACCCAATAGTACTCCTCCTTCAAGCCACGATACGTCTTAGTACTACCATGGTGCATACAAAAAAGGCTGCTATGAGCCTCAGTCAAAATAGTGCGCCTCAACTCAACATCTTCCGGCACCACTATCAGACTTTTGAAACATAGAACTCCAACATCAGTAAGACAGAATTTCATAGCCTTACCATCAACTATAACCTGAACATGAGGTACTAACGACTCATCCAACAACTACTTCCCCTTAATCAACTGAATCAAGAATGGTTTCACCTGTAACTCGGCTATCAAGCCACCATCACGTGATATACTGAAACGGGAAAACATATCCCTCAGCTCAACAGCCACCTTTCTACTCAAAGCACCGGCCACCACATTGGCCATTCCCGGATGATACTCAAAGGTCATGTCATAATCCTTAAGCAACTCCAACCATCTTCGTTGCCTAAGATTCAACTCCTTTTGAGACATAAGATACTTCAAACTCTTGTAATCGGTATAAACCACACACCTTTCACCATAAAGGTAATGTCTCCAAATCTCAAAGCAAAAACCACCGCTGAAAGCTCAAGATCATGCGTATGGTAATTGCGCTCATGCACCTTCAACTGTCTAGATGCATAAGCTACAACCTTCCCAACTTGCATCAATACGCAACCCAAACTAACATATGATTCATCGCTATAGACTACAAACTCTTTACCCAATTTTCGTTGAATCAAGACAGGAGCTTGCGTCAAAGCTTCCTTCAACTTCTCAAACGCTTGTTGCCTAACATCCGCCCACTCGAAGCGAACATTCTTTTGAAACAACTTGGTCAAAGGAGCGGCAATCTTAGAGAAACCTTAGACAAACCTTCGGTAGTAACTAGCCAAGCAAAGGAAACTACGCACCTCCATCACTGACTTAGGTGTCTTCCAACTTATCACCACTTCCACCTTGTGTGGATCCACCTGAATACCTTCAGCTGACACCACATGTCCAAGCAAAACCACTTCCTTGAGCCAAAACTTGCACTTGCTCAGCTTAGAATAAAGCTGATTCTCTCACAGCACTTGTAACACAATCCTCAATTGCTTATCATGATCCTCCTCGGTACGTGAGTACACAAGAATATCATCGATAAATACAACCACATACTGATCTAGAAACTCATGGAATACCCTATTCATCATATCCATAAAAGCAGCTGGTACATTCGTCAAGCCAAAAGGCATCACCAAAAACTCATAATGGCAGTACCTCGTCCAAAAAGTTGTCTTAGGTACATCCACATCCTTCACCTTAAGCTGATAATACCCATACCTAAAATCTATCTTTCAAAACACCGAAGCACCACGAAACTGATGCACCCAAGGTGAAATACTTTGTAACCCCCTTAACCCGGCCTAGACGCTTGCCTTCCTTGCTGACCTCGAAGTACTTTAATGTTTTGCATTATTGATTTGAGAAAACAAAGAGAGAGCGTAAGCAAAAGCTTAGTGAGTAATGCTCAATAAAACCATTCAATAATGCATTTATAAAACACTTTATAAATAAATCATGCTTCAAATCATCATTTACACATGCTCAAAAGCATACTTAAACATGCATCTCATGCTTCATATCATAACATGTCATATTGGCCACAAGTGATAAGTTCCATTTCTTTAAAAACAAGTTCATCAACTTTCACCCCAAGGACTTTTAAACACCTTGGCCCCAAGGACTTTTAAACACCTTGGCCCATGGACTTTTAACCACCATGGAAAGGACCACACAAGGACTTTTAACCACCTTTGTGTCCGTATCAAGTTTCACCCCAAGGACTTTTAAACACCTTGGCCCCAAGGACTTTTAAACACCTTGGCCCCATGGACTTTTAAACACCATGGAAAGGACCACACAAGGACTTTTAACCACCTTTGTGTCCGTAGCAAGAATCATCCAAGGACTTTTAACCACCTTGATGTTCTTAAGTAAACAAGGCTCACTCAAGGACTTTTAACCACCTTAGTGACCTTAACCTTTGCAAAACATCACTTGCCAATATACATCATTATCAACAATTTATCTATTGTTTTAAAGCATTAAACCAAGCCATATTCATCATGCATTTAAAAGCATCAAACCACATTTAATCAATGCTCAAAAACAAGGAACTCTTACCTTGAGCTTCCTTCAACATATGGCTTACAAAAACAGCATTAACCATGCTAAATCATGCTTTCAAAACAGAGTTTAAAACATGCAATAAACCACATTGCACAACAATCAAATCATGGCCACCACTAGAGAGTATTTCCGAAAACTTACACTTGAGCTTAGCAAAGTTGTTTAGACTTAAACTAAGCTCCCAAGACATTGGTTTCAATGCCGAAAACCCAATTTCACTCACCGATTCCACTTCGCCTCTTGCCGAAGCACCAAATCAAGCCTCCGGATCACCACCACTTGGATCCAAAGATGACTCCCCTGTTTTAACACATCAAAATAGTAGATTAATGCATCATCATGCATTAATATCCTCAATGAAAGCACCTAAACTCGCTGCTCTCATCCCCACTCCATTTTCGGCCACCAAACACAACCGAAAACGCATCCAAACCACTTCTCAACAAAGCCCAGCCATTAACCATCAAAACCTAACATCCTTTAACAACATTTAACATCTAAAAAGAACCTAATAACATCCTTATACCTCCAGCAACACCAGATCCACAAGATCACCTCAAAAACAATCAAGAATCACAAGCTAAACTTAGGAAACCCAACCTATCCGGGATTGCATCAATCAAAACTCAATTCCTTATCAATTTAGAGTTCAAATAACCTCAAAAACAAATCTCAAATCACAGATTTAACAGATCAAACGAAAATCATCAAAAATCACCAAATCTTGCATTATAAGCCAAGATCCATTTCACAACTTAAAAGCCTTTAATAAAACATCAATTAAGGATTGAAAACTTAGGAATTTCAGTAAAGAACTGATAGTTTAGAGGAGAATGACGTTCTTACCTCCAAACTTGAGTTTCTCCTCTTTTTGGAATCAAAAACCTTGATGAATCAAGTAGCAAATGATGAGGTTTTGTAGATATGATGATTAGGAATCAAAAGAAAGTTGAAAGGAGAGATTTAGGTGAGAAAATCAGAAACAATTCTCTGGAAAGAAAGTGTTTGGGTTGAGAGAAAATGAGAGAAAAGAAAATAGGAAGTTAGTTATCAAAATGGCCAAAATGGCTTTCCCTCCTCTTTTGATATGTTTTAAAATCAGAATATAGCTTAAAATATCTTAGAAAAATCTGGAGAAACTACTTTTGGAATAATAGCTCCTTAAAGATTCAAAGTTTCAACCCTTTCTAAAACAGTCACAAAACTTTCAAAAATTACATTTTGGTCACTAGCCAAAATGTCACCCTTCCAAAACTCATTTTCCAAAATTGATTTCACAGTTCACTTAATTATATTAAAAGATGATTTTAGAACATTTTTCCATAATTTTAATGCAACCCGAACTAGGCTTTCCTAAATTCACCCTTTTAGATTCGAACAGCACTATGACCAAACCGGTCAACGCCCAAAACTTCTAAGCCCAAAACCGGGGCGTTACAACTCTCCCCCCCTTAAGAAATTTCGTCCCCGAAATTTACCTGAAGGAAAGAGATAAGGAAACTGCTTCAGCATGTCTTCCTTCCGCTCCCACGTGGCTTCCTCAACACCTCGATGCTTCCACAGCACCTTCACCAACTCAATGGTCTTGCCACGAAGAACCTTGCTATCCGAATCCAGAACCTTCACCAGTTCCTCATCATAGGTCAAATCCGGATTCAAAACCACTTCCTCCACAGGCATCACATGCGAAGGATCAGATCTATACTTCCGGAGCATAGAAACATGGAACACATCATGAATCTTCTCCAACTCTTGAGGTAACCTCAGCTTGTACGCAACAGGACCCACACGCTCAACCACCTCGTATGGTCCAATGTACCTAGGGCTCAACTTACCCTTCCGGCCAAACCTCATCACCTTTTTCCAAGGCGAAACCTTCAAGAACACACGGTCACCCACCGCATACTCAATCTCTTTACGCTTCAAATCCGCGTAAGACTTTTGCCGATCAGAGGCAGCCTTCAACCGCTCACAAATGAGCTTTACCTTCTCTGTGGTCCCTTTCAACAAAGCCGGCATCGAAACCAACTTTTGACCAGTTTCAGCCTAACACAGCGGAGTCCTACACTTCCTCCCGTACAAAGCCTCATAAGGTGCCATCTGTATACTTGCCTGATAACTATTGTTATAAGCAAACTCAACCAAAGGCAGATGCTTCTCCCAAGAACCTTGGAACTCAATCACGCAGCACCTCAACATATCCTCCAAAATCTGGATAACTCGCTCAGACTGACCATCCGACTGAGGATGATAGGATGTACTGAAATGCAACCTTGTACCCAGAGCTTGATGCAAACACTGCCAGAAACGCGATGTGAACCTCGGATCCCTATCCGACACAATCGACTTAGGCACACCATGCAGCCGCACAATCTCAGCAATGTACAGCTCTGCCAACTTATCCAAAGAAAACGTGGTATGCACAGGCAGGAAATGCGCACACTTCGTTAGGCGATCCACAATCACCCAAACAGAATTCTTCTTCGAGGGAGACAAAGGTAAACCAGATACAAAATCCATGGTAACCCTTTCCCACTTCCATTCAGGGATTTTCAACGGTTGCAACAACCCTGAAGGAACCTGATGCTCAGCCTTAACTCGCTGACACACCAAACACTTGCTCACAAACTCCGCAACATCCTTCTTCAAACCCACCCAATAGTACTCATCACGAAGATCACGATACATCTTGGTACTACCAGGGTGCATAGCAAAAGGACTACTATGACCTTCAGTCAGAATAGCACGCCTCAACTCAGCATCAGCAGGCACTACTATCCAACTCCCAAAACACAACACACCATCATCATTAAAGCAGAAATCCGAAGGTCTACCCTCTGCGATATCCTGAACATGAGACACCAAGGAATCATCCAGCAACTGCTTATCCTTGATCAACTGAACCAAAGATGGTTTCACTTGCAACTCAGCAACAAGACCACCATCTTGATATGCTCAAGCTAGCAAACATAGCCCTCAGCTCAACAGCTACTTTCCTACTCAAGGCATCCGCAACAACATTAGCTTTTCCAGGATGATACTCAATCGTCAGATCATAATCCTTGAGCAACTCTAACCAACGCCGCTGCCTAAGATTCAACTCCTTCTGAGACATCAGATACCTCAAACTCTTGTGATCTGTGTACACAGTACACTTCTCACCATACAGATAATGTCTCCAGATCTTCAGAGCAAAAACCACTGCAGCCAGCTCAATATCATGCGTAGGGTAATTGCGCTCATGCACTTTCAACTGCCGCGATGCATAAGCCACCACCTTACCCTCCTGCATCAACACACACCCCAAACCAACATAGGATGCATCACTGTAAACCACAAACTCTTTCCATGATTCAGGCTGAATCAAGATAGGAGCTTGCGTCAAAGCCGCCTTAAGCTTCTCAAAAGCCTGTTGTCTCGCTTCCGTCCACTCATACTTAACATCCTTTTGCAACAGCTTCGTCAAAGGAGCAGCAATCTTGGAAAACCGTCCACAAACCTACGGTAGTATCCCGCCAAACCAAGGAAACTACAGACCTCATGAACAGACTTAGGAACTTTCCAATTCATCACCGCCTCAATCTTCTGAGGATCAACACGAATCCCCTCAGCTGAGACCACATGCCCAAGAAACACCACCTCCTTAAGCCAGAACTCACACTTGCTCAGCTTAGCATAGAGCTGATTCTCCAACAAAGCATGCAGCACAATCCTCAAAAGCTCTTCATGCTCCTCCTCAGTACGCGAGTACACGAGGATATCATCAATGAATACCACAACGAACTTGTCCAGGTATTCATGAAACACACGATTCATCATGTCCATGAAAGCAGCAGGAGCATTTGTCAAACCAAACGGCATCACAAGGAACTCATAATGCCCATACCTTGTCCTAAAAGCTGTCTTAGGCACATCCACATCCTTCACCTTCAACTGATAATACCCTGACCTCAAGTCAATCTTAGAGAACACAGAAGCTCCCCGAAATTGATCAAAGAGATCATCAATCCTCGGCAAAGGATACCGATTCTTGATAGTCAACTTGTTCAGCTGACGGTAATCAATGCACATTCTCATAGTGCCATCCTTCTTCTTCACAAACAAGACCGGTGCTCCCCAAGGTGACACACTCGGCCGGATGAAACCACGATCAAGCAACTCTTGCAACTGCGTCTTCAGCTCCTTCAGCTCCTTAGGTGCCATTCTATAGGGAGTAATGGACACAGGAGTTGTATTCTCATACAGCTCAATTCCAAACTCCACCTCGCGGTTAGGAGGTAAACCAGGCAACTCCTCAGGAAACACACCAGGAAACTCCTTCACAACTCTGATATCTTGCACCCTCAACTCTTTAGAGCTAGGATTCATTACAAAAGCTAGATAGGCTTCGCAACCTTGCCTCAGCATCCTGCTCGCCTCCAAGGTAGACACCACATTGGCAAGAAACTTCACATTCTCACCAACCACAACAACTTCATAATCATCCGCAAGCTTAAGCGAAACTCGCTTGTTTTCACAATCCACAACAGCACGATGCTCAGCAAGCCAATCCATACCAAGGATTACATCAAAACCATAAAAGGGCAACTCCATAAGATCAACATGAAAAACATGTTCTTGAACAACCAAGGGACACCTTCTATAAAGCTTTCGAGTCACAACAGTCTCACCAAAAGAACTAGTGACACGAACACCAACATCCAAAGACTCAACAGGCAAACCAAGCAATTCAGCATGCTCACGCAAAATGTATGAATGCGTAGATCCAGAATCTATCAAAGAAAGCAATGACAAGGATTGCAAAGTAAAGGTACCTGCAATCACATCCGCGTCATTCCTTCCCTCACGCTGAGCATACACCCTCGCTTGGCCTCCACCTTCAGGCTGAATAGCCACAACATGGGCCACTCCACGACCACCTTCCTCTCTCCTCTGGAAATTACCACGGCCGCGCCCACGACCTCTCTGCGGTGCAGCAACAACAGGAGCACGCACTTGATCACCAGCCAACCTAGGACAATCTTGCCTCAAATGGTCTGTGGATCCACAATTCCAACACCCATTACCAGCTGCCACAACAGGAGCTTGCACCTCTCTCACAGCACGAGGACAGTCACGCTTCATGTGACCACGTGAATCACAGATCCAACAAGCACTCGGATCAGCTCTAGCATTGCCTCCTCTAGCAGGTGCACCACCACCTCTCTTAGCTGAAGACTGATACTTCTGATCACGTCCCCTCTTGTTCCGTCCACCTCCGGAACTATACTCAGCAGCTCTCTTACCAGAACTTGCTCCAGCACCTTTCGCAGATAAACCCAAGTTCATCTCAATGTCCTTGGCTCGGCCCACCAACACATCAAAATCATCATACTCGGTGGCCAGCACATACATTTTCACATCCGTCACTAAGCCATAACGGAACCTCTCGCACCTTGCCCGCTCATCAGGTACCAGCTCAGGTGCATACTGACTGAGTCGCACAAACTGTACTTCATACTCAGCCACATTCATGCTCCCTTGGGTAAGAGACATGAATTCACGCTTCTTCTCATCAAGGTATCTAACACCAAGATATCTCCGCTTGAACACATTCTGGAAGAATGTCCAAGTCACATCAGCTTCAACCATCCCAGCTATGGTGGTCGTCCACCACGTATACGCATCGTCCTGCAGCAAGGACACAACACAACCCATCTTTTGCACATCCGTGCAGCTCATCTGACCCAAGATTCGCTTGGTACTCTCTAGCCAAGCTTCAGAACTCTCAGCAGACATACCCCTGAACTCAGTCCCACCAAGACTACGTAAGCGCTCCAAAGGTAGTCTAACACCAGCATCTCCCTGATGCCCAGCTCCTTGAGCTCCAGCTACTGCTGCTCGGAAAGCACCCGCAATAGCTTGTACCAACATAGACATATCAGGCATAGCTTGCCCCTGACCAACCTCTGGTCCAGCAGCTCCAGCACCAGCTGCAGCTTCAGCTCTTTCACCCTCAGCACCACCACCAGGTGGAGGAGGAGGTATCACCGCACTACCCGTGTTTTCCTCATTCTCGTTCTCATTAGGAGCCGTAGCTCGCACATTACCTCGTAACTCTCTACGTGGTGCCATACTTTTACCATGCAATCACAATGCAAATAAAACGAAGTCAGGCCCAGCAAGGTAAGCAATCCAAGTATTCAAGCTCAATTTCATTCAAAATCAACACCATTTCATTAGCTTTTATTTGGCAATGGGTACCCACAACATGCTACATCACAGCATACATCTCAATTGCATCCAAATCACAAGCCACTAAACATGCTTTCGATCAACAAGCATACAAGGCACACATACTTCAATCATGCACACATTCATTCCCAATTACTCGAGAACTCAGCTCTGATACCACCAAATGTAACCCCCTTAACCCGGCCTAGACGGTTGACCCGAATTAAGAGAGAGTCACACGGGGAAAACCAAAGTCAACCCGAAAGTCAACCTTGATTAACGACCCTTTTTTTCTTTTTTAAACTTGTCTAGATGCATATTAATCCTTAGATATGATCATACAACAGCATACTCAAAGATCATAAACATCAGAGATCAAACAGGGATCCAATTGAACAAATTACAACTTTAGGGACCAAATTGTAATTTCTGATATATATAAGGACTTAAACCAAATTAAAGTTACCAACTTGAAATTAATCAGGTCTCATGCTTCTCTGTGAAATTTCAGCTCAAAAGGACTTCCCAAACTCATACAATTGCACAAACAAGATTCAGGACCAAAATGCAAACAATTCAAAACATTTAACTGCCAATGTCAGCCCCTAACGGTCACCCGTTCCGAAACAGGCAGAGCCCGTTTCGAAACGCGGGGCCGTTCCGCAACGCGTACCGCAACACGGGCTGACAGTAGCCAACCGTTTCGGAACGGTCCCTCCCGTTTCGGACGCCTGGGCTTGTTTAAGGCACCCGTTCCGAAACGGTAGGTACTGTTCCGGAACACCCTGCACAGATTACCCCAAAATGCATACTTAAACATGCAATTAAACATCCAATCATGCTCCAAATGCCACCAAACTTTACCAACATGCAATTCAACATATATGAGACATACTTGCATCAACAATTCATCAAAACATCAACATATGTGAAAAACCCCAAATCTATAGGCATGCTTCCTACACAAGCAACCATTCAAGCATAAACTTCCAATTCAAGCATATAATGGCCAACCACAAAAACCAGCATTCTCAACAACATTCAATATACTTAGGGAGTTCAAAACATCTCCCAAAACATACACATAGGTCCCCCATTGCCAAATTACCAAAAGCTAAATGTACTTAAGAAAACCTTCCATACTTTGAGCTTTACTTCCACTTGAATGCTTGCCTTCCTTGCTGCCCTCAAAGTACTTTAATGTTTTGGATTATTGATTTGAGAAAACAAAGAGAGAGCTTAAGCAAAAGCTTAGTGAGGAATGCTCAATAAAACCATTCAATAATGCATTTATAAAACACTTTATAAATCATGCTTCAAATCATCATTTACACATGCTCAAAAGCATACTTAAACATGCATCTCATGCTTCATATCATAACATGTCATATTGGCCACAAGTGATAAGTTCCATTTCTTTAAAAACAAGTTCATCAACTTTCACCCCAAGGACTTTTAAACACCTTGGCCCCAAGGACTTTTAAACACCTTGGCCCATGGACTTTTAACCACCATGGAAAGGACCACACAAGGACTTTTAACCACCTTTGTGTCCGTATCAAGTTTCACCCCAAGGACTTTTAAACACCTTGGCCCCAAGGACTTTTAAACACCTTGGGCCCATGGACTTTTAAACACCATGGAAAGGACCACACAAGGACTTTTAACCACCTTTGTGTCCGTAGCAAGAATCATCCAAGGACTTTTAACCAACTTGATGTTCTTAAGTAAACAAGGCTCACTCAAGGACTTTTAACCACCTTAGTGACCTTAACCTTTGCAAAACATCACTTGCCAATATACATCATTATCAACAATTTATCCACTGTTTTAAAGCATTAAACCAAGCCATATTCATCATGCATTTAAAATCATCAAACCACATTTAATCAATGCTCAAAAACAAGGAACTCTTACCTTGAGCTTCCTTCAACATATGGCTTACAAAAACAGCATTAACCATGCTAAATCATGCTTTCAAAACAGAGTTTAAAACATGCAATAAACCACATTGCACAACAATCAAATCATGGCCACCACTAGAGAGTATTTCCGAAAACTTACACTTGAGCTTAGCAAAGTTGTTTAGACTTAAACTAAGCTCCCAAGACATTCGTTTCAAAGCCGAAAACCCAATTTCACTCACCGATTCCACTTCGGCTCTTGCCGAAGCACCAAATCAAGCCTCCGGATCACCACCACTTGGATCCAAAGATGACTCCCCTGTTTTAACACATCAAAACAGTAGATTAATGCATCATCATGCATTAATATCCTCAATGAAAGCACCTAAACCCGCTGCTCTCATCCCCACTCCATTTTCGGCCACCAAACACAACCGAAAATGCATCCAAACCACTTCTCAACAAAGCCCAGCCATTAACCATCAAAACCTAACATCCTTTAACAACATTTAACATCTAAAAAGAACCTAATAACATCCTTATACCTCCAGCAACACCAGATCCACAAGATCACCTCAAAAACAATCAAGAATCACAAGCTAAACTTAGGAAACCCAACCTATCCGGGATTGCATCAATCAAAACTCAATTCCTTATCAATTTAGAGTTCAAATAACCTCAAAACACATCTCAAATCACAGATTTAACAGATCAAACGAAAATCATCAAAAATCACCAAATCTTGCATTATAAGCCAAGATCCATTTCACAACTTAAAAGCCTTTAATAAAACATCAATTAAGGATTGAAAACTTAGGAATTTCAGTAAAGAACTGATAGTTTAGAGGAGAAGGACGTTCTTACCTCCAAACTTGAGTTTCTCCTCTTTTTGGAATCAAAAACCTTGATGAATCAAGTAGCAAATGATGAGGTTTTGTAGATATGATGATTAGGAATCAAAAGAGAGTTGAAAGGAGAGATTTAGGTGAGAAAATCAGAAACAATTCTCTGGAAAGAAAGTGTTTGGGTTGAGAGAAAATGAGAGAAAAGAAAATAGGAAGTTAGTTATCAAAATGGCCAAAATGGCTTTCCCTCCTCTTTTGATATGTTTTAAAATCAGAATATAGCTTAAAATATCTTAGAAAAATCTGGAGAAACTACTTTTGGAATAATAGCTCCTTAAAGATTCAAAGTTTCAACCCTTTCTAAAACAGTCACAAAACTTTCAAAAATTACATTTTGGTCACTAGCCAAAATGTCACCCTTCCAAAACTCATTTTCCAAAATTGATTTCACAGTTCACTTAATTATATTAAAAGATGGTTTTAGAACATTTTTCCATAATTTTAATGCAACCCGAACTAGGCTTTCCTAAATTCACCCTTTTAGATTCGAACAGCACTATGACCAAACCGGTCAACGCCCAAAACTTCTAAGCCCAAAACCGGGGCGTTACAACTCTCCCCCCCTTAAGAAATTTCGTCCCCGAAATTTACCTGAAGGAAAGAGATAAGGAAACTGCTTCAGCATGTCTTCCTTCCGCTCCCACGTGGCTTCCTCAACACCTCGATGCTTCCACAGCACCTTCACCAACTCAATGGTCTTGCCACGAAGAACCTTGCTATCCGAATCCAGAACCTTCACCGGTTCCTCATCATAGGTCAAATCCGGATTCAAAACCACTTCCTCCACAGGCATCACATGCGAAGGATCAGATCTATACTTCCGGAGCATAGAAACATGGAACACATCATGAATCTTCTCCAACTCTTGAGGTAACCTCAGCTTGTACGCAACAGGACCCACACGCTCAACCACCTCGTATGGTCCAATGTACCTAGGGCTCAACTTACCCTTCCGGCCAAACCTCATCACCTTTTTCCAAGGCGAAACCTTCAAGAACACACGGTCACCCACCGCATACTCAATCTCTTTACGCTTCAAATCCGCGTAAGACTTTTGCCGATCAGAGGCAGCCTTCAACCGCTCACAAATGAGCTTTACCTTCTCTGTGGTCCCTTTCAACAAAGCCGGCATCGAAACCAACTTTTGACCAGTTTCAGCCCAACACAGCGGAGTCCTACACTTCCTCCCGTACAAAGCCTCATAAGGTGCCATCTGTATACTTGCCTGATAACTATTGTTATAAGCAAACTCAACCAAAGGCAGATGCTTCTCCCAAGAACCTTGGAACTCAATCACGCAGCACCTCAACATATCCTCCAAAATCTGGATAACTCGCTCAGACTGACCATCCGACTGAGGATGATAGGATGTACTGAAATGCAACCTTGTACCCAGAGCTTGATGCAAACACTGCCAGAAACGCGATGTGAACCTCGGATCCCTATCCGACACAATCGACTTAGGCACACCATGCAGCCGCACAATCTCAGCAATGTACAGCTCTGCCAACTTATCCAAAGAAAACGTGGTATGCACAGGCAGGAAATGCGCACACTTCGTTAGGCGATCCACAATCACCCAAACAGAATTCTTCTTCGAGGGAGACAAAGGTAAACCAGATACAAAATCCATGGTAACCCTTTCCCACTTCCATTCAGGGATTTTCAACGGTTGCAACAACCCTGAAGGAACCTGATGCTCAGCCTTAACTCGCTGACACACCAAACACTTGCTCACAAACTCCGCAACATCCTTCTTCAAACCCACCCAATAGTACTCATCACGAAGATCACGATACATCTTGGTACTACCAGGGTGCATAGCAAAAGGACTACTATGACCTTCAGTCAGAATAGCACGCCTCAACTCAGCATCAGCAGGCACTACTATCCAACTCCCAAAACACAACACACCATCATCATTAAAGCAGAAATCCGAAGGTCTACCCTCTGCGATATCCTGAACATGAGACACCAAGGAATCATCCAGCAACTGCTTATCCTTGATCAACTGAACCAAAGATGGTTTCACTTGCAACTCAGCAACAAGACCACCATCTTGATATGCTCAAGCTAGCAAACATAGCCCTCAGCTCAACAGCTACTTTCCTACTCAAGGCATCCGCAACAACATTAGCTTTTCCAGGATGATACTCAATCGTCAGATCATAATCCTTGAGCAACTCTAACCAACGCCGCTGCCTAAGATTCAACTCCTTCTGAGACATCAGATACCTCAAACTCTTGTGATCTGTGTACACAGTACACTTCTCACCATACAGATAATGTCTCCAGATCTTCAGAGCAAAAACCACTGCAGCCAGCTCAATATCATGCGTAGGGTAATTGCGCTCATGCACTTTCAACTGCCGCGATGCATAAGCCACCACCTTACCCTCCTGCATCAACACACACCCCAAACCAACATAGGATGCATCACTGTAAACCACAAACTCTTTCCATGATTCAGGCTGAATCAAGATAGGAGCTTGCGTCAAAGCCGCCTTAAGCTTCTCAAAAGCCTGCTGTCTCGCTTCCGTCCACTCATACTTAACATCCTTTTGCAACAGCTTCGTCAAAGGAGCAGCAATCTTGGAAAACCGTCCACAAACCTACGGTAGTATCCCGCCAAACCAAGGAAACTACAGACCTCATGAACAGACTTAGGAACTTTCCAATTCATCACCGCCTCAATCTTCTGAGGATCAACACGAATCCCCTCAACTGAGACCACATGCCCAAGAAACACCACCTCCTTAAGCCAGAACTCACACTTGCTCAGCTTAGCATAGAGCTGATTCTCCAACAAAGCATGCAGCACAATCCTCAAAAGCTCTTCATGCTCCTCCTCAGTACGCGAGTACACGAGGATATCATCAATGAATACCACAACGAACTTGTCCAGGTATTCATGAAACACACGATTCATCATGTCCATGAAAGCAGCAGGAGCATTTGTCAAACCAAACGGCATCACAAGGAACTCATAATGCCCATACCTTGTCCTGAAAGCTGTCTTAGGCACATCCACATCCTTCACCTTCAACTGATAATACCTTGACCTCAAGTCAATCTTAGAGAACACAGAAGCTCCCCGAAATTGATCAAAGAGATCATCAATCCTCGGCAAAGGATACCGATTCTTGATAGTCAACTTGTTCAGCTGACGGTAATCAATGCACATTCTCATAGTGCCATCCTTCTTCTTCACAAACAAGACCGGTGCTCCCCAAGGTGACACACTCGGCCGGATGAAACCACGATCAAGCAACTCTTGCAACTGCGTCTTCAGCTCCTTCAGCTCCTTAGGTGCCATTCTATAGGGAGTAATGGACACAGGAGTTGTATTCTCATACAGCTCAATTCCAAACTCCACCTCGCGGTTAGGAGGTAAACCAGGCAACTCCTCAGGAAACACACCAGGAAACTCCTTCACAACTCTGATATCTTGCACCCTCAACTCTTTAGAGCTAGGATTCATTACAAAAGCTAGATAGGCTTCGCAACCTTGCCTCAGCATCCTGCTCGCCTCCAAGGTAGACACCACATTGGCAAGAAACTTCACATTCTCACCAACCACAACAACTTCATAATCATCCGCAAGCTTAAGCGAAACTCGCTTGTTTTCACAATCCACAACAGCACGATGCTCAGCAAGCCAATCCATACCAAGGATTACATCAAAACCATAAAAGGGCAACTCCATAAGATCAACATGAAAAACATGTTCTTGAACAACCAAGGGACACCTTCTATAAAGCTTTCGAGTCACAACAGTCTCACCAAAAGAACTAGTGACACGAACACCAACATCCAAAGACTCAACAGGCAAACCAAGCAATTCAGCATGCTCACGCAAAATGTATGAATGCGTAGATCCAGAATCTATCAAAGAAAGCAATGACAAGGATTGCAAAGTAAAGGTACCTGCAATCACATCCGCATCATTCCTTCCCTCACGCTGAGCATACACCCTCGCTTGGCCTCCACCTTCAGGCTGAATAGCCACAACATGGGCCACTCCACGACCACCTTCCTCTCTCCTCTGGAAATTACCACGGCCGCGCCCACGACCTCTCTGCGGTGCAGCAACAACAGGAGCACGCACTTGATCACCAGCCAACCTAGGACAATCTCGCCTCAAATGGTCTGTGGATCCACAATTCCAACACCCATTACCAGCTGCCACAACAGGAGCTTGCACCTCTCTCACAGCACGAGGACAGTCACGCTTCATGTGACCACGTGAATCACAGATCCAACAAGCACTCGGATCAGCTCTAGCATTGCCTCCTCTAGCAGGTGCACCACCACCTCTCTTAGCTGAAGACTGATACTTCTGATCACGTCCCCTCTTGTTCCGTCCACCTCCGGAACTATACTCAGCAGCTCTCTTACCAGAACTTGCTCCAGCACCTTTCGCAGATAAACCCAAGTTCATCTCAATGTCCTTGGCTCGGCCCACCAACACATCAAAATCATCATACTCGGTGGCCAGCACATACATTTTCACATCCGTCACTAAGCCATAACGGAACCTCTCGCACCTTGCCCGCTCATCAGGTACCAGCTCAGGTGCATACTGACTGAGTCGCACAAACTGTACTTCATACTCAGCCACATTCATGCTCCCTTGGGTAAGAGACATGAATTCACGCTTCTTCTCATCAAGGTATCTAACACCAAGATATCTCCGCTTGAACACATTCTGGAAGAATGTCCAAGTCACATCAGCTTCAACCATCCCAGCTATGGTGGTCGTCCACCACGTATACGCATCGTCCTGCAGCAAGGACACAACACAACCCATCTTTTGCACATCCGTGCAGCTCATCTGACCCAAGATTCGCTTGGTACTCTCTAGCCAAGCTTCAGAACTCTCAGCAGACATACCCCTGAACTCAGTCCCACCAAGACTACGTAAGCGCTCCAAAGGTAGTCTAACACCAGCATCTCCCTGATGCCCAGCTCCTTGAGCTCCAGCTACTGCTGCTCGGAAAGCACCCGCAATAGCTTGTACCAACATAGACATATCAGGCATAGCTTGCCCCTGACCAACCTCTGGTCCAGCAGCTCCAGCACCAGCTGCAGCTTCAGCTCTTTCACCCTCAGCACCACCACCAGGTGGAGGAGGAGGTATCACCGCACTACCCGTGTTTTCCTCGTTCTCGTTCTCATTAGGAGCCGTAGCTCGCACATTACCTCGTAACTCTCTACGTGGTGCCATACTTTTACCATGCAATCACAATGCAAATAAAACGAAGTCAGGCCCAGCAAGGTAAGCAATCCAAGTATTCAAGCTCAATTTCATTCAAAATCAACACCATTTCATTAGCTTTTATTTGGCAATGGGTACCCACAACATGCTACATCACATCATACATCTCAATTGCATCCAAATCACAAGCCACTAAACATGCTTTCGATCAACAAGCATACAAGGCACACATACTTCAATCATGCACACATTCATTCCCAATTACTCGAGAACTCAGCTCTGATACCACCAAATGTAACCCCCTTAACCCGGCCTAGACGGTTGACCCGAATTAAGAGAGAGTCACACGGGGAAAACCAAAGTCAACCCGAAAGTCAACCTTGATTAACGACCCTTTTTTTCTTTTTTAAACTTGTCTAGATGCATATTAATCCTTAGATATGATCATACAACAGCATACTCAAAGATCATAAACATCAGAGATCAAACAGGGATCCAATTGAACAAATTACAACTTTAGGGACCAAATTGTAATTTCTGATATATATAAGGACTTAAACCAAATTAAAGTTACCAACTTGAAATTAATCAGGTCTCATGCTTCTCTGTGAAATTTCAGCTCAAAAGGACTTCCCAAACTCATACAATTGCACAAACAAGATTCAGGACCAAAATGCAAACAATTCAAAACATTTAACTGCCAATGTCAGCCCCTAACGGTCACCCGTTCCGAAACAGGCAGAGCCCGTTTCGAAACGCGGGGCCGTTCCGCAACGCGTACCGCAACACGGGCTGACAATAGCCAACCGTTTCGGAACGGTCCCTCCCGTTTCGGACGCCTGGGCTTGTTTAAGGCACCCGTTCCGAAACGGTAGGTACTGTTCCGGAACACCCTGCACAGATTACCCCAAAATGCATACTTAAACATGCAATTAAACATCCAATCATGCTCCAAATGCCACCAAACTTTACCAACATGCAATTCAACATATATGAGACATACTTGCATCAACAATTCATCAAAACATCAACATATGTGAAAAACCCCAAATCTATAGGCATGCTTCCTACACAAGCAACCATTCAAGCATAAACTTCCAATTCAAGCATATAATGGCCAACCACAAAAACCAGCATTCTCAACAACATTCAATATACTTAGGGAGTTCAAAACATCTCCCAAAACATACACATAGGTCCCCCATTGCCAAATTACCAAAAGCTAAATGTACTTAAGAAAACCTTCCATACTTTGAGCTTTACTTCCACTTGAATGCTTGCCTTCCTTGCTGCCCTCAAAGTACTTTAATGTTTTGGATTATTGATTTGAGAAAACAAAGAGAGAGCTTAAGCAAAAGCTTAGTGAGGAATGCTCAATAAAACCATTCAATAATGCATTTATAAAACACTTTATAAATCATGCTTCAAATCATCATTTACACATGCTCAAAAGCATACTTAAACATGCATCTCATGCTTCATATCATAACATGTCATATTGGCCACAAGTGATAAGTTCCATTTCTTTAAAAACAAGTTCATCAACTTTCACCCCAAGGACTTTTAAACACCTTGGCCCCAAGGACTTTTAAACACCTTGGCCCATGGACTTTTAACCACCATGGAAAGGACCACACAAGGACTTTTAACCACCTTTGTGTCCGTATCAAGTTTCACCCCAAGGACTTTTAAACACCTTGGCCCCAAGGACTTTTAAACACCTTGGGCCCATGGACTTTTAAACACCATGGAAAGGACCACACAAGGACTTTTAACCACCTTTGTGTCCGTAGCAAGAATCATCCAAGGACTTTTAACCAACTTGATGTTCTTAAGTAAACAAGGCTCACTCAAGGACTTTTAACCACCTTAGTGACCTTAACCTTTGCAAAACATCACTTGCCAATATACATCATTATCAACAATTTATCCACTGTTTTAAAGCATTAAACCAAGCCATATTCATCATGCATTTAAAATCATCAAACCACATTTAATCAATGCTCAAAAACAAGGAACTCTTACCTTGAGCTTCCTTCAACATATGGCTTACAAAAACAGCATTAACCATGCTAAATCATGCTTTCAAAATAGAGTTTAAAACATGTAATAAACCACATTGCACAACAATCAAATCATGGCCACCACTAGAGAGTATTTCCGAAAACTTACACTTGAGCTTAGCAAAGTTGTTTAGACTTAAACTAAGCTCCCAAGACATTCGTTTCAAAGCCGAAAACCCAATTTCACTCACCGATTCCACTTCGGCTCTTGCCGAAGCACCAAATCAAGCCTCCGGATCACCACCACTTGGATCCAAAGATGACTCCCCTGTTTTAACACATCAAAACAGTAGATTAATGCATCATCATGCATTAATATCCTCAATGAAAGCACCTAAACCCGCTGCTCTCATCCCCACTCCATTTTCGGCCACCAAACACAACCGAAAATGCATCCAAACCACTTCTCAACAAAGCCCAGCCATTAACCATCAAAACCTAACATCCTTTAACAACATTTAACATCTAAAAAGAACCTAATAACATCCTTATACCTCCAGCAACACCAGATCCACAAGATCACCTCAAAAACAATCAAGAATCACAAGCTAAACTTAGGAAACCCAACCTATCCGGGATTGCATCAATCAAAACTCAATTCCTTATCAATTTAGAGTTCAAATAACCTCAAAACACATCTCAAATCACAGATTTAACAGATCAAACGAAAATCATCAAAAATCACCAAATCTTGCATTATAAGCCAAGATCCATTTCACAACTTAAAAGCCTTTAATAAAACATCAATTAAGGATTGAAAACTTAGGAATTTCAGTAAAGAACTGATAGTTTAGAGGAGAAGGACGTTCTTACCTCCAAACTTGAGTTTCTCCTCTTTTTGGAATCAAAAACCTTGATGAATCAAGTAGCAAATGATGAGGTTTTGTAGATATGATGATTAGGAATCAAAAGAGAGTTGAAAGGAGAGATTTAGGTGAGAAAATCAGAAACAATTCTCTGGAAAGAAAGTGTTTGGGTTGAGAGAAAATGAGAGAAAAGAAAATAGGAAGTTAGTTATCAAAATGGCCAAAATGGCTTTCCCTCCTCTTTTGATATGTTTTAAAATCAGAATATAGCTTAAAATATCTTAGAAAAATCTGGAGAAACTACTTTTGGAATAATAGCTCCTTAAAGATTCAAAGTTTCAACCCTTTCTAAAACAGTCACAAAACTTTCAAAAATTACATTTTGGTCACTAGCCAAAATGTCACCCTTCCAAAACTCATTTTCCAAAATTGATTTCACAGTTCACTTAATTATATTAAAAGATGATTTTAGAACATTTTTCCATAATTTTAATGCAACCCGAACTAGGCTTTCCTAAATTCACCCTTTTAGATTCGAACAGCACTATGACCAAACCGGTCAACGCCCAAAACTTCTAAGCCCAAAACCGGGGCGTTACATACTTAGCCTTATGAACCCCCGATCAAGCAACTTCTGAAGTTACGTCTTCAACTCCTTCAACTCCTTAGGTGCCATGCGATGAGGAGCAATGGACACCGGACTTGTATTCTCGTATAAATCTATACCAAACTCAACCTCTCCGTTGGGTGGCAATCTAGACAACTCTTCTGGAAAGACACCCGAAAACTCACACACGGTTCATATGTCTTGCACTCGCACTTCTTTCGTACCAGGTTTCATCACATACGCTAATAAAGCTTCACTTCTTAACTTCAACATCTGACTCGCTTCAATAGTCGAAATTGCGTTAGACAAGAACTTCACGTTCTTTCCTACAACTACCACCTCGTAATCATCCGCAAGCTTCAGGGTAACTCGCTTAACACCAAAATCTACTAAAGCTCGGTGCTCATCCAACCAATCTATCCTAAGAATCACATCAAAACCATAAAAAGGTGGTTACATCAAGTCAACTAAAAACTCATGACCTTGAATAGATAATGGGCATCTCATATTCGATTTTCTAGTACCAACAGTTTCACTAAAGAAACTAACCACTCTTACCCCCACATCTAACGCCTCCGCAATGAACATTCGAGTCACAACTTCCAAGCAACTTACAACAACAGGCGCAAAAAGCTATACCCCACCGATCAAACGTGGACAGGCTCGCCTATCATGGTCATACGATCCACTTAATTAATAGGTATCAAACGTTACTCAAGCCTCATATGGTCAGCGAACCCGCAGTTCCAATATGAACTAGCTCCATCCACATGAGCCTGCACCTCACGAGCCGCACGAGGGCAATCCCTCCTTAAGTGCTCCCGTGAACCACATGTCTAACAGTACTATAGCCTCGTCTCAACCCGGGTGATACTCTTAAAACATGACCAATCGTACACTGGCTACCACTAAACTAGAGTCCACAACTTACTTCCTAGCGCTTGAACCTCTCGCATGAGCTATTAAACACAAGTTCCGCTAAAATACCTCACCCGTGTTACCAAGACGTCGAGAACAATGTAGCCAGTAAATCAACAATTATGGCCTATCAACAGGCACCAATCCATAAAGGTGCCAACACAACGATGTCTAACATCCAATTCCAATCCAGGAGCACACATGCTCAACTAAACAATTTGTACCTTAACTCAACCACAACTTTCGATTTTGAACCCAAACCATAGATTCACATTTCCCATTGTTCAAGTATCTAACCCCAGATACTTCTCCTTTTAAAACGGTTCGAAAGAACTCTCAAAACACAACATCAGGTTCCATGCCCACAACCACAGTTGTCCACCAACTAAACACATCTCTATATACCGAGATACAACCCATCTTTACACTATAGGCATCACTACACTACATTTATCGCACTATCTTATTCATACAGATCATCCACTCCTTGGATACCTCCGGTGCCAACCTTCAAGCTCAACTTCTACTCGACTTGCGTAAGCGCTAACTGCAGCTCACAAACATCCACGAGCTAGTGCAGTCACATGCACCTTATCATTAACAGCTCCATAAGCTCTAAACATCACCTATATATCTAGCGCCATACAATCCAACACTTACTCAACCAACACAGGTTGTACTTACATCAAGGCACATCGGGGTGTCTAACCCCTAGGAGACTTTACACACTCCTATATTCCTTGCCCAAAGGCAACAACAATTGTACCAGATCGCTACTCTCTCCTCGGGTTATTGTGATATTATTTTTAATGCATGATAACAACTTACAAAACAAACAAAACAAATTGCTCAGGCCAGCTCCAAGCAAGGATCCAAGACTTTGATTTCACTTAAAACATTTCACTAGGTAATAAGGCAATGGGCATCCCAATTTCCCCCCCAGCACAGCACAAAGCATACATCATGCATATCACACCCATTACGTGACTCAAGCATCATGATTCAGCCCAATCATACATCACAAAATAACCCACCTTCATATTCATGCATCACATATTTCACATCACATACTTACATTAACATGCTTTAACAATCATCGATTAAAGCAAACATCACCCAAAACATACATGATTACATTAACGTCATTTACCAACAACTTACCATCATCCCAACCTTTCGTAACTTGGCTCTGATACCACCAAATGTAACCCCCTCGACCCAGCCTGGCTGATAGACCGAACCGAACGGATCACACGGAGAGTATTGAAATAAACTTGGAAGGTTTGCCCCAATAAACGACCTTTTTTTCTTTATATCTTGTCTAGATGCAACTTAGGTTCCTATGTGTTCGTTCACAAGCAGCGTATAAAACATCAATGTAATCGCCCCTCGATTAAAGTCGATTAAGATTTAGGGACCATTTTGTAATTTTCATAAATTATAAAGGTTATTAGTAAAATCTCAGCTCAAAATGACATCTAGAACTCATCCAATTGCGTACAAGGCAAACAGGGACAAAAAACGTAAGAAACAGGAACTCAGAACAATTCAAAAACAGCTTCAACTGTCAAACGTTTCAGAACAGAATGCCCTGTATCAGAACAACCATTTCAGAACACAGCTGACCATTTCGATACGCGGGTTCGTTTCGAAACCCCTCAAGACACGTTTCGGTATGATGGTTCACAGAGGAAAAATGTTCCGAAACAGGCCTCATTGTTTCGAAACACCAAGGTCATTTCAGGCCATCGTTTGAAACAGGCAAGGGTGTTTCGAAACACCTGGGCCTGCAATGTTCTAAAAAGCTGGTTTAAATCACTTTGTGCCCTCCGAAACCATCCCGACTCATGCCCCAACATATTGGCAACTTAATTTCACATCAAAAACCACATATACAAAGCATAAGCAACATCGTAACATCATTCTCATAAGCTACAGAACAAAAGGCATAATTCCTAGAAGTTAAAAGCACCAAAAGGCTAAAATCCAAATGCAAGCATAAAATCAAACACAAAAGTCGTTTACAAGTCCAAATATGCATCTCAAACTTGCACAAAACCGGGAAACTCACAAACCAACCACATGCATAACATTGGACACCCCCATTGCCTTTATTACACTAGTCCAAAACCAAAGCTTACCTTCAATCAAAGTCTTCCACTAATCCCCTTGCAAGTGCTGCCTCCAAAGCTTAAATCAACTGCATTGATGAACAAAGAGAGCATAAGCATACAAGCTTAGTGAGGATTGCTCAAACCAAGCATCATCAATGCACAAAACCATTTTTCACTCTTTTTAAAACCATCAAGCTTCCTTTGACAAAACATGCACTTTATCCTCGAAACTATTGTAATAAACATCATGTAACATGATACACAAAAATCCAGCAATTAAACCATCGTAACTCATAAAACAAGCCTTCCAAGCATAATCACTTTTATGCTAAGCTTAAACCAAAACATGCATCTTTCAAATTATGCATTAAAAACATTTTTCACAATGTTTCCTTTCATTATATTGGCTCACAAGTGATAAACAGCAATCTCAAAAACATATATCGGATACACGAATTACCAAGGGTTGTCCCACACCCTTCATGCACTCTACTGGCATTACAAGGCTCACACATGAGAGCGACCCTCCATCGTTGTGACACCCGTGGTTGAGTAGTCGGTACAATCACAACCCATCAATATCACTCATCGGTAGATGTATAATCCACTAACGAGAGACGGGACAAACATAAGGTTCGCACCCGAGAACTACCCTCAACCGTTGCAACCTTAAACAAATCCTCAATCGTTAGGATACTTGGATGGAGTATTCGGTACAATCACAACCCCTCAACATCCTAGGAGACTTGTTTATAGTACACTCAATCCTATAGTCGGTTAACTATATCTGATTTCATTTATAAAACATTTTATTCAACATCACTTGCCAATATAACCCATAACATATGCATATCTCACTGTTTTTACAAAGCATTCGTGATAAGCCATAAATCAAGCATTGAACCATGCTTCAAACTTCATGCATCAACACATGCATACAAGGATCACTTACCTAGTGCATCCTTAAGCCACATGGCATCATCAACCTCATTTCACATGTTCAAAACATGCTTTAAAATAGTAGGTAAATGCAATTAAAACCAAGTGCAACCAAAGGCTCAAAACTAGCACAATCGATGGAGAAATTTCGATTTACTTACTTTCGAACTTAATAAAGCATTTTAAGTTCTTATTAAGTTCCCAAAACCTTTTCTAAAACGTTTCCACGCTGGAAAACCAAATTCCACTCACCGACTCACGAAACCGCACTTGCCGACGCGACTACCGAGCTTCAGAAGCCTATAAAAACACTTTGTTTGCTTCTGAAATATTATCCCCTGTTTCTAACTCATCAAAACAGAGTTTCAATGCATTAAAATTCATCCAAAACTCTAACACACACAAGAAAGCACCAAAACACCCATCCCAAACAACTAAAAACTCAATCGATTGACCTCCAACCTCAGCCCAACCATTACGCAACTCATCCAACACATTTTAGGAATTAATCAACATCCAAAAAAACCTAAAACTATCCTTATACCTCCAGCAACTCAAATTCCTCAAGAACACCTCAAAAACTCACCCAAAAGCACTTCAAACACTAAGGATCTCATGGATTTCAGGATCTATACGATTAAGACTATACTTCAACACCAAAAACCTTTCAAAACTCATTTAGAAAAAATCTCAAACCGGCCATTTAAATCAAACTTCGAAAATCACCTTAAAATCCATTTTTCAATCAAGATTTCAAGAGTTTAACAATCTAACAACAAAACCTCAATCAAAATCAGTATTAAAGAGTCAAATATCTTTGGAATTTCATTAGAGAACTTAGATTATAGGGATATCACGAAAATTACCTCTAATCCTTGCTTCTCCTCTAATTTGGCAAGATTTGCTTGAAGAAACTTGAAGGAAAATGGAAGAAATCAATAAAGAAAATATAGGAATCAAGAGAGGTTTTGAGAGAAAATGATTTCTTGAAAATTGAGAGAAAAGGGAGAGAGTTTGGCTGAAGTGAAATTGAGGAATGAAAAGCTCGTCAAAAAATTCATTAACCGAATAACTAACTTTCCTTATTTAATTAAATAAAACATTTTTAATTATTTAATAAATATTTAAAACACATGCCAAATTAGGGAAAAGGCATAATTTTCAAGTAGCTCCTTAAATATTCTAAGTTTTTTTACTCTCCTTGAAAAACACATTTTTCCATCTTTTATATCTTTACATTTTGGTCACTACCCAATATGTACACTTTAGAAAACCCGTTTTGTAAAATTGATTTGACCAACCTCTTAAGCGCCATTTTAGAGGATTTTAGGAATTTTTATCATATTTTTATCCCATCTTGAACCTTGAATTCCCTAAACCGCCTTTTAACGGTTCGAACAACCGACACCGGTTCCACTGGCCCAACCCGACTCGCCCAAAACATCTAGGCCCAAAATTGGGGCATTACATGACCAAAATGTAAAGAATGTAAAAAAAATTTAGTGACTATTTTGTAAAAAGGGTCAAAACTTAGAATTTTAAGGAGCTAATTTACCAAATATTTTAATATGATTTTCCTCTCAATTTGAATTATTTTTAATGAGTTTTAATTAGTGAATTAAATGTGATTTAATAAAAGAAAAGTAGTTAATTTTGAAAAACACTTTTGACGTAACTTTTCTCCCTAAAACTGTTCTCTCAAAATTCCTTCAGCCAAGCACTTTCTTTTTCATCAAAGATTTCAGGCAATGTTCTTGATTTCTTAAGCTTTTCATTTCTAATGGATTCTTCAATCTTGTTTTCCAAAATCTCATTGTTTCCCCTTTGTTTTTCAAGAGTAAAACATCCAATTGAGAAGAAATTCACTCATTAGAGGTAAGGTTTATTCTTCTCCTCTAATGAAAGGTTCTTTATTGGAATTCCCAAGTTATTGATCCTTTATATGTGTTTTCTAATGAGTTTTAATGATTTAATTATGGAAAATTAGTTAAATCAAGGTTTAATTGATGAGATTGGCTAATTTTTATTTTGGATATGTTTTGTTGAGTTCTTAATTGATTCTAATCATGATTTTTGATGTTTTATAATGTTAATACATTGATTTTAACAATGGAATCCTGAAACTAGGTGAATCTCTAATTTTCTAGGATGTTAGTTATAAGTTTTTGAGTTGTTGTTGTTTTATGAATGCTAGAGGTATAATGATTTTATTAGATTGTTTTTTATGTTAATTGAAGGTAATTGATGGGTTAAACCTTTAGGTTTTGCCTGGGTTAAGTTTGGAAGGTGTTTAATGTTGATTTCGGTTGTTGAGGAGAGGTTTTTGGTTAGAGTTGTTGTGGAATTATGTTACTGAGTCTTTGAATGCTTTTAGATGCTTTGAATCCTCTATTTTTATGTGGTTAAAATAGGGGAGGTCGATCCTCAAGCTTGTGGTATTGTTTCGGAAGCTTTCGAGGAGTAGTTCACATCGGCGAACGAGGTTTTGCGTAGTCGTGAGTGAGAATGTGGAATTCAGCTTTGAAATGGTCTAAAGGTTATTTTGGGAGTTTAAATTAAGCTTGAAATGCTAGTTTAAACTTGGAAGTATGTATGATGCGATTTCTCCCTCTGTCTTGTTTTGGGCGAAATTGGTTTTATGCACTTCTTTTTTAATTACATGGTACCTACTGTTTAAGCACGTTTAAAGTTTGATTTATACTTATTTTGATCATATATTGATGATTGATGCATTTGGAAAACGGTTCATGTAAGTATGAGGAATACTTGTAAATGCATGGTTTAATGCATTGGAAATGGTTTTGAAATGTTGCATATAAAAATAGCGAGGTACATGGTTAATAATGAATTATATTGGCAAGTTATGTGTTTTAAAATGTTATTGGATATAGTTGGCCGGCCATAGGATTGATAGTGCACTATAAATAAGTCGTTTTGGGTATTGAGGGGTTTATGTGTACCGAATACTTCACCATGAGTACCCTAACGGTCGAGGGGTTATATGGTACCGAAAACTCTCGTTAGTGGATTACACATCTAACCGATGATTGGGTTGTGATAGTACCCGATTGTGATTTTATATTAATTTCGATTGAGATTGCATGAAGTGTTGAGAAGACACTTGTTGAATCTGTGTATCCGATGTAATATTTTGTGAAGTGGAACTTGGTTTATGATCACTTCAAAGCCAATATAATTGATAATGTATCATGTTGATGGATTGTGTCGTATGATATTGGATTATACATGTTTACTCCATAAGCCTTGTATATGGGTTGTTATGCATAGGAAAGCTTAAGTTGAGGGTTTGCAAATGGGATTTTGTTGTGGATTCATGATACATGTTGCATATGGTTTAGTATGCTTATTTTCGGAAATGTTAAGTGCATGGTTTATAAGGCATGATCTTTTGAAAGATGATTAAAATGAGATTTTTCAAGTGGCTTGTTAACCGTTTTTAAATGCATTGATGGTGTTTTGTTTTTGAGCACTTCTCACTAAGACTAGTGTGCTTACTGTCACAGACTTATTCTTTCAAGCTCAATCTGTGCGGCGCTAACACTCTCGACACAATGTTAGCAAGCCTTTATCACGCAAAACTATGGCAAAACACAAGGAGCAAGAGAGTTTACAAGGAAAGAACCTTGTATTAAACAAAGGAAGCTTACAAGAGAACTTTACAAGTATGCTTGAGTGACTACTTGAGTGATTTACAAATGAGAGGGGTGGCCCTATTTATAGGCTCCCACCTCCTCAATGGATGGCTAGGATCAGTTTGATCCAACGGCTATAGTTTCGCCTCCCAAAATATCTAAGTTGCCTAGATATCTCTAGATAATTCCATACTTATCTAGTTATATCCTAAATATCTAAAAGCTCTACCATATTCTAAGGTATTCTATAATATTCCGGAGATGTTCGGAGTTGTCCCGAGCCTTCCGGACTTGTCCTGAGCCTTTTCGATCACTTCTGGGTCTTATAGGTTCCTCCGGACGAGCCTAGATGAGTGTGGAACCTTCTGGAACCCCTCAGATTTGTGAGGAGACGTTTGGGGCTCTCTAGGCCGTTCTAGATTCTTTCTTGGGTCTTCTTTGACCTTAAAATGCCCAAGGCATCTCATTTTCCCCTTGTTGGACCGAGTGCCCTTGGATGGAACTTGTTGGGCGCGCATTGCGCACCTAGGTGGGGCACCTCGGTGCTTCTCGGTGCACCCTGGCGGGTGTGCCCCTCGGTTGGCTGGGTTGCGACCTGGTGGGGCGTGACATTACGCTCTCTAAGTCCATCAATGCAGAGAATTAAACGTTGGAGGCAGCGAGCAAGTGAAGGGAATTCAAGGACTTGAGTAATTTGGTATTTCAGTTAATGTGTTCTTGTGAGTTTCTGATTCTTTCATTTTAGTCCCTGGTCTTTGTGAATGCAATTGTATGAGTTTGAATGATCGTTTTGAGCTGAAATTTGGTATAAAAGCATGAAACCTGAATAATTGAGTTTTGGTAACCTCGAAACTAATTAAGTCCTTGTAATTTTCTAGTTTTGCAATTTGGTCCCTAATCTATAACTATGCGCAATTGGAAGTCTTTTTGACACCCGATTCAGTTGATATTTCACCCGCTGCCAGCATGCACACCTTAGATTATAATGTTGTATCTGGATAAGATAAAAATTAAAAAAATGGTGTAATTTGAGTTAAATATTTACGAGTTTGATTCGCCAAACCCAATGTAGCTCGCTCGGTTTGGCCTGGCATAAAGGTCGAGTCAAGGGGGTTACAAATTGCAAGAAGCCTTTGGTCGCCAGAAAGCTTATGCGAATTTCAAGCATAAGCACATTGATTATGATATGGGTAACAAAGTGTTCCTTAAGGTGTCACCATGAAAAAAAGGTGATCTATTTTCGACAGAAAGGTAAGTTGAACCCGAGGATTATTGGATCGTATGAGGTTTTGGACAGAGTTAAACATGTAACCTACCGTTTGTCTTTGGCCCCAGAGAGGCATACATTCATAATGTCTTTCATGTCTCCATGTTTAGGTGTTACCGTTATGACCCTTCGCATGTTATTCTGCTCGAGGAGATTGAGATCAATGCCGGTTTAACCTATGAAGAGGAGATGATAATGATTCAGGATATGGGAGTTAAGGAGCTACGCAACAAGTGCATACCCTTTGTAAAAATGTTGTGGAGGAACAACGGTGTTGAGGAAGCCACTTGAAAGACTGAGAAGGACATGAGGTTGTTGTATTCGCATCTCTTTCATCAGGTCAATCTCGAGGATGAAATTTTCATTTAGGAGGGGAAAGTTATAACGACCCATATTTTGGATCCTTGGGTTATCTTCACCTGAGTTTTGGGCTTTGGGTGTTAGGCCCATTCAGTGCCTAAAAAGCCTTAGTGGGGTATATATTTGGCTTTTGGGCCTTGTTGGTGACCATTTTGAAAGTAAGGCAGAGTTTGGGGGTTTTATGTGGTGATTTAACCCCATTTTTTAAACTAAAGCATGTCATGCCTTGAATATTTTTTTGGGACTTGGGGGAAGAAGAGACAAGCTTGCATCACCCTCGTAAATTTTCATCCCTTTCTCTTTTTATTCATCTTTCCCCCAAGATATTCTGAGAAAGATCAAAACTTGGTCTCTAAATTGTTTCTTCCCGGATTTGTGAGTTGAGATGTTAGAATTTACACACCAAGAGCTTCAAGAAAAGGTAAGGATGGTTGAAAATGGAAGAAGCTCAAGACTTCAGGTTTTGTGGGGGTTTTGTTGGAAATGGATTATAATGGGATTTAATCAGGTTTTTAGCCTTAGATTATTTTTTTAGTCACCTTTTCAACCCCTACAAAGTTGAAATTCGTTTTACAACTTTATGTTGTGAATGAAATAGGGGAGACCTCCAAGGCTTGTGGGAAGGAGAAGGTTTGCAGATTTGAGCAAGGAGCTTCATTTTCTGCTTTTGGAGGAGGGTTAGTACACCTCTAACTCTTTTGTTTCATGAACATCCTGAGCATGATGCCTTGTTTGCTTAATTTGACGTTTGTGGTTGTTTTTGGGTGTTTTGGACGGTAGAGACACTCTTGATGATTAAACTTGGAATTAACGTTAAGCATATGTAAAAACCATAGTAAACCACCCTAATAATTTATAAGATGTAGTATCAAGTTAAGAGTTGTTTTGTGGGTGCTTTGGAGGCTTTGGGAACCACTCTCGAGCCTAAAGAAGCCATTTCTAGGCATCAGTATCGGTACACGGGGAGCTCGAACTGGTACCCTGTGTTTTGGGTTGATTAACCCTGATGAACTGTTAGAGCGGTACAAAGCTCTTATGTATGGGTACTGAGGTAGGTAATTCAGTTATTAGGTTATACCATATTTTGATTCTTTGCATTTTAATCACCATATGAGCATGCTTCAATTGAATGAGTAAATGACACATGATTGACCTAAAATTTTGCATGGGAGTCTATATCATGCTTAATTGTATAATTTTGTATTTGAATTTCTGGTAGTGCCTATAATTTTAGAAATTTACATATCGGTCCCTAAATTCATAATGTGCTTAGTTGAATGCGTAATTGAAATCCGTTTGGCATGAAAATTTAATCGATGATTAATTAAAATATTTAGGACTCAACATTGAATCTATAATTTTCTTATGAGTTGTCCTCCTTTAGAAGAGACATTTTCTTATGTACGTTCAAAGTTAGGCCACAATGTGGTGAGATAATATTGAAAAGAATATTATGACTGATAGGCAATATGATAAGTTATTATGGGTTTGATTTACAAGTAGGGGCGGTTCAAAGATTTTGGGGGCCCTGTGTAATATATTAAAATGGGGCCCTTAATTTATAATCAATAAGAAATATAAGTTATTTTTTTAAATAAAAAATACTTAATACATATACACACATAATTATATATATAAATTTATAATTTTTTTTACAAATATTTAATTCAATTTAAGTTCTCTATTTTGGACTCCTCTCTATTGGAGGCCCTGTGCGGTCGCTCCTATCGCGCCTGTGTAGAACCCCACTGTCTACAAGTATGTCGGCCTCCTGAGATGAGAAAATTTGGCCATATAGGTTATCCATGGTTAATGTGTCGGAGGAGGGTAGTTGTAGGTACACTGTGGAGTATGCTGTTAGACTAAACTATTATGGGATCGCTCCTAAGTGGAAGTATAACCCTTGTCCACTTTAGTTGAAGAAATGTTATAAAATAACGTGAATCAAATCTAATCATTGTTTATACAATGTCTTTTATTTTGGTAGGAACTAATTCTTCAGAGAACAGTTGTTTTATTGAATTCTTATATACCCTTTTGTGAGTGGAAGTTAGATGTTTTACTTGTTTTCTATTATACATTCCATATTATTAAAATTTTATATAAAGGAATCAGCATAGCTATTTGTTTCATTCTAGGTAGGGGTGAGCGTTCTATCGAGTCAAGTTAAAAAAATTTGAGTTAGTCAAGTTTATGAGCCCTATTTTATGACTCAAACTTTATTTGATTTTTTTTCAATTCGAGTCGAGTCAAGTTTTCGAGTTTTCTACAAATTTAATTGTAATTATTTACAATATTAAAATACAGATTGATTCTAATTCAAACGACTTTTTATATCCATATACAATATACATATATATTTCTTGATATTTTTCATATATATTTCTTGATATTTTCATATCTGGTACATACATACATACATACATACATACATACATACATACATACATACATACATACATACATACATACATTAGACAGAATTGGTGGACTCAACTCAAACTTAAAAATTAATCCAGTAATTACTAAAAATATGAGTTATTCGTATTTCCATTTTACAACTCAAACTTTATTTGAAAAAATATTCCAGTCTAGATTATAAAATTCCGGGTCAAGTCAAAATGAGTCGTGTTTTTCTCGCATCGAGTCTAAAAATTTAATTTTTTTTAAATCCAGTCGAGTTTTGCTCACCTCTAATTCCACGTACATGTTTTTTATTCAACTCTCCTTTTAGCTTTTTTTTTTGCTTTTTTTTTCTTATGCACGAAAGTTTTTTGAATGACTTTCCTAATTACATATTATTTAGAATCTTAATATGGGTCGCTAATAACAATACTAATTAATCATCTCAGCACAAAAGTCATTTTATGATTTCGTGTACATTTCGTAACAAAAATTTAAAATTTAATATTCATTTATTCATCGCAGCACAAAAGTCATTTGAAATCTTACTACGTGTTTGATCTATAAGTATGTCAGCCTCCTGAGACGAGGAAAGTGGGCCATATAGATTATCCATGGTTAATGTGTAGGAGTAGAGTAGTCGCAAGTACAATGGAGTATGATATCAGACTAACCTATTATACGATGACTCTTAAGTGAAATTATTCCAAGTAAGCGAAGGTATAACATTTATCTTCCTACTTTGTAGTAATCCTCTTTATTTCCTAAAGATTTTTCCTGATTAATACAAAACACCCGTGTATATTATCAAATAAATTCAAGACTAATTATTGCTTATACGATGTCTCTTATTTTGATAGGAAATAATTCTCCAGCATAAAGTTATTTTCTTGAATTGTTATCTATCCTTTTGTGAATGATAGATAGATGTTATGACGTGTTTCTTATACTATCCATATTATTAAAAAGTTATATAAAAGAAAGAAAAAAATTAATTACTGGAATGGTCACTTATGTTTTCCCTCAGTACAGAGTTGGTCACCGATTTTTAAAAATGACCAGTAAGGTCACTTACATTTTCAGGGTGTAAACTTTTGGTCACTTAACCGTTTGTTGCGTTAAATGTTAACGAGAGGCTGATCTGAGACAATAAAAAAGGATAAATTACCTAGACGATCCTTAAACTATTACTTCACTCATATTTTGACCACTGAAATAAAAATAATTTGTATAATTACACATTTTATCCTCCACATTTACATTTTTATTTCTTCTCTCCTCCGCCATCTTCCATATTCTTCTTCATCTAACTCAATCTCTAATTTTCTATTATATTAATCCTCAATTCACACCGCATATTATAATACATCACTGTATATATCCATATTTCAAATAATGTTTGTAATTCTTAATATGATTCAGTACAAAATAATACCCAATTTACATGCAACAATGTTTACATAGCATATTCGAAAAGCTTAAATGAAAATAGATGCTTAAAGTATACCTTTTTTGAAATTTAGGTGCCTAATTTTTTTTTTTAAATAGGTGCTCAGAGCTTCAACCGTTATAAATTTAGGTGTCAGACCGTTAAAGGGGTGTTAAAAATTATCAACCAATCAATGTTCGACATGTAGCACTATTTTTATTTTTAAAATCAATTTAATGAAGAAAAAACTCATAATTTTTAATCTTTCAAAAAATCCTGAAATTTTGGAAAACTTATAAAATTGTCCTCAAATCCCAAAAATTTCTCAAACCCCCAAATCGTCGCCGCTTCTGCCGTCGATCGCCACCCCTAACCACACCTCTTTGGTAGCCAGAGCATGGTGTTCATTTTCCCCAACACGTCGTCACCAGAAACGGTGAACGACGTGCCAGCCGAACGTCGATTTCGCGTTTGACGTTCGGCTGCACACTGTTCGCCATTTTCGGTGACGTCATGTTGGGGGAAATGACCACCATGCTCCGGCGACCAAAGGGGTATGGTCAGGGGCGGCGACCGACGGCGAAAGCGAGGATAATTTAGGGGTTTGGGTAATTTTTGGGATTTGAGGAATGTTTTGCAAAATTTTCAAAATTCTAGGATTTTTTTTGAAAAACTAAAAATTCTGAGTTTTTTTCATTTAATTTTTTTTAAAAATAAAAATATTGTCACATGCCGAGCATTGATTGTTGATAATTTTTTAACACCCCTTTAATGGTCAAACAACTAAAATTATAGCATTGTTAACTCTAGGCACCTTAAATTTAAACGGTTGAAACTTTGAACACCTATTTTTATAATAAAAAAAGTACTGTAACACCCCAATTTTGGGCTTGGAAGTTTAGGGTCTGAACCGGACCGGTTTAAATTACGGTTCGAATATAAAAGGTGGTTTTTAGGGAAAGCCTAGTTCGGGATGCATTAAAAATGTGGAAAAATATCTAAAAATCCTCTTTTATTATATATAAGAGAGTGGTGAAATCAATTTTACAAAATGGGGTTTGGAAATATGACATTTCAAGTTAGTGAGTAAAATGTAATTTTTGAAAAGTTGGTGACTGTTTTAAAAGGATTGAAACTTTGAATCTTTAAGGAGCTAATTTACCCAAGGAAGGGTTTCTCCAGATTTTTCTTAAATTTTAAAGACTCATTTAATGTAATTTAATAAAAAGAAAATAGGGAAAAGAGATATTTTAGTTTTATAACTAACTTTTGTCAAAATTTTCCCATTTCATTTTCTCTCAATTTTCCCTCAGCCAAACACATTTCCACAGTCACTTTTCCTTTGATTTTCACACCTAAAGTTGAGATTTCAATCTCTAAATGATTTCTAATCATTTCTACACCAAATCCTCATCTTTTGCTTATTGAATTTTCAAGGATTTTGGCTCTAAACAAGGAGAAACTCACATTTAGAGGTATGAACGTCCTTCTCCTCTAAATACTCAGTTCTTTACTGAAATTCCCAAGTTCTCAATTGTAACCCCTTAACCCGGCCTAGACGATTGACCCGAATTAAGAAGTTTACACGAGGAAAACCAAAGTCAACCCGAAAGTCAACCTTGATTAACGACCCTTTTTTTTCTTTTTAATCTTATCTAAATGCACATTAACCCTAGATATGTTCATAACAACAGCATGTTCAAAGATCACAGCAATCAGGACACATTTAGGGACACAATTGCACAAAACATGAATCTAGGGACCGAAATGTAAATTCTGGAAATTATAAGGACTTAACCCACTTTTAAGATACCATTATGAAATTAGTCATATTTCTTGCTTCTCTGTCAAATTTCAACTCAAACGGACATCTCAAACTCATTCAATTGCATAAACAAGATTCAGGACCAAAACGCAAAGATTTCAAAACATATAACCATCAATTTCAGTGCCCAACGGTCGAGTGTTTCGGAACAGGGATGATCCGTTCCGAAACGCGGGACCGTTCCGAAACCCGTTGCGCAACATGGCCTGGCAGTGGCAAAACTGTTCCGGAACGGCTCTGCCCGTTTCGAAACGCCTAGGCCATTTCAGGCCCTCTGTTCCGAAACGGTAGCACCCGTTCCGATACGGCCTACCCAGATTTGCATAATTTCGCTGATTTATCACACAATTGACCCATCAAACATGCTCCAAAGGCAACCAAATTATATCAGCAAGACATTACATGCACAAGGAACATAATGGCATCAACAATTCATAAACATGGCATCAAACAAGGAAAGCCCCAATTCTATAGGCATGCATCCTATATTGAAAACCATTCAAACACCAAATCACTAAACAATCCTCATAAAGGCCATTTACATGTTCCAACATCAACAACAACATAAAACCAACTTAGGGAGTCCAAAACATCTCCCAAAACAACAACATAGGTTCCCCATTGCCAAATGCCAAAAGCTAAACAAGTTATGAAAATATTCACCATACATGAGCTTAATTCTTCACTTGGATTCTTGACCTCTTGCTGCCCTTATACGCACTTCAATGCTCTGCATTATTGGTTTAAGAAAAGAGAGAGCGTAAGCACATAGCTTAGTGAGGAATGCTCATTTAAAACAACTCAATAATGCATTTATAAAACACTTTTATAAACCTTAATTCAAAACAACCTTTATCCATGCACATAAGCATTTAAAACAAGCATTTCATGCTTCATATTATTAACATGTCATATTGGCCACAAGTGATAATCATAATCTTTCCATTTCACAATACAATCAACATAAGATCCACACATGGACTTTTAACCACCATTGCGATCTTACAATTCACAAGGACCACACATGGACTTTTAACCACCATTGTGTCCTTAGCACAAGAATCACCCATGGACTTTTAACCACCATGATGTTCTTACAATACACAAGGTCCACACAAGGACTTTTAACCACCTTGTGACCTTAACACAAGAATCACCCATGGACTTTTAACCACCATGGTGTTCTTAAAATACACAAGGCCCACACAAGGACTTTTAACCACCTTGTGACCTTAACACAAGAATCACCCATGGACTTTTAACCACCATGGTGTTCTTAAAATACACAAGGCTCACACAAGGACTTTTAACCACCTTTGTGACCTTAGCACAAGAATCAATCATGGACTTTTAACCACCATGTTGTTCTTAACACAAGAACCACATATGGACTTTTAACCACCATAGTGTTCTTAACCTTTCTCGAAACATCACTTGCCAATAAGCGTCATTTAACAACAATAGTTCACTGTTTTAAAGATTTTAACAAAGCCATTAATTATCATGCATCCTTATGCAACAAAACCACATTTTATCAAATGTTCAAAACAAGGATCTCTTACCTTGAGCATCCTTCAACACATGGCTTATAAAACCAGCAAATAAACATGCTAAAGTATGCTTTCAAAACAGAATTTTAAACATGCAAACAATCACATTGCACTCAACCAACTCATGGTTCATCAACAAGAGAGTTTTTCTGAAAACTTACTCTTGAGCTTAGCAAAGTTGTTTAGACTTAAACTAAGCTCCCAAACCTTCAAAACATTGGTTTCAAAGCTGAAAACCAAAATCCACTCACCGATTTCCGTTTCGCCACTTGCCGAAACACCAATCAAGCTTCCGGATCAACACCACAAGGATTCGAAGATGTCTCCCCTGTTTTAAACACATCAAAACAGTAGATTAATGCACCATCATGCATTAATATCCTCAACCAAGACATGTAAACTCGCTGCTCACATCAACACTCACATTTCGGCTACCAAACACAACCGAAATCACATCCAAACATCTCTACAACACTACCCAGCCAAGATCCATCAATTCCAAACATTCATAAACCTCAATTAACATCCAAAATGGATCTCATCACGTCCTTATACCTCCAGCAATAGCAGAACATCAAGATCACTCCAAAAACCACCAAAAACTTAAACAAAACTTAGGAAAATCAACCTATTCGGGATTGCATTGATTAAACCTCAATTTCTCATCAATTATACATCCATTTCACATCAAAAACACATCTCAAAACCATGCCCACTCAGATCATACGAATTTCATCAAAATTAAAGCAAATCTTGCATTTTAAAGCCAAGATCAAGAACTCAATTGCAAAACCTTTAATAAAACATAATTCAAGGATTGAGAACTTGGGAATTTCAGTAAAGAACTGAGAATTTAGAGGAGAAGGACGTTCATACCTCTAAACTTGAGTTTCTCCCTTTTTGGAACCAAGATTCTTGAAAATCCAATAAGCAAATGCTAAGGTTTTGTTGTAGAATTGATTAGAGATCAAATGAGGATTGAAATCTAATCTTTAGTTGTCAAAATCAGAGAGAATTTTGCTAGAGAAATGTGTTTGGGTTGAGAGAAAAGTTGAGAGAAAAGAAAATGGAAATTTAGAGAAAAGTTAGTTAAAATGCCAAAATATCTTTTCCCTCCTTTTGCACTTAATTAAAAACCATTAATTAAATTGATTAATATTCAGAAAAATCTGGAGAAACTCTTTTGGGTAAATAGCTCCTTAAAGATTCAAAGTTTCAATCCTTTTTAAAACAGTCACCCAGTTTTCAAAAATTACATTTTGGTCACTAACCCAAAATGTCACTCTTCCAAACCTCATTTTGTAAAATTGATTTCACATTTCTCTTATATATAATAAAAGAGGATTTTAAGACATTTTTCCATATTTTTAATGCAACCCGAACTAGGCTTTCCTAAATTCACCCTTTTATATTCGAACCGCAACCCGACCGGTCCGGTCCAAACCAAAACTTCTAAGCCCAAAATTGGGGTGTTACATCAATCCTTAAATTGAGTTTTATTAAAGGTTTTAATGTTGTGTTCTTGATTTTGGCTTAAAATGCAAGATTTGGATTTAATTTTGAAGAAATTCGTAATAGATGATTGGGCTCTGTTTTGATATGTCTTTTTGATGTATTTTGGATGTCTAAATGATGTGTAATTGAGGTTTAATCAATTCAATCCCGAATAGGTTGATTTTCCTAAGTTTTGACTTGAGAAAATGGTGGTTTTTGGGGTGGTTTTGATGTTCTGCTATAGCTGGAGGTATAAGGACATGATTAGGTCCTTTTTGGATGTTAATGGATGTTTAAGAATGATTGGATTTGATGGATCTTGGCTGGGTATTGTTGTAGAGGTGTTTGGATGTGATTTCGGTTGTGTTTGGTAGCCGAAATGTGAGTTTTGATGAGAGCAGCGAGTTTATGTGTTTTGGTTGAAGATTTTAATGCATGATGATGCATTAATCCACTGCTTTGATGTGTTTAAAATAGGGGAGACATCATCGGATCCTTGTGGTGTTGATCCGGAGGCTTGATCGGCGTTTCGGCAAGCTTGCGAAACGGAATCGGTGAGTGAAGTTTGGTTTTCAGCTTTGAAACCAATCTTGGAAGGTTATGGGAGCTTAGTTTAAGTCTAAACAACTTAGCTAAGCTCAAGAGTAAGTTTTTCGGAGAAACTCTCTTTTTGATGAACCATGAGATGGTTGAATGCAATGTGTTTATTTTGCATGTTTAAATTCTGTTTTGAAAGCATATTTTAGCATGTTTAATGCTGGTTTTGTAAGCCATGTGTTGGAGGATGCTCAAGGTAAGAGATCCTTGTTTTGGACATTGAAAAATGTGGTTTGATGCATAGTGTTGCATGATTATGTAATGGCTTTGATTAATGCTTTAAAACAGTGGATTGTTGATGATAATTGATGTATATTGGCAAGTGATGTGTTGGTTTTAAATTACTTGAATCGGATATAGTTAGCCGGCTATAGGATTGGGTGCACCGTGAATAAAGTCACCTTGGATGTTGAGGGGTTGTGATTGTACCGTAAACTCCATCCAAGAACACTAACGAGATGTCTAAGGTCATAATGGTGGTTAAAAGGCCATGTGAGGACATTGTGTTGTGTGTCCCGTGTTCTCGTTAGTGATGTTATACAACTACCAATGAGTGATGTGGAGCGGGTTGTGATTGTACCGTTAAACTCCATCATGGGTGTTGAGGGGTTGTGATTGTACCGGTAAACTCCACCTTGAGTGTTTGGTAGTGTGTATGGAGCGTATGGGACAACGCTTGTAATCCGCGTATCCGATTGTGTTTTGAGTTGAAAATGGCTATGGATTATCACTTGAAAGCCAATATGACATGTTGATGTATTGAAGCAGGAGATGCTTGGTTTGTATGCATAGATGCATGATAAATGATGTTTTGAAATTAAAGGCCTTGGAAAGGTGTTTTTACAAAGTGCATTATTGTGTTGTTTCATTAGAGAATTTCTCACTAAGCATGTGTGCTTACGCTCTCTCTTTCTTGAACCAATAATGCAGAGTATTGAAGTGTGTAAAGGGCAGCAAGGGGGTCAAGGATCCAAGTGAAAGTCTAAGCTCATGTATGGTGACTATTTTCACAACACTGTTAGCTTTTGGTATTTGGCAATGGGAACCTAGATTGTGTTTTTGGGAGATGTTTTGGACTCCCTAAGTTGGTTTTAATGCCTATGATGATGTTTGGAACATGTAAACAGCCATTTGGTATTTGTTTTGGAGATTTGATGATTGCTTGCTTTTCATTATAGGATGCATGCCTATAGACTTGTTGATTTTCCTAAATGATGCTTTGATTGAGCTTTGATGATGCAAATATGTTCCTTTAATGTTTGATGACTTGTTGGCATGTTGTGGAAGTCATATGTATGTGTTTGGTGGGTCGGAAGTGTGTAAAACAGACCTTTCTGTTGTTTCTGGGCAGGGTGTTTCGAAACACCCTTGCCTGTTTCGAAACAGGTGCATATTTTGGCCTGGGTGTTTCGAAACGGGCAGAGGTGTTTCGAAACACTTTAGCTACTGCCAGCCCGTGTTTCTGAACGACCTAGACCCGTTTCGAAACACTTGACCGTTGGGCACAGATTTGAATGGTTTTGAGGTTTGCAAGCTTTACGTTTTAGTCCTGATTTTTGTATGTGCAATTGGTTGAGTTTGAGATGTCCGTTTGAGGCGAAATTTGGCAGAGAGGTATGAAACATGACTAATTTCATAATGGTAACTTAAAAATTGGTAAAGTCCTCTTAATTTCCAGATTTTACATTTTGGTCCCTAAATTCGTATGTTGTGCAATTGAGTCCCTTATCGTTTTCCGATTGCTGTGATTTTTGAGTATGCTAATCTCAAGAGTAAACCTAAGGTTAATATGCATTTAGACAAGGTTTAAAAGAAAAAAAAGGGTCCTTAATCAAGGTTAACTTTCGGGTTGACTTTGGTTTTCCCCGTGTAATCTTCGTAGTTCGGGTCAACCGTCTAGGTCGGGCTAAGGGGGTTACATTTGGTGGTATCAGAGCTTAGTTCCCGAGTATTTGGGAATGGTTATGTGGGTGATATGTGTATGATTGCATGTATACTTGTTGAGTGAAAGTATGATGTATGAATTGTAAGAATGTTGCAAATTGTGGTGTATGCTGTGGTGAAGCATGTTAGAGGGACCCATTGCCATATCAAAGCTAATGAAATGATTTGTTTTAAATTGGAAATGAGCTTGAGTACTTGGATTGCTTACCTTGCTGAGCCTGACTATGTTTATTACATTTGTGAATGCATTGTATAGTGATTGGGACCTCGTAGAGAGACGAGGATTAATACGCGAACTATGGCTCAAAATGAGAACGAAGAGAATGTAGAAAATGTAATGGATTTACCTCCTCCACCCGGTGGTGGTGGTGCTGGGGGTGAGGGAGCTGGTGCTGGGGCTGATGCTGGGGTCGCTGGACCTGAAGCTGGGTAGGGGCAAGCTGCTCCTGACATGACAGTGTTGATTCAAGCTATTGCTGGAGCCTTTCAGGCGGCGGTAGCTGGAGCTCATGGTGCTGGGCATCAGGGAGATGCTAATGTTAGACTACCTCTGGAACGTTTGCGCAGTCTGGGAGGGACTGAGTTCAGGGGTTTGTCTGCTGAGGGTTCCGAGTCTTGGTTGGAAAGTACCAAGAGAATTTTGGGACAAATGAACTGCAATGAAGTGCAGAAGCTGGGCTGTGTAATATCATTGTTGCATGACGATGCGTATACCTGGTGGACAACCGCTATCTCCGAAATGGAGGATGGTGATGTGACTTGGACGTTCTTTCTGAACGCGTTCAAGAGGAGGTATCTGGGTGTGCGGTACCTGGATGAAAAGAAAAGGGAATTCATGTCTCTTACTCAAGGGAACATGTCAGTGGCTGAGTACGAGATTCAGTTTGTCCGACTCAGTCAGTACGCACCTGAGCTTATGCCTAATGAGCGGGAGAGGTGTGAACGTTTCCGTTATGGTTTGGTGATGGATGTAAAGACCTATATGCTGGCTGCTGAGTACACTGACTTTGATGTGCTGGTTGGTAGAGCAAAAGACATTGAGTTGAATTTGGGTTTATCTTCTAGAGGAGCTGGTCCTAGTGCGGGCAAGCGAGCTGCTGAGTTTAGTTCTGGTGGCAGACGGAACAAGAGAGGACGTGATCAGAAGTATCAGTCTTCAGCTAGGCGTGGTGGTGGAGGGCAAGGTGCGCCTGTTCAGGGTGACAGGGCGAGAGCTGATCAGAATACATGTTGGACATGTGGATCGCGTGGTCATCTGAGGCGTGATTGTCCTCGAGCAGCGAGGGAGGTACAGGCTCCTGTTGTGGTGATCAATAATTCGTGTTGGAACTGTGGTTCGGCGGATCACATGAAGAGAGAGTGTCCTCTGTTGGCCGGTGGTGGTCAGGGACGTGCTCCTGGAGTTTTTGCACCACAGAGAGGTCGTGGGCACGGCCGTGGTAATTTCCAGCGTAGAGAGGATGGTGGAAGGAATGTGGCTCATGTTGTAGCTGTTCAGCCTGAGGGTGGTGGCCAGGCCAGAGTGTATGCTCAGAGGGAGGGGAGGAATGACACGGATGTAATCGCAGGTACTTTCACGTTGCAATCCTTGTCATTACTTTCCTTGATTGATTCTGGATCTACACACTCATACATATTGCGTGAACATGCTCAATTGCTTGGTTTGCCTGTTGAGTCTTTGGATGTTGGTATGCGTGTAACTAGTTCTTTTGGTGAGACTGTTGTGACTCGAAAGCTTTATAGAAGATGTCCCTTGGTTGTGCAAGACCATGTTTTTCATGTTGATCTTATGGAATTGCCTTTCTATGGTTTTGATGTAATCCTTGGTATGGATTGGCTTGTTGAGCATCGAGCTGTTGTGGATTTTGAGAATAAGCGAGTTTCGCTGAAGCTTGCGGATGATTATGAGGTAGTGGTGGTTGGTGAGAATGTGAAGTTTCTTGCCAATGTGGTGTCCACTTTGGAAGCGAGCCGGATGCTGAGGCAAGGTTGTGAAGCCTACCTAGCCTTTGTGATGAATCCTAGCTCTAAAGAGTTGCGTGTGCAAGATATCAGGACTGTGCGAGAGTTTCCAGGTGTGTTTCCGGAGGAGTTGCCTGGATTGCCTCCTAACCGCGAAGTGGAGTTTGGGATTGAGCTGTATGAAAACACAACTCCAGTGTCCATTACTCCTTATCGAATGGCACCTAAAGAGTTGAAAGAGTTGAAGACGCAACTTCAGGAGTTGCTTGATCGTGGTTTCATTCGGCCGAGTGTGTCACCTTGGGGTGCACCGGTTCTATTTGTGAAGAAAAAGGATGGCACTATGAGAATGTGCATTGATTACCGTCAGCTTAACAAGTTGACTGTCAAGAATCGGTATCCATTGCCGAGAATTGATGATCTTTTTGATCAAATTCGGGGAGCAGCTGTGTTCTCTAAAATTGACTTAAGGTCAGGGTATTATCAGCTGAAGATGAAGGATGTGGATGTGCCAAAGACAGCCTTCAGGACGAGGTATGGGCATTATGAGTTCCTTGTGATGCCGTTTGTGTTGACGAATGCTCCTGCAGCTTTCATGGACATGATGAATAGAGTGTTCCATGAATACTTGGATAAATTTGTTGTGGTGTTCATTGATGATATTCTCGTGTACTCTCGTACTGAGGATGAGCATGAGGGCCATTTGAGAATTGTGTTGCAGGCTTTATTGGAGAATCAGCTTTATGCCAAGCTGAGCAAGTGTGAGTTCTGGCTTAGAGAAGTTGTGTTTCTTGGTCGTGTAGTCTCTACTGAAGGAATTCGTGTTGATCCTCAGAAGATTGAGGCAGTGATGAATTGGAAGCCTCTTAAGTCTGTTCATGAAGTCCGTAGTTTCCTTGGTTTGGCGGGGTACTACCGGAGGTTCGTGGATGGGTTTTCAAAGATTGCTGCACCTTTGACAAAGTTGCTGCAGAAGGATGTTAAGTATGAGTGGACGGAAGCGAGACAACAGGCTTTTGAGAAGCTTAAGGTAGCTTTGACGCAAGCTCCTATCTTGGTTCAACCTGAATCAGGGAAAGAGTTTGTGGTGTATAGTGACGCGTCCTACGTTGGTTTGGGATGTGTGTTGATGCAAGAGGGTAAGGTGGTGGCTTATGCATCGCGTCAGTTGAAGGTGCATGAGCGCAATTATCCTACGCATGACATTGAGTTAGCTGCGGTGGTTTTCGCATTGAAAATTTGGAGACATTACCTGTATGGTGAGAAGTGTACTGTGTACAAAGACCACAAGAGTTTGAAGTATCTGATGTCTCAGAAAGAGTTGAATCTTAGGCAACGACGTTGGGTGGAGTTGCTTAAGGATTACGATTTGACGATCGAGTACCATCCGGATAAAGCTAATGTTGTAGCGGATGCCTTGAGTAGGAAGGTAGCAGTGGAGTTGAGGGCTATGTTTGCCAGTTTGAGCATTTCGCGTGATGGTGGTCTTGTGGCTGAGTTGCAAGTGAAACCATCCTTGATTCAGTTGATTAAGGAAAAGCAGTTGTTGGATGATTCCTTGGTGCCAAATGTTCAGGATATTGCAGAGGATAGGCCATCGGATTTCTGCTTTAATGATGATGGAGTTTTATGCTTTGGAAGTCGGATAGTAGTGCCCAATGATGCTGAGTTGAGGCGTGCTATTCTGACAGAAGCTCATAGTAGTCCTTTTGCTATGCACCCTGGTAGTACTAAGATGTACCGTGATCTTCGTGATGAGTACTATTGGGTGGGGTTAAAGAAAGATGTTGCTGAGTTTGTAAGTAAGTGCATGGTATGTCAGCGAGTTAAGGCTGAGCATCAGTTTCCTTCAGGGTTGTTGCAACCGTTGAGGATTCCTGAGTGGAAGTGGGAGAGGATTACCATGGACTTCGTGTCTGGTTTGCCTTTGTCTCCATCGAAAAAGAATTCGGTGTGGGTGATTGTGGATCGCCTGACGAAGTGTGCGCATTTCTTGCCTGTGCATACTACGTACACTTTGGATAAGCTTGCGGAGCTATACATTGCTGAGATTGTGCGGTTGCATGGTGTGCCAAAGTCGATTGTGTCGGATAGAGATCCGAGGTTTACGTCACGTTTCTGGCAGTGTTTGCATCAGGTTTTGGGTACACGGTTGAATTTCAGTACATCTTATCATCCGCAGTCGGATGGACAGTCTGAACGTGTTATCCAGGTGTTGGAGGATATGTTGAGGTGCTGCGTGATTGAGTTTCAGGGCTCTTGGGAGAAACATTTGCCTTTGGTGGAGTTTGCCTATAATAATAGTTATCAGGCAAGTATTCAAATGGCACCTTATGAAGCTTTGTACGGGAGGAAGTGTAGGACTTCTCTTTGTTGGGCTGAAACAGGTCAGAAGTTGGTTTCGATGCCCGCTTTGTTGAAAGGAACCACCGAGAAGGTGAAGCTCATTTGTGAGCGATTGAAGGCAGCTTCTGATCGGCAAAAGTCTTACGCGGATTTGAAGCATAAGAAGATTGAGTATGCGGTGGGTGACCGTGTGTTTTTGAAAGTTTCGCCTTGGAAAAAGGTGATGAGGTTTGGCCGAAAGGGTAAGTTGAGCCCTAGGTACATTGGACCATACGAGGTGATTGAGCGTATGGGTCCTGTTGCGTACAAGTTGAGGTTACCGCAAGAGTTAGAAAAGATTCATGACGTGTTTCATGTTTCTATGCTTCGGAAGTATAGATCGGATCCTTCTCATGTGATGCCTGTGGAGGAAGTGGAGTTGAATCCGGATTTGACCTATGATGAGGAACCGGTGGAGATTCTGGATTCGGATAGTAAAGTTCTTCGAGGCAAGACCATTGAGTTGGTAAAGGTGTTGTGGAAGCGTCGTGGTGCTGAGGAAGCCACGTGGGAGCGGAAGGATGACATGTTGAAGCAGTTTCCGTACCTTTTTCCTCCAGGTAAATTTCGAGGACGAAATTTCTTAAGGGTGGGAGAATTGTAACACCCCAATTTTGGGCTTGGAAGTTTAGGGTCTGAACCGGACCGGTTTAAATTACGGTTCGAATATAAAAGATGGTTCTTAGGGAAAGCCTAGTTCGGGATGCACTAAAAATGTGGAAAAATATCTAAAAATCCTCTTTTATTATATATAAGAGAGTGGTGAAATCAATTTCACAAAATGGGGTTTGGAAATATGACATTTCAAGTTAGTGACTAAAATGTAATTTTTGAAAAGTTGGTGACTGTTTTAAAAGGATTGAAACTTTGAATCTTTAAGGAGCTAATTTACCCAAGGGAGGGTTTCTCCAGATTTTTCTTAAATTTTAAAGACTCATTTAATATAATTTAATAAAAAGAAAAGAGGGAAAAGAGATATTTTAGTTTCATAACTAACTTTTGTCAAAATTTTCCCATTTCATTTTCTCTCAATTTTCCCTCAGCCAAACACATTTCCACAGCCACTTTTCCTTTAATTTTCACACCTAAAGTTGAGATTTCAATCTCTAAATGATTTCTAATCATTTCTACACCAAATCCTCATCTTTTGCTTATTGAATTTTCAAGGATTTTGGCTCTAAACAAGGAGAAACTCACATTTAGAGGTATGAACGTCCTTCTCCTCTAAATACTCAGTTCTTTACTGAAATTCCCAAGTTCTCAATCCTTAAATTGAGTTTTATTAAAGGTTTTAATGTTGTGTTCTTGATTTTGGCTTAAAATGCAAGATTTGGATTTAATTTTGAAGAAATTCGTAATAGATGATTGGGCTCTGTTTTGAGATGTCTTTTTGATGTATTTTGGATGTCTAAATGATGTGTAATTGAGGTTTAATCAATTCAATCCCGAATAGGTTGATTTTCCTAAGTTTTGACTTGAGAAAATGGTGGTTTTTGGGGTGGTTTTGATGTTCTGCTATAGCTGGAGGTATAAGGACGTGATTAGGTCCTTTTTGGATGTTAATGGATGTTTAAGAATGATTGGATTTGATGGATCTTGGCTGGGTATTGTTGTAGAGGTGTTTGGATGTGATTTCGGTTGTGTTTGGTAGCCGAAATGTGAGTTTTGATGAGAGCAGCGAGTTTAGGTGTTTTGGTTGAAGATTTTAATGCATGATGATGCATTAATCCACTGCTTTGATGTGTTTAAAACAGGGGACACATCATCGGATCCTTGTGGTGTTGATCCGGAGGCTTGATCGGCGTTTCGGCAAGCTTGCGAAACGGAATCGGTGAGTGAAGTTTGGTTTTCAGCTTTGAAACCAATCTTGGAAGGTTATGGGAGCTTAGTTTAAGTCTAAACAACTTAGCTAAGCTCAAGAGTAAGTTTTTCGGAGAAACTCTCTTTTTGATGAACCATGAGATGGTTGAATGCAATGTGTTTATTTTGCATGTTTAAATTCTGTTTTGAAAGCATATTTTAGCATGTTTAATGCTGGTTTTGTAAGCCATGTGTTGGAGGATGCTCAAGGTAAGAGATCCTTGTTTTGGACATTGAAAAATGTGGTTTGATGCATAGTGTTGCATGATTATGTAATGGCTTTGATTAATGCTTTAAAACAGTGGATTGTTGATGATAATTGATGTATATTGGCAAGTGATGTGTTGGTTTTAAATTACTTGAATCGGATATAGTTAGCCGGCTATAGGATTGGGTGCACCGTGAATAAAGTCACCTTGGATGTTGAGGGGTTGTGATTGTACCGTAAACTCCATCCAAGAACACTAACGAGATGTCTAAGGTCATAATGGTGGTTAAAAGGCCATGTGAGGACATTGTGTTGTGTGTCCCGTGTTCTCGTTAGTGATGTTATACAACTACCAATGAGTGATGTGGAGGGGGTTGTGATTGTACCGTTAAACTCCATAACGGGTGTTGAGGGGTTGTGATTGTACCGGTAAACTCCACCTTGAGTGTTTGGTAGTGTGTATGGAGCGTATGGGACAACGCTTGTAATCCGCGTATCCGATTGTGTTTTGAGTTGAAAATGGTTATGGATTATCACTTGAAAGCCAATATGACATGTTGATGTATTGAAGCATGAGATGCTTGGTTTGTATGCATAGATGCATGATAAATGATGTTTTGAAATTAAAGGCCTTGGAAAGGTGTTTTTACAAAGTGCATTATTGTGTTGTTTCATTAGAGCATTTCTCACTAAGCATGTGTGCTTACGCTCTCTCTTTCTTGAACCAATAATGCAGAGCATTGAAGTGTGTAAAGGGCAGCAAGGGGGTCAAGGATCCAAGTGAAAGTCTAAGCTCATGTATGGTGACTATTTTCACAACACTATTAGCTTTTGGTATTTGGCAATGGGAACCTAGATTGTGTTTTTGGGAGATGTTTTGGAATCCCTAAGTTGGTTTAATGCCTATGATGATGTTTGGAACATGTAAACGGCCATTTGGTATTTGTTTTGGAGATTTGATGATTGCTTGCTTTTCATTATAGGATGCATGCCTATAGACTGGTGGTTTTTCCTAAATGATGCTTTGATTGAGCTTTGATGATGCAAATATGTTCCTTTAATGTTTGATGACTTGTTGGCATGTTGTGGAAGTCATATGTATGTGTTTGGTGGGTCGAAAGTGTGTAAAACAGACCTTTCTACTGTTTCTGGGCAAGGTGTTTCGAAACACCCTTGCCTGTTTCGAAACAGGTGCATATTTTGGCCTGGGTGTTTCGAAACGGGCAGAGGTGTTTCGAAACACTTTGGCTACTGCCAGCCCGTGTTTCTAAACGACCTAGACCCGTTTCGAAACACTTGACCGTTGGGCACAGATTTGAATGGTTTTGAGGTTTGCAAGCTTTACGTTTTAGTCCTGATTTTTGTATGTGCAATTGGTTGAGTTTGAGATGTCCGTTTGAGGCGAAATTTGGCAGAGAGGTATGAAACATGACTAATTTCATAATGGTAACTTAAAAATTGGTAAAGTCCTCTTAATTTCCAGATTTTACATTTTGGTCCCTAAATTCGTATGTTGTGCAATTGAGTCCCTTATCGTTTTCCGATTGCTGTGATTTTTGAGTATGCTTATCTCAAGAGTACACCTAAGGTTAATATGCATTTAGACAAGGTTTAAAAGAAAAAAAAGGGTCGTTAATCAAGGTTGACTTTCGGGTTGACTTTGGTTTTCCCCGTGTAATCTTCGTAGTTCGGGTCAACCGTCTAGGCCGGGCTAAGGGGGTTACAAGTACTTTAGGCACCTAAAGTTCAAAAAAGGTATACTTAGGTATCTATTTTTCATTTAAGCCTTTCGGATATGCTATATAAACATTGTTTCACGTAAACTAGCTCATTGGGCATTATTTTGTACTGAACCATATTAAGAACTACAAACATTATTTGAAACATGAATATATATGGTGATGGATTATAATATACGGTGTGAATTGAGGATTAATATAGTAGAAAATTAGAGATTGAGTTAGATGAAGAAGGATATGGAATATGGTGGAGAATAGAAGAAATAAAAAAAATTATAAATGTGGAGGATTAAATGTGTAATTATACAAATTGTTTTTATTCCAGTGGTTAAAATAGGAGTGAAGTAATAGTTTAGGGTCTGTCTAAGTAATTTATCATTTTTTATTATTTCAGATCAACCTCCCGTTAATGATTAACTGCAACAAACAACTCAATGACCAAAAGTTTACACCCCGAAAATGTAAGTGACCTTACTAGTCGTTTTTTAAAATCAGTGACCAACTTTATACTAGGGAAAACATAAGTGGTCATTAATTAACCTAAAACAACACATCTCTTTATTTCATTCTACATACATATTTTCATTCAACTCTCCTTTTAATTTTTTTTCTTTGCTTCTTTTGTATTTTTTTTACGCACGAAAGGTCTTTGAACGACCTTCCTAATTACATATCATTTGAAGTCTTAGTATGTGTCGCGAATGACACTACTAATTAATCATCTCAGCACAAAATTCATTTAATGATTCAGTATAAATTTTGTTAAAGTTTAATATTTATTTTGTAAATTGTGAAATGTAAAAAGAGATCATTTTAAGATAATTTGTTGATCATTTATGAACTTTACTCTTAGTAATTTGATCGGTTGTGATCATAATTATTATTTAATGAGTTGTTTTTATTTCAATTTAATTATAAAATATAAATATATTAATATGTAATTTTATATTTATTGTATTTTTTAAAAACAATAATTGTTGTTAATATGAAATAAATAATAAATTTAAAGTAAAAACTAGATCTGAAGAAGAGTAAAAATTCATAAAACCGATCCAGTGAATATATCTAACCTTTCACTTGTCAGATTTTGTTTTTCTCTTTTTGTTTATAAATGTAAGTGGATCCTAAATAAATAGATTTATTCTTACGTCAATTATCTCACGTGTCTGTCTCCTTTATTAAATATAATGAAAGTGTATGTGAAATATAAGAGGGATTGGGATTCCCTTGTTTATAATAATATTAATCTTAAAACTTCCCTGCTATGATCGACACGGCAGCCACCTTTCTCTTCCCTTAACAACTCACTTTCAAAATGTCAAAAACTATGCCAGGCAAAACTGACCCTAACGGGGAGACCTGCATGGAGTCGAGCGAAACTTGTGAGGAAATCACCAATCTATTTCCATGCTCCCGTTGTCCGAGAAGATTCCCTTCTTGGCATGCCTTAGGAGGTCACCAAAATGCTCACAGGAAGGAAAGAAATGAGGAGCAACGGCTGTATAACCAGCGACGCCTTGCATTGAAGAAGCAGTCTTCGGTAACTATTCGGTCGCCTAGGCGGATTGTAGACCCGGTGGTTGCAGTACTGAACAGTTACTCGCCAGTGGCCAGCAATGGTCGTATGGTGCAGATGCAGTCCCTGGCTGGTGGTGGGTTCGATTACGGTGTTGAACCTGGTGTCAATGGTGAGTGTTCGCATCAAGAAATGGTGCTGAACCTGTTTCGGCAAGAAGAAAGGGATTTGGGGCCATTTGCTGAAGGCTTAATCAATGAAGGCAGGGAAGATGCTGTTGCCGATGATGAAAGCATTGCGAAGGAGGAGGAGGTGGACTTGACTTTGAGGCTTTGAGGAAATTACAAAGGGAAATAACGGAGGAAAAAGGCAAGAATGTTTAAGTAGGAATCTGTTGAATATACAAAATAATAAATAAATAAATAAATAAAGTAAAAGTAAAATATTCTCTAACTTCTCTTGTATATTTTCCAATTTCTTTCTTTTACCTTGTCACCTAAGTTCTTAATTTTGTAATTTAATGTTATGTTAATTATGTTGCAAATATGAAGTGTAATTTTCATTAAGCAGACATATATATTTGGTTTACCTGATTTATTAATTCAGTTAATGTTTTATGAATCCAACAAGTAGTCTCAGTGAAAAAGCGGATGATGTTCATCTTAAGAAACTCGGGTTCAACCGCATTATTTACAAGGTATGTATGAATGTCAATGTAACAACCCTAATTTTATTATAAAAAAGAAAAGAAAAGGGAGAAATGGCAACCAAGGGGTTTCAAACCAGTGACACTTAGCTACATGGAGTTGTGTCATAACCAATTGAGCTAGGTGACCTCTTAGTTATTTGTTGCACTAGGGTAAATTTAAATCGATGCTTAAGGATATCCAAAAATAATAAAATATTCAAAATATACCAACCACTCCATTAATGGCTTTTAATTAGGGCTACCAATGAAGGGTACCATACCTTTTGTTTTCCCCAATCCCCCAACGTCGGTCACCGCCAATCTCTCCCACCGCCGCCTCATAACCGCCACTGTCACTGTGGTCGAGTTTCGCGTCGATCCCTGACCAAAACCCCTCAACCCATTCTCACAGCCGCCGTCCCAATCGCCGGTAATTGAAAGTTTTAGATTCGTCTAACCTAGGGTTTTTGCGCCTCCGTTCCTCGTTGTTTTCGGCCACCATAGGCACTGGTTCGTGAAGTAGTGGCCACCATCGTCATCTCCAGGTTGCGGCGAAAAAAACTCTATCGGGGATCGTCCGACCGTCTTCGTTTGAGGCCTCGTTGGAGCTTCGTCGCTCTTAATCCTTCTTGCTCCAAATTGGTAAGTTCGTTAAGGGTTTCAGTTTTAAATCTTGGTTATTTGAGTTGTTGGGTAAGAAATCGATGTTTTGGCTTGATCGGAGGTATTTTTTCGGCTATTTCGGTCACACATGGGTTTCACGCGCCGTCCGGGGTGATTTCCGGCTGCCTTGGACGATGGTCGTTGAACCGGCCGGCTCAGACTCGGCCTGACCCGTAGACTGAGCCACCCGAACCGGTCCAGACCAAACCGACCTAAGCCCATTAATAAACTAAAGCCCGAACCCGATCCGTTTGACCTGTACCCAACCCAAACTGAGTCAACCCATTTGACCCGAGTCAACCTAGTTAACCAGTGACATGAGCATGGCGTCAGTGTTGACTTGACAGCTGACGTCAGCGTTGACTTGACCGCTGACATCAGTGTTGACTTTGACCGATGACATCAACGTTGACTTTGACCAAAAAGCCCTATTTTATGTTTTTGGACGTCTTGAGTCTGTTTCTTAAGTTTCTGACCCGAAAGCCTCCAAATCTGACCTTGAACCCAAACTTGTATAAGTACTTAATTATTCAATGAAGAGTAGTGTGAATAAGGACTGAAATAGGAATTTTTCTAATTGAAGGTATTTAGAGTTTCTTGTGTACGAATTTTTGAGGACGTCGAATTCGAATTCGAGAGCGTTCGAATGTCTTTTCTAGGGGTCGACTGATATAGCAAGGATTCAAGGTAATACATTACTACCCCTTGTATGCTTTATGAACATGTTGGATTCGGCTATTGCATGAACGATTATGGTTAAGTGTACTTTCACCTCTACTTAATTATGAGTAAGTCAATTCGATTATGAAATAAAATAATGGTAAGATGGATAAAACTGTTAATCTCCTAATCCGCTTAATAGTGTTAAATGGCTTGATATTTGAAATGTTACGTTAAGAACGACTTAAATACCCCTAACAAATGAAATGACAAGGAATTTAACACTTGGAAAAGACTTTATCTGAAATTCATGTTCTAGTGGAAAAGACTTTGGTATCAAGATGCAAATATGTATGATAACAAAACACTTGGATCACCCGAACTCTGGACACACCTAAAGATAAAAAAATGGAAGTTCCACGTATTCCTAAACTGATTTAAATGACAGTAGAAGATAAATTGATTGGAATGACCGAAATAATCCCAGGCACCAAAATTTACCAAATTAACTGAAATGGTGGATAAACTCTCGAGTTCTGAAATAAATGAATTGTTGGAAATACCGAAAGCACCTGAATGACTAAAACATCATTGAGTACTTAAATAGATGAAATACGATAAATGGTTCAATTGATGAAAATGGTGGATATATCCCGAGCTCCAAAATGATCGAAATACTCTCTTGTATGGATTAGGTAAAATTGTCTTTGCTAAGAATTCTGGAAATAGCAATAAATCTTAAATGACAAAAATGCCCCTAAGATTTATAAAGCATGACTCATGTACATCCATCACTCATGATATTAATATAAGGTTGGAAGATTTACATGTAATATAGGTTCGACTACTCAGTGGTAAGCCTGGTGGTGAAATATGAATACAACCGTTCAGATATACGATATAGTCGGTATCTGGAGTTGATACACGTGAAACGTATACATCTAAATGTTTGGTAAGTATTGCAAGATTGGGATATGTTAGTTTGAATGGATTTTGGAGGCTTGAAAAACAATTGGAGATCCTAAATACTGCAAACCATCATTTTGTTATTATTGGGCTAAATTACAAAATTGCTCATGATGGTAAAAGGAAAAAATACCCTCGTTGGCCAAAATGATCAGAACATCCATGAATATAACCAATAACCTGAAAGATCTTAATATATAAATTCCTGAATGCCTGGTCAGAGGTCATGATAAGCAAATGGAATTCATGAGTTCTGCAAATCACTGCTTATACATTGTCGATATAAATTACCGAAATGCCCATGAATGTCAAAATGACCATAATGCTCTATAGGCTTAAATGTCTGATTTGAGCCGAAAGTACGAATCCTATTTAATAGAGACCTCAATTCTAAAATTCGTTCAAATTGTCAAAAGTTTAATGTGTCCAATTCCGTAAATATCAAGTATCTCCGAGAAATAAGCTGATCCATCTAGTGTGTTCCTTGTGTACTATATGCCTTTTTGCATGCTGATTTACATGCTTTATATGTTTTATTAAACGATTGTCAAACTTGATTTCATATGAACATAACATGTATTATGAAGTAAGCATGATTATACTATATGATTGATATATGCCCTAGTACCCGATATGACAAGCATGTTCTACGGTTACCGTTTATCAGTATAGAAATGTGTTTATTAAGTATGGATATAATTGTTTATTACTGCATACCTTGATGCTGCCTAGACTGGTTAATTGGGGTATTTGGGTTATGATATGAAGTATCGTAAGGTTCAGCCCTGATCTAGATGGTAATTCTGCCCGTATAAGGTTCTCATGCTTCCGCTAGTGTAATTCCGCCCGTATAAGGTTCCTAGCTTCGACTAGGATAATTTCACCTGGACCTAAGGTAATTCCTTAGGATGGTACACACGCCCAATGGGCTTGGGTTAATGCTAGTATATGATAACGTTATGGGGAACTGTATCATGGAGTTTGGTTGAATGAAGAATTAAAATGAACCTTACTGTTACATGAATCATATGTTCTAGCAATAAAATATTTTTTGCATTGTTACATACCATGCATTAATGTTGCACTGTTGGAACACACTAGGCTTCTTGATTCAATATCCTCAATTCACCACCCTACTGACTCTCTGAACGATAAGCTCTCATCTGATACTCAATGATTGAATACATAACTAATCTCGTAATCCTCAAGTATATTGCTACACTGAAATAGCGAATCGTAAATGGAGACTGTTGCTGCATGGAATATCATGACATTATATTTGCCATATAACTGCATGTGCTTACAACATCTTTTGGTAGTTTTGTATTACTGAGCTTTTCCCAAGCTCATGTTGTTTTACCACCGCATGTTAGAAGAGATCTATCTTAGTATGGTGATCAACATTAGTGTTGGAGTTCTCTCAGTGTTGCTCTTGGAGTACGGTACCGGTACAGTTAGTGGACATGTATGTTGTGTATTGTTTTGTGTTAGAGTATGTAAAATGTTTTCGAGTTCCCGTTACTTTCTAAATGATTTTCTGAAATGCTATTTTTAAACTGAAGTTTATTTTACAGTCTTAATGTAATAAAAATAAATTTTATATGAGTTTTTACTGTGGGTCGCTCTTGTGACCCTAATGTGACCTCTTAGGATTCGTGGTAACGTATAGGCGAGTCTAGAGGGTTACATGTCAAAGGGTTAAGAATATATAAGAACATATATTACCTTATAATTACCTTTAAACTATTCAAAAAATTAATGTTTTATTCTCTTTCTTTAGTTGTGTTTTGACCATGACACAATTTTCCTTTGCTTTTTCAACCAAATTTCTTAGTCTAAGGCTTTGGATCTAATCATCCTTATGGAATGGGAAAACCCTATCTCAATTCTCATTTTTTTTGTTTTTAAGGAATTATCCCAATTAAGGGGAAGTTGGTCCTCGGAATTGATTCATTAATCATTTACTTAATGAAATTATGATGAATTTAATTAAAAACCTTAAATACCTTGTAAAAAGCTAATACCAAAAAAACTTAGGCATTATTTGATAAAGAGATGTTTGAGCCAAAATTAAAGGTTTGAGCTAAAATTGGAGGTTTGACCGGTCAAACCTCCTAATTTGGATGTTTCGTAATGAGCGAATTGAAATGGCGGATTGGGGTGAAATCCCTATTTTTAAAAGGCTGCTAATAAAAACTTTTTGAAATTAGAGATTTTGACATAAGAGTTATAAAGACCCTTTTACCCTTAACAATTATCAAAATTCTCCAAATAACCTAAATTTAACCATTTCTATTTTAATTATTAAACCTCATGTATTTACATTGTGACATTTGTAAATTAATACTTTTTGTTTTTTTTTCTTTTATTCTCACACATTTATATTTGTATTTAAATTTAATAATTAATTAAATGATATTAAAAATAATTATATAAATAATAAATTAATATATAAATCCTTCAAATATGCTGAGTAATATTTATTAAAAATTATTTTTCGTAACCTAATTAATATTAATAGATACAAAATATTGATAACTAATAAACTCTTCAAACAATTAACGAATATAATCATGTCATTATATGTCATTTTGCTTGTTTAAATAATCAAACAACTATCAGCTATCACATAATTTTACCAAACACTTTTATACAATCATCTAATACAATCCACTAGTCAAATAAGCTAATGAAATCAGCTATCAACTATCAACTAATGTAATCCGCTATCAGTTATCCGCTAATTGCCAAACATGGCCAGGGGATTTGTTTGGAGCAAACTATTCCATCATGTTTTGAACAAAAATTCCCTACCACTTTTTATGCTTGTAAAACCTATGTTTGATTTTGATATAACTATGTATGTTAATGATTAAATTGAAAACTTGAAATATATTTCTGAGTCCCTCAAATGAATTTTAAATCACCAACACTTTAATCTGATTTGAAAAACTCAAACTCTAAATATTTTCTAAGTGTTCCAAAGCCAAAGTATTGAAAAACGTCCAGGCGTATCGATACGCTTCCAGCCGTATCGATACCATTTTTACTAAGTTGGCTACTGGAAAGATGCGTTTCGATACGACCCTCACTGTATCGAAACAACGTATCGAAACAGATTGAATCTGTATCCATACGCCTCTCTGTAAAAACTGAAGGAGTTTGAATAGTGTACTGATACAGTTCAACCCGTATCGATACAGTTGTAACAAAATTTTTAATTCGAAAGCATTTAAAACTTTTGATTGTTGGTGTCAGCCGGTTAGGTAACTAACATTTAAAGTGGTAGTTGTCCCGTATCTATACAGTGTTCCTCGTATCGAAACGGAAACTTCTAGTGAGCTAAGTTGAGAAAAAGGTATCGATACGGTCTTATCCGTATCGAAACGGTCCCTGTCCCGTACTAATACACTTACACGCGTATCAATACGCCCTCTTTATTATTATGCAACGGCTCTTTCTGTTTTGAGATAGGTATCGATACGAGTCTTCATGTACCGATACGGATAGCTGCAAAAGTGCATTTAGATGGAATGAGAGGGTCCCAACGGCTATAATCAATACCTTAACCGCCCAAACAGCTAGAATTGATAGAGAAGGTATAAATTGGAGCTAATTGAAGACCATCAACAACGATTGCAAAAAAGATAAACATCCAAGCAAAAATCCAAGCTCATTGTGCATATTTTCCAATTTTTTGTAAACCCCAAATTGTGTAGTGTTCAATTCCTATCTTATCATCAATTTTGGGTTGAGTGTTTGTACTTAAAGGGGCAATCTTATATTTGAGAGATATCTTCCTTGCCTAAATTCTTCTTTGTTCACTTGTGAGGGTTTGGTCAAATTTTGGGTAGAAAATTTGCCCGGTTGTGTAAAGGTTACCTCCTAAACCTTGAAAAGGGGAAGAAAATTAGTGAATTGTTGCAAATCCTTAGTGGTAGCTAAGGTATTGGATGTAGAGTTCATTTGGAACTTGAACCACTCTAAAATCATTTGTTCTTCATTTTTAGCTATCATTTTACTCCAACAAATTTTTAAAAGCCCAATTCACCCCCCTCTTGGCTTTGGTCAATCCTTTAATCCATTCAACAATTGGTATCAGAGCCTACCTCTTTGAAGGATTAACAACCGCAAGAGGAGTTCCTAGGAAGAGTGTGATCATCCAAAAATCAAGCCATGACATCTACCTCCGGGTCAAGCATGTAAGAGTCTCAATCAACCACAAAACCACCATTCTTCAACGGTGATAACTATCCATTTTGGAAGAACCGGATGCGCCTCTTCATCAAATCCAACGACTATCTAGTTTGGGATATCATTGAAGATGGTCCCTATATTCCATTGAAGAGAGACGATGAAGGAAGATTTGTTCTAAAGAAGAAGATTGAGATGAGTGAAGAAGAGAGAAAGAAGATCCAAATCAATGATAAAGCTCTTCACATGCTATTTTGCTCTTTCGGTCCCGACATCTACTCCAAAGTCTCCTCCATTGAAAGTGCCAATGAAGTGTGGGATACACTAGAGACCACCTATGAAGGAACTAGTGATGTGAAGGAGACCAAGATTGGAATTCTCAATCTTAGCTATGAGAATTTCAAAATGGAGCCCGACGAAACCGTGTCCAAGATGTTCGATCTCTTCTCAACAATTGTCAACAAGCTTAAGGGTTTTGGAGAGACAATATCGGAAGACAAACTAGTCCGGAAGCTACTCTACTCACTTCCCGAATCTTGGGATGGGAAGAGAACCGCTATCATCGAGGCCAAAAACTTAAAGACACTCAAACATGATGAGCTAGTAGGTTCTCTCCTTACTCATGAGATAATGAAGCAAGGAAGGGAAGATGAAAAGAAAAAGGAAGAGAGAAGAGTGGAGAAACTAGAAGTAGAAAAGAAAAAGAAGATAGGAGTGGCTCTCAAAGCTTCATTACATGAGGAGGGCACTTCTAGTGAGGAGGATGACCTAGAGGAATTGACTATGATAGCCAAAAGGTTCTCACGATTCATGAGGTCCAAGCGAGGAAGGAAGATTCAAAGAAAAATGGACTTCAAGGGCAAAAACAAAGAATAAGAGAGGGATCAAATCATTTGCTACGAGTGCAAAAAACCCGGTCACATTCGGTCGGAGTGCCCTCAACTCAAGAAGAAGGGCTTTGAGAAGAAGAAGAAGAAGCTCAAAGCCAAGCTTGCTACTTGGAGTGACAATGAGTCATCCGAGGATGACGAACACAAAGTGACCAACCTTTTCCTCATGGCACTTGAGGAGGATTCCTCCATGGTAACATCTAACTCATCATCTTTTGACTTTACATTTGATGAATTGCATGATGTGTATGATGAGTTGCAAGAGGTTTATGATCAGTTAGTTGAGAAGTACGAAGAGTCGGTCATTAGAAATAAAAAGATTATTTCGGAATTAAATGATAAAAATGATTCACTTTCTCAAGCTAACTTAAAATTTGAGAAAAAGATTTTAGGTTTAAAAGATGAACTTAAATTCTTCCAAGATGAAAATGTAGACCTAAATAATCTTCTTTTCTCAATGCAATAGTGAACATCAAAAGGTGTTATATGAGCTTACCAAGCTCAAAGAATCTTTCAAAAATGTTGGTAATGTGAAGCATGAAAAAGGTGAATCATCTAAAACAAACCAACCTAGGAGAAAGACTTATAACTACAAACAAAGTGGCTTCCCTAGACATAATAGAACTAAAAAGATTAGGAGCGTATAGGTTCCTAAGGAACTCGTCAAGTCTAATAATGTTGTTGCTATGTCACCTTTGATTCCTAAGGGAACCAAGCTTTTGAGAGCTAACACTCGTGGACCCAAAATGATTTCGGTACCAAAAATAAAAGTTTAATATCTTTGTTTGTAGGGGGAGCATTTCTACAAGGCCAAAGCTGAAAGTCAAAATTCATGGTACCTTGATATTGGATGCTCGAGACATATGACCGGAGACAAGAGTAGATTCATGGACTTAAAGCCAAAAAGTGGAGGAGTAGTGACATTTGGTGACAACTCCAAAGGCCACACTAAAGGTATTGGCTCCATAGCTAATCACTCTACTATTCTCATTGAAAATATTTTATATGTCGATGGTCTTAAACATAATTTCTTGAGCATAAGCCAATTATGTGATAAAGGGTTTAATGTCTTATTTGATAAAAATGGGTGTAAAATTGTTGACACTAAATCAAATAATATTATGCTCATAGGTCATCACATAGGTAATATTTACATGGTGCATTTAGATGACATACATACATCTCATGCATGTTTAGTAGCTTAAAATGAAAATGATGCATCACTATGGCATAGGAAACTAGGACATGCTAGTATTAGTGTTTTAGAAAAATTAGTTTCCCTAGATCTAGTTAGAGGTTTACCCAAGATTAAGTTCTCAAATGACAAAATTTGTGATGCATGCTCTAAGGGTAAACAACATAAGTCATCCTTTAAATCCATTAATGATGTTTCTACAAGTAGGTGTTTACAACTTATTCACATGGATTTATTTGGGCCTATTAGAACTATGAGCTTGGGTGGTAAATCTTATGCATTTGTACTTGTTGATGACTATTCTAGATTTACTTGGGTTCTATTTTTAAGTACTAAAGATGAGGCTTTAGAAAAATTCATCCCATTTTCAAAATTAACTCAAAATGATCTTGAACTTAAAATTTTTCATATTAGAAGCGATCATGGAACCGAATTTCAAAATTTTGGTTTTGAAGAGTTTTTAAATGAAAATGGTATTAGCCACAATTTTTCGGCTCCTCGAACTCCCCAACAAAATGGGGTAGTTGAGAGGAAAAATAGAACTTTACAAGAAATGGCTAGAACCATGCTTTGTGAAAACAATTTACCTAAATATTTTTGGGCGGAAGATACAAACATCGCTTGCTACATTGTAAACCGAGTAATGATTAGGCCACTTTTAAAGAAAACACCATATGAGATTTTAAAATCTAAAAAGCCTAACATTAGCTATTTTCATCCATTTGGTTGCAAGTGTTTTGTTTTAAACAATGGAAAAGATAACTTAGGTAAATTTGATGCTAAAAGTGATGAAACTATTTTCTTAGGTTATTCCTTAAAATCTAAAGCCTATCGTGTATTTAATAAGAGAAATTTAGTAGTAGAAGAGTCTATTCATGTTGTATTCGATGATAACCTCCTTCCGAGGAAGGATTCTTGTGATGATGATGATGTAGGAATCTTTGATGCCTTTGATGGAGGACAAACTTCAAAGAAGGATGAGATTCCAACAAAAGAAGAGGATTCACAAGATCCAACTCTTGAAGCCTTGAAGGACTTGGCTCTTGAGGAAAAGGAAATGAGCTACCCAAGGGAGTACAACTATGTCAAAGGTGATGAAATCTTGGGTGATCCATCCAAGGGGGTAACTACTAGATCTTCTCTTAAACTTATGAACCATGTTGCATTTATCTCATGCATAGAGCCTAAGAATATAAAAGAAGCATTAAAAGATGACTTTTGGATTATGGCTATGCAAGAAGAGTTAAATCAATTTGAGAGAAGTAATGTTTGAACATTAGTTGAAAGGCCTAGTAATCAATCTACTATAGGAACTAAATGGGTATTTAGGAACAAAATAGATGAGAGTGGTAACATTGTGAGAAATAAAGCTAGATTAGTTGCACAAGGTTACACTCAAGAAGAGGGAATAGATTTTGATGAAACCTATGCACCCGTAGCTAGAATGAAGGCTATTAGGATGTTGCTTGCATATGCATGTTATCATGACTTCAAGCTTTTTCAAATAGATGTTAAAAGCACATTTTTAAATGGTTTTATAAATGAGGAAGTGTATGTGAAACAACCACCGGGCTTTGAAGACTCAAAATTTCCAAATCATGTTTTCAAACTTACTAAATCACTTTATGGTTTAAAACAAGCTCCTAGAGCTTGGTATGAAAGACTTTCAAAATTTTTGATTGAAAAAGGTTTTGAAAAAGGTAAGGTGGACACTACACTTTTCATAAAAAGGTATAAAAATGACATCTTAGTAGTACAAATATATGTTGATGATATTATTTTTGGATCTACTAATGAGTGTCATTGCAAAGAGTTTGCTAAGTTAATGCAAGGTGAATTCAAGATGAGCATGATGGGGGAGCTCTCATTCTTTTTGGGACTCCAAATCAAGCAAATGAAGGATGACATCTTCATCAATCAAGCAAAGTACATCAAGGATATGCTCAAGAAGTTTGGCTTGGAGAATGCAAAGCCTCAAGCCACACCAATGAGCTCATCTACAAAGCTTGACAAAGATGAAGGAGGTAAGTGTGTTGACTCTAAGCTTTATCGCTCTATGATTGGATCTTTGCTTTACCTTACCGCAAGTAGACCAGATATTTTGTTTAGTGTTTTCTTGTGTGCTAGGTTTCAAGCTAGTCCTAGAGAGTCTCACCTTATAGCTGTTAAGAGAATCTTTAGGTACCTTAGGGATACTCCTTGTTTAGGCCTTTGGTACCCAAGAGACTCAACCTTCAACCTTCATGCTTATTCGGATGCAGATTATGGGGGATGTAAAATCGATAGGAAGAGTACTTTGGGAACTTGTCAATTCTTAAGTAGTATGCTCATATCTTGGTTCTCTAAGAAACAAAATAGTGTAGCTCTTTCTACCACCGAAGCCGAGTACATATCCTTAGGGAGTTGTTGTGCTCAAGTCCTTTGGATGAAGCAACAACTCTTAGATTATGGTATTAAAGTTGAAACCATACCCCTTAAGTGTGATAACACTAGTGTCATATGCTTAACTAAAAATCACATCCAACACTCTAGAACCAAACATATAGAGATAAGGCATCATTTCATTAGAGATCATGTCCTTAAGGAAGATGTTGTTATAGAGTACGTTGACAACTTAAACCAACTAGCGGACATCTTTACAAAACCTTTAGATAAAGAGCGTTTTTGGTCCCTTAGGAGAGAGTTAGGTCTAACTAGCCTTCCTTGACCCTTTAGGACCCTTTTTGAAGTTAAAATTGCTTGATCTTGTGAAATTGCATGTTTATGTGTTGTTGCTCTTGAAAATATCCATGCTTATAGCCAGGGGGAGTATGCTTCTGTTAGAATATTCTTAGTACTGCTCATTCATCATTTGCATTCATTTAGGAGGTGTTAAAATTGAGCCTTTGGTTGTTCTTAAAGCCTAAAATGTATTTCTGGGCATAGGGTATCGATACAGCCTTAAGCGTATCGATACGAGTACTGTATTAGCTTCCTAATTTACATTTGCCTAAAAATGGTATCGATACGGTTAACCCCGTTTCGATACGGATTGTATCCATTTCGATACGGACCTTCAACGGGCGTTTCAAAGGGAATTACGATTTTACCCCCATATCGATACACCCTCAGGCGTATCGATACGCGATTGCGCATACAGCTTTCAATTGGCATTTAAAGAGTTCAACTTTTACTAAAATTGAAATTTTCAAAACCCTAAAAACCCTAGCCGTTTTTCACTCTATAAATAGCCTCTCAATCCCTCATATTTCCACACCACAACTCAAAATCTCTTGAGGGTTTTCAAAATCAAGCAAAGCTCTTCAAGCTTTTCATCAATTTGGTGCTAAGTTCTTCTCCCATTCCTCTCTATCAATATCAAGGTAAAATTCTTTCCTCTTTTCTTTTAATTTTTCTTTTGATTTTCGTTTCAAATTTCTTTTTGTTTTGTTTTGTCTTCTCACAAACTTATCTCTTTTCAAACTTTTTCTTTTTGTTTTGTTTACAATTTTTTTTAACAAAAACCTTGATTATTGGTTTTCAATGAGTTGAATGAAGAAAATTAATGCATACACTGTTTTTAATCTTTTCTCTAGTTAATGGCACCTAAAAAGAGAGCACGTACTAGTGAAGTCGGTGAAGGTTCCAATGCCGGAGGTGGTACTCGCCCGAACCTCACTCTTATCTATCAACAATCCTTTAAGTCCACCGGAGATCTCAACTATTTTCGACAATTTCAAAACTATAAGATCCATCCGGAGAGGGTAATTTCCATTCCTTTTCTTAACTCGGAGCGTTTCAAATTTGATTACTTACCTTTGCTCCAAAAATGGAAGTTTATGGATTTTCTCCAAATTCCCGGATTTTTCTTTCGCATCTTAGTTTTGATCTTTTATGCTAATGCCAAGTGTTGTGCCAATCGAGATGGTGTTGTTACGGCTGTTAATTCTCATCTAATGGGTAAAAAGATCACTATCGATGTTTAATCCATCTTTGATGTGTTTAAGTTGGAGGATGAAGGCTATGATGATGAGAATGCTCTTGGCCATGTCCTAAGTGGTTCCGTCACCGCCCTTAATGCTCAAGATTGGATCCTACATTTGATGGTTTCTTGGTGGTTTAGGCCCTCGGGAGGGAAGTATTCCACTATCCGCCAAGTTGATGATTTTTGGATTCGATGCTTCTGTGAGAGAAAACATCCAAACCTTGCTCGAATTATGTTTGCGGAGATTGTCTATCTCGTGCAACATCGCCATGCTACACTCGTCACTTCCTTCACCTATGGTACGGCCTTGAGTTATTTCTTCCTACAAAAGAAGATAGATTGCTCACATGACTACCCAACTCCCCTCACCGATCCTATCGATGAAAGATCTCTTGCACGGGGTAAGTTTCATTACTTCAATGGTAGTTGGCTTCGTCTATCCGAGCTCCCTAGTGAGGCCGCGGAACAATTTGCTAATCTTCAAGTCGATCAAGTTCCTCAAGCTCCTCCTCCACCTTCTATAGAATCCCTCATGACTTTTCTCAATGAGCAATTCACGGGTTTGCACACGGGAATTGCCTTCATAGATTAAGTGGTGAATTCGGGGTTTACCGCTATTGACACAAGGTTTACAAGCCTTAAAGATCGAATGAAGAATGTGGAGACTCGCCTCACTTCCCTTGAAGGCGGTCACAACTCAATGAACATATCCCTTACCGCTTTCCATGACGAGTGGCGTCAAACTAGGAGGAATGATGATGCAATTGAGGATGATGATGAAGATGGCGATGAAGATGCATAGTAGTTCATCTTTGCATATCATTTATGTCATTTGGGATATTTATGCACTTTTGATTTATGTTTTTAGGATTAAGTTTGCATTATTCTAAAACCTATGCTTTGATTTTCTGTTATTTGGATTTTAAGTTGATGTTATCTTTATTTTGAACTTAATGTTTATCAATATTATGTTGCTTGGTTATTATTTATACCTTTTGCCTATTTATGCACTTTATATTATGTCTCAATTATTTTTGAACTAACAAAAAGGGGGAGAGAGAACAAGCTCACACTTAAAATATTTTGATTTTCAACTTAAAGTTTACCTAGCTAATATTAAGGGGGAGTTATTTTGCAAAGTTTTTCAAAGTGTCAAAAAAATTTAAGTTTTGGTTTTGTTATATCAAAAAGGGGGAGATTGTAAAACCTGTGTTTGATTTTGATATAACTAAGTATGTTAAGGATTAAATTGAAAACTTGAGATATATTTCTAAGTCCATCAAATGAATTTTAAATCACCAACACTTTAATCTGATTTGAAAAACTCAAACTCTAAATATTTTCTAAGTGTTCCAAAGCCAAAGTGTTGAAAAACGTCCAGGCGTATCGATACGCTTCCAGCCGTATCGATACCATTTTTACTAAGTTGGCTACTGGAAAGACGCGTTTCGATACGCCCCTCACCGTATCGAAACAACGTATCGAAACAGATTGAATCTGTATCGATACGCCCCTCTGTAAAAACTGAAGGAGTTTGAATAGTGTACCAATATGGTTCAACCCGTATCGATACGGTTTTAACGGAATTTTTAATTCGAAAACATTTAAATCTTTTGATCGTTGGTGTCAGCCGGTTAGGTAACTAACATTTAAAGTGGTAGTTGTCCCGTATCGATACGGTATTCCCCGTATCGAAACGGAAACTTCCAGTGAGCTAAGTTGAGAAAAAGGTATCGATACAGTCTTATCCGTATCGAAACGGTCCCTGTCCCGTACCGATACGCTTACACGCGTATCGATACGCCCTCTTTATTATTGTGCAACGACTCTTTTTGTTTTGAGACAAGTATCGATACGGGTCTTCGTGTACCGATACAGATAGCTGCATAAGTACATTTATGGTGGAAAGATAGGGTCCCAACGGCTATAATCAATACCCTAACCACCCAAACGGCTAGAATTGATAGAGAATGTATAAATTGAAGCTAATTGAAGACCAGCAACAACGATTGCAAAAAAGATAAACATCCAAGCAAAAATCCAAGCTCATTGTGCATATTTTCCAATTTTTTGTAAACCCCAAATTGTGTAGTGTTCAATTCCTATCTTATCATCAAATTTGGATTGAGTGTTTGTACTTAAAGGGGCAATCTTGTATTTGAGAGATATCTTCCTTGCCTAAATTCTTCTTTGTTCACTTGTGAGAGTTTGGTCAAATTTTGGGTAGAAAATTTGACCGGTTGTGTAAAGGTTACCTCCTAAGCCTTGAAAAGGGGAAGAACAAATTAGTGAATTGTTGCAAATCCTTAGTGGTAGTTAAGGTAGTGGATGTAGAGTTCATTTGGAACTTGAACCACTCTAAAATCCTTTGTTCTTCATTTTTAGCTATCATTTTACTCCAACAAATTTTTAAAAGCTCAATTCACCCCACCTCTTGGCTTTGATCAATCTATTGGTCCACTCAACAATGCCCCACTCTAAAAACACAATAAAATTAAATTCCAAACCCTAAGCCTAAATTCTACATCCTAAACCTACACCCTAAAAATACACTTTACCCCTAATTCCTTAAACCCAAGCCATAAACCCTAAACCAATTTTTTTTAAGTGGAGGCACCAAAAAGAGCATAGTTTGAGAGCAGACGTTTTCTATCCTGTTTTCTTACTCTCTTTCTCAATTATCAAAATTGTTATAATAAAATGTTAAATTCAAAATTTAAATATCTACTACAAAATTAAAATATATATATATTTTATTTTTTAGATGCATTTACGTGCTGTGTTTCAAATATAGATAAATGATTAATGAACATTTTTGGGTGTGTTTTCATTCAGGGTTGGCTTTAATTTTGTTGTTCTTTGATATTCTCTGGTGTTTTGGTTGACAATGAATGGATAGAAAAAAAAAAGAGCTATGGGATTTCAGTGGCATTTAGCCAAACGTAGTTCTTGGTTCAAGTCTCATAATTTCTTCAAGATTATACTTTCCATATGTTTGGAAAAAAAAATTAGAACGGGTGACACATATAACTACTGAATTATTGTATCGATTTTATTTGGACTAATGATCTTTTAATTTTGTCAGTCAGACAATTTAACTATTTAAATGATATCAATCAAGACACTCACCTTTAAAAATTAACGGAGATGTCAAAGTGGCAGTTAAATAAATTTGTATAAGTATACATTAGGTCCTCATCCTTATCTATTTATTTTCAATACATTTATTCAGACCGAGAATGGGTGAAGTGGTAATAGTATTGGAGTAGCTCCAGGGTTCCAATGAATCCAAAAGTACTCAGAAAAATACTAGCAACACACGTCGGATACGTAGGCGAAATGCAAACGATGCTAGCTCGGCCTTCTACTTCGCCTCTTTACGCCTAAAAATCAAATCCGTTTCTGTTCAAAGGACATTTTCAGGTGGTTCCAGAAATCTCCAGCTCAGGCATTCACCATTTATAACCTGTTAGTGTTTAAACTGATGCAACTCAAAAACCGGTCTTCCCCGTACAATTGCACGTGCATTTTTTTGAAAATAAAAACTATTTCATTCATCTGAAAATAGGATTATCAACAATGTCTGAAGAAATACAAACAAGAATATCAAATGAAAAAATAAACTCCTCATTACAATCTAAAATCCAGTGGGCAAGAGTATGAGCCACTATGTTTGCTTCTGTACCAACATGGACAACCTTGAACTAAGGATGAGATTTGAGCACATGAAAAGCCTCGGCTATATGCACAACAGAAATAGATAAATCTGGACTTTGGTAAGAGAATCTATTCACCATGGACATAGAATCGCCTTCAACGATGACTCGATCCCATCCATTTGCTGTAGCCATTCTGAATCCCTCAGCAAAGCCACAGGCTTCTGCTGTCTAGGCAGTGTGGACACCAGTTAGGACACTAGCACAACCATCGATCATCAAGCCATGGGAATCCCGAGCAACCACTCCAATTGATGTTGTACCTTGAACCGAAAGAAAAACACCATCAACATTAATCTTGATTGTGCCTTCAGGAAGACAACTCCAAGTTGAGGACCTGTTACAAGGAATATGTTGAATATGAAGGTCAAGGGCAGCTAAGTAATCAGAGGACAACAATTGTGCATAATCCACAACAGCCCTAGCAGGTAACATTTTAGATTCACGAACTAGCTTGTTTCTTCTATTCCACAGATTCCAAAGAAACACAAGCAACAAAGTGAATTGATCTTGATCCAGGTTCTGCAAACACTGCTCTAACCACTCTTTACAAGATGCTGCTTGATTAAGGCTCAACGGGGCAAAGAAATTACACAATTCAAAGGCTTCCATAAGAACATGTTGGAAAAATTCGATAATTTTGGAGCTTTGAATGAGAAATTGATTCAAACGTTGTTAAGGAAAATGTGGAACCATTTGCTGGTTTGTATATGTGTAAACGTGCACGACGTGGGTAATGCAAATGTCTGAACCGGTCTGGTCCTTCGTGGGCTTGCAGATATTTTGACCCAAATTTAAAATAAATTTTATGTCAAATAAAAGCTTATATTTGCCAAATTTTATCTTGAAAATAAAAAGGTGAATACTGAAAGTTGCCTTTAATTTAGATAGTAATTTTGGAAACTGCTCTATAGAAGAATCAATTGATTTCACTTATACTCTCATGACACACCTATAAATATGGAATAAACCTTCTAGGTTTTAACACAACTGAAAACACATAGAATTTTCTATGATTTTACTCTGTAATTTTAAAAGTATTTTTGTTGATAGGGGAAGACGATGTTACAGTTCGTTGATCACTGCAGAAGTGCTACTATTGTGCTCATTATGTTGTTGTATCCTGGGAGATAGACGTCCAACGTTTCTCAAGTATATAAGAGCGTGCGAATCTGTCTTAAGGAAACTGCGTTCGTGCAGGCCTCAACACGTTTTTTTTTTGTTTTCGTTTCAAATCGATTTGATTTACATATTGTTGCATTGTTCGTAATTTTGTACTGTCGTTTAAATAATAATATTTTATCTTATTTTTTATTCTTGGATTAACACTATTTTTATAACAGAACAAAACAATCCCTGAAGGCATGAAGGATAGATTCAGAAGCACAAGAACACATAAGACATAAGCCTAGGCCAAGTGAGGCTGCTGCCAGCTTCTGTCCAACAGGTAAGGCATCGTGGCAGATCTTCCAGCCAAAAATCTTGATTTTTGGAAGCGTTTTCAACATTGTCAAGGCTTTCCAGATGGGGGATAATTCCCTCTCCATATCTCTTTGTTTCGTCAACCAATTATTCCCTGACTTGGTGTTATACACACAAGAAGAATGATGCCCCCAAATAATAACATCTTCCATAGGGGCAATAGGACATTTCAATATCTTCTCAGCATCTTCAGCATTGAAAACCTGCAGCACTTTCCTAGTATTCCATTCAGCTAAACCTTTTTTTCATGAACTCACATCATTTAATAGGATCCAGGATATTATCTTGGTAAACTTCAGAAAAGGAAACCACAGATTCACCTCCCCAGTTTTCAGCAAACATCTTGACCTGTCTATTGATTCCTATTCTCCAATGAAAACATCTTTAATTGCTTCTTTGACATTGAAGATACAACTCCACACAAATGAAGGCTTATCTAGTTATTCTAGGTCAATTCTATAATAGTATTTTATTGTTGTTTTTGAGAATATATACACTGCTGTTTTTGAGAGCTAACTTTAAAAATGGTGTAATCACTAATTTTGTTCCGGATTTATTTATTTATTATTATTTTTATTATTATGTTAAAATAATGGGCTGTTATTTAATTATTAACTATATATGTAGAATGTGTAACATATATGTTTATATTATATGTGGTGCATGATTATATGTGTGATATGTATATTGTTTGAATGTGTTCATTATTATTTTAAGGTCATATGTATTTAAATGTATGTGTTGCATGTACTTATGTGTAATATTTATTTTTTGTATGTGTTTGCATGTTGCATACGTGTCATTATGCATGTATTTATGTTAATGTATTATTAATAGTTAAATACACATTGCTTATGTAGATTGGTGTTACTATTATTATTGTAATTATTATCAATATTATTATATTTACTAGTGTTATTATTATTATTATTATCAAATTAAAAAAGGACTAACTAAAATATAAGCGAGAGACATGTATATTGATAAAAGTCTATTTACAATCCTTAAAACCCAAAATATATATGTATAACATATTCAGCCCATTTGGGCCCTAAATAATTAAAAAACTTTAATTTTGAATCTGGTAACCCTTGTTTCCTTACAGCCGTCACAAATCTGGACTGTTGGGTTTGTTTTTGATCCAACGGCCATGATCAAAGCAAGGAGGCTCTTCAGATCGCGCGTGTGAATCACGCGCCAACTCCCCAGATCCCCACGCGCGAGTGTGCTGCACGCGCCGATCCTCCAACTTCCACGCACGAGTGTAACCCACGCCCTAACTGTTCGAATCCCTTATCCGCGTGGCCGTGACACCGAGTTTTCCGCTGCTGCCGTACAATGACCACCGACTCCCTCACCCACCAAGCATGTCCAGAAACATAAAAAAGAATAGAGATATCAGAAGCAATCATCCACAGTATATAAATAAATTGTTGCTTGTAATTGTAACCAAAGAGATCAGATAAGAATGCATGTAATCGGATGGATTGGGACAAAGATGACGAATCAATAAAAAAGGGTTAACTACTGGAATTGTCACTTATGTTTTCCCCCAGCACAGAGTTGGTCACCGATTTTCAAAAACGACCATTAAGGTCACTTACGTTTTCGGGGTGTAAATTTTTTGTCACTCAGACGTTTGTTGTCGTTAACTTTAACGAGAGATTGTTCTGAAAGAAGGATAAATTACCTAAATAGTCCCTAAACTATTACTTCAATCCTATTTTGACCACCGAAATAAAAATAATTTGTATAATTACACATTTAATCCTCCATATTTACATTTTTTATTTCTTCTCCCCCTCCACCATCTTCCATATTTTTCTTCATCTAACTCAATCCCCAATTTTCTACTATATTAATCCTCAATTCACACATCAAAATTGAAATTATCTTTCTTTTCACCGTTTAACCAAATAAAAAACTGAAAATTGGAGTTGCAAGTAAGAGGGGAAGAAAACAACGACGACGAAGAAGAGGCAGAGACGATAGCGGCGGAGGCTGAGGCGGCAGCCATGGAAGCAGCAAAGAGGCTTGATATCTTCATGGTTGAGGATAAGCAATCTGGTTCAAACTGCCAACTCCGAAACCAGTGGCCAGTCTTGCTGTCACCCCTTTGCATACACTTTCGATTGAGATTAAAAGAGAAAGAAGTGGAAAATTAATTTTTTTATTTGGTTAAACGGTGAAAAGAAAGATAAATCTAATTTTTATGTGTGAATTGAGGATTAATATAGTATAAAATTGGAAATGAGTTAGATGAAGAAAAATATGGAAGATGGTGGAGGGGAGAAGAAATAAAAAAATGTAAATACGGAGGATTAAATGTATAATTATACAAATTATTTTTATTTTGGTGGTCAAAATATGATTGAAGTAATAGTTTAGGGAATATTTAGGTAATTTATCCTTCTTTCAGATCAGTCTCCCGTTAAAGTTAACGGCAACAAACGTCTGAGTGACTAAAAATTTACACACCGAAAACGTAAGTGACCTTACGGGTCGTTTTTGAAAATCGGTGACCAACTCTGTACTGGAGGGAAACATAAGTGACCATTCCAGTAGTTAACCCTAAAAAAAAGAAAACTTCTGAGGATTTTTGATTTTTTTCCCTCTTTCTTTTCGAATCACAGAAAAATAAAATAAACAAAAAAAAAGAAAAGAACAAGGGTTTACCCATTTCAGCCGTTTATTGTTCTCCGACGACCAGAATTTCAAACAACCGATCCCAACGATGGGAAAATAGATCGTGGGGAGGAGAGTAACATAGTTCGGATTCGAGTTCATCCGACGGTTAGATCTTCAGATCCGACGAGAGGGAGTCGAACGGTTCGAGGCTTTTTCTTGTTAAAATCGGACAACTTTCAAGGAAATCTACTCCGATAGAGAAGAAGGGGAAGTCGAGACCATCTCACCGGTGTCCTTGTACGGACAGAAACACCACCGAAGTAACGACGGCGACTTGAGAGGACGACGGTGGCTACGGGTCGAGAGAAAACGGAACAAAGAATGAGGGGTTTATTTTTGAAAACCCTAAACATATTCCTTAAACGGATTAATCATTTTACTAAATCCTGTCTCTTCTATTTTATTTTTTAATTAATGCCCCATTATCTTTGTTTCTATTTTTATAGTATTTTAATGTTTTTTATACCCTTAATGTCGTTTAAATGCTACCATTAAATTGGGTAAACAATTACCTAGTATACCCGTGTATCTTATATATAAGGTTAACTACTAGAATAGTCACTTATGTTTCCCCCAGTATAGAGTTGGTCACCAATGTTGAAAAACGACCAGTAAGGTCACTTATGTTTTCGGGGCGTAAACTTTTGGTCACTCAGCCGTTTGTTGTCGTTAAACATTGACGGCTTGCTGACCTCACACTGAAAAAATAAGGGTAAACTACTGCATTGGCCACTAAAGTTTATCCCATGTACATTTCTACTCCCTAATTTTAAAAAGGGTAATCTTCACAAATATTCACTTTCGTTTAGGGTTTGTTTTATTTTAGTCACTGGAATTCAAAATAGATCATTCTTACCACGTACGTTTCGAATCGTTTCTGTTTTAACCACGGGGCTGTTAGTCTCCGTTAGTGGCCTAACGGGCAGCTGACATGGCCGTGAAAAAATAAAAAATAAATCCACGTGTATTATACACGTGGAATAGGTTTATATCTAATTAGTTTTGAAAAGGTTAAAAGTAAAATAAACCTGTTCATATTCCTTAATCACGAATTTAAAAAAAAATTCTTCCCAAAAGTCATTTTCTCCTCTTTCTTTTTCTGTGGATTCTGGGTAAATCTTAGGGCTTAGTAGAGGAATCATATATGAAGAATCAAGGTAAGAACTGAAAGAAATCAATTTTTTCCTCTTTCGTAATCTAATATTTGTAAATGGTTATGAATCGTCTGAATCGTTTCTTTGTATCATTAGTTAGAGGCTTGAAAATGGTGCGATGGCGACTTCGAAAACCAAGGGAGAAGAAAGTGGAGTATGGTATGCTTACTTTCGCACTTATTTTATTCGTTTTCTTTGTATCGTTTCTTTGTATCGTTTCAAAAACGATTGCGTAATGGGTTTAGGGTTTTTCAGTAAGGGTCTTCTATTTGATTTTGGATTTGGATTAATGGTTTTAGTAAGAGTTTTGGATTTGTAATGGTTAATGGTTTTAGTAAGAGTTTTGGATTCAGGTTAATGGTTTTAGTAAGTGTTCTGAATTTTATTTGCTGTTTAAGGTTGTTTATGATTTAAAGTTACATTGATTTAAGGTTACATTACTTAGGGTATAGGGTTACATTGATTTAAGGTTACATTAGTAAGGGTTTACATTGTTTTAGGTATAGGGTTACATTGATTTAAGGGTTTACATTAGTTAGGGTATAGGGTTTACATTAGTATAGGGTTGCACTGAATTTAAAGTTGCATTGTTGGATTGCACAACTGATTAACAGAACTGTAATGTTGCGTTAGGTTGTTTATAGTTTAAGGTTACAACTGATTTATGGTAATTGTTGTGTAAGGTTATTTATAGTTTAAGGTTGTTTATAGTTACAACTGATTTATGATTTTAGTAAGGTTGGATTGCACATTAGTTTTAGGTTTGATTTAATGTTACACTAAGTTAAAGTTGTTTTGATTTAGGTTGGATTGCACATTAGTTTTAGGTTTGATTTAGGGTTTTGTTTTGATTTAGGTTGGATTGCATATTAGTTGCAAGTTACTTTACAGTTGTTTAATTACATTAAAAAGGTAATGTTGCATATTAGTTTAATGTTACTTTAGAGTTGTTTAATTGCATTGAAAAAGGTAATGGTGTATATTAGTTTAATGTTACTTTAGAGTTGTTTAATTGCATTGAAAAAGGTAATGTTGCATTGGTCCACATTAATTTTGAAGAATATTATGCTGTAAGTGGTCCACATTAGTTTATACCTTTTATGCTCAGAAACTTTTTTGTGTTGTCTTCACTGGTTTTAAAATTTTAACCACATTAGTTTATAGTTGTCTTTTTTTACTTTATACCTTTTACTTGTGTACTTTTTACATTAGTTTATAGTTGTCTTTTTTACATTAGTTTATACCTTTTATGCTCAGAAACAGTGTCATTGTGTACTTTTTTGGGGTGGGACATTGAAATGTTTTTGTGTACTGTGCAGGTAGTAATACAGAAATGTTTACTTGTGTGATTCACTATGGAGGAGACTTTGTAACTTCACCAAGGATGAAGTACACCTCTAAGTCTGAAGCCTGCTTCGATTTTGTTGATGCTAGTAGATTCTCAACCTTTACAGTGTGTGAGATGGTTTAGAGTCTAGGTTTAGTTGAGCATTTTGCTGTTTACTGGAGGGTGCCAAATGCAAAACTGTGTACTGCTTCTATTAGTCAATTGAAGACTGATCATGACTGTATTACTATGCTGAACAGTCTACCTAGCAATAGGTACATGCATATATATCTGAAGAGATTTCAAAAAGATGTTCATGAAGAAGAAGAAGAAGAACATCTTGCTGAAGAAGAAAAAAATCATGTAAATGAAGAAGAAGAAGATTATGGAGCTGAAGAAGAAGAAGAAGAACATCTTGCTGAAGAAGAAAAAAGTCATGTAAATGAAGAAGAAGATTATGGAGCTGAAGAAGAAGAATATTATGCTGCTGCAGAAGAATATTTTCATCATGTTGAAGAAGATAAATCTGTTGAAGAAGATAAATATGTTGAAGAAGAAAAATCTGTTGAGGAAGAACAATCTGGTGCTGCCTATAATTGAAGTTGCTATGGACCAATTGAAGGCATTGTCAGAGGCTGCCTATAATTGGGTTAAGGAGAAGGACCCTGCTCAGTGGTCTAGATCACACTTCTCCACTAGGAGCAAGTGTGATATCCTCCTGAATAACCATTGTGAGTCTTTTAATAAGGTAATATAACTTATTTTAATTATTTAGTGATTAACACAATAATTTATACTTAATATGTATTTAACTCTTTTATTGTCAATATGGCAGTCCATTTTGGAGGTAAGAGATAAGCCTATATTGACTATGATGGAGACAATTCGAATGAAAATTATGACTCGAATTGTATCCAAAACAGAGGCTGCTGAAAAATGTAAAGGGTTATTGTGTGAAAAAATTCAAAAGAAGCTGGACATCAGTATTGAAGCATCCATCAGGTTACTAAATCAAATTTCTTATATTCTTTAATTTTGTTTTGAATTATTGCATGCTTTTAGTATAAAGTTTTGATATATTGAAATGTGGGCTGAAATTCTTGTTTTGATAGAATATAGGATGAAATTCTTGTAAAACTGCTTATTATAAAGTTTGTTTGTTGCATGAAATGTGTGCTAAATTTTTTTTAATAGAATGTAGGCTGAAAAGTATAGAGTTTGATGCATGAAATGTGTGCTGAAATTCTTGTTTTGATGGAATGTAGGCTGGAAAGTATAAAGTTTGTTGCATGAAATGTGTGATGAAGTTTGAATTCAGGTGACTAAAATAAAACAAACCTTAAACGACAGTGACTAAAATAAAACAAACCCTAATCGAAAGTGACTAAAATAAAACAAACCCTAAACGAAAGTGACTACTTGTGAAGATTAAACTATATTGAAATGTGGGCTGAAGTTTGTTATGGTTTTTTAGTGATTGCATATTTGATTAAATGCAAATTTTGATGAAGTTTGTTATGGTTTTTTTTAGTGTATCATTAAACATCATGTTTCATGTAGGGTGTGTTCTATTTTGGGCTGAAGTTTGTTATGGTTTTTTAGTGATTGCAGATTTGATTAAATGCAGATTTTGATGAAGTTTGTTATGGTTTGTTATGGTTTTTTTACTATATCATTAAACATCATGTTTCATGTAGGGTGTGTTCTATTTTGGGCTGAAGTTTGTTTGTTATGGTTTTTTTAGTGATTGCAGACTTGATTTTTTATTGATCATTAGACATCATTTTTCATGTCTTGTTTTAGGTTTTGGTCAACCTATGCTGGTGTACACAAATATCATCTTGAAGCTGGCCCATCTCATCAACATGTTGTGGATCTTGTAGAAAGATCATGTTCATGCAGAAAATGGGACCTCAGTGGGATCCCATGTCCCCATGCAGCATCAGTCTTTTGACTAAATAATTTAAAGCCTGAAGAATATGTCAATGAATGCTACCACAACAGTACACAACTAGCTATTTACTCGAACATGATTAAACCTACCAGAGGTAATAATCTAACCTAGCTTATACCTTATAGTCAATCAATAGTTTAAGTAAAAAACTCATTTCATTTTTTCGTGTACAGGTCCGTTCCAGTGGGCTCCAGTTACTGACATGGAACCTATATTACCACCAATCATAAGGAGGCCACCAGGAAGGCCAGCCAAGAAGAGAAGATTAGAACCTGGTGAAGTCAGTAACCTAAAGTAAGTAAAAGAGGGCAGCAAGGCAATTGCACAAAATGTGGAAAACAAGGCAACAATAGAAGGACTTGTAGAGGGGAAGTGGGTGCAAATCAGCCTATAAGAAGACCCACATTCAAGAGACCAAAACCTAAACATCCTCAACAACCTCGGTCAAATCAGAATCCTCAACATCCCAAGAACCTCAACAAAATCAGCAACTTCAACATTCACAACAACCTCCTGTGCCTCGAAGGGAAAAATTTCCAATAAGGAGAATACAACCTCTTCCTCCTCCACAAACTGTGAGATGGATGCCAAGTCAAGAATCCAATGTCTCTAACCCTCCCACTCAAGAATCACAATCATTCAACTAAGGAGTGAAGTTAGGACAGATTTAGTTTGCTTTTTTTGTTAACTGAAATGTTTGTGTCACATTTGTGACCAACAATCATTTGGGGCATCATTTTACAAGCTTAACTATCATTTGGGGCATTATTTTGTAATTGACAAAAAGGGTTTACCATTGATGTCATTATTTTGCAGCTGATATAGGAGGTTTATCAGCTTAGAAACTGATTTTTTGTACAAACTTGCCTCATTTATGAAAATTTACCTTTGCTTACCTAAAGTGTTAAGTTCATCATTTTATACCAAAATATTATACCAAACATTTTCAGTAGAAAACAACACAACAATTTCATCATTACTTAACCGAAAATATTCCACACAACAATCTATGAAAATAAAAATCAGCATATTAAGCTATTCCATACAAAATAATCCATGGATAACATCACTACCAACCCTAAACTCATACAAAATAATCCATGGATAACATCATTCCCGAAAATCAGCAAGCATATTAAACCCATCAATTATTTCATAACCCACACAATTGCCATGGATAAAATCAGCAAGCATAACCAACAAATTCGCTCAATCCTTTTTGCTTTCTCCAATTTCTTCACTTTCCTTAACAACCCAACAGTGACCACTCTTGCACGTGGTGTCAAAGGAGCATCATACCAAGCAAAGAATCGGCAATGAGACTCTCTCCCATAATTTTTACAGCCATAAAACCTCCTACCAGGGTTGTCATCAGTCCAAGAAACAACAACCTTTGCTTCGAGGCCACAACGACAAATGGGTACGCCTGCTTCCATTTCTATCGTCTTCTCTTCTTTACTGCTTTATGTTTCGATATAATAGGTAGAAAAAGATGAAGAATATGAGTTAAAAGAGGAACAAATTGATTTAGGGTTAGGTATTGAAGTAAAAGGGGTTATATAGACAAGGTAAGGGTGTTTTAATTTAAACATGTCTATTCCACGTCTATAATACACGTGGATTTATTTTTTATTTTTTCACGGCCATGTCAGCTGCCCCTTAGGCCACTAACGGAGACTAACAGCCCAGTGGTTAAAACAGAAACGATTCGAAACGTACGTGGTAAGAATGATCTATTTTGAATTCCGGTGACTAAAATAAAACAAACCCTAAACGAAAGTGACTATTTGTGAAGATTACCCTTTTAAAAAATAAACATTATGGCCACTACTGAAAAGGTTTCTTTATAATTTCACCCTTGAATTTTTAAAAATTTATTTTTCAACCCTAAAACTTTACAATCAATTAGTACAATAATATTATAATGACTTAAATGAAAAATAGGTGCCCAAAGTATACCTTTTAAAATTTTAGGTGCCTAAATTGCTCTTATTTAATAACTAAACTTTCAAATTGCTCATATTTTTTCACTTTGCATTATTTTATTATTATTATTATAACATGACATGTCATTTTTTATTATTGTTAAATTAAAAATAAATTAAACCATTTTTATCATTATTAAATTTAAAATATTTTTTAAAAAATATTACTTCTTAAAATAATTTAGGTGTCTAAAGTATTTTTTTGTAAAAATATGTGCCCAAAGTTTCGATACTTACAATTTTAGGTGCTCGGCTGTTAAATGGGTGTTAAAAAATTGTCAACCAAACGGTGCTTGATACGTGTCATTAATTTTATTTTTTAAAATTTTTTTAATGGAAAATACTCAGATTTTTCAAATTTTTATAAAATCTCAAAATTTTACAAGCTTCACAAAACAGTCCCTAAAATCCCTAAAAATTCCCAAACTTCCTCCGTTGATTGTCGCTGCTTCCGCCTCCGTTTGCTGTCGTTGACCGCACCCACTTGGTCGTTAGACCAAGGCGACCATTTCCCCTAACACGGTGCCGCCAGAAACGCCCAACGGTGTGCAGTCGAACGTCGAACACGAAATCGACAATTTGAAAAATCTGAGTATTTTCCATTAAAAACTTAAAAAAAATTAATGACACGAGTCAAGCACCGATTGGTTGACAATTTTTAACACCAATTTAACAGTCGGTCACTTATTTTTACAAAAAATACTTTAGACACCTAAATTATTTTAAGAAGTAATATTTTTTAAATATTTTAAATTTAATAATAATAAAATTGATTTTATTTTATTTTTAAATTATTTTTAATTTAAAAATAATAAAAAATAACATGTCATGTTATAATAATAATAATAATAATAATAATAATAATAATAATAATAATAATAATAATAATAATAATAATAATCATAATAATAATAATAATAATAATAATAATAATAATAATAATAATAATAATAATAATAATAATAATAATATAATTTAGAGTGAAAATAGGAGCAATTTGAATGTTTAGTTATTAAATAGGAGTAATTTAGGGAGCTAAAATTTAAAAGGGTGTACTTTGGGCACCTATTTTTCATTTAAGCCTTTATAATATTATTGTACTAATTGACTGTAAAGTTTTAGGGTTGAAAAATGAATTTTAAAAATTCAAGGGTGAAATTATAAAGAAACATTTTTAATGGTGATCATAATATTTATTTTTTAAAATTGGGGAGCAAAAATGTACATGGGATAAACTTTAGTGGCCATTACAGTACTTTACCCTTATATTTTTGCTTTCAGGTCAGCAAGCCGTCAATATTTAACGGCAGCAAACGGTTGAGTGACTAAAAGTTTACTCCCCGAAAACGTAAGTGACCTTACTGGTCGTTTTTCAAAATCGACGACCAACTCTGTACTGAGGGGAAACATAAGTGACTATTCCAGTAATTAACCCCTTATATATAATATATATGTTTTTTGGTTTTATACCATATTTATATGTATAAATTATATGCTTTATATGTCATATATGGTTTGTATAATATATAGTTTTTTATATGATATATATGATATAAGGCTTTCGCATATAATATAATCCTTTTTATATATGGTTTTAATATACATATATTTATATGTTTATAATGTTTGCTTAGTATAGCTTGCTTATGTTGTTTTAATATGATGGTTGTCATGTATTTTTAAATTGTCATTCATATGATCATTAATATTTTCATGGCATGTAATTAATTTAAATCATACAAAAGGGAGATATCTATTGACCCCGATATTTATGTCGAAACAATCCGAACTCAATGGATGTGGACCATATATTTGGGTTAATCTTTACCGTCTCGAGGTAAGCGATAATCTTAAAAAGGGAAACATCATAACATCATTCTTAAATGGTTGCATCACGCATAAAGGCGACATACGAATATCGAACCTTAAATTAACATGACATTCGAGCTTATTCGATGTTGGTTTAATCTATGGTTCGATGTGTCGTCATCCTTATTAATTAAATGTCCAATTAATTTGAGACCATTAATTTGATAAAGCCCGTTCAAAAACAAATTAATTTTCAATTAAGTACACCAAATTAAATTTGTTTTAAATTTCAATAAGTTTCTTCGATCAAGAGCAACAAATATTTTGGTACCGATTTCCAGGCGTGTTGGGGGTGCTAATCCTTCCCCACTCGTAACCAGCTCCCGAACTATTTTTCAGAACGAATTTCTGGTTTTATGATGTCGGACCTACCTAGGTGGCCGGTGGCGACTCTAAATCTTTTTTGATAAAAATCTAATCTTTTATAAGTTTTATTATTTCTGCAATCAAAAAGCAAATCGAATAAATATATAAATAACTCGTAAGCGATTTTCGATTCCACTAAAAAATAAATAAAAAAACGTCGTTACAGCATGGCGACTTCGCTGGGGACTATATTTTTGTTTACAAAAAGATGAAAGAGTTTTTATTTTACAAAAATAAAAGAGAGCTAGGCCAAAAAAATATTTGTTGCTTTTAATCGAAGGAAACATTTGAAATTTAAGTCGGATTCAATTAAGTGTGTTTAAGTGGAATTTGATCTAAATTGAACGGGCTTTGATAATTGGTGGTCTTGGAATTAATTTTTCATTTAATTTCTAAGGAATCACCGACATGTGTTACATCATGATTATCAAGCTCTATACCCGAGCTTTATCCCTTAAGTGGAAGTGAAACGCCCATACCCACATGAGTAGCCCTCCACGGGTCGGTAATTCACTTCCAGAGCCCATGCCTTTTGACACGTGAGAAGCCCTCCACGTCATTAGGTCGTGCTTTCTCTCGAACCGAATCTAATTCACAAGCTTGTAATGGGCCAGAATTGGGGTTCTTGTCGCCTTAGTAGGTAACGAGATAGGTTTGAGTACCCTTAATTAGAACTGAACCCATGTGTGAGAATATAGGAAACCCACCCCTATTAGAGCCATGCGGATAACCATAGCAAACTACAATTTTTTGGTTAGGGTTCTTCCTTTATGTGTTCACGTTTTGCTTAATCTGCTTATCTTTTTTATTACATTTTCACATTTATTATTATTTCGTGACTAACGTTTCTTTGCGTTTTGTCCTCTTTCCTTTTACCCTTTCTATTTTGCATATTGTGTCATATCATAAAGAGCACATTGAGTCAGAAATAGTCTGAAATTAAAGACCAGATCAATGGGAGCTGTGCTTCGTAGCAATGGTCGAAAGAATTCTGATGTACAAATGTGGTCCGTATGAGAGAAATTACGTGACGGGGATAGTAGTTCTGTTGGGTTTAGGTCTACGGCATCAACTGAGACTCTCATTTAATGATGTGCCCAGATTGAGGTCAGTATGGAACAATCGAAATTTTGAGACAAGAAATGCTTTCAAGAGCGAGTATGGAGACATCGTATAGTTATTAGATGTTTCGATCCATCAATCATTATTTCAAGACTTGGTAGGGTTTCAGAAGTCACCAACATTTGTTTCACAATCGGCCACCATGATTGGACCACACCAATTAAAGAATATTAAGTTCTCATAAATTGCAAGAAGATCGATGAGAACCGTGTCTACTTTAAACCTAAACAAATCTCTCCGAGGTAAGCTTGGTTGGTTCTCGGACATGTTGCTGTCTCAGGTCAAAGCTCAAGTTTCAACTTAGAACAAGGGGGAGTATCTCAAGAGGAAAGAAATCCGGTCTCAACTTTAGTACACCTTGAGGGTCGAGTTTAACGGGATCCTTTGAAGGGGCAGTTCGAGCGTACCAAATGCTAACTTTAGAGCAACTACAGTTTGTTGCTTACACTGTTTGGAAGCCGGGGCAAGAATGGGTACATTTGATGACTCAGATGCAAGAGGTTGCCTGGAAGTTACAGTTCCTAGCGGAAGAGGCCGCGCGAGCATCAGACTATGTGAGAGAAAAGAATATTTGAATCGTGAAAGAGATTGACAACCTAGATGCTATCTTAGGACTATATGTGCAGTGAGTTTTCTTTGATTATTGTAATGAAGAAAAGTTCCCATTAATACAAGTCTTTTAAAGATGATATTTGCCAAACTCAGTGTTGCTCTTTGCATTCATTCATGTTTACATAATAGCATTACTCCATAACATAACATCATTTTTATTTAAATAATACATTTTTGTACATCCACTACATAATATGCATTACTAATCGGGGAAATCTTTCGCCTCAGAAAGTGGAAGTGAAAAGGGAATGGCGTTTAATCAGTTCAACTCTGGAAATACGAATGACCTAGCAGCTAAGGTGGTCAGGCTCGAGAAGCTCCATGAGCGTTTGGCCGAGAATAAGAAAAAGCTGACAACATATGTGAAGAAGTTCCAGGAAGAGACTAGGTGGCAAGTCAACAAGTTGATGAGTATGATAGCCACCCTGACCAAAGGAAAAGATGTGGAGGAAGACTCCTTTGTGCCAAAAGAGATAGATGGTAAGGATCACAACTTTATGATGGAAAAAGTCTTATTAGAGGAAGATCAAGCCATCATCAACCAGTATGAGGTAGCATGTACCGCTTCTGAATGTCCCATCGAATTGGGGCTAGACAAGATTGAAGATTCTTTCTGGAAAATCTTGTCTCCTCCAACGGGTAGAGAACTTGTAACACCCCAATTTTGGGCTTGGGAGTTTACGGTCTGAACCAGACCGGTTTAAATTTTGGTTCGAATATAAAAGGTGGTTTTTAGGGAAAGCCTAGTTCGGGATGCATTAAAAATATGGAAAAATATCTAAAAATCCTCTTTTATTATATATAAGAGAGTGGTGAAATCAATTTTACAAAATGGGGTTTGGAAATATGACATTTCAAGTTAGTGACTAAAATGTAATTTTTGAAAAGTTGGTGACTGTCTTAAAAGGATTGAAACTTTGAATCTTTAAGGAGCTAATTTACCCAAGGGAGGGTTTCTCCAGATTATTTTAAATTTTAAAGACTCGTTTAATGTTATTTAATAAAAAGAAAAGAGGGAAAAGAGATATTTTAGTTTCATAACTAACTTTTGCCAAAATTTTCCCATTTCATTTTCTCTCAATTTTCCCTCAGCCAAACACATTTCCACAGCCACTTTTCCTTTGATTTTCACACCTAAAGTTGAGATTTCAATCTCTAAATGATTTCTAATCATTTCTACACCAAATCCTCATCATTTGCTTATTGAATTTTCAAGGATTTTGGCTCTAAACAAGGAGAAACTCACATTTAGAGGTATGAACGTCCTTCTCCTCTAAATACTCAGTTCTTTAATGAAATTCCCAAGTTCTCAATCCTTAAATTGAGTTTTATTAAAGGTTTTAATGTTGTGATCTTGATTTTGGCTTAAAATGCAATATTTGGATCTAATTTTGAAGAAATTCGTAATAGATGATTGGGCTCTGTTTTGAGATGTCTTTTTGATGTATTTTTGATGTCTAAATGATGTGTAATTGAGGTTTAATCAATGCAATCCCGAATAGGTTGATTTTCCTAAGTTTTTACTTGAGAAAATGGTGGTTTTTGGGGTGATTTTGATGTTCTGCTATAGCTGGACGTATAAGGACGTGATTAGGTCCTTTTTGGATGTTAATTGATGTTTATGAATGATTGGAATTGATGGATCTTGGTTGGGTATTGTTGTAGAGATGTTTGGATGTGATTTCGGTTGTGTTTGGTAGCCGAAATGTGAGTTTTGATGAGAGCAGCGAGTTTAAGTGTTTTGGTTGAAGATTTTAATGCATGATGATGCATTAATCCTCTGCTTTGATGTGTTTAAAATAGGGGAGACATCTTCGGATCCTTGTGGTGTTGATCCGGAGGCTTGATCGGCGTTTCGGCAAGCTTGCGAAACGGAATCGGTGAGTGAAGTTTGGTTTTCTGCTTTGAAACCAATCTTGGAAGGTTATGGGAGCTTAGTTTAAGTCTAAACAACTTAGCTAAGCTCAAGAGTAAGTTTTCCGGAGAAACTCTCTTTTTGATGAACCATGAGATGGTTGAATGCAATGTGTTTATTTTGCATGTTTAAATTCTATTTTGAAAGCATATTTTAGCATGTTTAATGCTGGTTTTGTAAGCCATGTGTTGAAGGATGCTCAAGGTAAGAGATCCTTGATTTGGACATTGATAAATGTGGTTTGATGCATAGTGATGCATGATTATTTAATGGCTTTGTTTAATTCTTAAAAACAGTGGATTGATGATGGTAAATGATGTATATTGGCAAGTCATGTGTTGGTTTAAAAGTACTTGAATCGGATATAGTTAGCCGGCTACAGGATTGGGTGCACCGTGAATAAAGTCGCCTTGGATGTGGAGGGGTTGTAATTGTACCGTAAACTCCATCCAAGTACACTAACGAGATGTCTAAGATCATAATGATGGTTAAAATGCCATGTGAGGATCTTGTGTTGTGTGTCCCGTGTTCTCGTTAGTGATGTTATACAACTACCAATGAGTGATGTGGAGGGGTTGTAATTGTACCGTAGACTCCATCACGTGTGTTGAGGGGTTGTGATTGTACCGGTAAACTCCACCTTGAGTGTTTGGTAGTGTGTATGAAGCGTATGGGACAACGCTTGTAATCCGCGTATCCGATTGTGTTTTGAGTTGAAAATGGTTATGGTTTATCACTTGGAAGCCAATATGACATGTTGATGTATTGAAGCATGAGATGCTTGATTTGTATGCATAGATGCATGATAAATGTTGTTTTGAAATTAAAGGCCTTGGAAAGGTGTTTTTACAAAGTGCATTATTGTGTTGTTTCATTAGAGCATTTCTCACTAAGCATGTGTGCTTACGCTCTCTCTTTCTTGAACCAATGATGCAGAGCATTGAAGTGCTTTAAGGGCAGCAAGGAGATCAAGGATCCAAGTGAAAGTCTAAGCTCATGTATGGTGACTATTTTCACAACACTATTAGCTTTTGGTATTTGGCAATGGGAACCTATATTGAGTTTTTGGTAGATGTTTTGGGCTCCCTAAGTTGGTTTAATGCCTATGATGATGTTTGGAACATGTAAATGGCCTTTTGGTATTTGTTTTGGAGATTTGATGATTGCTTGCTTTTCATTATAGGATGCATGCCTTTAGACTTGTGGTTTTTCTTATTTGAGGCCGTGATTGAGCTTTGATGATGCAAATATGTTCCTTTAATGTTTGATAACTTGTTGGCATGACATGGAGGTCATATGAGCGTGTTTGGTGGGTCGAAAGAGTGTAAAACAGACTTTTCTGCTGTTTCTGGGCAGGGTGTTTCGAAACACCCTTGCCTGTTTCGAAACAAGTGCATATTTTGGCCTGGGTGTTTCGAAACGGGCAGAGATGTTTCGAAACACTTTGGCTACTGCCAGCCCGTGTTTCTGAACGGTCTAGACCCGTTTCGAAACACTTGACCGTTGGGCACTGATTTGAATGGTTTTGAGGTTTGCAAGCTTTACGTTTTAGTCCTAATTTTTGTATGTGCAATTGGTTGAGTTTGAGATGTCCGTTTGAGGTGAAATTTGGTAGAGAGGTATGAAACATGACTAATTTCATAATGGTAACTTAAAAATTGGTAAAGTCCTCTTAATTTCCAGATTTTACATTTTGGTCCCTAAATTTGTATGTTGTGCAATTGAGTCCTTTATTGTTTTCCGATTTCTGTGATTTTTGAGTATGCTTATCTCAAGAGTACACCTAGGGTTAATATGCATTTAGACAAGGTTAAAAAAGGGTCGTTAATCAAGGTTGACTTTCGTGTTGACTTTGGTTTTCCCCATATAATCTTCGTAGTTCGGGTCAACCGTCTAGGCCGGGCTAAGGGGGTTACAGAACTAGACAGAGGCAAATCTAAGGAAGTGGATCATGATAAGGCCCCAAGGAACCTCAGCGCCTCGCATTTTCAAGCTATAACTGGGGACGCCCAAAGTTCAAAAAGGAAAGAAACAAGGAGGCCCGCGAGACAGAACGAGGGATTCACCCCGCTGCCCATTTCATACAAGGAGTTGTATTCACAGTTATACTAGGCGGACTTGGTTCGACCTTATAATTTAGTGCCCTATAACCCTCCCTACCCTTCTTGGTATGATGCTAATGCTCGTTGTGAGTACCATGCGAATATCCCAGGACATTCTATCGAAGAATACACGATATTCAAGAAGCTAGTCCAAGGTATGTTGAAGTGTGGGGTGTTACAATTGGGTGAATCTAGCACCACTGCTCAAGAGAGGCATGAATCCTCAAGAAGTAGCGAGAATTCTCACTCAAGGACTCAACTTCATGGTCGTCCCCATCGCCAATCACCATAATATGCAAAGTCCTCGAAGGTTCTTCATCCTATTCTAATGTCCTACACAGACTTGCTCCATATACTAGTTGAAGCAAAACTTCTAACTCCGGTTCAATCCGTGCCGAAGGATCCTCCTTATCCTAATGGTTATGATGATAATGTTGTTTTTGACTACCACGTTGGAGGCACGGGGCACACCACGGAGAATTGTGGAGCTTTGAGGAACAAGGTTCAATGTTTGATCGAGGATGGGATTTTGAGGTTTTGAGAAGAAGTTGATGAAAATGACCTTTTGGAGATTTTTGGTCCTCGATCTTAAGTTTTTAGGTGATCATGTGTAGTTTTCCTCGTGTATCGCATTTCCTTTTGCTGTACTATACTTTTGAGGCCTGAGGATATCAATGATCTTTTGTAAAAGGGCTTACATCATGTTCTCTTGTTGCAATTTCAATGAAAGGGACCTTCGCATGCATTTCATTTGGCAAGCATTTTATATTCTTTAGTTTCTTTTAAACATTTCGTTTACTCTTTATTATTATGAGCTTACTTTTTTTTCCAATTACACATGTATATACCTTTTGTAAGATTAACTTTAATTCAAAAAACCCAAATGTTGTGAGGACACTATAAATGTGAGAACCCTCTGTTCTGCTTAGGCCAAGGAAGGAATAACACAGAGTGTTTAGGATTAACGGGCAGACCCATTGAGTGAATTTGCCTCTTAGGCATTGTTGTTTAAGATCCTTGAATGAAGTGATTACCTTAAAACATCTACCACATGAAGACTATTTTTGATATCCATGTATGTGATGACATTTAGCATTCCTTCATTTCCCTTCACAAAGAAAAATAATGAGAAAATGTACATTGATGTCCCATTTTGAGCCTAATAATGTTTTTTTATTTAACCCAAACCAAGAATCACCCCTACACTGGGGAAAAAGGATGAAAGTTTGTAGATAATGGATGACATCGAGTTCTGATTATGTTGTGAAGATGATACCTCACGAATTGGGGAGCAAAAGAGATAAAAGTTTGAGGATGAAAGAATGACATCAAGTTCTAATCATGCTATGAAGATGAGGCCTCATGAATTAAGGGGCAATAAAAGAGAACAAATGGGTTGAATAAGATTCTCAATTCGAGCAATAGAAACACTAAAGAAAGCAGAGAAAGAGAATTGGTGCTCAAAGAGCTAACCCAGAGCAAGTTGAGCATAAAAGTTGAAGAAGCTGAAAATACTAAGTTCCCCATCCAAACAAATCAACTTTGAAAGATTGATCATATTTGAATAGAAGTATGCATCAATACAATACGAAGATGCAAGTTGATCCGAAGCTACATCAGAAGAAAGGAAATGAACTCTAGGGTGAAAACCCAAAAAAGGGGCAGTCTAGAGCGATCCAGAAGAAATGGACAATAGTTTTTCATCTGAGCATATCCTGAGCAGACAATACACGATTGAGATTTTCATCCAGGGGGGTTTCACCACCCTTAAACACTTGTTTTGGCCTATATATCATTTCTTTCATAACCATGAGCCATAGCCTACATTACAAGCCATGAAAGACCATTGCAACCATACATGGATAGATGAATTTGACTTTAGATTACATCCCGCCTATCGGGGTTAACCTTTCTTCAAGGATTTCTACACTTATAATGCCTGATTGAGATCAGAAAAGAGGGAAAGGTGAGCACGATGAGTTAGTGAGTTAAAGGGAGCCACCTTAATTTGGGTAGAAATTAGGTATGAGAGTTTCTCCTCTCTAAAGCTTAATAGACCATTAAGGATTTCACATGTGTATGTATCCTCACAACACTCGTGACCCTTTAAATAAAAAGTTTCACTTGGGTTGATCTTTTCTCAAAACATAAACTTGATTTTCAAGAAACACTGCTTGCCATATTTTTAAAAATATATATGTATAATAAAATTATGTTGTCTCTTGCATTGAAATGACAAGTAGACTGACTTTTGGTGCCCAAATGGACATTTTTGGATGAGATTGGATGATGAATACCATATATGGGACAACAAGAGTACGTGACAGAAAAGTGCAAGGTTTCGAGGCCAACCTTTACCAAAATGTCCAGCCAAAATGAAGATTGAACTTGAAGAAGAAAAGTTCAGGGACTTAAAGATGAGCCCACCCTAATGATTGGGAAAGAAAAGAGCAAGACTTAGCGGGCAAAAGATAGAAACTGACCTAGACAGTTAGGATTTTGGGGGGAGGGTCTCAAGCACCGAGTTGAGAGACAACACCACCTTTGTGTGGGAGCATTCGTCATCAACCAGACGAGGTTATGCAGATGGATCTGTTTGCTTTGGGGGATTTACGACTTGATCTTTTTCTGGAGCCTTTGGGAATAGTGGCACCACCGTCTGGGACTTATTTGAGCACTTGGAAAATGAAGACTTTTCAGTATATCTTCAGTCGAAGGTCGGACCCCATGAAAAGTTAGGGGCATGCGTGAAGAGCCAACAAAAAGATGATAACTAAGCCCGAGTTAAATGGGGTAGTGTTTCACAGGTGGACCTCAGGAGAAGGGTCGAGCTCTCAATTTGTTAGCTTTAGGGTAAGCTGGAAATTTCTTAAAGCTTTTCTAATTCTAGGGCAAAATATGCCAGAAGAAGTAATCATTGCGAATGAAATTAGATGCTACAAGAATTTGGCAATGGATAAGTTTGAAGAAATGGTCTGGGATTTTCTGGGTAGACAGTATACTACAGGTGATCATGATAACTCACGCGAGTAGGAATCATGCAAGACATATGAGTATCATTGTCATGTAAATGAGAATTGAGGCTATAGGTTCATGGGCCCTTACTTTGAAAAGACCAAAAGTCATTTACAAAGGGTTTTAGGAGATGATAATGTTCTTGTTGTCAAGTTTGACAGAGAGCATAAAAGTTCAATCAACAAAGGTTTTGATGAGTTCAAAAAGTTTGCAAAAAAAGGAATTCGTGTCAAGTTACGACATCACCTGTAATCCCTTTGACCCAGCCTAGCCGATAAACCAAACTAAACGGGTCACACGGGGAATATTGAAGTAAATCGAGAAAGTTTACCTCAATAAACGACCTTTTTTTTATCTTGTCTAAATGCAACTTAGTTTCCTACGCGTACGTACACAAGCAGCGAATAAAACATCAACACAAACACATGTTAATTAAAGCCGATTAAGCGTTAGGGACCATTTTGTAAATTTGATAAATTTATGAGCTTTTGCCAAATTCAAGTTACCAATCTTTAATTAGATTTGTTACATGCTTCTCGGTGAAATCTCAACTCAAAACAACCCATACAACCCATTCAAAAGTGAGGTTTAACCAAATTAATGACCCGCGTATCGGTACCCTTAGGGAGGGTATCAATACGCCCTCGACGGTCAGACTTCCTAGGCTTTGCATCACCATACCGTATCGGTACACTGAGGTACCGTATCGGTACGCCCTCGTCTAGTGACTAAAGAGGGTATCGATACGACCCCGTGTACCGGTATGCACCTCACAATCATGGAGGCCGTATCGATACACTTTGAGGTGTATCGATACACTTTACTCTGCAAAAGCCTGAAATGCAGATTTTGAACCACAACAACCAATTCAGACCATTCCAACATATAATTAAACCTGCTTGCACTCAAGTAGACATCATCACTCAAAAGTACAAGACAAGGAAATCATCAAAACATCATCATAATCAATTCCGACTTCTAGATGCATGCTTCCTAAGAGTTAAAAATACCAAAAAGCCAAAATCCAATTTGGTGCGTAAACCAAAACTTAGAGGCCGTTTACATGTCCAAATATGCATCTCAAACTTGTACCAAACCGCAAATACCATACAAACCACATGCATAACATTGGACACCCCCATTGTCTTTATTACACAAGTCCAAAACCAAAGCTTACTTTCAATCAAAGTCTTCCACCGATCCCCTTGCAAGTGTTGCCTCTAAAGCTTAAATTGACTGCATTGATGAACGAAGAGAGCATAAGCATACAAGCTTAGTGAGGATTGCTCAAAACAAAAACATCAACAATGCACAAAACCATTGTTCATTCTTTTCAAAACCATCATGCTTCCTTTGACAAAACATGGACTTTATCCTCAAAACTCGTGTAATGTTCATCATGCAACATGATACATATAAATCCAGCAATTAAACCATTGCTACTCATAATACAAGCCTTCCAAGCATAATCACCTTTATGCTAAGCTTAAACCAAAACATGCATCTTTCAAATTATGCATTAACAACATTTTCCACAAAGTTTTATTTCATTATATTGGCTCACAAGTGATAAGCAACAATTCAAAACATATATCGGATAAACGGATTATCAAGGGTTGTCCCACACCGTTCATACACTCTACCGACATTTCAAGGTTCACATACGAGAGTGACCCTCAATCGTTATGACACCCATGGTGGAGTATTCGGTACAATCACAACCCCTCAACACCACTCATCGGTAGATGTATAATCCACTAATGAGAGACGGGACACACACAAGGTTCGCACTCGGGAGCTACCCTCAATCGTTGCAACCTTAAACAATCCTCAAATGTTAGGGTACTTGGATGGAGTATTCGATACAATCATAACCCCTCAACATCCAAGGTGACTTGTTTATAGTGCACTCAATCCTATAGCCGACTAACTATATCCGATTTCATTTATAAAACATTTTATACAATATCACTTGCCAATATAATCCATAACTCATGCAAACCTCACTGTTTTAACAAAGCATTCATGATAAGCCATAAACCAAGCATTAAGCCATACTTCAAACCTCATGCATCAACACATGCATACAAGGATCACTTACCTAGTGCATCCTTAAACCACATGGCATCATCAACCTCATTTCATATGTTCAAAACATGCTTTAAAACAGTAGGTAAATGCAATTAAAACCAAATGCAATCAAAGGTTAAAAAATAGCACAATCCGAGAGTGAAATTCACTTTACTTACTTCCGAACTTAGTAAAGCGTTTCAGCTCTTACTAAGTTCCAAAAACCTTTTCTCAAATGTTTCCATGCTGGAAAACCAAGTTCCACTCACCGACTCGCGAAAACACACTTGCCGATGCGACTATTGATCGTCCAAAGCCTCCAAAATCTCTTCATTTGATTATGGAATATTATCCCCCGTTTTCATCACATTAAAATAGAGGTCAATGCATTAAAATGCATCCAAAACTCCAACACTCAAAAGAAATGCCACAGCCCTGCTCTAAAGCACGAAAACACACATCCGAAACAACCGAAAACTCAATTGATTGACCTCTAACCTCAGCCCAGCCATTACCCAACTCATTCAACACACTTTAGGCATTAATCAACATCCAGAAACAACCTAAAACCATCCTTATACCTCTAACAACTTTGATTCCTCAAGAACAACTCAAAAACTCACCCAAAAGCACTTCAAAAACTAAGGATCTCAAGAATTTCGGGATCTATATGATTAAGACTCCACTTCAACACCAAAAACCTTTCAAACTCATTTAGAAACAATCTCAAACCATTCATTTAAATCAAACTCCGAAAATCACCTTAAAATCTATTTTTCAATCAAGATTTCTAGAGTTTAACAATCTAACAACAAAACCTTAATCAAAATCAGTATTAAAAAGTAAAATATCTTGGGAAGTTCATAAAAAACTAGATTATAGGGTTAGCACGGAAATTACCTCCAATCCTTGCTTCTTCTCTAATTTGGCAAGATTTGCTTTAAGAAACATGAAGGAAAATGGAAGAAACCAATAAAGAAATGATAGAAACCAAAAGAGGATTTGAGAGAAAAGAATTTCTGGAAAATTGAGAGGAAGGAAACGTTGTTTGGCTGAAATGAAGTAAGAAATGAGAAGCTCGTCAAAAATTTTAATAATCGATTAATTAACATTCCTTAATTAATTAAATAAAACCTTTTTAATTATTTAATAAACATTTAAAAAACATGCCAAATTAAGGAAAATGCATAATTGCCAAGTAGCTCCCTAAAGATTCTAAGATTTTGAATCTTCTTGAAAAATACATTTTTTCCAACTTTTAAATCTTTACATTTTTGTCACTACCCAAAATCTACACTTTAGAAAACTCGTTTTGTAAAATTGATTGGACCAACCTCTTAAACATCATTTTAGAGGATTTTTAGGAATTTTTATCATATTTTCATCCCATCCCGAACCTTGATTTCCCTAAACCACCTTTTAAATGGTTCGAACAACTGACACCGGTTCCACCAGCCCAACCTGACTCGCCAAAACATCTAAGCCCAAAACCGAGGTGTTACAACTCTTACCCACTTAGGAAATTTCATCCTCAAAATTTTGCCTGAAGGAAAAAGGCACTGAACTAACGCAACCCATCCACCTTACTTTCCCACGCAACCTCCTCAACCCCTCAATGCCACCACAATACCTTCACAAGTTCAACTGTCTACAACGAAGAACTTTACCACATGTATCAAAAACATCACCCGATCTTCACCATAGGACAAATCCGGATACAACTCAATCTTCTAAACTGGCATGACATGCGAATGATCAAATCTATACCTCTACAACATAGATACATAAAACATATCATGGATCTTTTCCAACTCGGGAGGTAACCTCAACCGATAAGCCACAAGACCGATCCGCTCCACAACTTCACAAGGTTCAATAAACCTCAGACTAAGCTTTCCCTTATGCCCGAATCTCATCACCTTCTTCCAAGGCTATACCTTAAGAAACACGCGATCTTCAACCGCACTCAACATCTTTATGCTTTAAATTCGCGTTAGACTTCTGACGATCTGATGCAGCCTTCAACCGCTCACATATGAGCTTAACTTTTTCAGTTGTTCCCTTTAGCATATCTGACAAGGAAAGCAACTTTTGCCCTGCCTTAGCCCAACAAAGAGGCGTTCTACACTTCCTCCCATACAAGGCCTCATACGGAGCCATTTGTATACTTGCCTGAAAACTATTATTATAGGAAAACTCGACCAACGGTAGGTGCTTTTCCCAAGAACCTTGGAAATCAAACACACAGCCTCGCAACATATCCTCCAGCACCTGGATATCTCGTTCCGACTGCCCATCCAATTGAGGATGATATGAAGTGTTGAAATTCAACCGCGTACTCAACGCCTAATGTTAACATTCCCATAACCTCGTTGTGAACCTCAGATCTCTATCCAACACTATGGACTTGGGCACACCGTGTAAACGCACAATCTCAGCAATATACAATTCTGCCAACTTATCCAACCTATACGTAGTATGCACATCCAAGAAATGTGTACACTTCGTAGGATAATCCAAAATCAACCACACAGAGTTCTTCTTCGATGATGCCAAAGGCAACCCATATACGAAATCCATTGTAATCCTTTCCTATTTGCACTCCAGTATCCTCAAAGGCTGTAACAAACCGGAAGGAAACTAATGCTCAGCATTCACCCGTTGGCAAACCATACACTTGCTTACAAAATCAACCACATCTTTTTTCAAACCCACCCAATAGTACTCATCCTTCAAGCCACGATACATCTTAGTACTACCAGGGTGCATAGCAAAAGGACTAGTATGAGCCTTAGTCAAAATAGTGCGCCTCAACTCAACATCTCCCGGCACCATTGTTGCGTGTAAAATAGTCTATCGCAATTAGTGCAAGTGTACACGTCGCAAGTAATAAAGTGGTACGGAGTATCAGATATCGTCTCCACAGGGATTGGAAATATCTCTATCCTTAGATTGCTGCACAAGAAAGAAAATAAGTTTAAAAGAATGTTTGGAGTAATCTTGAGAAATAACTAAAGTAATAAGTAAAGAAATCAGATTGAGAAAATAGGCAGGAATTGAATTGCTCAGTAGTGCAGGTATTGCACTGTTCAAGGACTTCTATTCCGTGTCTGGCTTCTGTCACGGTAGCACCTGTCGTGGCAGCGGTCTATTGCTGTCACAGCAGCGATAAGCAACTCAGTTTCTTCAAGTTCGGCAAGAATCCATGGATTAACTTGTCCTATCCCTAGATCCAAGCTTGTCGACGAACACGTCTTGGATGATACCTCCCGGCGTGAATCGAAGTATGAACACCGATGTTTATGAATTCTTCTTTAGCCGCTTAGCCTCGTCCTATCCCTAGGTCCGAGATAGTTCAACCATAAGCTGGAGAACTAGTACTTACTCCTTTCGTATACTCAACTCTCCCGATATTAAGTAAATACATATTCTTACAATGCTCTCCCGATACTCTTGCAAGATGTTGAAACCAGAATAAGCAAACTTGAAGTTTTATTTCATTGAATAGAAAAATCCTAAGAACAGAACAACCCTTACAACTACTTTACAATATCAACCCTTTGCCCTAGGGGAGGTTTAGAACATGGTGAAGAAAGAGAACCTACTAGGGTTTTTAGATGAGATGTATGGGATGTGATCTCTCCTTATACCCTTACATACATGGGTATATATAGGAAAAGATCTAGTCTAAGTCCTTCTTGGAGTAGTAGTCCTTTTTGGAGTAGAAATCCTTACTGGAGTAGAAATCCTTGTTCAGCAAGTAAAGATAAGTTACTTTACTTATCGATCCTTGATCAGCTCTATGCTCCGCTCCCGGCCTCAGAAAAATGCAAGATTGGGCTCAACGGACTCAGAAAAATATCCTCTATCAAACGAGACCCATCTTAACTATGTCGGCGTATTGTCGTCCGAGCGACATTCTGCGGTGGCAGCGTGTTTGGTGGAAACTGGAACTGCTTCAGTACAACTCCTTCAGCTTCTAGTCTCCAAAAAATATGCGAGTGGCCCACGATAGTCAAGCTTGAAATCCTCTATCTGTCGATCTTCACTTCGTGTTTTCCACCTCAGGTGTCTTCACTGTCGCCACTTCTGCCACAGCAGCGATCACGACAGGCAGTGTTCGTCAGCCTTTCACTCCAACTCCGCAGTTCGCTTTTGCTCCTTTGCTGCCCTGGATGCTGCCATGATAGATATCTGCAAAAAGTGACTGAAATCAGCAACATCTGTGCAATTTTATCTATTTGTGATGTAAATGCAAAACTTAACCTAAAATGCAGTTAAACATGCTTGAGTGCAGTAAAAATAAGGATAAATGACGGGTAAAATATAGGACTTTTAGGCACTCAACACACCCCCCAAACTCGAATCCTTGCTTGTCCTCAAGCAAATGCAACCTAACTAACATACATGCATACATATGTATATATATATATATTTTTTTTCTTGACTTAAGTCAGTGAACAATCCTTACCCACATCACCATCCCTATCATGTTTAGCACATGTTCAAATATTTAAGGATCTACTTAGGGCAAAAGCATAGTTCTCGTGCAGGTGTGTGCATTTATTGTGAACATACATGAATATAGACTTCCCTTGAAACTAGAATATTATACTTAGCTTGTTTAGTTTTTTCCTTCGAGACTTAATAATTTTTTTTTACTAGAGCCAGTATCAGGCACCTCTAGTTGTTTTCCTTATTTTTCTGAAATTTTCTCTTTTCTACTAGAGCCAGTATTTCAGGCACCTCTAGTTAACTATCTAGAGCCGGTCATAGGCACTTCTAGAAGTTTTTCTCTAGTTATTTTCCTAGAGCCAGTTATAGGCACCTCTAGGTTTCCTGAGTTTATAGTCTCTTTCTACTATAAGTGCTAAGTTTTCTATTCTAAGTATGCTAGAGAAAGTCTGTTATCAAGTAAGTCACAAAGTGTTTCAGAACTATACTAAGGCTCTACTTACTTCCTAAAATATTTTTAAGGGGCTGAAACGACAGAAATGGTAGCAGCAGATAATAAAAGTTCAATAAATTAAGCCAATTTTTTTTTATATTTTTAGCATAAAAAATAAATTCGACACAATTAAAACTAATTGCAATATTATATTAATAATTAGGAGGACTGTCTACCCCCAAACTCAAGGGTTGCATTGTCCTCAATGCATGACACAAGACATAAAAATGAAAAACAAAAAATAAAAATGAAAAAAAGTGAAACATCACAAAAAGATAATATATACAGTACGCGGCAGAGAAAAAGAAAAGAAAACTTAAGTTGTGCGGCTGTCGTCGCTGCTGCTGGAGCTTTGGATGAGGAGCTGTCGGCGGGCAGTCTCCTTGGACTTTGTCGGAGGAGCTGTGGGTGCTGCCCTGGGAGTTGGAGACGCGGAGACAGCCTTCTTCCTTGCGTCACTATCTTCACTGCTGTTAGCGTCAGTCACTTTGGAATTCATCTCATGGAGTATGAGTGCTGCCGCGACAGGGGTGGAGGCAGATGCTTCCTCGGGTTGCTTGTATCGTCATTGCAAGGGTTCTCTCTGTTTACCTAATAACACAAACAAACTAAAAACCAATATCAAATTTCTAATTCCTAAAATAATAAAGATAAAATAAAATAAAATAAAATAAGTTAAATTAGGAGTGCCTTGAGGGGCATCTCCTAAAGTAACTACTCCATGTTCTATTGATGCTTGAGGGGTCGTTTCCGTTACTTCTTGAAGTTCATCCGTACCCTCCATCTGGTGATTATTGTCATGGTGGATGCTCCTTTCTTTCTCTTCCCTTTGTAGTCCATAAAGTCCTCATTCTCGTTGAAGTTCGTTATGGTGGAAAGTAGCCTTTGCTGTCGTGTCTGCTACTGCGGCAGCAAGTTATTTTGACAGTCCTTTGTCAGGTTACTTTGCAGGCCTAGGGGACATTGGAAAGTGCCATGACTCCCAAGATCAATTTCTGTTGGCCACTCGTAGGTCTCCATCAGTAGAGACTTCGATGATTCTGAGTCCACCGTCTTTGGTTCCTCTAATACCTGCAATGGAATTTGTGAGTTTTTAATGAATTCAAAATGTTCGTTTATTACCTGCTCGTATTCCATTTGCGAGGCATTATCATTGGGTAGCTCTTCTAGGTGGTCGTGTGAGTGCCATGACATGGATGGATGTGTGCAATCTTGGTCGGGCATAACCGAGGTAGTGGGTTGAGAATTTGCCTCGGATGTGGTTGCCTTAGTGACATTCTCTTGAATTTCACTCAGCGTTGTTGCAGCGTTGCTCCATTCTGGCTCCTCGATCATTGCCATGGATAGTTGTTGCTCAGACTCATCACGTGTTGGGTATTCCTTCACATGGGCATCCTCGTCATATTACATGGGGATTTCAGGTTTAGTCGTGGCATGAATGAGGACCGGTCTGCTCAAGAGTGCATCCATCTTGGCGATACTTGCGTCCGTAGAAGCCGACAATTCTTGAGTGAGTGCCATGAAGGCTTGCAGTGTGTCTTCTAAGGATTTTGATTGCTCTTGAGGATGATGACATTGCCAGGGCATGTTGGGTTCTACAGCAAAACTGTTATGGTACCAAAAATTTGTGGGTTTTGATCATACCATAAAAAATTTTGTTGTTGCGGCAGCGACATATGTTGTCCCTGTTGCTGCTGTGGCAGCATATCTTGTTCTTGTTGGTTCCATCGTTGGTTGTCCATATATTCACCGAAAAATGAGGACAACTTTCGAGTGCATGATTACCTTTACGGTAATTGCAAGAACTTTCCCACATCAACTCTCGAATGGTTTTTCCTGACATGTTGATGCCCTTGAACCTGTATTGTGCCTATGATATAACAACTAGAAATAGAAAATAAAAATAAAAATAAAAATAAAATAAAATAATAAAAAGTGCAGTAAATAAAGGTAGAGGTATGTTGCCAGTCCCCGGCAACGACGCCAAAAACTTGTTGCGTGTAAAATAGTCTATCGCAATTAGTGCAAGTGTAAACGTCGCAAGTAATAAAGTGATACGGAGTATCGAATATCGTCTCCAAAGGGACTAGAAATATCTCTATCCTTAGATTGCTGCATAAGAAAGAAAATAAGTTTAAAAGAATGTTTGGAGTAATCTTCAGAAATAACTAAAGTAATAAGTAAAGAAATCAGATTGAGAAAACATGCAGGAATTGAATTGCTCAGTAGTGTAGGTATTGCACTGTTCAAGGACTTCTATTATGTGTCTGGCTTCTGTCACGGCAGCACTTGTCGTGGCAGCGGTCTGTTGCTGTCCCGGCAGCGAAAAGCAACTCAGTTTCTTCAAGTTCGGCAAGAATCCATGGATTAACATTTCCTATCCCTAGATCCAAGCTTGTCAGCGAACATGTCTTGGATGATACCTCCCGGCGTGAATCGAAGTATGAACACCGATGTTTATGAATTCTTCTTTAGCCGCTTAACCTCGTCCTATCCCTAGGTCCGAGATAGTTCAACAATAAACTGAAGAACCAGTATTTACTCCTTTCGTATACTTAATTCTCCCGATATTAAGTAAATAGATAATCTTACAATGCTCTCCCGATACTCTTGCAAGATGTTGAAACCAGAATAAGCAAACTTGAAGTTTTATTTCATTGAATAGAAAAATCCTAAGAACAGAACAACCCTTACAACTACTTTACAATATCAACCCTTTGCCCTGGGGGAGGTTTAGAACATGGTGAAGAAAGAGAACCGACTACGGTTTTTAGATGAGAGGTATGGGATGTGATCTCTCCTTATACCCTTAGATACAAGGGTATATATAGGCAACGATCTAGTCTAAGTCCTTCTTGGAGTAGTAGTCCTTTTTGGAGTAGAAATCCTTCTTGGAGTAGAATACCTTGTTCAGCAAGTAAAGATAAGTTACTTTACTTATCGATCCTTGATCAGCTCTATGCTCCGCTCCCGTTCTTAGAAAAATGCAAGATTGGGCTCAATAGACTCAGAAAAATGTCCTCTATCAAACAAGACCCATCTTAACTATGTCGGCGTATTGCCGTCCGGGCGGCATTCTACGGTGGCAGCGTTCTTGGTGGCAACTAGAACTGCTTCAGTACAGCTCCTTCTGCT